>CM066047.1:104323069-106823069 GCA_033557465.1 Ichthyophis bannanicus
TCTCGTCTATGTACCTCTCTGTCTGTCTTATGTTTTCCAAGTCTGCTACTTTAGCCTCTAGAGAACAGACTTGTTCCCTGAGAGCAAAGAGCTCCTTGCACCTAGTGCACACGTAAGACCTCTCACCAACTGGGAGAAAATCATACATGTGACACTCAATGCAAAAGACTGGAAAGCCCCCATCCCGCTGCTGGACTGCTGTCTGCATCTTAGTTTTAATTTTGTGTCTAGATCTTCAAGTTCTTACTTACTAGGGATTGCTATGGGTATTTATACCAATAAAACTGTACCTAATACGTTCAATATACCTTGTTCACCTGAAGCTTAATTAATCTCAGGTCCTTAGTGTATGACTGGTTTGGGTAATGAGCTTCACCTGAAAGCACCTCCTGTCTTTTAAGATGTGTAAGTACCTATAAAGCTATGATTATCCCAGGGGAGGGTGGGTGTGGGGAGGGAGGGAGGGAAATAACACTTATTAAAAGAGGGTTGCTACACAGTACCCTGTCTTGTGCTGCTGAGGTAAGCTAAATTCTGATTTGATTTAAATTATAGCTCTTAGCTGCTGCTAGGCTCTAACTTCTTATGAAAGTTAAACTACAAGCTCTCTGCTGGGTACTAAATTTAACCAGAAAGCTCTCTTCTGTGTGTTAAATTTAAACTAAAAGTACTTTGCTGTTACTTGGCCCTGAGTGACTATTAAATTTAAACTACAAGCTCTCTGCTGGGTATGAAATGTAACCAGAAAGCTCTCCTCTGTGTTTTAAATGCAAACTTTAATTGCTGCTACTAGGCCCTAACTGATCCAACAAAAAACAGTGGGTTCACAGATTAAGTAGCTTTAATACAAAGAATTCTTTTTAGAAAATTACCAGAAGTATATACTCACAGTTGCAGATTTCTCTCCAGAAGTAACAGGCCCCCTTTCTAGTCCTTCAATTTGGTTGTGTTCATAGGACCACCTTATCATGGTGGAATCTAGTATGTGGAGCATACTCTACTACAGCTTGCCGCTCACTGACTCTTTGGGCTGTAGTTAAAACAAGGAAAAGGACTTTCCAGGTTAGGAACTTCAAAGAAGCAGACACTAATGGCTCAAAGGGAGTGAGCATGAGTTGCGCAAGAAAAGCATTTAAGTCCCATGGCAGTAGGTGGACAGAGGCGGTTTTGTTAAGAGAATGCCTCTCATAAATCATGTCATCAACAGGTGAGTGGAGCTACAGCGATTCTCACATGGATGGTGGAAAGCGCAATGGCACTCAAGTTTACTCTCACTGAATTGGTTTTGAAACCTGAGGAGGATAAATGCAGTATGTACTGGAGAAGGCACTGCATCGAACAGGTGAAAGGATCCAGCCTTCTCTGCAAGCACTAGAAAGAAAATCTGCACCATTTAAAACGGCAGGGATATCTAGTTGAGTCCTTACAGGAAGATAAGAGGACTTGTAGAACATCTTCTGGAAGCTCTAGTCCTGATAGGACGAAGCGCTCAGCAGTCAGGCCATCAAGTGCAGAGTCTTGAGGCTAGGGTGTAAAAAAAGAGTTCCCTGATCCTGCGAGAGCAGGTTGGGATCGCAACCCAGTCTGAGGGGTGGAGCCTGAACTAGACGAGGAAGATGTGGAAACCACAGTTGTCTGGGCCAAAAGGGGGCAATGAGGATCATCATTCCCCGGTCCCTCTGAAGTTTGAACAGTGTCTTTGGAATGAGAGAAAGAGGAGGAAATGTATATAGCAGACCCTGTCCCCAGTGTTGGTGAAACGCATCCGAACTCTCACTGTTGGAAGATGTGATTCTTGAGCAGAAGCGAGGTAGCTGGGCATTGTATAAAGAAGCAAAGAGGTCTAGGACCGGTGTCCCCAAAGTTGAAATAAGTGTTGCGAGACTCGAGGATCTAACATCCACTTGTGCGGATGGCGGATTCAACTGAGTCTGTTGGCTAGTTGATTCTCTTCCTCTGGGAGATATACAGCATGCAGATGAATTCCCATTCCTCCCTGTTTGTTGATACAGAACATGGCAACTTGATTGTCTGAATCAGAACTGTCTGCCTTAGGTGGTGAGAGAAGACACGTAGAGCACTGGAAATCACCCTGAGCTCCAGGAGGTTGATGTGAAGAGAAGACTCACGATTTGACCACAGACCCTGGGTTGTGAGGCCGTTGAGGTGAGCTCCCCAACCATGCTTGGATGCATCGGTGGTCAGAGTACAGTGAGGTACAGACTTTTGAAAAGGTAATCCTACGTTTGGGTTGTGTGGTGTGCGCCATCACTGAAGGGAGTTTGTCATTTGAGGAGAGAGAGTTATGAGATCGTATAGAAGTCCCATGGATTCTATCCACTGATGTAACAGGTTCCATTACCCCACCTGAATGTTGAGATGGGCATGTGGTACAACATGGATTGTGGAGGCCATGTGGGCTAGTAAGCGAAGAAAATCCCTGGCAGATATGGTTGTCTGCTCTTGAAAATGGGTTGCGAGAGTGACCAGTCGAGCTCAGCAGTTGCCCGACAAAAAAGCTTGGGCTTGAACAGTTTCTAGGAGAGCTCCTATAAACTCTAGGTCTTGAGCTGGAATGAGATGGCATTTTGGATAGTTTATGATGAATCCTAAGTCTTGGAGGACCTGAATGGTCTGACGAAGGACCTCGGTGACAGATTGAGACATATCTCCCTTGATTAGCCAATAGTCTAAGTAAGGGAACAGAAAGACACCCCCCCCCCCCAATATGCAAAGATAGGCTGTGACAACAGCCAGATACTTTGTGAAAACTCTTGGGGCTGAAGCCAGACCAAAGGAAAGAACCCAATACTGGTAGTGATAGTTGAGAAACACAAACCTGAGGAATCTCCTGTATCTGGGGTGGATCAAGATGTGTGTGTATGCATCCTTGAGATCTAGGGAGCATAGACAGTCATTTGAAAGGAGATAAAGGAGAAGTGTACCAAGGGAAATCATTTTGAATTTTTCCTTGAGTAGAAATTTGTTGAGACTTCTGAGATCCAGAGCGGGCCTGTGGCCTCCCAACTTCTTTGGAATAAGGAAGTAGTGAGAGAAGAAACCTTGACCTTGCTGAGATGGAGGGATCGCCTCAATCGCTCCCTGCAAAATAAGAGTGAGGATCTCCAGTTTGAGTAAGGTGGTCTGTTGGAGATCCATGGTGGGTTGGCCCACAAAGTGAATGTGTGGGGGTGACTTGAAGCACAGTTGGTGGCCCCTGCTGACTAACTGCAAAGTCCAAGGTTCTGAGGTGATAGTGGTCCAACGATGTGCGAATGGTACCAGTCAAACATAAGAACATAAGAGATGCCATACTGGGTCTGACCAAGGTCCATCAAGCCCAGTATCCTGTTTCCAACAGTAGCCAATCTAGGTCATAAATACCTAGCAGTTTCCCAAAAAGACACAGGTTCCACAATGCTTGTATTGGGTCAAGCAGTGATATGCTGGGTCCCTTTTAATAATGGTTTATGGACCTTTCCTCCAGGAACTTGTCCAAACTTTTTTTTAAACCCAGCTACACTAACAGCTTTCACTACATCCTCTGGTAACTAATGCTAGAGTTCGACTACACGTTGAATGAAAAAATATTTTCTCTCATTAGTCTTAAATAGGTTACCCTGTAGCTTCATTGCATGTCCCCTAGACTTTCTATATTCTGATGACGTAAACAATCGATCTACCTTTACCCGTTCCACTCCATTCATTAATTTATAGACCTCTATCATATCTCCCCTCAGCCGTCTCTTTTCCAGGTTGAAGAGCCCTAACCTTTTTAGCCTCTCTTCATAGGGGTATCCTTCCATCCCCTTTACCATTTTGGTGGCTCTTCTCTATACCTTTTCTAACAACACTATATCCTTTTTAAGATATGGCGACCAGAATTGCACACCATATTAAAGGTGTGGTCGCACCATGGAACAATTCAGAGGCATTATAATATCCTTTGTTTTATTTTCCATTCCTTTCCTTATCATACCTAGCATTTTATTTGCTCTCTTGGCTCCTGCTGCACACTGGGCAGAGGGTTTTAACATGTTATCCACAATGACGCCTAGATCTTTTTCCAGGGTGATGGTTCCTAATGTGGAACCTTGCATCGTGTAACCATAGTTTGGGTTGTTCTTTCCTAGGTCCATAACTTTGCACTTGTCCACATTAAATTTCATCTGCCATTTGGCTGCCCAGTCTTCTAATTTATCAAGATCCTCTTGCAATTTTCCACAATCCTCATGAGTTTTAAACAACTTTAAATAGTTTTGTGTCATCTGCAAATTTGATTACCTCACTTGTTATTCCCACTTCCAGGTCATTTATGAATATGTTAAAAAGCAGCAGACCCAGCACAGATCCCTGGGTATTCCACTATTCACCTTTCTCCATCGGGAAAATTGACCATTTAACCCTTTCCTCTGCTTTCTATCTTTTAACCAATTCCTGATCCACAATAAGTACACTGCCTTCTATCCCATGACTTTTCAGTTTTGCCAAAAGACTGATGAGGGACCTTATCAAAGACTTTCTGAAAATCCGGTACATTATATCAACCGACTCACCTTTGTCTACCTGTTTATTCACACCTTCAAAAAAACATAACAGATTAGTAAGACAAGATCTTGTCTAAAGCCATGTTGGCTGTCTCCCATTAAGCCATGACTATCTACATGTTCAATAATTTTGTTCTTTATGATGGTTTCTACCATTTTTCCCCAGTATTGACTTCAGGCTCCACAGGTCTGTAGTTCCCGGATCACCCCTGGAACATTTTTTAAAAATTGATGACCTCACAATCTCCCTGGAATTTGGGGAGGAACAGGAGATGTTATAGGACAACTGGCCATGGTCTGCTGGAAAGAGTCAAAAACTGTGTGGGTTGTGGCCGAGGGACAGGCTGCGCCTTAGGAACCTTAGGCTTACGAGGTTGTTTGGGTCCTGCTTGCCTCTGCTGCTGGTGTTGTCCAGGATAGGTGGAATAGGAATATTAAGGCGTGTAAGAAACGCTTCTTCTTAGGATAGAATGGTTTCTTGCCAGGAACTTTCTTCTTGGAAGAATCTGCCATCTTCCTAGATAGCCTCTTCATTGGGAGGTCATCTGTTTCTATTTCACCCGCCTTTTCTCTTTATCTCTGGCCAAAGAGGTTTTCGCCATTTCAGGGAATACTGATTAATTTATCTTACACCCATTGCTCCACCTCTGAAGCTTGTAGCCATGCTATCCTCCTGGCTGCTATACAGGCCTCTGCTGCTCTGCTATTTGCCTCAAAAGCATCAAATGTTGCTCTTATGAGGAGCTTAGAAGTGTTTTGGGCCTGAGAGATAAGGACCTGATGAGGGGCCTGCTTCTCAAGAGGTAGAAGGGAAGTAAATTATGATAGGTCCCTAGAGAACATGCCCATGTCAAGCATGTAGGATCCGCTCTTGAAGCCAACATTGTGGCCTGGAAGGCCTTTCTACCAAAAGGTATCAAGGGTTCTTGCCTCTCTGCCTCGAGGAACCAATGAATGATTTTTCTGGCTCTTTATTCTCCTCAATGTTGACTCCACTACCATTCAATGGTTTGGGAGCTGTGGCTTTTGAAAACCAAGACAGGCAGGAACCCTGTAGAAGGCATCCAAGCATTTGCTGACAACAGGAGTGGAAGTAGGAGCTCCCCACATTCTGGCCATTAGATTCCTGAGGATGTTGTGCACCGGGATGTTATCTAGTTCCTCGGCTCTTAGTTCAGTTTCAGTCAATACTGAAACATTGAGGGCAGCCACCATATATCTTTAATGAAATATCTTGGAAGGACATATACTCTGATCCATCACCTCCATATGAATGGCGCCGTTCACATCCAGAGTATATGTCCTTCTGGGGATCGGAATTGGCTGATTCCGGCTCCAAGATGTCTGAGGCTAAGTCAGAGTCTGGAAGAAATTCAAAGTTATCTTTGCCTGCTCCATGATACCGTCTATGTTCCTGGGTCCAAGGCTGACCAGACGTAGATGGAATCGATCAAGATGGTTCCAAGAGCACTGGTACCGATGGATCGGATGGGTGATGTGAGGTATGGGACTCTATTCATGTTGGAGCCAGGATGTCAGTACCTGGGGATGGTCTCGGCTTGATGACCATCTCGGTACCTGAAGGGTTGAGTCTGTGCTATTGGGAAGCAAAGAGTGGGCTGGAATAACTGCTGTGAGAATTGTTGCCAGGTTTTTCTTGATACCATAACCTTGTCATTGAGGGTCAGAGCAGGGGATGGAGCGGCATCGGCTGCAGAGATCTGCGCCACCACCCCGAGCATGGTATTGGGGGCTCCACAGAGGACAAAGTCTCGGGGGCATCCCCGAGCCCCTTCAAGGCTTTGAAGGGGATAACCTCCCGCTGGGGCTTTTTGGCTAGACGGTCCACATCAGAAGGAGATGAATGTCTGTGTCAATGCTGATGCTTGGAATGTGAAGCCAACCTGGATGAGGAGCGAGACCCTCTCGATGCAGAGCTCGATGTGTTTGCGGTCTTCCATGCTGGGGACTCCAAGCGATGCTTCTTTTTAAACTGGAGATGAAGACCAGGAAGTTTTCGATGATTTTGACGGCATCGTTGCCCCCAAGGAATACATCGAAAGAGCTGAATCTGTCCGAAACAGCTTAGCCTTCTGTTGTTCAGTTCTTCCTTCTTCTAGAATTCATCTTAATTCACTGGTCACAGAAATCCATGTCGTGATCCGGGCTGAGGCATTTGAGACACCAATCATGTCTATCTGTTAGGGAAATGGTGCTCAAGCATTTAGTGCAGTTCTTAAAGGCACTACGGGGCTTTTCCATGTTGGAAAAAAGGAAAGGAAGCTAAATCAAATTGGGCAATGGTGCCCAGAAGGGCACTAGACCCAAAAATATTAAGTTTAAAGGAAAAGAAAGGATAGTGACAAAAAGAAAATATAAAAAGGGTAACCGGAACTGACCAGGAGTCGATGTGGTCAGTGGGAAGGCAAAAAATCAGCACCGAGAAGACACAAGAGAAAAAATTGAAGTCTCTACACACGGTGAAAGTGGGACTATGTCCCAATGGCTCCATGGGAAAAAAAAAAAAAAAAAGACTGAAATGACCAGTTGGGGAGGAGGAAAGATATACGGTATATGCATACATGGAGCGACACTCCCAAAAACTCTCCTATTGGATGCTGGAGAGTGTTCCCGTGCTGGGCTCCATCGGAACAGAGGTCACCTATATGTGAAGACTGACTTCTTGCTTATTCCTGGAGATAAGGACATTATCCCTAATACTAGATACCCAGGAAAGGAGGCTCCTCCTGCCAAATCCTGGCCCTAGAGGCAGTTGTTTTCAGACTCAGTTTCTAAACATTTTTGTATAAGATCCTTCGTCTATCTTTGTATAAGTCAGATAGTGGGAAGTCTAACCTCAGACTTTGCCATAGCATTTTCTTACATTCCCATGTTGAACAGCATTAGTTGTTTCCCCGCTTTGGTATTCTAAGCCACCTCTCCTGTTCCGGGCACTGCCCTATAGGCTAAACAAGGCTAGCCATACCTTTCCCAAGGTAACAGTGATGGTAGAAGTAGCAGTGCATTTTGCATGCATAGAGTCCAGGTTGACCATGCCTGGATGTCAGACTGGTCTAGTCAGTCTCCTTGGAGAAGGCCAAATACAAAACAGACAAGGTGAGCTCTGGCTAGGGTCTTGACCACCTATTCCTAGAACATATCTGATTCTTCCCCAGGACTTCGAGTACCTGGGGGCCTGTTACATACTCTCCTGAGCAGAGTTTCCTCATGATGGAGAGTTCACTCAAGTTTCACCCTATCCAGAACATACAATTCTCAATCAGTTCCATGGGCATGGGACTATTCAGACCCTCAAGTTTGTGACACTGACCCTGGAGCCAGTTCACTGGACCAGAGTACATATGCGCTCACTACAGAGGTATCTGCTAACCATCTGGTTTCCATGTTCCCAGTCGTTCAATCAGGCCCTTCCTCTCTCCCAGGAGATCAAGGATCATTTGAGGTAGTGATTGCAGATCTACCATCTGATGGGTTAGGATGTTTTGGAAGAACCAGATGGAGTGCTTGTTATCTCAAATGCCAATCCAAAGGGCTAGGAAAGCAAAGCCCAGGCCAGTTGGCTCAGAAACGCTGGTCCCCTCGGGAGGCCTCCTAGGCAATCTTACATTGGGAGTCCAGAGCGATCAATTTGGTCCTAAAGAGATTAAGGCTTCTTCTAGTGCAGGCATGTCCAACAGGTAGATCGCGATCAACAGGTAGATCGCGATCTACCTGTAGATCGCGGAGGGGTCAGAGGTAGATCACCAGCCCCACTTGGCTCCATCTCTCCAGCAGCTCGCCCTGTCTCTAGGAGAGAGCTCATGCCGGCAGGTCGTTTGCCGAGGGCTTGCCGCCACTGCTGATCCTTTGCCTGTCTTTTTTTCCCTGCCTGCGGGAATCTTGCCTGTAGGTTTTTGGGGTTGTTTGTTGTTTTCGTGCCAATAGTTTGTGGGTACCCCAGGGGGTCACCGCCCGTGCCCCGCAACAAGACACCACAGGCCGGGCGTCATACCCGGTCTCCTGCCTCTCAGAATCACCCATTCCTGCCCCTGCCCCAACACCCCTTAGAAGTGTGTTATATACCGGGCGATATCCATTCGCCCGGGCTTTACCTGAGGATACTGTATTATTTGTGTCGTGTGCTGGTCATTGGTCACTTTATAGTTCGCTTTCATTAAACGTTTTCGGGCAGACACAACAAAGTGTCAAGAATTTGGTGATTTTGGTGGGCTTTTCCAATTTTGTTCTAACTTGCCTATGCCTTGCCTTCGAATTGGTTCAAACCACTGTGACGTTTGCTTGCCTCTGCAATTTTATTTTGCCTAGCCTTTGCGTTGATTCTACACTGTGTGCAGAATTTATTAAATCACATGTGGTGGTATTTGAACTTGTTTGGCGGTATTTGATTTTATCTGGTTTGCTGGACAGGTGTTTAGTTTTTTTGATGATTGTTTGGTGGTATTTGATTATAATAATTATTGGTGCCAGTATAATGAATTTTTATTTTTACTTTTAGAACTGCATGTGTGGTTTTGGCATCTCCAGTCCTTGTATCATACATCATCCAGAGGTCTTCAGTTCCTGTTGATCTTTAATACTTTGGGACAGTGACAATTTTGGACCAGATTCAGCCAGTGTTTATACTAACTTAGCAGAATTGGCCTTCTTACATCCAGCCACCCCAGTATAACGAAGATGAGTGTTCCAAAGAAGAGCAAAACCTACCACTTTCATGATGAATGGGAAATGGACTACTTCTTCATCATGGTGAAAGACAAGTGGTGTTGTCTTATTTTGTAACGCCCCAGTATCCTTGCCCAAAAAGGGTAATCTGGAACGTCATAATAAGGCTCTGCATAGCAATAAGTTTGATGCTGATTTTCCACCCAAAAGTGAAATTCGTAAACTGAAGCTCAAAGAACTTAAATCAAAATTGGCTACTTAGCAACAGTTGATGGCGAAGCCAAGGTCACATTCGGTCAAGGCAACCATAGCATCCTTCAAGGTCAGCAATCTGATCGCAAAGAAAAGCAAACCTTTCACAGAAGGGGAATTTGTAGAAGATTGTTTTCTTGAAGCAGCTGACAATCTTTTTGAAGGATTTAAAAATAAGAAAGAGATCATAGCTGCTATTCAAGATGTACAATTGTCAAGGAACACCGTCATGCGGTGAATAGAAAAGATGTGTGGAGACAGAACTGAACAATTGTTGGAGGATGTTTCAAATTGTGTTGCTTTCTCACTCCAACTGGATGAATCTACAGACATAAGAGACATGGCCCAGTTACTGGATGGTTTTTGAAGACTTCAGTGTTAAAGAAGAACTACTTGGAATGATTTCTTTAAAAGGGAGAACTACCAGTCAGGAAATATTCAGTTGTTTCCATTCTTTTGTGGCAGAGTGTAATCTTCCATTGCATAGACTTGATTCCATCACTACTGATTGAGCAAGAGCAATGACAGTCTCATAGCCCTCTGTAGACAGCATTACGATTTCCCAGATTTCCTTGCTTGCCAAAACTTGCTGGTGAATGATGCAGTGGTAAGAAAGACTCAATACAAAGATTGTCACGGACATCACTTTCAAAATTGTAAATTCAGTTTGTGGACGATCACTTCAAAGACGACTTTTCAATCTTACTCTTGATGAAGGGGCAGCGGAAATCATTTTAAAACAAATTTCTGCAAAGATTTTGTGATTTGCTGAATGAAATAAGTTTTTTGAAGGCGAGGGAAGATGACCAAGCAGAATTGGAAGATGAGTGGTTATGTGATCTGGCATTTCTCGCTGACTTTACAGGCGAACTAAGTGATATGAACCTTGAACTACAAGGTAAAAACAAATGCATTGGCGAGATTATGTGTACAGTTTCATCCTACAAGAGCAAATTTGAGCTAATGATGACTGACCTGGCAAACAACACTTTTGATCATTTTCCTAATACGCAGGACCATCTGGGACAATATCCAAATTTTGTTTTTCAGAATGAGAAGTATGTGACAGAAATCTGTTCTGTTATCCAGGAATTCGAAAATAGATTTTGTGACTTCTAAAAAATTGGAACAGTTGTGGAGTCATACCCATTCAAAGTAGATGTGGACATTAAAGAAACTGCAGCTGCTATCAGTAAAAATGACTCATTGAACAAGCCATCTCTTGAAAACGAAATATTAACCCTTAAAAATGACATTTTTCTCAAGACCCATGCTGAGCAAGAATAATTTTGGAAGCTAGCGCCTAGAGACAAATTTTCCAGCTTGAGAAGATGCAGTGAAGCTGTACACTCCTGTTTTGGTTCAACTTATTTGTGTGAATCTGCGTTTTCCCATCTGAAAATGGCAGAGTACACAACGTTCCAACATGACAGATGAACATCTCCAGGATTCCCTGAGACTGGCCCTCATGCAATATTCACCCAACTTCAAAAACTGGTGGATGAAATGCAGGCTCAGACGTCTCACTAATGAGCAAGAGCAAAATATTAAAGATTGTGCAAGATCAGCCTGGATCAATACTTGACCTAAATTTAACACAATTACTCAATAAAGTTAAAGAAAGTTAAGACAGTTAAAGTTATTACTCAATAAAACTTTAAGAAAAAATGTACTTTCCATTTTCCCTCGCAGTTCTTACTGGATCTTCGTCTGTTTTGTTTTTGCTTAATTTGCTTAACAGCTGATCACATCCAAATAAATGACAGACGGTTCATTAAAAATGGGGGGGGGGGGGGGACCTCCAACTCTAATGGGTTAAAATTTAATTTGAAACTAATTTGAATCTTAATTTTCATGGTGGTAGATCACCGGCACTTTTGGCCGGAAAAAGTAGATCACTACCTGTTCGAAGTTGGACACGCCTGTTCTAGTGGACAAAGTGGGCCATGTGTTCTCAGATACTGCTCTTGCGGTGGTGTGTGCCACTAATGCCATTTATGATGCCAGAATAGAATCTTGAGGTTACAGAGCTGTATTGGGTGGAGAAGCATCGAATTGGCCTGCTTGCAGCGCTGTTCAAGTCATCCTCTCCCTGCTGGCAAATAAGTATAAACCCAAATCTGTAATCTTGTCATAATCTCCCCCTTACCTTTTTGACAACCCCTCTTACTTCCCTACACAAATAAAGTTTATGTACCAGGGATCTACATATAGTCCTGAAATAGCTTCTCCATTATATCCTGCTGATATAGTTATAATGTAAAATTAACTTATGTTTATTGCTCTCTGTAAATAAGTTCCTCTGATGTTATAATGTAAACTAATTATTGTTCACTGTAAACTGCCGCTGATTTTGGAAGTGGCGGTATATAAATTTATTTTATTTATTTAATTTATTTATTTTACATTCTCTTGTATACCACGCTATTCTGCATCAGTGCGGTTTACATTGAACAAACTGAAATTACATTGAACAGGGCATTATAACTTGGAGATAACCCTCCATAGCCCATGTTCCCTGTAAAATAGTTAAGTGGCTTTCCCAAGACCACAAGGAGCACCTGTGGGACTAGAAACCCCAGTCCTTCCGGCCCAAGGTTGCTGTCCTCTAGTGGGATTTGAACCCCCGATCTTCCGGCCTGAAGTACCTTGCCCCAACCACTAGGCCACTCCTCCACTCCACTCCACTTTATAAACGTTTATAAATAAATAAATAGGTGGTGCCAGTGGTATGTATCCTGAGGTGATCAGAGAATGACGTACTCAGTCTCCAAGCTTCAGATAGAGGAGCACAACCCAGAAGAAAGGGACTGGACTGGAGAGACACTAAGGAAACTTAGGTTCCCCCCCCCCATACACCCCTCCCTTCGTTTCTAGGCTACTGCGCATGAGAAATAAAAGAATTAGAAGCTCAAGGACAAAAGGAACACTGAGTGAAACATGCTGATACAAAATTTGCTAGGTGCAGAGAAAGGGAAGAAAAACTTAAAAACATGAAAATTAAGAACATGGGCACTAAGGGAGGGGGGATTTCTGAGAACTCATGAGACCGGTAACATAACCATAAAAGGAATAAGGTAAATAAGGGAAGAGGGGTAAAAGGGGCAGGAGTTAGGAGAAGTAAATGGAGGCGGAGATTCACATGACCTGAATAAAGATCACTAATACTGTAGGTAGGAGATTAGAAGTAGCTGCACCAATAGAGTAATAGGGGAGGAATTTGTAGGAGAAATGAATGTAATAAATATGGAACTGTTTATTTGATAAAGCGTGCTCACTAAAAACAAATTGTGGCCACCCATCTTGCAAGATTGAATAATAAATAAATAAAAGAAACTTTGGTTTCACTGAAGTGTCTGTTATTGTGATAAAATTATTATTGTTTATTACACTCTGAAACAAGATGATATGTTGGATTGGGGGTAGGGTTGCCAACCGGCCGGTTTTCAGCCGGCCTGGCCGGTTTTTCCATGGCCAGGCCGGCTGCCGGCGCAGAGGTAAAACCGGCCCTTGAAAAGCTGGTTTTTTGCTCTGGCCGCAAGATCGGAAGCAGCCAGAGCAAAAAACCGGCTTTTCTTCCGATCCGAAGAAGTCCGCGGAGTTAAAAAAAAAAGCCAGCCCGCACACCGGAAGGCTTCAGAGGGAGCCGGGGAAGCCCGCGCGAGGTCCCGGCTCCCTCTCTACAACTGCCAGCGTGAAGATCCTTTTCCTTCACGCTGGCGGCTGTTTCTGTGAAGCCACGATTGCTGGGAAAGGTTAAAGGCAATGCCCTTTAACCTTTCCCAGCATTCGCGGCTTCACAGAAACAACCGCCAGCGTGAAGGAAAAGGATCTTCACGCTGGCAGTTGTGCAGAGGGAGCCGGGGCCTCGTGCGGGCTTCTCCGGCTCCCTCTGAAGCCCCTCAGACAGCCGCGGTGCTGGTCGGGGGGGGGGGGAGAGAGGCCAAGGACTGCAAGGGCTGTGATGGGGGGGGGCGCTAGGACTACAAATGGGCGGGGGGGGTGGAGACCTGGACTGGAAAAGGGCTATGGGGGGGGAACTTGGACTGAAAATGTTGCTGTGATGGGTGGGGGGGGGGGGGACGTGGACTGGAAATGGGCTATGAGGGGGGAACATGGACTGGAAAAGGGCTATGGGGGGGGACTTGGACTGGAAATGGGCTATGGTGGAGGGAGGGGGAACTTGGACTGGAAATGGGCTATGGTGGAGGGAGGGGGAACTTGGACTGGAAATAGGCTGTGATTAGGGGGGCTAGGACTGCAAATGGGCTGTGATGGTGCGGGGGGGACTAGGACTGCAAATGGGCTGTGATGGTGGGGGGGGGCCTAGGACTGGAAATAGGCTGTGATGGGGGGGGGCTAGGGCTAGAAAGAGGCTGTGATGGGGGACTTGGATTGGAAATGGACTGTGATTGGGGGGGGGGCTAGGACTGGAAATGGCCTGTGATGTGAGGGCTAGCACTGGAAAAGGGCTGATGAAGAGCTGGAATAGGACTGATGGGGGCTGGAATAGGACTGGAAATGGGCTGGTGTGGGGCATGGGAGAATGGGACTAGAAGGGAGTGGATGCTGGGTGGGTCTAGAACTATAAGGGAACTGATTTTGGGGGAGGACTAGAATGGATGGGGAATGAGAATGGAAGGGGAAAAGATATTTTGTGTGGAAGAAAAGTCTATGATGGGCCGGGTATTGGGAGAGTAAGAGGGGCTTGAGAATGGAAGGGTGAAATTTAAATGGATGATAAAGGAATAAGGAAAGAATTGGGGGAAAGAGCAAAAGGGAAACAATCAGTATGTTAAAGCAGAAATAGAGAGAGAATGGAAAACATCTAAAAGAGAAGAAAGGACAAATGGATAGCTCGCAGAAGACACGAAGAAACCAGAAGAAAGTGACTGGAGCAATTGCAACTGAAAAATAAAATGCCCAAACAGAAGGTAGAAAAATACTTTTTATTTTGAATTTATTAACTGGAATATGTCTGGTCTGGGAAGTGTGTATTGCTAACATCTTTGCGTTTTTGTTTAGTGCAACAGGAAATTACTTTATAGTTTTATTTCTCCAGTGTTGTACATTTCATGTTTGGCTTTTGGGGCTCCCAGTTTAATTATTATCTGACCAAGGAAGTTAGCCTACACGTATCCTTGGTAATTTCTGTGGGTGGGGCTGGGGGCGGGGCGGGGTGGGACTAGGGGCAGAGAATGGGTGGAGCATGGCGAGCCACAGGTGTCGGGTTTTTCTCGGTGAAAAAGTTGGCAACCCTAATTGGGGGGGGGGGACAAAGGGAAGATGGTGGACCTTGGTGGGGGGGCAGAGCAAGGGAAGCAAGAGAGAGATGCTGGATGAAGGGAGGGCAGCAAGGGAAGATGCTGGATGAGGGTAGCAAAGGAAGTGAAGGAGAGATATTAGACATCAATGTTTCCAAGGGCTGTAAAAGGAGAAGGCTCTGCCCTGCTCCTGCACTATCAGGTGTCCTAGCTTTGGTAAGAGAGGCTATGATGAATGCATTCTGGACTTAATGTGGTGCCAAAAAGCATTCAGCAGGAAAACAAGCTCCAGAATCAAAAGCCAGGGCATAATCAATACTATTCTGCCTGCACAGCTCCTAGATTCTGTATACAGTACTATGTTATACAATGTTTCTATGGCAAAGGAGTGCCTTGGTTCTCTGTAACCTTTGATTCAATAGGTTAGTCATGTACTCGCGGTTAACTCCCCTTCCTCCCACTGGAATGCTTGTATTTATTTCCTGAATCAGAATGTAATCTCTCTCCCAGTTGGTCACCCTGGAAGCAAGGCATGCTGGGAAAGCTATTTGTTCTCAGCTCTAGACACCATTGCAGACAGGGGCTCTTCAACTGTCTTTGCAGCAGGCATCTTGCCAGGCATCTAGGAACTCATCTCCTTTTCAAACCAAATTTCAGTCAGTCAAGCTTCCAGAGAAAGTCTCAATAAAGCTGTATGGATTCAAGCTCTGCATAGCTACCCTCAACTCCACCTTACAGTAAGTTCCTTTTGCTGTGTAACCTGCAGTAAGTACATGTATTTGAAAACATCCACATGATGAACTAGTATTATCACTTCCATCACCAAATATTCTGAAGCATTTGAAGTTAAAGATATCATGTCTACACCTCTGCCAGTTTTATCATTTTGTTTGTCCGAGACCCTCCTTCCCTAATATTGCCTCATTACATGCAAACCATAGAATCACATTTCATTCAAATAAAAGCAAATTATTAATACCTTAACTGTTTTTCCAACTCACTATTTAAAATAATTCAGTTGAGCATTTAGATTAAAATTTTATATTTTTTGTGCAGCAGTATTATAAATTGGTACGACACTACAGAAGCAGATACCACGCAGAAAACAGCAACCAGTCCAAGGCATGATAAAAGTGGAAAGACAAGAGTCTTTATTAAACCATTGACAACCCGACACAGGCCGTGTTTCATTGCCCTTCGTCAGGGGTTTGTCAGTCACATACTCTGTTGAAGACCATTAAAACAAAAGGTCTTGTACCATATGGGGCTAAATAAGAAAACATTCACCCTTCGGATAGTAAGGGTGAATGTTTTCTTATTTAGCCCCATAACAGTATGGTACAAGACCTTTTGTTTTAATGGTTTAATAAAGACGCTGTCTTTCCACTTTTATCACGTATTATAAATTGGGCCATGCTGTACCTAATATCTTGATGTAACAAAAGTGGTAACAGGGAAGAAGTGACAAACTACAGGCCCATGAGCCTTACCTTGGTGGTGGGAAAAGTATTGGAGGCGCTTCTGAAAGAGCGAATAGTAGACTTTCTCCAAACCAACAGGTTGCATGATCTGAGGCAACATGGTTTTACCAAAGGATGATCTTGCCAAACAAATCAATAGCAATAAGCAGGTACCCCTAACTTGATGCACATATTTAATTATAACTGTTTCTGTAAACATATAGCTTGTAACTGTTTTAAGCGCACTCAGCTTCCCAACCTATAAGGCCTAACACTCATATATTTCATATATGTTATCACATAGTTTATAACTGTATCCACCTATAGCTTGTTACTGTATACATCTATACCTCTATCCAATCTTTGCTTAACAAATCATTCTAACTACTCAACAATTAAGTTACTATGTATTAAACTTCTTGCTTGGGTTAAATACGATAGTCACTCTATACCAGGACACATACCCTTATCCCTTTCCTTTATTGTATAGTGCGAGTTATAGGATACATAGATATCTCCCCACGACTAATAACTCTCAAAATGTCACGCACAAATACAAATACCTTTTGCTTTAGATTATTATGCAGCTGTTTTATAATAACAACATTAGTTGCATTGACTCATAGCCTAAATAATAAAAACCACAAACCAATCCCAATAATACAAAGACTTATCCGACCTCACCTTCCCTTAGGACAAACGAACACTTGCATCAACACAAAAGTAAATCACTACAGACTTATACATATAAAACCTACTACTCTACCTCAAACGAATAACCATCCACATACAAGATACCCAATCTCATTATCCTGTATACTAATTAATGCTAGATCCATGAAAAATAAACTCCCTATCTTTACTGACTTGCTAAATGACCTAAAACCAGATATACTATGTGTTACCGAAACTTGGCTAGCAGACACCGATGTTGTTTACCTAAACCAATTAAATAAAAACGAATATGACATATCACATACACATAGAAACAATAAAAGAGGAGGAGGAGTACTCATAATGACAAAAAAAGCCTTAAAGGCAAAGTCACAACTCTCTGACCCATCTAACAATATTGACACTCATCATAAAAATTGACCACTTCAGAATTTGTTTAATATACAGACCACCTGACCAAAAATCAGAAAACATGGACGCTCTAATAGAGTTGCTTAGCTCATCCACTGACCTCAATTCAATAATATTGCTAGGCGGCTTTAACCTCCCATCATTACCCTCCTCACACTCAGCCCTCTTCCTTGAATCTATATCTGATATAGGCTTCTACCAAATCATTAATACAAAGACCCATAATAAAGGAGGAACCCTTGACCTTGTCTTTCTCCCAGAAGTATTCCACAAACTCTTTAACCAGGCATCGCTTGAGTGTATACCGATCCCTTGGTCAGACCACCACCTGATCAAACTTAACCTCACATACACTGAAACAAATAACAAAAACAGCTCACAAATAACTCCACCCACTAGATTTAAAAGTTTTAACGCGGAAGAATTCCTTGATCTAACAATCCCCCACCTCTCATCTCCTTCCGACCTAGAAGAAGCTGTTACAACATGGCATAAAACAATCACTAATGCAGCTGTATTAAAACAATCAATCAAGATGAACAACCGCCCCAGAAACGGCAATGTCCCCTGGTTTAACACCTTAAAAGCAATGAAAAGAACTCTGAGGAAAATCGAATTAAAATGGTGCAAAACTAACTCTACATTTTATTACGAACATACCATATCCACCTTAAAAATTACAAAGAGTCTATTGACAGTGCAAAGAAGAACTTCCATTCAACCATTCTAAATAAATCCATAAATAGACCAAGAGAACTATTTTCCATCGTTCAAAACTTAACTAATAACACATATAACTCCTGCAATGAAGTTACTGATATATCCGCCTATATTTTAGCTAATCATTATATAAACAAATCAAATACATATGCATTTACACCAAATCTACAAACCATTTCTCACCAACATCTAACTGAAGATTGGTATGATTTCCACCCCATAACTAAAGACACACTCAAGAATATTATGTCAAACCTAAATACTACAACCTCTCACCTAGATCCCTGCCCTGTAACCTGGATAAAGAACACCCTCCCAACATTAACCCCCTTCATTCTCCCCATAATCAATCTCTCATTACATCAAGGGTACCTACCATCTACCCTAAAGCATGCACAAATTCGCCCAATACTAAAAAACAGCACCCTGGACAAAACATCACCGAACTCTTACAGACCTATTTCAAGTATACCTTTCATGGCTAAACTAATCAAAAAGGTCGTTCAAATTCAAACTCAGGAATATATAAATACCTCGGCTCCTCTTGATGACCAACAATACGGCTTTCGCCCCGGTCATGGAGTTGACACACTATTAACAGTACACCTTGACACCCTTGTAAGAGAAATTGATAGCCCTAAACAAGCATTCTTACTTCTGTTCCTAGACATATCAGCAGCGTTTGACAGTGTTCACCACACCATAATGCTCAACAGACTCAAATAGGTATTAACTCAACAGTACATAAGTGGTTCACATCATACCTATCTAACAGAACCCAAACAGTTCGAATCGGCACCCAAACTTCAAACACATACAAACAGGTACTTGGTCTCCCCCAAGGCTCCGCTCTTTCTGCTCTCCTATTTAATATCTATATTCAACCAATCTGTCACATCTTTAAAAAATTCAAAGTCCTCTATCACATATATGCAGACGATATAATGTTGTACATTCCATTCACGATCCCTATACTTCCACTGCAATTATTAACTGAGTGCTTCAATGAATTAACAATTTGGTTAGAAGAACACAATCTGCATATCAACCACTCCAAAACAGACATATTAATAGTAACAAAAAAACAATCTTGCACTCCCCCAACTCACATCACACTTCTAAAACATGATATTAATATAAAAAACAAAGTGAAATACTTAGGTGTAACCCTAGATACACACCTTAGTATGAACACCCATATAAGAAACATAACAAAAAAAATCTACTTTAAGCTCAAAATCCTAAAACAATTACGTCCACTTGTCCACTTACATGACTTTATGAGTATAATACAAGCAATTATTACACCTCACTTTGATTTTGCCAATCGTATTCTACTAGGCGCAACAAAACAAAACATTAAAAGGCTCCAACTTGCACAAAACACAGCGGCCAGAACTATAATAAAGGTACACCCATTTGAACACATCACCCATTTTAGCTAACCTACACTGGCTACCAATTCAATGCAGAATAAACTATAAAATGATAATAACTACCTTCAAGGCTCTAAATAATACGGCCCCAGCCACACTAAACAAACTTATCACTAAAGACACAACACAAACTGCTCACAGGAGAGGCCACACTAATAAAATAAGGATATCAAAAGAGTTCAAAGACTAAAAAAAACAACAAATAAAAAAGCGCTTTCTCATGCGGCCCCCGTCCTCTGGAACTCCCTACCTGATGAAATAGAGCTTTAACTGAAATTAAAGAACTCCGCAAGAAATTAAAAACCTACTTGTTTAGCTCCCACTTTGGCCCACTTGCAAATTCCCTATCACAAAACGAAAAGGGTTAATACTTGATGAACACCCGATATGTTTTATCAGATTAAATATGATTAATGATGCTCCATCTATTATGGTCAACTCTTTGTGTACAGTTCTCTAATATCCTAAGAAAACTATTTACAACATCAAGTACCAAGTAATCTAATGTTCACTTTAATAACTGTTGATTGTACATAGTTCATTGAAGTTCAATGTATTAGTAAATATGTATATAATCCAGCCAATGTTTAATGTAAAAAACAAACCTGTTACGCTGTTTCTTCACCTGTTTTCTGTAAACCGCACCTGATCTGTGGAAGGTAGCGGTATATAAGTGAATGTTAAATAAATAAATAAATAAAAAATCTGATTGAGTTCTTTGACTGGGAGAACTAGATCAGGGGCATGCAATGGATGTCATCTACCTGGATTTCAGCAAAGCCTTTGATATTGTTCCTCATAGGCGGCTTATCAATAAACTAAGTAGTTTGGGGATGGGTCCCACGGTGGTGAACTGGATCAGAAATTGGTTGACTGACAGACGACAGAAGGTGATGGTAAATGGAGCTCCCTCGGATGAAAGGAGGGTGATTAGCGGGGTGCCCCAGGATTCGGTCCTGGGCCCGGCACTGTTCAATGTATTTGTGAGTGATATTGCTGAAGGACTGCATGGAAAAATCTGTCTTTTTGCAGATGACACAAAAATTTGCAACAGAGTGGACTCCCCTGAGGGAGTGGATAACATGAGGAAAGACCTACAAAAGCTGGAAGAATGGTCTAATGCTTGGCAGTTAAGATTTAATGCGAAGAAGTGCAGTGTCATGCACTTGGGAAGCAGAAATCCAGAGGGAATGTACGCGATAGGGGGCGAGAGGTTGGTGTGCATGGACCAGGAGAAGGACCTTGGTGTGATTATTTCTGCGGATCTCAAGGTGGCAAAACAGTGCGACAAGACAGTGGCAAAAGTCAGGAAGATGTTGGGTTGCATACAAAGAGGAATCACCAGCAGAAAGGAAGAGGTACTAATGCCATTGTATAAGTCACTAGTGAGGCCTCACTTGGAATACTGTGTTCAGTTTTGGAGAATGTATCTTGCAAAGGATATAAAAAGACTGGAAACTGTTCAGAAGAGGCGACCAAAATGATTTGGAGCCTGCGGCAGAAGCCTTATGAGAAAAGACTTGAAGACCTAAATATGTACACTCTGGAGGAGAGGAGGGACAGGGGAGATATGATTCAGACCTTTAAATACTTAAAGAGAAATAATGAACAAACAAACCTCTTCCAATAACGGGGAAGCTGTAAAACTAGAGGGCATAACATGAAGCTGCAAGGGGGTAAACTGAAAGGCAATGTCAGGAAATACTTTTTCACTGAAAGGATGGTGGATGCTTGGAATGACCTCCCGATGGAAGTTTTGGGGGCAAATACAGTGACAGAATTCAAAATGGCATGGGACAGACACAGTGGATCCCTCTATAGCAACAGGATAAAATCAAAATAAATTTAACTAATTTCTCAACATACAGGGGTGTCCTACACAGAGCGGTGGGTTCACCCCTAAAACAAACACATGGGGAGGGTTGGGCTGCACGGAGCGGCAGGTGCACCTACTCTTGCCATCTTACTGGACAGACTAGATGGACCACACTGGTCTTTATCTGCCGTCATTTACTATGTTACTATGTAACAGCATAGTCAAGCCTTCTCCTGATGAATGGCTCTTATTGTGTTCATTTTAATCATTATGGTATTAGAGAAATACTTTGGAGTTAAAGATTATATGCAGCAGTTTATGTAGGTTTATTTTATTTCATTTAGAGAGGGAGTGAATGTATTGGCCTTTACCCTCCATTGCTTCACGTACAGATTCTAAACCCTATAAAGGACAGGAAAATAACTACTGTATCTAAACCTAATTCACCTTGAGTTGCTCCTGAAAAAGTTACAAGCTATATCCAAAATCCTTCCCTTTCCCTTCATTCTTTAGGATTCTGCTGGGCATTTACCAACAGCCAGCAGAGACTAAATTTAATGAACTAAAATCACTCATCAGAAACACCACACTGGACTTGGATATCATCCTGCAGATTCTTCATGGTTTTCTAGTTTCCAGTGCAATTAGAACCTGCCTCAGAGGGAGCAACACCACCATGCAACTTTATTCAAAACAACTCAGTGTTTTCCCCCATTTCATGATCTCCTCCCACTTGTCTAACACAATCACTATTTTAATTACATTTAATTATTTAGGGAAAACATGCAGAGCATGACTCAAGGAATTTTTAACCCCTCTGTGTGTACCTGTGCGTGCGTGCATGCACACATCATCTGTGTTACAATGAATCAAATATGCATGTTGTAACTATTGGAATAAGGTCTCCCAAAGAAATGTACTGGGAAATTTTTTCTTTTTTTTTTGGGGGGGGGGGGGGGGGGTTTGTTTAATTTGTTTTTAACACCACTAAATGCAGAAATGCCACTATTTATGTATATTCTGCAATAATTCCTAGGTGGATTACAAGAAAAACAGATAAAATATACAAAAAAACACAACATACATAACTCAAAATCATATAAACCTGCCAGCTTGATAAGCATGCACTGAAAAAGCCGGTATCAAATATGAGAGGTTTAGCTCACATAATAGGTAGGAAAGGTCTGCCGAAACAAATGCACCTTCAATTTTTTCCAGAACATCAGAGTATCAGATATGCAGCATAATTCTGCTGCCAAAGCATTCCAAATTTGTGGGGCAGCCATAGAAAACATCCTGTTATAAAACACTTGAAAATGAAAAAATAGCGGAACATCTAGCAGTAAAGTCTCCTGCAAGCGTAAGCGACAAGGAGGACAGTAAACTCGCAAAAATGCAGACAAACTAAGTGGGGCTCTATCATTTAGAGACTTGAATACCAACATAAACCTTCTTAAGTACTTTCTTATGAAGTATCATCTATTATACCATATCTTTATGTATATAGTTTCTAGTATATTGCCTATGGCAATATGTAAATAGTTACCCATGTTCTCCAAGTTCTATTCCCTGTTATGATGTAAACTCTATCAATCTTCTCTGATCTGAGTATTCTTTGTTAATTGTAAACCGCACTGATAACAAATAGTGCGGTATATAAGAATTGTTAAATAAATAAATAAATAATGATTTTATATAGAATTTGCAATTTAATCACTAACCAATGTAGATTATACAAATCAGTAGAGATATGCTTGAATCTTCTACTATTAGAAATTAAACATGCCACCACATTCTGTATTGATTGCAAGGGCTGAACAACATAAGAACAAAGCCCAAGAAATAGACTATTGCAATAGTCTAATTGTGACAACAGCAAAACCTGAACCTCTGTGTGAAGATTCTCCGAAGACAAAAAAGCTTAAGCCTACAAATCAAATTTATAAAGGCAGCCTTGATAATGTTTTGGTAATGAGCTTGTATATTCAATTTGGTATCAAGCACGAACCCCTAGGTCATAAGCCTGAAAACCCATGGGTAACAGACAACCGCCGCCTCTCATGGAGAACTCAGGACAAGAGCAGAATGTTTGTTTTAGTCATATTCAGCGCCAGTTTGTTGTGCTTCATCCAGGATTTTATAGTACTAACAGGGCCATACCAAGCCATAATTGCACCCTCTGCTATTTCCTCTTCTGGTGTGCCCGCCCCCCCCCCCCCCCCCCCCCGCCTTGCCCTGTCGCCACCATTTATTTGTTTTCTCGGAGGCGGCGGCAGCAGCAGCAGCAGTCCTGCGTTTGTAAGCAGGTCAGGACCCTCCTTTCCTTCTCTGATGGAGGTCATGTCGGAGGAGAGAGGGACCAGGCCAGCCATGCAAACACTCAGTTGTAAAGACCCGTGCTTGCATGGCTGGCCTGATCCCTCCCTCCTCTGACATGAACTACATCAGAGAAGGGAAGGAGGGACCTGACCTGCCTACAAACGCGGGTCTGCCTCACAGCTGCTGCTGTCGCCTCCAAAATAACAAAAAAGTTGTGGCAGCAGGGCAACACGGAGGGGGGGGGGGCAGCAGCCCAACATGCGCCTCTAATCCTTTTGCGCCCTGTGTGGCTGCACCACTTGCACAAGTCTAGGTACAGTGCTGAGTACTAATTCATACACTTGCATACTCCAATGCAGCGTCAAGAGGATATAGGGCCCACAAACTGAGTATCGTCTGCATAAATCCTATAAGTAACGCCTAGGCCATTAAAGATCTTAAAGATGGGGGCAACAGATATTGTATGGCGCAGGAACTTTTCCCAGTTCACCTTCTCCCTTCTGTGACTAGAGCAGCGTTACTGTGCCCCACCCACACAGCCTTCCCATTGGCTGGATCCCACCCACAGTCTGTGCTGCTAGTTACATTGGAAGCAGGAAGGACAAGCTGACTCGCACACCAAGGAGGATTAGAGAACTGCAGATAGTTTTAAAACTCTGAAAAACGTCCAAATTAGCCGTCTTTGTCATTTAATGCAAGCGCTGCTGAATCCTGAGAAAAATCAGATAGTTGTCAATCTTGCATCTTGAGCACACCTCACTGGGCCCTCCCTAAACATCTGGTTCCAAAATAGGTGTGTAGTTTGCCAGGGCTTTAATTTGGCCCTGCCCACAGCAACAGATATTAGTTAGCTATACACAAAGCAATCAATTCGAAAACCGTATGATCCAGTCCGTAGCTTACACAGTAGAATTAACTAAGAAAATGAAATACACATCAGAATGACTAAAAATGAAGCCTTCAGGGATAGGTAACAGGTACACTAAAAAAAATTTTTTTTAAACTGCCTCTGTTTCGATTGATTTTTACGTTTTTTGGTGCGCTGAATCCAAATCTGGTAACCAATTTGCTCCATCACGTACAGATTTTTTGCTACATTGGGTTAGCAGTTTGAGGTGAACGTTTCAGATTGAGTGCGATCGAGATAAAAGTTTCTTGGATGAATTCTTTATACTAATTGTTTAGTAGTTATTCAAATAAGAATAAAGAAAATTGTAACAAGGCAGCACATAAGAATAGAGTAATGTCAACAAAACACACTGTGATGGTAGCAAAATTGTCTGCACTTAAAACAGCCACATACATGTGCACAAACATTGAGCATATAAGAGCGAGGTTAGACACAAAGCAAAGCAAAGAAATGTGCAAAAAATGTTGTACAGGTATGTATGTAAGAATAGAAAACGCAAACCGCACCATTGCAATACATGAAGACAAACACCCGATGGTGTGAAAATAAAATTCTAATAAATGAGATCCGACACTGTGGTAATAACTAGCAAATTTTTATTTCAAAGTTTAGTAAAAACACGATATTTGTCAACACAGTTTAGATTTTAAAGTCATTCTTGGGTCAATCAATCTCCTGGTGGGCCCGTTTCTTCTTCCCCCGAATGCTTCTCTTGGTGCGCTGCTTGGCGTATTTTTCATCTGGGGTTTCCCGCAGCAGCAACCAGCAGAAATCAGCCATCGTAGTGGTGTTCCATCTTCCTTGGTACCTTCTCTCTGCGTCCTTGATGTCCTGGTGAAACCTTTCACCTTGTTCTTCACTGTACGCCCCCAAGTTTTCGGGAAAGTAGTTCACATGGGAGTGCAAGAAATGGACTTTCAGGCTCATGTTACAGCCTTGTTCTTTGAAGGCATTGAGCATCCTGGCAACAATATCCTTATAGTTCTCATCCCGCCTGTTCCCCAAGAATTTGAGAACAACATCCTTGAAGGAATCCCAGGCTTCTTTTTCCTTCTCAGACATCGTTTCAGCGAATGCTCCATCTGAAATGAGTTTCCTTATATCAGGGCCAACAAACACTCCTTCCTTTAGCTTTGCTTCAGAAAGTCGGGGGAACTTTGAGCAAAGGTACCGAAAGCACTCACCATCTTTTGGAAGGGACTTGATGAATTGCTTAATGAGACCCAACTTAATGTGGAGAGGTGGTAATAGAATTTTATCACGAGGTACCAAGCTCTCATGAAGAACATTTTTCTCACCGGGTCTCAAATACTCCCGAATTGGCCAGTCTTTTTTCCCCCAGTGTAGGTCGCGGGCCCGGCTATCCCACAAGCAAAGGAAGCAGGGATATTTGGTGAAACCGGATTGCTGCCCTAATAGCATGGATAGAATTTTAAAGTCTCCACAAATCATCCACTTATGCTCATCATAACGAATCTTCTGAAGAATCAGGGCCAAATTCTCGTATTTTTCTTGGAGAATAACAGAGTGAGCAATAGGAACTGAAGCGAATGTGTTGCCATTATGAAGAACACCTTTTATGCTGTCTTTTGACGAATCAATGAACAGCCGCCATTCAGCAGGATCATACTTGAGTTTAAACTTTTCCATCACTCCGTATATATCGTTGCAAAATACCAAATCTTCCTCTTTGCTGAAATACTTCAAAAATTGTGTCTCGCGGTTGCAGTACCAATAAAAAGTTGTTCCTGGTGACAATAGATTTTTCTGTTTAAGCCGAGAACCTAGCAGTTGGGCAGCATCTTTTGGGAGTCCTAAATACCAGACTAAATCATTCAATTCAGCTTGAGAGAAAAGTTCAGGTTTCGGATCTGGTTCAGTTTCAAACTCGGAAGTACTGGACTCATTGGGAAAAGCCATCTGATGAGTCTCATCATGATCAGAACCGTCCACACAAATATGATCCAAAGATTTTGGTGGTTCAGGCACAGGTACTTCGTTGCTATGAGGCATAGGCCTAATTGCTGAGGGAAGGTTGGGGTAACTTATTACGTTCTTATTTTTTAAGTTGTATCCCTTCACAATGCAAGAGCAAAAATAGCAGTCACTGTTGTGGTCTCTTTGTTCACGCCACATCATAGGTATTCCGAAACGAAATGCTTGTTTTTTACCTTTCATCCATAAGCGTAGATCTTCCTCACATGTCTTGCACACTTTGTGAGGAGCCCACGGTTTGTCTTGATCGCCTAACTTCAAACCGAAATAGGCGAAATATACTTTAATAAATGCAGAAATGTTCCTCTGCCGCTTTTTCACGGTATATTCCCCACAAATAAAATAAAAACTGTCCAGAGAGTTGACGCAACCTCTGGCTCTGTGAGCCATCACAAATACACAGCACTGCAAACTACAACTGTAGTGAACCACTTCGGAATAAAGCTGGATTACGACTGAGCAAACAAAAGGTAATAATGAATTTGCAAGAAACTGAAATTTGACAGGAACGTTCATGTCGCAACCACCGTGTTTGAGCGAGCGAACGAGGCGAGGCGAGGCGAACAGGAAAGAACATGCGCCAGCGCGAGTACTGGATTTAGCCCCCCGCCTCCCAATTGTCCTGTTAATGTATAAAATGAATACAAAACACTCTAAAATATCATGAGGGAGTGTTTCTAGTTAGTTAACCATTACAACCTCTATTTTGGGCCAAGAAAATAAACTGCAGTTGGCTAAAAAGAAATTATGTGAACATTCCTTATATGGGTAAGAAATCTAATTTTGCAAGAAAACGTGACGTGATGGAACATTTTGGCTATTTTTCCTGGATTCAGCACCCCAAAATCTATAGGAATCAGTTGCAAAACTGGAGGCAGTTTTTTGGTAGTGTACCTGTGTAATTATTTACAATTCCAATGTGTGTTTATATGTCTAGTGTGTGTGCTGCTCAGGTCTTGTATCGGTGGGATGGTGTAGTTGCGGGACGAGGTAGTTTGGGGCTGGTGGGCAGTTTTGGGGGTTAGGGAGAGTGAAGAACTGCTAACTGCTATGTTTCACTATATTTAAGCCTCTATACTACAGAAGCTGAACTGCTTCTCCCACAGAAATGCAATGGGCCATATTTTATTCGTTTATTTAGAGATATTTACTATACCTCCTTTCAAAATCTAAGCAATTTACAATAATACAATTATAGTAGAGTAGCAGAGTGTGGTTGGGAGAGGCGATTAGTATGAAAAATAAGGGGGGTTTTTGGAATCTTGGCCCATTTTCAAACTCAATCTGTTTTTTTAACCGGTTTTTCCTTCATGCAAAAAAGTTTTATTGCATTCCATTACATTTTTGAAGTGTTATTTTCTCACCAAATAAACGAATGACTGACCCCTTTAGGATAATTCTTTCCAACTTCCATTGAGATAGAAAGAATAAATAGACCATCTTTATAAGCCGAATGGCCCAAGCAAAGTGGTGTACATAAACAAAATATTAATATAGAACCAATAAAAATATATAGTTACTTGCTCAGCAAGGAGTAGAATTAATTAGACTTACCTGCTAATTGTTGTTCCTTAAGGAACTCTAGTCCAGTCCCGGAACCATAGAGTTTAGAATCTCCTCCAGCAGCCTTGGAGACTGAATGACATCACAGCTCTTCTCTCTCTGGTATAAATGGGCAAGGACCGCCCCCTTCCACCAGTACCTATTGACAAAGCAACTCAGCAGAGCAACAAATAAGTAGATAAAGAACAAGATAAACTAAATAAACTTTGGCTAGAATCTAAAAACCTGTGCCTATTCTAACCTTCTCTTCGACGAAGGACCTTGTAGAAATGCCAAAAACGTAGAAACAAAACCGCGCTTCTGCGGGGTTCCCATTGTGGCTACACTCCGTGTCCTCTGGAACCCCACTCCTCTTCCAGAGACATCCTCTCCAATTTGACCCCTTTTACTAAGATACAACGGACAACAGCTTCAGGCTGCATACCCTGGGAGGGGTCCGGGACTGGACTAGAGTTCCTTAAGGAACAACAATTAGCAGGTAAGTCTAATTAATTCTTCTTTTTCGTCCCTCTAGTCCAGTCCCGGAACCATAGGGGATGTAACAAAGCAGTGCACATCAACGGGAGGGACCAGAAAACCCAGCCTGAAGCACCGCTGAGCCAAAACGAAGTCCTCCGCCGCCTGCACATCTAACCAATAGTGCTTCGAGAATGAATGCAACGATGATGAAGTCGCCGCTCTACAAATGTCCGCGACCGAAACCGAACTGTACTCCGCCCACGCCGCCGCTTGCGCCCTGGTCGAGTGCGCTCTGAGACCTTCTGGAACTACCCTACCTTTCAAAAGGTAAGCCGACGCAATAGCCGCCTTTAACCATCTAGAAATGGACGCTTTCGCTGCCGCTTCACCCTTCCGCGGCCCCCCCAAAAGCCACAAACAATCTGTCAGTCTTCCGAAACGACTGCGTCCGCTGAAGATACTTCCGAAGAACCCAACGAACATCTAGAGGATGTAACCTGCCTTCCGATTTCTCCTTTTGCTGCTTAGAGAATACTGGAAGTGACACCACGTGATTGACATGAAAGGCCGAGACCACCTTTGGCTGAAAGTCCAGCACTGAGCGTAGCATGACCTTATCATGGAAGAAAGACAAATAAGGTGCCCTACAGGATAAAGCCTGTAACTCCGAAATCCTCCTTGCGGAACAAATAGCTACCAGAAATACCTTCCTTAATGCGAGATCCTTCAGGGTGGCGATGCTTAACGGCTCAAACAGTAGCTCAAGCAAAGCCTCCAATACCAGATTCAGCTTCCACGTCGGCACCGAACAGCGTACCAATGGATGAATAAGCAAGACAGCTCTCAGAAAAAGCCTAATGTCACTGTGAGATCCTACCGGCTGACCGAGCACTTTCCCCCTATAACAGGAAATCGCCGCCCACTGCACTCGCAAGGAACTGGCCACCAATCCCTTCCGCACTCCCTCCTGCAAAAAGGAAAGGACCGGCGAAATCGAAGCCCTCAACGGCTGAATATTATGCTCCACACACCAAGCTGCAAAGATCCTCCAGACCCGGACATACGCCAGCGAGGTGGAACGGCTACGTGCCTTTAGCAAGGTAGAAATGACCGCCGCCGAATAACCCTTAGCTGTCATCCTAGCCCGTTCAAGAGCCAAGCCGTAAGCGAGAACCGACTCACCTAGGGCCTGCGCAACGGACCCTGCCGTAGGAGCTCCTCCCGCTGCGGTAACTACCACGGATCGCCCACTAACAGCTGTACCAAATCTGCATACCACGGCCTTTAGGGCCAATCGGGCGTGATCAGAATCACCCGACTGCGATGTCTCCCAACGCGCTGCACCACCCTGCCCATGAGGGCCGAAGGCGGAAAAAAACAGAAAGGAGAACTCCCTCTGGCCACCTTTTCGCTAATGCATCTAGCCCCTCTGACATCCGTTCCCAGCACCTGCTGAAAAACCTTGCTAGCTGCTTTGACTGGAAGCTCGCCATGAGAGCCATTACCGGAACTCCCCAGTGCCTCACCAGAAGAGCAAACACCCCCGGATGTAGCACCCACTCCTCGGGGTCTACTCTGCGACGACTGAGGAAATCCGCTTCGAGATTGTCTACGCTGGCCACATGTTGAGCCGCGAGAGCCTGGAGATTGTGTTCGGCCCACACCCACAGCTGACCCGCTTCGGCTTCCAGTGTAGCACTTCCTGTGCCCCCCTGCCAATTGATGTAGGCCACCGTTGTCGCATTGTCTGACAAGACTCAGACCGCCTCTCGACCAAGAGTGTCCTGAAACTCCGGTAGCACCAGAAACACTGCTCTCATCTCCAACCAGTTGATGGACCGAGACGTCTCCTCCTGAGACCAACGACCCTGGGCAAACCTGCCTTCGCAATGAGCCCTCCCAACCCAGGAGGCTTGCGTCTGTCGTGAGCAGTCCCCAGGATGACGGTCCAGTGGCATGCCGGCTTCCATATTCTCTGTTCTCAACCACCATCGCAGCTCGTGACGCACATTCTGAGGGCAAACTAACCTCTGCGATAGGACATCCGACTGATGCGACCAACGACGGAGAAGTGCCGCCTGTAACAGCCGCACGTGCGCTCGGGCCCACGGAACCACTTCTATCGTGGCTGCCATTGTTCACAACAACTGCAGGTACTGCCATGCTGTTGGAGCCGGACTCGAAAAGAAACGCCTGACGAGTTGTCGCAGACCTAGAGCCCGGGCCTTGGGCAGGAACACCTTCCCCTGCTTTGTTTTGAAGCGCGCCGCAAGGTACTGCAGGGATTGCGATGGTACCAACCTGCTCTTTGCAAAGTTGACTACCCAGCCCAGGCCTTCGAACATCTGGACCACCCGGGCCATCGCTGCCGAGCTGTCCTCTCTCAACTTCACTCGGATCAACCAATCGTCCAAATATGGGTGCACCAGTACTCCATCTTTGCGGAGCGCCGCCACCACCACCACCATGACCTTGGGAAACGTCCGTGGCGCCGTTGCCAGCCCAAAGGGCAGCGCTTGAAATTGGAAATGTCCCATGGGTACCGCAAATCTCAGCTACTTCTGATGCTCTTGCCGAATCGGGATGTGCAGGTAAGCATCCGTGAGATCTAACGACTTCAGGAACTCCCCGGTCCGGACCGCTGCCAGCATGGAACGCAAGGTCTCCATCCAAAAATGGGTAATCCGGAGACAACGGTTCACCCTTGTCAGAGCCAGGATCGGGAGAAATGTGCCCTCCTTCTTTGGCACTACGAAATAGATGGAGTAGCGACCGGAACCGCACTGCTCCGCGGGCACTGGCAGCACCGCCTCAAGCTGCAGCAGCCGCTGTAGCGTGTCCTGGACCGCCTGCCTGTGCCCAGGGCTGAGCAGGGAGAACGGACTAAGGAACCTACGACGGGTCGATGGAGTTCTAATACGTACCCCTCTCGCATGACCTCCAGGACCTACTAATCTGACTTAATTCGGAACCAGGCAGGGTAAAACTCTCGCAACCAACCTCCCCTGGGAGCTACCCTCTCCTGAGCCCGCCTTATCTCATTGTGTCTGTTTTGTGGCCGAGGACTGGAAAGGAGCGAACCCCCGGCCTGCTCCCCTGAATTCTCAACCCCTGACCCCTAAGCAGAAACTTCCCCCGCTGGGACTGTCCATAACGGGGAGAATGAAAAACTACGAAAGTCTCTCGGGACCTCCCTGAATCCCGCAGAACTGCAGCCCTGCTTCGGCTTGTCCTCTGGGAGACGTCCTCCCTGGGACTCCCCAAGGTCCTGGACCAACTTATCTAAATCCTCCCCAAATAAAAGCATACCCCCAAAGGGTAACTTGCTAAGCTGAGCCTTAGACGAACTGTCTGCCGACCAGGTTCTCAACCAGAAATACCTCCAAGCTGCTACTCCGGAGACCATCCCCTTAGCCAAGCCGCGGAGGAGATCAGAATGAAAATCCACCAAGTACGTGGTTCCCGACTCCAGTCGCGTGGCATCTTCAAGCTGCCCTTCCAGATGGTCTCCTGCAACCTCTGGGACCACCTCAAACAGCCACGTGCCACCGAAGCCGGTCTTCATGGACAGCGCGCAAACATCGAACACCAGCTTCAATAGTGTCTCTAACCTCCTGTCCTGAACATCCTTCAGCGCTGCGGTCCCCCTCCACGGGAATTGTGGTTTTCTGAGTGACTGCCAATACCGCCGCAACTACCTTTGGAGAACGAAACAGCTCCCTATCGCGGTTCCCGAGCGGATAAAGGCTCTAGCCCCCTTCAGGGCCGCCTCTGGCAAATCCCATTCTTCCTGTATCATATTCCGAAATACCCTTTGGAGGGGAAACACTCTCTGGGATGTCCGCATCGCCTGCAACAGCGGATCTTCTAATGTCTCTTCCGCTGCTTCCTCGCTGGAAGGCAGGTTTAGTGTCTTTAGCGTCTCCGAAACCAGGGCTGGAAGCCCTTCACACCGAAAGACTGACTACCCAGTACTACTGCTCCGAGTCAGGCAACTCTCCGTCTTCCAGCTCATCTTCCGAGAACTCGTCCCTCTTTGGCGTTCCCCTCGCTCAGGTCATCAGCGAGGTAAGGCGCGGGACCCTCCGAAGTGGCCCTACACCTTTTAGCCACCGGAGCACCGTTCCCCGAACTGACCAGAGAGGCCGAGCGCCTCCGACTATAGGGTCCGTGAGGAAGAGCCGACATCGCGGGCTGAAGGAAGGCAAAAGCCTGCTGCATCAAGGCAACGAAGTTCGGCAGACCCAGTCGCCTCCCCCGCCTGTCCCTGCTCCTGTGACCCGGCGGAGCCGCCGCCCGAGGAGGGCCCCGGCACTGGCTCCTCAGGATCTAGAGACGGAGATAACAGTGCCTCAGCGCCTGTACGAATAGCCTTCCGGCCTGCTAGGGGCTGTCCTGGCTCTCCATCCATATGCTGCGCCTCTAGGGAGCAAGGGACACAGACTCCTGATTCCAGCACTGAACTTTTCCTCCTGCCGCACACTAGACAGCGTGGAATTGCAGGCATAGCAGCCGCCTCAAAGAACTGCTCTAAACCACCCTGGGAACTCCCCCTCCCCCCCACTGGCCCGGCCTGCTAGCCCCAGAAGGAAGGGCTCTCTCCGGGTTGGAGCCCTGCAAAAAAAATAGCCTAGATACACCTGCTCAATATTTCAATAAGGGAAAAGTACTGCATAGCTCGTTTCCCTTTGAACTTCTCTTTTTTTTTTTTTCTCCAACAGGCCAACGCTCTGTAAGCGCCTGATGAGCCTATAGCAGGTCTGCAGCAAACAAGGCTTAAAATGCTTCCAAAAAGCCACTATAAAAAACCGCGGTTTTCAAAATGGCTGCTGGGACTTTTCCCGCGCAGCAAAAAAGTGTCCGGAGGGCAAAGAACTCCTTTATGAGATCCCCGCTGAGGCAGGGACTTCCCTCTCAACTCCCCTCCAAGAAACAAGTAAAGAAAAAAACGCCGTTAAAGTCGGCGAGACCTACTTACAGTTCCCTGCTTCAACCTGAGGTGCTGCAAGGAGGCAGACATGCACAGGAGCTCAGCCTGCTCGTGGCTTCGGCTCCGACGGAGCTCCCACCACCAATCTCACTGTCCCTTAGAGATGGCCGGGGCTAAGCCTTCCACCCGCTCCTCACCCTTGCTTGCGGGTTCGGGAGCAGGGAGGCTACTACTTCTGCTCTGTAAAGCTGCTCCTTCTCACCAAGGGGCAGCCCCCCCCCCCCCCACGAGAGGGAAAATTGAGGGAGAAAGAAGGAAGCACGACTGGAACCAGAGGGAAGAAAAAAGTGGCTATTTATTTTAGAAAGGCAACCAAACAAAAAACATCAAGAATTAGAAAAGGAAAACAAAGAAAAAATTCCTAGCTCTGCCTATTTGTGCTGGGCCTATCCCTAGGCCCAGAATCTCCTCAGCTGCTTGCAGACTGAAGTACTGGTGGAAGGGGGCGGTCCTTGCCTATTTATACCAGAGAGAGAAGAGCTGTGATGTCATTCAGTCTCCAAGGCTGCTGGAGGAGATTCTAAACTCTATGGTTCCGGGACTGGACTAGAGGGACTGCCATTGAGCTGTCCCAGCTCCTAGAGTTTTAATAGTAGGAGAAACTACATACCAGAATATGGATGCAATACCATGGACTGTGAGAACAACTGAATAGCATGTCTCCATTCTACGAATACACTTGGCTGAAGAGTTCATCTTCTCTTGTTTTCCAATCACGATTAATTCTCACCTTTAGCTGCACCTACAAACTTCTGTAGTTATTGCACTGCAAAACTTTAATTTAAGCACAAGAGCTTTTCTTTTCTAGTATCACCAACATCTTATTAACAATTTAATGCCATGTAACCATAAGGATTAGGACCTGATGGACAATGAGGGAAATCTGTTAATCCGCCCAAGTCAAAGGTTCATAACAGTTTACCTTTTCTTTTTTTTTAATAAAGAATATATCTTTTTTGGGGGGGAGGGGGCGGGAGCCAATAGGGACTGGAGATGCTGAAGAGAAAGTGTTTACGGACTATAGGGGGAGAGAGCAAGGGTGACAACTATTGGCCAACGACAAGATTCTGCAAGGAGTCAGTGCAATTACTGGGCTAAATGTGGTGGAGGGGTAAAGAAAAAAATAATGCTATATATGGCTATCAGTTCTATAGAAATGTTTAGTATTAGCAGTAGTAGGGGAAAAACTTTGGGTAGAAACAAATGCTTATAAAACCATAAGCTTAGTAAAGGCCAGGTCCAACTGAACGCCGAACAACAGCAGAAATAAATTACTGTGGCAAACAATCCAAGTCAAAGATACAGCATATTGGGGAAAAACAACAACTTAGGCTATTCTGCACAATAAGATCAAAGGATTCCTAATTTATTTCACGGTTTCTATGATAGCTAGCTCAGTGCATAAAGTAATGTAGTTCTGGGGTTAGGCTAGAGGAATGCACAGAAATGTATTAAGCCAGTCCAATAAAAAGTATCATCTTATATTTTGGGAAAATGTTTTGGATTTTAACAACTGTATTTCTCTGTATCAACCTGAATGAATTTAATTTCTTTGAAATGACAACTCACATGCCCTCTGTCCAACCCTCACCCCCATCATAAATAGAGCAGCTAAGCAGTCACAACAGATAATTTTTTGTTAACCTTCACACAATAAAGGCAAGAGGAGGTGGTTAAAGGGAAGGATATTTGTCAAAAAACAATAATAGAAAACAATCACAGCTAACCATGGTCTTGTCTCATGCTCGAAAGACATCTTCACACAAACCCTGATAAATCAAGACATGTATATTAAAGAGGGGAAAGACGAGCGAGCTCCAGCAATATCCAACTCCCTCTGCAGTTTTCCCTTCCTCAGTCGCTCCCCATGAAATAGACCTGTTAATTGTACCCTGACCTAAACTCAGATCTTCCCTCAAATTGATAACGAAGGCAGTGTTCCCACCAAGGAATTACAGGTCCTTTGCTGACAGCTTTAATTCTGGGGCCAAAGCTGGCATCTGAGTGGAAGTCAATAAATCATTCCTGGTTGTAGTCATTACTGGCCCCAAATGAGACCTGGGAGATGGGAAGCAATCTACATCTGCCAGAGAGCAAAATAAACAATAGAAAACAAAAACAAAAAGCCAAGATGAGCAAAATACTGCAAAGGCACATGCTGTATGTGTCTTATTCAGATTTGGGAAACCTTATGGGCAAGACAAATTGTAATGTGGTACCAAGATAATTAGTGAAAATTGTTTTCAAACCTTTTCACACAAATACAATGTATAAAAAAGCCCAATCTAATATTAGCTGCTGGCAAAAAGGAATAGAGTCAGGCCAGGGCTTTTGTTTTGAAAGCACCACATTACTGCCGAGAACAGAAGTAGGGCAACTGGAAGTCGTCTGGACTGGTGAACAGGTCCTCCTAGATCTGGAAAAGCCAATTGGCTACACTGGGGTCCAGCTGTCTCTCATGCGGCTGGAGGACTCTGCTCAACCTGTATGCCAGAAGGTTGTCCTGGCCTGGTAGGTAAACTGCTCGAAGGAGGATACCCTGGTGGATTGAATATGAGCAGAGGACCACTATCTCCTGACAGAGGGCACGAGACCCTGTGTCCCCCTACTTGTTCACATAGAACATCGCCACCTGGTTGTCCGTCTGGATCAGCACCGGCTGGTGAAGCAGGTGGTGGCAAAAGACTCACAGGGCTAAGTATATGGACCACAACTTCAGGAGGTTGATCTGCCGGGTGCTCTTGTCTAGTGACCAGTTGCCTTGGGTATACAGCTCTCTGTAGTGGGACGCCCAGCCGTGCAGGGAGACGTCCGTGATGAGCACCTTCGAGGGTCTCGGGCCAGAAAAGTCATGCCCGCCGAGATTGCCATCAGACTAGGGAGTCTGCCAGTTGGCAGGTTACTAAGACTGTCTCGAAGGCGTCCCGTGGCCTGAGACCACTGGTCCTGGAGACACCACTGTGCTGCCCTCATGTGGAGGCAAGCGTCTGGGGTGATGTGGACCGTGGAGGCCATAGGCCAGAAGCGCAGCAGAAGAAGCCTTGTGGGCACCGAGGGACGGTACTGTATTTCCCATGCCAGAGTCCTGAGACAGTCGGATCGGTCCTTGACAAGAAGGCCTTCGACTGGAGTGTGTCGAGCTTTGCCTCTATGAACTCCAGACACTGTGTCGGGAGGAGGTGAGGACTTGGGGTAGTTTGAAAAAACCCAAGTGCTGTGGAACCCGCATGGTGCATGCGATGGCCTATTGCATCTCTGAGACTGTGCCCCCCTTTTATGAGCCAGTTGTCCAGGTAGTGGAAGACAAAGACCCCCTGGAGATGGAGGAAGGCGGCCACGACTGCCAGGCATTTTGTGAAGACTCTTGGGGTAGAGGACAAGCCAAAAGGGAGCACCCTGTACTGAAAATGTCTGCCTCCCACTATGAACTGCAGATACTGCCTGTGGTTGGGATGAATGAGGATGTGGGTATAGGCATCCTTGAGGCCTAAGGAGCATAGCCGATCTCCCTGCTGGAGGTATGGAAGCAATGTTCCAAGGGAGAGCATCTTGAACTTCTCCCTCACCAGGAATTTGTTGAAGTTGCGCAGGTCGAGGATGGGCCTTAGGCCTCCCTTTTTGGCATGAGGAAGCACCTGAAGTAGAACCTCTTACCCTTGAGATGGTGGGGCATCGGTTCCACTGCTTTATCCTCAAGAAGACCTGCCAACTTCTTCAGTAAAAGGTCCTGGTGGAGGGGAGACCTGAGGGGCTCTCCTGGGAAATAAGGGGGAGGTGTCTGAGTCAGATGGAGGAGGTAACCTTCCTTGACCACTCCGAAGTGCCTATGAATCTGTGGTGATGGCCAACCACATCTGGGCATAGTGGGCCAGACGTCTCCCTGTGGGCTGCTGATCTCCTTGGGGTAGATAGTCTATGCTCAAGGAGTCAAACACTCCTCCCTGGCTGGGCCGGAGCCGGTGTCTGGGGTTTTGTAGCCTTCTGCTTACGAGAGCCATGCCCATGTCCCTTGGCCTGCTGACCCTGTTGGGGAGCTGGGGAGGCCTGAAAAGGTGGGTAGTTTCTTTAAGCAGCCCCCTTTCCTTGGGTAGAAGGACTTTTTACCCAAGACCTTCCATCGAGGAGGGGCAGCGGTCTTTCTTTGAGAGCCTGGTCCTCATCATGAATTCAGTCTCCAGCTCAGCAGACTTGTCGGTCACGGGTTTGCCAAAGAGATTCTCTCCTTGGCATGGGACATCGACCAATTTGTCCTGAACCCACTGCTTGATGTCAGATGACTGTAGCCAAGCATGGCATTGTGCACCAATGCCCGCCGCTGCTACTTGAGCCGTTGACTTAAGCCAATCATATACCGCTCAAGACATGAATTTGGAGCACTCACGGCCTTGGCCAGGTTCTTAAACCACTGCAAGGGTTCCTCGGAGAGACCAATTGAGAACCCGGTGAGTTCCTTCACTAGATCTCTCAGGTACATACCCATGTACAGCTGGTAGGCCTGGACGTGGCCTATGAGCATTGAGCCCTGGTAGCACTTTCTACTAAAGGCATTCAGGGTGCAGGCCTCCCTACCAGGGGGTACCGAGGAGTGCATCTTCTGGCTTTTCAGCCGATGCATGGCCGACTTTACCACCATGGAGTTATGTGGCAGCTGTGACTTTTGGAAGTCCAGGCTCCAACAGACTCGATACATCAGGTTGAGCCGTTTGCTCACAACCGGTACTGATGCCGGTGTCTCTCACATCTGGAGCATCAGCCATTCCAGGATGGGCGGAATGGGCACTGTGAGTGACTCCCGCGGTGGAGCCTCCTACTGGAGGATTTCCAACTCATCCGCCCGAGGATCCTCCTCTGACTCAGTAGGTAACACAAGGGCTTTTGTTATATCCTTGACGAAATCAAGGAAGCCCTTATCCTCCAGCGGGGACCACAGACAGGGCTCCGACAGGAAAGTTGGATGAGATGTTGCAGTGGCGACGAGTGTCGGGGGGACTCCTCATCCTCCGTCGCCCACTTGGAGTAGTCCGTCGAGGACTCATAGGAGGGCTGCTCAGCAGGCCTCAGGGCTCCTGATACTTTGCAACTCGTGCCCAGCATACTTGCCGGTGAGGATCGCAGTCCCATCGAGCGGGATTTGGATTGTGAACTCAGCTGAGGATTGACTCTAGGTCAAAGGAACTCAAAGATCGGCTCGGCCTCCGGGAACGTCTTGGACGTTGAGGGCCCGGTGGTCGGGATGGATGAACCGGTCGTGCCGGACAAAAGCACCCGCAGTCTGCCTTCATGGACCAGTTAACTGTGCTCCAAGGCCACCATTCTGTACTCCTGGCCATAAAGTTCCACAGCCTTCGGCCTAGGCACCGAGGGACTCTGGCCCGCTGCCGGCTCCCCCGAAGGAGGAGAGGGACTGGAGGGGATATACCGGGTGGCCTGGAACCCTCCAATGTCTCTTCCATCAGAAGAAAATGACTAGACTGATTCGGAAAGAAAATGAAAGTATCGACTGTCTAGAGCCGATGTTGATATCGATGGCAATGTTCAGCCTATGCGGAACTCCAACTGGGAACAGGGTATAGACAGTGCTTACCGGTTCCAGAGGAGGAAACTGAGGGAGACGTCCTGTTAACACCGACTCAAGGGCTGGCATCAGACCCAGAGGTACCAGCACACAGCTGGAAGGCGGTGCCTGACTTGATGAGGCTGTTAAAACCTTCGGAACCGCAGTGGCCAGGAGTGCTGCCAGGGTCCTCTCGATAGCTAAAAAATGCTCATTGATCAAGGACACTGATGCCAAGGTGGATTCAAATATGGGGCTGTGTGCCAAAGTCCCAGAGCATGATACCAGTAGCTCTCCAGAGGTGGATGCCTTGGAAGCATCCTGGAGCCCCTGAGTGGCTTTGGAAGGATAGTCTTTCCGCTGGGGGGTTTGGCAGCATCTCGTGGACTATGAGCCAGTTTTGCAGAAGCTGAGGAGCCTCCATTACGCTAAGAGCACATTTTTCTATTTTCTCTGCTGGCTTAAACCTATCAATTGTAACTGTTGGTTTTTTTTGGGGGGGGGATCACTATTATAGCTGTTATAGCTGTTAACTATGGTTTTAGACTAAGCTTGAAGGCATCTGGACTGCTTTCCTTGTATAGACTTACATCAGATAGCAGTGTGTGCCCACGGTTCAGGAACAGCCTAGTGGCCAGAGACACTTAGATTCCCACCCACCCCACCCCTCGCCCCACCCACCCCAGGGGGCTACATTGCCTTTATAGTATTCACATAAGTGCCATCTACCCTTTCTTACTTGGGTTAAAAGTCCACATCTTCTTCATCCCTTCTTCTTCTTCTTCCTCTTCTGGGACTGCTTAACCAACATGTCGTGTATTCAGTGCAATAACTGCGGTGCTTTCATTTCAAGACGAATCATTTGGAGCCTAAGAGCTTGTCCTATGTGCCTCAGGTCAGCTGTCATGCATGATGAACTGACTCTACTAAGGAAAAACCTAGTTGCCATGCATGAAGAAGTGACTCTACTGAGGGAGGAAATAGCTGCAATGAAACACACCTCTTCTAGGATACAAACTGAACAAAATCCACCACCGCTCCCACAAAGAAACACCACAGGAACAAATGGATCACAGTGGGTTCTGGAAGATTGCGACCTGTAACGCTGAGATATCCTATAAATCAAGAGATATCCCTGCATAGCACAGTTACTTACCTGTAACAGGTGATCTCTGGGAACAGCAGGAATAAGTCTTCACATATGGGTATCGTCGGTACCGACGGAGCCTACGCGGGAACGCTCCCCAGCGTCCAAAAGGAAAGCTTTTGGGAGCATCCCACAGCGCATGCGCGCTGCCTTCCCACCTTTCCTAACCGCCTCTCTCCAGTTCGAGTTTTAAAGCCAAGACAAAGAGAGAGAGAGGAAAGGAAAGATAGAGAGATACAATTCCTAGGGGAGGTGGGTGGGTTGTGAAGACATTCCTGCTGTTCCCAGAGATCACCTGTTACAGGTAAGTAACTGTGCTATCTCCAAGAACAAGCAGGAATGAGTCGTCACATATGGGGACTCCCCAGCTAGAGATGCCTGGGAGATCACCCAGGTTGTGAGTCCCTGGGAAGGGCTCTACCTCCACCCATGAATCTCAGTCATCCAGTCAGGGATGGAGGGTAGGAGTTGATTAGGTATGGAACAGGTGTTTGAGAACAGCCTGACCAAACAAGGCATCCCGGTGGGAGTCCTTGTCCAAACAGTAATGGGCTGTAAAGGTATGAACCGAGGCCGAGGTGGCCGCTCGACAGATTTGGTCGATGGACACAGAGTTTAGATGAGCCAACAAAGCTGCCATAGCCCTCACATGGCCCTCCAGAGAAAGGTTCTTACTCTGGTAGGCGAAGGAAATACACTGAGCAATCCAATTTGACAGAGTTCTTTTTGAGACTGGAAGTCCTAAATGAAAGGGATCAAAAGCAACAAAAAGTTGAGAGGACTTTCTATGTTGCTGTGTCCTTTGTAAGTAGAAAGCAAGTGCTCTTTTACAATCCAGGGTATGAAGATTCCTCTCTGCACTTGATGCATGAGGTCCTGGAAAAAAGACAGGTAAATACACCTCCTGGTTCAGATGAAAAGGTGAGACCACTTTAGGCATAAAGTGTGGATTAGTTCTGAGGACTACCTTGTCATGATGAAACCTTGTATAAGGAGGATTAGCCACTAAGGCTTGCAACTCACTGATACGGCGAGCTGAGGTGACTGCAATGAGAAACATAACCTTCCAGGAAAGGAATTTCAGGGAGTTAGTGGCTAAGGGTTCGAAGGGTGGCTTCATAAGCTGACCATGAACCAGATTCAAGTCCCATGCCACAGGAGGTGGTCTAATGGGAGGTTTAGTCAAAATAAGGCCTCTCATGAACCTTGGTGTAAGAGGATGAGAGGAAATAGGCTGTCCATTGAGGGGTTTAAGGGATGCTGCAATAGCACTCAAATGGACTCTGATTGAATTCGTTTTAAGGCCTGCATGGGGTAAATGCAGCAAATACTCTAGTAAAGAATTCAGAGGTATTGCAAGAGGGTTAAGACCCTTCTCTGCACACCAAATGGTAAACCTCTTCCATTTAAAAGCATAGGAACGTCTGGTGGAAGGCTTTCTGGAAGCATGAATATCCTTCACTTGCTGAGAAAGATGCAAATCCTGAAGGTCTAGGCCTTCAGCAACCAGGCCCCGAGATAAAGAGACTGGGGATTTGGGTGCCACAACGTTCCCTCCTCCTGGGAGAGGTGGTCTGGAGCATACCCCAAGTCCAGGGAGGGAGCTTGAGAGAGATGCAGAAGTAGAGGGTACCACACTTGGCGTGGTCAACGTGGTGCTATGAGGATCACAAACCCCCTGTCTCTCTGAAGCTTGAACAGTGTCTTGGGAATTAGGGGAATAGGTGGAAAGGCATAGAGGAAATCTTGCCCCCAATGAAGGAGGAAGGCATCCCTGGCCTGAACTCCCTGACACGGAATCCTGGAACAGAACCGGGGACTTGCAAACAGGTCTATGTCTGGGGGTTCCCCAAATTCGAAAGATTCTGGCTATCTGGTCCCCATGGAGGGACCATTCGTGTGGAAGCAGAACTCGACTGAGTCTGTCTGCCCAAGAGTTTTGAACCCCTGGAAGATACACTGCCATGAGATGGATTTGATGCTCTCTGGCGAAGGCCCACAATCTCAGAGCTTTGTTACAAAGCGACAGAGAGCCAGTCCCCCCCTGCTTGTTCACGTAGAACATGGCTACCTGGTTGTCCGTGTGGATGAGGACTGTCTTGTAGCTGAGCAGGGTGTGGAAGACTCCGAGAGCCAGAAAGATTGCTCAGAACTCGAAGAGGTTGATATGTAGAGATGTCTCCTGTGGAGACCAGATGCCTTGGGTGGAAAGATCTTGTAGATGAGCTCCCCAACCCTTTGGAGAGGCATCTGTTGTAAGGGTTGCTTGGGGTAATACCTGTTGAAAGGGGGACTCCAGCAACAGATTTTGAGTGGACTTCCACCAATGGAGAGAGAAAGAGAGGCAACTGGAGGTCGCTATTTTGTCTGATAGGCACCCTGATGCCTGGGTCCATTGGGTGGATAGAGTCCATTGAGCTGCTCTCATGTGAAGGCGAGCATAAGGAACCACATGCACAGTGGATGCCATGTGGCCTAACAGTTGTAACATCTCTCGAGCAGTTAAAAGGGATTTTAACTGAATCTGTGAGGCTAAGTGCACCAAGCGTAGGCAACGGGCCTGGGGAAGATAGGCCCTTGCAGTTGTGGTATCCAGCAAGGCCCCTATGAACTCTAGAGATTGAGTAGGGGTGAGATGGGATTTTGGAATGTTTATTACAAGTCCCAGATACTAAAGAACACGCCTTGTGCAGGCCAGGGAAGTCTGGGCCTCTGACTGGGATGGAGCTCGGATGAGCCAGTCGTCCAGATATGGGAATACGAATATCCCTAGAGTGCGTAGAAATGCAGCTACTACTGCCATGCATTTTGTGAACACTCTTGGTGCAGAGGTCAGACCGAAAGGAAGCACTTTGTATTGGTAGTGCTTTCCTTGGTAAAGGAACCGAAGGAACCTTCTGTGTGTTGGATGGATGAGGACATGGGTGTACGCATCCTTGAGATCTAGAGAACACAGCCAGTCCTGACTCTGGAGGTATGGAAGGAGAGTTCCGAGAGAAGTCATCTTGAATTTCTCCTTGCATAGAAACTTGTTCAATTCTCTGAGATCTAAGATGGGTCTGTAGCCCCCTGTTTTCTTTGGAATGAGAAAACAGGGGGAGTAGAACCCTGAGCCCTGTTGAAGAAGGGGTACTTCTTCTATTGCCCCTTGGGCAAGAAGGGTAGCAATCTCCTGACCCAGAAGGTCGAGGAGAGATGTTGGAGAATTGAACTGTTTCACCATGGTGTGAGGGGGAAGGTTTAAGAAATGAGGCTTGTACCCTTCTCTTATGATGGAGAGGGTCCATTGCTCTGCTGTGATTTGTTCCCATCTGGGAGCAAAATGAGCTAACCTTCCATGAATGGTGAAAGGCTCTGGATGTTCTAGAGCCAGAAAGGCTAAGTTCTCTAGTTGTAAGTCAAAGGCCCTGAGGAGGCTGAGGAGGTTGGGCCATAGCAGTCCTGGCAGCCTTAGGCTTGGCCTGTTTTGGTTGTTGCTGTCTCTTTGTAGCAAAACGACCTGCAGAAGAGGCCTGACCATAAGCAGAAGAATATTTCCCTTTTTTTGAGGAAAAATCCTTTTCTGAACAACCTCTTTCTAAAAGGAGCAGAAGTAGACTTGGAAAGTCTATCTAAAGCAGAGTTTTCAGCATCCATCTGGTTGGCCTTTGCTTGCCAATCTTTACCAAAAAGGTTTTCACCTGTACCAGGAAGGTTACCTAGTCCATCCTTAACCCAGGGTTCCAAATCAGAAGCTTGTAACCAAGTAACTCTGCGTGCACCTATGGCAATAGCCGAGGCTCTGCTGGCACCTTCAAAAGAGTCAAAGGCTGCACGGTTGGAAAACTTGGAAATATCCTGGGCATGTTTAAGCCAGGTGAGAAACTCTTCCCTTTTATCTTCTGAAATAAAAGGAGATAAGGTTGGACTTCCGGTGACATGGTGGGCTAGGGAAGACATGTCTTTCTTGGCTCCGGAGCCCACCCTCCCCCCTGCCTCTGATTTTTGCCTGATTAACTTGATTTTGCGTGGCTTCCTCCGGGAGCACTTCCAGAGCCTGCGGGGAGAGCCGAGGATCATGTACGAGTGGCTGAGAGGTCTATGGCGGCAAAATCCACTAAGCGTGAAAAGCCCCGCAGAACAGAAGCCAAGATGGCGGATGGTGACCCGGCTGTCCAGGGCACGATGGTGGAGGAAGTGTCCAAGGCAGTGGTTCTTGCCCTGGAGGAGCGCCTAGGGGGCCTGGTGACGCAAATGGCCGCGGTGGCACAAGCGGTCACAGATTTTAATGGCCGCGTGGAGCAGGCAGAGCAGCGAATTAGCTCCCTGGAAGACGTGCAGACCCGGGCCGAGGCCCGGATCCAGAAATTGGAGAAGGCCTTACTAAAACAAGCAGACAAACTTGAAGACCTTGAGAACCGGAGCCGGAGAAAATCTGAGATTTATTTGGCATCGGGGAGTCAGTGCTGGAAAAGGACTTGAGACGATACTTAGAGCAGTGGTTGCCTGCAAATCTACCGTTGGAGGAGGCACTGGGGACGATTGTTTTGGAGAGAGCGCACCGGTTGGGATCCCTCCGTGCTGGTGACAATCGACCCTGGGCAGTCATTGCCAGATTTCTGAATGCGGCTCAAAAGGAGAGGGTTCTGCGTGCGGCGAACCGGGGGGAACAATTGCAAAGTTCTCATCTTCCAGGATTACTCTGCGGGCGTATCGCAGCGTCGGCGGGCCTACAAAGAAGTATGCAGCCGGTTGGTGGAAAAAGGCCTGCGTTTCACGCTGGCCTACCCTGCGCGCCTGAGAGTGGACTGTGAGGGAAGTCAGCGCCTCTTTGCGACGCTGGAGGCGGCTATGGCATACTGTGACCAACATGGATGACTCCCTACTTCGCCAATTGAGCTAGGTTTGTTACCTTTGGGCGCGAGCTTGGAGACTGGGAACCTGGTCTAGCGGCGCGCCCTGGACTTGGTGGTGATCAGTGGCCTGGAGATGGGAGCGTTGGACATATTTGCCCGCTCGGCACACTGCTACTACTTGGAACGTTGATTGCAAGGACTTAGTGCAAGTTTACTGTTTGGTTATTGTGTGTTAACTTTGTCTGTTAAACTCTTTGGAAGTTTCAATGAGAGGGGACTATGACTGCTTGATTGCACTTGTCAGCGGGGGGGACTTGATGGCTCTCAATGAATGGAATTGGGAACCCTGGTAACTCGGGGGGGGGAGGGGTAGTAGTATCTGTTTTTTTCTCTCTTGTTTTGCTATATGCCCTCTGTCTGGTTTTAAGCGGGTAGCTTGGACTTGTGAGGGGGCACTGGAGCTTGCAGGTACTTCACAGGCTGTCAAGGGAAGAAGCTGCAATGTATGCTGGTGGGTGGTGGGGGGGGAGGGGGACTCTACATGTGCCGGATTTCATGGAGGGGCCTCGTCTCAGGGGCCGGGGGGTAGGAGCTGTAGGAGGGGAGGGCGGTTTGATGCAGAGTGGGGGGAGGGGGGCTTGGGGGGCGGGAGGGGATGGGGACTGGCTGCAGGCTTGGGATGTAACATGTAGGAGGAAGAATGGATTACTTACTTGGGATGAGTGGTTTGATACTGTCCGTGGGTGTGATTGCGAACTCGTGAGGCTGATGTGTGAGGGGGAGGGGGGGCCCCTAGGCTGGGGGGGGGTTCCACCTTAGATCTGCCATGGAACTGCACAGTAAGGCAGGTTGGCTAGTGGGGAGTAATGGGTAGCAGTACTAAAATTGTTTCTTGGAATGTGTGTGGGTTGGGGTCCCCGGTTAAACGATACAAGGTAATGCAACAGCTTAAGCGCAAGCAAACAGGGGTTATCTTATTACAGGAAACTCATCAAACGGAGTTTGAACATGGCAAACTAGGTAGAGGGCACATTGTCAAAGTGTATGGGGCCCAGGCAGTGGGGAAAAAACGGGGTGTGGTAATATTGATTACTAAACATGTGGGCTGGGTGGAAGAAAGAGTGGAAACGGACTCGGAGGGTAGATATGTTATGCTCTGGGGCACACTGGACGGTCTTAAAGTGGCACTATGCTCCGTGTATGCGCCTAATGTTTATGAGGCCCGGTTCTAACAAAAGCTTACCCAACTGCTCGCCAAGTCTGCTGGCTATCAAGTTATCATAGGGGGAGACTTCAATGCGGTCTTAGATGAAAATTTGGATAGATCGGGGCGGTCTGGTATCAGGGACATGCGGAGTGCGCGGCGAATTTTGGGGTTATGTGAGGCGCATGGCTTAATGGATGTTTGGAGGGTGGTGCATCCGGGAGACCGAGAGTAGACTCACATGTCTAGGGCTCATGGCACCTGGTCACGAATAGATTATTTTTTGATCTCCGACTCCTTGTTTGGTCGGGTCTCCAAAGTGGATGTGGGGCCTGCCGTTATCTCAGACCATGCTATGGTCATTCTGGAACTTCGTCAGCGGGCTCCCCATCGCATTGGGATGTGGCGGTATCCGCTGGAGCTGCACGGCGATGCTCAGTTTGAGGGTTACCTGCGAGACAAATGGGAGGTCTATAAAAGCAATAATGAGGGGCCGGAAATTAATCCGACCCTCTTTTGGGAGGCAGGGAAGGCTGTGCTTCGGGGAGAGATTATTAGTTATCTGAGCACAAAACGTAAACGGATGAATCAGCGCATTGTCCTGTTGGAGCGAGAACTAGGAAAGGTGCGCAGGAGATTGGTGTTGACTGGGAGCGCGGGAGATAAGACTCATATGCAGGAGCTGCAAACGGAGTTGGAAATGCTGTTACACCAGCGAGCTAAAAAGTCGCTGATGTATTACCGCTATCAACTTTATCAGCATGGGAATCGGGCGGGAAGATTGTTATCCTCTTTGATTAGGCCGGAGGGCGGCCCAAGACGTATAGGGGTTATTCGGCACCCGGATGGGACTTTGAGGAGAAGTGAAGGGGAAATCGCTGAGATTTTTACTGAGTACTTTCAACGTCTTTATGGTGGGGAGGGAGGGAAAGAGGAGGAGGGTCGGGCGTTTCTGGAGGGCTGCTCGTTGCCGACCCCAACTGCGGAGAATTTGCAGGTTATAAATCAGCTTGTTTCTCTGCATGAAGTTCACCTGGGCATTAAAGCCCTGAAGCAGGGGCGGGCCCCGGGACTGGATGGACTACGGAGTGAGTTTTACAAAATATTAGGGGACAAAGTAGTGGTTCCCCTGGCAGAGTACTTTGGAGACCTTGTACAGCACGGGTGTTTTCCGTATGAGGCAAATAAGGCCCTGGTCACCATCTTGCCAAAACCGGGGAGGGACCCGCTTCTGCCTGGTTCTTATAGGCCCATTTCTCTTCTGAACGTGGACATCAAAATTCTGGCTAAGATTATGGCCGACAGGTTAGCGGAGTTCTTGCCGGCCTTAGTTCACAAGGATCAGGTGGGCTTTGTGCGGGGGAGGCATGCGGCATACAGTTTGCATCGCATTATGATTTCTTTGTGTGCGGGTCGGGTGGCTCGCCGGGGCTCTATGTTAATTAGCTTTGATGCGGAAAAAGCGTTCGATAGGGTTGACTGGGGGTTTATGTTTCAGGTGCTGGACGGCATGGGTTTCGCGGGTTTTTTTGTGAATGTGGTGAGGCTCTTATACGCTGACTCTCGAGGAGCCGTTTTGGTGAATGGCACTATGTCGCCTGAGTTCCGCATTGGGAAAGGGACCCGACAGGGCTGCCCTTTGTCCCCGCTGCTGTTTATTTTAACCCTGGAGCCTTTATTGATCCAAATCCGGTCTAGTGCACAGTTCCGTGGTATAGCAGTGGGAAAAACGGAATTTCGCGAGGTGGCCTTCGCGGATGATTTGCTTCTGCATATTGCGGACCCCCAGGAGGGCTTGCCTCGGCTGTTAGAACTTCTTAGAGTTTATGGGTGCCCTAGGGCTTTCGCCTGAACCTGGATAAATCTGAGGCCTTGTTGGTAGGGGAGGGGGCGTCTAGTGGGTGGTTGGGCGACTTCCCTTTGAAATGGGCAGAGGGGAAATTTAAGTATTTGGGCATTTACTTGCCTAATAAGTTGGATGAGTTATATCAGCTAAATGTCCAGAAGATCCTGACGGAGTTGACCCTTAGTGTTGATAAATGGAGGGATTTGCCGCTGTCCTTGGGGGGTCGTATTGCTCTATATAAGATGGCTCTGTTTCCTAAATTGTTGTATGTTCTTCAGACGCTCCCACTGTTGCTCAAGCGCTCCGATATCAAGAAAATGGATAGAGTGATTAACCAGCTGCTCTGGAAAGGGAGGAGGCCCCGGGTGTCTTTGGATGTTTTGCGTCAACCGTGGGGCAGAGGGGGTATGGGACTCCCTGACTTTCGGAAGTATAACATAGCTTGTCTTATGCTTCATGTGAGGGATTGGCTATGGGAGTTGGGTGTGTATACCCCGATTGCAATGCTTCAGGAGCTGGTGCGGCCTTGGCATTTGCGATATATACTGCACGCGAAGGCGCTTAAAGGGCTTGTATCGGATACTCGACGAATGTTTCTGGAGCCCATTCATATGGCCTTGGAGGTATTTCTGTAGGGCCAAGGGATTCATTGTTAACTATTCTCCCTATCTCCCGCTGCAAGGGAACGGGGATTTTCTTCCTGGAACCTCTGGGGGAAGCTTTGCTAGATGGAACCAGCTTGGCATAGTTAATCTGGAGCATCTGCTTCCGGATGATGGCAACTTGGAGTCTTTTGCTCTCTTAAGTCAGCACTACTCTTTGGGTGGCCGGGACGTTTTTCCTTATGCCCAGATTCGAAGTTATGTTCGGAGTATACCTCCTGGCGCACTACGAGGGGCAGTTAGCTCTGGTATTGAAGAAGGCTTGATGGGGGGGGATTTTGGGGCAGGGGTAGCTTGGTTGCACAAAATGTTGTGGGAGTTGGAGCTGCTGTCCATGTTGGTGGAACTTGCATCGGCTTGGACCCAGGATTTGGGGGAAGTGGTAGATGGGGAGGGGGTTCTGCGGAGCCTGGCTAATACCCCGAAGTTGAGTGTGCTGGTACGGCACCAAGATATGCACTACAAATTGATAAGACGCTTATACTTTGCACCTTTACGGGCCTGGAGGGCAGGCATTAGTGACTCCCATTGTTGTCCATGGTGTGGGGAGCACAGAGCCATGCTCGGTCATATGTTCTGGCTTTGTGCCCGGGTTCGGGCCTTCTGGAGGAAGGTTCGTGCTTATTTGGTGGGGTGCGTGCCCTCGCGTTTGCAATTCATGGCGCAGAACATGGTGTTGGATATTTGGGAAGATTCTGTGGGCGAGGAAATGGGGCAGGTGGTGTGGCAGTGGATGCGTTTGGTGTTGGTGATTGCTCGTGGGTCTATTTTGCAGAGATGGTTGGATGTCCGTGGGCCAACCTATGGGCTTTGGAGGGGGAGTTTGCATGTGGTGTTGATTGAAAAGCGTCGAGCGAGTGGTCATCCGAGGATGTGGCAGCGATTCTTAGAGGGGTGGGGGCCTCACCTACACTCATTACCCAGTGGAACTCGCACCAGAATATTAAGCGAGGGCTAGTTGCTCCCGGGGGGATGGTATCTCTCTATCTCATTCTCTTTCCTTCTTAGCCCCTTTTCCCTTTTTTCTTTCCTTCATTTCTTCTTCTTACTTACTTTTTCCTTTTTCTCTTACTTTTTTCTTTCTTCTTCTCTTTGATGGATGCAGTGGCCAGTTAGGTGAGTTTATCTCACCAAAATCTTATTGGTCCTTTGATGGCGGGGCGCTGCATGAGGCTGGGGGCTGGATATTATCGAGATGTGACCTATACTCTGCTTCTGTACTTCTTAGGTTTCTGGTATAGAATGTGTTCATGATGGTTGTTGTTTTGTGGGCTATGTATTATTAATCTTGTATGCCTCCTTTGCCCTGCCCTGTTGATACTTTGGACTGTTAATAAATATATTTAAACATAAAAGGAGATAAGGTTTGCAGGTGATCTTTAACCTCCTTTAGAAACATCCCCATATAGAGACTATAGGAGTTGATTCTGGCCACAAGCATACTGGCCTGGAAAATTCTCCTGCCAAAGGCATCTAAGGTTCTGCATTCTCTTCTTGGAGGAGTAGAAGAGTGCCTTTTTGCACTCTTGATCTTTTTCATAGTAGACTCCACCACAATAGAGTGATGAGGAAGCTGAGTCTTATGAAAACCAGGACAAGGAGGAACAAGATACATGGTGTCCAACCTACGAGAATGAGGGGAGGTGGTAAGAGGAGTCTCCCATATGCCCAACATGTGATCATAAAGAATCTCATGTATTGGTAAAGTGGCTGCCTCTTTAGGAGCCTTAGGATATTGTAAAATATCTAATTTTTTGGCTCTAGGCTCTGTCTCAGAGGCCACTGAGATGGAAAGGCCCCTGGCCACCTCCCTGATGAAGTCTTGAAAAAACAAGTCTTCTGGAGGAGACAATCTCCTTTTTGGAAAAGAGGGTTCCTGAGGAAGGATCCCCAATGCTTCGATAGAGGCCTCTGATTCATCAGAGTCTTCAGAGGAATCAAAGTATCGCCTGTCTGGATGCTCTTGCAGAGCCCGATACGCGTACCGGGGGGTATCGACATCGGGAGTAATTGGTTCCGATTCGGTACCGATGGGCATCACAGAACAGTGTACCGCTGCCGTCGACGTCGATGTTGATGCAATCGGTACCGGCACCGATATCGGGTCCAATACCGGAATCGGTACCGACAACGGAGTTGGTTGCGGTACCGAAGGCGTCGCAGCTTGTATGAATGCCGTGATGGCACGCTGCATGGTCAGAATATTCTGATCCATCAACGCCACCAATGTCTGGATGTCGGTCCCAGTGGAAACCACCGGTACCCCAGAACATTGCAACAGGTGATCGGTCGAGGCCGAGCCATCTATGTCAACCTGTGACCCCATAGATAAAGCTTTGGAAGCCGGAGCCTCCCGCCGGGGTAATTTTGCCGGTGCGGATTCCTCGAGAGCAAGCCCGGAGGCATCTCGATACTTAGAGGGAGATCTACTATTCGAGGACCGGCTGGACTTAAGTTTGGTTACCTGAGATCCATGGGAGGAAGAGGAAGCCCTGGAAGACGTCGATGCCAGCGAAGCTGCATCAGAGGGAAACAGGGTACTGAGCTTGGCTGCTCGATTCTGTAGACCTCTTTTAGACATCATGGAACAGGACTCACAGTCCGTCATGGAATGATCAGGACCTAAACATTTGAGACACCAGTCATGGGTGTCAGTGACAGAAATAGTGCCGCTGCACTTCGTGCACTTTTTAAACCCGGAGGCGGGCTTTTCCATAAGGAAAAATTTGTGTAGGCCTAAGGCCACAGAAGAAAAAGCACCGAAGTGAGAAAAAATTGTTGTGTTTTTTTTTTTTTTAAATAACGAAAGAAAAAAAAACGGCGGTACCGGTCCAGAGATGAGAAGGCAGACACGTGACTAAAGAAATAAAAGAAAATAAGAAATTCTTCAGCGGTGACAGGAAACACGACCTGCTGGCTCCGCGGAAAAGAAGAACTGGAGAGAGGTGGTTAGGAAAGGCGGGAAGGCAGCGCGCAGGCGCTGTGGGATGCTCCCAAAAGCTTTCCTTTTGGACGCTGGGGAGCGTTCCCGCGCAGGTTCCGTCGGTACCGACGATACCCATATGTGAAGACTCATTCCTGCTTGTTCCTGGAGATAATGCCTTCTCTGCCTTGGCTAATGAGGATACTCAATCCAATGAAACTGAAGGGCCCTTAAATGAGTCAGACACTGTCCAATCTCCTGCTAAAGCACCAAATATGAAGAAAACCTCAAACAGAAAACTACTACTACTTGGAGATTCCATCATCCGAGGCACCAACTTGGGAACACAGTTCAAAGGAGAAAAGATAGTCATGTGCCTACCAGGCTTGACAGCCAGCAGGAATACAAACCAAATTGTTGAAGTACTTAGTACAAAAAGTGAACACTAAAAACTTGATGTTGTTATCCACTGGGGCACAAATGACCTGGCTAGAAACAGTGCCTCTACAGTCCAAAAGGACTTCCAATCTCTGGGAGAGAAACTCAAGCCCATTGTTAACACTGTTGCATTCTCAGAGGTTCTGGCTGTTCTTGGTAAGGGGACAAAAAGGCTGCATCGCATTAACAGCTTTAATACATGGCTCCAGACCTGGTGCAAACAAGAAGGATTCAGATTTATTGGCGACTGGGTAAACAGGTGGACCAACAAGAGACTATACGGTGCTGATGGACTACATCTCTGTCGCAGGGAAAAGAATCTAAAGTGAAAAATTCAGGCACTATGTGGATATGCATTTAAACTAGGAAAAGGGAACGACGGATGTGGAGGGTCAAGACCAGCACGCCACCCCCTGCAAAAGCAGAATAATATCAGAAACAGCCACACTTTTAAACCACACATCACAAACAAGTGGAAAGATGTGGGCAGAACAAAATGAATGCAAAACAGACACAAGCCAGGTAAATGCTGGAAAGCAATGAGCACAAATGCCCGAAGCTTAGCCAACAAAGTTCTGGACCTGGAAGCCCTAATGGTGGAAATGGATTTGGACATTGTGGCCATTACAGAAACATGGTTCAATGAATCACATCATTGGGATGTAGCCATAACTGGCTATAATCTATTCAGAAGAGACAGAGAAAATGGAAGGGGAAGAGGAGTGGCCTTGTATGTCAAAAGCAATATTAAAGCTACTGAAATGCAGGGGGCATGGGGAAAAGAAGAAGCGCGCTGGATTGCGTTGGAAAGAGGAGATGGCACTGTCATCCATACTGCTGTAGTCTACAGACCTCCGATTCAAATTGAAGAGATAGATAACGATTTGATTAAAGATATTGTCAAGATAGCCACAAAGGGGGATGTAATCATTTTGGGTGACTTTAATCTACCTGATGTGGATTGGATTACTCCTCCTGCACATCTGGAAAGAAGCAAAAAAATTGTAGATGCTCTCCAGGATGCATCACTTAGACAAATGGTCATGGAACAAACCAGGGAAAGCTCAACGCTGGATTTAGTGCTCACCAATGGTGACAGCGTGTCAAATGTCTGCGCGAGTACCCCTGTGAGCAACAGCAATCATTACACAGTGTGGTTTGAGATAAAAGCCTGGGTACAGGCCAAACATAGCAAGCTCAAAGTCCTAAACTTCAAAAACACTGACTTCAATAAAATGGCCAAGTACCTAAAGGAGGAGATGACAGGGTGGAAGGAGATAAAGGAAGTGGAATTGCAATGGGATAAACCAAAGGTGGCAATAAAAGGGGCAACGGACAAATATGTTAAAAAAGTAAACACAAACAAGAGGAGAAGGAAACCTATTTGGTTTTCCAAAGAAGTGGCTGCTCAAATAAAGGCAAAAAACACAGCTTTCGCAAAATTCAAAAGCTTGCAACCAGAAGAACACAGAAATGAATACAAGATCAAACTAAAAGAGTCAAAAAGAGAAATAAGGATAGCAAAATCAAAGGCAGAGGAAAAGATGGCTAAAGATGTTAAGGGTGGAGACAAAACTTTCTTCAGGTATATTCGTGAAAGGAAGAAGATCAGAGTTGGAATTGCAGGACTCAGAAGTGCTGTGAAAAGACTCGTGGAAAGTGACATAGAAAAAGCGAAATTGCTAAACAAATACTTCTACTCTGTTTTTAATAAAGAAAATCCTGGAGATGGACCAGCTGGGACTCCCAAATATAAAAATGGGAACGAAGTAGATACCACACCATTCACAGAAGACGAGGTGTTGGAACAACTTGCTAAACTGAAAGTGAGCAAAGCCATGGGACCGGATAGGATACATCCCAGGATACTGAAAGAGCTCAGAGAAGTTCTATCAGGGCCGCTAAAGGATGTATTCAACAGATCCTTGGAAACAGGAGAGGTTCCTCAGGACTGGAAAATGGCTGATGTCGTACTTCTACACAAAAGTGGTGACAGGGAAGAAGTGTCAAACTACAGACCCGTGAGCATACCTCGGTGGCGGGAAAAGTAATGGAGGCGCTCCTGAAAGAGCGAATAGTGAACTTTCTCAAAACCAACAGGTTGCAAGATCCGAGGCAACATGGTTTTACTGAAGGACAGTCTTGCCAAACTAATCTCATTGAGTTCTTTGACTGGGTGACCAAGAAACTAGATCAGGGGCATGCGATGGATGTCATCTACCTGGATTTCAGCAAAGCCTTTGATACTGTTCCTCATAGGAGGCTTGTCAAACTCAGTAGCTTGGGGATGGGTACCAAGATAGTAAACTGGATTAGAAATTGGTTGACTGACAGACGACAGAGGGTGATGGTACATAGAGCTCACTTGGATGAGGGGAAGGTGATTAGCGGGGTGCCCCAGGGTTCGGTCCTGGGCCCAGCACTGTTCAATGTATTTGTGAGTGATATTGCTGTAGGACTGAATGGAAAAGTCTGTTTTTTTTGCAGATGACACAAAAATTTGCAACAGAGTGGACTCCCCCGAGGGAGTGGATAACATGAGGAAAGATCTACAAAAGCTGGAAGAATGGTCTTATGCTTGGCAATTATGATTTAATGCAAAAACGTGCAGTGTCATGCACTTGGGTAGCAGAAATCCAAGGGAAATGTACGCGATAGGGGGCGAGAGGTTGGTGTGCATGATTCAGGAAAAAGACCTTGGTGTGATTATCTCTGATGATCTCAAGGTGGTAAAACAGTGCGACAAGGCGGTGGCAAAAGCCAGGGGGATGTTGGGCTGCATACAAAGAGGGATTACCAGCGAAAAGGAAGACGTACTTATGCCACTGTACAGGTCGCTGGTGAGGCCTCACCTGGAATACTGTGTTCAGTTTTGGAGACCATATCTTGCAAAAGATGTAAAAAGACTGGAAAGTGTTCAAAGGAAGGCAACCAAAATGATTCGGAGCCTGCGTAAGAAACCTTATGAGAAGAGACTTGAAGACCTAAATAAACCTTTAAATACTTAAAGAGGAACGATGAACAAACAAACCTCTTCCAAAGACGGGGAAGCTGCAAAACTAGAGGGCATAACATGAAGCTGCAAGGTGGAAAATTGAAAGGCAATGTCAGGAAATATTTTTTCACTGAAAGGGTGGTGGATGCTTGGAATGCTCTCCCGATGGAAGTGGTGGGGCAAACATGGTGACGGAATTCAAAACAGCATGGGACAAGCACAGCGGATCTCTTTACAGTAACAGGATAAAAACAAAATAAACTGAACCATCTAACTTCTCAACAAATAGGGATGTCCTACATGGAGTGGTGGGTCCACCCCTAAAAAAGACATGGGGAGGGGTGACCTGCACAGAGCGTCAGGTGCACCTACTCTTGCCGTATTGCTGGGCAGACTGGATGGACCATGCTGGTCTTTATCTTTCGTCATTTACTATGTTACTATGTTACCTCGATACTCAGTATCAGATTTCAATACTGAGGACTTAGTCTAATCTAGATTTGGACTTTTTGGAGACCTGGGAACCAGCTGAAGATGCCAACGACCTAGATGATGCAGAGGCCACTGAAGTAGAGTCCAGGGTGAATAGTGAGTCATACAGCTTGGCCCTGTTCGTTAGGCCTTGCTAGTCATTTGTTTGCATAAAGAACAATTGTCTGGTATATGGTTTGGGCCCAAACATTTTAGACATCAGTCATGGGAATCGGTGACCATCATTGTGCCGGAGCACTTAGAACATTTTTTTTTTTTTTTAAAGCCAATGACACGTTTGTCCATGGTGACAAACGCAAAAGTTTAGTCTGAGGCCTAAGGTAACAGTGAACCACCCAAAAAGAAAAAAAAAATTAAAGAAAATATTTTGGGGCCGTTAACAGGAAGGTAACGGCATCAACGAAAAGCTAGAGCACAGAATTAAACCAAAAAATAAGACTTGTTTCAGCGGTGACAGGAAAAGGCTTCCTGCTGCTCCATGGAAAACGAAGGAGAGGAGTTGAAAAGGCAGGAAGGCAGATGCGCAGGCCAGTGGAGTGCTCCCAAAAGCTTCCCAATTGGATGCTGAGGAGCATTCCCACATGGGTGCCGTTGGTGCCAACGATACCCATATGTAAAAACTGCATTACTGCTTGTTCCTGGAGATAATGGCACTGCTGCTGGTTATGTAATTCTCTACACGTTTCTCTGCATTGGGCGCTAAGCTTCTTAGCATTCTATTTTAATACGCACAGCTCATTTGCATATTTTTAAAATATACTTGGTGTTGCTGTGTGCACATTTTTTTGTTTCCGTTTCTGTGCGTGTTGATCTCTCTAGTGCATTTGGCATAGCGGTACTTGCGCATATATATTGTGTTGTCTGCATGCAAAGGGCACGCTAGTCTTTCTGCACTGGCCTGTAAGTTTGTACCTGAGGCAATGGAGGATTGAGTGGCTTGCCCAAGGCCACAAGGAGTGTCAGAGGGGATTTGAACTCTGATCTTTCCCGTTCCAGGCTGCTGCCCTAACCACTAAGCTACTCCTTTAGTTTACACGGAGAATAAAATAAAACCAAAACACACATCATTGACCAAAAAGTACAATTCATTTTTTAAAAAACCCAAAATTCTGAAATATGCAGAGTTCAGCTGAGAACCGGCACTTTTTTGGGGATGGCCTTCTTGGATATCGGACTGGAGCAGAGCCATCTTTCCTTCTGGAAAACATAAAATCTTAGCTCTTTCTCCAGCACTCACACTGATGGGTAGATGCTGATGACTGGCAAGAGTAGCTGGTTTTTCACTAACGAATATTATTTATTTATTTATTGAACAGCTCTTTTATACCGCTCCTTCCAGCGATCAGGGGCGGTTTACATTGAACAATAACATGAAGTTACATAGAACACAGAACATTTAACAGCTTAATAACATCATTGGAACTAGAGAACTAGTTAAAACAAACTGTATACAAGGTAGATGGATCCAGAGCTATGTACATCCCAGTATACTCTAAAGAAAGGTATAGAGGGGGAATGTGTTTCTTAGCTATTTACATGAGCTAATTTTTGGATGGGAGGGATTATGATATTTGGGTGGTGTGTTGTGAGGTAGATACATTGTTAGTATTGTTGGGAGAGGATGTGTTGTAATATTCAGAGGACAGGAAGGTTTTTAATTCCTTGGAATGTTACAAGGTCTTTGGTTGCTCTATGCTGTTTATTAGTAATTATTAGTAATGCTTTGCTGAGATTCTGCATGCCATGATGGATAAACCATGTCTAGAGCAGTGCTGCTCAACCCTCTCTCCTGGAGGCATGCCTAGCCAGCTGGCTTTTCAGGAATGCCATAATGAATATGCATAAGGTAGATTTATATACATCTGCATATATTTGAAATCCACTTTGGTAATCCTGAAAACCTGACTGGGTAAGTACACCTCCAGGACAGTGTTGAGATGCACTGCTCTAGACTAGGGTTTCTGTACAAGGATAGCAAGTCTTTGGTGGACAAAGAAACATAGTACAAGTCTTTCAACTGGTGCTGCAATGGTTGACTTGGATGAGAGAGGCTTCAAAGCTCAGGGGAATGTAGCCAGATAGCTGCAAATGAAGGCTCATTGCACGACAGCCCTTGAAAGGGCAGGTTCGGATTGAACTAGGAGCTCAAATGAGCATAAGGATGCAGAGGCCCTCCAGGTACACACAAAACAATCAAAAGCTAATAAGATTCTATGCCCACGGAGACTAGGAAAAAATTAAACAACTCAAAACAGACATTTTGTTGTATAGCTTCACTTCACCATGGACTTGTATAAAAATCAAATGAAGAGCACATACAAATACATGCAGCCCTACTAGCATGGGTGTTCAACATACATCAAACCCTAACAAGTAAGCTTATACACTTGGATAAAGAAAATGAACATATAAAAACACCGTTAGTAGGAGGAGGAGAAGACAGAAAAGGCAGCCAAAGAAAAATAGACAGCTTAAGAGCACAAGAAATGAAACAAAGTATGATACTGTACTTTACCTGTCACATTACCCTTTTTTTCTAAATTGCAATATGAGTCACAGTTATTGTTAAGTGTAGTCAAATATCTGCGGACTGCTGGAAACCATGTGGATAATTTATTACTTTTAATTACTGGAAAGTGCCAAGTATGACACTTCCAAAAAAAAAATAAAGGCTAAATGCATTATAACTAATTTGATATTAGGATCTCTAGTTAGTAGACAAAGGAGAAGTGAATTAAAAACTAGAGTAAGTAATCAGAGGTCAAATCCTGTCCCACCTATTCTGGGTGATTAGAGTGAGAGAAAATGGGGCATGGAAGGACCAGAGAGGTTTCCTTCTCTGTGGAAGAAATAGGTGGTTAGTTTTCGTGTCTCTAAAACAATGGGTCTCAACCTTTTTTCTGCTGTGACACAGTTGATGGACACTACTCATGTATGACACACTACATATGGGAGCTTTGCTAGGGATGGAGGGTCCCTCCAGTGATACAGTAGCCCAGTACTCTCTCATTTTTATCTATTTATTTTTATTTGAAACGTTTTTCCTATACCGCCTCTTCTAGAGATCAGGGGCAGTTTACATTTATAATGTTCCATGTAAACGATACTAGCTACATACCAATACTGCGTACATATGGAAGGAGATGGTTTGAATTCTCCCACCACACAAATGCAAAACGCAACCACACATCCCACTCCCATCTTCTTAGCATTCCCCTTCAAGTCATCAACAAAGCCCAATCTGAGAAACTCCATCGACAACGCCTCCTAAAATGTGCATTGATAAATGCCAGATCCATACGATCAAATGGCCCGTAGTCATGGACTTGATTCCTCAATACAAGCTCGACATCCTGATGGTTACAGAATCATGGCTATCTGACAGCGACAACATCCTCCTAAACCAGATGCTGCCTCCTGGATTCGACCTCTACACATGCCACAGATCCACTCAAAAAGGAGGCGGAACGCTCATCCTTGCTAAAACAGATCTTAACTTCAAGCTATGCAACTCCTCCAGCTCAACCCACCTTGACTCCCTCACTATATCCAATGATCTCTGCTCAATCAACCTGCTTTATCGAGCACCATCCCCATTACCGGATGACCTTCCAACAATAATTGAGCTTGCATGCGCAACATCCACATCACGCTCTCCAAATTGGGTAGTTGGCGACTTCAACCTCCCCTCTCTTCATGACAGCCATTCAGAAGCATTTCTAGATGCACTAGAGGATCTAGGTTACAAACAATATGTCGACTTTCCCACCCACACTAAAGGAGGCAAACTAGACCTCATCTTCGCACCTCATTCCAAAACCTTAACACACCAAGCCCTTCAACTATCAGTTATACCAGTACCTTGGTCTGATCACAATCTTATTCAATTCAATATACCCACCTTTACCTCACATGTGAGTCAAATACCATCTAACTCACCCGGAACCCATGCAGTCCGTTTTCAACCTCTCAACCGCGACAAAGTCCTAGATAACCTCCATCCACTCTTGACCAACACTACCCTCAACTTAGATGACCTGGTATCCAAATGGGACGAGAACCTCAGAGCCGCCTCATGTCCAGTGCACATGGATAAGAAAATAAGAAAACGAGATCACGCACCATGGTTCTCTGCTGACCTTCGTACATCCCTCATTCATCTACGCAAACTTGAAAGACAGTGGCGCCAAACCCACTCACCAGAAGCCCTTGAAACATATAACTCACACCTAGCCACCCACCGTGAAAAGGTAACATTGAGCAGGAAACTATACCACACGAACCTACTGAAGCGCTCCATCAATAAACCTCATGCTCTATTCAACTTAGTAAGATCCATAACAAGAGAGCCAGTTTCAGACCAACCTGCAACACCTCGGCCACAGGACTACGCAAACTACCTGCAATCAAAAATGATTAAGTCCAGCACCTGCATAAATACCATCAACCCCATTATATCACCTAAGGAATCTCATATAACTCCATTTTGCAACTTCAATACTATATCATCTAGTGAAATTGAGAGAATTATTGCCTCCATCAATCCTAGCACGGCACCTAATGACCCATGCCCAGCTAACTGGATCAAAGATCTGCGACATGATCTAAGCCAAATCCTATGCAAAATTCTGAACCAATCCTTCCTAACAGGCTCATTCCCCCAGAGTCTTAAACACACCTCTATCAAGCCCCTACTAAAAAACAGTAAGCTTGATCCATCCAAAGTTGAATCATTTAGGCCAATCTCAAGCATCCCCCAGCTTGCAAAAATCATTGAGAAAGCTGCCCAACAACAACTTCAGCATCACATTGACACAGAAGCACCCCTAGACAAATCACAACATGGATTCAGAGAAGCACATGGAGTCGACACAATCCTTACAACCCTATTCAACGATCTGATAACAGGAATAAACAACATCAAACAAGGATTTGTCCTCATCTTTTTAGACATTTCTGCTGCCTTCGATTCTGTAAACCACGATATACTAATTCAACGTCTGAGAGAGAAGGGGATTCGAAGCACAGCACTGGAATGGTGTAGATCCTACCTTTCCAACAGGTGGCAACAAGTTAAAACAGGCCAGAAATCCTCAGAGCCGTTCCTACAGTCTCAAGGCGTACCACAAGGATCTTCATTATCGGCGTTAATGTTCAATATTTATATGCAGCCGATTTGTGAATTGATCAGATCCTTCAACGTGCAATGCTTGGCATACGCTGATGACATCCTCATATACATGCCGTTCAAAACTGACCAACCAGTGTTTACTCCAATAACCAACTGTTTCGGAGCAGTAGCCGAATGGTTGCTGACTCAAAACCTAAGAATAAATCATAGCAAAACTGATGTCCTATTTGTTACAAGGAATCTTAAGTTTGTACCTCCGCCGTCACTGCTGGTCAACAACACAGAACTGACATCCAAACCCACGATCAGATACCTCGGCATAACATTAGATCAACACCTGGACATGACAATGCACGTGAAGAATGTGACAAAGAACATATACCATAAGATCAGAACACTACGCCACCTCCGTCCACTACTAGACTATACTGATTACCGGTCAACCTTCCAGGCACTAGTCCTGCCACATCTAGATTTCGCAAACATCATCCTTCACGGGCTCCCTCAATCAACCTTAAACCCACTACGTCTGGCTATGAATACAGCTGCTAGAGTCCTTTCTGGGTCACCAAGGTCTGCTCATATAACACCTATCATGAAAGACCTACACTGGCTACCACTACAAGCCAGACTCTCATACAAGTCACTAGTTTTGACCTTCAAAGCCATGAATATCTACCCACCAACACCAATCAGAAAACTAATCCACAACACCCCTGAAAATAGAAACAGAAGGACTACAACTATGAACACTTTAATAGTTCCTAAGATGATGACTTCATGTACTAAAGCCACATCAAACAGAGCTTTTTCATTGTTTGCACCCAGGAATTGGAATAAACTTCCCCACGAAATCCGCGGCATCAAAAGTCTATTACAATTCCGCAAAGCCGTAAAGCATCACTTATTCACAAAATACTACCCAGAAGTGTCCATGGACACCCACACAGCCAACAGGCCTCCCACTCACACCAAACACCCTAGCACTTTAATCCAACCAGAAAACGGGTAGTCCCCACGAAAATCTACCTTACTACTATAGACTCATCCTACCCACGAATACATGTTCAATATTCACTCGAGTTTAAATATGGTACATAATTAAAGCATATAAATAGTATATTGTTTATTGTACATAGTTATCCCTGTTATTCCATGTTTTATATTCCCCTGTTCTCTGTAAACTCGATGTTACCTGTACACATTGCAGTATATTTTGTTCGATGTACACCGCGCTGATTTTAATAGCGCGGTATATAAGAGATGTTAAATAAATAAAAATAAATAAAATAAATAAACTGTTACAATGTGTTATAACAATTAACTATTTACATTAAAACTATGCACATTTGTATGACATTCTAAGAAATGCCTCTTGTACAAGATAACTGCAAGATATAGACAACAGTTTTTATGTTGGAACGCAATGTGGTCTGTTTTTTGGTTGAAGGGGGTGGAGCTAGGAATAGAGGGGGGGAGTTAAGGGGTTATATGTTGGGGTTGCTGTAATGTTCAATAAAAAGTTATGTTTTCAACTCTTTTTGGAAAGTTTGGAGGTCTTTAATTGCTCTTAAGGTTTCAGGGAGGGAGTTCCATTGTGTAGGGGCTACATATGTGAAAGCCCTGTTGCTCGTAAATTGTTTGGTCTTACGGACTGAAGATGGAACTGTGAGGGAGTTCTGGTTGATTCTTTTTCTGGATCTGGTGTCTGAATGGAAGTGGATCAGGGATGAGAGGTAAGAGGCAGATTATACTCAAACACACATCAGCTCAGTTCTATGTCACCACCCCGTCTTTTTCCCCTTTCAAATTTTCCCACCTATTCCCTCTCCAAACTGCTTTTCACTCTGTAGCTTGCAATGGCAGTGATTGTGGCTATGGGGGAGGGAGCAGGGCTCAACATTCCAAGATCAAACTGGTAAAGAAGCAGTGATAAGTGGCGGAGAACTCAAGAATCTGGTTTTCAGTTAGCAAGCAAAGGTGGTCATTTTGGAAACTGGGGGACTGCTGTGTATGTCAAAGTTTTGGTGACAAAACTGGCACATGGTTGAGAACTACTGCTTTAAAGGAAGAAATATATGCAGGACCGTCACACGTGTGAGGACTATCAGTAAAGTCTGTGCCACTGTAGGAAGAGAGTGAGACAGAAACAGAAGTACTGCTTCAGAGATAAGGAGAGAGAAGATGGCAATGGGAAGACCACCAAAATTGTGTGGAAGAGATGAAGGAGATGGGAATAGCCCCTTAAGTTACTGAAAAGTCGAGCAGATAAAACATTAAAAGAGCAGATTAAATCATTCCTAGGATGGAGTGGGTTTTAATATTATTCCCAAGCTAAAACCAGATAATAATTTTAAACTGTTAAAGATGGAAAAGTAGTTGTCCTGTCTCTAAAAGCAATGGGACTCAGCCTTTTTGCTGCTGTGATACATTCTACTTGTGTGACACATTACATAAGGGAGTGTTACTGGGGTCAGAGGGCCCTCTCCAATGATGCAGTAGGCCTGTACTCTCTCATACACACTGTCATATTCTAACACACAATTGGCTCGATCCCTCTGTCACTACTGTGTTGCAATCACTGATAATTCTAATTAATGCCTTTTTAGTACAGCATATTCAAGCCAACCTGCTTGAAAAGAATGGTAGTTTATCATATTTTGCAATACAGATGCAATGTGTTCCTTTGAGTCAATGCTGACTTCTGGCGACCCAGCAGCTCCTGGGTTTTCTTGTAGTGTGACCAGAAATAGATTGCCAGGTCTGTCTTCCGACGCTATGGAGGGTTAAATGACTTTCCCAAGGCCACAAGCAGCGCCAATGGGAATCCTACCCTGGACTCCTGGTTACCAAGCCAGTGCTCTAACCATTGGGCTACTCTCCTCCACTCCCTATCTTATTTTAAAGAAAGCAAAAATGGATGATGATGATGATGTGAAATTACTGACCACTTTCTAATTTATTATGAGTGGCTGACGGGCTGTTAAGGGAATCCTTGCACCTGACAGGCTTGTCGGAGAAACCTGAAAAGGGCCTCCCCAGCTGCCCACAGAGGCCTGGGAAATCCTGGCTACCTGAAGACCTGTTTGTTTGTTTTTTTTATTAATCAAGCAGCAAGGCCAGAGATGCAATAAAGAAACATGGCAAACAGAACATGCAGATACAGGAGAGGGAAAGAGAGGGGGGCTGGGCCCAAACTTAGCAATCCCTCTAGACAGCAATACACCTTGCCATCTACTGGAGGCAGACAATACTGGGTTGTTCTCAGAACTGTTCCAGTGTTTATACAAGTGATGACATCACTTAAAGTTGCCCTGGTCTTCTTCTACCTACTGGCTGGGGAGCATAACCTAATCTAGACTGGTCTAACAGAAAAAGGAAAACTAATTGTGAACATGCTTTGTACAAATATGGAGGATACAGAAGGGGAGCTGGTGTTGGTTTTTGTGTGGGAAAAGTAAATTAGACTTACCTGCTAATTGTTGTTCCTTAAGGAACTCTAGTCCAGTCCCGGGACTATAGAGTTGTCAACCTCCACCAGCAGCTTTGGAGACTGAAAGATGTCATCGTTCTGATGTCACTGGTACAAATAGGCAAGATCCGCCCCCTTTCACCAGCACCTATTGACAAAGCAGACTCAGCAGAGCAACAAATAATTAGTTATATGAAAAAATATCGAACAAGACAGGGTAGCAGTGAAAAAACAAGAACCCTCACTGCCCCGCCCAAATGTGGTTCATACATGAACTGCGAACATCAAGAATAGAAAAATAACCGCCCTGAAAAGGCGGTCCTACTGCACTCAAGCGCCCAGCAGGGCCTGCTGCGGAAACAAAAATAGAGTCCCCCTGAGACCTAGTCTCATCTCATCTCCGCTCTGTGCTCAACCTGGTTGAAAAAATGCTACTAATTCTTCATTACCTGTGCACCGCCTTGATCTCCTCTCTCATGAAACTTCAGGCTGTCCCCATGCCCTTACTGGGAGGGATCCAGGACTGGACTAGAGTTCCTTAAGGAACAACAATTAGCAGGTAAGTCTAATTTACTTTTCCTTAGCGTCCCTCTAGTCCAGTCCCGGAACCATAGAGGATGTAACAGAGCAGTGAACATCAACGGGAGGGACCTGTAATCCCAGCCTGAAGAACCGCTGAACCAAAACGGCCATCTCCCCGCGCCTGCACATCCAGCCGATAGTGCCGGGCAAAAGAATGCAAAGAGGACCAGGTCGCCGCTCTACAAATATCAGCCACCGGCACCAAACTGACTTCCGCCCAAGACGCCGCCTGCGCTCTAGTGGAATGCGCCTGCAGGCCCACCGGAACCTCTTTGCCCTTCAAAAAAGTAGGCCGAAGCAATAGCCTCCTTCAGCCACCTAGAAATAGAGGACTTCGCTGCCGCATCCCCTTTCCGCGGACCCCCAAAGGCGATAAATAGCCTGTCGGACTTTCGGAAAGACGCTGTCTTACGGAGATACTTCTTGAGCACTCGCCGCACATCCAACCGATGCAAACGGCCACCTGACTGAGCCTTCTGTTCTGCAGAAAACACCGGCAGCGATACTACCTGATTCACATGAAAATCCGAAACCACCATTGGCAAAAAGGCTGGAACCGTACGCAAAACAACCCTGTCACCCGAAAAGGACAAGTAAGGTTCCTGACAAGACAACGCCTGCAACTCCGAAATCCTTCTGGCGGAGCAAATAGCTACCAGGAAAACCATCTTCAGGGTCAAATCCTTCAGCGAAGCCCTACCTAAGGGCTCGAACGGTTCCCCAACCAAGGCTTCCAACACCACATTGAGGTCCCACGGAGGAATAACCGTCCGCCTAGGCGGTCTTAGCATCAGCACCGCTCGCAGGAAACGCCGAATATCACTATGCGCCGCGATCACCTGACCTTGAACCTTTCCCCGATAACAGGAAAGAGCCGCCAGCTGCACTCGTAAGGAACTGGCCGCAAGCCCTTTCTCCACCCCAGCCTGCAAAAAAGGAAAGGATATGAGGAACGGAGGCTTTTAAGGGATTGAGAGCTCGCTCGGAACACCAAGCTTCAAAGACACGCCAGACGCGGATATATGCCAGCGACGTAGACGGCCTGCGCGTGCTTAGGAGGGTAGAGATGACTGCTGCCGAGTACCCCCTGGCCATCAACCGAGCCCGTTCAATAGCCAAGCCGTAAGTGAGAATAGACCCACCTGCGGCATTCGTAGCGGCCCCTGTAACAACAGATCCTCTCGAAGCGGAAGCCACCACGGAGCGTCTGCCAACAGCCAAATCAAATCTGCATACCACGGTCTCCTTGGCCAATCCGGCGCCACCAGCACCACGAGGCCCCGATGTCGTTCTATGCGCTGGACCACCCTGCCTATGAGCGCCCAGGGTGGAAACACATAAAGAAGACCCTCTACCGGCCAACGCTGCGCCAAGGCATCCAGGCCTTCCGCCATCCACTCTCTCCGTCTGCTGAAGAACCGCTCCACCTTCGCAGACTCCAAGGTTGCCATGAGATCCATCACCGGGACCCCCCAACGTCGCACAATCAGCTCGAAGACCTCCGGGTGCAGGGCCCACTCCCCCGGGTCCACCCTGCGGCGGCTGAGAAAATCCGCCTCGACATTGTTTACGCCAGCGACGTGTTGGGCTGACAGCGCCTTCAAGTTCTGTTCTGCCCAGGCCAACAATACACTGGCCTCCTCCTCCAGGGACGCACTCCCCGTGCCGCCCTGCCGATTTATATAGGCAACTGTCATCGCGTTGTCTGACAGCACGCGTACCGCCTCCTGACGTAAAACCTCCTGGAACTCCAGAAGAGCTCGATACACCGCTCGCATTTCCAACCTGTTGATGGACCAATGGCGCTCCTCCAGCAACCAAGTCTCTTGAGCAAATGATCCGTCGAGATGCGCCCCCCATCCTGCCAGACTTGCATCGGTCCTGACCAGCCGCCAGGACGGAGGCTCCAGAGGCAAGCCCTTTACCAGACTGTCGGGCCTCAACCACTATAGAAGATCTCGACGCACCTCCGGCGGACACAGCAGACGTTGCGACAGCGCATCCCGCTGATGAGACCAACGCCGAAGGAGAGCACTCTGCAACGACCTCATATGCGCCCTGGCCCACAGAACCAAGTCGATTGTAGCCGCCATGGTTCCTAGTAACTGCAAATACTGCCAGGCTGTCGGTGCCCTGCGCCCCAGAAACCGTCGCACGAGTTCCCTCAAAGCCTGTGCTCTCTTGCTGGGAAGAAACACCACTCCTTGCTGTGTCTCGAAGCGCGCTCCTAAGTACTCCAGCGTCTGAGAGGGGTTCAGCCTGCTCTTTGCTACGTTGACCACCCAACCGAGGCTTTCCAACAAACTGACCACCCGAGCGGTGGCTGTCGAGCTCTCCTCCCTCGACTTCGCCCGAATCAACCAATCGTCCAAGTAAGGATGCACTAGTATCCCCTCCTTGCAAAGCGCGGCCGCCACCACGACCATAACCTTGGTGAACGTCCGAGGAGCCGTCGCCAGACCGAAAGGCAACGCCTGGAATTGAAAATGCCCCATCGGCACCGCAAAACGCAGGAATCTTTGATGCTCTTGCCGGACGGGGATATGCAGATAAGCTTCCGTAAGATCTAAAGATGTCAGAAACTCCCCAGACCGAACCGCCGCAATGACGAAACGCAAGGTTTCCATTCGGAAGTCGGTCACACGAAGGCAACGATTTACCCGCTTGAGGTCCAGAATCGGCCGAAAAGTACCCTCCTTTTTGGGAACCACGAAATAAATGGAGTATCGACCTGAACCGCACTGTTCCTCCGGAACTGGCACCACTGCTGCGAGATGCTGCAGACGCCGCAGGGTGACTGCTACCGCTCAGAGCTTCCGAGGAGCTCTGCACTGGGAAAGAACAAAGGAATCTAAGATGGGACGCTGGAACTCCAGAGCATAGCCGTCCCGAATAACCTCCAGCACCCACTGGTCTGAGGTAATTTGGACCCAGGCAGGGTAGAACTCCCGCAACCTTCCTCCCACGGGAACCTCCGCCACCTGGGTCCGCCTTATCTCATTGCAGCTTCTTGGTACCCGAGGACTGAAAGGAGCCAAAACCTCTGCCCGCCCCTCTGAATCCCCAAAAAGGCTGGCCACATACTGGAAACCTGCCCCTTTGCGATTGAGTAAAACGAGAGGACCGAAATCTACGAAAATCCCTCGGGAGGCCCCTGGACCCAGAAGCCCCACGACCCTGCTTCGGCTTATCCTCCGGGAGGCGACCCCCCTTGGACTCCCTGAGGTCCTTAACCAACTTCTCCAGATCTTCCCCAAAGAGGAGTTTCCCCCTAAAGGGGAGCTTACTGAGCCTCACTTTGGAAGACCCATCCGCCGACCAGTTACGTAGCCACAGATATCGGCGAGCCGCCACCACCGAGGCCATACTCTTGGCCAGGCTGCGGATTAGATCGTAGTGAATATCGGACAAGTAGGCCGTGCCCGACTCCAGACGAGCAACATCCTCCGTCTGTTCCTCCAAGAGGGTTCCCTGAAGTTGCTGAGACCACCTCAAACAGCCTCTCGCCACCCACGCCCCCGCTATCAAGGCTTGCAGAGATAGGGCACACATATCAAACACCTGCTTCAGCAAGGTATCCAACCTCCTGTCCTGCCCGTCCTTTAACGCCGCGGCCCCCTCAACCAGAATGGTGGTCTTTTTGGTAACTGCCGACACCGCCGCATCCACCCTGGGAGAACGGAAAATCTCCTTATCCTGTTCGGAATGCGGGTATAACCGGGCCAAAGCCCTGGTCCCCCGCAACGCTGACTCCGGCAGGTCCCATTCCTCCTGAATCATATTTCGAAAGACCTTATGCACGGAGAACACCCGTTGTGACGTTCTCACGGCCTGCAAAAGCGGATCCTCCAACGCCTCCTCAGTGGACGTGGACCCCGCGGGCATGTTCAAAGTCTTTAGTGTCTCAGCAATCAATGCTGGCAGCTCCTCCCTTCTAAACACGTGGACCACTCTGCTCTGCTGCTCCGCGTCCAGCAATTCTCCTTCCTCTAACTCTTCCTCCGAGGCGTCGTCCACCTCTAAGTCAGGCGCTCCAACCTCCTCATCCAACCCGGCATCCGAGGTCGGGTCCAGACTCTCTCTACGCCTCTTAGGCGGGGCCATCTCCCCTTCCGGAAGACCCCCCGACCCTGGTCTTTTCCGGCCAGTGGGGCTCTGAGACCGAGCTCCCAACCCGGGCTGCAGTAAGGCAAAGGCCTTCTGCATTAGCACAAAGAAATCCGAAGGGATCCCAGACACTCCGGCCCCCTGGGACCCCTCCCCCGACAAAGGAGCGCTCCAAGCCGAGGACAGACCTGCCACCGGCTCCGAAGTATCCAAGGAGGGTGGCCCGGATCCCCTGCCGTCGAAGGAAGTTTCTGCCTGATCACCAGAGCCTTCCCCCAAGGATTTCTCCATGCCTACTGCCTCTAAGGAGAAGGCCTTGCACACTCCAGCCTCCAAAAGCTCGCCGCGCCTCACGCCACAGACAAGGCAGCGGGGCTTAGCAGGCATATTATCTAGCGCTGTAGCCCAGGAAGCCAAGCCCGATAGAGGTCTCTTATTTATTTTTTTTAATTGAATTTCACCAAGGCAGCCCTAACTAGCTGCCCCCTGGCAGTCTGAACTGAAAACGAAGCTCCCAAGCCGTGGAAAAGGCAAAAGAAAACTGGCGCTGAAAAAACGGCACTCAAAATGGCCGCCGCAACGTTCGTGCCGCCAAAAATCACGCGGTCAGGCTCCCTGCTACACTCCGGAGCCGCCGGAACACCCCACAGGCTAATAATTGCTCCCCCAGCGAGCCCCGAAGTTCGGGGGTACTCACCACGATGTCGAGAGGAGAGGAAGGAAGGGCAGCGCTAAGCACCTCTGGAGCACAGCCTTTCTCATGGCATCAGCCCCAGGAACTGACTGGCACCTCAGCAGCACTGCTTTTCCGTTGCCAGTGTCTTCTGCCTTCTACCTGCTCCTCACCCTTCCAAATCGGGTTCGGGAGCAGGGAGGCTATTGTACACCCCTGTGCTTGTTTTAACGCTGGGGCACTCTGAGATCTCTTTAGGAAGGGGGAGGGGAGAGGGAGTTTGGCAAGAGATGAGATAAAATGCCCACAGCAGCACAGGATCTCTGTTAGCAGCAGCAGAGTCACACCTAAGGACAAAAAACAAAACAAAAACTCAAAAAACCAACCCAACCAAGGGCTAACTAAGAGAATTAAGCTCTGCTTATTTATTCCTCCTGAGCCCAGTCCCGGGCTCAGAACCTCCAAGCTGCTTGGAGACTGAAAGTACTGGTGAAAGGGGGCGGATTTTGCCTATTTGTACCAGTGACATCAGAACGATGACATCTTTCAGTCTCCAAAGCTGCTGGTGGAGGTTGACAACTCTATGGTTCCGGGACTGGACTAGAGGGACGCTAAGAAATGTATATGCTTCTCTACATAGGATATCAGAAAAGCAGAACATCTCAGTTGGGTAGACTGGATGAGCCAACTGGTCTTCATTATTTACTATCTTAGAGAGTCATTTATTAATAGTTAACGTGCACTAAAGCTGTTAATGTGCGTCATTTACCACAGGGCTCATTTTAAGCCATTAACTCTGCTGTAAATAATGCCTTAATATGTTTTAATTAAATGGGAGGCATTTATTAACATAAAATTTAGCCTTCAGAAATATCAAGGAATTGAGGAAATCCACAGAAAAGGAAGGCTTTGTTTTTCAATTTAGGCTTCTGAGTTTATAATAAACAGTTATAATTAACAAAACAATGATGAGACAGAACAAGATGATATTCTAAAAATAAATAAAGTAATTAAAGCAAACAAAGACAGTAGAACGTACAGGAGTGGGTTATGATTCAGGTGAAGTCCTGGGATCTCAGTTCAAGACTTGTCACTCCCCTGGACTAGATATTTTATCTTCTTGTGAAAGTAGGACCCTAGTCAATAACAAAATGTTTGATTTAATCTGGCTTCTCGAGTCACCAAATTAAATTATTAACAGTAATGAATCCTTAAAGGTTCCAACACAGAGCTGTTAAAAATTGGTCCAGCTCCTCAGGTTCCCAAGATTAAATACCGTCCACATAGCTCTTCATCGTGTTGCGCAGAGAAAGTCAGTCATTCAATGGTTACCTACCTTTATTGACTCTCTCTTTACAAAGGGTATGCATTTGTTTTTGTTTCATTGTGTAACTTTGCACACATAAATTTAGACATTTAGAATGATTATGCATGTAAAATGAAAGTACATAATGAAACGGCAAAAAAAGAAAAAAAGCAAACAAAAACAAATTTTCCCACTGCATAACGTTGCTTTTTTCCTCAGTCTTTCTTCCCTTCAACTTTTAACTCTTTGGGGCAAAAACATTTCAACCGGCTAGGTACCCCACAGAGTACTAGGGGTGGGGGGGTGTCTTATAAATACTGCAACAGTGATTTCCCAGTACATAGCATGATGTGTGAAAAGATTTATTCAGGCTCCCAATATAGATAATTGCTTGACTACTTTACTATCTCACATATATCACTGTGGGACACGCTAGATTCATTAACTTACCAAGCAGATGCATTTAAAAATGGCCTAAGGCAATTATCTTCAGCCAGTGTAACTTCCTATCGGATAACATCTCTACTAGTTTTCACCATAAAAACCCAAGAGAGGACCCAGCTGCCTAGTAGTGTGCTGCACTTCTCTACTTTTATCTCTTTTTGCCATTAAAATTAAAACATTCTAAATAACCCAACTTCTCCAGCAAAGCTCCTTTTACACTTAACTTCAAATAGTGCACATATCCAAGCATGGAAATATTTTCATATTTTGGGAGTCAAGACAATAATGCCATGCTTTCTAAATAAAAGAGCTGCTTAAATACAAAATTTCCAATTCCCACATACCCCCAGTTAGCCAAAATAAAGCCCTAGTTACTAAAGAAGAGTAAGATTTGCTGTTTACTATGCATTACTTGCCAAAATTAACACATGGTAATTGCAAAACCTCTGCATTAAGTGTTGGGGTTATTCTTAACACTTTCCAATTCAGTTAATGGAAAAGAAATGTCATTACCGTACATCAACTGCACTGGAAATGATACAATGCAGTTAGCTACACCTATTTAGTTAGTATTAACTGTGCCATGTTTTGTGCCACATTAAAAGTTATGGAAGGTAACTGCCTCTGTGTTAGCTATAATGCACAGCCCCTGCCCATTCTCCACCCAGGTTTGCGTTCCCTGCTAAAAGCACCAGGTTAACTTATAACACAGTTTAGTAAATAGACCCAATAATATTCTTTTTAGGAATAAGATCGTTGATGGAGAAGAAAATGAAATAGAGGACAACTTTAACCTATTTAATAAAGAAACAACTAGAGTCAAGAAATCAGATGACGCATTGCTCTTGGCAGAATGGCTATGAAGAACCTAGACAAGATTCTCAAGAGCGGAGATGTCTCTCTCCATACAAAGATTTGACCTGTTCAAGCCATGGCATGTTCAATAATGTCATATGGATGCGAAAGCTGGACAGTGAAAAAGACACACACGAAGAAAATTGATGCTTTTGAATTATGGTGCTCGCGACGAATACTGTGTATTCCATGGACTGACCGAAGATCAAATCAGTCAGTACTAGAGAAGATCAAACCTAAACTTTCTTTAGAGGCTCAGATGACAGGACTTCATCTTTTATACTTCAGACACATCATGCAAAGAGAGAGCTCATTAGAGAAAGGCATCATGATTAGCAAGTTAGAAGGTCAACACAAAAAATGAAGGCTAGCAATGAGATGGATCGATACAACAGCAGCTATGGGTGCCACTCTCCGAACACAGTTTAGAACAACTATCCAGAGGGTCATCATGAATAGACAGCCTTGATGGCACATAATTAGTAACACAGTCTAGTAAACAGACCCAATAATATTCTTTTTAGGAATACTAATATAAAATTATTTTCAAAGTAAAAATCAATGTGTTATGGTAGATTGGGTCTGCTGCCCGTCTGTGACCCTGGATAAATGGAAGAAAATGTGCCATCCTTTGGGCTATGTGAGTTTTTTCCCATCTCAGTTTGATTTCTTGTTTCAAGGTTGGTGAAAGTACCCATTGTCGCATGGCAGAAATGTAAGGAGTTAACTGGGTAGGAGCTAGAGAAAGGGAGACGTAATATTAGTAGAAGAAAAACGAAGCCAATCCATGGTGTACAAATGGGTTGGACAGTCATGTGTACTGGACCACCACGCCCACATCAGTGGGAGCACTACATTCTCTCAACTTCTTTTGACAACTGTTTGTAATACATTCTAAAATGCGACTTTATTTCGACTTGTCTCCTTTCATTCCACAAATCTGTAGCTGTTCCCTGTGATGTACAAACAACAGTTTAACATATACAAAACTTAAAAAAAACCCAAGGTACAATTGAAGACGCCCATGCAATCCAATCCCCAATCCCAACTCACCACTAACCAAAAGCACAATAAAACAGATAGGTTTAGGAGGGGTTTGAAACCTCAATAAATCTGTTTCCCTACAGAGCTCGCTCCCAAAGCTATGTTCCTTTCACTGAAAACCTCAAGATGCCTAGTTAGCTTTATCTCATTTATCCCAGGGACGGATAATATCAAACTGGAGCACAGTCATGACCCCTGGTCTGAAGATACTCAGGGCATATCATACAAATCTTAAAAGGCAAGATTAAAAACTTTATAGTAGATACAAAATTATACAAGCAACCAATATAGCCATGCTAACACGGGAGACATGATTGCACCTTGTCAAAACTTCAACCAAAACAGTGTAGCATTTAGGACTAATTGCAACCACTAGACCGCCATCATTAATCCTTGTACAGCTATGATGGCTTAACTCTAAATTTTACTATATAATTACAGAAAAGCTACATAACCTCTCACAAAGTGATGTAAGAAGCGACATTTTGTAGGTATTTCCCCTGTGTTATCTTAACTTTTATGGTCAGGATATTAATCGGCAGCGGCAAACACTGAAACAAACTCAGATATTCAATGCCAGCGTCACATCCGGCCACCAGTATTGAATAGCTGGGTCAGCAGAATAGGAAAGATGCTAATCGGACAGCAGCAATATTCAGCCGCTGCTCAGGGCCCAATCACTCGAACACGAGCGAAACTTCAGTAATTAATATTTCAGGAATCCCTTTAACTGATACTCAAGAGATACTGTTAAATAAGGGGCTATCATTTGTCCCTCGGGTATTATATCAACCCTTCCAGATTCGGATTGCTCTATATAAGTTTTTTCGCAAGCTAAGAGTGCTTCACTTTTGCGCTAGTAACCCCTTAACGCTAGATTTGTCAGTAGTGAGATTACCCTCAAAATGGATCCCGGGGGGAGAAATTGATCCATACATCTCCACATTTCAACAACTAGTATTACAAGAAGTAGAGAAGATGGAACAGATGCTTCCGAATGTTGGAAATGGAAAATTGGCTAATAATTTGACAAAATCGGAATGGCAAGCGTTGAGAGTTAAGACAAATGCCTTCAATCATAGTTAAAAGAGCTGATAAAGGGGGTGCCACTGTGGTACAAAATCCAGGGATCAATATGTAAAAGGAGCTTTACTACAATTGAATGACCCTAAATTTTATCGATTAATAGATACAGATCCGACATCAGAAATACAAGTTACTATTCGGAATTTGATGCAAGAGGGACTAGATCGGGGGTGGTTAACCAAAAAGGAATTTCAATTTTTGACACCGAAACATCCTTTGATCCCATATTTTTACACGGTACCAAAAGTACATAAATCTCTTACAAATCCGCCAGGGAGACCTATAGTCTCTTGTAGGGGCTCTATACTAGAACCATTATCACAATTTTGTGACATATTTTTGAGACCATGTGCACAAAATGTTACCTCTTATATCAGGGATACGTCTCACTTTTTGGAGAAGATAGATTTGATAACACAATCTGTAGAAACCGCTATCTTAGTATCCTTAGATGTAGTAGCCCTTTATACAAATATATCCCAGCAAGAGGCTTTACAAGTAATAGCAGGATTAGAATTACCTCTCCCATCTCGCTTACCAAAGGAATTTCTTCTCAGAATTTTATCTTTTGTTTTGACAAAGAATTTTTTTCAATTTGATAATAAATTTTATTATCAGACCCATGGTATAGCGATGGGAGCCACAGTGGCTCCGTCTACTGCTACATTATATCTGGCGAATTTTGAAGAGACAGTAATTTTTTCATCTGGTTGGTATTCTAAAATAAGTACATGGGTGAGATTTCTGGATGACATCTTTTTTTTCTGGAATGACACAGAACCAGCTTTAGTAGATTTTATTGCTTGGTTGAATGTCCAAAAAGATAATTTATCATTCACGTTACATTTTCACACACAACAAATAGAATTTCTGGATGTAAAACTTTTCAAACAAGGATCCCGGTTATGTTCTACTTTGTACAGAAAACCTGTACAAAGAAACACTCTATTACAATTCTCAAGTTTCCATCCTCCAGCTCTGAAGAGAGGTTTGCCGTATGGCCAGTTCTTACGACTTCGCAGGATCTGTACTTCAATTCATGAGTTTGAGTGTTATGCACAGGATTTGAAAACCAGATTGTTACAGAGGGGTTACCCCTTTCATATAGTAAAACAGGCTCTGATACGAGCACGGTATACGCATAGAGAATGGCTACAGGCTAAAAATAAACATTCTGTTAAAAACACACAATCTGAGGATGAGTTTATTACCGGGATACTTCTGTATATGTTGAATAGTTCAAGAATTACATCTATTCTGAAGAAACATTGGCATGTTTTGGCTCTTCATAATTGTTTTCGAAAACCATTACGAATAGCATACACCAGAGGCTTGAATATAGGTAATTTGCTCAATGTAACACAGTCACGAGATTTGCAGGGTTCAGATGATTTTCCAATTGGACATTTTCGGTGTTCTAAGGGATTGGCATGTGATTTATGTCAGCAATCAATAGAGGGAAAGCAATGGCAGGTTCCACACACAACAATAACACAGATTTCTAAAGGATTTACCACATGTTCTACCACTTTTGTGGTTTACATTTTAATATGCCCCTGTGTTAAAGTGTATGTTGGTCAAACGATCAGAAAGGTAAAACTTCGTCTCCAGGAACATGCCTCTAGAATATGGAATGCAGTTATCACAGCTCCACTAGTACAACACTGCATTGAATTTGGACATTCTTTTGCAGATTTTCAATGGCGAATTATTGATCAAGTTTCCCCAAGTTTAAGAGGGGGAAATAGAGAGCAACGCCTCCAATGGATTGAACAACATTAGATTTTCCAGATAGGCTGTTTAGAACCAGACGGACTGAATGCTGAACAGGATTGGCTGAGTTTAGTTTGAACATCATGGATAGTAATACCGATTCGGAAACCAGATTGGTTCAACTATTACTGATATCATCAGAAAGGGGCAGTCCTTATTAGCTTTAAAACACTTTTTCACTTTGCTTCGATACTCAGATAAGTAAGGCTGTAATAACGGAGCAATCCGATTGATAATGGAGAACTATATCAGAGCTAAAAGAAGGAACTCATCTGAATGAAAGAAGACATTAACTCAGATGAGTATATGAGCAGATATTAAGCGTTGAAACAGAGCCGAAAAAAAGAGTGCGGTTCTAAATGCAGTGCTGTGTCCGTTGAAGATCTGCGGTTAATGAATTTTCGAAGTTGAAGTTCAACAATTAAGAATTTTAAAATTGGTTGTGTAGTAGCATTGGGTAATGCAATTACTTCACAGGTTTTATACGGTGGTTTTGTTACCATAAAAGTAATTAAAAGGGAAGTCACGCTTCAAGAGGGAGCAATCTCTCAAGGCAATAACTTCCGACAAAAAAATTAACACACGATATTCAGTAGGTTATATCAGTCACTTTTGAATCACTCGTTGAAGGGGTATACATTAGTTGATTAGCTTCTGCAGCAAAGGTTAGGCTAACTTCTAATGTGACTAACTTTAACCGCTCTGCGATAACTAGGCAGCAGCTGAATATTGTTGGGTGCCATCCCCAGAACATGCCAATGCTGGCCGACTAGCATGTATATTCAGTGCAATTAACACAGTTAGCAGGTTTGCTAACCTCATTAATTGCTTTGAATATCTCCCCTCTACATGACTTATGCATTGCAAATATTTAGGAAAAATAAAAGTGGCATTCCCTTCTGTGGATATTATTTAGGAACGAGTCTGGCAGTTTTCCTCCTGCTTATTTAGGGCTGGGATTTAACGCCACAGTCCTATTTTCAATGACCTGGAAAATTCTACCCCTATTTTGTATTCTACAAGGTCTATAAGATCCAAAATCCCATTTCTGATAATAGCTAATTCAGGATACAAGTCTCCAACAGGATCCCAAAGAATAGATCTATCCTTGTTACTTACACCAGGGATACGTAATTGCTTTCCCAAATCTTACTGGCTAATAACGGCTTATGGACTTTTCCCTTCAGGAACTTCTCTAAATGTTAACTATTTTCACTATTCTTTCTGCCAACAAGTTCCACAGCTTAATTTTAGAAGTGCTACCTATTAGTGTCATGAAGTATCTCCTAGTCTCGGTACCATTTGAAAGTATAAACTATTCATTTACGCATTCTGCCCCACCCATGATTTTACAGATCCCTGTAAAATCTTCAGTCATCTCTTCAACCAGTTGAAGAGCCCTATCCTTTTTAGCCTGTCACCATAAGGGAACTGTTCCATCCTTTATCATTTGTGTTGCCATTCTCGGCACCTTTTCTAGTTCTGCTGTGTTTTTTTTTTTGTTTTGTTTTGTTTTTTAGAGGAGGTGATCAGAAGGACAAATACTCAAGATGCAATTGCATTATGACCAAATAGAGAGGCATTTTTATATTCAGGTTTTTTTCCTCTAATGCTACCAAGCATTTGATGACCTCACGTGTTTCGTTATCCAGATCATTTATATGTTAAAAAGCACCAGGCATTGGAGCACTCCACTATTTACCTTTCTCCATTGAGAAATTAGTCCTGCTCTATTTCCAGTGTTTTAACCAGATATCATTCCACAATGAGACAATGACTCTATCTCATGGCATTTTAATTTTCTAAGGAGTCTCTCTCAGGGGGGACTTTATCAAACACCATCTGAGAACAGATACACTATATCCATTGGCTCACCCTTATCCACATTTATCATCTAACAGATAGGTAAGGCAAGACTTCCCTCTGTTAAATCCTAGTTAGCTAGGACCCATTAAAACATGTTCTGAAAAAGCAAAATTAATTGACATTATGGCTGAATGGCTTCTACCATTTTGCCTAGCATCAACATCAGTCTCACAGATCTATTATTTGAGTCCTTTTTAAAAATAAAAAAATAAAAAGCCGGCGTTATATTGGCCACTTGAACAACAGAAAGGTGGTATATCAAACTGAAATGGTACCACAGCTGATTTTTTAATGATAGGGCTGTAATTTTTTCATTTTGAAGTTCTTTCAGAACCCTAAAGGTGTATATCATCCTAACCAGATGGTTTGTTACTTTTTAGCCTGTCAATTTGCTCTAATACATCTTCCAGGTTTGAAATCACCACCGCCAAAGACTTTCTGATGCAGGTATGTCTCCAATGATTTGAGTGAAGCCTTTGACACCATTCCACACAGGCGACTTAAACTGAGCACTCTAGGGATAGACTCTAAAGTTACTGATTAGGTTAGAAATTGGTTGAGGGAGAGGCAACAAAGGAACAGATAAATGGAACTCACTCTGAGGAGAGAGAAGTTACCAGTGGTGTGTCACAGAGATCGACCCTTGGTCTAATTCTTTTTAACATCTTTGTTAGTGTTATTGCGGAAGGGCCATCAGGTAAGGTTTGCCTCTTTGCGGATGATTCCAAGATCTGCAATACAGTAGACACCCAGGAAGGAGTAGATAGCATGAGGAGGGATCTAGCTAAGCTTGAAGAATGGTCTAGAATTTCACAGCTGAGATTTAATGCTAAAAAATACAGGGTCATGCATTTGGGATGCAAAAATCCAAAGGAGCAGTATGGTGTAAAGGGGGAGGGGGGGGGGAGTACTTCTGTCCACAAAAGAAGAGCAAGACCTGGGAATGATTGGGTCTGACAATTTTAAAGTAACTAAACAGTTAGAAAAGGTGATGGCAAAAGGTTGAAGAATGCTTGGGTGTATAGGGAGAGGAATAGACAGCAGAAAAAAAGGAGGTGATAGTGCCTCTGTATGGGTCTCTGATGTGACCTTATTTGGAATATTGCATGCAGTTCAGATACCACAACTTCAAAATGATATAAACAGGTTGGAGTCGGTGCAGAGGGTGGCTACAAAAATGGTTAGTGGTCTTCGTTATAAAGCATATGAGGACAGACTTAAGGATCTTAATATGTATACCTTAGAGGAAAGGCAAGATAGAGGAGATACGAAAGATGTTTAAATATCTCCATGGCATAAATGCACAGGAGGAGAGCCTCTTTCGAGTAAAAGCAACCTCATAAGAACATAAGATATGCCATACTGGGTCAGACCAAGGTCCATCAAGCCCAGTATCTTGTTTCCAACAGTGGCCAATCTAGGTCATACGTACCTAGCAGCACCTGTAACAAGGGGGACATAGGATGAGGGTGAAGGAGAATAGACTCAGGAGTAATATGCGGAAATATTTCTTTACAGAAAGAGTGGTAAATGCGCAGAATAGGCTCCCAGTAGAGATGAGGACAGTATCTGAATTCAAAAAAGCATGGGACAAACAGAGAATCTCTAAGGGAAAAGAGGGGACGGACTATTGCAGTCGATATGGAAGGGCAGACTAGATAGGCCATGTGGTCTTTTTCTGCCGCCATGTTTCTATGGGCTATCAGGATCTTCTGATGTAGCCCGAGATTGATAATTTTCTTTTCTTATTCCTCTAATGATTAGCATGTGCTGCAAGCTGGAGTCTTCTGCAGGCTGGAATTGGCTCTCATAGTCCATCATGATTGTACAACACAAAATGGGTTGTAAATAAATAAAAAAATAAATAAATCTTGCCTGCATTCAACATCACCTTGTGACATGTTTTTAAGGATTTTGATGCACAATAAAAGGTCATACTATTAGCAAATCACAATACCTGGTTTTACAACATTATAAACGGACATTACACGGGTCAGATAACCCTTGTTCAGTGGAGCAGTACAGTTTGTTGCAAGTGTTGATGTGATCTGCTTATTCACACAGATGTATACAGCACTTGGCATATTCCTTGCCTTTCAGAGGCATCTGTGTCATCTATCATATTAGTTCAATTATGTGAAACAGGGTTTGGTGCCTCATTATCTCTCTTCATTTCCCAATTATTTGTTAAATGTTATGCTGGTTATCTGCAGCCTAATGAATATACTACTACTGTGCACACTAAAGTATTCAAGCCTCAAACATTAAGATCTGCACAAAAAAATTAAACAGTTTAAAATATCCTTTTAAGTAACAGAATAAAAAAGAACTTGCTATTAAATAGGTTTTGCTCACCTGAAGCCAGAAATGCATGAGACTGGCTGGCTCAGGGGACTGCAGTAAGGAAACTGAATCTTCCACCACTGTTGTAGGTGGCTAGTTGGAATCCAGATCAGGTGAGTAGTTACTGAAAGGTTTTGCTTATCAGATAAAACTAAGCTTATATATATGAAAATGATGGAAGTTCAGTCTTTTTTTTTTAACCTTTATTGGCTAAATTATAGCACTCTTTGAAAGTGCTGTGAGCAAAATGCATAGTCGTCTCTGAAAATATAGAAGGCTAGTTTTAAAAATATATGCATTATTCAATTACAGGAAAGAAGGAAAGATAAGTGCCTCTGCAGCAACCTCTGCTAAACATACAGCAGCACTATGAAATAGTCTCAAGAGACTTCTTCCAGTATTCTGAGACATCAAGCACACCCAAGCCAGGCTGGCTGAGTTGGGAAGACTTGAAGGGCAAAATGCACAGATAGACTCGAGATGTTTCTGTTAAAAACAGTGGACATGGAATATCCCAATCTGGTGCTTATCCCAAAGTGTTTCCATCATATAATCTGCTACTAAAACAAATTCCACAAATACCACAGTTAAAAAAAAAAAAAGAAAAAAAATTACATGGCCCTGCCCCCTGGACCTAACACAGTTCATGCTCTCGGGGCAACTTCCGGGGTGGTTACTAGAAGAACTTGCTCCCATCAGGTGTCCCAGATGGTGAGTTTAGCTGTGCTTTCTTGGTTCCTTGTTTTCCCCCTGTTTGATATTACTGTTGTCTCTGCTACACTCACTAATATGGCTTGTATTCCAATGCACTGGGGTCACCGCCCTCCACGGATTGGCTATTGGCAAGCTGTGCATCAATCTAATCTACTTATCCCTTGTACAAACTCTTCACTGTCTCTGGCTTATGGCCCTGCACCAGGCTCCACTTGCCCTTCTTATTTCCCTGGTACCTTTCCACTTCTCAGGCTGCACTGTTAAAAACTGCAGATCCTTGAAGTCAAAGACAGATCTGATTGCTAACTTAATTGTTCAGCACCAACTCGATATAGTCTCCCTTACGGAGACTTGACTTCTGGGAAGTAAGGACCCTACTTAGTCAGTTGTCTGTCAGCTGACTATTCTGCTCTCTCTCTCCCTCACAGATTCTGCCAAGGTGGCGGTGTGGCAGTCATTTTTCGTAACTCTCTTGTAATACAAGAATGTATCTCTTTCCTTAGCTATCCTGAAGGCCTGCTTTTTTAATCAAACTCCAATCTCAGGTTCCATATCTTTTGTTCTACTGTCTTCCCACATTATCTCCTTTGCATTGGGAATCATTGCAGGCCTTCATGATTGACCTTATTGTTGTGGTACCTCAGACATTGAACATGGGTGATTTCAATGTCTATGTTGATATGCCCTACAGTTTGGGACAGATTTTTCTATTCCTTTCTGGCTGGCCTTAATCTCTTTCAACATATTACTATTCCTACTCATTGAGCTGGACATACCCTTGACTTGGTCATAACATAGGGAGTTAGCCCTTACTCTCACTCATGTTCAACAACTTTCCCCTCCCCTGGTCAGACCATTTCTGTATGTGCTTCGATCTTCTTGTACCTCCCACTCAGAGGGTACTCTCTTCCCTCCCAAACAGGACCCTTGTCTATTGGCAGTAGCTAACCCCTGCCACATTATCCTGCTTCCCAATAGCTGACTCACTTTTTCCTTCTGACTGACACACTTTTTGCAGAGCAATTAGCACTGCTCTGGAATAAGCAGCTCCTGCAAGCTCTAGACTCAGTTGCACCTAAAACTGCCTATAACTCTTGCAGCATGTTTACCCATCCCTGGTTTCACTCAGGGCTTACTCTGACCAGGCACCAGCTGAGAAGAGCTGAAAAAGTGTGGAAGAGAAATCCATCCTCAGCCAACTTGGTGGTCCACAACAATCTTCATATTTATTACTGCCAACAGATAAGAGTCTAAGTAAGCCCACTTCTCCAATTTAGTTATTTGAAAGAAAAACCAAAGAAGATCATCTGATTTAAGATGGAAGGGCCAGCAGCCAGCACCGGCAGGCTCCCTGTAATCTACATAGCAGTGAATTTCCCAGGATTAAACGACAGGCAATGATCTGGTAGCCAAGCTGAAACTAGGGAAGACAATGATTGAGGCCAAGCTGGGAGCAATGCTGTCAATAGTGGAAACCAGAAGGATGTCATCAGCATAAATATAAGCTTAGTGGAGGAGTAGCCTAATGGTTAGAGCACTGGCTTGGGAACCAAGAGACTAGGGTTTGATTCCCACTAGCACTCCTTGTGGCCTTGAGCAAGTCACTTAACTCTCCATTGCCTCAGAAAAATCTAAGTTATCAATGTCCCTGTTTAATGTACATTACCAAGTTTAAGTTACAATGTAAACCGCTTTGACCGAAATGATAAAGCAGTATAAAAAAAACCTGCTAAATAAATAAATACCGCCACCTGCTCTTCTAAGGCACTCTTTTCAACAGTTGCCCAACTCTCCTCCTTGAGCTCTTCCCCCTGCCCACTTCGGACCTAGAAAGGCCCCTCCCCATATTGGATGATTATAGCAATCCACTTCTTTCATAGAGTTGAGAATCTTCGCTCCCGACTGCCCAATCTAGAGACGTTCCAGCCCCCAGGGTCCCCATGCTCTCCCTTCTACAGTCCCCACTCATCACTGGTCTGAGTTTGCTACAATCTGACTGCGCTCTGAAGCTGGCCTACTCCTCTACCCAGAAAGCACAGTTACTTACCTGTAACAGGTGATCTCTGGGAACAGCAGGAATAAGTCTTCACATATGGGTACGTCAGTACCGACGGAGCCTGCGCGGGAACGCTCCCCAGCGTCCAATCAGAAAGCTTTTGGGAGCATCCCTCAGCGCCTGCGTGCTGCCTTCCCAACTGTCTCTCTTCAGTTGAGTTTCATAGCTGAGACAAAGAGAGAGAAAGAGGAAAGGAAAGATAGATATAGAAATACAACTCCTAGGGGAGGTGGGCAGGTTGTGAAGACTTATTCCTGCTGTTCCCAGAGATCACCTGTTACAGGTAAGTAACTGTGCTATCTCCAGGAACAAGCAGGAATGAGTCTTCACATATGGGGACTCCCAAGCTAAGATGCCTGGAGCCCTAACATGTTGAAGATTGAAAACATGCTACACCTCATATGGCCAGGCATCCTGAGGATGGAGGGCAGGAGTTGAAAAGAGAGGAGCTGCAGAAAAAACAGCTAACCTAAGAAAGGACTACGCACAAGGAGTCCTTGTATGTATGATCATTATCAAAAGATATATTGAAATGAACAATCGCCATAATATTGAAATGAACAATCACCATATGACGCTCACCTACTGGATTGCAGGAAGTAGAGAGGCTGATGGAGTCTACTGGGGATCCAGTAGAATAATGTGCAAGGTGACTTCACTGGAGCGAAGGTGGAGGTCAACATCTGGAAGTGAGAGGTGACCTCAGGATTCAATTGGGATAGCACGAACACGGCAGGTCTTCAGTGGGAAGCTTCATGGAAAGCTGAAAACTCTTTTGGCTACAGAAGTATTCAGAGGTAGGAGCAAAAGAGGAAGAGTGACCGATCTGGACAAACAGACCTAGTCCCTGAGGGAGGAAAGGGTATGAGGAGAACCCCATGCTCCCAAGAAAGGACAGACGTTTGATGAATTGAAGTTGAAATCCACTGAAGATCCACCATGCCTTTCCTAACTGGTGAGAGGTAGGAAGACATTGGGGCATGGAGCTTCAGGGATACGTAAACCTAGGATACGGTAGGGCTGTCAGTACCACAGCAGTGGTTGTGTGCATAATATCCGAAACATACTGTGGAACAGTATGAAGCTGTGCAAGCCCACTGTTAGAAACATACAGGAAGGTAAAAACCTTTATGAGCATAGACAGTCAAAGAGATAAGTATGGAAATACATATCTACCTATAATAAGTATCTGGATAGATACACACATATATGTATCTATCTATCTATATGGGTATATAGATCCAAAGGGCATAGCATATGCACACTTAGCTGACAGACAGATACATCTACAGAGATGTATATAGGTGTGTATATATGTGTACCTGAATATATAGGTCTAAAGATAGATGCCTGCAACTAAGCAGACAGAGCTATGCATACCAGGACATTCACATGGAGATGTGAAGGGAAAAGAGTCATCTAAGAACAAGGAGGTGAAACCTACTTGAGAAGATATATAGAGAATCTGTTCACCCAGAGATGATGGTAAAGGAATGCTATCCAGTGAATAACCAGGATGGTTACGTGAAAAAACAGAAGATAATATCAGTCTGTAAACAGCAAGTCCGGAGTCCTGTGGAACTCCAGCATGGTAAAAGGACAGAAACGCATAGAATGAGATACCAGTTTGACCTACGTGAGGGACAAAGGAGGTATCAGGCGTTTTCCAGATTCATATGTGCTGTCCTTGAAGTACTAGGATACCATGAGGACAAGCTGCAAGAAAAAAAAAAAAGAGTATATTCCCTATAGGAATGGGATAACTCTTAGACTTTCACGTGGAGAAGGCTGATGTCCTTTTCCCTCTTTTTTTTTTTTTTTTTTTTTTAAAAAGATAGTAGGGTGTGAAGAACCCTCACAGTCATAGGGGATGACTGAGGAAGCCTTTTTCAACCATGATGGATAGCCATTAGAGTATAGCAAGGGCCCATAGTGGAAAGCTTCTCAGTAGGATTGCAGAGAGCATTATGCAGGAGAACTGGGATGTAGAACTGGCTGATGGAGAAAACCGACAGCCACGTCCACTACGTTGCCAAACCCAGAGATTGGAGATGGCAAGGGTAGAAGATAGGGTAAGGAGCCTGTAGTGAAAAGGATTATCCAAGAAAGATGTAGAAAACTGTCTTGGGATCACTACTAAGGCCAGACAGGAGTGGTGGAAGACAAGACTGGGACTTGTGGAAAAGTACCAGTAGTCAATTACTGGAACTCCTGCATGGGCAGCTACTGAATAGGACAACAGAGAGAGTCGGTCTGTGTCAAACAAAGAGAACAGACTGAACAAAGAAAGGAAGCTGTCTCTGCCTGCAGAGCTGCCCAGATAAAGAAGGAAGTTTACTCAGGAGAAGAAACTCTACAGTGAAAAGAAAGCCAAGAAAAGTCTTTCAATAGTATGGTACCACTCTTACAGGGAAAACCCTGGCGAAGAGGGTAGAGATAGAAGCTGAAAAAGGACTTACCACATGGTAAGTCCTTGGAAGGAAAAATTCATGCTGGCACAGGGAAACTATCATGTGATAGTTGCTAACCTCTCTTCTAGTCAGGAAGAGGTGGAAAACCCTGTAATTTATAGACATGAATATCCTGACAGTTCAGCATATTGAAGAGTAAATGGATTTCCTGAGGATAGGAATCCCTGAGCAGAGTTTTGAATGGAAAAAAAAAGTGAAAAACGTCTGCTGAAAAGAAGTTAACTGTAGTTATAAAAAGATTAATCAGAAACCTATGGTTACTGTGTTTATTCAGCCTGGCTAGAGTTTGGATTCTTCAGACCAGGGCGAGACTTCCCCTGCTTGGGAACATCCGAATGATGGGCAGGAGAAGAGGAAAACCTCTTTCTTTTAGGGAAAGAAGGTTTGGTAGGGCATTTCCTACCTGCTGAGGAAGGAGAGGGCTTAGGATGTCCCTCAGAAACAGGAAAGTCAGTGGAGCAATGAGCAACCTGACGTAAGGACTCCTTATTGAAGAGATTTTCTCCAGTACAAGGAGTATTACTCAGTCTTTGTTGTGCCCATCTACTCAAGTCTGATGCTTGGAGCCAGGCTTTACGACGTGCTCCTATGGCTATAGCAGAAGTTCTGCTAACAGACTCAAAAGAGTCTAGGGAAGCACGAGAAAGAAACCAAGAGATATTTTGGCTATGACTAAGAAGTAAGGAATAGTCTGCAGCCTTGGGCTCTGAAAGAAAAGGAGTCAAAAGAGATAATTTCTTTGTGATCTCCTGAAGGGATAGACTCATATAGAAAATATATGAGAGAATCCTTTTTGCCAGCATAGATGTTTGGAAGGTTTGACGTCCAAAAGCATCCAGTGTTCTAGATGCACGCCCTGGCGGGAAAGAAGAATGTTTCTTCTTGCTTTTTACCTTCCTCATTGCTGATTCCACTACAATGGAATGATGGGGAAGTTGAGGCTTTTGAAATCCTGGAGAGGGGGGCACCTGATACAGAAGATCAGTTGCTGTAGGAGGTGAAGAAACCGTTAAAGGTTTTTCCCATACTCTCAGAAGAAGATTCTGCAAAGAGTGATGTAAAGGAAGCATTATATTTTCCTTTTCTGCAGAAAAACCCTGAGAAGACTCATAGCCAGGGATAGGAATATTAAGGAAGGTTGCTATGTCAAGGAGAAATTTCTGAAAAGAAGGATCTCCGATGGGAACCATCCCTGGACAGGCTAAATTTGAAAAGGTAGCCTGGGCACCGGAAGATGTACCTGACCGGTGCAGAACAGGATCTGTAATGGATGGACACTGGAACTGGCCGTTATGAGTTGAGACAGTCAGTAGTGCATCATCCATGCCAGGTATCGACTCCAAACTAGGTATAGAGAGGAGCGATCCAGGTGAAAAAGGCATGGAAGGAGCTGGTTCCGATGATACTGCAGGTACCGGTATCGATACCGATACTGGTAGTTGTGCCGGAATCGAAGGCGAAACCGACACCGAAGCAGTCATCGGAGGCTGCTCAAGCGGTACCGAGGTAACTAAAAACCCCTGGTGATTATCCTCAGTACCGTGCATGCGGAATCGGTGAACATCGGTTCCGAGACGCGTCGGTACCCAGTCCTCTAGACTAGAAATCTTTTCCAGACTCGGCATCGAAGGAAGCGAGTCTATCGATATATGCCTAGAGGGTACCGACGTCGGTGGTGGTATCGGCGGTACTGCTGATACTGGAAAGTCAATCTGGGATGTTTCGATCGGTCCCGAAGGTACCGAGAACGCCAGATGACGATTCCTTGTGAAGAGCGGATCACTCAACACCGGTGCCGATGCCGGGGTATCGGTACCGCTCGAAGCGGATGCCACCACCAAGCATGGCTCAGGTATGTTCTGTGAGGGGTGAGCCCCAGGAACAACCTGAAACCCCTGAATTGCTTTGGAGCCCAAAGACTCCCGCCAGGGTTTTAATGCCAATGGGGTCTTGAGGGCAAGGCCGGGGCCGTCAGCATGCTTAGCATGAGACTTACCACTCAAGGACTGGCTAGTCTTAACAGACTATTTGTGGGTTACCTGATCCTGTAGGGAAGAAATGGCCGGTGCCCTGCCATAGGGAGGGAAAACGGTATCGAGGGAAACTCGAAAGAGAGAATCTCTTCTCCCAGAATTGTATCCAGGGGAAAAAGGGTCAGGACCCAAACAGGTTAGACACCAGTCATTGGAGTCTAAAAAGAAAACAGTATTTCCACAGTGAAGGCACTTCTTAGGAGAAGGCGGCTCCATGATGGAGAGGCCTTATAGGCCCAAAATATTGTAAGACAGAAACTGAGGGAAAACTCTCCCTCAGTTTGAGAAAAAGAAAAGAAAAACCCCACCGGCGATACCGGTGGCAGCGGGAAAACAGCCGCGACCACAAGAAAACAAAAATTAAAAAATTAAAGAAAAAAGTTTCTGCGGTGACAGGAGGACGTCCTGCCGGCTCCGCGGAAAAACGAAAACTGAAGAGAGACGGTTGGAAAGGCGGGAAGGCAGCACGCAGGCGCTGAGGGATGCTCCCAAAAGCTTTCTGATTGGACGCTGGGGAGCGTTCCCGCGCAGGCTCCGTCGGTACCGACGTACCCATATGTGAAGACTCATTCCTGCTTGTTCCTGGAGATAACCACTTGCACACTTGACACAATTCCTTGGGACTTCCTTGATCCAATTCCTTGATCCAATTCTTGGGACTTCTTCCAGTAGCCTGTATGCTTATCAACACGAGTTCTGTGGCAGTTACTGTTTCTGTGGTCTGGAAGCAGGCCCTGATCAAACTAGTTCTAAAGAAACTGAATCTCAACTCCCAGGACCCATTCAACTATAGGCCCGTTTCTAACCTTTCATTCTGCTCAAAGCTGGTCAAATGGCTAGTCTTTCAACAACTCTCCAATCATATTGAACATACTCACTCTCTCCAGGTGTGGCAAGCAGGCTTTCGTGTAGGCCATAGGTTTTCAACCCAGTCCTCGGGGAACCCTAGGCCAGTCAGGTTTGCAGGATTCCCACAATGAATATGCATAAATAGATTTGCATACAATGAAAACAGAACATACAAATCTTTCTCATGCATATTCATTCTGGGAATCCTGAAAACCTGACTGGCCTAGGGTTCCCCGAGGACTGGGTTGAAAACCCCTGGTGTAGGGCATAGTACAGAGACTATCTTCACAGCCCTCCTAAATGAGGTTTACAGCACTCTTGATTTGGGGAAACTAATTCTGGTAGTATCTTTTGACCTTTTCTTGTGCTTCTGATCTGATCTGATTAATCAGTCGTCTTTTTTCCCACCTCTACTGGAATCCATGGAACAGTTCACAAATGGTTTAGATCCTGTCAGATCACCCTTTCACTGTTCAGATTGTTGGAAACGCCTCTTGTAGTTTCCCTCTGGTATGTGGAGTCCCCCAAGGTTCGATTCTTGCCCCTGTTTTTTTCAATATTTTTCTGAGCCTTCTCCTAACTTTAATCGAAAGCACCAGGGTCACTACTTATGTTTACACTGACAACATTCTTCTGGTTTCCGCTAATGACAGCATCGCTCCCAGCTTGGCCTCAATTAGGCTTTCCTAACAGGGGCTCTACAGGACAACCAACAGTAAGGATTTGAGTGTTTATTTTTATTAAATGGCTAACTCTCTGAATGGGAGCTCTTAAAAGAGTTTTTGTATATTTTTAAAGCAAGGCTGCTTTCTTTTTGGTGCTTTAGTGGAAATTTCATTGAGCAGAGTAGGTTGTTAAACTCTAGTAACCTCCTCAGCTTTGAGAACTGCTAACATCTAATCAGGTGTTAGTTCCCTCCCTACCCAACCCGACTCCCACACACCCCTAGTGAGCAGTCTTGCTTTATAGGGCACCTCCCCATTTAACAAAGCACAGAGACTTGGACCAGCACATTTTGAATATAATTAGAGAGATTTAACTGCTTTTTCTCTGAAAGGACAGCTGGTAAACTGGCTGGTACTTGGTAGATCTCTCTCTTTTGCTTTAACAGATACCTAAAGCTCCACGAACAGAACAATGGCTGGGAAAAATCGTATCGCTAAAGCTGTTGCCCCTGTTACAGCTTCTGCCTCGGTCCAGATGCCCTAATGCCAGTTGAAGGACCGGTTCCATGTGCAGGGTGCCTGCATGCTGAAGCTCTGAGAAAACAAGTGGAGGAACTCAGAGGAGGTGGCGAGGCTGAGGAGCATTCAAGACAGTGAGAAGTACATTGATGAGATGCTTCTTGCAGCAACCAACCTCTCCAGCAGAGGAGAAGATGGGTGCCAACAGAATGTCGATGGTTGGACGCAAGTCACCAGGGCCTGCAAAATCACCAATCCAACTTCTCCAGCCCTTGAACTGAAGAACCATTATGCAGCCCTGGAAGTGGAGGAGGTGAAAGCATCCCTGAAAAGGGATGAACAAGAGCTCAAGTACCCCAAAGCTGCAGAATCAATGACCACAAGGAAACAAAGTGTAGTGGTGGTTGGAGACTCTCTTCTGAGGGGTACTGAGGCGTCCATCTGCCGACCAGACTTGATGTCCAGAGAGGTATGGCTGTCTGCCTGGTGCCAAAATCCAAGATGTTACAGAGAGTTTGCCGAGACTCATCAAGCTCACTGACTATTACCCAATGTTGCTAATCCATGTTGGAACAAATGATACTGCCAGGTATACCTCGGAACATATCAAAAGTGACTTTAAGCTCTGGGACAGAGGGTGAAGCAGTTAGGTGCACAGGTGGTGTTCTCTTCAATCCTCCCTGTTGAGGGTAAAGGCCAAGGTAGAGAGACTCGCATCCTGGAGATGAATGCATGGCTGCGTGGATGGTGTCATCGAGAGCGTTTTGGTTTCCTAGACCATGGGATGCTGTTCCAAGGGTTGCAGAGCAGAGATGGCATCCATCTGTCCAATGTAGGTCGACAAGTCTTCGGTAGTAGACTGGCTAATCTACTGAAGAGGGCTTTAAACTAGATTCGTTAGGGATGGGTGAATAAAGCCCCCAGGTAGGTGAAAGCACCCAGGTAGGTGATACATTAAATACATTTATGGAAATGGGTAACAGGGGTAACATATGTAAAGCAGTGTGTATAAATGCCCGTAGCATGGGAAATAAGATCCCTGATGTTGAAGCTTTCGTGGGAGTGGCTGACTTGGATTTAGTGGCAGTTACAGAAACATGGTTCACAGAAAACCATGATTGGTATGTAACTATACCCGGCTATACTTTATTCAGAAAGGACAGGGTAGGAAGAAGGGGAGGAGGAGTGGCACTATATGTAAAAACTACTATTAAATCTTTGGCATTACAGAGCTTAAAAGGGAGAGAGGAAGCATCGTGGGTTAAACTAGAAAGAGGGAAAGAGAAATCTATTTGCATTGGTGTGATATACAGACCTCCCTCACAAGAGGAGGAGGTGGACAGAGTTAAAGGAAGACATACGCAGCATTGCTAGAAAAGGGGAAGTGCTTCTGATTGGAGATTTCAATATGCCAGATGTTGATTGGCACATTCCTGCTGCAGTATCATCTAGAAGTAAGGAGATCCTGGATTCTCTACAGGGAGATCTAGTCAGGCAATTGGTAACAGACCCCACACGTGAAGGGGCCATACTGGACTTGGTGTTCACCAATGGTGAAAGTGTTTCTGATGTTGTAGTGGGAGATCATTTTGCATGCAGTGATCACCAGATGGTGTGGTTCAGTATTAGGACTAGGGCTGTTAGAATCCATTCAAAGGTGAGGATCTTAGACTTTAGAAAAACTAACTTTGCGAAGATGGGCCAATACCTCAGGGAGTCGTTAGTGGGATGGGAACAGTTGGGGGATGTAGAAAAGCAGTGGGCAAAACGGAAAGGGGATATTTTAAGGGCAACCAACCTTTTTGCTAAAATGGTAAATAAAGGTAAAAGGAAAAGGTGACCGCTATGGTTTTCGAAAGAAGTAGCTGAAAAAGTGAAGAAAAAGAGGGAGGCCTTCATGAAATACAAGAGATCACAGACAGAGGAAGACAGACATCTGTATTTGGAAAAGCTTAGAGAAGCTAGCAAAGTAGTCAGGAAGGCAAAGATTCAAAACGAGGAGGAAATAGCCAATGCAATAAAATGCAGGGATAAGACATTTTTCAGATATATTAGTAAGAAGAGAAAGGGCAAAAGTGGTATTGTCAGATTCAAGGGTGCAGGGGAGGAATATGTATAAGCTGATAAGGATAAAGCGGAATTCCTTAACAAATATTTCTGTTCTGTGTTCACAGATGAAGAACCAGGAGCAGGACCTCAGAAAACACCCACAAACAGGAACAGAAGCGAGGGACATCTTGAACAATTTTCAGAAGACTGTGTTTGTGAGACACTAGCTCAACTTAAAGTAGACAAAGCGATGGGACCGGATGAGACACCCTAGAATACTGAGGGAACTTTGGTTCGTTCTAGCAGCTCCACTGACTGACCTTTTCAATGCCTTGTTGGAGTCGGGAGTGGTGCCAAAGGACTGGAAAGAGGCTCATGTGGTGCCTTTACACAAAAGCGGAAGTAAGGATGTGGTTGAAAACTACAGGCCGGTTAGTTCAACTTCGGTGGTGAGTAAATTATTGGAAATGCTGCTGAAAGAGAAAATAGTGAGGTTTCTGGAGTCCAGCAGATTACAGGATCCGAGGCAGCATGGATTCACCAGAGGCAGGTCTTGTCAGACAAATCTGATTGATTTCTTTGACTGGGTGACCAGGGAGTTGGGCCGAGGGAGAGCCCTAGACGTGGTGTATTTAGATTTCAGTAAAGCCTTTGACAATGTTCCTCACAGACAACTTATAAACAAACCGAGTACCCTAGGGATGGACCCTAAAGTTACTGCTTGGGTTAGAAACTGGTTGGGTGGGAGGCGACAAAGAGTACAAGCAAATGGAGCTCACTCTGAGGAGAAGGATGTTACCAGTGGTATGCACCAGGGATCTGTCCTTGGTCTGATTCTTTTTAACATCTTTGTTAGTGATATAGTGGAAGGGCTGTCGGGTAAGGTTTGCCTCTTTGCAGATGATACCAAAATCTGCAATAGAGTAGACACCCAGGAAGGTGTAGATAACATGAGGAGGGATCTAGCTAAGCTTAAAGACTGGTCTAGAATCTGGCAGCTTGGATTTAATGTTAAAAAATGTAAGGTCATGCATTTGGGCTGCAGCAATCCAAGGGAGCAATATAGTATAGGGGGTGAAGTACTTTTGTCCACTAAAGAAGAGCGGGACCTAGGCGTGGTTGTGTCTGATGATCTTAAAGTAGCTAAACAGGTAGAAAAGGCGATAGCAAAAGCTAGAAGGATGCTTAGGTGCATATAGAGAGGAATGGCTAGCAGAAAAGAGGAGATGATAATGCCTCTGTATAAGTCTTTGGCGTGACCTCATTTGGAGTATAGTGTGCAGTTCTGGAGACCGCACCTTCAAAAGGATGTGGATGGAGTCGGTGCAGAGGGTGGCTACTAAAATGGTTAGTGGTCTTCATTATAAAGCATATGAGGACAGACTTAAGGATCTTAATATGTACACCTTAGAGGAAAGGCGGGATAGAGGTGATATGATTGAGATGTTTAAATACCTCCGTGGCATAAATGTTCAGGGAGAGAGCCTCTTTCAATTGAAAGCAAGTTCTGCTACGAGGGGACATGGGATGTGGGTGAAGGGAGATAGATTCAGGAGTGATATGCAGAAATATTTCTTTACGGAAAGAGTGGTGGATCCGTGGAATAGTCTCCCAGTGGAGGTGGTAGAGATGAGGACAGTAACTGAATTCAAAAAAGCATGGGACAAACACAGAGGATCTCTAAAGGTAAAAAGGGGATTGTTTTAGTTGTTGTTATGGAAGGACAGACTAGATATGCCATGTGGTCTTTTTCTGTCGTCATATTTCTATGTTTCTATGTAATCATTACCTTACCTGATCTCAGCTTGGCTACCAGATCATTGCCTGCAGTTAAATCCCAGGAAATCCACTGCTATGTGGATCATATGGGGCCTGCCAGTGCCGGCCGCTAGCCCTTTCATCTTAGATCATCCGATTTCTTTGGTTTCTTCTTTCAAATACCTAGGTGTCATCCTGGACACAGAGCTTTCCTTTGCCCTACATATTAGCCATGTAATCACATCCTCCTCCTTCCCACTCCTTCCAGTTCTGAGCAGTTCGCCCTTATGCTGGCACAGATCCCGGTGATACTCATTATGGTAATCTCAACATTAGATTACTGTAATTCCATATATAATGGAGTATCTGGCTCCAGCCTCAGGTGGCTCAAAACGGTACAGAATGCTGCCATTCGTACACTTGTCCAGGCTCATAAATATGACCATGTCACCCCCCTTCTCATTCAGCACCTTTGGCTCCCTATACAAAGCTGTATCAACTAAAAAGTCATTGTCCTAACCTATATAGCCATTCAGCAGGAAGTTTCAGAGTACCTGTCTGTCTTAGTTACTCCGCACCACCCCACACATTCCCTTCGTTCCATTCTCAGACTCGAACCAGACTTGAAGCGACAAGGCACTGTGCCTTGTGTGTGTCTGTGGGCTACAGGGATGGGAGTGGAGGATGGAAGCGGAGGAGTGGCCTAGTGGTTGGGGCAACGTACTTCAGGCCGGAAGGTCGGGGGTTCAAATCCCACTAGAGGACAGCAACCTTGGGCCGGAAGGACCTGGGTTTCTAGTCCCACAGGTGCTCCTTGTGGTCTTGGGCAAGCCACTTAACCCTCCATAGCCCATGTTCCCTGTAAAATAGTTATCTCCAAGTTATAATGCCCTGTTCAATGTAATTTCAGTTTGTTCAATGTAAACCGCACTGATGCAGAATAGCGCGGTATATAAGAGAATGTAAATAAATAAATAAATAAATAAAATGGGCATGTGTGCAAACTAAACTATGCATAGACAGATGGACTGGCCCTCAACAATAGGCAAATTTGCCCGATATGGAACACGCCTAAAAAAAAAAAAACTGCACCACTGCAGTATTTTTTCTTTGTTTCTTTGTTTTTTAATTAAACCATCATGATAATGAATAATAGAAAGCTCAAAAATAAGGAGTTTAAATCAAACACACTAAAGAGACAAGACACTTGTGGGTAAGGTAGGGCAAGGGGGATGGGGTTTTCTGCCTCCTTTAACAGCATTAAAAGCTTAGTCACACTACTACTTTGCAAATTATTTCCCCCCTTGATATTCATTTATCTTAAACATAACAAAAGAAAGGGACACTATGTATCATGGATCAAATGTCCCTGGAAAATTAAAATAATGGATGCATACGGATGCAATAATGGATAACAGAAATACATCACAGAAGCTTTGCAGGGAGTTTTATACTTCAAAGTTACATTCCAGCAATTCTACTGACTCTCTTGCAGCAATCATATTAACAAGACAGTGATAAGCAATTTCACACACACTAAACTTGGTAGATCAATACATGGAATGTGTTGACTGACATGAGCCAATGAGAACACTTTCTAAGCAATCTAATTTGAAGCCACCCAAAAAGGGTTAAATGAGCAGGGACAAGATTTTTTTTTTTAGGAAATTGTAATTTTTGGCTGGTTCAATAACTATGTCATGCACTGCTATACAAGAAACATGGGTTTAAATGTATTATCCTAAGGATGTTGCCAAGGCTGTCCTTTGGAGGGAGGTGGGATGAGGACAACTGCTTTGGGCCCTGTGTAGCTACAGTAACTTCCCCCACCCCCCTTTCAAATTTTCACCCACCCACTGCCAGTTTATCACCTCTAGATAGAACGAGGGCCTACTCAGACAGACTTGCCTTGGGCCCCACACCATATTAGCACCACCCCTGCATTGTGCAGATAAATGACAGTTTTATCGAGCACATCAAGAAGATACTTAATGGTCAGACCCAAAGCACCTACACAATCAGAGTCTGTGTCCCCTGGATGATTGCTGTGGAGGTAATTTGAATACACAGGGAAGGTGAGGGCTAAAAAAATGGGGAGTTACCTAAGAGGGTCAGCCAGCTTTATAAATTCGTAACTCAGTCCAGGCTAATCTGAATGAGTAAAATATTTAGGGGGTAATTATTTTTAGGAGACACTTAAAGTTATGCAGAAATCAATAGGCATAAATCATTTGTGTGTGGCGCTATTGTGTAAGTCACTGTCTGTCCTTTCTTTGAAACCCTGAAGAGGACATGAAATGATATGACTAGACAGAATAGGAATCTCTAGGTTAACACCCTCCATACATCACCAGATGCACAGAAGCATCCATCCAAAGATCTTTCTTCTAGGAGGGAAGAAGGACCCTCTAGTTAAGGTCAAAGAAGACAGCACAATCTGCAAAGGCACAGTAGCCATCAAGATGACCAAAGAAAGAAACAAAAAAAAACCCCTCCCTGCAACACAAGGCCTGCAGCTCACACCCCCACCTGGTGGATGCAATAGCTACCAGGAAACCACCTCAAGAAAAGTGATGGCAGATAAAGCATAATTACTCACCTGTAACAGGTGATCTCCAGCAATTTACCTATCCCAGCTAAAGACCCATCGTGTAGCGGTCTGCAACAGCAGAAAAGCCTATCACTCGGAACTCCTCAACCGCTCTCTAAACAAGCCTCGAGAACTCTTTAACCTAGTAAGAGTACTAACCACAGAACCATCCCCACCACAGCAGGAATCCATACACCCCCAAAAGTACGCCAACTACATCCAATCAAAAGCCATAAAAACATCAATAGCCTCCCCCGCGATACCTTCCCAGACTCATGTACATGAGAACCCGCTCTACAAGTTCGCATCCCCTTCCACTAAACACGTCGAAGACATTATCACCAGAATAAACACAACTACGGCATCTAATGACCCATGTCCTGCACACTGGATAAAAGCAGTGCGATCTGAACTCAGCCCGTGCATATCGAAAATCATAAATCAATCATTCAGAACAGGAACTTTCCCATCAGATCTCAAGCAGACCTCCATAAGACCTCTTCTGAAAAACCACCAACTAGACTCAACAAAGGAAGAGTCCTATCAACCAATCGCCAGCATCCCCCTTCTATCCAAAATAATTGAGAAGGTAACACAAATTCAGATCCAACAACATATAGACACCGCATCTCCACTAGACCCCAGTCAACATGGTTTCAGAGAAGCTCATGGAGTCGAAACACTGCTGACCTCATTAACCAACACTCTCATCAGTGGAATCGACAGCATCAAAAATGGATTTGCATTAATATTCCTGGACATTTCCGCAGTGTTTGATTCAGTGGACCATAACATACTCCTAACCCGACTCCAATGCAAAGGGATCCAGGGGTTAGCACTGGATTGGTGCAAATCGTACCTGGAAGAGCGCTGGCAACATGTCCGTATGGGAACAAACACCTCAGAACCATTCCAGCTGAAACAAGGAGTCCCTCAAGGATCCTCCCTCTCGGCGCTACTCTTTAATATCTATATGCAGCCGATATGTGAGATCACACAATCATTCGGAGTATCTTCTCTAATCTATGCAGACGATGTGCTGATCTTCACACCAGTCAACATCACTCTGCCAAATTATACAGTACTAGTAGAGTGTTTCGATGCAATAGCAGACTGGCTTCTCACACAGAACATGAGAATAAACTTCAAAAAAACTGAAGTCTTAATCATCACGAAGAATAAGGAATTTTCACCCCCACCTACCCTAAAAGTGCGGGACGCCGAACTGCCAATCAAAACCTCCATAAAATATCTGCGTATAACTCTGGATCATCGCCTAAACTTCAAAGAGCACAAACCGAACAGTGAAAACCATCTACTTCAAGATTAGGACCCTTCGACACCTCAAAAACATGCTCGATCCCGACAACTTCCATACCATCTTTCAAGTGATAGTCATTCCCCACTTTGACTACGCAAACATAGTACTCCACGGCCTCTCAAAAAGCACCCTAAACACGCTGCAATTAGCAATGAACACCGCTGCTCGCATCCTCCATGGGGCCTCAAGGAGTGATCATATAACCCCCATATTAAAAGAATTACACTGGCTTCCAAATACCTTGCAGAATTACATACAAAGCATTACTTATGACATTTAAGGCCACCAATAACTTAGCGCCCCCAGCAATCTGCATACTCCTCACCCGCACCCCTAATACCAGATCCAGGAGATCAGTTGCAGCCAATACCCTAATCATCCCAACGGACTCCACAAAGCGTTCAAATGCAACCACGGAAAGAGCATTCTCATACTTTGTTCCAGCATCTAGGAGCAATCAATGACCTCAAGCAATTTAGAAAAGCTATAAAACACCACCTGTTCCTCTTACACTTCTCTCAATACCAGTTACCATCACCTACCCCCTCAACTTTCCCTAAGCCCCCATTATAATCCAAAATTGATCTGATCTATCTCTTCTTGTATAACAAGAAAGTTACCATTGTATATAGTTGAATAATTAAGATGTACAAGGTTTTCCTAAGTTGAATCCTGTTAGATCTCCTGTTACATGTAAACTCACGACAGCCTGTTGCTATCTGTGAGCACTTTATGTTTACTGTAAACCGCGCTGATGAGAAAAAGTGCGGTATATAAGAACGTTAAATAAATAAAATAAAATAAACAAACAGCAGGAATTTAGTCTTCACATATGGGTATTATCGGTACAGACGGAGCACGCGCGGGAACGCTCCCCAGCGTCCAAAAGGAAAGCTTTTGGGAGCATCCCACAGCGTATGCGTGCTGCCTTCCCACCTCTGTGCCTCTCTCACTTCAGTTGAGTTTATAGCTGAGCCCAAAGGAGAGAAGCAGAGAAAGAGAGAGATACAGAAAATCCTAGGGGAGGTGGGTGGGTTGTGAAGACTAAATTCCTCCTGTTCCTGGAGATCACCTGTTACAGGTGAGTAACTATGCTATCTCCAGGAACAAGCAGGAATGTAGTCTTCACATATGGGGACTCCCCGGCTGAAAGATGCCAAGGGGTGACCCCAGCTAGCTGTGAACCCAGGTGAGATGGGTCATGCTTCCTCCCATGGACCTTAGGCATCCAAACTGTGGATGGTGGGTAGGAGTTGTATTAAGTATGGAAGAAATATTGGAGAACAGCCTGGCCAAACGAGGCATCCCGATGGGAGTCCTTGTCTAAGCAATAGTGGACTGTGAAGGTATGTACCGAAGTCCAAGTGGCTGCTTTGCAGATGTCATCAATAGAGACAGAACGAAGGTTAGCCGTTGAGGCTGCCATTGCTCTCACATTGTGAGCCGTGACATGGCCTTCGAGAGAAAGTCCCTTACTCCGATATGTATAGGATATGCAATCTGCAATCCAATTTGACAGAGTTCTTTTAGAAACTGGATGTCCCAAATGACTAGAGTCAAAAGCCACAAAAAGCTGAGAAGATTTTCTATGTGGCTTAGTTCTTTGGAGATAAAAAGCCAAGGCTCTTTTACAATCCAATGTGTGAAGATTCCTTTACGCACTGGAAGCATGAGGCCTAGGGAAGAATATAGGAAGATAAACCGAATGGTTTAAATGAAAAGGCAAAACCACCTCTGGTAGAAAGTGAGGATGAGTCCTGAGGACTACTTTATCATGGTGAAGCCTTGTATAAGGAGAGTCAGCTACTAACGCCTGCAGTTCACTAATGTGTCTTGCAGAAGTGATGGCAATTAGGAAAATAACTTTCCATGAAAGAAACTTTAGGTCTGAAGTGGCTAAAGCTTCAAAGGGCAGTTTCATAAGCTGACCAAGAACAAGATTTAGATCCCATGCCACCGGTGGTGGTTTAATGGGAGGTTTTGTTAAAAATAGGCATCCCATAAATCTTGATATAAGTGGATAAGAGGAAATAGGTTGTCCATCGAAAGGTTTATGAAAAACAGCAATAGCACTGATGAACCCCTAACTGAATTGGTCTTCAGACCAGAAGTTGATAACTGTAGAGCATACTCTAGTAGCAACTCTACAGGTACTAAAAGGGGGTTAAGTCCCTTTTGTGAACACCAGATAGAGAACCTTTTCCAATTGAAAGCGTAGGAACATCTTGTGGAGGGTTTTCTGGAAACCAGGAGGATACCCTATACTTGTTGAGAAAGGTTAACATCCTGGAATTCTAGGCTTTCAGTAACCAGGCCCTGAGATGTAGAGACTGGGGATTGGGATGCAGTAAAGATCCGTCCTCTTGCGACAGGAGATCTGGAGCATTCCCCAACTCCAGAGGAGTAGTTTGAGAGAGACGCAGAAGATACCACATTTGCCGTGGCCAATGTGGAGCCATGAGTATCATACGGCCTCTGTCTCTCTGAAGTTTGAATCAAGTCTTGGGAATGAGGGGAATGGGTGGGAAGGCATAGAGGAAGTCCTGTCCCCAGTGTTTGTTGTCCTTAAAATACCCACTTTCAGTTACACCCAGGGCCTCTGCAAGTACTGGATGCATCCTAGGCGATCCCCTCCATCCTGCCGCTCCTTCACGCCCCCACTGCCACCGTTGCCGTACCTTTCCAGGGCCACCAGCGGCGATGATAGCAAAGGAACCACAACACAGCACTTACCCAAAGGATCACAGTTCCTGCCTGTTATCTTCAGGTGCTTCCACTCCCCCCCCTCCTGACACTAATTTCTAGTTTATGCCAAACCAGAAGTTTGCACCAGAGGGGGTACAGAAGCACCTGAAAACGTCAGGCAGAGGCCAGGATGCAGCGCCAGAGCTTTTGGTAAGCACTGCATTGCAACTTTTGCCATTGCCATGGCTTCTAGCCCTGGAGAGGGGCAGTGGCGGTGGCAATAGACACCTCCAAAGTAACCGTCTAGTTTGTCTGCTGGTAGCACCAGCCCTGGTTATACCCACTGTTTTTCTACATCCCCTAGCTATTCCAATCCAGCTAACAACTTCCTCTACTGAACTATTAGAAATGCCCATTTTCAAAGCTGACATATTTCATTCTCTAAAAACAGACTTTTGTACCTTTGCTGTTTGATCATTTTATTTTTCTAATTGGGTTAGTCCTGGTCTCTTTTCCACTTCCTCTTGTTTGTTTTCTTCTAAGTCCTTTTCTAGGATCTCATTTCCATTTTCTGTTTCTTCACACTCTCTATCTTCATCCTTTCCTTCCTTACATCTCTCTCAGACATTGATCCTTCTGTTTCATCTTTTTTCTCTATTTATCTCATCTGTCTTTTATCTAACTATAGCTTCATTCCATTCCTCCCTCTCCATCCTTCAATCTTCAGTCTTTGTCTTTTCACCTTTTACTTACTTATCAGGTCTCCATTTCCTAACCTGACTATTCTAGTCTTTCCATTCCCCACCTGTCTCATTCCTTTGCCAACTTCCTATGCTCCTGTCATCTACTTTCTAGACCCCCCATTTCCTCACTCTGTATTCATCCTCACTCCAGCTTCATCTACCATCTTCTATCTCTTATCCTTATCTCACACTATTATTTATTTATTAGCAAGGCTTGATATACTGCCCAAACCGGAGTATCAGAGCGGTGTACAAAGAAAAAACATCATAATGGCTACTGGAAGAAAAAAAAAAAAAGGAGGAAAAGAATGCCAATGGTCGACAGGAAAGCAATAGCGAGAGAGTGAAAAGAGAACAGAAAAGAGCAGAGGAAACGCAGAAATGGGGGGGGGGGGGGAAGTACCAGGGGGTGGGAGTGATAGGGTGAGGGGAGATGGAGGCAGTGTGTGGCATCAGGACCATCATGTGATAACAGGGAGATCAAAGGCCTGGGAAAAGAGATGAGTTTTCAGTAGTTTTGTTACTCTACTCAGGAACTCTGGCAGATCCCTTTTATCTGTGCCCTTCTTTGCCACTGCCATCTCCAGACTTTGTTCATTCCACCTTGCTGCTCCATATGCCTGGAACAAAACTACCTGAATCAGTACGTCAGACTCCTTCTCTAGCCCTATTCAAATCTAGGCTGCTTTTGGATCCTGATGCTACTCCCTCTTATTCACTACTGTATCTTATTGTATTCAAATCCCCAGTTTTGTGATGCTCTTCATCTTGATTAGATTGTAAGCTCTGATGAGCAGGGACTGTGTCTTACTGCACACCCCAAACTGTTCACAGAAGATGCAACACTAATAAAATAAGGATTCCGAAAGAGTTCACAAAGACTAAAAAAACAAATAAAAAAGCGTTTTCCCATGCAGCCCCAATACTCTGAACTCCCTACCTGAAGAAATAAGAGCCTTAACTGATCTTAAAGAACTACGTAAAACATTAAAAACTCACTTGTTTAGCTCCCACTACGGTCCACTTGCGAATTCCCAATACCAAAATGAAAAGGGATAATATATAACACTGAGCATAATCCCATAATGACCCATGAAAATATGACCATTATACACAGTTTACGATGCTTGTAAATAGCTACCTTTTTTGTTTAATTCAACAGCCGTCGATTGTACATAGTTCTCTAAAGTTTAAATTGTTAAAGTTAAGATGTACATAATTCAAGCGATGTTTAATGTAAAAACAGATATGTTACACTGTTTCTTTACCTGTTTTCTGTAAACCGCACCTGATCTTTGGAAGGTAGCGGTATATAAGCGACTGTTAAATAAATAAAAATAAATAAATATGTCTGATAGCACTATACAAATAAGTAGTATAATTAGCAGCAGCAGCACTCATTCTCTCTGTATCTCCAGGCCCGCTCTTATGTCTTACTCCCTATCCAGTTAAGATATTTCTGCTTTCATCTCCACCATTTCTATCCTCTCTCACCTCCTTCAAGGAAGGCTTGTCCCTTCCTGTGGCTCTAACCCACTCCATAGCACTCTGCCCCTTTCAACTACCCTCCAACACCACCAGGCGTCTCAAACTTTCTCCCTGCCCCATATTTCTGCAGTTGGCCTCACAGTCCTACTCATACTCCTCACCCAATCAATCACCTTGCCCCCACTTTCCTTCTAATCCTTGGTCAATTTCTTAGTCCCCATTATTCCTCCAGGCAACTCCATCCCCACTTGTCAACCCTAGCATTCCCTGAATCTACACTCAATTCCACCAAGCCCCAAATCTCCACTTACACTCCCAATAACCAGCCTATTTTAGATTCTCCACCTAAGTCCAAATCCACATGCCCAAATCCCCAGTGCCCACCCATCTACTTCCTTCTCTATTATGTTTATGTTTATTCACATTCAATATACTGCCCTTAACGTATGGAGCAGGGCAGTCCACAATATTACAAAAAAAAAAAAATTTAAGAAAATGAATCCTATCAAAATATGTCTTTCCTAACCCTGCCTTTCCTCCTCCTAACCCTAGCATCCATTCTTATATCCCTCCCTCTCAACATTCCCCTGATTATGATTTTGCTTCTTCATCACCCCCCCCCCCCCTTCACAATATCAGTCTTCCTCAGCTGCCCAGCATCTTCCTCTTTTTCCTACCCTGACCCCAGCATTTGCCAGCATCATTCCCCTTCCAGTCCTAGCCCCTTTCCAGTCTCTATCCCCCTCCAGTATAGTAAGTCCATTTCCAGTCCCAGTACCCCCCAACCCCAGTATCAGCCCATTTCCAGTGACAGTTTCTCTCTCAGCATTAGCCCTCTTCCAGGCCCAGACCTAGTCCTCTCCACCAACTCATTTCCATTTCCAGCCCTTCCCTACATCAGCTCCCTTTCAATCCCAGTCTCCCTCCTCCCCCAACATGATCTCTCAGCATCAGTCCAACAGCCACCTTCTCCTTCCACATTGCTCCCAACCAGCTACCTCCTTTCTTTCTTTCTCTGCCCCTGTAGCTGTATTAATGCTCACCACTGCTGCAGGAGCATTTATGTTTGCTCACCCAGCATCACAGCATTTTCATTAGAAAAAATAAACACTTTCCGTTGAGATGACCCTTCTGTGACAGAAAGTACTTATTTTTGCTTTACTAAAAATGCTGTACCAGGCAACTTCAGCCCAGCACAGCCTTAGGAGCAAATGAAATGCTCCCATGGCTGTGCTAAGCACTGATGTGACGAAAGCAGTGCAGAGCAGGGAGAGGAGATGACAGACTTGGAGCAAGCCAGCCAGGCAGGATTTCTGTGCCCCAAGACAGTGCCTCACTGGCTCACTTGTTAAACCAGCTCTGGTTCTAATATCAGTTACTAGAATAGTTCTCTCTATAGAGAAAGCACAGTTACTTACCTGTAACAGGTGATCTCTGGGAACAGCAGGAATTAGTCATCACATATGGGTACGTCGGTACCGACGGAGCCCGCGCGGGAAAGCTCCCCAGCTTTTCAGATTAAAAGCTTTTGGGGCCTCCCACTGCACATGCGCGCTGCCTTCCCGCCTTCCTGAGCAGCTCTCGTCAGTTCGAGTTTAAAGCTGAGACAATAGAGAGAGAGGACAGGAAGATAGATAGAGATACAACTCCAAGGGGAGGTGGGTGGGTTGTGATGACTAATTCCTGCTGTTCCCAGAGATCACCTGTTACAGGTAAGTAACTGTGCTATCTCCAGGAACAAGCAGGAATACGTCATCACATATGGGGACTCCCTAGCTAAGATGCCTGGGAGATCCCCCTCCAAGGGTAAACCATCTTCGCATGGATCTCAGGCATCCATCCAGGGAAGGTGGGCAGGAGTTGTTTAAGTATGGAACAGGTGTTTGAGGACAGCCTGACCAAACAAGGCATCCCGGCGGGAGTCCTTGTCCAAGCAGTAATGGGCTGTGAAGGTATGAACCGAGGCCCAAGTGGCTGCTCGACAGATCTGATCTATGGACACAGAGTGAAGATGAGCCATAGAAGTGGCCATGGCCCTCACATTGTGAGCTGTGACATGGCCCTCCATAGAAATGTTCTTACTCTGGTAAGCAAAAGAAATACACTGAGCGATCCAATTGGAAAGTGTACGCTTGGTGACTGGAAGTCCCAAATGAGAAGGATCAAAAGCCACGAAAAGTTGGGAAGACTTTCGATGTGGTTGAGTCCTGTTGAGGTAAAAGGCAAGAGCTCTTTTACAATTCAGAGTATGAAGGTTCCTCTCTGCACTGGATGCATGAGGAGCCGGGAAAAAGACAGGTAGATATACCTCTTGATTAAGATGAAAGGGCGAGACCACTTTGGGCATAAAGTGGGGATTCGTCCTAAGGACCACCTTATCATGATGAAACCTAGTATAAGGTGGATGAGCCACTAAAGCCTGCAGTTCACTGATGCGGCGAGCCGAAGTGACTGCAATAAGGAAAACAACCTTCCAGGAAAGAAATTTGAAGGAGGTAGAGTCCAAAGGCTCAAAAGGTGGCTTCATAAGCTGACCTAGAACTAGGTTCAAATCCCATGCTACCGGAGGAGGTCGGATGGGAGGTTTAGTTAGAGTCAGGCCTCTCATGAAACGTGAAACAAGAGGATGAGAGGAGACAGGTTGTCCATTTATAGGTTTTAAGGATGCTGCAATAGCACTCAAATGGACCCTTACTGAATTCGTCTTAAGGCCTGCATTTGAAAGATGCAGGAGATAGTCCAAGAGGGAATTCAAAGGAAGTGCTAGAGGGTCAAGACCCTGCTGAGCACACCAAATGGAAAAACGTTTCCATTTGAAAGCATAAGAACGCCTCGTGGAAGGTTTCCTAGAGGCATGAAGGATATCTGTCACAGGTTGAGAAAGATTAAAGTCTTGAAGACTTAGGCCTTCAGTAACCAAGCTCTGAGATGTAGGGATTTGGGGTTTGGGTGCCACAAAGTCCCCTCCTCCTGAGACAGAAGGTCTGGCGCAGCTCCCAGGTCCAGGGAGGATCCCTGGGAGAGATGCAGAAGTAGAGGGAACCACACCTGGCGTGGCCAGCGGGGAGCTATGAGGATCATAGTCCCGTGATCCCTCTGGAGCTTGAACAGAGTCTTGGATATTAGAGGAATGGGTGGAAAGGCATAGAGGAATTCCTGACCCCAATGCAGGAGGAAGGCATCGTGGGCCTGAGCTCCCTGACACTGAGTTCTGGAACAGAACCGGGGAAGTTTGGCATTCCACGGACTTGCAAAGAGGTCTATGTCCGGGGTCCCCCATTCCTGAAAGATTCTGCGTATCTGGTCCATATGTAGGGACCATTCGTGTGGAAGCAGAACTCGACTGAGTCTGTCTGCACGAGAGTTTTGAACTCCTGGAAGATACACTGCAAGAAGGTGAATTTCATGCTCTCTGGCGAAGGCCCATATTCTGAGAGCTTCGTTGCAAAGCGACAGAGAGCCTGTCCCTCCTTGTTTGTTTATATAGAACATGGCTACCTGATTGTCTGTCTGAACTAGGACAGTCAGATTGACAAGGAGGGTATAGAAGACCTTGAGGGCAAGGTAAATTGCTCGCAGTTCCAGGAGGTTGATATGAAGGGTGGCCTCCTGCGGAGACCAAGTGCCCTGAGTGGAGAGGTTCTGAAGATGAGCTCCCCACCCTGTCTGGGAGGCATCTGTTGTGAGGGTTGCTTGGGACAACAAAGGTTGGAAGGGGGCCCCCAACAACAGATTCTTGGTGGATGTCCACCATTGGAGGGACCAAAATAGACGGCTTGAGGTGAGTATTTGGTCGGAGAGCGCTCCAGATGCTTGAGTCCACTGGGTGGCCAAGGTCCATTGAGCTGCTCTCATATGCAGACGAGCGTAGGGCACCACATGTACCGTGGAGGCCATGTGGCCCAGAAGTCGCAGCATTTCCCGGGCTGTCAAATGACTGCTGGACTGAGCTTGGAAGGCCAAACTCAGCAGGCGTTGGGCCCTGACCTGAGGCAGGTAGGCCCTTGCAGTGATGGTGTCTAACTGGGCCCCTATGAACTCGGGAGACTGAGTAGGGATTAGTTGAGACTTGGGAAGGTTTACTACCAGTCCTAGATACTGCAGAAGACGCCTTGTGCGGTCCAGGGAAATTTGGGCCTGGGACTGAGAGGGAGCTCGGATGAGCCAGTCGTCCAGGTATGGGAATATGAAAATTCCCAGGCCTCTTAGAAAGGCAGCTACGACTGCCATGCATTTGGTGAACACTCTTGGAGCAGAGGCTAGACCGAAGGGGAGTACTCTGTACTGGAAATGTTTTCCCTGAAACAGAAATCGAAGGTATTTTCTGTGGGATGGGTGGATGAGTATGTGTGTATACGCATCCTTTAGATCTAGAGAACAAAGCCAATCCTGACTCTGAAGGTATGGAAGGAGAATGCCCAGAGAAAGCATTTTGAATTTCTCCTTGAAAAGAAATTTGTTCAATTCTCTCAGATCCAGAATTGGTCTGAAGCCCTCTGTCTTCTTTGGTATTAGAAAATAAGGGGAGTAGAATCCCGTCCCCTGTTGAAGAAGAGGGACCTCCTCTATTGCCCCCTGGGCAAGGAGGGAGGAGACTTCCTGACCCAAGAGGGCCAGGAGAGATGGGGGAGAATTGAACTGCCTCACCATAGTATAAGGAGGAAGGTCGGAAAAATGGAGTTTGTAACCCTCTCTGATGATAGAGAGGGTCCATTGCTCTGATGTAATTTGCTCCCATCTGGGAGCAAAGTGAGCTAACCTTCCGGGTATGGTGAGGGGCTCTGGTTGTTCTAGAGCCAGAAAAGTTAAGTTCTCTAGGGGCAAGTCAAAACCCCTGAGGGGGTGGAGCCTGCTGAGGCGTAGCAGACGCCGCCGGCTTTGACCTTGCCTGTTTAGGTTGCTGACGTTTAGCAGCAAAACGAGGCTGAGAGGATTGTTGGCCAGTATTTGTAGAAAATCTGGACTTCTTGTAATAAGGCCTCTTAAAAGACTTCTTCCTGGCAGGAGTGGAGGTAGACTTAGAAAGTCTATCTAAGGTGGCATTTTCTGCATCCATTTGAGTGGCCTTAATTTGCCACTCCTCACCAAATAAGTTCTCACCTGTACAGGGCAGATTTCTTAAGCCATCTAGGACCCAAGGTTCTAGATCAGAAGCCTGGAGCCAAGCAAGACGTCGGGCTGCTATAGCAATGCCCGAAGCCCTACCAGCACCCTCAAAGGAATCAAAAGCTGCCCTGTTGGAGAACTTTGAAATATCCAAAAGGAAATGAACTGCTCCCTCTTATCCTCAGGGAGAAAGGGGGCAAAATGCCGAACTTTTAGAGCGATTTCACTGAGAAACATGCCCATGTAAAGACTATAGGAATTAATCCTGGCTATAAGCATAGTAGCCTGGAAAATTTTCCTGCCAAAAGAGTCTAGAGTCTTACATTCTCGCCCTGGAGGAGTAGAAGAGTGCCTTTTGGTACTCTTTATCTTCTTCATTGCAGACTTCACCACAATAGAATGGTGAGGCAACTGGGTTTTTTGGAAACCAGGAGAAGGGGGGACACGGTACATGGTGTCCAACCTGCGAGAAGAAGGAGACAATGTTAGAGGAGCCTCCCATAAGTCCATCAAGTGTTCTTGAAGGATTTCATGGATAGGCAGGGTGACTGCCTCTTTAGGAGACTTAGAGTATCCTAAAATATCCAGTTTCTTTGATCTGGGTTCCTTTTCAGAGGATGAAGCAATAGAAAGACCTTTAGCCATTTCTATGATGAAGTCCTGAAAGGACAAATCCTCTGGTGGAGACATTCTCCTGTTAGGAGAAGAAGGCTCCTCAGGAAGATCAAGGGAGAACTCATCAGAATCATCAGAGGAGTTAAAATCCTCTGAAGAAGCAGAGTATCCTCTATGTGCTTCCAACGCACGATACGCATACCGTTCGGTATCGACATCGGGCGTACCGGGTATGGGATCGGTACCGGGCAAAAGCCCGGATCCGGCATGCGGAACCGATCTGCGTTTGGAAGACGATGGCCTCGGTTCCGGTATGGAAGCCATTACCGGAACCGGACCCGGTACCGCTGGCTGCGGTACCGAGGGCATAGCAGCATTAATAAAAGCCAGAATGGCCTGCTGCATGACTTGGACAGTATTGCCCATAGACGCCACTGCTGCCTGGATGTCGGTACCGGTATGGGCCGGTACCCCCGAGCAGTACAACAGGTGATCTGTCGAGGCCGCGCCATCGATGTCAACCTGTGACCCCATGATTGCTTTGGAGGCCGGAGCCTCCCGCCGGGGTTTTTTGGCCTGGGCAGAATCCTCGAACTCAGAATTGAGAGCCTCTCGATCTTTAGAAAGAGATTTGCTTTTAGAGGATTTGCCCACTGGAGTTTTGGTTACCTGAGATCCATCCGGAGAGGAAGACCTGGATGACTGTGATGCTTCTGAAGGAAACAGCACATGGAACTTGTTGGCCCGGTTCTGCAATCCACGTTTCGACATCTGGGAGCAGGATGGGCAGTCCGGTATGGAATGGTCAGGTCCTAAACATTTAAGACACCATTCATGGGTGTCTGTAAGAGGAATGACAGCACTGCACTTGGTACACTTTTTAAAACCAGGAACTGGCTTCTCCATGAGGAGAAATTGTGTTGGCCTGAAGGCCTAACAAAGTACCAAGCTGTGCTGAAGAAAAGAAAAATATATATATATTTTTTTAAAAGAAAGAAAGAGAGACCGGCAGTACCGGTTTCAGAATGGGGAAGGCAGGTACGCGGTCTAAAGAAAACAATAAAATTAACAATTTCTTCAGCGGTGACAGGAACACGACCTGCTGGCTCCGCGGAAAAAAAGAAACTGACGAGAGCTGCTCAGGAAGGCGGGAAGGCAGCGCGCATGTGCAGTGGGAGGCCCCAAAAGCTTTTAATCTGAAAAGCTGGGGAGCTTTCCCGCGCGGGCTCCGTCGGTACCGACGTACCCATATGTGATGACGTATTCCTGCTTGTTCCTGGAGATTACAGGATCTCCCACTTCTAGGCAACACTGAAGCAGGAATGTCCCAATCAACATCCAGCTCTGAAATCACTTATCACCAGCACTTCTGCCTGTGAAGGAGGACTGTATATCAGACCAATACAACACATAGCTGCTTCAGTCCCCTCTTTCCAGTTTAACCCACGCTGTCTCTTCCTTCCCTTGTTCCCTGCAATTCTATTTATTTATTGCAAGTATAGTGCCCTTCCTCCTCCCTTTCTTCCTACCCTGCTCTTCCAGAAAGCATAGTTACTCACCTGTAACAGGTAATCTCTGGGAACAGCAGGAATTTAGTTTTCACATATTGGTGGCGTCGGTGCCAAAAGAGCCCACGTGGGAACGCTTCCCAGCGTTCAATAGAAAAGCTTTTGGGAACATCCCACTGTGCCTGCATAGCTGCTTTACCGTCTTTCCCACTCTCCCTCCTCAGTTGAGTTTGTAGCTGAGATAAAAGAAGAGAGAAAGAAAAAAAGAAAGAAAGCCTACAACTCCTAGGGTATGATGGTAGGATGTGAAGACTAAATTCCTGCTGTTCCCGAAGATCACCAGTTACAAGTGAGTAACTATGCTATCTCCAGGAACAAGCAGGAATGTAGTCTTCACATATGGGACTCCCTAGCTAGAAGATGCCAGAGAGATGACCTCAGAATCAGCTGTGATTTATCCCAGGTATGCCTAAAGAGGTCATGTATCCTGCATGGATGTCTGGTATTGAAACCCAGGACGGAGAGTAGGAGTTGCTCTAAGTCTGAAAGAGATGCTGGAGAACAGCCTGGCCAAACATGGCATCCCGGCAGAAGTCCTCATCTAGGCAGTAGTGGGCAGCAAAAGTATGGATCAAAGACCAAGTTGCTGCTTTGCAGATCTCGTCAATAGATACAGATCGTAGATTTGCCATCGAGGTATAATGGCTTGAACATTATGGGCAGTGACATGACCTTCAAGGGAGAGTCCTGCCTTCTCATAAGCAAAGGTGATGCAGTAAGCTATCCACTTGGAGACTGGCAACCCGAGGTGACTAGAGTCAAAAGGAGATAAACAACTGAGCAGCTTTCCGGTGCTCGAGTCCTCTGGAGATAAAAAGCTAAGGCACGTTTACAATCCAGTGTGGAGGGTTGCTTCTGCCCTAGATGAGTGTGGTCTAGGGAAACAACACAGGGAGGTAGACTGACTGGTTCAAATGGAAGAGCAAGACCACCCTTGGCATGAAGTGAGGGTAAGTCCTAAGGACTAACTTATCATGGCGGAACCGTGTGTAAGATGGGACAGCCACTAAGGCCTGGAGCTCACTAAATGTGTCCTGCTGAAGTGACGGAAATGAGGAAGGTGACCTTCCATGTGAGAAACTTAAGTGAGATAGTGACTAGAGTTTCAAAGGGTAGCTTGAGAAGCTGTCCTAGAACCACATTGAGGTCCCATGCCACTGGTGATGGCTTAATGGGAGGCTTGGTTAATAGAAGACCCCTCATGAAGTGTGCCATGAGTGGCTGAGAAGAGATTGGTTGGCCTTCTAAAGGCACATGAGAGGCCGCAATTGCACTTAGGTGTACTCTTACCGAATTGGTTTTGAGTCCAGAAGGTGGAAGAGATACTCAAGCAGTGCCTCCACCAGAGCTAAGAAGGGATTAAGATTCTTCTGAGAACATCAGAAAAAAAACCATACCACTTGAAAGCGTAGGACCGCCTGGTGGATGGCTTCCTATAAGCTAAGAGGATGTTCTTAACCTCCTTGGGAAGGTTAATGCCTTGGTAGGCTATGCCTTCAGCAGCCATGCTCCGAGATGGAGAGACTGCGGATTGGGATGGAGAGACTGTGGACTGGGATGGAGCAGTGTCCCCTCCTCCTGAGAGAGGAGATCTGGAACAGACAGACATAGATGGAGAGGGTACCACTGTTGACGTGGCCAGCATGGGACTATGAGTATTATGAAGCCCCTGTTCATCTGGAGTTTGAAAAGCATTTTGGGAATTAGGGGAATGGGAAAGAAGGCATATAGGAAGCCCTGTCCCCACCTGTTGGCTGTCCAGTGCAGGAGTCCAGGTACAGAAGCGAGGGAGCTTGGCATTCTGAGGACTTGCGAACAGATATATCTCTGGAGTCCCCCAGATCTGAAAAATGTGGGAGACTGTCTGCATGAAGAGACCGCTCATGGGGGAGAAGGATTCGACTTAGTCTGTCCACTAAAACATTTTGCTTGCCTGGGATATACACCACTTGGAGGTGAATGTGATGATGTATGGCAAAGGAACATAGATGCAGAGCCTCGCTGCAGATGGCCCAAGAACCTGTTCCACCTTGCTTGTTGATGTAGAACATGGCTACTTGATTGTCGGTTTGGACTAGGACTCTGCGGCAACGAAGACTGTCCTGGAGCACTTTGAAAGCATTGAGAATAGCTCTGAGCTCCAACAGATTTATGTGGAGTTGGGACTCCTGCTAAGAGCAGAATCCTTGAGTGGAGAGATCCCAGATGGACTCCTCAGCCCAGTCTGGATGCATCCGTCAAGGAGATTTTCTGGGGATCGCCACCATCGGAGAGACAAGATCAGAAGGGTAGAGACTTATCATGTCCCCCAGGCGACCTGATGCTTGAGACCACTGGAATGGCAGTGTCCTTTGGGTTGGGCACATGTATAGAAGGGCATATGGAACTACATGCACCGTTGAGGACATATGACCCAGAAGTTGTAGCATTTCTTGAGCAGTAAGATAGCATCTCAAGCATGTCTCAAGAACTAACTGAGACAAGCACAGTGGAGTTGGGGCAGAAATGCCCTTGACTGCTGAGTATTTAAGAGGGCCTCTATGAACTCTAGTTTGAGAGGGGACGAGATGGGATTTTGGAAGTTTTCTGACAAATCCCAAGTGTTGTAACACCTGCATGGTACGTGAGAGGGACAGATTGGCTTTCTGAGAGGTGCTTGCTCTTATGAGCCAGTCGTCTAAGTAAGGGAAAACAAATATATCTAGAGTCCTTAGAAATGCGGCTACTACCACCATGCGTTTTCTGAAGACTCTTGGGGCAGAGGCAAAGCCGAAAGGCAGGACTCTGTATTGATAGTCTTTCCTGAAACATGAAATGCAGGAATTTTCTGTGTTCTGGATGGATACGAATATGAGTATACACTTCATTTAGATCTAGAGAACAGAGCCAGTCCTGACTGGAGATAGGGAAGAAGGGTCCCCAGGGATACCAATTTGAACTTCTCCCGTAGGAGATGCTTGTTTAGATCCCTGAGGTCCAGAATGGGCCTGTATCCCCCTGCTTTCTTTGGAATAAAAGCCCATTCCCTACTGGAATGTTGGAACCTCCTCTATTGCACCCTATAGAAGGGAGGTGACCTCTTGTAGTAACAGAGAAGTGAGAGGGGGCTGAGAATGGAACTCTCTTGGTGAAATCGGGAGGGGGGAAGGCTTCATAGATGAAGTTTGTATCCCTCCTGCACTATTATTAATGTCCATTGCTCCAAGGTGATGAGATGCCACCTGTGGGCATAATGACAGACTCTCCCAGGAATGTGGACAGGGTCGGAATTCTCTAGAGTGAGGACAGCTATGTTCTCTAGAAAGAAGTTAAAAACCCGGAGCAGTCTGGTTCTGCTGAGGTGGTTGAGACTTGGAAGTCTGAGCCTTCTTTTGCTGTTTTGGAGGTTGCTGCCCCTTCTGAGGAGCATGATGTTGACATTGAACAGCAGGGGTATAAGAAGGATAGTACTTCTTTTTATTGAAGAAAGCTTTCTTCTTAGCTGGGTTAGCAGTAGATCTAGAGAGCCTATTTAGGGTAGTGTTCTCAGACTCCAACTGAGAGTCCTTGTCTTGCCAATCCTTGCCAAAGAGGTTTTCACTGGTGCAAGAGATATTACCCAGCTTATCTTGAACCCATCGTTCAAGATTCAATTATTGGAGTCAAGCAATCCTGTGTGCACCGATGCAGATGGATGAAGTTCTGCTGATGCACTCAAAGCAATCAAAAGTTGCTCTGTTAACAAACTTTTTAAACATTGAGCATGCTTAACAAGGACGAGATAATCCGCCCTCTTGTCATTGGGGAGAAAAGGAGCCATTAACTCCAAATCTTTAGCCACCTCTCTGAGAAACATATCCATATAAGAGTATGTAGGAACTAATTCTGGCAGATAGCATGGAGGCCTGAAAACAACATCGACCAAAAGCTTCTCAATTCCCTACCCAGAGGGTTTGAGGGATGTGTTTTCGTGCTCTTGATGCGACGCATTGCTGATTCCACTACCATGGAATGGTATGGCAATTGTGTCTTTTGAAACTGGGACACTCCAGTGCTTGGTACATGGTACTGAGCCAGCAGGTATGGGGAGAAATAGTCAGAAGTGTCTCCCACATACGAAGCATGAGGTCGAGAAGTATCCGATGGATAGGGACTGTAGCCGTCTCTTTTGGAGCCATCAGGTATTGAAAAATTTCCAGTTCTTCAGCCCTAGGCTTTTTCTCAGATGTTATTGTTATGGACAGGCCCCTAGCGACATTGCAAATAAAGTCTTGGAAAGACATGTGGCGTTGTGGGGACGAAGATGGGTCCTCCGGGAGAGTTCACGTGTCTCGATTATCAGCCGATCCAGTCTTCAGATTCAGATTCCTTGGATGCTGAAAGATAGTCAGGCAGGGTGTTCCCGCTCCGTACTAACTCTGAACTGGTCAAAGCCGGTACCTGGAATCTGTGTAGTCGGAACCTCTGTAACGGAAAAGGATTCGAGGGCCGGCATGGGAGGTAGCATGGAAAGCAGCAAAAAAGTCAATTCAGCCTGCATCAGTACCAATGCTGGTACCGACGCCTGCGGAACAGACTGTAAGGGTTTTATTGGAACAGAGGCCACCAGTAAGGCTGCTAAGCTTCGCTCAATGGCAAGAATACGTTGATCCATGGAGCTTGCCGATGTTTGGGTATCAGTACTGGAATTGCGGGCCATGATCCGTGAGCATGGCACCAGGAGCTCTCCAGAGGTAGAGGCCTCGGGAGCATCCTGGGACCCCTCTAAGGCTTTGGAGGGAAAGTCCTCCCACCGGGGTTGTTTGGCCAGTGTGTCCCCCTCCAGGGCAATGCCAGAGGCATCTCGATACTTAGGAGATCCTTGGGGGAGGGCGGCCAGCCTTTGATGAAGACTTAGGTTTTGATACCTGAGATCCTTGTGAGGAAGATGAAGCTCTCGGTGACAGTGATGCTAAAGAGAGGGCGTCAGAGGTGAAGAGAGTGCCCAGCTTTGCAGCTTGATTCTGTAGGCTTCTCTGTGTTCTTTCTACAGAGAGGACATTCTGATGGTTGATGATCAAGCCCTAAGCATTTTAGACACCAGTCATGGGTATCTGTGGCCAAGATGGTACCACCACACTTAGAACACTTCTTAAAACCACTACATGGTTTTTCCATTTTGTCTGCGACAAAAAAGGAGGGCCTAAGATGGCGTCGATGCTGCTGAAGAAAAGAAAAAAAATCCTTTTCTTCACAGGGTTTTTTTTTGTTTTGTTTTTATTAAGAGAAAGAAGAAAAAGTACTGACGGAGGTCAGTACCAGCATCGACGAGAAGGCAGACACGAACCACAAAAATATGAAAAGCAGGAATTTTCTGCAATGACAGAATTTGTGCTCTGTCAGCTCTGCGAAAAATGAAGAACCGAGGAGTGAGCGGGAAAGGCAGAAAGGCAGCTATGCAGGCGTAGTGGGATGCTCTCAAAAGCTTTCCTATTTGACACTGGGGAGTGCTCCCTCGCAGGCTCTGTTGGTACCAATGTCACCCATATGTAAAGACTACATTCCTGCTTGTTCCTGGAGATTAAATTATAGCCCAGTAAGTGTAGTTACTCACCTGTAACAGATCTCTGGAAACAGCAGGAATCATTCTTCACATATGGGCGACATCGGCAGACGGAGCCCAGCACGGGAACACTCCCCAGCATCCAATAGAAATGGGAGCACTCCTCCATGCATGCGTGGCTGCCTTGCTGCCTTCCCTCCTAGTTTCCTCTTTCAAGTGTATAGCAGAGAGTAAAAAAATTTGTATACCAGGAATGAGAACAAATATCAAACTTCTTGATGGGGAGGTGGGCAGGTTGTGAAGACCAATTACTGCTGTTTCCAGAGATCACCGGTTACAGGTGAGCAACTGCACTATCTCCAGGAACAAACAGGAAGTCAGTCTTCAGTCTTCACATATGGGTCCCCCTAGCCCAAGACAACTGAGCGAGAAAAGTATCCCAGCATAGCTGGGGGTTGCAGTAGGGATCAGACAGACTCGGCTCGTTCAGAGCACTCCTCGAAGTAGGAGTCGGATGGACAGTGGGTAAGTTGTCTAAATTTGAGAGATTTCACAAAACAGCTTGTCCAAATTGAGCATCAGTTCTGGAGTCTTTCTCCAGGCAATAGTGCACTGGAGTAGTAGTGGAGGAGTAGCCTACTGGTTAGAGCAACTGCCTAGTACCCAGAAGATCAAGGGTTCGATTCCCACTGGCACTCCTTGTGACTTTGGGCAAATCACTTTACCCTCCATTGCCTCGGAAGAAAAAGCTGGCAATCTACTTCCGGTGATACATTGCCAAGAAAATCCAGACGTAGCTGGGTCGCTATGAGTCAACATGGACTTGATGGCACAAAAAAAAAAAAAAGTGCACTGCAATGGTATGCAGAGACCACCATGTTGCCACTTGGTAGATGTCTGAGAAAGGGACAGAGCGAAGGTTAGCCACAGTAGTTGCCATGGTTCTGACACTATGAGCTGTGACAGGGTGTGGTAGAGACAGCCCAGCTTGTGAATAGGCGAAGGATATGTAATCTGCTAACCAACTTGAAAGTGTTCTTTTGGATACTAATGTCCCCAAATGACTTTGGTCAAAGGAGACAAACAACGGAGAGGATTGGTGATGGTCCTTAGTGTGCTTTAGATAGAATGCCAACGCTCTCTTGCAATCGAGATTATGACGTTTGGCTTCAGCCGGAGAGGCATGGGGTCTTGGAAAGAAAGTTGGTAGCGAGACAGATTGATTAAGGTGGAAGGAGGTGACAACCTTCGGCAAAAATTTAGGATGTGTGCGAAGGACCACTTTGTCATGATGAAAAATGGTATAAGGCGCATAGGTTACTAAAGCTTGCAGTTCACTGACTCTGCAAACTGAAGTAACTGCTATGAGAAAGAGAAGCTGCCATGTGACTAACTTTAATGGAGCTGACCCCATTGCGCATGAGTTGTGCAAGGACAACATTTAGATCCCATGGGGTAGGAGGTGGACAGAAAGGAGGCTTGGTCAGGAGAAGACCTCGTATGAATCTAGCCACTAAAGAATGCAGAAAGATAGGGTAGCTCACTAGAGTACGATGGGAGGGGCTGCAATAGCAGATATGTGCACTCTCACCAAACTGGTGTTGAGACCAGAAGACAAGTGTAGCAGCTACTGGAGTAAGTTCAGATTGGGACATATGAAAGGATTCTGGGTTTTAAAAGAACACCAGATAGAGAACCTGCACCATTTAAAGGCATAACTGCGTCTGGTTGAATCCTTTCTTGATGATAGAAGGACATGCAAGACGTCCTCTTGGAGATTTAAGTGTGAGAGGACAAAGCCCTCAGCTTCCAGGACATCAAGCAGAGCGGCTTGAGGTTGGGGTGCAAAAGGGTCCTTTGATCCTGGGAGAGTAGCATCGGTGAATAACTGAGCAGGAGGGGAGGTGCTTGAGCAAGTTGAAGTAGGAGAGGAAGCCATGGTTGTCTGGGCCAGTGAGGGGCAATGAGAATCATTTATCCCCATTCGGCCTGGAGCTTGAAGAGTGTTTTTGCTATTAGTGGAAGTGGAGGAAAAGCATAAAGGAGCTCTTGACACCAAATGGATGAAGGCGGCATCCAACATTTCCCTGTGGGGAGCGGGAATCCTCGAGCAGAAATGAGGTAGTTGGGCACTGAGGGGAGACGCAAAGAGGTCCCCTAGAGATGGAACAAGCGTTGGTTTATTGGAGGATCCAGCATCCACTCGTGTGGATGGAGGATCCGGCTTAGCTTGTCAGCCAATTGATTCTGTGCTCCTGGAACGTAGACTGGGGAACTGTCCAGTTCCAAAGGCGAATGGCCTCCTTGAATAGGGCTTGAGAGTCTGTCACTCCTTGTTTGTTTTATATAAACATAGTTACCTGGTTGTCAGTCTGCACAAGAGGAGAATGCCCCTGAGTTGGGAAAGAAGACACTGACAGCATTGAAGGCTGCTCTGAGCTCCAGAAGATTGATCTGGAGGAGTTTCTCCTGAGCGGACCAAAGGCCCTGTGCTGTGAGGCCATTGAGATGGGCTCCCCAGCCTAGTTTTGATGCATCAGTGGTTAGTACAGACTGCGGTGCAGACTTCTGAAAAGGTGACCCTTTGACTAGATTCTGTGGCGTGACCTACCACTGAAGGTCTGCCTTCATCTGCAGAGTGATGTTGACAAGGTCTGGGGACTGCTTCCACTGCTGTGAGAGAGTCCACTGTGTGATCCTCATGTGGAGACATGCGTAGGGTATGACATGGACTGTGGAAGCCATGTGGCCTAAGAGGTGTAGAAGTGTTCTGGCAGTAACTGATGGTTGCTGCTGCACCTAGGTGGCTAAGGTAATGAGATGGAGGCATCTGTCATCTGTGAAAAAGGCTCTGCTTCTTATTGTATCCAGATGAGCTCCTATGAACGAGGTCCTGAGTTGGGCTGAGATGTGATTTTTGATAATTTATCACAAAACGAACTCCTGGAGGACATAAATGGTTTGATTTAGGGTGGAGGTGACTGCAGAAGCAGCGTTTGCCCTTAGCAGCCAGTCGTCTAAGTAGGGAACATAAATATCCTCAAACTTCGTAAGTAGGCCACCACAATGGCTAAACACTTTGTGAAGATTGGGTGCTGAGGCCAATCTGAATGGGAGGACTTGGTACTGATAATAGTTTTGAAAAACAAATCCAAGGAACCTTCTGTAGCCTGCGTGAATGAGGATGTGTGTGTAAGCATCCTTAAATCCAGAGACCATAGCAAATCATTTTGTTAAAGGTATGACAGAAGGATGCCTAGAGAAATTATCTTGAATTTCTCCTCGATGAGAAATTTGTTGAGATTTCAGAGATCTAATATAGGCCTGTGCACGTTCCTGTCTTTTTGGAATTAGGAAATATCTGGACTAGAATCCCAGGCCCTGTTGAGCGGAGGTACCTCCTCTATGGCTCCTTGTTTCAGTAGTGAGATTTCCTGTTTGAGCAAGAAGGAGTGAAGGGGATCCAGGGTGGGTTGTCCCACAGAGTGAGTGGGAGGATGAGTCTGGAAATTTCGTTGTAGGCCCTGACTAACTAAACGTAGGATCCAAGGCTTGGAAGTGATGCTGATCCAGTAGTGTGCAAAAAGCACTAGCCTTCCTGGGATCATGGGAGGAGGGAGAATCATGGGAGAATTGGCCAGGCTCTTCTTGAAGCAGTCAAAAACTGAGGTTGTTGAGTAGATGGTGCAGGCTGTGGTTTGGTAACCTTAGGTTTCCTGATCTGTTTCTGGCCCAGTTGCCTCTGTTGCTGTTGTGGGGCAGCATAGCCAGCATAGGCCGGATATGGAGGATAAAACCTCTTTTTCTTAGGGAAGAATGGTTTCTTAGAAGGGTCTGCTGTTTTCCTTGACAGCCTCTTCATGGTGAGGTCGTCAGTCTGTCTGTCTCTCTCCCTGGCCTTTTCCCTCCACCTCTGTCCAAAGAGGTTCTCACCATTACTGGGTATGTTGATTAATTTGTCCTGGACCCACTGTTCCAGGTCAGATGCTTGGAGCCATGCTGTCCTTCTAGCCCCTATGCAAGCTGCAGCAGATCTGCTGTTAGCCTTAAAAGCATCAAATGCTGCTCTTGTTAAGAATTTAGATGTATTCTGGGCGTGTGTCACCAAGACCTGATGAGCCGCCTGCTTATCAGAGGGTAGTAACAAGAAGGTGAATTCTGATAAATCCCTTGATACATCCAATATATATGAGTCTATTCTCGAGGCTAACATGGTAGCTTGGAATGCTTTCCTTCCAAAAGGATCTAGGTTCCTGGCCTCCCTGCCAGGAGGCAATGAAGAGTGATTCTTTTGACTTTTGATCCTCCTCATTGTGGACTCCACAACCATGGAATTGTGGGGAAGTTGTGACTTTTGAAAACCTGAAGAGGGAGGAACCCTATATAGGGTATCAAGCCTCTTGCTTCCCACAGGGGTTGACATGGGGGCTTCCCACATTCTAACCATCAAGTTTAAGATGTTGTGACCAGGAGGGTGGCAGTCTCCTTCGGTGCTGATGGATACTGGAGTATATCGAGCTCTTCAGCCCTCGGCTCCATTGCTGTAGCCACTGAAACATCGAGAGCTGCTTCCATGTCTTTAATGAAGTCTTGAAAAGATGTCCTTGGGCGGCGAACATCTATGTTAAGGAGGCGAAAGATCATACAGTGGATATCAGATTCAATGGATTCCTTCCCAGATGCCGCCTCAGAATGGGAGTCCAGAAGGAAATCAAAATAATCTCTATGAGATGTTAGATATCTTCAATCTTCAGAAGATCACCGTTTGGATGTTGAGGGTATCGGAACCGATTGCACAGAGGACCTTGGTACTGGTTGCTCCGAGCTATGTGAGGCAGGGGATGCCTGTGGTAGAGTGCCGATGTCTGTGGTCACTGGTGATATCGGTGGAGCTGGTACCGGTGCCGGCTGCGGAGCAGTCAATGCTATTGATGTTACAACCACTAAGTTTAGTGATGCTAAGCTCAATGGTGATGACACAGTCATCCAAACATAGTACCAAGGGAGGAGTGGCTCCAGACATAAGTGTGTGGTCCACAACTCCCGATGCCAATATTGGGTGCTCCACCAAGGTTTGGACCTCGGGGACTTCACCAAACCCCTGTATGGCTTTGGAGGGCGATACCACCTCCTGGGGTTGTTTACATGGATGGTCTGCATCAGAATAAGATGAATGGTGATGCTGATGCTCAGTGTCGGAAGCAGACGCCAACCTGGAAGTCGATGACCTCGATGCCAAAGTCGATGTCTTCTTCTTGAGCACTGGTGACTCTAAGCAATGCTTCTCCTTTGCTGGTGAGGACTTAGATGCATGGGACGAATTTGATGGAATTGACGCCCTCGAGGAGTGGACCGAAGGAGCAGAGTCTGTAGGAAACAGCTTAGCCTTCTGTTTATCCCGGTTCTTTCGACCTCTGGAAGTCATGTGGTGACAGGAGAGACAGGACTCGACATTCTGGTCTGGGCCTAAACCTTTCATGCACCGTGAATGCTCGTCAATGATGGAAATTGTGCTGGAATACTTGGAGCATTTTTTTTGAAACCACTTTGGGGTTTCTCCATATTTGAAAATATGGAGACAAAATCGAATTGGGCAATGGTGCCCAAGGAGGCCATAGGCCTCAAAGAAAAATTATCAAAAAGTTTTAAGTAAAATAAACTTTAAGAAAAAATAAAGGGGAACCGTAATAGAAAGGGAGTCGAGTCGGTCGACGGGAAGGCAACCAGAGTATTTGACGGTACTTGGAAGAATCTTTTGAAGTCTCTAGACACGGCTGACAGGGACAAGCTCCTGATGGCTCCATGGAAAAAAGACAAATGAGGAGACCAGGAGGGAAGGCAGCCACGCATGTGTGGAGGAGCACTCCCAAAGGCATTCCTACTGGATGCTAGGGAGTGTTCCCGCGCCGAGCTCAGTCAGTGCCGATGTCACCCATATGTGAAGACTGACTTCTTCCTCGTTCCTGGAGATTAATTATATCCCAATCATGGTTCTCCATGAACTACGTCTTCATGACTGCCTCTAAATACAAGTTGTCCTTTATTAAAGCCTCAGGATCCTGAACCTTATTTCCCATACACACCATTTTTCAGATGTTGCCCTTTTCCCCATGTCTACAGAGGTATTTAATGTTTTATTTACCCTAGGGCAGAGGTTCCCAACTCCAGTCCTGGAGGGCCAAACACCATTCAGGTTTTCAGGCTGTCCCTAATGAACATGCATGAGATACATTTGAATACAATGGGGGCAGTGCATGCAAATGCATCTCACGCATATTTATTAGGGACAGCCTGAAAACCTGAATGGTGTTTGGCCCTCCAGGACTGAAGTTGGGAACCTCTGCCCTAGGGCTTTTACTTACCTGGAAATTTTCTTTCACCTATCCTCACTTTAAATTCCTATTCAGAGACTATAAATGAATTCTAAAATTCCCCAAATCAAATCAACATTTAAAACTGCTTCTTTCATCTGTAACTATAAAAACTCCACCCATCCCTTAAAGTGTGAATTTAGCCACAGTAGTCCATAACATGATAACCTCATGACTGGGTGGACAACCTTTAAAATAGATGAACTGAGGGTTCATACCAGCTTCAGTACTTCCAGAATGCTGCAGCACGCTGCAAGTGACAGGATCACATCACATCACACTATCCTACAAAAACTAAATAGACTGTTTCCCACAGGGTTAAAATTTTAAACATAAGAACATAAAGATATATCTTATGCTCTCATCTTATGATCTGCCATACTGGATCAGATCAAAGGTCCATCAAACCCAATGCCCTTTTTCCAACAATGGCCAGTCCACGTCACAAGTACCTGACATATCTCAAAGATAGGCAAATTCCATGCTAGTCATCCCCAGGGATAAGTAGTGGTTTTCTCCGAGCCTTCCTTAACGGTTTATGGATTTTTTTCTCCAGGAGTTTGCCCAAATATTTTTTAAACCCATTTACACTACCTGCTTTTACCACATCCTCTGGCAGCAAGTTCCAAAGCTTACGGAAAAAAAAGAGAATAGGTTACCAAAGGTAGAGGCTATGTACTTGACAGGCATTTAAGATCCTCCACAAAAGATGTCTTTAATGTTACCATCATTAAAAGAAATTAAAGTCCATTATCTGTCAGCAGGCCTTCTTGGTAACTGTGCCTATCCGCTGAAGCTTCCTCCCAGAAGAGTTGCACCTAACTATTATCTCCATTCAAGAAACAGGTTAAAGCCAGGCCTTTCTTCCAGGTCTTCAATGGGTATTGCTTCGTAATTACAGTAGTCGGTATAGAATTTTTTGCCCAAGCGTTTCCCTTAGCTGAAATATTTAAACATCTGTTCTCATGTCTTAACATTGTGCCTCCCCTCTGTCACTCAGTTCTTAATTCTGCTTTGTTCCCCTTCCAAGCAGTCTGATAGCATGTAAAAATCCATGCATGATGAATTCTATGTATCAGCAGCAGCAAATAATGCTTACAAGAGAGGATTATTGAGCCTATGCTCCATTTGTAAAGCTCCAACTGTATGGACGTCCTGCTGTTCTGGCTTATTTGCGGTACTCCACCTTGATGAATTCTCTTTCAAAAAGGTAGGAAGTGAATCATAACAATATAGCCTTCTGTTAAAATGGACAGACTTAATGTTAGCTTTATTCCCCCATGCCCCTAAGGAATTGCACAGGTTTGTACTACAGTAAGGCACAAGCTTTCTGAAAAAAGAAGTTCTCATGTGCCACCATCGAACGTATTTTGTTTCTTCTCATTAGAAACACACATGAGCACAGATTTGTCATCACTTCCCTTTAATCTACTTATGTCCTCGTGGTGTAACTTTATAAAAGCTTTTCCAGACAAAGTCTCTCTTACAGAGGAAGCTTGTGCTTGAGCACAGCAGAAGCAGAGGTGTAATGTGTATGTGTATGTGTATTCTAACATACGTGAGTACATGCATACAATGCACACATATTTACAGGTGTAAATATGTGCGGTTGGTATTTGTACACTACTGAGGCTGGATCAGGGAATCTCTTATAAAAAGACACATGGATGCCTACGTTGCCTTTATAAGCCAGGCATCTCTTGGATTTTTCTCCCTTAGATGACCTGTTATCAAAGCAGACACTGAAAATACCTTAAAAACAGACACGAAAATCTAGTAAGGCAGTGCTAGGACAAGACATGGCACAGGAATAAACAATTTAACCAGTTCCAAGGCAATGTGTACATAAAGAAGCTGCTGAAAGAATTATAAGATTTAATTACACATACAAACATTTAGATAATGTCAGAGCACTGCCTTTCTTCTCCTCCCCCCCCAAACACGCCGCCCCCCCCCCCCCGCCCCATCTTTGCCTCCTCTAGTAATGCAAACAATTATTACTGTTCTCCTTTCAGGATTATATCAACCATGCCAGCGTTTGGAAACAAATAAGCATGAACAATAATGAGTTCTGGTATCTTATTTTCAGTGATAATTGCACGGTAACATGCACTGATGCAGACAGTAAAGACTCTCGCCTCTGAAACTCATTCCAGACTCTTAAAAAATTGGTCATGCAATCACTTCTCAGCTTTCTCAGTTAAGATCCAAGTGTTGAGTCTGAGCTATGAATGGAGTATGACTTCATCTTTACTTTTTGAGTGAGACTTAAAACTCATACAATATGGGAGGAGATTGTTTTTTGTGGGTTTATATGGCAGAACATTAAACAGGTTATGGCACTACCAAACACTGTATAACTGTGATAAATAGTCAGGTACAATTAAGTCCCATGCTCGAAGATCTTACATTCTAACGGACCTATGCAGAAAAACTAGCACGCCCTTTGCGCACAGGTAATGCAACTTATATGCACAAGTTCAGCCACGCCAAATGCAGAAAAACGATTGATGCGCACGTAAAAACAGCAAAAGTACGCTTACGGCACAACGCCAAGCATATTTAAATATGCAAATGAGCTGTGCATATTAAAATAGTATGTTAATAAGATCTGCACCCAATGCAGAGAAATGCATAGAGGATTATATAACCAGCAGGAGCACCAATATCTCTATACCTAGTCTGAGGTTATTTAAAACACCTTGCACTTGTAGGGAAAAGACTGTTTCAGGGTATGTACCAGTGACCCATTACCTTTGATGTGAAAATTTTCTGTGTTTTTCTTTCAGCATATAAACAAAAGTTCAGATTTCAAAAACAAATCTCTTTAGCTTTTTATCCTTGTGTATGTTTTTGGATTCTGTTATATCATTCTCCATTTACTGTTAGGTCTCTGTTGTAATTTCATAAAAAATGTTTGTAGGCGAAATAAGTGTTGATTATTATGGGCTTAGCACCAAAAGAACCTGCATGTCCTGTGCGCATAACGTGAGTGTTTGACATTTACACACATACACACACGGCCACTTCTAGTGTGACTGTTTGCACACGTGTTGGCTCTCCTTTCAACTTTATGCAGACTTTTTGCACATAGCTCATTTGCATACATGCCCTTTGCTGCATACCGGCACTGAAGTCTTGCACTATCGATGTGCTACAAAAATGCATACACAGCTAATGGTGCATGACTTCAGCATTGGCTTTCTGCATCAGTCTGTAAGTGGGTAACTGAAGCAAAGAGAGAAAGCAACTTGCAGGAGATCACAAGGAGTGTCAGTAAAGGAAGCTAAATTTAAATTGCTCTTTCTACAAGGTCATGCATCTTCCTGGTACGCGATTACATTACCATCATTACCAAAGGTGGAGAATTGAACCTCCTGCTTAAAGTGAAATACGAAACAGGAATCCAAGATGCATTTTAGCTTCTGCCTTCCATCCTCCTCGGTCAGACACAGTTACAGCCCAGGCCTAAACATCATTGTACTAATGAATTTAAAATTGTGATTTCCCAATAGAAAATTTAATTGCAGAATAGTTGCAGTCTAATACTATAAAATAAAGAGTCCCAATAAAAAAGTGCAATCCCAGTTTACTGATAATCTGAATTCAGGAATTAACTGCTAGGAGGGTCCATCTTGTCCCTTGCAGGTGAACAGCCCACGGCACAGATTTGCTCCTTTCATTCTACCCGAGGGCAGACATGGTGCTAGCTAAGGTTGTTCATTGGCTAGTATTCAGCAGTCCTGGATGGTTTTTGTATGGCCAGACTGACTTCTGACAGTGGTACAATAAAGGCTAGTAATTTAGCAGATTAAACTGGTAGGAGTTGGGAGAGGATTGCTGATGGAACACACACTGAGGCCACAGAGGTTTGAGAACACCACAAATCTAGGGCAGAGGTTCCCAGACATTTGAACTGACCCCCTTATTAACCTCTGAAAAGTTCAGGTACCCCAGTTCATTCCCACCACTCTTCGTGGACTCCCTTGCCTCAGCACCAAGCCTGTCCCCAACTAGCCCTCTCTCTCTCTTCCCCTTCCTGTCTCCACCAGTCCTCTCTCTCTGTCTCTCCTTCAACCAGTCCCAGTCTCTCTTCCTCTCCCCAGCTAGCTCCCTCCAGTCTCCTCCCCTCCCCCCACACCCAACAAATTTGCACCAGTCTCTCTCTTCTTTGTCTTGTAGACACCCCAGGTTTCCACAGACCACACAATGGGAACCTCTGCTCTAGGGTCCAGCCTCTCTCCCTAACAGCAGGAAAAGCTGTTTTTCTCAGATGAAAAGCCTGCCCACTTCCAGCAAGTAGCTTCCCTCCAAGTTAAGTCAATTAGTTGGATTGGGTCTATGTTTGTGTTCATCACACATACATGCACAGGCCACAGCCAAGGGCAGCAAATGAGACTGTCAGAATGCTGAATGCAAGTCTGGAGCCAGTTTTTTCATATTCACTCAGCTGACATTTTTACAGCAGGTAGGGATGGCATGATATGGCGAGATGATGGTTGCTAGAGAATATGAAATTGTATCATATGTGTATGGGTTTGGGGGTTAGTGGATGATGAGATTATGTATATAGGCACTAGGGGGTGGTTCTGGAGGAAGATACACATAGGGGAAGAACTGTAATGAATCAGCTCACAATTAAACATAATGAATATAAAAATGGCATAAACTAAAACAAGGCAACACAACACAACATAAAACAAAAACAGCATAAAATCAAAAATACAACTGTAGACAGCCTTAGACCTAGATAAGATTGTACTATTTAAACCCAGTGTAACTGCATTGCTTTATTGAGCTGATGAAGAGAGGAAAACTCTGGAAAGCTTATCAAAGCTACCTTTTTATTGGACTAACAATATATTACCTACATACTTCGGCAGATTATGCTGGCATCATGCGCTGAGAAATGGTAAGAAAAGGAGGTGGGGGGAGGGTTTGTTTTAGAGTTGTAAGCAGGTAAATTGTATATTAATAAATAAGGTGGAAGGAATGCTGTTGAGATATAATTGTTAGCAAACGTGGATTGTTAGTCCTTTATGTTCTTCCCAAATGTGCAACTAAGGAATGGGAATATTTAATAGAACAAGTTCTTCTAATTAAGTTGCAATCTGAATCTTTTATACTTGTTGGTGATTTTAAATTTACATATTGATACGCTGAACAACAGGGAAGTACAGATTATGATAGCTAGCTTAGAAGTAATGGATATGCATCAATTAGTAAACAGAACTACATATCAACTAGGACATATTTTGGATCTTATTTTATTTCTGGGGATATACAAGTACAAGTATTAGATCTTTGACCCATTTCCTGCTCAGATCATATTTTAGGAAGGTTTACATGCTCAGATACTGGGGATTTGATTCAATAAAAATCATCACACCAGAAGTTAGTTAAGATGGTGAAAGGTAAGGTACATGCGTGGAAATGGAAGAAAAACATGCAGGATGAAAAAGTAATAAGGTAGATGATTTGGTACAAAAGCAAAGCCCACTAAGTCTTCACCTGTTAGCCTAAACCAGTTAAGCAATGCTTGGTACGGAATGGAGGGCAGAAGGGATGGTATACTGAGGATCTGAAAGTACAACAATGGAAATTACAGGAATTGGAAAGGATTTGGCTTAGATACATTTGGTATCCGATATGAAGTTTTGGAAACTAGAAGCTAATAGATATTTTTTGGTAATTTATTTTTTCAAATTCTCCACTTATTGAACAAAAAATTCTAACTCTTCTGCGCCCCTCCCTCCGAATTCCTAATGAATCAACCACGTTTCCAACTTTACTACTCTGAATATTAGCTAATTGGAAATTAATGCAGACTTCAATCCACAAGAATGATTCACCCCTAGAACCAGAGATAATTTTAGATACTTTATATTTTATAACTGCTGAGAGGGTTAACATTACTTTCATCCTTAAATATGACTTGCTCATCCCTGTATCCAGCACCTATAGCTATTTTTAAGCGAAGTTCTGAAATGTGTGATGGGTTGAAGGATTTGCTTAATGCTTCCCTATTAGAAGGAACTGTTCCTGTTTTTAAAGAAAAAGATTAATTAGACCTTACCTGCTAATTAGGGTTCCTGAAGGAACTCCAGTCCAGTCCCTTTCCTTCTGGGTTGTGCACCCCTTCCAGCAGCTTGGAGGCTGAGCCAATCATCGCTTTGATGACTCCCAGGTATATTATCACTGGCACCACCCACCAGCAATCTATTAAAAAAGCAGACTTAACTGAGACAATTAAACCATAACTTTTTTTAACACAAGAAATAAATCTCAACTCTAAACTATCTCCTCCCCTCTCCCTCCGGATGACCACCAACTGCCCCCGGAAGACGAAGGAGGAGGAGGAGGAGGAGGCGGCTTACCTACAAACCGCAGCAGCCCTTAGCTAACCCTTTCAAGGGCCATGCTCTCCCGTCGATCACACCTCGCCACCAGCGCCATTGCGAGGAACACTCATATCTTCTCCGGTCCCTGAACAGACCTTCGGTCCAGCGACCTTCCTCTGGATCGGTATCCTGAAAAAAACCAACCCAGGTGGGATCAGGGACTGGACTGGAGTTCCTTAAGGAACCCTAATTAGCAGGTAAGGTCTAATTAATCTTTCCTTATCGTCTCTCCAATCCAGTCCCTTTCCTTCCTGGATGTATCAGAGCAGTTCAAGCCTGGGAGGGGTTTGCCATCCCGGACCGAAGCACCGTCTTCCCAAAACGAGCATCCGCTGCTGCCTGAACATCCAACCTATAGTGTTTGGCACAGGTGTGCAGAGATGACCAGGTAGCCGCCCTGCAGATATCCAACGGTGGAACCAAACTATACGCCGCCCAAGAAGCCGCCTGGGCTCGAGTCGAATGCGCTCGAAACCCTACCGGGACCTGCCTTCCCTTCAGAATGTAAGCGGAAGCAATCGCCTCCCTAATCCACCTAGAGATGGAGGCCTTGGCCGCAGCTTCACCTTTTCGTAGTACCCCCGAACAGCACAAACAACCTATCAGGCTTCCAGAAGGATGCTGTGCGACGCAAATAACGTTTAAGCACTCTGCACATATCCAGATGGTGCAACCGTGCATCATCCACCTCCCCTCCAGCCTCCGAAAAGGATGGACGAGAAACTACACGATTCACTTGAAAGGGAGAAAGCACTTTCGACAAAAAAGAAGGAACTGTACGCAAGACTACCTTTTCCTTGAAGAAAGAAAGGAAAGGCGGAAGCGAAGACAGAGCTTGAAGCTCCGAAATACGCCTAGCGGAACAGATAGCTACCAGAAACACCGTCTTAAGGGTCAAGTCCTTTAACGAGGCCTCTCCTGTTGGCTCGTAAGGTTCTCCAGCTAAGGCATATAACACCAAATTGAGATCCCATGGAGGAATCACGGACCTTTGCTGAGGGCACAGGCGCTTAACGGCTCGTATAAACCTACTAATGTCCACGTGATCTCCCAAGGCCTTACCCCGGACCTTACCCCTATAACAGGAAATGACAGCCAACTGCACCCGCAAGGAGCTTGCAGCCAGGCCTTTATAGAACCCGTCCTGCAAAAAACTCCAAAACCTCCAGCACCGAGACCCCAAAAGGTTTTCTCCTCCGATTATCACACCATGCCTCAAAAATACACCATATCCTCACGTACGAGAGACAGGTAGAACGCTTACGCGCACTCAACAAGGTAGAAATTACCGCCATCGAATACCCCTGCTTCCTAAGCCTCGCCCTTTCAATAGCCAGGCCGAAGCGAGAATCGATCCACCTGGGGCATCCGCACCGGACCCTGCACTAGAAGATCTTCACGGTAGGGAAGCTGCCATGGCCGATACGCCAGAAGCCTCACTAGATCCGCATACCATGGCCGCCGCAGCCAGTCCGGGGCTATGAGAATTACCAATCCCTGGTGGGCTTCTACCTGCTGAAGTACTCTCCCTATGAGAGTCCAAGGTGGGAACACGTACAGGAGCCCTTCCGAGGGCCACTTCTGGACCAGCGCATTGAGGCCCTCCGACATCCTTTCTTTTCTGCGATTGAAAAACCGACTCACCTTGGCTGATTCCCATCTCGCCATGAGATCCATAATTGGAGTCCCCCCACTGGGATACTACCTGGTCGAACACCTCCTGAGCTAGTTCCCACTCTCCGTGGTCTATCTTGCACCTGCTCAGGAAATCTGCCGTGATGTTGTCTACCCCTGCCACATGTTGCGCTGACAGTGCTACTAGTTGGGCCTCGGCCCATCTCAGGAGGCCATCCGCTTTCTCCTCCAGGGAAGGACTGCTTGTCCCCCCCTGGCGGTTGATATAGACCACTATCGTAACATTGTCGGATAGGACCCGGACCGCCCTTCGCAGGACCAAGGCCCCAAACACTCTGAGCGCCAAAAACACTGCTCGCATTTCCAGTCTGTTGATGAACCACTGGGCCTCCACTGCACTCCAGCGGCCTTGGGCAAACTGTCCTTCGCAATGAGCCCCCTAGCCTGCTAAGCTCGCATCCATAGTCAGCTGCACCCACTGCGGAGGCTCGAGAGGCATTCCCACTTCGAAGTTTTTCGGGTTGAGCTACCACTGTAAGGCTCTCCTTGTTTCCGGAGGACAGGGTAACTTCATGGAAAACGGTTGACTCTGATGTGACCATCGCCGAAGCAAAGCTCGTTGAAGCGACCTCATCTGTGCTCTGGCCCATGGCACCAATTCTATAGTCGCTGCCATGGCTCCCAGTACCTGCAGGTAATGCCAGGCTGTAGGATTCTGCCTGCCCAAAAACTGCATCACCAGGCTTTGTAGATTGTCTATCCTCTGGGTTGGAAGGAACACTCTTCCTCTCGCGGTGTCGAACCGTGCTCCGAGGTACTTGAGCTCCTGTGTGGGTACCAAACTGCTCTTTGCCTGATTGATAACCCACCTCAACTCCTCCAGGAAGGGCACCATCCTGGCCATAGCCTTGTGACTTTCTGCCTCTGATTTTGCCCGTATCACCCAGTCGGTCCAGGTAGGGATGGACCAAAATTCCCTCCTTGTGCAGCGCTGCGGCCACCACCATCATCACCTTGGTGAAAGTCCGCGGAGCCGTTGCCAGGCCAAAAGGCAGGGCCTGAAACTGAAAATGTCCCCTGGGTAGCGCAAATCTCAGAAACTGCTGATGAGCCTTGCGAATGGGAATATGCAAATATGCCTCTGTCAGATCTAGGGAAGTCAAAAACTCTCCCTGACGAACGGCCACAATCACAGACTTCAGCGTTTCCATCCGAAAGTCCAGTACTCGGAGACAGCGATTGAGCTGCTTCAGGTCGAGAATCGGCCGAAAAGTCCCCTCTTTCTTTGGAACTACAAAATAAATTGAGTACCGACCCGACCCGTACTGGTCTAATGGCACAGGCACTACCACCCCCAGTCTTAGCAGCCTTGCCAGCATGTCTTCCACCGCAGCCTTCTTCATAGGGGATTTGCAAGGAGACTGCACAAACGCCAGACGAACCGGCCTCGCAAACTCAAGAACATAACCTTCTTGGATCACCTCCAACACCAATTGATCCGAAGTGATCCGGGCCCAGGCGGAAAGAAACTGCCTTAACCGATCTCCCAGTGGCAGCACCTCCTCCTGGGCCCCCGTTGTCTCACTTAGCTTTCCTAGGACCTGCAGAGTTGGAAGAGGTCCCAAAACCCCTTCCCGCCCCCCCCCCCCACCCCCGAACCCCTGGAAGCCTTGTCCTCTCGAGGGGAAAAGACCTCTTTGAAAAGATGTCAACCTTGACTGCTGATATCTCCGAAAGTCTCTTGACTGGAGATGCGCTGGAGCCGGCGACTGGCCTGATTTCGGCCTATCCTCAGGGAGCCTGCCCCATTAGTCTCGCCTAGCTCCTTTACTAGCTTATCCACGTCTTCACCTAAGCACTCTCCAAAAGCGCACAAAGTAAAACAAAGAGCTGCCACCTACCTCCTGTAGTCTTCTTCCCCACATGCAGGAGAAGGCCGCTCCCTCCGCCAACGCTGGAGCACCTGAGGGCCCAAACGGGCGTATGGCTGTCTGCCTGCAACTGCTGGCGTCTCTGCCCTTCAGCCGCCCACTTTAGCAGAGCTGAAAAAGCCACTCCTTCCACTTCTGGGATGACTCACCTGGCAAGCAGCAGCAGCAGCGCCGATCAACCGACCCCACGCTCAGCCACCAAGTAGGGCTTAGGCGCGAAGCAGGATGGGTAGGAGCAAGGCCCTTAAACCCCCGCTGGCTCTCCCCCACTGTTACTTCCCGCCACGGCAGACAGCAAGCCTCCTCTTCCCTTAGCCCTCGAGGAGCAAGCATTAACCGCCCCTTGGGGAGGGGGTGGGACCGAAACTAAATTAAATTAAATTAAATCAAATAAAGCCAATTAGCTGAATTAAACTAGATAAACCCAAGGGAAATTACACTTCTATCTCCCTAAGGCCTGTCTCTCCAGTAAGCCCAGAACCCTGGCTTACTGCTACCTTCCTGCTGCTTGGAGGCTGAGCTTACTGGTGCTGGTGGGTGGTGGGTGGTGCCAGTGATAATATACCAGGGAGTCAAAGCAATGATTGGCTCAGCCTCCAAGCTGCTGGAAGTGGTGCACAACCCAGAAGGAAAGGGACTGGACTGGAGAGACGATAAGGAACTGCTATTTCTCATTTTAAAGAAAGAGGAAGTAGATAAAAAGAATTTTGAACATTTTCGTCCTCCCTCCAATTTCCCTATATTAGCTAAGTTTGTAGACAATGAAGTATTTAACCAACTTCCTGACTTTTGGGAAGATAACAATTTATTGGATATAGGCTGGGGAGGAGAGTTCTTATAGGGAGTGATACAGAGACGGTACTAGTTGCCATGTTAGATCAGATATTTTCATCTTGATAAAGGGAATTCATTACTATTAATTTCTTTAGCTATGTCAGCAGCGTTTGATCTTGACTAACTGATGTGAACAGATTGGACTTAGAGGGTTAGTATTAAGATGGTTAAAATCTTTCATAGAATCATGATGGCAGAAAAAGATCATATGGCCTATCTGTCCTTCCATACCAACTACTATTGTCTCTTTTTTTCCCTTTAGAGATCTTCTCCGTTTGTCCCCTGCTTACTTGCATCAAGATTCTGTCCTCGTCTACTTCCTCTACTGGGAGACTATTCCACGTATCTCCCACTATCAGTAAAAAAAATATTTCCGCATATTACTCTTCAGTCTATCCCCTTTAACCTTCATCCTCTGCCCACTCATTGCAGAGCTTTCTTTCAATTGAAAGAGGATCTCCTCCTGTGTATTTATGCCAAAGGTATTTAAACTTCTCCATCATATGGCCCCTTCTCCTGCTTTTCCTCCAAAATATACAAATTGAGATCTTTAAGTCCATCCCCATATGCCTTATAACGAAGCACACGGACTATTTTGGTAGCCACCCTCTGCAGACTCCATCCTGTTTATATCCTTGGTAAATAAGACCGTCAAAGTTAGATATGCAAGTTTTTAGTCAGAGAAAGATTACTGTCATCGGAGGTACCACAGGGTTCCCAGGGCCAGCCCAACCACTAGGAAAACTAGGCAGCTGACTAGGGTGGTAACTTCTGAGGGGCAGCACAGATCAGAGCATTCAAAGATAAGCAGATTCTGACAGCCAGGGGGAGCATAAGGCTTAAGGTTTGCCTAGGGTGCCAACAGCTTGAAGCAACTCTGAGGCCGGCCCCGAGGGTTCCTCCCTTTCCCCATCATTGTTTAGCATATCTTCAACATTAAGGGCAGATAGTTTGAAATACATACACAGGTGATAGAAATACTATTTAGAGTTCCACTGGTTGGGAATCAATTTCAAATAATGTAGCAATTAAAGGAGTGTTTGCAGGAGAGTAAATATTGGCTGGATTTGAGTGGACTGGTATTAAATGTGTCCAAGATTATATATGTTTAATAGCGAGGGAAACTGAGAAGAATTCTTTGGCTTTAATGTCTATGATTACATTCCTGTTTCTTGGGCACATGAAATGTGATCTTTAGGCATGTTTATAGGTAAAAAAGGATCAAAGAAAAAAAAATCTATTTTCTTGAAATGAAAGTTGATTCAACAACTTAAACATGTTTTAGGAGAGAAGGAACTATGAACAATAATAAAAACATTGGGCAGGATATTCAGAATCATTTACACAGTTTACAGACCTGATCTTATAGTGGGAGATCATCTAGCATCCGGTGATCACCAGATGGTGTGGTTCAGTATTAGGACTAGGGCTGATAAAACCCATTCAAAAGCGAGAGAAAAACACTAATTTTGCCAAGATAGGCCAATACCTCAAGGAGTCATTAGCAGGATGGCAACAGCTGAGGGATGTTGAAAAACAGTGGGCAAAACTGAAAGGGGATATTTTAAAGGCAACCAATCTTTTTGTTAGAATGATAAATAAAGGAAAAAAGGAGACGCTATGGTTCTCAAAAGTACCTGAAGAAAAAGAGGAAGGCCTTCATGAAAAGCATAGTTACTCACCTGTAACAGGTGATCTCCGGGAACAGCAGGAATTTAGTCTTCACATATGAGTATCATCCGTACCGACGGAGCCTGCGTGGGAACGCTCCCCAGCGTCCAATAGGAAAGCTTTTGGGAGCATCCCACAGCGCCTGCGTGCTGCCTTCCCACCTTTCTCAACTGCTTCTCTCCAATTGAGTTTAAAGCTGAGACAAAAGAGAGAGGGAAAGAGAGAAAGAGAGATAGAGAGATACAACTCATAGGGGAGGAGGGCGGGTTGTGAAGACTAAATTCCTGCTGTTCCCGGAGATCACCTGTTACAGGTGAGTAACTATGCTATCTCCAGGAACAAGCAGGAATGTAGTCTTCACATATGGGGACTCCCTAGCTGCAGATGCCAGGGAGAAGGCCCCAGAAGTTATGTGCCCTTATGAAAGGGCTCCACTTCCCCCCATGAATCTCTGGCATCCCACCAGGGATGGTGGGTAGGAGTTGATTAAGTATGGAACAGGTGTTGAAGAACAGCCTGACCAAACAAGGCATCCCAGCGGGAGTCCTTGTCTAAGCAGTAATGGGCTGTGAAGGTATGAACCGAAGCCCAAGTAGCTGTTCGACAGATGTCGTCGATAGACACAGAGTGAAGATGAGCCATAGAGGTTGCCATGGCTCTCACATTGTGAGCTGTGACATGGCCTTCAAGAGGAAGGTTTTTGCTCTCATAGGCAAAAGATATACACTGTGCATTCCAGCTGGACAGTGTTCTTTTGGAGACTGGAAGTCCCAAATGACTAGGATCAAAAGCAACAAAGAGTTGAGAGGACTTTCTATGTTGCTGTGTCCTTTGTAAGTAAAAGGCCAAAGCTTTTTTACAGTCCAAAGTATGGAGATTCCTTTCTGCATTTGAGGCATGAGGCCTTGGAAAGAATACAGGAAGGTAAACCGCTTGGTTTAAATGAAAAGGTGACACCACCTTTGGCATAAAGTGTGGATGAGTCCTAAGGACTACCTTATGATGGATCAGCCGCCAACGCTTGCAATTCACTGATGCGACAGGCTGATGTGATTGCAATGAGAAAGATGACCTTCCAGGAAAGGAATTTCAAAGAGGTAGTGGTTAATGGTTCAAAGGGCGGTTTCATGAGCTGCCCAAGAACCAGATTTAAGTCCCATGCCACCAGTGGTGGCTTAATGGGAGGCTTAGTTAAAAGAAGGCCTCTCATAAATCAAGCTATGAGAGGAAGAGAAGAAATAGGTTGTCCATTTAGAGGCTTGAAAGAAGCTGCAATAAGCACTCAAATGAACTCTCACTGAAATGGTCTTAAGCCCTGCATTTGATAAATGAAGGAGATACTCCAGTAATGATTCCAGAGGAATTGCAAGAGAGTTAAGACCCTTCTGCGAGCACCATATGGTAAATCTTTTCCACTTAAATACATAGGAGCGTCTTGTGAAAGGCTTCCTGGAAGCATAAAGGATATCCTTTACCTGCTGGGAAAGGTTAAGACCGTGAAGTTCTAGGCTTTCAGCAACCAAGCACTGAGATGCAGAGACTGGGGAATGGGATGCCACAGCATCCCGTCTTCTTGAGAAAGAAGATCTGGAGCAGATCCTAACTCCAGAGGTGGAGCTTGAGAGAGATGAAGGAGCAGAGGGTACCACATTTGCCGTGGCCAACGTGGAGCTATAAGAATCATACGGCCTCTGTCTCTGAAGCTTGAACAGGGTTTTGGGAATTAGGGGAATGGGTGGAAAGGCATACAGGAAGTCCTGACCCCAATGGAGGAGGAAAGCATCCCTGGCCTGACAACCCTAAGCTGGAATTATGGAACAGAACAGGGGAAGTTTGGCATTCGACGGACTTGCAAAGAGATCTATTTCCGCGGTTCCCCAAATTTGAAAAATTTTGGCCACCTGGTCTGCATGGAAGCAGAACTCGACTGAGTCTGTCTGCCCAAAGGTTTTGAATGCCTGGAAGATACACCGAAAGGAGATGAATCTGATGCTCTATGGCAAGGGCCCATAGTCGCAAAGCTTTGTTGCACAGAGACAGAGAGCCTGTTCCGCCCTGCTTGTTCAAGTAAAATATGGCTACTTGATTGTCCGTTTCAACTAGGACTGTCTTCTAGCTGAGCTGGGTGTGGAATACTCAAGTAAGGAAGATTGCTCTGAGTTCCAGGAGATTGATGTAGAGATAGGCCTCCTGTGGAGTCCAGGTACCCTGGGTAGAGAGGCCTTGCAGGTGGGCTCCCCAACCCACCTGTGAAGCATCTGTTGTTAGAGTGGCTTGGGGTGGGGGTTCCTGAAAAGGAGACCCCACCAAAAGGTTTTGGGGTGACTGCCACCAGAGGAGGGACAAAATAAGGCAATCTGAGTTTGCTATTTTGTCTGAGGCAACCTGACGCCTGAGTTCACTGAGTGGATAAAGTCCACTGGGCTGCCCTCATATGGAGGCGAGCATAAGGAACCACATGCACAGTGGATGCCATGTGGCCTAGCAACTGTAACATTTCCCAAGCAGTGAGGTGAGGCTTTAACGCTGCTTGGGAAGCTAACTGCACAATGCGAAGGCAGTGGGGCTGTGGAAGGAAGGCCCTTGTCTGTCTGGTATACAGCAGAGCTCCTATAAACTCTAGGGATTGAGTGGGAGCAAGGATGGATTTTGGGAAGTTTATGACGTCCCAAATACTGAAAGATGAGCATTGTGCGAGAGAGAGCAACCCTGGCCTCTGGCTCTGAAGGGGCTCGAATGAGCCAGTCGTCTAAGTAAGGGAAGACTAATATTCCCAGGGTGCGGAGAAATGCTGCCACCACAGCCATGCATTTTGTGAACACCCTTGGTGCAGAGGCCAGGCCAAAAGGAAGAACCCTGTATTGGTAGTGCTTTCCTTGAAACAGAAAGCGAAGGAACTTTTGGTGAGTTGGATGGATGAGAACATGAGTGTACGCATCCTTGAGATCTAGAGAACAAAGCCAATCCTGATTCTGAAGGTATGGCAGCAGAGTTCCTAGAGAAATCATTTTGAACTTCTCTTTGAACAGGAATTTGTTCAATTCTCTGAGGTCTAAACTAGGTCTGTGTCCTCCTGTTTTCTTTGGAATAAGGAAATAGGGGGAGTAAAACCCTGTACCCCGTTGGGGAATGGGTACCTCTTCTATTGCCCCTTAGGTCAAGAGGTCACTGTTCTCCTTGCCCAACTGGTCATTGAGAGAGGTCTGAGAATTGAACTGTCTTATCATTGTAGAAGGGGGCATGCTGAGGAAATGAAGCTTGTACCCTTCTCTTACAATAGACAGTCCAATTTTCTGCTGTTATCTGACCCCAACTGGGGGCAAACCTTCCTGGGATGATGGAGGGTTCTGGGCCGTTCAGGGCCAGGAACGCAAAGATCTCTAGACAGGAGTCAAAACCCCTGTGGAGGATGAGTCTGCTGAGCCAGTTGAGGCTTAGCTGCTTTTGTCTTTCTTTGCCTAGGTTGTTGCTGCTGTCCCTTTTGGGCAGACTGACCTAAACAACGTCCCTGCTGGGTATAGGAGGGATAAAACTTTTTCTTCTTGCTGAAGAATGGTTTCTTAGAGGATCTTTTCCTCGCAGGATCAGCTGTAGATTTAGAAAATCTATCCAAAGTGATTTTGTCAGCATCTCATTAGCTTTTTCCTGCCAAATCTTGCCAAAGGAGGTTCTCTCCTGTGCAAGGTATATTTCCCAATTTGCCCTGTACCCAGATTTCCAAGTCAGATGCCTGGATTCAGGCAAGCATACGTGCACCTATGGCAATAGCAGAGGTTCTGCTTATGCATTCAAAGCAGTAAAAGGCTGCACGATTCACAAACTTGGAAACATCCTGAGCATGTTTGACAAGAGTGAGATAATCTTGCATTTTATCATCAGGAAAGAGAGGGATCATAAGCTCTAAATCCCCTGTGACCTCTTTAAGGAACATTCCCATACACAAGATATAGGAACTGATCCTAGCAGACAGCATGGAAGCCTGGAAGGATGAACGTCCAAAGGCGTCAAAAGTCCTACACTCACGTCCTGGAGGATTAGATACATGCCTTTTTGCACTCTTTATCCATCTCATGGCTGATTCCACCACCATGGAATGGTGTGGTAATTAAGTCTTCTGAAACCCAGGACAAGGAGGAACTCGATACATGGTATCGAGTCTTCGAGAGTGAGGGGATGTGGTTAGAGGTGTTTCCCACATCCTTAACATGAGATCATGCAAGATCTCATGAACAGGTAAGGCAGCTGCCTCCTTGGGAGCTTTAGGGTATTGTAGGATTTCTAATTCTTTTGCCCTAGGGTCTTTTTCAGGAGCCACTGTAATGGAAAGACCTCGGGCCACATCTCGGATAAAATCCTGAAAGGACATATCCTCTGGTGGAGACATCCTACGCCGAGGAGAAGAGGAATCCTCAGGAAGAAGTACTCTGGTATTGGCAGTTTTCAGAGTCTTCAGACTCATCCGAGGATTCAAAGTATTTCCGATCTGGGTGATCGTACAAAGCACGGCACCGGTACCGATTGAAGTCGGCATCGGACTGCTCCGGTAGCAACTTGTCAGTGCTGGATAGAGACGGATGATGGTCCCGGTAGAATACCTGCCGATGTAATTGGTGCCGGTGCCGGAGTCGGTGCAGGTGCCGGTGCCGGTGCCGGAGTCGGTGCAGGTGCCGGTGCAGGTGCCGGTGCCGGAGTCGGTGCAGGTGCCGGTACCGGAGTCGGTGCAGGTGCCGTGCCGGAGTCGGTGCAGGTGCCGGCGCCGGAGTCGGTGCCGGTACCAGTTGAATTGTCTGAAGCGGTTTCAGGGGCATCGAGGCCGTGAGAAAAGCCGTCAGACTGTGTTCAATAGCCAATAATCTCTGGTCTATCGACGCTGACAATGCTTGGGTATCGGTGCCGGATGAAGCAGCCGGAACCCCAGAGCATGGCACCAGTAGTTCTGCCGAGGTTGAAGCCTCGAGAACTTCCTGGAGCCCCGTTACTGCTTTGGAAGCAGAAGCCTCCTGCCGGGGCAATTTTTCCGGTGAAAGTCCCTCAAGGGCAACGCCAGAGACATCTCGATGTTTAGAAGGAGATCTACCCTTTGAGGACCAGCTAGATTTATGTTTAGTTACCTGAGATCCATGGGAGGAAAACGAAGCCCTGGAAGACATCGATGCCACGGAGGCTTCATCGGAGGGAAAAAGGGGGCTGAATTTAGCAGCTCGGTTTTGCCGGCCCTCTTTGACATCATCCCACAGGCAACACACTCTGAAATAGAGTGGGGAGGACCTAAATATTTGAGGCACCACTCATGGGTGTCCGTGACGGAGATGATACCATCACATTTAGAATACTTTTTAAAACCCGAAGCGGATTTTTCCATTCTGAAGGAAAAAGTTGGACCTAGTACCCAAAATGGCGCGTGGCACTTGAGGAGAAAATTACGGGAAAGACTTCCAGAAAGAACGATTTTTTTTTTTTTTTTAAAGAAAGAAGAACCGGCGTAGTGTCGAGGGAAGACAGATGCGACCACAAAAAAAGAAGAAGGGAATTTTTTCTGCAGTGACAGGATGTGCGACCTGTCGGCTCCGCAGAAAACAAAGAACTAGAGAGGGACAGTTGGGAAAGGCGGGTAGGCAGCACGCAGGCGCTGTGGGATGCTCCCAAAAGCTTTCCTATTGGATGCTGGGGAGCGTTCCCACGCAGGCTCCGTCGGTACCGACGATACCCATATGTGAAGACAACGTTCCTGCTTGTTCCTGGAGATTACAAGAGTCACAGAGAGAGGAAGACAGGCATTCATATTTGGAAAAACTGAGAAACTAGCAAAGTAGTCAGCAAAGCAAAGATACAAAAAGAAGAAATAGCCGATGCAATAAAATGGGGGAATAAAACCTTTTTTCAAATATGTTAGTGGGAGAAGGAAGGGCAAAAGTGATATTGTCAGACTCAAGAGTGAAGGGGACGAATATGTAGAAGCTGAGGAGCATAAAGCGGAATTTGCTTAACAAATATTTCTATGTTCACAGATGAAGGGTCACAAGCAAGACCTCAGAAAAAAACCCACAAACAGAAGCGACAGGGATCTCTAACGATTTTTAGAAGATTGTTCCTGAGTAACTAGCTAAACTAAAAGTAGACAAAGCGATGGGACTGGATGAGATACATCCGAGAATACTGTAGGAACTGGGGGATGTTATAGGAGCTCCACTGACTGACCTTTTCAATGCCTCTTTGAAGTCTGGAGTTGTGCCAGAGGACTGGAGAGAGGCAGATGTGGTCCCTTTACACAAAAGCAGAAGTAAGGATATGGTTGAAAACGATAGCCTCTGTGGTGAGTAAATGACTGAAAGAAAGAATAGTGAGGTTTCTGCAGTCCCATGGATTACCGGATCAGAGGCAGCATGGATTCACAAGAGGAAGGTCTTGTCAGACAAATCTGATTGATTTCTTTGACTGGGTGACCAGGGAGTTGGACCGAGGGAGAGCCCTAGATGTGGTGTATTTATATTTCAGTAAAGAGTAGTTACTCACCTTAACAGGTGTTCTCCAGGAGCAGCAGGAATCAGTCCTCACTTATGGGTGACGTCAGCCGACGGAGCCCTCGCGGAGCAATTTTCCCCAGCTTTCGCAGAAAGCCTTTGGGAATTGCAGCGCGCATGCGCGGTCCCCTTCCTGCCCAGGGATGCCATCTTGCTCAGTCTGATAACATAGCGGAAAGACAGCAAAAGTTAGCAAATATGCAATAAGAATGACTGCAACTCCAGGGGAGGAGGGAGGGTAGTGAGGACTGATTCCTGCTCCTCCTGGAGAACACCTGTTAAAGGTGAGTAACTACTCTTTCTCCAGGACCAAGCAGGAAGTCAGTCCTCACTTATGGGACTCCCAAGCTTAAGGCTACCGGAGCCCTCAAGTCTAAAAGAGCTCCCTCAAGCTCAACAGTACAGAGGGAAAGAGTCTTCTCTGAATACGAATCCGGCTGGTAGCCCAACACTAGGGCCGGAGGGAGGAGTTGCCTAAACCTCAAAGAGATTGTGGAGAACTGCCTGGCCGAAAGCGCTGTCCCTGCAGGACTCCCTTTCAAGGCAGTAATGAGCTGCAAAGGTCTGGCCTGAAGACCAAGTAGCGGCCCGGCAGATGTCTGCCAATGGAACAGAGCGGAGATGAGCCACCGACGCGGCCTTCGCCCTGACCCGGTGAGCCGTGACACGACTCTCCAAGGAGAGACCGGCTGCCCCGTAAGACCAGGCGATACAGTCGGCTATCCAGGAGGACAGAGTACGCTTAGAGACAGGTACCCCCAACCGATTGGGGTCAAAAGATACGAAAAGCTGGACGACTTTCCGATGCTCTCGCGTACGGTCAAGGTAGAAGGATAAGGCTCTTCTACAGTCCAGGGTGTGCAGCACAGTTTCCGCTCAGCTGGCGTGCAGCCTGGGAAAAAAGGTCGGAAGAACCACCTCCTGGTTGATGTGGAAGTGGGAGACCACCTTCGGAAGGAACTTAGGGTGGGTCTGCAGTACAACCCTATTCTTGTAGAACCTAGTGTACGGAGGCTCCGACACTAGGGCTTGTAGCTCACTCATGCGCCTTGCGGAAGTGAGGGCCACCAAGAAGAGAGTTTTCCAGGAGAGAAAACGGGGAGGGCAGGTAGCCATGGACTCAAAAGGCGGACAGGTAAGCCTTTGCAGAACCACGTTGAGGTCCCAGTCGGGGCCTGGGGGGCGCAACGGAGGCTTAAGCAGAAGGAGGCCTCTGAGAAAACGCGCCACCAAAGGGTGCGAGGAGAGAGGCCTGCCCTCAACCAGTGAATGATGCGCAGAGAGAGCACTGAGGTGGACTCTGACAGAGTTGGATTTGAGACCTAGGTCGGAGAGGTGAAGCAAGTATTGCAGCACCACCGATACTAAACAGGCGAAGGGGTCCTCAGACCGCTGAGAACACCAGACCGAGAAGCGACGTCATTTGAGGGCGTACGACTTCCAGGTGGAAGGACGCCGAGAAGCTAGGACGACGGCTTCCACCTCCGGGGCTAGCCGTAGCGGAGCTAGGATTACCCTTTCAGCAGCCAGGCTGTCAGGTGTAGGGCCCGTAGGTTGGGGTGCAGAAGAGTGCCCCGATCCTGGGTTAGGAGGTCGGGGTGGAACCCCAGAGGAAGAGGGGTGTCCACCGCTAGATGTAGTAGTAGGGGGAACCACGGCTGTCTCGGCCACCGAGGCACCACCAGGATCACGGAGGCCCTGTCCTGGACAACTTTGAACAATGTCCGGGCCACCAGTGGCGTAGGAGGGAATGCATATAGCAGACCCGTGGACCACGGGATGAGGAAAGCATCCGGCACCTCCCGAGAAGGATGGGGGTGCCAGGAGCAGAATCTGGGGAGCTGCCTGTTCAGGGGACTGGCAAAAAGATCCACAGTGGGAGAGCCCCACCGGCGGAAGATCTGCTGGACCACCTCGGGGTTCAGTTTCCACTCGTGCGGTAGCAGCATCTGGCTCAGCTTGTCCGCCAGGCAGTTGTCCTGCCCTGGCAGGTAAACCGCTTTGAGGAGGATGTCGTGATCAACAGCCCAAGAGCACAGCCTCCGGGCTTCCCGACATAGAAGGAGGAAGCCCGTGTCCTCCTGTTTGTTCACGTAGAACATTGCAACCTGATTGTCCGTCTGTACCAGTACGGACTGGCCGAACGTCAGGTGAGCGAAGGCCCGCAGAGCTAGGCGGATCGCCCGGAGCTCCAGGAAGTTTATCTGCTGGGCAGCCTCCCAAGGCGTCCCAAGGCGTCCAAAGGCCCTGAGTGCATGTCCCTCGACAATGCGTCCCCCATCCCAGGAGAGAGGCATCTGTCATGAGCACCCGGGACGGTGGGTGAGACTGAAATGACATGCCGAGCACCAGGTTGGGCAGGTGAAGCCACCATTGCAGGGAGGAGACCAGGCGGTCGGAAACTTGTATCAGGTCCGACAGCCTCCCCGTGGCCTGACACCACTGACGCATGCCGAGTGTCCAGCCGCGCCCCTATGAACTCGAGGTCCTGAGAGGGGAGCAAAGCGGACTTTTCGAAGTTTATGACGAAGCCCAAGTGCTGAAGCAGGGCCACCGTACGTTGGGTGGTCTGGGCGACCTCCGGAGCAGACGATGCCCGGATGAGCCAGTCGTCCAGGTACGGGAAGACGAAGAGGCCTTGAAGCCTTAGGAAGGCGGCCACCACTGCCAGGCACTTCGTGAACACCCTGGGGGCGGAGGACAGGCCAAAGGGCAGTACTCGGTACTGATAATGCTTCCCCGCCACCACAAACCTTAGGTACTGCCGGTGGTTCGGATGAATAAGGATGTGGGTATAAGCATCCTTTAGATCCAAGGAGCATAGCCAATCTCCCCGCTGGAGGTAAGGCAGCAGGGTTCCAAGGGTAAGCATCTTGAACCTTTCTTCTGCAGGAACTTGTTGAGGTTGCGTAGGTCTAGAATGGGCCTGAGGCCTCCTGTTCTCTTTAGAACCAGGAAGTACCTCGAGTAAAACCCGTGACCCCAGCAGTGTTGGGGCATTGGCTCCACCGCCCGTTCTTGAAGCAGACTTCGCAGCTCCCGAAGGAGCAAGTCCCTGTGCAGAGGGGGTCTGGGAGGCTCCCCTGGGAAGTAGGGGGGAGGCACCTGGTGAAAATGGAGGAGGTAGCCTTCTTGAACCACCTGCAATACCCAGGCCTCGGATGTTATGGCGGACCACCTGTGAGCGAAGTGGGTCAGCCGACCCCCCGTGCCGGCCGAAAGCCCCTGAGGGGGAGGGGCTATGCTGGCATAGTCAAAAACCCCTGCCCTGCTGGGCCGGGGCCTGCGTTGCGGGTTTGGGGGCTTTCTGCTTCCGGGATCCGTTACCCTGTCCCCTAGGCCGCTGCCCTTGAAGGAGGGTTGTGGCCGGGTATTGTGTTTGGTGATGCATATAAGCAAACACTTTCCTCGGGTAAAAAGGCCTTTTCCCCGAGCCCTTCTTCTTCTGTGAAGCGGCAAAGGATTTTCTAGAAAGGCAAGTCCTGGTGAGAGTCTCCGACTCGAGCTCCGCCGCCTTTTCGGCCATGGGTTTGCCGAAGAGGTTTTCCCCTCTGCAAGGGACATCGACCAACTTGTCCTGCACCCAGGGCTCGAGGTCGGATGACTGAAGCCAAGCCTGGCGGCGAGCCCCGATGCCGGCTCCAGCTACTCGGGCCGAGGCCTCAAAGCCATCATAGGCCGCTCGGGAAATGAACTTCGAACACTCTCGAATCCCGGAGGACAAGGCTTGGAACCGCTGCAAGGGTTCCTCGGAGAGACCGGCCGAGAAACCCTGAAGTTCTTTCGCCAGGTCTCGGAGGTACATACCCATGTACAGCTGATATGTCTGGACCCGACAAGCAAGCATAGAGCCTTGGAAGCACTTCCTACCGAGGGCATCCAGGCTCCGGGCCTCCTTCCCCGGGGGCACCAAGGAGTGCATCTTTTGACTCTTAAGTCGATGCATGGCCGACTCCACCACCATAGAGTGGTGCGGAAGTTGCGCCTTCTGGAACCCGGGGCTCTTGCGGACTCGATATATGGAATTGATCCGCTTGCTCAACACTGGTGTCGAGGCGGGGCTCTCCCACATGCGGAGGAGAAGCCGCTCCAGCATCGGGGGAACCGGTACAGTGAAGGCCTCCCTCGAGGGGGAGAGTCGTATTGAAGGGCCTCGAGCTTTTCGGCTCGGGGTTCCTCCTCCGGATCCGCGGGGAAGGCAAACGCTTTGGCCATATCCCTCACGAAATCGGAGAACCGGGTATCCTCCGGAGGGGACCGCCTCCGAGGCTCCGACTCGGGCGAATCGGAGGGGACGCACCGAGTCTGAAAAGAACCGGGTGACTCATCCTCCTCCGTGTCCCAGCCCGACTCCTCCGAGGAGGAATTGAGAGGTTCCGCGGGGGCGGGACCCGGGGACCTCCGCCCCGACGCCGAGGACCTCGGTCCCGAACGGGAAGCCGAGGGAGAACTAGGCCGAGGATCGAATCGAGCACGTATGGACTCGAGGATCGGCTCGGCCTCCGGGGTCGACTTGAGCGTCGACGTCCCGGTGGTCGGGGCAGATGCACTGGCGAGGCCGGTGATCCATGCCCGCTGCTGGTCCATGAAGGCAGATATACTGCGCTCCAAAGTTGTCAATCTGAGATCAAGCTCAGAAGACCCAGCAGCCGTCGACTCGGGCCCCGACGGTGTCAGGCCCGACGTCGGCTCATCCGTGGGGGAGTCCAGGAGGACTATATCACTCACATGCCTAGGCGACTCCACTTCGAGACGAGGGATTTTCGAAGGCTTCTCCTCCTTGGAGGGCCCGGGGAGCTGGACCGGGCTAAGCGACCTGGCCCTCGAAGGATCAGTTTCGCCGCCCGGATCCACCCTTGCGGGCCGCTTCTCCCGCCGGCGTTCCCGGCTGGGAGAGCCCCGTTCAGAAGAACTCCTACGATGCTCCGAACCGGAGCCGCGAGGCGTAGAGGCCTCTGATGAGGTCCGCGTGGAGTCAGAGAAGATCCGGTCCTTCTGCGACTGCCGACTCCTCAGCGCCTTCGAGGATATCTTGCTGCACGGGCCGCAGCTTATAGGGTCATGCTCGGCCCCAAGGCAGCGGAGGCAGCAGTCATGCGTGTCAGTAAGAGACATGAGCCTGACACAGCGATCACACTTTTTAAAAACCGCTGGCAGCCATCGGGGGAAAAAGGGCCCCTGCAAGGTCGAACGACCGCACTGCCAGGGATGAAGAGAAAAGTGGCGGGACCGCCAGTTGGAAAAAAATTAAAACGTAAACGGGCCCAATAGGGGATATCGAGACCCGGCGGGAAGAGGAACACACGAACCGAGAAAATTTTTTTAACGAAAGAAATCAAAGAAATCAGCTTTTCAGCGGCGTTAACAGACACGTCTGTAGGGCTCCGCAGAAAAAAGAAGACTGAGCAAGATGGCATCCCTGGGCGGGAAGGGGACCGCGCATGCACGCTGCAATTCCCAAAGGCTTTCTGCGAAAGCTGGGGAAAATTGCTCCGCGAGGGCTCCGTCGGCTGACGTCACCCATAAGTGAGGACTGACTTCCTGCTTGGTCCTGGAGAAAGCATAGTTACTCACCTCTAACAGGTGATCTCCAGGAACAGCAGGAATTTAGTCCTCACATATGGGTATCGTCGGTACCGACGGAGCCTGGGCGGGAACGCTCCCCAGCGTCCAATTAGAAAGCTTTTGGGAGCATCCCACAGCGCCTGCGTGCTTCCCCAACTGCCTCTCTCCAGTTGAGTTTTAAAGCTGAGACAGAGAGAGAGAGGGTTAAGGGAAAGAGATAGAGAGATACAACTCCTAGGGGAGGTGGGTGGGTTGTGAGGACTAAATTCCTGCTGTTCCCAGAGATCACCTGTTACAGGTGAGTAACTATGCTATCTCCAGGAACAAGCAGGAATGTAGTCATCACATATGGGGACTCCCTAGCTTTAGGTGCCAGGGAGAGACCCCAGAAGTTGTGTGCCCCTGAACAGGGCTCCACTTCCCCCCATGGATCTCTGGCATCCTACCAGGGATGGTGGGTAGGAGTTGATTAAACATGGAACAGGTGCTTGAAAACAGCCTGACCAAACAAGGCATCCCGGCGGGAGTCCTTGTCCAAGCAGTAATGGGCTGTGAAGGTATGAACCGAGGCCCAGGTGGCTGCTCGACAGATGTCATTGATAGACACAGAGTGCAGATGAGCCATTGAGGCTGCCATGGCTCTCACATTGTGAGCTGTGACATGGCCCTCCAGAGAACAACTCTTACTCTGATAGGTGAAGAAAATACACTGAGCAATCCAGTTAGACAGTGTTCTCTTGGAGACTGGAAGTCCCAAATGAGAAGGATCAAAAGCAACAAAGAGTTGATTGGACTTTCTATGTTGCTGTGTTCTTTGTAAGTAAAAGGCTAAAGCTCTTTTACAGTCCAAGGTATGAAGATTCCTCTCTACATTTGATGCACGAGGCTTGGAAAAAACACAGGTAGGTAGACCACTTGGTTCAGATGAAAAGGCGAGACCACCTTTGGCATAAAGTGTGGATGAGTCCTACCTTGTCATGATGGAACCTTGTATAAGGTGGATCAGCTACTAGCGCTTGCAACTTACTAATGCGACGTGCTGATGTGATTGCAATGAGAAAGATAACCTTCCAAGAAAGGAATTTCAAGGAGGTAGTAGCTAAAGGTTCAAAAGGTGGCTTCATGAGCTGCCCAAGAACCAGGTTTAAGTCCCATGCCACCGATGGTGACCTAATGGGAGGCTTAGTTAGAAGAAGGCCTCTCATAAATCTTGCTATAAGAGAATTAGAGGAAATAGGCTGTCCATTTTTAGGCTTAAAGGAAGCTGCAATAGCACTCAAATGGACTCTTACTGAGTTAGTCTTAAGTCCTGCATTGGATAAATGAAGGAGATACTCCAGCAATGATTTCAGAGGTATCGCAAGGGGGTTAAGACCCCTTTGCAAACACCATATGGTAAAACATTTCCACTTGAAAGCATAAGAGTGTCTTGTGGAAGGTTTCCTGGAAGCAAAAAGAATATCTTTTACTTGCTGAGGGAAATTAAGATCATGGAGATCTAGGCCTTCAGCAACCAAGCCCTGAGATGCAGAGACTGGGGATTGGGATGCCATAACATTCCGTCCTCCTGAGATAGGAGATCTGGAGCAGACCGTAACTCCAGGGAGGGAGCTTGAGAGAGATGTAGAAGCAGAGGTACCACACTTGCCGTGGCCAATGTGGAGCTACGAGAATCATATTGCCTCTGTCTCTCTGAAGCTTGAACAGGGTTTTGGGAATTAGGAGAATGGGTGGAAAGGCATACAGGAAGTCTTGACCCCAATGGAGGAGGAAAGCATCCCTGGCCTGAGCCCCCAGAGCCGGAATTCTGGAACAGAACCGGGGAGGTTTGGCATTCCACGGACTTGCAAAGAGGTCAATGTCCGGGGTTCTTGGCCACCTGGTCTGCATGCAGAGACCACTCGTGTGGAAGCAGAACTCGACTGAGTCTGTCTGCCCACAGGTTTTGTATGCCTGGAAAATACACTGCCAGGAGATGAATCTGATGCACTCCGGTGAGGGCCCATAGTCGCAAAGCTTCATTGCAAAGCGACAGAGAGCCTGTTCCCCCCTGCTTGTTCACGTAGAACATAGCTACTTGATTGTCCGTATAAATGAGGACTGTATTGTAGCTCAACAGGGTGTGGAACACTAAAAGAGCAAGGAAGATTGCTCTGAGCTCCAAGAGATTGATATGTAGATGAGTCTCCTGCGGAGACCAGGTGCCTTGGGTGGAGAGGTCTTGCAGATGAGCTCCCCAACCCATCGGAGAAGCATCTGTTAGAGTTGCTTGGGGTAAGGGTTGTTGAAAAGGGGACCCCAGCAACAGGTTTTGAGTGGACCTCCGCCACTGGAGGGACAAAATAAGGCAACTTGTGTTTGCTATTTTGTCTGACAGGCACCCTGATGCCTGGGTCCATTGAGTGGATAAAGTCCACTGGGCTGCCCTCATATGGAGGCGAGCATAGGGAACCACATGCACAGTAGATGCCATGTGGCCTAGTAGTTGTAGCATTTCTCTGGCAGTGAGATGAGACTTTAGCACTGCTTGAGAAGTTAACGGCACCATGCGAAGGCAGCGGGCCTGGGGGAGATAGGCCCTTGCCTTTCTGGTATCCAGCAAAGCCCCTATGAACTCTAAAGACTGAGTGGGAGTTAGACTGGATTTTGGGATGTTTATTACCAGACCCAAATACTGAAGGATACGCATTGTGCAGGATAGAAAAGTCCTGACCTCAGACTCTGTTGGGGCTCGAATGAGGCAGTCGTCTAAGTAGGGGAAGATGAATATCCCTAGAGTGCGGAAAAATGCTGCTACTGCAGCCATGCATTTCGTGAACACCCTTGGTGCTGAGGCCAGGCCAAAAGGAAGCACCCTGTATTGGTAGTGCTTTTCTTGAATAAGGAACCGAAGGAACCTTCTGTGAGTTGGATGGATGAGAACATGGGTGTACGCATCCTTGACATCTAGAGAACAAAGCCAATCCTGACTCTGAAGGTATGGCAGCAGAGTTCAGAGAGAAATCATCTTGAATTTCTCTTTGACAAGGAATTTGTTCAATTCTCTGAGGTCCAAGATAGGCCTGTATCCCCGTTTTCTTCGGGATAAGGAAATAGGGGGAGTAAAAACCAGTACCCTGCTGATGGATGAGTACTTCTTCTATTGCCCCTTGGGCAAGAAGCATAGTGACCTCCTGACCTAACAGGTTGATGAGAGAGGTCGGAGAATTGAACTGCCTTATTATTGCGGGAGGTGGCATGCTTGAAAAATGAAGCTTGTACCCCTCCTTTATGGTGGAGAGTGTCCAATGCTCTGTTATCTGCCCCCATCTGGGGGCAAAGTGACATAACCTTCCTGGAATGGTGGAAGGCTCTGGGGTCCCACGAGAGACAGGAAGGCTAAGTTCTCTAGCTGAAAGTCAAAGGCCTTGTGGAGGCTGAGACTGCTGGGACGGCTGAGGCTTAGCAGTCTTTGCTTTCTTCTGTTTGGCTGGTTGCTGACCTTTTCTGACAAGCTGACCTGCAGAACGTCCCTACTGAGCATAAGCAGGGTATTATCTTTAGAAAAGAATGGTTTCTTGAAAGATTTCTTTCTAGCAGGATCAACTGTGGACTTGGATAATCTATCCAAGGTGGAGTTGTCAGCATCCAACTCATTGGCCTTTTCCTGCCAGTCTCTACCAAACAGGTTCTCACCAGTACAAGGGATATTTCCCAATTTGTCTTGTACCCAGAGCTCCAGATCAGATGCCTGGAGCCAAGCAATTCTACGTGCACCTATGGCAATGGCAGAGGTTCTGCTTATGCACTCAAAACAGTCAAAAGCTGCATGGTTGACAAAGTTAGAAACATCTTGGGCATGTTTGACCAATGTGAGAAAATCCTGTCTTCTATCCTCAGGAAGAATAGGACTCAAAGCCTCTAAATCACCTGTGACCTCCTTCAGGAACATTCCCATGTATAGGCTATAGGAACTGATCCTGGCAGAAAGCATGGAAGCTTGGAAGACACGACGTCCAAAAGCATCCAGGGTTCTGCACTCATGTCCTGGAGGATTAGAGGCATGCCTCTTTGCACTCTTGATCCTTCTCATAGCTGATTCCACTACAATAGAGTGGTGAGGAAGCTGAGTTTTTCGGAAACCAGGAGAAGGAGGGACTCGATACAGAGTATCTAGTCTGAGAGAATGAGGAGAGGTGGTAAGAGGTGTCTCCCACATTCTTAACATGAGATCATACAAAATCTCATGAATGGGCAAGGTAGCTGCCTCCTTAGGAGTTTTGGGATATTGTAAAATTTCCAACTCCTTAGCTCTGGGCTCTGTTTCAGGGGCCACAGTAATGGACAGACCCCGAGCCACCTCCCTGATAAAATCCTGGAAGGAAATATCCTCTGGAGGAGACATCCTGCGCTTAGGGGAGGAGGGCTTCTCTGGGAGAAGCATTCCTGCATCAACAGAACTGTCAGAATCCTCAGATTCTTCTGAGGACTCGAAGTACCATCTGTCCGGATGCTCTTGAAGAGCCCGATACCCGTACCGAGCGAAGTCGGTACCAGAAGGCATCGGATGACCGGGTACCAGCAATGCAAACACCGATACTGATGTCAATGCCAACGGTACCGGTACCGATACCAGCGTCAGGGTCGGTGCCTGTACCGGCCGGATTGTCTGGCGCGATTCCGAGAGGGTTGATGCCGCAAGGAGAGCCGCCAGACTGCGCTCAATAGCCAGGACTCTGGTCTATCGACGCTGCCGATGCCTGGATGTCGGTACCAGAGAAGACTGCCGGTACCCCAGAGCATGGCAAGCAGTAGTTCTGCCGAGGTCGATGCCTCGAGAACATCCTGGAGCCCCGATAATGCTTTGGAAGCTGAAGCCTCCCGCCGGGGCAATTTTGCCGGTGCAGAATCCTCAAGGGCAATGCCAGAGGCATCTCGATGCTTAGAAAGGAGATCTACCCTTTGAGGACCGGCTAGACTTATGTTTAGTTACCTGAGATCCACGGGAGGAAGACGAAGCCCTGGAAGATGTCGATGCCACCGAAGCTGCATCAGAGGTCAACAGGGTTCTGAGCTTAGCAGCTCGGTTCTGTCGACATTCCAAGATGGAATGGTCAGGACCTAAACATTTCAGACACCAGTCATGGGTGTCGGTGACGGAAATTGTACCGCCACACTTGGTGCACTTTTTAAACCCAGAGGAGGGTTTTTCCATCGTGGAAAAAATCCTGGGCCTAAGGCACAAAAAGGCGCGTGCACCTGGAAAAAAAAAAACGGGAAAAGTATTAAAGTTTTTTTTTGTTTTTTTTTTTTAAAGAAAATAAAGAAAGAAGAAAAAAACGGCAGTACCGGTAAAGCGTCGAAGAAGGCAGACGCGACCACAAAAATGAACAACAATTTCCTGCGGTGACAGAACATAACATAAGAACATAAGATATGCCATACTGGGTCAGACCAAGGTCCATCAAGCCCAGTACTCTGTTTCCAACAGTGGCCAATCTAGGTCATATGTACCTAGCAGTTTCCCCAAGAGACACAAGTTCCACAATGCTTGTACTGGGTCAAGCATCGATATCTTCGGTCACTTCTTAATAATGGTTTATGGACCTTTCCTCCAGGAACTTGTCCAAACCTTTTTTAAACCCAGCTACACTAACAGCCTTTACTACATCCTCCGGTAACAAATTCCAGAGTTTGATTACACGTTGAGTGAAAAAATATTTTCTTTTATTAGTCTTAAATAGTTTACCCTGTAGCTTCATTGCATGTCCCCTAGTCTTTCTATATTCTGATAACGTAAACAATCGATCTACGTTTACCCGTTCCACTCCGTTCATTAATTTATAGACTTCTATCATATCTCCTCTCAGCCGTCTCTTTTCCAGGTTAAAGAGCCCTAACCTTTTTAGCCTTTCTTCATAGGAGTATCCTTCCATCCCCTTTACCATTTTGGTGGCTCTTCTCTGTACCTTTTCTAAAATCGCTATATCCTTTTTAAGATACGGCGACCAGAATTGCACACAATATTCAAGGTGTGGTCTCACCATGGAACGATATAGAGGCATTATAATATCTTTTGTTTTATTTTCCATCCCTTTCCTTATCATACCTAGCATTCTATTTGCTCTCTTGGCCGCCGCTGCACACTGGGCCGAGGGTTTTAACATGGTATCCACAATGACGCCTAAATCTTTTTCCTAGGTGGTGGTTCCTAATGTGGAACCTTGCATCGTGTAACCATATTTTGGGTTGTTCTTCCCTAGGTGCATAACCTTGCACTTGTCCACATTAAATTTCATCTGCCATTTTGATGCCCAGTCTTCCAATTTATCAAGATCCTCTTGCATTTTTTCACAATCCTCTTGGGTTTTAACAACTTTAAATAGTTTTAACATGGCCTGCTGGCTCCGCGGAAAACGAAGAACTGGAGAGAGGCAGTTGGGAAAGGCGGGAAGGCAGCACGCAGGCGCTGTGGGATGCTCCCAAAAGCTTTCTAATTGGACGCTGGGGAGCGTTCCCGCGCAGGCTCCGTCGGTACCGACGATACCCATATGTGATGACTACATTCCTGCTTGTTCCTGGAGATAGCCTTTGACACCTATTCACACAGGCAACTTATAAACAAAACGGAGCACCCTAGGGATGGACCCTAAAGTTACTGCTTGGGTTAGAAATTGGTTGAGTGAGAGACTACAAAGGGTACAGGTAAATGGAGTTCATTCTGAGGAGGAGGTGATTAGTAGTGGTGTGCTGAAGGGACTTATCCTTGGTCCGATTCTTTTTAACATCTTTGTTAGTGATATTGCGGAACAGCTGTTGAGTAAGATTTGCCTCTTTGCGGATGATACCAAAATCGGCAACAGAGTAGACACCCAGACAGGTGTATATAACATGAAGAGGGATCTAAATAAGCTGGAAGAATGGTCTATAATTTGGCAGCTGAAATGTAATGCTAAAACATGCAGGGTCATGCATTTGGGCTGCAAAACCTCAAGGGAGCAGTACAGTGTAGGGAATGAAGTACTTCTATCCACAAAAGAGCGGAACCTGGGCATGACTGTGTCTGACGAGCTTAAAGTAGTTACAGATAGATAAGGTGATGGTGAAAGCTAGGATGCTTAGGTGCACAGGGAGAGGAATGGCCAGCAGAATTAAAGAGGTGATAGTACCTCTGTATTAGTCTCTGGTGTGACCTCATTTGGAGTATTGTGTGCAGAGGGTGACTACTAAAATGATTAGTGGTCTTCATTATAAAGCATATGAGAACAGACTTAAGGATCTTAATATGTATACTTGAGAGGAAAGGCGGGATAGAGGAGATATGATTGAAATGTTTAAATACCTCCATGGCATAAATGCACAGGAGGAGAGCCTCTTTTGAAAGCCCACTCTGCTATCAGGGGACATAGGATGAAGTTGATTGGAGATAGACTCGGAAGTAATATGCAGAAATATTTCTTTATGGAAAGAGTGGTAGATGCGTGGAATAATCTCCCAGTGGAGGTGGTAGAGATGAGGACAGTATCGGAATTTAAAAAAGCATGGAACACACACAGAGGATCTCTAAAGAAAAAAAGGGGACTATTGTAGTAATGCAGTAGTTGATATGGAAGGACAGACTAGAGAGAAACATGACTGCAGAAAAAGACAATATGGCTTATGTTTCTAAATGCTGTTTAGAGGGATATTCAATGGCATCAACATGGTTAGTGCCACTGAATTTCTCCGAGTAATGCCACTACACACCCCAATGCTAATCATGTAGTATCGAGGTGTGTCATGGGCGTTCCGGGGCAGAGCCCATCACTAACCGAGCAGCAGCAATATTGAACCACCACCCAGTTAGAGACCTGCGAGTAAAGCGTAGTTACTCACCTGTAACAGGTGATCTCCGGGAACAGCAGGAATTTAGTTTTCACAAATGGGTATCGTTGGTACCGACGGAGCCCGCACGGGAACGCTCCACAGCGTCTAATAGGAAAGCCTTTGGGAACATCGCACAGCGCATGCGTGCTGTCTTCCCGCCTCTGTACCTCTCTCACTTTAGTTGAGTTTATAGCTGAGACCAAAGGAGAGAAGTAGAGATAGAGACAAACTCCTAGGGGAGGTGGGTGGGTTGTGAAGACTAAATTCCTGCTGTTACAGGTGAGTAACTACACTATCTCCAGGAACAAAGCAGGAATGTAGTCTCCACATATGGGGACTCCCCAGCTGAAAGATGCCAATGGGTGACCCCAGCTAGCTGCGAACCCAGATGAGATGGATCATGCTTCCTCCCATGGACCTTAGGCATCCAAACTGTGGATGGTGGGTAGGAGTTGTATTTAGTATGGAAGAGATGTTGTAGAACAGCCTGGCCAAACAAGGCATCCCAACGGGAGCTCTTGTCTAAGCAATAGTGGGCTGTGAAGGTATGTACCGAAGTCCAAGTGGCTGCTTTGCAGATGTCATCAATAGAGACAGAATGAAGGTTAGCCGTTGAGGCTGCCATTGCTCTCACATTGTCAGCCGTGACATGGCCTTCAAGAGAAAGTCCCTTACTCTGATATATATAGGATATGCAATCTGCAATCCAATTTGACAGAGTTCTTTTAGAAACTGGAAGTCCCAGATGACTAGAGTCAAAAGCCACAAAAAGCTGAGAAGATTTTCTATGTGGCTTAGTTCTTTTTACAATCCAATGTGTGAAGATTCATTTCCGCACTGGAGGCATGAAGCCTAGGGAAGAATATAGGAAGATAAACTGATTGGTTTAAATGAAAAGGCGAAACCACTTTTGGCAGAAAGTGAGGATGAGTCCTTAGGACTACTTTATCATGGTGAAACCTTATATAAGGAGGGTCAGCTACTAACGCTTGTAGGTCATTAATGTGTCTTGCAGAAGTGATAGCAAATAGGAAAATAACTTTCCATGAAAGAAACTTTAGGTTTGAAGTGGCTAAAGGTTCAAAGGGCAGTTTCATAAACTGACCAAGAACAAGATGTAGATCCCATGCCACCAGTGGTGGTTTAATGGGAGGTTTTGTTATAAGTAGGCCTCTCATAAATCTTGAGATAAGTGGATGAGAGGAAACAGGTTGTCCATCGAAAGGTTTATGAAAAGCAGCAATAGCACTAGGATGGACCCTAACTGTATTGGTCTTCAGACCAGAAGTTGATAATTGTAGAAGATACTCTAGTAGCAACTCTACAGGTACTAAAAGGGGGGTTAAGTCCTTTTTGTGAACACCAGATAGAGAACCTTTTCCACTTGAAAGCATAGGAACGTCTTGTGGTGGGTTTTCTGGAAGCCAGGAGGATATCCTTTACTTGTTAAGAAAGGTTAACATCCTGGAATTCTAGGCTTTCAATAACCAGGCCCTGAGATGTAGGGACTGGGGATTGGGATGCAGTAAAGATCCGTCCTCCTGCGACAGAAGATCTGGAGCATTCCCCAACTCCAGAGGAGTGGTTTGAGAGAGATGCAGAAGAAAAGGATACCACATTTGCCGTGGCCAACGTGGAGCTATGAGTATCATATGACCTCTGTCTCTCTGAAGTTTGAATAAAATCTTGGGAATGAGGGGAATGGGTGGGAAGGCATAGAGGAAATCCTGTCCCCAGTGGAGTAGGAAAGTATCTCTTGCCTGACAGTTCTGAGCCAGAATTCTGGAACAGAATCGGGAAAGTCTGGCATTCTGTGGACTTGCAAAGAGGTCTATATCTGGTGTTCCCCAGATTCGAAACACTCGAGCAAGCTGGTATGAATGGAGGGACCACTCGTGTGGCAGCAGTATTCGACTGAGTTTGTCTGCCCACAAGTTTTGAATGCCCGGAAGGTACACCGCAAACAGGTGAATTTGTAACTCTCTGGCGAGGGCCCATATTCGCAAAGCTTTGTTGCATAGCGACATAGAGCCTGTTCTGCCTTGCTTGTTCACATAGAACATAGCTACCTGGCTGAGATTGCCTTGAAAGACTTGAATAGCATTGAAAATGGCTCTCAGCTCTAGGAGGTTTATGTGAAGGGAAACCTCTTGTGAGGTCCAAAGACACTGAGTGGAGAGATCGTGCAAGTGGGCCCCCTAACCCCTCTTGGATGCATCTGTCGTCAGAGTGGTTTGGCATAGAGGCTTCTGGAAAGGAGAGCCTACAAGGAGGTTTTCCAGGGATTGCAACCATTGCAGGGACGAAATCAGACGTGTGGTAGTTCTGATTTTGTCTGTTAATTGACCCGAGGCTTGCTGAGAGGAAAGGGTCCACTGGGCTGCTCGCATGTGAAGGCGAGCATAGGGAACCACATGGACAGTGGATGCCATATGTCCCAGCAGTTGAAGCATCTACAGAGCAGTAAGGAATACCTTCATAGATGCTTGAGATGCCAGTTGTATTATATGTAGACAACATGGCTGGGGCTGGAAAGCCCTTGACTGCCATGTGTCTAGATGAGCCCCTATGAAATCTAGAGATTGAGAGGGGGTGAGATGAGATTTTGGGAGGTTTATGACCAGTCCTAAGTATTGAAGAATTCTCATTGCTCGAGAGAGAGGGAAGCTGGCCTCTGGAGCTGTCGATGCTCGAATGAGCCAATCGTCTAAGTAAGGGAAGACTAATATTCCCAGAGTTCTCATAAATGCTGCTACCACCTGCCATGCATTTTGTGAAGACTCTTGGAGCAGAGGCTAGTCCGAAGGGAGGAACTCTGTACTGGAAGTGTCTTCCTTGGACCAGGAATCATACGAACTTCCTGTGATCTGAGTGGATGAGAACATGCGTGTACGCATCTCTTAGATCTAGAGAACATAGCCAGTCCTGACTTTGGAGGTATGGTAAAAGTGTACCAAGGGAGATCATTTTGAACTTTTCTTGGAACAAATATTTGTTTAATTCTCTGAGGTCTAATATAGGTCTGTGTCCCCCTGTCTTCTTTGGAATAAGAAAGTAGGATGAGCAAAACGCTGTCCCCTGTTGGGAAATGGGTACTTCTTCGATTGCTCCTTGAGGTAGAACTAATGTGACCTCCTGCCACAAGAGGTCTGTGGCAGGGCCCTGAGAATTGAACTGTTTTATTATTGTAGGTGGGGGCAAGTTGAGAAAATGAAGCTTGTACCCCAGTTGTACAATGGACAGAAACCAATTTTCTGATGTTATTTGTTGCCATTTTTTGGCAAAAGAACAGTCTTCCTGGACTGGTTAAGGGTTCTGGACCTTTTAGGGGCAGAATGACTAAGTTCTCTAGATAGAAGTCAAAGACCCTGAGGGGGCTGGGTCTGTTGAGCCAGTTGAGCTTTTTGAGCTTGCGGCTTTCTTTGCTGTCTGTTCTGTTGTTGCCCCTTCTGGGGAACATGGAGCGGACAGCGAGTTTGATGGGTGTAAAGGGCTTTTTGAATATTTTCTTCTTTGCTGGGTTGGCTGTAGACTTTGACAATCTGTTTCAAGTAGTATTGTCAGATTCAAGCTGATTAGCCTTGTCCTGCCAGTCCTTGCCAAAGAGATTTTATCCTGTGCAAGGAATGTTTCCCAGCTTTTCTTGCACCCACTGTTCTAAGTCTGATGCTTGAAGCCAAGCAATACGACGTGCTCCTATGGATATAGCAGAGGTTCTGCTAATACCAACTACAAGACCATATTAACATTAATGCTCCACCGGACATCCATCAGCATGGTTTTAAACCCCAACAAGGAGTTGAAACAATACTTACCTCCCTCTTCGACAATCTCTTAAAAGGCATAGACAACATAAAGCATGGATTCCTGCTTGTATTCATGGACATCTCTGCAGCCTTCGACATCGTGTCATATGCCAGACTACTACAACGCCTGCAGCAAATAGGATTATGCAAAAATACGCTAAAAGGGTTTACGTCATACTTGGAAAATAGAACGCAACAAGTCAAATGTGCACAAAATAGTCACATTTCCCTGTTACACAGGAAATACCACAAGGCTCAGCCCTATCATCAGTGCTCTTTAATATTTACATCCAGCCCATATGTAACATCATCAAAAGTCACAAGCTCCAATATCACATCTACGCTGATGACATCATGGTGTATGCACCAGTCAACCTACTAGCACTCAACATCACAACTATAACCAAATGCCTTGAAGATATGAACACCTGGTTCACAGCCAATAATATGACTGTCAACTACGATAAAACTGAGGCTATGGTCATCACCAAAAACATTACCTTCACTCCACCACAAACATCAGCATTTTAGATAAGCTTATAGTAGTTAAAGATGAGGTTAAATATCTGGGCATCACAATGGATAGAGCACTAAACCTGAAATCCCACATCACATAAACTGCAAACAAGGCCTATCAACGCTTAAGGATCATTAGAAAACTCAAGCCATTACTCCGCCAGGATCACTTCCACACAGTATACCAATCACTCATTACACCTCTGCTTGACTACAGAAACTCGTTATATCAAGGCCTCCCTCAACAAACCCTACACCCACTCCAAATGGTGCAAAACACTGTGGCACGCATCATTACAGACACTCCAAGATCTGAGCACATCACCCCAGTCTTACAGCAACTACACTGGCTACCCATGGTGGCCAGAGCAAAATCATCTTTAAAAATCATCCACCAGCTCTCAGCAGAGGCACTCCAATACATCATAATGAAAGATACTTGCAACAGACCGAGAAGAAACAATAAAGACAACATGATCGGCACACCTGCAGGATTCCACAAGACTAAACAAACAACTTCAAAAAGAGCTCCCTCCGTACTAGCGCCTGCACTCTGGAATTCACTCACAAGCAGCCTGAGAGCATTAGATGACCTAATGAACTTCAGAAAGGACCTCAAAACTTATCTCTTTATTGAAACTTATCAGCAGACGGAAAACACTCCCCACCCAAACAGTAATACATCTACTGCCAATAATTCAATATTCTCTCATCCCGAATAGGCATATAAGTTAATGACATATCATCAACTCAATACCCACTCACCGTAAACATAATATAACGTTATTACCTCATACTGTCTAAATGTTACCCCTATGATAAATGCAACCCTCCAATTATACTGTCTAGATGTTGTTAAGCACCCCGATGTTGTCATGTACCCCTATGTTAAGTGTAGCCTTTCAGTTGTGATGTGACCACTTTGATTGTAGGATAAGGTGGTATACAAATCTCTAAATAAATACATACAGTCAAAGCAATCAAAGGTACCACGGTTCATGAATTTTGAGACATTCTGGGCATGCTTGACCAGAATAAGGTAGTCTGCTCTTTTTTCCTCCGAAACACAAGGACTAAGTCTTTTGTGACTTCTTCCAGGAACATTCCCATATAAAAAATGCAGGAACTGATCCTGGCTCCTAGCATGGAGGATTGAAAGCATCAACGGCCAAAGGCATAGAGTCCTGGATTCACGGCCTGGAGGATTAGAAGAATGTGTTTTAGCACTCTTGAGCCTTCGCATGGCCGACTCCACTACCATTGAATGGTGTGGTAACAAGAGTTTTTTTGAATACCAGGACAACTTGGCACTCGATACATAGTGTCAAGGCATCGGGAATGTGAAGATATTGTTAAAGGAATTTTCCACATTCTCAACATTAGATCATGTAAGATCTTGTGAATGGGAAGCATTGCTGCTTCCTTGGGAGCATAGGGTATTGTAGAATTCTTAATTCTTCTGCCCTAGGTTCCTTTTCTGGAATCACAGTGAATGCAAGACCCTTTACTAAATCACGTATGAAATCCTGGAAGGACATATCCTCTGGAGGAGACATTCTGCATTGAGGAGAAGGAACCAAATCTTCTAATAGATTCGCTCTGGTACCAATAGAATAGTCAGTCATCGGAATCGGAAGACTCAAGCACCGGGTGCTCCTGTAACACATAATATCGGTACCACTCGAAGTCGGTACCAAATTTTCTCAGTTCCTGATCCCCGATACCGTAGATTGGCATGGGGGAAAGCAGTCCCGTCGAAGCAGGTTCTATCGGTACCGGTACCAATGTCTGTACAGATACATGTTGAACCGTCTGTTGCAGTCTTAGCGGTACTGAAGCCGCTAAGAGGGCCACTAGACTGCTTTCGATAGCAAGGATTCTGTGATCCATCGCTCCTGCCGATGCCTGGGTGCCGGTATTGGTGAAAGCGGCTATGACCCCAGAACATGGCACCAGTAGTTCCGCAGAGGTGGAGGCCTCTGGAACAAAAAGAGACTGCAAATAAATAAATAAATCTTGGAGCCCCGTTAGTGCTTTGCAGCCCGAAGACTCCCGCCGGGGCTGTTTTGCCGGTGAAGTATCCTCGAGGGAAACGCCAGTGGCATATCGATACTTTGGAGATTTACCCTTGGAGGACCGGCTAGTCTTAGAAGACTTCAATTTGGTTACCTCAGATCCATGGGAGGAAGATGAAGCCCTGGAAGATGTCAATGCAACTGACATGTCAGCGGCAAAAAGGTTACCTAGTTTTGCAGCTCTATTCTGCAGGCCCCTTTTGGTCATCCTTGTGCAGGAGAGACACTCCGTTGGACAATGTTCAGGATTCAAACATTTTAGACACCAATCACAGGTGTCGGTGACGGAAATGGTACTGCCACATTTTGAGCATTTTTTGAAACCACTAGCTGGTTTCTCCATGCTTGAAGAAAAATGGGCCTAGTGCCCAAAATGGTGCCTAGCACCAGAAACAGGGAAAGATTCCTGAAGAAATACAAGTTGTTGTTTTTTTGGGTTTTTTTAAGGAAAGAAGAGGAAAACCAGTGATACCGGTAGGCGTCGAATGAATGCAGACGCGACCACAAAAAACAAGAAATAAAAGTAAATTTTCTGCGGTGACAGGGTACCACATCCTGTCGGCTCCACGGAAAACGAAGAACTGAAGTAAGAGGTACAGAGGCGGGAAGGCAGCATGCATGCGCTGTGGGATGCTCCCAAAAGCTTTCCTATTGGACGCTGGGGAGCGTTCCCACAGACTCCATTGGTACCGACGATACCCATATGTGAAGACTACATTCCTGCTTGTTCCTGGAGATACAGAAATGCATTTTCTCCTGTACTGAAATACATTTCATTCTCTAAACACTGAAAATAATTGTTTGAACCTTTGTCATCTGATTTTATTTTTTCCTCTTGGGTTGGTTATGATCTCTTACCACTTCCTCTTCTTGGTTATCTTTAAAGTCTTTTTTTCAGGGTTTCCTTTCCAATTTATTTTCTTTTATCTTCATGCTATGTTTTCTTCCCTTTCCCGACAGTAACCTTCCCATTTAATTGTTTTTCTCCATTTCTTTCATCTGCCTATCTATCCATATCTAGATTTTTCCTTCTCCAGTCCTCCCTCTTTTTACCTTTCACTTATTTACCTGCTTTCCATTTCCTACTTTTATCTTCCTAGTTTTCCTATTCCCCGCCTCTCTCTCACTCCCCAGCCTCCTAGCTCCCCTGACTTTCATTTACTTTCTACTCCCCCTTTTCACTATTTTGTGCTTATCTCTTGGGACCTTTCTTCTCCAGGCTCATCTATCTTCCTTGCTTCTCCTTGCTTCTCCTTGCCCTTACCAAAGCTAGTTCCTTCCCTGTCACTCATTCCCTCTCACCTCCAATCTTAGCCTCATCTAGGCTCCCATTCCTCCTTTTACCTCTCACCTTCTTCAAAGATCTGTACTCTGTCTTTGGCTCGCCTCCTCTCCATAATCACAGCCCTTTTCACCCCTTCCCCTGCATTTATTTATTTAACGGGTTTTTTATACTGCTTTATCATTTCAGGCAAAGCGGTTTACATTGTAACTTAAGCTTGGTAAAGTACATTAAACAGGGACATTGATAACTTGGATTTTTTTCTAAGGCAATGGAGGGTTAAGTGATTTGCCCAAGGCCACAAGGAGTGCTAGTGGGAATCGAATCCTGGTCTTTTTCACTGCTCTTACTAGGCGTGTGCATTAAATGAGCGTCCATTCAGTTTGTTTCCATGCCTAAAAATTTCTAGTACACACAAAATTGCATGTGCATGCATACAGCTATAAATTAACATCTACAATTGATTTGCATGTTTAAAGATTTAGTGCACATAAAACCACCACAATAGATACACAAAACACTGCCCAAAAATTGGGGAAAATGTGTTTAAAATGAATAATCTTTTTTTTTTGGCTGTGTACGCCCGTAGCCCCTGCCTCTCCCCCTCCTCCATCATCATCTAACCCCCCATACCACCTCTTCCCCTTCCCCAGCATCTGCCGGCCTACCTACTTTATCAATATTCGTTTACCATGCTTTTCTTCTTCTTTATCCAAGCATCCATCCCTCTGCTCCTCCATCACTTTCCCCTGCATTTGCCATTGTTTTTCCCCCCTGCCACCACATCTGCTATTCTCTTCTTTCTTACTCACTCCACATTAGTGTCCTTCTCCTAACCCCACTCCCAAACATCCATGAGCAATAGCCTCCTTCTCTCACTCTTATTGGAAGTTCTACCATGAAAAAATGGCATTTAATACCACATGTTGGGGCTTTTTCTTTTTTGGGTCATAAGTTATGGAACGTTTCACCAATTGATGATAGAGCCATGCAGGACATGTGGGACATTTTAGGAATAATGTGTAAGTTTTTGTTTGAGCAAGCTTATATATAGTCTTTGTACAATTTATGATTGCTGCTATATTTATTATGTATTCTGTAAAAATAAGTCGTTCACTTCTAACTCTATCGAAATAGAAGTATAGAAAATACTTAAACATAAATATATCAAAAAAGCTTAACAAAACTCAGCTCATTTATGAAAAAAAGGTCTCAGACTTATTCGGCATGACTTTCTGACTTTCGTCTTAGAAGGTAATATGCCTGATTGCATCAATGACCTTACAAATATTCTCAACAGATGAGCCAGTCCAATACTTTAACATCTCCAGTCACTTAAAGACATCTATAGTCTACTTAATGAGATATTCCAACTGTGGCTCGACTGGACTCTTCCGTTGTATAAAAACTACATTGATCCCGACGCTTGCCTCAGGTACCAATCCTGCGTTTCACGTCAATGGTTCCTCAGGAGATCCTGTATATACTTTCATTAAAGTGCTGCATAAAAACAAAAATATTTTATTGTAACTTTACTACAAATCCTCCATACTCCATAACTGCCCTAAATCTAAAAAATCATCAAGAAACCGCTCATTCCCTTACCGCACATGCTGCCTGCGTTCAATCTTTGTAACATGACCCTCTTCATCAAATTCATTCACAATCTTCCTCTCGGGTCGGGAAAAACGCCGCGCATGTGAAGTACTCTGCAAACCTCCATATTTAAATGCCCCGCTGATCCCATCGTAACGTATAACTCCTCCCTTTGCTCCTCCCTTCCCGGGAATATCTACTACAAACCCCCTCTCTCTCTTTCAATTTTGCTCCTCGCAGAAAACCAATCTTACGCTAAATGGCGCGATAAGCTATACCAATCAAAGGAATCCTCAAAATCCTCCACATACAAAAGTACACGAAAACAAAACCCTTATTGATCGTATTCCTCTCTACCTCCTCTTACAGATTCTCGTAGGCTACTACCCCACTCCCTTAAAGAAGCAGAGGTCCCTCACCAACCATCTGCCATATACCGCCCAATACTGCTGTCTATGACCCTATAAACATGCCGTCCAGTCTATCCCTGCATTCAGACCGTGAGGCTCCACTGTGTTCAATTTATAGATCCACCGCTGTTCTTTAGTAATCAACACGGTGTCCAACGTTTTATTACCTCTCCTCTCTTCTACCTGGTCTATGCATAAACAGCGGAGCTGATCAAATTCATGCCCCTTAACTATGCAGTGCTGGACAATGGGGGCCTCCTTCACTTTACATTTTAATCGACTTTTATGTTCTCGCATTCTCGTTCTAAAAGGATGTGTGGTTTTGCCTATATATGCCAATCCACAAGGGCATACAATCGCATAGACAACATTACAGGAAACACATGTAGTGGTAAACTTCAAAAAAACTGTCAATCCTGAATAGTGAAATTCAGAAGCTGTTAAGGTAATATCACAAATTTCACAAGCTCCACATGCACGATGGCCTTTCTCAACTAACTGTGTGGGTGCTACCAATGGACCTACCTCTGCTGGGCTTAACCTTTCTTTTAAATTCCGATCCCTCTGCCATACACAATGGACTTTTTTGTCTATTAGCCCAGGAACCGCTGTTAAAACATTACCGTGTTTTTTAATCACTCGTTGAATAGCCGCGCTTAAGGGGGAATACTTGGTAATTAGGTTAACATTAGCAGAATCAAAGTCCTCTCCCGTAGGCGCGGACTTCATTTCCAATAGTAAGCATCTACGATTATATAATGCTCTATAATATGCTCTTTGAACTATTTTCCTAGGGTACCCTCTCTCTAAAAAATGCCTATGAAGCTGTTTAGATTTACTCTTATAATCGCTCCTGTCCGAACAATTTCTCCTAAACCGTAAAAACTGGGAAAAAGGAAGACTCTCTTTCAGACGCTGGGGGTGCACACTCCTAAAATGCAAAAAGGTATTCCTATCGGTTGGCTTTCTATAAACTGACATCACCCACCCATCATATACCCTGGTAACCTGAATGTCCAAATAAGCAAGGGTATCCCTATGATGTATATGGGTAAATCGTATATTGGGATCAAGCCAATTAATCCATTCTATAAATGCTAGTAGAGCATCCTCTGTACCCTTCCACAGAAGAAATACATCATCTATATAACGTCGCCACTCTAAAATATTAGGGGCATACTTTGAAGAGACTAACCACTGTTGTTCAAAATATCCCATATAAAAATTGGCCACCGATGGGGCGCATATAGCGCCCATAGCAACCCCCGATATCTGTTGATAGAATATCCCTTGAAAAATAAAGTAATTACTTGAAATAGCCAAACGAGCCAAACTCAACAAGAAATCTAATTTCCCCTCTGAAATGTCTCCTCGCCATCTCAACTCCCTCCGCACCACCTCTATGGCCGCTTCTTGCAGAATACTTGTATAGAGACACCACATCTAGGGAAACTAGAATGACTTCCTTACTACAGGACCATACATCCATCCCTCTTAATACATTCAAAAAATGGGTAGTGTCTTTCAAATAAGACGGGATACGTGAGAGCTGAGGCCTGAGAAAAGAATCCAAAAACACAGACAATGGTTCCAAAACACTCCCCCTGTTGACACAATAGGTCTACCAGGGGGTTGCCACAAATTTTTGTGGATCTTAGGTACAGTGTAAAACTTTGCTGTACTGGGGTCTTGGATATTTAAATAACGGAACTCCTTACGGGTGATGTGTTTATCTTGCAATGCTCCTGAAGTGATACTCTGAATTTTCTTCTGCAACTCCTCTCTTGGGTCTACCTCTAAAACTGTGTAGACCTTTGAATCTTGTAATTGAGACAAAGCTTCAGATATATAGTATTCTCTGGCCATCACCACAACTGCCCCTCCCTTATTAGCTCGTCTTATAACTATATTGGGCCTTCTCTGTAGATCTGATAAAGCCTGATTCTCTTCTTTGGATAATGTCGTATGTTTTAAAGAATGAGTCCGTTCTAATTCCTGTACATCCTGCAACACCAATTGTTTGAACACCTCTATGACCGGATGCATCGGACCTGGAGGTGTCCATGTGGATTTAATAGGCAGTCTTCCATGTTCCAATTGTCCCTCAACTGGAGCTGCGTGTGGATCTCCCACTGCTAAATCAGTCCCAGAAAAATAGCTCTTTAAATTCAAATTTCCGTACAAGACCTTCAAAGTCCACTCTGAATTGGAAAGAATCAAAACTTGTACACGGGACAAATGACAACCCTTTATTCAAAATTGCTAGAGATGTCCTAGACAGCTCTTTACCCGATATATTCACTACTAGACCTTCAACACCCGTCCTCGTCTCGGGTGTCACTTCCTCTTCCCTGTCGTCCGGTCACGCTGCTTGGCTCTGCCGGGCTCTTTTTTCTTTCCCTTGTCTTCCTTGTCGTTGTCCAAAAAATCTTTCCCTGTTTTAGATGATGAACTAGAATCAGAGGATAACAGATCTTCTGAAGTGTCCTCGAAGCTAACTCGCTTCTTGAATCTTTTACCGCTACGTTTACTGTTCATCCAAGGATACACGTATCCAATCATATAGTCCATGTTATCTCTCTTTAACTTCTTCGTCTTTTTTGCCATCACCTCTTGATGTAATACCGAGATCTGTTTCTTCAAATCATCCATTTTAGCGGAATACACGTCTTCGGATTCGACTGACTTCAAAGTCTCTTGTACTGAGGCAATCATAGCTGCCGTACCCTCTAATTCCTTTTTAGTGGTGTCAACTATCAGGACCATGAGGTCCAGGGAACATTTATTTAGAATTTTGTTCCACTGCTCTATAAAATCCATTTCCATTGCTGGCATTCGAGGTTCGTTATAGAGCCGCAGACCCCTCGGGATCTGCTGCCGGTTGTTATACTCTATCAAAGAGAGGCGGTGAAGGTCTATCCTCACTTTCTTGGACTGGCTCATCTGTTGAGAATATTTGTAAGGTCATTGATGCAATCAGGCATATTACCTTCTAAGACGAAAGTCAGAAAGTCATGCCGAATAAGTCTGAGACCTTTTTTTCATAAATGAGCTGAGTTTTGTTAAGCTTTTTTGATACATTTATGTTTAAGTATTTTCTATACTTCTATTTTGATAGAGTTAGAAGTGAACGACTTATTTTTACAGAATACACAGTTGATCGTTCCAAAGAAGACCAAGCAGTAGTGTGGCTATATTTATTATGTCTGTCTGATGAGTATGTGCATTTTAATGTAATCTGTGAAAAAACTGAATTGGCAGATCATAAATGTTTTAAATAAATAAAACCTATTGCCCTGAGCCTTTAGTAAGGCTGCCAAGGGATGCAAGAAAACATTAAAGACCATTGCAGATAACAAAAAGCCCGGGGGGAGGGGGTTCTAGACATCAACTTCATCCCAACCTCAGACTTTGCCAGGCTATTTCTTGCTGCCACCAACCAAAAAGCCTAAAACCTCCATCATCCATGACCTTCAGCTGTTCCAGCACCACCAAATAACTAAAATGGTGTTGAAGATAGAAGATACAGACAGGAGAAGCAGCGCGCCTACCTCCTCCTTGGATTGGTGCAAAATACAATGCAGAAACAATGCCGTTATCTGTGTTTGCTCAGCCAAGATGTGTTTCTTTAAAGAGTCTCCCTGGCTAGAATCTAACATACTGTGGTCTTCCAAATATTTGACCAAAATATGAAGCACAATTTTTTTCAACTACCTTCTCCAGCATTGGAATATTAGAGATCAGCCTAGAAAGCTATCAAAATCTCAAGGCTCATTTAACCTCCAGCTCATCCTGACTGACTTGTGGTTTTAGGCTTCTGCACAGAAAAGTTCTGAAGCTCAGGCACTATAACCCACATATGTTTCTTGATAAAATAAGTGTATTTAAATGGTCCATTTTGTTTTGGAGTAAGGGGTTTGGGAAGCATGAGGGGGTAAGGTATTTTGAGGCACCAGAGAATTAATAATGCTGAGAATTTAGCTTCACCAAATAGCAAATGTCAAAAAAATCATGCATTTGTGAAATACATGGGGCAGACTATGTTTGTTCTGGCTCAAAAAAGTTCAGTTATGAAAACAGCTGTTTCTTGAGTTTGAACAGACCAGTCCAGACAAGTGACTTATCTGCTCCCTGCCAGCAGATGGAGACTACTAACCTGTATAACCTGATGCAGCCCAGGAGTCACTCAATATTCTTCTATCAAAGCCAAGAACTATTTTAAGTACTCCCTGCAATATTTTTTTCTACATTTTTTAAAAATTCACTTTTGAAAATGTTTTCCCACAGAATGACCAAGCAGGATCCACCATAACTAAGATATCCTAAATTCTGTCTAGCCATTTTTTCTTTCCCAGTTATAGTTATCCAGTTATAGTGTCCCTGTACACTTCTGGAATCCAAAGGAGTATCCCAGATTACTTGCAATCATTGAACCAAGTAAGGAATCTCATGATATGCCACTGCCCCATAGGGTTACTTATTAACACTCATGGCAAAGAAATCCAGAGTTAAGGGGCTAGAAACTAAAAGGGTGAAGTGCGTGTGGATTCAAGTCAAGATGTACGCTTACTTTTCCCAGAAACATGACTGCAAAGAAAGACCACATGGCCTATTTAGTCTGCTCTTGCATAATAACAGTCCCTTTTTTCCTTAAGAGCTCTTGTGTGTTGTCCCATGCTTTTTTGAATTCAGATACTGTCCTCATTTCTACTACCTCCACTAGGAGATTACTCCACAAATCTACTACTCTTTCGGTAAAGAAATATTTCCAAATATTACTCCTGAGTCTATCCCCTTTCACCCTCATCCTATGTCCCCTCATAGCAGAGTGGGCTTTCAATCGAAAGAGGCTCTCCTCTTGGGCAGTTATGCCACAAAGGTAATTAAACATCTCTATCATATCTCCTCTATCCTGTCTTTCCTCTAACATATACATAGAAATATTATGATCTTTAAGTCTGTCCTAATATGCTTTATAACAAAGACCACTAACCATTTTAGTAGCCACCCTCTGCACAGACTCCATCCTGTTTATATCTTTTGAGGGTGCGGTCTCCAGAATTGCACACGCTACTCCAAATGAGGTGGCACCAGAGACTTATACAGAGGCACCATCACCTTCTTTTTTCTGCTGGCCATTCCTCTCCCTATGCATTCAAACATCGTTCTGGATGTCACTGTCGCCTTTTCTACCTGCTTAGCTGCTGTAAGATCATCAGAAACAATCACACCCAAGTGCCGCTGTTCTTTCATGGAAAGAAGTACTTCGCCCTCTACACGGTACTGCTCCATTGGATTTTTGCAGCCCTACTGCATGACCCTGCATTTTTTAGCATTAAATCTCAGCTGCCAAATTCTTGTCTATTATGTTCTTCAAGCTTAGCTAGATCCCTCCTCATGTTATCTACTCTTTCCTAGGTGTCTACTCTATTGCAGATTTTAGTATCACCCGCAAAGAGGAACCTTACCTAATGGCTCTTCTGCAATTTCACTAAGATGTTAAAAAGAATCAGACCAAGGACAGATCACTGCGGCACAGCACTGGTAACTTCCTTCTCCTCAGAGTTCCACTTACCTGTAACCCTCTGTCGGCTCCCACTCAACCAACTTCTAGTCCAGTCACTTTAGGGTCCAACCCTAGGGTGTTTAGTTTATTTATATGTCGTCTGTGCAGAACAGGCGATTTTACTGAAATCTAAGTACACCACATCTAGGGCTCTCCCTTTGTCCAACTTCCTGGTCACCCAGTCAAAGAAATCAAAGAAGAAGTCAAAGAAGTCAAAAATTTGTCTGACAAGACCTGCCTCTGGTAAACCCATGCTACCTTGAATCCTGCAATCCAATGGACTCCAGAAACTTCATTATTCTCTTTTAGCAGTGTTTCCAATAATTTACTCGCCACAGAGATTAGACTCATTGGCCTATAGTTTTCAACTTCATTGTTACTTCTGTTTTTGGGTAAAGGGACCACATGTGCCTTTCTCCAGTCTCCTGGACCATTCCTGGTTCCAAAGAAGCATTGAAAAGGTCAGTTAGTGGACCTGCTAGAATATCCGTTCCTTCAGTATTCTCTGATGTATCTCATCTGGTCCCATTGCTTTGCTACTTTTAGTTTATCTAGTTCCTCACACACAGTCTTCTGAAAATCGCTTAAGATCCCTGTCACTTCTGTTCCTATTTGTGGGTGTTTTCTGAGGACCTGCTCCTGGCCCTTCATCTGCAAACACAAACAGAAATATTTGTTAAGCAATTCCACTTTATCCTCATCAGCTTGTACATATTCCTCCCCTACACCCTTGAGCCTGACAATCGAGGCTGGCGCTTCCCAGTAAGCCGGGTAAGCATGACAGGAGGGTGCCGGTGGCGGGGGGGGGGCACGATTGCTAGCCACTAGCCACCCACCGCTTCGAAAAAGAAAACAGCCGCGGGAACATTTCTCTGTTCCCGCGACTCTGCTCTCTTTTAAACTGCTGGGTCACAGAGTTTCTAACAGCAAGAAAAAGCATTTCTTGTTTCTCATAAGAAAGGAGCAAAGGGGGGGGGAGCTGAAAGGGAGCAGATACTGGCGAGCTGGATGGGAGCAGACATGAGTGAACTACACGGGGGGAACTGAAAGGGAGCAGACACGGGGGGAGCTGGAAGGGAGCAGACACTTGGGGATGGGGATGGAAGGTGGCTGGCCAATAGGAGGTGGTTGGAAGAGAACTGATATGGGGGAAGGTGGGGGCTAGAACGGAGCTCACATGGGGGATTGGAAGGGAGCGGAAAAGAGGGGAAGGGGGAGGCTGGAGGGAAGGTAGGGGTTTGAAGGGAGCTGACACCCAGGGATGGCACTGGAAAGCAGATGGACAGAGGAGAGGGCGACTGGAAGGGAACTGACATAGGAGGGGGCACTGGGACTGGAAGTTCGCTGATATCCGGGATGGTATTTGGACTAGAAGGGGCTGGATGATGGAGAAGGAGGGGGACTAAAAGGCGATAGACACCACGGGCGGTGCTGGGAATGCAAGGGGGTTGACACTGGATAGTACAGGAAGGGGAGGCTGTAAAGGGGACTAATACTGGGGTGGGTTACCGGCACTGTTCCCTCTAAGCTGTGCGCGTGCACACACATCGCCGAGCAAGCGCACATACTTTACAACAGAGCGCACAAAAATTACAGCTCTGATTCTGATAGAAAACAACACAGACGTCTTAAAATTTAAAAGTTATGATTGTAATTACTAGAAATTTCCCGCTTAATTTAGTAATCGTCTATTTTCATTTAATTTGATTAAAATCAATGTGGTGTACATACTGTATTCTGACGTGCAGTCAAATTTTAAAGTATAACACTCCGAGTGTCGTTATGAGGTGCACAAAAATTTAACCTTCCTTCAAAAGCTACACACAGCTGATATTTTATGCGCACACAGCCTACAGAAAATTAGAGGGAACATTGGTTACCGGGACTGGAAAAAGGTTGATGGAAGAAAAAGAAGACAGCAAAAGGAGAGACAAGAAATGGCAGATGACCTACAGACCATAGAAAAAGTGCTAAGAGAAGACAGAGGAAAACAGAAACTTCAGATCAGGACCAGCATGATCAAAAATCAGACAAAGGTAGAAACATAATGACAGAAAAAGACCACATGGCCTATCTAGTCTGTCCTTCCATATCAACAACTACAACAGTCCCCTTTTTTCCTTTAGAGATCCTCTGTGTTTGTCCCATGCTTTTTTGAATTCAGATACTGTCCTCATCTCTACCACCTCCACTGGGAGACTATTCCACGGATCCACCACTCTTTCCATAAAGAAATATTTCCGCATATCACTCATGAATCTATCCCCCTTCACCCTCATCCCATGTCCCCTCGTAGCAGAACTTGCTTTTAATTGAAAGAGGCTCCCCCCCTGTACATTTATTCCACGGAGGTATTTAAACATCTCAATCATATCACCTCTATCCCGCCTTTCCTCTAAAGCAACGGTGGGCAAGTCTGGTCCTGGAGAGCCGCAGACCAGTCAGGTTTTCATGATGAATATTCATGAGATCTATTTGCATCCACTGCCTTCCATTGTATGGAAATAGATCCATGAATATTCATTAGGGACCTCATGAAAACCTGACTGGTCTGCGGCTCTACAGGACTGGACTTGCCCACCCCTGTTCTAAGATGTACATATTAACATCCTTAAGTCTGTCCTCATATGCTTTATGATGAAGACCACTAACCATTTTACTAGCCACCCTCTGTACTGACTCCATCCTGTTTATATCCTTTTGAAGGTGCGGTCTCCAGCATTGCGCACTATACTCCAAATGAGGTCGCAACAAAAACTTATACAGAGGCACTATCACCTCCTTTTTTCTGCTAGCCATTCCTCTCCTTATGCACCCAAGCATCCTTCTAGCTTTTCCCGTCGCCTTTTCCACCTGTTTAGCTACTTTAAAATCATCAGACACAACCACGCCTAGGTCCCACTCTTCTTTAGTGGACAAAAGTACTTCACCCCCTATACTATATTGCTCCCTTGGATTGCTGCAGCCCAAATGCATGACCTTACATTTTTTAACATTAAATCCCAGCTGCCAAATTCTAGACCATTCTTCAAGCTTAGCTAGATCCCTCCTCATGTTATCTACACCTTCCTGGGTGTCTGCTCTGTTGCAGATTTTGGTATCATCCGCAAAGAAGCAAACCTTACCAGACAGCCCTTCCACTATATCACTAACAAAGATGTTAAAATAATTTTATTTTCAATTTAGTGATTGGACTTTGTGCTATCTTTATATTTTATACAGTATGGGGAAATGCCTCTTATCTTCTGTGGCACCGCATGCAGAGTCTGGCTTCTTGGGGTTTCATTTTATTTTTTGTCTACATATTTTTTAGTTTTACTTTAGGATGTGGTCACTTATTCTTTACTTGGTGAGGGTCTTTGATCCGAATGTGTGACCAAAGCCACAGGTGTTCTGTTAACATGGAGTTTGTATGCAGGGATCTGTACTGTAGTAATTTGATGTGTACAGATTTTCAAAAAGGTGTACGGAGGGTTTGGGGCCCACTGAAGTATTTGCAGTGCTGCTTTTTTCTGGGTAGGCCCCTTATTGTATGAGATTTGGAAATGTATGCTCGTATGTTATGATAGATTTGACTTTGTAGATTTTCAGTGACTTTTGCAGTGTTTTATATTAGCTCACCATATGCCTGGCACTGGAGAATGTTTATGTTGTTGTTAGTGAGATGACCAGAATCAGATTTTATTTATTTTATTTGGACTATCAAAGCCTATTTATTTTATTTATTTATTTATTTATTTAGACAGTTTTGTATACCGCCTTATCCTTCAATCAAAACGGTCACAACACAATTGGGGGATACATTTAACAATGGGGATATGAGACACATACACTAATGCTTACAGGGAACATGGGCAATGGAGGGCTAAGTGGCTTGCCCAAGCAGCATCTGTGGGACTAGAAACCCCAGTCCTTCTGGCCCAAGGTTGCTGTCCTCTAGTGGGATTTGAACCCCCGACCTTCCGGCCTGAAGTACCTTGCCCCAACCACTAGGCTACTCCTCCCTGTATTTGTATGATGCTAAGTATTTACTGCTAAGTATTTTTATTTTGGTTATGCATTTGCTCTTTTGCTGCAATTTTCTTACAACACTGGATTTGAAGGAGAAATACTATTATCGCTTGAAAAGAACATAAGAACATAAGATATGCCATACTGGGTCAGACCAAGGTCCATCAAGCCCAGTATCCTGTTTCCAACAGTGGCCAATCTAGGTTATACATACCTAGCAGTTTCCCCAAAAGACACAGGTTCCACAATGCTTGTACTGAGTCAAGCATTGATATCCTGGGTCCCTTCTTGGTTTATGAACCTTTCCTCCAAGAACTTGTCCAAACCTTTTGTAAACCCAGCTATAACAACAGCCTTTACTACATCCTCCGGTAACAAATTCCAGAGTTTGATAACATGGTGAGTGAAAAAATATTTTCATTTATTAGTATTAAATAGTTTACCCTGTAGCTTCATTGCATGTCCCCTAGTCTTTCTATATTCTGATAACGTAAACAATCGATCTACGTTTACCCGTTCCACTCCGCTCATTAATTTATAGACTTATATCTCCCCTCAGCCGTCTGTATTCCAGGTTAAAGAGCCCTAACCTTTTTAGCCTTTCTTCATAGGAGTATCTCCTTCCATTCCCTTTACCATTTTGGTGGCTCTGCTCTGAACCTTTTCTAATAACGCTATATCCTATTTAAGTCACGGCGACCAAAACTGCACACAATATTCAAAGTGCGGTCTCACCATGAAATGATATAGAGGCATTATAATATCTTGTTTTATTTTCCATTCCTTTCCTTACCATACCTAGCATTCTATTTGTTCTCTTGGCCGCCGCTGCACACTGGGCCGAGGGTTTTAACATGTTATCCACAATGACGCCTAAATCTTTTTCCTGGGTGGTAGTTCCTAATGTGGAACCTTGCATCGTGTAACCATAGTTTGGGTTGTTCTTCCCTAGGTGCATAACTTTGCACGTCCACATTAAATTTCATCTGCCATTTTGATGCCAAGTCTTCCAATTTATCAAGATCCTCTTGCAATTTTCCACAATCCTCTTGGGTTTTAACAACTTTAAATAGTTTTGTATCTGCAAATTTGATAACCTCACTTGTTATTCCCATTTCCAGGTCATTTATGAATATGTCAAAAAGCAGCGGACCCAGCACAGATCCCTGGGGTATACCACTATTCACCTTTCTCCATTGGGAAAATTGGTTTTTTAGCCCTACCCTCTGCTTTCTATCTTTTAACCAGTTCCTGATCCACAATAGTACACTGCCTCCTATCCCATGATAATTTAGTTTTGCCAAAAGTCTCTGATAAGGGACCTTGTCAAAGGCTTTCTGAAAGTCCCGATACACTATATCAACCGACTCACCTTTGTCCACCTGTTTATTCACACCTTCAAAAAAACATAACAGATTAGTAAGACAAGATTTGCCTTGTCTAAAGCCATGTTGGCTGTCTCCCATTAGGCCATGACTATCTACATGCCGAGTAATTTTGTTCTTTATGATGGTTTCTACCATTTTCCCGGTACGGACGTCAGGCTCACCGGTCTGTAGTTTCCCGGATCACCCCTGGAACCCTTTTTAAAAAATTGGCGTTACGTTGGCGCTCCTCCAATCTTCAGGTATTACAGATTATTTTAATGGAAGTTCACAGATTACTAATAGCAGGTCTGCAATCTCATATTTCAGTTCTTTCAACACCCTTGGATGTATACCATCCGGCCCAGGTGGTATGCTACTCTTCAGTTTATCTAATAGTTGTAATACATCTTCCCAATGTATCGATATTTCCTTCAATTCTTCCGCACCTTTAAATACCACTTCAGTCATGGGTAACATCCCTACATCTTCCTCAGTAAAGACCGAAGCAAAGAATTCATTCAATCTCTCCGCTATCGCCTTGTCGCCTCTTAGTGCCCCTTTAACCCCTCTCATCTAATGGACCAACTGACTCTCACAGGTTTTTTGCTATGAATGTACTTGAAAAAGTCTTTATTTCACATTTTTGCTTCCGCAGCAAGCTTCTTCTCAAATTCCCTCTTTGCCTGCCTTATCAATGCCTTGCATTTGACTTGCCAGTGCTTGTGTCGTTTCCAGGTTTCGTCATTTGGCTCTTTTTTCCATTTCCTGAAAGATGCTTTTTTGGCAACAGCCGCCTCTCTGACTTCACCTTTAAACCATGCTGGCAGTTTTTTGGACTTCCTTCCACTTTTCTTAAAGCGTGGAATACCGCTGGTCTGGGCTTCCAAGACAGTATTTTTCAACAACACCCAAGCTTGATGTAAGTCTTTAACCTTTGCAACTGCTCCTTTTAGTCTTTTCTTAACCGTTTTCCTCATTTTATCATAGTCTCCCTTTTGAAAGTTAAAAGGTAGTACTGTGGATTTCCTTACTATCTCTCCTCCACTAATTAAATCAAATACGATCATGCTATGATCTCTATTGCCAAGTGGCCCCAACACCCTTATCTCTTGCACTAGATCTGGTGTTCCACTAAGGACAGGTCTAATATGGCTTCCCCTCTGGTCGGTTCATGAACCAGTTGCTCCAAGAAGCAGTCATTTATTTCATCTAGGAACTTTATCTCCCTAGCATGTCCTGCTGTGATACTGACCCAGTCGATACCGAGGTAATTGAAATCACCCATTATTATTACTGCGCTGTAACTTTTGTTAGCGTCCTTGATTTCTTTGAGCATTTCATCATCCATTTGTTCATTCTGGCCAGGCGGTCGATAGTACACCCCCCACTGCCATCGCCTTCCCTTTTTTACATGGGATTTCAATCCATAGAGATTCTACAGCAAATTTTGTTTCCTGCAAAACTTTAATCCTTTCTGACTCAATGCCCTCTCTGACATAGAGCGCAACCCCTCCACCAATTTGATCAGCTCTATCATTACGATATAGTTTGTACCCAGGTATCAGTGTCCCACTGGTTGACCTCCTTCCACCATGTCTCTGATATTCCAATCATATCTAACCTCTCATTTAGTGCTATATATTCTAACTTTCCCATCTTATTTTTTAGACTTCTAGCATTTGCATACAAGCATTTTAGAGACTATTTTATTCATATTAATTTGGCTATTGGTAGGCATGGGTAATTTGGGATCTTTAAACTCTGTCTGCTCCATACTTGAGGGCATTTGGGCTGCTTCACTCTTTTTTGGAACCTCTCTGCTTTTGGTAGTATCCTTCAAGGTACATTCTTCCGAACCATGCGCTCTTGGGCGACTGTCGGCTTTCCCCTATTATCTAGTTTAAAAGCTGCTTTAAAATAGTTCACAAAGTGGTTTTGGGAAAAAGGAGGGTAGGGTGCAGCCAATATTAATAATGAGGGAGAGGCACCAATTTATAGGTTGCAGGGGGCACTAGAAACCCTTAGCACCGGCCCTGCTGACAATACCACTTTTGACCTTCCTCCTATCATTAACATATCTGAAAAAGGTCTCATCCTCAACCCCCTCCATTCCTCCCCCCCCCTCCCTTTTATTGCATTGGTTAGTTCTTCTTATTTTTGTATCTTTGCTTTTCTGACTACTTTGCTAGCTTCTCAAGTTTTTCCAAATATAGATAACCATCTTCCTCTTGGTGATCGCTTGTATTTTATAAAGGCCTCTCTCTTACTCTTCACTTTTTCAGCTACTTCTTTTGAGAACAATAGTGGCCTCCTTTTCCTTTTACATTTATTTATCTAACAAAAAGGTTTGTTGCCCTTAAAATATTCCCTTTCAGTTTTGCCCATTGCTTTTCTCCCTCAGTCCAACTCTCTGGTCACCCAAAGATGTTATTTATGGTGCAGCAGGAAATGGTGCAGGGTGTGTCAAGGCACCTCTTATATGTAGTCTGCATCCTAAGTGCTATAAGATGTTAATTTTTTCATGAGATATAAGTGCTAAAATGAAAACCTGCATATTGAAAGTCAAAGCTTAACCACAGCTTATTAGTTCTCAGGTCGTCCATGAAATCCTTATAATATTATGCATCAGAGATGCTTGAATTACTTTCCCACACTAGGAATACAAAGTAAGTTGCTATTTGTACTATTTCTGCGAGTTTTTCTCCTTCCTTCATATTTTATTTAATTGTGTTGACATCAATGACTTGATATTTGTGGTGAAACACTTTGGTCCTGCTCCAATTTTCCTCAGGCTGCACTCTCTCTTTGTGGAACTTGGCCAAGTAATTATTTATGTATATTTAAATAAGGCTGTAGTAAGGCAACTTAACTGTGAGCAAGCATTTTTGTTTTCTTGTGTTAAGCTTGGATATCGCAACAAGCATGCTTTATGCATTTCCTCTGCCTAATTCCACATATTATCAAAATGACAGGAGGAGGAAAAGGAGCCTCATGTATAATGTAATAAAGTCAACAATAATATACACATTGGAGAAATGGGGCTTGCTTAAAACCAACAAAACAAAGTTTCATCAGAATAGCTGAGATGTATAGGTCCTCTTTTTTGAATCCACAATACAATATGTTTCTTTTTGTCCATGATGGCAAAAAGAATGAATGGAACTTTCCTTGTCACCCTCATGAAGTAAATTGAACTCTTTATTATTAATCTTAAGTGCTATACGTTTGACTGCAGGAGCTGGTGGATGGCAGTGCTACTCTGTAAGGTCATACCATGAAGTGTCTAAATCTCAACCTGAACCTACAGCAAGTTTCCCATTTTTGTAGCTTCATTTTAGCAGTGACTAAAATATGCAGCATTGCTCTTAACACACCTAAAACACAGGTTCTGTTGTGAATTAGCATGTGTTTGCTTCAACAAATGGATCTGGAATGAGCAGTTATTAACGGAAGACCATAATAGGTTTAAATAAGAATCGTGGCATCCAATTTGGTCATTAACCGTCTAGAACTTACCACTCAGCCAGTCACTACTGGTTAAATAATACAGTCTGTACGTCTCCTGTGCTGTATTAGAAAGTTCTGTAGTGGTTGATATGGAAGGGCAGACTAGAAAGGCCACATCTTTTCTGCAGTCATGTATCTATAATGAGGGTTGTCTCAGGAGGTGGTTATGTTTCCACTCGTTATTTTTATATAAATTTACAAACTTTGGACTAGATTTACTAACATGCATTAAATGGGTTAAATAATGTGTTAAGCTGTATTAACATTCTAAATGGTTTAATGGGATAATGGTATATTTTTCCCTTTTCTGTTGTTTTAACACTTAAAAAGTTGATCTAATCCTATTTAAGAGGACATTAAAAAGTCAAAGATTCTGGTGTGCATAAGTTTTGATAGCTATTACCTTTCACTTTCCTCTACTTTCATTACTCCTTTCCCCTCACCTCATTCCAAAAATCATATTTGCTTTCCCAGTGTGCATCCCTCTACATTCCTGCTCTTGCAGCACTTCTACCACCCAAAAAACAAGCAAACCTTCATAGCATATCATGCTTAAACCCAGCACAACGCTGAGCTCAGCACAGAACAGAAAACAACTAAATCACCACAGACTACAATTTTCACAGCTGCATGTATGTACTGGTAAACGTAGATCGATTGTTTACCTTACCAGAATATAGAAAAACTAGGGGACATGCAATGAAGCTACAGGGTAAACTATTTAAGACTAATAAAAGAAAATATTTTTTCACTCAACGTGTAATCAAACTCTGGAATTTGTTACCGGAGGATGTAGTAAAGGCTGCTAGTGTAGCTGGGTTTAAAAAAGGTTTGGACAAGTTCCTGGAGGAAAGGTCCATAAACCATTATTAAGAAGGGACCCAGAATATCAATGCTTGAACCAATACAAGCACTGTGGAACCTGTGTCCCTTGGGGAAACTGCTAGGTACATATGACCTAGATTGGCCACTGTTGGAAACAGAATACTGGGCTTGATGGACCTTGGTCTGACCCAGAATGGCATATCTTATGTTCTTATGTTGTAATTATGGCCTCAAGTAAATTAGAGTGAGTGGAAGATGAGGAGCATACTTCATAGCCTTTGATTGGGGAAGAAAGAAGTTTTTCTTAGCTTCCTGTGGACATCAGTTCAAAAATCAAAGTGTCTGTGCTGCTGCCTTACCCATATCACAGGTCATGTTCCAATAAACAGAAATTCCTTATCGTTCCTCCAGTTCAGTCCTCTACCTCTGGGTTGCCAATCTCCTCCTGCAGCCTGGAGACTGGTATGTCAGAATCATGACATCACTGGATATAGCCTGCCGGACACTCCCATCAGACCCAGTGTGACCAGTCTCCAGGCAGCAGGAGGACTTTGTGAGCCTAGTAGGGCTCACTAGAGGAACGAATAAGGAGCATAGAGAATAGATTAGTTTAGTGTTTGGGTTTATTTTCTTGGCTTTATTATCTGCTTTTATTTTGGGCTCTGCGCCTTTAAATAAAAAAAAAAAAAACCAACACAGAGAAGCATTGAACAGACTAGAGGCAGCAGGAGAGATTATATACCTTTCTTCACTGCTCCTGGCTTAGCGGTTTTTATTTTCTCACGCCTTAGTGCCCCTCTGTCTCTGGGACTCCTCTCCCCCTGGATTTGTCGGGGGAGAGCTTCCCTGCGGGTCTTCTTGTTCTACCGGAACCGCACAGCAAGCAAGCACGCTGCTGCGGTGAACCGGTTACAGATCCCTGCAGAACTGCAAGTAATTTGCCGATGGCTCTTGGGGCTAGACAGAGCCGTGCTGTAAGGGAGACACTTTCAAGTGGACAAGCTTTGTTCGGGGGAGTTTCCTGTGCTGTCTGCTCGGCGAGGGCAGCAGGGCCAGGCTGGAAGTTTCGCGCCGCGTTTTGGCGCCCTCTTTCCCTCCAGACTGTCGGTGGCCATTTTACAGCGGTACGAGGAGCCGCGTGGCTGCCGGGCAGCGGGGAAGCTGCGCGGTAGCAGCGAAGACGGAGAAATTTGTTTTGATCCTTTGGAGACAAAGGAGGACGTAGTCAGCATTCCCTTTATTGCGGGGTTTTCTTAATTTCATATTTTTGATTGCAACGCTAAGCGGCTTCCTGAAGGGGGGGGGAAGTTTACTCCGGGCCCTTAGAAGGTTCATTTCTCTTCAATTTGCTCTCTTAATAAGGGCTGTACGTTTTTAATTTTTGCTGTGGGTGCTCAGGTTTTCCTTAGCTGGCAAATAAAAAAAAAAAAAAAAGGAAAAGCAGAGAATATAGAGTTCTGAAGGGTTTTGGGCTGTTTGCTTCCCCAAGTCTCAGAACTATCTGAACTTTCTTGGTAGCGTTCTCGAGTAGAGTTTGATGGCTACGAGACCACAGTATGTGGTGTGTGGCACCCGGAGAGGCACGGTGGTAGAGTCTGGGATTTGCCACGGTTGCGCAACTCTTTCTTCCTCAGTGGAACAAATGGATAAAGGGGCCCCTGAGGCACAAGGGGCGTCGGGGGGGCCGGCGCCAGAGTTAGCGCAGGGTTCCGGGCAGGGGTCTGGCGTGGTGGAGACGGCAGGGACATCTGGACTCCTGTCGGCCTCGGGATCCTCAGATCTAGGGGAGTTTTGCCCGGATTTCATCTTGCTAATGCACCAAGCTTTTTGCTTGCAGCGGCAGGGCAAGTTGCCTGGACCGTGGCCGCTACCGGTACTTTCTCAACAGACCGAAGTTGCTGAGGATAGAGGGGCAGGGCCTTCGGCGCCTAAGAGGACTCGGACGCAAGCCCTATCGTCCGCAGAATATGAGTGGACGGAAATGGTGGCTCCCGACTGGGAGCAGGAAGAGGAGTCAGAGGATCTGGAGAAATGAGAGATCCCTGAACCCGAAGATCAGGCTAAGATCATTCGAGTTTTTCGGAGAGAGGAGCTTACCGCGCTGATCACGGAGTCCTTGCAAATGCTGAATCTAGCGACTCCATCTCTTAGTGAAGAAGAGTTAGAGGATCCGCTCATTCAGGCTGTGCGACAGACGCAGGTGGCGTTTCCGGTGCACAGGTTGGTAGACCGCATGATTCAAGATGAATGGGACAAGCCAGAGGCAGGGCTCAGAGGAGTGAAGACTATGAATAGGCTTTATCCTCTAGCCGACAAGGATAAGGACAGAAAAAGTGAAGAAAAAGAGGGAGGCCTTCATGAAATACAAGAGATCACAGAGAGAGGAAGACAGGCATCTGTATTTGGAAAAACTTAGAGAAGCTAGCAAAGTAGTCAAGAAGGCAAAGATTCAAAAGGAGGAGGAAATAGCCAATGCAATAAGATGGGGGGATAAGACATTTTTCAGATATATTAGTGAGAAGAGGAAGGGCAAAAGTGGTATTGTCAGACTCAAGGGTGCAGGGGGGGGAATATGTAGAAGCTGATAAGGATAAAGTGGAATTGCTTAACAAATTTTTTTGTTCTGTGTTCACAGATGAAGAACCAGGAGCAGGACCTCAGAAAACACCCACAAATAAGAACAGAAGCAAGGGACATCTTGAACAATTTTCAGAAGACTGTGTTCGTGAGAAACTAGCTCAACTTAAAGTAGACAAAGCGATGGGACCAGATGGGATACACCCTAGAATACTGAGGGAACTTGGGGATGTTCTAGCAACTCCACTGACTGACCTTTTCAATGCCTCGGAGTCGGGAGTGGTGCCAAAGGACTGGAGAGAGGCTCATGTGGTGCCTTTACACAAAAGCGGAAGTAAGGATGTGGTTGAAAACTACAGGCCGGTTAGTTTAACTTCGGTGGTGAGTAAATTATTGGAAACGCTGCTGAAAGAGAAAATAGTGAGGTTTCTGGAGTCCAGCGGATTACAGGATCCGAGGCAGCATGGATTCACCAGAGGCAGGTCTTGTCAGACAAATCTGATTGATTTCTTTGACTGAGTGACCAGGGAATTGGACCGAGGGAGAGCTCTAGATGTGGTGTATTTAGATTTCAGTAAAGCCTTTGACACTGTTCCTCACAGGCGACTTATAAACAAACTGAGCACCCTAGGGATGGACCCTAAAGTTACTGCTTGGGTTAGAAATTGGTTGGGTGGGAGGCGACAAAAAGTACAAGTAAATGGAGCTCACTCTGAGGAGAAGGATGTTACCAGTGGTGTGCCCCAGGGATCTGTCCTTGGTCCGATTTTTTTTAACATCTTTGTTAGTGATATAGCGGAAGGGCTGTCGGGTAAGGTTTGTCTCTTTGCAGATGATACCAAAATCTGCAATAGAATAGACACCCAGGAAGGTGTAGATAACATGAGGGGGGGATCTAGCTAAGCTTGAAGAATGGCCTAGTATTTGGCAGCTGGGATTTAATGTTAAAAAATGTAAGGTCATGCATTTGGGCTGCAGCAATCCAAGGGAGCAATACAGTATAGGAGGTTAAGTACTTTTGTCCACTAAAGAAGAGCGGGACCTAGGCGTGGTTGTGTCTGATGATCTTAAAGTAGCTAAACAGGTAGAAAAGGAGACGGCAAAAGCTAGAAGGATGCTTGGGTGCATATGGAGAGGAATGGCTAGCAGAAAAAAGGAGGTGATAATGCCTCTGTATAAATCTTTGATGCGACCTCATTTGGAGTATGGTGTGCAATTCTGGAGACCGCACCTTCAAAAGGATGTGAACAGGATGGAGTCGGTGCAGAGGGTTGCTACTTATTGCTTATTGTTTACATAACATTTGATATACCGCCCCCCGTTACATCGGGGCGGTTTACAATATAAATAAAATCATCAAGTCAGAAACGGAAAGAGAAAGTTACAATTACTTGAAGAAAGGAAGGAAGGAAAACAGAGGACGGGGGAAGATAGGAAGATAGAGTCAGAGTCAGCTAGATCCAGGAAAGGCACAGGAGAACAGATGAGTTTTGAGAAGGGAACGAAACTTAGGATATGATTCTTCCAGACGGAGGGCAGTGGGTACTAAAATGATTAATGGGCTTCATTATAAAGCATATGACGACAGACTTAAGGATCTTAATATGTACACCTTAGAGGAAAGGCGGGATAGAGGTGATATGATTGAGATGTTTAAATACCTCCGTGGCATAAATGTTCAGGGAGAGAGCCTCTTTCAATTGAAAGCAAGTTCTGCTACGAGGGGACATGGGATGAGGGTGAAGGGAGATATTTCCGCATATCACTCCTGAATCTATTTCTTTACAGAAAGAGTAGTGGATCCATGGAATAGTCTCCCAGTGGAGGTGGTAGAGATGAGGACAGTAACTGAATTCAAAAAAGCATGGGACCAACACAGAGGATCTCTAAAGGTAAAAAGTGGACTGTTGTAGTTGTTGTTATGGAAGGACAGACTAGATAGGCCATGTGGTCTTTTACTGTCATCATGTTTCTATGGTTTCTATGTTTAGGTTGCCCCGGGTGGATGCAGCGGTGACAGCGGTGACGAAAAAGACCACTATTCTGGTGGAAGGCGGTGCGGCGTTGAAGGATGCACAGGACCGTAAGGTTGAGAGTTTGCTGAAGCAGGTTTTTGAAGCGGACGCACTGTCCTTGCAAGCGTCCATTTGTGGTGCTTGGGTAGCTCGGGCTTGTCTACATTGGGTCCAGCGGCTGCGTCTTTCATCTCACCTGGACCAGGAGGAGCTCAGGGAACTCGGCCGCCTGGAGTCCGGCACGGCATATTTGGCTGTTAATTACGATTTGATCAGAGCCCTCGCTAATAGCATGGCGTCTGTGGTGGCAACCCGCAGATTGGTGTGGTTGTGTAACTGGGCGGCAGATAGTTCGTCCAAATCCCGCCTGGGTAAGTTGCCCTTTAAGGAGCGATTGCTTTTTGGAGAAGACTTAGATAAATTAGTGAAAGATCTTGGGGAGACCAAAGGTGGTAGACTACCCGAGGATAAGCCCAAGCCAGGGAAGTCCGGACTGGGTCCTCGGGGGCAGTTTTGGTATTTCCGCAGGTTCCACGCTTCGCGTTTCGGTGGTTTCCAGAGAGGGCGGTCTTCCTCATGGGGTCAAGGCTTTCGGGGCTTTCGAGGAGCAAATAGGGGCTTCGCAGCCGGGTCTGCGCCGGCATCGCGAAAGCCACAATGAAGTGAGGTGGGTCCAGGTGGACGAAATGGCGATTGGAGGGAGGCTTCGCAAGTTTCTGCCTGCCTGGACCCAAATCACGTCCGACCAGTGGGTGTTGGAAATAGTTGTTCAGGGATACTCTCTGGAGTTTGCACAGCCCGTGCGGGACTCGTTCGTCATGTCTCCTTGCAGAGGCCCACGAAAGGCGCTGGCAATTCGCACGACTCTGCGATGTCTCATGCTTTTAGGGGCAGTCGTGGAAGTGCCGGAGAGCAAGCACAGCCAGGGCCGGTACTCCATTTATTTCGTGGTGCCAAAGAAAGGCGGTGCGCTGCAGCCCATTTTGGATCTCAAGGGCGTGAATCGTTGTTTAAGAGTGCCATATTTTCGGATGGAGACGTTACGGTCCGTCATTGTGGCGGTACGACAAGGGGCATACTTGACGTCGCTAGACCTCACCGAGGCGTACTTGCATATTCCCATTCGGTCAGCTCATCAAAGGTTTCTGAGGTTCGCTTTTCCTTGGGGACACTTCCAGTTTCAAGCGTTGCCCTTCGAGTTGGCAACCGCGCCGCAAAGTTTCACCAAAATCATGGTGGTGGTGGCAGCGGCGTTGCGCAGAGAAGGAATCTTGGTACATCTGTATCTCGACAATTGGTTAATTCGGGCAAAGTCCAAGGAAGAGAGTATACAGGTGACAAACCACGTGGTCCGATTTCTCCAAAGTCTTGGTTAGGTGGTCAACCCGCTCAAGAGCAGGTTGGAGCCGTCTCAGAACCTGGAGAACCTGGGGGTTCGGTTCGACACGGAGAGCGGCCGGGTGTTTCTTCCGGAGTCACGAGCCCAAAGCCTCAGGAAGTTAGTGCGTTCTTTCCGGGCCACTCCAGCGCCCTCAGCATGGGATTACCTATGCGTACTGGGAACGATGGCGGCGATGCTGGAGGCGGTTCCATGGTCCAAAGTTCATATGCGACCGTTGCAGAGGTCTCTTCTCCGGCGATGGTCGCACCAGAGGGATCCTTTGGGCAAGCGGTTGCCATGTCCCAGCAAGGTCCGGCAGTCCCTCAGATGGTGGCTGCTTCCCGGGTCATTGGCGGCAGGGATGCCATTGGAGCAGCTGGAGTGGCTTCCATTGTTGGACGCCAGCCTTGGGGGCTGGGGAGCCCACTGTGAGAGCCGGTTTGTGCAGGGTGTTTGGTCCCCGCTGGAGAGCTCTTGGTCGATCAATCGCCTGGAACTCCGAGCGATCTTCAGGGCCCTGCAAGCGTTCGAGACGTTAACACCCGGACCGCCCGACCGGTCACTATCAGACAACTCGGCGGCAGTCGCCTACATCAATCGTCAGGGCGGCACGGGGAGTGCGGCCATGGAGGAAGAGGCGGACATGTTGTTTGACAGGGTAGAGAGTAGGCTGTCGGCGATTTCGGTGGCACACATCGCCGGCAAGGACAATGTGATGGCCGATTTTCTCAGCAGAGTACAAGTGGATGCAGGGGAGTGGGAACTGCATCCAGACGTCTTTGCTCAAATAGTAGGCCGTTGGGGAAGTCCCATAGTGGATTTAATGGCGACCTTCCAGTCAGCAAAGGCCAGCCGTTTCTTCAGCAGAAGGCGCGAAAGAATGTCGGAAGGAATAGACGCACTATTGCATCAGTGGCCATTCCCGGGTCTTCTATATGTCTTCCCTCCTTGGGCGTTAATTGGTCAGGTGATTCAGCGGATCGAGGCTCATCCTGGGAGGGTGCTTCTGGTGGCACCCGATTGGCCGAGGCGCCCGTGGTACGCGGACCTAGTGTGGCTCCTGGATGGAGAGCCCTGGCGGTTTCCGACCAGGCTGGATCTATTGGTGCAGGGGCCGCTCTTCATGCCTCAAGTGGATCGATTCTCGCTTATGGTATTGGCCCTTGAAAGGGCTAGGTTGAGGAAGAGAGGTTATTCGTCGGCAGTCATAGCTATGTTGCTTAGGGCAAGGAAACAGTCCACCTCCCTGGTGTATGTTCGGACCTGGCGTATCTTTGAGGATTGGTGTTCGCGACGTCAACTTCGGGCGTCGATGGTAGCCCTTCCGTCGATTCTGAGTTTTCTACAGGAGGGGTTCGATAAAGGCCTAGCTGCCAGTACCTTGCGAGTGCAGCTGGCAGCTCGCTCCTGTTATCGTGGCAAGATTCAGGGAGTTAGTCTAGGCGCGCATGCAGATGTGTTGCGCTTTCTCAATGCAGTAGCCAAATTGCGTCCTTCAGGTAGTGTGTTTGTTCCTCCTTGGGATCTCAATTTAGTGTTAGCGGCTTTATCCAATCCTCCCTTTGAGCCGCTGCATCTGGCTTCGCTGAAGGACTTGACGTTGAAGGCCGTATTTCTGGTGGCCATCTGTTCGGCCAGGCGCATCTCCGAGCTGCAGGCACTTTCGTGCAAAGAGCCCTTTTTGTCGTTTTCTAAAAAAGATGGTACTGCGAACGGTTCCCTCTTTTCTTCCTAAGATAGTTTTGTCCTTTCATGTCAATCAGATGGTTTCCTTACCGGTGTTACGGGCGCAGGAAGGAGGCGTCGCAGATTGCAGCTTGTGCCGTTTGGATGTGAGAAGGGTCTTGAAGCACTATTTGCAGATGACGAAGGTGTTTCGCAAGTTGGATCGCTTGTTCGTTTTGTTTGGTGGAGTGCGCAAAAGGGAAGTGGCGGCAAAGGCTTCTGTAGCAAGATGGATTCGTGAGGCAATTGCTTCCGCCTATCTCCTTCAAGGTCGAGCAGTACCGGTGGGGTTACAAGCTCATTCTACTAGAGCGCAAGCGTCATCTTGGGCGGAGCACAGCTTGGTTCTTCTGGCAGACATTTGTAGAGCAGCGACCTGGTCATCCTTGCATACCTTCAGTAAACATTACCGTCTGGACGTGGCGGCGGCGAGTGATGCCCGCTTTAGATCGGCGGTATTGTGTTCTGGCTTGAAAGGTCCTCCCCACCGATTACTGCTCTGGTACATCCCAGAGGCAGAGGACTGAACTGGAGGAACGGATAAGGAAATGATAATTACACTTACCTGGTAATTGTAGTTCCTTGAGTGACGACAGTTCAGTCCTCGTTCCCACCCGGGGGTATTAGACTGTTTTCAGCTCAGTGGTGCATTCGCAGGACTTACTGGTAAGTTTGATTATTCATTATTCTCATTGTTCTATTTCCTTCCGCTATTTCAAAGCTTAGCGGGGAAGAGTGTGAGAAAGGTTTGTTAGCGAAGTTTGGGTTCTAGTTTTCTTATATGTACTGTAGCTACTTATTTGTTGCTCCTTTGAGTCTGCTTTGTTAAATAGTTTACACGGGGTCTGATGGGAGGTCCGGCAGGCTATATCCAGTGATGTAATGATTCTGACATACCAGTCTCCAGGCTGCAGGAGGAGATTGACAACCCAGAGGTAGAGGACTGAACTGTCATCACTCAAGGAACTACAATTACCAGGTAAGTGTAATTATCATTTAGAAACAGTGAACGTCTACCCAGAGCTAACATTTAGAATTGATATAATACATTGAACAGAATGCAAGTACTACAATAAAGCACAGTTACTTACCTGTAACAGGCGATCTCTGGGAACAGCAGGAATAAGTCTTCACATATGGGTATCGTCGGTACTGACGGAGCCTGCGCGGGAACGTTCCCCAGCGTCCAGTAAGAAAGCTTTTGGGAGCATCCCACAGCGCCTGCGCGCTGCCTTCCCGCCTTTCCCAACCGCCTCTCTCCAGTTCGAGTTTTAAAGCTGAGACAAAGAGAGAGAGAGAGGAAAGGAAAGATAGATAGAGAGATACAACTCCTAGGGGAGGTGGGTAGGTTGTGAAGACTTATTCCTGCTGTTCCCAGAGATTACCTGTTACAGGTAAGTAACTGTGCTATCTCCAGGAACAAGCAGGAATGAGTCTTCACATATGGGTACTCACTAGCTGCAGATGCCAGGGAGAGACCCCATGGGTGTGTGCCCTTGCAGAGGGCTCCACTTCCTCCCCATGGATCTCTGGCATCCAACCAGGGTAGGTGGGTAGGAGTTGATTAGGAATGGAACAGGTGTTTGAGGATAGCCTGGCCAAACGAGGTGGGAGTCCTTGTCCAAACAGTAATGGGCTGTGAAGGTGTGAACCAACGCCCAGTGGCCGCTCGACAGATCTGGTCGATGGACACCGAGTTTAGATGAGCCATTGAGGCTGCCATGGCTCTCACATTGTGAGCTGTGACATGGCCCTCCAGAGAAATGTTCTTACTCTGGTAGACGAAAGAAATACACTGAGCAATCCAGCTGGACAGTGTTCTCTTAGAGACTGGAAGTCCTAAATGAGAAGGATCAAAAGCAACAAAGAGTTGAGAAGACTTTCTATGTTGCTGTGTTCTTTGTAAGTAGAAAGCGAGAGCTCTCTTACAATCCAAGGTATGAAGATTCCTCTCTGCATTTGATGCATGAGGTCCTGGAAAAAAGACAGGTAAATATACCTCCTGGTTTAGATGAAAAGGCGAGACCACTTTAGGCATAAAGTGTGGATTGGTCCTGAGGACTACCTTATCATGATGGAACCTTATATAAGGTGGATTAGCCACCAAAGCTTACAGCTCACTGATGCGGTGTGCTGAGGTGACTGCAATGAGAAAAACAACTTTCCAAGAAAGAAATTTCAAGGAGGTGGTGGCTAAAGGTTCAAAGGGTGGCTTCATAAGCTGGCCAAGAACCAGGTTTAAGTCCCATGCCACTGGAGGTGGTCTAATGGGAGGTTTAGTTAAAAGAAGGCCTCTCATGAATCTTGCTATAAGAGGGTGAGAGGAGATAGGTTGTCCATTGAGAGGCTTGAGGGACACTGCAATAGCACTCAAATGGACTTTTACTGAATTCGTTTTCAGGCCTGCATGGGATAGATGCAGGAGATACTCTAGTAGAGAATTCAGAGGTATTGCAAGAGGGTTTAGACCCTTTTCTGAACACCAAATGGTGAATCTTTTCCATTTGAAAGCATAGGAACGTCGAGAAGGCGGCTTCCTAGAGGCATGAATAACATCTCTGACTTGTTGAGAGAGATGAAAATCTTGAAGGTCTAGGCCCTCAGCAACCAAGCCCTGAGATGGAGCGATTGGGGGTTTGGGTGCCACAATGTTCCGTCTTCCTGGGACAGAAGGTCTGGTGCAGAGCCTAAGTACAGGGAAGGAGCTTGAGAGAGATGCAGAAGTAGAGGGTACCACACTTGGCATGGCCAATGTGGTGCTATAAGGATCATGGTCCCTCGATCTCTCTGAAGCTTGAATAGTGTTTTGGGAATTAGGGAATTGGTGGAAAGGCATAAAGGAAGTCTTGACCCCAGTGAAGGAGGAAGGCATCCTTGGCCTGAACTCCCTGACACGGAATTCTGGAACAGAACCGGGGAAGTTTGGCATTGCATGGACTTGCAAAGAGGTCTATGTCCGGGGTTCCCCAAATTTGTAAAATCCTGGCTACCTGGTCCATGTGGAGGGACCACTCGTGTGGGAGCAGAACTCGACTGAGTCTGTCCGCCCAAGAGTTTTGAATACCTTGAAGATATACTGCCAGAAGATGGATGTGATGCTCTCTGGCGAAGGCCCACAGTCGCAAAGCTTCGTTGCAAAGCAACAGAGCCAGTCCCTCCCTGCTTGTTTACATAGAACATGGCTACTTGATTGTCCATATGGATATGGACTGTCCTGTAGCTGAGCAGGGAATGGAACACTCTGAGAGCTAAGAATATTGCTCTGAGTTCCAAGAGATTGATATGCAGAGAAGTCTCCTGTGGAGACCAGATGCCCTGGGTGGAGAGATCTTGCAGATGAGCTCCCCAACCCTTTGGAGAAGCATCTGTTGTGAGAGTTGCTTGGGGTAACGGTTGCTGAAAAGGGGACCCCAGCAACAGGTTCTGAGAGGACTTCCACCACTGGAGAGACCAAAATAGACGACTGGAGTTTGCTATTTTGTCTGACAGGCAACCTGATGCCTGAGTCCATTGGGTGGACAAAGTCCATTGAGCTGCCCTCATGTGAAGGCGAGCATATGGAACCACATGCACGGTGGATGCCATGTGGCCTAATAGTTGTAACATCTCTCGAGCAGTTAATTGGGACTTTAACTGAATCTGGGAGGCTAACTGCACCAGACGTAGGCAACGGGCCTGAGGAAGATAGGCCCTTGCAGTTGTGGTATCCAGCAAGGCCCCTATGAACTCCAGAGACTGAGTAGGGGTGAGATTGGATTTTGGGATGTTTATTACTAGTCCCAAATACTGAAGGATACGCATTGTGCAGGTTAGACAAGTCTGGGCCTCTGACTGGGATGAGGCTCGAATGAGCCAGTCATCCAGATATGGGAAGACGAATATTCCTAGAGTGCGGAGAAATGCAGCTACTACTGCCATGCATTTCATGAACACCCTTGGTGCAGAGGCCAGACCGAAAGGAAGCACCCTGTATTGGTAGTGCTTTCCTTGAAAAAGGAACCAAAGGAACCTTCTGTGTGTGGGATGGATGAAGACATGGGTGTACGCATCCTTGAGATCTAGAGAACAAAGCCAATCCTGACTCTGAAGGTATGGAAGCAGAGCCCCTAGAGAAATCATTTTGAATTTCTCCTTGAATAGAAACTTGTTCAATTCTCTGAGATCTAATATGGGTCTGTAGCCCCCTGTTTTCTTTGGGATAAGAAAATAAGGGGAGTAGAACCCTGAACCCTGTTGAAGAAGAGGTACTTCTTCTATTGCCCCTTGGGCAAGAAGGGTAGCAATCTCCTGACCTAGAAGGTTGAGGAGAGATGTTGGAGAATTGAACTGTTTCACCATGGTGTGAGGAGGAAGGTTTAAAAGTGAAGCTTGTACCCTTCCTTTATGATGGAGAGGGTCCATTGCTCTGCTGTGATTTGCTCCCATCTGGGAGCAAAGTAAGTCAACCTTCCTGGAATGGTGAGGGGCTCTGGGTTTCCCAGAGCTAGAAAGGCTAAGTTCTCTAGTTGCAAGTCAAAGGCCTTGAGGAGGCTGAGGCTGCTGGGCTGTGGTAGGCTTGGCAGCCTATTGACTTGGCCTGTTTAGGTGGTTGCTGACGCTTTGCAGCAAAACGACCTGCAGAAGATGCCTGCCCATGAGTAGGATAATATCTTCCCTTTTTAGAAAAATATGTATTTTTGAACAATCTTTTCTTAACAGGGGCAGAAGTAGACTTTGAAAGTCGATCCAAAGCAGAGTTCTCAGCATCCATCTGAGTGGCCTTTGCTTGCCAATCCCTGCCAAACAGGTTTTCACCTGTACAAGGAAGGTTTCCCAACTCATCTTGGACCCAGGGTTCCAAATCAGAGGCTTGTAACCAAGCAATTCTGCGTGCACCTATGGCAATAGCCGTGGCTCTGCTTACACACTCAAAAGAGTCAAAGGCTGCACGGTTGGAGAATTTGGAAACATCTTGAGCATGTTTGAGCCAAGTGAGAAATTCCTGCCTTTTATCTTCTGAAATAAAAGGAGCTAAAGTCTGCAGATGATCTGTGACTTCTTTTAGAAACATCCCCATATAGATACTATAGGAGTTGATTCTGGCAGCAAGCATATTGGCCTGGAAAATCCTTCGGCCAAAAGCATCTAGAGTCCTGGAGGGTTAGATGAGTGTCTCTTTGCACTCTTTATTTTCATCACAGCAGACTCAACCACAATAGAGTGGTGAGGAAGCGGAGTCCTATGAAAACCAGGACAGGGAGGGACACGGTACATGGTGTCTAACCTGCGAGAATGAGGAGAGGTGGTGAGAGGAGTCTCCCACATGCCCAACATGAGATCATAGAGAATCTCATGAATAGGTAGGGTAGCTGCTTCCTTAGGAGCCTTAGGATATTGCAAAATATCTAATTGCTTGGCTCTAGGCTCTGACTCAGAGGCCACTCTAATGGAGAGGCCTCTAGCCACTTCCCTAATGAAGTCTTGAAAAGACAAATCCTCTGGAGGAGACATTCTTCATTTTGGAGTATCAGACTCCTGAGGAAGAAGCACCGGTGCATCGACAGAAGCCTCCGACTCAGAGTCTTCAGAGGAATCGAAGTATCGCCTGTCCGGATGCTCCTGTAAAGCCCAATACGCATACCGAGTGGGATCGACATCGGAAGTAAGCGGTACCAGTTCGGTACCGATGGGCATCGTAGGACAGGGTACCGTTGCAGCCGACACTGAAGCCGATGTCGATGCAATCGGTACCGGCACCGGGAACGGTGTTGATGCCGGAGTCGGTACCGGCAATGGAGATTGTTGCGGTACCGAAGGCGTCAAAGCCTGCATAAATGCCGTAAGGGTGTGCTGTATGGACAGAATTTTCTGATCCATCGATGTCACAAGAGTCTGGATGTCGGTACCAGTGGAGGCCACTGGTACCCCAGAACACAGCAACAGGTGATCGATCGAGGCCGCGCCATCGATGTCAACCTGTGACCCCATAGGTAATGCTTTGGAAGCCGGAACTTCCCGCCGGGGTAATTTTGCCGGAGTGGAATCCTCGAGGGCAAGTCCAGAGGCATCTTGCTTGGAGGGAGATTTGCCCTTCGAGGACCGGCTAGATTTATGTTTGGTTACCTGAGATCCATGGGAGGAAGAAGCAGCCCTGGAAGACGTCGATGCCACCGAGGCTGCATCAGAGGGACACAGGGTACTGAGCTTGGCTGCTCGGTTCTGCCAACCTCTTTTAGACATCATGGTGCAGGACACACAATCCGTGATGGAATGGTCAGGACCCAAACATTTTAGACACCAATCATGGGTGTCTGTGACAGAAATAGTACTGCCACATTTTGTGCACTTTTTAAACCCGGAAGCGGGCTTCTCCATGAGGAGAAAATATTTAGGCCTAAGGCCCAAACTGAAAATGCACAGTTGAAGAAATAAAAGGTTTTTGTTTTTTTTTGAAGAAAGAAAGAAAAGAAAAGACCGGCGGTACCGGTCTGACGTCGAAGGCAGACGCGACACAGAAAAATAAAGAAAAAAATAAAGAACTTCTTCTGCGGTGACAGGAACACGACCTGCTGGCTCCGCGGAAAAGAAGAACTGGAGAGAGGCGGTTGGGAAAGGCGGGAAGGCAGCATGCAGGCGCTGTGGGATGCTCCCAAAAGCTTTCTTACTGGACGCTGGGGAGCGTTCCCGTGCAGGCTCCGTCGGTACCGACGATACCCATATGTGAAGACTCATTCCTGCTTGTTCCTGGAGATTGTCTCCGTATTAGGCAGTACAAGCTATGAAAGCAAACTTTACAGAGGGCTAGTAGGTGATACCAAGAATATTTTGTATATGTACCAGCAATGGAACAGTAGGTGGTTCTATATCTCAGAATGGAAGTACATTGGCAGATGTGTATGTAGAGTATCCATACTAAAATAGATTAAGACACAGCAGATCAGAGCCTAGATTTTCTTGAACACCAGGAATCCTGTGGTACACTCAGACCACTGTGTAGGGCTTCAATGGAAATGCCACTCCAATTATGTTTGCTGTGAGTGGAAAGCAAAGGCCTTGTTCCACTGTTTCATCTTGGTTCCATCTGGGGAGACAAGGCCAGAGCACAGCCTGACAGGGTAATTGAAGATGAAATGCAGAGCTTAACCCTTCACCCCACTAACCACATACCACCTTTCATATTGAAAGAAAAGCAGTACATGGACAAGAGCAAAGCAAGATGAGAGAGGAACAGAAAGAAAATCACCTAAGGTAAGGAGCTACTGTGGGAGGGGAGCGGGGGGGTGGGGGGGGAAAGAGGGGAAAGAAATCAAAAATCACTAATGAAGAAAAGCCTCATTTCCAAAAGAAAAACTGAAAACTGTCAACAGCAATCCTGTGTTGTAAGAGCATACAAACAGCAGAAGCCCAATTTTACTTAGACTTGGAGGATGCCAGCTTTAAAGAATATTTGTTGGCCTGGCATATCACATTTTATCCAGGTAAGGCTCATTAGATTCAGGAAACTGTATTGACCTGACATAACATTGTTTAAAAAAAATATTACATTTTGGAAGCCCAACTCATATAGTCCCACTCATTAAGAAAAGGTCAAAATAACACCAAAATCTTGCTAGCATGGATGAATAGTGAGATGATTGAGGTTGTTAAAGACAAAAGGACAACTGTCAAGAAGTAAAAAAGAAAATACAAATATAGAAAAAATAGGAAAGAGTTTAAATACCAGCAAGTTAATATAGCAGTCAATATTCAGTGGTGGCAGTCAGCACTTTTAAAGCGTTTCACAGCTGCTGGTTTAATTTAAACCAGATATTCAATGCCGGAGCTTATCCAGTGTCCAGCACTGGCTATCCGGTTTTACTGGACAACACAACTGCTATCCAGTTAGTGACGCTATTCAGCCACTAACCTGTTAGGAGACGCTACATAAAGTTAGGACAGCCATTGATCTCTCTTATGTGGTTTAGTTATACGGTTAGTGATTGAACATCACTGTTAACTGGACAGTTGTGGAGACTGCCACTGCTCCATCCACAGACCACCCCATCTTCAACCGAACATCTTTCCTGCAGACCATGTCAATATTCAGCTATATTTTCTGGACAGTGCCACTGAAAATTGGGATCACTGTGGGCTAGCCAGTTAGCAGATCCTGCAAAACGGCTAACCCCTTTTAAATATTCCACTCAATTTTAACAGAAGGTGAAAGGATAATTGCTTAAGAAGCTCACCACAAAAACTGAAACTAAAATCTTTTAAAAATATATCCAAAGCAAAAGGCTTGTGAGGGAGTCAGTGGTGACCAAGAGGTAAGACAATTCTAATCATACTTGATTTCCTTTCCTTGAATCCTGCTAGACCATTCCAAACAACTGAGTTATATGCTCCCTTGCCAGCAGGGAGAGGCAGCCTTGAAAAATTTTCAATGATGTCATCAGGAGGTATAAGCACTGGTGCAGAACTTAGAAATGCCAGTAAGACACTTCTCAAGCAGTAAGCAAGATGGAAAAACTCAGAGATAAAGTCAGCAATTATTTATTAGCAAAAATAACATTCAACCATCAGAAGAATCTACTGTAATAAATATTTGGCTCTTACCACAACTGAATCTTCATCATACACTACAACAGTACAATAGGCTTCCCAGCCTATAGGAAGTCTTTCAGGGCAGGCCCTTGATTGGTCTACCAGGATTCAAGAATTACCGCATAGGTTCTAGTAAAGGGAAAAAACCTGAGTCAGTGCTGCAGACATAGGCTCCTCAATTTTCAAGGCTACCACAGCATCCTGGAATTAGCACTTGGAGTTCCTCCAGGTGAACGTGTTGTTCCCATATGGGTATCATTGGTACCGAAGGAACCCGCATGGGAACGCTCCCCAGTGTCCAATTGGAATGCTTTTGGGAGCAATCCACCGCACCTACACATCTGCCTTCCCTAGTCCTCTCCACAGCTGAGTTTGTAGCCAAGAGAAACAGGATATTCACAACCCACCCTCCTCTCCTAGGATTTAGAGGAAAAAGAGAAGACTGATTCTTGCTGTTCCCGGAGATCACCTGTTACAGGTGAGTAACATCTCCAGGAACAAGCATGAATGCAGTCTTCACATATGGGACTCACTAGCTCCCAGATACCAGAAAGGAAGTGGTAGCAGCGTTATCCCAGAGGCCTCATTGGACTTAACTGCAGTTGGTAAGACCATTGCCAGGGAAGTCTGGTGCCATAAGAATTCTGGGACAGAGGGTATGAGTTGCAGCTAAGTCCCAAAAAGGTGCTGGAGGTCAGCCTGGCCAATGACAGCATCCCGATGGGAGTTCTTGTCTAGGCCATAGTGTGCAGTGAAAGTATAAATGGAGGACCAGATAGCTGCTCGACAGATTTTGTCAATGGTAACATAATGAAGGTTGACAACTGAGGTTACCATGGCACACACGTTGAGAGTGGTGACGTGATCCTCAAGGGAGAGTCCCACTTGAGCATTAGCAAAAGAAATGCAGTCTGAAATCCAGTTGCATAGGGTGCGCTTTGTTGCTGGCAGTCCAAGGTGACTTGGATCAAAGAAAATGAATAATTGAGAGAATTTCCTTTGATTCCTGGTTCTGTCTGTGCTTGCAATCTAAAATGTGTAGTGCTGCTTTAGCCCTAGAGGTATGTGATCTGGGGAAGAAGACCGGTAGTATCACCGATTGGTTGAGGTGGAAGGACGAGACCACTGCAAAAGGAAATGTGGATGAGTATGGAGAACTACCTTGTCATGGTGGAACCAGGTGTACGGAGGATCCAACACTAAAGCCTGCAGTTTGCTGATACGGTGGGCTGAAGTGAGGGCGATAAGGAAAATTACCTTCCAAGACAAGAATTTTAAAGAAGTGGTCGCTAAAGGTTGAAAAGGAGGCTTTAGAAGTTGCACTAGAACAACAGTGACATCCCAGGCCACCAGAGGTGGTTTTCATCGGTGGCTTGGACAGCAGGAGACCCCACATAAATCTTTGCACCAAGGAGTGCAAAGAAATAGGATGCCTGTCCACCGGCCTATGATAGGCTGAGATGGCACTCAGATGAACTTTGAGTTAGTCTGAAGATCTGTCGAGAACAAGTGGAGGAGATATTGTAAAAGAAATTCCACCAGGCAGGTAGAAAGGTCAATATGTTTTGTGGAACACCAGACGGTGAACCTCTGCTATTTGAAGGCATAAGCATGTCTGGTAGATGGCTTGCATGATGCAAGTAAGATGTCCTTGACCTGTTGTGGAAGGGCGAGGTCAGCAAAGATTATGCTTTCAGCAGGCATGCTGTGAGACGGAGGGCTTGTGGATTGGGATGGAGAAGCGTCCCATAATCCTGAGAGAGGAGATTAGGCACATGTCCCAGGCTGAGAGGTGGAGTCTGTGCTAGCTGAAGCAGCAGAGGGAATGATGGCTGACGGGGCCAGTAAAGGGCTATTAGAATCATGGAGCTCCATTGGCCTGCAGCTTGAACACGGTCTTGGGTATTAAAAAAGTGGGTAGGAATGCATAAAAGGAGAAGGCAGGCATCTGCTACCTGACTACGTAGGGAGGGAAGTCTTGAGAAAAACAGTGGCAGCTGTACAATCTCCTGGGTGGCGAACAGATCTATTCTGGGGGTTCCACACATGTGGAAAATCCAAAATGCTATTTTCTGATTCAGAGTCCACTTGTATGAATGTAGGATATGGCAGAGTCTGTCCGCAAGGAGATTGAGCCTGGGAGATACACCACTCTGAGATGGATATGTGGTGTGATGCAGAAGAACCAGAGACGAAGGACTTCCTAGCAGAGAGGATAGGAACCCGTTCCCCCCTGCTTGTTCACACAGAACATGGCCACCTGGTTGGCCGTTCAGACTAAGACCTGTTTATCCGAAGGTTGGGGTTGAAAACCCAAAGGGCATTCGTGAGAACACGTAGCTCCAGGAGATTGATTTGCAACCGAGATGCCTGTTGTGTCCACTGATCTTGTGTAGTGAGACTGTCCAGATGTGCTCCCCATTTCAATTTGGAAGCATCTGTTGTCAGGGTGCATTGAAGTGAAGGCATCTGAAAGGGTGACCCTCCGAGTAGGTTTTGAGTGGAGCACCACCACTGAAGGGAGTTGACAAGAGGAGGGGTGATGCAAATCTTGTCTGAGAGACACCCAGTTGCTTGGGTCAATTGAGACAATGGCATCCATTGAGCTTGTCTCATGTGCAAGCAGGCATAAGGGATAACATGGACTGTGGAGGCCATGTGTCCCAGAAGACGTAGCATTTCTCGAGCTGCCACGGCACTTTGGCTCTTTATAGTGTGGGCCAGCTCAATGAGATGGGCAGAGTGGTCCTGTGGAAGGAAAGCTCAGGCCTGACGAATGTCCAGAAGTGTTCTGATGAATTACAGCTGCTGGGATGGGACCAGGTGCACCTTGGGAAAGTTTAAGACTAATCCCAGATGTTGGAGCACAGTAATGGTGCAATGAAGAGATAAATTTCTCTCTTCTGGGGATTCTCGCCTGATTAGCCAGTCGTCTAATTAGGGGAAGAGGAAGATTCCCAAAGAATGAAGGAAAGCGGCAACCACTGCCATGTGTTTTGTGAACACTTGGGGTGCAGAGGCTAACTCGAAGGGGAGAAGCACATATTGTAGTGGTTCTGCTGGATCCGAAAACAGACACTGTCTGTGTTGAGGGTAGATCAGCAGATGTGTGTATGCCTCCTAGAAGTCTACAGAACATAGCCAGTTGATCCTGTGAAGGTATGGCAGAAGTATACAGAGGGAAATCATTTTGAATTTTTCTCAAATGAGGAATTTGTTGAGATTCCTCAGATCTAGAATGGGCCTGAACCCTCCTGTCTTCTTGGGGATAAGAAAGTAAAGAGAGTAGAAGCCCCTGCCTTCTTGGGTGGGAGGAACCCTTTCTACAGCCCCCTGAGCTAACAGGATGGCCACCTCGATTGACAAGAGATTATCCTGCCAACCCTCTGCAGGCCAATCTCTTGTGGAGGGTAAGCTCTCAAAATGAAGCAGATAGCCCCTTCGAACAATGCTGAGAGTCCACTGCTCTGATCTGATGAGATGCCACCTATGGGCATAGAAACAAAGTCTGCCTGCTATATGAAGGGGCTGGTGATCCTGCAGAGGCAAAGTAGCTATGCTCTCTAGGTAGGAGTCAAAAAACAGTTGCTGGCTGCTGTGCAGCTGGTTGCGCCTTAGGCTTCTTAGGCTAGCAAGGGCCCTGTTGTCTCTGCTGCTGCTACTGAGGTTGAAAAGCAGCTGCAGGTGGATAAGATAGATATCATCTCTTCTTCTTAGTCTTTCTCCTAGAGGGGTCCGACATCTTTCAGGCAAGTTGTTTGAGAGTGAGATCATCTGTCTCAATCTCTCCAGCCTTCTCCAAAGAGGTTTTCTCCAGAGAAGGGGATATTGGCCAATTTATTGTGGTGAAAAAGATAGGCAGAGACCTAATTTGGTGGTAGAACCACCAAAACTAGAAAAAATGAAAATTAAAGAAAAAAAAGATACAAAAAAGAAAAACAAATAATCGGGGCCGGTAGTAGGTGTTGACGGAAAGGCAGAGCACATTTTTAAAAACAAAACAAAAAAAAACACGACATATTTTGGCAGTGACAGAAAGAAAACCACCTGCTGGTTCCACCAAAAATGAAAAACTTAGGACAGGACTAGGGAAGGAGGAAAGGCAGATGTGCAGGTGCAGTAGATTGCTCCCTAAAGCTTTCCATTTGGATGCTGGGCGTGCTCCCGCATGAGCTCAGTCGATACCCATATGTGAAGACTTCATTCCTGCTTGTTCCTGGAGATAAAATAGATCACAGAATGATCCTCATGCTTAAGGGGAATTTCTCCTTACTCCTCAGACTTTCCTTAAGATAGCACAGAATCTCCATCAGCATCCCAACCAACCCCTGTAGGGGATATGGCAGAACTCCCATGAGCTCCCAGGTGAAAAGGCAAGAGGGCATTTAGCCCCCTCTAAAGCCATGATGGAGACACCCAAGGCCAAGATATCCCTGTAGAGGAGGCCAGCACTCCCAGATCACAGCCAGGATTGATCCAAGTCTATCTTCCACCCCAAATAGGCTTCCCCACCCCCGGTGCCACCTCCTCCCACATTCATCATCTCAACTGGGGAGGGGAAGGGTGGCATGGCAATCCCTCCCTTCCTGGAAGCAGCAGCACAGCTGCCACTTCAGCAGCATGGAGTATCTTAGCACTCACGTGTGTACACAGTCATAGCCTGCCACTCCTGCCCCCCCTTTAACACAACTTCTCTCGGAGGGTAGCAGGACTGGCAGGCTGTGATTCTGCACATGTGCATGGATGGCATAAGGCCTGCCGCAGCACTTCTAGGAAAGGAGGAATCGCCATGCCATCCACCAGGGTCTGACAATCTAGGTGACTGCCTAATCAGTAGACAGGCAACCTCCTTTGCTAGGGCTGGGACCAATCTGTTTCAACAACTGCTGCTCAAAGCCAGCTGACAGGGTCCATAGAAACCTGTTGGCCTGAGCCTGAGGTCTCCTTGGACCTACAAGAGGTACCGCTGACATCTTCTCGTGAGGGCCATGTGCCCCATGGAAGAGGCAGGTACGGATGATGAAGAGATAGCCCCAGAAATGGTACCGAGTTCCGGGCCTCCCACGGAGGAAGGGGTCTCAGTAATGAAGAAAACTCCTGCACATGTCATTGGTGAGACCTTACTGGAGTATTGTATTCAGTTTTGGAGACTGTACCTTGCAAAGAATATAAAGAGACTTGAAGCAGTTCAGAGAAAAATAACCAAAACAATATATGGTCTGCACCACAAAACACATGAGAAGAGACTTGAAGACTGATTATGTATACCCTAGGGAAGAGGGGGGACAGGGAAGCTATGATAAAGACCTTCAACTTGACAGATGCATGAACAAACCTTTTTCAAAGATGAGGAAGCCACAGAATTAGACATAAAATTAAGCTGTAAGAAGGTAAAATTAAAAACAACCTCAGGAAATATTTCTTCACAGCAAAGGTGATGGATGCCTAGGATGTACTACCAGTGGATTTGGTAGGAACAAATACAGTGACTGAATTCAAAATGGGGACAAACACAGAGGATCCCTATATAGCAAGAGGATAGAATCAAAACAAACTATGTGCTTCTAAAAATAAAGCTGGATAACCAGCAAAGAGTAGCAGGTATAACCCTACGATCCTAAACAAAGATTATGGAGGGGAACACCCTGCACAGAGCAGCAAGTACAATCCTACATCCCCAAACAAAGGTATGAGAGGATAACTTCTATAAAGTAGCAAGTACCACTCTAGCCACCTTACTGGGCAGCCTAGACAGACAATACTGGTCTTTATCTGCCATCATTTACTGCATTACTAGGTTACTATTAACAGATTAAAAAAATGCTAAAAAATTTATATAAAAGCATTTGCTCCCAGAGTCTCTCTGAAGAAATAATGGATTACTTTTGCTAAAAGGGTTCATATAAAGCAAAAATGAAATATTGCATATAAAGGGGGATGGGGAAAATACAGTATAGGTACTGTTTTCCCCAGCTGTTCCTATAGGCAAACACTTCAGAGGAAGATTAATGGATGAGTCAGTGCTGAGAGATCCCAGCTAAGCAATCTGCTAAATGTGATCTGCCCTGCCCTGTTATAGTCTACAAGCGAGTTTTAGGTAAGCATACCCTCAGGTAAGACTGCTCTTAAGGAGCAGAATACTTGCATGTTGGTCAGTAATGAGCAGGATGGATAATTGAAGGAGAGGTGGTCACTAGGGCTAATGAATAAAGCAGTGGTACCATAAATTCTGGAAAAAAAAATCCATGACAAAATCAATTTCTGAATTGATCGAGTCAGACTTTTTTTTTAAATTTATGGTACCCAGGTATTCATATTGCTTTCTGGAGTTAGTTCTCCCTCTCTTCTGTCAAAACGTCCCTGCCCTGGCTGTTTTTCTTCATTTCTAATATAAATCTGCAAGCCAGTGAAGGAGCAAGGCAAGTTTTGAATCACCATATGATCTCTATTTTTTACTGTGACATCTGCTGTTAACATCGCCATTAAAAGATCCCACAACACCTGCAGTGCACAGTTTTGAAGAGATTATAGAGAAATTTTACATAACAGAATTCAAAGGAAGAAGATTATCAGGTACCTCAGACCAGACGAGTGGGTTATTCTCCGCAGCCAGCAGCTGGAGGCAGATATGAGCAGGCTTCAGTTATGGATATACCAAGTGATGAGATAGGTGCAGCACTGAAAAAAAGCCAGCAGTGGCGTTCCTAACCCCCTCCGCACTGGGGATGGGTGCACTTCCCCCATATAGCACAGCACTGTGTGCCACAACATACACACAACCATATACACCCTTCCCCCCCGCCTCCCCGCTGGGCTCATAGAGACAGCGTAGCATCTTGCTATAAAGCTGGCTTGCCACACTGCCCCCATGATTCATGAAACTTCGGCCAGGAGAGAAGAGCAGCTGGGCCAACAGAGACAGCATGACAAGCTAGCTTTAGGATAAGTCTGCCACGCTGCCTCCGTGACCCTGCAGGGGTGCACCTTCCTAGGCCACACCCACCGCCCTGTCCTTGGTACACCACTGGAAGCCAGTATGATGATACTTCGCAAACAGTAAGCAAAACTGAAAAAAAAAAAATCTGAAAAAAAAAAAAATCTGAAACTATGAACTTTATTAACTTGATATAACTAAATACTTGTCCCAAATGACTATTCCATCACATAGCCCTGATTCAGGCAGTGAAACAGAAAATGCAGTCAAGAGGCAATATGGTTAACCTGGAAAAGAGACGGCTGAGGGGAGATATGATAGAAGTCTATAAATTAATGAACGGAGTGGAACAGGTAAACGTAGATCGATTGTTTACGTTATCAGAATACAGGAAGTCTAGGAGACATGCAATGAAGCTACAGGGTAAACTATTTAAGACTAATAAAATTTTTTCACTCAACGTATAATCAAACTCTGGAATTTGTTACCGGAGGATGTAGTAAAAGCCGTTAGTGTAGCTGGGTTTAAAAAAGGTTTGGACAAGTTCCTGGAGGAAAGGTCCATAAACCATTATTAAAAAGGGACCCAGGATATCACTGCTTGGCCCAATACAAGCACTGTGGAACCTGTGTCTTTTGGGGAAACTGCTAGATACGTATGACCTAGATTGGCCACTGTTGGAAACAGGATACTGGGCTCGATGGACCTTGGTCTGACCCAGTATGGCATATCTTATCTCTATACAGAGTTTTCCAGGGCAGGTCCTAGACTGCTCTAGCAAAATTCAAGGAAAAACATGATCAGGTATATAAAAATTTCTCCTTCCTCCTCATCCTGCCAATCCAGATGAATGGGACGTACCTGAGCAACTAGGACCCAGGGTGGAGGATGATGACGCTCTGGACATTAGTGCCCTGTCAAAGATACCATCTGCTTCTATAGTGCTTCAAAGATGCTCAAACGGCCAGGTAGCTGCCTTACAAATATCTTCCAATGCAAACTCCAGTTTCCCCTAGTGGAATGAGCTCTGATTTCCTTTGGTATGCACTTTCTAGCCAGAAGTTATGCTTAACCAATGGCCTCCCTTAATCAAACAGCAATAGAGGATTTGGCCACTGCTTGTTCTTTCCTTGGACTACTGAAGAGGATCAGAGACAATTCAACTGATGGAAGGGATAGTAATCTCCAGCTATCTGACTAATGCCTTCCAAAGACAGAGAAGGGTCCATCCAAAAATCCACCGAGAAAAAGAGGGACTGGATGATGGTCTGATTAAGGTGAAAGGGAGACGGCACTTTTAGGAGTAAGGAAGGCACAGTTCACAAGACAAAATGGTACTTCAGGCCGGAAGGTCAGGGGTTCAAATCCCACTAGAAGACAGCAACCTTGGGCCGGAAGAACTGGGGTTTCTAGTCCCACAGATGCTCCTTGTGGTCTTGGGCAAGCCACTTAACCCTCCATTGCCCATGTTCCCTGTAAGTATTAGTGTATGTGTCTCATATTCCCGCATGTTAAATGTATCCCCAATTGTGTTGTGACCGCTTTGATTGAAGGATAAGGCGGTATACAAAACTGTCTAAATAAATGAAATAAAACTGTCGAGAAGAATAAAAAAAGGATCCCTGCAGGAAAAGACCTGCCGCTCAGGCACCTGCCTTGTAGACCACTTTAAGAGTCAAATCCTTGAGAGAGTCCTTACGAATGGGCTCAGAAGTGGCCCTTTTAGAGCCTTTAATTCCTATTCCTCGAGGAATTTTGCTCAGGTGGAGCAGTAGTCTAGTGGGTAGGGCAACAGCCTGGGACCAGAAAGACCAGTCTTCAAATCCCACTGACACTCCTTGTGGCCTTGGGCAAGTCACTTAACACTCCACTGCCTCAGGTAGGAAAAAGAACTCAGATTGTAAGACCTTTGCGGACAGACAAATACCTACAGTACCTGACTAACTTGCCTTAATCTAGTATTGGAAAGGCATGAGCTAAATGCTAACACAGAATTTGTGAAGAATTCACTGCATGCATAGAATTCTGCACTGGCACTGGCGACTACTTGTTCCTGATCCCTTTTCCTGCCCTCCACTACAGTGACTGCACATCAAGAGGAAGCGGAGAATAGCTGCACATCAAGCCATGTTCTCTACTGCCATCCTGAGCCCCAAAGTTCATTTGAACCATGTGGTTGTATGAGTGCCTATGCGGTTCTAATAAGCAGTTGGGTCTGGGATGATTGAGAAGGATGCATCCTGGTGTATAGCCATTTGCTGATGACCTTGAGGCAAGTTTTCAGGACTAATAAATCAATCTGTTGCCAACCTCCCCAAGCTGACCAGGTATCTTCCATTCACCTTCATGTTGGCAAAAGCTGCAACTGCTTGTTAGGACCCAGAGTCCACTGGGGCATGCGCTTGCTTTCAAGGGGGAAAGAATGGGAAGTGAGGATAAGTGCATTTGGGGGGGGGGGGAGAAAAAGTGAGATATATAGAAACATAGAAACATGACAGAAAAAGACCACATGGCCTATCTAGTCTGTCCTTCCATAACAACTACAACAGTCCCCTTTTTACCTTTAGAGATCCTCTGTGTGTTTGTCCCATGCTTTTTTGAATTCAGTTACTGCCCTCATCTCTACCACCTCCACTGGGAGACTATTCCACGGATCCACCACTCTTTCCATAAAGAAATATTTCCGCATATCACTCCTGAATCTATCTCCCTTCACCCTCATCCCATGTCCCCTCGTAGCAGAACTTGCTTTCAATTGAAAGAGGCTCTCTCCCTGAACATTTATGCCACAGAGGTATTTAAACATCTCAATCATAATCACCTCTATCCCGCCTTTCTTCTAAGGTGTACATATTAAGATCCTTAAGTCTGTCCTCATATGCTTTATAATGAAGAACACTAACCACTTTAGTAGCCACCCTCTGCACCGACTCCATCCTGTTCACATCCTTTTGAAGGTGCGGTCTCCAGAATTGCACACTATACTGCAAATGAGGTCGCACCAAAGACTTATACAGAGGCATTATCACCTCCTTTTTTCTGCTAGCCATTCCTCTTCGTATGCACCCAAGCATCCTTCTAGCTTTTGCCATTGCCTTTTCTACCTGTTTAGCTACTTTAAGATCATCAGACACAACCACGCATAGGTCCCGCTCTTCTTTAGTGGACAAAGTACTTCACCCCCTATACTATATTGCTCCCTTGGATTGCTGCAGCCCAAATGCATGACCTTACATTTTTTAACATTAAATCCTAGCTGCCAAATTCTACACCATTCTTCAAGCTTAGCTAGATCCCTCCTCATGTTATCTACACCTTCCTGGGTGTCTACTCTATTGCAGATTTTGGTATCATCCGCAAAGAGGTAAACCTTACCCGACAAAGATGTTAAAAAGAGTCAGACCAAGGACAGATCCCTGGGGCACACTACTGGTTACATCCTTCTCCTCAGCGTGAGCTCCATTTACCTGTACTCTTTGTCGCCTCCCACCCAACCAACTTCTAATCCAAGAAGTAATTTTAGGGTCCATCCCTAGTGTGCTCAGTTTGTTTATAAGTCACCTCTAAAGAACAGTGTCAAAGGCTTTACTGAAATCTAAAAACACATCTAGGGCTCTCCCTCGGTCCAACTCCCTGGTCACCCAGTCAAAGAAAATCAATCATATTTGTCTGACTCAATCAGATTTGCCTCGGGGGGGGTGGGGAGTGGGGGGGAGAAAAGAGGTGAGTATATGTGCCTGGAGGGAAGGAAGGAAAGAGGACAGGTAAGCAAGAGATAAGGGTAGGTGCATAGGGAGGGGAGAAAGAAGGAGAAGTGGGGGGTATGTTCATCCTATACTGAAAAGCCCCAAGAACTGACAGAGTTAATGTCTAGTATAATGCAAACTCACCAGCCTACCTGGTCTGACTGCCACCAACTCCTGTCCACTCTCTTTACTACTGAGGAGAGAGCGCGAATCACGCAAGCAGCTACCCGCTGGTTAGAAGAGAATCCTGTAGAAGGAGCGGATATGAATCTTCCACAAGCAGCCGCCGCAGCTTTCCCAAATGAAGATCCTAGGTGGGATCCGAATAATGAAAGGGGGGGCGGCGGCCCAAACTCGATTTCGTCAGGCCTTGATGCAGGGCCTGAAAAAGGGAGGCCAGAAAGCTATGAATATCGGGAAGGTATCAGAAGTTATCTAGGGTACGGATGAGAGCCCAGCGGCCTTTTATGAGCAGTTGTCTGAAGTCTATAGATTGTATACCCCATACGATCCAGCAGCCCAGGAGAATTTGCGTATGGTAAATGCAGCCTTTGTCAGTCAGTCCCAGAGAGATATAAGACGAAAATTACAGAAACTGGATGGATTTGCGAGCATGAATACAGCACAGTTAATGGAAGTTGCTCAGAAAGTGTATGTGAATCGTGAAAATGAACGCTACAGAGAAAGTGAACGTAAAATGAAGAAGAAAGCAGATCTTCTTGCTGCCGCTTTAGTTGAATGACGTGGAGGAGGTTTTCCTAACCGAAGGAACACAGGACGTGGAAGTAGCTGGCCCCCACTGGGTGCGAACCAATGCGCCCATTGCAGAGAAGGACATTGGTAAAGTGAATGCCTGCATCTTGACTCCACCCCCCGGAGGGGAGGAGGGAGTACTAGGAGAACAGGAGGTCGATTCCAGAGTCGTGGAGGGATAAACCGAGCACAGTTCCAGCAAGAGAGGGAAGAAGCTATTGAGGAAGTGGCAGTTGCAGAGGGCTATGACATGGATGAAGACTAGGAACAAAAACAGCAAGCAGAGTTGAGGTCACTTGCGCTTTATTGATAATACAAACCCCGACGCGTTTCGGGGTTTGTATTATCAATAAAGCGCAAGTGACCTCAACTCTGCTTGCTGTTTTTGTTTGAGCCTACTCTGCGAGCAGGAGCTCTTGTTCGTGTATGGATGAAGACTAGGCCAGACCGGGCTCCAAGTTCACCCTGGGTCCCCAGGAGCCTATGGTCAGTTTGAAGATAGGGGACCAATATATGGACTTTATGGTGGATACAGGAGCAGAACACTCAGTGGTGGCAAAGCCAGTAGCCCCTTTGTCTTCTTGATGCATCACCATTGTCAGAGCTACTGGGGCTAGGGCCACTAAGCCTTTTCTGCAGAATCGCATGTGTGAACTAGGGGGGCAGAAAATAACGCACCAGTTCCTGCATATGCCTGAATGCCCTATTCCACTTTTGGGCAGAAATATGCTTGCTAAGCTCCAGGTGCAGATATCCTTTGCTGAAGGGGGAGAAATGCAAATGACTGTAAACTCAAAGCCTGCCGGATTGATGGTGATGACTGTCCCCCGAGAAGAAGAATGGCGGTTCTATAATGTATCTCCAACCAAGCCAGCTAGTTCCTGTATACCCACCAATCTTTTGGCTCCGCCTGAAGTATGGGCGGAGGATAATCCAACTGGCCTAGCGAAGAACATGGCCCCTGTCGTTGTCACCCTCAAGCCAGGAGTGGAACCAGTGCATGTGAAGCAGTATCCTCTTCCTCGACCAGCCATTGAAGGTATCCACCGCCATCTGATGGAACTGCTGAAGTATGGACTTCTCAAGGAGTGCCAGTCACCTTGGAATACCCCCCTTCTCCCAGTCAAGAAACCTGGGACAGGGGATTACCGCCCAGTACAAGATTTAAGGCGAGTGAACGATGCAGTTGAAACTATACACCCAGGGGTACCAAATCCTTATACTCTCTTGGGACTGATTCCTGCTGAGGCTGCTTACTTCACCATTTTGGATCTGAAAGATGCCTTCTTTTGCATATGCCTAGCCCCCACCAGTCAACCTTTGTTTGCCTTTGAATGGCAAGATCCTACAACAGGAAGGCGGGGCCAACTCACCTGGACTCGATTACCCCAAGGATTCAAGAATTCACCTATCCTCTTCAGTGCTGCTCTAAATCAAGATCTCTCAAGTTACCCCATGGATCCAGGAAAAAGGGTTCTTCTCCAGTATGTGGATGACCTGCTGATAGCCACCAATTCGGAACGTGAATGTTTACAAGCCACCAGTGATCTCTTGCACCTCCTGAATGAAGCTGGATACAAGGTCTCAAGGGCCAAAGCACAGCTATGCCAAACTGAAGTTAAATATTTAGGATTCCAATTGTCCAGCGGAATCTGACGCCTGGGACTGGAATGAAAAAAAGCTGTATGCAGTATTCCTACTCCAACCACCAGGAGGCAAGTGAGAGCCTTCTTGGGGGCTGCAGGTTATTGTCGTATATGGATACCCAACTTCGTTCTGAGTCACCAAAGGAATGGAGAGGTTGCCATTGGAATGGGGACCTGAACAGGATGCAGCATTTCGATCTTTAAAAGCCGCTCTGTCGTCATCACCAGCTCTGGGTCTACCGGATGTCCAGAAACCTTTCCGTCTCCATGTCTATGAGTCACAAGGAAATGCTTTAGGAGTGTTGACTCAATCTCTCGGATCTTGGCAACGGCCAGTGGCCTATTTATCAAAACAGTTGGATACAGTTGCAAAAGGCTGGCCCCCTTGTTTAAGAGCCGTTGCAGCCACAGCCCTCTTAGTGAGCGAAGTTGACAAGCTCACTCTGGGACAAAATCTCCGAGTTACTGTACCACACTCTGTTCTGACCCTTATGGAACACAAAGGAAGTTTCTGGCTCACAAATTCACGAATATTGAAGTATCAGAGTATGCTGTGTGCGAATCCCCAGCTACAATTGATGGTCAGTCAAGCTTTGAATCCTGCTACGTTGCTCCCAATTGGTCCTACCCCCCTGATCATAACTGTTTAGAAATTATGGACACTGTATTCTCAAGTTGCCCGGATCTGACTGATGTTCCTTTGGAGAACCCCGAACGGACTTGCTTTGTGGATGGGAGCAGTCTCGTCATCAATGGGCATCGTTGTGCTGGGTAAGCAGTGGTGACCCTTGATCTGGTAGTTGAGTCCTCAGCTCTGGCCCCGGGGACTTCAGCACAGAAAGCTGAACTGATAGCTCTCACTAGAGCACTGACAATAGGAAAAGGGCTCCGTCTAAATGTGTACACAGATTCCAAGTATGCCTTCACAACTCTACATGCACATGGGGCCCTGTACAAAGAATGAGGGTTGATAACCTCAGGAGGCAAGTCCATTAAGTATGGCCCTGAGATATTGATATTATCAGATGCATACTGCCTACAGACCTCAGAATTTAGGAAAAATAGAACGTATGAATAGAACCCTGAAATCTCAGTTGTCTAAACTTTGTCAAGAAGTTCACCTGAAGTGGCCCCAGGTTCTTCCTATAGCCCTTCTTAGGATACGCTTAGCCCCTACTAAGTCTTTAGGAGTTTCCCCTTTTGAGATTCTGTATGGGCGACCCCTGCCTATTGTACAAAGGAATAAAAGGAATAAAAGGAGATATGAAACAAATTGGATCTGAAATTACTAGACAAGAACTATTGGCTTTAAGTTCTGTTTTGCAGAGTCTTCATACGTGGGTACAAGATCAGCTGCCCATCCATCTAACAGAACCCCTGCATCCTCTCAAGCCTGCAGTCTCAGTGTGGATCAAAGAATGGAGAAAGACACCATTGGTACTGCATTGGAAGGGACCTTATGTTATCTTATCAACTCCAACAGCAGTTAAAGTTGCAGAACTCGAACCCTGGATTCATCACAGTCATTGATAGCACTATAGAACGGAAGACAGCTGCAAAAAGTATTAGCTATGTGGCAATATTACCCTATACCCCAAAATGATGCTGTTATGCAAGTATAATATGTGATTTAATTCTCACCCTTTCTCTCTCTCTTGCGGGTGAGAATAATCAAAGGGGGGAATGTGGTAGGCTATGGCCTATAATAGCCTGTAGAACATATGAGAGGCCTGTAAACTAGGCCCGAGTTCCTCACCCCCACTTGGAAATAATAAATGCTGAAGAAAAACCAAAGTCAGTAGAAGTTTGAGAATCCGCTTTAAACTGCTTTTGATAAGTTTGTATGAATCCTTTATTAAAATGCTGATGATAGACATGTTCCAGTGTTCTGCATTCTCACATTCTCTGAGCTTAGAAATGACCTTGCAGTAGAGATGTATCCATGTCTAGAAACTGTACCATTGTTAGAATAGCCTGGGAAGTGGGGAACAGGGTGCTAGGCCCAGAGAGGGTCCCCGATTGGACAGGTGCAGGGGGCGTTGGGACCAATAGAAAGGTTGCCTGTATCAAACTGTGAAATTGTATATAATGAATCTGCTGCTGTATTTGGTTGCTCATTCTTTTCAGACACAAACCTTTTCCGTTTGAGCCTGTGCACAATAAATTGGCTTGGATCTTTGAAATGACTCCTGGTATTATTTATTGCATGCTTATCAGCTGCTACAGTAGAAGTGCCTGCAACTGTAGGAGGTAATGTAGAGTTTCTCTGACTGCCAAATGCTTGAGCAGGGAGCTGGAGGAGTATCCCATAAAGGCTCTGCAAACTCCAGCATTTAGCCTTAACTTGGGATTCGAGGACCCACTGGTCTGATGATCTGGGTCCACTCAGCCAGAGCCATCCTCCATTGACTGCATCCTGGAGAGGACCCAACAGATTTCATTGTTGAACATTCCTGACTCCCAGAAAAGGCTGCAGTTGAGTCTCAGGATCACCAAGAGCTCTGAAAGCTTGCCCTACTTGGTTTGGACACATGGGAGGTATAGGTCCTATCCAGACACCTGGCAGCCCAAGGGCATCTCCATGATCCACACAGGATCCTGCAAGCAGTAGTCCTAATGTTCCTAGGCTTGAATTTCAGAAGCCTCTGGGCAAACCTATTTAAGATCCTCAGCAACATTTCAAACTTCCTCTTCAATGAGCAACCCATGCTTAAAAGGGAAGTAATCTCAGCCATAACATGGAGGCAACATCAATCAACTAACTGCACAGCCCAAGCTATCACCTAGGCACCACCTCCACTATGGATCTGGAAGATGCTGATCAAGTCAAAAGAGCATCAGCCATAGAAGTGCTACAGACCACAATCGTGTTAGAAGGATAAGCGACTTGCCCAAGATCACAAGGAGCGACAGTGGAATTTGAATCTAGCTTCCATGGTTCTTAGCTCAATGCTCCAACCATTAGGCCACTTCTTGGCTGTCTAACCTCTGGACTAGTCAGCAGATGTTGATCCCAGCATAAGAGGGCTTGAGTTAGTAGGCCTGCAGATAGCATCACTGGTGAGCCTAAAGTGCAGGTCACCAAGCCACACATAAGGGCCTCAACCCTCCTGATTAGAGACTCCTTGGGCACAACGTCCCTACCTGCAGTTGTGGTGAATATTATTGGCATCCTTGCAGTTCAACTCCATAATGTCCAATATCTCCTTAAAAGAAGTGACCAGTGAAATGATTTTGGACTATATATGCACGCATATTTGACATACACAAAGACTCAAATAAAATAAGGCCAATTAAAAAGGAAATAGTATAAAAACTGGGACATTGCCAGGACATGATTATTAATCATAACCTATACCTCACTAACATTTACTCACTGCACATTCCAAAACTTTTTGTCAGACTGTGTTCACCAAAGCCGCTATCACAAGCTGCTTCTAGCTTAACAAGTCCCTTTTTCTCTTTTTTTTTGTTAACTTTAAATTTCTCAACTTTTTCATTTTCTTTTTCTGTGATCAACTTCTTTATGCATCTACTTTATAATATTTCATTCTAACTGTGGTCCATAAAATTCAATATAGTTTTCTTAAAGAACAATGTCTTTCAGGCTTCCACACCTCTACAAATTTTCTTTTCACATTTAGTAGCAACTGTATATTCGCTGACCACAACCGCCATGTTTCAAACAGTTTTAACTTATTCTGCTTCAGGGTCTAACAGTTTTCTCTACAGTTCTTAACCGCACTTATCTGTTTTCAAAGGATGCCTTCATTCACTGTCCGATATCAGCAGGATCACATGTTTCCTTGTGAGCATGCCAGACCTTCCGACAATGGCTTTGGCATTTGTGCTTTATTGATATCAGGTAACCAAGTGAATGAAGGATGATGTCATAACAGGGTATGATGAGTCATTGATTTCATTGGATATTGTGATACCAATGGGTGAAGAGGGGAGTGGTTACTTGTTATATATAAAATTCAAATGCCAAAGCCATTGTTAGAAGATCTGGAAAGCTCAGAAGGAAATAATGTGTGATCCTGCTGGTATTGGACGGTGAATGAAGGCATCCTTTGAAAACAGATAAGTGCGGTTAAGAACTGTAGAGAAAACTGTTAGACCCTGAAGCAGAAGTTGATCACAAAGAAAAAAAATCAAGAAGTTGAGAAATTGAAAGCTGACCAAAGAAAAACCAAAAAAAAAAAAAAGAGAAAAGGGGACTATTAAGCCAGAAGCAGCTTGTGATATCAGCTTTGATGAACATAGTCTGACAAAAAGTTTTGGAATATGCAGTGAGTAAATGTTAGTGGGGTATAGATTTTGATCATATGTGACATGGTGTTACCCTGCATGGGTTCCATTTTGTCCAAAATACTCAGGTCACTCACTCTATAGAAACAAACTGTTATGCTTCTCAAAAAACTTCAGTGTTTGTCACACAATTTTCTTCTTTGAACAAAATAACACAATACTACAAGGAAGGTCTCAGTAACTATGGGCTTATGATAGACATAATGCAAAATTGCTATCATAATACATAGACCCCATAACATCGGATCCCATAACATAAGATCCGTAGTAAGTACACTGATCACCCCTCACTTCGACTATTGCAATAGTCTCCTAATAGGCCTCCCTCAAAAAAGCACATACCTTCTACAAAGAGCACAAAACATCTGTGCAAAAGTAATTGCTAAAGCCCACCTAACAGACCACGTAACCCCAATACTGCTGGAACTCCACTGGCTTCCTATAAACAGCCGAATCAAATACAAAATTATCCTAACAACCTATAAACTCATAAACGACATAGCCCCCTCACACTTAACCACATTACTGCAGTCTCCAACATCGACAAGGACCCTCAGACAAAACGCAGCCCACTCCCTCATCATACCTAAAGCCATCTGTAAAACCAAGAATACCACTAGCTCTAGAGCATTCTCATTCACTGCTCCTACACTCTGGAACGACCTCCCTATTGAACTTCGCACCATAAGAGACCTCATCCAATTCAGAAAAGAATTAAAGACCTACCTGTTCACTGAACACTTCGAAATCCCCTACTCCCCCAAAGCCAGCTCTACCACAAATGTGGGCACCCATGCACAAACTCCTTTAACCCCAACAATCTAACCACAAGCCTGTCCCCCCCACACACGCCCCAAAGATGACAAAAATAAAAGGAACTAAATTCCAGCACCTACGCCAATCTCTACCCCATACACCACACACACTACACGATGTAAATATACTTTTGTACAAAGTTTGATATGTTTGCTTGTTTTTTGTTACAATACCTACAAAGTTTATACTTACTGCTCAATGTAAATAGTTGATTTCTACTGTTCTATGTAAAATGTATACAAATTGTGTACAAGACTGTTAATCTGTTATATGTAAACCGCCCTTGATCTCTGGAAGGGGCGGTATAAAAGAAATAGGTAAATAAATAAATAAATAAAATAACATCAATAACCTTCCTCATAGAACCAGAATGACCACCAAAGCAAAATCACTTAACTTTGGAAAAATTCCCTTTATCGATGGTCACCCTGCTCTCCGACGCTTCAGTCCAGAGCTCACAAGCGTTTCGCGATCACCATCGCTTCATCAGGGGAAACACCAACCATAACCCAAATTGGCAAAACTAACACAAAGCAGCCATCATTCCAGCTTCTCTTCAACAGAGCTGATCAAAAAACACTGCGCATGCCAGTAACAGTCTTTTTTTAAAACAACGAATAAAGAAACAAAGTTTAAATAAAGTAACACAAACTCTCAGGGAAACCTCCCCTGATAGACAGCTCTAAAATCCCTCAGGCCTGATTCATCAAGGGCACATGAAAAGGAGGCAAAAAGAAGAGTCTACTTGCCTCCGCAGTACAGACACTGCTCCCCGGAGGTGGCAGGCCTTCATGCAATGCACAGCCAGCGACCGCATGGTTGACTCACCGCACCACGCAGCTTGCTGCCGTGCTCGTCGCTGTCCGACGCTCCTTCTTGCCGCCACTGAGAGCTCATCTTCTTGCATGCTCTCTCCTGTAGCTTCTCCCCTGTCTAGCTGCGAGACAGACAGCAAATGGCAGGCCCGGCAGGCAGTAAATGAACATCGTCGGCTCCTCACCCTTGCCGGGCTCGAGAACCGCTTTTTTTTTTTGCTGTCTTCCCAAAGCCTCTTCCTGTTCCCTGAAGTTTTAGGTTGGGGGTGGGGGGAGAGATCCCTCTCCAGCCACAAAGAACAGCCTGCTGTCTTTGTAAGGAGCAAAGAAAAAAATTAAATGGAAAAATAAATTAAATAACTGCAATAAAAGGAAAAATCCCACTATCTCCTGAGTGTCTCTCCAGTAAGCCTATCCCCTGGCTTACTGACTCCCTCCAGCAGCTTGGAGACTGAGCATACTGGAGCTGGTGGGAGGTGCCAATGGTATTTATATCCTAGTGTCATCAAAAAGATGACATGCTCAGTCTCCAAGCTGCTGGAAGGGGAGCACAACCCACAGGAGAGGGAATGGACTTAGGAAAACACCTGAGGAAGGAAAGAAGACACAGGCTGAATGGAAATAGCCTCTTTTGAAAAGGACAGATAAGGATCCCTTGATCAATCAGGGCACCAAACAGGGATAAACACACAACCACATTAATCACCAATACGCAGCATTGACATGTGAAATGAAGAAAACTTTTTTTTTTACTGAACCTCCAAGACCAAACCAGCATCACCAACTAGTTTAGAATTCTTGCCAATAAGTCCTTTTTAGTATTTTTTATTCTCTACTGAACAAAGTTTAAAACCTCCAACCTCCACTAGGACATTATCAACATTGATTGTTCAACACTATTTGCAGAATCAACATACCTTTGCTGATTTAAAATGGAGGGTGTTGGATCACGATCCTCCCCCCCCCCTCCTCAATTACTTCGTGGGGGTGATTGTGAGGCAAAATTAAATCTGCGGGTCAATATTGGATATATACTTTATCATCTGTGAAGCCTGATGGGTCGAATCAACAAACTAACTGGTACACTTTAAACCTGAGAGGAGGTGGTTCTTTTAAAACGTCGTTATTGGGAGGAGTAAGCATAAAAATGTCACAACCATATTGACTAGAAATGCCATTTGGAAATGAAAACTGAAAATGCTTTGAGATCTGTTTCAAGACATATTGAACCATGGAGTTCGTACTGGATAATTTCAGATAAGTGGTTGAAGTTGAGCTTTGGAGGGCGCTCCTGAGTCCAAGCAGCATGGCCACATAGGACTGAAGCTCGCCAACCCTTCAGACCTTCCTGCGATTTTTATTGCATTTGTCGTCTGCCCCAGACATACTGCATTCCCAACATGGTCCCCTAACAGCAAAGACTCCACCGATATGTGGCTCAAATGCTGACCTTATTGAAATTTACCCACCCGAGGCTGATGCCAGAGCTACGGCTCTCTGTGGGGACCATGTAATGGCCACCAGCCCTCTTGCACGTCACCGTCTGAGATGGCCCGATTCCAATGGCTGCCATCTGATCTCAGCTGTCTTTTTCTGGTGGGCCCCTCTGCCTCTCTCTAGTGTTCGCAGATGACTGGCCGCACATGACAGGAGTTGTGGCCCACTGGCTACTGCAGCTTGTGCCTGCTGTGTGTGCTGAGGGAGGGAAATCAGGCCACCTCCCTCAGTCCAATGCTGCAGCGCAGACTGCTGACTTTAGCTGTGTGGGCTCAGATCCCTCACACTTGGCTCAGCTCCCTGACACTCGCTCAGCTCCATCAGCGTGTTGGATGGCAGCGGATGAAATTCAGTGGAGCCAGGAAAAGCAACAGGAGCCACAGAAAGCTCTGAGCAGGCTGCTGCCCACACCAGTCATGTAAAGCACATGCCCAGAAGAGCCCTTCACTCTGTTTGGAAGCCAGCAAAGTGTCTCTTTGTGGGAAATTTATGTCTCTATCCAGTGGATTCAAAAAGAGAGCTTGCTAAATAGGAGGATCTCAGTCTTAGTTAACTGTTTTCACTCCATTTCCAGTTCGGCTGTGGAATCTGTCCCTTATCGCCCTTACTTTTTGAACTCACCATAGAACTGCTGGCCTGTCATATTCAAAAGAGGGCGAATGACATAGGAATTAATTTAGGAGGGCATTCGCACACCATATCTTTGTATGCAGATACCCTCCTTTGTGACCCCGCATCTACACTATAATCTATGTGGGGGGAGTATCGCTTGGAAGACAGTTCTGAAATCCTTAATCTCAAGAAGGGGTTGCAGATGTTGGAGAGTCCGAATTTTGTGGTATGATTTTTGTTGCTCTGTTTATGTGCAATTGTAATGTGAGGTGCTGATCAATGATTACTCCAAGGTATCTGACTTCAGGTTTAACCAACAAATCTGCATTGTTGACTTTTAGTGTACTCTGTGGGGAGAAGTGTTTCTCTGGTTATAAAGAGGACCTCAGTTTTATTGTAATTAATTTTGAGTTGGTGTTCTGAGAGCTATTGCATTTAAGTAGTTTGTTATAGGTATGAAGTTTGCATTAGTTGTTGAGAAGGGAGCATAAATCATGATGTCGTCTGCATATAGATGATAAACATGAGAATGGATGAGGTTGCAAATTAGTTTAATATATTGGTTGAATATGTGTTGAACAATAGGGCTGAAAGTGCAGAGCCTTGGGGTACACCTTGTTTTTGAGTGTAGAAGTCTGAGGTATTGGTTCCTGATTGAACTATTTGTTGACTGCCAGAGAGGTAGGAGCGAAGTCATGTAAGAGCTCAGTCATGGATGCCAATGCCTTGTAATCATTGTATTACAATGTAATGGCATATTGTTTTGAATGCTGTGGCAACATCCAGAAATAAGGGGGAAACTGGTTTGGTAGTTTAAACTTACAAATACAAAGCTTAAACAGATAACATTTCATATTTCACCAATATCATATCCTGCTAGTCTGTTAGTTTAAATGTATTTGCTTCTTTTAATTTTTATGCCCATTCTTGTGCAGTGCTGACATCCAAACCATAATAATTTAGAAAAAACAGGTGGCGCCTTTATTCAGCATGTTTGTTTGTTTATTCTCATTTGATATACCGCCCTTAACATATGCAGCAGGGCGGTGCACAATAATGCAAAAAAAAAAAAAAAAAAAAAAAAAAAGGAAGAGAGGAGAGGAGAGGAGGAAAGGAACGCCATTTTTTGACAGGAAAGAGAGCAATCATTCAGAAGGGGATCAGGGGTTGCAGAGGCAGGGTATCAGGATGGTCAGGGAGGAGGTGGGTATCATTCTGTAAAGCCCCACTGAGAGCCACTAAAACTCCCCCAGGACTTCCAATGAAAAACACTACTTTAGATGGTGGGTGATGAAAACATCTTCTCCAGACTCCTCATTCCTCTTTAAAACATACTTTGCAACCACCATAATGCGTCTGGAATAAGAGATGCCAAAGAATATCATCAAGAGGGGGGAAAAAAAACAAACACAAAAAAAAAAAAAAAAAATTTCCTCCTGCCAAATAATATTCTGATGGCTCAGAATGAGGTTTCTAATGGCTAAAACAGTTTTTACCTTTTATGATTTATTTGTGTCACTACAAAAGAAAAAAAACAAACACACTGAGCTCATGAATCATCCAACTGATATAGCACTCACATACATTGCCATCTATCCCTTTAACTTGGGTTAGAGCCCACATCTTCTTTCCTCTTCTTCCTCTTCTCCTTCTAAGACTGCTTATTCAGCATGTCGTGTATTCAGTGCAATAACTGCAGTACTTTCATTCCAAGACAAATCATTTGGAACCTCAGAGCTTGTCCTATGTGCCTCAGGTCAGCTGCCGTGCATAAAGAGCTGACTCTACTAAGGGAAGATCTAGCTGCCATGTATGAAGAGGTGTCCCTACTGAGGGAGAAACTGGCTGCAATGAAGCGCAACTCTTCTAGGATACAAACTGAACAATGTCCACCACCGCTCCCACAAAGCATCAAACATCCCAGGGACAAGTGGATCACAGTGGGTTCTGGTAGATTGCGACCTGAAATGCACAGACATCCTATGCATCAAAAGATATCCCTGCATAATGCCTTCTCTGCCTTGGCTAATGAGGATGAGGAACCGAGGGAGGAACTAGCTGCAATGAAGCACACCTCTTCTAGGATACAAACTGAACAAAGTCCACCACCGCTCCCACAAAGAATGAAACACCCCAGGAACAAATGGATCACAGTAGGTTCTGGTAGATTGCGACGTGTGACACAGAGGCATCCTATGCATCAGGAGATATCCCTGCATAATGCCTTCTCTGCCTTGGCGAATGAGAATGCCCAATCCAAAGAAACTGAAGGGCCCTTAAATGAGACAGACAATGCCCAATCTCCTGCTAAAGGACCAAATATGAAGAAAACCTCACCAAACAGCAAACTACTACTACTTGGTGATTCCATCATCAGTGGAACCAACTTGGGAACACAGTTCAAAGGAGAGAAGATAGTCAAGTGCCTCCCAAGCTCTTCAGCCAGCAAGAATACAAACCACATTGGTGAACTACTTAGCGCAGAAAGTGAACACTCCAAACTTGATGTTGTTATCCACTGGGGCACAAATGACCTGGCTAGAAAAAGTGCCTCTACAGTCCAAAAGGACTTCCAATCTCTGGGAGAGAAACTCAAGCCCATTGTTAACACTTGCATTCTCAGAGGTTCTACCTGTGCTTGGTAAGAGGGCAAAAAGGCTGCATCCCATTAACAGCTTTAATACATGGCTCCAGACCTGCTGAAAACGAGAAGGATTCAGATTTATTGGCAACTGGGGTAACAGATGGAACAACAAGAGACTATACTGTGCTGATGGACTACATCTCTGTCGCAGAGAAAAGAATCCTAAGTGAAAATCTCAAGCAATATGTGGATATGCATTTAAACTAGAACAAGGGGGTGACGGATGTAGAAGGTCAAGCTCTGGATGTCATCCCCTGCAAAAGCAGATTAAAATCAGAAACAGCCACACTTTTAAACCACACATCAAAAACAAGTGGGAAGAGGTAGGCAGAACAAAATCAATGCTAAATACACACAAGCCAGTTAAATGCTGGAAAGCAATGAGCACAAATGCTCGAAGCTTAGTCAACAAAGTTCCGGACCTGGAAGCCCTAATGGTGGAAATGGATTTGGACATTGTGGCCATTACAGAAACATGGCTAAATGAATCGTATGATTGGGATATAGCCATACCTGGCTATAATCTATTCAGAAGACAGAGAAAATGGAAGAAGAGGATGAGTAGCCTTGTATGTCAAAAGCAATATTAAAGCTACTGAAATTCAGGGGGCATGGGGAAAAGAAGCAGTGCTCTGGATTGTGTTGGAAAGAGGAAATGGCACTGTCATTCATACTGCTGTAGTCTACAGACCTCTGACACAAATTGAAGAGATAGGTAACGGAATGATTATAGATATTGCCAAGATAGCCACAAAGGGGGAAGCGATCATATTGGGTGACTTTAATCTAACTGATGTGGATTGGAGTACTCCTCCTGCAAATCTGGAAAGAAGCAAAAAAATTGTGGATGCTCTCCAAGATGCGTTACTTAGACAAATGGTGATGGAACCAACCAGGGAAAGCTCAACGCTGGATTTAGTGCTCAGCAACGGTGATAGCATGTCGAATGTCTGCGTGAGTGCCCCTGTGAGCTGTAGCGATCATCACACGGTGTGGTTTGAGATAGAAGCCATGGTACAGGCCAATCATAGCAAGCTCAAAGTCCTAAACTTCAAAAACACTGACTTCAATAAAATGGCCGAGTACCTAAAGGAGGAGCTGACAGGGTGGAAGGAGATAAGGGAAGTAGAATTGCTATGGGCTAAACTAAAGGTGGCAATAAAAGGGGCAACAAATAAATATGTAAAAAAAGTAAACAAAAGCAAGAGGAGAAGAAAACCTATTTGGTTTTCCAAAGAAGTGGCTGCTCAAATAAAGGCAAAAAACACAGCTTTCGCAAAATTCAAAAGCTCGAAAACAGAGGAACACAGAAATGAATACAGGATCAAACTCAGAGACAAAGAGAGAAATAAGAATAGCAAAATCAAAGGCAGAGGAAAAAATGGCTAAAGATGTTAAGTGTAGCAACAAAACCTTCTTCAGATATATTCGGGAAAGGAAGAAGATCAGAGGTGGAATTGCAGGACTCAGAAGTGCTGCGAACGGACTCGTGGAAAGTGACATTGAAAAAGCGAAATTGCTAAACGAATACGTCTGTTCTGTTTTTACTAAAGAAAGTCCTGGAGAAGGACCACCTGTGACTCCCAAATATAAAAATGGGAATGAAGTAGATACCGTGCCATTCACAGAAGATGTGTTAGAACAACTTGCGAAACTGAAAGTGGACAAGGCCATGGGACCGGATAGAATACATCCCAGGATACTGAAAGAGCTCAGAGAGGTTCTTGCAGGGCCGTTAAAGGATGTTTTCAACAGATCCTTGGAAACAGGAGAGGTTCCTCAGGACTGGAGAACGGCTTATGTCATACCTTTACACAAAAGTGGTGACAGGGAAGAAGTGTCAAACTACAGACCCGTGAGCCTTACCTCGGTGGTGGGAAAAGTAATGGAGGCCCTCCTGAAAGAGCAAATAGTGAACTTTCTCAAAACCAACAGGTTGCAAGACCCGAGGCAATATGGTCTTACAGAAGGACAATCTTGCCAAACAAATCTGAGTTCTTTGACCGGGTGACCAGGGAACTAGATCAGGGGCATGCAATGGATGTCATCTACCTGGATTTCAGCAAAGCCTTTGATACTGTTCCTCATAGGAGGCTTATCAATAAAATCAGTAGCTTGGGAATGGATCCTGAGATGGTAAATTGGATCAGAAATTGGTTGACTGAGAGGGTGATGGTAAATGGAGCTCACTCAGATGAAGGGAAGGTGATTAGTGAGGTGCCCCAGGGATCGGTCCTGGGCCCAGCACTGTTCAATGTATTTGTGAGTGATATTGCTGAAGGACTGAATGGAAAAGTCTGTCTTTTTGCAGATAACACGAAAATTTGCAACACAGTGGACTCCCCCGAGGGAGTGGTTAACCTGAGGAAAGATCTACAAAAGCTGGAAGAATGGTCTAATGCTTGGCAATTAAGATTTAATGCAAAGAAGTGCAGAGTCATGCACTTGGGTAGCAGAAATCCAAGGGAAATGTACACGATAGGGGGCAAGAGGTTGGTGTGCACGGATCAGGAGAAAGACCTTGGTGTGATTATTTCTGAAGATCTCAAGGTGGCAAAACAGTGCGACAAGGCGGTGGCAAAAGCCAGAAGGATGTTGGGCTGCATACAAAGAGGAATCACCAGCAGAAAGGAAGAGGTACTTATGCCACTATAAAAGTCACTGGTGAGGTCTCACTTGGAGTACTGTGTTCAGTTTTGGAGACAGTATCTTGCAAAGGATGTAAAAAGACTGGAAACTGTTCAGAGGAAGGTGACCAAAATGATTTGGAGCCTGCGTCAGAAGCCTTATGAGAAGAGACTTGAAGACCTAAACATGTATACTTTGGAGGAGAGGAGGGACAGGGGAGCTATGATTCAGACCTTTAAATACTTAAAGGGAAATAATGAACAAATAAACCTCTTCCAAAGACGGGGAAGCTGTAAAACTAGAGGACATAACAGGAAGCTGCAAGGTGGTAAATTGAAAGGCAATGTCAGGAAATACTTTTTCACAGAAAGGGTGGTGGATGCTTGGAATGCCCCCCCGATGGAAGTGGTGGGGGCAAACACGGTGACGGAATTCAAAATGGCATGGGACAGACACAGTGGATCCCTTTACAGCAACAGGATAAAATCAAAGTAAACTGAACCATCTAATTTCTCAACAAATAGGGGTGTCCTGCATGGAGTGGTGGATTCACCCCTAAACAGGGACGTGGGGAGCGGCAGGTGCACAGAGCAGCAGGTGCACCTACTCTTGCCATTGTGCTGGGCAGACTAGATGGACCATGCTGGTCTTTATCTGCCGTCATTTACTATGTTACTATAAAATGTGCATCTTTACAGATCATAAAAAATGCATACACACAAAGCAAGACGACACAGGGATCTTCTGGTCTCTTTATAGTTTTTTCTTTCTCCCAGTTTCCTAAAATGAGCCAGCTCCAGTTTGTAAGGATGGCTAGTGTTACTGAAGGACTCTTTCACTTAAGCTATCTTGTACCAGCAAACTTTGAATGGATTCCACCTATCCTTCTCCCATGATGGGTTTACATGTATTTTTTTTTCAACAGATTTACGTCCAGCAGCAATATTTTATAGATCTCATTAATGAAACAGTATCAGAGAGCAACAAATGGCAGACACGAAATTATTCATTTTATGTGTCTTCTGAGAGCGCTCAGAGAACATGTTCATGTTTTAGCTTACCTGCCCTTCTGTACCTTAGTCCATGCCCCTCCCCTACCACCCTCATTCCACCTCACAGGCAGCTTTATATTTTTAAGTCTGTCTGAATGAGCACATACTTTGTCACGTGCTACACTGACTTTCAGCCTCCCACTTAACTAGTGGAAACTAGCCTCTCAGGTGCCAGATGCACTCTGACTATAGACAACATACTGTAAATAGCTGTTCCCTACATCTTTTGTATTTCTTCCTCTTCTCCCCCCTCCTCCCCCCCCCCCCACCTTCTCAGAACCACAGTGTAGAGACCATGTCCAGTAATGGACAGTTATCTTCCCCTCCCCCTCTGCCATCTGGTCCTCTTGGGCTTCAGCTGCTGTCTGCACATGAATCCCAGTTTCAGGGATACTGGTAATCCCAAATAATGAGCCATGTGACGGGTCAGGTGGTAGTGAGAGGAAAGGGAAGGTGAAAGATACTCTTCTGCTCAGTTTTCACATTAAAAACTAACCCAAAGGAAGACCAGTAAAGACGACTTGTCTAAGCATTAAAAAAAAAAAGCTCCCTTGTTTAGATGCTGGGAAACATGCCAACTGCATCAGGCCATGCTGGACCTCAGCAAAATAACAGGTTTCTGATACAGCTGTACTCTCCACATGCTACATGTTCCTTTGCTCTATGCGCAGCAGGTGAGTGGACAGACTAGAATCCAAATGGGCGATTTTATTTTACTGCCACCACAGCAGTAGCTTCTGCTGGCCCAAGTGCAACCAAATTTTGCTTGAGTAGGATTTTTTTCCTCAGTGTGATACATGCCATTTAGAAAATTAGTACAAAACCAGGAGGTATTTTTCAAGTTTGAACATAGAGAGTAATTTTATTGGAGGTGCCTATTGTATACTTGAAACCAAACAACTACCAAGGTGCTGTTATAAAGAAAATTAGGCACCTACTTTTCTTTATAAAAATACTAGCATAAGTGGTTGAAAACATGTTTATTTAAGCCACAATCACTTATCCCAACCTTAGAGCTGGTGCAAATGCCTGCACCTAAGTTTGTAAAGAACACCATAAATTATTGTATTTGATCATTTATGCACATATGCACTCTGCTCATGTGCACACCCACAATAAAAGTATGCACCATTGACCCGATACATGTACTTTCTGAATAGTGATCTGCCAAAAGTATGTGTGTAAAATGCCCATTTACGCATGTAAATCACTAACATACTGTGATTTATGCAAATTAATAGTGCTTAACTTTACACAGCTCCATATCAAATTACCCCCAAAATGAATGAGTCTCGCTGCATTTTATCATGCAGCCTCTCTCTGCTCTCAGAACCCAGAGCTAGTCTAAGATTTTCTAGCCTCCAGTAAGGGACGATAAAAAAAATGAAGGATAGTTCAAAAATGAAAAGAACAAAACATGCCTAATTTGTATTTCTATAGCATATCCTACTGTTCCGCAACTGAGATTCTCTCATGAAATTCAACTTGCAGCTCCTCCAATTATTTTAAAACTAAGCAGTCCACAACTCGCAAACATGAAACATATCTTGACAAAGCAAAGTATTTGCAGTATTCTACTGAAGCCTGCAGCTACTGATTGCGTATTTCCAAAAATGGTATTTTCCAATAAAGACTTTAATGCAGACAGATATATGCAGACTTTATATAAACTGAGAAAACGTATTTTATCTATGCTATTTTATGATTAGCTGTAAATCCTGGAGGATTTTTTTTTTTTTTATTTAAAAGTCAATGCACTACAGGTCTATGGAAGGGCCCTCAGACTCTTTATAGATAAGCCTGCCTCTAACAGTCTTTCCCCCCTCCCCTTATCTGCTCAGCACAGCAGCCTTTACCAACTCTCCACCACAAATCAGAAAATATAATTTTCTATCTGCAAGACGAAAAGAATCTACCCAAGTCTTTTCCCCTTTCAAAGGTCACCATCATTCCAGTCACCGCTTTATCAGCCTTTGGGATGAGATTATTATTGTTTTATTCTTTTTCTCTTCAAATTTTCCACCTGCAGAGAAATCCATTCCTTTCATGGAAAGAAACTGAAGAGCATGATTTGAAAACAGATGAGTCAGTATTCAAAAGGCACTTATCTGGACAGTGGCAATCGCTATCTGGTTAAGTGCCCTATCCATCAATTTTCCATAGCACTATCCAAATAATGCCTCAAACTTACCACAGACCATTCAGGCACTATACAAATAGAATGCCCTTGCTCCAGATCGGTACTACCTAATTATACAGAGAGTAACCATATTCACTGAACTATTCTTATAGCTATCTGAATAAAATTTAGGACAGCAAAATGGCCTTCCTACTTTTATCCGAATAGTGGACTGACGATTGCCACTATCTGTACAGTGTGATGTTCACTGATCTGTACATTATTCAGCATCACCAAATATATCTATATTGAACTGCCATGGCTGGGTTGAAAAAAATAAAAAACTCAACCCTGCATTGTTTAAATATGGACTCACAACCTTTCAATAAATACAAGTGTGCCCCTAATTTATTCACCTATGGCACCTCTCCCTCCACCTCTCTCCTTGCTTCCCCCCCATACCTACCCCTCACCAACAGAAGCAGCTAATGCACATGAAATAAAGAAACAGGGGACATAAATGTAGTTTTCTATTGCTTTAATTCTAAAATATCAGTAACCTTTCTGACAACTCTCCCACATGCTATACGTAGACTTATTACTGTGTTTGTGCACAACAGGAATAATACATTTAACATTCTCATATGCATCTACAAACAGGGCTGTCACAAGTGCTGGGCAAGAAGGGCACAAGCCAGGGAGAGGAGTGTCGCAGGCACCTTGCTGTCTCTTTTTGTTTTCCTTGGACTTATCAGTTTCTTCCTTCTCCTTTGAATTTCCAGCTCAGTCAGAACCAGTTTGGTATCTCTTGCCATGAGCCTGTTTTCAACTACCTGGGGATTTCCCGCTTTATTTTATATTCCCTCTAAACATCTTTAGAGTGACAGCTCTCTGCCAGACTTCTGTCATCCTAGGGCACTCTTTCTGCAGCATTCCCAGGCCCCCAGCTGACCAGATGAGTGGAAAATCTAAGATCAAACCTAGGACCTTCTGTATAGCAATGCACAGAACTTACTACCTCAGCCACCAGGGCTGTGTCAGTGTTGCATGAGAGCCTAAAAGAGAAGGTGAGCACCAAAAGCAACCCTTACCCAAGTCACCATTTTGCCCAGCACTCTCCTACCACAAGTACCATATAATGTGATTACTTGCTATATTATGCATTATGACAGTTTACCTCCTTTAAAACCCTAAGACTGCACAGACCTTTCAAGCTACTGAAAGAGAAACAGGAAACTAGCCTGTCCAAGTTCATTTGTGGTGCAATGTTATAGCAGAGACCTCAATTGACCACTGGATTTCCCTTCACTTTTTGACAATTAAGGATCCTCTGTGTTAATAACATAAATCAAGAAAATATGGGATAGTTTGTCTCCATCAGCTCCACTAAAAGGCCACATCAGAGTACAAGTTCTACAGCCCACTCAGCATATATGTATGTGAAGCTCTATTCAAATGATATTTATTCCCAGTCCAAGGGCTGCCAAGGGGGGTCAGGTTTTCAGGATACCCCTAATGAATATATATGAGATATGCTTGCATACAATGAAGAGATTGTATGCATCCAAATCTCATGCATATTCATTAAGGATGGCCTGAACATCTAACTCGCTGGCAGCCCTCAAGGACGGAGTAAATACCATCGTTCTATTCCTATCAGTGCTTCTTGTCCCTCGCACAAGGTTCAATTATGCAGCCAGAAGTGTCTGGACAAAGTTAACCAGCCAACTTTGTCCAAATAACTTTATCCACTCAAGCTGAATAGCCATCTAAAATTAAGTGGACAGTTATCTAGTTAATTTCGGGGCTGCTATTTGTCTGATCATATCCTGCCAGCACTGAATATCAACACTGATTGGCCTACATGAAATCGCACTACAGGAACACCCCTCATGCCACCATTTATTGTTCAGATAAATTTGGCCCACTAAGCAGGGCAGTAACATGTCAGTCATCAGTTAAAAACGTTACTCAAACTCTTTGAATATGGGCCTGACAGTTCCATAAAGGACAAACAAACATTCTGCATCCCATCCTTACAGCTAAGATTCACCTACACTGACTAGCTCTCCATAGAGCAGACATTGTGCAATCAGTGATGAAAAGTAGAGCAAGTTGCAACACTCAAGGTTACTACTATATAGGAACTTGTCCCTCTGACGTAAATTAAACAGTGCACATACCATTATGGAGGGCAGTTTTCAAAAGGAATCCAGCTGTTCAACCACAGCTTATTCAGCTTAAAGAACAATTAACTATAACTTCCTAAGGTAAATATATTTAGCCACTCCTAGCAAGTGGTACTACTACTACCTAACATTTGTATAGCGTTACAAGACATACGCAGCACTGCACAGACATGTAAAATAAGGTCCCTGCTCTTCAGGGCTTACAATCTAATCATGACAGACAACACAGTAGCTGAAGACATGGGATACATCTAGGGGGAATGGTAAGGAAACAAAGGAAATCAGGTGAGTCAAGATCTGAAAGCAGCAGTGAAGAGGTGTTTTTTCAGCCTGAATTTGAAAAGGGTCAGAGAAGGCGTCTGACGTACAGACTCAGGTAGTTTGTTCCAGGCATAAGGAGCAGCAAGGTGAAAGGAGCAAAGTCTGGAGTTAGCAATATAAGAGAAGGGCACAGATAGAAGCGATTTACCAGAAGAGTGGAGTTGGTAAGCAGCTGCAGATGGATAAGAAGGATATCATCTTTTCTTCTTAGCATAGAAAGACTTCTTTGGATTAGTCTTTCTCCTAGAGGGGTCTGACATCTTTCTGGAGAGGCGTTTGAGAGTGAGATTATCTGTCAATCTCTTTGGCCTTCTCTCTCCAACCCTTTCCAAGGAGGTCCTCTCCACAACAGGGGGATATTGGCCAATTTATCCTGAACCCACTGCTCAAGGTCAGATGCCTGTAGCCAGGCCATTCAGCAAGCACCGATGCAGATTGCTGAAGCTCTGCTAGATGAGTCAAAAGGCATCAAAAGATAACTAGTAAGAAATTTGGAAGTATTCTGATTTTACCCGATTAAGGCCTGGAATGCATCATGTTTGTCCTCAGGAAGGATAGGGGCAAAGTTCTAGATCCCTGGAGATATCCTTGAGATATATGCCCATATAGAGCATGTAGGAAGCAATCCTGGAAGTGAGCATGCATGCCTGAACACACCGATGGCCAAAGGCATCGAGAGTTCTGGAGTCCTTGCCTGGAGTTATAGAAGAATGAGTCTTAAAACTCTTGATGCGATGCATTGCATCGCCACTTCCACCACCATGGAGTTATGTAGTAGTTGAGACTTTTGAAAGCCAGGGCATGCTGGAACTCGGTAGATGGTATCGAGTCATTTGCTAATAGGTGGAACAGTTAGCACAGCCTCCCACATACATAGCATTAGATCCTGCAGGATACGATGCACCAGTAATGTGGCTGCCTCTTTGGACACTGAGGGATACTGGAGGATTTCCAACTCCTCTGCCCTCAGTTCAGTCTCTGATGACACGGTAATCTGCAGGCCTGCTGCCATGTCCAAAATGAAGTCTTGAAAAACATGTCCTCTGGCAGGGACTGATGCCGCTCATGAGGAGGGGACAGATCAGGAGATCCCGGGTTACCCTGGAATCCTCCAATGATGCATCAGAATTAAAAGGAGGCAGAGTCCGATTGACAAAGTCCAAGTATCGACGGTCTCGTGTAAATACCGATGATCGGTCGGTGGAGCAATGGGAACCTGTTGGGTACCAATGATGCCTATATATTCTAAAGGAGGCAATGGAGGGAGAGGGTCCTCAGATGCAAGTTTGAGATCTGGCATCGACCCCGGAGGTATAGGCCATGGGCTGGATGCCACCACCTGCACCGCTGGAGCTGTCGATACCAAATGGTACAGAGGCCGCCAGGAGTGCTGCCAAATTTCTTAACAGCCAGGATGCACTGGTCGAGAAAGCAGGCTGATGCTTGGGTGGAATCCTGCAAAGGGCTCTAAGCCACTGTCCCAGAGCATGGAGCCAATAGCTCTCCAGAGTTCAAGGCCTTGGGAGCATCCTGTTGTGCTTTGGAGGGCTGATCCTTCCACCGGGACTGTTTGGCAGTCCTCTCTGCATCGGATGCACCTTTCAGTGAATCTCCATAACGATGAAGGAACTTACCTTTAGGATCAGTATCAAGTTTCGATGCAGATGACTTAGACTTAGTCTTATGTTTGGACTTTGAGACCTGAGAACCAAGAGAGGAGACAGACGTCCTCAACAATGTGGAAGCCACTGAAAGAGTCCAGGGCAAACAGAGAACCATACTATCTGGCTCTGTTCTTTAGGTCTCTTTTTGTCATTTGTTGGCACAAGAGACACTCAGTCGGTAAATGGTCTGGACCCAAATATTTTAGACACCAGTCATGTTACCGGTGACTGATATTGTACCAGAATATTTGGTACATTTTTTGAAGATGCTGTTGTGTTTTTCCATCATGGCAGAAGAAAAGTAGGCCAAGGCCTAATTTGGCAGCATAAACCACCAAAATTGAAAAAAATGAAAATTTAAAAAAGAAAAATATTTTTAAAAGAAATATCTGAGCTGTTATCATGGAAGGTACCAACGTCGATGTTAAAGCAGAGCACAGATTTAAACAAAAAAATGACATTTTTCGGCAGTGACAGGAAGAAAACAACCTGCTGGCTCCGTGGAAAACAAAGAACTGAGGAGAGAACTTTCTAAGGCGGGAAGGCAGATGCACAGGTGCAGTGGATTGCTCCCAAAGGTTTTCCATTTGGATGCTGGGGAGCATTCCTGCGCAGGCTCAGTTGATGCCAATGATACCAATATGTGAAGACTGCATTCCTGCTTGTTCCTGGAGATTGTTAAAGTCCCCAAAAATAAGGGAGGGGGAAGATGAATCCATAACTGACCTTTTCAATGCCTCGGAGTGGTGCCAGAGGACTGGAGAGAGGCTCAAGTGGTCCCTTTACACAAAAGCGGAAGTAAGGATGTGGTTGAAAACTAAAGGCCAGTTAGTTTAACCTCAGTGTTAAGAAAATTATTGGAAGCACTGCTGAAAGAGAAAATAGTGAGGTTTCTGGAGTCCAAGAGATTGCCAGATCCGAGGCAGCATGGATTCACTAGACACCGGTCTTGTCAGACAAATCTGATTGACTACTTTGACTGGGTAACCAGGGAGTTGGACCGAGGGAGAGTCCTAGATGTGGCGTATTTAGATTTCAGTAAAGCCTTTGACACCATTCCACACAGGCGACTTGTAAACAAGTTGAGCACCCTAGGTATGGACCCTAAAGTTACTGCTTGGGTTAGAAACAGAGTGAGCTCCATTTACCTGTAACCTTTGTTGCCTCCCACTCAACCAGAGAAGGTGGTTACCAGTGTTGTGCCCAAGGAATCTTTCCTTGGTCCGATTCTTTTTAACATCTTTGTTAGTAATATTGCAGAAGGGTTGTCGGGCAAGTTTTGCCTCTTTGCAGATGATATCAAAATGTACAATAGAGTAGACACCCAGGAAGGTGTAGATAACATGAGGAGGGATCTAGCTAAGCTTGAAGAATAGTCTAGAATTTGGCAGCTGAGATTTAATGTTAAAAATGCAAGGTCATGCATTTAGGCTGCAGCAATCCAAGGAAGCGATATAGTATAGGGGGTGAAGTACTTCTGTCCACGAAAGAAGAGCGGGTCCTAAGCATGTTTGTATCTAATGATCTTAAAGTAGCTAAACAGGTAGAAAAGGCAATGGCAAAAGCTAGGATGCTTGGGTGCATAGGGAGAGGTCAGCAGAAGAAAGGAGGTGATAGTGTCTCTGTATGTCTTTGGTGCAACCTCATTTGGAGTATTGTGTGCAATTCTGGAGACCGCACTTTTAAAAGGATATAAACAGGTTGGAGTAGGTACAGAGGATGGCTACTAAAATGGCTAGTGGTCTTCGTTATAAAACATATGAGGACAGACTTAAGGATCTTAATATGTATACTTTAGAGCAAAGACGGGATAGAGGTGATAGAATTGAGACTTTAAAAACCTCTGTGGCACAAATGCACAGGAGAGCCTCTTTTGATGGAAAGCAAGCTCTGCTACAAGGGGACATAGGAAGAAGGTGAAAGGGAATAGACTCAGGAGTAATATGCAGAATTATTTCTTTATGGAAAGAGTGATGGATGCGTGGAATAGTCTCCCAGTGGAGGTGGTAGGGATGAGGACAGTATCTGAATTCAAAAAAGCATTGGACAATCACAGAGGATCTCTAAATGAAAAAAGGGGACTGTTGTAGTGGTTGATATGGAAGGGCAGACTAGATAGAAACATGACGGCAGAAAAAGACTACATGGCCTATGTTTCTATAAAGAAGGAAAGTCATGAGTCAAAGTCAGTGTGAAAGGTAAAGGTGGACTTGTCAGGAGGTCAATAAATAACAGCTAACCGGAGAGTTAGTGTAGTAAAAAGGCAAATGGATGGACTTCAAAGGAGGGAAAGAAGTAAGTGAGACTGAGGCAGCAGGAGGGATTGAAATTGGCAAGGAGAGTAGAAGCCGAACACCACCACTATGGCCAGTGGGATGAGGAGTGTGGGAGAACTGATAGCCACCATGACAGAGCAGAGACTGTTGCAGAGTCTCTTGGGAGGAGCCAGATCTCAGAGCAAAAAGATGGCAAACATTAGAGATAAAGAGATTGTGAGTAAAGGCAAGTTTATTTGAGATGGAGTGTGCATTCCACAAGGCACACGAGAAAGGGAGAGAGGATGGGAAAGAGAGAGGGATATGAATAAGATCTGAGCTGTTACATGAAGATCTGTTCTGGGAGTGTGACAAAATAAATAAAAAATTAAAATAAAATAGAAATAAAATAAATAAAAAGTCTAGGAGGGCCAGGGTTGGGGTTGCTAACTCCAGAAGAGAGGAGAATGTTTATGTTTATGTTTAATAAAATTTGATTGACCGCCCTTCACAATAAAATCAGAGCGGTTTACAATACATAAAAACCAATAAAAACAGTAGGGCGCAAGGCCAGTAAAAGAAAAGGAAGTTACACTTTAAAAAAGAGATAGACAAGGGGGTAAGAGAAGGTAGGAGGAGAAGAGTAGGATCATAGAGGGGGGGGGGAGGTGGTGAGGTTAAAGGCTAGGGAGAAGAGGTGGGTTTTTAGCTGCTGTTTAAATGCTGAGTGGGAGGGTTCTAATCGGATAGAAGAGGGCAGGGAATTCCACAGTGCGGGACCAAAGAAGAAGTAGAAGAGTGGGGCAAAGAGGAGACTGCACAGCAGTAATGAGAGTGCGGTTGTTTTAGAAAAAGAGGAGATGGTTGAATTTGAGGTAGGAAGTGGTGGTCCTGGGATTATGAGTAAATGGGATAGGAGGTGAAATGCTACCCCATTCACTAAAACAGCAGAGGCAAAATCATGCAGGTAGTTTTGTATCCACATCCCTTTCATTTCAAAAAGATAAACTACTGCAGTAGCTTCCCTTTGAGAGTTCACTCAAAAGCTATATGAGTGGTGGTGGTTGTTGTTGTTGTTGTTGTTGTTGTTGTTGTTAAGTGCCGTCGAGTCAGTGTCAACTCATGGCGACCTTCTGCATAGTTGTCCTAAATTGTGTTCAGTCTTCAGTCAGGCATTGTTGACAGACTGGTACCCATAGCTTCTGTTACTGTATCAATCCATCTCATTGCTGGCCTTCCTCTTTTGCGTTGACCTCTCTTCGCATGATGTGTCCAATGTATGAAAGTCGAAGTCTATATGGATACAAAGCACCTACTTTGTCACTATGCAACTTTGTGAAAATTTCCTCCATATGCATCAGTATACAGGGGGTTCTGCCTGAGAGGATGGAAGCACAATTAGTTCACAAGCAAGCAATTTTCCTAAGACAGCCACAGAGAAGTATGCATCAATAGATTACGCACATACTGCAGTGTTAAACAGCTTCACAAAAGGTGAGAGTCAGAAGAGTGCATATCCAGGCACCTCGTCAAAATATACTTTCAAGCACCCTCATGTATCTGAGAGATGCCAAAGACCATTATTAAGAGCAGGAGGGACTGAAAATGGTCATGAAAAGATGGGAACATATCTAGCCAGACTGATGACAAACTAATCTAGTGAAGTGTCAATAGACAACTCGGAAATATTAGAAGCAGAGATATGAAGAGATTTCAAACATTGGTCTGAAAAATTCAGCAGATTTAGCAGAATACTTCAGAAACATTCAACCAAATTCTCCAATCCCAATCCACCCCAATACTTTCACTTGGTACATCTTGCTTGCAAATTCGTTGAACCTGGAAATGCATCAAAGTTCCAGGTAAGCTGTCCGTCAATTCAAATACAGCTATTCCAGAGATGGGGCTGCCTCCAGGAAGTGTTTGTGGAAAAAGGCAGAGGAAGACAAACCAAATTCTTCTATTATCAAAGAGTTTACCTATTAGAAAATGGAAGAAACTTTTTGTTGGCAACTAAAAACATATGAAGGGCATTTTCCAAGCAATTAGTGCATTTAGCTGACTGGCTAATCGTGACAAGTGAGATATTACGTGGTACTGATGTGGTTAGTATTCCTGAATATCCCAGGATGCAACTACTGAATGCCCCAATGCTAGTCGGCTAGCATCAGAGTATTCTAGGGGTGATTTGGAGGCGCCACTCAGAGCTAACTGGGCCACGGCAATATTCAGCCACTGCCTGGTTATCCCTCAGCAGTTACTCTGCTCTTCAAAATTCCTAGGACAGAATCTCAGCACAGAGCCAGTGAGTTGGTTGGACTCTCCTTCCATATTAGTGATGGCGATGGTGGCCACTGCATATGAAACTTTTGTGCCCGAAGTGTTGTCTACTAGGGCTGTGCATTCATTTGAAAAGACATTTCTCATGTCATATCCTATTTTCTGAACAAAACAATAGGAGATGTTCCAAAATTTTGGGTGGATTAACAGCCTAATGGTCAGAGGATTGGTTTAGGAACCAAGAGACCAAATTTCAATTCCCACTAGCACTAATTGTGGCCTTGGGCAAGTCACTTAACCCTCCATTGCCTCAGGAGAATTCAAGTTATCAAGGTCCCTATTTAGGTACATTACCAAGTTTAAGTTACAATGTAAAACTGCTTTGACTGAAATGATAAAGCAGTATAAAATCGTTTTAATAAATAAAATGTCAATAGTGTCAGTAACTGCCCTCAAAAGGAAAATTAAACAAACAAAACAAAACACAACAACCTTGCAAACGACACAAGAAACAAAAAACTTTTTTTTTTGCCTGTACACTGCTGTTGTCCACATTGCTGTGCCTTAATCTGGGCTAGGCCCAGAGGCTGGTTCTCCTGCAGCAATAGCAGCAACAGTAACCATGTTCATAGGTACTGCTAGTGATGCATGCTGGACACTGGCAAAGCCATGGCTACTAGGGGAAAATCACTGCCAGCCCCTTTTATGTCCTTGTCACAAGTTAGTCACTAGGTGTAAAGTAGAATTAGCAGGTTTTTAGGTATCTGGCAGAGGTTGTGATATTTCTGCTATAGCCTCTAGAAATGGTACAGCTTCATCCTTTTTCACCCCACCCATTTTTCTATGTAACAGGACACCACAATATGCTCTGCTATTAAATCGGACTTGCCTGGGATGTGAGATAATGGAGGATGGGCTTACGTGTCAGTCACTGGACTCTGGCTCAGGCTCAGCCTATGAGGCAGCCTTCTAGGCCCAACCACAGCTAAGGCTGAAATAAAGTGTAGTGGAGGAGTAGCCTAGTGGTTAGGGCAGTAGCCCAGGACTAGAAAGACCATTGTTCCAATCCCACTGGTACTCCTTGTGGTCTTTGGCAAGTAACATAACCCTCCACTGCCTCAGGAATATCTCCCCACCCCGCCCTGGCTGTCTGATTTTAGTGAGGACTCTAACTACAAGGTGCAAGTTACCCCAACAAAGGTCCTGGGTTGAGGATCTCTACAGCTTGTGTGGGCATGTGATCAATCTGGGTGAGTTACATACTTGGACCCAACGGCATGCTGGTGTTGGTATTTTTGTACCTCTAAAAAACGAAGAGAGAGTGTATTACTGCACATTATCCCTATGCATCACACATACAGTGTAATGGCAACAGGGAGTTAGTGACCTGGCCAGTAATAGTATACAGCAAGGCAGATGCATGGTGCAGCATGTGCATAAGATTTCTCGGTGTAAATATGACCAACGATAGCGTTTTATGAAAAGTCAGAAAAATTACTATTGCTCCATCACAAATCCACACACTATATATGTATTATGTAAGACAAAAAAATGAAATGCAGATCTGTGATTGTTTGGCCTTAAACCGTATCAAATATAATCAATAACTTTTTTTTTGAGAGGGTACTCTGTGGTACAAAGTGCTGGCACCTTTTTCCTTGCCTCTTAAAACTCACCCAAGGTCCTCATGTATTAATGAAAGAGCCCTGGTCAGCACCTCTTTTGCTAGAAAAAATGCACCGAATATAATGCATAGTAGACAGGCCCGGATTAAGACATAGGCAACTGCTTTGGGTGCCAAGTTTTTAAGATGCCAAATATCCAGGCCAAAGAAGAGGCTACGTCTTACTTAAGTACATCCACTACTTTATGAAGATCTCCTTCTCCAAAGGACTGTTTCCAGCCCTGTTAAAAGCTGCATCCATCAGGCCCCTTCTTAAGAATTCTAAACTGGATCCAACAGATGTAAAATCCTACAGACCCATTTCAAGCTTGCCCTTCCTGGCCAAGATAACAGAGAAGATTGCACAGCAACAAATACAAGATCACATTGATACACATTATCCACTGGATGAAAACCAACATGGATTTCGCCTACGACATGGTGTAGATCTTACTTTTCTGACCAACAACAAACAGTAAACATAGGTGCTCAATCATCATCCAGTTATTTACAAACACAAGGAGTACCACAAGGCTCCTCCTTTTCAGCACTACTGTCTAATATTTACATCCAGACTATTTGTGCCATAATTAAATCATACAATATACTCTGCCATATTTATGCAGATGAGCTTCTTTACACTCCCTTCTCTACAGCCAATCCAAACTACTCCAGAATCATAGACTGCTTCAATACTGTATCCGACTGGCTGAATCTACATAACTAAAGTAAATTGCAAGAAATCTGAGGTTCTCTTCATTACTAAGGACTCTTCAATCATATCCCCTCCGACTTTACCAGTGAGAGATTCTGTGATATCATTAAGCAAGTAGTACGATACTTGGGGATCACTCTAGACCAACAATTGACAATGGAGCCACACATAAAAAACATTACCAGTGCAATATACCTAAAATTAAGGACCTTTCATCAACTCCGTCCCCTGATTGAAGCTCCTGACTTCCGGACAATATTCCAAGCACTCAACACCCCACATTTTTATTATGCAAACATCATTCTCTATGGCCTTCCAGATTATACAATTCACTCTCTTCAACAGGCTATGAATACGGCAGCACAAACTTTGGTAGAAGCCTCTAAATACTAACATGTTACTCCAATCCTGAAACAGCTCCGCTGGCTCCCCATTCTCAATTGTCTCAAATATAAGGCTCTCATCATAACTTTCAAAATTCTGCACAACCTCTCCTCTCCTGCCCTTAATGAGATTCTACAATGGACACTGGACAATAGAGCAGGAAGATCTACCATGTCACACACTCTATCAGTTCCTTCTATTATAAGAAAAAGTTCCCAATTTGTGAATGGCCGAGCATTCAAATTGTATGGATCACCTCTCTGGAACACGCTGCCCCCCCCCCCACCCCCAATCTGTGCCATCTCTGACCTATCTACATTCAGAAAACTTCTGAAGACACATCTGTTTCAGCTATATTATGAGCACGTAACATAGAACACTTCACACTACCAAACCCCCTCAGCTAGACCCTCATACTTTCCATGAGGCTCTATGTATATATAACTTTAATGTATATAGTTCCCTGTTACGACCCAAGTTATACTGACCCACATATTTTACACTGTTAACCTCTATTACAATTGGTTCTCGAAACTTGTTCTGTGTAATTGTTGTTCCCCAAGATTATGCTATGGCAGTTGTCGTCGTTCTCAAAACGTGTTCCATGTAATTTCTGTTTGTTTTTTGTAAACCACATTGAATGTGAAATAGCGCGGTATATAAAACTATAGAAAATAAATAAAATAAATAAAACAATGCACAAAAACAGTAAAATGGTCCTGACAGAGGGGGAGGCTAAATTCAAGGCCTCAGGTGGAATGAGATTTAGAAGACAATAAAATGCAAGTGTTTAAATAAAAGCCCTTTTGTATTCAAACACATTTGATGATCCCCAGGTACAGAAAGTACAGAGTAATTAGACCTTACCTGCTAATTAGCGTTCCTGAAGAGACTCCAGTCTCCAAAGTTGCTGGTAGAGGAGCACAACCCAGAGATAAAGGGACCGGACTGGAGGAACGCCTAGGAAGCACAGTTCTCGATGAGAAAATGATAATTACACTTACCTGGTTATTGTAGTTCCTTGAGTGACGACAGTTCAGTCCTCCACCACTGGGTTGTGCACCTCCTCCTGCAGCTTGGAGACTGGGCATGTCAAAATCGTGACATCACTGGATGTAGTCTGCTGGTCTCTCCCATCAGCCCCAGTGAACTATTGACAAAGCACACTCAAAGGAGCAACAAATAAGTAGCTATCATATAAATTCCAATTTTGCACTGAAACCTGAACGTAAAAAGCACTATATACAAATAAACACCTTTTTTTTTTTTAAATTGAAGATTGAAAAGAGCACCTTGGTCCATTGTGTACTTGTAATGGAGCAGCCAGGCCCAAAGCATTAGTCCGATGGCTGAGAGCTCTAGAACATTGAGGTTTGATAGCACAAATGCTATTTCGTAATAACCAGGAATAATAGAAAAATAAATCTTAGCCGAAACCTTTTGATGCAAATCATGCCACTCATACAAAATAGAAAGACAGTAGGGATTTGACTTACATATTACCCATTTGAACCTCTGCATTGCAGTTCAAATGCCTAAAGAAATTGGGAAAGAAGGTACAGTATACTCTAGAGCAGCAAATTGCAAAAACGTTTCCATTTGAAAGCATAGGAACGCCTCGTGGAGGGTTTCCTAGAGGCATGAAGGATATCTTTCACTGGTTGAGAAAGATTGAAGTCATGAAGGCTTAGGCCTTCAGTAACCAAGCTCTGAGGTGTAGGGACTTGGGGTTTGGGTGCCACAAAGTCCCTTTCTCCTGAGAGAGAAGGTCTGGCGCAGCTCCCAGGTCCAGGGAGGGTCCCTGGGAGAGATGCAGAAGTAGAGGGAACCACACTTGGCGTGGCCAGCGTGGAGCTATGAGGATCATCGATCCGTGATCCCTCTGGAGTTTGAACAGAGTCTTGGGAATCAAAGGAATGGGTGGAAAGGCATATAGGAATTCCTGACCCCAATGCAGGAGAAAGGCGTCGTTGGCCTGAGCTCCCTGACACGGAATCCTGGAACAGAACCGGGGAAGTTTGGCATTCCACGGACTTGCAAAGAGGTCTATGTCCGGGGTTCCCCATTCCTGAAAGATTCTGCCTATCTGGTCCATATGTAGGGACCATTCGTGTGGAAGCAGAACTCGACTGAGTCTGTCTGCCCGAGAGTTTTGAACCCCTGGAAGATATACTGCCAGAAGATGAATTTGATGCTCTCTGGCGAAGGCCCATAATCTGAGAGCTTCGTTGCAAAGCGACAGAGAGCCTGTCCCTCCTTGTTTGTTTACGTAGAACATGGCCACCTGATTGTCTGTCTGAACTAGGACAGTCAGGTTGACAAGAAGGGTATGGAAGACTTTGAGGGCAAAGAAGATTGCTCGCAGTTCCAGGAGGTTGATGTGAAGGGTGGTCTCCTGCGGAGACCAAGTACCCTGAGTGGAGAGGGATTGTAGATGGGCTCCCCACCCTGTTTGGGAGGCATCTGTTGTGAGAGTTGCTTGGGGCAACAAAGGTTGGAAGGGGGCCCCCAACAACAGATTCTTGGTGGACATCCACCATTGGAGGGACCAAAACAGACGCTTTGAGGTGAGTATTTGGTCGGAGAGCGCTCCTGATGCTTGAGTCCACTGGGTGGCCAAGGTCCATTGAGCTGCTCTCATATGAAGACGAGCGTAGGGCACCACGTGTACCGTGGAGGCCATGTGGCCCAGAAATCGCAGCATTTCTCTGGCTGTCAAGTGACTACTGGACTGAGCTTGGGAGGCCAAGCACAGCAGACGTTGGCCCCGGACTTGAGGTAGGTAGGCCCTTGCAGTGGTGGTGTCCAACTGGGCCCCTATGAATTCTAGAGACTGAGTAGGGGTAAGTTGAGACTTGGGAAGGTTTACCACCAGTCCCAGATACTGCAGAAGGTGCCTTGTGCGGTCCAGGGAAATCTGGGCCTCTGACTGAGATGGAGCTCGGATGAGCCAGTCGTCCAGATATGGGAATACAAAAATTCCCAGACCTCTTAGAAATGCGGCAACAACTGCCATGCATTTGGTGAACACTCTTGGAGCAGAGGCTAGACCGAAGGGAAGTACTCTGTACTGGAAATGTTTTCCCTGAAACAGAAATCTTAGATATTTTCTGTGGGATGGGTGGATGAGTATATGTGTGTACACATCCTTGAGATCTAGAGAACAAAGCCAATCCTGACTCTGAAGGTATGGAAGGAGAATGCCTAGAGAAAGCATTTTGAATTTCTCCTTGTACAGAAATTTGTTCAATTCTCTCAGATCTAGAATAGGTCTGAATCCCCCTGTCTTCTTTGTTATGAGAAAATAAGGGGAGTAGAATCCTGTCCCTTGTTGAAGAAGAGGAACCTCTTCTATTGCCCCTTGGGCAAGGAGAGAAGAGACCTCCTGATCCAACAGGTCCAGGAGAAATGGGGGAGAATTGAAGTGCCTCACCATGGTATATGGAGGAAGGTTGGAAAAATGAAGTTTGTAGCCCTCTCTGATGATAGAGAGGGTCCATTGCTCTGATGTGATTTGCTCCCATCTGGGAGCAAAGTGAGCTAACCTTCCGGGAATGGTGAGGGGCTCTGGTTGTTCTAGAGCCAGAAATGTTAAGTTCTCTAGCGGCAAGTCAAAACCCCTGAGGGGGTTGAGCCTGCTGAGGAGTGGTAGACGCTGCAGGCTTTGACTTTGCCTGTTTAGGTTGCTGACGTTTAGCAGCAAAAGCGAGGCTGAGAAGATTGTTGGCCAGTATTTGTGGAAAATCTGGCCTTCTTGTAGTAAGGCCTCTTGAAAGACTTTTTCTTGGCAGGAGTAGAGGTAGACTTAGAAAGTCTATCCAATGTAGCATTTTCTGCGTCCATTTGAGTGGCTTTAATTTGCCAGTCCTTACCAAATAAGTTCTCACCTGTACAGGGCAGATTCCGTAAGCCATCCAGGACACAGGGTTCTAGGTCAGAGGCCTGGAGCCAAGCAAGTCGTCGGGCTGCAATAGCAATGCCCGAAGCTCTACTGGCACCCTCAAAGGAATCAAAAGCTGCTCTGTTGGAGAACTTAGAAACATCTAGAAGCTGTTTCACCAGAGAAATGAACTCCTCTTTTCTATCCTCAGGGATAAAGGAGGCAAAATGTCGTATCTTTAGGGCAAGTTCCCTGAGAAACATGCCCATATACAGACTGTAAGAATTAATCCTGGCTATAAGCATAGTAGCCTGGAAAATTTTCTCCAAAAGAGTCTAGGGTCTTACATTCTTGTCCTGGAGGGGTAGAAGAGTGCCTTTTGGTACTCTTAATCTTTTTCAGTGCAGACTTCACCACAATGGAATGGTGAGGCAACTGAGTCTTTTGAAAACCAGGAGAAGGAGGGACCCGGTACATGGTGTCCAACCTACGAGAATAAGGAGACAACGTTAGAGGAGCCTCCCATAAGTCCATCAAGTGTTCTTGAAGGATTTCATGGATAGGCTGGGTGACTGCCTCTTTAGGAACCTTAGGGTATCCTAAAATATCCAATTTCTTTGACCTAGGTTCTTTTTCAGAGGATGTGGTAATAGAAAGTCCTTTAGCTAGTTCAATAATGAAGTCTTGAAAGGACAAATCCTCTGGTGGAGACATTCTCCTCTTTGGGGAAAAGGGGTCTTCACGAAGAACTAGAGACAGCTCATCAGAGTTCTCAGAGGAGTCAAAATCCTCAGAAGAATCAGAGTATTCTCTATTTGCTTCCAATGCACGATACGCATACCGATTGGTATCGACATCAGGCGTACCGGGTATGGGATCGGTATCAGGTGAAAACCCGGATCCGGCATGCGGAACCGATCTGCGTTTGGAAGTCGATGGTCTCGGTTCCGGTATGGGAGATGATACCGGAACCGGAAACGGTACCGCTGAACGCGGTACCGAGGGCGTCGCAGCATTAATAAAAGCCAGCATGGCCTGCTGCATGGTCTGAACAGTATTGCTCATAGACGCCACTGCTGCCTGGATGTCGGTACCGGTATGGGCCGGTACCCCAGAGCAGTCTAACAGGTGATCAGTCGAGGCCGTGCCATCGATGTCAACCTGTAACCCCATAGATGGTGCTTTGGAAGCCAGAGCTTCCCGCCGGGGTTGTTTGGCTGGGGCAGGATCCTCAGACTGAAAAGTGAGAGCCTCTCGATGCTTTGAAGGAGATTTGCTCTTTGAGGACCTGCCCGCAGAAGGTTTGGTTACCTGAGATCCATCCGGAGAGGAAGACCTGGATGACTGTGATGCTGGATTATCTGAAGCAAACAGCACATGAAATTTGTTGGCCCGGTTCTGCAACCCACGTTTAGACATCTGGGAGCAGGATGGGCAGTCCGGAATGGAGTGGTCAGGTCCCAAACACTTAAGACACCATTCATGGGTGTCTGTGACAGAAATAACAGCACTACACTTGGTACACTTCTTAAAACCAGGGGCTGGTTTCTCCATGAGGAGAATTTGTGTAGGCCTGAGGCCTAACCGAAGTCACCAAGTTGTGCAGAATAAAGATTTTTTTTTTTTTTTTTTAAAGAAAAGAAAAGAGACCCCGGCGGTACCGGTTTCGGTATGGGGAAGGCAGGTACGCGGTCTAAAGAAACAAACTAAAACAATAATTTTTTCAGCGGTGACAGGAACACGACCTGCTGGCTCCGCGGAAAAAGAGAAACTGAGGAGAGCTGGTCAGGAAGGCAGCGCGCATGTGCAGTGGGAGGCCCCAAAAGCTTCCTTCTGGGAAGCTGGGGAGCTTTCCCGCGCAGGCTCCGTCGGTACCGACGTACCCATATGTGAGGACTTATTCCTGCTTGTTCCTGGAGATCAAATTGCAGAGTTTGATTACAAGTTGAATGAAAAAATTATCTTATTAGTCTTAAATAGGTTACTCTGTAGCTTTATTGCATGTCCCCTAGTCTTTCTATATTTTGATGGTATAAACAATCAATGTTTACCTGTTCCACTCCATTCATTAATTTATAGACCTCTATTATATCTCCCCTCAGCAGTCTTTTCCAGATTGAAGAGCCCTAACCTTTTTAGCCTCTCTTCATAGGGGTATCTTTCCATCCTCCTTACCATTTTGGTGGCTCTTCTCTGTACCTTTACTAATAACGATATATCCTTTTTAAGATACGGTGACCAGAATTGCACACAATATTCAAGGTGCGGTCGCACCATGGAATGATACAGAGGCATTATAATATCCTTTGTTTTAATTTTCCATTCCTTTCCTTATGATACCTAGCATTCTATTTGCTCTCTTGGTCGCCACTGCACACTAGGCGGAGGGTTTCAACATGTTAGCCACGATGACGCCTAAATCTTTTTTCACAGTGGTGGTTCCTAATGCGGAACCTTGTATCATGAAACCATAATTTGGGCTGTTCTTTCCTAGTTACATAACTTTGCACTTGTCAACATTAAATTTCATCTGCCATTTGGATGCCGTGTCTTCCAATTTATCTAGATCTAAGCAGCGACCACATCATCAACCAAGGAGACAAGCTCTCCAGTAGCCTGGACACAGAGGGGCCGGAGTGTAGGAGCTACCTTAAGCCCCAAACAGATGGGCCAAAGGCGTTGTTCTGCCAGGACTCTTCCGCCAGGCAGTAATACGCTGCAAAGGTGTGGACTGAGATCCAGGTGGTGGCCAGGCAGATCTCCAGCAAGGGAACTGAATGGAGGTTCACCACAGATGCCGCCATGGCCCAGACTCTGTGCGCCATGATGTTATGCTCCAGTGAAAGAATGGTCTGCTCACAGGTGAAGGCGATGCAGTGTGCCACTCAGGTTGACAGGGTATGTTTGGAGATTGCTATGTCCAGACAATTTGGGTCATATGAGTTGAAGAGCTGCAAATAGCAGCGATGAGTCTTGGTTCGCTCCAGATACTAAGCCAAGGTCCGTTTACAGTCCAGAGTATGAAGAGCGGCCTCCATCCTGCTAGCATGAGACTGCAGGAAAGAGATCTCTTGAAGCGGAGCCATCAAAGTTCCCCTGGAAAGAACAGGGGAAGACGCCTGATCAATATGGAGGAGGTAACCCTCCCCCACCAGCTGCAGGACTCGGGTGTTGGTGGTGATGCTGGACCATCAGTTAGCGTAGAACACCAAACACCCCACTCCGTGTGCAGGGGGGGCTGGATCTCTCAGGGGAGGAGAAGCTATGCCCATGGAGTAAAAAAAAAAACCCAAACACACACCAGGTTGCAGCTACGGCACTACCTGGGGCTTGGGGGCCTTATGCTTATGTGGGCCGTGCCCCTGTCCCCTTGGCCTGCTGGCCCTGTTGGGGAGCCAGGAAGGCCAGGTACTGGAGGTAGTTTCTGTAAGCTTTCCTCTTCTTCGGATATAGGGGCTTTTTCCCCAAAGCCTTCCATCAGGAAGGATCATCAGTCTTGGAGAGCCTGGTCCTGGTCAGGAACTCAGACTCCAGCTCGATGGCCTTGTCTATCATGGGCTTGCTGAAGGTTCTCTCCTCAGCAGGGGACATCGACCAACTTGTCCTGAACCCAACATTGCTCCAAGTCAGAGGGCTGTAGCCAGGCCTGGCAGCAGGCACTAATGTTCACCACTGCTACTCTTTAGCCATGGACTCAAAGCAGTCACAGGCCGCTCGAGTGATGAACTTGTAGCACTCCTTGACAGTCAAGGTCAGGGTCTGAAACTGCTGAAGAGGTTTTTCCAACAATCCAGCCAAGAACCTAGAGAGCTCCCTCGCCAGGTCCCGTAAGTATATGCCTATGTACAGATCGTAAGCCTGGATATGGTCCAGGAGCATCAAACCCTTGTAGCACTTCCTGCCAAAAGGCATTCATGGTGTGGGCCTCCCTGCCCAGGAGCACTGAGGAATGAGTCTTCTGGCTCTTGATCCTGTGCACAGCAGACTCCACCACCATGGAGTTATGAGGCAGCTGTGCTTTCTGGACAAGCTTCTGGTGAGGCTTGAAAACACACAGATCTGGACTGGATGGACGATAAGGAAATAATCCTTAAAATACAGCCCCACTGAGTGGAGGAGTGGCCTAGTGGTTGGGGCAAGGTACTTCAGGCCGGAAGGTCAGGGGTTCAAATCCCACTAGAGGACAGCAATCTTGGGCCGGAAGGACTGGGGTTTCTAGTCCCACAGGTGCTCCTTGTGGTCTTGGGCAAGCCACTTAACCCTCCATAGCCCATGTTCCCTGTAAAATAGTTATCTCCAAGTTATAATGCCCTGTTCAATGTAATTTCAGTTTGTTCAATGTAAACCGCACTGATGCAGAATAGCGCGGTATATAAGAGAATATAAATAAATAAACAAAGGAATGCTGTCTTATTTTAAAGGGAATCTCAACTTGCCTGAAAACTTTAATGGTGTGGAAAATGAATAGAGGTTATTCCTAGGACTAAATACTGCTGAAGACAACAACTGTCTCCTGCAGAACAGGCAACCAGCTAACAAATCCAGATAACCACAGCAAATTTAGAATTCCGGAAGACTGCAGAGGCAGCCTTTTTTTTTTCTTCAAATAAACCAGTGACTGCAAAATGAAGGCTAATCATCAGGAAGGCGGTTTTATAACTGTGTGCGCGCATAAACAAAACACACAGTTAGAGCTTTCAAAAAAGTACTCTAGGGAATTTATGCATCCGCATTTGCATCTGTTCTTTAGAACACACACATTTTAAAGGGTTAATTCATACATTTTTCCAAAGTATGCATGTACATTGCAAACCTCCCCATCCTAAATATGGGGGAACACCTTCACTAAGGCTGAGTGAAGTTACACATGTACAAGCTGGACACTCATATGCACATAGCACAATTTTATAAAAGTTTATTTCTCTACACAAAGTACTGCTTTTCTCAGATCTGCTTTTGAAAATTACCCTCTACACAAGGCTGTGACTTGGAAAACTCCATTTGTTTCTTTTAAGCAAAACTGGAAGCTTAGTTTTTAATGTCACCAGAGGTATATGACGACATCACTTTCTGGCGACACCACTATAAGCTCATCTCTAAACCTCATTAATATAATGCAAATCATTTATAAGCACTGTGAGTCCAATGTAACACAGGCATGAGCAGATTGGATCATGTCATTCTTGCACTGCATAACCTACTACTGAACATTTGTATAGTGCTACAAGGCTTTCACAGCGCTGAACAGGCACATTTAAAAAGACGGTCCCTGCTCATCCGAGCTTACAGTCTAGTCAAGACAGACAACACAGTAGCTGTAGACATGGGATATATCTAGGGGGGATGGTAAGGAAACACAAAGGAGATCTGGTGAGTCAAGATCCGAAAGCGGCAGTGAAGAGGTGAGCTTTCAGCCTGGATTTGAAAAGGTTCAGAGAAGACGCCTAACATACAGACTCGGGTAGTTTGTTCCAAGCCTAAGGAGCAATAAGGTGAAAAAAGCAAAGTCTGGAGTTGGCAATAGAAGAGAAGGACACAGATAGAAGTGATTTGCCAGAAAAGCAGAGTTCCCAAGGAAGGGTGTAGGGAAAGACAAGAGAGGAAAGGTAGTGAGGAGCTGCATAGTGAATGCACTTATAGGTCAGTAGGAGACGTTTGAACTGGATGCAGAAATGGATAGGGAGCCAATGAAGAGACTTAAGAAGAGGGGTAATATAAGCATAATGAAGCTGGCGGAAGATTAGCCATGCAGTAGGCTGTAAACAGATTGAAGGGGAGAGAGATGACTCAGAGGAAGACCAGAAAGGAGCAGATTACAATAGTCTAGATCAGCAGTTCTCAACCTCTGGGCCGCAACCCCCACGGGGGTCACCACAGGTTTTAGCAGGGGGTCGCCTCACTCCACCAAGTTAAAATCTTTTTTTAAAAAACGCACAAGTTGCTGCTGCTGCCGCCGAGTCCGCTTCTTGGCAGCAGCAAACTCACTGCCTCCCTTCTAATACAGCCACGGCTCCCTGCCTCTTAGGGAACCGCGGCTGTGCCTGTAAAACCGTTGTGGAGCCTTCTTGTCTCTCGACAGGCTCCGTGCAGCATTCTCCTGCCTCCAAAGTAAGTTGTTTGGAGCATCCCACAGCGCCTGCGTGCTGCCTTCCCGCCTTTCCTAACTGCCTCTCTCCAGTTGAGTTTAAAGCTGAGACAAAGAGAGAGAGGCAAAGAGAAAGAGAGAGATAGAACTCCTAGGGGAGGTGGGTGGGTTGTGAAGACTAAATTCCTGCTGTTCCCAGAGATCACCTGTTACAGGTGAGTAACCATGCTATCTCCAGGAACAAGCAGGAATGTAGTCTTCACATATGGGGACTCCCTAGCTTTAGATGCCAGGAAGAGACCCCAGAAGTTGTGCATCCATGTGAAAGGGCTCCACTTCCCCCCATGGATCTCCGGCATCCTATCAGGGATGGTAGGTAGGAGTTGATTAGGTATGGAACAGGTGTTGGAGACCAGCCTGACCAAACAAGGCATCCCGGCAGGAGTCCTTGTCCAAGCAGTAATGGGCTGTGAAGGTATGAACCGAGGCCCAAGTGGCTGCTCGACAGATGTCGATAGACACAGAGTGCAGATGAGCCATTGAAGTTGCCATGGCTCTCACATTGTGAGCTGTGACATGGCCATTCAGTGGAAGATTCTTACTCTGATAGGCAAAGGAAATACACTGTGCAATCCAGTTGGATAGTGTTCTCTTGGAGACTGGAAGTCACAGATGAGAATGATCAAAAGCAACAAAGAGTTGAGAGGACTTTCTATGTTGCTGTGTTCTTTGTAAGTAAAAAGCTAAAGCTCTTTTACAGTCCAAAGTATGAAGATTCCTTTCTGCATTTGATGCATGAGGCCTTGGAAAAAAACACAGGCAGGTAGACCGCTTGGTTCACATGAAAAGGCGAGACCACCTTTGGCATAAAGTGTGGATGAGTCCTAAGGACAGTCCAACAAAAAAGCACTGATCCACGTGCCACTCAATAAACCAGTCAAAAACGTGGAAGGCAAGGAAGGAACTCTTTTTATTATTCACTCTTGTTTCACAAAGCCAGGCCCGACACAGGCCGTGTTTCGCTTATGTCTTCATCAGGGGTTTTGGCTGTATGGTTTACTTATTACCTTGCCACTCTGTGAATTACTCCACCCTTGATCTATTTAGGGCTCAAATTGTCAAAACCGCAGCGCTACAACATGTAGTATTCTGACCCGCTGCCAGCAAAGTCACTATCTGCCACCAGATTCTGTAAACAATATTTGTAAATTGGAGAGAATGCTTGCTGACCGTGACTCACTTGCTAAATGAAAGCTACATTTAGCAAGTGAGTCACGGTCAGCAAGCATTCTCTCCAATTTACAAATATTGTTTACAGAATCTGGTGGCAGATAGTGACTTTGCTGGCAGCGGGTCAGAATACTACATGTTGTAGCGCTGCGGTTTTGACAATTTGAGCCCTAAATAGATCAAGGGTTGAGTAATTCACAGAGTGGCAAGGTAGTAAGTAAACCATACAGCCAAAGCCCCTGATGAAGACATAAGCAAAACACGGCCTGTGTCGGGCCTGGCTTTGTGAAACAAGAGTGAATAATAAAAAGAATTCCTTCCTTGCCTTCCACGTTTTTGACTGAGTCCTAAGGACTACCTTGTCATGATGGAACCTTGTATAAGGAGGATCAACCACTAGTGCCTGCAACTCACTGATGCGACGTGCTGATGTGATTGCAATGAGAAAGATAACTGTCCAAGAAAGGAATTTCAACGAGGTAGTAGCTAAGGGTTCGAAAGGTGGCTTCATGAGCTGACCAAGAACCAGGTTTAAAGTCCCATGCCACCGGTGGTGGCCTAATAGGAGGCTTAGTTAGAAGGCGGCCTCTCAAATCTTGCTATAAGAGGATGGGAGGAAATAGGTTGTCCATTTAAAGGCTTGAAAGAAGCTGCAATAGCACTCAAATGGACTCTTACTGAGTTAGTCTTAAGTCCTGCATTGGATAAATGAAGGAGATACTCCAGTAATGATTCCAGACGTATCGCAAGGGGGCTAAGACCCTTCTGCGAGCACCATATGGTAAACCTTTTCCACTTGAAAGCATAAGAGCGTCTTGTGGAAGGTTTTCTAGAAGCATAAAGGATATCCTTTACTTGCTGAGAAAGGTTAAGATCATGAAGATCTAGGTCTTCAGCAACCAAGCCCTGAGAGATGCAGAGACTGGGGTTTGGGATGCCATAACATTCCGTCCTCCTGAGACAGGAGATCTGGAGCACATCCTAACTCCAGAGGCGGAGCTTGAGAGAGATGGAGCAGAGGGTACCACACTTGCAGTGGCAAATATGGAGCTATGAAAATCATATGGCCACTGTCTCTCTGAAGCTTGAACAGGGTTTTGAGAATCAGGGGAATGGGTGTAAAGGCATAAAGGAAGTCTTGACCCCAATGAAGGAGGAAAGCATCCCTGGCGTGAGAGCCCTGAGCCAGAATCCTGGAACAGAACCGGGGAAGTTTGGCATTCAACGGACTTGCAAAGAGGTCTATGTCCGGGGTTCCCCAAATTTGAAAAATCTTGGCCACCTGGTTTGCATGTAGAGACCATTCATGTGGAAGTAGAACTCAACTGAGTCTGTCTGCCCAAGAGTTTTGGATACCTGGAAGATATACTGCCAGGAGATGAATCTTATGCTCTCTGGCGAGGGCCCATAATCGCAAAGCTTCGTTGCAAAGCGACAGAGAGCCTGTTCCTCCATGCTTGTTCACGTAGAACATGGGTACTTGATTGTCCGTATGAATGAGGACTGTCTTGTAGCTGAGCAGGGTGTGGAACACTCGCAGAGCAAGGAAGATTGCTCTGAGCTCTAAGAGATTGATGTGTAGATCAGTCTCCTGTGGAGTCCAAGTGCCTTGGGTGGAGAGGTCTTGCAGATGAGCTCCCCAACCCATTGGTGAAGCATCTGTTGTGAGAGTTGCCTGGGGTAAAGGTTAAGAACATAAGAACATACGATATGCCATACTGGGTCAGACCAAGGTCCATCAAGCCCAGTATCCTGTTCCAACAGTGGCCAATCTAGGTTATACGTACCTAGCAGTTTCCCCAAAAGACACAGGTTCTGCAATGCTTGTACTGGGTCATGCATTGATATCCTGGGTCCCTTCTTAATAATGGTTTATGGACCTTTCCTCCAGGAACTTGTCCAAACCTTTTATAAACTCAGCTACACTAACAGCCTTTACTACATCCTCCGGTAACAAATTCCAGAGTTTGATTACACATTGAGTGAAGAAATATTTTCTTTTATTAGTAGTTTTAAATAGTTTACCCTGTAGCTTCATTGCATGTCCCCTAGTCTTTCTATATTCTGATAACGTAAACAATCAATCAGTCTACGTTTACCCGTTCCATGCCGTTCATTAATTTATAGACTTCTATCATATCTCCCTTCAACCGTCTCTTTTCCAGGTTAAAGAGCCCTAACCTTTTTAGCCTTTCTTCATAGGAGTATCCTTCCATCCCCTTTACCATTTTGGTGGCTCTTCTCTGAAACTTTTCTAATAACGCTATATCCTTTTTAAGATACGGCGACCAGAACTGCACACAATATTCAAGGTGCGGTCTCACCATGGAACGATATAGAGGCATTATAATATCTTTTGTTTTATTTTCCATTCCTTTCCTTATGATACCTAGCATTCTATTTGCTCTCTTGGCTGTCGCTGCACACTGGGCCGAGGGTTTTAACATGCTATCCACAATGACGCCTAAATCTTTTTCCTGGGTGGTGGTTCCTAATGTGGAACCTTGCATCGTGTAACCATAGTTTGGGTTGTTCTTCCCTAGGTGCATAACTTTGCACTTGTCCACATTAAATTTCATCTGCCATTTTGATGCCGTCTTCCAATTTATCAAGATCCTCTTGCAATTTTTCACAATCCTCTTGGGTTTTAACAACTTTAAATAGTTTTGTCTCATCTGCAAATTTGATAACCTCACTCGTTATTCCACTTTCCAGGTCATTTATGAATATGTCAAAAAGCAGCGGACTTAGCACAGACCCTCTGCTTTCTATCTTTTAACCAGTTCTTGATCCACAGTAGTATACTGCCTCCTATCCCATGACTCTTTAGTTTTGCAAAAGGTCTCTGATGAGGGACCTTGTCAAAGGCTTTCTGAAAGTTCAGTTACACTATATCAACCGACTTACCTTTGTTGACCTGTTTATTCACACTTTCAAAAAAACATAATAGATTAGTAAGACAAGATCTTCTTTGTCTAAAACCATGTTGGCTGTCTCCCATTAGGCCATGACTATCTACATGCCGAGTAATTTTATTCTTTATGATGGTTTCTACCATTATTCCTGGTACTGACGTGAGGCTCACCAGTCTGTAGTTTCCCGGATAACCCCTGGAACCCTTTTTAAAAATTGGCATTACATTGGCAATACTCCAATCTTCAGGTATTACAGATGGTTTTAATGATAGTTCACAGATTACTAATAGCAGGTCTGCAAACTCATATTTCAGTTCTTTCAACACCCTTGGATGTATACCATCTGGCCCAGGTGATTTGCTACTCTTCACTTTATCTAATAGTTGTAATACATCTTCCCGATGTATCGATATTTCCTTCAATTCTTCTGCACCTTTAAATACCACTTCAGTCATGGGTAACATCCCTACATCTTCCTCAGTAAAGACCGAAGCAAAGAATTCATTCAGTCTCTCCGCTATCGCCTTGTCGCCTCTTAGTGTCCCTTTAACTCCTCTATCATCTAATGGACCAACTGACTCTCTCACAGGTTTTTTGCTACGAATGTACTTGAAAAAAATCTTTATTTCGCGTTTTTGCTTCCGCAGCAAGCTTCTTCTCAAATTCCCCCTTTGCCTGCTTTAATCAATGCCTTGCATTTGACTTGCCAGTGCTTGTGCTGTTTCCAGGTTTCATTATTTGGCTCTTTTTTCTATTTCCTGAAAGATGCTTTTTTGGCAACAGCCTCTCTGACCTCCCCTTTAAACCATGCTGGCAGTTTTTTGGATTTCCTTCCACTTTTCTTAAAGCGTGGAATACAGCTGGTCTGGGCTTCCAAGATAGTATTTTCCAACAACACCCAAGCTTGATGTAAGTCTTTAACCTTTGCAACTGCTCCTTTTAGTTTTTTCTTAACTATTTTCCTCATTTTATCATAGTCTCCCTTTCTAAAGTTAAAAGGTAGTACTGTGGATTTCCTTACTATCCCTCCTCCACTAATTAAATCAAAGGTGATCATGTTATGATCGCTATTGCCAAAAGCGGCCGCACCACCCTTATCTCTTGCACTAGATCTGGTGTTCCACTAAGGACTAGGTCTAATATGGCTTCCCCTCTGGTCGGTTCATGAACCAGCTGCTCCAAGAAGCAGTCATTTATGTCATCTAGGAACTTTATCTCCCTAGCATGTCCTGCCGTGACACTGACCCAGTCGATACCAGGGTAATTGAAATCACCCATTATTATTACTGCGCTATAACTTTTGTTAGCTTCCTTGATTTCTTTGAGCATTTCATCATCCATTTGTTCATTCTGGCCAGGCGGTCGATAGTACACCCCTACTGCCATCGCCTTCCCCTTTTTACATGGAATTTCAATCCATAGAGATTCTACAGCAAATTTTGTTTCCTGCAAAACTTTAAGCCTTTCTGACTCAGTGCCCTCTCTAACAGAGCGCAACCCCTTCACCAATTTGATCAGCTCTATCATTACGATATAGTTTGTATCCAGGTATCACAGTGTCCCACTGGTTGTCCTCTTTCCACCATGTCTCTGATATCCCAATCATATCTAACCTCACATTTAGTGCTATATATTCTAACTCTCCCATCTTATTTTTTAGACTTCTAGCATTTGCATATAAGCATTTTAGAGACTGTATTTTATTCATATTAGTTTGGCTGTTGGTAGACATGGGTAATTTGGGATCTTTAAGCTCCGTCTGCTCCATACTCGAGGGCATTTGGGCTACTTTATTCTTTTTTGGAACCTCTGTCACAAGGTGGACCTATTGGAGCCTGAGAAAATGGAAATCAGCAGCAGTGATCAGGGGAGAGATGACAATATAAACAAAAAACTGTCAGATGGTTGCTACAGACAACCTAGGCACACGTGGGTAAGGGCTGAGAAGACACACCCAGATAACAAGCAAAGGGAGTTTGCTTGGCCTGATAGGAATCAGCTGGGTAGAGGTGGAGCCCAGAAACACAGAGATATAATACGCTCCCAAATAATTAGAGAGGGAGAGGAGGTGAACCAGCAAGTCTTACAGCCAGGGAGACAACGGTCAGCGCAGCAGAAGCTGGGAGAAGTATGGAAGTGGAATGAAAGAGAGAGTCTGAATTACTGGGACAGCATGCAAGCCCACACGAAGGTCTGACTGAGTCTCAAACCCAGAGTGAAACATTTGGAAGGCAGAAGCCAGATATTGAATGCATGTGTGAAGAGCATGGGAGACGTGGGAGAGTTGCAGTACAAGGTAACAAAGCCAGAAGTGTTGATAGTGGCTGTTTTCTACCCGAATGGGTAAAACCCTGCAGCAATAGAAAAAGCCACCCAGAAATAAGCTTTGGAAATAATCCCTTCCTTTGTGCTAGAAAACCCAGGAGAAAAGAAGCTCACTTACTTGGAAAAGCTAGAGATTCTAGTATCCACTTTAAACTCCCAGAGTTTGAGCAACCTCCGTATAGAGCAGTGCAATCCAGGGCAGCTGTGAGGAAAAGGCTAGACCCGAGCACGCTCAGAGTCTACCGTAATCACTCTAACAGCAGAGCCAGGGAAGTTCCTGAATGTCCTTATGATTACCTGCAGGGGCTGAGTTCTCATAAGCCTCATGCAAAAGTATATGGTAGTTCCCAGGGAGGCTTTGAGAGAGAAGGACAGCATAACTTCCTGCTTGACGAGGAAAACCTACATTATCCTTTTGAAACAGCTGACCTTGAAAACGTGAGTGTTAATGAACCAGAATCTATGGAATATGAGAATGCAGAGTTAGCAACAGTTCCTGAGCCCATGGAATGCTCAGTCTCGGTAATTGACCCAGAGTTTTCCTTAAGGTGAAAAGGGTTGAAGATAACCTGAGTAAGAGTCACAAGGTGTGGGCTGGAAAACGCGTCTCCCAGAAAACCATGTGAATGAGCTGTGCTGTGTCAGCAAAAAGGAAAGCCTGTGAAAACATTGAGAATGTTTAATTCTTTTCTTTTTGCATTTAAGCTGAAGTAAGCTATTTTTGTTTAACCTTTTGATTTCTGTTATATGCCCGAAGTGGGTTGTTTGCTTTGTTTTGCCAAGGAGAAAATACCTCACAGACGGGGAATAAAACCCTGAGTTTGGAACTCAAGTGTCTTTTGTGGTTTATAGAGCAGATACAACTACCACCCTCAGAGGAGTCCTCAGGCAGTACCAAGGCCTCACCGGTAGGGCACCTGGGGGTGCGACACCTCGCTGCTTTTGGTAGTATCCTTCAAGGATACATTCTTCTGAAACATCTGCTCTTGGGCGACTGTCGGCTTTCCCCTATTATCTAGTTTAAAAGCTGCTCTCTCCCCTTTTTAAAGGTTAATGCCAGCAGCCTGGTTCCATCCTGGTTAAGGTGAAGACCATCCCTTCGGAAGAGCCTCTCCTTTCCCCAGAATGTTCCCCAGTTCTTAACAAATCCAAACCCCTCATCTCTGCACCATTGTCTCATCCACGCATTTAGACTCCGGAGCTCTGCCTGCCTTTTGGGTCCTGCACGTGGAACGGGAAGCATTTCGGAGAACGCTATCCTGGAAGTTCTGGATTTCAACTTCTTACCTAAAAGCCTAAATTTAGCTCCAAAACCTCCCTACCACATTTTCCTATGTCATTGGTACCGACATGTACCAAGACAACAGACTCCTCCCCAGCACTATCTAAGACCTTATCTAGAGGCGCGTGAGGTCCGCTACCTTCGCACCAGACAGGCATGTTACCTGCCGATCCTCACGTCCACCAGCCACCCAGCTATCTACATGCCTAATGATCGAATCACCAACTATAACGGCTGTCCTAACCCTTCCCTCATGGGCACATGGTCCTGAAGAAACTTCCTCGGTGCGAGAGGGTTTTACATCACCTGGAGGACAGGTCCTAGTTACAGGATCACTTCCTGCCACACCAGGGTGATGCTCTCCTGTCATGTGTCATCTAATACCTCCTTAACAAGAAGCCAAAATGTATCATCACCTCTTCACTCTTCTTAGTTTTTACCTTCTCACAGACTGGCTCGGGACCTCCTCAGCCTACTCTTCTTCCACCACTCATATCCCCATCCTCAAAAACTACGGAAAGAAATGGTCAAGTAACTCGTACCATTATCCAGCTAGGGAAGCTCGAATACGGCACTCCCACTTGATTCACATTGCATTACTCCAAACCAGTAACCCAAAGCAACAAGACTCCCCGCCTTCCAAAAGCCTAAAATGTGCCCTCATAAACGCTCGTTCGATAAAAAAAAAATGGCCTGTAATCCAAGATATAGTTACACTTCACAACCTGGACGCACTCTTGATCACTGAAACCTGGCTATCAAAAGAAGATAATGTCCTTATTAACCAACTCATTCCACCAAATTTTTCCATACACACAACTCACAGAGAGAATAAGAAGGGAGGAGGAGCACTCATTCTCACCAAGTCTGAACTCCTTTTCAATACAACTAACTCCTACAGCTCAGACAATCTGGAAATAATCACCATAGTGAACAAGCAATGCTCCATCAACCTGATTTACAGAACCCCCTCAAGCTCCCCGGACAACCTGCCCACCATATTAGACATTGCTGCCAATACCAGCAACATTAACACTCCAAACTGGATAATGGGGGATCTCAATCTCCCATCACTACAGCAACATCAGTCCTCTGCATTCCTCAATGCCATCGAAACTCTTGGATATCAACAACTAATCTTGGAGCCCACTCACATTAAAGGAAACATCCTTGACATGGTCTTCGCGCCACAATCGGCTTCTGCACAAAACAGCAACATTATAAAATCTATCAATGATGTACCATGGTCAGACCATAAACTAATAATCCTACAAATTCCTTTGGACAACACTCATTCCTTAAACAACAGAAACCTTGACAACACACTAAGAGCCCCATCAAGAGGCTTTCGGCCCTTCAATAAGGATGTCATAATGACAAATACCCAACCACTCCTCAGCAATACAACACTCAACCTGGAAGAAGCAATTGAAGCCTGGAATAACAGCCTCAATACCATTGCTATTCTACCACACAAAAACACATCAAGGAAAAGACCCTCAGCTCCATGGTTCTCTCCCGATCTGCGATCTTCTCTTATGCACCTCAGAAGACTCGAAAAACGCTGGCGCCGATCACTGGCCATTGATGATCGTACAGCCTACAATCTCTATTTAGCAACTCACCGTGAAGCAATCACAAACAAAAGGAAGCAGTATCACACAGAGATGCTCAAAAGATCACTAAACAAACCTCGTGATTTGTTCAACCTAGTAAAATCATTATCTAATGAACCATCTTCAGAACAAAAATGTGATATTCACCCACAAGAATTTGCTGATTACTTGCAATCTAAACTCCTACAGACGGATGAGCTACAGAATACAGTTATTCAAGAATCAACTTGCCAAAACACCTTATCTTCACTTGCTGCACCCTCAGCTAAACAAATTGAAGACACAATCTCTTCACTCAATACCTCCACCGCTCAAACCGATCCTTGCCCAGCCTTCTGGATAAAGGACCTTAGAAGTGTATTCAGCCCATTCATTGCAAGAATCATGAACCTCTCATTCTCAACTGGATCATTCCCATCTGCTCTAAAGCTCACATCCATCAGACCATTATTAAAAAATTCCAAATTAGACCCTAAAAGGGCTGACTCATACAGGCCTATCGCTAGCATTCCCCTCCTAGCAAAAATTTTTGAAAAAGAGGTGCAACGCCAAATTCAAGACCACATAGACTCCACAGCTCCTCTCGACTACTTTCAACATGGCTTCAGAGAACATCATGGAGTTGAAACACTCCTCACCACCCTCCTCAATAACATACTCACCAGTATAGACAACATCCGCCAAGGCGTCGTGCTAATCTTCTTAGATATAGCAGCAGCGTTTGATTCGGTAAATCACGAGATACTCATTACACGATTGAAGGAAAAAGGCATCGACAGTTCAGCGCTGGAATGGTGCAAATCTTACCTTGACACCAGAATGCAATATGTAAAATCTGCAACAGGAGAATCAAATCTTTTCCACCAAAAACAAGGAGTACCGCAAGGGTCATCTCTTTCATCTCTCATGTTTAACATCTACATGCAGCCCATCTGCAATATCATCAGATCTTTCAACGTGAAAGGTATGATATATGCAGATAACATCCTACTTTATATGCCATTTTCGACAATGCAATTAGATCTACTGCCCATAATAAATTGCTTCAATGCCGTATCAGAATGGCTCCTCTCACAGAACCTCCGCATCCAACATAAGAAAACCGAGGTTCTCTTTGTTACAAGAGACCCTAACTTCATTCCACCAGCACAAATAAGTGTCAAAGGAGCTGATCTAGCCACCAAGGAAGCAATAAGATACCTTGGAGTCACGCTGGACCACCGTCTCAATATGAAATCACACGTTAACAATATAACAAAGGCTGTATACTTCAAGATACGCACACTCAGGCATCTACGCGCATTACTGGACCCAGACGATTTTAGAACCATCTTCCAAGCACTCATCCTACCACATTTCGATTTCGCCAATTCAATTCTACAAGGTCTCCCACAATCCACCCTAAGTTCTCTTCAACGCCATGAACACTGCTGCAAGGGTTCTACAAGGAGCATCCAGGAGTGATCACGTGACACCAATTCTCAAATATCTTCACTGGCTCCCGATACAAGGCAGGATCATATTCAAAACCCTAATTCTCACATACAAGGCCATACATGGTTTGTCTGCAAACTCTCTAACTGATCTCACACAAGTTTTACCTCCAACTAGAGCCAGAAGAAAAATAGCGACAAACACCCTAATTATGCCGAAGGCCATAACAACCTGTAGCCAAGCAACAGCGAACAGAGCCTTCATGTTTTGCGCCCCAAAACATTGGAACTCCCTACCACCCGAAATTCGTGCCATAACCGGCATAGTCCAATTCAGAAAGGCCCTCAAACATAACCTATTCATCAAATACTACCCCACATAAAGTGCTTAATACTTACCACAAACTTAACAGAATTCCCTCCTTTTCCAAACATTATTGATAATATTACATAATTACTTCTCTCATGTGATCGAATTAGCAGATTAATATTCTATGTATATAGTTCAATGTATATAGTTTTACCCCCATATTATCCATGTTTATCTTATCCAAATTTATTTTCCTGTTTTATGTAATACCGAGCAGCCTGTTGTTCTGGTCTTTGGTTCTCTGTAAACCGCGCTGATTGTAAATAGCGCGGTATATAAAAAATTGAAATAAATAAATAAAATTAAAAAAATGTGACCTCGCTCCTCCATGGCAACAGGGATGCTGCCAGACTGGAGGTGGGACTTCAGGACTATATCCCTGTAGGTCTCGTCTATGTACCTCTCCGTCTTTCTTATGTTTTCCAAGTCTGCTACTCTAGCCTCTAGAGAACGGACTTGTTCCCTGAGAGTAAAGAGCTCCTTGCACCTACAGCACACATAAGACCTCTCACCAACTGGGAAAAAATCATACATGTGACACTCAATGCAAAAGAAAGCCCCATCTCGCTGCTGGACTGCTGTCTGCATCTTAGTTTTAAATTTTTGTTTAGATCTTTAAGTTCTTTACTTCCTAAGGGTTGCTATGGATATTTATACTAATAAAACTGTACCTAATACGTTTAATATACCTTGTTCACCTGAAGCTTAATTAATCTCAGGTCCTTAGTGTATGACTAATTTGGGTAACGAGCTACACCTGAGAGCACCCCCTGTCTTTTAAGATGTATAAGTACCTATAAAGCTACGATTATCCCAGGGGTGGGTGGGTGTGGGGAGGGAGGGAGGGAAATAACACTTATTAAAAGAGGGCTGCTACACAGTACCCTGTCCTGTGCTGCTGAGATAAGAATATAGCTTATTTGATTTTAAATTGTAAATTATAGCTCTTTGCTGCTGCTAGGCTCTAACTTATTATGAAATTTAAACTACAAGCTCTCTGCTGGGTTCCAAATTAAACCAGAAAGCTCTCTTCTGTGTTTTAAATTTAAACTAAAAAGTACTTTGCTGATACTAGGCCCTGAGTGACTATTAATTTAAACTACAAGCTCTCTGCTGGGTATGATATGTAACCATAAAGTTGTCTTCTGTGTTTTAAATTTAAACTTAAACTGCTGCTACTAGGCCCTGACTGATTTAACAAAAAATAGTGGGTTCACAGATTAATTAGCTTTAATACAAAGAATTCCTTACAGAAAATTCCCCGAAGTATATACTCATAATTGCAGATCTCTCTCCAGAAGTAACAGTCCCCTTTTGTAGTCCTGCAAGACTGAAGATCACAGAACTCTGGTTGAGCTATTTATGCCTGTGCTGCTGAGGTAAGCTGTGACTAACTTCCTGGATGATTAACGGTCCTTGCTTGGATAGAAGGAGTCTTTCAAAATGGCCTTTTGTCCTGCCACCTGGTGTTAACACCTATTGTTGAAATGGGGATCCTACCAACAGGTTTTGAGTGGACTGCCACCATTGGAGGGACAAAATAAGGCGATTTGAGTTTGCTATTTTGTCTGACAGGCACCCTGATGCCTGGGTCCATTGAGTGGATAAAGTCCACTGGGCTGCTCTCATATGGAGGTGAGCATAAGGAACCACATGCACAGTAGATGTCATGTAGCCTAATAATTATAATATTTCTCGAGCAGTGAGATGAGGCTTTAGCACTGCTTGAGAAGTTAACTGCACCATGCGAAGGCATCGGGTCTGGGAAAGATAGGCCCTTGCTTCCTGGTATCCAGCAAAACTCCTATGAACTCTAGAGAATGAGTGGGAGTTAGGCTGGATTTTGGGATGTTTACGACCAGACCCAAATACTGAAGGATACGCATTGTGCAAGATAGAGAAATCCTGGCCTCCGGCTCTGATGGGGCTCGAATGAGCCAGTCATCTAAGTAGGGGAAGACAAATATTCCTAGAGTACGAAGAAATGCTGCTACCACAGCCGTGCATTTCGTTAACACCCTTGGTGCTGAGGCCAGGCCAAAAAGGAAGCATCCTGTATTGGTAGTGCTTTCCTTGATAAAGGAACCGAAGGAACTTTCTGTGAGTTGGATGGATGAGAACATGTGTACGCATCCTTGAGATCTAGAGAACAAAGCCAATCCTGACTCTGAAGGTTGTGGGGGAAGATCCCTCCCTTGCTGTGCAGTCAGAAGAAACTGAAGAAAACAGGTCAGATTCTGACAGTCAGGCAATGCACATGGCTATAGGTTGCCAAGGGAGATGTAAACAAACCCAGTCACGAGTGCAGCAGCCCCACCCAAGCTGCAAACAAGCCCCGTGCCCTGAGTGCAATAGGATTCACCTGGGTGGAAGAGGGGAGAAGCTAAGCACTGTGGAAGATAAAAAGCACTCATTAGAAAGCAGAGTCAGCTCAGGAGGGAGCACAAGCTGTAGCTCAAGCTCAGGATTTGGATCTGGGAGGAGTTCTGACGGAGCAGCTGTGAATTCCAGTAGCAGAGCTAGAACAGGAACGAACATTGGAACAGACAGAGGAACAAAGAAAGCTCAAGCTGAAAAGGTACCGAGGGTTAAATCCCACAGTCTGCAGGAAAGCTTCTCTCAGTTAAAGCCTTGGGAGGAAGGCAGCTGGAGGGAGAAGCCACGCAGGGAGCCAGCTTGGGTGTGTCCAGAAGCTCACGAGAGAGAAAGGTACAAACCTCTGAACTTTTCTAATAGTGAAAGAGCACTGCTCAGTAAGCCTTGCAGGCAGAAGCCAGAAGGTAGTTTCTATAAAAGGAACAGAGAGAAAACTAAGCCTAATAGTTTTCTCTGGGACAATAAAGCTTTCCAGAATTCTCTTAAGGCTAAAGAGAATGTTTTGAGAACCCTGTGTGAATGCGTTCCTATGTATCCAGCGGGGGATGGGCTGGAGGATATGCAGGTTGAATACACAGATGAAGGTATAAACGATGTACCCATGGATTGTACATTAACCATCGCAGATAATATGGAAACACTTTGCTGAATTGAATGTTTGAAGCTAATGGTATAGCTGGAGAAAGCAAAGTGAGCATTACTGCCATTGAAAAAGAAGCCTTTATTGTTTCCTAAAGGACTGTGTATATGAAAGCTGGAAGAAAAAGATGTCATTTTTCTGCAGTTCCTGAGTTACTATTCTTTATACCAGACGTATGGTTTTGTCCTGAGTTCATTTGTGTTTACCAAGACCCTGGGACAGGGAAATAAAACCTTATTTTGACCTTACCACTCTGTTACCTCAAATCCTTTGCCTGTGAGGTGTTTGGGACTCCATTACCCAGAGGGCCAGTGTACTACTACGCCTGCACTACCCCCACTTCCTGGCTTAGGATAGTCATCAGCTGAACCCTCTCTGCTAGCCCTAGGACCCAGGGCGGGCAACTGGTGACAAGGTATGGCAGCAGCATTCCCAGAGAAGCCATCTTGAATTTCTCTTTGAACAGTAATTTGTTCAATTCTCTGAGGTCTAAAATAGGTCTGTGTCCCCCTGTTTTCTTTGGGATAAGGAAATAGGGGGAGTAAAACCCTGTACCCTGTTGAGGAATGGGTACCTCTTCTATTGCCCCTTGGGCAAGAAGCATAGTGACCTCTTGATCTAACAGGGTGATGAGAGAGGTCTGAGAATTGAACTGTCTTACCATTGTGGGAGGGGGCATGCAGAGAAAGTGAATCTTGTACCCCTCTTTTATAATGGAGAGAGTCCAATGTTCTGCTGTTATCTGCCCCCATCTGGGGGCAAAGTGACACATCCTTCCTGGAATGGTGGAAGGTTCTGGTCCGTTGAGGGCCAAGAAGGCTAATTTCTCTAGATGGAAGTCAAAGGCCTTGCAGAGGCTAAGACTGCTGAGACGGTTGAAGCTTAGTCTTTGCTTTCCTTTGTTTAGGTGTTTGCTGACTCTTCCGGGCAGGTTGACCTGCAGAACGTCCCTACTGAGAATAAGAGGGATAAAACCTCTTCTTTTTGGAGAAGAATGTTTTCTTGAAAGATTTCTTCCTTGCAGGATCAGCTGTGGCATTGGATAATCTATCCAAAGTGGAGTTGCCAGCATCCAACTCATTGGCTTTTTCTTGCCAATTTTTGCCGAATAGATTCTCACCTGTACAAGGGATATTGCCCAGTTTGTCCTGCACCCAGAGCTCCAAATCGGATGCCTGGAGCCAGGCGATTCTACGTGCACCTATGGCAATGGCAGAGGTTCTGCTTATGCACTCAAAACAGTCAAAAGCTGCACGATTGACAAACTTAGAAACATCCTGGGCATGTCTAACCAGTGTGAGAAAATCCTGCCTCTTATCTTCAGGAAGAAGAGGGCTCAAAACCTCTAAATCTCCTGTGACTTCCTTAAGGAACATTCCCATATATAAAAAATATAAGAACTGATCCTGGCAGAAAGCAGGGAAGCCTGGAAAGTACGACGTCCAAAGGCATCCAAAGTTCGACACTCACATTCTGGAGGATTAGAGGCATGCCTCTTTGCACTTCTGAACCTTCTCATAGCTGATTCCACTACAGTAGAGTGGTGAGGAAGCTGAGTCTTCTGGAAGCCAGGACACAGAGGTACTCGATACATGGTATCCAGTCTACAAGAGTGAGGAGAGGTGGTAAGAGGTGTTTCCCACATTCTTAACATGAGAACATGTAAGATCTCATGAATAGGCAAAGTAGCTGCCTCCTTAGGAGCCTTGGGATATTGTAGAATCTCCAACTCCTTTGTGGCTCTGTTTCAGGAGCCACAGTAATGGGAAGACCTCGAGCCACCTCCATGATAAAAACCTGAAAGGAGATATCTTCTGGAGGAGACATCCTACGTTTGGGAGAGAAAGGCTCCTCGGGGAGAAGTACTCCAGTACCGACGGAGCTGTCAGAATCCTCAGACTCCTACGAGGATTCAAAGTACCTTCTGTCCGGATGCTATAGTAGAGCACGATACCCGTACCGACCGAAGTCGGTGCCGGGGGAAAATCGGTACCAGTGTATCAGTACCAGAAGGCATAGCAGGACTGAGTGCCGGCAATGCAGACACCGATGGTGATGCTGTCGGTACCGGTACCGGTGTAGGAGTCGGTTCCGGTACCGGTTGAACTGTGTGATGCGGTTACGAGGGTGTCGATGCCGCAAGGAGAGCCACCAGACTGCATTCAATAACCAGGAACCTCTGGTCTATCAACGCTGCTGATGCCTGTACCCCAGAGCATGGCACCAGTAGTTCTGCTGAGGTTGAGGCCTCGAGAACATTCTGGAGCTCCGATAATGCTTTGGAAGCCAAAGCCTCCCACCGGGGCAATTTTGCCGGTACAGAACCCTCAAGGGCAATGCCAGAGGCATCTTGATGCTTGGAAGGAGATCTACCCTTTGAGGATCGGCCAGACATGTTTAGTTACCTGAGATCCATGGGAGGAAGACGAAGCCCTGGAAGACGTCGATGCCACAGAGGCTGCATAGGAGGGAAAAAGGGTGCTGAGCTTAGCAGCTCGGTTTTGCCGACCCCTCTTGGACATCATGGCACAGGTCATACACTCCGAAATGGAGTGGTCAGGACCTAAACATTTAAGGCACCACTCATGGGTGTCGGTGACGGAGATGGTACCGCCACACCTGGTGCACTTCTTGAAACCCTAAGCAGGTTTTTCCATAGTAAGGGAAATTTTGGACCCAAGGCCCAAAATAGCACATGCACCTGAAGAAGAAAGGTTTGGAAAAAATAATATTTTTTTTGAAAAGAAAGAACCGGCGGTACTGGTATAGCGTCGAGGGAAGGCAGACACGACCACAAAAAAGAAGGAGGATAGAAAAAATTTTCTGCGGTGACCTGCTGGCTCCGCAGAAAATGAAGAACTGAAGAGAGGCAGTTGGAAAAGGCAGGAAGGCAGCACGCAGGCGCTGTGGGATGCTCCCAAAGGCTTTCTAATTGGACACTGGGGAGCGTTCCCGCGCAGGCTCCGTCGGTACCGACAACACCCATATGTGAAGACTACATTCCTGCTAGTTCCTGGAGATTACATTTTTCCCATTGCTCCCAACTGTGTAAGAACAGTGACATCTTGGTTATCTTCAAACAGGCTCTTGTTAAATATTAATAATAAATGCGAATGAGAGATCAGAAGAACTTCAGTTTTATCAGATGCCTCTGCTGTTGCAGATCAGTGGCATTTCATTATACAATCTGGGTGCGATACTGGATACCAGATCATCCATGAAAGCTCATATCAGAAACATAACCAAAATAGCCTTTTATAGATGGGGATACTGCTTTGAAGGCATTCAGCAATAGAAAAGTCTATGGTATTTCCCACTATGCAATTGATTTCGGACATCCTTCCTCATCTATTAGGTTCTAACAATTAATTTTGAAATGCTGTGGAGCCATCACCTAAAGGTTTTTCAAAAAAAATTTAAAATCTTTTAATGCTGGATATCCTGACACCCCTTTCCTTCATACACTAGAGGAATGCATTACAGAATCTGCTTACAGTGAAGAAATATTAAGGTATGGAAGGGCTCACCAGAAAGAATATAAGCTTTCTAAAAATCAAGGACTCTGTGGCTACCACACAGAAGAGAGTACGATAGATACTCCATAACTTCTATATTTAAATCTCTTATTGATAAAGCCAAAATAATACAGCACAGTAAATAATTTCTCCTTTTATATACATACATATATACACACACACATACTGTATGTCTAGAACAGTCCAGAACTTTTAAACATCATAAAATTTTATTCATTTTCTCCTACTACCTCATACTCCCTGTTTCCCCAGATATACTAACTCGCCCCAACACATTTTCATTTCAACATTCTACATCTGGACAACGTACTAAATGGCAAAAATCATCCATCTATTTCTCATTCCATTATCCCTAAGCTACATTTCCTCATATTTTAATCCACTCCCATTAGTGTAGCTTGGCTGCTTATTTTGACGGCGAGGGATGAAAGAGTAAAGAAGTCATAATGGTATTGACAGTAGGGGGACCAATTCGGTATTCGTACCTGCAATAAGTGGGAGATTGCTGCTACCAATGCCCACCATAAATTACACACCTGTGCATGCTTGATAATGGTTCTGGTGAGTAACCTACATAGTATTTTAAAAATTAACAACTGGAATTAATAACATGCGCTACATTGTTAGCACATACTAATGTCATTAAGGCACATTAGTCACTAGGTTACAATGCATAAAAATGGAGCCTGCGGTAAAATAATGCACATTAACAGCATTAGCACATTTCAGTAACTCTACACGTGCTGTAAATTAGCAGTTTTTGTTTGATGCAGCAGTGTAGACACTCTTACTGAGCTAAGTCTTCCTTTTCACCAATGCCAAGAAGCAGATTTTTTAAGCCAGAAATAGCTGACTGCGCAGGAAGACCTCTGCTTCTGGAGTGTCTGCAGCAAATGAAGATGAAGGCTGGAGCATGGTTGCCTATCAGGCTTGGAGAAAGGGGACACTGTTAGAAGCAGCAAGCATGAAGAGGAAAGAGCTTATTGTGGCAACATCTCATCTGACTTTTTGTGCATTATTCCTCAGGAGCTTTTTCTAAGGTGTTAAACTCTTATACTGAAATCGTCATGGCAGATGACGACACAAGACTTGTCTAAAAGACTAATCAAGGTCCACATCCCCTGGGCTCAGGAGCAAGATTCATTACTGTCACGGCATGTGCAAAACTAACCCATTTGGAGACATTAACCCTAAGGGTCAGACCAAAGAGGACCAAAGAACCATCAAGTTCAGTATCCTGTTTCCAACAGTGGCCAATCTTGGTCACAAATGTGTGGTAGAATCCCAAAATATAGCTACATTCCACTCTGCTTACCCTCAGGGATAAGTAGTGAATTTTCTAAAGCTTACCTTAATAATAGTTTGTGACTGTTCCCCGAGGAAGCTAAACTTTTTTTTTTTTTTTTTTAAACCCAACCTCTTACAACAAACCTTATCTTTGTGCTTTAGATTTTAAATCAGTATTGTAATTGTTGGTTCTGACTCCCCCCCCCCCCCCCCATGTCCCCCGGATGATTGCAACGTGTTGTGTTTGGGTTTACCTACATCTTATGTCAAGGCACTGCAATTGTACAAAATTAGTGTGGCTCGTTTTTGGAGCCAAGAGATCTAATCACAACACTCCAGTTATTAAGCAGCTTTAGTGGCTGCCAGTAGAATTTTGGATTAAATGCCAAACTATGTGGATACTTTTTTGATGTTTACTTCAAAGCCTCCCATTGTTATTGGCATATCCGCTTTCAAGTCACCAGGCAAGATGCTCTTTACGCGTGCAGTTGCAACATTTGTTGGTCATGCCATCAATTCAACTGGCCCCGTTATCTATTACTAGAAACGCTGTTCTCTTTTGTTGGCCCTATCACAATTTTCTCTTTGTGAATTGTCTGATATACTTGATTTCTGAAGACTGCTTAAGGTAGTGTTTTTTAGGGAGGCATATAAGACTAGTGTAATGCTAGCCAATGTGCTAAAATACAATACAAACAAGCAAATGTTAACTATATGGTTTACTGTATCCTGCTGAGGATGAAGAATTAGAGGAATATAAAATATTTTAATATTTTAATTAATAAATTAATTTAAGCGCACACCCACAAACCTGGCTAATTTTTCTCAGTTACAAATGGTGACTGTCCATGGGTGATTTTGTCACTACTTGATTATGATTTTCAAAATTCCAGAGGGTTCTGTCACTCAAGTTGAGAAAGCATTTTATTTCCTAGGAGGTAGGAAGAGGAGGCTCTGGAGACAAAGGTTGTACATGATTCTCAATCTATAGATATTGTCACAAATGCTTCAAAATCTAGCCAAGTTATTCTTCCTCTGCCACCCAAAAATCAGATTAGTAGCTTTCCAGAGGGATAAAGATTTTAATTTTTAGGTCTTACTTTTGGGGAAAAATGTAAAAACTCTAAACATTCAAATGTGTCTAGACGTCTATAGACCAACACAGATGGGCAGGAAGAAGCTTCTGAGCACGAGAGATAAAGTGTTAGCTATAGGTAGCACATTTGTTCTACGATATTCTGCCAAGAGACATTTTATAATTCAAAACAGTTGTCTAAAGTCTTTTCCTACAAAAGAGAAAAAAAAAAAAAGAAGTTTGCTATCCAATCCACTCCAGTGTAAACAAGAGGAACTAATCCTCTTCAACTCATTAAAAATGTGATCATTATCAGTTGCAACAAGGTCATTTTTGGTATCTTAAATACAACGACTACTGGGCCAATATTGAGCCCACAACAATTAACTTTTGTTTTTAAACATCCCAGCAGCCAGGATAAAATCTGTATAGTGGCTATCAGTGAATACCTGGCAAGTACATAAACTGGCCAGCATATTCTGGATGGCAGATATATTCCGCTAGCAATTAGGACAGCAAAAAAAAAAAAAAAAAAAAAGAAGCAGCTGAAAATCACTGCAATCCAGATAACTCCATGTTTCCACCCCAACACTCTGGATATTGTGAAGGAGGTATTCAGTGGCATTATCCAAAGATCATCACTAAATATTCTCAGCAGTTAACCAGCTAGCAAAATGGGAGTGCCTATCTCCTACTGATAATAGGGTTAGGCCAAAAAGTCTCAAGTCCCCCTTAGGAAAGGTCAGGGCACTGGGCCCCTGCAAAGGGGGTTTTCAAACTGCCTTAAAAAAAAAAGGACTGTAAACAGATCACAAGCTGTTTCAAAACCTCATCTGGATTGGTCTAGCACAGGGGTCACCAACCTGCGGCCCGCGAGGGCCTTCCGTGCGGCCCGCGAGACTCTCCCCCGGTGCGGCCCGCCAAGGCAAACTCACAGACTCCTTCATGTCAGCTCTCTCCCTTCTTCTGCAGCCGCGGTTCCCTGCCTCTTAGGGAACCGCGGCTGTGCTTGTAACATCATCGCGGCTCCGTGCAGCATTCTCCCGCCTCTAAAGGAAGTGGTAAACAACTTCCTTTAGAGGCGGGACAATGCTGCACGGAGCCGCGATGATGTTACAAGCACAGCCGCGGTTCCCTAAGAGGCAGGGAACCGCGGCTGCAGAAGAAGGGAGGGAGCTGGCATGAAGTATAGGTACGAGCAGTTTTCTTTTGGGGTTTTTTTTTTTCGCGCGGGGGGGGTGCAGCCCGCGAGTCTGCCGGTAGTCGGCTGTGCGGCCCGCGGCCCTTTGGAGGTTGGTGACCCCTGGTCTAGCAGGATAAGGAAGAATGTTTATAGTTTTAAATGACACTTAAGTTTATTAAAAAGCAGGACACTCTCTCTACATGATTATATTTCTCCAAGTGGGTCTGGACACAGTGTGAGATGACCTGAAAGCAGTGGTGTAAGGAAGGTTTTGAGTAGGAGGCAAGAAGAAAAAGAAGAGAAAACCTGCTGGCAATGAAAATCAGAACTAGGCCACTTAGAGAAGGAACAAACAGAACCAGGTAACAAGATTCTAGTCACCGGTGGGCCTACTATGGGGCATACAGATGATATTGCACAATGTTTTGTCTGATCTTATCCAAGACTGTCCATCTCCAAGACTCTGTGTACTCTGATAGAGAACAAAATGCTAGATTCTTCCATAACATAAGTGGAAGTGCGGAAGGTTAACTGCTTCCAAGGCTACAGGAAAGGTGGTGAGTTCAGATAACTTTTAAATAAAATTCCAGTGGAAATCTTTTAATGCCCATTTTCCTACTTTTGGTTAAAATGTTAAAACAATTTTTTGGCAGAGTGATGCCCAAGACATTTTCATATGTCTATTATCATTTTTAATACATGGCACTGGTAAAGATAATTTTTTTTTAATGTAGCTCTCAGACTAATCTCCCTCTTAAATGTGGATCCCAAGATTATTGCCAAAAAACGTTTGCTAGGAAGTTAGATGCTCTGATACCAATCTTAATCCACAGAGATCAAACTTGTTTCATATAAGGGAGGGACGCAAAGGCAAGCTCTTAGGCTCCAAATGATTCTTCTTTGAATGCAGGCACCACAACTACTGCATTGAATACATGACATGCTGATTAATATGGCTATAAAGCAGTTCTAGGACAAGGAGAAAAGATGCGTGTTACAATGAATTGAAGGACAGATGTCAATTCATATGATGGATTACATAGGCAAGGCAACCCTGGGGTGGGTGGGTGGGAATTTAAGTGTCCCTGGTCAGTAGACCTTCTATGAACAGAGAGCACACTCAAATCCAAAAGAGTATAAACAGGTAATAACTAGACAGGGCAAACTATATAAGAAAAACAGCCAAAATAATAACTGTAGAAACTTATCTTTGCAGTGCTGGATAGCACAGTTACTTACCTGTAACAGGTGATCTCTGGGAACAGCAGGAATAAGTCTTCACATATGGGTACGTCGGTACCGACGGAGTCTGCGTGGGAACGCTTCCCAGCGTCCAATCAAAAAGCTTTTGGAAGCATCCCACCACGCCTGCATGCTGCCTTCCCGCCTTTCCCAACTGCCTCTCCTCAGTTAAGTTTCGAGCTGAGACAAAGAGAGAGAGAGAGAAGGGAAAGATAGAGATAGAGAGATACAACTCCTAGGGGAGGTGGGTGGGTTGTAAAGACTTATTCCTGCTGTTCCCAGAGATCACCTGTTACAGGTAAGTAACTGTGCTATCTCCAGGAACAAGCAGGAATGAGTCTTCACATATGGGGACTCCCAAGCTAAGATGCCTGGAGTCCCAGCATGTCATAGGATGGAACATGCTATCCCCCACACCACCAGGCATCCTGAGGATGGAGGGTAGGAGTTGAAAAAGAAAAGCGCTGTGGAACAGCTAACCTAGCATAGGACTGAAGACAAGGAGTCCATGTGTGGATGATAACTATCATCAATGATATTGAAAGAAAATATTGCAATATGGACCTCCCCTAACAGGATTACACAGCAGTAAGGAGGTTCATGGGAACTACTGGGGAACCCAGTAGAGAAACCTCAAGGAGGACCTCACTGTGAAGTGGAGGTAATAAACCTGTAGGAAAAAAACAGTGGTCAGATTCCTGAAAGGTAAGAGGGAACCCCAGTAATAACTGGGGTAGTACAAAAACGGTGGGCCTTCAGCGGAAGGCTTTATGACAAAAGCCGGACTCTTTTGGCAACAGATTGTCTAAATCAGTCAGCCTTCTCTTTTTGCTCCTAAGGGTGAGCCAAACAGGCATAGTCCTTGTGGGAGGAAAAGGTATGGAAACCCCTTGTATCCCAAAAGAAAGGACAAATGCCTGAGGCGTTAGAGCCTGTGATTAACTGAAGATCCGCAAGGTCTCTCCTAACTGGAGTCAGCTAGGAGAGATACTGGAACATGGAGAGCTTCAGAGGTACCTAAACCGTAAGGTTATGGTGGAAGTTGTTAACTACCACAGGAAGTGGTTGTGCGTGTAGAACCCCAAACATGCTGGATAGCATAGGTATGGGTAAAGCACATCTGTCAGAATCATATAGCTATATCAGCCTAGACAGTCAGGTAGATAAATATGCGGATACATATCTACCGATAATAGAATATCTCGAGAGATAGAGAGATAGATATACGTATATCTATATCTCTCTATCTATCTATCTAAGAATATATCTATAGTGAGATATGAAGGGGCATAAAATACACACAAATGATAGACATAGACATCTCTAAGATGTATACTATAGATATGAATATATAGGCCTCTATATGGGTGTCTGCAATGAAGCAGACAGAGATATGCCTACAGAACGGTATTCACATAAGAAATGTGGAGAGGAAAGATTCATCTAATAACAAGAAGGTGGAACCTACTTGAGAAGATATATAGAGAATTTATTCCCACTGGTTATGAGCTACAGGGATGCTAGCTAGTGAAATAACCAGGACGGTTACGTGAAAAGCAGAGGATGAAATCAGTCTGCAGCCAGCAAGTCCCGAGTATTCCAGAACTCTAGCATGGTAAGTGAACAGAAGACGCATAAAAATGAGATACCATGCTGACCTGCTTAAGGGCAAAAAGATATCATGCGTTCTTACCATGAGGACGAGCTGCAAGGAGAAAAAGCATATTCCCGATTGGAAATAGTATGGACCAAAGCAGGGAATTGGCAACTCCTTAAGCTTTCACGTAAGAGAAGGCCTATGTCCTTTATATTAAAAAGGAGATAGTGAAAAAAGGGAGAACCTTTCTAGTCATGGGAGACATGACTGAAAAAGCCTTTTCCAACCATCTAGGATAGCTGTTGGAGAAAAAACCCTCATGCTCTCTAGCAAGGGCCCATAGTGAAGAGCTTCTCTGTAGAATTGCAGAGAGCATGATGCAGGAGAATGAGGAGATAGAACTGGCTGCTGGAGAGCCAGTACCCATGTCAACTATGCTGCCAAACCCAGGGGAATGGAGATGGCAGAAAGAGAAGACAATCCAACAAGCCTGTAGTGAAATAATTTCCAAGACAGATGACAGCACTGACTTGGAGCCACTACTAAGACCAGACAAAATGTTAGTGGAGGACAAATCTGGTTGCTGCTGGACAAGAACCAGTGGTCCAAACATTAAGGATCCTGCATTGGCAGCTGCTTGCCAGACAGCAGAAAGAATCTTACTGTTTAAAAACAGAAAGAACAGACAGAACAGGAGTAGAAAACTCTGGACATGTCTGATGAACTGCCTGAAAGCAAGATTGAAAAAGAGGAGTCAACTCAGAGAGGAAAACTCCGCACTGGAAAGGTAACAAAACTAGAGAGGCTGAAGAAAAAGCCCTCCAGTGAAGCAATACCACTTACAGGGGAAAAGCTTGGTAAGAGGGTAAAGAGAATGGAGCTGAAGAAGACTTACAAAGTAGTAAGTCTATACAAAGGAAAAAAAAGACATGCTGGCACAGGAAACTATTGTTTGATAGTGGTTAGACCTCTTTCTCTAGCAGGAAGAAGAGGAGAACCCTGTGACCTATAGGCATGAACATCCTGACAGCTCATAGAACATAGAAAAAATGGATGTCTTTTGGGAAGAGATCCATGTCTAGGATTTAGAATGAAAGCAGTGGATTGCCTCTATTGAGAAGAAACAACTGCAGATTCTAACTCCAAGAGTCACAAGCATCTGATGGAGATTGATCAGAAACCCTGTGGTTGCTGGGTTTGCTGAGCCTGGTGAGAGGTTGAATTCTGCAGACCAGGACGATGCTTCCCTTGTTTGGGAACATCTGTATGATGGGCAGATGATGCATAAAACCTTCTTCTCCTATGGGAAGAAAGTTTGGCAGGACATTACCTACCTACTGGGACAGAAGAAGGTGCAGAACAGCCCCTAGGAACAGGTAAGTCAGTGGACAACTGAGTAACCTGACGTAAAGACTCCTTGTTGAAAAGATTGTCTCCAGTGCAAGGAGTATGTCCCAGTCTTTGCTGTGCCCATTTGCTCCTTGTGGTCTTGGGCAAGCCACTTAACTATTTTACAGGGAACATGGGCTATGGAGGGTTATCTCCAAGTTATAATGCCCTGTTCAATGTAATTTCAGTTTGTTCAATTTAAACCGCACTGATGCAGAATAGCGCGGTATATAAGAGAATATAAATAAATAAATACAAAATAAATTTACCAAGTCTGAAGCTTGGAGCCAGGCTCTACGTCGTGCCCCTATAGTTATAGCAGAAGTCCTGCTAACAGACTCAAAAGAGTCTAGGGAAGCACGAGTAAGAAACCAAGAGATATTCTGAAGATGCTTAAGCAGTGAAGAATAGCCTGCACTCTTGGACTCTGGAAGGGAAGGAGTCAAAAGATGTAATTGCTTTGTGACCTCCTCAAGAGATAGACTCATATAAAAAATATATGAGAGAATTCTTGCAGAAAGCATAGATGTCTGGAAGGTTTGACGTCCAAAGGCATCTAGTGTCTTAGACTCACGACCTGGCGGATAAGAAGAGTGCTTTTTCTTACTCTTTACCCGCCTCATTGCTGATTCCACTACTATGGAATGATGAGGAAGTTGAGTCTTTTGAAACCCTGGAGAGGGGGGCACCTGATATAAGAGATCAGTTGCTCTGGAAGGTGGGGTACCCTTAAAGGTGTTTCCCACATTCCTAGAAGGAGATCCTGCAAGGAATGATGCAAAGGAAGCATTATGTTCTCCTTTGCTTTGGTAGAAACAGAGCCTTGTGCAGGATCATGTCCCGGGATAGGAATGGCAAGAGATCTTGCTATATCCAGGAAGAAACTCTGAAAAGAGGGATCTCCAACGGGAATCTCCTTTGGACAGGTTAGATCTGAAGAACTAGCCTGAGCACTGTGACACCACACCGCCTAGCCCTAGGCGTAATCAGGCAGTTGGTGCGTGCCACATGGGGGTTTTAAAAGTCCTTGGTAGTGCTGAAGCCCTGTATCCTATTGTAGTTGTGGACTGAAGTGACGACAGCCAAGGTTGGGTTTCCAAGTTAGAGAATACTTTATTATTGCATAAGGTATTGCACAAAGTATTGCAAAAGAACAGCACAGGATTTACTCCCCCAACACAAAAGTAGAGTGGTAACCTTTTTGTACCAAATAAAAGTTCCAGTGTAAAGTCAGTCCTCCTGATTCTTCTCAGGGACACGTAATGCAGTTAAATGCTTTTAGGCTTCTTCCAGCTTCAACAATACAACAGCATTTCAGTATCAGCTTGCAATAATGAAATCTTCTAGCTGTTGTATTTCTTTCTAATGTCCATATCTTGTTTAACAGCTTTAAATAGAAATGGCAATCTCCACACACTCTTGCCTATTAGTAACTGGCTTCTTGTGTAGGAACACTTCCTCACGTTGCCTTTCATTAACAGCTGTAAGTTATGAAGCTCTGAATCGTTGCACCCAGCAGAAGGCTGCTGTCTCTGGTACAAACTTCTAAGAACATTGGTTTAGGCTTCACAGCACTCAATCATAAGACAGGAACAAATTTATAGCTCCTTACTCTCTCATACATACACCACACTCCATTTCAGAATCACTGGTATTGGATAAAGGAACCCCTAATTCCATTGGTTCTTCCTGGCTCTCTGAAATCCCTTTATCATGTGGAACATACAAGCCTTCAGACTTTAATTCTTTAATTACATTCTGAAGCTGTTTCCATTTGGTTTCTCTCTGTCTTCTAGGCACTTGTGAGGCTTGGTATTTCTCAGCACCTTTTAACAGCTCATAAAAGGGGTTTATTTCTTCCTTGCCTTGCCTAGGTAGTTGCCTTTGCTTGGGAGGAATATGTCTCTTGTGGAACTGCCTTGTGAGATCCCTCAGCACAGCCTGGTCCTCAGGGTCTGTTCCCAGCTCTCTGCACGGTAGTTGCCAATTAGCCTTTTGCTGACAAGCAGGTGTGCTATCTTCTGAGCTAGAGCTCTGGTCACGCTGTCTGTATAAGGGAAATGCTTGCAGCTTCTTAAAAGGGACTTTCCTACAGCCCAACTTTCCTCTAGTAACTTCAGGTTTACTTTCAAAGCTTGGTTCCAGCCTGTTTCTTCTAGAAAGCACTCTATTATCCCTTCCTAGAGACTGGCTTATTTCAGAGCTATCTACTTTACAAGGTTTTAAAGGTTTTGCTCTGACCTGATTTTGGCAGCGTCTGTCTCTGGGGAACTCCCCTGACTCCAAGTCTGAGTTCAAGGCTTCTGAGTCTGGCTCTGGGTCTCTTCCAGGGTTCACTCTCTCTTGGAGCTGAGCTCTGCCTGGGTCTCTTCCTGGACCACCCACAGGAACTCTCCTTTCCCTGGTTCTCTCCTTGGTTCCCCTTTCGCTGCTTGGGAGGTTTCTGTCTTCACTTCCTTCTCTCCTGGAGGTTTCTCGGCTTCTCCTCCCTTCGCCTCTGCTTGCACTGCTGCTGTTGTTTCTACTAACTGCTGCTTCCTGGGTATGAGTGCAGAGTGGCCCAATCTGGTCTGACTCCGCCCACCTCCCTGACTGGCTATGTCTCTGGGTTAGCCTAGAGCTAGGGTGTGGTTCTTTCCCTGCCCTTCTATGCAGAGAAGGTTCGTGTGCTGGAGTCTTAACCCCTTCCTGTCCTGCATCTCTAAACATCTGAGGTGACAGAAAATGTTTTAAACCCTTTTTCTTCTGTTTCTGAGCCTCTGCCTTGTCACAGCACCGAAAGAGCTATCCAAATATATAGGATGGTCGCCGGTACTGGCTGTCAGGAGCAGTGACCGTCAGTACCACATCGTCCATGCCAGGTATCGACTCCAAGCTTGGTATAGAAGGGAGCGATCCTGTTGAAAAAAGCATGGCAGGAGTTGGCAACGATGCTACTGTGGATACCGGTACCGATGCCAATACCGGTACCGATGTCGGAGCCGGGCCTGACACAGACATCGGAGCAGCCATCGGTGACAGTTCAATCGGTACCGAGGTAACTGAAAACCTCCGGCCGCTAACTTCGGTACCGAGCCTCCGGTATCGATCGGTGTCGGTACCAAAACGTGTTGGTACCCAGTCTTCCAGACTAGAGATCGATTCCAAACTCGGCATCGAGGGCAAAGAGCCTGATGAGCGAAGCATGGAAGGCACTGACCGCAAGGGTAATGTGGACACCGGTACCGGCTTCGGTACCGTGTCTGATACCGGTGGATGAAGGTCAACCAGTGGCAACTCAAACAGCCTCGGGGGAACAGAGAGTTGTGGATCCGAATCATCGGAACCGAGCCTTCAGTACCACCGAGAGCCGGTACCAAGGCGAGTCGGTACCCAGTCCTCCAGACTGGAGATAAATTCCAGACTCGGCATCGAATGAAGCGAGGCTATCGATGCACGTCTGGAGGGTACCGACGTTGGTGGTAGTATCGGTGCTGGTACCGATAATGGAAAGTCAGTCTGGAAAGTATCCACCGGTCCCGAAGGCACAGAGGACGCCAGATGACCATCCCTGGTGAGGAGTGTTTCATCCAACACCAGTGCCGATGCCGGGGTATCGGTACTGCTCAAAGCGGATGCCACCACCGGACATGGCTCAGGTATGTTCTGTGAGGGGTGAACCCCAGGAACAACCTGAAACCCCTCAAACGCTTTGGAGACCGAAGACTCCCGCCGGGGTTTTGAAGCCAGTGGGCCCTCGAGGGCAAGGCCGGAGCCGTCTACATGCTGTGCATGAGACCTACCACTCGAGGGCTGGCTAGTCTTAACAGACTGTTTGTGGGTTACCTGATCCTGTGTAGAAGAAGAAAGGGACGGTGCCCTGAAGTTGAAGGGAAACCGTGTATCGAGGGAACCTCGATGTTGAAAACCTCTTCTCAAACTGTTGCCTAAAGGCTCCGGAGGAAAAAGGTCAGGACCCAAGCAGGTTAGACACAGACTTCAAGGGTCTAAAAATAAAGTTGTACCGCCACAGTTTGAACATTTTTTGGAGAAAGTGGCTGGCGGTTCCATGAAGGAAAAAGAAGAGGCCTAAACGGCCTGAGAAACCGTGAGACACTATGAAGAAAAAATATCCCTTGAAAAAGGAAGATTTTACAAGAAAAGAAAAGAAAACACCGGCGGTACCAGTGGCGTCGGGGAAGACAGCCGCGACCACAAGAAAACTAAAGAAATAAAACAAGAATTTTCTGCGGTGACAGAAGGACGTCCTGCCAGCTCCGCGGAAAACGAAAACTGAGGAGAGGCAGTTGGGAAAAGCGGGAAGGCAGCACGCAGGCGTGGTGGGATGCTTCCAAAAGCTTTTTGATTGGACGCTGGGAAGCGTTCCCACGCAGACTCCGTCGGTACCGACGTACCCATATGTGAAGACTCATTCCTGCTTGTTCCTGGAGATCAGAACCCTTGCTCAGGTAGCAGAGAGATTGACTGAATTAACTCTCAGGCAAAAGAAGCTGTGAGGTGGGCTTCTAACAGAGCAATGGAACTTTAAACTTCCCAATAAAATCCTACTTGTATGGACTAGTCTACTATGCAAAGGACCCTGGAACCTTCAACTATATATCTTTTTCTGCTAAATTTAGTAGGAAACCAGGTCTTCACAAATTTAACAACAAATGTGTAGTGCTAGTCCTATTTGAAAAGTATTAAAGATGAAGTGTCCCTGGTCAGTAGACCTTCTAGGAAGGGAGGACACTCAAATCCAAGAGAATATAAACAGGTGATAACTAGGTATTATTATTTCTATAATGGTCCTTTTGCCAGCAAGGGAGCCGGTGTGTAGGCCTCAGGCACTAGGAGTTCCTCTCTCTAATGTAAAGGTGGCAGCAGCAGGTGGTGAAAAAAGGTGCTACCCTGTGAAGCAGCAAGGGTACACATGCTTCGCCCCCCCCCGCCGCCGCCCCCGCCCACCCCCAGCCCGCCCGCCCCGCCCTCCGCCCAGCCCGCCCGCCCCGCTCTCCGCCCCGCCCGCCGCCCACCCCCCCATGGTTGTTAGGCTGGTTCATGCTTGAAGTAATCTAGCAACAGAGATGGTGGAAAAAAATACCATGACAGAAGTTATGCTGTGGCCTAACCAAGACACTTTTTTTTGTGAGGCCTGAGATTAACCTGGGTGGTTACTAGGTGCAGATGTTCAGATGTTCCAGTTCTCCTCTTATTGCCCTCTTGCTGTTACTGATTAGGTTGGTCTCAAAAGTGGTGGGGCTACTGTCCATGCCTCAGATTTAATTGTGCTTGAGACAGACACAGAGAGCAATGATAAGAACAGGGGTGAGAGGATGGAGTTGCATGGAAATGTTTATGCTCAAATTGGCATTCTTTTTCCTTTCAATTTTCTTGTAGCTCTTTTGTATTGTACTGACAGATGACAGAAGGTGATGGTAAAAGGAAATCACTTGGATGAAAGGAAGGTGATTAGCATTGTGCCCCAGGGTTCGGTCCTCGGACCAGTATTGTTCAATGTATTTGTGAGTGATATTGCTGAAGGACTGAATGGAAAAGTCTGCCTTTTTGCAGATGACATGACAATTTGCAACAGAGTGGACTCCCCAGAGGGAGTGGATAACATGAGGTAAGATCTACAAAAGCTGGAAGAATAAATCTTAACTGTCAAGCATTAGACCAATGTGAAGAAGTGCAGTGTCATGCACTTGGGAAGCAGAAACCCAAGGGAATTGTATGTGATAGGGGGCGAGAGATTGGTGTGCACGGACCAGGAGAAGGACCTCGGAGTGATTGTTTCAGAGGATCTCTAAGTGGTGAAACACTGTGTCAAGGCAGTAGCAAAAGCCAGAAGGATGCTGGGTTGCAAACAAAGAAGAATTACCAGCAGAAAGGAAGAGGTACTAATGCCACTGTACAAGTCGATGGTGAGGCCTCACTTGGAATAATGTGTTCAGTTTTGGAGACCATCTCTCGCAAAGAATATAAAAAGACTGGAAACGGTTCAGAGGAAGGCGACCAAGATGTTTTGAAGTCTGCGTCAGAAGACATATGAGAAGAGACTTGAAGACCTAAATATATACACTCTGGAAGAGAGGAGGGAGAGGGGAGATATGATTCAGACCTTTAAATACTTAGAGTATTAACAAATAAAACTCTTCCAAAGACGGGGAAGCTGTAAAACTAGAGGGTATAACATGAAGCTGCAAGGCAACGTCAGGAAATACTTTTTCACTGAAAGGTTGGTGGATGCTTGGAATGCCCTCCCAATGGAAGTGATGGCGGCAAATACAGTGACAGAATTCAAAGTGGCTTGGGACAGACACAGTGGATCCCTTTATAGCAACAGGATAAAATCAAAATAATCATAACTCTTATATCTCAACAAATAGGGGTGATCAACACAAAGCAGTGGGTACACCCCTAAACAAAGGCATGGTGAAGGGTGACCTGCACGGAGTGGCAGGGGCAACCTATTACCGCCTGGCTGGGCAGACTAGATGGACCATACTGGTCTTTATCTGCCGTCATAAACTATGTTACTATGTATATCAATGCAGAGTTTTGAATATTGTGTATTTTCACATTCCCTGGAAAACCTAGCTTTTTTTTTTTTTTTTAAACTTTGGAAGCAAAGAAACGTTTGTTTGGGTAGAATGGTCTTAACTTTTAAATCTATTGGAAAAATTTAACTTTGGACTGTTTTTTTGGAGGATGATAAACGCTCTTTATAGCATGCCAATCACCCACATGAAGATTAATGGGAGTCTATCACAGCCCCTCATTTTGGGCAGGGGGACTATACAGGGGCATTCTTTGTCTCCCCAGCTGTTCCATCTGGCTAACTATAGAGCCTTTTACCCAAGGTATTTGGGCTTCTGTAACATAAGGACGAGGGGACTGAACATAAGATAGTATATCAGCAGCGTACAATGCTATTAAATGTTGAAGGAGGCCCCTTCTCTCCCTATCAAACTTCATTTCTTTTCACTTATATTCCATACTATTCAATAGTCTGCTAGATGACTTACAATACAGAAGCAGGTTTCCTAATACATAAAAATAAATTGAAACAAATAGTATATAATAAAGTGTGAAATCTTATGTCACATTTCAGGGTATAAACTGAATGAAACAAAAACAGTTTTATTTCCTTTAAAATGATTCCACTTTAAAAAAAAAACCACAGACAGTATTCAGCATAAGTTTCCATTTCAGTGACAACTGGAGTCTATTAAGTACTTGAGGATAATGATGCTGGTACAGTTACATACTTATATAGACTACACTAACTGTATTTATTAGATCAAATAAAGAGGGTCCAGAAGTGCTAGTATGATATACTGTCCTCCATGCTAACTAGGATTAATATGACAAAGATGAGTTGCAGTTGATGTTTTTGTTTACTATGCTCCCATGTGAGATTCCCAATTTTTTATTTTTTTTTATAGGAGCTGAATATTAATAATATTGCAATCTGTGTGTGGGAACAATAAAATGCCTCAAATGGGAAAAAAAAATTTATCTGACAATTTCCTTTCCTTGATTCTTGCTAGACCAGTCCAGAGATGTGAGTTTATGTCCCCTAATCAGCAGGTTGAGGCAGTGAAGCTGGAACTTTCCAGTAAGATTAGCAATAGCATAACGAGTGGTGCAGTCCTAGAATTTGCCAATATGCTACTGGTTTTTGTATCGACTTTGCCAAAGTCAAAAATACAGCAATCATAGGTTTCCTGTAGAGCATTTCTTCACAAGGATTTAAAAAAAATGTTTTGTTTTGTTTTTTAAATCTGACATATAGACAGAAACTGGACTGGTCTAGCCAGAGTCAAGGAAAGGAAATTATCAGGTAATAACAAATTTCACCTTCCTTATCCTACTAGACCAGGCCAGACTAGTGGAATGTACCAAAGCACTAGAACGCAGGTGGAAGACAGACAAGTCACTCTAAGAACGCCCTACTGAAGGGACCATCTTCACTGTAGTGTTTATAGGAAGGGAAAGATAACCATGCTGCTGCTGCCCTGCAAATACCTTCCAAGATAACCGTATCACACTCCATCCAGGACATCATCTGAGCTCTGTGGAATGAGCCCAAAGAACCTCTGGAACAGGATTTTAATTCAAGAGCCAGGCAACTACAATCAGTTCCTTGATCCACTTAGATAAGATAGTCTTAGAAGCCGCTTCACCTCGGCAGGGCCCACTAAACAGCACAAAGAGATGATATAACTTATGAAAGCTATTTGTGGCCTTCAAATAATGAAGGAGCAGTTGTTGAACATTCAACTTGTGCAAAGTTGCTTGTAGACCCAACTTCTGTTTGAGAGAAACAAGGGAGACCAACATTCTGGCTAATGTGACAGAAGACATGACCTTAGCTAAAAAGATCAGTACCATATGCAAAAAAATTAACTCCACTGCAAAAGAAATATGGATCCACTACTCTTTCCGTAAAGAAATATTTCCGCATATCACTCCTGAATCTATCTCCCTTCACCCTCATCCCATGTCCCCTCGTAGCAGAACTTGCTTTCAATTGAAAGCGGCTCTCTCCCTGAACATTTATGCCACGGAGGTATTTAAACATCTCAATCATATCACCTCTATCCCACCTTTCCTCTAAAGGTGTACATATTAAGATCCTTCAGTCTGTCCTCATATGCTTTATAATGAAGACCACTAATCATTTTAGTAGACACCCTCTGCACCGACTCCATCCTGTTCACATCCTTTTGAAGGTGTGGTCTCCAGAATTGCACACTACACTCCAAATGAGGTCACACCAAAGACTTATAGAGAGGCATTATCACCTCCTTTTTTCTGCTAGCCATTCCTCTCCATATGCAGCCAAGCATCCTTCTAGCTTTTGCTGTTGCCTTTTCTACCTGTTTATCTACTTTAATATCATCAGACACGACCACGCCTAGGTCCCGCTCTTCTTTAGTGGACAAAAATAATTCACCCCCTATACTATATTGCTCCCTTGGATTGCTGCAGCCCAAATGCATGACCTTACATTTTTTAACATTAAATCCCAGCTGCCAAATTCTAGACCACTCTTCAAGCTTAGCTAGATCCCTCCTCATGTTATCTACACCTTCCTGGGTGTCTACTCTATTGCAGATTTTGGTATCATCCACAAAGAGGCAAACCTTACCCGACAGCCCTTCCGCTATATCACTAACAAAGATGTTAAAAAGAATCAGAAACCTCACTATTTACTCTTTCAGCAGCATTTCCAATAATTTACTCACAACCGAAGTTAAACTAACCGGCCTGTAGTTTTCAACCACATCCTTACTTCCACTTTTGTGTAAAGGCACCACATGAGCCTCTCTCCAGTCCTTTGGTACCACTCCCGACTCCAACGAGGCATTGAAAAGGTCAGTCAGTGGAGTTGCTAGAACGTCCCCAAGTTCCCTCAGTATTCTAGGGTGTATCCCATCCGGTCCCATCGCTTTGTCTACTTTAAGTTGAGCTAGTTTCTCACAAACAGTCTTCTGAAAATTGTTCAAGATGTCCCTCGCTTCTGTTCCTATTTCTGGGTGTTTTCTGAGGTCCTGCTCCTGGTTCTTCATCTGTGAACACAGAACAGAAATATTTGTTAAGCAATTCCGCTTTATCCTTATCAGCTTCTACGTATTCCCCCCCTGCACCCTTGAGTCTGACAATACCACTTTTGCCCTTCCTCTTCTCACTAATATATCTGAAAAATGTCTTATCCTCCCATTTTATTGCATTGGCTATTTCCTCCTCCTTTTGAATCTTTGCCTTCTTGACTACTTTGCTAGCTTCTCTAAGTTTCTCCAAATACAGATGCCTGTCTTCCTCTCTTTGTGATCTCTTGTATTTCATGAAGGCCTCCCTCTTTTTCTTCACTTTTTCAGCTACTTCTTTCGAAAACCATAGCGGTCTCCTTTTCCTTTTACCTTTATTTACCATTTTAACAAAAAGGTTGGTTGCCCTTAAAATATCCCTTTTCAGTTTTGCCCACTGTTTTTCTACATCCCCCAGCTGTTCCCATCCCACTAACGACTCCCTGAGGTATTGGCCCATCTTCGCAAAGTTTGTCTTCCTAAAGTTTAAGATCCTCACCTTTGAATGGATTCTAACAGCCCTAGTCCTAATACTGAACCACACCATCTGGTGATCACTGGATGCAAAATGATCTCCCACTACATCAGAAACACTTTCACCATTGGTATGCACCAAGTCCAGTATGGCCCCTTCACGTGTGGGGGTCTGTTACCAATTGCCTGAATAGTTCCCCCTGTAGAGAATCCAGGATCTCCTTACTTCTAGATACTGCAGCAGGAATGTGCCAATCAACATCTGGCATATTGAAATCTCCTATCAGTAACACTTCCCATTTCCTAGCAATGCTGCGTATGTTATATCATCTCTTCGTGCTGTTTAGTAGGCTTGATGGACCTTTGGTCTCACCTAGTATGGCATCTCTTACATTCTTATTTTCTCCTCATCAGAAGACATCCCTACAAAACACCTGAAATATCCGGATGGGCTACTAGAGAAACACCCTTAATCTGATCCTTAAAAGCAGACCAAAGCCATTACCTGGACTTTAAGGATGTCCACTAGACAGTCTCCGCTACTCACACCATGACTCAAAAAGATGCCATACCCAAAACAAAGCCCAACAAAGTCAAGGGTTTATTCATCTTTAGTGCTGCTGAAAATCAGTGCCACAAATAGCCTCTGCTTCTTTATTTGATCTTTTCAAGAATTAGGCTGTGAGCCAAAAGGAAACTGGATCCTGTAGAAAATGGGATCCTGATGCAGGAGTCCTCAACCTTCCACCAATGACAGAAGGTCCTCCATTAGAAAAACATAATCAGTTTGGCATACCCAAGGCTTGGGAAGCCAATAAAAAGCAACCAGGATAACCAGATGAGTATGTCTTCACTATCCTACGTAACATTCAACCTATTAGCAATCCAAGGAAGAAACATGAACAACGGACTCTTGAGGCTACAGCTAAAGTAATGTGTGTCTTTGGAGCCAAACTCTTTTTCAGCTGAAGAACCATACCACCTTGGCATTTTGGTGTGCTGCCATGAGGTCAAATGCTAGACAACCCCAAACATACTATCTACTGAAAAACCCTGGGGATCCAACAATCTCTACCCCAGACATTCTAGATCAGGACGTCTGCTTAAATATTCTGAGCCCCAGTTATGTGAACTACTGAGATCACTTTCAGATTGATTTCTGCCCACTGAACAAGGTGTAACTTTGTGCAGGAGTTTTCAGCGAGGTAATTTTGTAAAGGTACATATGTTGTGTTTATAAAAAGGTGTGCGACAACTGCATCTATGTGCCTTTCATGCCTAGGCACCCTATTATAAAATTATACCCCATATTCATTGGAAAGAAAGAGAGTAGATTATGTTCCACAGTAATTTGGATGTTATAGGCCTTCGTTAGATTAAGATAGGTGTCCTACTTTACAATCTTGTAAGGACATCTTAACATATCACAGCTACCCTTTCCCATCTTTTGTCTCCCCTCCTCACCTACAACAGCTAAAATATCCTGCCCCTGGGAAATGGGATCCTCATGGGCAGCCAGTGCCAGTCCTGCAGCACTTGGTGGGATAAATGGAAGGCAGGAGGCGAGTGCAAGAGGGGAGGAAGAATGGAAAGGGAAACTGAGTTGTGGGTGGAAGAGAGACAGCAAGGGAGGAATTTTACACACATGATAATTTTCTTTCCTCAAATCCTGCTAGGCCAGTGTAGATGTATGGGCTATACCTAGCCCTGCAAATTTCCTTGAAATCTAGGAGCTGGCTGCTGAAACATAGATAGCAGTGCATGTTCCGCCCCAAAAGGAGTATGGCAGTTATTCTCAGGTTTTACGGCCTAATTTACTAAGAGGGTTTTCCCCATTTTTATAGGACAAAGCTTAATAAAATATAGCTCTTAGTGGGCCTCTGTATGAAGTCAACAGAAGGCAATGGCCCCACTCCTCTTCTTCTCTCTCCCACCATCCCCACTGATCCTTTACGCCGAGAGGGGTGTGTGTGCACGTACGCGTTCACGTGTGCATGCATACTGGCATACTGGCCTCCTACCCTCCATTTACCCCACCAAATGCTGCAGGACTGGCAGTAGCTACCCACAAGTGTCCCATTTACCAGGGGCAGGAGCAGCACTATCTGCCCCCAGCAATTGCAGCTTTTGTAGTTCTTCTGCCTGCAGGAGATGGGATCCCCAAGGGCAATTAGCACCAGTTCTGACCTTGCAGAACTTCTGCCAGCAGGAGATGGGATCCCCGCAGGCAACTGGTGCATGCCCACACCCCCAAAATGAGGTATAGCACTTATAGGGTATGAGCCCCAGGCACCAGGTCAGACATTTTAGTCACCATGGCAGCCTGGCACATGGGGTTTGTCAAGCCCTGGGTTATATTCTTGCCAATAGATAGAGGCAGACTTGAGAAATTTTCAGTTATGCCATCACTAAGTATATATATTGGTGTAGCACAGAGAAGCCAGTATGACACTTCCTAAGCAGTAAGCAAGGCTGAAAAACAACCAGCACTCTTCACCAACAAATAGGTTAAAACCGTTCCATCATTGGATTGTTGGTTGATATCTTGAACAATTATTTGGCTCTTAGCACAATGAAAACTGCATCAAAACATAGGTTCCTAAACTTATAAAGTCTTCCAGGCAGGATCCTGGACTGGTCTAGCAGGATTCAAGGCAAGAAAATCAGCTAAAATTTCTCCTTCGTTATCATTCTACTATACCAGTCTAGCAGAGTGGAATGTATTCAAGCAGTCAGGAATCGGGATGGGAGGAAGATGACACTCTGGACAGAGCTGCCCTACCAAAGACACCACCCACTCCAACTTGCACATGCAGTTGTTTTACCAAAGATTGTTTTACCAAAGATGCTCAGAGAAGACCAAGTAGACACCTTACAGATGTCCTCTGGAAGCAACCAAGTCTTTCAAGGGCCAAGCTAAATGATAAGTAGTAGTAGTGGTAGTAGGTTGTAAGTGAAAAAGGACCATCATCCTCCATTACCAGGAGTTCCTGTTGTAAGTGGACCTTCTTTTAAAGTAGCGGGGGGGGGGGTGTCACATGAACAGGTTCAAGAGACCTGGCCTGTGAGGCCAGTCCAGGACCACTAGAATCACCAAGCTCAAGTGAACTTGAAGATGGCTCACTAGGGGCCAAGCTGACATCCAAAGTGACAGCATCCAATCCAGAAATTCCAACAGCATCCAAGCCAACAGATGGCAAGATTGCATCACTATCTCAACTCCTTGATCTCTCAGAGGAGAGGAAGGGTCTGGTCAAACAACTGGGAAACAGGAAACCAGAGAGTTAACAAGCACCTCTGTAATGAGCACATGAAAGCCTTGGCACAAGGAATGAGCTCCAAGCTAGATGCATGAACCCAAGGAAGTGAAGGTAGTCCCATATGCTGGGGAAAGAACTGCTGGGGAAAGAAGGCCCTGGCTGCAAAAAAACAGAACAGTGATGTAATGTTTGCAAAGTTTCCAGTGAATGAGAAGTGCCACCTTACTGTATTCTTCTGTATATTTTCTCATCAGAACTTTGCAGTCAGCTATGAGATGAGTAACATTTCCATCTCTTCCTTACAGAATCCACACATCCTTCTCACATTTTTTTTCTAGGTTCATTATGAGCCTTCTTGCCTGTAATCCACTATCCTGAGTTGTTAATATCACCCTTTCCTAAGGTTTCAATTCACCCTTCTTTAACCACTCATGTGTCCTGATTTTTTTCACCAAATGGCTGAATGCTTTTACTTCCCACTATATTTGTGCATTTACCACTTATTTTTCCTCGCTTGCTTATCTTTCTTTGAAGAGCTTTTTCTCTTGTTTCCCAAATTCTGTTGCTTCCTTCCTTTGTGTACTGGTGGATTTGTTGAAATGCCTGTCCAAGTTTGATAATGCAGATGGATTCTGGATATTTACTTTCACATTTCAACACTTTTTGTATGTTGGGATCTGCCTATGATAGTAGCTCTTTATGCATAATAACATTTTCTATGAGTTCCATTCCTCCTCCACCTTGAGGAATGAACAGTCTTGGTATCTATTCATTCTTACAGATTACCTCCTGAGCATGGAGACGTTCTCTTGTTTGTTCATCCATTTTTCCAAACGCTTTAGGAGACCAGTCTACAAGTCCAAAATTATGGCAGTAATAGGAATTGCCATTTGAATGGGTTGTATCTTATTTTGTTATATTAAAGCATTTTTCAATAACAATTTTAATCTCCTGTAATATTCTAAGTTGATATTTTCTCTCATTAAATTTTGCTCAATTGCTGCACCTTACTCCACTCCTAGATTACTGTATTTATGCTTTTCTGTTCAAGTTCCTCGATGCCACAATCAGTCAGGGGAATGTTTTCCATTTTGCTCAATTTTCCTCTAAAGAAGGTTGCCATAACACATTTGTCAAGGACAAAAACAAACAAACAATCTCAATGTCATCTGAGAAGCTTTCCACTACACAGAGTTGTTCCTTTAGTTGATCACTTGAGCTGCAGAGCTTCAAATTATCTACAAACAGTAAGTATGATGCTATTTCTGGATTGCTTCCATACATATCAATTTAGCCTTAATCCTAAAGAGCTGATTAGAGTATTCAGTGGATTAAGCATCATACACAAAAGTGGTTACAAAGAATCTCTCTGAAATATTCCTTGCTGGATCTTGATGTTATGAAGATGGACAGTTCCTTATTTCTACTTCAGATGCAGCATAGTTTCCCACATTTGCATGGCAAACTTCATGTGCTCTGTCAATTTGGGGTTTATTTTATACAATTCAAGGCAATTTCTTATCAAAGAGTGCAGGATGCTATCAAAAGCTCTTGTATAGTAAACCCATGCTACATTGAGGTTTCTGCTCTTTCTAGCACTGGCCATGATAGCTTTATTCATATTTAACTTGTCTTTGGTTCCATAAGCTTTCTTAGTGCCCTTATGCTGTATTGCCGTAATGTTATTGGAATAGATATCTTCATACATTGTCAGCACCTATTTCAGTGAACAGTTTATAGATGGCAGACAAGTTATTGGCCTGTAATTTAGGGACACTACTTAGAGCTCCCTTTGGAAGGGGAAGTAGTCTTCCTGTTGTCATTGTGGTGTTAAAACTGGCTGGCTGAACAGCTAGCTTTTACAATTTACCAGATCTTGGTGGAGCAATGTTACCTATTTGAGCCAAATATTCAGCACCCTTTATAAATACCTCAGTGCACTGTTCTGTGTGTAAGGAATGCTAATAACTTCATACATTCAAATCTGCTGGGGGCTATTACTTAAGAACTCATCTATCCATCAAATACCCACTACTGTAATTGCACAAATAAATAGCAGAGTTTCAATTTGCTTGTGTGTTAAGGAGGCAAGGCAAGGCATGAAATTTAAAAATGAATGGTAGACAAATAGTAATTAAATACATCTACAGATGTAGCAGGAAAAGGTATGCAAGTATATTCCTGGTGCATTTCCCAAGCATTTACAATGTCCCTAATCACCACCGCTAAAAATCAACCTGAAGATATAAGAAAAAGGACAGTGGCCCCTTCAGACTTTGTATAATTCCTCTGTTTCACTAATTTACAGTATGAAATAGAGCAGATTTTTCTTCAGCAATATCAGTTTCAACAAAACAAGATTTTTATGCTGTAGGAATAGTTTACTACAGTGGTATTCCCTCAGAGTCCTTGAGGTCCACCAACAGGTCAGGTTTTACGTATATTACCTAATATACATAAGAGAGATCTGCAGATGGGAGCTAGTAAACAAGCAACTCCCTATCATATCTTCGTTAGGGATATCCTGAAAACCAGAATTCTTGGCAGTCCTAGAGGACAGAGAGCAGATACAATTAGTCTACTATTTTAATTCACTGAAGCAATTTCTACAGAACCACATCATTCAGTAATAAACTGGGTTATTACCTGAAGCAATAAGCAATGAGCAAGTACAGGCAGCATGGAGTCAAATTACTACAACTATTATTGAGCATTTGTATAGCACTACAAGACATACACAGCGCTGCACAGACACATGGAAGAGGCAGTCCCTGCTCATCAGCGCTTACATTCTAGTCAAGACAGACAACACCGAAGCTGTAGATTCAGGATACATCTAGGGGGAATGGTGAGAAAACAAAGGAGATCAGGTGAGTCACGATCCGAAAGCAGTTTGCCTCTCAGTGGATGATACCAAAATCTGAAATACAGTAGAGACCCAGGAAGGAGTAGATAACATGAGGAGGAATCTAGCTAAGCTTGAAGAAAGGTCAAGAATTTGGCAACTGAGATTTAATGCCAGAAAATGCAGGATCATGCATTTGGGCTGCAAAAATCCAAGGGAGCAGTACAGTGTAGGGGGAGAAGTACTTTTCTCCACGAAAGAAAAGCGGGACTTGGGCTTGATTGTTTCTGAAGACCTTAAAGGATGGCTAGACAGATGGAAAGACAGCAAAACCAGAAGGATACTGGGTGTACAGGGAGAGGAATGGCCAGCAGAAAAAAAGGGAGGCGATAGTGACTCTGTATAAATCTCTGGTGTGCTCTTATTTGGAGTATTGTATGCAATTCTGGAGATCACACCTTCAAAAGGATATAAGTAGGATGGAATTGGTGCAGAGGGTGGCTACTAAAATGGTTAGTGGTCTTCGTTATAAAGCATGAGAGGACAAAGATCTTCATATGTATATGTTAGAGACGTTTAAATACCTACATTGCATAAATGCACAAGAGGAGGAGTCTCTTTCAATTGAAAGCAAGCTTTGCTACGAGGTGAGAAAGGATGAGGGTGAAAGGGGATAGACTCAGGAGTAGTATGTGGAAATATTTCTTAATGGAAAAAGAGTGGTAGATGCGTAGAATAGTCTCCTAGTGGAGGTAGTAGAGACAAGAACAGTATCTGAATTCAAAAAGCCATGAAACAAACACAGAAGATCTCTAAAGAAAAAGAAGGGACTATAGTATTTGATAGGGAAAGGCAGACTAGATAGAAACATGACAGCAGAAAGAGACCATATATATGGACTATGTTTCAAATGTGTTAGGTGCTTAAAATATACCTTTTGTTTCAGGCAAGTTTCTTAATTACTGAATCAGCTCTGTGGATGCTATGAGTACATAAGCACCCCTGATATTGAGCAAATTAACCCAAGGGACAGGTCCCCAGGAGTCAGCATCTACTGTGGTAACGAAACTGCTCCAGAGCCCATGGAAATAGAGAAAACACAAAACATTTACCTCCAAGCAGAAGGGAAGTACAGGAAGCCGTGACTTTAAAATGTCAGCTAAAGAGAAAAAAAACATATCCAAAGCTGCTGTCTTCAGGCCACGCCCAAGCTCCATAGCAACTAGGGGAGGTAACGAGAGACAGCTGGGGGAGGAGTGGAAAGTTGTAGGGCAGCCCCACTCATTTAAGCCCCAGAGAACAGGAAGTAGAGAGACCAGCAGGGAAACAGAAGCCGAGGAGATCCCGAGAGATACAGAAAGAAAGGATTAGTTCAGAGAGACCGGAAGAGAGAGGTGCTCCAGAGACAGCCTAAGAAAGGACTCCCCTCATAGCCAGCACCACAGTCCTGAACAAAGCCAGTGCTGTAGAGAGACTACAGCTGGCACTGGAAACAGGAGGTTTTATCCCAAGGAGGCTGCTGCCTATAAGCCAGGTACGGGGACAGTCCAGGAAGAGCCGTGCCGAAGAGCTTTATCTCAGGGAAGGCCGGTAAGAAGAACTGTTAATAGAAGGGAGGTGAACACTTTAGAAGTTCTAAACAGTCTGCTGCAAGATAAGGATCTCCAAAGCCCTGCTAACACCCCTAAGTCAAGAGGGAGGTCTCGCTGGGAAAGGGTTTTTAAGTTATTGGAAGAAATCAAGCCCACGCTATCCCAAGCTGTTGCCAGCCAGGAGACTGCAGAGCCTGACTCTGAAAGCATGCAAGTAGATAATTATGATACTGAAAATGGTTCCATAGAATGTGAAATGGATTGTTTATTTATTTTATTTTATTTATTTATGCTTTTCTTTTATACCGCTTTTTCCAGAGATCAAAGGCGGTTTACACTTAACATATAATGAACATGGATTGTTCTCTCTCTATGAGGGTAGAATGAAAAGCTATAGATTTTAAGCCTGAAGAAAACCCAGAAGTTACTATATTGGAATGTCTGCAGTTAAGAATGCTAAGAATGTTTGAAAATGAAGTTGCTGCTGTTTTAAAAAGCACATGAAACATTCAAAGGCTTGATTTGAATGTGTCTGGAGCAACTATCTGAAACATATAAACCATATAAACCTATAAACATTCTGCAAATGGCACAAAATGTTGCTGCCAGAATCATCATGCAAAAAGGCCTCGCTGATCACATTACACCTGTACTAATTGAGCTACATTGGCTCCCCATTGCGGCCCTCGTCCAATACAAAATGATAGTCACTACATTCAAACTCATTCATAATTTAGCACCCTCATACCTCAACAGCCTTATCACCAATCAGCCTCCCAACAGGAGTAGAAGAACAGTAAAGCTCAATACCCTCTGTGTCCCGAACTGCTGGAGAACTGTTAAAGCGTTTACTAGCAACAGAGCATTCTCACTTACAGCTCCACAACTATGGAACCGGTTGCCATGTGAGTTGCGGGCGAACAGTGACTTAAAGGACTTCAGAAAAAAGCTTAAGACTCACCTCTTCCAAACACATTACAATGTAACCTAGGCATTGTATCCCACTACCAACTGTCCACCATGTTACGGAACGTCACCCTGCCCTTGTAAGTCCGCTTTGAGAAACGCATTCAGTAAATATGTAAATATGTAAATATGTAAATTTTGTATCCTGTGTAAAGTATTCCCAGCAATTCTGTATCTTGTGTAGAGTATTTCCCAGCAATCAAGTGTAATCTGAAATCTGTAAGCAAGTGTAATCTGTAACCCAAAGTTTGCTGTGTTCCTAATCACAATGTATATTTTGCTAATTCCTGGCCTGTACAGCCACCCTTGATCATGTATAGCAACCGCTGTTGATCGCTGGAAGCAGCGGGATACAAATGTACAATAAATAAAATAAATAAATAAATATAATAACCGAAGTAAAAAGGAAGCTTTAATGTGCATGTTGTGCAGTTAAAAAGCCACTGTTTATACCTAAAGTCAGCAAAGGACTGTTAAGTGGTATTTTGTCTGCTGAAGAAAGAAATTGCATTGCTGAAGGAAGCAAGTGTAACTAGTGACACTGTGAAAGTTTTCGGTATAGAAGTTTTTTTCTTTTGAGGGGAGAAGTATCCCAATTTATGCGTTGTGCTGAGCTTCTACGAAGGTTCCTTTGAGCAAAGGAAGAAAATAAATTCCTGTGTTGCCTTCAAAAAACCCTTGGCTCAATCATTCATTTGTTCACAACTACAACTCATTGGTCATCAACTACAACTCCCAGAAGCCCCGGCTTTGGGAACCCATGTAAAGGGACAGTGTAAGGCATACCCCCACCTATAGGCAACCGTCTAGGCAGCGGGGGAGGTATACCACACTACTCACCAAAACAACAATTGTACTAAGCTCTATGTTGCATGGTCATGAGAGAGGAAAGGTAGGAAAACTTTCGTCTACTGAAGCCTACTGGTGTCAAAGCCTGCTTTACCATTAAACTAGGTGCCAGAATTAGGAGGCAACAAAAATATGCTGCATCAGGGCTCTGCCAACAGAGTTAAATGGAGCTTCCAGGTGGAACACAAGAGCAGCTTGGCTTGAGGGAATCTCCTGGCTCTACACCATCCAAAGAGATAGAGGCAGTCTGATGGAGAAGCAGGTACCTGTGCCATAGCTCCCCATGATCTACTTCTCCTCAGTGCTAGCGAGTACATACAGAACTCATGGTCACAGGGCAGCAATTCCTGATGTTGATCTCAAAATACACACAGGGTCCAATGCAGTAAAGCGTAATTACTCACCTGTAATGGGTGTTCTCCGGGGACAGCAGGAAGCGGTCCTCACATATAGGTGACGTTGGCAACAACAAAGCCCTCACGGAAGCATCTCCTCCAGCTTTCAAAGAAAGCCTTTGGGAGATGCCACACGCATGTGTGGTCCCCTTCCCGCCCAAGGGTGCCATCTTGCTCAGTCAGTTGACATAGCTAAAAGACAGCAAAAGCAGAGGATGATAAAGAAGCAACTCCAAGGGGAGGAGGGAGGGTTGTGAGGACTGATTCCTGCTGTCCCACGAGAACACCTGTTACAGATGAGTAACTACGCTTTCTCTGGGAACAAGCAGAAGTCAGTCCTCACATATGGGACTCCCCAGCTACAGGCTACCGAAAGCCCATAGTGAAAAAACACAAGCTCTCTCACGGGGAGCCGTAAGCAGCAGCAATTTACTCTGTGTCCACAGACCACAGTAGGACCCCTGTGTCCAATGAAAACCAGCACTCCAGTAGCCTGAACACAGAAGAGTCAGAGGGCAGGAGTTGCCTAAACCCCAAAAAAGATTATGAAGCATAGCCTGGCCAAAGGCACTGTCCTGTTGGGACTCCCTGTCCATGCAGTGATGAGCAGCAAAGGTATGGACTGAAGACCAGGTGGCAGCCCTGCTAATGTCCACTATCAAGACACAGCACAGGGTTGCCACCGAGGCCACCATGGTCCTGACAAGATGCGTTGTGACATGGCATTCCAGCGGGATCTCCGCCTGCTCATAGGTGAGAACGATACAGTCTGCCACCCAGGTGGACAGCGTATGCTTGATCATTGCCTCTCCCAGCCTACTGGGGTCATAGGAGATGAAAAGCTGAATGGTTTTGTGGTGACCCTGAATGTGTTGGATATAAACAGACAAGGCCCTCTTACAGTCCAAGGTGTGAAGGACTGTCTCCGCCCTACTGGAGTAAGGTCTTGGAAAGAAAGTAGGAAGTACCACTTCCTGGTTGAGATGGAAGGACAACACCACCAAGGTCTTCACCAGGTCTCTCAGGTACATGCCCATGCACAGCTGGTAGGCCTGGAGATTGCTGTCCCTCCGGCCTGAAGTATCTTGTTCTAAACACTAGACCACTCCTCCCTTCACCTATACTTCCAATACTTCACCTAAGATCACACTAAGTGGCTGTTGGAAATCTCCCACATTATGCATATATTTACAAAACAAAGCTTAATATTTAAAATGTGATATCCAACTATGTGTTTTTAATAGGATGGTTCTGAGGGGATTACAATTGAGTTTTACAATCTAAATAATGGGGAGGGGGGGGAGGAACCTACTAGTCTGAAAACTAATTGCAAGGGGACACAAGGCTGAAGTCAGTCCTAGGTTGCATAATAAACTTGCACCAGCCCTGGCAAGAAGTAATGCTCACTCACTAATGTCTCTGTGCCATCTTGAAAATTGGCAGCACCTGACCTCATCAGAATGCACTGCAGGTGGGCATCACTCCTACTTCCCAACTTAGAGGTGTGCCAATGGAGGAAACATAACATCATAAATGCCACACTCTGCCAGACCAAAGTTCATCAAGCCCAGCACCCTGTTTCCAACAGTAGCCAATCGAGGTCACAAGTACCTGGCAGGTTCCCAAAAAGGCACACAGGTTCCACAATGCTTGTCCCGGGGCAAGCAGTGGATTTCCCTGGTCCTCTTTAATAATGGTTTCTGGACCTTTCCTCCAGGAACTTGTCCAAACCTTTTTTAAACCCAGCTACACTAACAGCCTTCACTACATCCTTTGGTAATGAATTCCAGAGTTTGATTACACGTTGACTGAAAATTTTTATTTTTTTTTATTTTTTATTAGTCTTAACTGAATTACAGTTTCATTCATTGCGTGTCCCCTAGTCTTTCTATTTTTTGATGGCGTAAACAACCAATCTATTTTCACCCATTCCATTCCATTCATTACTTTATAGACTTCTATCATATCTAACCTCAGCTGTCTCTCTTCCAAGTAGAAAAGCCCAAACCTTTTAAGCCTTTCCTCATAGGTTGGTTCCCCTTTACCATTTTGGTGGCTCTTCTCTGTACCTTTTCTAATTCAGCTATATCCTTTTTAAGATATGTTGACCAGAACTACACATAATAGTCAATGGAATGATACAGAGGCATTATATCAAACTTGTTTTTATTCTCCATTTCTTTCCTTATGATCCCTAGCATTCTATTTGCTTTCTTAGCTACCGCTGCACACTGGGCGGGGGTTTTCAATGTATTTTCCACGATGACACCTAAATCTTTTTCCTGGGTGGTGGTTCCTAATGTGGAACTTTGCATTCTGTAATTGTAGTTTGGTTTCTTCTTTCCAAGGTGCATAACTTTGCACTTGTCCACATTAAATTTTAATCTGCCATTTGGATGTCCAGCCTTTGAAATTATCAAGGTCCTCTTAAAATGTTTCACAATCCTCTTGCGTTTTAAGAACTTTCAATAATTTTGTGTCATCTGTAAATTTGATCACCTCACTTGTTGTTCCCATTTCCAGGTCATTTATGAATGTTAAAAAGCAGAGGGCCCAGTACAGATCCCCAGGGTACTCCACTATTCACCTTTCTCCACTGAAAAAAAATTGGCCATTTAGCCCTACCTTCTGCTTTCTACCAGTTAAGAAAAAAATAAAAGGAGCAGTTGCAAAGGTTAAAGACTTACATAAAGCTTGGGTTTTGTTTAAAAATACTATCTTGGAAGCCCAGACCAGCTGTATTCCACACTTTAAGACAAGTGGAAGGAAGTCCAAAAAACTGCTAGCGTGGTTTAAAGGTGAGGTCAGAAGGTTTTGTTGCCAAAAAAGCATCTTTCAGGAAAAGGAAACAAGAGCCAAATGACGAAAACTGGAAACAGCATAAACACTGGCAAGTTAAATACAAGGCATTGATAAGGCAGGCAAAGGGAGAATTTCAGAAGAAGCTTGCTGTGGAAGCAAAAACACGTAATAAAGACTTTTTCAAGTACATTCCTAGCAAAAAACCTGTGAGAGAGTCAGTTGGTCCATTAGATGATAGAGGGGTTAAAGGGGCACTAAGAGGCGACAAGGCGATAGCGGAGAGACTGAATGAATTCTTTGCTTCGATCTTTACTGAGGAAGATGTAGGGATGTTACTCATGACTGAAGTGGTATTTAAAGGTGCAGAAGAATCCAAGGGTGTTGAAAGAACTGAAATATGAGATTGCAGACCAGCTATTAGTAATCTCTGAATTTTCATTAAAATCATCTGTAATACCTGAAGATTAGAGGATCGTCAATGTAACGCCAATTTTTAAAAAGGGTTCCAGGGGTGATCTGGGAAACTACAGACCGGTGAGCCTCACGACAGTACTGGGAAAAATGGTAGAAACCATCATAAAGAATAAAATTACTCAGCATGTAGATAGTCATGGCCTAATGGGAGAGAGCCAACATGGTTTTAGACAAGGAAGATCTTGTCTTACTAATCTATTATGTTTTTTTGAAAGTGTGAATAAACAGGTGGACAAAGGTGAGTCGGTTGATATAGTGTATCTGGACTTTCAGAAAGCCTTTGACAAGGTCCCTCATTAGAGACTTTTGGCAAAACTAAAGAGTCATGGGATAGGAGGCAGTGTACTACTGTGGATCAAGAATTGGTTAAAAAGATAGAAAGCAGAGGGTTGGGCTAAATGGCCAATTTTCCCAATGGAGAAAAGTGAATAGTGGTGTACCCCAGGGATCTGTGCTGGGTCCGCTGCTTTTTGACATATTCATAAATGACCTAGAAAGTGGAACAACGAGTGAGGTTATCAAATTTGCAGATGACACAAAAACTATTTAAAGTTGTTAAAACCCAAGAGGATTGTGGAAAATTGCAAGAGGATCTTGATAAATTGGAAGACTGGGCATCAAAATGGCAGATGAAATTTAATGTGGATAAGTGCAAAGTTATGCACCTAGGGAAAAACAACCCAAACCATAGTTACACGATGCAAGGTTCCACATTAGGAACCACCACCCAGGAAAAAGCTTTAGGCGTCATTGTGGATAGCATGTTAAAACCCTTGGCCCAGTGTGCAGCGGCAGCCAAGAGAGCAAATAGAACAAAAGATATTATAATGCCTCTATATCGTTCCATGTTGAGACCACACCTTGAATATTGTGTGCAATTTTGGTCGCCGTATCTTAAAAAGGATATAGCATTATTAGAAAAGGTTCAAAGAAGAGCCACCAAAATGGTAAAGGGGATGGAAGGATACTCCTATGAAGAAAGGCTAAAGAGGTTAGGGCTCTTTAACCTGGAAAAGAGACGGTTGAGGGGAGATATGATAGAAGTCTATAAATTAATGAACGGAGTGGAACGGGTAAACGTAGATCGATTGCATGTCCCCTAGTCTTTCTATATTTTGATAACGTAAACAATGAAGCTACAGGGTAAACTATTTAAAACTAATAAAAGAAAATATTTCTTCACTCAACATGTAATCAAACTCTGGAATTTTTTACCAGAGGATGTAGTAAAGGCTGTTAGTGTAGCTGGGTTTAAAAAAGGTTTGGACAAGTTCCTGGAGGAAAGGTCCATAAACCATTATTAAGAAGGGACCCAGGATATCAATGCTTGACCCAGTACAAGCATTGTGGAACCTTGTCTATTGGGGAAACTGCTAGGTACGTATGACCTAGATTGGCCACTGTTGGAAACAGGATACTGGGCTTGATGGACCTCGGTCTGACCCAGTATGGCATCTCTTATGTTCTTATGTTATGTTCTTATAATTGAAGGAAATATCGATACATCAGGAAGATGTATTACAACTATTACATAAACTGAAGAGTAGCAAATCACCTGGGCCGGATGACATACATCCAAGAGTGTTGAAAGAACTGAAATATGAGATTGCAGACCTGCTATTAGCATTCTGTTAACTATTATTAAAATCATCTCTAATACCTGAAGATTGGAGGATGGTCATCATAACGACAATTTTTAAAAAGGGTTCCAGGGGTGATCCGGGAAACTACAGACCGGTGAGCCTGATGTCAGTACCGGGAAAAATGGTAGAAACCATCATAAAGAACAAAATTACTGAACATGTAGATAGTCATGGTTTAATGGGAGACAGCCAACATGGCTTTAGACAAGGACGATCTTGTCTTACTAATCTGTTACAGTATGTTTTTTTGAAGGTGTGAACAAACAGGTAGACAAAGGTGAGTCGGTTGATATAGTGTATTTGGACTTTCAGAAAGCCTTTGACAAAGCATAGTTACTCACCTGTAACAGGTGATCTCCGGGAACAGCAGGAATTTATTTATTTATTTACATTCTCTTATATACCGTGCTATTCTGCATCAGTGCCGTTTACATTGAACACACTGAAATTACATTGAACAGGGCATTATAACTTGGAGATAACTATTTTACAGGGAACATGGGCTATGGAGGGTTAAGTGGCTTGCCCAAGACCACAAGGAGCACCTGTGGGACTAGAAACCCCAGTCCTTCCGGCCCAAGGTTGCTGTCCTCTAGTGGGATTTGAACCCCCGACCTTCCGGCCTGAAGTACCTTGCCCCAACCACTAGGCCACTCCTCCACTCCACTATAGTCTTCACATATGGGTATCGTCGGTACCGACGGAACCTGCACGGGAACGCTCCCCAGCGTCCAATTAGGAAGCTTTTGGGAGCATCCCACAGGGCCTGCGTGCTGCCTTCCCACCTTTCCCAACTGCCTCTCTCCAGTTGAGTTTAAAGCTGAGACAAAGAGAGAGAGGGAAAGAGAGAGAAAGATAGAGAGATACAGTTCCTAGGGGAGGTGGGTGGGTTGTGAAGACTAAATTCCTGCTATTCCCAGAGATCACCTGTTACAGGTGAGTAACTATGCTATCTCCAGGAACAAGGAGGAATGTAGTCTTCACATATGGGGACTCCCTAGCTTTAGATGCCAGGGAGAGACCCCAGAGGCTGTGTGTCCCTGGGACAGGGCTCCACTTACCCCCATGGATCTCTGGCAACCAACCTGGGATGGAGGGTACGAGTTGATTAGGTATGGAACAGGTGTTGGAGAGCAGCCTGACCAAACAAGGCATCCCGGCGGGAGTCCTTCTCCAAGCAGTAATGGGATGTGAAGGTATGAACCGAGGCCCAAGTGGCTGCTGGACAGATGTCGTCGATAGACACACAGTGCAGATGAGCCATTGAAGCCACCATGGCTCTCACATTGTGAGCAGTGACATGGCCCTCCAGAGGAAGGTTCTTACTCTGATAGGCAAAGGAAATACACTGTGCAATCCAGTTGGACAGTGTTCTCTTGGAGACTGGAAGTCCCAAATAAGAAAGATCAAAGAGTTGAGAGGACTTTCTATGCTGCTCTGTTCTTTGCAAGTAAAAGGCTAAAGCTTTTTACAGTCCAAAGTATGAAGATTCCTTTCTGCATTAGATGCATGAAGCCTTGGAAAGAACACAGGCAGGTAGACCACTTGGTAAAGATGAAAAGGCGAGACCACCTTTGGCATAAAGTGTGGGTGAGTCTTAAGGACTACCTTGTCATGATGAAACCTTGTATAAGGTGGATCAGCTACTAGTGCTTTAATTCACTGATGCGATGTGCTGATGTGATTGCAATGAGAAAGATAAACCTGGTTCTTGATCAGCTCAGTTAAGTCCCATGCCACCGGTGGTGGCCTAATGGGAGGCTTAGTTAGAAGAAGGCCTCTCATATATCTTGCTATAAGAGGATGGGAGGAGATAGGTTGTCCATTGAGAGGCTTGAAGGAAGCTGCAATAGCACTCAAATGGACCCTTACTGCGTTAGTCTTAAGTCCTGCATTGGATAAATGAAGGAGATACTCAAGTAATGATCCCAGAGGTATCACTAAGGGGTTAAGATCCTTTTGCGAACACCATATGGTAAACCTTTTCCACTTGAAAGAATAAGAGCGTCTAGTGGAAGCTTTCCTGGAAGCATAAAGGACATCCTTTATTTGCTGAGGAAGATTAAGATCATGAAGAACTAGGCCTTCAGCAACCAAGCTCTGAGATGCAGAGACTGGGGATTGGGATGCCATAACCTTCCATCCTCCTGTGACAGGCGATCTGGAGCAGACCCTAACTCCAGGGAGGAGGCTTGAGAGAGATGTAGAAGCAGGGGGTACCACACTTGCCGTGGCCAATGTGGAGCTATGAGAATCATCCGCCCCCCATCTCTCTGAAGCTTGAACAGGGTTTTGGGAATTAGGGGAATGGGTGGAAAGGCATAAAGGAAGTCTTGACCCCAGTGAAGGAGGAAGGCATCCCTGGCCTGAGAACCCTGAGCCGGAATTCTGGAACAGAACCGGGGAAGTTTGGCATTCCACGGACTTGCAAAGAGGTCTATGTCCGGGGTTCCCCAAATTTGGAAAATCTTGGGTCACCTGGTCCGCATGTAGAAACCATTTTTGTGGAAGTAGAACTCGATTGAGTCTGTCTGCCCAAGAGTTTTGAATGCCTGGAAGATAAACTGCCAGGAGGTGAATCTGATGCTCTCTGGCGAGGGCCCATAGTCGCAAAGCTTCATTGCAAAGTGACAGAGAGCCTGTTCCCCCCTGCTTGTTCACGGAAAACGAAGAACTGGAGAGAGGCAGTTGGGAAAGGCGGGAAGGCAGCACGCAGGCGCTGTGGGATGCTCCCAAAAGCTTCCTAATAGGACACCGGGGAGCGTTCCCGCGCAGGCTCCGTCGTTACCGATGATACCCATATGTGAAGACTACATTCCTGCTTGTTCTTGGAGATGGTCCCTTATCAGAGACTTTTGGCAGAACTAAAAAGTCATGGGATAAGAGACAATGTACTATTGTGGATCAGGAACTGGTGAAAAGATAGAAAGCAGAGGGTAGGAGTAAATGGCCAATTTTCCCCAATGGAGAAAGGTGAATAGTGGTGTACCCCAGGGACCGCTGCTTTTTGACATATTCATAAATGACCTGGAAAAGGGAATAACGAGTGAGGTTATCAAATTTGCAGATGAGACAAAACTATTTAAAATTGTTAAAACCCATGAGGATTGTGGAAAATTGCAAGAGGATCTTGATAAATTGGAAGACTGGGCATCAAAATGGCAGATGAAATTTAATGTGGACAAGTGCAAAGTTATGCACCTAGGAAAGAACAACCCAAACTATGGTTACACGATGCAAGGTTCCACATTAGGAACCACCACCCAGGAAGAAGTAATTAGACCTTACCTGCTAATTGGTGTTCCTGAAGGAACTCCAGTCCAGTCCCTCTCCTCTGGGTTGTGCTCCCCTTCCAGCAGCTTTGGAGATTGAGCTCATCATTGATTTGCTGACCCTCTGGTATAAATACCACTGGCACCACCCACCAGCTTCCAGTATTCTATTGAAAAAGCAAAACTAAAACGGAGAGACAATGAAAAAAAAATCCCTTCTAAACTGAAACATAGTAACCAAAACTCCAGAATATTCTCCCCTCCCACCAACCCCCGAGAGGGACTTCTATCCCCCCAGAAGAGGAGGAGGAGGAGGAGACGACTTACCTGATACCGCACCTGACCCAGCCTACCCAACTATCAGGGCTCTCTGTTGGACCAAGTCCACCGAAACCTTCAGCGAGGAGCATCCGGCAATCATCTTCACTCTTATGAAACTTCGGGCTGGCAAACTATATAGCCTGAAACAGAATAGTGACAACACCGGGCGGGATCAGGGACTGGACTGGAGTTCCTTCAGGAACACCAATTAGCAGGTAAGGTCTAATTACTTCTTCCTTATCATAACTCCAGTCCAGTCCAGTCCCTTTCCTCTGGGATGTAACAGAGCGGTTCCAGCCTGGGAGGGGTTCCCAAGACCGGACCAAATCACCACTCTTCCAAACTCAGCATCTGCGGCCACCTTAACATCCAACCGATATTGTTCCGCAAAAGTATGCAAAGACGACCACGTAGCTGCCCTACAAATGTCAAGCAGTGGAACCAAACCATGCTCCGCCCACAATGCTGCCTGGGCTCGGGTCGAATGCGCACGAAACCCCTCTGGGACCCTTCTACCCTTCAGAATGTAGGCCGACGCAATGGCTTCTCTGATCCATCTCGAGATGGAAGCCTTGGCCGCCGCCTCACCCTTACGTGGTTCCCCCAAACAAAACAAACGTTCGGATTTTCGATAAACCGCCATACGACCGAGAACACTTCAGCAACCTGCGCAAATCCAGACTATGCAAACGCGCATCCACCGCTCCTGACCCTTCCCCTGGAAAGGTAGGAAGAGAAACCGACTGATTGATGTGAAATGGTGAAACCACCTTAGGCAAGAAGGAAGGCACCGTATGCAAGACCACCTTCTCCTTGATGAAAGCGATGAATGGCGGATGACACAAGAGGGCCTGAAGCTCCAAAATCCACCTAGCAGAACAAATCGCCATGAGGAACACAGTCTTGAGAGTTAAATCCTTCAATGTAGCCTTCCCCACTGGCTCATAATGTTCCCCTGGCAATGAATTCAGCACCAAATTAAAGGTCCCAGGGGGGAACCGCCGACCTTCGCTGAGGCCGAAGGTGCCGAACCGCTCGCAGGAAACTACCAATGTCCACATTTTCTCCTAAGGGTTTCCCGTGGACCTTTCCCCTATAACAGGAAATGGCTGCTAACTGCACCCACAAGGAACTGGCCGCAAGGCCTCTCTTGAAACCCCCTTGCAAAAACTCTTAACACCTCCGGCACAGAAACAGACGAGCCTCCTCCCCTGGCCTGCCTACCAGGCCTCAAATATCCTCCAGATTCTCACATAGGAGACACACGTCGATCACTTGTGAGCATTCAACAATGTCATAATCACAGCCCCAGAATATCCCTGCATACGGAACCGCACCCTCTCAAGAGCCAAGCTGTAAGCGAGAACTGATCCACCTGAGGCATCCGTAAAGGTCCCTGGACCAAAAGATCGCTCCAGCATGGCAGGCGCCATGGCCGGTCGACCAGAAGCCTCACCAGGTCTGCATACTACCGTCTTTTGGGGAAACTGCTAGGTACGTATGACCTAGATTGGCCACTGTTGGAAACAGGATACTGGGCTTGATGGACCTTGGTCTGACCCAGTATGGGATATCTTATGTTCTTATGTTAATCTGGAGCAACGAGGATCACTAACCCTAAGTGTGACTCCACCTGCTACCTTCCTATGAGAGCCCAAGGCGGGAGAAACATACAGTAGTCCCTCAGAGGGCCATCTCTGAACCAACGCATCGAGGCCCTCCGACATCCTCTCCTTCCTGTGGCTGAAGAATCGGCTCGCCTTGGCCGACTCCCAACGTGCCATAAGATCCATGACCGGGACTCCCCAACGGGCTACCACCCATTCGTACACTTCCTAGCAAAGTACTCTCTCCATGGTCTATTCTGTGCCTGCTCAAATATAATCTGCCATCACGTTTTCTACCCTGGCCACATGCTGAGCTGACACGGCTAACAGACAAGCTTCGGCCCACTGCAGCAAGCTCTCCGCTTCCTCTTCCAGCTATGGACTGCTCGTGCCGCCTTGATGGTTGATGTAGGCCACCGTGGTGACGTTGTCAGACAACACTGACCGCTCTCCCTTGAACCAGATGCTCAAATGCCTTGAGAGCCAGGGCCACCGCCCTCAGTTCCATTGAATTCCAGAGACCCTGGGTGAAACTGCCTTCGCAGTGAGCGCCCTACCCCGTCAGACTGGCATCCGTGGTCAACTGAAGCCACTGTGGAGGTTCAAGCGGCATTCCCTGCTCCAAATTCCCTGGAGCGAGCCACCACTGCAAGGCTTTCCTGGTCAGCGGAGGGCAGGGGCGCGTTACCGACAGGGACTGCTGCTGATGGAACCAGTGACGAAGCAGAGCCCGCTGAAGCAGCCTCATGTGGGCTCTGGCCCACGGCACCAGCTCGATCGTCGCCGCCATGGTCCCCAACACCTGCAAATAATGCCAGGTGCCGGCATGGCAAGAAACTGCCGTACCAAGCTCTGCAAGCTCTTTGCCCTTTGCTCCAGCAAGAACACCCTGCCTCTGTCGGTGTCGAACCTTGCTTCCAAATACTCTATTTCCTGTGCTGGTACCAACCTGCTCTTTGCCAGATTGATGACCCAGCCCAGTTCCTTTAGCAGGCCTACCACTCTGGCCATTGCCTCCAGAGACTCCGCCTTGGATTTCGCCCAAATCAGCCAATCGTCGAGATAGGGATGGACCAAGATTCCTTCCTTGCGGAGTGCCGTGGCTACAACGACTATCACCTTGGTGAAAATCCTCGGAGCCGTTGCCAGACCAAATGGCAATGTTTGGAATTGAAAATGTCCCACTGGCACCGCAAATCTCAGAAACTGTAGGTGAGACTTGCATACCGGAATATGCAAATATGCTTCCGTAAGATCTAGGGACGTCAAAATCTCCCCCTGCCGGATGGCCACGATCACAAATTTCAGTTTTTCCATGGGAAAATGCGGAACCCTGAGACAGCAATTGAGATGCTTTAGATCGAGGATCGGTCAAAACGAGCCTTTTTGGGGACGACAAAATAGATGGAGTATCGACCGCAACCGTATTGGTCTAAAGCAACCAGTACCACTGCCTATAGCGAGAGCAGCCGTTCCAGAGTCCCCTTCACAGCTGCAGCTTTTACTGAGGATCTGCACGGGGACTGCACTAATGCCGGACGAACCGGTCTTGCGAACTCGAGGGCATACCCCTTTTGAATCACCTCCAAAACCCACTGGTCTGATGTGACCTGGACCCAGGCGGAGAAAAACTGCCTTAGACGACCTCCCACCGGCAGCATTCCCTCCTGGACCCCCGTTGCTTCACTGTAGCTTTCTAGGACCTGAAGAGGCTCCAAAACCTCTCCCTGCTCCTCTAAATCCCTGGATGCCCTACCCCCTGGAGGGAAAACGGCCCCTCTGAAAGGACGTTGTCCTGGCAGCCCGAAACCCCCGGAAAACCCTCTGCTGAGTCCGTGCCGAAGTGGGCGTACGATTCTGCTTCGGCCTGTCCTCTGGGAGCCTGCCTCCCTTCGTCTCACCAAGATCTTTCACCAATTTATCCAAATCCTCCCCAAACAGCAACTTCCTCTTAAAGGGAAGCCTGCTGAGGCGGGACTTAGATAAAGCATCCGCCACCCAATTGCGGAGCCACAAATGGCACCTGGCGGCTATCACAGAAGCCGTATTCTTCGCCAGACTCCTAAGGAGATCGTGCTGACTATCCGCGAGGTATGCAGCCCCTGACTCAATCCTGGCCGCTTCCACCTGGGCCTCACTAGACGGGTCGCCAGCCCCTTGAAGATACTGCGACCATCGTAAGCAGGCCCTGGCCACCCAGGCCCCCGAAACCGAAGCCAGGAGCGCCAGGGCACTGACATCAAAGGCCTGTTTCAGCAACGCATCCAGTTTCCTATCCTGGGAGTCCTTAAGGGCTGCAGCTCCCTCCACTGGAATAGTTGTCTTGTTCGTCACTGCCGCCACCGCTGCATCTACCCTAGGTGATCGCAGCAACTCTGTCCGGTTCCGGGTACAGAAAAGCCATAGACCGTACACCCCTTTGGCTGGATTCTGGCCGATTCCATTCCTCCTGAATCATCTGGCGAACCACCCGGTGAACCAGAAAAACCTTCTGAGATTTCCTGACTGCCTGTAAAAACGGGTCTTCCAGCAGCTCCTCGTCTGCTGGAGCGTCCGCTGACATATTGAGTACCTTCATGATCTCACCAATTAAGGCTGGGAGCTCCTCCCGGCTAAAGACCCGCACAATCTGGGTCTCATCTTCCTCAGGAGTCTCTCCCTCTTCTAGCTCTTCAACTTTCCCCAGGTCCCTATCTGAGGCCTCGCCCTCCATTTTTTCGGACGAGGACCTTAGGGTATCCTCAACCGCCAATCTAGGCCAGTTAGGGGGAAGAAACGTCTCCTCCTGAACCACTGTCCCCTCCTGTCCTACTCTCCCACTCCCTTGAGCGAAAGCCAACCCACCAGTTCTGCGCTGCTGCAAACAGAATGCCTTGTACATAGGAAGAAAAAATTCCGGAGAGAAAAAAACTTCCCCTTCTTCTCCTTCTAGAGCCCCCAAGGAAGAAGAGGGCATGGGTTGAACCAGTGAGGGGGCTGAATGCTCCAGGGTAGCAGTAAGCGGAAGGACCGGGACCCGCCACACCTCCAATGGATCCTCAGAGCCCTGAGTGTCAGAGGGCGGCAAGGGAATAGCCAACTGAATTTCCTGTTCCACTGAGGTGGCTTCGGTCTCACAACCTCTGCATATTCCAGCCTCAGAGACCGTAACCCACCTGGTGCGGCAGACCAGGCACTGCGGTCTGCCAGGCATGGTGCCATCCAACTCAGGAACAATGAACCTGTTCAGGAAACAGCTCTAAGAAGATAGAATGATAAACCTAGTAACAAACTTATTTATAGAGTGTTTATTGAAATTCTTACGTAACTTTTTTTTTTTTTTTACTTATTTAATTTTCCTTTATATGTACATATATAAAGCATAGTTACTCACCTGTAACAGGTGATCTCCGGGAACAGCAGGAATTTAGTCTTCACATATGGGTATCGTCGGTACCGACGGAGCATGTGCGGGAACGCTCCCGAGCATCCAATTAGGAAACTTTTGGGAGCATTCCACACCGCCTGCGTGCTGCCTTCCCGCCTTTCTCAACTGCCTCTCTACAGTTGAGTTTTAAAGCTGAGACAAAGAGAGAGAGAGAGACAAAAAGAGATAGATAAAGAGATACAACTCATAGGGGAGGTGGGTGGGTTGTGAAGACTAAATTTCTGCTGTTCCCGGAGATCACCTGTTACAGGTGAGTAACTATGCTATCTCAAGGAACAAGCAGGAATGTAGTCTTCACATATGGGGACTCCCTAGCTTTAGATGCCAGGGAGAGATCACAGAAGTTGTATGTCCCTGTGAAAGGGCTCCACTTCCCCCCATGGATCTCTGGCATCCAACCAGGGATGGTGGGTAGGAGTTGATTAGGTATGGAACAGGTGTTGAAGAACAGCCTGACCAAACAAGGCATCCCGGTGGGAGTCCTTGTCCAAGCAGTAATGGGCTGTGAAGGTATGAACCGAGGCCCAAGTGGCTGCTCGACAGATGTCGTCGATAGACACAGAGTGTAGATGAGCCATTGAAGCTGCCATGGCTCTCACATTGTGAGCTGTGACATGGCCCTCCAGAGGAAGATTCTTACTCTGAAAGGAAGGAAATACACTGAGCAATCCAGTTGGACAGTGTTCTCTTGGAGACTGGAAGTCCCAAATGAGAAGGATCAAAAGCAACAAAGAGTTGAGAGGACTTCCAATATTGCTGTGTTCTTTGCAAGTAAAAGGCTAAAGCTTTTTTACAGTCCAAAGTATGAAGATTCCTTTCTGAATTAGATGCATGAGGCCTTGGAAAGAACACAGGCAGGTAGACCGCTTGGTTTAGATGAAAAGGCGAGAACACCTTTGGCATAAAGTGTGGATGAGTCCTAAGGACTACCTTGTCATGATGGAACCTTGTATAAAAGGTGGATCAGCTACTAGTGCCTGCAACTCACTGATGCGGCATGCTGATATGATTGCAATGAGAAAGATAACCTTCCAAGAAAGGAATTTCAATGAGGTAGTAGCTAAGGGTTCGAAAGGTGGCTTCATAAACTGACCAAGAACCAGGTTTAAGTCCCATGCCACCGGTGGTGGCCTAATGGGAAGCTTAGTTAGAAGGCGGCCTCTCATAAATCTTGCTATAAGAGGATGGGAGGAAATAGGTTGTCCATTTAGAGGCTTGAAAGAAGCTGCAATAGAACTCAAAAGGACTCTTACTGAGTTAGTCTTAAGTCCTGCATTGGATAAATGAAGCTGATACTCCAGAGGTATCGCAAGGGGGTTAAGACCCTTCTGCAAACACCATATGGTAAACCTTTTCCACTAGAAAGCATAAGAGCATCTTGTGGAAAGCTTCCTGGAAGCATAAAGGATATCCTTTACTTGCTGAGGGAGGTTAAGGTCATGGAGATCTAGGCCTTCAGCAACCAAGCCCTGAGATGCAGAGACTGGGGATTGGGATGCCATAACATTCCGTCCTCCTGAGACAGGAGATCTGGAGCAGACCCTAACTCCAGAGGGGGAGCTTGAGAGAGAGAGGATGTAGAAGCAGAGGGTACCACACTTGCCATGGCCAATGTGGAACTATGAGAATCATACGGCCTCTGTCTCTCTGAAGCTTGAACAGGATTTTGGGAATTAGGGGAATGGGTGGAAAGGCATAAAGGAAGTCTTGACCCCAGTGAATTAGGAAAGCATACCTGTCCTGAGAGCCCTGAGCCGGAATTCTGGAACAGAACCGGGGAAGTTTGGCATTCAATGGACTTGCAAAGAAGTCTATGTCGGGAGTTCCCAAATTTGAAAAATCTTGGCCACCTGGTCTGCATGTGGAGACCATTCGTGTGGAAGCAGAACTCGACTGAGTGTCTGCCCAAGAGTTTTGTATGCCTGGAGATGAATCTGATGCTCTCTGGCGAGGGCCCATAGTCACCAAGCTTCGTTGCAAAGCGACAGAGAGCCTGTTTCCCCTGCTTGTTCATGTAGAACATGGCTACTTGATTGTCTGTATGAATGAGGACTGTCTTGTAGCTGAGCAGGGTGTGGAACACTCGAAGAGCAAGGAAGATTGCTCTGAGTTCTAAGAGATTGATATGTAGATGAGTCTCCTGTGGAGTCCAAGTGCCTTGGGTGGAGAGGTCTTGCAGATGAGCTCCCCAACCCATTGGTGAAGCATCTGTTGTGAGAGTTGCCTGGGGTAAAGGTTGTTGAAATGGGGACCCCAGCAACAGGTTCTTAGTGGACTGCCACCATTGGAGAGACAAAATAAGGCGATTTGTGTTTGCTATTTTGTCTGCCTGGCACCCTGATCCCTGGGTCCATTGAGTGGATAAAGTCCACTGGGCTGCTCTCATATGGAGGCGAGCATAAGGAACCACATGCACTGTAGATGCCATGTGGCCTAGTAGTTGTAACATTTCTCAGGCAGTGAGATGAGGCTTTAGCACTGCTTTAGAAGCTAAATACACCATGCAAAGGCAACGGGTCTGAGGAAGATAGGCCCTTGCTTTTCTGGTATCCAGCAAAGCTCCTATGAACTCTAGAGACTGAGTGGGAGTTAGACTGGATTTTGGGATGTTTATGACCAGACCCAAATACTGGAGGATACGCATTGTGCAAGATAGAGAAATCCTGGCCTCGAATGAGCCAGTCGTCTTAAGTAGGGGAAGACTAATATTCCTAGAGTGCGGAGAAATGCTGCTACCACAGCCATGCACTTCGTAAAACACTCTTGGTGCTGAGGCCAGGCCGAAAGGAAGCACCCTGTATTGGTAGTGCTTTCCTTGAAAAAGGAACCAAAAGAACTTTCTGTGAGTTGGACGGATGAAAACATGAGTATACGCATCCTTGAGATCTAGAGAAGAAAGCCAATCCTGACTCTGAAGGTATGGCAGCAGAGTTCCCAGAGAAACCATTTTGAATTTCTCTTTGAAAAGGAATTTGTTCAATTCTCTGAGGTTTAAAATAGGTTTGTGTCCCCCTGTTTTCTTTAGGATAAGGAAGTAAGGGGAGTAAAACCCTGTACCCTATTGATGAATGGGTACTTCCTCTATTGCCCCTTGGGCAAGAAGCATAGTGACCTCTTGATCTAACAGGTTGAGAGAGGTCTGAGAATTGAACTGTCTTACCACTGTGGGAGGGGGCATGCACAAAAAGTGAAGCTTGTACCCTTCTTTTATAATGGCGTGTGTCCAATGTTCTGCTGTTATCTGCCCCCATCTGGGGCAAAGTGACAAAACCTTCCTGGAATGATGGAAGGCTCTGGTCCATTGAGGGCCAGAAAGGCTAAGTTCTCTAGATGAAAGTCAAAGGCCTTGTGGAGGCTGAGACTGCTGAGATGGTTGAGGCTTAACAGTCTTTTGCTTTCCTTTGTTTAGGTGGTTGCTGACTCTTTCAGGCAGGCTGACCTGCAGAATGTCCCTGCTGGGAATAAGAGGGATAAAACCTCTTCTTTTTTGAGAAGAAAGAAATCTTTCAAGAAGCCTTTCTTGCAGGATCAGCATCCAACTCATTGGCTTTCTCTTGCCAATTTTGCAAATAGATTCTCACCTGTACAAGGGATATTGCCCAGTTTGTCCTGAACCCAGAGCTCCAAATCGGATGCCTGCAGCCAGGCAATTCTACTTGCACCTATGGCAATGGCAGAGGTTCTGCTTATGCACTCAAAACAGTCAAAAGCTGCACGATTGACAAACTTAGAAACATCCTGGGCATGTTTAAACAGTGTGAGAAAATCCTGCTTCTTGTCATCAGGAAGGAGAGGGCTTAAAATCTCCAAGTCTCCTGTGACTTCTTTAAGGAACATTCCCATATATAAAATATAGGAACTGATCCTGGCAGAAAAATGGAAACCTGGACGATGTCCAAAGGCATCCAAAGTTCTACACTCACATCCTGGAGGATTAGAAGCATGCCTCTTTGCACTCCTGATCCTTCTCATAGCTGATTCCACTACAACAGAGTGGTGAGGAAGCTGAATTTTCTGGAAACCAGGACAAGGAGGGACTCGATACATGGTATCCAGTCTGCGTGAGTGAGGAGAGGTGGTAAGAGGTGTCTCCCACATTCTCAGCATGAGATCATGTAAGATCTCATGGATAGACAAGGTAGCTGCCTCCTTAGTAGCCTTGGGATATTGTAAAATCTCCAACTCCTTTGCCCTGGGCTCTGTTTCAAGAGTCACAGTAATGGACAGACCTCAAGCCACCTCCCAGATAAAATCCTGAAAGGAGATATCTTCTGGAGGAGACATCCTGCGTTTAGGAGAGGAAGGCTCCTCTGGGAGAAGTACTCCGGTACCGACAGAGCTATCAGAATCCTCAGATTCTTCCGAGGATTCAAAGTACCTTCTGTACGGATGCTCTTGTGGAGCCCAATACCCGTACCGACCGAAGTCAGTACCGGGGGGGGAGGGGGGAAATTGGTACTGGTGTATCGGTACCGGAAGGCATAGCAAGACTGGGTTCCAGCAAAGTGGACACGGATGTCGATGCCATCGGTACCAGTGCCGGAGTCGGTGCAGATACCGGTTGAGCTGTCTGACACGGTTCCGAGGGTGTTGATGCTGCAAGGAGAGCTGCCAGAATGCGTTCAATAGCCAGGAACCTCTGGTCTATCGACGCTGCCGATGCCTGGGTAATCAGTACCGGAGAAAGCAGCTGGTACCTCAGAACATGGCACCAGTAGTTCTGCCGAGGTCGAGGCCTCGAGAACATCCTGGAGCCTCGATAATGCTTTGGAAGCCGAAGCCTCCCGCCGGGGCAATTTTGCCGGTACAGAAAGCAGTTACTTACCTGTAACAGGTAATCTCTGGGAACAGCAGGAATAAGTCTTCACATATGGGTATCGTCGGTACCGACGGAGCCTGCGTGGGAATGCTCCCCAGTGTCCAGAAAGAAAGCTTTTGGGAGCATCCCACAGCGCCTGCGCGCTGCCTTCCCGCCTTTCCCAACCGCCTCTCTCCAGTTCGAGTTTTAAAGCTGAGACAAAGAGAGAGAGAGGAAAGATAGAGAGATACAACTCCTAGGGGAGGTGGGTGGGTTGTGAAGACTTATTCCTGCTGTTCCCAGAGATCACCTGTTACAGGTAAGTAACTGTGCTATCTCCAGGAACAAGCAGGAATGAGTCTTCACATATGGGGACTCCCTAGCTGCAGATGCCAGGGGAAGACCCCAGGTTGTGTGTCCTTGAAAAGGACTCTACCTCCCCCCATGGATCTCTGGCATCCAACCAGGGTAGGTGGGTAGGAGTTGATTAGGAATGGAACAGGTGTTTGAGAACAGCCTGACCAAACAAGGCATCCCGGCGGGAGTCCTTGTCCAAGCAGTAATGGGCTGTGAAGGTATCAACCGAGGCTCAGGTGGCCGCTCGACAGATTCGGTCAATGGACACAGAGTTTAGATGAGCCATTGAGGCTGCCATGGCTCTCACATTGTGAGCTGTGACATGGCCCTCCAGAGAAAGGTTTCTACTCTGGTAGGCGAAAGAAATACACTGAGCAATCCAGTTGGACAGTGTTCTTTTAGAGACTGTAAGTCCTAAATGAGAAGGATCAAAAGCAACAAAGTTGAGAAGACTTTCTATGTTGCTGTGTTCTTTGTAAGTAAAAAGCGAGAGCTCTCTTACAATCCAAGGTATGAAGATTCCTCTCTGCACTTGATGCATGAGGTCCTGGAAAAAAGACAGGTAAATACACCTCTTGGTTCAGATAAAAAGGCAAGACCACTTTAGGCATAAAGTGTGGATTGGTCCTGAGGACTACCTTATCATGATGAAACCTTGTATAAGGTGGATTGGCCACCAAAGCTTGCAACTCACTGATGCGGCATGCTGAGGTGACTGCAATGAGAAAAATAACCTTCCAAGAAAGAAATTTCAAGGAGGTGGTGGCTAAAGGTTCAAAGGGTGGCTTCATAAGCTGGCCAAGAACCAGGTTTAAGTCCCATGCCACTGGAGGTGGTCTAATGGGAGGTTTCGTTAGAAGAAAGCCTCTCATGAATCTTGCTATAAGAGGATGAGAGGAAATAGGTTGTCCATTGAGAGGCTTGAGGGACGCTGCAATAGCACTCAAATGGACTCTTACTGAATTCATTTTCAGACCTGCATGGGATAGATGCAGAAGATACTCTAGTAGAGAATTCAGAGGTATTGCAAGAGGGTTTAGACCCTTCCCTGAACACCAAATGGTAAATCTTTTCCATTTGAAAGCATAGGAACGTCTAGTAGAAGGCTTTCTAGAGGCATGAACAACATCTCTCTGACTTGCTGGGAAAGATGAAATTCTTGAAGGTCTAGGCCCTCAGCAACCAAGCCCTGAGATGGAGAGACTGGGGGTTTGGGTGTCACAACGTTCTTTCTTCCTGGGATAGAAGGTCTGGAGCAGAGCCGAAGTCCAGGGAAGGAGCTTGAGAGAGATACAGAAGTAGAGGGTACCACACTTGGCGTGGCCAATGTGGTGCTATGAGGATCATGGTCCCTTGATCTCTCTGAAGCTTGAATAGTGTCTTGGGAATTAGGGGAATTGGTGGAAAGGCATAAAGGAAGTCTTCACCCCAGTGAAGGAGGAAGGCATCCTTGGCCTGAACTCCCTGACACGGAATTCTGGAACAGAACCGGGGAAGTTTGGCATTCCACGGACTTGCAAAGAGGTCTATGTCCGGGGTTCCCCAAATTCGAAAGATCCTGGCTACCTGGTCCATGTGGAGGGACCACTCGTGTGGAAACAGAACTTGACTGAGTCTGTCCGCCCAAGAGTTTTGAACGCCTGGAAGATATACTGCCAGAAGATGGATGTGATGCTCTCTGGCGAAGGCCCATAGTCGCAAAGGTTCATTGGAAAGCGACAGAGAGCCAGTCCCTCCCTGCTTGTTTACATAGAACATGGCTACTTGGTTGTCCGTATGGATGAGGACTGTCCTGTAGCTGAGCAGGGAATAGAACACTCAGAGCTAAGAAAATTGCTCTGAGTTCCAAGAGATTGATATGCAGAGAAGTCTCCTGTGGAGACCAGATGCCCTGGGTGGAGAGATCCCGCAGATGAGCTCCCCAACCCCTTGGAGAAGCATCTGTTGTGAGAGCTGCTTGGGGTAGCGGTTGCTGAAAAGGGGACCCCAGCAACAGGTTTTGAGAGGACTTCCACCACTGGAGAGACCAAAAAAGGTGACTGGAGTTTGCTATTTTGTTTGACAGGCAACCTGATGCCTGAGTCCATCGGGAGGACAAAGTCCATTGAGCTGCCCTCATGTGAAGGCGGGGATAGGGAACCACATGCACGGTGGATGCCACGTGGCCTAATAGTTTCAACATCTCTCGAGCAGTTAATTGGGACTTTAACTGAATCTGGGAGGCTAACTTCACCAGACGTAGGCAACGGGCCTGAGGAAGATAGGCCCTTGCAGTTGTGGTATCCAGCAAGGCCCCTATGAACTCCAGAGACTGAGTAGGGGTGAGACTGGATTTTGGGATGTTTATTATTAGTCCCAAATACTGAAGGATACGCATTGTGCAGGTTAGACGTCTGGGCCTCTGACTGGGATGGGGCTCGAATGAGCCAATCGTCCAGATACGGGAATATGAATATTCCTAGAGTGCGGAGAAATGCAGCTATTACTGCCATGCATTTCGTGAACACCCTTGGTGCAGAGGCCAAACCGAAAGGAAAGGAAGCACCCTGTATTGGTAGTGCTTTCCTTGAAAAAGGAACCGAAGGAACCTTCTGTGAGTTGGATGGATGAGGACATGGGTGTACGCATCCTTGAGATCTAGAGAACAAAGCCAGTCCTGACTCTTAAGGTATGGAAGCAGAGACCCTAGAGAAATCATTTTGTATTTCTCCTTGAATAGAAACTTGTTAATTTCTCTGAGATCTAATATGGGTCTGTAGCCCCCTGTTTTCTTTGGGATAAGAAAATAAGGAGAGTAGAACCCTGAGCCTTGTTGAATAAGAGGTACTTCTTCTATTGCCCCTTGGGCAAGAAGGGTAGCAATCTCCTGACCTAGAAGGTTGAGGAGAGATGTTGGAGAATTGAACTGTTTCATCATGGTGTGAGGAGGAAGACTCAAGAAATGAAGCTTGTACCCTTCCTTTATGAGGGAGAGGGTCCATTGCTCTGCTGTGATTTGCTCCCATCTGGGAGCAAAGTAAGTCAACCTTCCTGGAATGGTGAGGGGCTCTGGTTTTTCCAGAGCTAGAAAGGCTAAGTTCTCTAGTTGCAAGTCAAAGGCCCTGAGGAGGTTGAGGAGGTTGAGGCTGCTGGGCTGTGGTAGGCCTGGAAGCCTTTGACTTGGCCTGTTTAGGTGGTTGCTGACGCTTTGCAGCAAAACGACCTGCAGAAGATGTCTGCCCATGAGCAGGATAATATCTTCCCTTTTTAGAAAAAGATGTCTTTTTAAACAATCTTTTCTTAACAGGGGCAGAGGTAGACTTTGAAAGTCGATCCAAAGCAGAGCTCTCAGCATCCATCTCAGTGGCCTTTGCTTGCCAATCGCTGCCAAACAGGTTTTCACCTGTACAAGGAAGGTTTCCCAACTCATCTTGGACCCAGAGTTCCAAATCAGAGGCTTCTAACCAAGCAATTCTGCGTGCACCTATGGCAATAGCCGAGGCTCTGCTTACACACTCAAAAGAGTCAAAGGCTGCACGGTTGGAGAATTTGGAAACATCTTGGGCATGTTTGAGCCAAGTGAGAAATTCCTGCCTTTTATCTTCTGAAATAAAAGGAGCTAAAGTCTGCAGATGATCTGTGACTTCTTTTAGGAACATCCCCATATAGAGACTATAGGAGTTGATTCTGGCAGCAAGCATATTGGCCTGGAAAATCCTTCGGCCAAAAGCATCTAGAGTCCTACATTCACGTCCTGGAGGGTTAGATGAGTGTCTCTTTGCACTCTTTATTTTTCTTCATAGCAGACTCAACCACAATAGAGTGGTGAGGAAGCTGTGTCTTATGAAAACCAGGATAGGGAGGGACACGGTACATGGTGTCCAACCTACGAGAATGAGGAGAGGTAGTGAGAGGAGTCTCCCATATGCCCAACATGAGATCACAAAGAATCTCATGAATAGGTAAGGTAGCTGCTTCCTTAGGAGCCTTAGGATATTGCAAAATATCTAATTGCTTGGCTCTAGGCTCTGACTCAGAGGCCACTGTAATGGAGAGGCCTCTAGCCACTTCTCTAATGAAGTCTTGAAAAGACAAGTCCTCTGGAGGAGACATTCTTCGTTTTGGAGAAGCAGACTCCTGAGGAAGTAGTACCGGTGCATCGACAGAAGCCTCCGACTCAGAGTCTTCGGAGGAATCGAAGTATCGCCTGTCTGGATGCTCCTGTAAAGCCCGATACGCGTACCGAGTGGGATCGACATCAGGAGTAAGCGGTACCGGTTCAGTACCGAAGGGCATCATAGGACAGGGTACTGTTGCAGTCGACACCGAAGCCGATGTCGATGCAATCGGTACCAGCACCGGGAACGGTGCCGATGCTGGAATCGGTACCGGCAAAGGGGATTGTTGCGGTACCGAAGGTGTCGAAGCCTGCATGAACGCCATAAGGGTGCGCTGCATGGATAGAATTTTTTGATCCATCGGCGCCACCAAAGTCTGGATGTCGGTACCAGTGGAGGCCACCGGTACCCCACAACACGGCAACAGGTGATCGGTCGAGGCCAAGCCATCGATGTCAACCTGTGACCCCATAGATAATGCTTTGGAAGCCGGAACTTCCCGCCAGGGTAATTTTGCTGGAGCAGAATCCTCGAGGACAGGCCCGGAGGCATTTCGATGCTTAGAGGGAGATTTGCCCTTCGAGGACCGGCTAGATTTATGTTTGGTTACCTGAGATCCATGGGAGGAAGAAGCAGCCCTGGAAGACGTCGATGCCACCGAGGCTGCATCAGAGGGAAACAGGGAACTGAGCTTGGCTGCTCGGTTCTGCCGACATCTTTTAGACATGGTGCAGGACACACAATCCATGATGGAATGGTCAGGACCCAAACATTTTAGACACCAATCATGGGTGTCGGTGACAGAAATAGTACCGCCACATTTTGTGCACTTTTTAAACCCGGAAGCGTGCTTCTCCATGAGGAGAAAATATTTAGGCCTAAGGCCCAAACTGAAAATGCACAGTTGAAGAAATAAAAGTTTTTTGGTTTTTTTGAAGAAAGAAAGAAAGAAAAGAAAAGACGGGCGGTACCGGTCTGACGTCGAAGGCAGAAGCGACACAGAAAAATAAAAGAAAAAAATAAAAAACTTCTGCGGTGACAGGAACACGACCTGCTGGCTCCACGGAAAAGAAGAACTGGAGAGAGGCAGTTGGGAAAGGTGGGAAGGCAGCACGCAGGCGCTGTGGGATGCTCCCAAAAGCTTTCTTTCTGGACGCTGGGGAGCGTTCCTGCGCAGGCTCCGTCGGTACCGACGATACCCATATGTGAAGACTCATTCCTGCTTGTTCCTGGAGATCCCTCAAGGGCAATGCCAGAGGCATCTCGATGCTTGGAAGGAGATCTACCCATTGACGACCGGCTAGACTTATGTTTAGTTACCTGAGATCCATGGGAGGAAGATGAAGCCCTGGAAGACGTCGATGCCACAGAGGCTGCATCGGAGGGAAAAAGGGTGCTGAGCTTAGCAGCTCGGTTCTGTCGACCCCTCTTGGACATCATGGCAAAGCTATACACTCCGAAATGGAGTGGTCAGGACCTAAACATTTAAGGCACCACTCATGGGTGTCGGTGATGGAGATGGTACCGCCACACTTGGTGCACTTTTTGAAACCCAAAGCAGGTTTTTCCATAGTGGAGGAAATTTTGGGCCTAAAGCCCAAAATGGCACGTGCACCTGGAAGGAAAAGTTTGGGAAAAACACATTTTTGTTATTTTTTAAAAAAAGAAAGAAAGAACCGGCGGTACTGGTATAGCGTCGAGGAAGGCAGACGCGACCACAAAAAGAAAGAATAAGGAAACATTTTCTGCGGTGACAGGAACGACCTGCTGGCTCCACGGAAAACGAAGAACTGGAGAGAGGCAGTTGGGAAAGGCAGGAAGGCAGCACCCAGGCGCTGTGGGATGCTCCCAAAAGCTTTCTAATTGGATGCTGGGGAGCATTCCCGCGCAGGCTCCGTCAGTACCGACGATACACATATGTGAAGACTACATTCCTGCTTGTTCCTGGAGATAAACATAACCACACACACAATCTTTTACTTTCTCCTTTACTCTTAAAGAAGTCCTAATTCTCTCTTCTTCCCCCGCCCCCTCCTGCACGAAGGGCGCAAAAAATAAAGGCCACCTACCTCCTGCAGCTAATCTCCACATGCTGCAGCAGGCCACGCTGGGCCACGTGGCCGGCGGCCGCGAGGTTCCTGCTACCCTTGCAGTTTCACCGCCGCCGTCTCCAACCGCTTCTGTCTGCCTGCAGAAAGCTAACGTCGCCTCAGACTGCTCTTCCTGCTGCTCACAGTCAAAATGCCTCTCTCACCGCACTCAGCTGCCTGCAGGCTTCGGCGCGGCAGGACCGGCAGGCAGAGCTCCGCCTCTGAATCGGCCGGCAAATCCTCAGCCTCCCCACAGAGAGCGGGACAGAGTGCCTTCCTCTCCCTAAGCAGGCTGCGGTCAACCGATAAGGGCAGACAAGCCTCCTCCTCGCACCTCTCACCGAGGGAACACCAGACCGGGGAGGGAAGGGAGGGGGGGGGGGGCAAAACTCAACACTAAATCTCCCTTTAAAGAAACAGTACCCAAATAAATCAAACTAGTTAATAAAGGAAAAATACTAAGGAAATTAAAAGAAACTTAAGAAATTTAAGCAACAGCAAACCAAATTCCCTAGCCTATGTCTCTCCAGTAAGCCCTGTCCTCTGGCTTACTGTCTCCCTCCAGCTGCTTTGGAGACTAAGCTTACTGGAAGCTGGTGGGTGGTACCAGTGGTATTTATACCAGAGGGTCAGCAAATCAATGATGAGCTCAGTCTCCAAAGTTGCTGGAAGTGGAGCACAACCCAGAAGAAAGGGACTGGACTGAAGTTACGATAAGGAAAAAGATTTAGGCATCATTGTGGAGAACATGTTAAAACCCTCCACCCAGTATGCAGCGGCAGCTAAGAGAGCAAATAGAATGCTAGGTATCATAAGGAAAGGAATGGAAAATAAAACAAAAGGATATTATAATGCCTCTGTATCGTTCCATGGTGCAACCACACCTTGACTATTGTGTGCAATTCTGGTCGCCGTATCTTAAAAAGGATATAGCGTTATTAGAAAAGGTTCAGAGAAGAGCCACCAAAATAGTAAAGGGGATGGAAGGATACCCCTATGAAAAAAAGCTAAAAAGGTTAGGGCTCTTTAACCTGGAAAAGAGACGGCTGAGGGGAGATATGATAGAAGTCTATACATTAATGAATGGAGTGGAACGGGTAAACATACATCGATTGTTTACGTTATCGGAATATAGAAAGACTAGGGGACATGCAATGAAGCTACAGGGTAAACTATTTAAGACTAATAAAATATTTTTTCACTCAACATGTAATCAAACTCTGGAATTTGTTACCGGAGGATGTAGTAAAGGCTGTTAGTGTAGCTGGGTTTAAAAAAAGGTTTGGACAATTTCCTGGAGGAAAGGTCCATAAACCGTTATTAAAAAGGGACCCAGGATATCAATGCTTGAACCAATACAAGCATTGTGGAACCTGTGTCTTTTGGGGAAACTGATAGGTACGTATGACCTAGATTGGCCACTGTTGGAAACAGGATACTGGGCTTGATGGACCTTGGTCTGACCCAGTATGGCATATCTTATGTACTGTAATAGTACACTGCCTCCTATCCCATGACTTTTTAACTTGGCCAAGAGTCTCTCATGAGAGACCTCAAAGGCTTTCTGAAAACCCAGATAGACTATCATCAACTGGTTCATCTTGGTCTACCCGTTTATTCACACCTTCAAAAAAATATAACATATTAGTAAGGGGGGGGGGGGGGAGTACTGGGAAGGAAGGCTGGTTACTTGTGGGGATCTCATGTAGAGTACTGATGTGGTTGTTTTGTGGGTCAAAAGGGTGCAGGGAGAGGATATGGGAAGTCTGATTTTTTTCTCTTCTTGTCTGTGCGTGAACCAATCCCTGCTCACAAACTGACAGGAAGGAAGATATTTAATTTACTAGCAATGCAGTAAATGGCTGCATCTTAACACTGCAGTGTGTGAGGGGGTTTTCAAAGCACATACAAAAAAACCCACAGCAGTTAATAGCATGCCATTACTTTACTGCCTGTATGCATTAGAATACTGTACACTGGAGCATAGTGCAGTGTTCTAAAGCAGCTCTTGGTGCACTGAGGCTGCAAAGAGGAAAAAGAAAATTAGTACTCCCTAGAAATACTATTCCAGGCATGGCAGCCTAATAGAACATCCTCTGCCAACTCCTCCATTCAGGAATAAGGAGAATAAGTGTAAGCTAGCAATTATAACGGCCACATGGTATGTACTCAGCCTTCAGCATGTAAAGAAAAGATGTTACATCTGATTATTTTCTCTCATTGTCGAGATGAGTATCTTATACTCCCCAGCTAGAAGGTGGAGGAAGATTAGAGCAACTTCCAGTGATAAATATCACCAGTACATATGCTGGTGCAGCCAGTATGGACACTTCCCAAGTTGACAGCAAGACTGAAAAATTCAACAAGCATTAATCAAAACAATTATGTTCCCAACAGTTGGCTCTTACTATATATATGACTCTGCATTAGATAGATACCAACAGGTCGCGAAAGTGAAGAGGCAGCCAGGCTTCCTAGCATCTAGCTATTGTCTTCCAAGAGCTAGTCCTAGGCTGGTCTGCTAGGATTCAAGGAAAGAAAATCATCAGGTACGTAAAATTCCTCCATGGACAAGCAGGATGCATCAGCCACACTTGGTGATGTCATGAGATGGCGCCATGGACGGAAGTGCTCTCCTATAGCTCAGAAAGGTAAAGCCTTTCTGAGCATGCCCAGGTGCTTACACCCCTTGGATCGCCTCCACTTGGCTGAGTTTTGCTTCTTCCACCCAGCTAGAAGGACCTAACACCAGCTCTCCTCAATCCTATCTAAAATCATGAAAAAAAAGAAATATGAGAACAAAAAACCTGGATTCAAGAAATGCCTTTAGACACCCATGATCACCTTGAATGCTGCCTGAGAGAAGCTCACTGTATGGAGGACTGCCCTTACTCTGCCCGCAGCCACAAGCTGCAGGATTTCCTTTCAGAATTATCAGTGCAGCCTGCAAATCTCACCTCCTCCACAATTGGCACAGCAAAACCAGCAAGAAGAGAGCTCCCAGAGCAAAGGACAAGGATAAGAGAAGCTGCGTGGTTGCCAGCAACATGGCTGCCACTCAAACACCCTGCTCCGGCTCAGCTGTGTAATGGGACGTGTCCCCAGGGCCTCCATTCCCGGTCCAGCGATTCTGCTTCCACCAACCCCAGCATGTGCCCCTCTGGCAATAGTGGCCACCACACCAGCCAAGACCTCAGACCGCTGAAAAGAATTGGGTCTATCATCCTCCCAAGAGCTTGCGGGGCTTCTCTCAGATGTTGCAGATAGCAGAGCACAGCCCTAGACTCTGTCCACTGTTGATGCGATTGGCCGACGCCACGATGACAGTCATTGCCACATTTATGGGGGAAACCTTTTCCGGAGTGGACTCATCCGCATGATGTGATTACCCTCACCCCAACAAGCAGGACACCAGTGCAGAAGCAAGGGAAGTAAGTGCTCCATCGGGGACAGCAGCACAGACAGCAGCTACAGAAAGTGCTGCAAACACTACAAAAGGCACAGTAGACCCAGAAGGGTAAGGAGCCCTTCCATCAGCCCCAACACATGCACTTCTGCCACCCCTCCCAAGAGACGCCAATGCCGCGATTTGGGCAGTGCTCAGTGCCATCCGGAAGCCGCACTCTCCATGCACAACCTGGTTCTGCTAACCGTGCCTCCACCTGCAGCCATGTTGGACTTCCTGGCATAGCACATGCCCACACAGGGACCACAACAGCTATCGATCGGGCCAACCGCAGATGTGCCGCAGACTTCGACACCATCTCCTAGGACTCAGTCCCCAAAAGCTTCATCCTTTCCCACCAGCTTCTCCCCTAGATCCCCCTTCACAGACAGTGAGGGAGAGGAGGCGCTGCCCTGGGCTCTGCAGGGAGCTCCCACCATCCCACAGACAATGCAGAGACCCCTCTGAGCCATCAGCACCACCACATCCACCTTCACCACTGGAGGATTCAACCTATCCAAAATTCCTCCAGAAGCCGTTTACCAACCTGGTGCAATCTCCTGTGGGCGCCTCAGACCCCAAAAATGAAGTCCTGGGCCTCCTTAAGTACCTCGATGCAGCTAGGTCAGTGGTCTCCATGCCAGTCCACTGACTCCTGCTCAACAACCTTATGTGCATCTGGCAGATGCCAGCATCTGGCCCAGCCATGTCTCAAAGACTCAACGCCAGTACAGCCCACCCTGGGGTTCGATAAGACACTGCTGTCCCACCAGTCCATTGTGGTGGAGTCCATGCTGAAGCAGATGAAAGGTTCCCACTCCAATGCACCCCCTGGGAAGGACCACAAGACCCTTGATGAGTTTGGAAGAAATATCTACCAGGTCATGGTGCTAAGCTCGAAAATTGCAGCCCACCAATTCTAACACATACTGTACCTGGACACCATATTGGACAGTCTCAAGAGCGCAGTGGAGGGTCTAGAAATGAAATCCAAGACCACTTTCTTGTCCCTCCTAGGGGACCCTTGGCAAAAGCGGGAAACATCTCATCCACTCATCCTTCAATGCCTTCGACTCAGCATCCCGGACAGCTGCAACAGCATCATCCCCAGACACATGGCCTGGCTCCAAGCCTCTGGTCTACAGGAGGATGCCCCCTGCATGGCAGACAACCTAGTTGGGAAAAAGGTCAAGGAAATTGTTAACAATATGAAAGAGCACTTCACCACCCTCCAGAATTTGTCCTCCAGACTCGAACGGAGCACCAACACTCGCAAGTTGTAGGAATCATACTAGCATAAGCCTTATGCCTCAAAGTGTTATCACCGATACCACAAATAGCAGCCGTACCAAACCAAACACCAGCCATACCAGCCCTAACATCAGAAGCCATGTCAGAAGGATAGCAGGCAGCAAATGCAGTCTAGGACACCTTCAGGAAAGAGTACTCCTTCCTTTTGACACTTCAACATGCACAGCACTGCCGGTGAGGGGCCATGTCTCATAAGAACATAAGATATGCCTTACTGGGTTAGATCAAGGTCCATCAAGCCCAGTATCCTGTTTCCAACAGTGGCCAAATGTAGTTCACAAGTACCTAGCAGTTTCTCCAAAAGATACAGGTTCCACAATGCTTGTATTGGGGAAAGCAGTGGATATCCCGCGTCCACTTTAATAATGGTTTATGGACCTTTCCTCCAGGAACTTGTCCAAACCCTTTTTTTTTTTTCAAATCTGGCTACACTAACAGCTTTTACTACATTCTCTGGTAATGAATGCCAGAGTTTTATTACACGTTGAGTGGAAAAATATTTTCTCTTATTAGTCTTAAATAGGTTACACTGTAGCTTCATTGCATGTCCCCTAGTCTTTCTATATTTTGATGGCGTAAAATCTATGTTTACCCGTTCCACTCCATTCATTAACTTATATACCTCTACCATATATCTCCCCTCAGCCGTCTCTTTTCTAAGTTGAAGAGCCCTAACATTTTTAGCAACTCTTCATAGGGGTATCCCTTCCATCCCCTTTATGATTTTGGTGGCTCTTTTCTGTACCTTTTCTAATAATGCTATATCCTTTAAGATACAACGACCAGAACTGCACACAATATTCAAGGTGCAGTCGCACCATGGAATGATACAATAGCATTATAATATCTTTTGTTTCAAAGGACTTGGGTGGGCATTACCACCGACAAGTGGGTCCTGGAGATCAACAAACGGCAACAAAGACTACACTAACCTGAAGCCGCTTACCTCTGCACCTCGGGCGTCGCTTCTCACTTCCACATAGGCAACAAGGCAAGCGGATTTGAGAGCCACTGCTGCTGAAGACTGAATTTGAGCCAGGGAATCCCCTTCAGGCCGCCCGGGAGAAAAAGGCCCCTGGTTTTTGCTTTCCCGATGTAGGCCCCCCCCCCCCCCCGAACCTAAACTAACCACTGCAATAACTCCTTGGTTGTCCCTTCCGTGAGTCCAGCACCCCTGGATCCCCTCCTCCAACTGCCTAGAGACAGGAATTACAGATCTGGAAGGCAGAACCGACTGCCTCTGTATGATGTCACCAAGACAGTGACATGCTCATTCTCCAAGCTGCTGGTGGAACTACACAACCCCTTTCGTGTGGGACTGGACTGGGACAATAAGGAAACTAGGGTTACACGATGCAAGGTTCCACATTAGGAACCACCACCCAGGAAAAAGATTTAGGTGTCATTGAGGATTACACGTTGAAACCCTCTGCCCAGTGTACGGCGGCGGCCAAGGCAGCCAATAGAACACTAGGAATCATAAGGAAAGGAATGGAGAATAAAACAAAAATATTATAATGCCTTTGTATCATTCTATGGTGCAACTGCACCTTGAATATTGTGTGCAATTCTGGTCACCGTATCTTAAAAAGGATATAGCGGAATTAGAAAAGGGTATAGAGAAGAGTCACCAAAATGGTAAAGGGGATGGAAGGATACCCCTATGAGGAGAGGCTTAAAGGTTAGGGTTCTTCAACCTGAAAAAGATGGCAGAGGGGAGATATGTTAGAGGTCTATAAATTAATAAGTTGGGTGGAACAGGATTGTTTACACCATCAAAAAGTAGGAAGACTAGGAGACATGCAAAGCGACAATGTAATCGTTTAAGACTAAGAGAAAATATTTTTGCACTCAATGTGTAATCAAACTCTGGAATTCATTACCAGAGGATGTAGTCAAAGCTATTAGTGTTGCTGGTTTTAAAAAAAAGGTTTGGACAAGTTTTTGGAGGAAAGGTCCATACAGCATTATTAAAAAGAGGACCCGGAAAATCCACCGCTTGCCCCAATACAAGCATTGTGGAATCGCTGTTTCTTTTTGGGAAACTGCTAAGTACTTGTGACCTGGACTGGACAGTGTTGGAAACAGGATACTTGGCTTGATGGACCTTGGTCTGACCCAGTATGGCATATCTTATCTTATCTTAAATAATGCAGTTAAAAGTGATCCCCAAGGGACCCCACAATTTCAAAGCATGAGAAGCACAAACAGAACTCCTGCCACACCACCTGATGTGTTTGGCCTGTAAGGTTGGAGCTGAACCATTTAAAAAAAAAACCCACACACAACCAACTAACCTAGCTCACCAAAACCAATTTCTTTAAAACCAGCCTAATGATAAAGCATGGTCCACCAGGTAAAATGCAGACTCGGATCAAGATTTACTAACAATGCCACTTTCCCCTGATCTAACAGAGTCCAGATATCATTCATTAATCCCATCAGGTAGGACTCTGTACTGAATGAATCCTATCCACAACACTGACTGTTTAGAATTACTTCTTTTCAATGGTCCTTCAACTAGACTGGTCCTTCACAGGGAGAGAGAATTGTGTCAAAGATCCTCCTTGAAGCCATTCTTCTTAGGGCTTTGGGTCATTTCCTGTATTCTGAGTTAGTCCACTAATCGGGGTATCCTCCAACCCATCCCCAGCTCCACATGCCACAGCACATCGGATGTTAGACTATTTTTAAATCCTAACAGGCCAGCCAGTAGAGAACTGCATTCACTTGTGCGCCTTAAAAAGTATATTGTGCAAATATTAAATTTAACATGCATTAATCTATGAATTAATGCATACAATTAATGCACTCAAGCTAGTTTAACACACATTAGAATTCTTTTTTTTTTTAAACCTGATGTGAACCAAACAAAAACAAAACACAAAAACACACACACACACACACACACATCCCAAAAGAATTTTGCCTGTGCACATCTTTACTATCCAGGCATCTACTTCATATTCAGTAAAGTATTATTTCCATTTAGCTGTCCCCTCCTCAACTTCTTATCATAGGTTCTTGTGCATAAGCTTCATTTTGTAGGGAAAATTTAACACAGTGTTTTACTATAGTCTTGCATGACAATTATAATATCTAAAGCAGTGGTTCTCAATCCAGTCCTCTGGGACCCTCCAGGTCAGTCAGGTTTTCAGGATACCCACAATGAAAATGCATGAGATAGATCTGCATACAATGGAAGCAGTGCTTACAGAGCTCTCTTATAAGAACATAGTAACATAAGATATGCCATACTGGTTGGCCACTATTGGAAACAAGATACTGGGCTTCATGAACTTTGGTCTGACCCAGTATGGCATATGTTATGTTCTATGTTCTCTAACACCAATAGTCTCGTACATCTTTGTATGTATTGCGCTGCTTAAGTCTATTAATGCTGTACAAATAAGAAGTAGTAGTAGTAGTAGTAATAATAATGGTATTAATCATCACCATGGAAAATCTGAAAACCAGATTTGTTTATAACCCTTGACATGACATTTACAGATTTAGCTGGACCCTCCCCACAGTTTCAGCCATTCCTTGTTTTACCTGACTGCATACATTCAAAACCAAGCATGCAATGGGATTCAAAATTAAGACTAGTACAGCCTCTGGATTAAAAAAGAAATACTGGCATTGCTATTAGTTTTGTTTATTAATTTATTTGCTATACTGCCTTTCACTAAAATCAAAAAGTGGTTTATAATATAAAATACAATAACCTAAAATGGACAATAAAACCAAATAACCACCATCACATAATAAAAAATAAAAACATTAACAACAAAACAATGACATGCCACCTGATAGCATTAAAGACTGGGGAGCCCATACTATGTAAAGCACAGTTACTTACCTGTAACAGGTGATCTCTGGGAACAGCAGGAATAAGTCTTCACATATGGGTATCGTCGGTACCAACGGAGCCTGCACGGGAACGCTCCCCAGCGTCCAATAAGAAAGCTTTTGGGAGCATCCCACAGCGCCTGCGTGCTGCCTTCCTACCTTTCCCAACCGCCTCTCTCCAGTTCGAGTTTTAAAGCCGAGACAAAGAGAAAGAGAGAGGGAAGGAAAGATAGATAGAGGGATACAACTCCTAGGGGAGGTGGGAGGGTTATGAAGACTTATTCCTGCTGTTCCCAGAGATCACCTGTTACAGGTAAGTAACTGCTATTACAGGAACAAGCAGGAATGAGTCTTCACATATGGGGACTCCCCAGCTGCAGATGCCATGGAGAGACCCCAGAGTTGTGTGTCCCTGAAAAGGGCTCCACCTCCCTCCCATGGATCTCTGGCATCCAACCAGGGTAAGTGGGTAGGAGTTGATTAGGAATGGAACAGGTGTTTGAGAACAGCCTGAGAAAACGAGGCATCCCGGCGGGAGTCCTTGTCCAAACAGTAATGGGCTGTGAAGGTATGAACAGAGGCCCAGGTGGCCGCTCGACAGATTTGGTCGATGGACACAGAGTTTAGATGAGCCATTGAGGCTGCCATGGCTCTCACATTGTGAGCTGTGACATGGCCTTCCAGAGAAAGGTTCCTACTTTGGTAGGCGAAAGAAATACACTGAGCAATCCAGTTGGACAGTGTTCTCTTAGAAACTGGAAGTCCTAAATGAGAAGGATCAAAAGCAACAAAGTTGAGAAGACTTTCTATGTTGCTGTGTTCTTTGTAAGTAAAAAGTGAGAGCTCTTTTACAATCCAAAGTATGAAGATTCCTCTCTGCACTTGATGCATGAGGTCCTGGAAAAAAAGACAGGTAAGTATACCTCTTGGTTCAGATGAAAAGGCGAGACCACTTTGGGCATAAAGTGTGGATTGGTCCTGAGGACTACCTTATGATGGAACCTTGTATAAGGAGGATTAGCCACCAAGGCTTGCAACTCACTGATGCGACGTGCTGAGGTGACTGCAATGAGAAAGATGACCTTCCAAGAAAGAAATTTCAAGGAGGTGGTGGCTAAAGGTTGAAAGGGTGGCTTCATAAGCTGGCAAAGAACCAGATTTAAGTCCTATGCCACTGGAGGTGGTCTGATGGGAGGTTTAGTTAAAAGAAGGCCTCTCATGAATCTTGCTATAGGAGGATGAGAGGAAAGAGGCTGTCCATTGAGTGCTATTGCAGCGTCCCTCAAGCCTCTCAAATGGACTCTTACCAAATTCATTTTGAGGCCTGCATGGGAAAGATGCAGAAGATACTCTAGTAAAGAATTCAAAGGTATTGCAAGAGGGTTAAGACCCTTCTCTGAACACCAAATGGTAAATCTTTTCCATTTGAAAGCATAGGAACGTCTAGTGGAAGGCTTTCTAGAAGCACGAATAATATCTCTGACTTGCTGAGAGAGATGGAAAACGTGAAGGTCTAGGCCTTCAGCAACCAGGCCCTGAGATGGAGAGACTGGGGGTTTGGGTGCCACAACGTTCCGTCTTCCTGGGAGAGAAGATCTGGAGCAGAGTCCAACTCCAGGGACGGAGCTTGAGAGAGATGCAGAAGTAGAGGGTACCACACTTGGCGTGGCCAATGTGGTGCTATGAGGATCATAGAACCTCAGTCTCTCTGAAGCTTGAACAGTGTCTTGGGAATTAGGGGAATGGGTGGAAAGGCATAAAGGAAGTCTTGACCCCAGTGAAGGAGGAAGGCATCCTTGGCCTGAACTCCCTGACACGGAATCCTGGAACAGAACCGGGGAAGTTGGCATTCCACGGACTTGCAAATAGGTCTATGTCCAGGGTTCCCCAAATTCGAAAAATCCTGGCTACCTGGTCCCTGTGGAGGAACCATTTGTGTGGAAGAAGAACTTGACTGAGTCTGTCTGCCCAAAAGTTTTGAATGCCTGAAAGATATACTGCCATAGGATGAATCTGATGCTCTCTGGCGAAGGCCCACAGTCGCAAAGCTTCGTCGCAAAGCGACAGAGAGCCAGTCCCTCCCTGCTTGTTTACATAGAACATGGCTACTTGATTGTCCGTGTGGATGAGGACTGTCCTGTAGCTGAGCAGGGAGTGGAACACTCTGAGAGATAAGAAAATTGCTCTGAGTTCCAAGAGATTTATGTGTAGTGAAGTCTCCTGTGGAGACCAGCTGCCCTGGGTGGAGAGATCTTGCAGATGAGCTCCCCAACCCATTGGAGAGGCATCTGTTTTAAGGGTTGCTTGGGGAAGTGACTGTTGAAAAGGGGACCCCAGCAACAGGTTTTGAGAGGACTTCCACCACTGGAGAGACCAAAAAAGGCGACTGGAGTTTGCTATTTTGTCTGACAGGCAACCTGATGCCTGAGTCCATTGGGTGGACAAAGTCCATTGAGCTGCCCTCATGTGAAGGCGAGCATATGGAACCACATGCACAGTGGATGCCATGTGGCCTAAGAGTTGTAACATTTCTCGAGCAGTTAAAAGGGGCTTTAACTGTATTTGGGAGGCCAACTGCACCAAGCGTAGGCAACGGGCCTGAGGAAGATAGGCCCTTGCAGTTGTGATATCCAACAAAGCCCCTATAAACTCGAGGGACTGAGTAGGGGTGAGACTGGATTTGGGGATGTTTTATTACTAGTCCCAAATACTGAAGGACACGCATTGTGCAGGTTAGACAAGTCTTGGCCTCTGCTTGAGATAGAGCTCGAATGAGCCAGTCGTCCAGATATGGGAAGACGAATATTCCTAGAGTGCGTAGAAATGCAGCTACTACTGCCATGCATTTCGTGAACACCCTTGGTGCAGAGGCCAGACCAAAAGGAAGCACCCTGTACTGGTAGTGCTTTCCTTGAAAAAGGAACCGAAGGAACCTTCTGTGAGTTGGATGGATGAGGACATGAGTGTACGCATCCTTGAGATCTAGAGAACAAAGCCAGTCCTGACTCTGAAGGTATGGAAGCAGAGCACCGAGAGAAATCATCTTGAATTTCTCCTTGAATAGAAATTTGTTCAATTCTCTGAGATCTAAGATGGGTCTGTAGCCCCCTGTTTTCTTTGGAATATGAAAATAAGGGGAGTAGAACCCTGTGCCTTGTTGAAGAAGAGGTACTTCTTCTATTGCCCCTTGGGCAAGAAAGATGGCAATCTCCTGACCTAGAAGGTTGAGGAGAGATGTTGGAGAACTGAACTGTTTCACCATGGTGTGAGGGGGAAGGCTTAAGAAATGAAGCTTGTACCCTTCCCTTATGATGGAGAGTGTCCATTGCTCTGCTGTGATTTGCTCCCATCTGGGAGCAAAGTAAGTCAACCTTCCTGTGATGGTAAGGGGCTCTGGTCCTTCCAGAGCTAGAAAGGCTAAGTTCTCTAGTTGCAAGTCAAAGGCCCTGAGGAGGCTGAGGCTGCTGGGCCGTGGAAGGTCTAACTACCTTTGACTTGGCCTGTTTAGGTGGTTGCTGACGCTTTGCAGCAAAACGACATGCAGAAGATGCCTGCTGACCATAAGCAGGATAGTATCTTCCCTTTTTGGAAAAAAGATGTCTTTTTAAACAATCGTTTCTTAACAGGAGCAGAGGTAGACTTTGAAAGTCGATCCAAAGCAGAGTTTTCAGCATCCATCTGAGTGGCCTTTGCTTGACAATCCTTACCAAAAAGGTTTTCACCTGTACAAGGGAGATTTCCCAATTGATCTTGGACCCAGAGCTCCAAATCAGAAGCTTGTAGCCAAGCAATTCTGCGTGCCCCTATGGCAATAGCCAAAGCTCTGCTTACACACTCAAAAGAGTCAAAGGCTGCACAATTGGAAAATTTGGAGACATCTTGGGCATGTTTGAGCCAAGTGAGAAACTCCTCTCTTTTATCCTCTGAAATGAAAGGAGTTAAAGTCTGCAGATGATCTGTGACTTCTTTTAGAAACATTCCTATATAGAGACTATAGGAATTGATCCTAGCAGCTAGCATAGCAGCTTGGAAAACCCTTCGGCCAAAAGCATCCAGGGTCCTGCATTCACGCCCTGGAGGATTAGATGAGTGTCTTTTTGCACTCTTTATCTTCTTCATGGCAGACTCTACCACAATAGAGTGGTGAGGAAGCTGAGTCTTGTGGAAGCCAGGACAAGGAGGGACACGACACATGGTGTCTAACCTGCGAGAATGAGGAGAGGTGGTGAGAGGTGTCTCCCACATCCTCAACATGAGATCATACAGAATCTCATGAACAGGTAAAGTAGCTGCCTTCTTAGGAGCTTTAGGATATTGTAAAATATCCAACTCCTTGGCTCTGGGTTCTGACTCAGGAGCCACTGTGATAGAGAGGCCCCTAGCCACTTCCCTAACAAAATCTTGAAAAGACAAGTCTTCTGGAGGAGACATTCTTCGTTTAGGTGAAGAAGACTCCTGAGGAAGAAGTAACGATGCTTCTACAGAACCCTCAGACTCAGAGTCCTCAGAGGAATCGAAGTATCACCTGTCTGGATGCTCCTGTAAAGCCCGATAACCGTATCGAGTGGGATCGACATCGGGAGTAATCGGTACCGATGGGCATCATAGGACAGGGTACCGTTGCAGTCGACACCGAAGCCGATGTCGATGCAATCGGTACCGGTACCCGGAGCGATGCCGGTACCGGAGCCGGTACCAGCAACGGGGATTGTTGCGGTACCGGAGGCGTCGCAGCCTGTATGAAAGCCGTTAAGGTGCGCTGCATGGTCAGAATCTTCTGATCCAGATGCCACCAGAGTCTGGATATCGGTACCAGTGGGAGCCACCGGTACCCCAGAACACGGCAACAGGTGATCTGTCGAGGCCGAGCCATCGATGTCAACCTGTGACCCCATAGATAATGCTTTGGAAGCTGGAACTTCCTGCCGGGGTAATTTTGCCGGTGCGGAATCCTCGAGGGCAAGCCCGGAGGCATCTCGATGCTTGGAGGGAGATCTACCCTTTGAGGACCGGCCAGATTTATGCTTGGTTACCTGAGATCCATGGGAGGAAGAGGCGGCCCTGGAAGACATCGATGCTACCGAAGCTGCATCAGAGGGAAACAGGGTACTGAGCTTAGCTGCTCGGTTCTGCCGACCTCTCTTAGACATCATGGTACTGGACATACAATCTGTGATGTAATGGTCAGGTCCCAAACACTTTAGACACCAGTCATGGGTGTCGGTGACAGAAATAGTACCGCCACATTTTGTGCATTTTTTAAACCCAGAAGCGGGCTTCTCCATGAGGAAAAACATTTTTAGGCCTAGGGCCCAAAAACTGAAAATGCACAGTAAAGATAAAGCGTTTTTTTGTTTTTTTTGAAAGAGAGAAAAGACAGACCGGCGGTACTGGTCCGACGTCGAAGAAGGCAGACGCGACACAAAAGAATAAAGAAAAAATAAAGAACTTCTTTTCCGCGGAGCCAGCAGGTTGTGTTCCTGTCACCGCAGAAGAAGAACTGGAAAGAGGCGGTTGGGAAAGGCGGGAAGGCAGCATGCCGGCGCTGTGGGATGCTCCCAAAAGCTTTATTGGACGCTGGGGAGCGTTCCCGCGCAGGCTCCGTCGGTACTGACGATACCCATATGTGAAGACTCATTCCTGCTTGTTCCTGGAGATAACAATGATGACACAAATATTAGCCTAAGGCTTACAACATAACAGACAAGCAAAGGGGAGACCTGGCTTCCCATCAACAGACCACCTCATCAATCCCCATAAGCCTTTTCAAAGCAAAGGTTTTTTTTAGGCCCTTTGTAAATTTGTCATAAAAACATACTTCAGCGCACAAGATGGAAGGGAGTTCCAGAGTAATGGTGCGAAGGAAAAGAAAGCTGTTGGATGAGATGGTTCTAACTATGCCCGTGCAGGAGTGTGAGATGACAAATCAACCAGAGAATACAAGAATAAGACATATGGCTAAACAAACAGGAATGCACCTATAAAAGGTTTTGTATGTCAGTGGCAATATCTCGATGGAAGTCAATAAGTAACTGGTTTTTGATGCTCCAAGTAAAATCTAGTAGTGGGGTGACCAGATCAAATTTTTGTGCATGGCAGAGCAATTTTACTGCAATATTCTGCATATTTTTTCAACACTTTAGACTAAACTATTTGACACCAGAAAAAAGGTGGGTTTTTTGGTTTGTTTTTTTAAGTGTCACGGCTGAAATTAGACCAAGAATGATAACTTTTTTTGTGTGCCTAACAGAAAACTTCTTAAAATTCATTTCTTTGCTTTCCAAAGCCTGCATCCAATAATCTGGTCAGCTAGTTTTCACTACATTCCTGAGAGGGCAGAAGTCTAAGGGGTATGTTTACTAAATCGGGCTAACGGTTAACCCGGGCTATCTGCCACTAGGTCCCATATTATTCAATGGGACCTAGTTGCAGATAGCCCGGGTTAACCGTTAGCCCGGTTTAGTAAACATACCCCTAAATCTCTTTATAGTTTAGGGATAGTAAACAGACCTCTATAGTAATATCCTACAGTAGAGCTGCACCACTAATTTACTCAGGAAGTCTAAACTTGAGGGACAGGCTTTCTGTGTGAATGGGTTGTCTCATTTGGAATGCAGGCATTTCCGAGTGGGCTGGCTGTGTATATTGGAAAATGCCATCTCTTAATTTTGCTTTTCACAATGCGTATTATGGGTAGGCAAGTACAAGAGTCTGTTTCTCCACAAATGTTTGGTATTTCTATCCAATTAACTAGTTCACTAACGATCCTTGGTTGAATTGACTCCGATTTAAGCCTTGAACCACAAATTGCATAAGTTATTAAAGCTACTTCTTTAGTATGAGGCAGATACATTTCCCATCCGTTCCTTTGTTACTAAGGAGGCACTGAGGACCGATTCATTCATTTGTACTGAGCTGTTTACAGTAGATTATGGTAATATTCTTTATTGCAAAAGAACAGGGATGATCAAAGTGTCATGCACTAAGAGCCAAGAAACAGTACCAAAGACCTTCACAATTTTTAAAGATTGTGGGGGGGGGGGAAGGGTTGGGGAAGCTAGTTCTCTCTACCACCCCTCTCCCCCCCCCCTCATTTGTTACCTCCTTTATCGTCTTCCCTCCTTCACAGTAGAGTAGCCACTTAATGCTTACAGCAGCAGGCTGAAAAACACAGAATCCAACCTCTCCCACTGACATCTTCGACATGTCACTTCACATTGCATCAGGGAGAAGTTAGATTATAAGCCCACTGAACAAATGACTACAGTACCCATATTTTAAAACACACCTTTAGTTCAATATTTGGACTAAGTTAGTAATTAAATCTAAGATCCAAAATCCAATCTCGTCCCCCACCAGTCACAACTCACACCATCCCCGGTAGTCTCTCAACCCTTCTCCCCCTATTCTCTCACTTGTCTCCACTTTAGCAAGCATCAGCTTTCCTTCCTATAAACTACTTATGTCTTCCTCGTTCAGCATGTGTGGGCCACCAATTCCCTCTTAGCTTCCCCTTCTTCCTTCGCTGGTATCTTTTCCTATGACATTCAGTACTCTGACATTATGTTAGACCCACTCACCCCGCCTCCTGTTCTGCTGACGCTGACACTGGCTGTTCCTCCCTCTGGCCCCCATGGGCCTCTAATACGGTCTGCCAGTGGTATTCAAAGAGCCACATCTTTAGTTTCAGGGAGCCATATGCAGATCACAAGACACCATGTAGCCAACCCTCCACTGATCAGCACTCCTACACTTCCCACTTTGAAAGCTGTCATTCAGGCATTAATATTGCCAGATCAAACAAACTTTCTAGTGTTTTGAAAGTAGTATTAATGTAGTGTAAAGTAAGTTAAGATACTATTTGGATAATTCACCAACACCAGATTTAATGCATCTTTCAACAATGCTTTTAAAGCAGAGACTCTGGGAGCATACAGTACCGTGGGCTGAATAGTATGCCTAGGACCCCCTTAGTCCTCCTACTCAATTCATCTGGCTGTCACACTGGAAAAATAACAGCAGCAGCTGCCTGAAGGATGTAAACAGACTTATTTGTTTTTCAAATAAAGCAAAGAGAAATTCATACGCAATAAATTGCCTTTCCTTGACTCCTGCTAGACCAGTCCAGACAAGTGAATTATGCTCCCTTGCCAGTAGGAATTAACAGACTAGAGCAAGTTTCAGAGATATTTTCCCTAGGTATATCCACTGATGCTGCACTGAAAGAAGCCAGTGTGACACTTCCCAAGCAGTATGCAAGACTGAAAAACTCAGAAAATAAAATCACAAAATTTGCCAAAGGTTAACCACCATGAAATGGAACAAATCAATAGGAACAAGTATATGGCTCTTTACCATAATGAAATCTGCATCATTCAAGAGGTGGCAGGGCTCCCAAACCTGTAGGAATAGTCTTCCTAGGATGGAGCCTGGACTGGTCCAGCAGAATTCAAGGAAAAAAAAAAATCAGGTATGTAAAATTCTCCTTCCTCATCATCCTGCTAGACCAGCCAGACAAACGCAATATACCAAAGCAGGCAGGAACCAGGATGGGAGGAAGACAATGCACCAGACAGAACTGCTCTGCCAAAGATACCATCTGCTCCAGCTACATAGTGCAACCCGTAGTGCTTCAAAAAAAGATGCTTTGAGATGACCAAATAGCTGCCTTACAAACATCCTCCAGGGCCACAAAGCAGACTCTATCCAGGAGGCTAGTGCCTGAGTGGAATGAGCTCTGCACTCCCTTCTGGCATGTAGTTTCCAGACAAAAAGATAGCAACCAACGACTTTACCACTGCCTGTCCTTTCTTCAGGCCACTGAACTGGAAAAAGATGGTCCAATCAATGGAATTAATTAGGAATCTCCAGGTATTGGGTTAACACCCAGTTCACTTCTACTAGATGCAGAGAAGGGTCCGCCCAAAGGCCCCCCTCTGAGGAGGTGGTGAAAGGAAGACACCATCTTTGGAAGACAAGACAGAACAGTCTGCAAGGAGACAGAAGCCACGAAAATAACAAAAAAGCTCCCTCCAGGGCAAGGCCTGCTGTTCTGACACCTATCTAGTGGGCACAATAGCCACCAGGAAAACCACCCTGAAGTGAAATACTTGAAAGGCTGTACAAATGGGCTCTAAAGGGGGCCCTTTCAGCACCTTCAACGCTAGAGCAGTGTTTGTTTGTTTTTTATATACCGCTCCTTCAGGGGCCATCAGGGTGGTGTAGAATAACCACCAAAAGGTGGCCAGAGGCCCAGGAAATAGGAAAGGAACTACAATTTTGGAAAGGAAAGCACACATTCATACCAGAGTGAGGGAAGGAAGAGGAAGAGGGAAACCTATTCCTTGGGGCATATCCAGCCATTCAGGTTGTCAGGATATCCACAATGAGTATGCATGAGACAGATTTGCATACAATATAGAGGTAGTGCATACAAATCTCTTATATTCATTTTAGGAATCCTGAAAACCTGACTGGCTGGGTGTGCCTTGAGCATTGGGTTGAGAACCACCGTGCTAAATACTCCACTGAGGAACAACTGGATGCACTGGTGAATAGCTTTGCTTCACTTCCTTAAGGAAGCTGGAGACAGAACGTGCTGCCAAGGATATCCCTTGAATACAGCCCCAGTAGCACACCAGTGCCGCTATCTGAATCTTGAGTGTGTTCAGGTCTACCCCCTGATCCAAACATGACTGTAAGGAGGAGAAAAATAGCAATAATGCCCACCTTCCTGGTCTCCAGGGCCTGGAAGGACCACCCACCTCTCTCAAAACCCCTCCAAATCCTCACATACACTAAGAAAATAGAGGCCCTCTGGGTGTTCACTGCTGCTCCAGAGTAGTCCTTCTTGGGAAGCCTACACCTCTCAAGGGCAAGGCTGTAAGCAAGAATGGAATAGGGCCATCCATCAACAGGGACCCTCATTAGATGGACTACCACACTAGCTGCTTCTTCATCTCCTTGGGAAGAAGGGTCTGATTGAGCAAAAGAGCTCGATGAGAAGAGGGTGCATGTGCACCCTGGCCTAAGGAATCAGATCCAAGGTTGAGATCATGGACCTTGGAATCTGAAGGTAGTCCCAGGCCCAGGGAGCCGACTGAGAAAAGAGAAAAAAAACCCCACAAACACTCTAAAATTTGCTCTGCAGCTTAGCTTGATCTTTCCCACATGAGGAAAGTTCAACCCAGTTGAACCAAGCCCCGAGATACTCCTAGTACTGGGAAGGAATCATGCTACTCTTTGGATCACCAACCTCAGCTTTTTCTGCCACTGCATCAGCAAAGCAGTAGCGGCCCTGGAAGTCAGGGAATCTGATCAGCCAGCCAGGTATGGGAGAACCCGTATTCCTTGCTTATGCGGAAACATCTCCACCACCATGACTTTCAAGAAGATGCACAAAGTCATGACCAGGCCAAAAGGTAGAGCCTAGAACTAAAAATGGCAGCCCAGGACACAACAGTACAGAAATTGTTAACATTTTCCTGTCCAGGAGCAATGCCATCACGCCTCTATAAGGACCAGGGAGGTTAACAACTCCCTTTATTGGGCTGATACAGTAGCAGACCGAATGATAGCCATGTGGAAATGGAGGATTTAGAGTTTGGCACAGACTGCTTTCAGGTCTAGAATAGGCAGGAAGGAACCTCCCTTCTTGGGCATCACAAAGAAGATGGAATAATGCACCTGGCCCTATTCTATGGAGGGCTCCAGTAGAATAGTTCACAACTGCAGGAGGCAAATTATCACCCACCTCGATTAGGGAACCCAGGGAGACTTCCTTAGATGATCTGGAAACTCCGGTACATAATTCGGAAGACCTTCAGGATCCACTGATCTGAAGCGATATGGGTCCCCTCAGAAACAACTGGAGCCACTCCCTAAATGGCTATATCTCGGAAGGGAACCGCTGGATCTCATTGAAGCATTTTGCAGACACCGGAGGGAGCAGCAGCCAAATCTCAGATATGCAGAACTCTTAAAGGGCCAACCCTTACTGGGCTTAGGCCCATAAGAGAAAGCCCCAACTGGATTCAGAGCATCCCAAGGGCATCTCCATACAAGGCCTAATGAGAAATACTCCTAGCGCTCCTAGGCCTGTCATGCAAAAAACACAAAAGATGAGTCTCACCAAGGTCTTTCACCAACTTCTCCAGTCTACCCCAAAGAGCAATCTGTCCTTAAGTGGGGTTTGCTCAACCATATCTTAGAAATTGTATCAGCCAAACAACTGCAGAGCCAAAGCCACTCCCCAAAACACTACTACCTCTACCATGGACTTGGAGAGGATCCCGATAAAGTCAGAGTATCAACCAGTGTGCTCCAGACTTCAGTCTCCAGACTGTCTGACAGCTGTTGCACCCAGCACAAGAGGGTTTGGGCCACGAGACCTGCACACAGCTCCACTTGAGAGTCTAAGGCAGAGTCCACAAAGGCATTCTCAAGGAAGGCCTCTACCCTCCCTACCAATAGTGCCTCCTTCCACCACAATGGTCATGTGCTTTTTCACTGCCATGGCGAGGGCAACAATCTAAGGGAGCCCAAAAAGCTGAACCAGCTCAACCTGAGGCAAAGGGTAGGGCCGCCCCATCCACTAGGTGGCCACCTAAGGCGGAAGATCTCTGTGGGCAGCACAACATGGCACTCGTGGTAGGCTATGTGCTCTGGCACATGGCCAACTGCTTCTAACCACTCTCCAACAGGAAGTTGTGTTGGAGGATGGTCAGAAGCAGCAGACCATGTGTGCTGAAGCACATGGCCTGCCGCAAGCTGCAGCACCAAGCAGAGCTTTCCCCTCTCTGCCAATGGAATCAGTGGTAAAACAGGGCATTAATGGCATGGCTCAATGGGGGGGGGGGGGGGGACATGGCTCAGAAGAAGGGGCAGCACAGCCGAGGCCTCTGCCTGGGTACACTCGAGAGGACCTAAGGGCCCCTAAGACCCAGCTTGAGGGTCTTCCCACTTGGAGACTATGAGTTACTGCATAGGCTCAGGTAGAGGAAAGAATCCAGGATGACACTGGATACCCTCCAGAATAGAATCCGCTTGTGAAGCTTGTAAGAGCAGGCTCTACAATATGCAAAGATGCCACAGCATCCTGAATAAAACTTGGAAGGTCCTCTGTAAAAAGTTTGGATTTCAGAAAGATCCTCACCTTCTTTCAGGGGACTCTCCCCTCCATCCTTAGACTCACCTTCTGGAGAAAAAGAAGAGTCCCTTTCTGCATCCAAAACAACCATCCTCTCCACTCGATCCCTCCTCCCCTCCTTGGAGATAAAGCTTGGCTCCCAGAGAGGCAGGAGTGCTTAACCCCTTGCTACAAGTGACAGAGGCACTTGAGGGCCCCGGGTTCCCCTAAAGGGGAGGTCTGGGCCTCAGATCCAGACCACATGGGCTGCCAAGCAATTAGTAAGAATTGAAAAACAACCCATTAGCTCTTCCAAAAAGCCAAACAAACAAAAAAAAAAAAACCCGGTTAGGGAGGGGGATAACTATGAAGCTTTAATAATATTAAAGCTTTGGAATTACAGAGTTTAGAAGGGAGAGGAGGCACTGCTTGGGTGCATAGGGAGAGAAATGGCTAGCAGAAAAAAAAAAAAAAAAAGAGGTGGCGTTAGTGCCTCTGTATAAGTCTTTGGTGCGACCTCATTTGGAGTACTGTGCAATTCTGGAGACCACACCTTCAAAAGGATATAAACAGGATGGAGTCAGTAGAGAGGGTGGCTACTAAAATGGTTAGTGGTCTTCATTATAAAGCATATGAGGACAGACTTGAGGATCTTAATATGTACACCTTAGAGGAAAGGCGGGATAGAGGTGATATGATTGAGATGTTCAAATACCTCCGTGGCATAAATGCACAGGAGACGACCCTCTTTTGATTGAAAGCAAGTTCTGCTATGAGGGGACATGGGATGAGGGTGAAAGGGGATAGATTCAGGAGTGATATGTGGAAATATTTCTTTACGGAAAGAGTGGTGGATCCGTGGAATAGTAGAGATGAGGACAGTATCTGAATTCAAAAAAGCATGGGACAAACAGAGGATCTCTAAAGAAAGAAAAAAGAAAAAAAAGAAGACGACTGTTATAGTTGATATGGAAGGACCGACTAGAAAGAAACATGACAGAAAAAGACTACATGGCCTATGTTTCTACCTGTTTCACACCTTCAAAAAATAACACCAAGTATGAAGACAAGATCTTCCTTAGCTAAATCCATGCTGGCTTTCTCCCATTAAACCATGTTAAGTAATTTTATACTTTATAATTGTTTAAACTATTTTGCCCAGTACAGACATCAAGCTCATCTATCTGTAGTTTCCCGGGATCACCCTGGAACACTTTTTAAAAATTGGCATTACATTGGCCATTCTCCAAACTTCAGGTACTATAGATGATTTTAATGATAGTAGTCTGCAATCTCATATTTCAGTTCTTTTCAACATCCTCGGATGTATACTATCCGGTCCAGGCGATTTACTACTCTTCAGTTTATCAAATAGTTGTAATACATCTTCCCAGTTTATCGAAATTGTTTCAATTCTTCTGATACATCACCTTTAAATACCATTTTGTTTCATGTTAAATGTACCTATGGATCCATAGTTCAACCTCTGCTCTTTGTAATATGTTGTGTTAAATGTAAACCGCCCCTGATCTCTGGAAGGGGCGGTATAGAAGGACCAAATAAATACATAAATAAATGGGTAACTTCCCTACATCATCTTCAGTAAAGACTGAAGCAAAGAATTTATTCAGTCTCTCTACTATGGTTTTGTCCTCCCTTAGCTCCCCGTTTATCACAAGGATGGCAAACTCCAGTCCTGGAGTGCTATAATCCAGCCTGGTTTTCAGGATGTCCATAATGAATATTCATGAGATATATTTCCATACAATGTGATGCAGTGGATGCAAAATCTCTCATGAATATTCATTAGGACATCCTGAAGACCAGGCTGGATTGTGGCCCTCCAGGACTGGAGTTCACCATCTCTGCTCTATCATCTAATAGTCCAACTGACTAACAGGTTTTTTGCTACAGATGTACTTGAAAAAGCTTTTATTGTGCATTTTTGCATTCACTGCAAGCTTTTATTCAAATTCTCTTTACCTGCCTTATTAAAACCTTGCATCTAACTTGCCAGTGCTTATGTCATATGGCTCATTTTCCCCATTTCCTGAAAAATGCTTTTTTGGCTACAACAGCCTCTCTGAACTCACCTTTAAACCATGCCGGCAGTTTTTTGGCCTTTCACCTTTCTTAAAGCGTGGAATACATGTGGTCTGGGCTTCCAAGATAGTATTTTTAAACACCACCCATGCTTGTTGTAAATCTTTAACCTCTGCATCTGCTCCTTTTAGTTTTTTCCTAACTATTTACCTCATTTTATCATAGTCTCTCTTTTGAAAGTTACAAGGTGATACTGTGGATTTTCTTGCCATCCTTCCTCCATTTATTAAATCAAATGCTATCATGCTATGATCACTATTGCCAAGTGGCCCCAACACCCTTATCCTCTTGCAGCAGATCCTGTATTGTTCATGAGCCAGCGGCTCCAAGAAGCAGTCATTTATTTCATCTAGAAACTTCATCTCCCTAGCATGTCCTGCTGTGACATTGACCCAGTTAATACCAGGGTAATTGAAATCACCCATTACTACTACATAGTAACTTTTGTTAGCTTCCCCGATTTCTTTAGCATTTCATCATCCATCTGTTCATTCTGGCCAGGCGGACAGTAGTATACCCCACCCCCCCACCCCCTGTTACTGCCTTCCTCTTTTTACATGGAATTTCAATCTATTGAGATTCTACAGTGTGGTTTGTTTCCCACAAAACCTTTATCCTGTGCGATTCAATACCCTCTCTAACAGAGTGCAACCCCTCCACCAATGTCATCTATTTAACTGTGATATAGTTTGTACCCAGGCAGGAAAATTATGGGGGACTGTAGAGGCATTAGAAATGCCATTGGGCCCCTAGCCAAAACATAAATAAAATGAAATAGTGCCCGAGGTATCACCATCACATATGGGCAGGGCCAGCCTGTCCACTAGGCAAGCAAGGCAGGTGCCTAGGTTGGCTGGCCCTGGTGGGAAGCTTTGCCATCATTTTGTTGCTCACAGCAGGCCATGTGCTTCAGCACACGTGACTGTTGCTTCTGATCCCCTCCAATGCAATTTACTCTCGGGGGGGGGGGGTCTGAAGCACAGGCCATGTGTGCTGAAGCACATAGCCTGCTGTGAGCAATAAAACGATGGCATAAAGCTGCCGCTTTTGAAATATTGCAGCCGCTGCCCGCCTCCCCTCCAAGACTGAATCGGCAGCAGGGGGGGGCAGCGGCATGCCTCGTTGGGGAGGGGGGGAGGGGGGGAGGGGGGGGGAGGGTTGACAGAAGCCCTTGGATCAACCCTGCATATGGGTCATAGAGCCCACCACAGAGCTGATCCAACAGAAACTGCAAAAGACACAGCACCATGCATTGTGACAGAACTTCATGCAGCAAAAAAAAAAAAACACCCCACACCCACAACCCAAAAAGAAAATCCCAGCAACCGTCAGGTCAGCCGGTGAAACCAAAAGGACTGTCCCAGCCAGATCCATTGGCCTGGGAGGCCCAGCTGCCAAAGAGGGTGTTTTTTGTTTCTTTTAATTCCTCATTTATTAGAAGCTGTTTTATTGCAAGCAGCAAACAGAGCCCAATACAGCCATTAAAGCAAATGGAGAAAAACAACAACAAAAAAATCAGAATATAAATAAAACAAGCTCAGCAAGAAGACAGAGAAAAAGAAACAAACATGGCAGCAGATAAAGACTGGTCTAACCAGTCTGCCCCCTTCCAATACCAACAACTAAACTTTATAGTCCCCTCTTCCCTCCCCCCCCCCCCCGCCCCTCTTAGAGATCCTTGATGTTTGTCCCATGCTTCTTGAATTCAGCTATAGGCTCTCTCTCTCTCTTTCTACTACCTCCACTGGGAAACTATTCCATGTATCTACCACTATTTCTGTAAAGAAGCATTTATGCAAAATTTTAACCATCTATCCCCTTTCACTGCAGAGCTCTCTTACAATTAAAAGAGGCTCTCCTCTTGTGCATTTATGCCATGAAGATATTTAAATATTTCCATCATATCTCCTATTTTGTAGCCACCCTCTGCACAGACTATCCCATTTATGTATTTTTTTTAAGTGTGGTCTCCAGAATTATAAGTACTCTAAATGAGGTCTCCCTAAGAGGAGAGCTAGAGGGAAAGGGGAACCTGGGTCCCAACTTGCGCCCCTCCCCAAGGGGTCCCTGTGAAGTATCCCCATTCACTCCCCTACCCAACAGTGCTGAAACCCATGCAAAACTCTGGACACCGCAATTGCTGGCTCAATATGACAGGGTCATAGCAGAGCTCTAAGCAAACATTGTGCCTACAAGTCTCAATCACAGGCCACAGAATATGGTCTGGGCCAGGGGAGACAGGCCTATCTGCATTGCTGCACCAGTCCAAACACCTTGCCACCTGCTGCACTAGTGGACATACCAAGTAATGACATCAGTGAAAGTTGTTCTAGTCTGCCGCCACCTGCTGGCTGGAGAGAATAGGCCAGTCCAGACAAGTGGGTTAACACGATAAGGAGCTGTGTCCATTTAATATCCACAACCAGCAGGAAGAGTGAAGCAGAGGACCTGCAGACAGAAGACTTCAGCAAGCCATGATCATACCTTCTTTACTTTTCTGGCTGCATGTACACTCGTATGCATTGTTTGCGTGATCTATAGCAAGCCTGTTCTCCTAAGGGCACAGAAATGTGTCAGTATAACTGTGTTCTGGAGACAAGGGAGACCATTGTCCCTGGGCTTGGCACCAACACACACAGAGCAACAATACTAGCTATATTCTTCAGAACAGAAACTTGTCCGATTCTTGATTCCTGTTTTGGCCTTATTTCCTTATCTCCTGTCCTGTATTTTGATTGCACTAGTTACTGTATTGCAGTGCTTCTCAAAACTTCTCCTGAAAACAAGTCTACCCAGTTGGGTTTCCAAGATTACCTCAATGAATATACATAAAATTGATTTGCAAATAAATCAAGACCTCTTGTATATAAATCCCTTTCATGCATATTTGTTGTGGATATCCTGAAAAAAAACTTGACTTGGTAGGTGTGCCCCCAGGTGGGGGCCCGAGCAGCACTGTTCTAATGTTATAAAAAGGTTTGTATTTTAAAATTTATTGTATGTTAAGTGACTGGCTTACATACAACTTTGTGATAACAAACAAATATATTGGGTGATAGGTCATAAATCAGGAAGAAAGAAAAATCACTGCAAACTCACAAAAAGGATGAGAATAAAGGAGGGTCTGTGGAAGAAAACAAACCAAAACACTAGACGTTCCACCCATGCCTCCTATTCTGAAAAACTTCAAAGCTCTGGTCTACTGTTCAGCCATTCCCACTGTATTCATAACTTACATGTATTAGGGCAATGCCTGGGTGAGGAGTTGATAATCAGAGAAGAAACCCCCACGTGTGAAAATAAGGAGTGGATACATCACACATATAAGAATATCACAAAAAAAGGGAGAGGCACAATTTTAGCATCTCAAGGACAGCAAACCGTTCTGGAATTCAAGCTAAGTCATGCCAGTTCATTTCTCAAACCAAACTGATTTCAATGTTTGACGGGAACTTCCTGAAAATCAGACCTGTGTGTGGCCTTAAGGACTGAAATTGTTAAACTCATCTTCTGCCCCCTTTAAAGAATGAGCTGCTGGCAACAACTTCAGCAAAACCACTTTACAAATTAAGTTGGATAAGTTTGTAAAGTTAATACCATTACTGGGCATTTTGATCAATAACTGCACTAATTAATGTGAAAATAGCTAGATCATCACCCAGCACCTTCCTGAGATTGGTGGGGGGCGGGGGGAGGAGAGGGAAGAAATGGTTTTATTAGGATTAAAAAAAAAAAAAAAAAGTGGTCAGGTTCAATTATGCCTTACCTGCTAATAAGTCTTTCCTAGAGTCTCTCCAGTTCAGACCAGACACGTGGGTTATGCCCACCCACCAGCAGATGCAGACTGAGAAAGTCACCGAGCTGAAAAAAAAACACAGCCCTTAAGGAACCTGTGCACTCTCAACCAGCGAGTATGCCCGTAACAAAGCGGACCAAGAGTCACAATCTCTAATCCTCTGGCAACCTACACACAACAAACAGGAAAGAAAGAAACAAGGAAGGTCCACCTCCCCATGGGAGCCAGGTTCCCCCTCTGAACCAATTTGGGTCAGATGGCTTTTTGTTAGCCCTCTTTCTTTTTTTGTTTACTGGACCAGAATGACTCAAGGAAAGACAGAATTAGCAGGTAAGGCCTAATTGAATCATCCAGATCATCCCTCCAATCCAGTCCAGTCATGTGGGATGTAACAAAACAGTACCAACAATGAGCGGACCAGACACACCAGTCCTGCAAGACCCATGCACCAAAAGTGGCATCCTGTTTGGCATGCACATACAGGTGGTAATGACACACGAAAGAATAGAGCAAAGACCACGTCGCTTGCATTGCAAAACGCCCTGTGGCGGAAGAAGGCCAAACTCCATCCAGGAAGATGTCCAAGCCCGCGTGAGTGGGTATACAGACCCGCTGGTAGTGCCTGGCCCTTAACAAGTATGCCAAAGCAATCACTTCATGCATCCACCGGATGATGAAGGCCTTCGATGCCACCTCTCCCTTCCTGGGACCCCAGATACCACAAAAAAAAATAAATAAATAAATAATAATGGTTGACCCTCCGGAAATCATGTGTGGCGCACAGATAGCGTCGGAGCGCCCGGCGCATATCCAGTAAAAGCAGAGTCTGGGACTCAGCATCACTATGGTCACCCTCAAAAGACTAGCAGGGTAACTGACTGATTCACATGAACGGCCAAGACCACTTTAGGGAGAAAGGACGGGACTGGATGCAGCACCACCTTTTCTCTAGTCAAGCTGAGATAGGGCCTGCAGTTCATAGATCCAGCATGTCCCCTCTTCCCGGCCTTGCTTCAGGCAATAGGCCTTGTGAAGGAGAAGTACAAATCTGGCAAAAAAAAGGAGGGACTCCAGAAGAGGAGGCCTCCCCAACAACCTCCCGAAGCTCCTGCCTCAGATGTAACAGTTTTTGAATACCACTATATCTCCAATAACTGGTTTACATGATAACAGAATTTGCCAATAGGGCTTTACATGGAACCTTCTAGTAATTGTGACAAAGAATATTTAACATGTTAAAGAACATTGTAACACTAGAGTATAATATTAGAACTATAAAAGATGGGAGGGCTCCAGCCCGTGATGGGCCCGTGGCTGAATTCAGAATGGCAGCCATTGCTGCCATCGAACTGGTCCCAGAGACACTCTCCACCTCGAGGCTGCAGTTATCAGGCCGCCCAGAGCTCTGCATGCCCAGGCTTCCTTCCAGCAATTTGGCTGCGGTAGCACTATCCCTAAGGCATTGACAGCACAACTCATCCACCGAGAGGTGGGCATGCCTGCTGATACAGGTCACACCGGCTCAGAGTCCCTTTTGCCCATCTGAAAGCACTCTGTACTCCCTCCCTGGGCCACATGCCCCGCCACGACTTTTACCCACTCACCGGGACCAGCTGCAATACAGAGAGCCTCTCCGATTGCTGATTCGCCAGCCACGCAGCTTCCCTACACTGCTCTCCCACCTTAAGGGACTGTGTCAGTGTGTTTTTTTTTGTTCTGTGTTTTTTTTAAGCATGATCCGTGCTAAATCAAATACTGCTCTGCTCCAGGACCTCTCCCAAGAGTTGGGAAGAAGGAATGGCGGAGCCTCTTGTGCGCTGGAGGGTGAATCAGGGGATGGCCTGGACCACCGTGTTTTGCACCCTTAATGCCAATGAGACAGGTAGGAAAAAACAATAAATAGCCAAAAGAGAAAAGCTTTCCAGTACAGGCCATGCACATCCACCATCTGCTGAAACTGAGAAAATACTGGCTGGTTGAGGGTGCATAGGCTCCTTAGAGGCTGCTTCAGCTCAGTGATTTTCTCGGTCTCCTTCTGCTGGTGGGTGGGTATAACCCAAATGACTGGATGGAGGGACGATATGGAACTGAAATTTTGCAGTACTTTTTTTTCTTGATAACCACAAAAGTAATGATTTATTTTCAATTGTGCTCCTTCACATATGAGATGGAAGCCACATTACTGACATTAAAGAAGTCTCTCATCTCTTCAATGACTATTTCAAAACGATAGCTATGAAATTTAAGATAGGAGCAGCAGCAGTCCACAGCATCTCTGAAAAAGTATTTTGCTTCACAGCTTGTTTCTGTTTACCAATATTTCTGTTTCATTTAACAGCAAGAGGGGAAAACAATGGTTCAACCAAATTTAACTTTTCCACTTTATCAATTTAAAAACAAATAGCCCCTAGGAGAGTTGCTTGTTTGGTGGCTACCTGAACTTCAGGTATGCTATTTACAACTGCACATTTTGACTAGCATGTGATTCAGTTTCTAGGAGTAGTGTTTTGGGCCAGTCGATATTCACTACGCTTTTCATGCATTTTGTTATTTGTTCATGTAGATTTCCAAAAATGAGAAAGCAGGATTGTGTTCCACCCATGTACATCCCTTCCCAGACTATTGTTACAATGTATACAAGTTACGGAGTTGAATAGAAATTGTATGGTTACAATATAAAGCCACCTTGATTTAAAGGAAAAGGTGGTACATAAATACTATTAAATACATATACCATAATGCACTGACAACTGCATCACAACATGAGCGGTCAAAACTCAGTTTCTAACAGACCCATCAGACAGTGAAAATGCTGGATGGGAGATTGCAGTGTTATTTCTCTTCTATAGAGCTGCACGAAGGGGAAAAGAGACAGACCAAGGGCACAGTAAGTGCAGAAGGAACATTATGTTTTCTTCAGACCTCCAGAGATGCCACAGCAAAAAGAATTTACCCCCCCCCCCCCCCCTGCAATCGGAGATCATCACTGCAGAATTCAGGCAGCAGCACACATCCCTCAAATGCACCATCTTCCTACTTTGCTTTAAAGATGTAAATTTTAGGAAAATATTAAAGAACAAGGGGGGGGGGGCACAAAGTCAATCTGTTCAGTTTTGTAATAGTGCTCCTGGCGACACTTTCCTGCAGCTTTTAGGAAAGAAGAATTCCACAGCACAAAATAAATAGAATTAAAAATTAAACATGTAAGCAAAATCTGCAAGCAACTGTGCGGGTCTCTTGCCTAGTTCTTAAAATGCACCCTGTTTTGATGGTGGAGTTAAAAACCGATTTAGCTCAGAAAATAAAACATATATGACCAGGGAAATGGGGGGGGGGGGGGGAAGAGAGGAAGACAGCAGAGAAAAAAAGAAAGGTTTCTGTTTTTTCAATTTTCATTGCACTGCCACATTTGTTTTCCCAGCTTTTAACTGGAAAATGATCTTTTTACAGAAAAAACAAACAGAGATAAACACCATTTGGCCTAGCCAATCTATTAAGCTGGGGGGGGGGAGAAAATAGGCATATTGAAAGCGATGCTAAGCGCATTAATTGTGCCAAGCAGGATATTCAGCAGCAAATAGCCGGTTTGTGCCACTGAACATCCCCTCTGATGCCGCTAGAAACCCCAGTCTTACCCCGCAGCATCGAGGCATCCTGCCGCCGAAGATACCCAGTCAACAACAATATCCAGCCACTGCCTGGTTATCCTAATGTGGCTACAGTTACGATAGCCGTTTCCCTGCCTAACTTTAGCCACTTCAGCTAATCGAATAGCAGCTGCCCAGTTAGCCGAAACACTATCCGTCCAACCTGATTTTTCAATGCCAGCAACTGGATATGACCCTGGCATTGAATATCCAGGTCTTAGTTGAAGCGGCAATGGCCAGGCGCATTAACAGAGCTAGAAGCCGCCGAATATCAGCCCTACTATCCCTTCCTCTCCCTCAGAGAGCTGCAGTGCTTGAATTCTTATGCTGTTCTTGTTTTCCACTGGGAGGTTATTCCAAGCATCCACCATTCTTTCTGTAAAGAAATATTTCCTTAGATTACTCCCAAGTGTACCCTTTCCCCCTAATCTTATGATACCTTTCTCCAAAGCATTCGACTCCTGTGCATTGGAGGTATTCAAAATGTCTCCGTCATGTTCTCTCTTTCCTGTTTCTCCTGCAGGAGTACTCATGTTTACATTTTTAAAGTTGACCCTTTCAGCAATTTCCCTGAAAGTGCACTTTCCAAAACTGCACATTCTATAAATCCGAGACCTCATTTGGCATACTAAGGCACTATCACTTCTTCTTCCAGCAGACCATTCAGTTCCTAATGCACTCAAGTATTCATCTAGCTATCATCTTATCTAACTGATAAAAGCTACAGTGTTTTCCTGACGAGATAAGAGAAAAATAAACTTCTGGGTTTGTATTAGTCCAGAATCTTCTCCTGCTCCTTTGGGCTTCTTGGTCAATTATAACTATCCTCTACAGGGGACCAAGGTGCCATAAACCTTCATTTGCAGCTACCTGGGATCTCCTGCAACCTTGCCTCACCACCTCTCCCTCTCATTACCTTACTTTATACTCTGTGTTTATCCGTTAACATCCCTTGTTTAAATGTACACTGCTCATTTATCTTTATGTAAACCACACTGAATTTTATAATATGGTATAGACAAGCTGTTAAATAAATAAAACTATCCAAGTCATCAGCAGTCCTAGTTAACTCACATATGCCTTGAAATGCCTTCACTTTGTACACTGGCTGGAATGCACTCCTACACCATCAACAACGTAATGAGCACTTGAATTGCAAAATCCCAAATAGCAGCATACAGCAAAGGTAGTAAGCCCAAGAAAAGGCTATTCTATAAAATTCTATAGTTGAACTTGGCCAAAATATACTGTGGCGTATCCTAGAATCAGAACTAAGAACCCAATGCCTCGGCTCAAGAGGTATGCAATGGGGGAGGGGGGAGTGGGGTGCTTTGGTACCAGGCCAAAGCTAGGGGTCATTTTTGGTGCTCATATAAAGACAAAAGTTGACTTTGACAGCTTTCCAAGTAGGGTGGGTTTTAAAGACAGACAGCATTCATTTCCAAAAAATTGCTTTTAAAGAAGAAAGCTTTAAATATGAAAGTTCCTTTTCAGACTAAGACACAAGGGTCCCTGAGCAACCTTTGTATCAAGAACTGGGCAAAAAGGGTAATCATATTTTATGTCAAACCAATGGAATGCCATGATGCTCTTAACACACAAGCCCAAAAGGTAAGGCAGGTGCAGAAAACTGCTGTGCTTTTACCTATAGAGCCCGATTCCCAGAGCAGTAGGACTGGGCCTCCGGACATCCCCGATGAAGACGGGCCAGTTAATTCTCATGGTACATAGAACCGGGTCTGAGGATGGCCCACCGTGCCCCTGCCTGCCTGCAGGGATGTCTTCCCTGCAGGCTCCCCTGCCCGCTGCCGCAACTCAGCCCCCCCCCCCCTCCCCATCACCTGACCTACAGCTGGTCAGCCAGGACCTGGAACGGGTAATGGGTAACCCCCCCCACACCCAGCCCAAGGTGGGATCTCTGGGCCCTATCGCTGGATTAGTGTTGCTTATTCCACTAGTATGTCCCTTTGATCCAGAAGGACATACAGGGCCCTGACCTGAAACCTGCTCTGTACGTTCTGCCAGGCTGGCCCAAGCCTGCTCTGCCGTCAGCTCTCTCCATCCTGCTGCTCAGGACATGCAGGGAGAGCCGAAGGGGGAAAATCAGTCCAGGATGGCTTGCGGGGCTACACGTCCTGGCCCCACAACCTGCGACTCCGCATTGGGTCCACAGTGATCTACACACACACTGTGACAAACTCAAGCTACTGTTCTCTCTAGGTCTGATTTGCTCATCTAAAAAAAATTCTCAACTCTCAGTTTAACTTCAGCTAAAACATGTCTATTCTGAGCCGAAGCTGCAAGGTTCTCATACGAAACTTTGCCCATTAAATCACTATTACAGCCTTATTCAAAAAAGGTATGACTAAATAGAAGGTCTATATTTAGACGCCCCGAGCCGAACCACACCATCGCTCTCTTAAGGCAGGCTTGGTGATTGTGTGACAGGAGCTAGCGCCATCCACTGTGGGAGCAGGGACAAGTGGGAGCAATGACAAGGACCCCAGGCTAACTGCAGCATTTCCTAGTCAGTCACAGCTAATACTGCCACTGTCACTCATACCCCTTTGTTATCTCCGCATCCTCTCTGCACTGCCTTACTGGAGGTTCCAGTTAAGACTGCGTTCCAGCACTATGCTTTCCTGTCACCTGCACCATGTCACTAAGGGGCCCCCTTTACTAAGGTGCACTAAGCAGTTAATGTGTGTTTTAGCATGTGGTAACTTAAAAACAGGGCCATGGTAACTCTTTACCAATGAGCATGGACAGATACTGCAAGAATTAGCACACAGTAATTGTACACAACGCAATGGGGTGAGGAATGGGCGGGTCGGGGCAGACAGTGGGTGTGGAGAGCACATTGCGGTTAGCATGGGGATACATACCGTATGCTGTCAATGTTGCAATTGATTTGACGTCACTTAGTGCCACTCATTTGAGTCAACATTAAGTGCATCCACATTAATTACGAATGCTGCTGCAGCTGACACCATGTGTTATAGTATTTTTCTGTCCAATAAGTATTGAGGGCATGATCAGCATGTTTCTAACAGCGCACAACTTTTATGCTTGCCACACTTTCTTTTTGCACTTAATGCATGTTTTCTGTAAAAATCAAATAAACTTACTGCATGTTAGTATGAGGCCCCCTAAGTGAGCTTAGCAGCTAAACAATTAACTAATTAAAATTTTATTTTTTTAAAAATTGATCACTTTTAAAATTCTTAGGAGCAAGCCTTTTACAAGTAGAAAAAAAAATGGAGGAAAAGTCTACTTTATACTGTCTGAAGTGCCTCAGCATGCTGGAAATTCTAATGATTTTTGCCTGTAAATCATGAGACTTATTGGGCACACCACAGACAGAATAGGAAAAGATAAGTTTAAAATTATTGTAGACACAAGTAATCATTTAATATTATTCAAGTGACAAAGACAGAATTCCAGGCCTCTAGGATCTCGCTTACAGTTTCCAAAACTGGAACTCCCAGTGTATCTCTTTATGCTGAGATGGGTGCACAAGACGCCAGCATGAGGAACACTGTTCCTTTATCAGAGTACTAGAGGTCTGGCCAGTGCTCTAAAGAAAATTCCTGCTAAGCCCCTCTAGATGCTGCAAATGCAGAAGCTGCGGCCACGATTCTTCCCAACTGATATAAGAAAGAGACTGCACAAATTATGCCCCTTGAGCAGTGTGGCCCATAAATGCTGCTACTAACAGGACCTTAGACAATTGATCTTGGTGAAAAAAATTTCCAACTATGACAAAAACTTCTGCTTTAGAGAACTATAATGAGAATTATTTTGTTTTACCTTGCTCCCTTCCATCCCAACGTTTTTGGCAGCACTTCCAAAACAAGTTCCAAATACCTCTGGAGTGAATGGTCTGTTAGTCCAGCAATCTGTTCATTGATGCCCAATTGACACAAATGACTCCAAAGGGGAACAGAAAAAAAAAAAAGTAAGACTATTATCTTCCTAGAGCTTTTTTCCCCTTTATTTTAAATCAAATGGGCTGTACAGGGCTCAACGAAGAATCCGTAATTCAAAAGTGGAAGTGTCTTATCAATTGTGGTTGGATATTTGTGAGACCTTGGCCAATTTATATGTTTTCTTTCTGTTTAAAAGAGCTAATGTAGTTTCCCTACATAATAAACCATTTATGACTTCCCAGAAATCATGGGCAATTCCTCAGGAATTTCCATAATCCCATGTATACGTTTTCTTGCAAATGTTTTATAGACAGTAGAATGTGAATAATGTGCAAGAGTGTGAAGACCATTCAAAATGCTTTAAAAGTAGGAACGGTTTCACCGATTTGCAAAACATATGCTACGTTTTCAAAGTGAAAATACAATTAAAGCAAAACATCTTGTTTTCTTTTCACATACATCTCCCCCACACCCCGACTCAATACTCTATGAAGTCTCTTTTGTACCGATAAGGGTCATGCATCATTTAGAATAAATGTCTACCAACTTTGCATAGCAGGATGATAAATGTTTTGTCAATTGTGCTTGGTGGAACAGCTCAAGTTCTTTCAAGTTGACTGTGGATTCTCTGTGGACTACAATCTTCAAGTCTTGCCACAGATTTTCTATTGGATTCAGGTCTCCACTTTGACTGGGCCAGTCAAGGAGATTCACTTTCTTCTTGAAGAGCCAATCCATTATTGCCGTGCTTAGGATCACTGTCTTGTTGAAAGGTGAATCTTCACCCATTCCCAGTTCTACAACATAAGAGCCCTACTACTAATTAATAAGCTGTTAACGATCGTTAAAATCAACTGTAGCACCTGAATATTTTATAGTGGCCACTGTAATGCCTATTTTTAAATAGGGTTCCAGGGGTGACCTGGGAAACTACAGACCAGCGAGTCTGATATCGGGCAAAATGGTAGAAACCATTATAAAGAACAACATTATTGAACATGTAGATAGTCATGGCTTAACGGGAGAAAGCTAGCATGGATTTAGCCAATGAAAATCTTGCCTTCAAAAAAATATAACAAATTAGTGAGACATGAATAAACTGTTACAATGTGTTCAATATGCTCGATGTAATGTGCACCACCGTTTATTGCGTTTTCTGTTATCACACTGAGTTGTAAACCGTCTTGACTTGTAGAAAGACAGTATAAAAAACCCGTTAGCTAGTTAAATAAAGGTAAGCTGGTTGATATAGTATATCTGGATTTTCAGAAAGCCTTTGATAAGGTCCATCATGAGAGACCTGGGGAAATTAAGAAATCATGGGATAAGAGGCAGTGTGTTATTGTGCATTATCAACTGGCTAAAAAACAGAAAACAGAGTAAGGCTAAATAGTCAATGTTCTCAATGGAGAAAGGTGAATATTTATTTATTTACATTCTCTTATATACCACGCTATTCTGCATCAGTGCAGTTTACATTGAACAAACTGAAATTACATTGAACAGGGCATTATAACTTGGAGATAACTATTTTACAGGGAACATGGGCTATGGAGGGTTAAGTGGCTTGCCCAAGACCACAAGGAGCACCTGTGGGACTAGAAACCCCAGTCCTTCCGGCCCAAGGTTGCTGTCCTCTAGTGGGATTTGAACCACCAACCTTCCGGCCTGAAGTACCTTGCCCCAACCACTAGGCCACTCCTCCACTCCAGTGGCGTACCCCCTGGATCTGTGATGGGCTCACTTTTTAACATATTCATAAATGACCTGGAAAAAGGGAACAACAAGAGGTGATGAAATTTGCAAATGACAAAGTTATTCAAAGCTGTCAAAACACAAGAGGCTTATGAAAAAGTGCAGGAGGACTTTAATTGGGAAACTGGGCATCCAAATGGCAGATGAAATTTAATTGCAAAAGTTCAAAGTTATGCACTTAGGGAAGAGCAAGCCAAACTATGGTTACATGATGCAAGGCTCCACATTATGAGTCACCACCCCGGAAAAGGATCTAGGCATTATCGTCGATAATATAACAACATCCTTTGCTCAGCGTGAAGTAGCGGCCAAGAAAGCAAATAGAATGCTAGGAATTATAAGAAAAAAAAAATGGAGAAAAAAACTAAGGATACTGTTGTCTAACATCAAGGTCCCCTCTTGCGTTTCTCTTCTTGTCAATGTCCATCTATAACACAGGTACACTAAAAAATTTTTTTTTAAACTGCCTCTAATGTTTCGATTGATTTTTACGTTTTTTGGTGCGCTGAATCCAAATCTGGTAACCAATTTGCTCCATCACGTACAGATTTTTTGCTACATTGGGTTAGCAGTTTGAGATGAACGTTTCAGATTGAGTGCGATCGAGATAAAAGTTTCTTGGATGAATTCTTTATACTAATTGTTTAGTAGTTATTCAAATAAGAATAAAGAAAATTGTAACAAGGCAGCACATAAGAATAGAGTAATGTCAACAAAACACACTGTGATGGTAGCAAAATTTTCTGCACTTAAAACAGCCACATACATGTGCACAAACATTGAGCATATAAGAGCGAGGTTAGACACAAAGCAAAGCAAAGAAATGTGCAAAAAATGTTGTACAGGTATGTATGTAAGAATAGAAAACGCAAACCGCACCATTGCAATACATGAAGACAAACACTTGATGGTGTGAAAATAAAATTCTAATAAATGAGATCCGACACTGTGATAATAACTAGCAAATTTTTATTTCAAAGTTTAGTAAAAACAAACACAGTTTAGATTTTAAAGTCATTCTTGGGTCAATCAATCTCCTGGTGGGCCCGTTTCTTCTTCCCCCGAATGCTTCTCTTGGTGCGCTGCTTGGCGTATTTTTCATCTGGGGTTTCGCGCAGCAGCAATCAGCAGAAATCAGCCATCATAGTGGTGTTCCATCTTCCTTGGGTACCTTCTCTCTGCGTCCTTGATGTCCTGGTGAAACCTTTCACCTTGTTCTTCACTGTACGCCTCCAAGTTTTCGGGAAAGTAGTTCACATGGGAGTGCAAGAAATGGACTTTCAGGCTCATGTTACAGCCTTGTTCTTTGAAGGCATTGAGCATCCTGGCAACAATATCCTTATAGTTCTCATCCCGCCTGTTCCCCAAGAATTTGAGAACAACATCCTTGAAGGAATCCCAGGCTTCTTTTTCCTTCTCAGACATTGTTTCAGCGAATGCTCCATCTGAAATGAGTTTCCTTATATCAGGGCCAACAAACACTCCTTCCTTTAGCTTTGCTTCAGAAAGTCGGGGGAACTTTGAGCAAAGGTACCGAAAGCACTCACCATCGCTTGGAAGGGACTTGATGAATTGCTTAATGAGACCCAACTTAATGTGGAGAGGTGGTAATAGAATTTTATCACGAGGTACCAAGCTCTCATGAAGAACAATTTTCTCACCGGGTCTCAAATACTCCCGAATTGGCCAGTCTTTTTTCCCCCAGTGTAGGTCGCGGGCCCGGCTATCCCACAAGCAAAGGAAGCAGGGATATTTGGTGAAACCGGATTGCTGCCCTAATAGCATGGATAGAATTTTAAAGTCTCCACAAATCATCCACTTATGCTCATCATAACGAATCTTCTGAAGAATCAGGGCCAAATTCTCGTATTTTTCTTGGAGAATAACAGAGTGAGCAATAGGAACTGAAGCGAATGTGTTGCCATTATGAAGAACACCTTTTATGCTGTCTTTTGACGAATCAATGAACAGCCGCCATTCAGCAGGATCATACTTGAGTTTAAACTTTTGCATCACTCCGTATATATCGTTGCAAAATACCAAATCTTCCTCTTTGCTGAAATACTTCAAAAATTGTGTCTCGCGGTTGCGGTACCAATAAAAAGTTGTTCCTGGTGACAATAGATTTTTCAGTTTAAGCCGAGAACCTAGCAGTTGGGCAGCATCTTTTGGGAGTCCTAAATCCTGGACTAAATCATTCAATTCAGCTTGAGAGAAAAGTTCAGGTTTCGGATCTGGTTCAGTTTCAAACTCGGAAGTACTGGACTCATCGGGAAAAGCCATCTGATGAGTCTCATCATGATCAGAACCGTCCACACAAATATGATCCAAAGATTTTGGTGGTTCAGGCACAGGTACTTCGTTGCTATGAGGCATAGGCCTAATTGCCGAGGGAAGGTTGGGGTAACTTATTACGTTCTTATTTTTTAAGTTGTATCCCTTCACAATGCAAGAGCAAAAATAGCAGTCACTGCTGTGGTCTCTTTGTTCACGCCACATCATAGGTATTCCGAAACGAAATGCTTGTTTTTTACCTTTCATCTATAAGCGTAGATCTTCCTCACATGTCTTGCACACTCTGTGAGGAGCCCACGGTTTGTCTTGATCGCCTAACTTCAAACCGAAATAGGCGAAATATACTTTTTTAATAAATGCAGAAATGTTCCTCTGCCGCTTTTTCACGGTATATTCCCCACAAATAAAACAAAAACTGTCCGGAGAGTTGACGCAACCTCTGGCTCTGTGAGCCATCACAAATACACAGCACTGCAAACTACAACTGTAGTGAACCACTTCGGAATAAAGCTGGATTACGACTGAGCAAACAAAAGGTAATAATGAACTTGCAAGAAACTGAAATTTGACAGGAACGTTCATGTCGCAACCACCGTGTTTGAGCGAGCGAACGAGGCGAGGCGAACAGGAAAGGACATGCGCCAGCGCGAGTACTGGATTTAGCCCCCCGCCTCCCAATTGTCCTGTTAATGTATAAAATGAATACAAAACACTCTAAAATATCATGAGGGAGTGTTTCTAGTTAGTTAACCATTACAACCTCTACTTTGGGCCAAGAAAATAAACTGCAGTCGGCTAAAAAGAAATTATGTGAACATTCCTTATATGGGTAAGAAATCTAATTTTGCAAGAAAACGTGACGTGATGGAACATTTTGGCTATTTTTCCTGGATTCAGCACCCCAAAATCTATAGGAATCAGTTGCAAAACTGGAGGCAGTTTTTTGGTAGTGTACCTGTGTAATCCATTACTCTGGCTCCCTATTACACAGATTGCAAACTACTCAGATGTTATGATCCCTAGCGGTATAAAAATCTTACAAATAAATATTATAATGCCTCTGTACTGCTCATGGTACAAACACACCTTGAATATTGTGTAAAATTCTGGTCGCCATATCTTAAAAAGTAGAATTCTAAAAAGGAACAGATAAGAGCCACCAAAATAATACAGGGGATGGAAGAATATCCCTATGAAGGGAAAAAAAAAAAACAGCTGAGGGGACATATGACAGAGGTCTATAAAATAATAAATGGAGTGGAACAGGTAAACATAGTAGATTGGTTGTTCACTCTTTCAGGATGCAGAAAGGCTAGGGACACACAGAAGCTACAGTGTAGTACATTTAAGACTAATCGTAGAAAATATTTTTTGTTCAACATGTAACCAAACTCTGGAATTCATTACCAGAGGATGTTGTAAAAGCTGTTAGTGTAGCTGGCTTTGGAAAGAGGTTTGGAAAGGTTCCTGGGAGGAAAAGTCCATAAACCATGATTAAATAGGACCAGGGACATCCACTGCTTACTCCCTGGATAAGCAGCATGGAATCTGTGTACCTTTTTGGGAACCTGACGGGTACTTGTGACCTGGATTGGCCGCAGTTAGAAACAGGCTAGTGGGCTTTATGGACCTTTGGTCTGACCCAGTATGACATATCTTATTTTCTTATGATTTATTTAAGGCAGTATAGCAAAAATAAACCATAAACCAAAATACAAGAACAAACAGCTTTAAAGTTTTTATAAAGTAAAACATCCATTGTCCAATTGCAGATCCATTGTAATTTATGCAAATGTGCAAAATATTGCCACAGAGCCTTGCAAAGTCTGCCACAAGCAACTAGAGGCTGTGTACTCCAGCATCCTTCTAGCTCTGGCCACCCCTTTACGCATCATAAAACTATCATGAGATCAGACACTACCATCCTGAGGTTTCTTTCCAGGGCAGTGCACATTTGTTCTTCACTCTCCAGCACATACCACTCCCTCAGATTTTGGCCTCATAAAATGCATCAGTCTATACTGTTTTGCACTTAATCTTGAGTGTCAAACTTTTGCTCATGACGGATGTTCTCAACCCATTCCTCATGACATCTAGCCAGTCAGGTTTTCAGGATAACCACAATGAATATGCATGAGAGATTTCCATGCATCCTTCCATTATATGCAAATCCCACTCATGCATAATTCAATTGTAGTTACCCTGAAAACCTGACTGGCTGGATGCTTCCCAAGGTCTGGGTTGAGAACACCCGATTCACAAGATTTTTTAAATATTATTTCTCATTCTGTCTACCCCATCATGGGTGTCCACTCTGTTGCAGATCATTTATCATCTGTAAAAAAGGCAAATCTTTCTAAATCCTTAGATTTGAATGTAATCTGTAGCTATTTAACAAGGACTATGAATACTCTTGATTCGACTTGATGTGATGCCTATATGTAAATAGTTCCCCCAGTTTTACCCAAGTTTAAGCACCTGTTCTTTGTAAATGCGGAGCAGATTCCGGCACCGTATAAGCTTTCTGCTGTCATGTAAACCGCACTGATGTTGAATAGCGTGGTATAAAAGAGACTGTAAACAAATAAAATAAATAAATAAGGAGACAAGACCGTGCACAGCCTTCCTCCTATACTGCACAGCAGACAGCTTTGTAGGGATGCCTCCATCATTAGCAAAAACAAATACAATTTAAAGGACAAGAGTAAAAATGAGTTAATGCTAAAAAGGATGATCTTGAAATGAATAAAAACTAGAATCCCAAGTCAGCAGGGGGGTGGGGGGTAGTTTCTATTTCAGGAAAAGACAAAAGTAAGTGTTTCAACCACTGATGGCAATCACTGTATAAAACTGAAATTTTGCACATTTTTTAGACCATTCTAGGACTTAATTCTTACAGCTGCCTGTGTGCTGCATAATCGTTTGTAATCAAGAAATAATCTCGTTCTTTTAAATACATTTCTCTTTGTTGGATACATTAGGTGCATCATGATTCAATTTTCTCCAAGCTATATCTCAAAATCTAAAGCCATACCAATGAACTTGTGTTTTCTTCTTCTTAATATTCCTGGTTGAAATTGTGATTATTACGCTTGTTTTAAATTTGCTATTCTGCAGGCTATGTTTGTTATATTAGCTTGTTCTAGTTCCTCTGTAAATGTTGCTATTGTTTTTGGTAGTTTTTCTCTCAAGATGTTACTACTCCATGTGTTTTGCAAGTTTTGACTTTGTTTGGCCTGGATCTTCTTATGATATATGTTAGTCTAATATAAAAAGCTTAAACCTGATTTAATCCACAGCATAATCAGAATCTCTCTCAGCTCTCATAACCATGTTAAGGATCTCAATTTTTTGCTGATGACAGGTTTGGTCATATGTTTTGCTGATGACTGAACAAAAAAGGTACTGGTATTATATTTTGTACCATACTCTTAAATCATCATCATACCCTACTGGACTGTAAAGAAAAAAACACCAGATCAGCTTGCTTTACTTTTCTCCCTCAGACACTCTTCATCCCCAGCTAGCAGGGCTAGAGAATCACAAAAGCTATCCTGCATGTCCAGCAGTCACACAATGCTGCAGCCCATAAACCTCATTAGCGCAGATAAAGCCAGAATTGGGGCAGGAGGGAGGATGAAGAACAAGAATCTCTTACATGGACACCTTGGTGAATAATCCTCAATAAGTTTTTGGAGTACAGAATTCATCAAAAGTAAGGATAAGCCACACAAATGGGCCTACATTCTGCATTTGGAAGCAGAGAGATGGATTAACGCAAGGTGGGGGCAAGGGAGAAGGAAGCAGGAATTGACAGCTACCTAAATTATGCCCCTCATGAGAGCACCACATCAACTGCATGTTTTCTGACATTTCTTTACTAATATCAGAGCATGCAAATTTGCTTCTACTGCATCCACATGCACACATGCCATCCCATCCCGCCTTCTCTAATCACTCAGCAAAATTAGCAAGAGGGAAAATCCTCCAAAGCTACAGATAAAAACCTTTTCAGCTGCAGTATCATTGGCGTGACTCTCCCAGCTACAAGGTTACTGCTATTAGGCTTCATCTACTGAAGTGCAGCTGTGATGAAGACGGTACTTTTAGAAGACTACAACATTGCAGTCTACAGTAGGATCTCTGTAAGAGGTTGTTCTTGAGAATCAGGAAACATAATATTGCCAGGCCCGTTCTGATTTTGTCCTCATAGGTACAAAATGGGCATCAGGCCTACAACATGTCATTGTAAGCAGATTTATAAAGAGACAGCACAGATATAACAGAGCTATAGTCAGAGAGAACTTTACAGAGAGGATCCTAAACAACTTATCTCCATTATTCATTGCATTAGGCCCTTAAAATACGGATGTACATACACTCTGCAGTGTCTGGTCAGAGTTTAAAAAAAACAAACCCTCCTTATTTTTGTACTGTGTTAGAGCTCGCACAGGTGAGAATATACAGTATATGCTTTATCATAATCTGAAGCATAATCACTCCCAACAAGATAATTATGTCAGACTAGGAAATGGAGTTGCAGAACGTACAAGTCAATGCTGAGAGAGACTTTAACACTGCAGAGCTGTCCTTGCCTAGCTTAGAAATGCATGGTAGGGGGGTAAGGTATGTGGCTATCACCCAGGAAATTTGACAGCACCATAAAAAGAGGAAAGGAGAAGCAACTTGACAGCTTCAGTGACTAGCAGAGCACTCCAAATATCGCAGTCTCGGGACAAGAGATCAGCCCTCCCATCACAGAAGGATCTGGATTTGGAGTCTCCATCTCCAAGAAACTGCAGACTGCAGAGACACTGCTACTGCTGCCGCTGTGTAGTAGACAAAAAAAGCGGCAGCTGGGGATGGAAACGCCTATTAAAGCCTTCAGACAACAGACGGGCCGAGTGAGGGCTTTTCTCTCTTTTTTTTTTTTTAAAGCACACAATGCTACACATTTTAATCAAGAAAGTCTCACCTGCAAATAATGAGGGGTTAAAAAAGCCCTCTGGCTGATCATGATTTTAAGAACATAACCTTGAAATATACATGTTGCATAAATAGCTACCCTCTTGTATTGATCAGATTCCTAGAAAAGGAAAAAAAAGGCAAATACTTTTTTTTTTCCTTTCATCTACCATAGAAAACACCTCCATTATCTCTCTCCCTCCCCTGCCTTTCAACAGGATTCCCCCATTCAACCCACCAATGAGCCGAAATCCTGAATACATTTGACGAATCTAATTACATCACACTGGTCAGAGCACCTGCTCTCAAATACCTCCTGCCCCTTCGGAGGCACACAGCCTCTTTTTACGGTAAAAGCGAAACCCAAATGCAATCCAGCCATTGTGCAGATCCCAAAGCCTGAAGATGCCACCCCCTTTGCCGAGTTATTTTAAGCAATATACTGTTTGTTTATTCAGACTACAGATTTAATTAAAACACTGCAAAGCCAAGACTACAATCTGCTCATATCCTTCCTTCTCGCTCCCCCAGTTCGGGCTGCTCCCTCTTCGCTCATGATGTCATAGAACATAACCACTGGGAAGTTTGCTCCCTGGGCAACATCGCACAACCTCCTTCTCTATTTATTCACTGATGCTCAGCAATAATGATCAGGGGCGGAAACAAAACAGCCATACACAATAAAGCTACATACAAAACCGATGATATGACATCAATGGCAATCCCAGCACAGCAGCAGCAGAGAGCCGCCTTCCCCGGCAGACACTTTCCGTGCTAAAATCGCACGCTCTCTGCGGAAGGAGGAAGCCTATCTAGGCGCTGCCAGGCTTTTGCGGAACCCACCTGTCTGCCCTTTGCCCAGGGTTTTCTCCAGCCGGTAGGGTCCCACGTACTGAGCATGTTGCGCTCCGCTGCCTTCCTTCCCCGTGGAGCTCATGGCTACCCCGTGTTTTTGTTGTTTCACTGGAAAGTCTTCTTTTCCACAGCCTGCCGCCGCTCGGAATCTCTTGCCTGTTAATTCAGGGCAACCTCTTTTATTTTATTTTTAATCCCACTTTGCAGTTCCAGACAAGCAATGTCCTCCCCTCTCTCTATCTCTCTCACACGCACGTTCCCTGTGGGGTTTCCTTTCCACCACTGTCACGCTCTTCTCGCTCCCCTTCACCGGTGACCGCGAGGAGGTAAAGAAAATAAAAAGGTGGAAAATGTTTAAAGAAAAAAAAAAGAAAAGAAAAAGCGAGCAGCCGCTAAGGCGCGAAAAGCATGCTGTCAGAGCGCAGCCGTCTCGCGCTCGGGAACAGCGCAACCAGCAATACAGGGACCAGCTCGAGGTGCTTTTTTTTTTTTTTTTTTTTCTCCCGCCCCACCTTCTAGGACTAAAGATGTAAACCGGTCCCTGAAGTTGTGATGTAAGCGGTGTTCTAATTGGCCGTTGGACAGAACCCCCTTCCTTCCTCCTGATTGGTCCCTGGAGCGTGCTCTCTGATTGGCCAAGGCTGGTCTTTGCCTCTAAATTCTCTTTAATCCAGGCTTCAGGTGCAGGGGCGGAGTGATGAGCGGTGGGCAGCTGCTGTTTGGCTGGCCCTAGGGCGCATCTTCAGCACCAGGCTCGAGTCTATTAACGTCTCCTGCCTGCCTCACATTTGAATACCGTGGGGGTCGTTTTGAAGGGGAAGAGGTCATGCTTTATTCATTGCATTCCCTGGTTTATAAATGAATTGCTTTTTTGGGGGGTAATTGGTTATAAGATGTATTTAGAAATACACTTAGAAACATTCAGGATATTCATGTGTCTTTGGTCGAGATGCAATCACCAAATTTCAATATTATGCTTCTAGCTCTTAAAGAAGCAGTATTGTAATTATTTTTTCCAACTATTTTCCTATTAAACCAGTTTTAAAATCACAGCCATTAGCGCAAATATCATTTTTTATATTCAACAGCAAGAATAATAATTGGGGATGTACTGCACTATCACTAGGGATAGAGTTGCTCATGCTGTTTTCTTTTACGGTACACGGGGAAGGGGCAGTAGTTAGATAACACAAAGTCCAAGCAAAGGGAGAGATGAAGAGGCATGCGATATTGTGGAGGATAAAGTTAAACCATCTAAATTATGGTCTGAGATATGTAAACCTGTTAAATTCCTTGTATACATCCAAAATGATTATAGCAAAAGGGTTAGCATGCATAGGCATCATGGAGGGGGGCGGGGGTCGCAAATACTCTCCTCTGGACCTTTCATTGTTCATCTTCCTCCCACCTACCCACTCACTCACTTTTTTCCTTCTATTTTGTAGAAAGGCTTTGCTGAGAGAGAGGGAGAGGCTTTTTGTAGGCTATTTAGCCTAGCTTTCTTTTTTCTTTTCTCTTTTATTATATCCTACAGTTGTTTGAGTGCTTATCCTGCATATGTGAACATCCCTTCTTGTGTCCTGTGTTTCATCTTTGTCTTCCTTCACATAAATAAATTTGCCTAGTTGCCTGTTCTTCCCCTCTTCCCCCTCCCCTTCCAAAAAGAAAGAGCAGCTACTGTCAGTATTTTAACCAGTGACTTTTTTTCTCCTTTTGTTTCACCCTCTCATCCCCCTCCCTCTCACTCCTATCAGAGGAAGTGTTCCAAGCTTGCTATAACTACTGTCCATTTTCTTGTTGCCCTTGAAAGGCATCTTCTCACTGTTTATTACAAGCAATATTCATCATTATTTCCCCTCAACCCCCATCCCCACACTCACACATACATTCTTAAGGAGCACTGGCCAACTGACTGTTAAAAACTATCAAACCACCCTCACTACTGCTATTCTTAATTAATTATTTATTTATTTATTTATAAAATGTATAACCTTCCTCATGTATAATTCTAGGGGCGGTTAAGAGCAATAAATGCATAATTAAAATATACAATACATAGACTAACATAAAGCCATGAATGACCATTCACAGTACATAGTGTGGTAAGGAGAGTGTAGCACAGCCCTGGGAAATAAAGAAGGAAAAGTTCATTTTTCCTCTAAGGGGGATGGGCTCACCTAAACACATGTGCAAAAGTAAAATACTAGGAAGAATCTCAGGAAGCAGTTCTCAGGTTCATGATAGCTGAAAGCTTTGAAAAGAGAGAAAGGAAATCTCTTAGTCTAAAACTTGCAAAGCTCTGTCTGTTGAAGAGAAGTAGATGATGCAATTGAGTTCTGTGCTGACCAGCTGAGAAGTGTTTTAAACTGAAGCAGCTAAAGGGAGCCGACAGAATTACTGAGTTCCGTTGTGTGCTTTAACTGCAAATAAAGCTGTTTCTGAGAGGAGAAATTTCCTAATGAAAGAAGAAAAGACATTTACTTGTAAATAATACCACTGAAACACACTGTTTGTAAAGAACTTTATTTGGGAGAAAATATCCTTGTTTTCTGTGTCTGAGTTTGGAATCTTCTACAAAGGACTGTTACTAAACTGCACCAAGTTAAAAATCAATAAAAATTCCTGTGTTGCTTTAAAACCACTTGGACTGCTTTTATACACAACTACACGTTTAAAGCTAAAAGATACAAGATGGGAGCCCGTCTTCACTAGGCGATCGCCTAGTGGAGGCGCACCCGCCACAATAGTTTACATAAACCAGTAATATATAGTCAGATAGCATTGATTATCCACAACTATAATCATGATTCCATATTTATTGTGTGAATTCATATCTGAAAATAGTCCTTTTAGTTGTCTCCTGAATATCAATGTGCTCTCCATCAAAGGTAAGTCCACCACAACTGTATTCCTTTCCTTACAGCTGGCAATTACAAAAACCCTCCATCATGTTTTGACTAGATGAACCTGACATATAGAGAGGGTGTGTAGCAGTTGATTACCCTCCGATCTTAATGCACGGACCAGCTTATACATTTTTAATACAGTAGTAAAATAAAACAGTGCTTCACAACCGAGTGCCTTTTAAATTAAGGTCAACAGCTTAAGTCTGATTCAAACAACAGGAATCCACTGTAATGTTTATAAGGATGGAAAGATATGTTTAAAAAGTGGTGCATTGGTTAGAAAACATGCAGCGGCACTTAGAACAATATGCAATAGTCTTAAATACGTCTTAGGAAAACCAAGATATAAGTATAGTAGTGCAGCCGAGTTAAGGCCTGGACCTGAAGAACTAGAAGGTCTTGAAGGACTAGAAAGGGGGACTGTTACTTCTGGAGAGAAATCTGCAACTGTGAGTATATACTTCTGGTAATTTTCTAAAAATAATTCTTTGTATTAAAGCTACTTAATCTGTGAACCCACTGTTTTTTGTTGGATCAGTTAGGGCCTAGTAGCAGCAATTAAAGTTTGAATTTAAAACACAGAGGAGAACTTTCTGGTTACATTTCATACCCAGCAGAGAGCTTGTAGTGTACATTTAATAGTCACTCAGGGCCTAGCATCAGAAAAGTACTTTTAGGGGCTTGTTTACAAAGCCGCGGTAGCGGTTTGCGATCGTAATCGGAGCCGCGGCCCCATTGATTTCAATGGGGCCGCGGCTGCGATCGCGATCGCGAACCACTACCGCGGCTTTGTAAACAAGCCCCTTAGTTTTAAAACACAGAAGAGAGCTTTCTGGTTAAATTTAGAACCCAGCAGAGAGCTTGTAGTTTAAATTTCATAAGAAGTTAGAGCCTAGCAGCAGCTAAGAGCTATAATTTAAATCAAATCAGAATTTAGCTTACCTCAGCAGCACAAGACAGGGTACTGTGTAGCAGCCCTCTTTTAATAAGTGTTATTTCCCTCCCTCCCTCCCTCCCTCCCCACACCCACCCTCCCCGGGATAATCATAGCTTTATAGGTACTGTGATAAGGAAGCTTATCATAGCTCAGGAAGGAGCTATAGAAAAGGTGAAGTGACTCTGAACAAGCAACCTGTCAGTTCTGGTAGAAATAAGAAAACAGAATTTTCCCATAAAAGACTACCAGTCCCAGAATGCACCAGGTTTCCAACAGCCATTAGAGGAGCTGAAGTGAGGAAACGTGTGTTCAATCAGGAGGGCTATGAGGTAATCCCTAAGCACTCATCTCAAAGGGCAGGGCCTGATTCAGCACAGCTGCGCTGTGTTAGGGAGGAGCACTCATCCAGGCAGAATAAGAGTAGAGTTTATTCTACAGATGACCATCTTCATGATCACCTTGGATATCCAAAGAAGGATCATCAGTTTCATCTGAAGGATCATCAGAAGCAGAAGCCAAACCGGACAGACAGAGAGGCAAGGAAACCCTCAGGAAGAAAGAGGAGAAAAGCCTTTGAGAGGTCTAGAAGAGTCCAAAGCAGTACGTATACTGGGAGGTATTCCAAGGGCCAGCATACACCATTGGACTGGGGAAAGCCAGAGGAATGGTGCTGCAGAGCTAGGAATCACCAGAGGCTACCTGTGAGGGAGACGGCTGCACGTGGAAGGGACCCTAAGACCTGTGCCAGAAGGTATGTGAAGAGAGATCCAGTGTCCAGGGATCTGGATTGGAAGGCTGGACATAAGAATTGGACTACATACTGGCCAGGCTATATAGAGAGGAACTCTAGCAGCAATGGAAGCTCAGGTATGAACACTGATCTATGCCCTAGCTATAACCTTGAAAGACAGCAGGGAAACAAGTATTCTCCTGAAAATGCTCCATTGAGAGATTCATCTGTGCCAATCCATGATATTGAACCCATGCTTGTTGAACAAGGGGGAATAATAGCAGATGAGGATCCTGTTTATATGGACTGCTCTCTATCCAAACTCCGTTGGTAACTTTCTGTTATAAAGTACAGCAACCATAACAAAGAAATACAAATTTGTTCTTTAATCTACTCAGAAAAGCTCCTGAAGCAGGATTTGACCCACACAGTGGAAGGCAAGTAAGCAAAGGGGTTTCAGCTGGTAACTGCTAGCAATTAAGCCTTACCTAATTGCTTGTGAGCTAGGAGAGAATCACTTCTGTATCTATGTGGGAAGTAATCAGAAGTTAACCTGAAAAGAACAGTTTGTTTCTTGCTTTGTGACTTTTCATTTGTTGTTTTCCTGATTTTAACTTTATTTTTCCAAGTTAACACTGAAAGCAAGTAACCTAATTTATGTGCTACCAAGCATATCTGTGTTGGGAGAAATAACCCCATAAATAAATATCTTATTGGCTTTACCCAAGAGCACAACTAAATTATTGTCAGCAGCTGTGTCTGGTGTGAATGAACTACATTCCCCACAATACCTTGCAAATCATATAGATATATGCACTTGACAAGACTATGAAGATTCTCACCCAGGCAGCCGTCCGACAGTACTTACACATCTTAAAAGACAGGAGGTGCTTTCAGGTGAAGCTCATTACCCAAATCAGTCATACACTAAGGCAAGAGATTAATTAAGCTTCAGGTGAACAAGGTATATTAAACGTATTAGGTACAGTTTTATTGGTATAAATACCCATAGCAACCCCAAGTAAGTAAGAACTTAAAGATCTAGACACAAACTTAAAACTAAGATGCAGACAGCAGTCCAGCAGCGGGATGGGGGCTTTCCAGTCTTTTGCATTGAGTGTCACATGTATGATTTTCTCCCAGTTGGTGAGAGGTCTTACGTGTGCACTAGGTGCAAGGAGCTCTTTGCTCTCAGGGAACAAGTCTGTTCTCTAGAGGCTAAAGTAGCAGACTTGGAAAACATAAGACAGGCAGAGAGGTACATAGACGAGACCTACAGGGATATAGTCCTGAAGTCCCACCTCCAGTCTGGCAGCACCCCTGTTGCCATGGAGGAGAGAGGTCACGTGACAGGAGAGCATCACCCTGGTGTGGCAGGAAGTGATCCTGTAACTAGGACCTGTCCTCCAGGTGATGTAAAACCCTCTCGCACCGAGGAAGTTTCTCCAGGGCCATGTGCCCATGAGGGAAGGGTTAGGACAGCCATTATAGTTGGTGATTCGATCATTAGGCATGTAGATAGCTGGGTGGCTGGTGGACATGAGGATCACCTGGTAACATGCCTGCCTGGTGTGAAGGTAGCAGACCTCATGCGCCACCTAGATAAGATCTTAGATAGTGCTGGGGAGGAGTCTGCTGTCTTGGTACATGTCGGTACCAATGACATAGGAAAATGTGGTAGGGAGGTTCTGGAGGCAAAATTTAGGCTTTTAGGTAGGAAGTTGAAATCCAGAACTTCCATGGTAGCATTCTCCGAAATGCTTCCTGTTCAACGCGCAGGACCCAAAAGGCAGGCAGAGCTCCGGAGTCTCAATGCGTGGATGAGACAATGGTGCAGAGATGAGGGTTTTGGATTTGTTAGGAACTGGGGAACATTCTGGGGAAAGGAGGGGCTCTTCCGAAGGGATGGGCTTCACCTTAACCGGGATGGAACCAGGCTGCTGGCATTAACCTTTAAAAAGGAGATAGAGCAGCTTTTAAACTAGATATTAGGGGAAAGCCGACAGTCGCCCAAGAGCGGATGGTTCGGAAGAATGTATCCTTGAAGGATACTACCAAAAGCAGAGAGGTTCCACAAAAGAGTAAAGTAGCCCAAATGCCCTCAAGTATGGAGCAGACAGAGCTTAAAGATCCCAATTTACCCATGTCTAACAATAGCCAAATTAACATGAATAAAATACATTCTCTAAAATGCTTGTATGCAAATGCTAGAAGTCTAAAGAATAAGATGGGAGAGTTAGAATATATAGCACTAAATGAAAGGTTAGATATGATTGGAATATCAGAGACATGGTGGAAGGAAGACAACCAGTGGGACACTGTGATACCTGGGTACAAACTATATTGTAATGATAGAGCTGATCAAATTGGTGGAGGGGTTGCACTCTATGTTAGAGAGGGCATTGACTCAGAAAGGATTAAAGATTTGCAGGAAACAAAATCTGCTGTAGAATCTATATGGATTGAAATTCCATATAAAAGGGGGAAGGCAATAGCAGTAGGGGTGTACTATCAAGCACCTGGCCAGAATGACCAAATGGATGATGAAATGCTCAAAGAAATCAAGGAAGTTAACAAAAGTTATAGCGCAGTAATAATAATAGGTGATTTCAATTACCCCGGTATCGACTGGGTCAGTGTCAGGACATGCTAGGGAGATAAAGTTCCTAGATGAAATAAATGACTGCTTCTTGGAGCAGCTGGTTCATGAACTGACCAGAGGGGAAGCCATATTAGACCTAGTCCTTAGTGGAACACCAGATCTAGTGCAAGAGATAAGGGTGTTGGGGCCACTTGGCAATAGTGATCATAGCATGATCGCTTTTGATTTAATTAGTGGAGGAGGGATAGTAAGGAAATCCACAGTACTACCTTTTAACTTTCGAAAGGGAGACTATGATAAAATGAGGAAAACAGTTAAGAAAAAACTAAAAGGAGCAGTTGCAAAGGTTAAAGACGTACATCAAGCTTGGGTGTTGTTGAAAAATACTATCTTGGAAGCCCAGACCAGCTGTATTTCACGCTTTAAGAAAAAAGTGGAAGGAAGTCCAAAAAACTGCCAGCATGGTTTAAAGGTGAGGTCAGAGAGGCTGTTGTTGCCAAAAAAGCATCTTTCAGGAAATGGAAAAAAGAGCCAAACGACGAAACCTGGAAACAGCACAAGCACTGGCAAGTCAAATGCAAGGCATTGATAAGGCAGGCAAAGAGAGAATTTGAGAAGCTTGCTGCAGAAGCAAAAACGCGAAATAAAGACCTTTTCAAGTACATTCGTAGCAAAAAACTTGTGAGAGAGTCAGTTGGTGCATTAGATGATAAAGGGGTTAAAGGAGCACTAAGAGGCGACAAGGCGATAGCGGAGAGACTGAATGAATTCTTTGCTTCGGTCTTTACTGAGGAAGATGTAGGGATGTTACCCATGACTGAAGTGGTATTTAAAGGTGCGGAAGAATTGAAGGAAATATCGATACATCGGGAAGATGTCTTACAACTATTAGATAAACTGAAGAGTAGCAAATCACCTGGGCCGGATGGTATACATCCAAGGGTGTTGAAAGAACTGAAATATGAGATTGCAGACCTGCTATCAGAAATCTGTGAACTATCATTAAAATCATCTCTAATACCTGAAGATTGGAGGATCGCCAATGTAACACCAATTTTTAAAAAGGGTTCCAGGGGTGATCCGGGAAACTACAGACCGGTGAGCCTGACGTCAGTACCAGGAAAAATGGTAGAAACCATCATAAAGAATAAAATTACTCAGCATGTAGATAGTCACAACCTAATGTGAGACAGCCAACATGGCTTTAGACAAGGAAGATCTTGTCTTACTAATCTGTTATGTTTTTTTGAAGGAGTGAATAAACAGGTGGACAAAGGTGAGTCGGTTGATATTGTGTATCTGGACTTTCAGAAAGCCTTTGACAAGGTCCCTCATCAGAGACTTTTGGCAAAACTAAAGAGTCATGGGATAGGAGGCACTGTACTATTGTGGATCAGGAACTGGTTAAAGATAGAAAGCAGAGGGTAGGGCTAAATGGCCAATTTTCCCAATGGAGAAAGGTGAATAGTGGTGTACCCCAGGGATCTGTGCTGGGTCCGCTGCTTTTTGACATATTCATAAATGACCTAGAAAGTGGAATAACGAGTGAGGTTATCAAATTTGCAGATGACACAAAACTATTTAAAGTTGTTAAAACCCAAGAGGATTGTGAAAAATTGCAAGAGGATCTTGATAAATTGGAAGACTGGGCATCAAAATGGCAGATGAAATTTAATGTGGACAAGTGCAAGGTTATGCACCTAGGGAAGAACAACCTAAACTATGGTTACACGATGCAAGGTTCCACATTAGGAACCACCACCCAGGAAAAAGATTTAGGCGTCATTGTGGATACCATGTTAAAACCCTCAGCCCAGTGTGCAGCGGCGGCCAAGAGAGCAAATAGAATGCTAGGTATGATAAGGAAAGGAATGGAAAATAAAACAAAAGATATTATAATGCCTCTATATCGTTCCATGGTGAGACCGCACCTTGAATATTGTGTGCAATTCTGGTCGCCGTATCTTAAAAAGGATATAGCAATTTTAGAAAAGGTTCAGAGAAGAGCCACCAAAATGGTAAAGGGGATGGAAGGATACTCCTATGAAGAAAGGCTAAAAAGGTTAGGGCTCTTTAACCTGGAAAAGAGACAGCTGAGGGGAGATATGATAGAAGTCTATAAATTAATGAACGGAGTGGAACGGGTAAACGTAGATCGATTGTTTACGTTATCAGAATATAGAAAGACTAGGGGACATGCAATGAAGCTACAGGGTAAACTATTTAAGACTAATAAAAGAAAATATTTTTTCACTCAACGTGTAATCAAACTCTGGAATTTGTTACCGGAGGATGTAGTAAAGGCTGTTAGTGTAGCTGGGTTTAAAAAAGGTTTGGACAAGTTCCTGGAGGAAAGGTCCATAAACCATTATTAAGAAGTGACCGAAGATATCAATGCTTGACCCAGTACAAGCATTGTGGAACTTGTGTCTCTTGGGGAAACTGCTAGGTACATATGACCTAGATTGGCCACTGTTGGAAACAGAATACTGGGCTTGATGGACCTTGGTCTGACCCAGTATGGCATATCTTATGTTCTGAAGTATCATCCAGAAGTCATCTGCAGGAAGTTCTTTAGTCTGCACAATAAACTCAATTTAAAGAAAGAAGAGTGGTCTATCTCATTATTTGTGGCTTCATAGAGAGTGAAGAGTCTACTATCACATGAGCACTCTGAACCTCAGTCATGATAGGAAGCCATGAATCACCTATCCTAGGCATTTCTGGACAATCAACTAGTGATCTTCTTATCACCATCACCTTGGTTACTAGACATCCATTCTTCAATAGCTGCAAGGCATTTTATTACAAGCACAAGAAACGCTTTAACTGAGGATTGCACAGGAAAGAAGAACAGGATATCCTCAGCATAGACTAAATAGCATAGCCCAAGATCTTGAAAGAAAACGGGGTTACTTACCTGTAACGGGAATTCTCTGTGGACAGCAGGATAAGTCAGTCACACCTGGTGACGTCCTCCAACGGCGCCGTACACGGAAGTGCTCCCTAGAGCTCAGACCTTTCTGAGCATGTGCCAGAGGCCCAACCCACGGGCCCGCCCCTAGCCAGCCACTAAGTCCCTAGCTGTGCCCTGAGTGTTCCTGGCTAGAGGCGTGCAGAAGGCCGACCTCGGCTCGGGGAGGTGGGCGGGATTGTGTGGCTGACCTTTCCTGCTATCCACGGAGAACTCCCATTACAGGGTAGTCTCAGCACTTATTGGTTAGTGGCACTTTTCAGTCTGCTAACCGAATAAGTAACCGCATAAAGTTAGGCAAAAAAAAGCTGACCTAACTTTCTGTGGTTTGGCTATCTGTACAGTGGTGGCTGAATATCGCAGCTATTGGATAGCTGCTGCAGTCAGTGCTGAAGTTGGATATTCAGAGCCAGAAGATATACAAATTCCACAGCTGAATATCTGGTTTTAATTTTAAATGCAGCAGCCAGTGCTTTAAAAAACACTGACCGCATAGTTTGAATATTGACCTGTAAATGATTTACTACATCAAATGTAATTGATAAGTCAATCAAAGTAAGGACACAAGAAAACCATGCTGGCATTAGAACTAGAAAATAGTAGAGTTTCAGTACTATGATATTTTCAAAATCCAAACTGATAAGGATCCAGTACTGATGAAATCACACAGTTGTACTAGAACTGATTTTACAAGAACCTTAGCAAAGAAACAGTAGTGATGGCACTGAAGAATAGCTGGAGGCACCCAATGGTTCTAACAAGGTCTTTTTCAGGACCTGGTCCAACAAATCCAGTAAATCAAGTACACAATCTGAAGAGAATGAGACATTATGTAACTTATGAAGAGAAGGAGCAACTTAATGCTTCATTGCTTTCAAAACAACTGGGGAACAGCATCTAAAAGAGATTTACAAGGATTCACCATGTTCCCAGTAGACAAAATAGCATTCTCAGCTACTTCATCAAAATGATTCCATGAATAGCCGAATCTACATCCAGAAAGGGAACATTTATAAACTTCTGCACTCATAGCTCAAATTTTCCTTCAAATAAGTGGCAAAGTCAAGCTTGGTGAAGCATGTCCCTCATATTTTTATTGTCTTTAGTTATGAAACACTTGGCCAAATCAAAGAGTCCACAAGAACAGTTTAAAAGTTGTTCTGACTTCATCTTAACATAACAAACCTTACAGCTAACAATCTGACTTTTATAATATTGCAGAGTATCCTTATAAACATTAAGGGCCCGATATTGAGTACAGCACCTAGCCATTGCTGCTGTCCTCTGACCCCGGCTATTCAATGCTGCGGTCATATGCAGCCTTGGCATTGAATATCTGAACATGCCCAGAAGCCACAGAGGCTAACCGGGTAGTGGCAATATCCTATCTTTTACCCATAGGAGCTAACCGGGTAGGAGCAATATCCTATCTTTTACCCATAGAAGCTAACCGGGTAGTGTGCAATATCCTATCTTTTACCCATAGAAGCTAACCGGGTAGGGTGCAATATCCTATCTTTTACCCATAGAAGCTAACCGGGTAGGGGCAATATCCTATCTTTTACCCATAGAAGCTAACCAGGTAGGGGCAATATCCTATCTTTTACCCATAGAAGCTAACCGGGTAGTGTGCAATATCCTATCTCTTACCCATAGCAGCTAACCGGGTAGGGGCAATATCCTATCTTTTACCCATAGAAGCTAACCGGGTAGGGGCAATATCCTATCTTTACCCATAGAAGCTAACCGGGTAGGGTGCAATATCCTATCTTTTACCCATAGAAGCTAACCGGGTAGGGGCAATATCCTATCTTTTACCCATAGAAGCTAACCGGGTAGTGTGCAATATCCTATCTTTTACCCATAGAACCTAACCAGGTAGGGGCAATATCCTATCTTTTACCCATAGAAGCTAACCGGGTAGTGTGCAATATCCTATATTTTACCCATAGAAACTAACCGGGTAGGGGCAATATCCTATCTTTTACCCATAGAAGCTAACCGGGTAGTGTGCAACATCATATCTTTTACCCATAGAAGCTAACCGGGTAGTGTGCAATATTGCCGCTACCCAGTTGGCCTCTGCCACCACCCATGTTATGTCCCGCAATGCCCATGACACGCCCTATTGCTAAGCGGATACTTCAGGGCATGTAGGGGAGAAGATCGAGGATATTCAGCGGCACTAACACATTGAATACATCGCTGAGTGGCATTTACACAGTTTACAGGGCTGTATACCATAGAAATGCCTTTCGAATACTGGGTCCTAACAGCCTCAAGACCTAGATTTCCTCCATGTCCTTTCAGTTCTTCAAAGCAATCTTTTCTGGTTTTGCTGCTCAGTGGAATATTCTCCCCTACACGCCCCAATGCTAACCGCTTAGCATCGAGGTGTGTCGTGGGCAGGAACAGAGGCTAACAGAGTAGTGGCAATATTGCATCACTATCCGGTTAGCTTCTACAGGTAAAATATAGGTGCTGAAAAAACTGTCCTGTTTTTACCCATAGAAGTTAACCGGGCAACGGTGCAATATCGCCACTACTGGTTAGCCTCTGTGGCTTACAGACATGTGCAGCAACCCCGAATGTTCAATGCCGGGACAGCATATGACCCCAGCAGTGACCTAAATTGGCCACTGTTGAAAACACGATACTGGGCTTGATGGACCTTGGTCTGACCCAGTATGGCATATCTTATGTTCTTATCCAGGGTTAGAGGATGGTGGCGACGGCTGGGCTCTGTACTCATGCTTAGCTGACCCTCTCAATATCGAGCCCTATGTTTCCTCCTTCTTATATTACTTCATAGAGGACTGATCTCATCCAATGATTGAATTAAGGATGTAGTCCATAACGTGCAAATCACAGAGACGTTTCCAGGGCCATTTAGAAGGCAGATATATAGACATCCCCAGTGTGAGAAAATCCATGTAGCATGGGGGCATGGTAGAGGTGTGACCTGAGCAGAGTAAGGGAGATGCACATTGCGGTGTGATTTCAGAACGACACAGGCACTTTTGGCCCTGGTTGGTGAGACATCCATGTGAATACCTGCTCCTGACCACGAATAAGGTGGAAAAGAATGCTTGTTCCATAGCTGTAACACTTCCAGGGAGAAGCACAAAATTGTGATAAGGAAGCTTATCATAGCTCAGAAAGGAGCTATAGAAAAGGTGAAGTGACTCTGAACAAGCAACCTGTCAGTTCTGGTAGAAATAAGAAAACAGAATTTTCCCATAAAAGACTACAAGTCCCAGAATGCACCAGGTTTCCACCAGCCATTAGAGGAGCTGAAGTGGGGAAACGTGTGTTCAATCAAGAGGGCTATGAGGTAATCCCCAAGCACTCATCTCAAAGGGCAGGGCCTGATTCAGCACAGCTGCGCTGTGCTAGGGTGGAGTACTCATCAAAGCAGAATAAAGGTAGAGTTTATTCTACAGAGAATTATCCTGATCCTCAGTTTCATCTGGGAGATCCTCAGTTTCATCTGGGAGATCCTCATCTTGGACAGCTTCATCATCTGGAGGATCATCAGAAGCAGAAGCCAGAGCGTACGGACAGAGAGGGCAAGAAACCCTTTGGAAGAAAGAAGAGAAAAGCATTTGGGAGGTCTAGAGGAGTCCAGAGCAGTACGTATACTGGGAGACATTCAAAAGGCCAGCATACACCATTGGACTGGGGAAAGCCAGAGGAATGGTGCTGCAGAGCTAGGAATCTCCAGACGGTACCTGTGAGGGAGACGGCTGCATGTGGAAGGGACCCTAAGACCCGTGCCAGAAGGTATGTGAAGAGAGATCCAGTGTCCAGGGATCTGGATTGGAAGGCTGGACATAAGAACTGGACTACATACTGGCCAGGCTATTTAGAGAGGAACTCTAACAGCAATGGAAGCTCAGGTATGAACACTGATCTATGCCCTAGCTATAACCTTGAAAGACAGCAGGGAAACAAGTATTCTCCTGAGAGTGCTACATTGAGAAATTCCTCTGTGCCAATCCATGATATTGAACCCATGATTGTTGAAGAAGGGGGAGCGGTCTTAGATACAGGCTGTGAATATATGGATTGCTCTCTGTCTAAACTCCTTTGGTAATTTACTGTTACAAAGTACAACGACCATCACAAAGAAATACAAACTTGTTCTTTAATCTACTCAGAAAAGCTCCTGCGTAGGATTTTGAGCCATGCAGTAGAAATTAAGCCAGCTAAGGGGTTTCAGCTGGATAACTGCTAGCAATTGAGCCTTACCTAATTGCTTGTGAGCTCTGAGGGAATCACTTCTGAATCTATGTGTGAAGATATAAGAAGTTAACCTGAAAAGAACAGTTTTTCCCTTCTTTGTGGGTTTTGCTTGTTGTTTGAAACACTGCTAAGAAAATATTAGCTAAAGCCTACAGAAAAGACCAGTTTGTTACCAACCAGGTCTTTATTCTTTTGCTTTGATTGCCTGACAAGTTCATCTGTTGTTTTGCTGATTTTGTTTTTCTAAGTTTAACACTGAAAGCAAGTATCCTGTTTTATGTGCTACCAAGCATATCTGTGTTGGGAGAAATAACCCCATAAATAAATATCTTATTGGCTTTACACTCAAGCACAACTAATTATTGTGAGCAGCTGTGTCTGGTGTGAATGGACTGCATTTCCCACAATCCCTTGCAAATCATATTGATATATGCACTTGCCAAGACTGTGAACATTCTCACCCAGGCAGCCGTCTGACAAAATGCACATTGATCGCCACAGTTATTATTTCCTGCATGAATAAACCTGCACGTAAATACATACTCCAAACATATTACAGGCCCATTACCGCACTTCTGAATATCTGAAATGGCAGACCGGGACGTGCAAGTTTCATAGCACAGTTATCTGGAATACCCCTGTCGGCACATCCAAGTATCCAGTTCTGAGGCCATGTAATTTGAGGACGCCCACATTTGTGAAATGGCCTATATCCAGTCTTGCTTTCTGCATGGGGCACACTTTCATAATCAGCTACATGGACGTTCATTTTTTTAGGTTCTTTATCTTTATTCAAACATTTTCTATACCGACTGCTGGGGTTGAGACGAGGGCGATTTCAGAAGGCACTTATATGCACCTTCCTTTACTGTTGCCACTCCCCCCTATTTTTGGATGTTATGCTCTTGATGTCACAGATTCTTACTATCAAACGTTACTGGTCTCTTCTCTTCTCCAAACGTGAACTTTATCAATAACAAAAAGAACTCACGTTCATTCGAACAAAAGTAACAAACTCAATTACAGTCATTCCAATTGCTACACCAAATGGTAATAAGGTCTCAGACTTGTATGGCACTGTAACTTCAGACTTACGTCTGTTCAAATAGTGCTATAATTTGCATCAACGACCTTATAACTGTGTTAATTGTAATCAAATATCCTTGCTTCGCTGTATAGACTCTCGAGAAAGCAATAACAAACTTAACTTGAGTTGTCCTCCGAGTCAGAACCAGCGAGCACGAATGGATCCCAACGCTCTACTTTGGCACCACAAGGCGTTTCAATACAAGATTTTCTTCAGGAGATCCGCTCATAAAATAAATTTAATGTTGCTGCCCACGTCCCCCTTCGCTCATTCTTCATGTGCACAACTGCTACCAGATTTCCCGAGGACACCGCGAAGGGGGACGTGGGCAGCAACATTAAATTTATTTTATGAGCGGATCTCCTGAAGAAAATCTTGTATTGAAACGCCTTGTGGCGCCGAAATAGAGCATCGGGATCCATTCATGCTCTCTGGTTCTGACTCGGAGGACAACTCAAGTTAAGTTTGTTATTGCTTTCTCGAGAGTCTATACAGCGAAGCAAGGATATTTGATTAGAATTAACACAGTTATAAGGTCGTTGATGCAAATTATAGCACTATTTGAACAGACGTAAGTCTGAAGTTACAGTGCCATACAAGTCTGAGACCTTATTACCATTTGGTGTAGCAATTGGAATGACTGTAATTGACTTTGTTACTTTTGTTCGAATGAACTTGAGTTCTTTTTGTTACAGATTCTTACTATGACTTCCTTATATACAAAAAAACAGTTTCTCCAGGAACCTGTTACATGTAGACTAAGTCAAAAAATTCAGGATCCAGTATACGATAGTACACGACATACAGCTTCCGCGAGTGCATACCAAAGTGAAATATAGGAGGAAAAAAGACCTCAGGATATAGCAAAAACCAACACAATGGCTCAAAGCCTGAACAATCACAATCAAGCTGTCAATCTGCTAGAGCCATCACCGGCTTACTGCAGTTAGTAGATATCCCTTCACATCATAGGTCACAGAAGAAAACCTCCAATATTGATGCCAACACATATAATGGCTTCCTTTATGAAACAAACTTTCTTCACACACTTTCTTCACACAATTAATGGCATTTGGCTAGGGCAACAACGTAAGTGCTTAACTTCAGAAACAGGAACAGCAACAGGTCATACTCCAATGCTGGGCATTTCACCAGGGTTGCTTCAGGGAGTAGGACCAACCCTACAGGACTATACAAATGCCATCTGTAAGAATGCCAAACATCAACCATACTATTAGCGTGTTACTTGTAAAGGTTGACAATCCATTAACAACAATGTGTAACCGACCCTAAATAAAAATACATACTTACAGTATCAAGCCAAAAGCAAAAGCACTACTGACCTAGAATCACACCAGACAGCCAGAATACAGAGGAGGCAAAACGTAGCAGATGTGCTCTTTATACTGCCAAAAAGAAGAGAGGAACTCCCCGCCCCTGTGGGAAAACTCCAGTACGTCAAAACCGCTATAGCCAATCAAGCTGTCAATTACACAAACCGCTAAAGAAAGCACTAGAGTAAAGCTTGCCCACCACTCCCCAACCTGCTCACTCAAAACCATCATTCACCAACATGCCCTCCAATCAATAAACCCATTCAGTCCATTTGGTTTCACAGTGTCAATTTCAATTTGCTTCAATGTTCCATTAACCGGGTCCGCGGCTGTTGAATCATTTTCCCAAAATACATAAGTCCACATGGGCAAAGAAGTGCATATACTACAAAATCTGATTTATATGTAGATAAGTCAGTAAGGCAGTGATGGCTCTAGCAGATTGACAGCTTGATTGTTCAGGCGTTTGAGCCATTGTGTTGGCTTTTGCTATATCCTGAGGCCTTTTTTCCTCCAATATTTCACTTCTTTGGTATGCGCTCTGTCAGACGGCTGCCTGGGTGCTGAATCTTCAGTCTTGGCAATGCATATATCTATATGATTTGCAAGGTATTGTGGGCAATGTAGTTCATTCACACCAGACACAGCTGCTGACAATAATTTAGTTGTACTCTTGGGTAAAGCCAATAAGATATTTATTTATGGGGCTATTTCTCCCAACACAGATATGCTTGGTAGCACATAAATTAGGTTACTTGCTTTCAGTGTTAACTTGGAAAAACAAAGTCAAAATCAGGAAAACAACAAATGAAAAGCCACAAAGCAAGAAACAAACTGTTCTTTTCAGGTTAACTTCTGATTACTTCCCACATAGATACAGAAGTGATTCTCTCCTAGCTCACAAGCAATTAGGTAAGGCTTAATTGCTAGCAGTTACCAGCTGAAACCCCTTAGCTGGCTTGCCTTCCACTGTGTGGGTCAAATCCTGCTTCAGGAGCTTTTCTGAGTAGATTAAAGAACAAATTTGTATTTCTTTGTGATGGTTGCTGTACTTTATAACAGAAAGTTACCAACGGAGTTTAGATAGAGAGCAGGATCCTCATCTGCTATTATTCCCCCTTGTTCAACAAGCATAGGTTCAATATCATGGATTGGCACAGATGAATCTCTCAATGGAGCATTTTCAGGAGAATACTTGTTTCCCTGCTGTCTTTCAAGGTTATAGCTAGGGCATAGATCAGTGTTCATACCTGAGCTTCCATTGCTGCTAGAGTTCCTCTCTTTATAGCCTGGCCAGTATGTAATCCAGTTCTTATGTCCAGCCTTCCAATCCAGATCCCTGGACACTGGATCTCTCTTCACATACCTTCTGGCACAGGTCTTAGGGTCCCTTCCACGTGCAGCCGTCTCCCTCACAGGTAGCCTCTGGTGATTCCTAGCTCTGCAGCACCATTCCTCTGGCTTTCCCCAGTCCAATGGTGTATGCTGGCCCTTGGAATACCTCCCAGTATACGTACTGCTTTGGACTCTTCTAGACCTCTCAAAGGCTTTTCTCTTCCTTCTTCCAAAGGGTCTCTTTCCCTCTCTGTCCGTCCGGTTTGGCTTCTGCTTCTGATGATCCTTCAGATGAAACTGATGATCCTTCTCTGGATATCCAAGGTGATCATGAAGATGGTCATCTGTAGAATAAACTCTACTCTTATTCTGCTTAGATGAGTGATCCTCCCTAACACAGCGCAGCTGTGCTGAATCAGGCCCTGCCCTTTGAGATGAGTGCTTAGGGATTACCTCATAGCCCTCCTGATTGAACACACGTTTCCCCACTTCAGCTCCTCTAATGGCTGTTGGAAACCTGGTGCATTCTGGGACTGGTAGTCTTTTATGGGAAAATTCTGTTTTCTTATTTCTACCAGAACTGACAGGTTGCTTGTTCAGAGTCACTTCACCTTTTCTATAGCTCCTTCCTGAGCTATGATAAGCTTCCTTATCACAGCTCGCAGTAGGCTGTAGGTCGTTGTGTATACTGGATCCTGAATTTTTTTGACATGGAGCCCAATACTGGTAGGGGCACGTCTGGGCAGTCCGGTCAGTCCCAAGCAAGATGGGCCTGTTTGGACCCGATTCTGGACCATAGAAACAAAAATGTTCCCTGGTAGCCAGAATCGGGACCGAGGACGGCCTGGCGTGCCACTGCCACCTGCGGGAATGTCTTCCCTGCAGGTGCCCCCAACTCTAGCATTCCCAGCCCCCCTTTTCTCTGCCGCCCGACCCAAGGATGGCTTGCCGTGGCCTGGATTGGGCAGTGGGGACCCCCCCCCCCCCTGCACCTGGCCCCAGGGGGTTCCCCGGGCCCGATCGCAGCCAAAGTGCTGCTTATTCCACTTTTGAGGAGGAATAATCAGCGCGTCCCCACGGGCCCGGCAGCATGTACAGGGCCGTGACCTGAATTGGCCCTGTACGTGCTGCCGGGCTGGCCAGCTCCCACTCTGCCCTGATCCTGTTCCCTCCCACCCCCTGCTGGATCTCCCCATCCTGATGCACAGGACGTACAAGGAGAGCTGGTGGGCGAATTGAGCCCCGATGGCTTGTTGAGCTGCACGTTCTGCCGGGACATGCAGCTCCACAACCCACATTTCTGCATGAGGCCCTTAATCTACAGATTTTTACTAGACGTATCTTATAAAAAGCCACTTTTATTGTATCTAAATTAACTCCTAATTTGCATTGCAGGCCTTGGTATTCTCAGGCTCAGTTCCAGGCAATAATGATCAAGAGATTGGAAATTAGGACCATGAAAAAGATATTCACCTATCGGGCAGATATTCTTCTGGGACAGCTATGTGCTGCTTTGGCGCATAGCTGTCGCTGCCAACCTATAACCCTGGATATTCAATGCCAAGACATATGTGGCTCCGGCATTGAATATCCGTGGTCACTGCACAACACACAAGCCTACAGAAGCTAACTGGGCAGCTACGATATTGAGCTTTTGCTGCACCTATCTTTTACCCATGGGTGCTAATCGGCCAGCAGTGCAATATTGCTGCTGCTCGATTAGCAACTGGTGCTGCCCCTGGAAAGCCCTGGAACGCCCATGACATGCCCTGATGCTAAGTGGTCAGCATCGGGGTGTGTAGCGGAGCTAATCAGGGATATTCAGCGACACTAACCGTATTAGTGCCCCTGAATATCCCTCTAAGCGGCATTAGAAATGAATACAGGATCAAACTCAAAGAGACAAAAAGAGAAATAAGGAAAGCAAAATCAAAGGCAGAGGAAAAGATGGCTAAAGATGTAAAGTGTGGCGACAAAACTTTCTTCAGGTATATTCGGGAAAGGAAGAAGATCAGAGGCGGAATTGCAGGACTCAAAAGTGCTGGGAACGGACTCATGGAGAGTGACATTGAAAAATCGAAATTGTTAAACAAATACTTCTGCTCTGTTTTTACTAAAGAAAATCCTGGAGAAGGACCACCTGTGACTCCCAAATATAACAATGGAAATGAAGTAGATAACACACCATTCACAGAAGATGATGTGTTAGAACAACTTGCTAAACTGAAGGTGGACAAGGCCATGGGACCAGATGGGATACATCCCAGGATACTGAAAGAGCTCAGAGAGGTTCTTGCAGGGCCGTTAAAGGATGTTTTCAACAGATCCTTGGAAACAGGAGAAGTTCCTCAGGACTGGAGAATGGCTGATGTGGTACCTCTTCACAAAAGTGGTGACAGGGAAGAAGTGACAAACTACAGGCCCGTGAGCCTTACCTCGGTGGCGGGAAAAGTAATGGAGGCGCTCCTGAAAGAGTAAATAGTGGACTTTCTCAAAACCAAAAGGTTGCAGGATCCGAGGCAACATGGTTTTACCGAAGGACGATCTTGCCAAACAAATCTTATTGAGTTCTTTGACTGGGTGACCAGAGAACTAGATCAGGGGCATACGATGGATGTCATCTACCTGGATTTCAGCAAAGCCTTTGATACTGTTCCTCATAGGAGACTTATCAATAAACTCAGTAGTTTGGGGATGGGTCCCAAGATGGTAAACTGGATTACAAATTGGTTGACAGACGACAGAAGGTGATGGTAAATGGAGCTCACTCGGATGAAAGGAAGGTGATTAGCGGGGTGCCCCAGGGTTTGGTCCTGGGTCCGGCACTGTTCAATGTATTTGTGAGTGATATTGCTGAAGGACTTAATGGAAAAGTCTGTCTTTTTGCAGATGACACAAAAATTTGCAACGGAGTGGATTATCCCGAGGGAGTGGTTAACATGAAGAAAGATCTACAAAAGCTGGAAGAATGGTCTAATGCTTGGCAATTAAGATTTAATGCAAAGAAGTGCAGTGTCATGCACTTGGGTAGCAGAAATCCAAGGGAAATTTACGCGATAGGGGGCGAGAGGTTGGTGTGCACGGATCAGGAGAAAGACCTTTGTGTGATTATTTCTGAAGATCTCAAGGTGGAAAAACAGTGCAACAAGGCGGTGGCAAAAGCCAGGAGGATGTTGGGCTGCATACAAAGAGGAATTACCAGCAGAAAGGAAGAGGTACTTATGCCACTGTACAAGTCAATGGCGAGGCCTCACTTGGAATACTGTGTTCAGTTTTGGAGACCATATCTTGCAAAGGATGTAAAAAGACTGGAAACTGTTCAGAGGAAGGTGACCAAAAATGATTTGGAGCCTGCGTCAGAAGCCTTATGAGAAGAGACTTGAAGACCTAAATATGTACACTTTGGAAGCGAGGAGGGATAGGGGAGATATAATTCAGACCTTTAAATACTTAAAGAGAAATAATGAACAAACAAATCTCTTCCAAAGGCGGGGAAGCTGTAAAACTCTTGCCATCTTACTGGGCAGACTAGATGGACCATACTGGTCTTTATCTGCTGTCATTTACTATGTTGTGTTTATTTATTTTATTTATTTATTTTACATTTCTTATATACCGCACTATTTACGATCAGCGCGGTTTACATAAAACAAAACAGAATCCGACAATGAACAAGAGTCAGGTCATTACAATGAACAGGAGCAATCAACTTGGATAACGGGGGAAACTATGTACATAAATGGAATACTGAAATTGGTAAACTATGTACACAGATGGGATACTGAAATTGGTAACTGTATATATGTGAGATGGGGTCATTGTGTGTTGTTCGTACCTGGTGGCTGGGGTTCGAGGGAGGCTGTGAGGTATTTAATAAAGAGGAGGTGTTTTAAGGCCTTCCTGAACTGGCTCAAATTGGGGATAGCTCTGATGTGTGGTGGTAAGGAGTTCCAGAGGCTTGGTGCGCTCAGGCTGTAGGCTCTATTTGAAGTTGATATGGCGCATCTTGTCATAGCTTTTGGTATTGCTAGCATGTTGGTTGCAGCAGTTCTTCTTATCCTGTTGGGCATGGGTTGTTGTATGAGGTCACATATTGAAGAAGAGTATAACCCATTGATGGCCTTGAATGTCATCACTAAGATCTTGAAGTTAATCCTGGCTTGGATGGGGAGCCAGTGCAGCTGCATCAGGAGGGGTGTGATGTGCTCTCTCCTTGGAGCTCCTAAAAGGATTCGCGCAGCGCTGTTCATGGCGAGTTGTAAGGGATGTAAGGTTGCTTGAGGGAGACCTTGTAGGATGGCGTTTGCATAATCAAAATGAGGGATGATGAGGGCTTGGTAGATGGTACGGAAGTCACTCAGCTCGAGTAGCGGGCGTATGTGTCTGAGGGATCTGATCTTGAAGTAGATCGCTCTTACTGTTTTTGCTATGTGCTGCTTCATGTTGAGGTTCTGATCCAATGTGACTCCGAGGTATCGTATGGCTGATTTTACTTGCAGCTTGGCGTTGTCTACTTCCAAGTGGTTAGGTGGAATAAACTCAAGATTTCTAGAGATGAATAGGACCTCTGTTTTCTTATGTTGGATGCGCAGATTTTGAGAGAGGAGCCATTCGGATACTGCATTGAAACACTTAGTTAGTGGGGTGAGGTCTGGGCAATCCAGGGATATTGGCAGGTAAAGTAGGACATCGTCGGCGTAAATCATGCAACTCACATTAAAGTGTCTAATGATGTTACATATGGGTTGGATATAAATGTTAAACATAAGAGACGATAGGGAGGATCCTTGAGGGACTCCTTGACTTTGTAGGAATGGCTCAGATGTGGTTCCATTTGCTCGTACGTGTTGCCATCTTCCAGACAGGTAAGACCTGCACCACTCCAGCGCTGTTTCAGTGATGCCTTTCTCTCTTAGCCGAATCAGGAGGATCTCATGGCAGACAGAGTCGAAGGCTGCCGCAATATCTAAAAAGATAAGTGCGAAACCTGTACGTGAGTTGTCAATGCCTGAGATTATGGTGTTGAAGAGAGTGGTAAGTAGTGTTTCCACTCCATGTGACTCTCTGAACCCGTGTTGTGATGGATCTAGAGGTGCATAGGTGTCCACATGATCTTGTAGCTGCCTGTATACTATTTTTTCAATGATTTTAGAGAGCATCGGGATACTGGATATGGGTCTGTAAGACTCGACCTTTAGAGGGTCTAATTTGGTGTCCTTAAGCAGCGGTCTAACAGAGGTCTGTTTGAGCATGGATGGGAACGATCCGGTGCTAAATGATAGTCTCATCATTTTAGCTAAGATTGGGGCAAGGTCAGATCGCAGATCTTTTATCCAGAATGCTGGACATGGATCTGAGTATGAAGTGGAGGTATTTAGGGTAGCAATGGTGTCTTCAATAATTCTCTTAGACGGAGTGGTAAAGGTGGATAGATACGTTGCGCATGCTTGAGCATAAGGGGTGTCCGGTATCACCATCTTGTCGGTTCTGCATAGCTTTGATTGCATAAAGTTGGCATAATCCTGAGGGTGTATAGATTCTGTGCGCTCAGGGGTCGGTTCTCTGGCAAGAGATTTGACCAGGTTAAAGAGGTCGTGCGGCTTGTTTAATGAACGTTTCAGAGTGTTGGTGTGATGTTGTTTCATTTTGTCTGTTACAGCCCTGCGATGAGTGTGTAAGAGTTGGATGTATGCTGCTTGATCGCTGCTGGTACGTGATTTCCTCCAGCGTTTTTCCGATCTTCGTAGGAGGGTTAAAGACGCCTTTAAGTCAGGTGTGAACCAAGGTGCGGATGGTCTTTTCTTTGAGGCTTTAGTCGTGGGAGGGCGGATTGCGATCGCGCTGAGCTTGCTGTTCCATGTGGAAATTAGGACATCCAGGTCTTGTGAGGTATTGTCAAGGAGAGGGTTTATTTCATCCAGGATGCGTTCTTTGTTAAACGGGTGAAAACGTCTGGCATTTGAGGTTGTGATTGTTTGTTCGTTCGTGATGGACCTTTGTGACCTGGTAAACCATGTAAATGCCTTAGAATATTGGGCCCATCATATCTAATGTAGGGTGTAGTACCTTGGTGAGCTTCCAAGCCCTGGGCATCGGGGAGGTCTTCCAACAAAACAACTGAAGCAGCTTCAGGAATAAAAGAAACTTTATTTAGGACAGTGATTCAAAACATAAAAGAGAGGTCTGCCATACCTTGCAGACACAGTAAAGTAAGAAAGAGTTCCTATGCTTCTTTCTGGCCTGGGCCTCTCTGATTTTCCTCAACCCAGGGTTTTTATACCTTCTAATTGCATGCTGACTTCATGGCTAGGTTCCCTTACTCTGGTTTTGTTAAGGTGGTTTGGTGGGAGAATTTGATTAAGGAGGACTTCTCATATACTTTCCTTTACATATGGCCTGCAGAATGGGTTGGACCATTCACAGTTTGTGAAAATCCTAAAGAAGACATGGATATGAGAAAGTTATGATGACTTTCAGCAAGGGCTGTTGAAGGCACATTTCATAATGGAACAACCAAGTGCAATCTGGGACGTCAAAGCCAGGACATATGAAACAAAAAAACAGGTATGTGCAAGTTCAGGCATGATTTAGGAAAGTGGACATGCCCGACATGCACGTATCTCAAATGTCTCTATAGACGTCCCCAGAATAATACATCAGAACCAAGACATCTAATAGCATATTGGTTAGAATGATAGCTTAAATGCAGGTTGAACAGGGTTCAAATCCCAGTGTGAGCCTTTGTGATTTAAGGCTTTTCACTTATTTCTCCATCTTCTCTAGATGTTTTTAAGGTGAAAACAAGCACTTTCTTGATGCCTATTCATGCCTGGAGCAAGTATAAACATTGACGTGCCTGCAGATGTCTCCGAGATCAAATGTGCCTACTTGGATGTCCCTGCACTGGAGATGTCTGCGAACGTCATTTGTGGAATGGCTATGGAGACGGATCCATGATTTTGATATCAACATACACGTCTTCAGATGTTCAAATCATGACTAAACCTTTTAAAATGATCCTCTTGGTCTACATGAAGGTTAAAATCACCTAAAAAAAGCATGCTTGTTTCCTTCATCAGCACCTCTGAAAAAACATAGTAGTCTAAAACATAAGAAATGCCATACTGGGTCAGACCAAGGTCTCATCAAGCCCAGTATCCCATTTCCAACATTGGCCAATCCAGGACACAAGTACCTGGCAGGTTCCCAAAAAAGGCACAAAGATTCCATAATGTTTGTCCCGGGGCAAGCACTAGATTTCCCGATTCTCTGGTTTATGGACCTTTCCTTCAGGAACTTGCCAAACCCTTTTTAAAACTGGCTACACTAACAGTTTTTACTATATCTTCCAGTAATGAATTCCAGAGTTTGATTACGCATTGAGTGAAAAAATATTTTCTCTGATTAGTCTTAAATGGGTTTATATTATAGCTTCATTTTTGGTGGTGTAAACAACCGATCTACATTTACCCCTTCCACGCCATTCATTAATTTATAGACCTTTTCTAATTCTGTTATATCCTTTTAAAGATATGGTGACCAGAACTTTACACAATATTCATGATGCAGTCACACCATACGATATAGAGTGTCGCCCCCGCCTGGCCAGGTAGGTAACTGGTAGCAGGTGAGGTCGCCTTTTGGCTTTAAAATAAGATTCCCTCAAAATGGCTGCCAGGAGGGCTGCTGGGAATTGTAGTCCTATATTAAAGCAAGGAGTTGTGACTCAAGGGTTCAGGCGTAAGACAGAGAAATTTATTCAATGTATTCAGGGGTTCCTTCATACACAGGACGCGAGGGGTAAATTATATAAAGGAGGTTTTTAATCCACAGTACAGCTTCAAAAAGAAACAGGAATAACTTTGCTTTCTATTCCAAACTTCAAAGAAACAGGCACAATCTTGCTTGTAAATCAAAATTGCCACTTTCCAAAACTTTTAAACTCTTAAAGGTTTTCTCCTTTGCAGGAACAAACTTCTGGCAGCAAAATAAACTTTTAAATGTCCCTTGAACAGTTACATCCAGCTCTCAACCTTATCAGTTGAACTCAGCTGTTTCTTTCAGTTGTGACGTCTTCAGAATTAGGCTGCTTCCTAAGCACGACATACATACAATTGCTCTCTAGGACTCTTCCACATCAGAGACCTGACATATAGCACATTTTAAATCCATGGTACTGTTCTCCACACTTGTTATGTCCATTTCCTCTACACTAGCTCTCTCACTTACATCAAAAGGTATCTGAACAGAGAGCTGGCTATTTTCTTTCTCTATTAGTTCATTTAACTTCTTAAGTAGAGCCTGCTTTTGCAGTAGCTCTTCTGTTAAGTGAGCTACTCGGTGCTTGGATAAACTTTCTCCCTTTATCCTGGTACTTTGTCTATAACTAGAATTAGCTTTCCCTTCTATAGCTAAGTCTCGTGGGCATTTCCTGTCTAGGAATTGAGAAGGACACACTTGCCTTGATTCTGAGGTATTTAGAAACTCTCTCTGCTCTGCAAGCCAGTCATGCTGTCTCTCAACTGCAGCACCTTCGTTTGCTTGCACCAGCCTCTCGTTTCTTGCTCCCTCAGCTGTGCTTGGCAATCTCTCATCAAGCTTCTCTCTTCGGCTTCCAGTGTTTCTTACACTCTGCCTTTCATGCTCTGCAAGCACTCTCTCACTTGCTCTCCATGCTCCTTGTCTTTCTCCTTGTCCTTCTCTTCCCTTGCTGCTTCTCCGTCTCAAGAGTGGCACCTTCTTACCACTTCTCATTCCTCTTCTATCTGTGTTACTGCATATCAGCTTTTTAAACTTTCCTTCCTCCTGAGCCCAGGGCCGGCCCGTCCATTGAGCAAGAATGTTTTTTGCACAGGGCCCCGCGTTTCAGGGGGCCCCGCGCAAAGAACATTCTGCTTTTTTTTTAAATTAAATTTAAAAAAAAAAACTGTCTCTGGCTGCTGCCGCGTCCGTCGCAGCAGCGGCAGAATGGCGTGTCCCGCGGGGCCCCTTCTCCTCGTCGAGCCCTCTGCAAGGGCTTTCAGATTTGCGAAGGGAGAGTGCTCCCTCGCGTCTCTGTAAAGCCCACAGGGGCTAATGGGAAATTTCCCATCTGCCCCTTTAGACGCGAGGGGCTGATGGGAAATTTCCCATTAGCCCCTGCGGGCTTTACAGAGACGCGAGGGAGCACTCTCCCTTCGCGAATCTGAAAGCCCTTGCAGAGGGCTCGACGAGGAGAGGGGGCCCCGCGGGACACGCCATTCTGCCGCTGCTGCGACGCACGCGGCAGCGGCAGCAGCTAGAGCCAGGTTTTTTTTTTTTTTTAATTTGCCGAAAGGGAAGGGAAGGGAAGGGGGGGGGGGGCTGATGGAGGCTGTCTGGAAATGTGCAAGGGGGGGGGGTTAGGACTGGAAATGTGCAAGGGGGGGGGGTTAGGACTGGAAATGTGCAAGGGGGGGTTAGGACTGGAAATTTGCAAGGGGGGGGGGGTTAGGACTGGAAATGTGCAGGGGGGGTTAGGAGTGGAAATGTGCAAGGGGGGGGGGTTATGACTGGAAATGTGCAAGGGGGGGGGGGTTAGGACAGGAAATTTGAAAGGGGGGGTTAGGACTGGAAAAGAGCAAGGGGGGGGAGTTATGACTGGAAATGTGCAAGGGGGGGGGGTGAGGACTGGAAATGTGCAGGGGGGGTTAGGACTGGAAATGTGCAAGGGGGGGTTAGGACTGGAAATGTGCAAGGGGGGGGTTAGGACTGGAAATGGGCTGGAGGGGGGGTTACGACATGAAATGGGCTAGGGGGGGTTAAGACTCCTAATGTGCTGGGGCTGATGGAGGCTGACTGTAAATGGGGTGAGGGGGTGTTAGGACTGGAAATGGGCTGGGGGGGTTTAGGACTCGAAATGGGCTAGGGGGGGTTAAGACTGCTAATGGGCTGGGGCTGATGGAGGCTGACTGGAAATGGGCTGTGGGGGGTTTAGGACTGGAAATGGGCTGGGGGGGTTAAGACTGGTAATGGGCTGGGGGCTGATGGAGGCTGTCTGGAAATGGGGTGATGGGGGGGTTAGGACTGGAAATGGGCTGGGGGGGTTAAGACTGGTAATGGGCTGGGGGTTGATGGAGGCTGACTGGAAATGGGGTGATGGGGGGTTAGGACTTGAAATGGGCTGGGGGGGTTAAGACGTAATGGGCTGTGGGCTGATGGGGGCTGTCTGGAAATAGGGTGATGGGGGTTAGGATTGCTAATGGGCTATGGGGGGGTTAGGACTGCTAATGGGCTATGGGGGCGCTAGGACAGGAAAAGGGCTGATGGGGAGGGGTTAGGACTTGAGGTGGGCTGATGTGGTTAGGACTAGTAATGGGCTGTGGGCTGATGGGGGGGGGGTTAGGACTGGCAATGGGCTATGGGGGGCTGACTGGAAATGGGCTGATGGGGTTAAGACTGGAAGTGGGCAGATGGTGGGTTAGGACTGGTAATGTTATAAAGTGGGGGATTAAACTGAAAATTTCTTGATGTGGTGCTAGGAAAGGAAATTGGTTGGGAGATTGCTATGACTGGAAATGGACTGAGTGGACGGGGAGGCTTGAACTGCAAATAGCTGATGGGGAGGGAGCTTGGAATGGAAATGGGCTGTGAGGGAAGGGAGCTAGAACTGAAAATGGGCTGATGGAGCAGCTAGGATAGGACTGGAAATGGGCTGTTGGGGGGAGCTAAGATTGGAAATGTGCTGTGGTGGGGGCTTGAATTGAAATGGACTCATGGAGGGGCTAGAACTGGAAGTAGGCTCATGGGGGGGCTTGGACTGGAATTGGGCTGAGTGGAGGGGAGCTAGGATTTGACATGGGCTGATGGTGGGGCTAGGAAATGACTAGAAATGGGCTGATGGGGGGCTAGGATTGGAAATGAGCTGATGAAGGGACTCAGACTGAAAATGGATGGGGGAGCTAGGACTGGAAATGGGTTGATGGGGGGCTAGGACTGGAAATGGGCTGATGCAGGGACTAGAAGGGAATGGATGCTGGGTGAGACTGGAACTAGAAGGGAGCTGATGTTGGGGGAGGATTAGAATGGGATGGGGCTGGGAGAGTAAAATGGAGAGGGGAAAAATATTTTGTGTGGGAGGGATGAAAAATCTACAATTGGCCGGGTATTGGGAAAGTAAGTGGGGATTGAGGATGGAGGGGTAAAATTTGTGTGGATGAAATAAGAATGAGGAAAGAGCAAAAGGATAAAGATTAGTATGTTAAAGCAGATGTAGAGAGAGAGGATGGAAAGAAAACTAGAAGAGAGAAGAAAGGACAAATGGACAGCAGACGATGGAGAGTTAGCAGAAAACATGAAGAAACCAGAAGAAAGTGGCTGGAGCAATTGCAACTGAAAAAAAATGCACAAAAGGTAGAAATATATCTCTTTATTTTGAATTTATTAACTGGAATATGAAAGCTCTGGGAAATGTGCATCATTAACGTCTGCGCTTTGTTTGGTACAAGAGGAAATTGATTTATAGTTTTATTTCTACAGTGTTGTTGTACATTCCAAGTTTGGCTTTTGGGGTTCCCAGTTTAATTATTGCCTTCCTGTTTCTAAATTGCGATTCCTTGTTTGGTGATGGTCTATGTTCTGCATGTGTAACTGAGCTGAGGTATTCTGTTTATGTAATTCCTATTTGACATTGCCACTTGTTCTCTTTCCCCAGTATTCTCTGAAATGTACTGGTTTAATATTTGCAGTGTTTCCTTTTGATAGGTAGGGTCTGGTGCTTTGTGAGTCCTGGTAATGCTGTCAGGATACAGCGGGTTTGCTATGGGTTCTAAATGGGCAGCGTTTGTAGTAGTTCCTAATGTGCCTGGCGGTTGGCACTGGATTATAGTAATGTAGAAATCTTTTAGTCTTTCTTTATCCATACACTCATTAAGAGACATGTTTACTAAAAGTTAGTGTATGGTAACATTATGCAAATATTTATGCAAATAAGGCCACTTATGCAAATGAGGCCCCGCACCGAGTCTCCGCACATGGCCCCGCACCCCCCTTGGGCCGCCCCTGCCTGAGCCACACCTTGCTCCCAGCACATGTGACTAGGGTCAAGCTTCTCCCTGACGTGCTGCTGTGGGCGGGGCTTAGGGATGACTATTCTCTGAGTCACAGACTCTTGGTTACTAGGGAAACCCTTGATACATTCTGCCTTAAAGTGACAGGACTCATTTTCCTGTGTATTTCTAGGTTCAGCAGTGGTTTCCTCACCACAAGAGTCATTATAATATCCTTCCTCCATTCCTTTCCTTATGATTCTCATCATTATATTTGCTTTCTTGGCTGCTGCAGCACATTGGGCAGAAGGTTTCAACATATTATCCACGATGATGCCTAAATCTTTTTTCTGAGTAGTGGTTTCTAATGTGGAAGCTTGCATCATGTAATAATAGTTTGGGTTGTTCTTTCCAAGGTGCATAACCTTACACTTGCCCACATTAAATTTCATCTGCCATTTGGAAGTCCAGTCTTCCAATTTACCAAGGTCCTCTTGCAATTTTTCACAATCCTTTTGCATTGTAACAACTTTGAATAATTTTGTGTCATCTGCAAATTTGACCGCTTCACTTGTTATTCCTATTTCCAGGTAATTTATGAATATGTTAAAAAGCAGCGGACCCAGCACAGATCCCTGGAGTACTCCACTATTCAGCTGTCTCCATTTAGAAAATTGGCCATTTAGCCCTACTCTCTGCTTTCTATCTTTTAACCAGTTCCTTATCCACAATATTACACTGCCTCCAATCTCATGACTTTTTAATTTTGCCAAGAATCTCTCATGAGGGACTGTAGTGATTATTAGTAGCACAAAAAATAAGTTAGTTAGGCTCTCAGTTATGTCCAGGAGAAATTGGCTACTGATACCCAGCCCGAAGTTCTGCGAGTTATTCTGGCAATGAGCCACAAAAGAAGTCTGCTTTGTAGATATATACGTATATTAGATTTATTATGGACAGCCAAGTAGAAAAATATACAAACATATAAAGCTAAAGATATATAATTAGAAACACGAGGTAGAAATTTGTTGCGACACAGATTTACAATTGGACAAAGTAAAAAATCACTAATTAGTAACCAGACGTCACTGATTCGCTCTGCACTGAGAAAAGTTATGAAATAAGTTTTAGCTAACCCTTGCCCATCCGGAGGAGGAGAGAGATAAGTCGGTACCTTAGCTTCGTCTGTCACTTGGGGCTGATGTCTGGAGCAGCACGTCCAAGGAGGCAGCTAAGCTAGATAACGCAGCCTACAGCCCTTTCGGAGGTGAGCCGCGGTAGAACACAGCACCGAAGGTATCTGTGGAAGTCTTATCTCAGTCCTTTGGAGAACGGCCTTGCCCACATGTAGTGTGGCTGTCTTGCAGACAGATCAGGTAGCAGAAACCAGGCAAGCAGTGCTCAAACAGCAAAAAAACCTGTGTAAGTACTGTGTAAGTTATTCTGTGCAGATTGTATTATTCTTTGTGATGATTCTCCGTCATAGGTCCGTCGTTCAAAAGATCTCTAAGCATAGACAATTCTGCTGTGGTTTTAACACTGTTGTGTGTTAGCTGTGTGTGTAACAGAAATATTAAAATGTTTCTGTAAAACATGTTGGGGATCTAGTGACACAAAGACTTTCTGTGTGACAGTCTGAGACTGTGTGATCAGGAAACCAGGCGTATCCTGTAGCATGACACCAGAAGGTGGGCCAGGCTCAATCAATCTGGCAACTTCGGATCCCGCTAACATCAAAATCAGGAAATGGACCTTCAAAGTTTGGTTTTCCATCTGTAAAATAGAACAAATAGGCTATCCTGCCTCATGGTTAGTATCACTCACTTCATCAAGAGGTTCTTCAGGAAGGAGCTTACTGGGATGACACAGTCTAAGCTGATTAATGTGGACCCATTTAAGGGAGCCTTCCCTTTCAGTAGTTGTCTTCATTTGAATTTGATAAGTAACAGGGGAGGCTTTATCCACAATAGGAAATGGACCGTTCCAGCTAGGTAGAAATTTACAGTCTTTGACCTTATTCTTACCAAAATTGTAGTAGAATACCTTATCACCAATCTGGTATTCTTTAGAGGTAGTCCTCAAATCATAGTAGGCTTTTCTACCCCTAGCAGCAGTGTCCAAATTCTTTTGGGCAAAGGCACTTTGCAAGTGTTGTCTTAAGTTGGCAACATATTCATGAGCAGTTGTAGCAGACACGAGGTTCACGTCATTAGTCCTGTAAAGAAGATGAAGAGGTAAAACCATGTCCCTACCTGTCATCATCTCAAAAGGAGACACACCAGTAGCACGATGACGAGTGGCTCTGAGAGCCATCAAGACCAAGGGCAGCTTGATGTCCCAGTCCTTCCCAGAGGGAGAGACATATTTCTTCAAGATACTGATGATAGTTTCATTTGCTCTCTCCACCTGTCCAGAGGATTGTGGATGATAAGCAATATGGACTTTGGCTTTCACTCCAAGTAACTTCCACAGATGCTTGATGACTTGTCCTGTGAAGTGGGAACCCTGGTCAGATTCCACTCACATGGGTAGGCCCCACCTGCTGAAAACATGGTTTAACAACAAGGTGGCCGTGGTCTCGGTGGTACAGTTGGGTGCTGGGATGCACTTGACCCACTTGGTAAATAAGCAGGTAGTGGTCAACATATATTTGTTGCCTCGAGAGGATCGGGGCACGGGGCCGATCCAATCAATTTGGAGCTCAGACCAAGGCATGGTCAGACCTTTGTTTCTCAAAGGTGCTCTATGAAAAGGAGCTGCAGGTTGAAATCTGCAACAGGTCAGACAACCTTTAGTATACAATTGGACATCTTGGTACATGTGGGGCCAGTAGGCCACTTGTTACAACATGTCATAGGTTACTCTGTCACCTCTAAGACCGGCACAAGGCTCGTTGTGAGCGTGTTGCAACATAACTCCACGGAAGGCCCGAGGTACCACCCATTGCACAATACCATGCTTACTTGTCCAAATCAACAGATCTTTCTGGAGGTGGAACATGTCCTTGGAAATGTAGAGGATCCTCAGTTCCTCATTGTCCTGACAAGCCTCCAGAGTTAATGGGTGTTCCTGGGGGTTTAGCAGAAAAGAGTAGAAACGTCCGAGAGTAGGATCTTGTTTCTGGACTTGCACGAGGTCAAGATCTATGATCTCGCTACACCATTGAACCACAGGGGGCATGGTGGGTAGTTGGGCTTGTCGCCTGGTAACCACCTTCACAGTTCAGAGCCCATTGGTCTCGGGGGCCTCCAACTGCCAGAGGTCTCCAGAGATAGCACCCTCCTTGGCAAGCTGATCAGCAAGATCATTTCCAATCTTGTCAGGATTGTCAACACGGGAATGACCTTTCACGTTCTTCCAGTAGATGGTCATGTCATTTTCATGAGTTACCTTGTCCAGGGCCAGAATTAATTTGGCATGTTTGACAAGTTTCCCTTTGGAATTCAGCTTATTGTTAGATTTCCAAATGGGTAAGTGGGAAACAAAATTCTGTCGGACACAGTCTGAGTCAGTACAGATGGTTAGGGTGTGAACCCCTCCCTGAGCAGCAGACTGGAGCGCTGCCAGTGCTGCAGCTAGCTCAGCATGCTGATTAGTCTTGGTACCCAGACGGTACTTCACGGGTTCACAAGGGTAGTTCTGGTTCCAAACTACACTTATACCTGCTACCAGTTCATGGTCAGGCTCTCGACGGTAAGCACAACTGTCCACATACACTTTGGGGTAGCCTTTACAGAGGTTCTCATCATAAGGATGATGACGAGAAGGCTCAGGTGCAAATGACTCCATGTCTGTGTCTAAATTACCCACTAATGTTCTCTGGCAGTGCAATCGTGCAATTCAGCCAGGCCCTGTGTGGTGGCATCCTTGCAGTTTTGAGCATACCTGACCTCTAGGGGCCATCCCTGAATAGCTAAGGTCCAGGAAACAATGCGGCTGTTCGACACTTGTCCTGATTTAATCCGATCACTGCCTAGGAACTTGATGGGTTGGTGATGGGTCTCAACAACCAACCTCTCACCTTGGATATAACTGCAGAAATATTGGAGGGCCCAGACTGTGGAAAACAAGGATTTCTCACAGTCAGAGTATTTCTTCTCTACTTCCGTTAGAGTTTTGCTGGCATTGGCAATAACTTTCCTATCTGTGTCATGCATCTGATACAGAATAACACTCATAGAGTCATTGGTGAAACCTAGTTCCACAAAGAACTCTCTGCCACTCTCTGGATAGGCAAGACAGGGAGCTCGACTCAAAGCAGCCTTCAGCTCTTTTACAGCTGCCTCTTGGTCGGGAATCCATGCCCAAGGTTCATCTCTTTTGAGGAGTTTGACCAGGGGTTGGGAAATCTCCGCATATTGGTCCACAAATTGGCGGGAATAATTGCAAACACCCAAGAATGAGTGCAGCTCACTCACATTGGTTGGACGTTTGAGTTGTTGCAAGGCCGCAATTCTTTTCCTTTGAGGCCGCAGTCCATCAGCAGAAACTTCGTAACCCAAATAATTGAGGGATTTCCAGCACCATTGGCCTTTTGACAAGGGCAGCTTTGCTCCCGCAGCTTTCAGTTGCTGGAAAACATGCTCTATTTCTTGCAAATGGTCAGTAAAACTGGTGTTCTTCACCAGAATGTCGTCTGCAGAGACAAGGGTGCCTCTAGTCTCAGCATCAGGCAAAGCCTTATGCAGGAAAATATTGAAGTCTGCTGGTGCATTCAGATACTCAAACGGTGTCCGATTCCAAGTATATTGTCGCCTACCAAAGGTAAAAGCCAGCTTATGTTGGTCTTCTGGATGGACAGGTATAGTCCCAAAATCCTGAGGCCAGATCCAGGCTTGTAAAGTACTTTGCGCCTTTGATAGTGGCTAAGTTCTGTTCCAGATGTGCCATAGGCCATCTGGATAGAGGTACCTTTTTATTGAGCTGGCGATAGTCCAAAGCTAAGCGCCAGCTAGAGTTTTTCTTGATGACAGGTACACAGCGGGGCATTGTAGGTACTGTTGCATTGGCGTATAATTCCCTTTTGTTCTGGAGACTTGATGATTTCCTGAACAGATTCATAGGAGGCAATGGAATTTTATACTGTCTCACAAAGACGGGTTTACTGTTTGGATCCGTAGGAATACGGGTGACATGTAGGTCGGTGAGACCACAGTCATAGGTGTCAGTGGCAAACAGGTTCTTATGTCGGTACAGCAGTTCTTTTAATTGGGCCCTTTCTGACTCATCAGTTCAGGCGTCTGCTTCAGCAAGTTTTCCCACAACCATTTCGTCAAATCCCAGAACAGGTTTGTTCGGGGGTATTTCAACCTTCTCCTCAATCTCATCTTGGAGAGAGGAGACCTCGATGGCTTGGACAGCATGGGACTCTCCCTCCTGGTGGGTGAGGGAACTAACAGCCTCATCAAGTTTACTTGACAAAATCAGATGGTCAGACTCTAGGTCCACTTGAGAGGTCACTGCACTATGTGGCCAGACAAACTGTAAGGTGAGGAGGCCTCGGGGTGAGGATCTTACACACCCAGGGGTTCCCCCCACCCCTTCACAGATGTTCCAGGGAACAGGGGCTTCCCCAATAATCTGGAGACTCAATTACACACTTGGGAATGATTCTCCCACTAGGAATCCCAAACGAGCCCCCATGATGTAGGGATTATTAGTAGCACAAAAAAATAAGTTAGTTAGGCTCTCAGTTATGTCCAGAGGAAACTGGCTACTGATACCCAGCCCGAAGTTCTGTGAGTTATTCTGGCAATGAGCCACAAAAGAAGTCTGCTTTGTAGATATATATATTAGATTTATTATGGACAGCCAGGTAGAAAAATATACAAACATTGTGAGAGATAGTGAGTGATAGCTACCTCATATGACTCTATTAGGCAGCTGCCTAGGGTGTTAAGATTTTAGTTGCCTTTGATACAAAAAGAGTCTTGTAGTCAAGTGGTAAGGCAAAAGTAATATTAGGGCTTTATTCCCTGCCCTGAGGGGATATTCCTGGGATACAACAAACAATATGAAACAAAAGAACTGCTGCACAGAAAATATCTTCTTTCCTTCAGGCACCATCAGCTGGTTGCTTTGCACACGCTCAACATAAAGATACAATATCAGATAAACAAATTGTACAATCCATGGGCACAGGGTCAGAATTATAGCTGCTGTTCTCCCACTGCGTTAACTCAGAGTCACTTACAATTGCATATGGGTCACACTCTTCACAGCTGCTGTCTTCCTTAAAACTCTCCTGTGAGTCATGGGCTAACCTTTCTAGAAAGGGCTCTTTAAATCCAGGGCTCTGAATGCCTGGTATATTAAAAGCTTCCTTCTGGCTTTCCCTTCTTCTCCACGCTGGTGGAATTACTGTGTAACTTTCAGTATCAAAGTTACTTCTGGTGCCATGCCCTTGCCTTTCAAACCAAACAGAACTTCTTGCCTTTTCTTTAGCAAAGCTAGGTTCCCACCTCTTAGCTGTGGTTCTGTCTCTTGTATCTGGGCTTCTGGCAGCTCTCTCCTGGGCTCTCCAACTACCAGGAATCCTAGCAGGGTCCTTGGCACGCTGCTGGCTGTTTCCTGCTCTGCTGCCACACCTACTGCTTCCTTTCCTCAGTGGATTTCCTCCAGCATGACGTGTGTTCACTGGATGCTGGCTTAGTCCTCCCAGGTCGCTGCCCCTACTGGGCTTCCCTGGTTCTACCCTGCAGCTTTTATCCTTGTTCTCTTTGCATGCTGCCTGGGTTTCTGAGAACAGGTGTTCCTGATTAGCCTTCCTGCTTCTAGCTACGTCAGGACTAGTGCAAGGACATTTTACTCTAATGCCTTTCTGCTTTTCTTGTGCTGAGTTTGTTTGCTGCTCAGCTAATTCTACATGAGCTGGGTTTGTTTGCTGCTCAGCTAATTCTACATGAGCTGAGTTTGCCTGCTGCCCAGCTGATTCTGAGATAAGTTCCTTACTTTCCCTTAACTCCATGGGCTCTGTGCCAGCTGCTGTGTCACAATATATAACTAAAGATATATAATTAGAAACATAAGGTAGAAATTTGTTGCAACACAGAATCACAATTAGACAAAGTAATAAATCACTAATTAGTAACCAGACGTCACTGATTCGCTCTGCACTGAGAAAAGTTATGGAATAAGTTTTAGCTAACCCTTGCCCATCCGGGGGAGGAGAGAGATAAGTCGGTACCTTAGCTTCTTCTTTCGCTCAGGGCTGATGTCTGGAGCAGCACGTTGAAGGAGGCAGCTAAGCTAGATAACACAGGCTACAGCCCTTTCGGAGGCGAGCCGCGGTAGAACACAGCACCGAAGGTATCTGTGGAAGTCTTATTTCAATCCTTTGGAGAACGGCCTTGCCCACACGTAGTGCGGCTGTCTTGCAGACAGATCAGGTAGCAGAAACCAGGTAAGCAGTGCACAAACAGCAAAAAAAACCTGTGTAAGTTCTTCTGCGCAGATTGTATTATTCTTTGTGATGATTCTCTGTCATGGGTCTGGTGATTGGTTGGCACAAGCCAGTCCGAGGTGTTCTCAGCAAATCAGGAGGTAGATGACAGGCATCGTCTTGCAGACAAAGGATCCATAGTAAGAGGTCATGCTGAGAAAACAGTATGTAGTTTTCTGGGCATAGGTATAAGTGTCCAAGGCCAGTAGAATCAGCTATAGATAAGCACCGGAGAAGCAGATGTTCTTGCATGTGGGCAGTGAATTAGCCAGGGACAATGGAAATGCTGTGCAAGCAGTTGCTTGGAGGTCAAGTCTGTAGCTGAACACAGCAAAAGTGTAGTGAGGAATCCATCTTGTCTGATCAGCTTGGTTCAGGCCTGAGCTGTTCAGCAGGCCGGAGAACTGCAGGTGTAGACTTGCAGGGGTACCAGCCCTACAGGGACCTTGTCACTTTCTGATATACTAAAAATCCAGATATACTATATTAACTGGCTCACCTTGATCTACCTGTTTATTCACACCTTCAAAGAAATATAACAGATTAGTAAGACAAGACATTCCTTAGCTAAATCCATGTTGGTTTTCTCCCTTTAAACCATGACTATCTACATTTTCAGTAATTTTATTCTTTATAATACTTTCTACCATTTTGCCCGGTAATGATGTCAGGCTCACTGATCTGTAGTTTCCTGGATCACTCCTGCAACCCTTTTTAAATATTGACCATTCTTCAGTCTTCCAGTACTACAGATGACTTTAATGATAGTTCACAGATTACTAATAGTGGGTGTGCAATCTCATATTTCAGTTCTTTGAACACCCTCGGCTGTATACCATTTGATCCTGGTGATTTACTACTTTTCAATTTATCAAATAGTTATAATACATCTTTCCAGTTTACCGATATTTCTTTCAATTCTTCTGATACATCACCTTTAAATACCATTTCAGGCATGGATATCTTCCCTACATCTTCTTCAGTAAAGACCGAAGCAAAGAACTCATTCAGACTCTCCGCTATGGCCTTGTCCTCTCTTAGTGCCCCTTTTACCCCTCTATCATCCAATGATCCAATTGACTCTCTCACAGGTTTTTTGCTACAAATATACTTAAGAATGTTTTAATTATGTGTTGTTGCTTCTGTTGCATTTTTTTTTCAAATTCTTTCTATGCTTGCTTTATCAATGCCTTGCATCTAACTTGCCAGTGCTTATGTTGTTTCCTGTTTTCATCATTTGGCTGCTTTTTCCATTTCCTGAAAGATGCTTTTTGGGCTGCAACAGCCTCTCTGACCTCACTTTTAAACCATGCTGGCAGTTTTTTGGCCTTCCTTTCATTTTTCTGAAAATGTGGAATACACATGGTCTGGGCTTCCAAGATAGTAGTTTTAAACAACACTCATGCTTGATGTAAACTTTTAACTTTTGCAACTGCTCCATTTCATTTTTTCTTAAGTATTTTCCTCGTTTTATCATAGTCTCCCTTTTGAAAGTTAAAAGGTAGTACTGTGGATTTCCTTGTCGTTCTGCTTCCATTTATTAAATCAATGCAATCATGCTATGATCACTATTGCCAAGTGGCCCCAACACCCTTATCTCTTGCGTCAGATCCTGTGTTCCTCTAATGATTAGGTACAAAATAGCTTCCCCTCTTGTTGGTTCATGAATCAGCTGCTCCAAGAAGTATTCATTTATTTAATCTAGAAATTTAATCTCCCTGGCATGTCCTGTTGTGACATTGACCTAGTCAATACCAGGATAATTTAAGTCACCCATTATTACTGTGTTGTAACGTTTGTTAGCTTCCTTTAATTTTCTGCGGTTACATAGAACAGTATGATAACTTATCTACAGAGTTGGTGGGTGCTTTGTTAGAGCAGGGTAGATGCAATGGGGGAAGGGGTTGGGTAGGGAGGAAATGGGAGTTATATATGTTTTTAGACTTCTATCATTTGTATACAAGCATTTTAGAGGCTGAATTTTGTTTATATGAATCTAGTTATCAGTTGATAGGGGTAAATAGGAATCTTTCAGCGCTGTACTTAAGGGCATCTGGGTTACTTTTATCTTTATTGGAATATCTCTGTTGGGATGCTCTAACTTCCCTGTTTTGATAGTATCCCTCAAGAATACATTCTTCTGAACCATGCGCTCTTGCGCGACTGTTGGCTTTCCCCTATTATCTAGTTTAAAAGCTGCTCTATCTCCTTTTTAAAGGTTAATGCTAGTAGCCTGTTCCTTCCTGGTTAAGGTGGAGTCCATCTCTTTGGAAAAGCCCCTCTCTTCCCTAGAATGTTCCCCAGTTCCTAAAGAATCCAAAACCATCTTTGCACCATCGTCTCATCCACGCATTGAGACTTTGGAGCTCTGTCTGCCTTTCGGGTCCTGCACATGGAACGGGAAGCAATTCAGAGAATGCTAACCTGGAAGATCTGAATTTCAGTTTCCTACCTAAAAGCTTAAATTTAGCCTCCATGACTTCTCTCTCATGCTTTCCTAAGTCACTGGTACCAACATGTACCAAGACAGCAGGCTCCTCCCCAGCACTCTCTAAAACATTGTCTAGGTGACACGTGAGGTCCACTACCTTCACACCAGGCAGGCATGTTACCAGACGATCCTCACGTCCACCAGCCATCGAGCTAGCCAACTAGGAGGACAGTAAACTGTGCAATTACCTAATTAGGGCTCACGAGCAAAATGGCTTCAAATGAAGTACCGCAACACAAATTTGACGAGATAAATTAAGAGAGTCTTTTAAAATATAATCACCCCGCCACCTCTTCTATATGTCTGGTGTGTAGCTTCCCAGGCATAGCAGGGTGAACAACATTGATTGATTAACACTGTCACAGAATCTGATAACCATGACTCAGTGACACACAGCAGATCACACCTCATGTCAGAAATAAGTTCATAAATTATCACAGGCTTTTTTCACTGATCAAGCAATATGAGCACAATTTCAAGCCACTCACGTACTAGACTATCCTGCGGAAGGTAATCATGGGTTATTATTGGGACTGGGAGGCATTCCCTCTTTCTGTGTGAATAAAAAAGAAGATATGCATAACGACTTCTCCCCCATATAAACAATAGGTTCATTGACTTCATAGACTCAATAGCACACATGTTCATTACTACAATTAAAATAAAATAATAAAAACTCTTCCGGAAAGGCAAGCATTATTTCAACACTAAAACGAAAAAGTAAGGATTCAATATTAAACTAAAGTAGCAAAATAAAAGCGTTGACAACATAATAGGAATCTTTGACCAATAGATAGCATATACCAGAGACAATGACTAGTGCCTAGTAAACAGATGGAACTTAAAATACTGTTGGTTGTTTGGCTGACTGCAACAAATAGCTTTCTTCTCTTCCTCTCTTCCTCACTTTCATTTCATTGCATTTTTTCTCCTGTACTACATCATCAATACAAGAATGCCTGGTGCGGTGTGCAAAGTACGCTTTCTGTAACAAAAACACAGATGCATGTCCCTCTAAAATTTGCATTAAAATCCACTTATAGACTCTCCTACCTATTCACACAGAGAACGACACTCCCCAACCATCAGCCCCATCATCTCATTTACCCTAAAACTCTCACAGAAATGTCATAGTCCCTACAGAAAAATACAGTTACATTTTGTTCAAAGGTCAGATAATTATTCTTTAGCCCAGGGGTTCTCAACCCAGTTCTTGGGACACATCTAGCCAGTCAGGTTTTCAGGATAATCACAATGAATATGCATGAGAGAGATGTGCATACAATTGAGGCAGTGCATGCAAATGTCCATAATGCATATTCATTATGGTTGTTCTGAAAACCGGACTGGCTATGTGTTTTCCAAGCACACTGGATTGAAAACCCCAGCTCTAGCCTAATGTCTAGAGCAGAGGTTCCCAACCTTATTGTTTGTGTGGACCCCTTATCAACATCTAAAATATTCAGGGACTCCTTGTTCATCGCCACTACTCTTTCCAGACCTCCTCCCCCAGGAGCAACTCTATCATTAGGTCAATTGAGGCAGTCACCTCAGGTAGCAAATTTTTGGGGGATGACTTAAAGTGCTGTCAACATGCCCTTGCAGCAGTGGCCTTATTTGTCTCCTATCAGTCTATCACCTGCCCCACCTGTTGTTGCTTCCTGGACGTGCGGCAGTGATAATGAAACAGAGAAAAGGCATGGAGCCTTTACGCTTGTGCCTGATGCCAAAGTCCAGGAAGCAGTGAAGGAGGCAGCAGGGAGAAGAGAGGGGAAATGCTGACGTGGGGCAGCGGAGAGAAAGATGTAATGAAGGAAAAGGAGAGAATGAAAGAAAGGATAAAGTGGGGAGGGTGAACATGAGGAAGTAACAGAATGGAGATGCTGAACTGGGATGGGGAGATAGGAGAGGTGCTGGAGTAGGGTGGGGAAACATGATGGCTTGTGGGAGGGAAGGAGGGGAGATGCTAGATTTGTGTAGTGCTACAAGGTGTACGCAGCACTGTATATATATAGATGCAAGACACAGTCCCTTCTCATCAGAGCTTACAATCTAATCAGATGAACAATATCACAAAACTAGGGATTGGAGTACCATAAGATACACATAAGTGGTGAAGAGAGTGAGGACATCAGGATCCAAAAGCAGCTTCAAACAGGGTTTTTTTTTAGCCTGGATTGAACAGGGCTAGAGAAGGAGCCTGACATACTGACTCAGACAATTTGTTCCAGGCATATGGAGTAGTAAGATGGCAGAGAAGGGCACAGATAAAAGGGATCTGCCAGAGGAGAGGAGTTTCCAAGGAGGGGTGGAGTGAGATAAGAGAGGAAAGGTAGTGAGGAGCTGCAGAGTGAATGCACTTTAGGTCAGTAGGAGAAGTTTGATCCGGATGCAGAAATGGATAGGGAGTGAGTGAAGGAAGGGAGAGAGAGAGACAGACTGCAGCACCGCCTGTGTTTCAGAACTACAGCAGTTCAGCAATCCAACACCCCTGAGACCCAACACAACTCCTTCATCACTGCTCCTTGCAAGCCCAGCAAAAGCAGAATGAAGATGCAAAGCAGGCAAAGACGCTGATCACAAAGGCTGTAAACAGACGGGTGGGAGGTTGGTAGAATCATCTGGGTCATATGTAAGCAATGTTAGGAAGTGGCAGTGATGTCAGAGAAAGGAGAAAGGCAGAGTAGATGTTTTATGCCAGGAAGCTTCCCAGTAACCTCAGCATAAGGCAACTTATAAAGCTGTCCATCAACTGTAAGCCAAACCTTATCCATGTTTGATTCTTTAGCTAGAAGCATTGTATTTTATGGTCTGTTTATGCCACCCTTTTCAAACCATTTTTTAAATTTCTTCTACAACATTGATATCAGCCAAAGCACATTTTATAGTTTGCATAAACAATGAATAATTAAATGCGTAGCTAAAATAAGCCAGCTGTTATATTTTGCACTTCTAGGAAGATCTGGCGTTAACCTGTATGGAATGTCATTTCGTACAACCCTAACCACCTTACCGGACTGACTAGATAGCTCGCTTTGGTTTTTATCTACTGTCATTGACTATTTAACTATATTAAGGTAGAAGCTTGTTCGAGGTCACGGTCAAGTCTGTTGCACCTGATTCCCTTGCAGGCATCTAATGTTCTGTATCACTGGCTCGCCACATGGTGTTTGCCTATGAAGTTCATTTTTATGAAGATTGCTGGATTTCGTTTGCACTGGACAGAAATACCGTGTCTCTGTAGGGTCTTTGAGTGTCTTGCTGGGATAGGGCCTAGTATGTGCGAGAAGTCAGGCACACATCTTCTGCCTGCAGGTCCTGCAAAAATTCTTATTTGCAGGGCTTCCTCCACAGTGGTACATGCTGCCATTTTTGTCTTCCACCAGATGTGCGTACTTTGGTATGACTGACTGGTTTTCATTATTTATGTTAGGGGGTATGCCTGAAGCCTTTTGGTGCTGCCAGTTTTCTAATAGGCTGCTTATAAGCCCGGGGCTTAGTTTTCAGAAGGGAGTTAGAGTTATCCATGGAACAGCTCTCTCTCTGCAACCCCACACTGGTTGTGGAGGTGCCAAAGTCTCTTATAGTTTGAGGCTGGCTAATCTCATCTAGAAACACAACAGCTATGAATGTCATGGAGGACAACTGAGGACAGTGGGTATGTCCTAAAGCGCTGGCCCAGGCATGGGCATGGAACACTCTGCTGGGGAGATATGATTTAGACCTTTAAATACTTAAAGAGAAATGATGAACAAACAAACCTCTTCCAAAGACGGGGAAGCTGTAAAGCTAGAGGGCATAACATGAAGCTGCAAGGTGGTAAATTGAAAGGCAATGTCAGGAAATATGTTTTCACTGAAAGGGTGGTGGATGCTTGGAATGCCCTCCCGATGGAAGTGGTGGGGGCAAACACGGTGACAGAATTCAAAACGGCATGGGACAAACACAGTGGATCCCTTTACAGCAATAGAATAAAAACAAAATAAACTGAAACATATAACTTCTGAACCATCTAACGTCTCAACAAATAGGGGTGTCCTACATGGAGTGGTGGGTTCACCCCTAAACAAAGACATGGAGAGGGGTGGCCTGCACCTACTCTTGCCATCTTGCTGGGCAGACTAGATGGACCATGCTGGTCTTTTTCTGCCGTCATCTACTATGTTACTATGTATGTTACTATGACCCTGGCATGCTACTCCAGTAGACCAAAGCTAAATATCTCCTTCCTCCCCCCCCTAACATTCAGACTATTGTTAGAGGGGATCTAACAGGCTAGAAATCTCCATGTCCTTACTGTCATGCTTCTGGTCTTGCATTTTGGACCTAAATCACTTCAATACACTCCTTTGCAGTCTTAACGAGGGAGTGGGCTTTGGCATGATTCTGCACTATGCACTATATCTGCTTGTGCTTTGTTCCTTGCATTTTCTTTCCCTTGTCTCCCACCCATATGTGTAATGGTTGGAGGTCTTGAGAAATTAATGTAGTCCCCATTGGAAGGCCAGCTACTTTGAGCTCGTCCCCAAATACACTGGTGATTCATGCTGGAGAACAGTGAATGGAGCAATTAGCTTGGGCAAATTTTTAAAGAGGTTTAGCAGTTCTTCCCTACTATGTCTTTAATGTGTTGAGAAAGAAGACTTAAATCATAATTATTTAGGATAAGAATTGCCATACTGGGTCAGACCAAAGGTCCATCAAGCTCAATATCCTATTTCCATCAGTGGCCAATCCAGGTTACAAGTACCTGGCAGAATTCCAAAAAGGCGCTAGACTCCATGCTACTTATCTCCAGGAATAAGCAGTGGTTTTCCCCAGGTCTACTTTAATAACAGTCTATTGACTTTTTCTCCAGGAACTTGTCCAAATCTTTTTTAAATCCAGCTAAGCTAACTATTTTTACCACATCCTCCGGCATCGAGTTCTAAAGCTTAATTGAGTGAAAAAATATTGACTACTATTTGTTTTAGCTGTACTACTTAATAACTTCATGGCATGCTCCTGTAAGGGCCTCCCCTGGCCAGGAGGGTGGTGAAAAGACTAGGCCCACGGCAGGGGGCAGCAATGTAGGCGTGAAACAGGAAACAGGTGTGGAACAGTAATCAAAAGTAACAAGAAACACTTTACTGTACGTGGAACTGGATAGCAGTAGATACAGGACAGATCCACCAAAAACTGTTAAACCAATAAGGGTGTGTTTACGTCAGAGGTTCTCAACCCAGCCCTCTGGGACCCTTTGTCCAGTCAGATTTTCAGGGTATCCACAATGAATATGCATGAGATAGATCAGCATACAAAGGAAGTAGTGCATGTAGATCTATCTCATGTATATTCATTGTGACTATTCTGAAAACCTGACTGGCTTGGGGATCCGAGAGGATTGGGTTGAAAACCACTGGTCTAGTAAACTTCCTAACATATGGTGGCTAATAGGACATGCCTCTTACTAGTCCAATTGACTTCTGATTCAAAACTCCTATAGCCGAGTCTTAGGGGTATGTTTACTATTCAATGGGGCCACGGTTCCGATATCACACGGAAGCTGCTATAGCTGTTTAGTAAACATACCCCTAAAGTAAATTCTAGGTCACTGGTTTCTAGGTCATGGCTTTGCATTTTCTACCTCTGATAGTTCCCTAGTCTTTGTACTTTTTGAAAGAGTAAACAATCAGTGTGTGCTTATCCCTTTCCATTCTACTCTGGATCTTATAGTGCTGGTCCTCTATGGGTACTGGCACTGAATATCTGTGCTTTATTTAACCACATTGACCGCTGTCATGAAATATTGTCTCATCATGGCTGCTGAGTATTGACCCATTAGGTTTACCCTGCACCTTCTCATTTACATGAACCCTGCATCTAGGGCCCCTTGAACACAATATCAACACAAGCTGGTCATCTTTCTCCTGGCCCCTATAAAGGGTGCTGTATGCTAGTCTAGGAAGGAAAAGTTGGCAAGGGTAACCTGCTGGAATGTGGAGTCCTGGAGCACTGCCACTTCGTAATCATCAGTTCTGTGGAGAGATTTGTACCCAATGGACACTGAGTGCTCTGGTATTTTCCTTCCTTGATTTTCTCTCTTGTTTCACATTAGTGCCATTTTTTTGTGCAACCCAGGTCTGTTGGAGTTGTTTTGAAAGCAGGAGTGGCGGGGCAGGATCAAATCATGATCACTGTTGACCCTGAAGACCTCACAAATGAGGAAAGGGTTGGGGTGATGGGGTCTACAGGTTGCTTGGGAGGGCTGCCGATAAGGCCAGGAGAAGGGTAACTTTTTTATTTAGGTGGCAGATATTTTTGGCAGGGATGGTGGCTACCTTCCATTTCTGAAAAGGAAATTAAATTTTGTTCATTTTTGTGTTGTTTTCTTTCCAAAATGAAATACAATGGGAAATTTTGATGAAATTTCCTGTTTCATTTCAGAAGAAATTTAAAGGCTGGTGAGGAGATTACAAATTGTTATTCAGGAAGGTCAAGCAAATATTTGCTATCCTGAGTTTGAAAAGTGTCTCTTCAAGAATCTGCATATATGTAGATCAGGGGTTTTCAATCCAGTCCTTGGGGCACAGCTTGCCAGTCAGGTTTTCAGGATAACCACAATGAATATGCATGAGAGAGATTTGCATATACTGCCTCCTTTGGATGCAAATCTCTCTCATGCATATTCATTGGGGTTATCCTAGAAACCTGATTGGCTAAATGTGCCCCGAGGATTGGGTTAAGAACCCATGATGTAGATAAATCAATAATGAGGGATGTTATGCAGGGCAGAACGTAGCATCTGCCACATTAAATTATGTACAATCCTCACTGCTTTTGAGACGTACAGGGTCATTTGTATAAGGCCATTTTCATCCCTATGTGGCAATATGTGCCAAGGATAAAAATATGCATAATGGCATGTCTGCGCATAATTTTACTGTATGTGTTGCCAGGGACATGGTCGGGGCGGTGTGTGAGAGGAGTTATGAAGTATGCACATAGATCATAAAATATCTTAATTTATGCACAGACATTTACACCTGCTCTAGAGAAGTCATAATGTCTGTGCCTGCAATGTAGATGTGTGAGCTCTGCTGGATATATACTAGTAAAATCCTGCAGCAATCACACCTACATTGCAGGGGTGGAGGAGTAGCCTGGTGATTAGGGCAGTGGCCTCTGACTAAAGAGATCAGGGTTGGAATCCCACTGGCACTCCTTGTGGACCCTCCATTGCCTCAGGTGCAAACTTACAGGCTGATGCAGAAAGCCGGTGCTGAAGTCCTGCACTAATAGCTGTGTACACGTTTTCATAGTGTGCCGATAGCATGAGACTTCAGTGCTGGTATGTAGCAAAGGGTGTGTATGCAAATGAGCTGCACACAAAACTTCAGTGTAAAGTTGAAAGCAGGGGAGCCAACACATGCCCTAACAACAGACGTGCTACAAGTGGCCGTGTGCACATGCGTGTAAATGTCAAACACTCACGTTATGCACACAGGACGTGCAAGTTCTTTTGCTGTTCACCCAAAGCTATTTTTTATGAAATCGCAAAAAAGAGACCTAAAATAAAAGATAAAATTAAATAAATGAGTCAAAAAAACACACAAGGATAAGAAGCAAAAATCATTTCTTCTTGAATGCTGAACTTTCCCTTATATGCTGAAAGATACACGCAGAAAATTTTCACTTCAAAGGTAACTGTTCACTGATACATACCCTGAAACAGTCTTTCCCTACATGCGCAAGATGTTTAAGTCACTTCAGACTAGGCATAGAGATATTGGTGCTCTTACTGATTATGCAATCTTCTATGTGTTTCTCTGCTTTAGGTGTGAACCTTATGAGCATACATTTGAATATGTGCAGCTCATTTGCATACCATTTAAATATGCTTTGCGTTGCTGTGTGTGCATACTTTTTTTGTTTATGCATGCATCAACTCTTTTCTGCATTTGGCATGGTGGAACTTGTATGTATAAACTGCGTTATCTGTGCCCAAAGGGCGTGCTAATCTTTCTGCATCAGCCCCTTAGATTGTAAGCCCTCTGGGGAAAGGGAAATAACTACAGTACCTGATGTAACAGGGCTTGAATTACTACTGGAAAAGTATGAGCAAAATACTAATAAATAAATACAAATAGGCACATATTTGTCTTTATAAAACAGGTGAAAAATAGAAGCCCACTTAACATGGCACCCTGTTGTAAAATTACCCTTATGATGTTACCTATATTTATTTGGAGTGGAGGAGTAGCCTAGCGGTTAGAACAATGGCTTGGTAACCAGGGTTCAATTCCCACTAGTACTCCTTGTGGCCTTGGGCAAGTCACTTAACCATCCATTGCCTCGGAAGAAAGGCCTGACAATCTACTTCTGGTGGGTGACACTGCCAAGAAAACTCAGGAGCTTCTGGGTCGCCAGGAGTCAGGACTGACTCGAAGGCACACATTGCATATTTATTTAATTCAATTTTAACTTCTTTTCTAGGAAGCTCAAGACAATATACAAAAATGTCACCGGAGTAATGTCTCTCTATTGGTATCTTTAGATCTATCCTGTGCTTTCAATTTAGTATCTTGTCTACATCCAGCAGGTATGTGTAGTACTATATTACAATGGTTCCATATATTCCTCTCTGCAGAGCCTATAAGTGTTTTCTCAGGGTTCCGCCTCTAATGCATTCCATCCTCCCTGTGGAGTCTCACAAGACTCTATATTAGCTCCTCTTTGATTTAATGTCTTTCTTGCCCCACTTGCCAATCTTATTCAGGAGCAGGGTATCTCTGCATATTACTATGCGGATGACATCCTACTCTTATGCCATATAGACCTGCACAACCAGATCTCACAAAGCTAAACAACTGTCTTGCCTTGGTTGTGACCTGGTTATTTAACACTGCCTGAAGTTAAATCCAACTAAAACTGCCGCACTTTGACTAACAGGTCATCTAAATTCTCCAAATGTTTCCCCTATCATAGATGGTTATTCTATTCCCCTCTCCCAGTCACTTCATTACCTTCGAGTTATTCTTGATACTCAACTTTCCTTCTATGATCATATTAATTCAGTTGCAAAAAGGTGCTTCTTTTCTCTTCAGCAAATTCATTCAGTCTGCTCTTACCTATCTGATGCCTCCTTACACACTTTACTTCTTTCATTGGTGATTTCAAAAATTGACTACTGCAACGTTATTTACACAGGAATTTCTCAAGCTCAACTCACATGTCTGCAAATCATTCAAAACACAGCCATTCATCTGCTCTTTCAAGCTACTAGGTTTGACCATGTAACACCTCTCTTTCTTTGTTCTCATTGGTTACCAGTTTCCTACCATTTCAAGTATAAATTTCTTGTCCTCGCACACAAAATTCTCCATTCTGGGATTCCGGGTTATCTGCCATCTCTCCTCATCCCATGTGCACCTTCCAGAATATTACATGAGTCTCGGTCTTTATCTCCCTTCGCCATCCCAGGCACGCCTTGAATCCACTAGACATGCTGCCTTCTACTTCCTGGCCCTATACCTTTGGAATCTGTTGCCAGCTGATATCTGACTAGAGCACTCTCATCCCAGGTTCGAAAATGCCTGGAAGACGTATTTATTTTGAGCTACATTTCAGTTGACCGCCCAGTGACTTTTTTGAGGCTTAGCTCCCCTCCCTTACCCCGCTGTCATTTCTTTTCTATTTTTAATGGAATTCTTTTCCACTTCTCATATTTCATGGATTATTATTGTGAACTGCTCTGGTGTATTGAAGGGCGGTATATCAAATTTTAATAATCCATAAACTGTAAGTAGAATGTTGAAAGAGTGAAGTCAGCACTCTAAGAAACATAGAAACATAGAAATATGATGACAGAAAAAGACCACATGGCCTATCTAGTCTGTCCTTCCATATCAACAACTACAACAGCCCCCTTTTTACCTTTAGAGATCCTCTGTGTTTGTCCCATGCTTTTTTGAATTCAGTTACTGTCCTCATCTCTACCACCTCCACTGGGAGACTATTCCACAGATCCACTACTCTTTCCGTAAAGAAATATTTCCGCATATCACTCCTGAATCTATCTCCCTTCCTCCTCATCCCATGTCCCCTCGTAGCAGAACTTGCTTTCAATTGAAAGAGGCTCTCTCCCTGAACATTTATGCCATGGAGGTATTTAAACATCTCAATCATATCACCTCTAACCCGCCTTTCCTCTAAGGTGTACATATTAAGATCCTTCAGTCTGTCCTCATATGCTTTATAATGAAGACCACTAATCATTTTAGTAGCCACCCTCTGCACCGACTCCATCCTGTTCACATCCTTTTGAAGGTGCAGTCTCCAGAATTGCACACTATACTCCAAACGAGGTCGCACCAAAGACTTATACAGAGGCATTATCACCTCCTTTTTTCTGCTAGCCATTCCTCTCTGTATGCATCCAAGCATCCTTTTAGCTTTTGCTGTCGCCTTTTCTACCTGTTTAGCTACTTTAAGATCATCAGACACAACCACGCCTAGGTCCCGCTCTTCTTTAGTGGACAAAAGTACTTCACCCCCTATACTATATTGCTCCCTTGGATTGCTGCAGCCCAAATGCATGACCTTCCATTTTTTTAACATTAAATCCCAGCTGCCAAATTCTAAACCTGGGTGTTTACTCTATTGCAGATTTTGGTATCATCTGTAAAGAGGCAAACCTTACCCGACAGCCCTTCTGCTATATCACTAACAAAGATGTTAAAAAGAATCGGACAGGGAGGTCACGTGATGCGGACAGGGTAGTGGTCGCATCCTGAGTGTGCTCCGCAACCCCTAGCCCAAACCAACATAATTGTACCGTTTAAAGTGGTGGAACTCAGCTCTACTCCTGTGGGAACTGCACCGGAGTCTCTGCCGTCCTTAACAGTTGTTTTTTTTCTGTGGCGGAGAGCGGCATGGTGACAGCGGTAAAGACGGCCCGCAGAGATAGGGAGCGCATGGCTGGCACCAGTAAGATTGCAGAGGCGGCCGTGGCGCCGAACTCACCGAAGTCTCCTGCGTTTCTTGATGAAATGTCGGAGGCGGTAGCAGCGGCTCTGTCCTCTCAGTTCGCAGCTCTACATGATAAGATGGACGGATTACAGAGCTCAGTGGATACTCTGGGGAACAGGTTCCGAGAGGTGGAAGACCGTCTTGGACAGACAGAAGACAGTGTGGAGGCGCTGGCTAGAGAGGTGGCAGGCCTGAAATCTCAAATGGGCTTGCAAGAAGCGAAATTAGACGACTTGGAGAGCCGGTCGTGAAGAAAGAACTTAAGGATAATGGGGGTCCCAGAATCAGTGGCGGATAAAGACCTACGAAGATATTTGGAATCACTGATAGCACAGCTGTTGGATGGTATAGGGCAGGGAGATCCTGTGTGCATTGAGAGGGTCCATCGTGTGGGCAATACTCAGACCCGAGACAGCCGGCCTCGGATTGTGCTTGCAAAGTTCCTGCATTTCCCCCAGAAAGAACTGATATTGCAGGCGGCCCGGCAGAAAGGTGAAGTGGTGCACAATAACGCAAAAATTCGGATAGCACAAGATTACTCTGTTGAGCTGAGTCAGAAGCGCAGAGAATACACACCTTTGTGTGAGAAGCTCATCAGTGCCAAGATTCGTTTCTCTGTGCAATATCCCGCCCGATTGCATGTGGTGCATGACGGAGTACATCGCGCCTTCGAATCCGCCGAAGCAGTGGGGGCTTATGTTGATCAGATTGTTAACCGGGAGACAGTGGATCCGACGCCCCTCTAAAGACAAGAGGACTGTGCTGGTTCTTGTTCTGAGATGGACTTGCTCCTCTTCAGGACCTCTGAGGAAGACTGCTGTACGGCTTTATTGTGGAGAGAACTGGCCAGGCAAGTTGGACTGTAGCGGGAGTTTGAGAGAGGGTGGGTGGTGCTGGGGGCTTGTCCCCTGAGTCCCTCCTAAATTCCTCAGTTCGGATTTGGTGGAGCTTGGCCATGCCGCTCTCTTAGATGGGGGGCAGGGGGGTACCTATTTGTATCGCAACGGGGATGGCATGGTGTTCCCCCCGTTGCTGTTCCTCGAATGGGGCCCTGCGGGGCTTGGCACTGCCGCTCTGTACAGGAAGGGGTAGCAGCTGGGACTTTCTGGGTGCTCCCCATCCTCCCCCCCCCTCTTTTTCCTTTTTTGTTTGTTTGTGTGTCTGGTTTGGTGTGTGTTTGGGGGGGGTCTATGGGAGATAGGGGCTCTTGGTTCTTATGGGGTAGGGGTTGAGCGGGGTCCCACTGGTTTATGGTTTGGTTTTGCTTCGGTATTGGCTGGGTGGGGGTTAAGGTTTCTGTGTGGAGGGAGGGGAGGGAGTGTGATGCTTGGAAAGGGGGGGGGGGTGCGGATCGCGCTCAGTGGGACCTCCATTGGCTTTCTCCGGAGAGGGGAGGGGGAGAGAGTCTTAAGGTTAGAGGATTAGTGAGGGGTGGGAGCAGGGTTGGGTGGGGAGGGTGCAGAGGAGGGGGAGTTAGAGGGATGGGTGAGAGATTACGGGGAGGGTTGGAGTAGTAGGTGGACTAGAGAGGCGGGCTTTAGACTAATTGGTGATGGGTGTGGAATAGAGGATGCAGCGATTGTGTGGCGGGTACAATTGTGTGTTGAGAAGTTCTTCTTGGGGTGTCTCCTTGGTAGTTTAGATAGGGCCGGGGAGAGAAGGGGCAGGGGGAGGGTAGGTATAGAGGGGGGAGGGAGCGGGAGGGAGGGGTTGGGGATAGAACAGAACCATTGTCCTGTTTTGGGAGCTGACTAAGGGAGCATGTTACTGTCTAGGGGTGGACGTCAGGCTGGGGGGGTCCATCTTGACTGTCTTTGTTATATCAGACAATTTGTTGTGTTTTCCACTCCAGACTGAAGGTTATTTCATGGAATGTCTGCAGGTTAGGTAACCCTATTAAAAGATATAAAGTGTTGCAGGCCGTAGCCAGGTTAAACTGCGATATTGCCCTCTTGCAAGAAACCCACCAGACCGCTGACGAACATGCTAAGCTGCAGAGAGCTTGGGTGGGGCAAGTGTGGGGCACTCCAGCTGCCGGGAAAAAAGGTGGAGTGGTCATTTTGATTCACAAGAGGGTTCGCTTTGAATTTGTGAAGGAATGTGTAGATTCAGCGGGTAGATACATTTTGTTGTTTGGCCATCTGGAAGGGCGGCCAGTGGTGTTGGGTAATTTGTATGGCCCAAATGTAATGGACCGGGAGCTGTATGCCCGCTTGGCCTCTAAAATCGAACAATTGCCAGACATCCCCTTGATTCTGGCTGGCGATCTGAATGGGGTGTTGGATATTGAGATGGATACGTCCGGGGATAGGGGGGAGCGATTGCGAGCTCCGACTACTAAGATGCTGCAGGACTTTCGGCTCCACTTGGGACTGGTAGACCCTTGGAGGTTATTGCATCCGTCGGAGAGAGACTTTACTCATCAATTGAGAGCCCATGGATCGAGTGCTAGAATTGACTATGTGCTGGTTTCGGAGCGGCTCTTTGTGCAGATTGGGGATGCACAAATAGCCCTACTGAGGTGTCGGACCATGCGCCAGTATGGGTGAATCTTTTGTGGGGCGATCTGGACGGTCCGGAAAAAATATGGCGGTTTCCTATGGGCCTGTATGTAGATAGTGAATTTTGCAGTTACCTGGGACAGTGCTGGCAGGAGTTCTTGGCTCACCATGAGTGTCATCAGGCTGAGCCGGAGTTGCTTTGGGAAACAGCAAAGGTGGTTCTGCATGGTGATATAATTGCCTATGTGGCGCGGAAGCGAAAGGTACTGGCGGCACGGATCGTGCAGTTGGAGAAGCAGATAGTGAAAGCCCGGTGGCGGTGTGCGGGTCCCCCCACTGTGGCTAATAAGAGAGTACTTTGGGAAATGCAGTCGTCTTTTAACGAATTGCATCATCAGAGGGCGAAGAAATCTTTTCTGTATTATAGATATCAACTTTACCGTTTCGGAGATAAGCCGGGGAAGCTCTTGGCATGTTGCCTCCGGGGTAGTCAAGGTTCTCGGTCAATAGTAGCGTTGCGAGATGAGCAGGGCCATTTGCATAAAAATAATCAGGCGATAGCCCGCGTATTTCGATCCTTCTTCCAGAAGCTCTATACAGGTGAGGAGGGGTCTCGGACCTTGATGGAGAACTACCTTCGCGAGGTGAGGTTGCCACGGGTGACGGCCGAGCAACGGGCACAGTTGGATGCGCCAATATCGGTGGAGGAAGTGCATAACGTTATTCTGCGAGCTAGTTGTTATAGATCACCGGGCCCGGATGGATTTGGGGCGGAATTTTATAAGCTATTGGGAGATCGAGTGGCCCCTGCCCTGGTGGCGATGTACCATAGTAGGGTAGATCGGGGAGGATTTCGCTGGGGGACGAACCATGCATATATCACCCTAATACCTAAACCGGGAAAAGACCCCCTGCAGGCGGCTTCATACCGACCCATTTCCCTATTGAATTTTGATTTGAAAGTGATGGCTAAGGTTTTGGCAGACCGACTTGCCTCTGTTTTGGGGGACCTGGTACATGACTCACAGGTAGGGTTTGTCAAAGGGCGCTATGCAGTGCGGAATCTGCGAAAAATCTTGGCATCGATTGAATGGGTGCGTGAGCGGGATTTGCAGTCACTGTTGATCAGTTTTGATGCAGAAAAAGCATTTGACTGAGTGAATTTGGATTACCTCAAATTTCTTTTACCTCATTATGGCTTGGGCAACTCTTTTTGTCAGATGGTGGAATTGCTCTATGCTAGCCCCACAGCTGGAATATTGTGTAATGGGGTGCTGTCAGAAAAGTTTAACCTTGAGAGAGGTACTCGCCAGGGTTGCCCTCTCTCTCCTTTGCTTTTTGTGTTGACCCTAGATCCATTGGTGAGGAGGATAGAGGAGTCCTCGGATATACGTGGTGTTCGTCTTGGATCGCATGGGTTCAAGTTGGCTGCGTTTGCAGACGATATGCTGGTTCATTTGCTGTCCCCGCAGCAGTCGTTACCCCGTTTGCTTGAAGAATTTTCCCTATATGGTAAATTTGCAGGATTGCGTATCAATGGAGATAAGTCGGAGGCCTTGGATGTGGGGGGTCTGCTCCGGGGGACTTGGCAGGGGAACTTTCCCTTAAGGTGGGCAGGCGAATCCTTTATCTATTTGGGCATAGTGTTAACGAGAGACCTGGCAGTGTTATACAAGAGGAATTTTGATCGAACCTTCTCCAAGTTACGGGCACAGCTTCAGGCCTGGGCTCCCCTTCCATTGTCTTTGTTGGGCAGAGTGGCAGCTTTGGGGATGGTGATCCTACCACGGGTGCTGTACTGGATGCAAACTTTGCCTGTGTGGTTATTGCGCCGTGATCTTATACTTATGGAACGAGAGATCCATGGGTTTCTTTGGAAGGGGGTCAGAGCACGCATACTGTTGGGCTGTTTGAAAAGGGGATGGCGAGTGGGTGGTATTGGAGTTCCAGACCTCTGGAAGTATGCCATAGCCTGTCAGGCCAAGCATTAAGGAGATTGGTTGGGAGATACAGAGGTCTATACCCCCAGAGCGCTCGAGGAGGCTTCTGTGGCTCCGCAGGCCTTGACGGCAGTTTTGCATTTGCAGCGCGTAGTCTTGCCGGGTCGGGTGATGAAGAGCATCTTGGTTCAGGCGGCGCGGCGTACATGGCAGCAGTTGAACAAGTTCTGGGATTGCTCCCCTGAGATCTCGAGCTGGTTGCCCTTGCAGGGAAATGCTTGTTTCTTGCCGGGTTCTGACTCCGCTTCTTTTCGGCGGTGGGAACGGCTGGGGATATGTAGTCTGGGGCACGTTGTGGACCTGGAAGGGCGGTGTAAGACCTTGGAAGCGTTGTGTAGAGAATATGACCTGAATCCTAGTGCCTCCTTGTTTACTTATATGCAACTCTCCCACTATGTGGGCTCATTGTCTGGGAAGGAATTGACGGTACAGCACTCGGCGCGGATCCTGGAATTCTTTGCTCTGGGGACGGGGTCCCGCCCACTATTGCAGAGTTGAAGAGAAAGTTGGATGCGTATAGTAATATTCCTGATTACACGGCGGAGGAAGCCTCGTGGGCGCTGGAATTGGGTTGCGAGATAGCCCCAGGTTCTGTCCGCGGTGCGTTGAGTCGGATTGCACGACTGGTGGAGGGGGCTAGATGGCGCGAAGTGCAGTTTAAATGTATTGTCCGTGCCCACTTTTCCCTGCGGCGTGCGCTACGCAGTCATCTTACATTGTATGGTGGGTGTCCGAAATGTGCCTGTTCGTTGCCGGATCTGGGTCATATGTGGTGGCGCTGTTCCCATATCCATAGATATTGGATGAGGATTGAGAGCTACCTAAGCAGTTTAGTGCGGCAGCAGCTTTCTTGGACAGGGTCCTTGGTAGTCTTGGATCAGTTAGGACCACTCCACCCAAAGGGAAGAAGGGAGAGAATTTTGGTGCGGAAAGCCTATCTGGTGGGTAAGGGCCCGATACTCCGGCGATGGAGAGAGCCGGTGGCCCCTTCCTTTTGGGAGTGGCGGAATAGTTTCCACCAGTTTATGCTTCTGGAAAGGAGGAGTGCAAGAGGGCACCCTCAGCGATGGGCCTCCTTTCTTTTGGTCTGGATGCCTTATATTCAGGGATTGGGTCCTAAGGTCCGCAGTGAAGTCCTTAGCGTTGTATAGTGTTGGGCTGGCCTAAGTTATTGCTCCCTAATAAGACTGATAGTACTATTCGGGGTTTGGGGAGGGGGGGAGGGGGTGGGAATCTGTGTGGGTTATAATAATTTGTGTATTGCAATAACTTCTTTTTTACTTGTGTTGTGATATACCCCAGGATAGCGGACAAGAGTCAGCCCTGCCCGGGGAGTGGTGTGTATATTGTGTATTATATACTGGAATAGTGACGTTGTTGTATTATAGTACTGGTTTTTGTTTATTTGTATTATGTGAATTCAATAAACAGACCTTTGAAAAAAAAAAAAAGAAACGGACCAAGGACAGATCCCTGGGGCACACCACTGGTAACATCCTTCTCCTCAGAGTGAGCTCCATTTACTTGTCGCCTCCCACCCAACCAATTTCTAACCCAAGCAGTAACCAATTTCTAACCCAAGTAGTAACTTTACGGTCCGTCCCTAGGGTGCTCAGTTTGTTTATAAGTCGCCTGTGAGGAACAGTGTCAAAGGCTTTACTGAAATCTAAATACACCACATCTAGGGCTCTCCTCCAGTCCAACTCCCTGGTCACCCAGTCAAAGAAATCAATCAGATTTGTCTGACAAGACCTGCCTCTGGTGAATCCATGCTGCCTCGGATCCTGTAATCCGCTGGACTCCAGAAACCTCACTATTTTCTCTTTCAGCAGCGTTTCCAATAATTTACTCACCACCGAAGTTAAACTAACCGGCCTGTAGTTTTCAACCACATCCTTACTTCCGCTTTTGTGTAAATGCACCACATGAGCCTCTCTTCAGTCCTTTGGCACCACTCCCGACTCCAACGAGGCATTGAAAAGGTCAGTCGGTGGAGCTGCTAGAACGACCCCAAGTTCCCTCAGTATTCTAGGGTGTATCCCATCCGGTCCCATAGCTTTGTCTACTTTAAGTTGAGCTAGTTTCTCACGAACACAGTCTTCTGAAAATTGTTCAAGATGTCCTTTGCTTCTGTTCCTATTTGTGGGTGTTTTCTGAGGTCCTGCTCCTGGTTCTTCATCTGTGAACACAGAACAAAAATATTTGTTAAGCAATTCCGCTTTATCCTTATCAGCTTCTACATATTCCTCCCCTGCATCCTTGAGTCTGACAATACCACTTTTGCCCTTCCTCTTCTTACTAATATATATGAAAAATGTCTTATCCCCCCATTTTATTGCATTGGCTATTTCCTCCTCCTTTTGAATCTTTGCCTTCTTGACTACTCTGCTAGCTTCTCTAAGTTTTTCCAAATACAGATGCCTGTCTTCCTCTCTCTGTGATCTCTTGTATTTCATGAAGGCCTCCCTCTTTTTCTTCACTTTTTCAGCTACTTCCTTCGAAAACCATAGCGGTCTCCTGTTCCTTTTGCCTTTATTTACCATTTTAACAAAAAGGTTGGTTGCCCTTAAAATACCCCCTTTCAGTTTTGCCCACTGTTCTTCTACATCCCCCAGCTGTTCCCATCCCACTAACGACTCCCTGAGGTATTGGCCCATCTTCGCAAAGTTAGTCTTCCTAAAGTCTAAGATCCTCACCTTGGAATGGATTCTAACAGCCCTAGTCCTAATACTGAACCACACCATCTGGTGATCACTGGAAGCAAAATGATCTCCCACTACAACATCAGAAACACTTTCACCATTGGTAAGCACCAAGTCCAGTATGGCCCCTTCACGTGTGGGGTCTGTTACCAATTGCCTGAATAGTTCTCCCTGTAGAGAATCCAGGATCTCCTTACTTCTAGATGATACTGCAGCAGGAATGTGCCAATCAACATCTGGCATATTGAAATCTCCTATCAGTAGCACTTCCCCTTTCTTAGCAATGCTGCGTATGTCTTCAATTAACTCTCTGTCCACCTCTTCCTCTTGTGAGGGAGGTCTGTATATCACTCCAATGCAAATAGATTTCTCTTTCCCTCTTTCTAGTTTAACCCACAATGCCTCCTCTCTCCCTTTTAAGCTCTGTAATTCCAAAGCTTTAATAGTAGTTTTTACATATAGTGCCACTCCTCCTCCTCTTCTTCCTACCCTGTCCTTCCTGAATAAAGTATAGCCAGGTATAGTTACATCCCAGTCATTGTTTTCTGTGAACCATGTTTCTGTAACTGCCACTAAATCCAAGTCAGCCACTCCCACCAAAGCTTCAACCTCAGGGATCTTATTTCCCATGCTACGGGCATTAATACACACTGCTTTCCATATGTTACCCCTGTTACCCATTTCCATAAAGGTATTTAATGTATCACCTACCTGGGGGCTTTCACTTACCTGGGGGCTTTCTTCACCCATCCCCAAGGAATCTAGTTTAAAGCCCTCTTCAGTAGATTAGCCAGTCTACTACCGAAGATGCGTTGACCTCTTTTGGACAGATGGATGCCATCTCTGCTTTGCAACCCTTGGAAAAGCATCCCATGGTCTAGGAAACCAAAACGCTCTCGATGACACCATCCACGCAGCCATGCATTTGTCTCCAGGATGCGAGCCTCTCTGCCTTGGCCTTTACCCTCAACAGGGAGGATTGAAGAGAACACCACCTGTGCACCTAACTGCTTCACCCTCTGTCCCAGAGCCATGAAGTCACTTTTGATACGTTCCGAGGTATACCTGGCAGTATCATTTGTTCCAACATGGATTAGCAACATTGGGTAATAGTCTGTGGGCTTGATGAGTCTCGGCAAACTCTCCGTAACATCTTGGATTTTGGCACCAGGCAGACAGCATACCTCTCTGGACATCAAGTCTGGTCGGCAGATGGACGCCTCAGTACCCCTCAGAAGAGAGTCTCCAACCACCACCACCCTTTGTTTCCTTCTGGTGACTGATTCCGTAACTTTGGGGTACTTGAACTCTGGTTCTTCCCTTTCCAGGGATGCTTTCACCTCCTCCACTTCCAGGGCTGCATAATGGTTCTTCAATTCAAGGGATGGAGAAGTTGGATTGGTGATTTTGCAGGCCCTGGTGACTTGTGTCCAACCATCGACATTCTGTTGGCACCCATCTTCTCCGGAGCTGGAGAGTTTGGTTGCTGCAAGTAGCATCTCATCAATGTACTTCTCACTGTCTTGAATGCTCCTCAGCCTCGCCACCTCCTCTCTGAGTTCCTCCACCTCTTTCCTCAGAGCTTCAGCATGCAGGCACCCTGCACATGGAACCGGTCCTTCAACCGGCATTAGGACCTCTGTCTGGACCGAGGCAGAAGCTGTAACGGGAGCAACAGCTTTAGCAATACGATTTTTCCCAGCCATTGTTCTTTTCGTGGAGCTTAGGTATCTGTTAGAGCAAAAGAGAGAGATCTACCAAGTACCAACCGGTTTCGCAGCTGTCTTTATAGAGAAAAAGCAGTTAAAACACTTTAATTACATACAAATGTGCTGGTCCAATTCACTGTGATTTGTGAAAGGGGAGGCGCCCTATAAAGCAAGGCTGCTCACTAGGGGTGGGTGGGAGTCGGAGTGGGTAGGGCGGGAACTAACACCTGATTAGGTGTTAGCAGCTTCTAAAGCTGAGGTCACTGGAGTCAGCAACCTACTGTGCTCAATTAAGGTTCCCCTAAAACAGCAAAAATGAAGTAACCTTGCTTTTAAAAATATACACAAAACCCTTTTAAGAGCTCCCAGTCAGAGAGCTAGCAATGTAATAAAAACAAACCAAACAAAGAAACCCTCAAAACCTTACTTACTGTTTGATGTGTGGAGCCCTGGGTAGAAAAGCCTCCCCTCCCTTTCAACCCTCCCTATGTCCTGCATCTCCCTAATTTCACCTCCCCTGTCTAGCATCATTCTCTTCTCCATTTACCAACCCCCCCCTCATGTCCATCTCCCTTTAGCTTCCCCCATGTCCAGCATCTGCCCTTTCTCCCCCATGCCCAGCATTTGCCATCCATGCCCCCATACCCAGCATTTGCCTTTTCTCCCTCTATGCCCAGCATCTGTCTTCCATGCCCCCATGTCCAGCATTTGCCTTTTCCCCTATGTCCCCCCACCCCATGCCCAGCATCTGCCCTCCATCCCTCCTGTTGCAACCATCTGTCTTCTGCCACCCTATGCTATGGCCAGCACCTGTCCTCTACCTCCCCTCCCTGGACACCATCTGCCCTCGCTCCCCACTCTCTCCATGGTCTGCATTTTTCCCCTTGCTTCTCCCCCTTCCCACTGCCCCCTCATGTCCAGTATCTGGCCCTCTGGACCCCGTGTCCAGCATCTGCCATTTACCTCCTTTCTTTCCTGCTGCTGCCTCTGTCAGCATTGGTGGCAGCTGCTATCATGGAGGTTTTTAAACATCTCTATCATATCTCCTCTCTCCCGCCATTTTTCCAAAGAATGAATACTGAGATCTTTATGTCTGCCTCATGTGCCTTATGATGAAGCCCACTGATCATTTTGTTAGGCACACTCTGCACCGATTCCATCTTGTTTATATCCTTTTGAAGGTGCGGTCTCTAAAATTGCACACAATACTCCAAATGAAGTCACACCAAAGATTTATACAGAGGCACTATCACCTCCTTCCTGCTGACCATTCCTCTCCATATGCACCCAAGCATCCTTCTGGCTTTTGCTGTTGTCTTCTCTAGCTGTTTAGCCAACTTAAGATAATCAGAAACAGTCACTCCATGCCCCGCTCTTCTTTGGTGGACAGCAGTTCTTCACCTCCTATACTGTACCACTCTGTTGGATTTTTGCAATCCAAATGCATGAGTTTGCATTTATTAGCATTACATCTCAGCAGCCAAATTTTCAGGAGAATGGTTTAAAATCTTCCAAGGTGCATGACAGGGCTGCATATTTTCCCCATACAATTTATATGCAGAACAAATCATCACAGAAGCAGGACTGCATGAAGACAACTGAGGAGTGGAGACTGGTGGAATATTCATCAATAACCTTTGCTGTGCTGATAATACTACATTACTGGATGAAGGTGAAGAAGATCTAAAACATCTGCTTATCAAGATCAAGGAACATATAAAATGGGCCTGCATAGTAGAAAAATTTAACCTGCTTGAATAATTAATAATGAAACAATAAGTCATCAAGAAATCAGACGATGCATTGCTTTTGGCAGAACAGCTATGAAGGATCTGGATAAGATTTTCAACTGCAGAGATGTTTCTCTGTGTATACAGATTCGACTTGACCAAGCCATGACATTTTAAATAACTTCATATGGATGCCAAAGTTCGATAATGAAGAAGAAAGACAGGAAGAAAACTGATGCCTTTGAATTATGGTGCTGGCAAAGAACACTTTGTATACCATGGACTGAGTGAAGAATGAATCAATTGGTTCCTGAGGAGATCAAGCTTTCCTTAGAAGCTCAGATGACAAGACTTCAACTTTCCAATTAAGGACACATCATGTGATGCGAGAGGTCATTCAAGAAAGACATCATGCTTGGCAAGGCCGAAGGTCAGCGCAAAAGAGAAAGACTAACAATGTGATAGATTGATGCAATAATAACAGCTATGGGTGCCACTCTGTCAACAATTAGCTGCCTGACTGTAGTCCAAACACACATTAGCACAACTATCTACAGGGTTGCATTGAGTTGACATCAACTCATCGGCACTTAGGGGTATGTTTACTAAACCGTCTTAACGTGCGCCCGGCGATAGTGTGCAGGATGCCATAAAAGGAGTGGGCATTTCGGTCTTAACGTAGCAAAACGGGATTATCGCACGATAACACGTGCTGCACACATTATCGGGCGAAACGCTGCTAAGCACGTTAACGCGTGATAATCTTAAGTAGGCGCGCAGACATGCAAACATAGAAGCAGAGGTGTAGCACAATGGTTAATACACTGACTACTGGTACAGGGGTCATGAGTGTGATCCCCCAGTGTGCCTAATGCATAAGGCTGGCTGAGGCATCACCCTTTATGTTTAAGTAGTGCTTTTTGAGGCATTTTACTTTTATTTTAATTAGTGCTGCCAGCAAACACACCCTCACGGTGGCGTAACCTAAGGTGCCGCATAAGGCACCCCATAACGCACTCCATAGGGCACATTATAAAGTGCACTGTCCGCCAAGGCACCCTATAATGTCCCCTATAGGACACCTTATAAGCCACCTTATAAGGCGCTTGATAGGACGCCTTATAAGGCACCCTATAGGACGCCCTATAAGGTGCCTTATGGGGCGCCTTAAGGTTACAGTACTCTGAGGGTGTTTTTGCTGGCAGCCCTAATGTACATTAAAAATAGACAATGCTTCAGACAGCCCTATCAAATAACCCCACCATGGATTTGAACCCATGACCTCTGGCTTCACAGGCAGTGAAGTAACCAGTGGGCTACAGCTGCCAACAAACCCCTGGCTGGCTGCAGATGGACTGCACGTCACCACACAAACTGTCTGCTGTGGTTACCAGGATAGGGTTAACCCACCCGTACCCATGATGCACTGCACATGCAAATCAGCAGTCGACAGATGGGTACAAGATGGGGTATGCACCCACACAGCACCTCGGCCTGGTAGGGGGAACTGACTGTGTGTGGTACTGGCACAGAGTAGCCACAGAACGTCACATTGTGCGGGTACTGTGCTCACCCTGAGGGTGAGGTGGGGCGCCCAGCACCAGGTCCACAGCACCTTTCATGGCTGAAATACGCCATGCTGCAGGTCCCCATCAGTGCTACTGTGTGTGATAGGTAGTTCCTGCAGACACACCTAGGATACATCTGTGTCCTTCTGTTTACATCATCTGCAATAAAGGTTCTGTCTGTATTAGCACGTTTTAGTAATGGGCAAAATATGGGGACTGGGTTGGCAGGAACCACAGCTGGGACTTGACCCTGTGACCTTCTGAACACACTGGCTGTGTGCACTGCACCACTGTGTTGCCACAGAGACAGTGCATTCCCTGGTGATACCATGACTGTTCGTCAGACAGGGCCTGTCTGTTGCAGTGCATGGCACCCACCTACACAGGGCTAGAACACAGTCTGCTCTGGGCAGCTGCCACTGCCCCCTCCACCACCAGTATCCCTCTGCCACCATGCTGACATGCCCTTCTGCTGGTGGTGCTGGTGAAGCGCAGTCTCAGGACATCCAGTGTGCGGGTAGGCGGCTGTCTATGGTGCGGGTTCTTGGGTAGGGGTGCCTGCATAGCTGTCCACGCTTCCCCCCAGCACTGCATGCCAATGTTCCGTGCCCTTCGGGGTACCTGCTGGGTACTATCCCCTGTGACACTGTGGGAAGCACACTCGTGCCCATGTTGGGCCCTCAGCAGTTGCTGTCTGGCTGCTCTACTGTTTCAGCATTACTATGGGCCAGCTAGGCATCACCCTAGTCTGCACTGTGGCCCAGCTGCAGTACAGCATGTGCCACCTGCAGCCCTCTGTGTCCCCTTTTCCAGCATCTGTCCAGTTGCCCTTTCCGACATGCCCGCCCTGCTGTTGTGGAACATGTGCATGCCATAGGAAAACTGGCCGATGGAGTCGGAAACCCTGCTCAGCGCAATTACACTCTGGGCTCATTCACCTTGTATGGGGACGGAGCATAGACCCTTCCAAAATTGATATCTTTTTTTTGGAGCTTTCTTGGGAGTGTTTTGTGATGTTTCCCATTGATATCACTATTGGCCAGCCTGGTTATTTTATTTTTACATTTTCCTCTGTACATTTTCAAGGTTTATTTGCCCTTTTGTTCCGTGCACATGTATCACACTTATCACTTTTTGTAGGTTTCCCTGGTTTTGTTGTACATTGCTGACGGAAATGGTTTCTTTTCCCTTTAAATCAGCTCTAACGCCAGGGTTTCACTGGCGTTAGTTTTGAGCCTCAGATTTCACAGCGTTAGTGTGTGGGGAGCCTCTCCCCTCCCACTCTCCACCCATTGACCCCTTCTCTCCACCCCTGGGAAGCCTTCCTCCGCCCTCCGGGAGCCTTTTCCCACCTTCAGCGCTCGTTTGCGCCACTGCGCACGTTATTGCGCGATAATGTACCTGTGCACCTGATGAAGCGCCATTATTGCGCGATAAGGTACCTTATCACGCGATAACATCACAGAGCGCATATTAAGACGGTTTAGTAAACATACCCCTTAATGTAACTAGATGATTAATATTAAAAACAACAACAACAAAAAAAAAATAGTCCAGAGAGGACTTTCTGAGGCTGTCAATGACAGCCCAGAATTTTTTTTCTCCTTTGGGGGTCTGAGTCGGTCCAGGGGCTGCTGTTTGTAGCCATGATGTGTTTTTAAATTGCTGGACTGCAGGAGCAGCCAAGAGATGGTGTTATTTAAAAAAAAAATAAAAAAAATTACATCAGAGCTCCAGAGGCTGCTTGACTCAGGCAAGCCAGCAGCCACATTTATTTTGTATTTAAGGGGCTGCGTAGGACCGCAGGTCATGTGCCAGTGGTAGGCCTTGCTTCCCACAGCGTGCTCCGACTGGCCTGTGATCTCTGGGGGAGCCCAGAGATGGTGCCTGCTGAGAGTGAGTATAGTCGTGGCACTTGTGGCTGCTCCCGATTGCAGTAGGGGTTGAGCTGAGGCATTGGGGAGAGCTGCAAAGGCTGCGGCATGACCCTGCTGCTAGGAGAAGGGGCCGGGAGTGCCGCTATTTGGGCTGGGTAGGCCCTGATAGTGTAAAGGGGCAGGAGGCCTTGGAAGAGGGCAGTATTGGGGGCTGGAGGGCCCAAATAAAGTGTAACGTGCCAGGGGAGGGTCCTGGAGTGAGAGTTTGGGGCCAGATGGCCCAAATAAAGGAAGCAGGCCATAGGGCTGCCCCTAACTTGAATCAGGCAGCTGAGGCTGAAGGCCTATGGCAGGCCTATTTATAAGGGGGCAGAGACGGTCTTAAAAGGGCTGTGTGGTTCTTTAAATGACCGAAAATGGCTGAAATTAAAAATATTAAATTTAAATGTTTTTTTTTTTGGGGGGGGGGGGGTTAAAGAAAAGAAAGAGGTTTGGAGAGCCCATAAAAGGAGTTTTTAACTTTTTTTGAAGTTGTATTAAGCTGTAAATTACAGCATTTCTGATAAGGGGACATGACCACCGGCAAAAACAGCCCGAAATCAAAGTCTCTATATTTATATTTTTGACATTTTGGAGGGTTTGGGAGAGGTAAGGCAGTGCTGGTGGGCATTAAAGTAATATATTGGGGGGCTTTCAAAGTGATTTAAAATCACAATTTGTGCTGGTTTGAATAGTGTGTATGCCTGCAGTGCTGAACTTAATAAAATATCACAAAACTTTGCCAAGCTAATATACATGATTTTTATAAATAAAAGTTTTTTTAAAAAGTTGTTTTTGGTGGTTAAAACTTCAGCTTTAAAGTGTAAAAAGTACCCAGATGTGCTGGAAGGGGGAGGGATTTTCTTAGTTACAAAGTTGGAAAGTGGTCAGCTGTAACTGCCTGTAGTCAGTGACGCAGATTGATTGAAATCCTGTCACAGACACTGTGTAAAGACAGAGACTGCTCTAAAAAATGTTTTGAGACTGTATAAAAGATAATACAGGGAATTTGTGAGAAAAAGGGTAACAGGAGATTTTATTGTGTTTAGCATGGGACCATGGAGCGATTTTATTTACATTCTCTTATATACCACGCTATTCTGCATCAGTGCGGTTTACATTGAACAAACTGAAATTACATTGAACAGGGCATTATAACTTGGAGATAACTATTTTACAGGGAACATGTCATCAGGTGTAGTAGCACTTACCTACAGAGATTACAGCTTCAGTGAGACAAACTTTGTCTGTCAGTTGGTGACTTGGTGAATGAGTGTGTGTGTGCATTATGGGGTCTCAATAAAAACTGTTAGTGTAGCTGGGTTTAAAAAATATTTGGATAAGTTCCTGGAGGAAAGGTCCATAAACCATTATTAAAAAAGACCTGGAAATCCACTGCTTGCCCCAATACAAAAGCATTGTGTAACCTGTGTGTGTCTTTTTGGGAACCTGATAGGTACTTGTGAACTGGATTGGCCACTGTTGGAAACAGGATACTGGGCTTGATGGACCTTGGTCTGACCCAGAATGGCATATCTCATGTTCTTATGAGTGAGGAAGCCTCAGAATGAGGCATTTTAAGGTACTTTGAAAGGTGTTTGATGAGTCTGAATTTGGACAAAGGAGTGTAGAATGAAAATGAGTGCGTGAAGAGATTTTTTTGTATTTTTGTAGATGTTATAGTGAATGCTCCTTTTATAGGAGTTAGATGACAAGAAGTGAAGGAAAACGAGCTAAGGTATAGAAAAAGATTATAGGGACATACAATTAATAAGGAGATTTGTAATTTACTCCAGTTTTCTGGAAATAAAAGTATAGAAAGAGTTAAAAGTAAAACAGAGAACTGGAGAAAAAGTGAAGTGTATAAATAATTATAAGCAGTATTTTGTTTTAGTGCCATCAAGTCAGTGTTGACTCATAGTGACCCAGCTACCTCTGGGCAATGTATCACTGGAAGTGGATTACCAGCCTTTTCTTCTGAGGCAATGGAGGGTAAAGTGACTTGCCTAAAGTCACAAGGAGTGCCAGTGGGAATTGAACCCTTGATCTTCTGGGTACTAGACAGTTGCTCTAACCACTAGGCTACTCCTCCTCCACAAGCAGTGTTAGGGAAGGGAAAGTATAAGAAATAGAACGTTTTTTCCTCGCTAGTCTTATTTTAGGAGGGAAGTTTGGGGAAGGCCTGAATGAAGTTAAGTGGAGTTTGAGTGACTTGTATGCAAAGATGTTGGAGAAGGTAGAAGGGGCTAACATAGGAAAAAGGAAAAGTGAGATTGTTTAATTGTGAGAATGGTGTATGAGCAGTTTAAGGAATAGAAGAGGGGTTGTGAGGTATGTGTACTTGAGAAAAATTTGTGAGCTGATGGGTGAGATATATTAAGATAGTTTTTTTTTCTTCTCAGCAAGCATTGCAGTACGCACCTGAAAAGGTTGGGGACATTGTCACAGTGTGCTGCATGCTGCATAACATAGCCTTGAATCATGGCATGCCAGGCAACATAGCTCCTGATCTGCCACCAGAAACTCTCATCTCTGCCCTGCTCAATCAGATGTCACAAGAGGGAATGAGATCCGAAGGAAAGTTTTACAGGACTACTTTTCGTGACTTATTCCATTTCCTGTTATGTCTCCTTGTTGTGCTTTAATAAAATAATGCATACATTGTGCATACAGAATGTGGGCACGGACAACCATGTATAGAAATGTGCACGGCAACGTGGGCATCCATTAAAGAAGAATGGGACCTGGGTGTGATTGTTTCTGATTACCTTAAGGTGGCTAAACAGGTAGAAAAGGTGATGGCAAAAGCCAGAAGGATGCTTGGGTGCCTTGGGAGAGGAATGGCCAGCAGGAAGATGGAGGTGATAGTGCCCCGCATAAGTCTTTGATGAGAACTCATTTGGAGTGTTGTGTGCAATTCTGGTGACCACACCATCAAAAGGATATAAACAGGATGGAGTCTATGCAGAGAGTGGCTACCAAAATGGTCAGTAGACTTTGTCATAAGGCATATGGGGACAGACTTAAAGACCTTTGAATATCCTGGAGTTCTTGTAGCTCTGTGTTTAGTATGTTTAGACCTTTGCTTCAAATTCACTTTGTACAACAGAAACAGCTTGATTCTCTATCCAGGAGTATTCTGATGTTTTTGATTTCTTATTCTTAATTACTTTTTGAATATTTCTATAATTGTTCATTCAGACTGAAAGCATAGAGTATATTGTGTAAATCAGTGAAAGAAGTTCTTACTTCAATGCATTTTGATTGCAAAAAAGTATAAAGATATGAAGACTTTTACAAGACATCTGTCCCATCTTTAACCCAACATAAGCAATAAAAAGTACAGGGTCACAGAACTCTTCTGTAATAGTGTATGGACCAATTGTTATTTGACTGCTGCTCCTGCTGAAACTCGAGGAGCTGATGAAGGAAAAATACAGTTGTTGATTGCCTTCCATTTTTCTCCCATCGTTATTCTAGCAAGTCTTACATTTGGCAACCAGATTTACGGATGGTGCCACAGTAGATTTACAGCAGTGCATCTGTTACACTGATAAGCAAAAGAAAATGGATGAAGTATGTAACCTACTATTACAAGATAAACATCAGAGCAGCAAAAGGAAATGAAGTGCCTTGCCAGGGTAATTAAAACCACTCTGCTTACAATGCAAATAATTGTGTTTTTTATTAATCACCAGCATTCAAACTTGGTACTGGAGAGATACTAAAGATAATTATATTTCTAGTGTTAAGCTTGGTGCCTTAATAATTACACAGTAGTTAACACAGAATGCTGCTCTCGGACTGAGAAGTTCTGCCTTGCAATTATGTTATCTGAAGCTGCTAATTATTACTGTTAATTTGAAATTCCTTTGGTTGCAGGGGCAGACTGGCTTGTCCCTAAGTGCTGTGTCTGTCAGATCCAATCTAATCCAGTGCTTTCTCTTAATTCCTGCCTTCAAAGTGTAACTCATCGCTCGCTGCATAGAGGCTGTTTCTGTGTCCATTGGCCTGGTTTTCCACTCTTTATCTCAATATGGTCTCATGGTTGGCATATTACACTGAGAACTAGGGAGGCAAGGGTTCAACTCCACTTCTCCCACTCATGTTTCTTGCAACATTGAACAAATTACTTCATTTTATTTGTTAAAGATTTTTTCCAGGGGGGCAATTTCTCCAAATGAATGTAAGTACATAAGAGATGTCATATTGGGTTAGACCAGCGGTACTCAAATCCAGTCCTGGAGGGCCACAAAACAGTCAGGTTTTCGGGATATCCCTAATGAATATGCATGAGATACATTCAAATACAATGGAGGCAGTGCATGCAAATATATCTCATGCATATTCATTAGGGATATCCCGAAAACCTGACTGGTTTGCGGCCCTCCAGGACTGGATTTGAGTACCTCTGGGTTAGACCAAGGTCCTTCAAGCCTAGTATCCTGTTTCCAACAGTGGCCAATGCAGGTCACAAGTACCTGTCAAGTTCCCAAAAAGGTACACAGATTCCACATAGCTTATCCTGGGGTAAGTAGTAGATTTCCCTGGTCCTCTTTAATAATTGGTTATGGACTTTTCCTCCAGGAACTTGTCCAAATCTCTTTTAAACCAAGCTACACTAGCAGTATTTACTACATCCTCCGGTAGCGAATTCCAGAGTTTGATTATGCATTGAGTGAAAAAATATTTTCTCCTATTAGTCTTAAGTGGGCTATATTTTAGCTTTATTGTGCATCCCTTAATCTTTCTACTTTTTGAAGCAGTAAACAACCATGCTGTGTTTACACGTTCCACTCCATTCAATATTCTATAGACCTCTATCATACCTCCCCTCAACCGTCTTTTTGCCAAGTTGAAGAGCCCCAACCTTTTAAGCCTTTCCTCATAGGGGTATCCTTCCAACCCTTTTAACATTTTGGAAGCTCTTCTCTGTAATTCTGCTATATCCTTTTTAAGATATGGTGATCAGAATTACACACAATATTCAAGGTGCGATCACACCATCAAATGATACAGAGGCATTATAATATCCTTTGTTTTATTCTCCATTCCTTTCCTTATGATTCCTAACATTCTATTTGCTTTCTTGTGGTAGTTTTGCGCATAACATGACATTATAAAACTTACTTCTAAGCCAGGTTATGTGGTATGTTCTCAGTTTCTCAAATTTATTGCTAATGCTCGGCATAGTACTTGCATCGTGCCAAAGAGAGCCTCCCTCTGGAGTTTGTAAGATGTCAGGTGTATGGGTAATTTATCAAGGTGTGCTTGGGCATTCTTCTTAATCAAGCCTGTGACACCCAACATGGTGGGAAATAACTCAATATCTTTCTGCCACATTTTCTTCATCTCTGATTGCAGTTCTTGCGGCAGTGGGGGCTAGGGGGATGCTTGGGTGCATGGGGAGAGGAGTGGCTGGCAGGGGAGGGGGGGGTGATGGTGCCCTTGTAGGTCTTTAGTGCGACCTTATTTGGAGTATTGTGTGCGGTTCTGGGGACCGCACCTTCAGAAGGATATGGACAGGCTGGGATCTGTGCAGAGGGTGGCTGCTGGAGTGGTTGGTGGTCTTCATTGTGGAGTATGTGAGGACAGACTTAGGGATCTTGATGTGTGCACCTTGGGGGTGGGCGGGATGGAGGTGATATGGTTGAGACATTTGGGTGCCTCCATGGCATGGATGCACGGGAGGAGAGCCTCTTTCGATTGAGAGCAGGCTCTGCTGCGAGGGGACGTGGGATGGGGTGGAGGGGGATGGATTCAGGGGTGATGTGCGGAGGTGTTTCTTTATGGAGGGAGTGGTGGATCCGTGGAGTGGTCTTCCAGTGGAGGTGGTAGAGATGAGGATGGTATCTGAATTCGGAGACGCATGGGACAGACACGGAGGATCTCTGAGGGAAAAGAGGAGAATGTTGTAGTGGTTGATATGGAAGGACAGACTAGATAGTAATGTGGTCTTTTTCTGTCGTCATGTTTCTATGTTTCTAATTCCCTGTTTTAGGAGTAATTTTACTGTATGTTTAATCTGTTTATTAGTACAAAGGAAAAACAATTCAATGTGGGGGTATGCTTACACACTCCTGGGATATCATTCACTTTGATATCATCCATGTAGTATGTTTTGTAAATAGTTACCCCGGTTATCCAAGTTATTTATACCCTGTTACCTGTAAACTCATACGTGTTAAATGTACTGAGCATTTTGTTCCATGTGAACCACGCTGATGATGAATAGTGCGGTATATAAGAGACTGTAAATAAATAAATATCAAACCTCTTCATCATTACAATTAAACAGAACAAACCCAATTATTTAAAACTATTAAGGAAGTTAAGTATGCACGTTAAATTAGGTATACCTTATAAAATGACAGTCTTTGTGTCTATGGTAAAATACTTAATAGAGATGATCCTTAGACTGTACACTGTCTGGGGCAGGACGCCCACTGTAACTGAATGCAACGCAGCTTGTGTCTGGAAAGGTGAGTAATGAAATCCAAGTGCCCTTCATAAACTGGCCTCTGAGGTACATTTTCTTCTGAAAATTATTCATTGTTCTTGTATGTGTTCTTATTACATATTGGAAAATGGAATGTTTATCCCGCTAATCAGTGACCGTTCCAGAAAGAATCAGAGCATCTCATATCTAGGGTAGAAATGCTAAATACATCTGGCTAAGTACAATTTATTTATTTATTTATTTATTATTACAATTTTTTATATACGCACTATTCGGCATCAGCGCGGTTTACAGATAACACAAAAGACCAGAACGACAGGTTGTTCGGTGTTACATATAACAGGAGAAACAACTTGGAAAAAAAAATGGGGAACTATTTACATGAATATAATATCTGTTAACTAGGTAACATGATCATAATGATCAAACTATTTAAATAGAATAGATACATTAGCTTGGTGCTGGTATTTTGGTGGGATTAATGTGTTTTACTTTATCAAGGGTAGTATTTGATAAATAGGTTAGATTTAAGGGCTTTTCTGAATTGGGCTAGGTCAGTTATGGCACGGATATGACCTTACAAAGTGAAAAACAAAAACAGCCAAAAACAAATTGCTAGCCAAGTGACTTTTTCTATTTTTTTAAATTTCACACCCCTTTTTTGTTGCATAAAATGGTGACTCAGACATCTCTGCCATGTGATTTAGTTTAGTTTAGTTCCTGACATACCACCTTTTCAGACTTTTTATGGCCCAGCAAAGTGGTTTACATTGTTAAAATTTGTAGTAAAAGATAAAGAGGTTTAAATTGTTACAAAATAAAACCATAGTGCAATTATGACACTTTCCTTTGAGTTCGGTACTATCAGGAGATACCCCGTCAGGGGGGGCTTGTGGCCTTGGGAAGACAGGGCCATGAAGAAGCAGAGCCACGTGGGAACCAGACGTGGGCAGCAACCAGGAAGTCTTCAGTCAGTACCAGAATTGGAACAAGAATCAAGAAATCACAGGACAAAGCAGAATTGAAAGAGGAACCAGAACAGAAATAAAGACAGGAAATCCCAAGAACCAGACCAATGAATTCATGAGATGAGGAACATATGAAGCATTGGATCAGCAAGTGTACATCCTCCTTGATTTCTTTATATTCAGACCTAAACCAAGACGCGCCCATTGCGGGTCCAATGGGATGTTTTGGAGATGAATCTGCCTAACTGAGGCCCAGACGTTCCTGGCTGTTTCCTTAATTTGACTTGAAGCTTGTATGGCACTGTAGAAGGTCTCAACTCTCATCTCCTATGGGTCACAGACTCAATCCCTATTGACCCCAACAGATTTTGAAACATACTGGAACGTAAAATCAGTCAACAGCATAGTATAGAACTGAGCTTGTACCTACTCCCAAGATAAAGTTTGCATGGCATAGTATGGTTAGTGCTACATAGCACAAGCAGACTGTAGAAGGTGACTAATCAAACGATGTGATACAATTCATGGATTTAAATGTCCAGGACACAGACTGGCCCTTTATGTTTATTTATTTATTTATTTAACAGTTCTTCTATACCGCTCTATTTTAGATCAGAGCGGTTTACATTCAACATCAACCATACAACACAGGGACCCTGAGTTGTATTTACAATAAACAGGAGATCAACTTGGAAGTAACTGGGGGGAACTATGTACATTGTATAACATATCTACATCTTATTTACACTGGGGGTCCTGATTCCATTTCAGTGGGTACCTTCTGAGCGATCAGTTGATTATCCTTTTTCATGCTGAGTCTGATTGTTTAATTGTAATGAGTGATTGTCTGAGGGGGCATATGTATGATTACTAATGCTGGATTCAGGGTAGTATGTGGTGAATAGGTGCTGTTTTAATGCCTTCCTGAAGTCAATTAGGTAAGTGATGTTTCGAATAGAGGTGGGGAGAGCGTTCCATGCTCTGGGTGCGTAAATCGTAAAGGCCCTATTTGTCGTTGCTTTTGTGCATTTTGTTATTACTTTTGGGACCTCTAGGGTGTTTTGCATCATGGGTCTTCTGTTTCTGTTCTGTGGTACTTTATGTATCATCTTGCTGAGGGCTGTGGGGGTCAGAGTGTTTGCGGCTTTGAAGGTTAAGGTTAGAACTTTGTGGAGGGTTCTTGCTTGAACTGGTAGCCAATGGAGGTTCATCAGTACTGGCGTTATGTGCTCTCTCCGTGATGCCCCTGTTAGTACTCTTGCCGCAGTGTTCATTGCAAGCTGGAGAGGAGCTAGCGTTGCTTGAGGGAGACCGTGTAGAATTACGTTGGCATAGTCGAAATGTGGTAATATTAATGCCTGATAGATCGATCGGTAGTCGCTGAAGTCAAGCAGCGGTCGGAGATGTTTTAGGGTCCTTATTTTCATGTATACTGTTTTTACTGTGTTGATAATCCTGTTGTAAGCTGCTGTGTGGAATATCCATATCTGGTCTTTTGTTCCTATAGCTCTGTGTTAGGTCAAGATTCCTGTGTTAAGCCCAGAGTCAGGGCCGGCGCTACCATTTAGCAAACTAGGTAGTCACTTAGAGTGCCATCTTCAATGGTGCCCATTGCCACCAGTGCCGCTCCTCTCCAGGGCCTGCAGCAATGGTTCAGAAATCGCTACACAGCATTTACCTCAACTTGCCAAAGCTGCATTGCGGTTTCTGTTCTTTATTATCTGTCTCTTCCACCTCCCTCCAATGTAGACTTCTGGTTGTGTGCATTAGAGGGGGCTGGAAGAGACAGATAGTAGAATACAGAAAGCATGGTGCAGCACCGGACAGTTGAGGTAAGTGCTGCATTGTGGTTTCTGAACCATTACTGCTGCTGCAGGCAACAGAGATGGCGGCAGGAGGGGCCCACCTAGGGTGCCTCCAGTCCTTGCACCGGCCCTGACCAGAGTTTAGGACAAGAGTCCTATCTTTCAGATTAGCTAGTGACCTGGGGCAAACCAAGGCCAAAGAAGAAAAGACCATGCCAGACAGGCCCGAAGGCCATCGCAGGCAGACAATGACTTTAGAAGGGGTGGCATGGGCTGGAGGCATTCCCTGTACTTCCTTTCCATTTCAGGTACCTGCACTATTGCCACAGGTGGCAGGTCCCATGAACGTCTGGCAGCAGTGCCAGAAGCTGGAGGAGGTGGAACGTAGGAGTAATGGGCAGTTGGCAGAAACCTGGAAATTACATTAGCCAATTTTCTGCCAGCTGCTGGCTTTCTCCTTCAAAAGCTAGCTAGGCTAGCCAAATACCAGCTGGTTGGTAACCCTAGGCCACACACCTAGGTATCAGAGATTGGCTGTGGTTCTGTCAAATGAGTTATTAAGAAGCAGGAAGCTGTTCACAGCAACCTGAAGATTAATCAGCCTACTTGCTATCAAGTCTCCTCTGCCTGGAGTCCTTGTTGCCAAGTCTCTGCTCTTCAGGCTTATCTGTTACCTGTTTTCTGGGTCTAGTTCCAGGCCTGGAATTCTGATGTATTCCAGTCCCTGCTCGCACCTTGTGACCTCCATGCTGACTTATGCTTCAGCCATTGTTCCAGCCTTTTGATAGACTTGTCAATGTGGAGCAATTTTTAAGTGAGAGATTTTCAATGTGCTGTAATGCAGTGCAGCCTTCCTGCTTTTCTCCACCTCCACAAAATAACCTTATTTGAATTTAAAGGATGGATAATAACTGTTTCCCTAGCTCTTGAAATCTCTTGCTTTGGACTACCTACCTAGCACAAGAACAACAACGACAGGAAATCCGTGCCAAAATGAAAATGAACAAATTCCAACTTGTGAGTCTTCAGTCTGATTTCTATTTTTGTATCACTGCTTGTTCTCTATCTTCGCTGTTACATTTCTGCCTCCTTATTCTTTTTGATATTCTCCTTTCTCTTTTTTTTCTGTTTAATGCTTCTCATCCTTCTTTGTGTCTCTCTTGCAGAGTGAATTTTTTAACATGTCTCTTCCTTTGTTCTGATTTCTTCTCCTGCACTTGTTTCTTCCTGGCTACTTTCCTTTCTCCATTCCTTTCACCTTTTCTCCTGTCCTCTCTCCTTCGGTTCTCATTTCCTTTTCTATTTGATTCCTTCCCACCACCAAATCTAGGGTTCTTCTTTTTTTATTTTATTTCCCCCTCATCATCAATCCCCTCCCTCTGCCCCCATTTTCTGTCTTCCTCCCTTCCCAGATCCCTGATTGTCTCTCGTCTCTCCCCTCATCATGGGTTCTTTCTCTCTTTCCTTTAATTTTGGATCTGATTTCTAGTACTTTTCCCCCTCCTTTCCCATTTCTTTTCTCAGCTAGCACCTTCCTTGGTTTTCTATCCTCACTTTGTAGTTTTGCTCACATCTATCAGCTTTCTTCCCTACCTGCCTTCTCTATAAACCTCTGTCTTGCCATTCCTGTTCTTTGTCTCCGCCCCCCTCTACCTCCATCTCATCTCTAAAAATCTTAGGGCCCGATTTTCATTTGGGCAGGTTATGCACTACATTGGCACATAGCCTGCCTGCCGACACCTTTAACCCGGATTTTCACTTCCGCAGCGACGGAAGTGGAAATCTGGGTTTAGCTGGATGCGCTGGCAGGCACCAAGGCTAAACAGAGATTGCTTTCAATCATTTATGCCACAGACATATTTAAACTTCTCTATCATATCTCCTCTATCTCGCCTTTCCTCTAAGTATACATATGAAGATCTTTAAGTCTGTCTTCATATGCTTTATAAAGAAGACCACTAACCATTTTAATAGCCTCCCTCTGCACTGACTCTATCCTGCTTATATCCTTTTGAAATTGCAATCTCCAGAATTGCACACAATACTCCAAATGAGGTTGCACCAGAGACTTATACAGAGGCACTATCACCTCCTTTCTTCTGCTGGCCATTCCTCTCCCTGTGCACCAAAGCATCCTTCTGGCTTTCGCCGTCACCTTTTCTACCTGTTTAGTTGCTTTAAGATCACCAGAAACAATCACCCCCAGCTCCCGCTCTTCTTTCGTGGACATAAGTACTTTGTCCCTTACACTACATCACTCCCTTGCGTTTTTAAGCATTAAATCTCAGCTGTCAAATTCTTGACCATTCTTCAAGCTTAGCTAGATCCCTCCTCGTGTTATCTACTCTTTCTTGGATGTCTACTCTAATCCAGATTTTGATATCATCCGCAAAGAGGCAAACCTTACCCAACTGTCCTTCCACAATATCACTAACAAAGATGTTAAAAAGAATTTGACCAAGGACAGATCCCTGTGGCACACCACTGGTAACTTCCTTCTCCTCAGAGTGAGCTTGATTTACCTGTGCACTTTGCTGCCTCCCACTCAACTAATTTCTAACCCAGTCAGTCACTTTAGGATCCATCCCTAGGGTGCTTAGTTTGTTTATACGTCGTCTGTGCAGAACAGAGTCAAAGGCTTTACTGAAATCTAAGTACACCACATCTAGGGCTCTCCCTCAGTTCAACTCCCTGGTCACCCTGTCAGAGAAATCAATCAGATTTGTCTGACAAGACCCACCTCTGGTGAATCCATGCTGCATTGGATCTGGCAATCTGTTGGACTCCAGAAACCTCACTATTCTCTCTTTTAGCAGCGTTTCCAATAATTTACTCACCACAGAGGTTAGAATAACTGGCCTGTAGTTTTCAACCTCATCCTTACTTCAGCTTTTGTATAAGTGGACCACATGTGCCTTTTCCCAGTCCCCTGGGACCACTCCTGACTCCACAGAAGCATTGAAAAGGTCAGTCAGTGGAGCTGCTAGAACGTCCTCATGTTCGTTCAGAATTGTCAGATGTATCTCATCCAGTCCCATCACTTTGTCTACTTATAGCTTACCTAGTTCTTCACAAACATAGTCTTCTGAAACTTGTTCAAGATCCCTGTCTCTTCTGTTCCTATTTGTGGATGTTTTCTGAGGTCCTTGCTCCTGGTCCTTAATTTGTGAACAGTACAGCAATTCCGCTTTATCCTCATCAACTTCTACATATTCCTCCCCTTTGCCCTTGAGTCTGACAACACCACTTTTGCCCTTCCTCCTGTCACTAACATATCTGAGAAATGTCTTATCTCCCCCCCCCCATTTTATTGCATTGGCTATTTCTTCCTTTTTTAGTATCTTTGCTTTCCTGACTACTTTGCTAGCTTCTCTAAGTTTTTCCAAATATAGATGCCTGTCTTTCTTTCCGTGATCTCTTGAATTTAATGAAGGCCTCCTTCTTTTTCCTCACCTTTTCAGCTATTTTTTTTGAGAACCATAGTCATCTCCTTTTCTTTTATATTTATTTACCTTTCTAACAAAAAGGTTTGTTGCCCTTAAAATATCTCCTTTCAGTTTTGCCCATTGCTTTTCTGTATTCTCCAGCTCTTCCCATCCTGCTAATGACTCCTTGAGATATTGTCCCATCCTGGCAAAGTTAGTTTTCCTAAAGTCTAAGACCCTCACTTTTGAATGGATTTTATCAGCCCTAGTCCTAATACTGAACCATACCATCTGGTGATCACTAGATGCGGGATGATTTCCCACTATAACATCAGAAACACTTTTCTCATTGGTAAGCACCAAGTCCAGTATGGTCCCTTCACATGTGGATTCTTTTACCAGTTGCTGGAATAGTTCTCCCTGTAGAGAACCTAGGATCTCCTTACTTCTAGATGACACTGCAGCAGAGGTATGCCAATCATCATCCGGCATATCGAAATCACCTATCAGTAGCACTTCTCCTTTCATGGCAATATTGTGTATGTCTTCTATTAAATCTCTGTCCACTTCTTCTCCCTGTGAGGGGGGTCTGTATATCACTCCAATGCAAATGTATTTCCCTTTCCCTCTTTCTAGTTTAACCCACAGTGTCTCCTTGCTCCCTTTTAAGCCTTGTAATTCTATAGCTTTAATATTATTTATACATGTAGTATCATTCTCCTCCCCTTCTTCCTACCCTGTCCTTCCTGAATAATGTATAGCCCGGTATAATTACATCCCAGTCATGGGTGTCCATGAACCATGTCTCCGTAACCGCCACTAAATCCAAGTAAGCCTCTTCCATTAAAGTCTCAACATCTGGGATCTTATTTCCCATGCAATGGGCATTTATACACATTGCTTCCCAGATGTTGCCCCTTTTATCCATTTCTACAGAGGTATTTAATCTTTCACTTACCTGAGGCTTTCTTCACCCATCCCCAAAGAATCTAGTTTAAAGCCCTCTTCAGTATGCTAGCTAGTCTGCTGCAGAAGACACTTCAACCCTTCTTGGACAGATGGGCGTCATCTCTACTCTGTATTACTTAGAATATCATCCCATTGTCCAGGAAACCAAAATGCTCTCGATAACACCATCCACGCAGCCATGTATTCATCTCCAGGATGTGCGCTTATCTGCCTTGGCCTTTACCCTCAACAGGGAGGATTGAAGAGAATACCAGTTGTGCACCTATTTACTTCATTCTCTGTCCCAGAGCCATGAAGTCACTTTTGATATGCTCAAAGGGATACCTATCAGTATCATTTGTGCCGACATGGATGAGCAACATCAGATAATAGTCAGTGGGCTTGATGAGTCTTGGCATCTGACAGACAGCATACCTTTGAGAACATCAAGTCTGGTTGGCAGATGGACACCTCAGTACCCCTCAGAAAAGAGTCACCAACCACCAATACCCTTCGCTGATTCTGCAACTTTGGAGTGCTTGACCTCTGGTTCTTCCTTTTCCTGGGATGTTTTCACCTCCTACACCTCTAGGGCTACATTCTGGTTTTTAATTTCAAGGGCTGGAGGAGTGGGATTGTTGATTCTGCAGACTCTAGTGACTCGTGTCCAACTGTCTTCATTCTGTAGCCTCCCATCTTCACCTCTGTCAGAGAGCTTGGATGTTTCAAGAACAATCTCTTCAATTAACTTTTCACTGTCTCAAATGCTTTTTAGTATTGCCACCTCTTCTCTGAGCTCCTCCACTTGTTTCATGAGAGATTCAGCTTGCAGGCATCCTGCACATGGAATTGGTCCTTCAACTGGTATCGGACTCGCTATCTGGACAGAGGCAGAAGCTGTAATGGGCAATAGCTTTGGCAATGCAATTTTTCCCAGCCTTTGTTCAGTTGGTAGAGTTTTGGTACCTGTAAAACTAAAAAAGAGAGCCATACCAAAGTCCCTACTTTTTCCTCAGCTCTCCTTTAAGAGAAAAAGCAGTTAACCTCTTTTAAGTGTGTTCTAACAGTGCTGTTCTATGTCCCTGTGTATAACTAATTGGGGAGTTGCTCTATAAAGCAAGAATGCTCACATTGGGTGGACGGGAGCTTGGGTGGGTAGGGGGGATCTAACTCCTGATGAGGTCAGTGGCTTCAAAGAGCTTCTTTCTGAATGGGAAGCTGGAACATGAAACAATGAACTTTAACAGAGCTTTGCCCAACACCAGAAAAAAGAACCCTTTAGCAATATAGAAAAAAAAAATTAACTTTTAAAAATCAAAATCAAAACCCCTTTAAGAGCTCTCAGGCAGAGAGATTGTTTTTATGGAAACTCATTTTTATTAAACAGCAGTAAGGACATACAATCTTACATTGTAACAAACTCCATTTTCGCCGATTTAAACACATCAAGTTCCAACACAACTAAGCTGACAGATCATTAGCCTTCCCCACTCCTCTCCCCCCCCTCCGGAATCTGCTCCCAGGCAGGCCAATATAACCACATACAGTCGTAATTCTTTCTTGAAATTCTACCTTAAAATTCTATCTTAAAATCAAATTGTACCGAATCGCCCCCAGACACTACCAGGCAACTCAATAACTGTCCAACGTAACAACAACCCAATGTACCTTCACGTATATCCACCCCCTCCCAAGAACTTCCCCCTACCCCCCTCAGCCCCCCTCTCCTCCTCCCCCCCCATTCCCCCTCCCAATGACTAGCCGTAGGCCCCCGTGCTCCTTCCTCCCCTGAAGTCTGCGCTCTACAACTTAATCACCCCCACTTCCTCGTGATCCTCTCCCGAATGTTCTCTGAAACCCTTATTCGAGTACTATTACAAGCCCCCCTCCTATCTTCCCGGGTTCCACTGGCTCACTGGGTCCCAGATCGCAATATACATATCCCTCTTTGGCCCTCCCAACAGCTGAGCAGTTCTCCGCTCCATGTCCATCAACGCTAACATTGCCCTCTCCCAGATCACCACTACTGGGGGCTGATCTACTAGCCAGTTGCCTAAGATGCACTGCTTAGCCAGGACAAACCCTTTCACACATAATTTCCTTTGATGGGTCTGTAAAGCCTCCCCCAGGGCAGGCGCCCCAAATAGACACCATCCCGGGGATGCAGGTATATCCCGACTTACCCACCTACTCAGTTGGGCACACACCCCCAGCCAAAAAGCGTGGACGTGCGGGCATCCCCAAAACCGATGAGTTAGTGTACCTTTAGTGCTCTTACAGAGTCTGCACACATCTGTCTGAGACAAACCCGCCCTCCAGGCCCAAACATCATGCACATATGCCCGCCAAAGAAATTTATATTGCACTTCCTGCAAGTGAATCGACTCTGACATGCTGGCCACATCCGCAAACGCACTCTGCAAAATCTCTGGTGTGGCTTCTGGTAATCCATCGGCCCCCCATTTTAAGGCTAATCTCTCCAAAGCTCCCCAACTGGGAGCCGGCTCCAATTCCTTCCACAGACTTCGTTTGGTGATCTTCCCTTCAAGGGAATGCCTAAGTTCTATCAACCTGCCAGCGCTCAGAAGTGCAGGGAACTCATTCTGCAGACTACGCACATAGTGCCTTGTCTGCAAGTAAAAATAGAAATCTCGCTGTCCTAACTGGAACCTTTTCTGCAGCGACTGAAAGGAATCAATCTCAGGGGATTGCTCCATCCTTAAGTGCCCTACATAAGTCAGCCCACAACGGGCCCATCTCCTCGAAACCATGTCCCTCATACCAGGGGCGAAATCTGTATTATCTGCCAAAGGCAAGCAATCCGTCCCTCTCCAGTCGACCTTCCTGTACTTACAAAGCACCTTCCACGCCTGGCGTAACGATTGCAGGTAAACCGAGGTCTTCCACTCCACCGGCAACCTCCCCATGGGCCAGTGTAATAACAAGGCTCTATGGATTCCCCCTGACATATCATCCACCAACTTCACCGGGAGAGTTTCCTCCGATCCCACTAATAAAGCCAAGTTATAAGCCCTAATTGAGAGCAAATTCGCCCCTCCCACTTTCTTTGGCTCCATCAACACCGAGCATGCGATACGCGCTCTACGATCCCTCCACAAAAATTTGCCGATATGTCTGTACAGAAGCCCCAAGTTCCTTCTTCGTGACCCACAGTGGCACATGTCTTAATAAATAGATCCATCTGGGAAGCTCCACCATGTTAAAAAGAGCTATCCGGCCCGTGAGAGATATAGGGAGGTCTCTCCATTTTACCAAATGTGCTATCGTCGACTCCAGCTGCGTCTTAATATTTATCTGGTATAAACGCACCATTGAGCTTGGTATCTGTATGCCCAGGTACTGAAGTCGATCCTTAGCCCACACCAACGGGAACTCTCCTTGCCAGTGTGGTTTCACTAAGCCCCCCACATCTAATGCGTTAGACTTCGCTCTATTAATTCTCAGCCCCGAAAATGAACCAAACATTTTGATTATCCCTAGCGCCGCTCCCAACGACTCCACAGGGTTTCGGAGGCACAGAAGCAGATCGTTCGCGAAGGCACTTAACATTATGCCCCCCTCCTTCCAACTAATGCCGCTGATCTCCTCCGCGTTAAGCAATGTTAAAAGTAAGGGTTCTAATTGTAAGACAAACTGGAGGGGGGATAAAGGGCACCCCTGCCTCGTCCCTCTCATCAACGAAAACGCCTGTGAGTGTTGTCCTCCTACTAAGATACAGGCCCTTGGGTCCGCATACAATGCCCTTACCCATTCTAAAAAGGGACCCCCAAAGCCGAACCTTCGCAACGTCTCAAACATATAAGCCCACGATACACGATCAAACACTTTTTCGGCATCTAAGCTAACTAATAGCAGCGGACACCACCGAGCCAAACACATCTCCATACCCAACTAGATCTTAATGATGTTCAGGAAAGCTTCCCTCCCTTTTACAAACCCCGATTGGTGCGTCCCAACTAATCTGGGAAGGATGCCCTGCAGTCTGTTGGCCAAAACGGAAGCTAGAAGTTTCATGTCATAATTGATTAAAGATATCGGCCTATAGGAAGCAGAGTCATCCATTGCCTTCCCTGCCTTGGGAATTACTGATATAAGGGCTGTACGCATATCCCTTGGAAAGTGTCCCACCTCTGCTGCTTCTCCAAACAGGGCTGCCAACGTGGGTGTTACCTGCGGCTCCAACATCTTGTAAAATTCAACCCCAAACCCATCTGGCCCAGGGGCCTTATGGGGAGTGCCCGCCTTAATAACCTTTTGAATTCCCCCCCCTGTAATGGGCCTATTTAAGTCAAGAACCTTCGCCTCAGTTAGGGTCGGGAGCGTTACCGCGTCCAAGAACTGTCGCTCTCCCTCTCTGTCCTCCACATCAGGGGCATAAAGCCTCTCATAGAAAGCCTTGAATACATCGGCTATTGCTCGCGGATCCATGTGTTTCACCCCATTTACATCTTTAATAACCGCCACTACTTTGGTACTTCCCCCAGATCGTATTAGCCTAGCCAACAACCGCCCTGACCTGTCCCCATATCTGAACAATTGATGTCTATAGTATTGCATAGACTGCACTGCTCTCTCATGCAACAAAGCATTAAGCTGGGCTTGGATTTGCTGATATTTTTTAAAACCTGCCCCCCCCCTGGTTTGACCGAGACTTCTCTCCCAATGCTCTGCAGCTCTTGCGATAATTGTAAAATCCTACTATCCAGCCGCTTCCGTTCTTTTGCTACATATGCTATCACGCACCCCCTAATTACCGCCTTCCCCGTCTCTCAAAACACAGCCGTCAAGCTCGCAGAAGCTTCATTAAAGCGCACGTACTCGTCCCAATTCTGAACCAAGTATTTCCGAAATTCTTCACTCTTCCATAAATGTCTCGGGAAGGACCATTTCCGTCCCGCAGCGCCTTGTCCTCCCCAGACCATTTTTACCATCGCATGATCAGACACTATAATAGGCTCTATTTCAATACTCCTCACTCTTCCAAAGGCGACTTTCGAGACTAGAATATAGTCTATGCGCGACCAAGTTTGGTGAGCCCGAGACAGATGTGTGAACTCCTTGGCCCCTTCATGCAGCACCCTCCAAGCATCCAGCAAATCTCCCATTTCACAAACATACCCCACACCTTTGTGCGCCCAATCACCCACCCCTTTGGAACCCGTCCTATCTAATGTCGGATCATGCGGGCAGTTGAAGTCTCCTGCAAACACTACAGGCATGGTCGGCGTCCGCATGAGTCGCCCAATCGCTCCTTTAAAGAAAGCATGGTCATACTGATTAGGTGCATAAATGTTGGCTAACAACATATTCTCTCCCCCTATTTTCACATGTAGAAAGAGATAGCGGCCCTGTGGGTCTCTCTCTTCAGAGATAACCTCCAGCAAGACCCCTTTCTTTATCAATATCGCTACTCCTCTCTTTCGGGTTCCAGATGAGGACCCATACACCTGCCCAACCCAATCCCGTCTTAGCTTATTGTGTTCCTCTTCAGTAAGGTGAGTCTCCTGCAAAAATGCCACCTGAGCCCCTTTCCGCTTCAGGGCCTGCAGGATCTTTGTACGTTTAATAGGGGAGTTAACTCCGCCCACGTTCCAAGTAATCATACAAAGATCCTTAGCCAACACCCCGGCAAGTTGGATTCCCCTGCGTCTTTTTTAGTGCTTGAATAAACCTTACCCAGAGTTGCCCAGCCTCAATCCTGGGCCCACTGCTCAGCAGACTGTCTCTTTGCATCAACTCATCCATACCAGTACCATCTTCCACTCCCGAGAACTGAGCCCTTCCGCTAGTCACCTTTACCCCCACCCCCTCCTCCTCCCCCCTTCCCCCTCTCCTCTTCCCCCCTGTAAGGAACAGATTGTCTTTCCACCCACCCCCTCCTCCTCTCCCCTCCCCCCTCTTCTTCGCCCCCTACCCCACTTCCCTGCCGCCCTCCACCCAGTAACCCCCCCCCAACACACAGAGTCTCTTCCCTCCTCAGCTGCTTCTCTGCTGAGGTCTGGTCTCTCTGGGCGCCGCAGGGCTGCCTCACGCCTCCTTCCTGCATACGAAGGTCTCTTGTTGTGCGAGAGTGACTCTCTCTATGCAGCCGCTCGCCTCCAGAATCTCTGTTACTGCTCCAGGTGCATCGTCTGGCTCCAGCCCCCACTAGTAGCTAAAAGGGTTGAACAATGCGTACTAGGTCCATTTCCCCAAAGCGGGGAGCCCGCCTTTGCATATCCATGAATAATCCATCATTTTGTTGGGCACAGTGCCGATGAAAAAACAGTTCCACACCGTCAGACACTCATAAGTTCATAAACTCACACATCCGGCTCCTCCGATTGCTCTCCCTCTAGGCCCGCCACGTAGCGCTTAGCTGCCGCCGGAGACTCAAACACATCCTGCTGCCCTTGATTGTTGACCCGAAGCACTGCCGGGAAAGCCAGTGTAAAGCGCATTTTCCGCTTATACAACGCTGCACACAGCGGGGCAAACTCTTTTCTCTTAGCCGCCACCGCCGCAGAGTAGTCCTGAAATATCAGGATGCGCTGGTTCTCCAAAAGGAGTTCTCCCTTCTTGCGATATGCTTGTAAGATCCTCATTTTATGCTGCGAGTTCAGGATACGGGCAATCACCACCCTGGGCCTCTGTCTGCCCTCTACCCATGCTCCGAGGCGATGTGCACGTTCCACTTGTATCAGGCCGACCAACGAGTCAAGGCCCAGCTCTTTGGGTAGCCACGTTTCGATCAAAGATGGAAGCATACGATCCGGCGTGGTCTCAGGGACTCCCACCAATCAAATATTATTTTTTCTCGATCGGTTCTCCAAATCGTCTACCTTTGCTAGCAAAGTTTCAATTTGCACATGCTGCGCTGCTAAGTCTCTGGACTGTCGGCCCTCTTTGTCCTCCACGTCTGCTACGCGGTGCTCAAGCTCATCCACTCGCCGTCCCACTTCTCCCAGAGATTCTCCTACTTCCTCCAGCTTCTTCAAGATTAGGTCAAACTTAGGGTCCAGCATTTTTACTACTTCTTTCGCCACCTCCTCTGTTGAGGAATCCGTGCTCTCCGTTCCGGGCGATACTGGCTGCACCCCCGCTGTAGCAGAGGCTCCGGCCTTGACCCCTCTCTCACGATCCTTTCGGGCTGGCAAAGGCATTTTTGCACCGCGCAGTGCCTCCGTGGAGTCCCCTCAGCTCTCCGCTTTATCCCTCACTTTGAGACCCTCAGTTTTCCAGTAAAAGGTCTGTTTCCAAACGATTATTACAGGAGGCAGCCCCGGAGCGAGGTAAGATGCATCCTCACCCGCTCATGCGTCTGATAGATATCGAGATTGTTTTTAAAATTCATACAGTATTACCTTGCTTGCAATGGAGTCTCTGTTAGGAATGCCAGTCCATTATCTGGATTATTTCTTCTAGCATCTGCTATCTCTGAATTTCAACAGCACTATCTGGATAGACCAAGAGGGTATGTGGGCTAACAGGGGTATAACTTCAAATTATCTGGAGAGTGGGGATACTGAGACTGCTGTCTGGAAAACTATCTGGATAACTTTAGGCCAGTAAAAGAGCTATCCTGTTATCAGGTCTCAAAATTGTGCTATCCAGATAGCGGCAGCACTTGTTGCTCTATCTGGATATACAGCACCAGCCTCAAAGCAATACCAGCACCAAATATCTGAATTATATTTAAATGCCACAGCAATATCTACTTCACAAAAAAGGGGATTCACAGGGAGGCCTTAATATATCTTAAATGCCACTGCAATCCATGAACAAGCTATTGGTGAGGTCTCATTTGGAACACTGGGTCTGATATTCGAAAGGCATTTACACAGTTTACAGCCTAGTAAACCATGTATATGCCTTAGATGGGGGTATTCAATGGCGCATTCACGGGTAGTGCCGTTGAATATCCCCATCTATGTCTCCTACGTGCCCTGATGTTTGTGTTTATTCATTTGATATACCACCATTCAAGATGCTATCTGGCTAGCATTGGGGCGTGACAGGAGCGTTCTGGGGTGGAGCGGAGGTGGGAGCTTGAGATAACGAGGCAGCAGTGATATTGTATGCTGTCCGATTAGAGCTCTGCACTGAAAAGATAGGCGAGGAAAACCTTCACCTATCTTTACAGCACAGAAGCTAACTGGGCAGCATGCAATATCACTGCTTCCCGGTTAGCTTTGGCGGTATCCAAGTTGTGCGGCAATACCCAAATATTCAATGCCAGGGCCGCATATGACCCTGGCATTGAATATTTGGGTTTAAGGGTTGGTGGGTAGGGCTATGCGCCGCTGCAGCTCATAGCCTGCCCAGAAGAATATCAGGCCCACTGTGTTCAGTTTTTGGAAGCATATCTCAGTAAGGATATAAAGGGGTATCTTTACTAAAATGTGGTAGCTTACTGTGCGTTCAGCCCCAAAGTTTAGTTCAGAGGTGGCACCAGATCCACGCTAAAAAATGGAGGCATACCTAGCATGTCCCCATGCAGTTAGTGTGGGTCAATGCCACTTCCATGCTAAGCAGTTTGCTGCAATTAACAAGGCTTCCCTTAACGTCACCCACTAAAGTGGCAATAAGTGGAAACATTGCCAGTTAGCATGCATGATCTAGCACCAGAATACTTAGCGCCGTTGGTTATTCTTTACACCACTGTGAGTGCATTGTGATTGCTTCATGGATTCCGTCTTCATATCCCATCAAAATCATTAATTAAGTTTGAGACAACTAGAAAATTGGCTTTCTTTGCCACAGCTCCAACCATATGGAATTCACTTCCTGCTGAGGCATGTAAAGACTTAGGCATTCAACAATTTAAAAATTCTTTAAAGACGTATTTGTAGAAAAAAGCATTTGGAATTGTTATTTCTCTGGGGTAGTTGGTGCTGTTAGGATTAGGAATTGGGAGTTCTTACATGTAGTCCCCACCTCAAACATGGTTCCTTCCTTGCCCCGTCTTTTTCCCCATATTGGTCTCTACAGTTTGCATAGGTCTTTTATTCATTTCTTTCCTGTCAACATAATGGTGTTCCACCCTTTCTATTATTTTGTAATGTGCTTTTATTTTTATTTCAATTCATTTATTTAATGTGTTTTATTATTTTGTGAACCGCAGAGTTTGTTTACAGATCTGTAGTATATCAAATAAATTATAACCATAACCATAACCATTAAAGATGTTCGTGCTAACTGCAATGTGCACATTCTTCCCCTGAACCGTCCAGTCTCCTCCCTGACTCACACTAAGTAGTTATCATGGGATTTTTAGTGTGGCTGCATTTTTGGTATGCGGTAAAGATTACTGCAGCATTCTTGGTGTGCCCCAAAAGGTCTTATTCCTGAAGGAATTCTATGCAGCAAAGAATTAAAATTCTGGACACAATATTTTAAAACTGTGAAAGATTTTGCATACTTTGTTTGTAATCTTTTGTGCCGATCAGTAGGGATTAAACAAACTGAAGAGATAAACTAGGGTGCCACCATTCAGGGTTCTGTGGGTGAGAATCAATATTTCAAATTGAATATTAAATTAAATCAGTAACAATGTTGATCAATAAGAAGCAGAGTAACTTGATCAGATTTATAAGCATGGCATAACAAATTATAGTTGTGGTCAACATTATTGGCACTCTTGCAGTTCAACCTCTTAATGTCCAATCTCTCCTAAAGAAAAATGGCTAGTGAAATGGTTTTGGACTATATATGCACACATACGAGGTATTTAACGCATAAAAGAATCAAATAAAACAAGACCACTTAGAAAAGGAAATACAGTTATGGGCAACGTTATTGGCACTCTTGCATTTTAGGTATCTTATGTACAATATCTTGTGAAATAATTGGAAATATTCCAATTGTATGTCATCATAATATTTTAATAGTATGTTAAAAGATATACAACAAAAAAAAAGATGTCCGTGCAACTTAGACATAGTAATTTCTGAGAAAAAAACATAATATGACCTGGATAGGATTAATGGCACCCTTCACTAATATTTGGTTGCACAATTCTTGGCAGTGATGACAGCCTCCAAATGTTTCTTGTAGCTGTCTTTAAGTTTCATACATCTCTCTGCTGATAGTTTCTCCCTCTCTTGAACTGCGCTTTATTCCAGCTCATGAATGTTTCTAGGATTCCTTTTACCAATGGCAGATTTCAACTCTTTCCAAAGGTTCTCAAATGGATTCAGATCAGGACTCATTACTGGTCAGTTTAAAGCAGTCAATCTTTTCCTTTTTAACCATTCTTTTGCACTTTTGGATGTATGTTTTGGTCACTGTCCTGCCGGAGGACCCTTGACCTTCGATCCAGACCTAGCTTTCTGATCCTAGGTAGCACATTTTGCTCCAAAATACCTTGGTAGTCCTCTGACTTCATAATTGCTCTAATATGTTCCAGGTCTCCAGTTCGTGAGGCAGTAAAACAGCCCTACAACATTATGGAACCTCCACCATATTTAACTGTAGGAAGGGTGTTTTTTCCTTATAAGATTCATTTCTTCGCCTGTAAATTTATCGCTGGTCTGCATTGCCAGAGAGCTCAAATTTGGTTTCATCTGTCCACACAACATTTTCCCAGAAGGATTGTGGTTTCTCATGGGGAGTTTGGGCAAAGATCAGGCATGCCTTTTTATGTCTCTCTTTGAGCAGTGAGGTCCTCCTTAGTCTTCACCCTTCTTTGTTTAGTGTGTGGCGTATGGTGTGGGTTGAAATCACCCCTACAGTTTGCTCCAGGTCAGCCTTAAGCTCTTTGCATGTTGTATGTGGTATTTTTCCAACAGTCTGCACTATCCTTCGAAGACTTTTTGGATTAATTTTTCTCTTCCGACCATATCCTGGGAGGTTCTTGACAGTTCCATGAGCAGCAAATTCTTAATAACATTGCAAACTGTAGACACAGGGATCCCAAGGTTTTTGGAGATGGCCTTGTACCTCTTTGAAGTTTGATATTTGGTGATAATGGCTTTTATGATGGTTTCAGGCAGCTCTCTTGTCTTCACCATTATGAAAATGGAACAGGGAGTGAATGTGGCCATTTTAAACATTAGAGCCAACATTCATTGGTTGAATCAAGTCATGTGAGTGCTGACAATCAATAACAGGTGTGTCTAATTTTACTGTAGTGGGAATGTGGTTCTTCTGTTCAAACTGATTTGAATTGTTTATAAGAGTACCAGTAATCATGTCTTGGCAATGCCTCAGGTTTTATACTATTCCCTACTACTGTATCTAAACTCGGTTGTTATACGATATTGTCCTACAACAATAACCAAATCAAGACTGGATTCATAACGTCATGTTGCCTTCAGTTATTTGACCCCTTTATTGTGGAATTCACTCCCAACAGATTTGTGACTGCAAAGCTCATATAAAAAATGTAAAATCAGGGTGAATTCTTTTTAATTATTTAGTTTCAAATTAGAGAATACTTATAAAGCAAGTATGAAGGAAATATGATCGAACAACATCAAAAAGAAAGTCTCAAAACCATCCAAGGAAAAAGAAAATTACATATCTATTAGCCCACATCTCGAGGAGAAACACTAAAAGAAACCAATTTGCATCAAAGAAAGAAGGAAAAACTCCAACATTACATTCTATATAAATTCCCACCAACATCTCACCCAACATCAGCCTGTTTCTCCCTATTGGCGAGAAATACATTCAATTGCAGAGAGCCCATAAAGATAAACTTAGGTCCTTGAAGTGTAACCAGACACTTACAGGGATATCATACAAAAAAAGATGCCCCAAGGACCAACACCCTCAGTTTAAGAGCTTTAAAAAGCTCTTCTATGCAGCTGGGTGGCCCTTGAGACATCTGGAAATAACTGAATCCTTGCACCACAAAACACAAATGTTTTGTTTTTAAAATCACCTTTAAACACAGAGATCTTATCCTGTTCAGAAAGAAATGTGACCAAAAGGGTAGACCTAGTGGAAATAACATCCTGTTAGTCCTCCAGGAACTGTGTCAAATTAAAGTCTGATTGAGACTGCAGGATTCCAAAACACACAAAGGACTCGCTGGATACCTTCCCAACAGGCAAATAAAAATCTTTCAGAATACCATCGAGTCAGCACTGGAAAAGACCAATGACTCCTTGGGGTACCTTCGGAGTAAGACCTCTGGGGAAAGCAAATGACAAAAGGAAAGATTCAGGAAACAAATATTTTTTGCTCTTAAGATATTTTCAACCATTTCTAATCTACGATGTATTACTAGACTATCCTTAATAATAGAGGCACTAAAAACCTGCAGAGAGGAACATTGATTTTCACACTTTAGAACTTGGGGGCTTGTTTACAAAGCCACGGTAGTGGTTCGCGATCGCAGCCGCGGCCCCATTGAAATCAATGGGGCCGCGGCTCCGATTACGATCGCAAACTGCTACCGCGGCTTTGTAAACAAGCCCCTTGGTTAGCTAAAAGGTCCATCTGCTCCTCAACTTTACCCAGCCTTGTGAGAATGCACAAAGCTGGGAAATGGTATTGACCCAAGTCTGCTCAGTCTGGGTGATGATGTCAGACTCACCGGTCTGTAGTTTCCCGGATCACCCCTGGAACCCTTTTTAAATATTGTCGTTACATTGGCCATTCTCCACTTTTCAGGTGATTTTAATGATAGTTCACAGATTACTAATAGTATGTCTGCAATCTCATATTTCAGTTCTTTCAATACCCTTGGATGTATAGCATCTAGTCCAGGTGATTTGCTACTCTTCAATTGATCAAATAGTTGTAATATATCTTCCCGGTTTATCAATATTTCTTTCAATTCTTCCAATATATCACGTTTATATACCATTTCGGGCATGGGTAAATTCCCTACAACCTTGCCCCTATGAACTCAAGAAAGGCCAAAGGAAAGAATTCATTCAATTTCTCCGCTATGGCGTTGTCCTCCTTTAGTGCCTCTTTTACCCCTCCAATGGTCCAACTGACTCTCTCATGGGTTTTTTGCTATAAATGTACTTGAAAAAGTTTTTATTATGCATTTTTGCTTCCATGGTGAGCTTTTTGTCTAGTCTTTCTCTGCCTGCTTTATCAATGCCTTGCATCTAACTTAAAACTAAACCCTGGCGTGCAAAAGAAGAACTCCTATAACCACTTATTTTTGTTTGTTTTGTTTTGTCGGAACAGTTATACAAAAGAGGGAGGAACATAAACCTTCCCCTCACCGTGACTGCTCCTTTTAATCATTTGAAAAAAACATATAGCATTGTGAAACACTTAATTTATCAATTTTTTCCAGAGCTTGGCAAAACCGCAACGATCGAGATGAACGACGTGGCCCCGTTTCGGATCAGACAAATTTCTGACCCTGCTTCAGGTTGAATAAATCTCGCAGTTGTTTAAGCTTCAGCTATCAAAAAATCAGAAGTCCAGGATTTTTAAAGAATCGGCGTGTGACGTAGACAGTTGATGAACATGTGACTATTAAGGAAAACTCATTATGATTGGTCTGTCAAACTAAAAGGAACAGAGTAACAGCCAGTGGAGTAAGGGGAAGCCCTATGAATCAAGGAAACCCCTGCTCCTATTGGTTGAACAAACAAGCAGTAAAAAATGACAAAGTTAAACTGATTATAGCATGCTGTACCATTCCAGAGAAATACTGAGACCTGCAGGGGAAACCGTCCTCAGATTATAAATCCATCGTTGCTCCAATTTTTGTAATTTGGAGATGCGATCCCCTCCTCTTGGATCCAACAGAATACTGTCCAAAACCCGCCATGTGAGATGATCAAAAGCATGCGCTTTAAGCAAACAATGTTCCACCAAAGGCGCGGACAGATTCCTTGTACTGAGACGGGAAGCGTGTTCCCCAAAACGGACCTTTATCCTCCTCGTAGTGCGTCCAACATAATATAAAGAGCAAGGACATTGAATCAAATAGACCACAAAAGATGAATAGGCTACCTGGGCCGGGGTGCCCACGACCCGGATAAACCCTGGCAGACTTGTGCTACTGATATGGCAAAGTCGGATAAGGGTGATAGGAACTTGGCCGGTGGCTTGACTGCGGCAGGGGCGGAGGCGAGGTCACCTTGCTAATTGTATGGCTGGTGATGGAGCGCTCCGCTGGGGTTTGGTTGTTGTTGATTATTGTTCTGAGTGTTCAATATGTTGGATTAGTAATAAAGCTGCGACCAGTTGCTTCCAACAACAGTGTCCGTGTAGTTTGTGGGTAACCCACAGGGGGGTTGAGGGGGATTTCGGAGAAAAGGTGGTGTGCGAATGTGTAAAGGGTGAGCATCGGGTCCGGCTACCCGGTTACCACCAGTGATCCACATTGCCTCTGACTTACATTGTACAATCAATGAAATTATTGTACAAATATGAAATTTATCGTGTGTCTAGTAACACTGGTAAAGTCCTTCATTAGGGTTAAATCTTTGTCAATCTTAGGTCTAAGTGTCACATCTAACTCCATTCGTGGGCTGCCTCATATCCAATTAAGCAACAAAGGGCCTCAAGACAACAATAGTTAGCCCCAATCAATGAACTGATCAATGGAGAACTGAAGGAATTCTGGTAGCTTCAATGGATAAATCCCAATTATTACTTTCCTCTTTGCCATTTCAACAGAAAACATTTTAGGGGAAAAATCACAAAAGTTCCAGCAAAAGAAGAAAGTTCAGGTAGCAGACTGCAAATAATTCATAATTCTTCAGAGCAGCTTGGTTTAGAATTCTGGCATCTAGATCAGCATTCTAGGTCAGGAACTCAGCATTGCCTTCTGTTTTCCATAGGTAAGGCAGGGTACTGGTCTGCTATTTACATTCTTTATTTACAAAATTAGTTGGATGTTTCCCCATGGATGTATAATCAATAGTTCTCATAGGTAGTATATACAGTAGCTCCTTGCACAGCTTATTCAACATGCATTTCCAACAGGTAATAAGTTCCTTCTTTCAGCTAGCTGACCTGCTATAGTAGAGACTAGAGTCTATGGCTTTAATGTGCCAATGACCACTCTGCATCCAGTTTTCTGACTTTGGTTTCCTTAACCGTGCAATACATTTCTCTCTCTCAGTTTGTCCAGTCTCCATAATACAGACTGCAGCCTAGGGCTTTAACCTGTTAATGACCTACAACCTTCCTATTCACTTACTATAGCTTTAACTGGTCTGACCCTCTACAGTGTAGACTTCACCTTCTTATGCTAATCTGTCAGGAGGGTACTTCAGCATGGGCTCCTGGTCAGTACCTTTCCTAGGCAACATCTACTGTTATCCAATTAAAGCTAGGGTGCAGTTCCAATAGGCAATAAAGTTCCTACGCTCAGCTAGCCTGACCTCCATAATACAGACTACAACCCATAGGCTTTAATATGCCATCCTGTCAGCTTCCAGCTGCTGACAACACATCTTACCTTAAACAAGCAATAACGGTGCACTTTCTAGCATTGTCTGATTTTCCCTAGTACAGACTTCCTGCCCATGCATTTTATTTATTTATTATTAATAGTTAGCTCATGCCTTTTCAGGAGATGATTAATGAGAGTTACATTTAGGTACAGTAAATGGATGCTTTAGCATGCTTCTAATCAGGACCTTTCACAAGCAATCCATACACACAGCCCAATTGCATTCAGACTGCATGTCCCACAGGGCAGTAACATTCACTCTCAAGCTAGTATGACCCACACTAGTAGAGAGTACAGTCTAGTGCTTTAATCTGCCATCCTCTGTTCTGGAGTTACTTAAAATATTTTGGAGACTGCACCTTCGAAAGGAATAAGCAGGTTGGAGTCTGTACAGAGGGTGGCTACTAAAATGGTTAATGGTCTTCGCTATAAAGCATATGAGGACAGACTTAAGGATCTTAATATGTATACTTTACAGGAAAGGCGGGATAGAGGTGATATGATTGAGACATTTAAATATCTCCATGGCATAAATGCACAGGTGGAGAGCCTCTTTTGATTGAAAGCAAGTTCTGCTACAAGGGGACATAAAATGAGGGTGAAAGGGGATAGATTCAGGAGTAATATACAGAAATATTTCTTTACGGAAAGAGTGGTGGATCTATGGAATAGTGTCCCAGTGGAGGTGGTAGAGATGAGGACAGTATCTGAATTCAAGAAAGCATGGGACAAACACAGAGGATCTCTAAAGGAAAAAAAGGACTCTTGTAGTAGGTGATATGGAAGGGCAGACCAGATAGGTCTTTTTTCTGCTGATATGTTTCTATGTAGCAGCACTGGGAGAGATTTTCAAAGTGATTAACACAGCAGTCCTGCTAAATGTGATAATCATGGCAAGTGGGATGTTCAGTGGAACTAGTACAGTTAGCAACGTTGAATAACCCCAGGGGTTACCACTAAATGCCCTGACATTAGTCGGTTAGCATCAGGGTGTCCTGGGGGCTGATCAGAGGCAACACCCAGCGATAACCGGCTAGCAGTGATATCCAGCCACTAGCCAGTTATCCATTCTTTCCATCAAGCTCCTACCTTACTTTGGAGTTTGAGATTCCCAATAAATAAACACATTTGCTTCCACCTTCATCTTATTCCTCCATATGCTTCTAAAAGTAGTCTGGATTTTGATGCATTCCACAGTAGCTTCAAATTGGTTCCAGGTGCTCAGCTGTCTTCACTTTTGTTCTGAACCCCAGCTGCTTCCTCACTACAGCTCTTACATTGCCCTTTTCCAATATGAGTTCACTCCTTGCCAGTTCAGGACCCTAATCAGTAATATCTCCCAGCACTACCATGAGCTCACTTCCTTTCATAGCTCCCATATGCTCTCTGGAGCCCCCTCTGGCTGTGAAGCTGCCCTGCATGCCACAGTGCTGTCAGATAATATTTGATGATTAAGGTTGGAAACTAAAGCTGCCTTCAATACTGAGTCTTCGGAAACAATTCTTGTGCATAATGGTAAGTGGGGCATATGTCTGTGTTATGTTGCTCCACATGCTGATGTCAGTGATTTGACTGAATTCTCCAAATGGCTAGTTACACTAATTCTTGATTTCGCTAATCTGGTCCTATGTGGGGATTTTAATATACATTATGATGAGACCACGAAACCCTCTTATGTTGAAGTTTTTCTTGAATTTGTCAAATTATCGCTAGAGGATTGATTTCCCTTCACATTCTGGAGGGCATATTTTAGATCTACTTTTTTTTAACCAAATGATTCTTCTACTAATATTTCATGTCAAGCTTTATCAGGGTCTAAGGTTCCTTGGACCGATCATGTTTTTATTTCTTTTGAGTTCTATTAGTGCCCACCAAAGCCCCCTTTCAGCGCAATGCTGTATTTATGCATACTAAGCAATTAACTGATGAGAAAGGCTTTGATAGTAGCCGGCCTTACAAAGATGAGGCCCCATCTGACCAAGATATATTCAGAATTGTATATTTGCAAATTCAAAAGCTTGCAAACAGAAGAACACAGAAATGAATACAGGATCAAACTCAAAGAGTCAAAGAGAGAAATAAGGATGGGGGAGATCACGTGAGCACATGAGCGGGTAAGGTGCTCCTTGCCACGCTCCTGGGCCACTCGAAAAACTTTTGACTATACCGGAGGCGAAAGTCGGAGAAACGCTGCAAAAACTTGCTGGAGGCTGTCGGAGTGTCCGGGGCATCATCGGAGACCGGAAAGACACAAACCGGGGTGCGATGAAGGCAGCTGCGAGGAGAGAAAAGACTGCCACTTCCCGAGACAACAAAATGGCGACCGGCATGAAAGGGGGTACGGGGCCTGGATCCCCGGAGAAGGACAGCGCTGAAACAGCCCCCGAGGAGACGGCGCACGAAGTAGTTAGATTACTGGAGCCCAAATTTGACACCATAATGCAAAAGTTGGAGGTTATGGGGGAAGCATTTATGGAGCTGACACGGAGAATTGAGGAAGTGGAGCAGCGTGTGAATGTGTTGGAGGAAGGTGAGCTAACGCTGGAGAGAGCCACTCAGAAGCACCAGGAACAACTTGAGGCGTTGATGCTTAAAGTGGACGATTTGGAAAATAGATCCAGGAAAAACAATCTAAGGCTGGTCGGTGTGCCCGAATCTCGGATGGACAACCAACTATTGGACTTGTTTGAGACATGGTTGCCGAAGCAGCTGGGCCTAGACAACTTGATTGGTCATATCAAAGTGGAAAGGGCCCACAGGCTAGGTCAGCGGACGGAGGGCAGAGAGCGACCGCGACCAGTGCTGGCCAGGATTTTGAACTTCCAACATAAAACCCTTCTCCTACAAGCCTATAGGAAGCGGAGAGACTTAAAACTCGATAATGCTCCGGTCCTTGTGTTTCAGGACTATTCTTCGACGGTAGCAGCTAAGAGAAAGGAGTTCTCATCTCTCTGCAGTGATCTCGCACATGGCGGCATCCGCTTCGCGCTAAGCTACCCGGCTACGCTGAGAATTTTCCACAATGGCAAGTCTCATTCATTTGAGCAGGCAGCTGCAGCACGGACCCTGGTGGCCTCCCTCTTGACCAAGCCCACGACCGGGGACAACTAGACATCGAGATCGATTTCGGCTGCGTGGCGGCAGGCCTGCTTTTACCCTGGACTGCCTGAGCTAGGGACATGTGGGACTGGCACAAAGGATTAGCTGTCTGAGTAATAGCCTCCATTAATACGGCGTTGAGTGGCCCGGAGGTGTGGACAGTGATCTAGCTCCTGTTTGGAGTGTCTTGCTTCGGCAGGACAAAGTAGTTGTGCGGGATATCCTGGGGGTGGCGGGAGGGGAGAGTGTTGGATGTTGAATGTGTTGGATGTTGAGAGTTGTTTGGGGTGATGTATGTTTCTTAAGTTTGTGTGATACTGATGCTGGGGAGCGGAGGGGAGGGGAGGGCGCGGGGAAGAGGGGTGGGGAGGGGTTGGGAATAGACAAGAGAAGGGCGCCCGGGAAATTGTGGACCTCATGGTTATATAGCGCAGTGGGGAGAGTCCTTCTCTGGGGCCGAGGCTGGGCGGTTCCTGGAGTAAATAATTGTAGTCTTGCAGTGAAAGGCCATAGCCCTAAGAATAAAGTACTCAGAATGTTAAGCTAATCTCCTGGAACGTAGGCGGAATAAGCTCCCCTGTCAAGCGCACTAAAATTTTGCAAGCGTTAAAAAGGAAAGGGGCACATATAGCATTGCTACAGGAGACCCATCTTAGCGATCTGGAACATAAAACGCTGGTGAAGGACTGGGTGGCGAGCATGTATGGGGCTTCCTCTGGGGGGAAAACGGCGGGAGTGGTGGTGTTGGTGAAGAGGGGTATCCCATTTGAAGTGAAGACGATTGAATCTGACCCGAAGGGGCGCTATGTCGTTCTTCAGGCTAAATTGTATAATGATGAGATATGGATAGGTAATATCTATGCCCCCAATGTCTACGATCATGCCTTCTTTAAACTCCTTTTGGGCTTTGTGCAGAAAGTGGGGGAAGGAAAATTGGTATTGGCCGGGGACTTTAACTGCCCCCACGACCCCCATCTGGATAAATCGGCGTCGAGCGGGGGTGGGGCCTGGTCCAAAAGAGGGGTAGGATACCTGTGTAGAATGGGAGGCCTGCTGGATGTGTGGCGTACCCTGCACCCGGGAGAACGTGTTTACACCCACCAGTCGAGAGCCCACCTTACCTGGTCACGGCTGGACTATATCCTGGTGAGTGAGCAGTGGATCTCCAGGGTGGATCAGACAGGTATAGAACCCATAGCAATATCGGATCATGGTATGGTTTGGGTGACCTGGGAATGCCAAGGGGTAGGTAGGGCGGGCTGGCGTTTCCCGGCCTACTTATGGGAAGATAAGGACTTTCGCAGTTTCTTGGAGAAGCACTGGGATGAATATGTCCTTTTCAATGACACTCCCAACTGTGCACCCCTAGTATTCTGGGAAGCTAGTAAAGCAGTTATGAGGGGGGTGATTATTGCATACACTGCGAAAAGGCGCAGACATTTGGATCATAGCATCTTGGTTTTGGAGCGTAATCTTCAGGCCTTGCAGCATAAACTTAGTAAACATAGTGGACAGGCGGCTAGGATACTTCAGCAGGATTATGTTAAGGCCCAGTTGGCCCTTAATGAGCTTCTTCAGAGAAGAGCTAAGATGTCTTTGCAATACTATCAACATAAATTGTATAGATATGGTAATCGGTCCGGGAGGCTTTTAGCAAAATTGGTCCGAGCCCTGGGCGGAGCACGTTTTTTGCCTGTTCTTAAAAATGAGGAGGGGAAATTGCAGCACCAACCGCAGCGCATTGCAGAAATTTTTAGGAGCTTTTATGCCCGTCTGTATACGGAGGAGGAACGCGATAATACTAAAAGTAGAGCGTTCATGGATAGGGTGGCATTGCCTCAGCTAACTGAGGGGGAGCTGCAGAAGCTCAATGCCCCTTTGACAGGGAAGGAAATTCAGGATGCCATCAAGAAAGGGAAACCGCATAAGGCTCCGGGCCCCGACGGTTTCGGAGCAGAGTACTATAAGATACTGTCAACTAGATTGGCCCCTAGTATGTTAGCTATGTATGCTGAGGCTCTGCAGATGGGCGGCTTCCCCAGAGACATGCGCTGTGCAAACATTACTGTAATCCCGAAGCCAGAAAAAAACCTGCTAGATTCTGCATCGTATCGGCCTATCTCGCTTATCAACAGTGATGCTAAGATCTTGGCCTCGATATTAGCAAAGCGGCTGAATCCCATTTTACCATCTTTGATAGATGATAGGCAAGTAGGTTTTGTTGTGGGGAGGGATGCAACTAAGAATAGTGCTAAGTTACTTTTGGGAATGGAGCATTGCCTTGCGACGGATTCGCCCTTATTATTGGTCAGTCTGGACGCTGAGAAAGCGTTTGATAGGGTTGCCTGGGCCTATCTGTGGGATGCTCTGAGTAGTTTTGGGATTCGAGGGGAGTTTGCCCAGTGGGTCCGGGTCCTATATCACCTCCCCGCGGCGAGGGTAGGAGTGAATGGGGTCTTCTCAGAGTCCTTTACTTTGGAAAGGGGAACGCGGCAGGGCTGCCCACTTTCTCCGCTTCTATTTGTTCTAGCATTGGAACCGCTATTACGGGCGATTCAACAGGAAGTCCAAGTGGTGGGGATTAGGATGGGGGAAGAGGAGATGAAACTTAGTGCTTTTGCTGATGACATGCTTCTCTGTCTGACTAAACCGCAGGAATCATTGCAGAGGGTGCTGCTACTCATTCAGGACTATGGCAGTTTTTCTGGGCTAAAGATTAACATGTCCAAGTCTATGGCCTTGGATGTCAGAGGGAGAGTGCAGCCTGTCTGGCGTGGAGATTTTCCCCTTGTGTGGGCGGATGGTTCTATCAGGTACCTGGGCATACAGTTGCCAGCATGCCCGGACAGGTTGTATCATGCGAATGTGGAGGGCATGCTAGAAAGGGCACGGCTAACGTTCCAGCGCTGGCGAGCATTTCCGCTGTCTCTGAGAGGCAGAATTGCTTTATTTTCTATGGTGGAGCTTCCCCGGTGGTTATATATGTTGCGGCTATTGCCGATTTGGATTCTTGCGAGGGACTGGAGAATGTTCGATAGATATTTGACTGGGTTCCTCTGGGGGGGGGGTCATCGTCCCCGAATCCCGCTCAGGGCCTTGAGACGGAGGAAGGGGGGCTAGAACTCCCTTCGTTGAGGAATTATAATCTTAGATACTTGGTTCGACATTTTTGGGGTTTATTAGTTGCAGAGGGTGGGGGTGCTCCAGTCCAGCAACTGCGAGAAATTTCCTCTCCCTGTCACAGTCTGTACTTGCTCCACACTGTCCGTAAGCGCAGCCTGGGGGTAGGGGGGATAGTGCTTATCTGAGAACACTACGGGTGGCTTGGCGGGAGGTATGTGGGAGGGTCGGATGGGATTCGACCTGCTCTCTTCTGTTGCCATTGGTGGGAAACCCGGATTTCTCGCCGGGCTATGATGACTTTACGCTTTTCCATGTTGGCAGCAGAAGGGGATAGTGTGTTTGGGGGATTTGGGCAGAGCAGAGGGAGGGGTCTTGGAGAGTTATCAGAACCTGAGCAATACTTATCAATTGCCAGCCAGGGACTTTTACGGCTACCTCCAACTACGACACTATGTGGACCAGTTGCGGAGGAGGGTCCCAAATCTCTTGATCACAAAGGACCCGAAGAAATTGATTGGGGGATGGGTGGAGAAAGACCTGCTTGACTGGGACGAGAGGAAACAGCTGCTCTGCCCGCTGGTAGACTCTGCTTATCTCATGACCCTGGTCCAGCGCTGGGCTAGGGATGGCCTGCAAGGGCTGACAGTGGAGATCTTGCGGTCTGCTTTTGAGAGGATCCCCAGGGGTGCAGTGTGGATGTACCTGCAGGAGATGCAGTACAAATTTCTCTGGAGAGCATACACCAGTGATCAATGGGCGTATAAAGTAGGCTTGCGAGACACCTCTGTGTGTGGTTGGTGCCAGCAGGGCGAGGGGATACTGTTTCATAAATTTTGGTTGTGCCCCAGGGTTCAGTGCCTATGGCAGCAGGTTACCGATAGGATGGGGGATTGGCTGGGGATGGGGGTCCCCAAGCAGTGGGAGGTGTGTCTGTTTCATTGCTGGGAGGGGGCTCTGCCTACGACTCCATCTTACCACAGAGTTTTACTCGACAGAGGTCTCCTTCTAGTAAAGAAAGTCCTATTGGGTAGCTGGCTGGAGGGCTCCCCCCCACAGCTTGTGGGCTGGGAAAAATCAATGCTAAACCTGATGTATATGGAAAAGCTCACGGCGAAGCAGTTAGGGGGGAAACAGTGGGAGCGGTTTCTTGAGCTTTGGCTACCGCTCATAAACACCTTATCCTCTCAGGAGCGTAGCGCAGTGTTGAATGTCTAGCTGACTTCCCTGGATGCGGATGCTTGCAGAGTACATGTGTGTAGAGCTGGATGTGGTTGAATTTCTCCCCTAGGATTAGGAATGGCAGTGTGGGGTTCTCCAGGTCCCGGGCACTAGGGGTTGTTTGAGGGGTGGGGGGAGGGTGGGTAGGGGGGAGGTGCAATGCTTTGGATAGTTTGTTATTCCTTATAGACTGTTGTTCTTTCTAGTCTACTGTTGTTATGCAGAACTATTCCTGGGATGGATGCTGGGGGGCGGGGGGGAGGGGGGCGAGCTTTAGAAAGGCCTGCTATCATCACCTGTTGGTCTCCTGTTTGGACAGACTCTTGCTGAGGAACGGGTGGAGATCTGACTTGTTGTTCTTTCTGCAGCAGCCTTATGACTTCTAACTGTGTATCCTTCTCTGTTTATGATTCTTAACTGTGTATCTCTCTCTGTATATGACTGGAGAGTGCCTACTGTTATTGGCTTTGTCTGCTGTGGACTGTATATTTTTACATTTGTTTGGGAAACAATAAAAAACAATTTTGAAATAAAGAGAAATAAGGATAGCAAAATTAAAGGCAGAGGAAAAGATGGCTAAAGATGTTAACGGTGGCAACAAAACTTTCTTCAGGTATATTCGGGAAAGGAAGAAGATCAGAGTTGGAATTGCAGGACTCAGAAGTGCTGGGAAAGCACTCGTGGAAAGTGACATAGAAAAAGCGAAATTGCTAAACAAATACTTCTGCTCTGTTTTTACTAAAGAAAATCCTGGAGATGGACCAGCTGTGACTCCCAAATATAAAAATGGGAATGAAGTAGATACCACACCATTCACAGAAGATGAGGTGTTGGAACAACTTGCTAAACTAAAAGTGGACAAAGCCATGGGACCGGATGGGATACATCCCAGGATACTGAAAGAGCTCAGAGAGGTTCTTGCAGGGCCATTAAAGGATGTATTCAACAGATCCTTGGAAACAGGAGAGGTTCCTCAGGACTGGAGAATGGCTGATGTTGTACCTCTACACAAAAGTGGTGACAGGGAAGAAGTGTCAAACTACAGACCCGTAAGCCTTACCTCGGTGGCGGGAAAAGTAACGGAGGCGCTCCTGAAAGAGCGAATAGTGAACTTTCTCAAAACCAACAGGTTGCAAGATCTGAGGCAACATGGTTTTACTGAAGGATGTTCTTGCCAAACAAATCTGATTGAGTTCTTTGACTGGGTGACCAAGGAACTAGATCAGGGGCATGCGATGGATGTCATCTACCTGGATTTCAGCAAAGCCTTTGATACTGTTCCTCATAGGAGGCTTGTCAATAAACTCAGTAGCTTGGGGATGGGTCCCAAGATGCTAAACTGGATTAGAAATTGGTTGACTGACGACAGAAGGTGATGGTACATGGAGCTCACTTGGATGAAAAGAAGGTGATTAGCGGGGTGCCCCAGGGTTCGGTCCTGGGCCTGGCACTGTTCAATGTATTTGTGAGTGATATTGCTGAAGGACTGAATGGAAAAGTCTGTCTTTTTGCAGATGACACAAAAATTTGCAACAGAGTGGAATCCCCCAAGGGAGTGGATAACATGAAGAAAGATCTACAAAAGCTGGAAGAATGGTCTAATGCTTGGCAATTACAATTTAATGCGAAAAGTGCAGTGTCATGCACTTAGGTAGCAGAAATCCAAGGGAAATGTATGCGATAGGGGTGAGAGGTTGGTGTGCATGGTTCAGGAGAAAGACCTTGGTGTGATTATCTCTGATGGATCTCAAGGTGGCAAAACAGTGCGACAAGGCGGTGGCAAAAGCCAGGAGGATGTTGGGCTGCATACAAAGAGGGATTACCAGCAGAAAGGAAGAGGTAATTATGCCACTGTACAAGTCGCTGGTGAGGCCTCACTTGGAATACTGTGTTCAGTTTTGGAGACCATATCTTGCAAAAGATGTAAAAAGACTGGAAACTGTTCAGAGGAAGGCGACCAAAATGATTTGGAGCCTGCGTAAGAAACCTTATGAGAAGAGACTTGAAGACCTAAATATGTACACTTTGGAGGAGAGGAGGGATAGGGGAGATATGATTCAGACCTTTAAATACGTAAAGAGGAACGATGAACAAACAAACCTCTTCCAAAGACGGGGAAGCTGCAAAACTAGAGGGCATAACATGAAGCTGCAATGTGGAAAATTGAAAGGCAATGTCAGGAAATACTTTTTCACTGAAAGGGTGGTGGATGCTTGGAATGCTCTCCCGCTGGAAGTGGTGGGGGCCAACACGGTGACGGAATTCAAAACAGCATGGGACAAGCACAGCGGATCCCTTTACAGCAACAGGATAAAAACAAAATAAACGGAACCATCTAACTTCTCAACAAATAGGGGTGTCCTACATGGAGTGGTGGGTCCACCCCTAAACAAAGACATGGGGAGGGGTGGCCTGCACAGAGCGACAGGTGCACCTACTATTGCTGTATTGCTGGGCAGACTGGATGGACCATGCTGGTCTTTATCTGCCGTCATTTACTATGTTACTATATAAACCAGTTGGTTGATGTATGGAACAATGTGCTGTCTCGTCATAATTCTTTCTTACCAGCTGATCAGAGACGGGTGCAACGTAAGCACTTTGCCTCATTGCACAAATTCAGCTTCAATTTAAAGACCAGTAAAGGCTGAGAGAAAATGAAGAAAGGTTCAGACTCCCAGAAGCTAAAAATTGTTACTTTGAAACATTTATTGTACACAGAATGTCCTGTGATAATGCAATCGTGTTTTTTACACTTCTAAGATAGAGGCAGTGTTATCCGTCTCAGCAGAGCTGTTTCTGATTGTTTATTGTCTTTTGGCAGTGCCAACGATGCCCACCCATCCTTTTCAGCTCACTGCACAGCATTTTTCTGATTATTTTTAGAGTACATCTTAGGTTTTACCTGCACTCCCTTCTCCTGCACCAGTTTGTTAATGTCAATAACCATACTTAGGGTGCCAGTGTAGTGCCCAGTTCAAACAACTTTAAATTTAAGTTCCCAAGATTTGATAGCTGAAAAATTGCAAAATATCCATGCTTCAATCAGCGTAATTGATGCTACATTATTTCCTGTCATGCAAGCTGGTTTGGTGTTCTTTGCACGCTATTTAAATGATCTAGTCAGCGCTAAGCTACAAAGTGTTTTTTTGCCTGATTGTTTAAAGAGATCTGCAATTAGGCCTATTTAGAAGAGCAGTGCCCAGGATCCAAATGACTGTGCATCCCATTATCCAATTTACCTTTGTTGAGAAAATGAATTGAACAAATAGTTAGAGTTCAGGTAGATCTTTAAGTGACAAAGGCTGGGGTTTTGGACGGCTGGCAACATGGATTTTGAAGTAGCTATAATCCAGAAACATTAGAGGTTTCCTTACTGGACACTGCATAAAGGAATAGATAGACCTGGTTCCGCATTTTTATTGATTTCTATTGACTTGTCCTCTGCTTTTGTATACTTACAGAGAGGTTAAAGCCCGTTGGCATCGGTGGAACTGTTCTCTCATATCTTGCTGACAGGTCCCAACAAGTCATTGTGGGTAGGGACTACTTGGGGCAGTGAACTTAATGTAGGGGTGTCCCAGAAGGGCCTGTGTTATTTAACATCTACCTTGTACTTTCTTGCCTGTGTCTTCAGGATTTAACATACAATTCTGCTTTTGTGAAGATGATATACTCTTATTTGTTCTATTTGAAATAAATGAAAGCTTTTTGAATATTTCCCTGTTAAAGGACTACCAGCACATTGTTATTGGGTTACAAGAAAATGTGTTATCTATTAATTATCAGAAATCAGAGGCTCTAGTGATAACTAGAAGTAAAGAGGTTCAATTTCCTTCTGAAATAGTATTATCCAATGGCCAGATTCCATTACATAGTGCATTATTTAGATATATTGAACTCTTGATCATCCTTCCAATCACAAGTAAAGAAACATTTTTCAACAATTTTCTTTAAATTAAATTAAAATTGGTCAGAACTCAGATAATATTTTAGTCAGGAACTTTTCAGGCATTGGTCTTAACACATGTAGACAGGGCCAGCGCACCGTTAGGAGAATTAGATGGTTGTCTAGAGTGTTGGCTCTCCAGGGGCACCCATTGTTGCCACTGCTGCCTTTTGGGACCTGCAGTGGAGGCAATGACCGCAAATGGCCCTGTGGCGCTTACCTTGAAACTATGGCACCATGCGGCTGTGTACTTCCACCACCTCGGACTGCCAGATGCCGACTTCCTCTCTGCAATGGAAGTCGGCATTGAGTTGTCCAAGGGAGCAGATGTAAACAACCCGGTGGTACTGAAGTTTCAAGATAAGTGTCACAGGACTGTTTGCGGCCATTGCTGTAGGGGGAGGGGCGCAAGGGATGAGGTTTGCCTAGGGTGTCTTATCTCCTTGTGCCGGCCCTGCATCTAGACTATTGTAATACCATTTATTTAGGCATTCCAGATATAATGACTCATCCTCTCCAGTTAGCCCAGAATGCTGCTGTAAATGTCATTTATGGACCACGGTGAGAAAATCATATTTCACTTAAGATGCAGAAGTTCGACTGGTTGCCTCTGAAAGCGTAGTTACTCACCTGTAACAGGTGTTCTCCGGGGACAGCAGGAATCAGTCCTCACATATGGGTGACATCGGCACTGATGGAGCCCTCGCGGAAGCATCCCCCCCAGCTTTCAAAGAAAGCCTTTGGGAGATGCCACCACGCATGTGTGGTCCCCTTCCCGCCCAAGGGTGCCATCTTGCTCAGTCAGATAACATAGCTAAAAGACAGCAAAAGCAATGGATGATAAAGAGTAGTTACTGACCTGTAACAGGTGTTCTCCAGGAGCAGCAGGAATCATTTCTCACATATGGGTGTCATCGGCACCAATGAAGCCCCAGCGGAGCATTTCCCCAGCTTTCTATGAAAGCCTTTGGGAATGCAGGCACGCATGCGCGGTTCCCTTCCCGCCTAAAGGTGCCATCTTACCTCAGTCAAATGACATAGCTAAGAACAGCACACAAAAATGAAAAATAAACTATGTACAACTGCAACTCCAAGGGGAGGAGGGAGGGTTGTGAGGACTGATTCCTGCTGCTCCTGGAGAACACCTGTTACAGGTGAGTAACTACTCTTTCTCCAGGACCAAGCAGGAAGTCAGTCCTCTCATATGGGTGACTCCCAAGCTCTGGGCTACCAAGGAACCCAGGCTGAACAAGAGAACTCCCTCTAGTCTCAGCAGCAAAGAAATGCTTTTCAAGGACACAACCTCCACCGGTAGACCAACAGAGGGCAGGAGTTGCCTAAACCTCAAAGAGATTCCGGAGTACTGCTTGGCCAAAAGCACTGTCCCTACGGGACTCCCTCTCCAGGCAGTAATGGGCCGCAAAAGTCTGGCTTGAAGACCAAATTGCAGCCCTGCAGATGTCTACCAAGGGTACAGAGCGGAGATGAGCCACTGAGCAGCCATTGCCCTAACACGAGGGAGGAGTAGCCTAGTGGTTGGGGCAAGGTACTTCAGGCCGGAAGGTCGGGGGTTCAAATCCCACTAGAGGACAGCAACCTTGGGCCGGAAGGACTGGGGTTTCTAGTCCCACAGATGCTCCTTGTGGTCTTGGGCAAGCCACTTAACCCTCCATTGCCCATGTTCCCTGTAAGTATTAGTGTATGTGTCTCATATCCCTGCATGTTAAATGTATCCCCCAATTGTGTTGTGACCGCTTTGATTGAAGGATAAGGCGGTATACAAAACTGTCTAAATAAAATAAAAATAAATACCCTGCAAAGGAAGGTCAGCCGCCTTGTAAGCCCAGGTGATACAGTCAGTCACCCAGATGGACAAGGTACACTTGGACACAGCCAACCCCAACTTATTGGGGTCAAAGGATACGAAGAGCTGAGTAGCCCTTCTATGCCCCTGCGTACAGTCAAGGTAGAAGGATAAGGCCCTCCTACAGTCCAGGGTATGCAGGACTGCTTCAGCCTGTCTTGCATGAAGCCTAGGGAAGAATGTTGGAAGAACCACCTCCTGATTGAGGTGGAAAGAGGAGACAACCGTAGGGAGCAACTTGGGATGAGTCCTGAGGACTACCCTGTTCCTATAAATCCTGGTGTAAGGCCTATCACAGACCAGGGCCTGAAGCTCACTCACTCGCCTAGCCGAGGTAAGGGCTATCAGGAAGAGTGTCTTCCAGGAGAGGAAGCGTAGTGGACAAGTAGCCATCGGCTCAAAGGGTGGGCATGTCAGTTGCTGCAAGACCACATTCAGCTCCCACTCAGGTGCAGGAGGACGGATGGGGGGCTTGAGCAAAAGCAAGCCCCTGAGAAAGCGGGGCACCAAGGGATGATGTGACAAAGAATGTCCCTCCACCAGTGAGTGGTGAGCTGCTAAAGCTGAGAGGTGGACCCGAACAGAATTGGACTTAAGTCCCTGATTGGATAAGTGCAGCAAGTACTGAAGCACTACCGGCACAGTACAGGAGAAAGGATCCTCTGTACGTAGCTGACACCACACAGAAAACCTCTTCCATTTGAGAGCATAGGCTTTCCTAGTGGACTGTTTTCTAGAGGCGAGGACAACCTCATCAACTTCCTGAGGCAGGCCCCAGGGAGCCAAGGCTACCCTTGCAGCCTCCAGGCCATCAAATTGAGAGTCTTGAGATTGGGGTGTAGTAAGGAACCCTGCTCCTAAGAGAGAAGGTCGGGTTGCAACCCCAGAGGCAGTGGGGGATCTACCGCCAGTTGAAGAAGAAGAGGAAACCAAGGCTGTCTCGGCCATCTGTGAGCTACCAGCAGGACCGATGCCTTGTCCCGAAGAATCCTGAACAGAGTTCAGGCCACCAAGGGCGTGGGAGGAAACGCATACAGGAGGCCCTGAGACCAGGACATCAGAAAAGCATCTGGTGCGATCCTCAAAGGATGTGGTTGCCTGGAGCAGAACCTGGGTAGCTGCTTGTTTAGTGGACTGGCAAAGAGATCTATCCAAGGGAGACCCCACTTCAGGAAGATCTTTTGAACTACCAAGGGATGCAGCTGCCACTCGTGGGGCTGCAGAATCCTGCTTAACCGGTCGGCCAGGCAGTTCTCCTGGCCTAGGAGGTACACCGCCTTGAGAAGCATGTGGTGCTTCAGGGCAAAGGAACAAAGGTTCTGAGTCTCTCGACAAAGGATCTGGGACCCAGTGCCGCCCTGCTTGTTCACATAAAACATGGCCACCTGGTTGTCTGTTTGAATCAAGACTGAACGGTGAGCCAGGGCTGGAGAAAAAAAACTCTGAGAGCCAAGCGGATAGCTCGAAGTTCCAGCAGATTGATCTGTTGGGCTGCCTCCCAGGGAGATCAGAAGCCTTGGGTGCACTTGTCCAGACAATGAGCACCCCAGCCCTTTAGAGAGGCATCGGTGGTGAGGACCACTGAGTATTCTGGCATTTGGAAGGGCATTCCTTTGAGTAGATTGGGTGGATGTAGCCACCAGCTGAGGGAGGCCAAAAGGGGTTTGGACACCTTTATCTTGTCTCGTAAGTGGCCCATGGCTTGAGACCACTGAGTCCGAAGGCACCACTGTGCAGTCCTCATATGGAGTCTGGCATTGGGAGTCACATGTACTGTCGAAGCCATGTGACCCAGAAGCCTGAGGCAGAGTCTGGCGGAGACCAGGGACCTGTTCAGAAACTGCTTTTCCACGTCCGTCAGCCTTTGAGCCCTGTCTTCTGGCAAGAATGCCTTTGCCAGTTGAGAATCCAACCTTGCCCCTATGAACTCTAAGTTCTGGGAGGGGAGCAAAGTGGACTTTGAGAAGTTTATGACAAAGCCCACCTTTTGAAGCAGAGCAATGGTGTTGAGGGTGGCTTGTCTGGCCTCCAGGGACGTCTGACCCCTGATGAGCCAGTCGTCCAGATAGGGAAAGACAAAGATGCCTTGATTTCTTAGGTAGGCCGCAACCACTGCCAGGCACTTGGTAAAGACCCTGGGAGCGGAGTATAGGCCAAAAGGTAGTACTCTGTACTCATAATGGTTTCCTCCCACAATGAACCTGAGGTACTTTCTGTGGTCTGGATGAATGAGGATGTGAGTGTACGCATCCTTTAGATCTAAGGAGCATAGCCAATCTCCCTGCTGGAGGTAGGGCAGAAGTGTCCCAACAGTAAGCATCCTGAACTTTTCTTTCTCTAGGAACTTGTTGAGGTTTCTGAGGTCCAGAATGGGTCGAAGGCCACCGGTTCTTTTGGGTATCAGGAAATACCTGGAGTAGAATCCGTGACCTTGCAAGTAGGGAGGCACAGGCTCCACCGCCCTGTCCACCAACAGACCATGAAACTCTTTTAGAAGGAGGTCTGTGTGCAGGGGAGGCCTTGGAGGCTCCCCTGGAAAATATGGTGGAGGCAGTTGGTGAAAATGGAGGGCATAGCCCCTGTGGACTATCTCCAGCACCCAACTGTCCCCGGTGATAAGGGGCCACTGGTGGGCAAAGAGGGCAAGGCGACCTCCTGTGCAGGGTGGGGAGAGCAGTGGAGGAGAGGCTACGCTCAAGGAGTCAACAACCCCCACCCTGCTGAGTTGGAGCAGGGGCCTGAGGCTTGGGGGTCCTCTGCCTACGGGGCCCATTACCCTGGCCCTTGGCTTGCTGATCCTGGGGGGCAGCTTGGGCAGCCTGATACTGAGGGTACTGTTTGTAGGCAGTGCCCTTCCTCGAGTAAAAGGACTTTTTACCCGAGCCCTTCTTCTTATGTGAAGGGGCAGAGGTCTTCCTCGAAAGCCTTGTCCTGGTAAGGTGCTCTGTCTCGAGCTGAGCGGCCTTCTCGGTCACGGGTTTGCCAAAAAGGTTCTTACCTCGGCAGGGGACATCGACCAACTTGTCCTGAACCCATGGCTCGAGGTCCGATGACTGCAGCCACGCCTGGCGTCGAGCCACGATGCCAGCAGCCGCTACTCGGGCCGAAGCCTCGAAGCCATCGTAGGCGGCACGGGAAATGAACTTCGAGCATTCCCGAATCCCCAAGGACAAGGTCTGAAATCTCTGCAAGGGTTCCCCGGAGAGACCAGCAGAGAAGCCGGCCAGTTCTTTGGCCAGGTCCCGCAAGTACATGCCCATGTACAGCTGGTAAGACTGGACACGGCAAGCAAGCATCGACCCCTGGAAGCACTTCCTACCGACGCCATCGAGGTTGCGGGCCTCCCTGCAGGGGGGGCACCGCGGAGTGCATCTTCTGGCTCTTCAGACGATGCATGGCTGATTCCACAACCATGGAATGTTGTGGTAGCTGTGCTTTCTGGAAACCAGGGCTTTTGCGGAGTTGATAAATGGAATCGACTCACTTACTTAGAACCGGCGCCGAGGCCGGGGCCTCCCACATTTGGAAGAGGAGCCGTTCCAGCATCGGAGGAACCGGGACAGTAAAGGCCTCCTTCGGAGGAGAGTCGTACTGTAGAGCATCGAGCTCTTCGGCTCGAGACTCTTCCTCGGAATCGGCAGGGATAGCCAAGGCAGCGGCCATATCCCGGACGAACTCCGAGAACCTAGTGTCCTCCGGAGGGGATCTACTCCGGGGATCAGACTGCGGTGAGTCCGACAGGACGCACCGAGTCTTAAAAGTATCGGAAGACTCCTCGTCCTCCGTCTCCCAGGCGGACTCATCCGAGGAGGAGTCAGGGTCCGACCCCGTGGGGCCCCAAGGCACCCGCCCCGACGCCGGGGGCACCAGCGTCGACACCCTCGGTCCCGAACGGGAGGTCGAGGGAGACCTTGACCAAGGACAACTTCGAGCCCGAGGGTCTCGAGTATCAGCTCAGTCTCCGGGGTGGACTTCGAAGTCGACGTCCTGGTGGTCGGTGCAGATGTACCAGACAGGCTGGCCATCAGTGCCCGCTGCTGCTCCATGAAGGCAGACAATCTGCACTCCAAGGCTGTCATCCTGAGACTCAGCTCGGGAGACGTAGCAGCCACCGACTAGGGCCCCGGCGGCGCCGGGCCTGACGTCAGCTCTCTGGGAGGAGAGTCCACGAGGACTACGGGGCTTACGTGTCCAGCAGACTCCGGCTCCACGCGAGGAACTTTGGCAGGCTTCTCTTGGTCCACGGGCCCGGGACGGCGGTCAGGGGTCTTAGACCTGGCCCTCGAGGGACCAGGGACCTCCTCCGACGCCGCCCTTGCGAGCCACTTCTTCCTCTTACGTTCCCGGTCGGGAGACCCCTGTCCGAGGAGCTTCGACGGCGCTCGGGATCGGAATCCCGAGATGTCGAGGCCTCAGATGAGGTCCGGGTCCGGCCAGAGGCAGAGTCCGAGAAAAACCTTTCCTTTTGATGCTGTCGACTCTTTAGTGCCTTGGAAGACATCTTCCCACATGGCCCACATGACTTTGGGTTGTGGTCAGGGCCGAGGCACCGAAGGCAGCAGTCGTGTGTGTCGGTGAGAGACATAATTTTCTTACACCGATCACACTTTTTGAAACCACTGGAAGCCATCGGGGAAAAAATAGCCCCAGCGAGGTCAAAAGACCGGCCTTCCAGTGAAAAATGAAAAAAGGGCGCGAACGCCAGCCACGAAGGGCAAAAACCGAAAAAAAACGGAGAAAAAATAGCGAAAATCGCCGAAGAAAAAAATCACTTTTATCAGGGAGAACAGGACACATGTCCGATGGGCTTCTTGGAAAAAAAGAGACTGAGGTAAGATGGCACCTTTAGGCAGGAAGGGAACTGCGCATGCGTGCCAGCATTCCCAAAGGCTTTCATGGAAAGCTGGGGAAATGCTCCGCTGGGGCTTCATCGGCGCCGATGACACCCATATGTGAGGACTGACTTCCTGCTTGGTCCTGGAGAAGACAAAGATTCCCTGATTTCTCATAGCCCCTGTGGACTATCTCCAGCACCCAACTGTCCCCGGTGATAAGGGGCCACTGGTGGGCAAAGAGGGCAAGGCCACCTCCTGTGCAGGGTTGGGAGAGCAGTGGAGGAGAGGTTACGCTCAAGGAGTCAAAAACCCCCACCCTGCTGAGCGGTAGCAGGGGCCTGAGGCTTGGGGGTCCTCTGCCTACGGGGCCCATTACCCTGGCCCTTGGCTTGCTGACCCTGGGGGGCAGCTTGGGCAGCCTGATATTGCGGATACTGTTTGTAGGCAGTGCCCTTCCTCGGGTAAAAGGGCTTTCTACCTGAGCCCTTCTTTTTATGAGAAGGGGCAGAGGTCTTCCTCGACAGCCTTGTCCGTGTGAGGTGCTCAGTTTCGAGCTGAGCAGCCTTCTCGGTCATGGGCTTGCCAAAAAGGTTTTCACCTCAGCAAGGGACATCGACCAACTTGTCCTGAACCCATGGCTCGAGGTCCGATGACTGCAGCCATGCCTGGCGTCGAGCCGCGATGCCGGCTGCCGCAACTCGGGCCGAAGCCTCGAAGCCATCGTAGGCGGCGCGGGACACGAACTTCGAGCAGTCCCGAATCCCCGAGGACAAGGACTTAAATCTCTGCAAGGGTTCCCCGGAGAGACCAGCAGAGAACCCGGCCAATTCCTTGGCCAGATCCCGCAAGTACATGCCCATGTACAGCTGGTAGGACTGAAACAAAAACAGGAAGCGGCAGATTCAACACCCAATAAATTTATTATAACCAAATAAGTGGCCTAAGCCCAACACAGGCCGTGTTTCGTATACAAACTTACTCAGGGGCTATCAGGACACACTAAAAAATAAATTGTAAAACCATATTAGTATGAACAAACAATAAATATACCAAAAAAGAAGGGTTAAAAAATATATGAAAAATAGAAAATTATAGCACGAATATACAATATTCATAAAATAAAGGCGAAATGGACTACATCAAATAACTTGCTAAGAAAACTCATCAATAATAATCAATTAAAATCATAGAAAACCATATACAGTCACTAAAAACAAATCCTAATCTATTCAATAAACTGTACTATGGATCGTTTGAGCGGCTAGCGCTGTTTCTTTGTGGACCCCAGCTGGTAGGACTGGACACGGCAAGCAAGCATCGAGCCCTGGGAGCACTTTATACCGACGCCATCGAGGTTCCGGGCCTCCCTGCCAGGGGGCACCGCGGAGTGCATCTTCTGGCTCTTCAGACAATGCATGGCCGATTCCACAACCATAGAATGGTGTGGTAGCTGTACCTTTTGAAAACCAGGGCTCTTCCGGAGTCGATAGATTGAGTCGACTCGCTTGCTGAGAACCGGCGCCGAGGCCGGTGCCTCCCACATATGGAAGAGGAGCCATTCCAGCATTGGAGGAACCGGAACAGTAAAGGCCACCTTTGGAGGAGAGTCATACTGTAGGGCCTCGAGCTTTTCAGCTCGAGGCTCCTCCTCGGGGTCTGCCGGAATCGCCAAGGCAGCGGCCATATCCCGGACGAACTCTGAGAACCGAGTATCCTCCGGGGGGGGACCTACTCCGGGGCTCAGACTGCGGTGAGTCTGAAGGGACGCACCGAGTCTTGAAGGTATCAGGAGACTCCTCGTCCTCCGTCTCCCAAGCCGACTCGTCCGAGGAGGAGTCAGGGTCCGACCCCGTGGGGCCCTGGAGCACCCGCCCCGACGCCGGAGGCACCGGCATCGACGCCTTTGGTCCCGAACGGGAGGTCGAGGGAGACCGCGACCGAGGTCGACTCCGAGCCACGATGGACTTGAGTATCGGCTCGGTCTCCGGGGTCGACTTCGAAGTCAATGTCCCGGTGGTCGGGGCAGATGCACCAGACAGGCTGGCCATCAGTGCCCGCTGCTGCTCCATGAAGGCAGACAATCTGCTCTCCAAGGCTGTCATCCTGAGACTCAGCTCGGGAGACGCAGCAGCCACCGACTCGGGCCCCGGCGGCGCTGGGCCCGACATTGGCTCCCTGGGAGGAGAGTCCTCGAGGACTACGGGGCTTACGTGTCCAGCAGACTCCACGCGAGGAACTTTTGCAGGCCTCTTGTGTTCCACGGGCCCGGGGCGACGGTCGGGGGTCTTAGACCTGGCCCTCGAGGAGCCAGGGACCTCCTCCGACGACGCCCTCGCGAGCCACTTCTTCCTCTTGCGTTCCCAGTCGGGGACCCCCTGTCCGAGGAGCTTCGACGGCGCTCGGGATCGGAATCCCGAGATGTCGAGGCCTCAGACGAGGTCTGGGCCCGGCCAGAGGCTGAGTCCGAGAAAAGCCTTTCTTTTTGCTGCTGGCGACTTCGGAGTGCCTTGGAAGACATCTTTCCACATGGCCCACACGACTTAGGGTCGTGGTCGGGGCCGAGGCACTGAAGGCAGCAGTCGTGTGTGTCGGTGAGAGACATAAGTTTCTTACACCGATCACACTTTTTAAAACCGCTGGAAGCCATCGGGGAAAAAAGAGTCCCCGCGAGGTGAAAGGACCGGCCTTCCAGGGAAAAAAGGGAAAAATGGGCGCGAACGCCAGCCACGAAGGGCAAAAACTGAAAAAGAAGAATCGGGCTCGATACCGGTGTACCGAACCCGGCGGGAGGGGAACCGGCATCGAACCGGGAGAAAAAATAGCGAAAACACCGAAAAAATCTAATTTTAACCGAGAGAACAGGACACACGTCCGGTGGGCTTCACGGTAAAAAAGAGACTGAGGTAAGATGGCACCTTTAGGCGGGAAGGGAACCACACATGCGTGCCTGCATTCCCAAAGGCTTTCATAGAAAGCTGGGGAAATGATCCGCTGGGACTTCATCGGCGCCGATGACACCCATATGTGAGGACTGACTTCCTGCTTGGTCCTGGAGAAAGAAGCAACTCTAAGGGGAGGAGGGAGGGTTGTGAGGACTGATTCCTGCTGTCCATGGAGAACACCTGTTACAGGTGAGTAACTACGCTTTCTCCAGGAACAAGCTGGAAGTCAGTCCTCACATATGGCACTTCCCAGCTACAGGCTACCGAAAGCCCATAGCAAGATTAGGACTCCCCCGAGGGGAGCTGCAAGCAGCAGCAATTTAGTCCATCTCCACAGACCACAGTAGGACCCCTGTATCCAATGAACCAGCACTCTGGTAGCCTGAACACAGAAGGGTCAGAGGGTAGAAGTTTCCTAGACCCCGAAAAGCTTACGAAGCACAGCCTGGCCGAAGGCACTTTCCTGTTGGAACTCTCTTTCCAGGGAGTAATGGGCTGGGAAGGTATGGACTGAAGACCAGGTGGTGGCCCGACAGATGTCCACCACCGGGACAGAGCCAAGTTTGTCACCAAAGCCGCCAAGGCCCTGACATGGTGCACCATGACACGGCCCTCCAGCAGGAGCCCCACCTGCTCATAAGCGAGGGCGATACAGTCCACCACCCAGGTGGACAGCGTACACTTGGTCACCGCCTCCCCCAGCCTACTGGGGTCGTAGGAGATAAACAGCTGAGAAGCCTTGTGGTGGCCCTGAGTGCATTGGATACAGAAGGACAAGGCCCTCTTACAGTCCAAGGTGTGAAGGACCATCTCTGCCTGACTGGAGTGAGGTCTTCGAAAGAAGGTAGGGAGCACCACTTCCTGGTTAAGACGGAAGGGACACTACGTTTGGCAGGAATTTGGAATGTGTGCGAAGCACCACTCTGTTCTTGTAGAACCTGGTATAAGGCGCCTCCACAACAAGGGCTTGGAGCTCACTAACTTTGCGAGTGAGGTGAGTACAACAAGGAAAACCACCTTCCACGAGAGGTAGCAAAGGTGGCAGGTAGCCAGAGGCTCAAAGAGTGGGCGAGTGAGCTGCCCCAACACAACGTTGAGGTCCCATTCGGTTGCCGGAAGGCGAACCGGGGGCTTCGATAGGAGAAGGCCCCGAAGGAAACGAGTCACCAATGGTTGGACTGAGAGGGACTTACCATCCGGCGGATGGTGGTGCGCCGCCAGGGCACTAAGGTGTACCTGGATGGAGTTAGACTTGAGACCGGACTGAGAAAGGTGGAGAAGGTATTGTAACACCAGAGGTACCGGGCAGAAGAAAGGATCAGCCCCTGTTGGGTGCATCAAACAGAGAACCTGCACCATTTGAGGGCATAAGCCTTTCTAGTAGAGGCCTTGCAAGAGGCCAGCAGAATGTTCCCCACATCAACCGGAAGAGTTACCCTCTCAGCAGCCATGCTGTCAGCGAGAGGAACCCGAGTTTGGGGTGCAGGAGAGAGCCCCCCTTCTGGGATAGAAGACCCAGGTCAGTCCCCAGAGAGATGGAGACCTCCACCGCCAACCTCAGAAGCAGTGGGAACCATGGCTGCCTGGGCTACCAAGGAGCTATCAAGATAAGCGAAGCCCTGTTGTGGAGTGTCCTGAACAGGGTCTTGGCAATCAGCGGCATTGAAGGGAAGGCGTACATGAGGCCCTCCGACCATGAGACTAGGAACATGGCCGCTGCCACCCTGGAGGGGTGGACCTGCTGGGAGCAGAAGCGGGGCAACTGAAAGTTGTCTGGACTGGTGAACAGGTCCATCATGGTTTCCCCCCAGAGACGGAAAAGTCGACTGGCTACCCTGGGGTCCAGCTGCCACTCGTGTGGCTGGAGAACCCTGCTGAGCCTGTCGGCCAGCAGGTTGTCCTGGCCTGGCAGGTACACTGCCCGCAGAGGATGCCCTGATGGATTGCAAAAGAGCAGAGGACCAGTGCCTCCTGACAAAGGGCACGAGACTCCCTGCCCCCCTGTTTGTTCACATAGAACATTGTCACCTGGTTTTCTGTTTGGACAGCACCGGCAGGTGACGTAGGTGGTGACAAAAGACCCTCAGGGCAAGGTGTATGGCCTGGAGCTTGGTGAAGGTTGATCTGCTGGATGCTTTCATCTGGTGACCAGTTGCCCTGAATGCGGAGATCTCCACAGTGGGCTCCCCAGCCAAGCAGGGAGGCATCCATGGTGAGGACCCTCAAGTGACTTGGGGCCTGAAAAGGCATGCCCACTTTGAGATGCTGGGGCATCTGCCACCAGTCCAGGGAGTCTGCCAACTGGTGGGTCACCGAGACTCGATTCCGGAGACGGCCCGTGGCTTGAGACACTGGTCCCGGAGACACCACTGCACCCTCCTCATGTGGAGGCAAGTGTCCGGGGTGACATGGACTGTGGAGGCCATGTGCCCAAAGAGGCACAGAAGAAGCCAGGTGGGCACCGAGGGACGGTGCTGTACATCCCAAGCAAGGAACCAGAGCCAATCGCCTCGGTCCTTGAGCAGGAAAGTCCTCGACTGGAGGGTGCATTGCTTTGCTCTGATGAACTCCAGGCACTGTGTCGGGAGGAGGTGAGATGGGGTAGTTTATGACAAAGTCCAAGTGTTGCAGAACCTGAATGGTGTGAGCGGTGGCCTGCTGCACCACTGAGGCTGTGCCTACCCTGATGAGCCAGTCATCCAGGTAGGGAAAAATGAAGATTCCCTGGAGCCGGAGGAAGGCAGCCATGACTGCCAGGCATTTTGTGAAGACCCTTGGGGCAGAGGCTAGGCCAAAGAAGAGTCCCTGTATTGAAAGTGCCTGCCCTCTACTACAAACTGCAGGTACTGCCTGTGGTTGGGGTGTATGAGGATATGAGTATAAGCATTCTTGAGGTCTAAGGAGCATCGCCAGTCTCCCTGCTGGAGGTATGGCAGCAATGTTCCAAAGGAGAGCATCTTGAACTTCTCCCTCACTAGGAATTTGTTGAGGTTGCACCTGTCGAGGATGGGTCTTAGGCCCCCTGTCCTCTTTGGGATGAAGAAGTATCTGGAGTAGGAACCCTTGCCCTGAGGTGGTGAGGCACCGGTTCCACCGCCTTGTCCTCTAGAAGACCTGCCAAGTCCTTCAGGAGAAGGTCCTGGTGTAAGGGAGACCTGAGGGGCTTTCCCGGGAAATAAGAGGGAGGTGTCTGAGCCAGATGGAAGAGATAGCCCTCCCTGACTACCCTCAGTGCCCAGGAATTGGTAGTGACAGCCATCCATCTCTGGGCATAGAGGACCAGGCATCCCCCTGTGGGCTGCTGACCTCCTTGAGGTAGAGAGGCTATGCTCAAGGAGTGAAAAGCTCCCCCCTGGCTGGACCAGGACCGGTGCCTGGGTTTTAGAGCTTTCTGCTTACGCAGGCCATGCCCATGTCTCTTGGCCTGCTGACCCTGTTGGGGAGCTGGGGAGACCTGACAGGGTAGTATCGGTAAGCAGCTCCCTTGCTTGGGTAAAAGGGCTTTTTACCTGAGCCCTTCCATCAGGGAGGGGCAGTGGTCTTCTTAGAGAGCCTGGTCCTTGTCATGAACCTGTGTCCCTTGGGGAAACTGCTAGGTACATATGACCTAGATTGGCCACTGTTGGAAACAGAATACTGGGCTTGATGGACCTTGGTCTGACCCAGTATGGCATATCTTATGTTCTTATCTTCTTATGAACTCGGTCTCTAGCTCAGCAAACTTGTCAGTCATGGGTTTGCCAAAGAGGTTCTCCCCTTGGCATGGGACATTGACCAGTTTGTGCTGAACCCACTGCTCGAGATCGGACGACTGAAGCCAAGCTTGACGACACGCACTGATGCCCGCCGCGGCTACCTGAGCCATCGACTCAAACCCGTCATAGGCCACTCGAGACATAAATTTGGAGCACTCACGGATGGCCTTGACCAGGCTCTTGAAGCACTGCAAAGGTTCCTCGGAGAGACCAGCCGAGAACCTGGCGAGTTCCTTCACCAGGTCTCTCGGGTACATGCCCATATACAGCTGGTAGGCCTGGATGCGGCAGAGGAGCATCGAGCCCTGGTAGCACTTTCTTCTGAGGGCGTCCGAGGTGTAGGCCTCCCTGCCGGGAGGCACCGAGGAGTGCATCTTCTGGCTTTTCAACTGATGCATGGCCGACTCCACCACCATGGAGTTATGCAGCAGTTGTGATTTCTGGAAGCCCGGGCTCCGGCGGACCTGATACATCGAGTCGAGCCGTCTGCTCACCACCAGTACCGAGGCCGGTATCTCCCACATGCGGAGCATGAGCCGTTCCAGGATGGGAGGGATGGGTACTGTTAGCGATTCCCGAGGAGGGGCCTCATACTGGAGGATCTCTAACTCATCCGCCCGATGGTCCCCTCTGACTCAGTCAGGAATGCCAGGGCCTTAGACATGTCCTTGACAAAGTCCAAGAAATCTATGTCCTCGGGTGGGGACTGCCGCTGAGGTGCCGACACGGGGGAATCGGAAGGGATATCGTGGTGGTGATGGGTATCGGGGGACTCCTCATCCTCCATCTCCCACTCTGAGTAGTCCATGGAGGACTCCCCCAAGGGCTGCTCTGCGGGCCTTGAAGGCCCGATGCTCTACGGCTGGCACCTTGTAGACTTTCCGGGGATGACTGTAGTCCTGATGAGTGGGACTCGGAGCATGACCTCGGCCAAGGATTGACTTGAGGTCAAAGGACCTCGAGGATTGGCTCAGCCTCCGGGGACGTCTTGGACGTCGACAGTCCAGTGGTCGGGGAAGATGAAACGGTCCAACCGGACAACAGTGCCCGCTACTGGTCCATGAAGGCAGACAAACTGTGCTCCAGGGTTGCCATTCCGGACTCCAGCCCAGAAGGCTCCACAGCATTTGGCGCGGGCACTGAGGGGCCTGATGCCGATTCCCCCGAAGGAGAATCCTCGACAAGTGGTCTGGGGACCGCAGCCAGATCCTTCCGGGGGGACCTTCGCAGGTTGCTCCTTCTCCGAAGCCTCAGACGAGCGCCTCAGACTATGGAACCAGGCCCGGGGAGATCCTGGCCGTTCGGAATCATCCAAGGATGCTGCCTTTAAGGGTTTCTTCTTCTTTCTTGGTTCCCTCGAGGGATACTCTCTTTCTGAGGACACACGACGAGGCTCGGGCTCAGAAAGCTCCTCCCGAGGTGTTGGGGCCTCAGACAAGGCCCTGGCTTTGGGAGATACTGAGAACTCAGGGGAAAACTTGTCGTGCTGCTGATGGCGGATCTTGAGAGCCTTGCTGGACATCCTCTTGTAGAGACTGCAGGCCGCTAGGTCATGGTCTGGCCCAAGGCAACGAAGACAGCAGTCATGTGTGACGGTCAAAGACATGATTTTAGAGCACTGATCACATTTCTTAAAACCACTGGTAGCCATGGGGAAAAAAGTACCCCTGAGAGGTCGAAGATCCTCCAGGCTGCCAGCGGGAGAAAAAAAGCGCGAAGGCACCAGAAAAAAAAAAATAATGAAAACTACAAAAAATTTAACCAAATCCGATGCTGAGGCATTGAGGTCGGTAGGCAGGAAGAGTACCGATGCAAAACCTGAGGCGAGTTGGAAACTTGAGGAACAAAATAATCAACTTTTTCCGAAGACAAGCCAGACGACATCTAAAGGGCTTTGCAGAAAAAAGGAGACTCAGCAAGATGGCACCCTTAGGTGGGACCATGCATGTGTGGTGGCATCTCCCAAAGGCTTTCTTTGGGGGGATGCTTCCATGAGGGCTCCATTGGTTCCAACGTCACCCATATGTGAGGGCCAATATTCAGCGGTGCCAGTCAGAATACATAAAGAATCTGGCTGTCACCATTTTAAATTAAGACCAGATATTCAATGCCAGGGTCGCATCTGGTTACCAGCATAAATTATCTGGTGTGCACAGTAGCGTTTTTAGCTAAGCTCGCAGTAGTAATATTTAGCTGTTGCCCAGTTAGCTAAACTGGCTAATATTAGGCCAGACTTTTATCTGCCTAACATTAGCTGCTTTAAATTAACCAGCCAGCGGCTGAATATTACCACTAGCTGGATAACTTCAGTGCTGCCCCGGAATGCCCTGATGATGATGGTTAGCACTGGGGAATTTGGCAGCATTAGGAGGGGACATTCAGCAGCACAAAATGCCTATGTGCTGCTGAATATCCCTTTCACTGCAATTATCATTTTGAATATGCCCACTCCCGCTGTCCCGGATGTAGATCCCCTTTGTACATCCAGTCTGAGCTGGACGTACAGAGGGGATCACGATTCTGATCCCACGGGGCATGTCTAGCCCTGCGGGATCAGCATCACTTGCAAGCCAGAATTGCAATTCAGTCCAGCCTGCATGTACAGGACTGTCCCTGGCTAGCTCAGTAAGGCTCTTCTATAGAGCTGTGGCACCAAGGCATCATGTTGCCATGGCACCATAGCTCTATTGAAGAGCCGCGCTGCTGGCTGCCGACTTCAGGGACTCATTCCCCGCAGTCTGACCCCCAATCCGGCCTCATAAGGCCAGGGTCAGGCTGCGGGGAATGCCTTCGGGCCCCCCCCTGTCCAAACCAAGCCCCGGGCCGCCAATGCTTTACATACGGGGAAGTTATTCTACCTCAGAGGTGGAATATCTTCTCCGTACAAGTCGCGGCCCTGGACATACAGGATTGACATTAAATCGGCCCTAAATGTCCAGGGCCGGTGACCGCCCGCCCTGCCTCTGCTTCCGATCCTCCCCTTCATCGCCTCCATCTAACTTCCCAGTACAACCAGCGGGGAAGTTAGACATGGGCAGAGAAGGCATGAATAGCGGGGATGGACATCCATCCCCGCTATTCGTGGCACAGAATTGGGCCCTAAATATTTTCTACACTTAAATACTCCCCAGAGGACTTTAAGATCTAGTCAACAACATGTTTTAGCTTTGCCCTCAGTGAAAGCTGCACAGAACATGCAAACATTTCATAAATCCTTTTCCCTGGCTTCCTCCAGTATGTAGAATTCTCTTCTCGTGGAGATATGATTTAAATTGATACACGAGATTTTAAGAAAAAATGAAGGTGTAGCACCTGATATACAGCAGTGGCAGCTAGTGGTGCTAAAGTGGCGAGCTGCTGCTACTGAACTATAAACCCGGATATTTAGTGTCGGGGCCATAAAGTAATCGGCTAGCATTGGGTGTGCAGCGGCAGCACCTGCAGATATCAGTGGCACTTAACCTGCTAGTGCCACTGAATATCCCGGCCAAGTGGATTAACTTGGGTAGCAGGTCTGCTAACCGTGTTAATCTTTTTCCATATCAGGCCGATACTTTTTTGCAATGGCTGTTAGTCCAGTTTAAGTATGCATGCTGCATTGTCTTTCACTGATTTTATGCCAAATTATTTATGTTGTTATGTTAACTGAAATGGGTGATAGGTTTTATGTAAACCAACCAACTGATGTTTTACTGTTCCATGTAAACCACTTTCACCAGGCGAAAAGCGATATATAAACCCTGCTAATAAATACATAAATAAAAAATAAAATGGGTGAGTTATAAATATTAATAAATGAACTGAAATGTATGTAAAATATCTGTGTCACACTCATGCAGCCATCTTTGGGTTTATTTTTGTCTGAAAAGCTGTCAGGAAGCCCCTACATCTAAAGTGACAGTAGGAGCTCTTCTGAAATGTGACTTGCGGCCATGTGATCAGAGAACAATTCTGGCTAGTTTAGCCCTATGACGATCCTACTCATAGCATGGAGTAGGGGCAAGAAGTCACAAAAGCTGAACTGCTCGATAATCACTCCTTGACGCTCTTTTCAATATGCTCTCAAATGTTTTGCTATCCCTGGTCCATGGAAAACAATGGGGAAAACAAGAAGCAGGAAAATGAATATATATGATCCCTTTATTACAATGAAATAATTTTGTTAATAACTAGGAAGCTACATGGCATGGATAAGTGCAGCTTTGAAAAGCAAACATTAAAGCTCTCTTCCTCTCTCCCCTCCCTCAGGTCAAAATACATAATTTCATATTTGCACACTACCTACTCCTTAAAGTGGAAATTTTTAAATAGTGTGAGGGTACATTTATCACATGCACTTGCAGCTATTTTTTTTTTTTGAGAAACTATGCAGGTAACATAAAAGTGTCTGGGGACTTCATACCTGCAATTTATATGGTGACTGAAGAGGTACTAGGGTTGCCTGTTAGCTCCAGATTCACAGTCCTGCTTTTATTCCATTGCATGCAGGGAGTTGTAGTTCTGATATCCCAAGTGCTTTATCTAAGGAAAGCAAGACTACAAGTCTTTGCATGCAATAGGTGCGAAGCCGGGATTGAAACAATCTTGTCTGGTGATTGTGAAGCTAATTAAGAAATATTACTAGTCTCCCTGCCTTCCTCAAGCAGCTGAAAACCCACCACTGAACAGTTTGGTCCCTCCACCTAACCCCCCACCATCAGTATAACACTACCAAAACTGATTCACAATTGTAAATAGTTGTTTAAATTCACCATTTAGTTCCAAGTTTGTATATGATACTACAGTTTATAATACTTAAGTATGTTTGTTAGCAAAATGTTGAACTGTTTCAATTGTTAACTGTTCCTTGTACAACATATGTTTACTGAAAAATGTTCTGTTCTCTGTAAACCGCTTTGACCCAGTGAAAAGTGGTATATAAGCCTAGCTAAATAAATAAATTGGTAACCCTGTGAGGGGCAATAGTGCACATATGTCAGGAAATAGTCTGCATACTCTAGAAACACCATCCCTCTAGAAACACCATCCTAGCAATACCTCCCTCATTATCTGGCTAATAGTGAGCCTATTGTGGAAATTCATTCCCCCCCCCGCCTCCACCCCAGGATTTCTTTCTAGCTTATCGTCTCTCACTCTTTCCCAGTTCCCGATGTGTATGGTTCAGGAGCTCCTAGGGACATCTGCTGGTGATAAATATGATACTGCAGCTTCCTGCGAATGGAATGCAGTAGATATTGTTTTACTTCCTGTAGATTATATCAGTAGCACTATTAGTTAAGTGGCACCACTGACAATTCATGGATAAAGTTAAACAGATAAGACAGGCATTTAATTGATGATTTTTATGATTGTTCATCAGTTTGAATGCTATGGCATATGGTGGTATATAAATGTTTTAAGATTAAAAAAACGTATATTTGCTCTTTGTGCAGCACCACTTAAATAAATTATCCTTTCAGTGGCTGAATATTGCTGCTTAAATGGATAGCTTTTTGAGCAGTCCCCTTATTCTGTAGCCATGCCTCTTTGTTAAAATGTTAGTGTTGCTGGGTTTAAAAAAGGTTTGGACAAGGTCCTGGAGGAAAAGTCCATAAACCATTATCAAAGAGGACCTGGGAAATCCACTGCTTGCCCCAGGACAGCATTGTGGAACCTGTGTACCTCTTTGGGAATCTGTCAGGTACCTGTGACCTGGACTGGCCACTGTTGGAAACAGGCTACTGGACTTGAGGGACCTTGGTTGACCCAGGATGGCATCTTTTATGTTCTAACTTTGCCTGTTTAGTGATTTAAATGTCCAAAGTTATCTTTATAAGTGGCCCAGGTTTAAAAAGAAGCAGCACTGACCACATAAGTGCTTTTCAATATCAGCCCCTTCGTGTGCTCCCAGCAGGGCACAAACCACTCTTACAGTTGACTTTCCTATTACTGGTACCCTGATTCAACAAGTATTTCCTCAAGTTCTGCTTTTATTCTTGAGCTGGGGTGTCAACCTGCAGCCTTACAGTGGTTAATTGTGTATAAGTTATTTAAAGTTAATTATTTTTATTAAGAACGAGGCTCTAAAGCAGGGTATGGAAAGGGGGGATTGCCTCTACTGGAACTTTAATGACATCCATCATATATTTCTTAAACATATCTCTAAGGTCCAGGATGGACTTTTTGGGAAAATTAAGAGCTGTCAGGTTCAAGTTCCATCTTTATTTGCCAGTCCCTCTGCTTTACATGAAAAAGCCTGATTTTCCTAAACCAGCGCTGATATCACCTACTGTACCATTGATATACCAGTCCTGGCCAGCTCCACTCTTCCATTTTGGACTCTGGTGTTAGTTTCCACTCTCCCTAACACAACTTGGATTGCAGTAACAGCATTTTCAACAAGATTATAGCACGCCAAATGGATTCCAGGGTTACTACAACAGGATGATATAACCCCATAAACCAAACTCTTCACAACATTTTTGTAACTGTGCCATCAGCGTACACTTTATCATAATGACTGCTATTTGTAAAGCCTAGTTTAGATAGCATGTGGACGCTGAGGTTGGGATGTACTCATTTCCAACAGTATTTCAGAAACAGCTCTGCTAAACATACAGGACCCAATATTCTGCTGTCTGGATCTTCAAAGGGCTATGCGCACGTCAGTGCATAGTCCTCCCTGCCACCCCTAAACTGGATATTCAATGCCACAGTGACAACATTGAATATCCGGTGATCGCAGCCAAAGCCAGAAGTTGCCAAGGCTAACCGTGCAGCAGCGATTTTGGATGCTGCCTGGTTAGCTTCTGTGCCATAAAGATAGGTGAGGGGTTTCCTCGCCTATCTTTAAGGTGCCAATCGCTAACCGAGCAGCATCCAATATCACTGCTGCATGGTTCTCTGCCTCTGCTCTGCCCCAGATTGCCCCCAACATGTCCTGATGCTATCCGGATAGCATTGGGGCACGCAGGGGCGGCCCAAGGGGGGTGTGGGGCCATGTGAGGAGACTCGGTGCGGGGCCTCATTTACATAAGGGACCTCATTTGCATAAATATTTGCATAATGTTACCATACACTAACTTTTAGTAAACATGACTCTTAATGAGTGTATGGATAAAGAAAGACTAAAAGATTTCTACATTACTATGATCCAGTTACAACTGCCAGGCACATTAGGAACTACTACAAACACTGCCCATTTAGAACCCATAGCAAACCCGCCGTATCATAACAGCACTACCAGGACTCACAAAGCACAAGACCCTACCTATCAAAAGGCAACACTACAAATATTAAACCAATACATTTCAGAGAACAACAATACATGACCTACTGGGGAAAGAGAACAAGTGGCAATGTCAAATAGGAATTACATAAACAGAATACCTCAGCTCAGTTACACGTGCAGAACATAGACCGTCACCAAACAAGGAATCACAATTTAGAAACAGGAAGACAATAATTAAATTGGGAACCCCAAAAGCCCAACACTGTAGAAATAAAACTATAAATTAATTTCCTCTTGTACTAAACAAAGCGCAGACGTTAATGATGCACATTTCCCAGAGCTGGCATATTTCAGTTAATAAATTCAATAAAGAGATATTTTTCTACCTTTTGTGCATTTTTTTTCAGTTGCAATTGCTCCAGCCACTTTTTTCTGGTTTCTTCGTGTCTTCTGCTAACTCTCCATCGTCTGCTGTCCATTTGTCCTTTCTTCACTCTTCTAGTTTTTTTCCATTCTCTCTCTACATCTGCTTTAACATACTAATCTTTCTCCTTTTGCTCTTTCCTCATTCCTATTTCATCCACTCAAATTTTACCCCGCCATCCTCAATCCCCACTTACTCTCCCAATATCCGGCCAATTGTAGATTTGTCTTCCCTCCCACACAAAATATTTTTTCCCTCTCCATTTCACTCTTCCAGCTCTATCCCATTCTAATCCTCCCCCAACATCAGTTCCCTTCTAGTTCCAGCCCCACCCAGCATCCGCTCCCTTCTAGTCCCTGCATCAGCCCATTTCCAGTCCTAGCTCCCCCATCCGAGTCGCTCCATCAGCTCATTTCCAATCCCAGCCCCCATCAGCCCATTTCTAGTCCTTTCCTAGTCCCACCATCAGCCCATGTCAAATCCTAGCTCCCCTCCACTCAGCCTATTTCCAATCCATGCCCCCCATGAGCCTACTTCCAGTTCTAGCCCCTCCATGAGTCCATTTCAATCCAAGCCCCCCAACAGCCCATTTCGAGTCCTATCCTAGCCCTCCATCAGCCCATTTCCTGTCCTAGCTCCCCCTCACTTAGCCCATTTCCAGTCCTAGCTCCCTCCCCTCACAGCCCATTTCCATTCCAAGCCCCCCTCCCCATTAGCTATTTGTAGTTCAAGCCTTCCTTCCACTCAGCCCATTTCCATTCCAAGCCCCTGTCCCCATCAGCTATTTGCCGTTCAAGCTCTCCTTCCAATCAGCTCATTTCCAGTCCTAGCCCCCCCAGCCCATTACCAGTTCTAGCCCCCATAGCCCATTACCAGTCCTAAGCCCCCCATAACCCATTACGTCCTAAGCCCATCAGCCCACTTCCAGTCTTAAGCCCCCCATCACCCCATTTTGTCTTAGCCCCCCCATAGCCCATTACCAGTCCTAACCCCCATCAGCCCATTTCAAGTCCTAGCTCCCCCATCCGAGTCCCTCCATCAGCTCATTTCCAATCCCAGCCCCCCATCAGCCCATTTCTAGTCCTTTCCTAGCCCCACCATCATCAGCCCATGTCAAATCCTAGCTCCCCTTCACTCAGCCCATTTCCAATCCAAGCCCCCCATGAACCTACTTCCAGTTCTAGCCCCTCCATGAGTCCATTTCAATCCAAGCCCCCCAACAACCTATTTCCAGTCCTATCCTAGCCCTCCATCAGCCCATTTCCTGTCCTAGCCCCCCCTCACTCAGCCCATTTCCAGTCCTAGCTCCCTCCCCTTACAGCTATTTGCAGTTCAAGCCCTCCTTCCACTCAGCCCATTTCCAGTCCTAGCCACCCCCAGCCCATTACCAGTCCTAGCCCCGGCCCCAGCCCATTACCAGTCCTAGCCCCGGCCCCAGCCCATTACCAGTCCTAAACCCCCATAGCCCATTACCAGTCCTAAGCCCCCATCAGCCCACTTCCAGTCCTAAGTCCCCTCAACACTCCATTTCCAGTCTTAGCCCCCCCATAGCCCATTACTAGTCCTACCCCCCATCAGTCCATTTCCAGTCTTAGCTCCCCCATAGCCCATTACATCCTAACCCCCCCATCAGCCCATTTCCAGTCCTAACCCCATCAGCCCACTTCCAGTCTTAGCCCCCCCCATAGCCCATTAGTAGTCCTAACCCCCTCCCCCATCAACCCACTTCCAGTCTTAGCCCCCCATAGCCCATTACCAGCCCTAACCCCCCTCCCCCATCAGCCCTGATAGATTAAAAAAAAACAAACCGGCTGCTGCTGCCGCTGCCGCCGTGGCAGCGGCAGAATCAAATGTCCCGTCGCGGAGCCCCGCCTGCCCGGCAGAACCTCCCTGAGCTCCCGAGTCCCTCCTAATGTGCGGGCTTTCAGAGCCGCGAGAGTTTCCCTTTCTTCTCGCGGCTCTGTTAATCTCGCCGGGGCTGATGGGATTTCCCATCAGCCCTGGCGGGATTAACAGAACCGCGAGAGGTCAGAGAAGCTCTCGCGGCTCTGAAAGCCCGCGCATTGGGAGGGACTCGGGAGCTGATGGTGAAGGGAGGCTCTGCCGGGCAGGCGGGGCCCCACGACGGGACATTTGATTCTGCCGCTGCCACGGCGGCAGCGGCAGCAGCAGCCGGTTTGTTTTTTTTTTCTACTTGTGCAATGAAGAATGTTTTTTGCGCGGGGCCCCCTGAAACGCGGGGCCCTGTGCAAAAAACATACTTGCTCAATGGACGGGCCGGCCCTGGGGGCACGTAGGGGACGCAGTTGGGGATTTTCAATGGCACTAACCATCATGGAATATCCCCATCTAGGGCATTTACATGGTTTACCGGGCTGTAATCTGTCTAAATGCCTTTCAAATATTGGGCCCAAAGCTCTTTCAAAATATTTAGAAGGAAGTGCAGTAACGCACATGGATTTTAATTATTTATTTAACTAGGCGTTGTCACAGGGTTCCCTGTGACACAAAGATTTTACGCCACTATGTAGAGACGTTAATGATCAAAGAGACCAGGTGGAGGGAAATGAAGGCTTTTATTCCCTGTTTAAAGCAAGGTTCAACTAAGAGATAATTCCAGATAACAGAAACAGTCCTTTGTCTTAAAAGGTACCAATATTCACTGAGCACTTAACTGTTACTTCACAGTTAAGGCAAGTTTTTCCATAGTAGCATTCAGTATAAGAAACATTAAATTATATTTCACTTATTCTTCTATGGTATGTGGAGCATACAGACTTTGGAGCATAGGCAGTGCACCAATCACATTCCATTAACTCTGGCATAGGTGAGGGAACAGTGTTGGGATAATCCACTTCCATAGATTCTTCTCCCCTGTACTCATTCAAGGAGCGTTCACTGTCCCTGTCTATTTCAGCATGGTAGTTTAAAACTTGGGAGTCTGGCTTCCTATAGCCAGGGATTCTCAGGGCTGGTGGTAGTTTACTAAACCAGTCTTGATTCTTGTTTCTCATAGAAGGAATACTTGTTTTAGTAGAGCTTTTAGTAGCACAATTATCACAGTCAATATTTAATGCCTCATACCTTGGCTTTGGTGAGATAAAATCCACAGTGCTTCTTTTCCTGCACCTCTCCCTTGGTAGCTGCACTTCTGCCTGCCAACCGGATACCGAGGTGTGCTTCTAGGCAGTGGAATAAAACTGCTGTTGGATTCTCCTCTCACTCTGGGTAAAAGCTCCTGTTGTCTATAAAAGTGCTTTTTCCTCTGAACAGGTGAAACTGGGTAATGATCCTCTAGAGATAATAAGCTTCTGTCAGAACCTTTCTCTCTGGTTCTTGGCTTTCCTCTCTCTATTCTAACTCCAGGCAGAGTATAGGAACTAGGCGTGGCAGACGCTCTCACCTTGGGGTAACTTTCACCAAACTCCCCTTGTACAACAGGATCAGTTTGGGCCTTCTGGCTTCCCACCTTGTGAGGTCTGTTTCTCCTCCAGCTCCCAGCCTTGCTTCCTTCACAGCAATCAGGCTTATCTCCTTGGTAGCCTCCAGGCTTCTCTGCTGTTTCTCCTTCTCCTTCTTCTACTACCAGCTCTACTCCTCTCTTCCTGTCCTCTTCCTCCTCCTCCTGTCCAGAAGCATTCTGCTCTGGCTTATAAAGTGAACGGTTACTGATGACTTCCTGGTTCCCTTTCAGCTGCAGGTCATCAGAGAGCCTAGGTTCATTCAGTGCGGCATGTCTGTTCCTGCTCCCTCTAGCTGTGCCTGGGGGTAACTGCACATCTAGTTCCTAAGAAACAGGATTTCTTTTCTTCACAACAACTTTATCAGTGCCCACATCATGACAGCGTATATATTGCTTTTCTACCAGTCAAAGCAGTGTACATTCAGGTACTATATATATATTTTTCCCTTGTCCCTGAAGGCTCACAGTCTATGTTTTGGACCTGAGGCATTGGAGGGTTAAGTGGCTTGCCTAAGGCCACAATGAGCACCTTTGGGACTAGAAACTCTAGTCCTTCTGGCCCAAGATTGCTGTCCTCTAGCAGGATTTGAAGCCCTGGCCCTCTGGCCTGAGGTAACTTGCCCCAACCACTAGGCCACTCCTCCATGCAGTGGTATGTGTCATTTTACAAATTTGCACATGGGAAACATCAGTGGAGGAAATCTGGCAAATGTGCATGTGAACCATTTTAAAAACGTAGGGCCAATATAACATGTGTTCCACCAAGGTGGGTTCATTTAATGACCCTAGTGGCAGTGACATATCTGAGGGCTCCTTCTACTAAAGCCCTTTAGCCGGCTCATGTGCATTTTAGCGTTCTGTGGTGGACACACTTGTGTGTTAGTGTTCCTGACTGCCACTTGTCACATGTTAAAATACACATGAACTGGCAAATGGGCTTTAGTAAAAGAAACCCTTAGATGTGTAGCTACTGGTAGTTACCTACAGAGGGCGCTGTCTTGAACTGATTTCATTTTTTGATAGGGAAAAATTAGGGGGGATTAAGGAAGATAATCCCCTAAATCCCTCCTGTAAAGGGCTAGCTGACATGCACACCTTTTAAAACCCTACACATGCCAGGGAAGAGGTGTGAATCCAGAGGTGAAGCGCATACTTGATATAGTTTTTTACCAGGTAGCAGCTAGGTGGTTAAGGAAGTTACATTGAGGTACTGTATGTATTTCACTGTCCCCAAAGGGCTCACAATCTAAGGTCCAAAGGGCTCACAATCTAAGGGCTCCTCCACTCCCTAGAGTGGAGGAGTGGCCTAGTGGTTGGGGCAAGGTACGTCAGGCCAGAAGGTCAGGGGTTCAAATCCCACTAGAGGACAGCAACCTTGGGCCGGAAGGACTGGGGTTTCTAGTCCCACAGGTGCTCCTTGTGGTCTTGGGCAAGCCACTTAACCCTCCAGAGCCCATGTTCCCTGTAAAATAGTTATCTCCAAGTTATAATGCCCTGCTCAATGTAATTTCAGTTTGTTCAATGTAAACCACCTTGATATCATGAAAGGCAGCATATAAGAAATGTTAAATAAATAAATAAGGTCATACCTGAGGCAATGGAGAGTTAAGTGGCTTGCCCAAGGCCACAAGGAGTGCTAGTGGGAATGAAACCCCAGTCTCTCCATCCCAAGGCTGCTATCCCCCACTAGGACTTGAACCCAGGTCCCTCTGGACTAAGCATACTGCCCAAAATACTAGGTCACTCCTCCCTGGTATGTGTCTCAAAAAGGTTCTGATACATAGCAGCAAACTCCTTTTGCCGAGCCGCCAACTCCATTGAATAATCCTGAAATACCAGCATGCGCTTCCCTTCATGCATCATCTAATGCTGTTACTTTCCCACACGTAGGACATACTTCTTCTACAAATAATTCAAGAATCATGTGATGATAACCCTAAGTCTGCCACTATTCTCTTTGGGCAGGTCCAGTTGGTGAGCATGTTCGATCACAAGCGATCCACAGCCTGACCCAAGATACAAAGCAGCCAGGAGCCAGGTCTCGAGGAACCCTCAGAAGTCAGAGTCCTTGACATTTTCTGGGATACCAACAAACTGTAAGCTGTTGTAACATGGTATATGATGGCAGATAAAGACCAGTATGGTCCATCTAGTCTGCCCAGCAAGGCGGCAAGAGTAGGTGCACTTGCCGCTGTGTGCAGGTTGCCCCTCCCCATGCCTTTGTTTGGGGGTGTACCCACCGCTCCGTGTAGGTCACCCCTATTTGCTGACCTATGTGACTGCTCAGATTTTCTAGGTCATGCAGCTTCTCCCTCTTTCTTTGCACAGTAGCTTTCAGGGCCTTCAATTTTCAAGTTGCCTCCTGTGCCGTGTCCTCTAACTGTGATACCCACTGTTGAGCTTCACTGGGGCGCTTTCCAAACCCTGCCATCATCTGTGTCACCAAGTCCAGTTTTTCAAAAACAGCTTCAAACTTTCTCGATAAAGCATGCACCACTGCTTCTGTAACCTCCTCCGCAAGCGCATCCTGGGCTGAGGGCTTCAGACTTATCTGCCATCATGCTGTTCTGAGGTTTCACTCTGTCTTTCTCCTTTTGGAAGCTCTTAGATGCTATCCGATTTCCTGCATCCCAAACTCTCCTGAATAGTAACTTGGTGACAACTTGCCCAGCTGAGGGTATTTTTAGCTTCAAAAAGGTGGGAAAGTGGGGATCAACCCAAAAGCACATCTGCCCACTGTAACCACATCACGTGACTTGGTGGCACAGATTTTAAAATAAGCACTTATGGGTTCAGTGCTGTCACTGGGAATTGTGTAACTACTTTTTATATCAAGCAATTTGTGTATCTCTCTATCTACTAGAGTCATTAGATATAAAGAGAAAGAAAAAAGGCAAATAAGGTGATACCTTTCTACTGGACTGACTTAATAGTCCAATAAAAAAAATACCACCTTATTTTCCTTTTTTCTTTCTCCTGTTATCTAACTTCCATTAAAGTGGTCTAATAACGCAATCACACTAGTTATCTTTTGGAAGAAATTATGAGCCTTATTTAAAGATGACTTTCTCGTTCTGTGCCTGTGAACAAAATCTTTGCTATATGATGCCCTATGGTTCTGTCCTTTATTCTTGCTCTGTCCTTTCTCTCTGTCCGCTTTCCCTGCCTCATTCCACATCTCCCCTCTGCCATGCTTCAGGTGTCAATGTTCTTCCTGCAGTGCTGGAAATGAAATGCATAATCTCTTCATGCTGAAATCACCAGCTATGTGCTAACATAACCCTGTGTTTTCCTCTGAATTGTACTGTGCTATACCCATGCTAAAGACTGATTTCCCAGCCCACAGTGCAGTGATATTATAGATGTTACAGTATAATGGATGTAAGATTTCTCTACAATAATTTTACTGTTATAGCACATCATAGTGTGTAGGGCCAGATTACAAATTTGGGTGCCCATAGACAATGGGGAGAGGTATCATCAGAAATTATTAACAGATGAGGGTTCACCTCCATGTCATCGACTCGGCACATTTCTGCATTTGAGTTGCTGTGCTGCCCACAGTACTGCAAGAAAGTTCAGTGCAGGAGCTGAGGTAGGCCCTCATTTCCTCTTGTACAGGCTTCCTGCTCTCATGGAAACCTGTGTGATAGGCAGGCCACTGCAAGACCCATCCTGCAGGAGTCTTTACAATGACAGCAGTGTGGCTGCAGACCCGGATGGTGGCTAATGTTCCTGCCAAGCTGCACGGGAGTCCTCTGCCCATGTGCGGCCAGTAGAGGGAAGTAGTGGCGGCAGTCTAATCCTATGAAAACGTGACAGTGGAGGTGTTTGTGTAGTCTTTGCCTCAATCCAGGCCTGATAATGTGCAGTTCGGCTGATAACATGGGGTTTGTGTTTAACACTCTTTGGCTGTGATCTGGCATTCGCCTCCTGTGCTCGTTTGGAGAAGGGCTTGGATCTGGCATCGCGAGTCTTCATTTGCAACCACTGTGGATTTCCCTGTCTGTTTTACATTCTTCTCTACCCTTTCCAGGCACTTCCTCCAGAACCTAACTATCCTTGGCCCTGAATCCAGTCAGTTGGTATCACCAATAACCATGCCTAACTGCCCCACCCTACATCTGTCTGAGGGGTATGAATACAGCCAGTAGTGCACATTCTTGTAGAAATCTCATCACCCAAGCACCAAGAACTTTCAATGCAATTATGTTCCTGCCTCTTTGCTGACTTATTGCAAATCACTCTAACACTGAGTCACACATCGAAATGGGAGCTCTCTTTCAATTAGCTGATCTCTCCTCATGTCTCAGTCAGAAACTGGAAAAGGAAGGCTGGATCCATAACCCTTTTGCCCTTATTTCAGAGTCAGAGCTTTCAGAGGCAGCAAATGGGCAAACATGTCAGAGGCTGTACTACGGTGACTGCGGGTTTGCCGCAGCTTCGGAAAAAAATGAAGGTTTTCCTTGTTACAGTCCAATGGGAAATAAATGGATTGCTTGAGGCACCAAAAGTAAATTAATTTAATAAAGAATAAGAAAACCAGGAAAGCAGGAAAGCAGGGGTAAGGCAAGAGCAAAGAAACGCCTAAATACCATGACCAAAAGCCGGCATCAAAAGGCCTTTCATCTACGCCCTGCTATAATTATAAAAACTAATAACTATGAAATGGAAGTAGCCAGTGGAGAAATTGTATGACATTTAGCTGGCCTAGTCCCATTCAGCAGCGTCCCACTCCTTCTGACTTTTTCATACATGGAATTGATCCTTTTTCTGAATTGCCTGCTATTGATTAGCATGAGGGTACTGTGGAAATCATGAGAGGAGATAGATTAACTGAGCTATAAGCACTGATATGCTCTGAAAAAGCAAAGTTGCAGCATAATGAACTCTAGAAAGGGGAATAATGGTACAGCCTGTTTGAGTATATCAGAGTTATGTCAGCATTTCCTTTCTGATTTCTCATCACAAAGCCTCTCTCTCACCACTTTCTATCCATCTTCCACCAGGAGGACACTGTGCATGTCATTTGCTGTGTCCCTGGTTTTTGCCCATATTTTCAGCCTTCGGATAGATCAACGGTTCTCAGCCTTTGGCACTTCTTGAGATACTCTGGCAGTAAAGTGAATGCAAGGAAATGCAATCCCATTATCTTCTTGTTATTTCAAAATTGAACATTTCACTCTATTCTGTATTTCTGTAAAAATTCTGTACAATGAAAGAGCCAAGCTCAGGTCCTTGAACAGAAGTTGCCTGCATTTGGCCATATTAATCCATACTTGTTATCTTCTACTAGAAATAACAGTGGAGTTCAGTGCTACAGAAAAGTGCTTCTGCACATTTTGCTGGCTCTCGAGCCTGAAGTTGAGCATTCTTAGCATTTGCTAAGTTTAAATTCCCATTTTTCTGATCCACAGATATTATCCTTCATCATTTCTCTAACATCTACTGTACCAGCCCTGTACAGACAGACATAGGAGTAAATAGATAACAGGGTACCTATGTACCTTTATAAAATAGGCTCCTACAATGACCCACATTAGTGCACAAACTCTTTTGCACAAACTTACACCTATTCCACAGAAAGCGTAAATGTGGTATGAACTCTATGAGAGTAATTCTGTAATAGCACAGGTGGCAGAGAGCACACCTTGAATATAGGTGTGATCAAGAGCAGGTGTAAAAGACTATTGGGGTCATTCTGAACCTGAATAAGTCATTGCAAGTATGCTGCAGACATGCGCATAGTGAGGATGTCCAGACGGTATTCCGAACGCAGCAGAGAAACATAGAGCCCAGCAGGTGCCTGTCAAAATGTGTGATGCGTGCATGACACACGGTAACACCCGCACAACTGATGCCAGTGCCCAGCCATGCCCACCCCACACACCCAGGTGCCCCCAACAGCAAAGCACAGACCGCCCATATCCCCAACCCCCACCCCACCACCCTGGCACCCCCACCCCAACCAATACCCCACCACCCCAAACCCCCCCAACCCCGGCAAAAGGTAGGCAAATGCTGCTCTCCTCACTGGTCTTCTCACGTGCCTTATGGAATGGTGGGAAGACAAGTGGGGGCCCCATACCCCGGGGCACAGGGCCCAGGATGCAGGATTGCCCCATGCTGGTGGACCCTGACACAGATGCTGCCTGTGCAGTGGCCCATGTGGACACCCAGCTAGTGGATGGCAGGACAGTGAGATGAGACACATGAACACCAGCAAGGGGCACAGTTGCAGCAGCTGGTGTTAGAGGCCTGGACACAGAGGACAGTGCAGGTGCACCAATGGGGACTGGTGCTCCCTGTGACCTGGCCAATTGGGTGACCAGCAGGTCGATGCATGTCCCAAGGTGACATATGGAGGCATTCAGGCAATTGGTCACTGCCAGCTGCTGTTCCTGGACTGCCAACTGCCTGCCATGGAGGACCAGCTGCTTTTCCCACAGTGCCACAGTGTGCTTGAGGAATTGTAGCTTTTCACACGCATGTGCCTCATAGTCCTCTTGCTGGGCGAGTATGCATTCCACGCAGTGCACCAGCTCTAGATAGGTGCATGGGTGGCGCTGTCCATGGTGACCACTGTCACCAGGCTGGGGTTGGGGCTCAGGTGATGGTGCGAGCTGGTCCTTGGTGTCCCCTGAGCTACTGCCCTCTGGATCTGCACCACTGGCTAGCTGTATACCCCCATCCACAGGGGCTGCAGGATGTGAGGCAACGCCCTCTGGTGGTACCATAGCCCTGTCCACCAACCATGGAGGATTCTCTGGTGGTGAGGCATGCATACAGTCAGCACTGGGTCCAGCATCTGTTGTGGCACCTGCAGAGATTAGCAAAGATAACCAACCTAATGTGGACCCCCACAAGCACTGACCCTCCCCCATCCCACACACATGAGCTGCAGCAATGCACTAAGGCCCCAGGGACACCACACCACAGAGGTGGAGGGGCAGCGGGGAGAGGGCAATGCAGTCCAGGGAGGTGCTGCCACCACAGAGCCACCTGGTGAGACAACAGATGAAGATGTGACAGTGTAACATGCCCATGTGTGCCTCACCCGACACCAGTGGGGCCATGTGTGAGAGGGGCACTGGGTGGTTCATTGGGTCTCCATACCATAGATGAAGGCCCAGGGTGGAGGACATGCAGAAGGTACATGGCAGCAGAGACACATACCTTGGGCCGGTGAGGTCCCCGACGCCCTCCAATGTGATAGTGTCCACAGTGGCTAGGACCCACTGTTCTAGTTCGGTTAGGTTCATCCTGTGACTGTTCTGGCCCACAGCACATGCCTTCCTGGAGGTGTCGCATTGCACCTGATGTCACTTGTGCTTCACGTCCTCGATGTGCTGGTTGTTGTGGTATATGGTGTTCAACTTGCGGCATATGGCAAGCCACCTGCGCTGCCTCTCATAGGCACCTACACAGGCCTCGTCGGTGCCCATGAGAACCCCAAGGATGGCTAGAACCTCCCTGATGAGGAGGGTCTGCACCCCATCACTGAAATTACATTTCCTGGAGAACACCTTGGGAGCCATGGCAGAGAACACAGCAGCTATTGATTGGTAATAGCCTCAGGGGAAGCAGTATTGGAAAAATGGTGTTTCACAGAGGCGTGGCCATGCCAGCATTACACGTTTTATAGCGGGTGGAATGCAGCAACGTATACATCAAAATGTGTGGAATACGGAACACGTCTGTGCGTCTGATCGCAGTAGAGGTCCACGTTTAATGCACAACGTATAAATGTTTGTGTGACTCTGCGTGTCTTTCTTTTCCAGCAAACAAAGCTATCACGATGTCCTGTGAACTGACAAGAAGAGAATATTGGGTTCTACAGCCATACATCTACTGACACGGTAGGTACTAAGGATCAGTAATGTAACTGGGATGGTATGTGTGCAGGGACCTGTGCCCCTGATGCATGTCTGCAGTGCTGGAGGCCTTGTGGGTGACAGTAGCATGCATGGGCCTGTGTGCAGTGGCCAGGTGCCCTACAATGGCACACACCACAGGGCAGGCCAATGTGCGCTTGGGACTGTCTGGAGCAGGGTACGACTGGCAAGCATGTAAACGTGGCAGGGCCTGCCACATGGCACCCATGTGCACAAGACCACTCGCACATCTGCGGCCCCAAGCCTATGCAACTGCACCCATGGTCACTGTACAGGGGGTGTATATGTATGTTCTGACCCCACAGGCACATGCCTGTAGGTGTGTTGTAACCAGCACCTGCTCACCTAGATGCACTGGTGTGTGTGGAGCGCAGGACACCCTAGTGGTGCACATATGAGGGTGCATCCAATCCTAATGGGCATGTCTACAGGCACATATGTACCCATGCAGCAGTGCATGGTGGAAAGCCCACCCACTGGGTGCTCTGCTAGCATGTATGTTGGGGAAGGGTGCGGAACCAGTGGTTTAGCACATCTTCTGCCACCCATAGGGGGAATCAGCGGGAACATTCAGTGGCACCCCCCCCAGGGCCCAGACTGACCAGCATCCTGTTTCACCCTCCTACAGGTTCCAGGGGCAGCAACCAGGTCTGAGGAGATGGCAGAGGAGAGGGCCAGAACACTGTTCGCCAATGGCCTTCTGGTGGTCACTGACCATGAGCACAGATGTGCTGAATGCCATCACCCATACGCCAGGGTCTTCAGGCCCTGCGCCCTGTACCTTGACATCAGCGACAACCTGTGCCGGACATGGTACAGGTTTGACCGTGAGGCAATACAGCTCACTGCACAGGCACACAGACGGGACACAGTGCACGTCCATGTGAAAGTGCTGGCAGCTCTGGCCTTCCTGGGGACAGGCACATTCCAATCTGTTGTGGGAACAGCATCGGGGCTGATCCAGGCGGCAGTGTTGCGCAGCATCACCCAGTTCTTGGATGTCTTCATGGGCCATGCTGCCCAATACATCTCATTCCCATACACCCCACAGCAGCAGCAGCAGCAGACCATGCTCGAATTCAGTGAGGTTGCAGGGTTCCCCTCTATCCTCAGGGCCATTGACTGCACCCATGTGGCCCTCCGCCCACCATGCCTGCATGAGGCAGTCTACAGGAACCAGAAGGTGTACCACTCCTTGAATATGCAGGTCATCTGCAATGCCCGGATGGAGATCCTGGATGTTGTGGCATGCTTCCCTAGCACAGTCAGGGATGTTTATGTTTAATGTTTATGTTTAATTAAAACTTATTATACCGCCCATAACATGAGCTTCTGAGCGGTTTACAATCATATAAAAATGCAAGGCTGCAGAAAAACAGAAAGGAACGCCATTAAAATCAAAAGAATAGGACAGAGAAAGAGAAAAGGCATAAAGAACAAGTAATCAGATGCATCAATGAGGAGGGGGAGAGAGGGGTGAAGGGGGGGGGAAGGTTAAATGCAAGACAGAAAAGGTGAGTTTTTAGTTTCATTTTGAAGGACTTGAATGATAGCTCTAAATGGAGGGGGGGGGGGGGAGCGAGTTCCAGAGCCTTGGGCCTAGAAAGTAAAATGCTGATGAACGAGTGGATTCCAAATGGGCTTGTGATGGGGAAGGAAGGGACATGCGGTTGATGTGGATGGAACGGAGTGAACGGTGAGGAGTGTGAAAGTGAACCTGGTCTGCAAGGTAAAGGGGAGTGCCTGTGTGAATTGCCGTGTGAACAAAAATAAGAACCTTGTACTGAATACGAAAAGAAATGGGGAGTCAGTGCTGATGTATGAGGAGGGGGGTGATGTGATCAAAACGGGAGGCGTGAGTTAAAATGCGAACTGCGGTGTTCTGAACACGCTGAAGACGGGAGAGTTGAGATTGTGGAAAACCTGCCAAGGAAACATTACAATAGTCAAGACAGGACATTACAAGAGAAAGTAGTAGTGTGGTCAAGGCAGAGGAAGAGAGAAAAGGACGGATGGCTCATAATTGTTTGAGGGAAAAGAAAGAGCGCTGGACATCTGAAGAAATGTGTTCCTTAAAAGAGAGAGAAGAGTCAAGAACAACACCTAAGTAACGAATAGAGGAAACGAGAGGAATAGGCAAGGAAGAAAAAGAAGGGCCACAAGTATGGGAGGGACTCCCAAGAGTGAACCAGATAGCAAAAGACTTGGAAGGGTTTACATGAAGAAAATTAGAGGAGAACCAAGAAGGAACAGCAGAAAGACATGAGTTAAGGGGAGAGATATCAGGAGTAAGAGAATCAGTATGGTGAAGAAAGAGTATGTCATCCGCGTAGTAGTATGCAGAGATGCCAAACTGTTGAACTAAAAGGGCAAGAGGGGCAAGAAAGACATTAAAGAGAAGTGGAACAAGGACAGACCCCTGAGGTACACCGCAAGAGAGAGGAGTGGGAGCTGAAGAGGAGGACCCAGAAACAACCGAGAAGGACCGACAGGAGAGAAAAGAGTGAAACCATTGGAGAACCGTGCCTGAAAGACCAGCTTCCTGAAGATGAATAAGGAGTGTGCGATGATCCACCAGGTCGAAGGCTGCAGAAAGATCAAGAGAGACAGAAAGAGTGAAAAGTCCATGATCGTGAGCAGAGTGAAGTTCGCTAAGAAGGGAAAGAAGAATAGATTCTGTGCTGTGACCGGGATGAAAGCTGGCTTGCTGAGGGTGGAGGGTGAGAGAAGCTTCAAAGTGGGAAGAAAGTTGGGAAAAGACCAGTTTTTCTAGAAATTTTGAGAGAAAAGTAAGATTGGAGATAGGGCGCCAATTGGAGAGAGAAGAAGGGTCGGAGGTGTGAGATTTCAAAATAGGACGAACAATGGCATGCTTCCAGGGTATGGGGTAGATACCAGAGGACAGGCTAGAATTAAAAAGGGAAAGAATGAATGGAGAAAGGGCTAGGGAAGGTTCCAAGAGCCAGTGAGAGGGGATAGGGTCAGTGGAACAGGTTGTTTTCCGAATAGAAGAAAAGATTTTAGACAAAACCACTGGAGAAATCAACTCGAAGGAAGACCAAAGGTGTGATAGTGAGGGGATGGGTAAAGGAGGGAGGGGAGAAAGGGTGGGGGAAGGAGGAGGCTCAACAGGAGGAGAGAGGGGGAGGACAAGAGGAAAAGTACATACGAAGGGTGAGAACCTTGGAGGCGAAGAAGGAAGCAAGGGAGGAAGGATCGGGAAGAGAAGAAGCAGGAGGAGGGGAGGGAGATGAGGCAGAGTGGGATGCGGAGAGAGTGCGAAGAACAGAGTACAATTGACGAGAGGAGTTTGATGAAGAAGAGATGAGCCCGGAATAGTATGACAGCACCATCACTAGTGGTTGGCTGCTTGGTGAGTAGACACAGGTTGGCATTGCACACACATGTATGCATACCCCCACAGGCACATGGGCATGGTCAGCTGTGTGCCTGCAGGCAGGCCATGCACACAGGGGGGCCACACCATGGCTGTGGATTGGCCATATGTGGAAGGGGGGCCACAGGCACCCCTACCATTGCACAGTTAAGGGGGAGCCAGCAACAATCACAGCATGGACATGTTGGGGGCTGGAGATGTGCCACTGCTAGGGATGCACAGGGGTCAGGGCTGGCTGGCTCCAGGCATGGGTGGTGGGGCAACACATGGTATGGGTAAGGCGCACATGCATGTTGGACCTGGTGGGGCGGGACCTGGTGCATGGGTATGATGACATCTGCATAGCTGGCCATGGTGCTATATGTTGACATTCCTGCCACTCTTCCTCTCCACAGGTGACAGGGGATACCCACTGAGGGAGTGGCTAATGACCCCTCCCTTGTCAGCCCATGCAACAGCTGAGGTCAGTTACAACCAGTTGCACCAGCTGACACTCTCCATCATAGAGCGGACATTTGGCCTGCTCAAGAGCCGCTTCCGCTGCCTTGACCAGTCTAGTGGGGAGCTGCTCTACACTCAAGCCAAAGGTGTGCAGGATATTCCTGGTGTGCTGCATGCTGCACAATTACATCCTGCATCAGAGGCAGCCCTTGCTGGATGCAGCAGTTGGCAATTCCAGTGGTGAGGTGGATGAGATGGTGCCCACCAGCTGTCACATGCTACCTCCCACCCATGTGCAGTGGCAACTCAGAGATCCCTCATGGAGACACACTTTGTGTGAGCTGGCTGCCTGTGCTGGTGGAACTGGGGGGTGGGTGGTAGGGCTGGGCATCAGCAAGCAGGCCCCATGCACACACACCCCAGTCTGCTGTCCTGTGAGCCTTTCTAGCCACTGCAGCCAGTCCCCACCCCACCCCCACCTGACAATGCATGCCTTCTGGCCCCTGGTGCATGGCCCCCCCCCCACTCATGTGCCCCAACACAGGGCGCACCCATAGCCCTCATGCATGCACCCCGGCATAGCCCGACACATGTTCCACCACACACTCACACCAGTGGTCTTGCCCCTCCCACCCCCATGCAACACCAGTCTACACACCATGCCCATCCCTGGCCATCTGCAGGCACACTCAGCTGCAATCCCAGCTCATCCAGTGCATGGGGACATCTGATACAGTGCTGCTGCATCCCCTGTACCCCTGCCCCAGCTGGCCAGGCAACTGGGAATGCCCACCCCGCCAATGCAGCCAGTGGCTATCAGACAGGAAGTGTGTGCAAGAGAGCCACCTGCCCAGGCACCCCATCCCCTCTCCCATACACAGGGAGGCCGAATGGTGGAGATGGATGTCCCAATGTGGCATCCATCCCTGTCATTCAGGTCCCCAATTGCCCCCCTATGTGGATACACACACAAAAACAGTGATCTATTTTTCTTGGGTTTTATTTGTGGCGCAATGACATACAGAGATATGACTGGCCATGTGCTGACCCAGTCATCCCCCGCTTCTGGCTATCTAGTTCCAGCCCCTCATCCCATTGGCACTGGTGGGGACAGAAGTGCCTCTGTGAGTTGCTGCACTATCTGGGTGAGGGCCTGGAGGTTGCCCCTGATGTCCTGTAGGTGCTCTGCTATGCATTCCAGGGGCCTCATTGCTGCAGGGGTCTGCTCCACAGCACCCATGGTGCTCATGCTATGCTGTGGTGTGCCAACCCATACCTCCCCAGCACACAGCAGCTCATTTGGCTCCAGGTCACTGTTGCCATGCTGGTCCCCATTCCCTCCCTCCACTCCCTATACATTCCCATCCCCTTCCACCACCCCCTTCCCCCTCACATCCCCACCCTCCACCCCTGCCTGCTCCCGTCTCCTCCCTCTGTCCCCTGTGCCCTCACATCACCGCCCTCTACCTCCTGCCCACACCCATCCCCACCCTCCACCCCCTGCCTGATTCCAACCCTGCCTCCCCCTCCCACTCCATGCTCCCCCATCCTCCACCCACTGGGTATCCCTGGGTGGCATGTCCCTGATCTCTCCCTCCTCCAGAAACCCCTCATCCACCTCCCCCTGATCCTCAGGAGCACTCCCTCATGTGTACCCTGCCTCCCCACACTTGGCCCCTGATGTGCCTCCCTCTGTGGCCAAGGCCTCCCACTGTAGTGTGCCCTACTCAGACCCAATGGTACCATCCTGTCCCTCCCCCTCAGGGGAGTGGGGCACCTCCATGAGGGTGAGGGTATAGATTTCTTCTCCACTCTCTCCTGATGGAGAGGTGCTGGATAACACTACAGGGCTGGCTGTTGCTGGGTAGTCAGTGTCTGCAATGGCCAGACTGTGGGGCTGGCTGTTGATGGCTGCCGCTCATTACCCCTCCTCCGCCTCCTCATCCTCTGCCTCCTCCCCTTCATCATCTTCCTCATTCTCCTCCTCCTCTGCCACAGGGAGTGTGATTCCTCAACCAGAATGGCTATGTAGGGGATGCATAGAGGTGGCTGTTAGTTACAGTGGGCAGAACCTGCCCATGCTCTAGGTGCTGTTTCCCATGTGATGCCCAGCCACTGCAGCCCTGTGCTATGTTGCATGTCATGACCCCATTCTTGTGCCATATCTCCTCACTCACCTTACTCCTGCTGCAGCTGCTGCTGGAGTCTCGCCAACATCCGTGGGCACGTGTAACATATGGCCTGGAAACGCACCCGGTAGGCCTCCATCTCGCGCAGGATGTAGAAATGTCTGTGGAGGCAGGAGGGTGGTATCTTACATATGCACATTTCTTTCTACCCCCTGGTCTGTCACCTCAGCTGCTTGCCTGCCATACCACTGCCTGAGTACACTGGAGCCTGTCATATCATGCTGCCTCATCTCCAGTGCTACCTCATCCCAGTCCAGGGCTTGCCCTGGTCTCCCAGCCTCCTCTGTCCTGTGTGCCTGCATTGCTGACTGGCCAGGCCATGGGCTGAGGGGGCCACAGGGACAGTGCTGCCTTCTACATTCCTTTGGGACCCTGATGCATTTCCTGCCTGCCCTGTGGTGCACATCATGGGCCTTGCATTCTGGTTTCAGACCTGGCCACTAACATGTCTTGTTCTACGGTTGTGGAGCATTCATTTGGGCTGCGGCGCTATCGTGTATGTGGTGTGGTACCTCTGTACACATGTCCAGTGTAGGACCTGGCCATGATTGTGCCTGTTGCTCTTGAAAGGGCTGACTGGTGGGCTAGGCAATGGCCGATGGTACTGGGATGCCTGGGTGCACTGGGTGCAGTATGTACAACAGAGGTCAGGTGGTGATAGTGCCTCTGTGTACAGTGCATTGTAAAGCTGGTCTTCTCCTCTGCGTTTCTGCTGTTTTGTCACATTGCGACTTGTGGACAGATGCTTCCTTCTCCGCTGTGGATCGTTGCAGCTCCTTCAGTGTTCTCCTTGGTGTCCTTGTGGCATCCCTGCTTTATGCATCCCTTGCCTAATCTGCGAGTTTCAGTGGATGGCCTTCTATTGTCAGGTTTGTCATGGTGATATGTCCTTTATATACTGTTTTGGTGGGGTTCATGGTGCTTCATTGCATCTTTGGTCTTTGGGATGCTAATTTCTGCCACAGCCCTGGTCTCTACATCTTCACACCTCTGTCTCTGACCTGTTTGGAGTGCTCCTAGGTCGTCCTGTTGCTTGCTCAGTAGTGTTGCAGTGTCTGGTCCTTTTGTTACTGGTATATTTGTGGAATCATCATGTGGAAAATCATGTGACACTGCTTGCTTGCAGATGGACCCTGCTGCCCTCATTATGTGCCATCTGTGGTTCTTTGGTTGGACATGATCCTCTTTGAGGGTTTCATGGACAGTGTGTTGGAGACAAATGCATTCACACCTTTTCTGGTTTTACTTGTTTCTTTGTGTCCATGGGATATTGTGTTATCCTTTCACGTCACAATTTTTGGCTGTACTATCAGGTCCCTTACCTAACATATGATTGGTCTCCATCTTCATTCCAGGTTGTACATCAGGTGACATAACGGGACTGACTACTTTAGCAGGCCAGTGTGGGTCTTCACTGCTTCCTCATTTGTGTTTTTCTATGCAATTCTGGTGCCCGCCCCTTCAGACAGTTGATCACAGGTTGGGGCTGTTACAGAGGGTGGCTAGGAAATTGGTTGGTGGTCTAGATTTTGGCCATTTGCAGACTGACCTATGGATTTTTGGGGTATACATTGGCAGGTTGGCAGTGCTCTGATTGCAGCATTTGTATACCTCCATGGCATTTATGCAGAGGTCGGGGCTGCATGGTCTCATTGGTTGGGGGTGGAGAGGAAAAGATTCAGGTGTCATATGCAGGGCTGCTTCTTTGCAGACACAGTGGTGGCTGCATGGGATAATTTGCCATTGGAGGTGGTGGTGCTGTGGACAGTTTCAGACATGAGGATGAGGCAGACACAAGGTTCTCTCAGAGGACTGTTGTGGTGGCTGTTATTGGGGGAGGGGGGCAGCCTAATTCGCCTGTGTGTTCTTTTACTGCTATCCTCTTTCTATGTTTCCACAGTGCTGTGTTTTGGATGGCAGTATTGGGCCACATTGTTGACTGCTACTCACAGTAGATGTGTTTCAGTATGTTCATGTTTTCTTTCCATATGTGCTTTCCCTTTAGTCCTTTCTGCATGCCACCATGCCTTCCTCTTGGCCATTGTGTTTCTCTTTGCTTGTTTCCTGTGCATGGCCAGTTTTTTGTGTTTACAGTCATTTGGTGCTGTGGTGGATCTAACTCTCCCTTGCTCCTTTTGCCCTTTTACTTTGCTGCTACTTCCTGGCTCTTTGCAATGTTGTTATCCTACACGTGCCTTTCCCCTACCAGCCCCCTTTCCTGCTTTGTCCTACTTACTGCGCTAGGGTGGTCCTGATTCACTCCCAGCCCCTACGTGCTGCTGGCCATCTGTGTGCCATGGGGAGCAGGGCACACTCATTCTCAATCACTAGCCTGCAGAGCAGGCGGGTCTCTGCCTCCGAAAAGTTGACCTGGCAAGTTGCCATTTTCTGAGGTGTTGTATGGGTCTTGTGACAGATAGGGGGGATACTCACTGCATCCTGTTTCCTGTTGCATTTGGGAGACAGTGCAGGTGGGCATGTTTTCGGATTTGCCCATGGGCACTGCACTGCATTCAGCGTGCGCTGCATGTCTAACAGCATAGACAGCTATCCCCGTATTCTGTACGCCACTGCACATCGTTGCATTTGGGCATGGAATCCTGTCTTTGTTGGGGATGTACATACACTGTGCATTCACCTCCGACTGGCACATTTTACTCAGAATCAGACCCTATGTGTTCTTTACACACATATACATGTAGGTTGAGGTATTTCATAATTTCAGGAGCTTGTTAACTAAAGAGGGTTGTGGAGTAGCACGAACTGCACTGATAACATGCAAATCCATGGCATGTTAGGTCAACACCACAGCGTTAACTGTGGGAGCATGCAAAACATGTTCCCAGCAAGTACCACAGTGCATACGTCCTGCCGTAGTATGACAATAACATGGGTACACTCAATGCTATCTATGAAGGTGACATTGGGTACATCCATGCTACTTGCCCACCATGCAGGTAGTGTGGGGGTGCTGCCTGTTCAGTGCTCACCTCACCCACACTTCACTCATAACTCTCCTAGTTACAGCCCTAACATGCCATGGACAGTTAGCGCCAAAATCTGGTGACACAAATTGTCATGGCTCCATGCTGTCAACATATGTCCAATGTATACCTTTAGAGCACACTAGTGCTGACAGCTAGTGCTCTTTAGTAAAAAGGCCCCTCTGTGTCTATGTGCAAACTCCAGCTGCGCTCCACCCAGATCATGCTTCCAGCTACATCTACTGTCAAAATATGCACCTTCAAGCCAAAATGCCTACTTTTATTCAGTCGGTATTTTATAGGCAGTCATTTATGTGTCAGAATGACTTTATAAAATTATCTCCTAAATATATATACACTTAGGGATCGATATTCAGTTGTGGCGACTAGTCATTCTAAAGTGGCTGAAGTTTAGACCCAGATATTCAATACTGGTCAGCTGAATAGCACAGAAGCTAACCAGGCAGTGGTGATATTCAGCTGCTGCCCAGTTAGCTTTGGCGGCAAAAGTTAGGACAGCCTTCACTGTGCCTAACTTTTGCCACTTAGAGATAACCGAGCAGCAGCTGAATATTGCCACTGCCTGGTTATCCTCAGGTGTCACCCCACTCCGCCCTCAAAATGCAGCACCCACACATCTTCAGTGGCATCAACTGCATTAGTGCCACTGAATATCCTGGTCAGGTCTGCTAACCACATTCATCACTTAAAATATTGGGCCCCTATTTTATACAATATGTATGCACATCTCAATTCAGTTCTACCTAAAATATATCCCTGGGAACGCCTTTGTGCAGATTGTGTAAAAGCAGGGGTAATCTTGTGGTGCACTTACTTTTTTATGCATCAATACCTGCACATAGCTGTACACAGTCATTCCTATACCTCCCATGTGGAATACTTTATAAATTTGCTTCCATAATGGCTATGAGCAAGCATTTGGGCCATGAGCTTTGCTGTACATTTTCAATATTGAAATGGCTTTCTTTTCTCTATAACAAAAGCAAAATCCGCCCTTTCCTTTCTGAACACACTACTAAGACGCTTATCCACTCCTTAATCACCTCCCGTCTTGACTACTGTAACCTACTCCTTGCTGGTCTCCCTTTGAATCATTTCTCTCCCCTTCAATCTGTTCAACACTCTGCTGCGTGGCTAATCTTCTGCCAGCCTCATCATGCCCATATTACTCCTCTTCTCAAGTCACTTCATTGGCTCCCTATCCATTTCCACATCCAGTTCAAACTTCTCCTGCTAACCTATAAATGCATTCACTCTGCGGCTCCTCACTACCTTTCTTCTCTTATCTCTCCTTACAACCCCCCTCGGGAACTCCACTCTTCTAGCAAACTGCTTCTATCTGTGCCCTTCTCTTCTACTGCTAACTCCAGACTTCGCTCCTTTCACCTTGCTGCTCCTTATGTCTGGAACAAATTACCTGTGTCTGTACGCCAGGCACCTTCTCTAACCCTCTTCAAATCCAGGCTAACAACTCACCTCTTTGCTGCTGCTTTTGGATCTTGACTCACCTGATCTCCTTTTTCTTTCCCCCTTGTTTTATCCCTGTCTACACCTTCTGTGTTGTCTGTCTTGAGTAGATTGTAAGCTCTGATGAGCAGGGACTGTCTTTTACATGTCTGTGCACACTGCGTACGACTTGTAGCGCTATACAAATGCTTAGTAGTAGTAGTAGTAGTAATAGTGTCGGAGTTGGGATTTTATGTACAGTAAGTAATACCAGGATAACTCCTTTCCTAAGGATCCAGGGCACAGCGAGGGTAAAGAATGGCTGAGTTCCTCCCTCACCTCTGGGATCATGTGGGACCAATGGATCAAACCCTACTTCATGGAGGCTTGCTTCACTCAATATCCACTCTCCATGCATGCAGGATAAGTCCAGGTCTAGTCAGATATGACTGAATAAAATATAAAAAGATTTACTGAAAAGTAGGCAAAAATAAAAGTCCAGTTTAGTAGGCACAGTAGAAAGAAGACAAAAGAGTTAATTAAATACAAGCTGGAACAAATCTAGTGGCTTGTCTTCTCTGACATAGTTTTTTCTTTTTTCTCATCATTGTGCTGGAAAACACTGGTCTCATGCAGTTGACAGCTCTTCTTCTCAGACTCACTGAGTCTCCCCTTTGTAGGTTGTAAGCTCTTGGACCTTCCAGGGACCAGTGAAAACAGCTTCCTCACATAGACACACTGTGTATTTACTTCTTTATTGGATTTGACTGAGGATAATAATCCTGCAGTTTGTTTCATCATGGAGACACAAGTGTCTGATGCAGCTGTGATGTTCCTGAATCAGTTGTGTCTTCTTTCATAAACCATGGGTGGTCACAAGGGAGGGATTATGATTTTGGTAAGAAAGGAGTTTTCTATGAGGATGAGAGCTTCTCAGGCTGAGTTGGGATCTCACTGCTGTTGGTTTCAATCAATTTTGTATTGGATATATTGACCACTGAAGAGTGGGGGAGCTGATCCAATGTTGATGACTAAGGGCATAGTGCTGGAAGATTTTAATCTTCACATAGACCAGACCCCCCTAAACCCTATGGCTGGGGAATTTCTTATAGCAAAGGGAGTTTTGTATTTTTTTTTCAGGCTGACACAGCGGCCACATATTGAGAAGGTCATATCCTTGATTTAGAGTGCTTACCAGGTAGAGGATTTGAGCAAAATTTACTTTGGAATTTTAGGAACAGGCCCATGCCATGGACGTATTACTGTGTGGTCCTTTTACTAAGCCCCACTAATCAGTTAGGCTGGCATTCTGTAAACCAAATAGCGGGGTTGGACATCTGGGGTGGATATCCAACTCGCACTCAGCCCTGGAACGCGATTCCGGTCCCAGCGCTCCCCACATGTACACAATGTTTGTGCGGGGAGCACTGGACAGGGGTGGGAGGGGGCATAATGGAGGCGGAGTGGGGTATAGCAAGGTGCCTGGATGTACAGGGCCTATTCAGGTCAGGGCCCTGTAAGTCCACAGGCACACAGCTGCACGCCCGGCTTATTCCACCCCACAACATGTGGAATAAGGTGGAATAAGTCCCTGGTGTCCCACACAACATGTGCCGCACTCCCTGCAACATGGGTGTCTAGCCATGCTGTGTCCCTGCAGCCACGATCTGGGCCATGAGGGCCTCTGGTGACGGCTGGACCGTGGTCTGCAGGGGCAGACATGGGCCATAGCATTCTGAGCTGTCAGACAGACGGCTCGTTGCTATGATTCCAGAATGCCACAGCTCTCGTACCCCAGCTGTGGTGTTTTGGCATTGGGATGGGCAGCTTCCTCTATGCTGATCTTGTTGGCACACGGGGAGCACCTGGATGTCCAAGTCCCTGATTCTGCTGTTGTGGGTACTTCCAAGCCCTGCGGCGGGTCCATCTCCCGCACATCTGGTTTTTGCACGGCCAATGTGGCCGGACATGTGAGAACCAGAATATGCCTCCACATGTGCATTATAGAGTGCAATAACTGGACATGGCGTACACAAATCCGCAGGCATGCCAGCTACCGACCACCAAAATGCATGTTAACTGGCACTTGCATGCTAGTGTGGCTGGTGGGTGGGTTAGACGCAGACTGTGGGCATGTAGAGCACATTATCACGTGAGCACAGTTAATATGGCAATTAGTGTGGGTTGTGGTGAGGAATGCCCTCCAGAAGAGATGGAGATAGGGGAAAATCCTGGTAGAAGTAATGAAACAGCACTAGCACACAGGATTTCCAATGCAGAGTTGAAAAAAACACAGTTCTCTGCTGAGCACAGGACACGCCCCAGCTCAGGGGAGGAGACAGGCTTCTGCACTGATTGGGCACGCTCAGGGGAAGGTCAGGGTGTGCTGGAAAATGAAGCCCTTTTAAATCCCCAAGCAGAGAGGGAAGAGGAGAGGAGGAAAAGAGAAAAGGAGGAAAGGGGGAAAAGGAAGGAGGAAAACACTAGAACCCTGGAGCAAGGCAGAACCTTGGAGCTGTAAACCTTGGAGCCAAGCACACTCTAAGAAAGCACCTTACTACAAGGTAGAGCCTGGGCGTGGGAAGGCTAGCAAATTCAGCACATGGAAAGAAGGTATCTGGTCTGGTAGCAAACAAGGCTACAGAAGCCAGGAAGTGAAGCAGGAAGAAAGCGTTTCAAAGAGAAATTCACAGAGCAGAGGAAATAGCAATAAGGCTGCTGAGTTTTTGAACCAGAGAGACTTCTGGAGGAAAGGTGCCAGTTCTTATTCAAACCCTGCTAAAGGTAAAGCTGACATTTCTACTTTTAATGCTTTACTAGAGAAACCTTTTATTTGTGCTAACCTTCACAAGGTAAACCCAGCTGCAGAAGCTGATAGCAAGTGGGGGAAGGGTGTTACCCTTACCAAAGACTTTCACACGGATAAAGAGCACTTACAGGCTGAATTGCTTTTAAAACAGTTTCAAGAGTTTCTGGAACTGAGGTCAGGGAAGCTTAGCAGGCCTGACAGAGACAGCGATAGCCTTAGCTCTGATGAATGCATGCAAGTGGATAATTACCTGCCTACCTTAGAAGGGGACCCTTCTCCAATGGATTGCTCAATCTGCCTCAAAGAGGACAGCAATGTAAGAAACCCTTGAACACTGTATGAAAAGAATACAGGGAGTTTGCTGTACTTGCTGCCAAGCCAAAAGGTTTACAAATTGTTTTCATTTGTTTGTTTTGAGAAGCCAGGCTGTGGAAGGAACAGCTGTTTGTTTGGTGCTGCAATAATTCTGAAAGACCACATGAGGCACTGCTGAGTTAAAGCTGCTGTGATTGTGAAGAGCCAAGTAGAAGCTAACTTAATTTCAGTTGTATTTCTATGTTCCTGGTTTCAGCTGTTTGGGTTGAAGTTGCACCTTTTGCGTTATGTTGTGACACAGCAGCTGGCACAGAGCCCATGGAGTTAAGGGAAAGTAAGGAACTTACCTTAGAAGCAGCTGGGCAGCAGACAAACTCAGCTCATGTAGAATTAGCTGAGCAGCAAACAAACCCAGCTCATGTAGAATTAGCTGAGCAGCAGACAAACTCAGCACATGTAGAATTAGCTGAGCAGCAAACAAACTCAGCACAAGAAAAGCAAAAAGGCATTAGAGTAAAATGTCCTTGCACTAGTCCTGACGTAGCTAGAAGCAGGAAGGCTAATCATGAACACCTGTTCTCAGAAACCCAGGCAGCATGCAAAGAGAACAAGGATAAAAGCTGCAGGGTAGAACCAGGGAAGGCCAGTAGGGGCAGCGACCTGGGAGGACTAAGCCAGCATCCAGTGAACATACGTCATGCTGGAGGAAATCCACTGAGGGAAGGAAGCAGTAGGTGTGGCAGCAGAGCAGGAAACAGCCAGCATCGTGCCCAGGACCCTGCTAGGATTCCTGGTAGTTGGAGAGCCCAGGAGAGAGCTGCCAGAAGCCCAGATATAAGAGACAGAACCACAGCTAAGAGGTGGGAACCTAGCTTTGCTAAAGAAAAGGCAAGAAGTTCTGTTTGGTTTGAAAGGCAAGGGCGTGGCACCAGAAGTAACTTTGACACTGAAAGTTACACAGTAATTCCACCAGCATGGAGAAGAAGGGAAAGTCAGAAGGAAGCTTTTAATATACCAGGCATTCAGAGCCCTGGATTTAAAGAACCCTTTCTAGAAAAGCTAGCCCATGACTCACAGGAGAGTTTTAAGGAAGACAGCAGCTGTGAAGAGTGTGACCCATATGCAATCGTAAGTGACTCTGAGTTAATGCAGTGGGAGAACAGCAGCTATAATTCTGACCCTGTGCCCATGGATTGTACAATTTGTTTATCTGACGATATTGTATCTTTATGTTGAACGTGTGCAAAGCAGCCAGCTGATGGTGCCTAAAGGAAAGAAGATATTTTTCTGTGTGACAGTTCTTTTGTTTCATATTGTTTGTTGTATCCCAGGAATATCCCCTCAGGGCAGGGAATAAAGCCCTAATATTATTTTTGCCTTACCACTTGACTACAAGACTCTTTTTGTATCAAAGGCAACTAAAATCTTAACACCCTAGGCAGCCGCCTAATAGGGTCATATGAGGTAGCTATCACTCACTATCTCTCACAATGTACCATTGAATTTTGATGAGCTGGAAAATATTCCCACAACAATAAATTTCTTGCAGCCTTACCATTCGTGTCACGACTACAATTTAATCCTGAAGGAAATACAAGTACACTACGAGTCCCAGAATTCCCAGGGACCAGTACAAGCTTTATTCCTCAGGGACATTACAAGGCCACTCCTGCCTGTAAGCTCTCGGGCCCGGGCAGGAGCGTCGCAGGGTGCATCTAATGATACCACTATGGGTATTGTTTGGTGCACCTGCATTCCCAGTTCTCCCCCTCCCTATGTTTGCTAAGTAAGTTTTTATGTATTGGGACAAAGTTTTAATTGTTACTTTTAAAAGTTCTCTGTAAATTGAAGTTCTTTGTAAACCGCCTTGATTTTAAGATAAGGCGGTATAGAAAAATTGTTAAATAAATAAATTAAGTTAAATTAAATGTGCCACATGTTATTGTACTCAGTCACACATTAGCTGCCGGGAACATGTGATCATACCACTGACAACTAACATGAACACTTTGTACATAACATGCCCTACCAGGCTTTAGTAAAAAGGCCACTATGTGTTGTGGTTTTAGTTAAACTCTTGAGAAAGAATGCTCTTTGTGAGGAGGGGGTTGGTTAGGGGGAGCTGCTTTCCAGTAGTTCACATCATACCTGCAATCTCATATACAATATGTAGCTTGGGAGGGAGTGGAAGCAGCATTAAAGCCTCTTTGCTGTAGGTTGCCATAAGGTCGGAATATATTTGGATTAATCAGTGTAGAAGGCCTCCCGAGTCACTGCCAGTTAATGGAGGTTTGTTGTTAGAAAGGGTAAAATAAGGAATCTTGATGTGATTTTTTGATGTAGACTTCTCTTTCATGGTAATCCACTGCTTGCCCCAATACAAGCATTATGGAACCCGTGTGTCTTTTTGGGAAACTGCTAGGTACTTGTGACCTGGATTGGCCACTGTTGGAAATAGGAAGCTGGGCTTGATGAACCTTGGTCTGACCCAGTACGACATTTTTTATGTTCTTCTGGTCAAATATCTTCCTTTGTTAGGGTATCTTTTGCTAGTTTGTGATTACTTTGGCAAATCATACTTTTGCTGGACAAAAAAGATCTAGCAATTCTTACACATTTGTGACACTGCATCTGAACTATTGCAACAGCCTCTATTGGGGCCTTCTAAAATATCAGTTAAAACAGCTACAATTAGTTCACAATATGGTGGCAAGGCTGTTGATGAATAAAATATCTTTTGATCACATTTCTCAATTTTAAATGCTTTACTTTGGCTGCCAGTAAATTCACAAATTTAGTTTAACTCCTCTGTCTGGTCTGTCTAGCCAGTTTATTTGATGCCATTATTACAATGTAGTGTTCCAGGTCAACCCCTTTGCTCATCCCAGCAAATGTTGTTAGTGATGCCCAGTGGAATTTGTTTGCAATATACAGCTCAAAGAGCATTTGCTGTGCAGGGTCCATGTCCCTGGAATATATTACCTGTGGATCTATTCAGGGAAAAGTCTTACTTGGTTTTTAGAAAGAAGATAAAGACATGGGAGGGGCAGAAGCCAGCACTTCTGAAGTGGCCAGATAATCAGCGTCAGTGCATATCTGGCAACTGGCACTGATTTGCCCTGATTGAGGTTTTGCAATCTGGTCAGTGGCGATATTCAGCACCAGGGCATATAATCTGGTTAGCAGGGGATATTCAGCGGCACAGGGTTAGGTCTGCAAACCACCTAAATGCCTTTGAATATGTCCCCCGTGGTTTTTTGATTGTGTGTGAAAGGGAGGGAAAGCGTAGTTACTCACCTGTAACAGGTGTCCTCCAGGAGCAGCAGGAATCAGTCCTCACTGACGTCGGGTGACGTTGGCGCCGACAGAGCCCTTGTGCGGAGCATTTCCCCAGCTTTCAAAGAAAGCCTTTGGGAATGCAGCGCGCATGCGGGGTCCCCTTCCCGCCCAAGGGTGCCATCTTGCTCAGTCTGATGACATAGCTAAAAGACAGCAAAAAACAAAATGAAGTATATGACTGCAACTCCACGGGGAAGAGGGAGGGTCATGAGGACTGATTCCTGCTGCTCCTGGAGAACACCTGTTCCAGGTGAGTAACTACGCTTTCTCCAGGACCAAGCAGGAAGTCAGTCCTCACATGGGACTCCCCAGCTCTAGGCTACCGTGAATCCAGAACTGAAAAAATGGCTCCCTCTCAAGAGCCTCAGCATCCGTGATAAGAATTTTCTCTGAGAACGCACCCCGTATGGTAGCCCAACACAAGGGCCAGAGGGTAGGAGTTGCCTAAACCTCAAAGAGATTACGGAGTACTGCCTGGCTGAAAACACTGTCCCACCAGGACTCTCTCTCCAGGCAGTAATGGGCTGCAAAAGTCTCGCTTGAAAACCAAGTTGCGGCCCGGCAGAGGTCTGCCAACGGAACAGAGCGGAGATGAGCTACTGATGTGGCTTTCACCCTGACATGGTGGGCCGTGACCCAACCCTGCAAGGGGAGGTCGGCTGCCCTGTATGCCAAGGCGATGCAGTTTGCCACCCAAGTGGACAACGTACGCTTGGAGACAAGTAACCCCATCCTATTAGGGTCAAACGAGACGAAGAGCTGAGTAGCCCTTCGATGCTCCTGCGTACGTTCTATGTAAAAGGACAACGCCCTCTTACAGTCCAGGGTATGCAAGACTGTTTCAGCCTGTCTGGCATGCGGCCTGGGAAAAAAGGTCGGAAGAACCACCTCCTGATTGAGGTGGAAAGAGACCACTTTTGGGAGGAACATGGGATGGGTCCGTAGGACCTCCCTGTTCCTATAGAACCACGTGTACGGTCTATCAGAAACCAGTGCTTGTAGTTCACTCACACGTCTGGCCGAGTTAAGAGCCACCAGGAAGAGCGCTTTCCAAGAGAGGAAGCGCAAATGGCAAGTAGCCATTGGCTCAAACGGTGGGCGAGTAAGTTGCTTCAAGACCATGTTCAAATCCCACTCAGTCGCCGATGGACGAACCGGAGGCTTGAGTAGAAGCAGACCTCTGAGAAATCTGGACACCAAAGGGTGAACCGACAGAGACTGTCCTTCCACTGGTGAATGGTGTGCTGACAAAGCACTGAGGTGGACCCGAAAAGAGTTAGACTTAAGGCCTAGGTCTGAAAGGTGAAGTAGATACTGCAGTACTACTGGCACAATGCAAGAGAAAGGATCTTCATTGCGCTGAGCACACCATTCCGTAAACCTACGCCACTTGAGGGCCTAGGACTTTCTGGTGGACTGCCTCCTAGAGGCCAAGACCACCTGCTCAACCTTCTTAGGTAGAAGTAAGGGAGCTAGCACTATCCTTTCAGCAGCCAGGCCATCAGATTGAGGGACCTGAGATTGGGGTGCAGAAGGGAACCCTGCTCTTGAGAGGTGGTATTTAAAGGTGCGGAAGAATTGAAGGAAATATCGATACATCGGGAAGATGTCTTACAACTATTAGATAAACTGAAGAGTAGCAAATCACCTGGGCCGGATGGTATACATCCAAGGGTGTTGAAAGAACTGAAATATGAGATTGCAGACCTGCTATTAGTAATCTGTGAACTATCATTAAAATCATCTCTAATACCTGAAGATTGGAGGATCGCCAATGTAACACCAATTTTTAAAAAGGGTTCCAGGGGTGATCCGGGAAACTACAGACCGGTGAGCCTGACGTCAGTACCGGGAAAAATGGTCGAAACCATCATAAAGAATAAAATTACTCAGCATGTAGATAGTCACGACCTAATGGGAGACAGCCAACATGGCTTTAGACAAGGAAGATCTTGTCTTACTAATCTGTTATGTTTTTTTGAAGGAGTGAATAAACAGGTGGACAAAGGTGAGTCGGTTGATATTGTGTATCTGGACTTTCAGAAAGCCTTTGACAAGGTCCCTCATCAGAGACTTTTGGCAAAACTAAAGAGTCATGGGATACGAGGCAGTGTACTATTGTGGATCAGGAACTGGTTAAAAGATAGAAAGCAGAGGGTAGGGCTAAATGGCCAATTTTCCCAATGGAGAAAGGTGAATAGTGGTGTACCCCAGGGATCTGTGCTGGGTCTGCTGCTTTTTGACATATTCATAAATGACCTGGAAAGTGGAATAACGAGTGAGGTTATCAAATTTGCAGATGACACAAAACTATTTAAAGTTGTTAAAACCCAAGAGGATTGTGAAAATTTGCAAGAGGATCTTGATAAATTGGAAGACTGGGCATCAAAATGGCAGATGAAATTTAATGTGGACAAGTGCAAGGTTATGCACCTAGGGAAGAACAACCCAAACTATGGTTACACGATGCAAGGTTCCACATTAGGAACCACCACCCAGGAAAAAGATTTAGGCGTCATTGTGGATACCATGTTAAAACCCTTGGCCCAGTGTGCAGCGGCAGCCAAAAGAGCAAATAGAATGCTAGGTATGATAAGGAAAGGAATGGAAAATAAAACAAAAGATGTTGTAATGCCTCTATATCGTTCCATGGTGAGACCGCACCTTGAATACTGTGTGCAATTCTGGTCGCCATATCTTAAAAAGGATATAGCGATTTTAGAAAAGGTTCAGAGAAGAGCCACCAAAATGGTAAAGGGGATGGAAGGATACTCCTATGAGGAAAGGCTAAAAAGGTTAGGGCTCTTTAGCCTGGAAAAGAGACGGCTGAGGGGAGATATGATAGAAGTCTATAAATTAATGAACGGAGTGGAACAGGTAAACGTAGATCGATTGTTTACCTTATCAGAATATAGAAAGACTAGGGGACATGCAATGAAGCTACAGGGTAAACTATTTAAGACTAATAAAAGAAAATATTTTTTCACTCAACGTGTAGTCAAACTCTGGAATTTGTTACCGGAGGATGTAGTAAAGGCTGTTAGTGTAGCTGGGTTTAAAAAGGGTTTGGACAAGTTCCTGGAGGAAAGGTCCATAAACCATTATTAAGAAGTGACCGAAGATATCAATGCTTGACCCAGTACAAGCATTGTGGAACTTGTGTCTCTTGGGGAAACTGCTAGGTGCATATGACCTAGATTGGCCACTGTTGGAAACAGAATACTGGGCTTGATGGACCTTGGTCTGACCCAGTATGGCATATCTTATGTTCTTATGTTCTTATGAGAGAGGAGATCGTGTTGCAGCCCCAGAGGGAACGGTGCTTCCACCACCAACTGCAGAAGAAGCAGAAACCACGGCTGCCTCGGCCATCTGGGGGCCACCAGAATCACCGAGGTCTTGTCCCGGAGGATCTTGAACAGAGTTCGGCCCACCAGGGGCGTGGGAGGAAACGCATACAGGAGGCCCGTAGACCAAGAGATCAGAAAAGCATCTGCTGCCATCCTCAGGGGATGCGGCTGTCTGGAGCAAAACCTGGGCAGCTGACGGTTTTGTGGACTTGCAAAGAGATCGAGGGTTGGAAGTCCCCAGCGGAGGAAGATCTGCTGGACCACCAATGGATTCAACTGCCATTCGTGAGACTGGAGAATCCTGCTTAGCTTGTCTGCTAGGAAGTTCTCCTGACCAGGTAGATAGACTGCTTTGAGAAACATGCCTTGTTTGACTGCAAAGGAGTAAACGGCCAATGCCTCCTGACATAGGAGCCTGGACCCTGTGCCCCCTTGCTTGTTCATGTAGAGCATTGCCACCTGATTGTTCGTCTGAACTAAGACAGACTGTTGAGAGAGGGCATGACAGAAGGTTTGCAGAGCTAAGCGGATTGCTCGCAGCTCTAAAAGGTTGATTTGCTGTGTGGCCTCCCGAGGGAACCACAGGCCTTGAGTGCTCATGCCCTGGCAATGTGCACCCCAGCCCCTTAAGGAAGCATCTGTCGTCAGCACCCTTGTGTGTGTTGGAGCCTGAAAAGGTACACCCCTGAGAAGGTTTGGCAGATGTAGCCACCACTGTAAGGAGTTCAGAAATCGTCTGGTGTCGCACCCCCTACTGGCCAGGCGGTAGCCTAGGAGCGGGGGACGGAACTTCTTTAAATGTCCCTTGTTTGTTACCTATGTTCCCAACAGGATGCCTGCTGGGAAATGTAGTCGTGTAGTCGTGAGGTTGAAATAAATTCAGCCGAGAGGATTTTCATAGGCACACAGGATTATTTATTTATTCTTCAGCCAAATGAACTTTCTTTCTTGCAGTTCAAAATATCAAAACATAACGGTGGATATTTTCTCCAGTGAAACAAAAAAACCAAAAGAATAAAGTGCTTCTGAGGCCAGCTTGTTACAGTGCCAAACAACAGTATTTCTCCATGTGAAAACCGCCAGTAATCTTCCTGTGCCAAACAACAGCTTTCAGCTTGGTTTAAAACAAAAGCTTTACATTCTTCAAGCTATGCATAACATTGGCATCTTTACTGCAAACCATTTTTCTCTCACACACACTGCTTTTTCTTAGTGGCTGTATTACAGACTCTGGCTTCACTTTCAAACAGTCCTTTTTAAACTCCGGGCCATGCCTCGGAGGTCAGCAACTCATTTGCATATTTTTCTCAGCACTGCCCCACTGATGACTAAGCTTCCAGGTTTCCTATTTTCTAAAAACCTTATAGCTTTTCAGTTTTGAGCACAAACTAGAGAGCAATCCATTTTACTTTGGAAGATGCGGTATATAAATGTTAAATAAATAAATAAATAAAATTATCTGAAGGCAATTCCTCTAGCACAGATTCTTCCAGGTCCATGCTTTCTACCTCAGAGTCTGTTAGTAAATGGTTTAACTCTGTCTCAGAAATGGCAGGCTTTAGTTTCTCTAAAACTTTTAACACTTTCTTTAATACAGATTCCTCTCTCTGCTGAGGGCTACTAGAGGAATTAAGGAGTTTCTTATTTCTCAGAACGCTCTGAGGGGATTTCAAGGTGCTCACCTTACTCTGTGGAATTAAGCTCTCCTCAGACTTTACTGCCGAAGGCTCTGTTTCCAACTGCTCTCCTGGAGACAGCTCTCTGCCATTCTCATAGCTTGGCTTCTCCCCCTGGTAAGCTCTCCCTCTCAACGGATTTCTCCTGTATCTCTTACAGGTCTCAAGGGTGACTTCTATACCTCTGGAAGGCACGGCCTCTCTCACAGTTCCTGCTTTCCTGGCAGCCTCTGTTTCCTTGACAAACTCTGCCTTTCTCCAAGAAGTCTCTGCAGACGTCTCTGCTGAAGTTCCCTTGGCTCTCCGTGTTCCCTCTGAACACTCTCCTCGTGTTCCTCCTGTCCTTGTTCTCCTTCTCAATCCTCTTGAACACTCTTCCTCGGTTCTGCTTCCCTCAAACTTATATCTGTGATTTTCCCTTCCGTTTCCCAGCTCCACCTCCAGCTGTTCCTCGTGAGCAGGACTGGTTACCATGGAGCTAGGGTGTGGCTCTCTATCACAAACTTTCTGCAGGGAGTTTTTTTCTGAAGCAGGAGTTTTAACCCCTAAACTCCTGGAGCTAATTCCTTTTTCAGAGGAAAATACCTGGTTTTTCCCTCTTTGCCTCTGCTCTCCCACGGCTTCGCCACCACACTGGACATCTTTACTCTGTCTCGGAGGTCGCCGGTGGCTTGTGACCACTGATCTCTGAGGCACCATTGAGCAGCCCGCATGTGCAGACGGGCATTCGGGGTCACATGTACAGTGGATGCCATGTGGCCCAGAAGCCGCAGGTAGTGCCTGGCGGAAACATGAGAAGTGCTTTGGAACTGATTGGCCAAGTCCATCAGTCTGTGGGCCCTGTCCTCGGGCAAGTAAGCTCTTGCCTGAAGGGTGTCTAGTCTCGCCCCTATAACTCTAGGTTCTGAGAGGGGAGCAAAGTGGACTTTGCGTAGTTTATGACAAAGCCCAGAAGAAGAGAGACAGTGCGAAGAGTGGCCTGTGGGGCCTCCTGGAGTGACTGGCCCCTGATTAGCCAGTCGTCCAGGTACGGGAAGACAAAAATCCCCTGATTTCTGAGAAAAGCCGCCACCACCGCCAGGCATTTTGTGAGAACTCTGGGGGCAGAGGTTAGGCCAAAGAGAAGTACCCTGTACTGAAAATGGTTTCCTCCCACCACAAATTTGAGATATTGTCTGTGGTCTGGATGGATGAATATGTGAGTATAAGCATTCTTTAGGTCTAAGGATCATAGCCAGTCTCCCTGCTGAAGGGAGGGCAGCAGTATCCCAAGGGTAAGCATCTTGAACTTTTCCCTCTCCAGAAACTTGTTCAGGTTTTGCAAGTCCAGGATAGGTCTGAGGTCTCCTGTTCTCTTTGGTACTAGGAAGTACCTGGAGTAGAAGCCTTGGCCATCTAGGTGGTGTGGCACCGGTTCCACCGCCTGTTCCTTTAGAAGACGTGCCAACTCCTGAAGGAGGAGGTCTCTGTGTAGAGGGAGTCTTGGAGGCTCCCCTGGATAGTAGGAGGGGTGTAGCTGGTGGAAATGAAGCATATAGCCCTCTGGACTTTGCTTAGTAACCAGGTATCCCCTGTGATGGCTGGCCACCTGTAGGCGTACAGGGTCAGCCGACCCCCAGTGCTGAGTGAAGCCACCGGTGGAGGAGAGGCTATGCTGTGGGAGTCAAAACCCCGCTCCCTGCTGTGCAGGAGCCGGAGCTGGCGGCTTGGGGGTTTTCTGCCTATGGGGCCCATGCCCCTGCCCTTTGGCCTGCTGGCCCTGTTGGAGAGCTGGAGAGGCCTGATACTGAGGGTAGGTTTTGTAGGCAGCACCCTTCCTCGGAAAAAAGGGCTTCTTTCCCGAGCCCTTCTTTTTGTGAGAAGGGGCAGAAGTTTTCCTGTACACTTTTGTCCTGGTGAGAGTCTTGGTCTCGATTTCTGCAGCCTTCTCAGTCATGGGCTTGCCAAAAAGGTTGTCACCTTGGCAGGGGACATCGACCAACTTGTCCTGCACCCATGACTCCAGGTCCGATGACTGTAGCCAGGCCTGATGGCGTGCACCGATGCCGGCCGCGGCTACCCAGGCCGAAGCCTCGAAGCCATCATAGGCTGCTCGAGAGATAAACTTCGAGCATTCTCGGATCCCTGTAGACAAGGCTTTGAATCTCTGCAAGGGTTCCTCGGAGAGGCCAGCCGAGAACCCGGCAATCTCCTTTGCCAGGTCCCGTAAGTACATGCCCATGTACAGCTGGTAAGTCTGGACACGGCAAGAGAGCATAGAGCCCTGGAAGCACTTTCTACCGAGGGCATCCAGGTTCCGGGCCTCCCGGCCAGGAGGCACCGAGGAGTGCATCTTCTAACTTTTCAGCCTGTGCATGGCCGATTCCACAACCATGGAATTATGCGGTAGCTGCGCCTTTTGGAACGCAGGGCTCTTATGGACCCGATAAATGGAATCGACCCGTTTGCTCAGAACCTGTGCCGAGGCCGGTGCCTCCCACATACGGAAGAGCAGTTGTTCCAGGATTGGAGGAATCAGAACAGTAAAGGCTTCCTTTGGAGGAAAACCATACTGGAGGGCATCGAGCTCTTCGGCTCGAGGCTCCTCCTCGGCGTCTGCAGGGAATTTATTTTATTTTATTTAGAGAACATTTGTATACCGCTGCTTCCAGCGATCAGCAGCGGTTGACTATACATATCAGGAGGGGTAATCAACAGTTAATACAGAATGATTGCATGCCAAGATTCACACTGGGTTCACACTGCACAAAAATCTGATACAATATTTACAGGTGCAATTACATATATACATATTGTTACAATATTTACAACTTGCAGTTATATATATACAATCTGTTACACTAATTACAGCTAAACTGGGGGGAGATGCACTAACCTAGATGCATTACATGGTGGTTCAAATCCCTTAAGGTCATATTGTAAGGTCACTCTAGTGTCATGGATACGGTTGACCCTTTGTGTTCTAGTTATTATTTACTCTGTTAGATTATAGTGAGTTATAAACAGGTGGGTTTTGAGCTTTTTCCTAAAGTCTGTTAGGTTGTTGATTGCACGCATGCCATGTGGCAGTTGATTCCATAGCATGGGTGCAATGTAAGAGAATGCTCTGTTGCTGGTGTGTATCTTGGCTGTTCTTATACTCTTTGGGACACTGAGAGTGTTTAAGTTGGCGGTTCTTCTGCTTCTATTGTGAGTTTGAGCGCTGATGAGATTGGTTAGGAATGACGGTGCTATGTTGTGTATAAGTTTGAATGTGGTTACTAGGAGTTTGTATTTTATGCGGGCGGTAATTGGGAGCCAGTGAAGCTCAATTAGGACTGGTGTGATGTGTTCTGTGAAGCTCTTTTTCATGATGATCCTGGCTGTAACATTTTGTGCCATTTGTAGTATATTCAGGGTTTTCTTTGGTAGTCCCTGCAATATGGCGTTACAGTAATCCCAGTGGGGCGTGATGAGTGCTTGTGCCACTGTTCTGAAGTCGTGTTGTTCAATGATGTTACGCAGTGGCTGGAGGATTCTTAGTTTATGGAATATGGCTCTATTGGTATTCCGGAGGTATTTATCCATCTTTAGTTTGTTGTCGAACGTGACTCCGAGATATTTTATTTCATTCTTTGTGCTGTAGATGATGTTGTTCAGGGAGACTGTTGGCAGAGGGTTGAAGTCTGTTTTACTGGAGATGTACATTACCTCTGTTTTTGTATGGTTTATGGACATGTTGTTTTGCTGTAGCCAGGCTTGCAATTCACATAAACATTCTTCTAGTTGATTGTAATTTGGCTTGTTTTCGTCCAGTTGGGTATAAAGCATTACATCATCTGCATACAAGTGGTAGCTGATCTTGTATTTCTGAAAGATTGCACAAACTGGTCTTATGTATAGGTTAAATAGTAGGGCGGAAAGCGCCGAGCCTTGGGGTATTCCTTGGCTTTGCGGGAATGGTTCAGCTGTTTCGTTGTTAAAGAGCACCTGCTGCACCGGGTACGGAAGGTGTCAGCAGACTCCTTGTCCTCCATCTCCCACACCGACTCCTCCGAGGAGGAGTCAAGCGGCTCTGGCCGTGTGGGCCTTGATGCCACCCGCCACGACGCCGAGGGCACTGGCGTCGACGACCTCGGCCCCGAACGGGAGGTTGAGGGAGACCATGGCCGAGGATCGATTCGAGACTTGATTGACTCGAGGATCAGCTCGGCCTCCGGGGTCAACTTAGATGTCGAGGTCCTGGTGGTCAGGGCAGATGCACCGATCAGACCGGCAATCAGTACCCGCTGCTGCTCCATGAAGGCAGCCAGGCTGCTCTCCAGGGCCATCAGCCTGAGTCCGAGCTCAGGAGACTAAGCAGCCCCCGACTCGGGCCCCGATGTCGGTTCTCCCGGGGGAGAGTCCACAAGGACAACAGATGTTACCTGACCCGGGGACTCCGGCTCCAGGCGAGGTTGCTTGGTCGGCCACTCTGACTCCGAGAGCCTGGGACAGCGGTCAGGGCTGCGCGACCTGGCCCTCGAGGATCCAGGTGCCTCCACTGATGCGGCCCTCACAAGCTTCTTCTTCCTTTTGTGCTCCTGGGTGGGAGACCCCCTCTCAGAGGACCCACGACGCCCCTCAGGGTCAGACTCCCGAGATGTCGAGGCATCTGACGAAGTACGGGTCTTGCCGGACACGGACTCTGAAAAAATTCTTTCACGTTGATGCCGACGGCTCCGAAGTGTCTTCAACGACATCTTGCCGCACGGGCCACAGACTAGCGGGTCATGGTCGAGCCCGAAACATCGGAGACAGCAGTCATGTGTATCAGTGAGAGACATAAGTTTCTTACACCGATCACATTTTAACCCGCTGGCAGCCATCGGGGGAAAAAGGGCCCCTGCAAGGTCAAAAGACCAGGTTGCCAGTGAAAATAACAAAAAAGGCACAAACGCTAGTCACGAAGGACAAAAACTGAAAAAGAAATTCCGGACTCGATACCGGTGTACTGAGCCCAGGCAGGAAGGGGAACCGGTGTTGAACCGGATAAAGAAACGCGAAAATCGCCGAAAAAATCAACTTTATCCCGGGTGACACAAACTTACGTCTGTTGGGCTCCACGTAAAAAGAAAGACTGAGCAAGATGGCACACTTGGGCGGGAAGGGGACCGCGCATGTGTGCTGCATTCCCAAAGGCTTTCTTTGAAAGCTGGGGAAATGCTCCGCACGAGGGCTCCGTCGGCGCCGACGTCACCCATATGTGAGGACTGACTTCCTGCTTGGTCCTGGAGAAAAACTGATCATTTTTATTTTGTATGATTAATTTGTGTGATATTTATTTATTTATTTGGTTTTATATACCACACTATTTGGAAATCAGTGTGGTTTACAGGGAACAAAAATATTTATTACAGAACAAGTTTACAGTGAACAGGAACAGCAAACATACAGTAAAACAGCTACAAAAGCTAACAGTTAAAAAGATTAACAAGGGAGTCAACTTGGTAGTAATTGGGGTTAACTATTTACATGGTGGTCATTGGACCATGATAAGTAGTTGGATCTGGCTTAGGTAAGGAGCTTGGATCAAGGCAGGTTTATGTATCTAAGAGAAGGAACTTAGCCAACGCGGGTCTATGGTACTTGTTCATAACATAGTTGGAAAAGATGTATCTTTAGTGCTTTCCTGAATGTAGACAGGTCGGAGATGGCACGGATCGGGTGGGGAGAGAATTCTAGAGAAGTGGTGCGTATAGTTTGAAGGCTTGGTTCCTCGCAGTCTGGGGACTTTTTCTTATTATTCATGGAACAGTGAATGTGATATGTTTATATTTTATGGGGTGATATGCAAAGTGTTTTAGCTGGTTAGCAGAGCAGTGGCATTAATTGGTTAGTGCCACTGAATATCCCCACAGACTGCTGAAAAAATGGCCAGTCAAACTCGGAGTGATCTGTGGGCGGAGTGAAGGCATTTGCAATGAAAACATAGGGGGGCATATTCAGTGTTGCTGCTGCCGCTTTAACTAAAACCGACTATTCAGCGGCAGAAGATGTCCCGTTTCTGCCATGGAATATCCGGGCTGTCCAGCCACCGATGCCACTATCCAGCTAATGGTAATATTCAGCCACTAAACAGATAGCTTAAATGGTTTAAGTTAGGACAGGTGAATGGTTCTAATTTAACCCCTTTACCCTATCTGGTTAGTGGATGAATATCCCAGATATTCCATGGTGGAAACCGGATATCTTCTCCCGTTGAATATTCAGTTTTATTAAAAGTGACAGCAGCCAGGTGTTATATTTTACCTAGCTAACACCACTGAATATGCCCTCCATGTCTTCATTCTAACACACTTTGAATACACATGTATATGAACCAGAAAGGAGTAACCATAAGATCAACTCACTAGACGGTGCTCAAAAAATAGTTCACTGAAATATTAAACTGTTTTTGTTCCTGAATTGACCAATACTGTAAAAATGGAGGAAAAATAATAAATATTGCAAATGTTACATAAACCTTGTGGAGACAGATGATGCTCAAAAAGAGAATCAGAAAGAAATATGGTTCCTATTAAAGAAAGAGAGTGGTGAATGACCAGGAGAGAGTGGAAGTGAGGTGATGAATGATCCTTTGGAAGTGGACACAACATAGCATGGTGGCAAGAAGCATGATATACGAGTTCAGACCCACAAAGGGGTGGGGCATGCGATGCAATATAGTGTACCTTTTTGGGAACCTGACAGGTACCTGTGACCTGGACTGGCTCCTGTTGGAAACAGGATACTGGTTTGATGGACCCTTAGTCTGATCCATTATGGTATCTCCTGGGTCCACAGAGGCAGGATTAAAAATTCTAGATTGTACAAAGACAAAAAATAATTAATGAAAAATCCCTAGTTTAGAGGAAAACTATCTTTATTGAGAAGGAATGCTAAAGAAGAAGAGGTTATTCCTGAAGAGAAATGCAGAGAGTGGCTATGGTATTAGAATGTGAGGACGAGCGAATGGTTGCTTTTAGAGATTTGGAAGAAATGTTGTGAAGGATATTTCTGTGGAGGGAATGCTCTTCTAACTTTAACCACTTGGTTATACGGATAGCTGAATATCACCACTATCCCTACAGAGGTGGTGGACAAATGCTATCTACATACATTCAGCACTACTGCTTCTATGGATAGCAGCGCTAAATTCAGGGCTGCTTTTGAGGGAGTACTTTGTGGAACTGAACACTGGCACCTTTTTTGTTACCTGCTAAAACTGACCCATGGCCCTCATGTATTAATAAAAGAGTCCTGAATATAAGTACCGGCACCTTTCTTTTGCTAGAAAAAATGCAATGACTAAATATATGTGGTATATTTATACACCACGGCTGGCGCTTTAAACAAACACTAATCAAGAGTTTTATCTACAGGAGGGAGGAGTGGCCTAGTGGTGGGGACTGGGGTTTCTAGCCCCACAGGCACACCTGGGGCAAGTCTTAACTCTCTGTTGCCTCAGATACAAAACAGATTGTAAGCCCTTTAGGGACCAGGGAAATATATACTATACTATACCTGAATGTACACCACTTTGACCCCGTGCAAAGCGGTATATAAGCATTGCTAAATAATAATAATGTATTGACCCAAATGCATTTTTGTTTACTTTGATCGGAAATGACTTATGCAGAATAAAAAGAAGGAAGCCGGGAAAAGAAAGGCGATATGATAAAGGCGACGCAGCAGCTAAAACCACCCACGGATCTGTAATTCACTGATGTTCTGGTAGACAGCTGGAAATGATTTTGACAAGGATTCAAATTTTAGCTGAAATGTTGGTACTCAAGAGAAAGCTGATGAACTAATGGGAGCTTTGTTTCTCGCTTATGCAGGTGTAAGACATCCTCCCTCTTTACAATGCCCTCCAGCTGATCAGACAACAAGAAAACTATTGCATGGTGTTCCATAGATACGAAGCAAGGGGCATGCCTACAGCTACATCCAGTGAAAGGCTTATTGGCTTCCGGAGTCAAATAGCAAATACTTTAAAAGCAGATAATCAGAATAAAAAGCGTGAAGATTTACCACAGCCCTAATAACAGAATGTACAGCATGAAGAAGCACTCTAGACGGTTCATTAACATCATACTCTTTGCACACAGACCTTTTTCTAAACACTCATTTACTTAGACACATAAATGTCTCTCACAGCCCTGCATTCTGACTATATTGACTTCAGTTCTACACTGGTATAAGACTGGGCTGGAGACAGAGCCTGCTAGATCCTTACAAGACCCTTTTCATCCTATGGGAGTGATTGTAATATCATTTTATTATTTTAACTTTTTATTTATATGGATTTGCATTGCATTTCGGGTAAGTCTTGAAACCAGCAATTGAAGTAAAAAATTGCAAATAAAATATATAAAAAAATAGAAAAAGAAACAAATGTCTTCACATTACTTTTTATTTAATACAAAGATAAAGTGAGTGTGAATAAAGGAAAAATCCTAGAAAACACAAATCATGAAAATACAGCACTACAAGAGAATAACTGGAAGACAGTCTTTCCATAACATAGAGGCGCAAGCTATCTTTATTGTTAAAGCACAGCTACAAATCCCCTACCCTTCTAAGTATTAAGCACTATTGCTACTTCTACTGATCATTTGTATAGCGTTACAAGACGTACACAACACTGCACGGACACATGTAAAAGACAGTCCCTGCTCATCAGAGCTTACAGTCTAGTCAAGACAGACAACACAACAGTTGAGGACAAGGATACATTCTAGGGGAATGGTAAGGAAACACATAGGAGACTAAGTGGATCAGGATCCAAAAGCGGCCTCGAAGAGGTGAGATTTCAGATTTGATTTTAAAAGGGCAAGAGAAGGCGCCTGATGTACAGACTCAAGTAGTTTGCTCCAGGTATAAGGAGCAGCAAGGTGAAAGGATCAAAGTCTGGAGTTGGCAGTAGAAGAGAAGGGCACAGATAGAAGTGATCTACCAGAAGAGCGAAGTTCCCGAGGAGGGGTGTAGGAAGAGATAAGAGAGGAAAAGTAGTGAGGAGCAGCAGAATGAGTGCACTTATAGGTCAATAGGAGAAGCTTGAAATGGATACAAAAATGGATAGGAAGCCAATGAACTGACTCGAGAAGAGGGATAATATGAGAATGCTGAGGCTGGCAGATTAGTCGAGCAGCTGAGTTTTGAACAGATTGAAGGGGAGAGAGATGATTCAGAGGGAGACCAGCAAGGAGGAGGTTACAATTTGAGTTAGTCTAGAAAGGAGGTGACTAAAGAGTAGATAAGTGTCTTCATAGGGTGCTCGGAATGGAAGGGGCGAATTTTGCTGATGTTGTACAGAAAGAAATGGCAGGTTTTAGCTATCAGTTCGATGTGTGTGGAGTAGGAGAGGGAGGAGTCAAAGATGACCCCAAGGTTGTGAGCTGAGGATACAGGGAGCAAAAGAGTGTTATCCACAGAGATGGAGAAAGGAGGAAGGGGGGAGACTGAGAAAGCAGAAAGTGCTAAATTTTAGCACTGCCAACTGGAAGAATCCCTACCACTTAGAAAAAATCTGAACTGCTTGGAATCATAAAAGATATATTACCATGAAACTTATTTAAACATTTATATAGAAAACGTAAGAAACATTCTGCATCATTAGTCAAAGCTTCTTGGCACATAAAGAGGAACTGCTTTCTGTTGCCATGTGAGACTACGAAGGTCTGGATAAATCTAGACTTTAAGGCCCCAAACAGTTTGTAATTAAAATATATTAAAAAGTCTCAGGATGCAGTTCTGATCTACTTAAGAACAAAAAGATACCAGGAGTGTGGCTTTAACAGATGCATCTTTCAAGGCTCTGTGTGAATTTCAAGCTGTCTGTAGACAGATATTTATTCTTCCATTGTAATGTGCATATGGAAAAAATTCAGGTTTCTTTTTGGATTTTTGTTTTTTTTTCCTGAAGTTCAGACATTTTTCCAATTCATTTCATACATTCATCCTAATAAAAATGGTTAATGCGCATTAGAATGTAATATGTCTGAATCAACTATATGCTAATTATGAATTTGTAGGTTAACATGCATTAAAATGATTATGTGGAGGGCATGTTTACTAACAGTTGTGCCAGTAGTGCATGCTTTGCTGCTAAACCTGCACAGACATCCATGACAACTGGGGGTGGGAGGGGGGTGTGCATGTGTCTCCCTGCCATTGGTACAGTGGGAACACGTGGCACTGTGGTAAGCCGGCATGCAAGTATAAATAATACCTCCCACTGAGGAGGCATTAAGTGCACCCTCGCTTACACCAATGATCATGGTTAACATGTGCCCATTACGCATTCATTCTACACCAACTTGTCCTATCTTTGTCGTAGCATGTGCTAACCTATTAGTGTAGAATTTTCAGCATGGGGTTCCATGCTAAATTGTAGCATGCTTATCACTCACTGAATCCCATGCTAGTGCTTAGTGCAGTTTAGTGAACATTTCCCTACAGTTTTTAAAGTACATTAATGAACTGAATGCATGCCAGCAAATGCACATCTCTGTCCCCCCAATTTGGTTTTTACACTTCCTCCCTGTAGATGTGGGAAGTAATATTATAACAGGGCACCTAAAACTTTCAAAAGAGCGCTTATCTTATGCCTGTTTATGAAGGCAACATAGGCAACTATGCACCTTTATAAAATAGGCTCCCAGCATCAATAGCTCACAAATGCTCTCACACAAATTTCCACCTGCTCTGAGGCAGGCATAAATGTGTGCATATTGGATTTAAAAGAGGCTTGGAGAAGTTCCTGGAGGAAAAGTCCATAAGCTATTATTGAAGTGATTACCCCAGGGATAAGCATCATGGAATTTGTTAACCCTTTTGGGAACCTGACAGGTACTTGTGACCTGGATTGGCCACTGTTGGAAACAGGATACTGGGTACTATGGACCTTTGGTCTGATTTAGTATAGCATATCTTATGTTCTTATGTACTCTCTGCGTGTACATGTGTATTATATAAAGTGCTCATGTGTGTTGCAAATCTGTCCCTGCTTTGTCTAGACTGAATTATTTAGTGTCGCTGAATATCTCTACAGAGCCCAAAAAACTGCCCGGTATTCCAGTCATTATTCGGTTCGAGGTAATATTAAGCCACTAACTGGATAGCAGAAACTAGTTAAAGTTAGGATAGCTTTAACCATTTAGCGGCTGAATATCGCCGCTTACCAAATAGCCACACTGCTGTCCAGCGAAACTTGATAGTCAGCGCTGGACACTGATAAGTTTCAATGCTGAATATCTCATTTCTATTTAAGTGCCTAGCACTGAATATCAGCACCAGTACTTTTATAGGGAGTGGATTAGCAACTGACCACATTTTGAAGGCCTTGAAAAGGTATTTCTTCAACATGTCAGCCAGAGAAACAGAAGATCGTCTTGGGAAATTCAAAAATCTCAAATTTAGATGCCTTGTGTAATTTTCAAGAATCAGCAGTTTCCCTGAGATTTTCCTGCGTTAGTCGTACTGCCAGAATGACTTCTAGTGTGGGAAAATGTTGAGTAAAGTAACTGTGCTAAAGGATGGTGCAGTGAGCATGAAAAACACATTAAATGCCTGAAAAACAAATTGTTCCCGATGTAAAAATCTGCACTAGAATTGAGTGTTGCTTTTCACAATACACCTCTTTACGTAGCTCTGGGCTGGCATAAAGACGCAGCATGGCAGTGAAGGGGCTATTTGAGGTGAAGTGTGGCACAGCACCTCAGATGACCCAAGATCCCTAATGGCCCAGTGGGCCTCAGACCCTGTGACTGCACCAAATATTCACCATTGCACTCCAACTCCCTGATCCTCTGATTCTGCTCCTGACACTCGCAGTGCTCAAGAACCTCTCCTCAGAGATGGAACACGTATGAGTAACTTGTCAAGGAACGATTAGAAATTCCTATTGATCAAGTCCATGCCTCCCAATAAGTTGGGAAATGTTTTTGTATCTTTCTGCCACATTTTCTTGGTCTCTGACTGCATTTCTAGGTATTTCAAGAGCTTCAGAAGTGGAGGAGTAGCCTAATGGTTAGAGCAGTGGGATTGAATCAGGGATCCCACCTCTGCTCCTTGTGTTCTTGGGCAAGTCACGTAACTCTGCATTGCCACAGGTACAGACTTAGAATGCAAACCCTCTGGGGACAGAAAAGTACCTAAATGTAACTTACCTTGAACTCCTGAGAAAAGGCATGAGCTAAATCCAATTTCCTTTCCATAAGATTTACAGAATATTCACTTGGAACCAACACTTCTATTATGCTGTTCTGGTGTTTTTCTCATTTATCGCTATGTCAGGTTTCCTCCTATCCAGCTTTTTATCTGTTGGAATAGAAGCATCACGAGTTATCAAAACATCTTCATTCTCCATAATTCTCTTTTAGGGTCATGCTCCCAGTGCTTTTCCTGTATAGCAATGCTGTATGTACTGTTTACAAAGTTTCCAGTGGATGAGGCATGCCACCTTGTTGTGCTTTCCTGTATAGAAACTTCCTGCCATCAGAACTTGGCAACCAGCTATGAGATGAGTAACTGTTTCCATTCTGTCTTACAGAATTTCCATATGTCTATTTTATCAGTTTTCTCTATGCTTACTGTGAATCTTCTCATTCATAATCCACTATTCTGGGCTGCACCTATTGGTCTCTCATCCTTAGGTTTCAGTTTGTCTCTTCTTAACCATTCATGTGTCTGGTCTGGATTGACAAATGGTTCCTGGAGTAATGCTCTGTATTTCCTACTGTATTTATGCAATTGCCACTTTTTTCCCTTGTCTGCTGATCTAATTCTTTGAAGAGTGTTTATTTCATTCTGAAAATTCTTTTGCTTCCTTATTCTCACCCATCTCTTCTACACTTTGGAACGCTTGTCCAAGTTTAATGATGGAGACAGATTCTGGACATTGATTTTCATATTTCGGCACTTTCTGTGTATGTGGATCTGATGATGCCGTTAAGTAGACCTGAAGGCAGTCTGGGAACTGTAATAGTGAAGCAGAAGGAGCTCCGGATACAGATGGAGGCAATTAAGTACCTGGGGCCAGGTAACTGGAAGAAAAAGCCAGACTGTTTATAGAGAAGAGAAAGAGAGGGGTGAGGAGCTCCAGCCAGGAAGAAGGCTTAGGAGGAAATCCCTTAAGTGGAAATGCTTGAGACTTATTGGTCAGAACCTGGAATAAGGTAGGAACCGGAATGCTCACAAAAAGACCTTTCTCAATACGTCCTTTAGAAATTATAGCCCTCAACCAATAGGCATAGAAAATAGTTTAAGGAACATCAGAAAGGAAGCACTAAGGTTTCAATCTTTTTTTCTGCACTTTCACAACAGTTCTTCACCAGTGCCTTTTTTAATATATATCACCAAGTGCAATTCATCCCTGATGTAGAAAACTTACTCAGTAGTCTTCTGAAACATTAAATCATATCGGGAGAGGATATGGAGTTGAAACATGGTCTTTGAAGAAATCTTCAGACTCAGATAAGTCACTGGTCTTGGGAAATAAACATTTTTGCTGATATGAATTTTAATGAATTGCATTTGGTGATATATATTGTCACACCCTCATCGGGCCCCTCCGGTGGAGACTGGTATTATGGCTTAATACCTTTTCTTGGCTCTCTATATGTTATAGATAGCCCTGCCTGGCCCTCTGTGGGTGGTAGTTGTACCGTCTTCTTGTAATCACTCAAACACACAGTTCACACTTTAAATCAAGGGCTTTATTCCCCGTCCAATGAGGTATTCTTTTTCTTGAAGAACAAAATAATCAAAAGCCACTCTGGCAAATAACAGAAGCAAACATTGAACAAAAAGTGCTTTCCTCAGCTTTAACTTTTTAACAAAAGAAAAACAGTTCTCTTCATCCTTTTCTTTTGCTGATATAAATCAATCAGGATTCACTTTAAACCAAGCAACTTCTGTCAGTTACTGTGTTGCTGTTTAAACCCTCCTTGTACATGTATTTTCTTATCTCAATGAAAACTCTCCTTCTTCAGTTGTCACTAACGAGCATTCCATGGGTTCAGTGTTATCTGGTACATTAGAAATATCATATGGCATTAAAGGATAACCCTTTGTACCTACGTTTTCTGTAGCAGCTGTCCTGCCGAGCTCACTCTGGTTAATCACGTCAGCTACGTGACTGCTTCCTGGCTTTAGGCTAAAACACTGCTGGGTATTACCGTATACTCTGGATAATGGCTTGTAAGAGCACTCCTCCTGTGTAAAGCTATGAGGTAACTGCCCATAAACACTGGTATTAGAGTCAAACAGCTTGTATCCTGTCTTGAATGGGTTAAAGGCTAATTCCTCTGATACAGCTGTGGGAGTTTTCAATGCTGACAACGGCACTCGAGAGAAGTCTGAGCATTTAAAGTTGCTAGCAGAATTATAAGGTAAGAGACCTTCCTTTCTCTTGTAACTGCCCGTACAAGGAAAGAAGTTGTTTCCTTTTCCCTTTATCTCTGCTCTAGGCTGGCTTCTTCTATTAATCCTGGACTTAGCCCATTCGGGTGTAAAACAGTCCTGTTCCACTTTGAATGCCTTGCTTCCTGCAACAGGATTCCTCCCTCTTCTCTTCTGGCTTTCACACACACACTCTGTGTTCAACAGCTGATCTCCACACGTACTCACATAGTCCCGAGACTCATTCAAGCTGTCCTTTGGTATATGTTGCTGACACTCTCTCTCATTTCCTTCCTTCCACCAACTTTGGTCCTGGAGATGAGATTGGCTTATAGTGTTTCTTTCTCTTTCCCTCCGTTCCCACGACTGAGGTTGTTGCTTCCCCCTCTGTCCGTGCTCACTCTCCCTCACTGCTTGTGAGTGTGCCTTATGTATCTGTCCCCGGGTTCCACCCCTTCTCAGCTGATCCCTATCAGGTAAATCAACCTCCATTCTCATGCTGGCTGGGTGTGTCTTTTTACCCTTTTTCCACGTGTGCTGTGGTTGCTCATAGTAACTATTTGACATGTTTTTGTTTACCTCATCAGGTTCTGCCTGATTTTCTCCGTTAATCTCCATTTCCTCTGGGTCCCCTGGGTTTACCTTGTGACACATTCCCCCCCTTAAAACATTACTTGCTGCCGCCTTTTTAGGTGGCCAGCATGTAATTCCATTCCTAATTCTACATTGCTGTTCACAAAAGGCAAAATGTGCTGTGGCTGACCTTTCTCTCCAGGGTTTCAATACATTTATATGGTATACCTGTCTACGACCTTTATCGTTTTCAATGAGATAGGATACAAATCCTACCTTTTTTATCACTGTGCCAGGCCCCTTCCAGTGAGTCTCAAACTTGGGACCAGGGTCTGCCACTTGAATTAAAACCTTATACCCTGCTGCCAGCTCTCTAGCCTGCGTACCTTTATCATAGTAAAATTTTTGTCTTTTCTTACTCTGATTCAAATTCTCCCTTGAGGCTTGGGAAGTCTTTTCCAGGCGAGTCCTTAGTTCTTTTAAGAACTGCGGGATGCCGATTTCAGGTATCTTGGGTTCTACCCATTCTTCACGCAGAATGTCTAGTATCCCCCTAGGTGTCCTCCCAAATAAAAGCTCAAACGGTGACACTCCCAAGGAGGTTTGGACCCGTTCCCGACAAGCGTATAATACAAACGGAAGGAGCGTATCCCATTCCGCCATCTCCCCCCTCCTTAATCCTCTTCTCAGTAGGTGTTTAATTGACTGGTTAGTCCTCTCCACTAACCCATTGGTCTGAGGGTGATACGCCGCTGTTTTTATATGGCGTATTCCGAACGCCTCCCAGACCTTGGCAAGGTATTTGGAAACAAAATTACTGCCCTGATCTGTAAGTATTTCCTGAGGAAATCCCACCTCACAAAACAATTTTATCAGTTCTTGTGATATTATTTTGGCGAAATGTTCCTGAGTGGAATGGCCCACGGGAACCGTGTTGCATAGTCCACAATGACTAGGAGGTATTGATAACCTCGGGGTGTTCTTATTAATGGGCCCACAATGTCTACTCCCATTCGGCGTATCGGTGCCGTGATGGTCGGCAACGGTATCAAGGGTACGGCCTTGGGTCTTACTACAGAAACCCTTTGGCAGGTAGGGCACGAATCACAATACCGTTTTGTTTCTTGGTATACCCCTGGCCAATAGAAACGTGCCAAAATTTGGTCAAGCGTTCCTTGAACGCCTTTGTGGCTACCTACTGGGTGGTCATGCGCTAAACGCAACACTACCGACTTGAAATTTACAGGTACCACCAGCTGTTTACGTATCGCATCTGTATATGGATCGAGACTCTCTCTATACAAGATTTCCCCATCTAGAAAGAACCGGGGTAACACTGTCCTTTCTTTTTGGGCCCACTCAAAAGCTCTTTTGAGTGCCAAATCCTCTCTTTGTTCTTTTGGGAAGGATGGGAATTTTTGTACCAGTGCGGCAGGCACCCACGGTAATCCCTCCCCCGTTTCCAATTCCCTTCTTCCCTGAGTTCTTTGACTCCTTTCATGGCGCTTTTTGGCCTTAGCCTTTTTCCCGCCCTCACTCGGACTCTGGACCAAGTCATCATGATGAGGAAGTGTATCTGTCCCTTCTTCTCCGGGAACTTCCACATCAACCTTCTCTTCCGGTTCAGCTTTTTTCCCTACCGGGGACTCCCTAGTTTCTACTTTACTAGTTTGAGATCGGGTAGAGACTAAACCCATCTTCAAACCCATCCCTTGTTTTAACCCCTTTTGGAAAAATGGCCAATCACGTCCTATAATTAAATTCTGCGGTAGTTCAGAGACGACTGCTACCTGTAATTTTTTTTCGATGCCCATTCCTTTGACATGCACCTGATATAGGGGATATGGAAACTGTGTCCCGTGTATACATTGTACCTGTACCTGTTCTTTTTCCTGATTCAATATATCAGGGTTAGACTGTTTTATGGTTTCCCAAAGTTTCCGTGAAACCAAACTTTGTTCAGCCCCTGAATCAAGAAAAGCCATAGTATTTATCCCCTCTATTTGAACTTGTAGAAAAATACCCTCTGGTGTTTGTTTTTCCACCCCTGTTACAAAGACCATCCTAACTTTACATTCCCTCCGAATGTGTCCAGGCTTTCCACATTTGTAACATTTCTTAATGTTTGTGGAGAAAACCTCTTTGGCCATATTACCACTAGGTGCCTTAATTCTTTCATACCTTTTCCATTCATCTGATTCATCCATACCTGCTACTTTTAAAAGGTTTTCCCTGGATGTATCAGTTCTCTTAGCTTCCCTGAATACTTCAGCCATCCTAGTTGCTTCCTCCGTATTGGAGCAATTCTGTAACGTAAGAAACGTTTTCATCTCTGGGGTTACTGCCAATAAGAACTGTTCTAGAATAATTTCATCTAGAATTGATTCTAGTGGTTTTCCCTCTGGATCTAACCATTTATAGGCAAGATTCCTAAGCCTTTGATACAATGCTTTCGGGGTTTCAGTTATATGCATGTGTGCCTCTCTAAACAATCGCCTATAATGCCTAGGTGAAAGGCCTAGTCTGTCTTTTACAGCCTTTTTAATTTCTACATAATTATTAGCCAGGCTGGCCGGCATAGCTTTAAATGCAGACAAAGCTTCACCGCTTAGGGTCATTGCAAACCGCATTGCCCATTGCTCAGATGGCCATTGAAGATTACTAGCAATCCTCTCAAAAGCTTCTATAAAATCATCCGGATTGTCCTCCGGTTTTAACTGTCCCAAAGACAAAGCAAAGTTAGTGTTCATCTCTACTTGCGGTATTGATGTAGTACGTGCCACTTCTTCACCAGTTTTTTTCAGCAGAGCGTCCACAGCTTCTAATAGCGGCCTTTGCTGCTCCCTCGCAGAAGCTATGTATTGCTCCTGTAAATGCTGCACCATTCGGGCTTGCTTGTCCCACTGTTCAGCTATCCACGACATCACGTCCTGTGGTTCCATCTTCTCCAGACGCTGTTCCTGTAAGAAAAAGAAAAGAGAAAGGCCCACCAAGTGCGGTATCTTTTATACAGGACTTTACTCTAAACTAGAGCGCCCCCTCTTTCCTCACAGGATATCCTATCCCAGTCTACACAGGCTACTATTACCTTAGTCTCCTGGCAGACTCAAGCATGTGAGAAAAGGGTCTTTTCCAGTCCTCTGGCCGACCTGCCAGCGAATATTCCACTGCACTTGTCTTGTGATGCCAATATTCTCCTTCCTTTAGGCAATGTCTTTTTGTTTCTTCTGTTCCAAAAATATTTTGCCTCCCCAAAAAAAATATCCTCACTCCTACGCCATTTTTATGTCACACCCTCATCGGGCCCCTCCGGTGGAGACTGGTATTATGGCTTAATACCTTTTCTTGGCTCTCTATATGTTATAGATAGCCCTGCCTGGCCCTCTGTGGGTGGTAGTTGTACCGTCTTCTTGTAATCACTCAAACACACAGTTCACACTTTAAATCAAGGGCTTTATTCCCCGTCCAATGAGGTATTCTTTTTCTTGAAGAACAAAATAATCAAAAGCCACTCTGGCAAATAACAGAAGCAAACATTGAACAAAAAGTGCTTTCCTCAGCTTTAACTTTTTAACAAAAGAAAAACAGTTCTCTTCATCCTTTTCTTTTGCTGATATAAATCAATCAGGATTCACTTTAAACCAAGCAACTTCTGTCAGTTACTGTGTTGCTGTTTAAACCCTCCTTGTACATGTATTTTCTTATCTCAATGAAAACTCTTCTTCTTCAGTTGTCACTAACGAGCATTCCATGGGTTCAGTGTTATCTGGTACATTAGAAATATCATATGGCATTAAAGGATAACCCTTTGTACCTACGTTTTCTGTAGCAGCTGTCCTGCCGAGCTCACTCTGGTTAATCACGTCAGCTACGTGACTGCTTCCTGGCTTTAGGCTAAAACACTGCTGGGTATTACCGTATACTCTGGATAATGGCTTGTAAGAGCACTCCTCCTGTGTAAAGCTATGAGGTAACTGCCCATAAACACTGGTATTAGAGTCAAACAGCTTGTATCCTGTCTTGAATGGGTTAAAGGCTAATTCCTCTGATACAGCTGTGGGAGTTTTCAATGCTGACAACGGCACTCGAGAGAAGTCTGAGCATTTAAAGTTGCTAGCAGAATTATAAGGTAAGAGACCTTCCTTTCTCTTGTAACTGCCCGTACAAGGAAAGAAGTTGTTTCCTTTTCCCTTTATCTCTGCTCTAGGCTGGCTTCTTCTATTAATCCTGGACTTAGCCCATTCGGGTGTAAAACAGTCCTGTTCCACTTTGAATGCCTTGCTTCCTGCAACAGGATTCCTCCCTCTTCTCTTCTGGCTTTCACACACACACTCTGTGTTCAACAGCTGATCTCCACACGTACTCACATAGTCCCGAGACTCATTCAAGCTGTCCTTTGGTATATGTTGCTGACACTCTCTCTCATTTCCTTCCTTCCACCAACTTTGGTCCTGGAGATGAGATTGGCTTATAGTGTTTCTTTCTCTTTCCCTCCGTTCCCACGACTGAGGTTGTTGCTTCCCCCTCTGTCCGTGCTCACTCTCCCTCACTGCTTGTGAGTGTGCCTTATGTATCTGTCCCCGGGTTCCACCCCTTCTCAGCTGATCCCTATCAGGTAAATCAACCTCCATTCTCATGCTGGCTGGGTGTGTCTTTTTACCCTTTTTCCACGTGTGCTGTGGTTGCTCATAGTAACTATTTGACATGTTTTTGTTTACCTCATCAGGTTCTGCCTGATTTTCTCCGTTAATCTCCATTTCCTCTGGGTCCCCTGGGTTTACCTTGTGACAATATCTATATATCTACTGTATATAAAAAGGGAGTGATAAAGAACTGTGAAAAAAAATATTGATACCTTATTGTTCCCTTTCTGATGGTCCTTAAATAATTTTCTATGCCCATTGGTTGAGGGCTATAGGACCAGAGATTCAAAGGCATCTACACGGTTTAAAAACCTTTAAACCTTGTAAATGCTGCTACAGAGGAATATTCATTGGCTGTTAGTGCTGATGAATATCCACTGGTTCCACTGCTACACGCCTTGATGCTATCCGTGTAGAATCGGGGCGTGTCATGGGCATTCCAGGGTGGACAGAAGTGGCACCCTTTGCTAATTGGGCACCGGAGTTATTGAACCACTGACCAGTTAGCGACCTATGGGTAAAGATAGGTGTGGGAAAAGCTGGCCTATCTTTACCCATGGGAACTAACTGGTCAGCGGCTCAATATCACCACTGCTCAGTTAGCTTCTGCGCCATGTGGCAGAACCGGATATTCAATTCTGGTGGCCGGATAAGACCCCAGATTGAATATCCGGGGTTAAAGTTCAGCGGCTACGGCTATGGCTATGTACCTTACAGGCGCATAGCCGTCACAACCAATGTTCCCTCTAATTTTCTGTAGGCTGTGTGCGCATAAAATATCAGCTGTGTGCAGCTTTTGAAGGAAGGTTAAATTTTTGTGCGCCACATAGCGACACTCGGAGTTATATACTTTAAAATTTGACTACACATCAGAATACAGTATGTAACACCACATTGATTGCACTAGAAAACATTGTAGAACTTGTGAAAACCGTAAATACATAACAACTTTTACATTTTAAGACATCTGTGTTGTTTTCTATCAGAATCAGAACCGTAATTTTTGTGCGCTCTGTTGTAAAGTATGTGCGCTCGCTCGGCGAGGTGAGTGCGTGCTGTCAGACGGCTGCCTGGGTGAGAATTTTCACAGTCTTGGCAAGTGCATATATCTATATGATTTGCAAGGTATTGTGGGCAATGTAGTTCATTCACACCAGACACAGCTGCTGACAATAATTTAGTTGTGCTCTTGGGTAAAGCCAATAAGATATTTATTTATGGGGTTATTTCTCCCAACACAGATATGCTTGGTAGCACATAAATTAGGTTACTTGCTTTCAGTGTTAACTTGGAAAAACAAAGTCAAAATCAGGAAAACAACAAATGAAAAGCCACAAAGCAAGAAACAAACTGTTCTTTTCAGGTTAACTTCTGATTACTTCCCACATAGATACAGAAGTGATTCTCTCCTAGCTCACAAGCAATTAGGTAAGGCTTAATTGCTAGTAGTCACCAGCTGAAACCCCTTAGCTGGCTTGCCTTCCACTGTGTGGGTCAAATCCTGCTTCAGGAGCTTTTCTGAGTAGATTAAAGAACAAATTTCTATTTCTTTGTGATGGTTGCTGTACTTTATAACAGAAAGTTACCAACGGAGTTTAGATAGAGAGCAGTCCATATAAACAGGATCCTCATCTGCTATTATTCCCCCTTGTTCAACAAGCATGGGTTCAATATCATGGATTGGCACAGATGAATCTCTCAATGGAACATTTTCAGGAGAATACTTGTTTCCCTGCTGTCTTTCAAGGTTATAGCTAGGGCATAGATCAGTGTTCATACCTGAGCTTCCATTGCTGCTAGAGTTCCTCTTTATATAGCCTGGCCAGTATGTAGTCCAGTTCTTATGTCCAGCCTTCCAATCCAGATCCCTGGACACTGGATCTCTCTTCACATACCTTCTGGCACAGGTCTTAGGGTCCCTTCCACGTGCAGCCGTCTCCGTCACAGGTAGCCTCTGGTGATTCCTAGCTCTGCAGCACCATTCCTCTGGCTTTCCCCAGTCCAATGGTGTATGCTGGCCCTTGGAATACCTCCCAGTATACGTACTGCTTTGGACTCTTCTAGACCTCTCAAAGGCTTTTCTCTTCCTTCTTCCAAAGGGTCTCTTTCCCTCTCTGTCCGTCCGGTTTGGCTTCTGCTTCTGATGATCCTTCAGATGAAACTGATGATCAAACTCAAGCTGATTCTCAGGATACTGAGGACAATTCTCTGGATATCCAAGGTGATCATGAAGATGGTCCTCTGTAGAATAAACTCTACTCTTATTCTGCTTAGATGAGTGATCCTCCCTAACACAGCGCAGCTGTGCTGAATCAGGCCCTGCCCTTTGAGATGAGTGCTTAGGGATTGCCTCATAGCCCTCCTGATTGAACACACGTTTCCCCACTTCAGCTCCTCTAATGGCTGCTGGAAACCTGGTGCATTCTGGGACTGGTAGTTTTTTATGGGAAAATTCTGTTTTCTTATTTCTACCAGAACTGACAGGTTGCTTGTTCAGAGTCACTTCACCTTTTCTATAGCCCCTTCCTGAGCTATGATAAGCTTCCTTATCACAGCGCGCACAGCTTAGAGGGAACAGTGGTCACAACTCAATATCGGGCCTGTAGTTCTTATCTAAGGAACATAGAAACTGTCAGCGTTCTGGAGAACTGACAGAAGGCAATGCTGTTGTATGACATATTCTAATTAGAAGTCACGTGTACTCCGGCTTAGATCTGTGTGTAAGCTGGTGAGTCACTGACCAAGCGCAGGTATAATAACCTCCTAATTAGAATACAGTTGGGGCTTACCCCTAGGAAGAGGGCACATAAGCTAAAGGGAAGTATTCTATTAGAGAAATGTTTCAGCCTGTCTGGAAAATGTGTTGTAGAAGATAATTATATTTGTTGTAGAAGCTGAAAGTGTGCTGAGGTTTGCTGAATTAGAACCACAAGCTGAGGTTGCCATTAAAGCTAAAGGCTGCGTCCCAGACATGAATATACAAGACAAAATTACCAACACCAAACATATAGGAGACCAGAAAGGCCAATAAAAATCACATCCTCCCCTACTCTGCTTCAACAGCACCCAAATAAACAAACTAATACCATGCTGAGATGTGCTCTTGTCAATTCCCATTCCATCTAGAACAAATTCCATGTCATCAACAACTACATCGAGGAAAACAACATAGCCCGATTCCATCCTGGATGTCTCAGTCCTCTGTGTGCCCGGTTGGAACTGGACGCACAGAGTTAGACACAGAGTTAGACGCACATTTAGCCCCGTGGGATCAGAATCACATCCAGGCCTGTACGTGCAGGCCAGGACCCCGATTCCGGTTGGCCTGCACGTACAGGCCTAGCGCGGCTAACTCAGTCAAGGCTCCTGAATGGAGCTGCACTGCTATGGCTCCATTCAGGAACCACGATCCCTGGCCGCTGACAAACCTTTTCATTCCCCGCAGTCTGACCCCTGATCTGGCCTCCCAAGGCCAGGGTCAGACTGCGGGGAATCTCCTGAACGCCTCCTGTCTTTGATGCACCCCAGGCCTGCCAGGACCACCTGTCTAGAGGAACTTATTCTACCTCAGAGGTGGAATAAGTTCCCCATTCAGTCAGCCAGCCCTGGACATACAGGGCTGACATTGGAATTGGCCCTGTATGTCCGGGGCCATGTGAGAATAAAGGAAGAGGTGTACTTAATTTTAAAAGAGAAAGGAAAAGCTAAATATATGCCAGAAAAACCCCTGACAAAGTGTGACGAAACACGGCCTGTGTCGGGTCGGCATTTGTGTATTAAAGGGTTTTTTTTTCACCACACCACGCCTTTGGACTGGTTTCCTGCTTTTTGCGTGGTACTTGCTTGTGTAGTGTTGTGTCCGGGGCCATGGACCACCCACTGCCTGTGCTAACTCTGCCCCTTTCCCGCCCCATCTATCCTCTCCTTACAACATATGGGAAGTTAGTCAGGGTCGGCAAAGGGGCCAAATAGCAAGGCTATTCGCGGCTCGGAATGACCTCTAATATGTGTAACAGAAATATGGCTAATGGACACAGACCAAGTTATCATCAACCAAATTGAATCTCACTCTTATACCACCTACAACTGCACAAGATTTCCAAGAAGGGGCGGGGGTGTATTCATAATCACAAGGAAACTACTAGGTTTTCAACCACTATCGTCACTCTCCACAAATGGATGTAATATGATAACAATCTCTAACAAACTCATATCTATCTGCCTAGTATATAGAGCGGCAAGCTGCCTAGATGAAGACCTCTCACTCATCCTAGAACAAATTTGCAAGTATTCAGAAAACAAAAAGTCACTTATACTGCTAGGGAACCTCAACATCCTATCCATACCAAGTAAGGATGCACAGGTATTTCAACAAGAAATGGAAGATCTGCAATACACCCAAATAATCCATGGCCCAATACATAGCAAAGAGCAACACTGGACCTCATGTATATCCCTAATACACTACTTAACCAAAACACCCATCCACCCTTTCCAACTTCAACACCAGTACCTTGGTCAGAGCATCATATGCTCAACGTTATGCTAATGATCCCATCAAAGATTGATACAATCAGAAGAATAATGAAGGAATGGAGGAGATTCACTCATTTCAACAATGACACATTCATGAAGGATGTACTTCCAAACCTACTATACACTGCAACAAACCTTGAAGACATAATTGATAAATGGAACTCTACACTTAAGAAAGCTTCAGCATCACCAGTCAAGAACCTGAGCAATCACAAATATCAGGCAGCGCCAGGTATTCAAAGGAGATTAACATGAAAAGATCCCTACGGGAATTGAAAGAAAATGGAGATGGACCAAGGCACAGGCAGACCTTCGGAAGTACACTACAAAGCTTCACGAATATCAACATCAAATCAATGCAAGCAAAAAGCAATATCATACAAATCTCCTCTTGAGATCACTAAATAAACAAAGAGAACTGTTTGATATCTCATGTTCTCTAACCAAGGAAAATCTATGGCGAGATGATACCGGATAACTTCACCCGCAAACCATGGCTGACTTTCTGGAAGGAAAACTACAACCTACCACCTCACAGCTACCATCCCAACAGAAAGAAGATAACTCCAGATAAGATTCCCCTGAACATTGGAGCTCCTTCTATACACCCATATTTGACCAGTTACAAAACATAGTATCCAAAACCACCACAACCTCCCTCTTAGATTCTTGCCACGTCTCCTGGATGAAGCTGACAGTAAAACAATTAATCCCTACCCTACACTACATCATGCAGCTCTCACTTACACAGGATATCATGCCCCCTAGCCTCAAACAAACAATTGTGAGACCAATATTTAAAAAGCAAACACTGGACCCAACAGATCCCAGCTCATACAGATCTATCTCAAGTCTCCCATTTTTAACGAAGATGATAGAAAAAGTAGTATTAATTCAACTGCAGGAACATATTGTGGTAAGGAGAGTGCAGCCCAGCCAGGAAAAAGTGAAGAGAAGAATAATTTTTCCTCTTTGCGGGGGATGGGTACTGTGACCCCGCTCTCCTTCCTCCTTCCTTCTCCTTTCCCGTTCTCCTCCTCTTTCTGCTTCCTCCTCTTCTTTCTGCTTTCCCTCCTCTCCTTTCCTTGAATCTACTACTTCCTGGTTATGAGGACTGAGTTGTCCAATCGGGCGTAAGTCCACCCCTTTCCCTGATAGGATAGCTCTCCTGGTTAGCCTGGGGCTAGGGTGGGGCTCCCTTTCTACTCTTTCGTGTAGTGAAGCTTTGTGTGCTGAGGTTTTAACCCCTTCCTGCCCTGTATTTCTGGCAGGTTCAGAGGACAAAGAGTATTTAAAACCCTTTTTCTTACTCTCTCTAAAGCCTCTGCCTTGTCACAGTACACAGGATCACATAGTCCACAGCAGAAGCCCGGAGAGAAACCTAGAGGGCAGACCTAGTTGTAAGCCACGCCCACACTCCAGGTCAACCTTAGATAGGAGTGGGAGGTACAGATGGGCAGGGCCAGGAAGGGAGTTGCCCTGCTCAATGTTTAAATTGGAGCAAACAAACACCAGAGATAGACACGGTTGGAGATACAGGGGGAGACACGGTTGGAGACACAGGGGGAGACACGGTTGGAGACACAGGGCGAGACACGGTTGGAGACACAGTTGCAGTTGCAGTGGCAGTTGCTGTCGGAGTTGCAGTCCAGGTCCAAGTGGGAGTTGCAGCTCAGGTTCCAGTCCACATTCCAGAAGGTCCAGAGAGAACAACCCTGTAGCCAAAGGACAAAGGAGCTTTGCAGCCAAAGGGAGCAGCAGAGAAAGGAACAGCTATAAAGGCAGCCAAAGAAGGTACAAAGGAAGCCACAATAGTCAGCACAGTAGCCACAGAGGACATAGGGAAGGTTCTTGGGAGAGAACCACCTACCCTGGCAAGAGAGCGGGAAAGTTTTACCAAAAGTCTCTGCCCTACTCTGAGGCAGAGGGAGTCCTGACTGGCCGAAGTTCCAACCAAGAGAATACTGCACCAAGACCCCAAGGTAGGAGAGGGGAGGCAGTAAGGCCTTCAAAGTGTGTTTCCTGTTCTGACTCTGATGAAACTGTTGTACCCCAGATAACACAGCGTAGAAAGAAATGTTTCACCAGGAAGGTTAAACAAGAACACCTCATAGGAGACCTGCCCAGAGAAGGGAGGGCAAGAAAGTGGGAGAGGTTGTTTGACCTGTTGAAAACTTTAAAACAGAAAGTTCCTGAGCGTTTCCAAACAGAACCCTGCTACAGCTCAGCTGAGAGCATGGAGGTTGAAGCTAAAGAGGGTGATGTAACTTCCAGTGTTTCAGAGATGGAATGTGATGCATGCACTAAGGTGAATTAGTGTAAGCCAGAAACAGTTGAACAGCTGAAACTGTTGGTGTTTGCAACGGCCTTGAATAAGCTGACAGCCTGTTTGAAGAGTTTTAAAAAGAAGGGCATATTCCTTCATGTGCAGAAACGTTAAACAGTAAAAGACTGGGGCAGAAGCTTGCAATGTTCCCTCTAATTTTCTGTAGGCCGTGTGCGCATAAAATATCAGCTGTGCAGCTTTTGAAGGAAGGTTAAATTTTTGTGCGCCACATAACGACACTCGGAGTTATATACTTTAAAATTTGACTACACGTCAGAATACAGTATGTACACCACATTGATTGCACTAGAAAATATTGTAGAACTTGTGAAAACCGTAAATACACAAGAACTTTTAAATTTTAAGACATCGGTGTTGTTTTCTATCAGAATCAGAACCGTAATTTTTGTGCGCTCTTTTGTAAAGTATGTGCGCTCGCTCGGCAAGGTGTGTGCGCGCGCACATGCGCACAGCTTAGAGGGAACAGTGGAAGCTTGTATGGTTGAATTCGCTGTTACTCTGTTTTGGACATTTGTTTATGGGAGAAGTTATCCGTTATTTTTCTTTTGTCTGGAGAATAAATGTGCTTGAAGAATTTGTATCCACTTACCAGCAAGGAAGCTGAATAAATTCCTGTGCGCTTTTGATAAACCACTTGGCTCATTATTCCTCACACAACTACAAGCTTAGGAAAAGATAAGAGGTGGCTACCCGTCCCTACTAGGCAGCCGCCTGGTAGGGGCTCGAGCGCCACAGGTGGCGTAGTTCTTTGGATACAGCATTCCAGCGGTCAAGCGGTTCCAAGCCATACCTCTGGACAGGAAAGATCCAGGAAGGACGCTGACCGACCAAGGAAGGCGGAGGAAAATCCGGACTGGAATCGGATCGGGAGCAATGTGACTGGTGGTAAAGATGAGACCTGCATCAGAATCAGGTAACCCGTAGGCTAGAAGGGGTAGGCCTGGATTCTGGTGTAAGGGGGGCCACCAGGTACTCACTAGAAGTGGGAGTGGAAAAAAAAAAAAAGAAAAAAAAAAAAGTGCTGCACTTTGTGTGTGTTTTTCTGTGTTTGTGTTGCAGAGACCGCAGTCCGAGATGGAGACGGCAGATGTGTTGTCGTGGGTGGCAGACCAGTTCGCCAAGCAGAGGGAGATGGCAGCAGTGAGCCAGGAACAAGCAGCTGCCATGCTTCGGGCTCAGCAGCAACCCCTGCTGGAGATGATGGCAAGGTGGATCCGGACCCAGGAGGAGGCAATCAAGGCAGCACAGACTGTTCCAAAGACACAGCCTGTTGGTACAGGTTGGGAAGGACTGGGTTTTGCACCTTTCTCATGTGGACGCCTAACTAAGGAGGATAACCTTGATGACCACATAGAGGCCTTTGAGAGGATAGCTGTGTTGGCTCAGTGGCCAAAAGAGCAATTAGCTATGAGATTTGCTACTACCCTTAGCGGTGAGGCGCTAGCAGCCTATAGGGAAATGCCAGTAGCATTGATTAATGAGTATGAGCATGTGAAGAAGGCCATAAAGGATCGAGTGGGGTTAAGTCCCTCGGTCTATAGAAGGTCTCTAAGAGCATGTATACTGAAAGAGGGTGAAACACCCCAGGCTTTGTATCATAGGATAAGGAGCTTGGTCTGTAAGTGGCTGGTACCTGAAAAGAGTAATGTAGATTCCATTATTGATATGATAATACTGGAACAGTTTACTGAAGCTGTCCCTACAGAGATGCAAAGTTTTCTAATAATGCAAAACTGTAAAAACACCCAAGAAGCCATTGCGTTGGCAGAGTGCTTTCTGGAGGCCCAGAAATTGAGCCTAAAGAAAGAGGGCGTTTTTCGGAGGACAAGAATACAGGAAAAGAATTCAGCCTTTATTAGACACCAGGCGGATAGAAAAGATAAACCCCTAGAGGAAAGATTTAACCTGCAGAGAAAATGTTTTTCCTGTGGTGAGCCAGGTCATCTCAAGAAAAACTGCAAAACAAAGAAGGCTTTTGTAACAACAGATCCCAAAGAGATAGATGAGGGATTCCTCCTATCGGTAGAGGTGGAAGGGATACCAACAGAGGCACTTCTGGATTCAGGGGCTAGTCAGTCCATGATTTCTAACAAATTATGGAAAGAGATAGAAGCCCAGAGGCAGTACACCCAAGAGTCCCCAAGGGGGCACGTTAAAATTAGATGTGTTCATGGGGCTACCTCCACCTACCAACTCCAAAAGGTTAAGATAAAGGGTTTAGGTAGTGGAGGGGCGGTAGCCGTGGCAGTAATACCTAGACTCCCTCATGATATAATACTGGGACGTGATTGGTCCCAGTTTAGGAAAGGGGTGGAGAAAGAGCTGAAAGGGAAGGTCAGCCTGGTAACCACACGTACCCCCACAAATCCTTCAGGGGAAGGTAAAAGCGCGAAAGCTGTCCGTCCCAGAGGGGGTACGGGAGGAATAATGCCCGCTCCCCTATTTGGGAAAAGAGTAGACGCGGGAAGGTCCGCGGTCACTCAGAGGGATATACGGGCGCCAAAACAGAAGTTTGTTATCAGGTTCTGTAGGATTACCCCTGAAGCTAGGATTCCTAAGCGAGCCACTGAACAAGCTGCTGGTCTGGATCTATATAGCGCCGTGGAGGTAGTTATACCTAAGCAGGGGAAGGCCATAGTGAACACCGGACTCAAGGTGGGGATACCACCTGGGTGTTATGGAAGGATCACGCCCAGATCTGGCCTCGCCCTTAAAAATTTTATAGACATAGGCGCAGGGGTCGTAGATCCAGATTACAGAGCGGAACTGAAAATCCTCTTGTTTAACTTTTCTCAAGAGAACTTCAAGGTGAACATCGGAGACAGGGTGGCACAATTAATTTGTGAAAGGGTAGGCTTTCCACCCGTAGAAGAGGTGGATGAGCTCTCCTCCACTGCCCGGGACTCCAAGGGATTTGGTTCCACAGGGATAGCCGAAATAGAGGGGCTAACGGCCTGTGGGGTCAAAGAGGAAGAGGATGAATTAGGACCCCAACTTGCGAAAGGCGGGGCAGATCCTGCTTATAGGTTTGGGGAAAGACTCTCTTGGAGCCAGCAAAGTGAGTTGACCAGGGTATTAAAGGACTTCTCAGACGTCCTTACCCCAGTGCCAGGGGAAACAGAGCTGGTCGCACATGAGATCATGACACCGCACGGGGAAATAGTGCGCCAGCGACCTTATAGACTCCCAGAGGCAAAGCAAAGGGAGGTAGTGACCCAAATAAAGGAAATGTTGAAGATGGGCGTAATTGAAGTTTCTAAGAGCCCTTGGAACAATCCAGTAGTCTTGGTCCCTAAGCCCGACGGGTCTATGCGTTTCTGCATAGACTTCCGCAAGGTGAATGACATCTCACGTTTTGACACGTACCCTATGCCTCGGATTGAAGAGATCTTAGATAGGCTAGGGCAGGCCACTTATTTGACCACTTTGGATTTAACAAAGGGGTATTGGCAGATTCCCCTCACCAGGGAATCTAGGCCAAAAACGGCATTCAGCTCCCCAATAGGGCTCTTTCAGTTTCGCCGGATGCCTTTTGGGCTCCACGGAGCCGCCGCAACCTGTCAACGGCTGGTTGACATGGTCCTGCGCCCACACCAGCGATACGCAGCGGCCTATATGGACGATATCGTTGTCCATAGTTCACGTTGGAATGAACATCTGGTCCAGGTTAAGGCAGTGTTGGGGGCATTGGGGCAGGCGGGTCTTACCTTAAATCCCGCTAAGTGTGTGTTTGGGGCCTCGGAGGTGAAGTACCTGGGTCACCTGGTAGGCCAAGGGCATATTCCTTCATGTGCAGAAACGTTAAACAGTAAAAGACTGGGGCAGAAGCTTGTATGGTTAAATTCGCTGTTACTCTGTTTTGGACATTTGTTTATGGGAGAAGTTATCCGTTATTTTTCTTTTGTCTGGAGAATAAATGTGCTTGAAGAATTTGTATCCACTTACCAGCAAGGAAGCTGAATAAATTCCTGTGCGCTTTTGATAAACCACTTGGCTCATTATTCCTCACACAACTACAAGCTTAGGAAAAGATAAGAGGTGGCTACCCGTCCCTACTAGGCAGCCGCCTGGTAGGGGCTCGAGCGCCACAATATAGATCTTTATGTCCCACTTGACTCCCACCAATATGGGTTCAAACCAAACCATAGCATGGAAACTCTGTTTACCTCCCTACTGGATAATATTATAACCACCACAGATGACGCAATATCAAAGTGGCATTTGACTCTATAGTATACTCAACATTACTGAAACGCCTAAAGGACATGGGCCTAAATAGAATTATTCTTCAATGGTTCTCCTCATACCTCAATCACCACCAAATATAAGTAAAATCTGGTCCCAACCACTCAAGGATAATCGACCAGCCACCAGGGATACCTCAGGGATCAGTGCTTTCTGCTGTTCTATTCAATATATACCTACAATCCTTATATAACATAATAAAAGGCCACAACATCGAATATAGAATTTATGCAGATGACATTATGATTTTTGCCCCATTTCACTCTGCCCAACCTAACTACTCCAGGATGATATCATGTTTGAAAGCAATGACTACCTGGCTATGAAAAAAAACCCTCCACAAACTATAGCAAATCAGAAACACTCACCATAACCCAAAATAACTCATTCACATTTCCAAGCAAACTTAAAATATACCAAAATGACATAGAAGTCAAACAGGAAGTAAAGTATCTTGGAGTCACACTGGGCAGGAACTTAAATTTCCAAACACACATAGGCAAAGCAGCAAGATCAGCTTACTATAAACTCCGAATAATATAAAAACTTCAACCACTCCTGGATGAGAAGAGCTTCCGCACAATCTACCAGGCCATTATCCTGCTGATTCTGGACTACTGCAACTCCAACTATCAAGACTTCCCAAAACATAGCACCCACCCGCTACAACTAATACAAATCACAGTGGCAAGAATAATATCTGGTATACCAAAGGATGCCCACATAACTCCAACTTTAAAACAGTTGCACTGGCTCCCAATCCTACAAAGAGCTAAATTCAAATCACTCACTATCATCTTTAGGATAATCCATCAGATGGCACCAGTCACCCTTCAACTACTGCTAGAAACCGATAAGCGTCCACCAGAAACCTACTGCTCATACCAAAGGCAAGACTAAAGCAAAACAACTAACCTGCAACAGAGTGGCCCCCCCCCATGCACAAACGCTTTGGAACTCCTTATCGGAAAACATAAGAGCCATCTCCAGGATGTCCGCAAAGTGATAAAAACATTCCTATTCATGGAATACTACGCCAACATGATCTGAGGAACACCTTCTAGTCCTACTTACACTCCTAGTCCCAACCACATCACATTCCCTGCCCTTACCCCTCCAATTGTCTGACATAACCCTATAATGTAACCTTAAGGGTCTAATGGATCATTGTATAACACTACTGTATAATAGTTCTTATATGTTATATGTATATTTTCTCCAAGTTAATTGCCCCTGTTCATTGTAAAATTGCTGGAAACTGCCCTAAATGGAGGATAGGGCGATATTAAAAAACCCTGTTAAATAAATAAATAAACATGCATCAATTGTTTATGCCATCAAAAAGAAGAAAGACTAGGGGACACGCAATGAAGCTACAATGTAACCCATTTAAGACTAATAAGAGAAAATATTTTTCCACTCAACATGTATCTGGAATTTGTTACTGGAGGGTGTAGTAAAAGCTGTTAGTATAGCTGGGTTTAAAAAAGGTTTGGACAAGTTCCTAGAGGAAAGGTCCATAAACCATTATTAAAGAGGACCCAGGAAATCCACTATTTGTCCCAGGGATAGCATTGTGGAATCTGTGTGCCTTTTTTGAAACCTGCTAGCTACTTGTGACCTGGCTTGGCCACTGTTGGAAACAGGATACTGGGCTTGATGACTTTGGTTTGACCCAGTATGGCATTTCTTATGCTCTTATGTCGTTGACTTGGAGAACAGAGTGAGATGCTCTAACATATGTATTATGGGTGTCCCAGAAGTCGGTGATAGCCAGGGCATGGAGAACTTTGTGGAGCAACTGCTGAAGGACTTGTTTACTGACCCAGTGCTTCTAGAGTAGGTTGTGGTGGAACGGGTACACCAGGTTCCTGGGGAACTCCCTAATCCAGGGGTGCATCCTTGTCCAATATAAGCTAAGATATTGAACTACTGTCACAGAGATTGGATTCTCAAGCAAACCTGGAAAGCAGGAGCTATTGCTTATAAAGATTGTAAAATGTGGATCTTCCCAGATTTATTTATTTTATTTATTTTTATTTTGTTTGTTTTTTCTATACCGTGCTATTACAGATCAGTGCGGTTTACATAAAACATATGAATGAGGTTTACATATAACTTTTGAACATGGTTTACATCTAACATATGAACTGGTTTACATCAAAGAGGTTACTTATAACAAATTTGCAGCAGGTTGGTACACCTAGGAACATTCTTACATTACAGGAACATATTTACATTATTTACATTAAAAGAGGATTAAATTGGCATCGGCTGTTCAGCTGTTTGTATGACTGATCTAGGGTGGTTGGTTATAAGTCAGTTGGAAGAGGTAAGTTTTGAAGGCCTTCCTAAAAGAAATAAGATCTGGGATGGCGCGTATAATTGGGGGTAGTGCGTTCCATTGAGTTGGCGCAAATAGAGAGAAAGCATGATTCCTAGGTGATTGGCTACAGGTTCTTACTGTTGAAGGGGTCATGAGAGAGTTTATCATGCATGTTCTTCTGGTCCTGGTCTCCGGCGTTCGTTGTATAAGTTCTGAGAGCGAGGTTGCCGATATTCTATGCAGGGTCTTGAAAGTGAGTAGCAGTGCTTTGTAAGTCAGGCGACTTGCTATGGAGAGCCAATGAAGCTGCATCAGTAGAGGAGTGATATGGTTGTATCTGGATGCAGACAGGATTGTGCGGGCAGCTGTGTTCATGGCGAGTTGTAGTGGCTGGAGAGTGAGCTTCGACATACCATGAAAGATGATGTTGGAATAGTCCAGATGAGGGAGGATGAGAGCTTGAGCAGCCAAGCGGAAGTCTGAGGACTCGAGGAGAGGACATAGGTGTCAGAGGGTTCTCAGTTTATGGTAGACTGTTTTGGTGATATTTTGAATGTGGGTCTCCCAGCACAGATGTTGGTCGATTGTTATTCCCAGATAGCGGACTTCTTGTTTGGTTGTGAGGTTGAAGTCTTTCCCTTTGAGGGAGGGCGGTGGGATAAATGTGGGGTCTTTGGATATGAATAAGACCTCAGTCTTATTGGTGTTGACAATCAGGTTGTGTGCCATGAGCCAATCTGAGACTGTGTTGAAACATTCAACTATGGACGAGTAGTCCAGCTTGTCAATGAGAAATGGAGTGTACAGTAACACATCATCAGCGTAGATGTGGTAGAGTATGTTGAATGATTGAATGATACAGTAGAACATATTGGTTGCATGTAGATGTTAAAGAGTAGGGCTGAGAGGAAAGATCCTTGGGAAACCCCTTGTGTTTGTTGGAAAGGCCTGGATGTATAGTTATCTATGCAAACTTGTTGTCGGTCGGATAGATAGGATTTGAACTAGTCTAAGGCTAGGCTTCTTATGCCTTTTTGGTAGTTGGGTGAGCAGGAGGTTGTGGTTGACAGTGTCGAAAGCTGAGGCGATGTCCATAAATATGAGAATGAAGCCTTATTTTTTCTTATCAAGGCCTGTATGGAGTCTGTCGTGAGAAGGGTTTCAACCATGCTGTTGCTGAAATCCATGCTGTTGCTGGTCTAGGGGTGCGTAAGAGTCGATGTGGTCCTGGGTCTGTTGGTATATGATCTTTTCTATGATTTTGGTTAGGAAGGGGAGGCTTGAGATAGGTCTGTAGGATTTGATATCTGATGGGTTAAGTTTGTTATTCTTGATCAGAGGTCTGATAGAGGCAGTTTTCAAAGGGGGAGGAAGGATGCCTTCAGATAGTGATATGTTGGAGATTCTGGCTATGATTGGGCTGAGGTAGGTTTGTGTTTATTTGATCCAGAATGGTGGGCAAGGATCCATAGGGGAGGTCGTGGTGTTGATCCCACTGATGATTCTTTCTATTTGTTCAGGAGGGTATGGATAGAAGGATTCCAGGGTTGGCGAGGGAGTGCCGGGGGAGTTGTAGGGGTGCTTGGGTAGTTCATAATTCGCTGGGTTGGTTGATGGTGAGGTAGTTTTACTCTGAAAGTAGGTGGCAAAGTCATTTGGGCTTGGAGTGTTTATTGGTTGTTTTGTAGATGGATCTTTTCTGAGTGATTTGACTAGGTTGAAGAGTTTGCGAGGTTTGTTCAGAGAGCGCATGAGGGTGTTGGTGTGATGTTCCTTTCTCTTGTTGTTGATCATTCTTCAATGATGTTGTAGTTTGTTCAGGTAGGCATCTTTGTCACTATTCAGTTTGGAGCGTCGCCAGCGGCGTTCAAGCTTCCTGAGTTGTACTAGTGATTCGCGGAGGTCAGCGGTGAACCATACTGCTGTGTGGTTTTTGTGGGCAGGCTTTGAGGATGGTGGAAGGAGTGCAGCTCCGGAAAGGTGGTTGTTCCAGCTGTCTAGTAGATTATCCAAGTCATTAGTATCGGGGTTGAGGTGATGTAACGTGCTGCTGAGAAAGGTTTCCTTGTTGAAATGCCTGAATCGGAGGTGAGTGAGAGTGGTTGTTGTGGTAGATTGCTGTTCTTTACTATCATGTGGAATGTCAAAGAGGATGGCCTTGTGGTCGGACCATGGCACTGGGTGTACCTGCGGAGAGTACTGATTGCATAAGGTGTTGTGAGGTCATGGAGCAAAAATAAGGTCCAAGGTGTTGCCTCCAGTGTGGGTAGAAGTGTGAACGATTTGGTGGTAGCCTATTGTGGTCATTGCGTCTGGGAATGATGTGGAGTGTTTGACAGGGAGAGAGGGAAGATTAAAGTCACCAAGGATCCAGAGCTGTTTCCACTGGATATTGTAGTTGCATGCGTGATCAAGGATTGTGGCCAACTTGTTGGTAAATTGAAGAGGGTAGGCGGTATAGGAGACAGATTGTTAGGGTCTTGTTGGAGATTTTGATGATGTCTAAGTTGGTAGAGCTTTGTGTTAAAGTACAATGAAAATGAAGGTTGTTTCTGGCTATTATTAGGACCCCGCCTCCACGCCGGTTAGTTCTAGGGCAGCTGAAGAGGTTGTAACCAGGAGGTTTTAGCTGGTTGGTGATCACTGTATCTTTGTCTGTTAACCGTGTTTCTGTGACAAGGAGTAGGTCTAGATTCTGTTGGTTAATATAGTCAGTGAGGGCAGGCCATTTGGTAAGGATGGAACGAGCATTAATTAGCATGCTGCTAAGGTTTTCCTGGAGTGGAGTCTTGCGTCTCTTAGGCTTTTCTGGGGGCAAGCAGTTTATGTGAATCAAACGGTGATGGTTCGCTGCAAAAGGTGGTCTGCTATGGTGAGGGGGATTATTAGAACTTCTATGCCCCAGGGTTCTCACTGTAGGGATCAGGCCTTGGAGTTGTTGTAATGAATGTGCCCATGTTGTGAGCTGTGCTATCCAGAGGAGGAGTAGTAGTGCTTGGTGTCCTTCAATGGTGGTCGTAGGCCAAGATGATAGCTGGCGTGCTGAGGAGATGTGTGATCTGTGATATTGTAACCTTCTCCTTCTGCCCTCTTCTAATATTGGGTCATGTTATTTTCCCTTCTTTGAATAATTTGTAGTCTTCCCTGATTTGACCAAGAGATGAGAAAGAGTGCTGCACTTGCTGAGAGTTTCTGTTGTCCTTCCTCAGAGCTAGGGAGCCTTGTGATGTCTCTGGTCGCATTGAGTTGTGTAGTGCTGGTCCTGATTGACTTCGGGGGGCTTATCGGGGAGGAGCGATCCTTCCACTCGACTTCCTGGAGCTTGTTCAGGCTCCCAGTGGAGTCCTGTGCTGTTGCCGCTTCAAGCTAAGGGGCGCAGTGACTTAAATTGTGCAGCGCTGGTCCTTGTCACTGAATCAGGACAATTCACACGGTGTCTGCAGTGTGGTGGTGTCTCAGGTTCAGTGCCTAAGGGCCACGCCAAAGGGTCCTCTGGCGAGGCCCTCAGGTGCGGGTCCGCCTGCATGGGCGCACCAAGGGGCGCTTTTGTTTTTAAAGTTCCAGGCGGCAGCTGATTGGGCCTCAGGGAGCCGATAAGGGAGGAGCGCTTCTTCCTGCCCTACTCACCCGACGCTGCAATGGCTCCCGGGGCGGCTGATGGTGCTGTGCCGGTCTCTTCTTCGCACCAAGGGGCGCCTTTGTTTTTAAAGCTGCAGGCGGCAGCTGATTGCGCCTCGGGGAGGAGCGCTTCTTCCCGCTCTACTCACCCGACGCTGCAATGGCTCCCGGGGCGGCTGATGGTGCTGTGCCGGTCTCTTCTTTGCGCCAAGGGGCGCCTTTGTTTTTAAAGTTGCAGGTGGCAGCTGATTGGGCCTCGGGGAGCCAATCGGGGAGGAGCGCTTCTTCCCACTCTACTCACCCGACGCTGCAACGGCTCCCGGGGCGGCTGATGGTACAGCACAGACAAAAGTAGGCAAAGTTTCCAGGAGGTGAAAAGACGGCTGTATTTTCATAACATCCCCCAAGCCTTTCTTTATCTGGTTAAGCTTAGAATTATTTGGAATGGGGAACCAGTGTTCTTCTTGGATCCTAAGGAGGCTAAGAAGTTCTTAAGATGCACTTCATTGAAGACCCCCCCCCCCCCCATGCTGGAGATGCCGCAGTCTAGGTCCTGGAGTGTGGGTCTAGAGGGCCCCAAAATACAGGGCAAGGATAAAGAGTGGTGAAATCCAATAAAAGATTGTGGAGGCCTTCGCACAAAGTGACGGGGAGGAGAGGATACTAATTGAGGAGCTATGGAGTGAAATTTTGAACATTGCTAAGATGTTTGTGGAAGTTATTTTTGTCTTAGCTGAATTCTGTGGGGTGTGAGCAGGAGTTGGAGTGCATATGAGTGGTACCGGGTGGGGATGGGTGGGTGGGAAATGGACTCTATCACATTGATTGCTACATGAGCTAGAGTCCCTGGGCAGGGAGTGAGAGGAGATGCCAGTTGGGGGCAATAACAGCTTTTTATCCCCAGGTGGGATGCTAGGATGGCACTGGGGATTGTTTTGCAGTACTGAGGGAGTGCCCCCTGTAGGTAGCAAGGTTTGCTCCTTGGTCCCACCTGGAAGGTGTCCTCTTTGAGGTCTTAACCAGGCCCATGTTATTGTTGGTTTATGGTGTTTGGAGTCAACCGAGGCACTGTTTTTTTAAGGGGGAGAGCCTGGGGGGCAGAGTAGGGGTGGGGTATTGGGGGGGGGGGGGGAGCGTTGATTTTGTCAGGGTCATGGCTGTGCCTCATCTGGCTGTACATCTGTCAATGTTCAGGGCCTGCAGACCCCTTGCAGGAGGGAGCTGGTGCTATGGGAACTGGGCCATTTTACTTTGGATATATACTTGTTACAAGAGACACTTTTGACTGTCCAGGATATGGGAAATTGAGAGCTGTTTGGGTGAGGGAGGTGCTGCACTTGTCAGGAAGATCCATTAGTGCAGGTGTTATTATTCTGCTTTGGAAGGGTTTTTCTGTTAAGGTTCTAAATAGGTGTAGAGATGCACAGGGCAGGGTGTTGGGAATAGAACTGCAGTGCATGGAGTTGACATTTAGCTTCATTAATATCTATGCCCCTAATAAGGGTCAACTTCCTTTCCTGCAGGGAATATTTGCAAAAATGGAGGGGTGGTCTGCACTCCTGATGATATATGGAGGTGATTTTAATCTGATCCCTCAGAGTGCCATTGACAGATCGGCTGAAGGGGTGGAGTTGGGAGGCGGGGGGGGGGGGGAGGGGTGGCTCGTTGGGTTCCCTGGAGATAGTACATAATCTGATAGATATTTGGCAGATGAAGCAACTGGGCCTCCGGCAGCATACGTGTTATTCTTCGGTACAGAACTCATACTCAAGGCTTAATTTCTTTCTTCTGAATTGCTCCCTCTGTTCCTTGATGGTAGACTGTCATATTGGGAGTATATTGTGGATGGATCATGACCCGATCCATCTCTGGCTGGGATGTGGGCCATTAAAGGGGGGGATTCTAAGCCCTGGAGGCTCAACACATCTCTGCTGCTAGATGGAGTTGTGGTTGAGGAAGTGGAGGGGGTGATTAAGGAGCATATAAAGGAGAATGATACTGGGATGGTTTCTGTACCTATTACTTAGGATGCCTTGAAGGCGGTGGTCCAGGGATGTTTGAAAGAGATGGGCTCCAAGAAGAAAAGGGAATGCCTGCAACATTGGCGGGATTTTGAGCGAGAGGTCTAACGTTTGGAGTTGGAGCATATGAGGAAGCAAACCTTAAGAACATAAGAACATAAGATATGCCATACTGAGTCAGACCAAGGTTCATCAAGCCCAGTATCCTATTTCCAACAGTGGCCAATCTAGGTCATACGTACCTAGCAGTATCCCCAAAAGACACAGGTTCCACAATGCTTGTATTGGGTCAAGCATTGATATCCTGGGTCCCTTTTTAATAATGGTTTATGGACCTTTCCTCCAGGAACTTGTTCAAACCTTTTTTAAACCCAGCTACACTAACAGCTCTTACTACATACTCCGGTAACAAATTCCAGAGTTTGATTACACGTTGAGTTAAAAAATATTTTCTCTTATTTGTCTTAAATAGTTTACCCTGTAGCTTCATTACATGTCCCCTAGTCTTTCTATATTCTGATAGCGCAAACAATTGATCTACGTTTACCCGTTCCACTCCATTCATTAATTTATAGACCTCTATCATATCTCCCCTCAGCCGTCTCTTTTCCAGGTTAAAGAGCCCTAACCTTTGTAGCCTCTCTTCATAGGAGTAGCCTTCCATCCCCTTTACCATTTTGGTGGCTCTTCTCTGTACCTTTTCTAATAAAGCTATATCCTTTTTAAGATACGGCGACCAGAATTGCACACAATATTCAAGGTGCGGTTGTACCATGGAACGATACAGAGGCATTATAATATCCTTTGTTTTATTTTCCATTTCTTTCCTTATGATACCTAGCATTCTATTTGCTTTCTTGGCCGCCGCTGCACACTGGGCGGAGGGTTTTAACATGTTATCCACGATGACTCCTAAATCTTTTTCCTGGGTGGTGGTTCCCAATGTGGAACCTTGCATCGTGTAACCATATTTTGGGTTGTTGTTTCCTAGGTGCATAACTTTGCACGTGTCCACATTAAATTTCATCTGCCATTTGGATGCCCAGTCTTCCAATTTATCCAGATCCTCCTGACGTTTTCCACAGTTCTCTTGGGTTTTAACAACTTTAAACAGTTTTGTGTTGTCTGCAAATTTGATAACCTCAATAGTTATTCCCTTTTCCAGGTCTTTTATGAATATGTCAAAAAGTAGCGGACCCAGTACAGATCCCTGGGGTACTCCACTATTCACCTTTTTCCATTGGGAAAATTGGCCATTTAGCCCTACCCTCTGCTTTCTATCTTTTAACCAGTTCCCGATCCACAATAGTACACTGCCTCCTATCCCATGACTTTTTAGTTTTGCCAAAAGTCTCTGATGAGGGACCTTGTTAAAGGCTTTCTGAAAGTCGAGATACACTATATCAACTGACTCACTTTTGTCTACCTGTTTATTCACACCTTCAAAAAAACATATCAGATTAGTAAGACAAGATCTTCCTTGTCTAAAGCCATGTTGGCTGTCTCCCATTAGGCCATGACTATCTACATGCTGTGTAATTTTGTTCTTTATGATGGTTTCTACCATTTTCCCCGGTACTGACGTCAGGCTCACCGGTCTGTAATTTCCCGGATCACCCCTGGAACCCTTTTAAAAATTTGCTGTTACATTGGCGACCCTCCAATCTTCAGGTATTACAGATGATTTTAATGAAAGTTCACAGATTGCTAATAGCAGGTCTGCAATCTCATATCTCAGTTCTTTCAACACTCTTGGATGTATACCATCCGGTCCAGGTGATTTGCTACTATTCAGTTTATCAAATAGTTGTAATACATCTTCCCGGTGTAGCGATATTTCTCTCAATTCCTCTGCAGTATCACCTTTAAATACCACTTCAGTCTTGGGTAACATCCTTACATCTTCCTCAGTAAAGACCGAAGCAAAGAATTCATTCAGTCTCTCCGTTATAGCCTTGTCTCCTCTTACTGCCCCTTTTACCCCTCTATCATCTAATGGTCCAATTGACTCTCTCACAAGCCTTTTGCTACGAATGTACTTGAAAAAGTCTTTATTTCATGTTTTTGCTTCTGTAGCAAGTTCCTTCTCAAATTCTCACTTTGCCTGCCTTATCAATGCTTTGCATTTAATTTGCCAGTGCTTGTGCTGTTTCCAGTTTTCGTCATTTGGCTCTTTTTTCCATTTCCTGAAAGATGCTTTTTTGGCAGCAACAAGCTTTCTGACCTCACATTTAAACCATGCTGGCAGTTTTTTGGACTTTCTTCCACTTTTCTTAATACGTGGAATACAGCTGGTCTGGGCTTCCAGGATAGTATTTTTAAACAACACCCAAGCTTGATGTAAGTCTTTAACCTTTGCAACCACTCCTTTTAGTTTTTTCTTAACTATATTCCTCATTTTATCATAGTCTCCCTTTCAAAAGTTAAAAGGTAGTACTGTGGATTTCTTTACTATCCCTCCTCCACTAATTAAATCAAACATGATCATGCTATGATCACTATTGCCAAGTGGTCCCAACACCCTTATTTCTTGCACCAGATCTGGTGTTCCACTAAGGACTAGGTCCAGTATGGCTTCCCCTCTGGTCGATTCATGGACCTCTTTAGCCAATTGGCTCTGAAGAGGGGGGAGTTAAACTCTCTTTTATCTGAAGAATTGGAGGTGCTGTTTAAAAAGATAGCACAGACTTATGAATACAGATGGGGTAAGGTTGATGAGTAGGTTGGCCTCACTTTTGAAAAAGAGACAGGTCCAGACAACTATTCTGCAGATGAAGGATTGACAGGGTTAGATTTACCATGATAGTGAAGGGATCAAACAAGTTCTTGTGCGGTTCTATAAGAACCTGCCCTCTTCAGAGAGTATGGGGTGGTCGGGTCCTAGTCTAGAATATTTTGACGGGAAGGTGGTTACACAGCTCTCTGTAGAAGGGAGGGAGTGGTTGGACAGCACTATCACGTGGCTGGAACTCTAGCAGACAATATGGGGTCTCCCACATGGAAAGTCCATGGGTCCTAACGGGTTTCCTCCAGAATTTTATCAAACATTGTGGTGTTCTCTCCCCTCTGCTTAGCAACGTTCTTAATAGTGTATTAGAGGAAGGGATTGTCCCACCTTCTTTTCTGGAGGCGCATGTCACTTTGATCCACAATCAGGGCAAGGACCTGGCCACCCCTGGGCTGTTTCGTTCGATTTCCCTACTCAATACGGATGTGAAGCTGCTTGCTAAGATTCTGGCTAGTGGCTGAATCAGCTGATCCCATTGCTGGTGGATAAAGATCAAACTGGATTTATTAAAGGCTGGAACGCTTCCGATAATGTGGAGGTGGAATTTCCTGCCCTCTTTAACAGAATTAATGTAATTAAAATGAATGCCCTTCCTGGGTTTCTTTATTTATGATGATACCCTGTATGATTCCAGATGCTTTCTTTAGTGATCTACAAAGGACAGTTGGCCAATTTTTGTGGAATAGTGTGGTGCAGCAGAGGATACACAGCCCATGGAAGTGCAGGTAAAAGAAGAGCTTACCTTAGATTCAGCATTGAAAAGAGGCACTAGGCACACTGAAACAGTTGAGCAGGGAAAACTGTTACTACGTGACAAACAGAAAGCTCATCAGGAACACCTGATTGCAAATCCCCACGTCACGTGCAGGGCTAGGGATTACATAAGACAGGGTTCCAGTCAGTGGAGAGGGAGACAGGACACAACCCAGGAGGAGGGCAGAAGCCAGAGAGAGAGCAGCAAGAGGTGTGGCTACAGTCAGCTGAGCAGAAACCCCAGAGGAGTGCTGGGAGGAAAGTTTTCTGTCGGAGAACCAGGAAGTGAAGGTACCTCCAGCACTCAGGAGAAGAGGTTTGAGGCAAGCTGCACTGGGAGAAGGCATGCCACCCGAGTTAGTCTTCAAGAGAAGCCAGGAGTGTCCTACCACACAGGAGACCGGTATGTGCCAACACTAAGCACAGGTCAGTTCAGAAAGAGAGTGTTGGGGGATGGGAACTCCAAATACACGTGCACATTAAGAAATAGCTGCAAAGCTAATACTAACTTCACTACTGCACAACCAGCCTGGGAGGCTAGAGAGAAGAGATACAGGGAGCCAAGTGCCAAGACAATCCCTACGGATAAAAGGAGGCATCCATGTGCTTACAGAGAAAGGTTTAAAACATATAAGTGCCAAGGGCGTGGTCCTGAGCATAGATACAGGAAGCAAGGAGATTCAGACCTTTCGTTCTGGGAGGAAAACCCAGAGAGAAGCTACTGCATGCCAGACAGGCATAAACCTGAAGAGAGAGGAACCTTCACTGGAAGCTATAGTGAGTTGTCACAAGAAGACGTGCCTGAGTACTCCACACAGGAAGAGTGTGATACAGGGAGTTTGGGGAGTGCTGGAGAGAGTATGTTATGGGAAGATAGCAGCAGCCTTCCAGACCCCTCTCCCATGGACTGTAGCATTTGTTACAAGTGCAGCCCTGCTGTTTAATTGGATGACAAAAAGAACTTTGTGAATTTAAACAAAGGAATATAAGTTTGCTGATACTACTTTTGTTCTTTGCTTGTATCTGAAGTTTTTTTGATCTTGTTGATAGTCCGAGCGGGACGGAGAATAAAACCCATCTTATTTTCTCATTCACTTTTTGCTCTGAGAGACTCTTTCATTTACCTAGCAAGAGCAGATTACTTGTTTTACAGACCCTAGGCAACCAACTATATAGGGTTAAAGGGCTCTACCCATGGGCCCCATCACAATAGTAAGAGGGCAAGGATTAAACTTAGTGTGCTGATGCCAGGGCCAGCCCAAGAATTTCTGCTGACCTAGACAGAAACTCTGGCCTCACCGTCCCCCCAGCTGTTGTTGCTGCTGTCGATTCCATCTCGGGAGGGGGAGGTGGGCAGCTGCAGTGGTAGTATTTCAAAAAGCGGAAGCAGCGGCTTGGGGGGAGGATGCAGCCAGTCATGTGTGCCGCCGCCGCCAATCTGGGATGGCTCTATAGGTGACCGCCTAGCTCGCCTAGTAGACAGGACTGCCCTGGCTGATACATCCTGGTGGTGGTGGGGGGGGGGGGGGAGGTGGTTGGCTCTTCCACACTTCAAATGGTATTACTGGGCAGCACAGGTGTGAGCCATTTGTTATTGGTGGTTGGCTAATCCTGCCCAACATTGGATAACTTCGGAGGGTTCCCAGGTGGGGTGTTTTCCTATGGCGGTGCTCCATTCCTGCAGGCCATGGGGAGAAGGAAATTGGCATGGGGGCATCCAGTTGTGGGGGATACATTGGGAGTGTGGGATCAGGTGGTGTGCTGGTTAGCTTTCTCCCCCAACAGTCTCGTTTTGCTTATTTGATGAATGTACAGGTCTTCCCCCCTATTGAGTCTGACCCTGTTTGATTTCAGTGGATGGCGATTAATGGCCTGCAGTGGGTGGTGGATTTTATTAGTAAGAGATGGTTCTTATCTAGGCAGGCAATTATGGAATGCTGTGTGGTCCTCCCTCTCAATTCTTTTTTGCTCTTCCAACTAGAGCATTTCTTGATGTCCAAAAAGCTCCAGTACCTCTGTGCACCTTGCTCCTTAGAGGCCTTCTTTCTGGGTCCTAAAAAGGGGGGTGGCCATTTGCTGCAGATTTATCAAATTTTGGCCCAGGGGAGTTGTCTCTTACATGGTTATCAACATACGTGGGAGAGGGACTTGGTGAGGAAGTGGGCGGTAGAGCAGTGGAGCGCTCTCTGGGAGAATACCCCCCACATTTCATAGTAACATAGTAACATTTCAATCTCCCTGCTGCACCTGGACTCCCAGTATAAACTTTTGTTTAGGATGAACCTCACCCCGGTGAACTTGAAGGCTATGTGTGGTCTCCCCTTGGGGGATTGTTGCAGGGGCTGCAGGTCCCTGGGTACCAGGGTTATCCCGTCCACTAGGCAAGCTAGGCAGCCACCTAGGGTGGCTGGTCCAGGTAGGCGGCTTTATGCCACCATTTTGTTGCTCATGGCAGGCCATGTGATTTGGCACACATGACCTGCCACTTCTGATCCACTTCCAATGCAACTTACTGTTGGAGGGGGCTCAGAAGCGGCAGGCCATGTGTGCTGAAGCACATGGTCTGCCGTGGCAGCACACAGCTGCCACTTTTAAAGTCCTGCCGCTAGAAACAGAGGAGGAACCAAGATGGCAATGGTACAGAGCTAAGTGGGACAGTTGCTGAGCAGTATGGGTCAGAAGCGCAAGGGGAAGGGGGTTGTGGTGCCTTCTCATACCCCCGGTATCTTGATGCCTCTTGATTCTGGTACGCTTGACTCTTTCTTGGTGAGATCGTCCAGCCATTTAGTCATCTCGGGGGAAGTTATTCCGGCTGCAGCAAAGATGCTGGATTGCTCGGCATCTGCTTCGGGGACTCCATCTCTCTCCCCCGATCTATGGCCGTCTCTGAAGGTGGTGTGTTTACAGCAGTCCGGTGAGGGCAACTTGCAGGAGGAGTCCATAGGAGACGGGTTTCGGTCCTTGCTGAAAAGGCCAGGTCTTGGGGTGGCCAATTTGGAGATGGCTTCTGCCCCAGAACAACCTCAACACATTGGAGTTTCAGGGGATACCGGCGTAAATGAGATAGCTGGTCTGGTTCAAGTTGTGGGTGCTTCGACGACAGTGGCAGGAATGGAAGGAACTCTGGGTCAACAGATGGAAGTTTCCACTTTTGCCTTGGCTCGTCCTGAAAACTTTACTTTGGAATCTATTTGGCAAGCGATTGACTCCTTGGGTGAGGCTATTCTTCTGCAAGTTTCATTGTTGGGAGATAAGTTACAGTCAAATATAATAGTGGTGGATTATTATCTTCAAATGTAACTGGGTTGCAAACTGAGGTATCGGAGGTTCAATCTAGAGTTTCACTTCTGGAGGAACAAGCTACATCTTTTGTTAAAACTTTAGTGTGTTGAACATTAGGATTGAGCATTTGGAAAATTTGTCTCGAGTGAATAACTTAAGTTTTATTAATTTCCCTAGGTTGTCATCTGTTCCTCTGCGGGATATGCTTAAGATGTATTTAACTGAGACACTTGCTGTTCCTACTGATATGATACTACTGTTTGTGAAAGTTTTTTTATTTGCCTGTTGGGAAAAAATATCCTTCCTAAGTTAGGTTGGAGGAGCAACCTGTTGAGACATTGAATCTGACCGCTGTTTTGGAATCTTCTTTAGAGGAGACCCCTATTCCATCTACTTTGGTAGCTATGTTTGCTTTGTTATCTGATAAGGAATGGCTGTTAAAGCTTTTCTTTAAGGAATGTAGGCTACCCTTTAAGGGGTTGTTGGTTCGGATATATCCAGATTTATCTCGAGATACTCAGAGGCGGTGTAGGGAATTTTTGTTACTCTGTCCTGGGGTGCAGCAGCTGGGTGGACTTTTTTTTCTTAAGCATCCATGTAAATGTCTGGTTAAGTACCAGTCTGTTTCTCATATTTTTTTGAGCCTTCCCAGCTGCTAGCTTTCATAAATGCTCGTCTAGAAGCTTTTATTTCCGCTGTTGTTGTTCTTAAGTGCCGTCGAGTTGGTAATGACTCATGGTGACCCTCTGGATAGTTGTCCTAAATTGCGTTTGGTCTTCAGTCAGGCAGCTCATTGTTGACAGACTGGTAACCGTAGCTGCTGTTATTGTATCGATCCATCTTATTGCTGGCTTTCCTCTTTTGCATTGACCTTCTATCTTGCCAAGCATGATGTCTTTCTCTAATGATCTCTCTCTTCACATGATGTGTCCAAAGTATGAAAGCTGAAGTCTCGTCATCTGAGCTTCTAAAGAAAGCTTAGGTTTGATCTCCTCTAGTGCTGACTGGTTTGTTCTTTGGGCAGTCCACGGTATACACAGTATTCGCCGCCAGCACCATAATTCAAAGGCATCAATTTTTTTTCTGTTTACCTTTTTCACTGTCCAGCTTTCATATCCATATGATGTTATTGAAAATACCATGGCTTGAACGAGTTGAATCTTTGTATGGAGAGAGACATCTCTGCTCTTGAGAATCTTATCTAGGTCTTTCATAGCCATTCTGCCAAGAACAATGTGTCATCTGATTCCTTGACTGCTTGTTGCTTCATTATTGATAGTTGATCCAAGTAGGTTAAAGTTGTCCACGATTTCAATTTCTTCTCCTTAAACGATGAAAGTATTGATTTTGCCAGTTGTCATGATCTTTGTGTTCTGTTTGAAGCCCTGTTCTTTTCTTTTTGAAAACTTGTATGATGGTTTGATTTCTTTAGTCTCCTCCTCCTTCTATTGAGAGCTAGATTGAACTAAATGTGTATTGAATAATGCTTCTTTTGCATTTGTTTCTTTGTTTCTTTTCTACGGTTTAGCTCTGTTTTCTGTACAAAAGGATTTGTACAGAAATAAAATAAAATAAAAAATTTTGCATAAATAAAGAAAATATATATACTGCCACTGCTGCCCACCTCCCCCCAAGATGGAATTGGCAGTAGCGGGGGGCAACAGCATGGCTTGGCATGGGGGGAGAGGTGGCTCAACACAGGGAAGGGTGACATGGCTGGGGTTTCTGCCTTAGGCAGCAGAAACCCTTGGGCCAGCCCTTCAGGGTACCCTCCTGCATGAGGGAATATGAGACGCTTCAGCCCCTATGGCAGGAAGTGATTGAGCATTGTTCTCATCTTTCAAGGAGGACTTTGGTCAGTGACCCTGTCCTGATGCTATTAGGTTACACAAAAGGTCCCACAAAGACTTGCCTCAATAGGAATGATCTTGCTAATTTTTTTTCTGGCGATGTGGTTATGTGTTGCTGCGCAATGGAGGATTCCCATGCCACTTTCCATTTCGGACTGGCTTAAAAAGTTGCTCTATCTTATGGAGATGGAGAGGGGGCTGGCTAGAATGAAAGGGCAATTGACTAAATTTTCCAGTCTTGACTCCTCTTCAGGTGGCAGTGGAGGCTGTATGGGAGAGGGAGGGTATTGGTTGGGCAGTTGAGGGTGTGGTGGGGAGAGAGGATGTGCCCCGCGGGAGGCAGGGTCACCCCTCTCCCCTGGTTGGTGGGGGTCCCCTCTCTCCCCTGGCTGCTGGTGTTCTTTTTAATGGGGGCAGGGGTGGGTTCTGCCTCATGGTCCAGGGCTCGGGGCCTGGCCTGGCCCTTCTCTTTCCCCAGGATTGTTTCTGGGTGGGTACTTTTGCCCTGTACTTTTTGGATTTCCTTCTGATTATCGGGGGGTCTCTGGTCCTTTGTCTCTCTCCTTTTTCTGCTCTCCTCCCTTCCTTTCTCTATTTGCCTCTGGTCCCTTGCCTCAGTGGCCCCCTTTCCTTCCTGGTGTTTGCAGCTCTCTTTTTTTGACTGTGACAAAGGGGTTCTGGTGCATTAACCCCATTTAGAGTGTCTATGATAAGTGTATTTTGGGATGACAACATTGGTTTTGTGTTATACTGTTTGATGCATTGTTTGATATAACCATACTCACTATATCGATATACCTTTGGTAGGTATTCCTTGATATATTGCAGAAAAAGAAAGAATAAAAATCAAAACAAAACCCTGGAGCTGATATGCAGCCTTGGTGATTAGTGTTTTTTTAATATGCCATATGACACTGCTGAAATGAATTGGGATATTCAATGGTAGTATCCAGATAGCTGGAGTGGAGGAGTAGCATAATGGTTAGAGCACCAGCTTGGAAACAAAAAAAAAACAGTGTTTGATTCCCACTAGCACTCCTTGTGGCCTCGGGCAAGTCACTTAACTCCATTGCCTTGGAAGAAAAGTTTGGCAATTTGCTTCCAGTCATACTGCCAAGAAAACCCAGGAGCTTCTGGGTGAGACTTGACTTGAAGGCACACGTTGCATTGCAGCCAGGACCAACTACCTGGATTCAGCAATAAATAGTGCCACTATTTGCTTAGCTGCAATATTGAGACCACTAGTTGGAGAGCAAACTAGATAAAGTTAGGTAATTATCTGGTTACTGGACTGAATATTACTGATAACTGGATGCCTCCTAACTCTGCTACTGGACCACCCCATACTATCTAGATAGTGGCAGGACAGTCAGAGGAAACATTCAGCCACACTACATGAACAGTGTCATGGAATATCTCGCTGTCTGGCACGTAAACATACTGCTAACTAGAAACATGCTTTTGAATATTGGCCTCCCTATTTATAACCTCACTTCCAGTCTCCAAGAGATGTTCAGGATATCCCTAATGAGACATAGTCGCATACAACAGAGGCAGTAGCCATACAAATTTCCATTAGGGATTCCTGAAAACGTGACGTGATGGCAGCCCTTGAGGACTTGGAGTGAATACCAAGAACCTAAAATAACAGAAACAGAAAATGGGGCTGGGGGTGGGGGTGAGGGGCAGTGGGAAGAAGAGGGGGGGGGAGTGAGGAGAGATACTGGCAACACTAATGGCCATTCAGAATAATTTCAAATAATTTATTGTTTCCTCTAGGGATAGATTCAAACATCTATATTGAACCAAATTGAGATATTAACTCAATTGTCCCTTTTCCCTAAATTGTCTGTAAAGTTAAATTTACAGCAGTGTTATGTGCAAGTGAAACATTGTTTTAATGCATAGAAATCAAGGAAAGATTCCTTGCCTCCAGTTCACTGGAAGACGACTGTATCAAATGCACTTCTACAAAGAATGAGTGTTGAAACTACATCATCTACTGAGAGATAAGCTACTACAGAAATGCACTCTCAGACTGCCTGGGAAAGGAACTGAATGTTAGTTATGCTAAGGAACAATGGGACCCCACTGAGCAAAATTTAAATAAATCCTTGAGTTCCCCAAATGTGATATAAATGGACACAAAATATTGTTTAGCTGTTTTTTTTAACTCCAGTGAGAATATAAACTTTTTTCCCTACTATGTCCACTTAACGATAGAGATAAGAGATCTATGGCTCAGACTTGGTGGCCTGGTTCCATTGCATGATAGCTTCAAAGAGCACATTTTACAACTCAGTGACCTACATGCGTGTGTCTTGCAGTTCTTCACAGGTGAGTGGTTCTGGGGGTGACTGAGGTGTAGGTGTGTTTGGAGGGTGTGTGTTTGTATACGCTGTCATGCAGCAGGAGCTGATGGAAGCAAAGATGCAAGAAAAGAAGCTGTTTTTCACAATATAAAAGATGTGCACGGGATGCAATTCCCGCACAGAGCAGCTAGAGGGAGCAAGCATGCACTCACAGAGGCTGACTGGACACACCTAGCTAATCGACACCACCTGACAAGCAGCCCAGAAAGCTCAAACACAGGAGAGCTTTATAAGCAAGAGGCTGGAGACTGGAAAGGGGGTGAAGGTAGAGGTGGACCGGAGAGAAGCACCAGGAGCAAAGCCATGCGAGAGAAATGCACCACGAGCAAGGGCCAAAAAGAAGGAAGCACCAGGAGCATTGAGCTAAGCCCTAGGAGTGAATGGGAAAGCAATGCTGAGCAAAGGAACAGTCACTTTGGGAAGCAGAGCAATGCTGAAGGAAGAAGCCAGAAGTTAGGCTTGGAAAGAGGCCTGCGCTTACCGGAGGAACCGGTGACCAGACTGAAAGGTAACAAGAGCTTTCAGGGAAAAGACTGGCACGAGGATTGTATCCCAGGAGAATTACTGGAAGGAGAAAGTTCCTGTTCTATATGCGGTTGGAAGCCAACGTATGCTGACTCTGTTTTTAAGAGAAAAAGCTCATCTCATAAGTGCCCTTTTAAAAGCAATGCTCGTATTACAAGAAAGGAAAGTAAACCTACTTTGTATAACCCAGATGGTAAAAGCACAAAGGTAGGCCACGCTCACTGGCGAACCTTAGAAGAACTCTACAAACACCCAGAGAATAAGAATAGCAACTGGCCGGTTCCAATAGCCAGAGAAACCCCAGATACAGAAAGGGATAACTCTGACTCAGAGCCGATGCAAGTGGAATTTGTGGAGCCTAGTCTTTTGTCTCAAGAGGAGATGGACTGTTCTGTATGCGTTACAAGCAGTATAGAATCACTGCTAGACTTGTAAATAATATATGTTGTCTCCAGAGTGTTACTTGTATGCTAAAAGGAAGAAGAGTGTTGAAGCGGTTGAGTTACTCTAGGAAGCCTTAATTAATCCTTGTTACAACTGTGAAGCATAACAGTTTTTCTTTACCATGAGTTTGTTTCATTCCTGAAGTAAAGGACATTTTCCTCTATGTTGTGACCCACCTGAACTGTTTGCGTAAAGGGAAATAAAAGCCTATGTTATCCCTCTACTCTGCATTCACAATTTACTTCTTAATAGGAGCTGAACTACTAAGACCAGGCTGCACCTGGCTCTTAAAGGAACCTCCTCTCATATAAAAATATCTTTGTGTCCAACCTACCCCTATGACCACTGGCCACCAGGGGCGGTACGCGACAACGCGTGTGTGGGTCCCACCTCCCTCACAGTATCACACATGCTCTCTGTACTCTTCTTCTCACTTGCTCTTCTCTCTTTTTCCCCTTCCCTCACTCCTTCTCATTTGCTCTTCCTGTCTCCTGCTCTCTCTTCAGTTTTCCCTCCTCCTCCTTGTTCTATTTTTCCACGCTCTCCCTTCCTCCTGTTTCCCGTGCTGCCACCAGCAGAGCAGACAGGGAAGAGAGGTGTTGAGCACACAGTGCAAAAGCAGAAGGACCCCACGCTTTAACCAACAGCTCCTCTGGTCTTTGCTTCTGGGGCCTGATTTTCATATTTGAGACAAAAGGAGCACCTCACACCTGATCAGTAACTGAAAACTAAATGAAAATAAAAAGAGGTGGCCTCATTGCTGCCACTGAAATTAAAACTGGATAGTCAACCCTGGAGCCATCCAATGCTGAATATCTGGTTGCATCATTCACATTTTTGCCAGCTGGTTAACAGCAATATTCAGCCGCTAACCAGATAGCAAAACCGACATAAAGACAGGCCAGTCATTGAGCTGTACCAGCTTTATGCAGTTAATGGCCGAATATCACCACTAACTGGATCAGCACTGGAACCACCTCAGCTTCATCCACAGACTGCTCCCCAAAAAACTGTGCATTTCTAAGGTGATATTTAGTGGCAAGAACCAGTTAGTGCCTTTGACTATCAGGCAGAGTGGGGTTTAGCCAAAGGGTCTTCTCAGTAGGCCCCTCCAGCAAACACCCCCTCCACCCATCCAATCCCAGCCTCTGCTCTTACCAGGGTGCTTGGTGGTCTAGTGAAAGCAGAAGCAAACGCCAGTGGCTCCAGCTTAAGAATTACTAGATATGGTCTGTTTCTGAACGCGTATTGTCACTATACAAATGGATACGTTCAATTCTAACAAAACTTTGGGAAAATTAGGTTTCAAAGTTGCACTTAAAAACCAACAATTAACAATAAAAAACTTATAACCCCCTCGCTACTTATTTATCATGTAAACGGCATACGGGAGCTTATGTTAGGACAAAAACCAAAAGCGAGGGGGTTATAAGGTTTTTATGGTAGAAGCAGGAAAGCGGGGGATGTTTAGCGTGACGTCGGCTGACGTATTAAGATGGGTTTTTAAAAGGGTCAGTCTGAGCCGGGCATTCCGCATGCGCGGCGTCTGAAAAAACTGAAAAGAATTGAAGTTGAGTTTTGGCGAAGAGTGTAGCCGAAACTTCCAAGATTAAAGACGTGGGCAGCATCAGTAGTAAGAAAGGGATGCTTTTTAGAGTTTTAATGGTTTTGGATTGTTTGGGAGGGGGTTTAGAAATATAATGTGTTTATGTTTTAATTGTAGAACTTAACGGATGAGATCTCCTGATGAAACTGTGGCCGTGAAACGCCTCAGTGGTGCCCAGCTAGAGCGTTGAGATCCTCACGGAGATGTGCTTCAATTGAAAAATAGTCCTCAATCACAAGACAGCTAAGTAGCACAGAATTCTAAATACGTGAGACGATATTGAGAAATGACGTCTAAGCAGCATAGTACGGAGTGGATTGCTGAAATTCTGAAAAAGTTACAACTAAACAATGCAACATGTGGAATTGTTTGGATACAAGGAGTTTATTGAGTGTTTATTAGTTCTTGTGATGAGTGCAATAGTTTAATTAAATAAAGCAACAAAAGCGGTGAAAATTTCAAAAGAAAGGTCCTTGATGTTCTAAGACACCATAATAGAAGACGGAAGTCTCATGGTGGCTAAAGTTCTGAGACCTGTTTTTCACTGGCTAGTTGGTTTTTAAGTGCAACTTTGAAACCTAATTTTCCCAAAGTTTTGTTAGAATTGAACGTATCCAGCTTAAGAATGGCAATGTTTGTATCAAGATCACCTGTGGCTGAAGATACCTACCCAACAACAATCTCCATCAATAACACAACGATACCTGTTAAAAAAGAGGTAAAATACCTAGGCGTTATAATCGACCACACACTCACCATGCTACCTCACATAAAACAGACGGTAAAAACTATATTCTACAAACTCAAAACTATTCAACACTTAAGGCTCCTCCTTGACACGCATGACTTTAGATCAGTCGTTAGTGCCCTCATAACCCCTCACTTTGACTATTGTAATAGTCTCCTAACCGGCCTCCCACAAAAGAATATCTACTTATTACAAAGAGCACAGAACATTTGTGCAAAAGTAGTCACTAAAGCCCACCTAACAGACCATGTAACCCCTATACTGCTAGATCTACACTGGCTCCCCATAAATTATCGAATCAAATACAAAATACTACTAACAACCTTCAAACTACTAAACGATATTGCCCCCTCACATCTATCCACACTCCTTCACGTCCCAAATGAATTAAGAGCCCGCAGACTAAATGCAACCCTCTCACTAGAGCTGCCAAAAACATTCACGAGGACCAAAAACTCCACCAGTGCCAGAGCCTTCTCATTCACCGCTCCCACACTTTGGAATGACCTCCCAATAGACATCCGAATCATAAAGGACCTCTCCCAATTCAGGAAAGAACTCAAGACATACCTATTCTCTGAGCACTTCGGAATCCCCTACCCTCCAAGTCCAGACACACAGCGTCCACAGACACACAAACAAAAAAACCCGCAGAAACACAATTAACTTAACACACAACTCCTCTTCTAACAGCCCCCAAAGACACCCCAAACAACCCAAGAAAAAAATGGAAATAAATTCCATCACACACAAACCCACTCACATACACACACAAACACACGCACACTTATACACACACACACTCACACATACATACACACACACACACACCTGAATAGCGAATCAGGTATTCTTGTAAATAATTTCTATAAATAGCAATGCCAGCTCTCTGACATCCCCCTGTAAATTCAGCAGTATACAAAAGTATACACCCTGTAAATAGTTCTGACAATTTACTGTTCTGTTATATGTAAAAAGTTAAGAAGTTCTTGTTCTATGTAATGTTATGCAAATGTATGCAATTGTTCCATGTAAACCGCCCCTGATCTCTGGAAGGGGCGGTATAGAAGAAATAGATAAATAAATAAATAAATAAAAATCATTGCCCCAAGCAGTAATCTCGTGGTACTATCGCCAAATAAGCTTGATCTCTAGTGGTAAGGGCTAAGGGTGCCATTTTGAACCCAGAGCTATAATGAGCCAGAGTGGCTTGGGATTGCTCCTGCTCCCACTAGACCACCAGTGAACCCCTAGTATGAGCTGGGGATGGGATCAGAGGTCTGTCTGGGGGCCCACTGGGAGAGGGTCTTGATATGGGGGGGGGGGGGTTATGTGATGAGGAGTCTTGATGTTCACTGGGCAATTTGTGGTGGTATTGATGTCAGGGAGAAGGAAAGTCTTGATGCAGGTTATGTGGGCAGGTGGTCTTGGTGTTAGGGAATGTTGGTGGGGGGCGGAGTCTTGATATCAGGGGTGGTAGAAGATCGATGTTGTCAGGAGCAGCAATTTTAGCAAGCTGCTGTCATGCACAACTGGAGAAGTCCAAGATGCTCTTGTTCCCCACAAGCAGCTTTTAGAAACTGCTGCTCCCACTGGACATGGTGTCAAATACAGAATGCGGTCCTGCACATCCTAGAAGTATTTTACAAGAGGCTCTGCATTTGGCAAGCTATTCATAAAATACAGAGGAAATTCTGCACTGTCCTGACCTATTTAAAGTGGACCTTCATTATTTCTTTTTAGAAATACTTTGTCATAGTTTCAGAAAGATAACCGGCATAGTTACCCTACCAAGTTCATGAGGAATTTTTTGCAAGAATGCTTGATTAAGCATTTACTGGTGGCAAATATAATGTACCTTCTTTTAAAATGCAGAAAGAGCTCAACCTTGAAAAAAATCACAGCTGAATAACATAAGATCTTTCCTAAATTTATTCAACTTTTCTCTTTCTCTTTTGTTCCTCTGGCTAGGTGGTGAAGGCAGAGAAAGAGTGTGACTACAGATGGGACAACAGAGAGAAGAAAGTGGAAATGTGATGGATGAAGAGAAAATGGAAAAAAGTAAAATGAAAGAGTAAAAGATGTTAGAAAGATGGAGGGTGAGATGAAGATAAGAATAGCAGGCAGAGGAAATTAAAACAGACAAGAGGAAAGCAGAGAGACTGAGGAGTAAAAAGCCTAATCAATAAAGGTAAAAGAGAACCTAACAATTCTTATTTTGCTATTGAAATACAAGGTTTTAAAACATAAGATTTTAGTTTGGATTTAATTTGTTTGGCAATTTGACCTGCCAGCCCTGCTTTCCTCTGTTAGTGCCATTTCCTTATTTAGAGGGGTAGTTATTAAGCTGCAATAAAATACAGCATTTTACCACAGCAGAATTTACTACATGAGTCATTAAGCTTGGGTGCTTCTTGTGGTAAATTTCATTTTGCATTCCTGCAGCTAGGAACATTGTGTGTTCCTGGCTGCAGCAACTTAAAGGTAATCAGGCCTGCTGTCTTTTAAAGGGGCCAGTGTTGAAATCAATTAAGCTGCCCAAGCTATGAAGGCTGCAATCGCTACTAAACGAAAAGCACTCAGTACGCTTGCAACAGGGCAATTGAAATGTATGTGCCATACCTCTGGAACTCCCTCCTGGAATCCTCTGCTCAACAAATGAACTATCCACATTCAGAAACTGCTCAAAATGCACCTGTTCAATTAACATTTTGGTCCCTTTATATAACCCACCTCCCCCCCCAACACCCGCCCATAATGCTCAGTCAACCTGTTTGCAATGTATTTACCCCTTCTGTCCAGAATTTCAATGTAACTAGTTATACTGCCAAAGTATTATAATGTATATAAGTTTTACTGTTCTTTGTAATATAAATAGCATATGTTAACTACTCTGTAAATATGTTTCACTGTTCTATGTAGAACAACTCGTTGCAATGTATATCACTTTGCCCCAGTAAAAGCGGCATAAAAAAATTAAAATAAATAAATAAAAACTACTACTTCTTATCATTTGTATAATGCTACAAGGCTTACACAGAGCTGTACAAACACATGTAAAAGACGGTCCCTGCTCTTCAGAGCTTATAATCTAGTCAAGACAGACAACACAACAGTTGAGGACAAGGATATATCTAGAGGAGTGGTAAGGAAACACATAGGAGACTAAGCGGACGAGGATCCAAAAGCAGCCTCGAAGAGGTGAGTTTTCAGCCCGGAATTAAAAAAGGGCCAGAGATGAAGCCTGATACACAGACTCAGGTAGTTTGTTCCAGGCATAAGGAGCAGCAAGGTGGAAGGATCGAAGTCTGGAATTGGCAGTAGAAGAGAAGGGCACAGATAGAAGTGATCTGCTAGAAAAACGGAGTTCCCGAGGGGTGTCGGGAGAGATAAGAGAGGAAATATAGTGAGAAGCAGCAGAATGAGTGCACTTAAAGGTCAGTAGGAGAAGTCTGAATTGGATATGGAAGCAGATAAGGAGCCAGTGAAACCAGTTGAGAAGAGCGATGACATTAGCATAATGACACTGATAGAAGATTAACCCCGCAGCTGAGTTTTGAAGAGATTGAAGGGGAAAGAGATGATTCAGAGGGAGACCAGCAAGGAGGAGATTGCAATAGTCTAGGCGGGAGGTGACTAAAGAGTAGTGTGCGTAGAACGAAAGGAAGGGACGAAATTTGCCACTCTCTTTTGCCAAAGTTCCCTACTCCTTGATCCCCTAAGTCCCTACTGGCACCCATTGGGAGATTTCCTAGTGGCTAGTGTGTGGTCAGATGCTCGTGCCTCATCTGACTCCTAGCAGCAGTACCGCAAGACTTACGCTAGGGGTCAAGTGGCGCCATTTTGAACCTGTGAGCTAACAGGGCAAAAGCAACTGGGAATTGCTCCAATCCACTCACTAGCTACCAGAGGAACTGCCGGTAGGTGCTGGGGAGGATTGAGGGGTTCTGGCAAAAAGGTTAGTCGGGGGGAGGGGGGGAAGTAGTCATAGGTGTGGGAGGTGGGTATTTGTGACGGGAGGGGGTATTTATTCCTACAGCTTGCCCTCCTTTAAGAGACTCTCTGAGAACATCAGGCCACACGATAGCTGCCCAATACTCACAGGGAAGAAATATAATGCCAGATCAAAGCTGAGATTATCTGTCCATGAATAATGCAGTTGGTGAGGTTAAATGTGACCCGCATTGTTCAATTATCATAATAATGAGCTGCCTTGCATCTCATTAGTATTAACTTTGTGCTGCTCTAACGACATGGTAAGGGTGAATAATACAGGATTTTGCCATTAAACTTGCGTTATTTTGCCTAATAACATAGGGCCTAATATTCAGCGGCAGCGGCCAGCACAATTACTTTGCCTAACCATCTCCGCTGAACACAAAACCTGGATATTCAATGTTCAGTTAGCCCAGGCAGCAAAGGTTACGCCATCTTTTGCTGCGCTTTACTTTCACCGTTGAAGGATAACCAGACAGCAGCTGAATATTGCTGCTGACTGATTATCCCCAGGGACCACCCATGGAACACCTCGATGCTAACTGGTTAGTATCGGGGCATATTAGCAGCAGTACCCGTGGACATTCAGTGGCACTAACCATGTTCCAGAGAAATAAGTCACCCAAAAAATGGTCCAGTGCATTTCTGTGGGAGAAGCAGTTCCAGCAGCTGCAGTATAGACATACTAATTCACTGTAATATAGTGATTAGGGAATTAAACCTTTCAAGATGCCATCCTCTTTTCTCTCCTGGTCACAAAGACTCACAAAATCAACACAGACACACACAACACACACATGTGCTCATATACACACAGAAAGCAATGATTCTAATGTGTATTTCATTTTCTTTGTTGTAAATTGTACTGTGAAACCTAGTGACTTAACTGTATAGCTTTCTTAATAATTGTTTAGAGATACCTAGTACAGTTTGTTACTGGTTGCTATGTGTAGTGCCTTCTACTGGTTGGAAAGCACAGCAATACCTGTTGCCTTGGGAGAGTGGCACCCTGTGGTTAAAATGTAAAATCCATCCTTTGAAATATGCTGACAGTGATATCTAGGGTTCTTTTTGAAAAGGTACTAGGTGCTTTTAAATAATGGCACCTTTTTCATTACCTGCTAAAACTGACCCATGATCCTCATGTATTAATGAAAGAGCCCTGCATATGAGTACTGGCACTTTTTATGCTAGGAAAATGCAGTAATGATATCTAATGGTTGAAAGAATTATTATAACACTTTGTTTCATTTTATTATTCTTTCAAACGCAATGGAATGTTTGTGAACAGCTTCAATCAAACAGCCCTTCTCCCCTCTCCTGCTGTTCAAGGACACACACATAGGCAGTACAGACACACATGCCAAGGGGTTGGAAAGAAGTCCATGATCTATTCTTCCCTTCAAAGGTAATAGATGGGTTCATAATTTTTATGACAAATGCATTACTGTGCTAATTTAGCAAGATAAGAGTGAATATATTAACAGTGTAAAATTCCTTTTTGTGACTGCTGATTTATCATCCCTTGAACACAGTCCACATTTTCACCGTGTTTGAAGAAACTGCAAATAAAGTTGTTTTGTTTTCACCCCAACCTCTTTGTCCAATAGGTTATTCCTCAGGCGAGAAAAGACACCAGCCATCTTTCTCCAAAAGCCATCCCAGACGCCCTGATACGAATGAGCATGATGCTCTCACTTGCCTGAAGGGGACAGGACATATAAGCCAGAGCCTACTTGGCAATAAAATAGAGCTTGCAGACGCAGGAAAATGCTTTTTTTTTTTTTTTGCTTTATATTTCAGAAATTGTAGGGCATGTTCACTAAAGGTTAACGTGTGTTAAGTGCCACTGCACCCATAGAAATAAAATGGTACTATCACTTAACATGCATGAAATCCCTTTAGTAGACATGCCCTTGTGTGTAACTTGCTGTTTAGTTAATTGGCACCTTTAAATTCAAGGGCTCGCCAGAGAGGCACAGGGTGCCACTGGAGCTTCCACTCCAGAGACATTAGTTCACCTCATGGTTATAATCCCTAGCTCAGTAGCACTATATCGACCAAATATGCTTGGCTGCTGGGCGAAGGGGAAAAGCATCTGGATGCATAATGAGAACCTGTCCCAGAGTCTCGCTGCACTTCAGAAGAGCAACTTCTTTCAAACCAAAAACATAAGTAACAAAACTGTTAAGTGGGAGACTGAATGCTGCTTATTTCAGGAGCTTTAATCATGCATGATGGCTAAAGAGAGACTGACACATTCCTCCAGGCTCAGGGCCTGCTGCAACTCTCCCAGCTTTTGTGTTTAAAATTTTATATTCTAGCTGTTTTAGATTAGTTCTACAGATATTCATCATTGGTGGGGGGGGGGGGGGGGGGGGAGGTTTGCTGAAGGGAACAGGGCCTCCCCTTAACAGCTTTCCCTCTTAACTGTGCATTGATGACATGCCGGAGAAAGTGAAGGCACAGTGAGAGCTGCGTTTTCCACAGTTGGGGGCAAAATGCTGATTTTCTGTCTCAGCTAGTGGCCAATTCTGCAAAGCATAATAGCTCATGTTTCTGGAAAGAGATTTCTACAGGGAGAAGGGAAAGGCAGAGTGTGTGCTTAGAGAAAGTAAGATTCACAGGGAGATGGAGAGGGGGTGGGGGAGGAAAGTTAACTAGCAATAGCTCCTTACCAAAAATATTGCCAAAAACAGAGAAAAGGAAAGGGAAAGAGAACTGGATTTAGCTCCTGCCTTTTCTGAGAAGTTCCAGGTGAGTTACATTCAGGTACAGTAGGTATTTTACCTGAGGCAATGGGGGGTGAAGTGACTTTCCCAAAATAGCATTCAGGGGCACTTTCAGTAAAGTGCAAACCCTAAGCAGTAAATGCACGGGGACGTGCCAAGCATCTGCCCTGCATTTAGTGTACAGGTCAAGCCCCTCCTTAGTCTTACCTAGACGCTCCCTTGTGGTTTCATGGTCAACCAAACAGAAGTCATCCCCCTGTGCTCCTGCCTTGGCTCCGGCACTGCTAACCTCTAGCAGCACTACTGCAAGACTACCACTAGGTTCGGAATTACTGGTATCCTCTGAAGAGCTGCCAGAGAAGGGGGCAGGTCCAAAACCAAGATAGTTTCTTCGCAAGCAAAATGTAAGTTAAATTACACCAAGAAGAATGTCGGGTACAGCAGACCGGAGAGGAGCAGACATTCGCTCAACCCCCGGTGTCTGCTGTTCCCTTTTTAATTTTTTAATTTACTACGTGCATGTATAGTGCAACACACAACGTTTTTTTGAGAGCTTTACTTAGCTTATCATAACGTAGTCTTGTGAATACAGGCGACCAAAATCCAATAACACAACACACGTGTTTTGGGCCGGGTCGGCCCTGTCTCAAATGCAACCACTGTACGGTCAAAGAGAAGGGGGCAGGAGCAGAGTGTGACCCCTTTTGCCCAGTTAAGCAGGAGACTATTAGAGGCAACTGGCAGTTGTGACAGCTAACGTAGATGCCATCCCACATGCCCACTGTCACTAGCCACCACACCACACCCACTCTCCATCCCAATCCTGACCTGATCCCACCCCATCACACTAAGAGCAGTTAACGCGGGATTTTACCATTCTGGCTGCTTTTAGTACACAGTAGCCTTTAGCACAGGTCATTAACACACAATAAATCCTATGATAACTGTTATCACAATTTAGTTAAAGGGTGCCTTAGTGTATTTAAATTGCAAATATTGAGAGGAGAAATTACTAATATACTTTAAGGGAATAATGCATGGGCCCAATATTCAAAGGCATTTACACGGTTTATAGTCCTGTAAGTCATGTAAATGCCCCCAGACAGATGGACAGACCTTTTGATCCCTTCAGGATAATTTTATAAAGAAAAGCCTATTTTTAGGACATGAAATGAAGCTGCAAGGAGGTAAAAGCAATGTCAGGAAGTACTTTTCATAAAAAATATGGTGGATGCCTGGAATGCCCTTCTGATGGAGGTGGTGGGGGCAAAAACAATGACGGAATTCAAAAAAGCAGGGGACAAACAGAATCCTTTTATAGCAAGAGGATGAAATCAAAGCAAATTTAACTTTTATACTTAAAAAAAGAGGGGATGAGGGTAACCTGCATGGAGTGGCAGGTACAACTCTAAACAAAGACATAGAGGGAAGTAACCTGCACAGAGTGATGGGCATAACCCTAAAAAAGGCATAGAGGGGGCTAACCTGCACAGAGTGGCAGTTACAACTCTAAACAAAGACCCACAGCAACACTTCACTCAAACCCAAAAGACAAATTACACCCCAGACTATGGCCAACTACCTTTACAACAAGCAAGCCTCAACGCCTCCTCAATCCAAAAAGGTTCTATATAAGCTGAATAAACCACCACAAACTCACATCTGGGACTCCTTTAGATTAATTAATCAAAGAGAGCTCACCGACATTATCCGAAGCATCAATACCACTACCTCCCCACTGGACCTCTGCCCAGTTTCCTGAATAAAATCCATCCAGTCTGAATTCACACCAGTTATTATGAAGATAGTCCACCCCTCCCTATCACAGGGACACTTACTTTCTGCCCTGAAACAGGAATCAATACACCCCATCCTAAATAAATCATCAATGGATCAGACCGACCCTAGCTCGTATCGACCAATTGCCAGTATTCCATTCCTCTCCAAGATAATTGACAAGGCTGTACAGCTTCAACTTCAAGAATACATGGTTACCCATGCTCCCCTCGATCCAAAACAACATGGTTTCTGCCCTCAACATGGTGTAGACAGCCAACTCACAGCTCTCTTTGACACATTAATCAGAGGTTTAAACAAGCCACATCAAGGAGTTATGATCTTCTGGACATCAATGCCGCATTTGATTCACTATCACACAGCACGCAACTTACAAAGCTCAGCAACATAGGTCTCCATAAGAACACAATAAATTGGTTCACCTCTTATCTCACTAATAGAATGCTACAGGTAAAAGTTGGTCATGACAAATTCAACCACTTCAGGCTAAAACAGGGCATACCACAGGGTTCAGCTTTATCAGTCCTCCTATTCAACATCTACATTCAGCCTATTTGCAATATACTGAGGAAATTCATAATGCATTTTCATCTATATGCCAATGACATCATGTTCTACATTCCCTTCCACACTCTTATCCCAGACTTCTCGATCATCTCAGATTGCCTTTCAGCCTTTACAGACTACTTCCCAGAACTTAACCTAGCAGTAAATAAAGCAAAACAGAGGCACTTCAGGTCATGAGAAACCCTTCCTTCAAACCGCCAGAGAAACTCATGCTCCAAAACACAGAGAACACGATAAAAAGCCTCAGCATAACACTGGACCATCACCTCAATATGCTTTCTCACATCAAGAAATCAGTCAATACAGCCTACATGAAACTCAAATCCCTTCAGCATTTATGACCATTACTCCAATACAATGACTTCAGAACAGTTTTTCAGACCATCATAATGCCCCAACTCGACTACGGCAACATACTATACCAAGGGCTGCCAAAACAAGCACTTTACCCACTTCAACTAGTACAGAATCCTGCCAGAATCCTGATGGGAGCTTCAAGAAGGCAACACATCACACCAACTCTAAAGAGCCTTCACTGGCTACTGATAGCCCAAAGAATAAAATACAAGGTCATAACCACCATCTATAAAATCATCCATAATGCATCAGCTCCTTGCCTGTAAGACATAACCAATAGAGCACCTTCAACAAAGCCTTAAAGATCAGCAAATCAGAACATTCTAGGTAGCCCCCCCCCCTCAAAACCAGGACCACGTAGTAAACAAGCAATAGAGCTTTTTCTCTGCTTGCTCCAACAATTTGGAACTCACTTCCGGAAGCAATCAGATCAGCAAAGTTGACTCAAGACTTATCACATAACTATGCACATCATAACCCTAATCACGCTCTGAGAACATCTATAAATATCTGTTTTGTTAGCTCCAAGTTTGCTTCCCTTAGTTATATGTAATCATAAAATATTTGTGTTTGTTGTTTCATGTAAACCGCCTTGGCATAAAGGCGGTATAAAAAAACTCTGTTAAATAAATAAATAAGCAAACAAACAAAGGCATAGAGGGAAGTAACCTATACAGAGTGATGGGAATAACCCTAAAAAGGGCATAGAGGGGGCTAACCTGCATGAAGTGGCAGTACAATCCTAAACAAAGGCATAGAGAAGGGTAAGCTACACAGACCGGTGGGAACAACCCTAAACAAAGGCGTAGAAGGGGTTAACCTGCACACATGGTGGGTACAACTCTAGCTACCTCTCTGGGAGGACTAGGTAGACCATGCTGGTCCTTTTTTATATATACTGTATATATATCCATTTAGATCTTTTAGATCTAAATGTATTGTACTAAGAATGTAAATAGTTTCCCTCAAGTTACCTCCATGTTAAATCCCTGTTCTATGTAGACGATGGTCTAATTTAACTGACCAAGTGTTATATTGTTCAATGTAAACCGCACTGATGACAAAGAGCGCGGTATATAAGAAATGTTAAATAAATAAATAAATATATAGATATAGATATATATATAACTTTTTATATAAATCTGAACATACAGAATACCAGTATTCAACCTCATATGGGCTATTCATGTATGCGATAGGGGGCAAGATGTTGGTGTGCATGGACCAGGAGAAGGACCCTGGTGTGATTATTTCTGAGGATCTCAAGGTGGCAAAACAGTGCGACAAGGCAGTGGCAAAAGCCAGGAGGATGTTGGGTTGCATACAAAGAGGAATTACTAGCAGAAAGGAAGAGGTACTAATGCCACTGTATAAGTCACTGGTGACGCCTCACTTGGAATACTGTGTTTAGTTTTGGAGACCATATCTTGGAAAGGATGCAAAAAGACTGGAAACTGTTCAGAGGAAGGAGACAAAAATGATTTGGAGCCTGCATCAGAAGCCTTATGAGAAGAGACTTGAAGACCTAAATATGTACACTCTGGAGGAGAGGAGGGACAGGGGAGATATGATTCAGACCTTTAATTACTTAATTAATGAATAAACAAACCTCTTCCAAAGACGGGGAAGCTGTAAAACTAGAGGGCATAACATGAAGCTTCAAGGGGTAAATTGAAAGGCAATGTCAGGAAGTGATGGGGGCAAATACAATGACAGAATTCAAAATGGCATGGGACAGACACAGTGGATCCCTTTACAGCAACAGGATAAAATCAAAATAAACGTAACTATCTAATGGGCAGACTAGATGGACCATGCTGGTCTTTATCTGCCGTCATTTACTATGTTACTATATTTCAATAACTAAAAACAAAATCAGAAAATACTATATACAACAAACAATATTAGCTGTCTGTATTTATTTAACTGATTTTATATACCACCTTATCTCAAGGTCAAAGCAGTTTACAGTTAACAATTTAAAGATAACTTAATGCTATAACATTATGGTTTATACGGAACAAGGGAATATAACATAACATAACCTGTGATAAGGAAGCTTATCATAGCTCAGGAAGGAGCTATAGAAAAGGTGAAGTGACTCTGAACAAGCAACCTGTCAGTTCTGGTAGAAATAAGAAAACAGAATTTTCCCATAAAAGACTACCAGTCCCAGAATGCACCAGGTTTCCAACAGCCATTAGAGGAGCTGAAGTGGGGAAAAGTGTGTTCAATCAGGAGGGCTATGAGGTAACCCCTAAGCACTCATCTCAAAGGGCAGGGCCTGATTCAGCACAGCTGCGCTGTGCTAGGGTGGAGCACTCATCAAAGCAGAATAAAGGTAGAGTTTATTCTACAGAGAATTATTCTCATCCTCAGGATCTTGATCATCTTGGACAGCTTCATCATCTGGAGGATCATCAGAAGCAGAACCCAGAACGGACGGACAGAGAGGGCAAGAAACCCTTTAGAAGAAAGAAGAGAAAAGCATTTGGGAGGTCTAAAGGAGTCCAGAGCAGTACGTATACTGGGAGACATTCAAAAGGCCAGCATACACCATTGGACTGGGGAAAGCCAGAGGAATGGTGCTGCAGAGCTAGGAATCTCCAGACGGTACCTGTGAGGGAGACGGCTGCACGTGGAAGGGACCCTAGGACCCGTGCCAGAAGGTATGTGAAGAGAGATCCAGTGTCCAGGGATCTGGATTGGAAGGCTGGACATAAGAACTGGACTACATACTGGCCAGGCTATTTAGAGAGGAACTCTAACAGCAATGGAAGCTCAGGTATGAACACTGATCTATGCCCTAGCTATAACCTTGAAAGACAGCAGGGAAACAAGTATTCTCCTGAGAGTGCTACATTGAGAAATTCCTCTGTGCCAATCCATGATATTGAACCCATGATTGTTGAAGAAGGGGGAGCGGTCTTAGATACAGGCTGTGAATATACGGATTGCTCTCTGTCTAAACTCCTTTGGTAATTTTCTGTTACAAAGTACAACAACCATCACAAAGAAATACAAACTTGTTCTTTAATCTACTCAGAAAAGCTCCTGAAGTAAGATTTGAGCCACGCAGTAGAAAGCAAGCCAGCTAAGGGGTTTCAGCTGGGTAACTGCTAGCAATTGAGCCTTACCTAATTGCTTGTGAGCTCTGAGGGAATCACTTCTGAATCTATGTGTGAAGATATAAGAAGTTAACCTGAAAAGAACAGTTTTCCCTTCTTTGTGGGTTTTGCTTGTTGTTTGAAGCACTGCTAAGAAAATATTAGCTAAAGCCTACAGAAAAGACCAGTTTGTTACCAACCAGGTCTTTATTCTTTTGCTTTGATTGCCTGACAAAGTTCAACTGTTGTTTTCCTGATTTTGTTTTTCCAAGTTTAACACTGCAAGCAAGTATCCTGTTTTATGTGCTACCAAGCATATCTGTGTTGGGAGAAATAACCCCATAAATAAATATCTTATTGGCTTTACACTCAAGCACAACTAATTATTGTGAGCAGCTGTGTCTGGTGTGAATGGACTGCATTTCCCACAATCCCTTGCAAATCATATTGATATATGCACTTGCCAAGACTGTGAACATTCTCACCCAGGCAGCCGTCTGACAAACCTTGTAACACGGTGACAAATGAGGCTTTATGTCTCAACTTAATGAAACTAAGAGAATAATGGCTTTAGCTTAATGCAGCCGCTGGTTGGGGAAGAAGGGGGGGATGAGGGGGGAGAAGAGGGGAGTTCAGGTGGGGGAAGATAGGTAGGGTGTTAGTCCAAGGGAGGTGATCCCAGTTTGATATGAGCCAGGGAGAGAGGTGCAGTAAGGTGATCATCTCAGTAAGTCCTGTTAGAGTGGTTAGCTTAGGTGCCCAAGTATTCAATGAAGAGGAGGGTTTTTAGTTTCTTGTGGAATTTGTTGATGTCCTGTGTGGCACAGATGTCGTGAGGAAGTGGTTTCATAAGTTAAGGGCTTAGAAGGAAAATGCTATATTTGATGTGGATTGAGTACTTGTCCTAAGTGAGGAAGGAATGGTAAGGGTAAATTCCATATTGCATCATCTTGGTTGATTGCTTGGTGTCTTGTGTATTAGGGACTGCAGATAGCTTGCTGAAAGACTGTGGTACACTTTAAAAGTTTTATTATCCTGGATTTAGTGCAAGTTGCAATGGGCAACCAGTTGTAAGCTCCTAAGAACTGGACTTATGTGTTGGTATCTGGGAGCTCTGTATGGTATCCAAGCCACAGTATTCTGGACCATCTGCAGGGGGTGAGTTGCATAGTCAGTAGGAGGATATTGCAATAGTTCAGGTAAGGGAATACCTAGGCTTGGAAAACTGTGTGTAAGTCATGGGAATCTAGAAAAGGTCACAGTACTTGTACCATTTTTATTTTCTGTTATGTGAGTCTGACACTGTTGCTGATGTATGCCTGAAGTGTTAGACACTGGTCCAAGGTTATTCCAAGGCATCATACTTCAGATTTGACTTGTAGCTTTACACCTGGTACATTAATGTGCATTGGGGGATGGAAGTCGGTGTCTCTGGAACCAAAATGGACATCAGTCTTGTTGGAATTAATGATTAGGTTATGTTCTGCAAGCCAAAGATTGATAGCTGTGAAGCAAGTTGTTAGGGTCGGCTGTAGTGTGAAAAAGGACACATAGGTCATTATATCATCCACGTAGATTTGGTACAATATCTTGTGTGCTTGTATGCAGGGCCAGTCCAAGGATTTCTGCTGCCCTAGGCAGAAACCCCAGCCTTGCCACTCCCCCCTCCACTGATACTGTCCCTCCTCAGCTGCCGCCACCCCCCCCCCCCCAGCTGACACCAATTCCATCGGGACAGGGAGGCAGCAGTGGCAGTATTTCCAAAAGCGGCAGCCCGCCTCCCCCCCCAAAATGGAATGGGTGGCAACTGGGTGGGGGGAGGGGGCAGTACAGCCAACCATGTGTGCCTCTGCCCTAGGCAGCACCTAGCTCACTTAGTGGACAGGCCAGTCCTGCTTGAATGATCGAGCAGATGGGCTGTATATAGATGTTAATGAGGAGGGAAGTCAGTGCTGAGCCTTGGGGAATGCCTTGCATGAGTTTGAATGGGGTTGAAGTGGCTCCAGCTGATCTTATGTGCTGTAGGCAGCCTGTAGGTAGAAGGTGAACCATCTCAGTGTTGTGCCAGACATGCCTTTGTCATGCAGATGGTACAGCAGAGTGTCATGGGGGACTGAATCAAATGCAGATGTACAGGCCGATATTCAAAGGAATTTACACGGGGCGTGTTGTGGGTGTTCCAGGGGCAGCGTCGTTGCTAACCGGGCAGCGGTGATATTGCATGCTGCTCAGTTAGCGACCTGCGGGTAAAAGATAGGCGCAACAAAAGCTGACCTAACCTTTACCTGAAGGAGCTAACTGGCAATATTGCCGCTGCCAGATTAGCTAGTGTGGCTGCAGAGGCTGTGCAGCAGCCCCAGATATTCAATGCCGGGGCCACATATGACTCTGGCATTGAATATCCAGGGATATGGGATTTTTGCCAGGAAGGGTATGCTGGAGATGGGGCGGTATGATCTGGGGCGTCTGGGTCCAATATGGTATTTTTTATTATTGAGCATATTGATGTGTGCTTGAGAGTGGTTGGCATGTAGCCTTGTGTAAAAGATTGCTGAGTGATTCTAAGCAGTGTGGGGGTAAGTTCATATGTCCTCCTTTTCCAAATTTAACCCCCAAACATTAAGTCACTTTCCATGCACTCAATCATCCATCAATCACCTATTCCTTTTCACCATCCCTACTTCAATTTTCCAAATCTCACTTCTATCAAGCTGTCTTCCAAGGAACACTCTATATCCATCACATTCCTCCCTCTAGATGTTACACTCTGATTTCTCCCAATTTATCATCTGCATCCACTCACTGGCAGAACTTATACATTTGTACTTAAAGGCCATCCACTCTTACTTATAATTACTTTTATACCTCTGCATCTCAGATTGTGCCATTTCTCGCATGAGCTCTTTCCATACCTGGATGGGAGGGGCCTCTTCCCCTTTCCTCACTAGGATACACCTCCTCCCATAACTTGCATGTCTCCCAGTAATAATACCAAGCCTGTAGCTGGCCCTATCCCCATCAATGCCTGCTTCCATAACTCAGTTACATGTGAGTACTCTAAGAAAGAATGCAACAAAGTGCCTATTTACTGCACCCCCCTTCGGCCCACATCCCCGTCTTAACCCTTTGCCCCTTGGTAATATGTGATCTATATAAAAGCCTACATTGTGTCTCTTGCAAATTCGCATTCTGTACATATTTATAAAGATCAATGAACAGTGTCTCTATGTCTTCAGTTGTATAAACATGTGCCGTTTCTCTCGTCCAACACTCTGCCGCTCCAGTCAAATGCCTGCTTCTTTCAGATCTCTCGCTACTCTCTACACGTTGCCACCCTATTAAATTTAGGACACAAAGAAGCAAATTCCTTATCTATTTCCTGTGCTTCGTCATTTACCATTGGATCCCACTTCAATGATTGAAAATAATGTCTAATCTGCAATTTGAAAAGTAAATGGCTAGTTGGAATCCCCGATTTTCCTTTTGATCAGTTCAAATGTAGGAAAAAACACCCTTCATTTAATTGTAGCAACTGTCCCATTATATTACAGCCCTTTGCCCTCCATAAGCCAACCTACCCTACCCACTGGAAATCCAGGATTGCCACATAAAACTAGATGAGGCAAAGCCGCAGATGGAACTAAGGTGCTTCACCACCATCTATCTCCATGCTCTCCAAAACCATATGAGCAAATCCTGTCTTCCCTCATCTCCATTCTCCCAGTATCCTAATGTGCAACAGATTCATAAAGTCATAGGGCTGTACAATTCTGGGATGAAACTGCCAGTTCCCTTGGCCAAATCATGGAACTATTGCAGAAACATTGCTCCATTATTTAGGCGGCGATCTAGCAATGTCACCCCTCCCAGCTCTCTTTCCAAAATGAATTTCTGCTAGTTGATTTTTCGCATTTGGTCCCGTCCAAATAAATTTCCAAATTAATTCCTCAAATTTTTTCTCTTTCTGTCTCCTTACCCAAATTGCAGCCATCTGCAACACATATAGAACCTTGGGAGAAATCACCATTTTAATCAGAGCACTTCTCCCAAACATAGAGAGAGACCCTTCCACTTGTTACAGAGTTACCTTGTTACCTAAGAGAGATCACAGACATTGCCGACTTCAAAAAACACCTAAAAACCTTCCTCTTCAAAAACCACTACAACAACATATCGGACACACAAGCACAGAATTCAAATGTCCCTCTCAAACAAAAGTCTATGCCACTGTACATAGTTATAGAATTGTAAACTGTTAAATGTAAATAATTCTCAAAGTTGTATAATGTAAAGAGTTCCTCTACCGTTCAATGTAATAATGTTCTGTTCTCTGTGAACCGCTTTGATAAACTTGAAAAGCGGTATACAAATAAATGTTAAATAAATAAATACATTCTCATTTCTTCTAATTTATCCAACATCAAATTTATACATCACTCTGGGATTTGGGCTAATGCATATTCCTAAATATTTCAACTTCTCATCAGTCCACTTACAAGGAAACCTTTCCCTCTGCTGTGATCTCCCCCTTCAGCAACTTTCAGGTCCCCTTGTCCAATATTTCCCAAAAAACAAAAGCATATCATCCACAAGGATATTCATTTCAACTCCATTTTTTCCACCTTAATTCCTGCAATTTCTCTGCAACTCTGACATTTAATTGCTAATGGTTTCAAAGATAAAATAAACAAAAGTGGGGACAAAAGGCAACCTTGCTTAGTGCCCTGCTGTAAAGGAAATTACCATGTTAACTGTTGTGACAAGGCAGAGCTGTCAGAGCACAAGAAAAAGGCTTTTAAACAAACTTTTTCCTCTGAACCTGCCAGGAATACAGGGCAGCTGAGGGTTAAAACCTCAGCGCACAGAGTTGCAGGGCAGGAGAGAAAAGAAAGGGAGCCACACCCTAGCTCTAGGCTGACAGGGAGAGCTAGCCAACCAGGGAAAGGGGTGGACTCTCACCTGATTGGACAAACCACTCCACTTAACCAGGAAGTGGTAGGTTCAGGGGGATCTGCAAGATCAGCCCGAGCAGCAAGATCAGCCAGATCAGCTGGATCAGAGAGGAGATCAGACGAGGAACGCAGAGAGCTACAGGAGGAAGGAAAAAGGCAAAATAGGAACTTACCTTTGGCAAAGCCAGAAAAAGGGGACTCCAGGAGTGCAGATATAGCCTTGGAGTCAGGCATTCTTGGCAGAGGAACAGAAACAGAATCCTTATCCAAAAGGGGCCGAGCTCAGAGCAAGCGTGACCAGCTGGGATCCAATTACCGGGACCATTGCCAGCCACCTTGCAGAGAGAGAGCCACGTCTCTGGGGAAACAGCCAGGAATCCTCCCAGGAAGGGATTGCCCTCAAGAAAAGCTGAACCAGGTCAGAAAAACTTATAAGCCTTTTAAACAGAACATAGAGCCTGTGTCTGAAAGAGACAGAAGTAGTTCCTCTGATAGTTTACCTTGCAATATTGGCAGTGAACGTGGTAAATCTTGTAAGCTAGAAGCCAGCACAGGTGCACGTCAGCTAGCTCATAATTGGCAGCAGCGTGAGTCAAGCACAGATACTGAGCTGGAGGAATGGGAGATTGGTAGAGTCCCTGAAAAGCCTAGTTACAAGAAACACGTAGTTCCTCAACAGGGAATAAGGTACAGGAAAAAGGAAGAAGGAAGAAATCCTTATGCCCAGCTCTTTAAGAGGCTGAATAAACAGTTATCCTTACAAGACTGCAAGACAGGCAGTGAGAGGGGAGAAAAGCAGATACAAGATCTCCTCCACCATTTAAGAGCCCTAGACTCGAATAGGCCAGAGAGCCAAGGAGCTCAACTCAGCGACGAGGAATCCATGCAAACTGACATCCCATTGTCTGATCACAGTAGCTCTGAGATGGAATGCGGGATTTGCCAGTGTGACTTTTAAATGTACAGCTTAGACAGAAGCAATGTTTTAAGGCTGGTTTAAAAGCATGTACAGAATAGAGTTTAAAGTACAGACAGGAAGTTGCCTGACTGCTGATACTAGTGAAGTGCATAATTCTAAGGCTTGAAGTGAATTATCCATGTGAAGGTGGAACATGAAAACCACGCTTGTTGGAAGTTCTTTATTGAATGCCTTGAATGAGTATCGCTGTTAAGAAAGTCTACAGTTGTTTTGGACTACAGTAACCTGAGAAGTATCAGGGAACATTTGTACAGGACTTTATTTGCTTTATCCATGTTGTTATCCTTGAATATCTGTTCTGGGGTGAAGAAAACCTGCTGGGAACAATAAACCTATTGTTTACCTTCAAATTGCTTTGGCTGTGATCACTGGGCCTACAACTACCATTTTGCTCAACCAGAGAACAGCGATAACAAAGTAACATACACGACGCTGTCTCCCAAATGAACTGCGCCACAAGTTGGTGTAATTGGTAAGACGAGGCGTCACATTATTGGCGTAGTTGGCAGGATTTTTCAACACTCCGTCCAGAAAGGAGGATATACCAACCCCAACAGTTGAAGTCCTGAGGAGAGAATAAACCTCGTGCAAGCTTGAAAAAAAAAAAAAAAAAAAAAACCCAAATACAAAAAGAAAGTGCCTGAAGAAAGAGCTGACCGGATCTGCGAGAGCAGTTAGGAGCGCAAGAGCGGTGAAGCCGGACCAGAGTTCCTGTGCCAGCACCAGCGTATTCCTGATGAGCGAGACTCTCCACTTGTAGCAGGTAACCAGTAGCTGGGAAGGCTTGTATAAGGATACTGCTACAAGGGGGGAGGGTAAAGCAGACATAAGCCGGGAGCTAGGCAGGTGCGAGTGTATTGGTGCCGCACTTGGTGTGTTTCTCTTGTGTCATTTCAGCAACAACGGGATGGAGCCCGCACACCTGATGTCGTGGGTAGCGGAGAGGTTCCAACAGCAGGAGGCGAGAGCAGCGCAGACACAGGAACGCATGGCGGAGATGTTCCAGGCGCAGCAGAAGCCGGTGATGGAGCTGCTGACTTCATGGATTGGAGAACAAAAGGAGACGACTCAAGTACTGAGAACTGTTTCTAGTTCATTAGGAACTAATGCAGGACTTGGACAGTGTGGTCAAGGAATGTGGTCATTAGGACCAATGTCTAAAGAAGTCGATATAGATGACCATATCGAAGTCTTTGAACGCATTGCTATCATGAGCGGATGGCCAAAAGAGCATTGGGTCATCAGATTCGCTACTTCCCTAACGGGAGAGGCATTAACAACATACAGAGAGATGCCCAATGATCTGGCTACTGATTATGACGCTGTGGTCAAAGCCATAAGAGAAAGGCTGGGCCTAACACCGGTGGTGTACCATCGCCGTTTAAGAGGGTGCAAATTAAACCCGGGCGAGTCACCACAGGCTTTATGCCATAGAATTAAAGCGTTAGTGCATAAATGGCTTTCACCAAGTAACAGGAGCCTTGACACTATTATGGATGATATTGTACTAGAACAATTTCTGGAGGCAGTCCCTAAAGAAGTACAATCTTTCTTGGTTCTACAGGACTGTAGAAGCACTAAAGATGCCATCACGCTAGCCGATCGCTTCTTTGCGGCAGAGGCAATACGACAGCGGGGGATGGGTGTTTCAGAGCAGTCAGTCCTGAGAATGCCAGTAACAAAGGGAAGAACTATGGTGGGAGAGTGTCCATCTAAGAAGCCCTTGTTTAAAACTGGGTGGGAAGAACGTAAATGTTTTTCTTGCGGTCAACAGGGACACCTGAGAAGAAATTGTACGGCTAAGCTAGCACTAGTGACTACTCCTTCCAAGAAGGTGGGGGAGGGATTCTTATTAGCAGTCACTGTTAACAACGTCCAGATTGAAGCGCTGTTAGATTCTGGCGCTGACCAGTCAATGGTCTCAGAGAAATTCTGGAATGAGATAGGAACCCCGGATGAGTGCCCAGAAAGACACCCTGAAGGAAAGATTAAAATTCGCTGTGTACACGGTGCGGATAGGCCTTATCCGGTGCACACAGTAGAGGTGGACGGACTAGGGGTAAAGAAAGATATCCCAGTAGTGGTGGTGCCTAACTTACCCTATTCCTTAGTTCTAGGTAGGAATAGTCCACAGTTTAAGGAAGGCCTAGTACAAGCGTTAGCCGTCAAGGATGAAGCTGACCTTCTTATAAAAGGTAAAAACCCAAGGGGACGTAAAGAGCATCAGGACATATCTCCCTCTAAAGAAAGAGGTGGTATAGGTCTAGTATCTACATGCGCCCAAAGTAAAGACAGTCACGAGGATCAAAATTCTGTAACAGATCCCTTAGCAGAATTACCCTCACATAGTGGGTTGATAACTCCCTATCGGGAGCATGCAAAACTTAAGAAGGGGGAAAATCGCAGGGAGAAACAGTGCAGGTCCCGTACTCGGACGGAACTAAGGGCAGGACAGGAGTTACCCTGGGCTCCGGCCCAATGGGTAGCAAAATTCCCTTCATTCCCCGATGAACAAAGGCAGGATCCAGCCTTGACCTATGCTTTTGATAAGGCTAATAAGAGAGCACGGTCATTACCCTATTTCCACTTAGATAGAAAGGTGTTATATAGGGAAACCTTGGATCCACATTCTAAAGGTACCAGGAGGCAATTAGTAGTGCCCAATACCTTTAAAAATTGGATTTTGCGTTTAGCGCATATCCATCCCGTAGGGGGCCACGAAGGAGTAGAAGGCACCTTGAAACAACTTTTGAGTCGTTTCTATTGGCCTGGCGTTTATCGCGAGACCGCAAAATATTGTAGAGCGTGTCCCGCATGCCAGAAGGGCACCCCCAATAGGCCAGTAAAACCACCCCAGAGATCTAAAAATCGATGGGTAGAACCCGCTACGGAAGAGATAGAGAGACCCCAGTTTCGAAGAAATTTAGGAGCCTGGGTACAGCGTACATCTCAGGTAGTAGGCGAAAATCTGACCTCCAGTCAAGGGAGGCAGAAAAAAGATTATAACCTCCGCACCAAACCTAAGCGTTTAGAAATTGGTGAAAAGGTCATGGTAGTGATATCGGGTCGCAAACCAAAGTTTGAAAGCACCTGGAGGGGACCCTGCCGGGTTATCAAACGAATAGGACCCACCACTTACACAGTAGAAACCAGGAGGGGGAAGCAACAAAACTTCCATGTGAACGTTTTAAGGCCCTGGCACGAACGGGTAGCATTAGCTCGTTTAGCTACAGTTCCTGATCACGAATTTAGCTACAGCCACCAGAGAAGGATTCCGGGCTGTTCTGAAAGTTTTCAGACAGCACGGAATATCTTAAATGGGGGGTTGTGTGACAAGGCAGAGCTGTCAGAGCACAAGAAAAAGGCTTTTAAACAAACTTTTTCCTCTGAACCTGCCAGGAATACAGGGCAGCTGAGGGTTAAACCTCAGCGCACAGAGTTGCAGGGCAGGAGAGAAAAGAAAGGGAGCCACACCCTAGCTCTAGGCTGACAGGGAGAGCTAGCCAACCAGGGAAAGGGGTGGACTCTCACCTGATTGGACAAACCACTCCACTTAACCAGGAAGTGGTAGGTTCAGGGGGATCTGCAAGATCAGCCCGAGCAGCAAGATCAGCCAGATCAGCTGGATCAGAGAGGAGATCAGACGAGGAAACGCAGAGAGCTACAGGAGGAAGGAAAAAGGCAAAATAGGAACTTACCTTTGGCAAAGCCAGAAAAAGGGGACTCCAGGAGTGCAGATATAGCCTTGGAGTCAGGCATTCTTGGCAGAGGAACAGAAACAGAATCCTTATCCAAAAGGGGCCGAGCTCAGAGCAAGCGTGACCAGCTGGGATCCAATTACCGGGACCATTGCCAGCCACCTTGCAGAGAGAGAGCCACGTCTCTGGGGAAACAGCCAGGAATCCTCCCAGGAAGGGATTGCCCTCAAGAAAAGCTGAACCAGGTCAGAAAAACTTATAAGCCTTTTAAACAGAACATAGAGCCTGTGTCTGAAAGAGACAGAAGTAGTTCCTCTGATAGTTTACCTTGCAATATTGGCAGTGAACGTGGTAAATCTTGTAAGCTAGAAGCCAGCACAGGTGCACGTCAGCTAGCTCATAATTGGCAGCAGCATGAGTCAAGCACAGATACTGAGCTGGAGGAATGGGAGATTGGTAGAGTCCCTGAAAAGCCTAGTTACAAGAAACACGTAGTTCCTCAACAGGGAATAAGGTACAGGAAAAAGGAAGAAGGAAGAAATCCTTATGCCCAGCTCTTTAAGAGGCTGAATAAACAGTTATCCTTACAAGACTGCAAGACAGGCAGTGAGAGGGGAGAAAAGCAGATACAAGATCTCCTCCACCATTTAAGAGCCCTAGACTCGAATAGGCCAGAGAGCCAAGGAGCTCAACTCAGCGACGAGGAATCCATGCAAACTGACATCCCATTGTCTGATCACAGTAGCTCTGAGATGGAATGCGGGATTTGCCAGTGTGACTTTTAAATGTACAGCTTAGACAGAAGCAATGTTTTAAGGCTGGTTTAAAAGCATGTACAGAATAGAGTTTAAAGTACAGACAGGAAGTTGCCTGACTGCTGATACTAGTGAAGTGCATAATTCTAAGGCTTGAAGTGAATTATCCATGTGAAGGTGGAACATGAAAACCACGCTTGTTGGAAGTTCTTTATTGAATGCCTTGAATGAGTATCGCTGTTAAGAAAGTCTACAGTTGTTTTGGACTACAGTAACCTGAGAAGTATCAGGGAACATTTGTACAGGACTTTATTTGCTTTATCCATGTTGTTATCCTTGAATATCTGTTCTGGGGTGAAGAAAACCTGCTGGGAACAATAAACCTATTGTTTACCTTCAAATTGCTTTGGCTGTGATCACTGGGCCTACAACTACCATTTTGCTCAACCAGAGAACAGCGATAACAAAGTAACATACACGACGCTGTCTCCCAAATGAACTGCGCCACAAGTTGGTGTAATTGGTAAGACGAGGCGTCACACTGTCCATTAATCAACAATTTCGCCATTGGCTTATAATAGTATCTGAACCCGCCTTGCGAATTCTCTTCTAATTCCAAACTGACCCAATATCCAGAACAAAAATTCCCATGTTACCTTATGAAATGTTTTCTCAGCATCCACACTCAGGGGTATGTTTACAAAGCAGCGGTAATGGCCTCCATGCGATACTGGAGCCGCAACTCTGCTATCACACGGAGGTCGCTACCGCTGCTTTGTAAACATACTCCTCGGTATTGCTGTTCTTTCCAACTGAGATTTTGGCATTTGCATGGCCACCATAGCTTTAAGCAAATGAATCATTTCATACCTATTCTTGAACCAGACCAAGTGGGATTTATCTATCAAAATTCGGTATTAGTCTACTCAACCTGGAAGCTAAGATTGAGCCTAACAATTTCATATTTTGATTTAGGAGCAATATTAATCTATAAGAGCCCACATCATCTGGATCTCTGCCTGGCTTAAGCAAGATAACTGTGAGCAATTTTCTGCTCTGGTTACAATGTTCCTGTTAGCAGAATATTCTGATACATCCCTTGCAGAGGTTTGGCTACCAGGTCTACTAAAATTTTATAAAATTTGGCTCCCAAGCCTTAGCTAATCTCATACCTTTGATTGCTTGCTGGATTTCTAGGATGAAGATTGGCCTATTTAGTTGAGCCACCTGCTCATCTTCCAAAGTAGGGAGCTGTATATCTCCGAAGAAATGATCTCTCTGAAGCTCATCTTCCCCATCTCGCTTTACGTAATATTCTCTAAATCATTTAATGATCTCTATCTCCCTCTTCCTCAGTTCCCCTTTTCCATCTTTAATCTGGGTTATAAGATGATGTTTCTGCAATATTCATATCAGGTTCTATTCCCCCATGTGTATAGCCTGAACTTAAGAAAATACATATTGTTTTTAGTTGTCTTATCTACATATCATTTACGTGCTTTTTTAACCAAACTATCTTTCTTCTGTTCTCCTCTGTCAATTCTATCACATGTTTGCTTTGTAAAGTTCGCAATCTTCCCCATTGTCCTTCCTTTACCAACCCAGAAACAGAATCTGGATGACCCACCAGACCACTCGCCCCTCTACCAAAGCTCATATTAGCTAAGAGAACATATTACCAACTTTAAACGTTCAAATGTATCTGGCCACCTCCACTCTCTACTCCTAAATACATCAGTGTGAATTTCAAATGTTTAATTGTGTCTTCACCCTCAATCGGTCAACATGTGAAAGCTGGCTGTGGAAGGGAAATAAAATGAAAGGCGGGTCTATTTACCCTGTATAAGAGATATTCTCTCTCAAAAGTCCAAACACATGTCTTCTTTAATTCATCTGTAACCTAGTAATCGAGTTTAGCCTTTATCCTGTGGCTAGTTATCACCAAATTCCTTTATTACGCCTCAGTCCCTCTTTCCGTTTAACCATCATTTTGTGTCTGTGCTACTGCTATATCTTCTCCATTGCAATTTGCTGTAGGACACCTCCAGACTCAACTTCTCCCTCCAGCTGTTACACATATTTCTTTATTCTAAGATTTTCACGGCTCCTCCCTTAAATATTTTAAGCCTTGCAGCGTAATGCAATGTGAACTCGACTTCCTTATTAAACATTTGGGAGTGGTATGGGGTAATGTCCCGTCGCCTGGCCGCCACCTATGCAGAGAAATCCTGGAAAAGCAGCAGCCTTGCTTCATCCACTTCCAGGGTCTTCAGTGCCCTGTAAGCCCGCAGGATCACTGTTATGTCTGCATAGTTCAAAACTCGGGCAATGACTGGTCTGGGTCATTGCTTCTATCCATTTGTATGCCAGGCCAATGTGCTCTTTCAAATTTTATAGGGACCTGCTCCACTAGGAGACCTAATTTTGCCATGAATGGGCCCTCACAGAAAGCTAGCAGATCTTTTACCTGCACAGTCTCTGGAATGCCTATTATTCTGAGAGTTATTTCAATGACTTCTGTTCTCTTAGTCATCGTCAATTCCTTCTAATTGTTCCAATTGAGCCACCAAATGTTCTAGTGATATCTCTTGAGCTGTTATCTTTTTGTGCAATATCTGCTATTTGTCAGTTATATGATAGCTTCTATAAAACCTGGACCCTCTAACATCTTCGCCCTTTCCTTATCGCATCTGACTTCCGATCGGCTCTATAGGTCCTCACTATACAACATGCTGACTACTGCAACTCAATATACTACAGACTCCCAAAATCAATGCTCCTTCCTCTACAAACAGCCCTCCACACAACAGCCCAGACAATCCAAGATGCCTCCAGACATGATCACATCACCCATATCCTCAAACACCTTCACTGGCATCCACTCCACAGCAGAATACTCTACAAAGTCCTACTAATGATACCTAAAACCCTCAATCACCAGTCATCCCCCACCTCCAATCCCTCATCATTCCACTAGAAACATAGAAATATGATGACAGAAAAAGACCACATGGCCTATCTAGTCTGTCCTTCCATATCAACAACTACAACACTACAGCCAGATAGGCTGCGCAGATCCTCCACTATGAACACGTTGACCACCCCCAAGCAAGAATAAGAAGTACTCAACAGGCTTTCACCAGATCCTTTGTACTATATGTCCTCTCATATTGGAACTCACTCCCTGACCCGACTGGAAACACCTCAGACCTCCCTACCTTCTGCAAGCTCCCCACCTCTTCACTGTACACTTTGAACACAGCTCCTCCTAATACCCTCCTCCCTCCACCTCCCCCCCCCCACGAAGAGCATTATGTAAATAGTGAAAGGCAACTTAGCATGCCTAAATTTGTAACAGCAATTTCAGTTTTAATTTTTATTGTTGATCTTCAATGTAAATGTTGTTTGAAATGTTCGATGTTCCATGTAAACCTCTTTGACCTCTGTGAAAAGTACTATGTAAATCCAGCCAAATAAATAAATATCAATGCCTCCTTCATTTCATCAAGATTGAATCTTTCCAAATTTGTCCTCCAACACTGTTGTGACACACTTAGTAAGATGTTTAGCTATTTCTTCTGACGTATTGTTTTGAAGAGGCTACGAGTTCTGTGGACATGGATTTTAATTTTTCACTTTTCATTTTTTACTTGCCTTTTCAGCTTTCCAGGCTTCCCAAAGGACCCCTTTTATAGGGGGCTGACCTTGGGCGCTGATCGTAGCTGAAAACACTCCAGTAAGTATAGCCTCTCTCTAATTGCACTGCCTTCCCTTAGTCTTATTTCAGCACTGTTACCTATTCTCAGTGCCTTCAATGGTAGATCTTACACCCCTGTCATTATAGCCCTGGGGCCACCGATTCTCTCAGTTCCTTTCCAGCTGCTGACATTAAAACCTCTCTCTGTTCATCATCCTCCTACTGCAGCTCTTTCCAAGCTGGGTCATGTCTTGGTGCGCAGACTATTGTGGCATTAGTGGGATGGGAACAGCTGGGGGATGTAGAAAAGCAATGGGCAAAACTGAAATGGGATTTTTTTAAGGGCAACAAATGTTTTTGTAAGAAAGGTAAATAAATGTAAAAGGAAAAGGAGGCCACTGTGGTTCTCAAAAAAAGTAGCTGAAAAGGTGAAGAAAAAGAGGGAGGCCTTCATAAAATACAAGAGATCACAGAGAGAGGAAGACGAGCTTCTATATTTGGAAAAACTTAGAAAAGCTAGCAAGTAGTCAGGAAAGCATAGATACAAAAAGAATAGCCAATGCAATAAAATGGGGGGTGGGGGGATAAGACATTTTTCAGATATGTTAGTGAGAAGAGGAAGGGCAAAAGTGGTATTGTCAGACTTAAGGATGAAGGTGGGGAATATGCAAAAGCTGATGAGGATAAAGTGGAATTGCTTAACAAATATTTCTGTTCTGTGCTCACAGATGAAGGTTCAGGAACAGGACCTCAGAAAACAACCACAAATAGGAAAAGAAGTGACAGGGATATTGAACGATTTTCAGAAGACTGTGTTCATGAGCAACTAGCTATACTAAAGAAGATAAAGCAATGGGACCAGATGGGATGCATCCGAGAATATTGAAGGAACTTGGAGACGTTGTAGCAGCTCCACTGACTGCACTTTTCAATACTTCTTTAGTGGTCCCAGAGGACTGGAGAAAGGCACATGTGGTCCCTTTACACAAAAGAGAAAGTAAGGATGAGGTTGACAACTACAGGCCGATTAATCTAACCTCTGTGGTGAATAAATTATTGGAAACACTGCTCAAAGAGAAAATAGTGAGGTTTCTGGAGTTCAGTGGATTGCAGGATCCAAGGCAGCATGGATTTACCAGAGGCAGGTCTTGTCAGACAACTCTGATTGATTTTTTTGACTGGGTGAGCAGGGAGTTTGACCGAGGGAGAGCCCTAGATGTGGTGTACTTAGATTTCAGTAGTATTTGATGCCATTCTGCACAGGTGACTTATAAACAAACTGAGCACCCTAGGAATGGACCCTAAAGTGACTGACTGGATTAGAAATTGGTTGACTAGGAGGTGACAAAGGGTACAGGTAAATGGAGCTCACGCTGAAGACAAGGATGTTATCAGTGGTGTGCTGCAGAGAAAGAATAGTCCAATATCCAAGGGAGTGATACAGTGTAGGGGGCGAAGTACTTCTGTCCATGAAAGAAGAGCGGGACCTGGACATGATTGCTTCTGATGATCTTAAAGTGGCTAAACAAGTAGAAAAGATGATGGTGAAACCAGGATAATTGGGTGCACAGGGAGAGGAATGGCCAGCAAAAGAAAGTAGGTGATAGTGCCTCTGTATAAGTCTCTGGTGCGACCTCATTTGGAGTATTGTGTGCAATTCTGGAGATCACATCTTCAAAAGGATATGAATAGGATGGAATTGGTGCAGAGGGTGGCTACTAAAATGGTTAGTGGTCTTCGTTATAAAGCATATGAGGACAGACTTAAGGATCTTAATATGTATACGTTAGAGGAAAGGCGGGATGGAGGATATATGATAGAGACATTTAAATGCCTCTATGGCATAAATGCAGAAGAGGAGAGCCTCTTTCGACTGAAAGCAAGCTCCACTATGAGGGGACATAGGATGAGGGTGAAAGGGGATAGACTCAGGAGTAATATGTGGAAATATTTCTTTATAGAAAGAGTGGTGGATCCGTGGAGTAGTCTCCCAGTGGAGGTAGTAGAGACAAGGATAGTATCTGAACTCAAAAAAGCATGGGACAAACACAGAAGATCTCTAAAGGAAAAAAGGGGACTGTTGTAGTCACTGATATGGAAGGGCAGACTAGATAGGCCATGTGGTCTTTTTCTGCCATCATGTTTCTATGGTTATATGTTTTTTTATAAAACATTGTGATGCACCCTGTGATAAATGGTATTAAAAAGTCGTAATAAACACAAACAGAAACTAGTGATGACCTTACCATGAAAGGAAAAAGAAGAACAAAATGAAATATTCCATAAACGACAGGGGAGACAAAACAAAATGAAAAATTTGGATGGGCGCATCCTATTATTTATACCATCTCTAGAGCTGGCATAAGTGATCGCGCCTTAATTTAAGGTGTGCTCTCTGCCACTTATTCTAGCCTTTAATAAAAAATGGTTAATGTATTAAAATGCGCTTTAGCTAGGCGCCTTGTTATAAAGTTATCCTCCTCCTTATATTCTTTCCATTGGTTGGGAAAGAATATAAGGAGAATATAAACCTGCCTCCTTTCCACCCCTGTCCCTGTCTTTTGCTGAATGGGGATAACAGTGCATGCTTTGGTCCACAACAGGTATACTTTTAACATCATTGTTGTGGGATTTTTCCTACAGGGCAGAAAACTACAGATAATTTTGGCTGGTTAAAATGTCCTCAGGAAAAGCAGATGCAAATAGTGCACTTTTTCTTTCAAAATTACTGCAAAGCCCCTAGGTCGAAAGCCCCGATGGACTGCAGTTCCATACACAATTAAACAAAATTGTCTTCCAAATGGACATTTTTAGGGCAATTTCAAAAGAGATTTTTTCCCCCAAATACCTATTTATCCACAGAGAAATCCTCTTTCAAAATATATGCCGACCACCGGCATTGAATATCCAGGTGGATCGGATTGCACCACAGCTAACCAGGCAATAGTGATATTGAGCCACTGTCCAGTTAGCTACAGTGGTAAAAGTTAGGTGAGCCTTTCCCGTGCCTAACGTTTGCCACTGTGGGATAAGTAGCCAGCTGCTGAAAATCACTCACAGCCAGTTATTCAGTTTGCCCCCAGAACCCGGAGATGCTAGATGGAATTCAGTGGCAGCACCTGGTTGCCGCGATTAAAACGGTTATCGGTTCTGCTAGCTGCATAATCGCTTTGAATATCAGCTCCGAGGCGTTAAACAATTTCCTAAAAGACAAATAGCTTAGCTCAGGGCTTAACAAATTCCAGGTGCTAGGCCACAATGGCATGTAAAAACTGAACCCTAACACGTCATGCTGCTTTTGCGGTTGAAGAAGAAAGGGTGCACCTATCTTGCATCTGCTGTGCCTTTCATTAAGTTTAAGCTGCACATTGCAGGAATGTCCGGCACAAGTCTTGTGAGACTTGAGACTGTAGCGGAGTTTGTGCACCATGCGACAAACTTAATGAGAGTCACAAAGGATGCAAGGTAGAGGCATCTTTTCTTTCTTTGGCAGCTGCAACAGACAGTAATGGCAAGATAAGCCAAGGCTGTGGCCTGAGGGGGAGCTGCCTGGGAGGTGTGATGAGGGACTGGCTGAGCAAATACCTGGGAGGTGTGTAAGAGGGTGAAGGGTGACTCGTTAAGGGAGTGTCTGAGAGTTAAGGAGTGAAAGGTGACTGGCTGAGGTCAGGGGCGGCCCAAGGGGGGTGCGGGGCCATGTGCGGAGACTCGGTGCGGGGCCTCATTTGCATAAGGGGCCTCATTTGCATAAATATTTGCATAATGTTACCATACACGAACTTTTAGTAAACATGCCTCTTAATGAGTGTATGAATAAAGAAAGACTAAAAGACTTCTACATTACTATAATCCAATACCAACCGCCAGGCACATTAGGAACTACTACAAACACTGCCCATTTAGAACCCATAGCAAACCCGCCGTATCCTAACAGCACTACCAGGACTCATAAAGCACCATACCCTAACTATCAAAAGGAAACGCTGCAAATATTAAACCAATACATTTCAGAGAACAACAATACATGACCTACTGGGGAAAGAGAACAAGTGGCAATGTCAAATAGGAATTACATAAACAGAATAACTCAGCTCAGTTACACATGCAGAACATAGACCATCACCAAACAAGGAATCACAATTTAGAAACAGGAAGACAATAATTAAACTGGGAATCCCAAAAGCCAAACTTGGAATGTACAACACTGTAGAAATAAAACTATACATTAATTTGCTCTTGTACTAAACAAAGCGCAGACGTTAATGATGCACATTTCCCAGAGCTGACATATTCCAATTAATAAATTCAAAATAAAGAGATATTTTTCTACCTTTTGTGCATTTTTTTTCAGCTGCAATTGCTCCAGCCACTTTCTTCTGGTTTCTTCGTGTCTTCCGCTAATTCTTCATCGTCTGCTGTCCATTTGTCTTTTCTTCTCTCTTCTAGTTTTTTTCCATTCTCTCTCTACATCTGCTTTAACATACTAATCTTTCTCCTTTTTGCTCTTTCCTCATTCCTATTTCATCCACTCAAATTTTACCCCTCCATCCTCAATCCCCACCTACTCTCCCAATATCCGGACAATTGTAGATTTGTCTTCCCTCCCACACAAAATATTTTTTCCCTCTCCATTTCACTCTCCCAGCTCCATCCCATTCTAATCCTCCCCCAACATCAGCTCCATTCTAGTTCCGTCCCACCCAGCATCCGCTCCCTTCTAGTCCCCGCATCAGCCCATTTCCAGTCCTAGCCCCCCATAAGCCCATTTCCAGTCCTAGCTCCCCCATCTATTTGCAGTCCCATCCAAGTCCCTCCATCAGCTCATTTCCAATCCCAGCCCCCCATGAGCCCATTTCTAGTCCTTTCCTAGCCCCACCATCAGCCCATGTCAAATCCTAGCTCCCCTCCACTCAGCCCATTTCCAATCCAAGCTCCCCATGAGCCTACTTCCAGTTCTAGCCCCTTCATGAGTCCATTTCAATCCAAACCCCCACCACAGCCCATTTCCAATCTTAGCACCCCCCAACAGCCAATTTCCAGTCCTATTCTAGCCCATCAGCCCATTTCCTGTCCTAGCCCCCCCCCTCACCCATTTCCAGTCCTAGCTCCCTCCCCCTCACAACCCATTTCCATTCCAAGCCCCCGTCCCCATCAGCTATTTGCAGTTCAAGCCCTCCTTCCACTCAGCCCATTTCCAGTCCTAGCCTCCTCATAGCCCATTACTAGTCCTAACCCCCCATCAGCCCATTACGTCCTAACCCCCCATCACCCTATTTCCAGTCCTAGCCCCCCATCAGCCTATTTCCAGTCTTAGCCCCCCTCCCATAGCCAATTACCAGTCCTACCCCCCCATCAGCCCATTTCCAGTCTTAGCCCCCCATAGCCCATTACCAGTCCTAACCCCCCCATCACCCTATTTCCAGTCCTAGCCCCCCCATCAGCCCATTTCCAGTCTTAGCCCCCCATAGCCCATTACCAGTCCTAACCCCCCCATCACCCTATTTCCAGTCCTAGCCCCCCCATCAGCCTATTTCCAGTCTTAGCCCCCCCATAGCCAATTACCAGTCCTACCCCCCCCCCATCAGCCACTTCCAGTCTTAGCCTCCCCCCCCCATGGCCCATTACCAGTCCTAACCCTCCCCCCCATCAGCCAATTACCCGTCCTAGCCTCCCCCCCCATCTCCGATTTCCAGTCATAACACCCCCCCGCTGTCCCTTTACCAGTCCTACCACCCCCCCCCCATGGCCCATTACCAGTCCTAACACCCCCCCCCGGCCCATTACCAGTCCTAACACCCCCCCCCCCATGGCCAATTACATTCCCTAACCCCCCCCCCCCCTGCCCATTACCAGTCCTAACCCCCCCCGGCCCATTACCAGTCCTAACACCCCCCCCATCAGCCCACTTCCAGTCTTAGCCCCCCCCATAGCCCATTACCAGACCTAACCCCCCCCATGAGCCGATTTCGTGTCCTACCCCCCACTTCCCGCCATATCCCCCCCCCCATAGTCAATTACCAGTTCTAACCCCCCCCATCAGCCCATTTCCAGTCCTACCCCCCCACTTCCAGCCTTAGCCCCCTCCCCATAGCCCATTACCAGTCCAACCCCCCCATCAGCCCACTTAGCCCCCCCACAGCCCATTACCAGTCTTAACCCCCCCATCATCCCACTTATCCCCCCCCATAGAATATTACCAGTTCTAACACCCCCCCCATCAGCCCACTTAGCCCCCCCCATAGCCCATTACCAGTCCTAACCCCCCCATAAGCCCTCTTGGCCGACCCCATAGCCCATTACCAGTCCTAACCCCACCCCCCATCAGCCCACTTCGCCCCCCCCATAGCCCATTACCAGTCCTAACCCCCCCCATCAGCCCACTTCCAGTCTTAGCCTCCCCCCCCCCCCATGGCCCCTTACCAGCCCTAACCACCCCCCCCCCCCCGGCCCATTACAAGTACTAACCACCCCCGCCTCTTGACCAGTTCAATTCCTCACCACCCCCCCCCCCATCAGCCCACTTCCAGTTTAGCCTCCCCCTCCCATCAGCCTACTTCCAGTTTTGCCTCCCCCCCCTCCCATAGCCCATTACCAGTCCTAACCACCCCCCCCCCTATCATTCCAAATTAAAATAAAAAAAAAACCCAAACCGGCTGCTTCTGCCGCGGCAGCTTCAAGAGCTCTGCCGCGGGGCCCCCCCCTGCCCGGCAGAGCCTCCGTGCATCTTCAGCTCTTCACGTCCAAAATGCGGGCTTTTTTCAGAGCCGCGAGAGTTTTCTTTTCTCGCGGCTCTGTTAATCCCGCCGAGGGTGATGGGAAATCCCATCAGCCCCGCGGGATTAAGAGTGCCGCGAGAAAAGAAACTCGCGCGGCTCTGAAAAATGCCCGCGTTTTGGACGTGAAGAGCTGAAGATGCACGGAGGCTCTGCCGGGCAGGGGGGGGCCCCGCGGCAGAGCTCTTGAAGCTGCCGCGGCAGAGCTTTTGAAGCTGCCGCGGCAGAAGCAGCCGGTTTTTTTTTTTTTTATTTTTTTTTTTTTTAACTTGGGATGCTTAAGAATGTGTTTTGCGCGGGGCCCCCTGAAACGCGGGGCCCTGTGCAAAAAACATTCTTGCTCAATGGACGGGCCGGCCCTGGCTGAGGTGTAACTGGGAGGTGGGGGGTGGAGGGTGGAGGGTGAGGTGTGACTGGCTGTAGAGTGCCTGAGAAGTGGGGAGGGTTGAAGTATGACTGGCTGAGGGGTTGAATGGTAGCTGAATTGTTAGGGATTAGGAGTTAGGACTGTTGGGGGGGGGGGGAGGAAGAGAGAGAGATTGGAGAAAGGCAGGGCTTGGAAGAACAAGAAAGGAGGGAGAGTTATTTATTTACATTCTCTTATATACCGCGCTATTCTGCATCAGTGCGGTTTACATTGAACAAACTGAAATTACATTGAACAGGGCATTATAACTTGGAGATAACTATTTACAGGGAACATGGGCTATGGAGGGTTAAGTGCCCAAGACCACAAGGAGCACCTGTGGGACTAGAAACCCCAGTCCTTCCGGCCCAAGGTTGCTGTCCTCTAGTGGAATTTGAACCCCCGACCTTCTGGCCTGAAGTACCTTGCCCCAACCACTAGGCCACTCCTCCACTGTGGGTGAGAAGAGGGTGTGCGGGAATGAGAGAAAGAGAGAGATTAACAGGGACGTGGACCATGGTGATTTGATGCAAAGTGTGCTAAATAGGTACAGGCACAGCTATTAGGAGTCATCAGCAGAGAGGTCATTGCTTTCCACTACCGGCACTGTGCAGTGTTGCTTTGTGGGAAAACAGTATTAGTAACTCAGGGCTTAAAGGAGACCTTGGTAGGGGTGTGGGAGACGGGATGGTGGTAAGGGAGAGAAACAGAGAAGAGGCATTGTGAGAGAGCGGCTGGCTCCTAAGGGGCCAATTTACAAAGCCTTATCTCGATAGCCCATAGGGGAGATTCAGCAGCACTATCCTGATAGTGCCCCTTAATATTTCAACATACCATCCCAACACTATCGTGCTAGTGCAGGAGCAATCTCTGGGCAGAGTGATGGCGGTGTGACCACTATTTGGATAATTGCAAAACGTCTCCAGATAGTAATGATTTTCAGGAAACGTGAGCTGCAGTTGCCGGATAACTTACATGGACAGTAGCCGAAAATCTGCCGAAAATCTATTATCCAGATAAACCCCACAATTATCCGGATAGTCGCCAATAAACTGGATATTCAGTGGCAGCCACTATCCAAATACTGTCGCTGAATGTCCAGTAGCTATTTAAACACCATGGAAGACCGCCGTGGTGTTCACATATCTGTAGCTTTGAATATCAGCCCCTATGTTTATAGAGTGGCTCCTAAATAAAAAAAAAATCTGCCACGGTCTGGCTTAGCTGAGATCTAATCTTCTCTGGAAAGGCGTTCTAGACGACTGGAGCACTACCTGCAAAGTGTGCTCGTGAGTGTAGAGATCAGAGGCTCTACCAGGTAAAGGCATTGATATTTACTAAATCAAGGAACTTTCCAGGTTTGGGAAAGTTAATAATGTAATGAGAGAGGAGATGTACCCATCTCATTGAGTGGGAGAGGGAGTCAGAGGCCTGGGTGTCTTCTGGCTGGCTCAGCTGCTCATCTATCATGTCCCTGAATCAGAAGGTAAAGTAGACCTCAGGAGAAAAAGGAAAATTGGAGCTTTTCTACTTCTCTTAAGATAGAGCAAGTTAGAAGAAACTCCTGGGAATTCAGTTGAGAAGGCCAAGAGTCCTAATGCTTAAGGGGCAGGAGGCTGAGGCTGTGAAAGGCCTCACTGGGAAGTAATTGATATTTTGTCTTTGAAGAGGAAACAAAGAGCCAAGGACAGTGTCCAGGGTTCAAAGTAGAAAATGCTGAGAAAATGACTATTTTCTAGGTCAGTTCTAGATAACTGCTGGAACTGTTCTTGTGATGGCTGAAGCTTTGGTGTACAAGTTACGCTATTTTTCCTACATATCTATTTTATTTTGTCTCCAGAATCTTAGCAAATTTCTCTGGTTTCGAACAAAAACCTGGACTGGACTCCATTTTTGTTAGCAAAGTGAGAAGTGTGAGAAATCCCTTAAGGCCAAGGCCTCCCAGAATCCACTGGCCTTGCCTCCAGATTCTGCAGAAGCGCGGAATTGCTGCAGTTGCATTGTCCTTAATCTCTGCCTGAGTCTTTTTGCTGTCCTAAATTTATCCGGATAGCTATTGAGATAGTGGCACTGTTCATCACTCGATATTTTCAGCACCAGTTGCTATCCTGGGAGGGGTGGGGGGAAGGAAATTATTCGATGCGTTTAATAGGCTTGCTAACTATGTTAATTGTGATCATAGGGATATTCAGCGGCACTAACATGGATAGTGCTGCTGAATATCTCTGGGTGCTGCCACTGAATGTCCGTAAGCTAGCTGGCTAGCACTGGGGCATTCCAGGGGCAGACCGAAGACGGCAGCCGGCTATCGCTAAGTCAAACTACTACAGATTCCTATACATCGATGCAATTTGCAGCAGCCCTGATGTCATGCCTGGAACTGGTGTCGATGTGATACCATGACCGGTATTGATGGGCAATGCCTGTAGCCAAGCTCCACTTGATGGGCAGTATGCGCTGGTCTATCGAGGTTGCCAATGCTTAGGTATCGGTAAAGGGTATTTGCGCTACTGTCACAGAGCATTGCATCAGGAGCTCTCCAGAGGTCAAGGCCTTGGGGGCATCCTGGGGCCACTTAATGGCTTTGGAGGACAGGGCCTCCTGCCAAGGCTGTTTAGCAGGCTGATCCACCTCTGAGGCAACACCCTAGGGGTCTCGATGCTTTGAGTGAGATTTTCCCCTGGAGGTACTATCAGACTTCGATGCGGCCTTGTGTTTAGACTTCTAAGATACCCGAGATCCATGGGAGAATGATGAGGCACTCAACGAAGTGGACTCCACTGATACTGCATCTGAAGCAAAAAGTGCTGCAAATTTAGAAGCCTGGTTCTGTAGGCCTCTCCGTGTCATTTTTGACAGAGGGAACAGTCTTTTGGCTGGTGGTCTGGGCCAAGGTATTTTAGGCACTAGTCATGTGTGTCAGTTGCCAAAATGGTGCTGGCACAATTAGAATATTTCTTGAAACCACTAGTTGGCTTCTCCATGCCTTCAGAATGTGACATCTATGGTAGGCTTTAAGTCTAACATAGGCATCGACACCCAAGTATTTTTTTTTCTTTTTTAAAGAAACTAAGAAGTAAAAGAAAGAAAAGGGCAACCTCTGATGTCTTTGATGGTGCCGGTGTCGAGGGGAATGCAGAGCACTATCCACAAAAAGAAAGGTTTTTCTGTGGTGACAAGATTTGCTTCCAGCTGGCTCCATGGAAAACGAAGAACTGAAGAGAGGAAGTTGGGAAGGCAGTCACACAGGCGCACTGGGGTGCTCCCAAAGGCTTTCCTATTGGACGATGGGGATTGTTCCTGTGCGGGCTCCGTTGGTACCAACGTTACCCATATATGAAGACTACATTCCTGCTTGTTCCTTTATCTTTACCTTTATTATCAAAATTTGATTGACGGCACCTTCACAAAATCAGTGCGGTTTACAATATTGCAAAATGCACAGTGGCCGTAGCCAGAAACAGAAAAGAACTACAATTTTCTGGAGATAGAATCGATCTACATTTATTTTATTATTTTATTTTATTTAATAAACATTTTTATACCATGCTTTCCAAAGATCAAGCACGGTGTACAAGGAACAAGGTATGAAATGCATGGAAATGCAAGTTCATTTACATAAAACTTGTAGAACTATATACATATAAACATTTACCTGTTCCACTCCATTCATTATTTTATAGACTATCATATCTCTCCTCAGCCATATCTTTTCCATATTAAAGAGCCCTAACCTTTTAAGCCTTTCCTTGTAGGGGTATCCTTCCATCCACTTTACCATTTTCATGGCTCTTCTCTGAAAATTTTCTAATTCTGCTATATCCTTTTTAAGATATGGTGTCCAGAATTGCACACAATATTCAAGATGTGGTCACACCATGGAATGTGTGACGCTGCAGCAGTGCTGGGAGCTATAGAAACAGATAGTGACCCGGTGGAAGGTCCGGGTACTGCACCTAAAAGCAAGATATTCCCTTCTCAGCACAAGATGGACATAATCAGCCAACACAACTCACCTTGGGGGAGGGGAGAAACAGAGTTGCTGATTGGGCACGCCCTAGCTGGAGGCGGGCTCCCCAGAGCAGTAGCAGCTTGTTAAACCGGAAGAAAGAAGAAGAAAGTGGATGTGAGTTGGAGACGCAGATTCACGTGGAGAGAAGGAAGCAGTTGGAGCTTCAGAAGCAGTTGGAGTCTGAGAGAAGAAACCAACCAAGGAGGTGGAAGGAAATACTGGAACCAGAGGAAGCAGGTGTGTGCTTTAGAGATGAAGTAGCCTTGGATGCCAGAGCCTTTGAATGTGAAGGAGAAACGTTCCCCAGCTGCAATTCCAGGAGAAGGCGTGTAAATTATGTAGATAGTTACCCCCAGTTCACACCCAGTTTATCTTCCCTGTTATCTGTAAACCTAGATCAGTCATGTATTGACAGGTATATTGTTGTTCATTGTAAACCGCACTGATGATGAATAGTGCGGAATATAAAAAATGTTAAATAAATAAATAAAGCCAAGAAGCAGGTACCATGGAGACTCAGTGCACAGCAGAACCTTCTGGGAGAAGGAGAAGGGCGTGGCACTGAGAGACCCAAGGGTAAAGCCTAGGCTTTTGGAGCAGAGAGCTGATCATTGGAATGAATGGCAGACGGCTGAAAAACCTCCAGATATTCCTCAGCACAAGGTACAGGATACTTTTAATACTGATAACAGCTTTTATGAGAAGCCAGACTGTGTGAGTGCATATTTTAAACCTCAGGAAAAGCCCAGGTTTTATGAGAGCAGTTGGCTGCAACCAGAAGCTTATTCAGTTAAACCCTGTGTGTCTCCTCAAACTGCTGACAAGATTAACAAGCAAGCTAGCTATAAGGACATAGCAGAGATATTTGCCAGAGACATTTGCCAGAAAGTTTCAGGAAGCTCTAAGGTTGATTTGCTGCCCACAAATGTTTCACCTGTAAAGGAACTGATTTACCCAGCACTTGATAACAGAGACAAGTGGGGGAGGGGTAACTCCACTGCAGGGAATGAGCAGAGTAACCAGGCTGAAGCACTCCTGAGAGACTTTAAAGCATTCCTAGAGAAACGTAATATAGTTAAACCAGTACAGAGTCCAGAAGCACCAGTACCATTGGCTCATCCCCTACAGATGCAGGATTTGAGTCAGCCAATGGACTGCTCAACGTGCCTTGTAGATAAGAAATAGTCCAAGCAGAGCTTGTGTGGTTATTCTTTATAAAGTGAAAAAGTGCACATTGTCAAAGTTCCTTACCTGAAGAGCTTATGAGAAAGATATGAGAATAAGCTAAAGCAGAAGTTGGAAACAGTGCATGAACTTTATTGTTGGTCTTTTGTTTTTTCAAGGACAGTTCACATGACCGGAATGTGAAGTGCTGTGAAAAGAACAGTTTTGAAACACAGTGTTGGAAAAGCCTATCTGTTCCTTGTTCTTGTTTTGGCTGTAAAAATACTTTGCCTTTACGCCTGTTCCAATTCCACCACGGAGCGGGAGAAATAGCGTAGTTACTCACCTGTAACAGGTGTTCTCCAGGAGCAGCAGGAATCAGTCCTCACATATGGGTGACGTCGGCGCCGACGGAGCCCTCGCGGAGCAATTTTCCCCAGCTTTCACAGAAAGCCTTTGGGAATTGCAGCGCGCATGCGCGGTCGCCTTCCCGCCCAAGGGTGCCATCTTAGCCAGTCTGATGACATAGCTAAAAGACAGCATAAAAATTTGCAAAAAACTGAAGCAGATGATTGCAACTCCACGGGGAGGAGGGAGGGTTGTGAGGACTGATTCCTGCTGCTCCTGGAGAACACCTGTTACAGGTGAGTAACTACGCTTTCTCCAGGACCAAGCAGGAAGTCAGTCCTCACATATGGGACTCCCAAGCTTAAGGCTACCGGAGACCCCAAGCACAAAAATGAGCTCCCTCTAGCTCAGCAGCACAGAAGGAAGGAATCTTCGCTGAATTATTACCCACCGGTAGCCCCCATCCGGGATGGAGGGTAGGAGTTGCTCAAACCTCGAAGAGATTTCGGAGGACTGCCTGTCCGAAAGCACTGTCCCTGCGGGACTCCCTCTCGAGACAGTAATGGACCGCAAAAGTCTGGCTCGAAGACCAAGTAGCGGCCCGGCAGATGTCTGCCAGCGGAACAGAGCGGAGGTAAGCCACTGACGTAGCCTTCGCCCGAACACAATGAGCCGTGACTCGACTTTCTAAGGAGAGTCCGGCTGCCCCATAAGCCCAAGCGATACAGTCAGCAACCCAGATGGACAGGGTACGCTTGGAGACCGGGAGCCCCAATTTATTGGGGTCAAAAGACACAAAAAGCTGAGCAGCTTTACGGTGCTCCCGCGTACGGTCAAGGTAGAAGTTCAATGCCCTTCTACAGTCCAGGGTATGCAGGACTCGTTCAGCTCGGCTGGAGTGAGGCCTGGGAAAGAAGGTTGGAAGTACCACCTCCTGATTGATGTGAAAAGGGGAGACAACGTTTGGAAGAAATTTTGGGTGAGTCCGTAGGACTACCCTATTTTTGTAGAACTGAGTGAATGGAGGATCAGACACGAGGGCCTGCAATTCACTTACGCGTCTAGCAGAAGTGAGGGCTATCAGGAATAAGGTTTTCCACGAAAGAAAACGCAGAGAACAGGTAGCCATCGGTTCAAAAGGCGGACAGGTGATCCGCTGTAAGACCACATTCAGATCCCAGTCAGGTGCTGGCAGGCGCAGAGGTGGTTTTAGTAGAAGGAGACCTTGGAGAAACCGTGCTACAAGAGGGTCGCTGGAAAGAGGTCTGCCGTCCACCGGCACATGGTGTGCTGAAAGAGCACTGAGGTGGACTTTGACGGAGTTGGACTTAAGTCCCAGATTAGAAAGGTAGAGCAGGTACTGCAAGATCACCGACACCGGGCAGGAGAAGGGATCCTGAGACTGCTGTACACACCAAACGGAAAAGCGACGCCATTTTAGGGTGTAGCATTTGCGGGTAGAAGGTCGCCGAGAAGCTAGGACAACCTCCTCCACCTCTGCCGGCAGGAGAAGGGGAGCAAGGACTACCCTTTCAGCCGCCAGGCCATTAGGTTGAGCGATCGGAGGTTGGGGTGGAGCAGAGACCCCTGATCCTGTGTTAGGAGATCCGGTTGAGACCCCAGAGGGAACGGATCCTCTACCGCTAATTGCAACAGGAGTGGAAACCAAGGCTGTCTGGGCCAGCGAGGAGCCACCAGGATCATGGACGCTTTGTCCCGGAGAACCTTGAACAGAGTTCGGGAGATTAGCGGGATGGGAGGAAAAGCATAGAGAAGGCTTTCCGACCATGAGAGCAGAAATGCATCTGCCGCTACCCGAAGGGGATGTGGCTGACGCGAGCAGAAGCGAGGAAGTTGCCGGTTGAGAGGACTGGCAAAGAGATCCATCGTGGGGAGGCCCCACTTCAGAAAGAGTTTCTGGACTACCAAGGGATCCAGACGCCACTCGTGCGGCTGGAGTATCCTGCTGAGTTTGTCGGCCAGGCAATTCTCCTGGCCTGGGAGATAAACTGCCTTGAGAAGAATGCCGTGACTGACGGCCCAAGAGCAGAGCTTCTGAGCTTCTCGGCAGAGAAGGAAGGAGCCCGTGCCGCCCTGCTTGTTCACGTAGAACATGGCAACTTGATTGTCCGTCTGGACAAGGACGGACTGGTGAGAAGTCAGGTGGGAGAAAGCCTTGAGCGCCAGACGAATAGCTCTGAGCTCCAGGAAGTTGATCTGTTGAGCAGATTCCCACGCGGTCCAGAGACCTTGAGTACACGCCCCCTGGCAATGAGCTCCCCAGCCCAGGAGGGAAGCATCGGTCGTCAGCACTTGAGTCGGCTGAGGCGACTGAAAAGGCATTCCGAGCACCAGGTTCGGCCGATGAAGCCACCACTGTAGGGAAGAGGCCAGCGGTCTGGAGAGGCGCACTAAGTCGGCTAGCCCGCCGGTGGCTTGTTGCCACTGCTTGCGAAGGCACCATTGAGCCGGCCGCATATTCAGGCGAGCATTGGGGGTCACATGGACGGTGGAAGCCATATGGCCGAGTAGTCTCAGGAAGCGCCTGGCGGAGACCAGGGACTGGCTGCGAAAACGGCCGGCTAGGTCCATGAGCCGTTGAGCCCTGTCGAGAGGCAGGAAAGCTCGAGCCTGAGGAGTGTGCAGTCTTGCGCCGATGAACTCGAGATCCTGTGAGGGGAGCAAAGTGGACTTTGCGAAGTTTATGACAAAGCCCAAGTACTGCAGAAGAGTCACCGTGCGGCGTGTGGCATTGGTGACTGCCGGGGGGGACGACGCTCTGATGAGCCAGTCGTCGAGGTACGGAAAGACATAGAGGCCGTGAAGCCTGAGATAGGCCGCCACCACCGCGAGACATTTTGTGAAGACTCGCGGTGCGGAGGACAGGCCAAAGGGCAGTACTCTGTACTGGTAGTGATTTCCGGCCACCACAAACCTTAGGTATTGGCGGTGGCTTGGGTGGATGAGGATGTGCGTGTAGGCATCCTTTAGATCCAAGGAGCATAGCCAATCTCCCTGCTGGAGGTAGGGCAGAAGGATTCCAAGGGTAAGCATCTTGAACTTTTCCCTCACGAGGAACTTGTTGAGGTTGCGCAAGTCCAGGATGGGTCTGAGGCCTCCTGTTCTTTTTGGTATCAGGAAATACCTGGAATAAAAGCCTTGACCTCTCAGGTGGTGGGGCACCGGTTCCACAGCCTGATCCTGAAGAAGACTTGCTAACTCCTGAAGGAGTAAGTCCCTGTGCAGAGGGAGTCGCGGAGGTTCCCCCGGAAAATAAGAGGGAGGGACCTGATGGAAGTGGAGAAGATATCCTTCTCGCACGACTTGAAGCACCCAGGCATCTGAAGTGATGTTGGACCACCTGTGGGCGAAGTGAACCAGCCGGCCTCCGGTGCTGGGAGGAACCAGCTGAGGGGGAGAGGCTATGCTGAAGAAGTCAAAAACCCCCACCCTGCTGAGCAGGGGCTGGTGGTGCAGGCTTGGGGGCTTGCTGCCTACGGGACCCGTTACCCCGTCCCTTGGCCTGCTGACCCTGTTGGGGAGCTGGAGGGGCCTGATATTGGGGGTAGTGTTTGTAGGCAGCCGCCTTCCTCGGGTAAAAGGACTTTTTTCCCGAGCCCTTCTTTTTCTGGGAAGGGGCGGAGGTCTTCCTAGAAAGCCTGGTCCTGGTGAGAGTCTCCGTCTCGATTTGTGCAGCCTTTTCAGCCATGGGCTTGCCAAAGAGGTTCTCACCTCTGCAGGGGACATCGACCAACTTGTCCTGCACCCAAGGCTCAAGGTCAGACGACTGAAGCCAAGCCTGTCGGCGGGCACCGATGCCGGCTGCGGCCACACGAGCCGATGCTTCAAAGCCATCATAGGCTGCTCGGGACATGAATTTGGAGCATTCCCGAATACCAGATGTTAAGGCTAGGAACCTCCGCAAAGGTTCCTCGGACAGTCCAGCAGAGAATCCGGCTAGCTCTTTAGCCAGGTCTCGGAGATACATGCCCATGTATAGCTGGTAGGTCTGGACACGACAAGCCAGCATAGAGCCCTGGAAACACTTCTTACCAAGGCCATCCAGGTTACAGGCCTCCCTGCCAGGGGGCACCGAGGAGTGCATTTTCTGGCTCTTAAGCCTATGCATGGCCGATTCCACTACCATGGAATGGTGTGGTAGCCGTGCTTTTTGGAAGCCAGGACTCTTGCGGACTCGATAGATGGAATCGACCCGCTTGCTCAATACCGGCGACGAGGCCGGACTCTCCCACATGCGGAAGAGTAGTCGTTCCAGCATGGGAGGCACCGGTACAGTAAAGTGCTCCCGGGCGGGAGAGTCGTACTGAAGGGCGTCGAGCTCTTCGGCTCGAGGCTCCTCCTCGGGATCCGCCGGGAAGGCCAAAGCCTTGGCCATATCCCTGACGAAGTCCGAGAACCGGGCATCCTCCGGAGGGGACTGTTTCCGAGGTTCGGACTCAGGTGAGTCCGAGGGGACACACCGAGTCCGAAAGGAATCAGGTGACTCCTCCTCTTCAGACTCCCAGACCGACTCCGAGGAGGAATCAGTGGGGTCGGCTCGGGCAGGCGGAGGCGTCGGCCGCCCCGACGCCAAGGGAGTCAGCGGCGACGACCTCGGTCCCGAACGGGAGGCCGAGGGTGACCTCGACCGAGGATCGACTCGAGTTCGCATGGACTCGAGGATCGGCTCGGTCTCCGGGGTCGACTTAGACGTCGACGTCCCGGCGGTCGGGGCAGCGGCGCCAGCGAGGCTAGCGATCAGTGCCCGCTGCTGGTCCATGAAGGCAGATAGTCTGCTCTCCAAGGCCGTCAACCTGAGTCCGACCTCAGGTGACCCAGCAGTCCCCGACTCGGGCCCCGACGGCATCGGGCCCGACGTCGGACCTCTCGGAGGCGAGTCCAGAAGGACCACAGGACTTACCCGAGCAGGCAACTCCGACTCCAGGCGAGGTCGCTTCGGGAGGTGCTCCTTCTCCAAAGACCCGGGACGGCTGTCGGGGCTATGCGACCTGGCCCTCGCGGAGCCAGGAGCGTCCACCGATGCCGCCCTCGCGGGTTTTGTCTTCCGTCGATGGTCTCCGGAGGGAGAACCCCTGTCGGAGGAGCTTCAGCGATGTTCAGAGCTGGAGCCTCTGGATGCCGAGGCCTCCGACGAGGTCCGGGTACGGCTGGGGTCAGCGAAGATTCTATCCCGCTGATGACGCCGACTCCTCAACGCTTTGGAGGACATTTTGCCACAGGCTCCACAGATCATTTCTTCATGATCCGGGCCCAGGCAGCGGAGGCAATTATCGTGTGTGTCAGTGAGTGACATATTTCTGTCACACTGACCACACCGCTTGAAACCACTGGCAGCCATCGGGGGAAAAAGGGCCCCTGCAAGGTCAAAGGACCGGGCTGCCAGTGAAAAACCGAAAACGAAACTGACCAAAAATCAGAAAAACCGAAAAATAAGGGAAGGACTCGCAACGGCGTCGCGAGTCCGGGCAGGAAAACGACCGGCGTCGAACCGAATTGAAAAACGAGTAAAACTCACGAAAATCAACTTTTTTAGCGGGGACACGACGGGTATGTCTGTAGGGCTCCGCGGAAAAAAGAAGACTGGCTAAGATGGCACCCTTGGGCGGGAAGGCGACCGCGCATGCGCGCTGCAATTCCCAAAGGCTTTCTGTGAAAGCTGGGGAAAATTGCTCCGCGAGGGCTCCGTCGGCGCCGACGTCACCCATATGTGAGGACTGACTTCCTGCTTGGTCCTGGAGAAAGAATCCTTATAAAATAAATATTCTTTACACATGCCTTGTCACTCAACCACCGCAACTACAATTCAACCTCAAGGCACACCCCTCCTTAAACCCTCAAGGTCAAGGGGTGGGTGCATGGTTATAAATGATACAGAGGCCTTATATGCTCTATTCTTCATTTCTTTCCTTATGATTCCTATTTGCTTTCTTGGCTGCATAAGGGGCAGAGGGTTTCAATGTAATATTCCCAATGACACCTAAATCCTTTTCTTGGGTGGTGGTGGCTCCTAATGTGGAACCTTGCATCATGTAACCATAGTTTAAGTTGTTCTTCCCTAAGTGCATAACTTTGCACATATCCACATTAAATTCCATCTGCCATTTGAATGTTCAATCTTCCAATTTATCAAGATCCTCTAGCGATTTTTCACAATCATCTTGTGTTTAAACAACTTTGAATAATTTTGTGTCATCTGTATATTTGTTCACCTCACTCATTATTCCCATTTCCAGGTCATTTATGAATATTGGGCCCATTACATTTAAGTGCCACAGCAGTGATTTTTGACACCTCTCCCTCCCTCCCCCCACCACTAATCATAGCATTTCAATATTGGCCCGTTGGTGCTCAAATGAGAGGGGATTTCCCATTCAGAGAAGAGAATCCCAAAAAATGAAGAGGGATTTTTCTCAACCTAAGGGCAGAGCAAAGGTGACTGAACTGTAACATTTACTATTTCATAATCTGATGGAGAGTGTATGGGATAGGGAGTACTGATCAGGTCTAGACACCCTGTGTTTCTTCATAGTGTTGAGAGTAGGATGGGGAAATGTTAATGAAGGCATGTTGCTTATTTCTTGCTATTATTTGAATACTAGATCTGTGTGCAATAAGGTGGCTATCTTAAGAGATTTTATAAAGGACAATTGGTTTGGGCAGGTATTCATGGTTAAAAATGGTTTGGGTAGGTCGAAGGGTCTTGATCACAAGCCATTTGGTCCACAAGGTTTTGCTATAATTCATAGTCCAAGGAAGAATTGAAAGGATCTGCGGAACCTTCTTTAGGGTATAGTTTATAAATATGTAAAAGCTGATTTGGAAGACATGTTTTAAAATCTTGGATATCAGAAGAGGTCAGCCTTTAAGCACTAAAAAGAAGGTTTGTATGTTTCTCAGATTTTTCACAAAGGGGCACAATGTTATCGATGCAAGGGGCAGAGAAGAGAATAGAAAAACGCATACCATATTTTCAGTATTTCTAAATTCGACACTTTATAATGCATCCGGGGGTAAAAGAGCACCTAGTCTGGAAAGATAAACCAATCGAAGAGGTTCTATTTGAGGGGAAGGGATCGAAGTCCCTTACCTCCAAGCTCTATGAAATCCAACTCTAGGAAATGGAGACTGGACAACTATCGCATCTGGTGGGATGGCAGACGTGCTACACCAAGAAATGCCAGAAAGAGTATGGTAGACTATTCATGAAGCCATCTACAGAGATACTTGGGTCACATCCTCAAGACAAACCCAATTGCAAATTGTCCATAGAGCATATGTAACCCCCGAGATACTGGCCAAGGCAGAGGGAGTGTCCTGTACAGGATGCTGGCGAGAATGTGTGTGTGTGGGGGGGGGGTTACTTTTTATCATCTATGGTGGGAATGCCCAGTGATCCAGGGTTTTTGGACAAAGGTAGAGCAGCAGATTCAGTCAATACAAGGGGAAACAATTCCATTAAACCCTATAGTGATGTTGCTGGGAGGTGAAATAACAAAACCCAGGTCAAAATGGAAAGCAATAATGCGGTCTAAGTTGTTGCTTGTATCAAGGGTGGTGATTGCTTGGAGATGGCGAATAGCCACAGACCCTTCATTGGCTGACTGGTGGCAAAAGGTAAATGAAATAGTATAGTTTGATAAGATGACTCTCCAGTTAAAGCAAAAGGACTGGAAATTCCAGAAAATCTGGGGTCCATACATCTACCTTGGCCGGGAGTGAGGAGACAGAACAAAGAGTCTAACGAAGGAGTGGACAGGAGTTAGCCACATCCAGATATTGAGGGGGAAGGTGACACACTGAGTAAGAGCTACTAATGTGTTTTGTTTCGGGGGGGGGGGGGGGGTGTGTTGAAATTAGTCAGTTTTGTTTATTTAGACGATAGAGAATAAGCAAGGGTGGAGTAATGTACTAGGGGTGTGGAGGACCATAACGGCGATTTATATTAAATGGTGGAGAAAGCATTGAAAAGCAGGTTGTAAAACAGGGAATTGAAGGTTAAAGACAGATGGAATAGAAGGTAGGTAGATAATGCCCAAACCTAAGATAAAGGTTGGAAAAGCCAAAGACTTAGGGTACAATAGATAATTTCCAAGTAGGAAGTGCAGACATGAGAAGGGTAATGAGGTAATAGTGGTGGGAGGAGGATAATCATTTAACTTTGGATGACAACAGTTAACCGTGTATGATCAGGCTTCACAATGTTACTATTCTATTAATACAATATTATCTGATGATTGTAAACTGACGGAATTTCACAATCAATAAAAAAGTTTATAGACAATAAAAAATTAAAAAATAATGAAAACCTCAACATATTGGTCCTGAGTTTTCTCAACATCATTCATTTGATTTTCATGAATGTTACTCAGGGCTTAATTTGTCCCAGAACAGGGTGGACTGGTGTTCCGGCACTTCTTGAGGAGGCAGAAGCAGGGCTTGACAAATCCCAGGCGCCCGCAGGGATCCCATCTTACCCCCTCCCCTCAGGCACACACAAACCCACGATTGCAGGCAGTAGAGAATGAGACCCCTTCTGTTGGCCCACAGGGATCTGATCTCCCACAGGCAGACAGAAGGGGTCTTTGCCCTGATTGCAGCTCTCTTCTATTGATGGGAGATCAGATGCCTGCAGGCAGAAGAGGAGAAGAAAGCCTCAAACGTTCCTCCTACCTGCCCACAGATCGATCCCCACGAGCAGGACATGTGGCTCAGAGGCAGAAGTCAGCCTGTGGGGATCCTATCTCCCGTGGGCAGAAGAGGAGGAGGAATTGCGGCAAAAACCCCTCCTGTCTGCTGTGATCCCTCCCCTTTCCAGTACCCGTAGGTAGGGGTTAAGGAGTTTAAGTTCCTTCTTTAAACCAATGTTCTGCTACTTCCTGGAGCAGTGCTCGTAGGGAAATGTAGTTTACCACCAGTTCAAATGAAGAGTAGTGTGACTCAGAATGTTTGCAAGCAAAAAGGGATTTATTTCCCCTCCCGGGGTTGGACTTCACAAGGATAAAAAGGTAACAGAAAATATCTGCTCTCCGGCAGCAAAAAGGACAAAAATAAGAATAGCTTTCTTCAGCATGAAATAAACATTTTTCTTTCCAGCAGGTTGTAATTCAGCACATGGTTTCATACAGCTCTGTTTCTCTCACAGCCAGCTTGTATTTGCTTCACCCTATATTTCTAACATAATGATATTATCTGTTCAGATAAAGTAATCGTGCAATCCATTTCCTCTGTGGGATAATTCATACAAGGTGGTTCTGTGTCCATAAGTTCCACCTCTGAGCTAGGATTAGTTTGGCCAGTTCTTTCTGGGGCCGCGCCCTTTTCTCCAACCCTGAGCCTTTCAATACATTCAGGGTTTAAGTATTGCCTAAAGCCAGTACCGTAGCCCCAACCTTCCAGGCTGTTAAATTCACATGGATTCCTGTAATCCCAGCCCTTGGGCTTACCTGTGGACCTGGCTGTGGAGGCCTTCCTCTGAGGTTTAAAAATACCAGTTGGTTCCCTGCTGAACCTGTGTGAGGCAGTTTCCAAATGCCTTCCTGGCTGCTTGTAATCCCGTGTATGCTTCAGCTGGTCTGGTCTGCTCCTTCGGTAGCTCTCAGCCGGAGCCTCTGACCTCCCTTCAGCTGAAAACTCCTTCCAACTTCTGACCGGAAGTCTGCTTTCCTCTCTCTCCTCTCCCCCTCTGCCTGCTGGGGCCTCCTTATGAGACAGCCTTCCTGGGTAGGGCCTGGCTCCACCCCCTAGCAGGTGTTCAGACTTTCCCCATGACTCTTTGCTAAACTGATAGCAGGGGCGTGTTTCCTTCTCTCGTGCCTTGTTTCCCTGACAACTGGTAGCCATGTGCCTTTGTTTATCTTGCAGCCCTGCACTTTCTACCTGGTTTTCAAGCATTTCTACCGGGCCAGAAGGACTTGCTATGTCACACTGCCCATAGGAGATCAATCCCTTCGGGTAGGACAGGAGGGCGAGGCTGGGAGGCAGCAGGCTGCCCACAGGGATCCCATCTCCCACGGGCAAAAGAGGAGGAGAAAGCTGAAATCTCAGCAAAAGCCCCTTCTGTCTGCCTGCAGGAGATTGATCCCTGTGGGAAGGACAGGAGGGTAAAGCTTGGAAGGCAGTAGGCTGCCTGCAAGCAGAGCACATTCAGATCTGGAAGCAGCTGAAAAAAAAAGTTTAGACTGGAGGGGGGGGGGGGAGGGGGAGGAATGAGGCAGCAAACATTTAAAGGTCAGTAGAGGATGGGGTAATGGAGGATGGGGGTGGGAGTGCTGGGGGGAGAGAGAAGGGTAGAAAGTCTGGAAGGGGAACAGAGCATGGGGATGGGTTTTTAAGGGGGAGGGAAAAGTGTAGGGTGTTGAAAGTTAAAAGAATGAATACAGGGATAAAAGGGCACAATGGAGGGTATATATGCCAAAGGTGCATCCCCCACCCAGAACACACTCGCACACACAAGCACTCCATTCCCATATAACAGAGGCACACACAGAGGCATCCCACCTCCAGACCACAAGCGCACACGCGCGCGCGCGCACACACACACACACATACTCGTACACACACAGGCATCCCACCTCCAAACCACAGGCACGCGCGCATGCATGCACACACACACACACTCATACTCATACACACACAGGCATCCCACCTCCAGACCACAGGCGCGCACGCGCGCACACACACACACATACTCGTACACACACAGGCATCCCACCTCCAAACCACAGGCACGCGCGCACGCATGCACACACACACACACTCATACACACACAGGCATCCCACCTCCAGACCACAGGCGCGCGCGCACACACACACACTCATACTCGTAAACACACAGGCATCCCACCTCCATACCACAGGCGCGTGTGCGCACACACACTCGTACACACACAGGCATCCCACCTCCAAACCACAGGCATGCGCGCACACACACACACACACACACACACACTCGTACACACACAGGCATCCCACCTCCAGACCACAGGGACAGCAGAAATCAGTCCTCACATATGGGTAACGTTGGTGCCGATGGAGCTTGCATGGTAACCTCTCCCCAGCTTTCAAAGAAAGCCTTTGGGAGATGTACCACACATGCGTGGTCCCCTTCCTGCCTAAGGGTGCCATTTTGCCTCAGTCAGATAACATAGCACAAGACAGCAAAAAAGAGAAGCAACTCCATGGGGAGGAGGGAGGGTTGTGAGGACTGATTCCTGCTATCCCCAGAGAAGTCCTGTTACAGGTGAGTAACTACGCTTCCTCCGGGTACAAGCAGGAAGTCAGTCTTCACATAGGGTACTCACCAGCTACAAGCTACCAAAAAAACCCTGTAAAAGTCACAGGTGACCAGAAAAAGTGAGCCATGAGAAGCAATAACCGAGTCAAGAGACAACAAACCCATGAGCGGCCAAAGTGTCCAGTGAGCAACCAGTTCTCTGGTAGCCTGAAAACACCAAAGGGCCGGAGGGCAGGAGTTACCTTACACCCCAAACAAATGACGGAGTACTGCCTGGTCGAAGGCACTGTCCCGGCGGGACTCCCTCTCCAGGCAGTAGTGAGCTGCGAAGGTATGAAAAGAGGACCAGGTGGCGGCCTGACAGATCTCCTCCAACGGGACAGAGCACAAGTGCACCACAGATGCTGCCATTGTCCGGATGCTGTGCGCTGTGACTGGGTGCTCCAGTGAAAGACAAGCCTGCTTGTAAGTGAACCACACTTCAAAAAAGATTCCGATATGATCAAGGAAGACTCCCCGCTAATTTTTTGTTGGAGCTGCCAACAAAGTGAACAGAATTAGTCTGTACACCACTGAGGCCTCTCCTTTTTAATCATTTCAATATTTAAAAGTATGAACACTATACTTAACTTTGTTGATTTAAGCCGCCAAAAATCAGAAAAGACGACGTGTCACGTTTCGGGTTTGACAAAATCTTCAACCCTGCTTCAGGGCAATCTAATCGCAGCAAATCCAAAGCTACAAAGGCCTCAGTGGTGTACAGACTAGTTCTGTTCAATTTGTTGGCAGCTCCAACAAAAAATTCGTGGGGAGTCTTCCTTGATCATATCGGAATCTTTTTTGAAGTGTGGTTTATTTTGATTCTGATTGTTTTTTTTTACTTTGGATTTTTGCTTGTAAGTGAAGGCAATGCAGTCCACCACCCAAGTGGACCTGGTATGCTTAGAAACTGCTGTCCTCAGCATACTTGGGCTGTAGGAGAAAAAGAGCTGTGAGGAGTGGCAGTGGGCCCGAGTACGCTACAGATAGGAGGACAGGGCCTGCTTACAGTTCAGATTGTGGAGAGTGGCCTCAGCTCTGCTGGCATGGGGCTGTAGAAATAATTTGGGAAGTACCATCCCCTGGTTGACGTGGAATGGAGATACCACCTTTGAGAGAAACTTGGGGTCGGCGTGCGGAGCATGACCTTGTTATTGTAGAACCTTGTGTAAGATGGGTGAGCCACCAGGGCCTGGAGCTTAATGACTCTGTGAATTGAAGTGAGTGCCATAGGGAAGACCACCTTCCAGGAGAGATACTTGAGGTGGCACGAGCTGAGAGGCTCAAACGGTGGCGCAGTAAGTTTCAAAAGAACTACGTAGAGGTGCCACTCTGCCGCCGGGGAGCAGACAGGTGACTTAGAGAGTGGTAGGCCCCTCAAGAATCGAATTACAAGGGGTTGGGTGGAGAGGGGCTTGCCCTTAATAAGACGATGGTCCGAGAAAGCGTGCAGAGGTGAATTCTGACAGAGTTGGACTTTAGCCCTACCTGGGACAAGTAGAGCAGATATTGGAGTACCAGCTGGACCAAATAGGAGAAAAGCTTAATCTGCCTCTCTGTGCCCTGATACCCTTCGCCACTTGAAGGCATAGGCCTGGCGGGTTAAAGGTTTTCCAGAAGCCAAAAGAACTGCTTCCAACTCATTGGAGGGATCAAAGTAGGCCAGATAGGGACCCCAAAGTAGGCCAGATAGGGACCCCAAGTAGAGATGCAGGAGAGAGCTGTCCTCCTATGAGCGCAGACCCAGGTCGCACCCCAGAGGGACCAGGGGCACCTGGAACAGGCAGAGGAGCAGCAGGAACCACAGCTGTTGGGCCCACTGAGGAGCCATCAGTATCAATGTGGCTGTGTTGAGCTGGACCTTGAACAGGGCGGGGTGCAGCTACCTGGAGCAAAAGTGGGCCAGCTGAGCAATGGCTGGGCTGGCAAAGAGGTCCATCTGCAGGAGCCCCCAAGATGGAACAGTATACTGGCCACCTTGGGGTCCAGCCGCCACTCGTGCAGTTGGAGGACTCAGCTGAGCTGGTCTGCCACGACGTTGTCCTGGCCCAGGAGGTAGACTGCCCACAGGAGCATCCCACTGCTGCTGGCGAAAGAACAGAGGCTCACCGCCTCTTGGCACAGGAGAAATGACCCTGTCCCTCCCTGCTTGTTGATGTAGAACATTGCCACATGGTTGTCAGTCAGGATACAGGATGCAGGATACAGGATTGTGACGGTGAAGCCATGCAAGGTTCTTTTTATCCTGAAGAATCTGTGACAGAGATTATAGATCGTTCTTTAAAAAATGTTGCCATGATTGTTGATCATAAAATGTAAGAAAATGTATGTATTTCCAGAATCTATTAGTTGAACATACAGATGAACAAAAATTATATGTATGCCTTTATATATATATTTTTAAAAACTTGTAATGCTCAAATGAATCATTTCACAAGATGAAAACATTTTATTTGAAATAAAACATTTTGAACCTACAGCTTTGTGTGTTTTAGGAATGCCTAGTTAATCAATAGGTGTGCCTTACACAATAGGCCATATGATAAGAATGTGAAGAGCAGAGCTCTATTGTATAACTAAAATCCACTTAAGACGTCTGGGGATGGGGGTATGTGTATTAGCCACATACACAATATATAGCGTCTATTACAATGTACTGTCTGCGAAAAAAAGGCAGTGTGAATTAGCCAGATTGCTGCAAAGTGCAATCAATGAAACGTAGATCGATTGTTTACCTTATCAGAATATAGAAAGACTAGGGGACATGCAATGAAGCTACAGGGTAAACTATTTAAAACTAATAGACTAATATTTTTTCACTCAACGTGTAATCAAACTCTGGAATTTGTTACCGGAGGATGTAGTAAAGGCTGTTAGTGTAGCTGGGTTTAAAAAAGGTTTGGACAAGTTCCTGGAGGAAAGGTCCATAAACCATTATTAAGAAGGGACCCAGGATATCAATGCTTGAACCAATACAAGCATTGTGGAACCTGTGTCCCTTGGGGAAACTGCTAGGTACGTATGACCTAGATTGGCCACTATTGGAAACAGAATACTGGGCTTGATGGACCTTGGTCTGACCCAGTATGGCATATCTTATGTTCTTATGTCAGGACCACTTGATGTTGCAGGTGATGTTGGAAAACCCGGAGTGTGAGCGCTATTTCCTGGAGCTCCAGGGGGTTGATATGCTGGAGACTCTCCTCTTGTGACCAGCTGCCCTGAGTCCAGAGGTTGTCACAATGGGCTCCCCAGCATAGTTTGAAGGCATCCATGGTGAGAATTATCTGAGGGGCAAGGATAGGGGCATTGAAGGGCATTCTGGAACCACCAGCCGAGGGAGTCGGCCAGAGAGAAGGTCATGACCACTCTGTCCCATATGCATTCCACTGGACTGGCCACATGTGCTGGTGGGCATCTGGGGTGATGTGCACCATGGACGCCATGTGGCCCAGAAGACAAAGCATGAGGCAGGCACAAGCCGAGGGTTGACCCTGGACATGCCCTGTGAGTGCCTGGAGGCACTGGGCCCTGTCCAGAGGAAGGAAGACCTTGTCCTGGACAGTGTCCAGCATTGCCCCTATGAACTCCAGTTATGGCACTGGCTGGAGATGGAATTTTGGGTTTGGTTATGATGAACCCCAGATGTTTCAGAATGAGGATAATGCGGACTGTCACCTGGTGGGCTTCTTCGGCGGTGCCGCCCTTTATGAGCCCATCGTCCAGGTACGGGAAGATGAACACTTCCTGGAGACGCAGGAAGGCGGCATCCACTGCCAAACACTTGGTGAAAACCCTTGGGGCAGTGGCCAGACTGAAGGGAAGAACCCTGTACTGATAGTGGCAGCCTCCCACCATGAAGCGGAGGTACTGCCTGTAAAGGGGGTGGCATTCTTAGAGAGCCTGGTCCTGGTCATGAACTCAGACTGCAGCTCGGCAGCCTTTTCCATCATGGGTTTGCTAAAGAGACTTTCTCCCCAGCAAGGAACATCGACCTACTTGTCCTATACCAATTGCTCCAGGTCAGAAGACTGTAGCCAGGCATAGCGGTGGAAATTAATGCCCACCACTGCTACTCTAGCTGCCAACTCAAAGCTGTCATAGGCCACCCAAGTTATAAACTTGGAGCACTACCTTACCGTGGAGACCAGGGTCCAGAACCGCTAAAGAGGTTCCTCGGAGAAACCATCCGTGAACCCGGCGAGTTACTTTGCCATGTCCCATAAACACATGCCCATGCCTATGTACAGCTGGTAGGCCTGGATCCGGCTGATAAACATTAAACCCTGGAAATATTTCCTGCACAGGGCATCCATGGCATGGGCCTCCCTATCCGTGGGCACCGAGGAGTGTGTTTCTGGCTCTTAAGCCTCTGCATGGCTGACTTCACCACCATGGAGTTGTGAGGCAGTTGTTTGGAAGCCAGGCCTCCCGCTGACCCATTACTTCGAGTCCAGGTGCATGCTCATGATGGGAACCGAGGCCGGCATCGCCCACATTAGGAAGAGCAGCCACTCTACGATAGGAAGATAGAAGGACCTCTTTAGGGGGAGCCTCATACTGGAGGATCTCGAGGACCTCTGCCCGAGGCTGCTCCTCAGACTTGGTGGTGAAAGCAAGGGCCTTCGCCATATTGCTCACGAAGTCCAGGAAGGCCAGGTCCTCTAGTGGGGACCAGTGCTGGGTCTCTGGAGAGGAGGGGTCTGAGGGCACATTCCTGTTGAACCGAGTGTCCAGGGACTCATCGTCCTCAGTCTCCCAGTCTGAACCAGAGTTTGAGGAGACTTCAAAGGTTTCCCAGGCCTTGGGCTGGAGCCCCAGCCCTGATGGCCCAGGAGTCCCAATGTCCCTGCACCCCAAGTCGGGTGCACCATGCGGGGAAGTCCTTGGTCCCAACCAGGACCGGGACAGGGCCCGAGAAGCGTCTCAAAGCAGGTAGCACTTGAGGATTGGCTCCACCTCCGGGGAAGCCCTTACTGTGGAGAGACCAGTGGTCGGGATTGATGATCTGGAGGAACCGGGCATCAGAGACCACTGTTAGGCCATGAAGGCCGCCATCCTGGCCTTGATGCCCAATGGCTCTGCAGCCACCAGCGCAGGCACTGAGGAACTTGAGCCCAATGCCGGTGCCATCAAGGGGGTGCCCTCAACGAGGATGACCTTGGAGGATGTAAACCAATCCCTGGATGCCGATGGCGCTTTCACCCATCAGGGTAGCTTCGAGGGCTGCTCTCAGTTATCACCCTTGGTCTTGCGTTGAGGGCTCCAAGGCTGGGTGCCAAAAGACTTCCCCATGGTTCGGGACTCATCACCTGAGGCTGCCACTGGTGATGTCAGGCTCTTCGAGGGGCATCCCTCCTTGAGGGATCCCCGGCTTGATGCTCTGTGTCCTCGAGGCTCCAAGGCAGAGTGGTCACCATGAGAGGAGGAGGCCTCCGTGGTGGCCCTCGAGGGCACTGGTCCCGCAGATGACTCTGCAGCACAGTCGGTCTTGTGAAAAATTGACACAAACTGCTTCTTGCAGCCTCGGAGGGCCTTGGGGGTCATCTGCTGGCAGACTACACACCAAGGCATCATGATCCATCCCAAACCACCGAAGGCAACACTTATGGGGCCCCTATGCGAGCACAATGGTCGCACGGCTTGAAGCCACCGACCGAGGCCATGGCGGGGAAGACAGTCCCCACGAGGTTAAACTCTCTAGGCCTGGCCAGAAAGGGTGAAAAAACCTATGCACCGGAGAAAAACAAAACAAAAGGGGAAAAAGAAAAAGGAACCCGAAAAAAAATGTGACACCGGAGGCAAGCGGAATTGGGAGACGGGGTGGGGGGAGGGGGTGGGAACCGGTACGCAATTGGAGAAAAGCAAGACAAGAAGACAAAAAAAAAAAATCAACTTGTTCCAGGGGGAACAAACACACATCCGATGGGCTCTGCGGAAAAAAGGAGACTGAGGCAAGATGACACCCTTAGGTGGGAAGGGGACCAAGCATGCATGGTACATCTCCCAAAGACTTTCTTTGAAAGCTGGGGAGAGGTTACTACGTGCGCTCTGTCGGCGCTGGTATCACCCATATGGGAGAACTAACTTCCTGCTTGCTCCCGCAGAATAAATACCCTATCAGACATATTAATAAATATGCCCTGTTCAAAGGCAATTATGCATTTGCTGGCAAATGCAAAATTAGCCTATGTTTTTTCAAAAAATATACAGATAATACTGGGCTAAATGGCCAGATACTATATGTATATTTGTGGACCATACTAGAGGAGGAGCAAGGGTAGGCCAGACAATTATCCAGATAGCGGCAATATTCAGCCACAATTAGATAAGTTACATGTTTGGTTTAGGCCTGCCAAATAGCAGGCCTAGCCTAAGCAGATAGCTTATTCACCAATGTTGTAAACAAAGTATGCAAACGCTTATGGCTCTGGCCCTGCCCGCACAGGTCACTTCCAGCCCCGCCTACAGTTCCACTTCTTTTAAGTCTACAAATTAAGCCCTGATGTTACCTAATGTTAAAAGACTTGTCTTCAATGATTCCAAGAGGAGTATTGAAGTTGTGCTTTAACTAGAAATTGAGTATAAGAGCTGAGCTGAGGGAGATGGATCCCTTGATAGCCACCAGCTCTCTGCATAAAATACAATGAAACAAGGTCTGCCTGCTGGCTGAAGGGCAGTGTTGTGCGCTGTCAAGTGAGAAAGGCATGATCAGGCCCAAGTAGCTCTTACAGCACCATACAGCACAACCACCAACCCATCAGGCTGGTTCTATAAGCCTCTAGAGATGATGGCACATCCACGACATACATCAATAGTGTTCAATATCAATCCTCAAGCGTTGCAAACAGGTCAGGCTTTCAAGATACCCTCAATGAATAAACATGGGATAGATTTGAATGCACATAACCTCTACTGTAAGCAAACATACCTCATGGATATTCATTGGGGACCTTTATCTTTATTTAAAATATATAGAACGCTAATTCCGGCATAACTGCATATTCATAGTAGTTCAGCTGAAAACTAATCTGTTTGCTACACTTTAAGATCTGGCATACATAGTATCAACCCAACTATTTCCTATGCCACTAAGCATTAGGAATGCGCATTTGATTTTGGTTCAGAAAATTTTATGTACATAAGAAAGGAGCAGTAAATCATAATCTCCAAATTTATGTGCATAAAGATGATTTACACATGTTAAATATTTTTACATGCATTAATCATTTTTTAAATGAAACAAAAATCTCCAAAGGTCAATCAAAAAATGTTTAAAAAATCCAATTTTTTCTATGCATACCTCCACTCTGCATCATTAAATATTGTAAAGATAAAGTGAACAAATGAGAACTGGAGAGCCGCCACTCAATTAAAGTTCCTACAGTGCAGAACTGAAATGGGGGGGGGGGGGGGTCTTTTATTTCATTTATCCACAAGTTGACACACTAAATTCCACCTAAACCACAGAAATAAGTTGAAGAAGGGGAAAAAAGAAGAGAAAAGGAAAGGAAAAAGTAAACTGTAAATGAAGAAATAAAGAATGTTCTCAAGAAAAAGAAGACCTGTAAGAGACAACATATGCAAGAGAGAGAGAGCACACAAGGAAGAGAAATATTCAATTCAGTACAAAGAGGAAATGAATTTCAGACAAATGGATGCAAATGAGAGACAAAGCTACAGATAGAGGAGAAAAGATGCCAGGGATAAGAGTAGAATAAAAAAGAGGTGTGAAAGAAGAAGCAGGAAGTGCATAGGAGAGTCATAAAAAATAAATATAGAAGGGGAAGACACAGAAGGGATGAAATCTAGAATTATAGAAGCCTAAGAAGAGAGGCCGTGAAGAAAGAAATAGAAAATTTAGGATGAGGGAAAGACTGTGGGTAAAGGAAATAAAGCATACGTTTAAAGAATGTAACTCAGAAAATGGAAATCGAATCAAGTGGATAGTGAGAGGGGGAGGAAGAAGAGAACTCACAGCTAGACAGACATCGACAAAGGAAAATAGGGCATTTACAATTTTATTAGCATATGAATTTAATTTATTGTCACCTCAGCTTCTTTAATCACTTTTCAACCTTTTTTTAATGATGCCCATATGTTGCCAGGAACAGAATTTTACGACTTTTGTTCTTTCACCTGCCCCAGAGCTTCCATTTCCTGTTTAATTACAGTGCAGGTCCCACACAGCACTCATCAGAGCGCTGTGTCACATGTTTGCACCGATGCATCATATCTCTGGTGATATTTCACTTAGGGAAATATTAACAATTGTCACTTTGCAGATCAAAGACCACTTGCAATTTCCCTCCTTTGTCCACCTGATGGCGATAGTGAGGTTTCTCACAACGCTTCCTGAAACTACCATGTCTGCCCTTCAATATCTGGCATTAAACAGGCTAAAGGGTTATCTTTCCAGCCACTTATCTGTAGACCTTCAAATGCCCTCTTATTTTGATAGTGATGCAATCTCAGATCATCTATAGTTACATGATCAGATGAGAATTACTTTATTGTGGATCTGAAATTTCATTTTTCTGCACTGTAAAGTCATCCTCAGCAGTGAGTCATTGGATATCCACAGCTGCAAGAACCCCTTCGAGCCTGGGGCCTTATTACAAAGGAGAGGCTACTTCAGGCCATTGCTATGATCTTTCAACTTCATGATTTTCAAGTGTAGCTCTGGCAAGTGACTCAGGTTCTGAGGGGAAATTTTAGGCCCTTTCTGGCTTTTGAAATTGCATTTTAGTGCAATTTGGTATTAGTACAAACAGGGCCGGCCTAACCATTAAGCACACTAGGCGGTTGCCTAGGGCAGCAACTTCTGGAGGGCAACTAAAGCAGGGCATCAGAGCTAAATAATAGATTTTGACAGACAGAGAGTGGTATGAAGCTTGAGGTTCACTTAGGGCGCCAACAACTTGGACCAACTCTAGGGCCGGCCCTGCATACAACCTGCTACTTTGATTTGAAATGTGCACCTGCAGATACCAGGATGCAATAGCAGAGATTCTAAGAAACAAAGACTGACCTAAGTCTCTATACATAGCTCGCAAATGAAGGTGAATTTCATTAAAACCTGTTTTGAAGGCCCAGAAGTCCAATATAGGGTTCAAAAATGAAGTTTTTGAGCCAGTCCTGGATTTCTGGCAGTCCTATCCTGAGGCACTGTGGTGCTTGCAGCCTAACTTCATACAGTAGCAGCAAAGACTGCAAATACCATGATTTGGTATCAATCCTTCATGTAGTATGCTCTTTACAGTATGTTATGTTGAAAATTTTCAATAAACAGAGAATTATATTTACATACATTCTCTTATTCTGCATTAGTGTGGTTTAAATTGAACAAACTGAAATTACATTGAACAGGGCATTATAACTTGGAGATAACTATTTTACAGGGAACATGGGCTATGGAGGGTTAAGTGGCTTGCCCAAGACTACAAGGAGCACCTGTGGGACTAGAAACCCCAGTCCTTCTGGCCCAAGGTTGCTGTCCTCTAGTGGGATTTGAACCCCTGACCTTCTGGCCTGAAGTACCTTGCCCCAACCACTAGGCCACTCCTCCACTCCACTCTATTTGTACGCAATGGCTCTCCAATAGATAGAAATTTACATCTTACGCATATTCCTTGTGGTAATCCTGAAAACGCTGCTAGGTGAGCCTTTGAGAGACTACTGAGAAGCACTGCAGAAGAGTTGTTAGTTGGCTCCAGATTTGCCCAGCAGGGTTAATCACTCCTGGGTTTATTCCACTAAATGCAGGGAATTGTTCTGATTTCCCAGCTGCATTGCCTAAAGAAAGCAAGATTAACAAGCCCTTGCATGCAGTGGGGTAAAACCTAGAACTGAATCAAGCCCTGACAAATGAATCTAGAGTCAACTGGTAACCTTACTGTAAAGTTCAAGCTGCAGGCTGTCTGATGATCATGGGCATGGCTAGGTACCGGCACACTGAGCCAATGCCGTGGCTCTTCAAGACAGAGCCTTGGGCAAAGGCAGCTTTCAGCACCTCCCTTCTCTTTTAGACTTGCGTATTTGCAGACTCATAGACTGCCTCAAAGGTTCATTGTTGCTCTCCTTCAGGTTTGGCTCCAGGGGTGGTCATCCTTTTTGCATATCTCTTGTGAGAGCCTTGCATAGGGCCAATTCTTTTTTCTGGGGCCTTGAATATCACTTTATCATATTGGCCCATGAGCCCCTGCACCTAAGGACCACTTCCGAGAGATGTGTAGGAGAGAGGGCTGGAAGAGAAGAGCCAGAATTGCAGTATCTTCAGAGAGGCTCGTCCCTTCCCCACTTCCTCAGCCCTGAATCTTGTAATTATCCAGTGATGCCAGTGAGTAGAGAAAATGAAACCTGAACTGCATAACCAATTTCCTAGGAAGGGGAGATTTTTTTTGACCTGGTAGTTTCCTCCTGATCCTTAGTAATTTCATCCCAGTCATAACAATGCTAGGATCTGACATTATGAGCAACTACGTCGGAATCTTCCAGTCATTTTATATCCCCCTCCCCCCCATACACCTAATCTGGTTATTGGTCCGAGTTCCTCTAGGAATTCTGCAATCATGGGTTCAGAATTCAGCCCGTACACCTTACTATTAAGCAGTAGCCATGACTCCTTTCACTCCCTTAGAGCAATACCCCCTTCAACCCTGACTTGTGGGTTGATACAGAAAAGCTTAGAGTGGCATTGTTCTGGCTTTTTTCTTGCGCTAGGCTTCCTCTCTGATGCAGAAAGTAAGCTAGTGCCGGAAAAATACCCAAATATCAACTGCACTAAACTGCTGTGCATTTAGCATGCAAATTGTATGCAAGTTGCTGCATAAGGAATTGAGCTTGATGTAAAAAACTGTGCAGAAAATTAGTGCAGTTTTTTACATTGTTTTTTAACAATGGATCTTCACACCAGAAAAAGTATCATTTAAGTTGAAGTTTGACACGTCACCTCAGATGATCCAAGTATCAGGGAAAGCTCCTGATGCCATCAGCATACTGCCAGGGGGCCAAGTAATGCAGTGGCTCCTCCACCCAAACAAAAAGAATGCCTGGCGGTCAAGCAGCCCCGAATCCCCCACCCAATATAAAAAAAATCCCTGGTGGTCCAGTGGCCCTGAAACTCTCCACCCCTTCCAGTACCTTTAATCTGGGGCAGGAGACCTCTGGTGGCTGAGGCGTATAGAGGCATATGAGTGATGTCATTGAAACCTGGGCTTTTCATTGGTTGTTTGTCTCCATCAATCTGCTGGTAGGGGAAGACAACCCACTTGTCTGGACTGGTCTAGCAGGATGATATGGGGACACCGTTGCAAACTTGAATTTGTAACTTGCCATGAGTTCTTTTGTTGGAAAAATACTAAGAACTAAGGGCTCAGAGGCATTTACCCTTCACCCCCGACAATCCAAATTCAGACCTGGACATAGCACAGACACTGTCCTCCTCTCTTTTTTTGAATGAACTCTAAACCTCACATGATCATGGTGACATTTTTCTTGTTGTCTCACTGGACCTTTCCTCGGCTTTTGACCTGGTCTATCACTCCACCCTCTTCTCTCATTTCTACAATCTCAATCTGCAGGGGACTGTTCTGCACTGGTTCCGTTCTTTCCTCACTGCATGATTCTTCACTGTTCAGTCTGGTCTCTCCACCTCCTCTGTTACCCCCTCACCTGCGATGTTCCTCAGGGTTCTGTTCTGTCCCCTCTCCTCTTCAATATCCTCCCCTTAGCCTCATTGTCCAGCAGCATGCTATATCTGCCTATTATTATGCCAATGATATAATCATTCTCTATCATGCCAGTCCCATCGTTCCTGATCGGACTCCACTGAACGCCTGTCTCTCCCATATCTCCTCCTGGCTGTCTGCAAATTATTTACACTATAACTCCTCCAAATCTGCCATAATCTGGTTCCCCCTGTTGCCCCCTGTCCCTCACTGGCCCCCTCACTTGCACACACCCCTGTCCCACTGGTATCATCACTCTGTTACCTTGGCGTTACCCTTGATTCCTCCTTATCTTTCCACAAACATTTTTCATCTCTTGCCTGCCACTTCTTCCATTCCCTACGTCAGATCCGTGCAGTTTGGCTCTTCTTGACTCCCTCATCCCTGATTACACTTCTTCTATCTCTTGTCATTACGAGACTTGACTATTGTAATGTTGCTCTAGCAGGGTTTCCACATTATCAGTTACAACAATTACAGCTTCTTCAAAACACAGTGGCACGCATTATCACTCACTCCTCGCATTCAGATCACGTCACCCCTCTTCTCATTTGCTTCCACTGGCGTCCACTCCAATTCAGAATCCACTGAAAGATCAACCTTGTCCACAAAGTCGTCTATATCTTAATTTCACAGTACCTATCTAACCTCATCCACCTTCATGCCCTCTTCCGCCTGCTTTGTTCAGTCCATGCTAACCGTCTATTCCTCCAACCCGCTTCCTGTGCTCATCTGGTCCCACACCCTGGAATTCCCTATCCCATCCACTCTGACTGGAACCATCTTTTCAAAGATTCAAAGCAATGTTAAAAACCTACCTCTTCCACCTGGCTTTCTACCTCCCCTCCCTTCATGACTGACTACTCTGCTCCCTTTTCCCCCTTTTCCTTTGCATGACTACTTACTCTCTATTTATTAAACAATGGTATTCCTTTCTCCCTCTGATGTCTCGCAGTTGCCCTGATGCTATCACCTGGGCAGTATATCAAGTGTATGAAGAAAGAATAAAGAGCCCGATTTTCAATTATCCACTGACCTCTAAACAGATATGCTGCGGCGACGGCATTGAATATCTGGAGATCGCTGCAAAAGCTGGAAGCTGCCAAAGCTAACGGGACAGCAGCGATATTGGATGCTGTCCAGTTAGCTCCAGCGCCTTAAAGATAGGCGAGGATTTTCCTCGCCTACCTTTAAGGCATAGATCCAATATTGTTGCTGCCCAGTTAGTGCCATTCTCCACCTCCACTCTGCCCCGGAACGTCCCCGTCACGCCCCGATGCTAACTGGATAGCATCGGGGCATGTAGGGGACTTAGGAGGGCATATTCAAAGGCACTAACCATGTAAGTGCCGTTGAATATCCCCAACTAAGCCATTTACATGGTTTACTGGGCTGCAAACTGTGTAGATGCCTTCGAAAATCAGGCCCAAAGAACTCAACAGTACTAACATGATGAATATCCCTGATCCTCTCCTACATGCTCCGATGTTAACCACTTAGCATCGGAGCGTGTCGTGGGTGTTTCGGGGCATGCTACCCTGTTAACTTCTATAGGTAAAAGATAGGCGCTGTAAAAGCAATATCACCACTACCTGGTTAACCTCTGCGGCTTCCGGGCATGTGCGGCGACCCCTGATCTTTAACGCCAGGGCCACCTATGACCCTGTCATTGAATATCCAGAGTTAGAGGATGGCAGTGTTGGCTAGACACTGTACTTGCATCTAACCCTCCTAACTCAGTATCGGGCCCTTTTCACTCATGTCAGTCCAGCTTCCAATTAGGTCATAGCACAGAGATTACTTTGCTTTCCCTCACAAGCAGACTTCATCAGTGTCACGATCAGGGTGATATCTCAGTGGTAGTTTCCCTGGATCTCTGCTGCTTTCTACTTGGTGGATCATTCGACTCTGCTCACTCGGCTCTGGGATTTTGGTCTTAGAGGCTCAGTTTTAACATGGTTTCACTCATTCTTTCTCAGTGCTTCTCCCCCTTTTCCTCTTCTTTGTGGTGTTCCTCAGGGCTCTGTGCTGGCCCCCCTACTCTTCAATGTTTTTCTGATTCCCCTACTTCTCATTATCCAGCAACATGGTATTTCATCACACTTTTATGCAGATGTATTCTTCTCATTCATCATCCAATCTCATTTCCCCAGAGCTGGCTTTAGGCTAATTTTCTGCATCTGAATCCTGCTAAATCTGCTGCACTTTGGATCACCTTCGGTAGGGCCCCCTCCTCCTCTGGCTCTTTCTTTCCCTGGAATACTGAAGGTGCTCCTGCTCTTACTGCAACATCCAAGTAGTCTCTACAAATATAAATGGAAGAAAACTGAAAAGAAAAAGATCAGTGTCAAATAGATGTAGGGAAAGAAGTGAAGAAGCCAGAAACCCTGGAAAGGGTTAAGAGAAGAGGTAGAAACCGGAGACTGGAACCAACACAATTACAAAAATACAATGGCCAGACAACAAAGGTAGAAAATAATCTATTTTCAATTTAATGACTAGACTATGCCAGTTTTTATAATTTACATATGCAACATTTATATGCCTCTATTTGTTTGGCCCTGCACTGCATGCAGAGTCTGGCTTCTTGGGATTTCGGTTTAATTTGTGTCTACATATTTCTACTTTTAGTTTGTGGCCACTTATTCTGTACTTGGTGAGTATCTATGTTCTAAGGCTGTGATCAAGGCCAGGTGTTCTGTTGGCATGGAGTTTGTATGTAGGGATCCATAGCAATCTGGCTTGTTCAGTTTTCTCGGTAGGTGTAGGATGTTTTAGGGCCCACTGCAATATTTAAAGTGATGTTTTTTTCTGGGTAGGTAACTAGTATGAGTTTTGGAAGTTGATGCTGTCATGGAATGATAGATTTGCTCTATAGGTCCTGTGCTGTGGTTCTCACTTTTTCTTTTTGTTCCTTGTGTGGAGTCAACTGTAGGGTATTGGTGGAGGGTAATTGGTACATGGATTGTCTTTGAGATTTGCAATTCTGTTTTCCTGATCCTGCCAGTCTGAAATTTAAACTATTTTGTCAGTTCAGATTTAAGGAAATCTCAAATTTTAAGGGAACATCTCAGTTTAATTTTTTCCGGCAGATAGTTTCACTTGTTGCTTTCTGGGCTTTTCAAGCTCTGGCAGTCTTATCCAGTTTGCATTCCATGATCTTGAGGAAAAAATAACCCCGATAGCTGTAAATTCATTATATATCTTCCCTCCTCATCCCCTGGTCATAGTACTGACCAAAGAAATCTGGTATGCAAATCGACCTGCAGATATGCAAATATTTATGCAAATGAAGCCCCCTGCACTGAGTCTCCACACATAGCCCTGTATCATCCTTGGGCCACCTCTCAGCAGACACACACATGAAGCTCCACAACAATCCCCATAACATGCATGTGTACATACACACACCCCTTGAGTCAGACACACATACATACATACATGCAGCTCCTGACACTTCCTCCGACACATACACACATCACACTCCCAACACTGGCTATGAGACACACATGCCTGATTCTGAAAATGGCAGAAACACGCCACTGTGTCACACTTTTCAACTTGTTTCTATTGGGATTGTGCTAGAGTTCTTTAATGTTTAGAGAATACAATCATAGGGAAAAGAGAAACTGAGTCATAGACAGTCAAGGTGACATCACCCTGGGAGGGGGCATTTAATGTTCCTAACTAGAGGAATGGTCCCTGAGATCATAATAAGTGGTCACCAGAGGGCTCACTTGGGACTGAGAGCTTGCTCAGTCACATTGCCCACTCAAGCCCTGATGTAGGAAATTGCACTATACTTTACTGCAGCAGTTTACTCCTGATTTCCCTGCGTTCATTTTATTCTCAGTGCAGTAAGAAGTTTAGGCATGGGCAAATCAGTGGTAAAGACGCTGGGCAGAACCCACTCCAAGGATGATCTAAAAGCATACAATGTGCAACTGGAAAAATACCGCCAAGCAATATCCGAGAGCATAAAAAGATTCCACACAGACATACTAAAGTGGTCCCTAAACAAACCACACGACCTATTCACCCTGGTAAAGAACCTAACAAAAGAGCCAGCATCTGAGAAACCTAGCCTGATCCATCCTCAAGTCTTCGCTGACCTCTTACAAACGAAGCTGTGCCAGACCAATAAGTTCACTGCTCCCAACACTCCAATCAAACCAGGATCATAAGAACATAAGATATGCCATACTGGGTCAGACCAAGGTCCATCAAGCCCAGTATTCTGTTTCCAACAGTGGCCAATCTAGGTCATACGTACCTAGCAGTTTCCCCAAGGGACACAGGTTCCACAATGCTTGTATTGGTTCAAGCATTGATATCCTGGGTCCCTTCTTAATAATGGTTTATGGACCTTTCCTCCAGGAACTTGTCCAAACCTTTTTTAAACCCAGCTACACTAACAGCCTTTACTACATCCTCCGGTAACAAATTCCAGAGTTTGATTACACGTTGAGTGAAAAAATATTTTCTTTTATTAGTCTTAAATAGTTTACCCTGTAGCTTCATTGCATGTCCCCTAGTCTTTCTATATTCTGATAAGGTAAACAATCGATCTACGTTTACCCGTTCCACTCCGTTCATTAATTTATAGACTTCTATCATATCTCCCCTCAGCCGTCTCTTTTCCAGGTTAAAGAGCCCCAACCTTTTTAGCCTTTCTTCATAGGAGTAGCCTTCCATCCCCTTTACCATTTTGGTGGCTCTTCTCTGAACCTTTTCTATAATCGCTATATCCTTTTTAAGATACGGCGACCAGAATTGCACACAATATTCAAGGTGCGGTCTCACCATGGAACGATATAGAGGCATTATAATATCTTTTGTTTTATTTTCCATTCCTTTCCTTATCATACCTAGCATTCTATTTGCTCTCTTGGCCGCCGCTACACACTGGGCCGAGGGTTTTAACATGGTATCCACAATGACGCCTAAATCTTTTTCCTGGGTGGTGGTTCCTAATGTGGAACCTTGCATCGTGTAACCATAGTTTGGGTTGGTCTTCCCTAGGTGCATAACCTAGCACTTCTCCACATTAAATTTCATCTGCCATATTGATGCCCAGTCTTCCAATTTATCAAGATCCTCTTGCAATTTTCCACAATCCTCCTGGGTTTTAACAACTTTAAATAGTTTTGTGTCATCTGCAAATTTGATAACCTCACTCGTTATTCCACTTTCCAGGTCATTTATGAATATGTCAAAAAGCCGCGGACCCAGCACAGATCCCTGGGGTACACCACTATTCACCTTTCTCCATTGGGAAAATTGGCCATTTAGCCCTACCCTCTGCTTTCTATCTTTTAACCAGTTCCTGATCCACAATAGTACACTGCCTCCTATCCCATGACTCTTTAGTTTTGCCAAAAGTCTCTCATGAGGGACCTTGTCAAAGGCTTTCTGAAAGTCCAGATACACAATATCAACCGACTCACCTTTGTCCACCTGTTTATTCACTCCTTCAAAAAAACATAACAGATTAGTAAGACAAGATCTTCCTTGTCTAAAGCCATGTTGGCTGTCTCCCATTAGGTCGTGACTATCTACATGCTGAGTAATTTTATTCTTTATGATGGTTTCTACCATTTTTCCCGGTACTGATGTCAGGCTCACCGGTCTGTAGTTTCCCGGATCACCCCTCGAACCCTTTTTAAAAATTGGTGTTACACTGGCGATCCTCCAATCCTCAGGTATTAGAGATGATTTTAATGATAGTTCACAGATTACTGATAGCAGGTCTGCAATCTCAAATTTCAGTTCTTTCAACACCCTTGGATGTATACCATCCGGCCCAGGTGATTTGCTACTCTTCAGTTTATCTAATAGTTGTAAGACATCTTCCCGATGTATCGATATTTCCTTCAATTCTTCCACACCTTTAAATACCACTTCAGTCATGGGTAACATCCCTACATCTTCCTCAGTAAAGACCGAAGCAAAGAATTCATTCAGTCTCTCCGCTATCGCCTTGTCGCCTCTTAGTGCTCCTTTAACCCCTTTATCATCTAATGGACCAACTGACTCTCTCACAGGTTTTTTGCTACGAATGTACTTGAAAAGGTCTTTATTTCGCGTTTTTGCTTCCGCAGCAAGCTTCTTCTCAAATTATCTCTTTGCCTGCCTTATCAATGCCTTGCATTTGACTTGCCAGTGCTTGTGCTGTTTCCAGGTTTCATCGTTTGGCTCTTTTTTCCATTTCCTGAAAGATGCTTTTTTGGCAACAACAGCCTCTCTGACCTCACCTTTAAACCATGCTGCAGTTTTTTGGACTTCCTTCCACTTTTCTTAAAGCGTGGAATACAGCTGGTCTGGGCTTCCAAGATAGTATTTTTCAACAACACCCAAGCTTGATGTACGTCTTTAACCTTTGCAACTGCTCCTTTTAGTTTTTTCTTAACTGTTTTCCTCATTTTATCATAGTCTCCCTTTCGAAGGTTAAAGGGTAGTACTGTGGATTTCCTTACTATCCCTCCTCCACTAATTAAATCAAAGGTGATCATGCTATGATCACTATTGCCAAGTGGCCCCAACACCCTTATCTCTTGCACTACATCTGGTGTTCCACTAAGGACTAGGTCTAATATTGCTTGCCCTCTGGTCGGTTCATGAACCAGCTGCTCCAAGAAGCAGTCATTTATTTCATCTAGGAACTTTATCTCCCTAGCATGTCCTGTTGTGACACTGACCCAGTCGATGCCGGGGTAATTGAAATCACCCATTATTATTACTGCACTGTAACTTTTGCTAGCTTCCTGGATTTCTTTGAGCATTTCATCATCCATTTGTTCATTCTGGCCAGGCGGACGATAGTACACCCCCACTGCCATCACCTTCCCCTTTTTACATGGAATTGCAATCCATAGAGATTCTACAGCAAATTTTGTTTCTTGCAAAACTTTAATCCTTTCTGACTCAATGCCCTCTCTAACATAGAGCGCAACCCCTCCACCTATTTGATCAGCTCTATCATTACGATATAGTTTGTACCCAGGTATCACAGTGTCCCACTGGTTGTCCTCCTTCCACCATGTCTCTGATATTCCAATCATATCTAACCTCTCGTTTAGTGCTATATATTCTAACTCTCCCATCTTGTTTTGTAGACTTCTAGCATTTGCATACAAGCATTTTAGAGACTGTATTTTATTCATATTAATTTGGCTATTGGTAGACATGGGTAATTTGGGATCTTTAAGCTCTGTCTGCTCCATACTCGAGGGCATTTGGGCTACTTTACTCTTTTTTGGAACCTCTCTGCTTTTTGTAGTATCCTTCAAGGATACATTCTTCCGAACCATGCGCTCTTGGGCGACTGTCGGCTTTCCCCTATTATCTAGTTTAAAAGCTGCTCTATCTCCTTTTTAAAGGTTAATGCCAGCAGCCTGGTTCCATCCCGGTTAAGGTGAAGCCCATCCCTTCGGAAGAGCCCCTCCTTTCCCCAGAATGTTCCCCAGTTCCTAACAAATCCGAACCCCTCATCTCTGCACCATTGTCTCATCCACGCATTGAGACTCCGGAGCTCTGCCTGCCTTTTGGGTCCTGCACGTGGAACGGGAAGCATTTCGGAGAACGCTACCCTGGAAGTTCTGGATTTCAACTTCCTACCTAAAAGCCTAAATTTAGCTTCCAGAACCTCCCTACCACATTTTCCTATGTCATTGATACCGACATGTACCAAGACAGCAGACTCCTCCCCAGCACTATCTAAGACCTTATCTAGGTGGCGTGTGAGGTCCGCTACCTTCGCACCAGGCAGGCATGTTACCAGGCGATCCTCACGTCCACCAGCCACCCAGCTATCTACATGCCTAATGATCGAATCACCAACTATAACTGCTGTCCTAAACCTTCCCTCATGCACTAGCACCACTGTCCATTTTTTCCAAGCCATCTAAAAAACAAATTGAAGATATAATCTCCGGAATCAACACAACCACTGCACAAACCGACCCTTGCCCGGTGTTCTGGATAAAAGAGCTACGATCGACTGTCAGCCCTTTTCTATCCAAGCTAATGGACTGCTCCTTCAAAAATGCGACCTTTCCCCAATCCCTCAATCGTACCTCTATCAGGCCACTACTAAAGAACAGTAAGCTTGACCCTAAGAAGCCAGACTCATATAGGCTGATATCAAGCATCCCACTCTTGGCGAAAATCATCGAAAAAGAAGTTCAAACACAAATCCAAGAACATATTGATGCTTCTGCCCCACTTGATTCATGTCAGCACGGTTTTAGAGCTGCTCACGGCGTGGAGACTCTCCTCACCATCCTCTTCAGTACCATAATAACAGGAATTGATAACATATGCCAGGGATACGTGCTTATCTTCTTAGACATCGCAGCCACGTTCGACTCAGTCTACCATGATCTCCTCCTACACCGCCTCCAGGAGAAGGGGATATGTGACTCTGCACTTAAATGGTGCAAGTCGTATCTCTCCGATAGATGGCAACACGTAAGATCAGGAGAAACAACATCAGAACCTTTCCACCAGAGTCAAGGGGTCCCGCAAGGATCATCTCTCTCTGCACGCATGTTTAATATATATATGCAACTTATCTGCGAGATCATCCGGTCCTTCAAGGTGAGCTGTCTGTTGTACGCTGACGATGTTCTCCTATATATGCCATTCACTACTGAGAACCCTGACCTTTCCCCACTGACAGACTGTTTCAATGCAGTATCCAGCTGGCTCCAAACGCAAAATCTTTGGATACAACATAAGAAAACCGAAGTCCTTTTCATCACAAGGAACCCAAATTTCATCACTCCTCCTTACTTGAAGGTCCAAGATGCAGAACCTCTGACCAAACCCTCCATCAGATACCTGGGAGTCACACTTGACCAGCGACTAGACATGAAGACCCATATAAACAATGTAGCAAGAGCCGTATACCATAAAATCCGATCCCTCAGACACCTACACTCCCTACTTGAACCAGATGACTTCCGGACAGTGTATCAAGCTCTGGTCTTACCACATATCGACTATGCCAACGCAATACTCCATGGTCTACCACAATCCACTTTGCTTCCATTACAGCTAGCAATGAACTCAGCAGCACGAGTTCTCCAGGGCGCTGCCATGAGGGAACACATGAAACCCATCCTGAAACAATTACACTGGCTCCCTTATAAAAGGCAGGATCACATTCAAGACCATACTAATGACCTTCAAGATCATAAACAGACTCGCCCCATTTTCCTTATCCGATCTCATACTGATAAGCCCCCCTAATAGATCTAGAAGATCTCATGCTGCCAATAAACTAGTAGTCCCAAAAGAAATGACCAAGTGTTGCCAAAGCACAACGAACAGGGCTTTTAAGCTCGCCGCACCTAAATGCTGGAACACCCTTCCACACAGTATCTGTGATATCACCAATCTAACCCAGTTCAGAAAAGCCATGAAACATTACCTCTTCCTCTTACATTACCCGGATGACAGCACCACTGATCACTCACCATCCAGCTAGGCAAATCTACGCAAATGTCCAATCAATTCGCATTGTAGTGGAGGAGTGGCCTAGTGGTTGGGGCAAGGTACCTCAGGCCGGAAGGTCAGGGGTTCAAATCCCACTAGAGGACAGCAACCTTGGGCCGGAAGGACTGGGGTTTCTAGTCCCACAGGTGCTCCTTGTGGTCTTGGGCAAGCCACTTAACCCTCCATAGCCCATGTTCCCTGTAAAATAGTTATCTCCAAGTTATAATGCCCTGTTCAATGTAATTTCAGTTTGTTCAATGTAAACCGCACTGATGCAGAATAGCGCGGTATATAAGAGAATATAAATAAATAAATAAATTGTACAGATGTAAATTGTTACCCCTGTTTCTTTCCAAGTTCCTATTCCTGTTTTTTGTAAACACAAATCAAGTCATTTGAAATGTGTATGTAAAATGTTCCATGTAAACCGCACTGATGGAAAATAGCGCGGTATACAAGAAAATGTAAATAAATAAATAAAACCACTGCACTAAAGGGTAGTGTATTTGTTGTTGTTAAGTGCCGTCGAGTCTGTTTCGACTCATGGTGACCCTCTGGATAGTTGTCCTAAACTGTGTTCGCTCTTCAGTCAGGCAGCTCATTATTGACAGAGGGCACCCATACTGTAGCTGCTGTTATTGTATCGATCCATCTTATTGCTGGCCTTTCCCTTTTGTGTTGACCTTCTACTTTGCCAAGCATGTTGTCTTTCTCTAATGATCTCTCTCTTTGCATGATGTGTTCGAAAGTCAAAGTCTTGTTATCTGAGCTTCTAAAGAAAGCTTGGGTTTGATCTCCTCTAGTACTGATTGTTTTGTTCTTTGGACAGTCCATGGTATACATAGTATTCATCGCCAGCACCATAATTCAGAGGCATCGATTTTCTTCCTGTATATCTTTTTTACTGCCCAACTTTCGCATCCATATGATGTTACTGAAAATACCATGGCTTGAATGAGTCAAATCTTTGTATGGAGAGAGACATCTCTGCTCTTGAGAATCTTGTCCAAGTCCTTCATAGCTATTCTACCAAGAGTGATGTGTCGTTCGATTTCTTGACTGCTTGTTTTTTCTTTATTGACAGTTGATCCAGGTAGGTTAAAGTTGTCCACTATTTCAATTTCTTCACTATCAGCGATGAACTTATTGATTTTGCCAGTTGTCAGAATATTTGCCTTCTTTACATTAAGGTGCAAGCCCATTTTAAAACTATGTTCTTTGATCTTGAGAAGCAAATGTTTCAGATCATCTTCACTTTCAGTCAGTAATGTGGTATCATCAGCATAGCGAAGGTTGTTGATGAGTCTTCCATCAATCTTCACATCTCTGTTGTCTTCATTCAGTCCTGCTTCTCTGATGATTTGTTCTACATATAAATTAAAGAGATAGGGTGAAAGTATGCAGCCTTGTCATAAATCTTTGATGATTTTAAACCATTCTGTTTTTCCTTGTTCCGTTTGAACTGTTGCTTCTTGATCAATGTAAAGGTTGTGCAAGAGAACAATCAGGTGTTCTGGAATACCCATGCTTCTTAATGTGGCCCAGAGCTTCTCATGGTTTACACAGTCAAAAGCTTTGCTGTCAATAAAACACATATAGATATCTTTTTGATATTCTTTAGTCTTTTCAAGGATCCATCTCACATCCGTGATGATGTCTCTCATTTCTCGCCCTTTCTTGAAACCTGCTTGCACTTCAGGCAGTTCTCGTTCCAGGTATGGTTGTAGTCTCTGCTGAATAATCTTGAGTAGAATCTCGCTGGCATGTGGGATCAGAGTGATTGTGCGATAATTTCCACAATCAGTGGGCTCACCTTTCTTTAGTACTGATATAAACACAGATCTTATCCAGTCAGTTAGCCGTAATGCTGTCTTCCAAATTTCCTGGCAGAGCCTTGTAAGTATGGTAACAGCTGCATCCAATTGCTGTAAGACTTCAATGGGAATGCCATCAATGCCTGGTGCTTTGTTCTTTGATAAGGCTTTCAATGCTGCTTCAGCTTCTTCTTTCATCACCAATGGTTCCTGATCATAAGGTACAGGTTGAAACGGCTGTTGGTTCACTTGATCTTTATGGTATAATGACTCTGTATATTCTTTCCACTTTTCTTGATCTTCTCAGCATCATTCAACATGGATCCTTGAGCATCTTGTAACGTTACAATTCGAGGCTGGAATTTTTTCTTTAACTCTCATAGCTTTAGGAAAGCTGATCCTGTTCTTCCTCTAATAGTTTCTGATTCTATTTCCTTGCATGCATCATTGTAGTACTTTTCCTTGTCTTGTCTCGCTGCACATTGTAAATCTCTGTTGAATTCTGAGATTGCCTCTCTTTCTCCTCTAGCTTTAGCTTATCTGCTTTTCTTGGCAATTTTCAGAGTTTCTTCGGTCATCCATTTTTGCAGTTTTTGCTTTTTCACCTTTTTTAGTCTTCTCACTTTCTTCCAAAATAACCTTCTTGATGTCATCCCATAACTCTTCTAGAGCTTTGTCATTTGTATCTAAAGCAGCAAATCGATTTTACAGGCAGTCTTTAAATTCCAGTGGTATATTCTCAAGGTCATATTTTGCTACATTCATGAGTGGCTTGCTCTTTTTCAACTTTAGCATGAATTTGCATTCTAGTAGTTGGTGATCTTTACAACACCCAGCTCCAGGTTTTGTCTTTGTTGATGTTATTGAGCTTTTCCATCGTTGACTTTCACAGATGCAGCCAATTTGATTTTTATACAATCCATTGGGTGAAGACCATGTGTACATTCGCCGTTTGTGTTGCTGGAAGAAGGTGTTTGAGATGAATATATCACTGGTCTTGCAGAATTCTATTAATCTTTCTCCAGCTTCATTTCTGTTGCAAAGTCCATATTTTCCAAGCACTTTGCCTTCTTCTTTGTTGCCAACTTTTGCATTCCAGTCACCCATGACTATCAGGATATCCTGTTTGCATGTTCTGTCAATTTCAGTTTGTACTTATTCATAGAACTCATCAACTTCATCCTCTTCTGCAGCTGTTGTTGGGGCATATACTTGATATAGTTGTGTTGATGCACATTACTTGTAGACGAATAGCAATTAAGCATTGTATTTCATTACAGTTCTTGCAAGTTTCTTCTTAATTATAAATACAACACCATTTTTATTTGCGTATCCATTGGGTTTTTTACGGAAGTAGATTGCAAGGCCTTTCTTCCATACAGTTTAATTCTAACGTTGTTGCCATTGTCACAGAAATGTGATCTTCTGCCGCCAACACCGTCCCATTCTGCTGCTCGAGTGACTAGACCGGAACCTTCCCCCTGTTTTAAGTCTGTTGCATATATATAGTTACATTGAAGTATGGTGATGCGATAATAAGGCTGCGGCCAAGTGTAATGCACAACCATGAGTAGGGTGTTTACTGGATTGCAAGACAAGAGGGTAAAAGCTTAAGAACATAAGAACATAAGATATGCCATACTGGGTCAGACCAAGGTCCATCAAGCCCAGTATCCTGTTTCCAAAAGTGGCCAATCTAGGTCATACGTACCTAGTAGTTTCCCCAAAAGACACAGGTTCCACAATGCTTGTACTGGGTCAAGCATTGATATCCTGGGTCCCTTCTTAATGATGGTTTATGGACTTGGACTCCTCCTCCAGGAACCCGTCCAAACCCCTTCTAAACCCAGCCACACCAAAAGCCCCCACTACATCCTCCGGTAACAAACTCCAGAGCTTGACCACGTGCTTTCTCTTTTATTAGTCCCAAATAGTTTACCCTGTAGCTTCATTGCATGTCCCCCAGTCTTTCTATATTCTGATAACATAAACAATCGATCTACGTTTACCCATTCCACTCCGTTCATTAATCTATACACTTCTATCATATCTCCCCTCAGTCGTCTCCCTTCCAGGTTAAAGAGCACTAACCCTTCCAGCTTCTCCTCATAGGAGTATTCCTCCATCCCCTCTACCATCTTGGTGGCTCTTCTCTGAACCCTTTCCAAAATCGCTATATCCTTTTTAAGATATGGCGACCAGAACTGCACACAATATTCAAGGTGCTGTCTCACCATGGAACGATATAGAGGCATTATAATATCTTTTGTTTTATTTAACATTCCTTTCCCCATGATACCTAGCATTCTATTTGCTCTCTTGGCCGCCGATGCACACTGAGCCGAGGGTTTTAACATGGTATCCACAATGACGCCTAAATCTTTTTCTTGGGTGGTGGTTCCTAATGTGGAACCTTGCATCGTGTAATCATAGTTTGGGTTGTTCTTCCCTAGGTGCATAACTTTGCACTTGTCCACATTATATTTCATCTGCCATATTGATGCCCATTCTTCCAATTTATCAAGATCCTCTTGCAATTTTCCACAATCCTCTTGGGTTTTAACAACTTTAAATAGTTTTGTGTCATCTGCAAATTTGATAACCTCACTCCTTATTCCACTTTCCAGGTCATTTATGAATATGTCAAAAAGCAGCGGACCCAGCACAGATCCCTGGGGTACACCACTATTCACCTTTCTCCATTGGGAAAATTGGCCATTTAGCCCTACCCTCTGCTTTCTATCTTTTAACCAGTTCCTGATCCACAGTAGTACACTGCCTCCTATCCCATGACTCTTTAGTTTTGCCAAAAGTCTCTGATGAAGGACCTTGTCAAAGGCCTTCTGAAAGTCCAAATACACTATATCAACCGACTCACCTTTGTCCACTTGTTTATTCACACCTTCAAAAAAACATAACAGATTAGTAAGACAAGATCTTCCTTGTCTAATGCCATGTTGGCTGTCTCCCATTAGGCCATGACTATCTACATGCTGAGTAATTTTATTATTTATGATGGTTTCTACCATTTTTCCTGGTACTGACGTCAGGCTCACTGGTCTGTAGTTTCCCGGATCACCCCTGGAACCCTTTTTAAAAATTGGTGTTACATTGGCGATCCTCCAATCTTCAGATATTAGAGATGATTTTAATGATAGTTCACAGATTACTAATAGCAGGTCTACAATCCCATATTTCAGCTCTTTCAACACATTTAGATGTATACCATCCGGCCCAGGTGATTTGCTACTCTTCAGTTTATCTAATAGTTGTAAGACATCTTCCCGATGTATCGATATTTCCTTCAATTCTTCCGCACCTTTAAATACCACTTCAGTCATGGGTAACATCCCTACATCTTCCTCAGTAAAGACCGAAGCAAAGAATTCATTCAGTCTCTCTGCTATCGCCTTGTCGCCTCTTAGTGCCCCTTTAACCCCTCTATCATCTAATGGACCAACTGACTCTCTCACAGGTATTTTGCTACAAATGTACTTGAAAAAGTCTTTATTTCACGTTTTTGCTTCCGCAACAAGCTTCTTCTCAAATTCTCCCTTTGCCTTCCTTATCAATGCCTTGCATTTGACTTGCCAGTGCTTGTGTTGTTTCCAGGTTTCGTCATTTGGCTCTTTTTTCCATTTCCTGAAAGATGCTTTTTTGGCAACAGCAGCCTCTCTGACCTCACCTTTAAACCATGCTGCAGTTTTTTGGACTTCCTTCCACTTTTCTTAAAGTGTGGAATACAGCTGGTCTGGGCTTCCAAGATAGTATTTTTCAACAACACCCAAGCTTGATGTAAGTCTTTAACCTTTGCAACTGCTCCTTTTAGTTTTTTCATTTTATCATAGTCTCCCTTTCGAAAGTTAAAAGGTAGTACTGTGGATTTCCTTACTATCCCTCCTCCACTAATTAAATCAAAGGCGATCATGCTATAATCATTATTGCCAAGTGGCCCCAACAACCTTATCTCTTGCACTAGATCTGGTGTTCCACTAAGGACTAGGTCTAATATGGCTTCCCATCTGGTCGGTTCATGAACCAGCTGCTCCAAGAAGCAGTCATTTATTTCATCTAGGAACTTTATCTCCCTAGCATGTCCTGCCGTGACACTGACCCAGTCGATACCGGGGTAATTGAAATCACCCATTATTATTACTGTGCTGTAACTTTTGTTAGCTTCCTTGATTTCTTTGAGCATTTCATCATCCATTTGTTCATTATGGCCAGGAGGTCGATAGTACACCCCCACTGCCATCGCCTTCCCCTTTTTACATGGAATTTCAATCCATAGAGATTCTACAGCAAATTTTGTTTCCTGCAAAACTTTAATCCTTTGTGACTCAATGCCCTCTCTAACATAGAGCGCGACCCCTCCACCAATTTGATCAGCTCTATCATTACGATATAGTTTGTATCCAGGTATCACAGTGTCCCAATGGTTGTCCTCCTTCCACCATGTCTCTGATATTCCAATCATATCTAACCTTTCATTTAGTGCTATATATTCTAACTCTCCCATTTTATTTTTTAGACTTCTAGCATTTGCATACAAGCATTTTAGAGACTGTATTTTATTCATATTAATTTGGCTATTGGTAGACATGGGTAATTTGGGATCTTTAAGCTCTGTCTGCTCCATACTCGAGGGCATTTGGGCTACTTTACTCTTTTTGGAACCTCTCTGCTTTTGGTAGTATCCTTCAAGGATACATTCTTCCGAACCATCCGCTCTTGGGCGACTGTTGGCTTTCCCCTAATATCTAGTTTAAAAGCTGCTCTATCTCCTTTTTAAAGGTTAATGCCAGCAGCCTGGTTCCATCCCGGTTAAGGTGAAGCCCATCCCTTCGGAAGAGCCCCTCCTTTCCCCAGAATGTATCCCAGTTCCTAACAAATCCAAACCCCTCATCTCTGCACCATTGTCTCATCCACGCATTGAGACTCCGGCGCTCTGCCTGCCTTTTGGGTCCTGCGCGTGGAACGGGAAGCATTTCAGAGATCGCTACCCTGGAAGTTCTGGATTTCAACTTCCTACCTAAAAGCCTAAGTTTAGCCTCCAGAACCTCCCTACCACATTTTCCTATGTCATTGGTACCGACATGTACCAAGACAGCAGACTCCTCCCCAGCACTATCTAAGTCCTTATCTAGGTGGCGCGTGAGGTCCACTACCTTCGCACCAGGCAGGCATGTTACCAGGCGATCCTCACGTCCACCAGCCACCCAGCTATCTACATGCCTAATGATCGAATCACCAACTATAACGGCTGTCCTAACCCTTCCGTCATGGGCACATGGCCCTGGAGAAACTTCCTCGGTGCAAGAGGGTTTTACATTACCTGGAGGACAGGTCCTAGTTACAGGATCACTTCCTGCCACACCAGCTTGATATATCCAAGGGGAGGAGGCAGACGAACATCCTGTCCCGCCTGCCTACGTTATAATATTTAGCATGGTCTGGCACCTCAGCTGAGACCTATCCATCTTGGAAGACCCTGCCAGTAGTTAAGCTACCGATAGCTTAGCTCTCAGCATCACTGATGCACACAAGCCCTCACAGCATGACAAGCTGCAAATCAAATGAGGGGGTAGTGCATTTTGTGCACTGCAAAAGTTTTCAATTGCTTCAAATGTAAAAAACCATGCTAAATAGTATAACATCGGCAGGTGGGATGGGATGTTCGTCTGCCTCCTCCCCCTAGCTATCAAGCTTTTACCCTCTTGTCTTGCAATCCAATAATCACCCTACTCACGGTTGTAGATTAAACTTGGCCACTGCTTTATTATCGCATCAACATACTTCAATGTAACTATATATATATGCAACAGACTTAAAACAGGGGCAAGATTCCGGTCTGGTCACTCGAGCTATTGTGTGATGCATCATGCTTCCTTGTCGCCAAACTGGCTGGACATGGGGGCTGGGACCCGCCTTGCCAAGCTGAGCTGGGCTCACCTCCATACAAGCAGCCTTGCCATGCTGCCTTAGCGGACCATCTATGCCGGGTCGGCCGTCATGTGGGGACACTCACCGGGGTGCCCCGTTGTGGTGGCAGCTAGGGTACCCTGCCTCATGTCTGTGCTCTGCATGTGCTTGTGGTCTGGCTCGGGTAACTGCCATGGGTGCGTGTAAGTTTGTCTTTCACGTGCCGCCACTACAGGAATCTCCCCCCCTGTACCAAGGAACCTCTGCAAGGTGAACTATCCCATTCGTGCCAAATATGCCATGCTCTATCACGCAGTATGCACACATGGACCTGCCCGTTGCTCTTCTTGAATTTCCTGCATCAGAGGCGGGTATCCCCTCACTTGAGGCGAGGAATGAGGTCGGACCAGATGAAGAGTGTGTGGGGGAGGCTGCAGGCCATCCAGAAGAGGTCTGCTCTGACCTAGTCAATGAGTTATTTATCAGAGATGTTTCCAATGTCATTCCCTCCCAGGTGTAGGTGCAGTGTGTGTCTGCATGCGCTGTAGTAGAAATGGTCACAAGTGCTGCCACCCTATGCCCTGAAGTCCCAGTCATAGGAGCTGTATGCTGTGGTTGAATAGTCCCAGACGAATCCCAAGTGGTTGTGTAGACACCCTCTCAGCTACCCAGCAGACGACAGAGTGTCCAACTATCCAAACTACATGCTCTGCAAGATAGGGGGGGGGGGGACATGGTTAATGAAGGCAGAGTCAATCCACAGTGAGCATAAAGGCAGGTAAAAGTATGACATGTATGCCCAGGACCGCCAGTGCCCCAGCACCATGATTGCCCATATTGGGAAGCCCCTTTCCGCTGCTGCTGTTGCCGCTCTGATCCAGAAGAAATGTGTACTGAACAGGTTGGGCTGCAACCCCATAAAAGCCAATGATTTCTTGAATACCGCTGTGAACTAGAACTTGGAAAGCAGCATGCCATTGCGGTGTATCAGGAACTGAGCATTTGGTGGGGCGCGCTTCTAGGTACTGGAGTGTGTTGGCTACTGGACACGTCCAAAGCAGAGGCACTGCCTTGAAGGAGATGACTTGCCGCTTTCTCTTTGGATTGTTTTTTGCTCCAGTGATCTGGATGTGTAGTAGGTCCTCTGACACAGAGGTCTCTGGAAGCTGCACCCACAAGGGGGGCCCAGGCTTCTTGGAGGCAGCCACCAGTTTGCCGATTCTGAAAGTGCCAAAGAAGGCCAGGGTGAATGCTGTCCAGAACAAGCAGGTTTCGTATCCAGATGAGCATGTGGCTGGCAGTGCCACTTACAGCCTATCCAATATTTTGTGTGTTACTGGGCACCTCACATCTGGCTGCTGGGATACTCACCCATCCTTTCATCAGCATTTTCAGCAGGAAAATGTCACATGGATTGCCCCAACCTGTCAACTTGGCGGCGAAGGAGAACCATGCAGTGGGGGAGTCGGTGCAGTGCGACCTTGTCAAGAGAGGAATATGATGCAGCACCGATGGAGCCAAAGGAGGAGAGGTTGAGCTGAGCCGATTAAAGAGAGCAGGATATGAGGCAATCCAAAAGGAGGACTGTTCTGCTCTGCTCCCTTATATTGGGAGCCATGAACCTACCCGGGTGACGTTGCAACACTCAGGCCATAGCGGGAAATTTTCTGGCCATAACCACGGCAAGATTGAGGCCCTCAATGGCAGAGGGGGGTGGGGGAAGATTTGCCTGCAGCCCTATTAAGCAGCGGGCCTATTGTATATGCGCTCCGGCCCCTTGGATGTGTGATTATTTATTTGTCTCAGAGTGCTGAATCTTTACTCCAGCTCAGGACCTTCCAATCCTGATTCCACAAATATGTCTCTGGTAGCTAAAGTGGGTTTCTGAACCCCTGGACCCTTCTCAGATTCCCCCCCACTCAAGTCAGAAGGCAGAGTGATGCCCACTTGGCTGATAAGAACATAAGACATGCCATACAGGGTCAGACCAAGGTTCATCAAGCCCAGTATCCTGTTTCCAACAGTGGCCAATCTAGATCACAAGTACCTAGCAGTTTCCCCAAAAGACACAGGTTCCACAATGCTTCTATTGGGTCAAGCAGTAGATATATATGGTCCCCTTTAATAATACTTTACAGACCTTTCCTCTAGGAACTTGTCCAATGCTTTTTTAAACCTGGCTACAATACAATGCAGTCAGTGAACGCTTTATCTCTATTCGTCTACAAGGAATGCCTATCAACACAACTATAATTCAAGTATATGCCCCAACAGCAGCTGCAGAAGAGAATGAAATTGAAGAGTTCTATGAAGAAGTACAAGCTGAAATTGACAGAACATGCAAACAGGATATCCTGATAATCATGGGTGACTGGAACGCAAATGTTGGCAACAAAGAAGAAGGCAAAGTAGTTGGAAAATATGGACTTGGCAACAGAAATGAAGCTGGAGAAAGACTGATAGAATTCTGCAAGACCAACAATCTATTAATCTCAAACACCTTCTTCCAGCAACACAAGCGGCGAATGTACACATGGACTTCACCCAATGGATTATATAAAAATCAAATTGACTACTGTGGTGCAGCAGAGGATACACAGCCCATGGAAGTGCAGGTAAAAGAAGAGCTTACCTTAGATTCAGCGTTGAAAAGAGGCACTAGGCACACTGAAACAGTTGAGCAGGGAAAACTGTTACTACGTGACAAACAGAAAGCTCATCAGGAACACCTGATTGCAAATCCCCACGTCACGTGCAGGGCTAGGGATTACATAAGACAGGGTTCCAGTCAGTGGAGAGAAACCCAGGAGCAGAGGCAGGACACAACCCAGGAGGAGGGCAGAAGCCAGAGAGAGAGCAGCAAGAGGTGTGGCTACAGTCAGCTGAGCAGAAACCCCAGAGGAGTGCTGGGAGGAAAGTTTTCTGTCGGAGAACCAGGAAGTGAAGGTAGCTCCAGCACTCAGGAGAAGAGGTTTGAGGCAAGCTGCACTGGGAGAAGGCATGCCACCCGAGTTAGTCTTCAAGAGAAGCCAGGAGTGTCCTACCACACAGGAGACCGGTATGTGCCAGCACAGTTCAGAAAGAGAGTGTTGGGGGATGGGAACTCCAAATACACGTGCACATTAAGAAATAGCTGCAAAGCTAATACTAACTTCACTACTGCACAACCAGCCTGGGAGGCTAGAGAGAAGAGATACAGGGAGCCAAGTGCCAAGACAATCCCTACGGATAAAAGGAGGCATCCATGTGCTTACAGAGAAAGGTTTAAAACATATACGTGCCAAGGGCGCGGTCCTGAGCATAGATACAGGAAGCAAGGAGATTCAGACCTTTTGTTCTGGGAGGAAAAACCCAGAGAGAATCTACTGCATGCCAGACAGGTATAAACCTGAAGAGAGAGGAACCTTCACTGGAAGCTATAGTGAGTTATCACAAGGAGACGTGCCTGAGTACTCCACACAGGAAGAGTGTGATACAGGGAGTTCGGGGAGTGCTGGAGAGGGTATGTTGTGGGAAGATAGCAGCAGCCTTCCAGACCCCTCTCCCATGGACTGTAGCATTTGTTACAAGTGCAGCCCTGCTGTTTAATTGGATGACAAAAAGAACTTTGTGAATTTAAACAAAGGAATATAAGTTTGCTGATACTATTTTTGTTCTTTGCTTGTATCTGAAGTTTTTTTGATCTTGTTGATAGTCCAAGCGGGACGGGGAATAAAACCCATCTTATTTTCTCATTCACTTTTTGCTCTGAGAGACTCTATCATTTACTTAGCAAGAGCAGATTACTTGTTTAACAGACCCTAGGCAACCGCCTATATAGGGTTAAAGGGCTCTACCCACGGGCCCCATCACACTACATCTGTAGAAGCCAACGATGGAAAAACTCTGTAACATCAACAAAGACAAAACCCGGAGCGGACTGTGGTAAAGATCATCAACTACTAGTATGCAAACTCAAGCTAAAGTTGAAAAAGAGCAAACCACTCATGAATGCAGCAAAATATGACCTTGAGAATATACCACTGGAATTTAAAGACTGCTTGCAAAATCGATTTGCTGCTTTAGATACAAATGACTGAGCTCCAGAAGAGTTATGGAATGACATCAAGAAGGTTGTGTTGGAAGAATGCGAGAAATCTCTACAAAAGATGAAAAAGCAAAAACGGCCAAAATGGATGATGGAAGAAACTCTGAAAATTGCCCAGAAACGCAGAGAAGCTAAAGCCAGAGGAGAAATAAAGGCAATCTCAGAACTCAACAGAGATTTCCAATGTGCAGCAAGACAGGACAAGGAAAAGTACTACAATGACGCATGCAAGGAAATAGAAGCAGAAACTATTAGAGGAAGAACAAGATTGGTTTTCCTAAAGCTACGAGAATTAAAGAAAAAGTTCCAGCCTCGGATTGGAATGTTACAAGATGCTCAAGGTTCTATGTTGAATGATGCTGAGAAGATCAAGAAAAGGTGGAAGGAATATACAGAGTTTTTATATGATAAAAATCAAGTGGACCAACAGCCGTTTCAACCTGTACCTTATGATCAGGAACCATTGGTGATGAAAGAAGTCGAAGCAGCATTGAAAGCCTTATCAAAGAACAAAGCACCAGGCATTGATAGCATTCCCATAGAAGTATTACAGCAATCTGAAGCAGCTGTTACCGTACTTAACAAGGCTCTACCAAGAAATATGGAAGACAACATCATGGCCAAATGACTGGAAAAGATCTGTGTTTATACCAATACTAAAGAAAGGTGATCCAACTGACTGTGGAAATTATCACACAATCGCTGTGATCCCACAGGTCAGCAAGATTCTACTGAAGATTATTCAAAAGAGACTACAACCATACCTGGAACAAGAACTACCTGAAGTGCAAGCAGGGTTCAGGAAAGGGCGAGGAACGAGAGACATCATTGCAGATGTGAGATGGATCCTTGAAAAGACTAAAGAATACCAAAAGGATATCTATTTGTGCTTTATCGACTATAGCAAGGCTTTTGACTGTGTAAACCATGAGAAACTCTGGGCCACATTAAGAAGCATGGGTATACCAGAACACTTGATCGTTCTCTTGCACAATCTGTACATTGATCAAGAAGCAACAGTTCGAACGGAACAAGGAGAAACAGAATGGTTTAAAATAAGCAAAGGTGTAAGACAAGGCTGCATACTTTCCCCCTACCTGTTTAATTTATATGCAGAACAAATCATCAGAGAAGCAGGATTGTATGAAGACAACAGAGGTGTGAAGATTGGTGGAAGACACATCAACAACCTTCGCTATGCTGATGATACCACATTACTGGCTGAAAGTAAAGATGATCTGAAACATTTGCTTCTCATGATCAAAGAACATAGTCTCAAAATGGGCCTGCAACTTAATGTAAAGAAGACAAAGATCATGACAACTGGCATAATCAACAGGTTCATTGTTGAAGGAGAAGAAATTGAAATTGTGAACTTTAACCTACTTGGATCAACTATCAATAAAGAAGCAACAAGCAGTCAAGAAATCAAACGACGCATTGTTCTTGGCAGAATGGCAAGGAAAGACCTAGATAAGATTCTGAAGAGCAGAGATGTCTCTCTCCATACAAAGATTCGACTTGTTCAAGCCATGGTATTTTCAATAACATCATATGGATGTTAAAGCTGGACAGTAAAAAAGATAGACAGGAAGAAAATTGATGCCTTTGAATTATGGTGCTGACAGCAAATACTGTGTATACCATGGACTGTCCGAAGAACAAACCAGTTGGTACTAGAGGAGATCAAACCTAAGCTTTCCTTAGAAGCTCAGATGACAAGACTTCGACTTTCATACTTTGGACACATCATGCGAAGAGAGAGATCATTAGAGAAAGACATCATGCTTGGCAAGATAGAAGGTCAATGCAAAAGAGGAAGGCCAGCAATGAGATGGATCAATACAATAACAGCAGCTACGGGTACCAGTCTGTCAACAATGAGCCGCCTGACTGAAGACCGAACACAATTTAGGACAGCTATCCAGAGGGTCGCCATGAGTCGACTCCGACTCAACGGCACTTAACAACAATACTAACAGCTTTTACTACATGATCCAGTAACAAATTCCAGAATTTGATTACACGTTGAGTGAAAAAAGAATTTTCTCTTATTAGTCTTAAATAGTTTACCCTGTAGTTCAATGCATGTCCCCTCGTCTTTCTATATTTTGATGGGATAAGCAATCGATCTATGTTTACCCATTTCACTCCATGAATTAATGTTTAGACCTTTATCATATCTCCCCTGAGCCATCTCTTTTTCAGGTTCAAGAGCCCTAACCTTTTTAGCCCATCTCCATAGGGGCATCCTTTCACGCCCCTTACCATTTTGGTGGCTCTTCTCTGTACCTTTTCTAATAATGCTATATTGTGATAGGCGATGGCCTAGTATGTAGCAGAGCTAGGTCTGAAGCCCTTTTTTCCTGCTTTAAAATGTTATTGCTGATTTTGGAAAATTGCAGAATGCTGTTAGCTGTTAGAAAGAAATTCCGTTCTATTCTGGTTTGATAACATGTTCTGCTCTCCTGGAGATAAGAGAATTAAACCTTGGTACTGTTTATTGTTTAGGTAAGCCAGATGTCTGCTTTAGTAGGAATGTCCTCCACTGTATCTTTGCTGATTGTGCACTGACCTCGTAATTAGGATGAAAATATAGCAGAGAAACTGAACAGTGTAAGAATATTTTGTCTAGCATTATGAAGATTGTTTAGTGTTTTGAGCCAAGGCTAGAGATACGTCTTAACCTTGCTTTGTTTGGCCTCGCTTTGTTTTGCTTTTGTTAAGAATGCTTCTGATATGCCTTCCACTATCTTTGCAAGCTAACTGACCTTGCAGAAGTAGCAAAATATACTGTAGTAAAAGTATTATGTTTAGTGTTATGTCTAATTGCTGACCCGTGGCTAGTAAGACCCAAGCAGGGGGAGCGAGTCCTGGGCCCGGTCAGAGATGTCTATTGGATGAGAGTAAGTGGGCCACTGTGGCCAATGAGGAGTTTTGCCTGTATTAGACTGGAGAAGAAAGTATATAAACTGTCATTTTTCTGAGCTCTGGGCTCAGACCATTTTGAATGCTACTGCAATCTGAGTCTGTGCACATTAAATTGGCTTGAATCTTTGCCTGACTCCGGGTATTATTTATTGCATTCTTATCAGCTACTACAATATCCTTTTTAAGATATGGCAACCAGAATTGCAGACAATATTCAAGGTGCGGTTGCACCATGGAACGATACAGAGGTATTATAATATCCTTCTTTTTATTCTCTATTCTTTTTTTATGATACCTAGCATTCTATTTGCCCTCTTGGCTGCAGCTACACACTGGGCAGAGGGTTTAACATGTTATCCACGATGACGTCTAAATCTTTTTCCTGGGTGGTGGTTCCTAATGTGGAGCCTTGCATTGTGTAACCATAGTTTGGGTTGTTCTTTCCTAGGTGCATAACTTTACACTTGTCCAAATTAAATTTTATCTGCCATTTGGATGCCCAGTCTTCCATTTTATCAAGGTTCTCTTACAATTTTCCACAATCCTCATGGGTTTTAACAACTTTGAATAGTTTTGTGTCATCTGCAAATTTGATAACCTCACTCGTTATTCCCATTTCCAGGTCATTTATGAATATGTTAAAAAGCAGCGGACCCAGCACAGAGCCCTGGGGTACTCCACTATTCACCTTTGTCCATTGGGAAAATTGGCCATTTAGCCCTACCCTCTGTTTTCTATCTTTTAACCAGTCCTTATCCATTATAATACACTGCCTCCTATCCAATGACTTTTTAATTTCATCAAAAGTCTCTCATGAGGGACCTTGTCAAAGGCTTTCTAAAAATCCAGATACACTATATCAACTAACTCACCTTTGTCTACCTGTTAATTCACACCTTCAAAAAAACCATAACAAATTAGTAAGACAAGACCTACCTTGGCTAAAGCCATGGTGGCTGTCTCCCCTTAAGCCATGACTATCTACATGTTCAGTAATTTTGTTCTTTATAATGGTTTCTACCATTTTCCCCTGTACTGAAGTCAGGCTCACCGGTCTGTAGTTTCCGGGATCACCCCTGGAACCCTTTTCTTAAATTGGCATTACATTGGCCATCCTCCAATCTTCAGGTATTACTGATGATTTTAATGATAGTTCACAGATTACTAATAGTAGGTCTGCAATCTCATATTTCAGTTCTTTCAACACTGTTGCATGTACACCATCCAGTCCAGGTGATCTGCTACTCTTCAGTTTATCAAATAGTTGTAATACATCTTCCAGGTGTATCGATATTTCTTTCAATTCTTCTGCGGCATCACCTTTAAATACCATTTCAGTCCTGGGTAACACCCCTACATCTTCTTCAGTAAAGACTGAAGCAAACAATTCATTCAGTCTCTTTGCTATAGCCTTGTCCCCTCTTAGTGCCCCTTTTACCCCTCTATCATCTAATGGTCCAAATGACTCAGTTACAGTTTTTTTGCTACAAATATACTTGAAAAAGTCTATTACGCATTTTTGCTTCCACAGCAAGCTTCTTCTGAAATTCTCTCTTTGCATGTCTTATCAATGCCTTGCATTTAACTTGCCAGTGCTTGGGTTGTTTCCAGTTTTCGTCAATTGGCTCCTTTTTCCATGCTCTGAAAGATGCTTGTTTGGCAACAACAGCCTCTGACCTCACCTTTAAACCATGCTGGCAGCTTTTTGGACTTCCTTCCACTTTTCTTAAAGCATGGAATGTAACTGGTCTGGGCTTCCAAGGTAGTATTTTTAAACAACACCCATACTTGATGTAAATCTTTAAGCTTTGCAACTGCTCCTTCTAGTTTTTTCTTTACTATTTTCCTCTTTTTATCATAGTCTTCCTTTTGAAAGTTAAAAGGTAGTACTGTGGATTTCCTTATCATCCCTCCTCCATTTATTAAATCAAATGCGGTCATGCTATGATCACTATTGCCAAGTGGCCCCAACATCCTTATCTCTTGCACCAGATCTTGCGTTCTACTAAGGACTACGTCCAAAATGGCTTCCCCTCTGGTTGGTTCATGAACCAGTTAACTCCAAGAAGCAGTCATTTATTTCATCTAGAAACTTTATCTCCCTAGCATGTCCTGCTGTGACACTGACCCAGTCAATACTGGGGTAATTGAAATCACCCATTATTATTACTGTGCTGAAACGTTTGTTAGCTTTCCTGATTTCTTTGAGCATTTCACATTCCATTTGTTCATTCTGGCCAAGCGATCGATAGTATACCCCCACTGCCATTGCCTTCCCCTTTTTACATGGAATTTCAATCCATAGAGATTCTACAGGAAATTTTGTTTCCTGCAAAACGTTAATCCTTTGTGACTCAATGCCCTCTCTAACATAGAGTGCAGCCCCTTCACCAATTTGATCAGTTCTATCATTATGACATAGTTTGTACCCAGGTATCACAGTGTCCCACTGGTTGTCCTTCTTCCACCATGTCTCTGAGATACCAATCATATCTAACCTCTCATTTAGTGCTATATATTCTATTTTTTAGCATTCTAGCATTTGCATACAAGCATTTTAGAGACTGTATTTTATTCATATTAATCTGGCTATCGGTAGGCAGGGTAATTTGGAATCTTTAAGCTCTTTATGTTCCGTAATCAAGGGCATTTGGGCTACTTTTGTCTTTATTTGAACCTCTCTGCTGATATGCCCTAACTTCATTCTTTTGGTAGTATCCTTCAAGGATACATTGTTCCGAACCATGCGCTCTTGGGCGACTGTCGGCTCTTCCCTATTATATAGTTTAAAAGCTGCTCTTTCTCCTTTTCAAAGGTTAATGCCAGTAGCCTGGTTCCATCCCGGTTAAGGTGAAGCCCATCCCTTCGGAAGAGCACCCCTTTCCCCAGAATGTTTCCCAGTTCCTAACAAATTGAAACCCCTCATCCTTGCACCATATTCTCATCCACACATTGAGACTCCGGAGCTCTGCCTGCCTTTTAGGTCCTCCAATAACTACAAATAGCTCAAAATACCGTAGCATGTGTACACCTCAGATTCCCGAAAACTGAACACATAACTCCCATACTCCAACAATTACAATGGCTACCTGTGGGGAGCAGAATAAAATACAAATCTCTAATGCTATCAGTCAAAATGTTACCTAACTTATCCTCCACATACCTCAGCTCACTAATAAGTGGTATACCCAACAGCAGGCAAAGGAGAGGATATACTCAAAAGACTCTAACCATTCCTCCAGAATTTAGAAAAACAATTACAAAACAAGTAACAGAGCATTTACATTCTACTCACCAATATTCTGGAACTCACTTCCAGACAGATTAAGAAATACAAATGACATCTATACATCTAGAAAACAGCTAAAGACATTCTTGTTCACTGAGTACTTTGGAAATATGACTGAAGAAAACAATATCGACCCAATATAAGCTGGGAAGCCAAGCTTCTACCATGTAACCCTATAACACTGCTGTAAATAGTTACTTTACTAAAATTTATGGTGTAATTTCTTGTTCAGCCCAAGTTCAATATTCTTCGTTCAACTGCACCTAATGTTGTATGTATACTGTTTTGTTCCTGTGTAAACCGCTTTGATATATTGATAAGGCAGTATATAAAGCACACAAATAAAATCAGTAAATAAATCAATAATACAGAAGTGTTTTTGCATGCATCTGCCTGCTTTGTATTTCATTATGGAATGCGCGTTGAAGCAAAATAACATGAGTTACCATAAAACAAAACAAGGTTTTGCCCTTTAATATACACTAAGAGGCAAAATTGACTCAACAGCACATACACACACACACACAAGATGCAAACATTGTGCGTTGTTCTCTTAACACGTTAGTAACTACCCCCTCATTTAGGACCATTTAGAAGCTTAAATTAGATGACCTATAACTATGAAAGCAAGTTGTGTATTTATTTGAATGTCACCTTGCCCTATCTATACAGCTGCAATGAACGTTGTATCATGAACATTAGTATATTGTTTGGGGCAATTAGGTAACTAGTTGGGTGGTAAAAGGCAAATAGCTGCTACTTTATACAATCTCCATTTAAGATGTGAGGTCCTAAGGAGTTGTCTGGTTTGTCACCTCTGAAAGTTATCAGTGGTACCATGTAAGGTTACCAGATTTTATGTAGGTAAATCTGGGATACTTATCCGAAATGTGCGTAGGGCAAGAGAAGGGACAATTTACTTCCAGGTTTGAGCAGCAAGAAGTGAAGGAGGGAAGGGGAGCTATTCCCTTATTTGCCTAGGGTTGGCAACTCTCTGAAAGAGAAAACCCCGCACCCATGGTTAGTCATGCCCTGTCCATACCCACCCCCTGTTCCGCCCATAAAAAATAACTGCAGAGGGCAACAGTGCAGACTTCAGCATCTGCAGGCTATATCAAGGGGGGTGGGGGGTGTTCAAGAGGTTGAACTCTTCACCAGCTATTCAGCTACAGTCCCCTTCTCAGGCCCCTCCAACGCACATATGTTCTCCCATATGGCATTAAATCCAAACATATATTCTGCATCCACTGAAACTGCCCCCCTCAGCCCCTTCCCCAACAATCCATGCAGAGCAGAGAACAATAAAAGTAAATTAGACTTACCTGCTAATTGCTGTTCCTTAAGGAACTCTAGTCCAGTCCCGGAACCATAGTTTAGAATCTCCTCCAGCAGCCTTGAAGACTGAATGACATCATCGCTTTACTAACTGTGGTATAAGTAGGCAAGGACTGCCCCCTATCTCCAGTACCTATTGACAAAGCAAACTGAGCAGAGCAACAAATAAGTAGATAAAGTATATGCAAACAAACAGAATTAGAAACCGGATACATGTCCCGACTTAGCAAAAAGGGCCCCCCTAAGGCTCCATTCTACGCCCGGGGAAAACCCTCTCCCTCGCGATCGCTGTCTTCTGCAGCCGACGCCGAATTCGCTTGGCCTTGACTTCCCGTGCTAAGGACATCTTATTTCTCTTTTTTTTTTTTTACCACCAGGCCAACGAGCTGATAACCCCAGGGAGGGCTCTGGGACTGGACTAGAGTTCCTTAAGGAACAACAATTAGCAGGTAAGTCTAATTTACTTTTCCTTTTTGTCCCTCTAGTCCAGTCCCGGAACCATAGAGGATGTAACAGAGCAGTAAATCTCAACGGGAGGGACCAGCGAGCCCAGCCTGAAGAACCGCCGAGTCAAAACGACCATCCCTCGCCGCCTGCACATCGAGCCTATAATGCTTGGCAAAAGAGTGCAACGACGACCAGGTCGTCGCCCGACAAATGTCCCCAACCGGGACCAAACTGAACTCTGCCCAAGACGCCGCCTGAGCTCTAGTCGAATGCGCCCGGAGACCTTCCGGCACCACTTTCCCCTTCAAAAGGTACGCCGAAGCAATAGCTGACTTCAACCAACGCGAAATGGACGCCTTTGCCGCTGCGTCTCCTTTTCGCGGCCCCCCGAAAGCCACAAACAGCCTATCAGACTTCCGAACGTCCGCCGTCCTATGAAGATACTTACGCAACACCCTACGCACATCCAAGAGGTGCAACCGCCTCCCCGACTCGCCCTTCTGATGGGTCGAAAACACGGGAAGCGAAACCACCTGGTTAACATGAAAAGGTGAAACTACCTTAGGCAGAAAGGCCGGCACTGTACGCAGTACAACCTTATGATGGAAGAAGGAAAGATAAGGTTCTCTACAAGACAATGCTTGCAACTCCGAAATGCGCTGCGCAGAACAAATCGCCACCAGAAAAACCGTCTTCAAGGTGAGGTCTTTCAGAGAGGCCTCATCCAAGGGCTCAAACGGCGCCTTGAGCAAGGCCTCCAACACCAGATTCAGATCCCAGGTCGGCACAGCACTACGCACCGGCGGACGCAAAAGCAACACTGCCCGCAGAAACCGCCGTGCGACCCCAACGACTGACCACGAACCTTACCGCGATAACAGGAAATGGCCGCTAACTGAACCCGCAAGGAACTAGCCACCAAACCCTTGTCCACGCCATCCTGCAAGAACGAAAGGATCTGAGCTACCGAAGCCCTCAAGGGCTGAACATAGCGCTCTGCACACCAGGCCTCAAAAATACGCCAAACTCGAATGTACGCCAACGAGGTGGAGCGCCTGCGCGCTTTTAGCAAGGTAGAAATAACCTTAGCCGAATATCCCTTGGCCGTCATCCTAGCCCTTTCAAGAGCCAAGCCGTAAGCGAGAATCGATTCACCTGGGGCATGCGTAACGGCCCCTGCCCAAGAGATCGTCCCACTGCGGTAACCTCAACGGACTGTCGGCCAACAACCACACTACATCCGCGTACCAGGGCTGTCGAGGCCAATCGGGAGCCACCAACAACACCAGGCCGCGGTGCTTCTCTATGCGCTGCACCACCCGGCCTATAAGAGCCCAAGGCGGGAACACAGAGAAGGCCGCCGACCGGCCACCTCTGCGCCAATGCACCGAGCCCCTCTGACATCCGTTCCCGGCGCCTGCTGAAAAACCGCGGTACCTGCGCCGACTCGAAGGTCGCCATGAGATCCATCAGCAGAAGCCCCCAGCACCTCCGCAACAGCGCAAACACGTCCGGGTGCAGACGCCACTCTCCCGGGTCCACCCTGCGACGGCTTAGGAAATCCGCTTCGACATTGTCCACACCGGCCACATGCTGAGCCAAGAGGGCCCCCAGGTGCCTCTCGGCCCACTCTAAGAGCTGACTCACCTCGGCTTCCAGAGCCGCACTGCCCGTGCCGCCCTGCCGATTGATGTACGCCACTGTCGTTGCATTGTCGGACAGAACCCGAACCGCCTCCTGACGGAAACTGTCCTGAAATTTCTGCAGCGCCAGGAACACCACTCTCATCTCCAACCTGTTGATGGACCAAACCGACTCCTCCGGAGACCAAGCCCCCTGAGCAAATCTGCCCCCGTAATGCGCTCCCCACCCCAAGAGACTGGCATCCGTCGTCAGCAATCTCCAGGAGGGGGACTCGAGAGGCATGCCCACCTCCAAACTCTCTCGCCGCAGCCACCAGCGAAGCTCCTGACGTACCCCGAGAGGACACACCAAGCGCCGAGACAACGCATCCCGTTGATGCGACCACCGGCGAAGCAGCGCACTCTGCAAAGGCCGCATGTGAGCCCGGGCCCACGGCACCACCTCGATCGTTGCCGCCATTGTGCCCAACAACTGAAGATAATGCCATGCCGTCGGTGCGGGAGCTGACAAAAACCGCCTGACCAGGGCGCGCAGCCCCCACGCTCGAGGGGTAGGCAGGAACACCGCCGCCTGACTCGTGTCGAAGCGGGCCCCCAGAAAGACCAGGGACTGCGAAGGAACCAGGTTGCTCTTTGCAAAGTTGACGACCCAGCCCAGGGACTCCAACATCTCCACCACCCGGGCGGTCGCAGCCAAACTCTCCTCTCTCGACTTTGCCCGAATCAGCCAATCGTCCAAATATGGGTGGACCAACACTCCCTCCTTGCGGAGCGCTGCCGCCACCACCACCATGATCTTGGTGAAAATCCGAGGAGCCGTAGCCAGGCCGAAGGGCAACGCTTGAAACTGATAGTGCCCCATTGGAACCGGAAAACAGAGATATTTTTGATGTTCTTGCCGAATGGGGATATGAAGATAAGCCTCCGTCAGGTCCACGGATGTAAGAAATTCGCCCGCTCGGACCGCCGCTATCACGGACCGCAGAGTCTCCATCCGAAAATAGGTCACCCGGAGACACCGATTCACGCGCTTTAGATCTAAAATCGGCCGAAACGAGCCCTCCTTTTTTGGCACGACGAAATATATAGAGTACCAACCGAACCCGCACTGAGCCGCCGGAACCGGCACCACCGCCCCGAGCTGAATCAGTCGCTGCAGAGTGTTCGAGACCGCCTGTAACTTGGCCGGAGCTGCGCCCGGGGATCTGACAAAGGAATCTAACACGGGCCGGTGGAGCTCCAATGCGTACCCTTCGCGAATGACCTCCAGGACCCACCGGTCTGACGTAATCTGGACCCAAGCAGGGTAAAAGTCCCGCAACCGACCTCCCACGGGAACCACCCCCACCTGAGCCCGCCGTATCTCATTGAGCCTTTTTAGGGCCCGAGGACTGGTAAGGAGCAAAGCCCCTTCCCGCTCCGCAGAAGCCCCGAAACCCTTGACCCCTAACTGGGAACCTCCCCTGCTGAGACGGGCCAAAGCGAGAGGAACGAAATCTGCGAAACTCCCTAGTGGGCCCTCTGAACCCCGCCGGAGCACGACCCTACTTCGGCTTATCCTCCAGGAGCCGACCCCCCTTGGACTCCCCGAGATCCTTGACCAACTTCTCCAAATCCTCTCCAAACAAGAGCTTACCCCTAAAAGGCAGCTTACTGAGACGAGCCTTAGAGGAACTATCAGCTGACCAATTACGCAACCAGAGATACCGACGAGCCGCTACAACTGAGGCCACACTCTTAGCTAAACCGCGGATGAGATCATAATGGATATCCGCTAAGTACGCCGTCCCGGATTCCAGCCGCGACGCATCATCGAGGTGGCCCTCCAACGGCTCCCCTTGCAACCTTTGGGACCACCGCAAACAGCCCCGAGCCACCCAGGCCCCCGCTATGGAAGCCTGCATGGAAAGGGCACTCACATCGAAAACCTGTTTCAGCAAGGAATCTAGCCGCCTGTCTTGCACATCTTTCAACGCCACGGCCCCCTCGACCGGAATCGTAGTTTTCTTCGTCACCGCCGAAACCGCCGCATCCACCTTCGGGGAACGAAACAGCTCCCTATCCTGGTCTGCCAGCGGATAAAGATGCGTCAAGGCCTGGGTACCCTTGAGAGCCGCCTCCGGCACATCCCAGTCCTCTTGGATCATATTCCTAAAGACCGGATGAAGGGGAAACACTTTCTGGGACGACCGCACCGCCTGCAATAGCGGATCCTCCAAGACCTCATCAGCCACTGGCTCCCCCACGGGGATGTTGAGGGTCTTGAGAGTCTCTGTGATAAGGGCCGGAAGCTCCTCACGCCGAAACACCCTGACCACCCGACTCTGCTGTTCGGTGCTAGGCAACTCCCCCTCTTCCAACTCCTCTTCCGAAAGGAACTCCATTTCCTTGTCCAGCTCCGCGGTGTCCTCGCCGAGGAGCGAGGCCGACCCCTCAACACCAGCCCCCTTACACTTCTTAGCCGTCGGAGCGCCTTCCGCTGTACCGCCCAAGGGCCCTAATCTCTTCTGTCCCTGTGACCCCGTCGGCGGACCCGACATTGCGGGCTGCAGCAAGGCCAAAGCCTGCTGAAGTAGGGAAAAGAAATTTGGTGGGACCCCCGGAGAAACAGTCCCCTGATCCAGCCCTAACGCTACTGAGGGACAGCCTCCCGAGGAAGGCCCTGCCACCGGCTCCTCCTGGGCCAGGACCGGAGGCAACGAGCCCCTGGCTTCCGCCCCAGGCTGCTCCGGCACCTTATCCATTCCAACTGCAACCAGTGCGCACGCAGAACACACTCCAGAGTCTTGCACCGAACTGCGCCGCAAGCCACACACCAAACACCGTGGTTCAGAAGGCATAGCCCTGAGAAGCAAACGCCCCCCACTGGCCTAAATCCTGCGTTCCACCAGCCCCTGACCTGACCACCTGCAGCTCAGACTGGAGAAGCCCTGCAGGGTCTGTGACAGCGCCGAGCACTAGACTGCCTCCCCTCTGCTGAACGCTGCAGCAACCCCCCCTTCAAAAATGCATCTTTTTGTTCTTTTTTTTATTTTTTATTTATTTCCAAGCCACCCCACAGAGGTGCCCAGACAGGGGGAGAGTAGGGCCGCGCAAAAACGAGGCCCCTAACAGTACCAAATCAGCTGTACAGATGCGGAAAGCAAGAACCGCGGCTTCCAAATTGGCCACCGGCCGTCTTCCCGCGTTCACCTACACGGCTAGGCCAAGCACCCCCAAAGAGACCAATTCTTACTGCCCGCCAAGAAGGAAATCAAATAAAAGAAAGGAAAATGAAAGCTCAAGCGCTCAGCGCTAAAACTCACTGTGCTCACTGTGTTTGTCCTGCTGCCGCGAGGCACACCGGCGTCGGAGCTCAGCCTACCGCGGCTTCGGCTCCGACGCTGCTCACTGCCCGAGACTGCAGTCGGGATTCCCGGTGAGCCAGCCTGCTACCTGCTCCTCACCCCTATTTTCGGGTTCGGGAGCAGGGAGGCGCACACCTTAATTTCTCCCCCTTTGCTCGTTTAAATGATGGGGAATTGCCACCGAGAGGGGGGGGGAGAGGTTGAGGAAGGCAGGAGAGTGAGGGGGGGGGGGGAGGCAAGGGAGCAGGATGGAGCCAACACCGAATCTGCAAGTCAAAAGAAAAAGGGAAAAAAAGTTTAAAATTCTGAAGGGAACAATATAGAAATAAAAATAACACCAAAAACCCCAAAAGGAGCTATAAACTCCAAGCTCTGCTTATTTGTACTGAGCCCAGTCCCAGGCTCAGAATCTCCTCAGCTGCTTGGAGACTGAAGTACTGGAGATAGGGGGCAGTCCTTGCCTACTTATACCACAGTTAGTAAAGCGATGATGTCATTCAGTCTCCAAGGCTGCTGGAGGAGATTCTAAACTCTATGGTTCCAGGACTGGACTAGAGGGACGAAGAGGAACAAGCATATTGTGAATTAATCAGAGCCGGCCTCAGAGTTGACACAAAGTGTTGGCACCCTAAGCTGAAACCTAGTTCATAGCACATGCTCCCTCCTCAAAAAGGTGTATCGTAGTTACTTTTTTAAGTTCTAGGGACTGACTTGACTGTTTTCCCATTTTCCATGTAAAAAGCTTAGTAAATCAGGCTCTTAATGGACCACTGCACAGTGCCAACAAAAGGCAGTGACCCCATTACTCCTCCTCCCTCTCCCACTATCCCCACTGGCCAATTAAGCTACACTTGTGTGTGTGTAGGGTGCAGAGATGTGTGTGGTGCAGAGGTGGAGTAGCACTGTGTACGCCTTGTAACGCTATACAAATGATAAATAGTGGTAGTAGGTGGGGTGCCTGTATGTGGTGTGGAGGTGGGAGTGTGCCTTTTGTACATGCAGATTGTACTTTTTAATTACTTCCCATGCATTCATCCCGTCCCCTCCCCACTCCAACTCCTCTCCTGCTGTCCCTCTCCCACCCCTGGACTCTCCCCGTCAACCTCCCCCACTTGCACTCACCCCTACCCTCCATTCACAGAAGTGCTGAGGCAGCAAGGAGAACCCCTGACTGCACAGCTTGCCAGAAAAAAAAAGGTTATTAAGTTTGCTGTGCAGTAAACGTAGTAACTTTTATTTTCTGGCAGGCTGTGCAGTCAGCAGCTCTCGTGGCTGCCATTGCAGCACCACTGCTGCCTGCAGGGGTTGGGATCCCCGCAGACAGTCACCAGTTCTGCCACCGGCTCTTTCTGCTGCACGGGGGGGGCAACAATAATTAAAAAAAACAAAAACCCCAAAACAAAACAGGTGTACAGCTGCTGCCTTCTGGCCTCTGCTATTGAACTCCTGCCTGCGCCCCGCTCCTTCTAATGTAACTTCTTTTTGGAGGCAGGACACAGCAGCAGGGGTTCAATAGCAGAGGCTGCAAGGCAATGGCTGTGCACCTGTTTTGAATTTTGTTTGTTAAATTATTGTTATTGCAGCTGTGACTCTGTAAAGTGCAAGAGCTGCAGCTGGATCAGAGGGATGGTGAGGCTGTCGGAGGACAAAGAGAGAGAGATGAAAAGTCAATTTTCTGCTCTGACCGTCCCCGATCCCGCGGCCAGAGCAAAAAACTGGTTTCTCGACAGCTGGTTTTAAGCTCTCTGCTGGCAGCCAGCCTGGCCATATGAAAACCGGCTGGTTGGCAACCCTATACCTGCCCCATCCATCCCATGACAGCAACAACACCATGCCCATCAGATAAATTAACAGAGATAGAAAGAGTGATGCATTTCCCCTGTACTGTGCAAAATATAAAGATAATGAATGTAAATTCTGAAAACTGACATACTCAATCAAATGAATTTGTTTTTCAACCCCTCTGTCTCCATTGCTGGAATTGTGAGACAGGAAGCTGCCAAACAGGTGGGAGTCGAAGACACAATTCTAAAATTGGGGACAAACCCTGAAAATTGGAGACATTGGTAACCTACTAGGTGTTTCAGTGCTAGAGTACAGGAACCATGTTGTATTATATCAGAAAAATGAGCCACTAGATGGCATCATTATAAATTAACATCTGTAACGTCTCCTTTTTTAAAATTTGGGCTTATGCACAACTTTCTATTGTAAATATCCTACAGATTAAGTCACTGTGGTGGCTTTGAGAGCTGGCCTCTTGAGTGTAGACAGGGCTTTTTTTGCGCATGCACTTGTTGATCCCTGTCTGGCATCAGTAAGCTGTACCTGGTACCAATCTCCTGACAGGTGCGACCACTGGCTCGGGATTTTCTGTAGCACCTGTATTTTCCATACCTGAGGATATATTGGATCAGGAAAGATTGTTTGGCCTTTCAGGTTCTGCTGTCATTCTGAAGCTGGCTGCTCAGCCGCTAGCAGGTCCACACAACTGCAGTGATAGAGAGTTCCAACGTTTTACCCCCAGAACCCAATCTTCAATGATTTTTATGATGTTCCTGTAGTGGTTTCATGCAGACTGAGTCCCCAACATTCTTTTTAGGAAAATCTCTTTCAGATATGTTATATCTTGACTTAACACACTGTTTCTTGTGTCAGGGTTTTTCTAATACACATTATGCCACACAGAGCTCAAAAAGCTTGCTCGTTATTGGTAGAGATGTCTTCTTGAGATCACGTTCTGTGCTGGGCTGCATTGGTATGTTTCTCCAATGCAGTATAGTTTTCCATGAGTCTTTATCATACTTTTTTTCTTTCTTGCACAGGTTCTTCACTATCTTTGCATGAGATTCAGCTTTGCCATTAGCTTGAGGGTGCCTTGGTGATGTAGTAACATGTTCAAATGTCCCACTCAGATCTAGCTTATAATGACAAACAAAGGTATGCAACGATGCCCAAGTAGCTGCCTGACAAATCTCCGCCGGAGGAACCAGTGCACACTATTCCCAGGATGCAGCCTGCACCCTGGTGGAATCTCTTGCAACCCTGAAGGCACTGTCTTTCCCTTCAACAGATAGCCGAGCCAATCGCCTCCTTCAACCATTGAGCAATGGAGACCTTTGAGGCCGCTTCCCACTTCCGGGGACCCCCAAAGAGAACAAATAGACGATCCAATTTCCAGAAATAATGCTCTCTGCGCATCTAGTATGCGGAGACTACTATCCTACTCCCGAGTTAAAAACGGGAGCACTACTGTCTGAATGAGATGGAAGGTGAAACCACCTTGGGCAAAAAAGAGGGTACTATCTGCAAAACTACTCTGTCCTTTGCCATCAGAAGGAAGGGCTCCCAACAGGACCAGGCCTGCAGCTCTGAAATTCTCCTGGCCAAACAAATGGCGACCAGAAAAACTACCTTTAAGGCAAGGTCCTTGTGCAAAGTCACCGCCAGTGGCTCAAATGGCACTGCCGAGAAAACCTCCAGCACCACAGTGAGATCCCAAGAGGGAACACATGGCCTCCTCAAAAGCTTAACTGCTCTGAGAAACCTGACCACATCAGGATGAACCACCAAGGAGAATCCCTGAATGTGTCCCTGATAACATGCCAAAGCTGCAATCTGCACTCGGAGGGAGTTCAAGGCTAGGCCTTTCTCAAACCCAGCCTGCAGAAACCCCAACAGCTCCGGGATCGAGGCCCCGAAGGGATGGCACCACCATTTCACACATCAGGCCTCAAATACTCTCCATACCCGTATATACACCAGTGATGTGGACCTACGCCGCGCTTCAGTAAGGTAGCAATCACTGGCACCAAATACTCTCGGTGCCTGAAGGCCGCTCTCTCAAGAGCCAAGCCGTAAGCAAGAATCGATCCATCTGAGGCATGAACATCAGACAGCTGCCAAGGGCTGTCCACCAACTGCCGCACCAGGTCTGCATGCAACAGACAATTTGGGACTACTAGTAGTACTAGTCCCGCATGTGCCTCTACTCGCTGAATTAGGCGCCTTTGAGAGGCCACGGGTGAAAGGCATAGCAGCCCTATTCTAGACAGCTCTGAGCCAACACATTGAGGCCTTCGGACATCTGTTCCTTGCATCTGTGAAGAAGCACTCCATCTTGGCATTTACTGCTGACACCATGAGATCCATGACCAGTAGTCCCCAGTGGCACGTCAATTGGCAGAAGACTTCATCCGCCAAGGACCATTCCCCTGGATCTATTTGAAACCTGCTCAGAAAGTTAGCTTGAACTTTTTCTTTCCTGGCCACATGCACTGCCGACAACTGAGCGAGATTTTCCTCCACCCGCTGAAGAAGCGGGGCTATCTCCTCAGCCAGATTTGCGCTACCTGTTCCTCCCTGCCGATTGATATAGGAGACTTTGGAGACGTTGTCAGAAAACACCCTGTCTGTCCAATGCTGGACCAGGAATTGAAATTCCAGGAGAGGTAGATGGACCACCTTCATCTCCAGATGAATGATGGATCATTGCATCTGTTCCTGAGACCATACAACCTGTGCAATCTGTGCTAAGCAATGTGCTCCCCAGGAGAGACTGGCAACCATTGTGATTACGAGCCATTCTGGCTGTTGCAGAGGCATTCCCTTCTCGAGGTTGCTCCGTGACAACCACCATGACAGACTGCTGCGCAACTGCAATGGGCAGACTAACTAATGACTCAGAGTGCCTTTCAGGCGACCACCGGGAGAGCAGAGCCTGCTGTAAAGGTCGCATGTGAGCCCTTGCCCACGGTACCAAGTCCAGCATCGATACTATGGAGCTCAGAACCTGGAGGTAGGACCACGCAGACTGTGACCGCTGCACTAAAAATTGCTGGGTCTGGTCCTGAACCTTCCTGCACCTCTCTACCGGTAAGAATACCCTGCCCTGGGCTGTGACGAAGCGAGCCCCCAACTATAGCAAGACTTGAGTCGGATCAAGGTGTCTTTTGGCTACATTTATCATCCACCCCAGGCTCCGCAGAAGGTCGAGGCTTTGAGACTCTCCTCATGTGACTTGGCCCGAACGAGCCAGTCATCCAGGTAGGGGTGAACCAGGATTTCCTGGTGGGCTGCGACCACAACCATGCTCTTGGTGAAGGTGCGAGGTGTTGTGGCGAGCCCAAACGGTAGAGCCCAAAACTGGAAGTGCCACATTGGAACCATGAAGCGTAGGTACCTTAGATGCTCTGGGAAAATGGGAACATGCAAGTAGGCCTCCATGAGGTCCAGAGAAGTCAAAAATTCTCCCTGCTGTACTGCCACAATGACAGATCGCAAAGTTTCCATCTGAAAGTGAGGCACGCGCAATGCCCGATTGACCCCCTTTGAGGTCGAGTTCAGGCCGAAAAGACCCTTCTTTCTTGGGCACCACAACGTAAATGGAGTACTGCCCCTAACCGTGTTGGTCTGGGGGACCCAGCTCCACCACGCACAGTTGAATCAAATGACGGAGTGTGTCGCTCACCGCAATTTGCATTTCCCAAGAGCTGCAAGGCGACATCATGAAGGCATCTGCGAGCGGACCTGCAAACTCCAGGGTGTAACCCTCGCAAATGACCTCCAGTACCCAGCGGGCGGAGATAAAGTAGACTAAGGCAGGGGGCTGCAGGTGGCCACCAATAGGCACTATGCTTGCCTGGGCTCCCCTCATCTCATTGCGCCTTCTTGGGCCCTGGACCGAACCCTGTAAAGGAACCCCTACCAGTTCCTCTGCCTCCGCGAAAGGAATGTCCTCTTGCCTGATAAGGGAGCTTCTGGTAGTGCGTGAACCTGGTTGCTCTAAATCTGTGAAAATCTCTCATGCGTCCTCGACGTGGCTGCTGCCGGCTTCTGGGATTTTGGCTTGTCTTCTGGCAAGCGAGTGGGCTTAGAGTCCTCCAAATCTTTGAGCAACTTCTTCAAAGCTTCCCCAAAGAGAAGCTTCCCACAAAAAGGCAGCCTGGTAAGATGGTGTTTGGAGGAAATGTCTGCCGACCAGTTCGTCAGCCACAGCAAGTGTTGCGTCACTACTATTGATGCCATACCTTTGGCTGACACCTGCAGGGGGTTATAGAAAGCATCTGCCAGTACACTACTCCTGAGTCTAAGCGCACTGAATCCTGGAAGGCTCTGACGAGCCCTGTCTCGTCCCCTGGGAGTCCTTGAATCCACCGCACACCAAAGCCTGCAAGGCCATGGCATTGACTTCAAATGCTTGCTTCAGCAATGTCTCTAGCTTCTTATCCTGAGGATCCTTAAGAGCCGCCCCTTCCTCCAACAGGATGGTGGCACGCTTTATTACTGCAGACACCAGGGCATCTACTTTAGGCAGCTGGAAAAGTTTGTGCTCAGTCGTTGGGAGGGGATAAAGGAGCTGCATGTCCCTAGCCCCTCAAAGGCCCGCCTCTGGTGCCTCAGATTCCAAATCAATCATTTGCTTTAGAGCTCTGTGCAGTGGAAAGACGTTCTCAGCCGTACATATGCCTTGCAGGAGTGGATCCTCCAATGGATGCTCCACCTCAGGAGCCTTCATGGAGATATTTAGCGCAGCCAGTGAATTCGTGATCAATGCCTAGAGTTCCTCCTTGCGAAACTCTGATTATGGTGGGATCGTCCCCGACTTGTAACAAGTCATTCTGAGATCCTAAGGCCCCGCTCTCCTGCTCCAGGCCTGAGGTTCCCTCCAGAGGGTCCTCCGACTCCAGGGAGTGCACTGACGAGTGATCCTCTTCCGTAACCGGCGGGCCGGCTGAGGCCGAAGCGGAGCACTCCTGCTGCTGCTCTCTGGACTGTCCTGGCTGCCTGCTATCAAGCTCTGCCAATACCATCAAGCCATGCTTAATGCAGTAATCCTGATGCAGCAACAGAGCAAAATCTTGCAAAAAAGGAACTTCCGCCTGCACGCCTGGCAAGGATAGTAACCCCTGTGGTATCTGCTTGCAGCCAAGGGCCCTCTGCTCTGCTTGTCCAGGCTGCGCTACTGAGGGCAACAGGGACTCCCCTGGTGCTGCCCACATGGTCGCTGCAGACGGAGGAGACAAGATGGCTGTGGTTCCTGCCAAAACTGGGAACCCCAGCTGCAGCAGAACGACTGAGGGGTGCTGACACCGCGTCCCGCTGCTCCTCAAAGGAACTCTCCGTCTTCCTTGGCCTCACAGACCCTGCAGAGCCCCACAGCCGACAATTGCGACCGTCTGCTCCCGCATCCCCTTCAAATAAGTTTACCGGTCAGCATAGCAGAGCGGGAATATAAACTAGCAGAGCGGGCAGAACTTCTCAATTACCCCAGAAGGAACACGCTCCGAACTCCAGACCCCGGTCCACACTCACTCCCCGCAGCCCCCAAGCCACTGCTGCTGACTAAACCAAACACTCACCTCGTGCGCTTCCACTGAATAAGACCGTTCTACTGCAGCAACAAACCCTGAGTTCCCTCACCCAAGAAGAGCATCGGGAAAACAGGCAGGAGGTCTAATATGCCACAGAGTAGGAGGAGCAAAGTCCACCCCCACTCCTCCCAGGGCCCTACTGTTGACTTAATGACCTCAGCGCCCTGGGGCAGAACTAGTTACCACAGACGCTGCTCACTCTTCCTGACTAGCTGAGAGTTTGAAGCCTTTGACACAGGAATTGAACTGGGAGCAACCTACACTCCCTACTCCTTTTTTTTGTAAAACTCTGTATAACAAGCAATCCCCAGACTAGCATAGGCTACTGGAGTTGTGTTTCATCTGCTGGAGACTAAGTATACCAACTTGGTGGGAGGAGTGCTTGCTCCTTATGTAGTGACATCACCAAAAGCTAGAATGCTCAGCCAACATCTGCTGGAATAGGGACACAACCCATGAATCTGGATTGGAATTTAGGGGCATTATGGAAGATGTATTTTCTGTATTTTATCTTTGTATCAATCCAGAAAAATGCGTGTTCCCCTTAACACATCACAGCTTTTAGCGGGCACCTGAGTCAAAAAATAACCCAGCCCATAAGTCAGTGAGAAATGGGGCACTTTAGCTAGGGCAAGAGAGAGTGAATGGAGGGTGCCTAACTCCGATTTGATTCACAAAGCCAGATGGCATACCACTTGTTCAACGTCATTCGTGGTATATGTTTTAGTCTGCTCGTGTAATCTTTTATACATTGGCAGGATGATTCGTTCTGTACGAATTCGTTTAAATGAACATGCATCCAGAATTAGAAATGCAATAACGTCAGCTCTGGTTGTTCAACATTGTTTGGACTTTCATCATGCATTTGAGGATTTAGCTTGGAGGGTTCTTGATTGTGTGCCTGAAAATCCATGGGGTGGAGATCGTGAGCAACTCCTCCAGACACTCGAACAAAGGTGGATATTTAGATGGTCCACTGTTGAACTACTGGGACTTAACAAAGAATTGGATTGGATACGTATTCTTTGATTTATTTGATTCATCTGATTCATTGAGCTTGTTCCTGTCAACATAGTAGGGTAGATATGGCAATGGCATCTGGCGAGCTGTGATTGGCCACCTTCGTCATTTAATACTAGAGTCTTTCTGTTGAGTTCAGACCGTCAATGAGCATGCGCTGGCATCTCGAAGAGATGGAGAGGCCGGATGATTGATTCCAGTTTTTGCAATTGAATTAAGCGTTGAAACAGGGCATGGAGTCTGTATTTGCCCGAAACGCAGTACTGTGTACTTCTTTATAACTGCTGTCTGTTTTGTGTGTGGTCTGTGAAGATTTACGGGAAAAGCAGTTGAGATAAGTAATTGTTTTTTGATCTTCCTGTTTGGACCCTTACCCATACATCTAAATTATTGTTTTGCTAGAGGTAGCACTAATTTATGGTGGTTTTTACCTATGATATCTGGCTCTGATGTGAGCTTATTAAATTTGAGTAAAATGGAAGTATAGCTTTGAGAGGTTGTTTTTACCTCATGGCTGATCTTCCGACATAAATGCATTCACATACACGTTAGTTCATACCTTTAGATTTTTCACTCTATTTCTCTCAGACAGTAGCTAGCTTGGCTCACAGGGGTCCCCCTGGCGAGAGATACCAACTGCAGCAGCTATTGTGATAACAAACTCTGGCCTGGCAGTGGCCGATGGCAGCATTTGGCTTGGGTAGACCCAGGGACCCCATCTCCCTCAATGTTTGCTTTTACTGTTTGGACATTAATAATAAAGTTGTGACCTTGTTTAGGCTACTATGGTCTCAGTCTGTTCTTGTTGACAGCCAGTGGGGCACCTTGCATAGGGTAAGTCCCACCTGCCTGCATTCCACAGTTCAATCCCATTCTTTAGACACCATACTTCATAAGAACATACAAAGTGCCATACTGGGTCAGATAAGGTCCATCAAGCACAGTATCCTGTATCCAACAGTGGCCAATCCAGGTCAGAAATATCTGGCAGGTAACCAAAAAGGCACACAGGTTCCACAGTGCTCATCCCGGGGCAAGTAGTGGCTTTCCTGGGTCCTCTTCAATAATGGTTTGTGGACCTTTCCTCCAGGAACATGTCAAAACCTTTTTTAAACCCAGCTACATTAGCAGCTTTTACTACATCCTCCAGTAATGAATTCCAGAGTTTGATTCTGCATCGAGTGAAAAAATATGTCTCTTATTAGTTTTAAATGGGTTACATTGTAGCTTCATTGTGTGTCCCCTAGTCTTTCTACTTTTGATGGCATAAACAACCGATCTATGTTTATCCCTTCCATTCCATTCATTAATTTATAGACTTCTATCATCTCTCCCCTCAACCATCTCTTTTCCAAGTTGAAAAGCCCAACCCTTTTAAGCCTTTCCTCATAGGGGTAATCCTTCCATTCTCTTTACCATTTTGATGACTCTTTTCTGTACCTTTTTTAATAACGCTATATCCTTTTTAAGATACGGCGACCAGAATTGCATACAATATTCAAGGTGCAGTCACACCATGGAACGATACGGAAGCATTATAATATCCTTTTATTCTCCATTCCTTTCCTTATAATTCCTAATATTCTATTTGCTTTCTTGGTTGCTTCGGCAGAGGGTTTCAACATATTATCCATGGTGACACCTAAATCTTTTTCCTGGGTGGTGGTTCCTAATGTAGAACCTTGCAGCATGTAACCTTAGTTTGGGTTGTTCTTTCCTAGGTGCATAATTTTGCACTTGTTCACGTTCAATTTCATCTGCCATTTGAACGTCCAGTCTTCCAGTTTATAAAGGGCCTCTTGAAATTTTTCACAATCCTCTTGCGTCAACAACTTTGAATAATTTTGTGTCATCTGCAAATTTGATCACCTCAACTCATTCCCATTTCCAGGTAATTTATGAATATGTTAAAAAGCAGTGGGCCCAGCACAGATCCCTGGGTTACTCCATTATTCACCTATCGCCACTGAGAAAATGGGGAGGGATCTAGCCTTGGGTGAAGGTCCCGGGGTTTAATGTGGCGGTGCCCCCCCTGCCATGTCATCAATGGGACAAAGGAAGGAAGCCTTCGGTGTGCTTGATGACCTGCACCCCTCTCGACCGCATACTGGCCATCATCAGGATATCTAAGCACAGAGGCCATGTTACACAGTACAGCCATATCACTCGTACTGCAGCCCCGTTGAGGCAGGCCTGCTGGATTACCAGGATGGTCTTTAGCAAACTTACTCCTGCTTGGGGATGGGGGGCTGGCAGGGGTCTGCCGTAGCATTCTAGAAAGGACACTGGAGAACTGGGCAGTCAGATAACTGGTGAACTATCCAATAGAACACGAAGCCATGCATTGATACTTGTGAAGGGGAGGGCCATGTTTCCATCCACCTTGGCCTCAGCATATACCTCACTGCAAGAACTGCTTGAAACTACAGGGGACTGTATGAGTCACAGGCGGAATGCATATGACTAGGTCAAGAGCTGCCCTGAACATTAGCGCTTGGACTATACCATGTGTCCATGAGGGCAGGCTTAGGACAGCCGTTATAGTTGGTGATTTGATCATTAGGCATGTAGATAGCTGGGTGGCTGGTGGACGTGAGGATCGCCTGGTAACATGCCTGCCTGGTGCGAAGGTAGCAGACCTCATACGCCACCTAGATAAGGTCTTAGATAGTGCTGGGGAGGAGTCTGCTGTCTTGGTACATGTCGGTACCAATGACATAGGAAAATGTGGTAGGGAGGTTCTGGAGGCTAAATTTAGGCTTTTAGGTAGGAAGTTGAAATCCAGAACTTCCAGGGTAGCGATCTCTGAAATGCTTCCCGTTCCACGCGCAGGACCCAAAAGGCAGGCAGAGCGCCGGAGTCTCAATGCGTGGATGAGACAATGGTGCAGAGATGAGGGGTTTGGATTTGTTAGGAACTGGGATACATTCTGGGGAAAGGAGGGGCTCTTCCGAAGGGATGGGCTTCACCTTAACCGGGATGGAACCAGGCTGCTGGCATTAACCTTTAAAAAGGAGATAGAGCAGCTTTTAAACTAGATAATAGGGGAAAGCCAACAGTCACCCAAGAGCGGATGGTTCGGAAGAATGTATCTTTGAAGGATACTACCAAAAGCAGAGAGGTTCCACAAAAGAGTAAAGTAGCCCAAATGCCCTCAAGTATGGAGCAGACAGAGCTTAAAGATCCTAAATTACCCATGTCTAATAATAGCCAAATTAATATGAATAAAATACAGTCTCTAAAATGCTTGTATGCAAATGCTAGAAGTCTAAAAAATAAGATGGGAGAGTTAAAATATATAGCACTAAATGAAAGGTTAGATATGATTGGAATATCAGAGACATGGTGGAAGGAGGACAACCAGTGGGACACTGTGATACCTGGGTACAAACTATATCGTAATGATAGAGCTGATCAAATTGGTGGAGGAGCTGCTCTCTATGTTAGAGAGGGCATTGAGTCAGAAAGGATTCAAGTTTTGCAGGAAATAAAATCTGCTGTAGAATCTATATGGATTGAAATTCCATGTAAAAGGGGGAAGGCAATGGCAGTGGGGGTGTACTATTGAGCGCCTGGCCAGAATGACCAAATGGATAATGAAATACTCAAAGAAATCAAGGAAGCTAACAAACGTTACAGGACAGTAATAATAATGGGTGATTTCAACTACCCCGGTATCAACTGGGTCAGTGTCACGGCAGGACATGCAAGGGAGATAAAGTTCCAAGATGAAATAAATGACTGCTTCTTGGAGCAGCTGGTTCATGAACCGACCAGAGGGGAAGCCATATTAGACCTAATCCTTAGTGGAACACCAGATCTAGTGCAAGAGATAAGGTTGTTGGGGCCACTTGGCAATAGTAATCATAGCATGATCGCCTTTGATTTAATTAGTGGAGGAGGGATAGTAAGGAAATCCACAGTACTACCTTTTAACTTTCGAAAGGGAGACAATGATAAAATGAGGAAAACAGTTAAGAAAAAACTAAAAGGAGCAGTTGCAAAGGTTAACGACGTACATCAGGCTTGGCTGTTGTTGAAAAATACTATCTTGGAAGCCCAGACCAGCTGTATTCCACGCTTTAAGAAAAGTGGAAGGAAGTCCAAAAAACTGCCAGCATGGTTTAAAGGCGAGGTCAGAGAGGCTGTTGTTGCCAAAAAAGCATCTTTCAGGAAATGGAAAAAAGAGCCAAACGACGAAACCTGGAAACAGCACAAGCACTGTCAAGTCAAATGCAAGGCATTGATAAGGCAGGCAAAGGGAGAATTTGAGAAGAAGCTTGCTGCGGAAGCAAAAACGCGAAGTAAAGACCTTTTCAAGTACATTCGTAGCAAAAAACCTGTGAGAGAGTCAGTTGGTCCATTAGATGATAAAGGGGTTAAAGGAGCACTAAGAGGCGACAGGGCGATAGCGGAGAGACTGAATGAATTCTTTGCTTCAGTCTTTACTGAGGAAGATGTAGGGATGTTACCCATGACTGAAGTGGTATTTAAAGGTGCGGAAAAATTGAAGGAAATATCGATACATCGGGAAGATGTATTACAACTATTAGATAAACTGAAGAGTAGCAAATCACCTGGGCCGGATGGTATATATCCAAGGGTGTTGAAAGAACTGAAGTACCGATTGCAGACCTGCTATTAGTAATCTGTGAACTATCATTAAAATCATCTCTAATACCTGAAGATTGGAGGATCGCCAATGTAACACCAATTTTTAAAAAAGGTTCCAGGGGTGATCCGGGAAACTACAGACCGGTGAGCCTAACATCAGTACCGGGAAAAATGGTAGAAACCATCATAAAGAATAAAATTACTCAGCATGTAGATAGTCATGACCTAATGGGAGACAGCCAACATGGCTTTAGACAAGGAAGATCTTGTCTTACTAATCTGTTATGTTTTTTTGAAGGAGTGAATAATCAGGTGGATAAAGGTGAGTCGGTTGATATTGTGTATCTGGACTTTCAGAAAGCCTTTGACAAGGTCCCTCATGAGAGACGTTTGGCAAAACTAAAGAGTCATGGGATAGGAGGCAGTGTACTATTGTGGATCAGGAACTGGTTAAAAGATAGAAAGCAGAGGGTAGGGCTAAATGGCCAATTTTCCCAATGGAGAAAGGTGAATAGTGGTGTACCCCAGGGATCTGTGCTGGGTCCGCTGCTTTTTGACATATTCATAAATGACCTGAAAAGTGGAATAACGAGTGAGGTTATCAAATTTGCAGATGACACAAAACTATTTAAAGTTGTTAAAACCCAAGAGGATTGTGGAAAATTGCAAGAGGATCTTGATAAATTGGAAGACTGGGCATCAAAATGGCAGATGAAATTTAATGTGGACAAGTGCAAGGTTATGCACCTAGGGAAGAACAACCCAAACTATGGTTACACGATGCAAGGTTCCACATTAGGAACCACCACCCAGGAAAAAGATTTAGGCTTCATTGTGGATACCATGTTAAAACCCTCGGCCCAGTGTGCAGCGGCGGCCAAGAGAGCAAATAGAATGCTAGGTATGATAAGGAAAGGAATGGAAAATAAAACAAAAAGATATTATAATGCCTCTATATCGTTCCATGGTGAGACCGCACCTTGAATATTGTGTGCAATTCTGGTCGCCGTATCTTAAAAAGGATATAGCGATTTTAGAAAAGGTTCAGAGAAGAGCCACCAAAATGGTAAAGGGGATGGAAGGATAGTCCTATGAAAAAAGGCTAAAAAGGTTAGGGCTCTTTAACCTGGAAAAGAGACGGCTGAGGGGAGATATGATAGAAGTCTATAAATTAATGAACTGAGTGGAACGGGTAAACGTAGATCGATTGTTTACCTTATCAGAATATAGAAAGACTAGGGGACATGCAATGAAGCTACAGGGTAAACTATTTAAGACTAATAAAAGAAAATATTTTTTCACTCAACATGTAATCAAACTCTGGAATTTGTTACCAGAGGATGTAGTGAAGGCTGTTAATGTAGCTGGGTTTAAAAAAAGTTTGGACAAGTTCCTGGAGGAAAGGTCCATAGACCATTATTAAGAAGGAACCCAGGATATCAATGCTTGAACCAATACAAGCATTGTGGAACCTGTGTCCCTTGGGGAAACTGCTAGGTACATATGACCTAGATTGGCCACTGTTGGAAACAGAATACTGGGCTTGATGGACCTTGGTCTGACCCAGTATGGCATATCTTATGTTCTTATGTAATCGCACATTTGACCCACTGCCAAAAGGGACCGCATGGCCCACCCTGTCCAGTAACCCACCAGAGTCCTAGTAGCTGCAGACTGCGAGAATACAACCAGTTGTGCTCCTCGGTAGTGTCGGCGCATGAGGACTGCCATCTTGCCCACAATTGGATTTGCAGGGATGGTAAAAATTTGAAGCAGATGTGTCACGTAGGTGGACCTTCGGTGCTCGTTCTTGCCCCCTGGGCAGCTGGGAGGGCACCTGATGCAGTATGATACCTCGCCGCCTCGTACCCTGCTGGTCATCAGGATCATCACCTCCTCAGTGAATCAGTACCACAGGCTGGTCCCACAGCCCGACCGGTATGGGGCGGGGACCTTTGATAGGGGACATGGAGAAGCTGTGCTTCCCCGTATCCAAGGCAGGTACCTGAGCCGAAAACCAGTTATGCACACATCCCGACAAGGGAGGGGCTGGTTTCTCCAGCTGGCAGCAAGATGGGGTGGCTTGGCATGCTCCTCCAGGCAAGGCGGACAGCTAAATTGTTTGGCAGTATAGCAGGCATGGTGTGAGCCTAGCTCAGCATGGCAAGGCGGGCTCTCCACTATGCCTCAACAAACAACATTCTAGGCAGGACAGTATGGCAGAAAATTTCATATCGGCTCGGGTGACCAGGCAGGTCCCCCGCCCTATAAATTCTTGGTAATAAGCTGGCTGCAGCCAGTTGTATCCACTTATGAAGCATTGTCTGAGTTCTTGTGTGAGTGAACAAGCATTGATCTGGCAATAGGGTGAACTGAGGGAAAGTTCCCCCTGCCTACATTATGAGGAGGGTTCGAGTCTTATGTCTCGTGGTTTAACATAGTGGCGGACCTCGGTGGAAGCCCGTGCTGGCACCCCTCCTGCCATGTCATCAATGGGACAACAGAAGGAAGCCTTCGGCGCGCTTGATGATGTGGTGGGCGGGGGGGGGGGGGAGGGATCCAAGGCATTGGATAAAGGCAGAAGCTGGGCCAGGAAGTAGCCTCTCTCGGCCCAACTGAAACGCATCCCACCCCACCCATCCCTTGTGTCTAGGCAAGCTTAGGAATGCCTAATATGCTGTTTTCCGATGGTTGTTTCATTTTGTCTCTTTTACCTGCATCTTTGTCGCAACTAGGTGACAGGTACCCAAGCCAGACAGAAGTTATGCATGGATCCCGGATGGGAGAGAGGTGGGTCATCCTAGCTGGCAGCAAGGCAGGGTGGCTTGGCATGCCTTTCCAGACAAGCATCGCATTGCATGGCGCACTGACAGGTTCAGTCTGAGCCCAGCACGGTGTGGTGGGACCTCCGCCATGCCCACAATGAACAGCTTTCTGGTGGGCGTAGCAATGTCTAGTAAGGCTCCTTTCCAGTATTGCTGTTTTCATCTATTATCTGCTTCACTTACATCACTTGTTGCAGCTAGACAGCGGGTGCTCGATCTGCTCCATATGATATAGGGGGTGAAGTACTTCTGTCCACAAAAGAAGAGTGGGACCTGGGTGTGATTGTGTCTGATGATCTTAAAGTAGCTAAACAGGTAGAAAAGGCAATGGCGAAAGCTAGAAGGATGCTTGGGTGCATAGGGAGAGGAATGGCCAGCAGAAGAAAGGAGGCAATAGCGCCTCTATGGTGCGAGTATTGTGCGTAATTCTGGAGACCGCACCTTAAAAAGGATATAAACAGGTTTGAGTTAGTGCAGAGGGTTGCTACTAAAATGGTTAGTAGTCTTCGTTATAAAGCATATGAGGACAGACTTCAGGAGCTTAATATATATACTTTAAAGGAAAGGCGGGAAAGAGGTGATATGATTGAGATGTTTAAATATCTCCATGGCATAAAAGCACAAGAGGTGAGCCTCTTTCAATTGAAAGCAAGCTCTGCTACGAGGGGAGATAGGATGAGGGTGAAAGGGGATAGATTCAGGCGTAATATGCGGAAATATTTCTTTATGAAAAGAGTGGTAGATGCATGGAATAGTCTCCCAGTGGAAGTAGTAGAGATGAGAACAATATCTGAATTTTAAAAAGTACGGGACAAACACAGAGGATCTCTTAGGGAAAAAATGGGACTATTGCAGACTAGATAGGCCATGTGGTCTTTTTCTGCCATCATGTTTCTATGCTTGGCAGCTATGCACATATCCCGGTGAGAGAGAAGCGGGTCATCCCAGCTGGCAGCAAGGCGGGGTGGCCTGGCATGCCCCTCCTGAAAGGGCGATCATTCGTTTCATCTAGGTATCTGTTTCAATTACATTCATTGTCGCAGCCAGATGGCAGGTGCCTGAGTCACACAGCAGTGATGGCCAGATCCTGGCGAGAGAGGGGCAGGTCACCCTAGTTGGCAGCAAGGTGGGGTGGCTTGGCACGTCCCTCGGGACAAGGCGAGCATCTGAATGCATGGTAGCCTGATGGGCACGGTATGAGACTAGTGCAGCATGACAAGGTAGAACCCCACCATGCCCACAACGAACGACATTCGAGGAAGGCATAGTGATATCTAGTAAGGTGGCTTTCCAATGTTGCTGTTTCATATGTGTGCCCCTCACATACATCATTTGTCGCAGCTAGACGGTGGGTAACCAAGCCGAATACCAGTTATCCCAACAAGGGAGAGGCTGGTCACCCCAGCTGGCAGCACGATGGGGTGGCCCGGCATGCCCCTCTAGTCAAGGCGGGCAGCTAAACCGTGTGGCAGTATAGCAGGCACGGTGTGAGCCTAGCTCAACATAGCAAGAAGGGACCTCCACCATGCCTCAACAAACAACATTCTTGGCAGAACAGTGTAGTGTGGCAGGCAATTTTTCATCGGCTTGGGTGACTAGGCAGGTCCCCCGCTCCATAAGTTCTTGGTAACAATAAAGTTGGCTGCAGCCAATTGTATCCACTTGTGTGAATTCTTGTGTGAGTGAACAAGCATTGATCTGGCAATGAGGCGATCTAAGGGAAAGTTCCACCTGCCTACGTTATTGGCTATTCAGTCCAACCCTCTGCTATCTTTTAACCAGTTCCTAATCCACAATAATACACTTCTTCCTATCCCATGACTTTTTAACTTTGCCAAGAGTCTCTCATGAGAGACACTGTCAAAGGCTTTCTGAAAATCCATACATTATATCAATGGGTTCACCTCAATCTGTTTATTCATACCTTCAAAAAACTATAACAGATTAATAAAACAAGACTTTCCTTGGCTAAATCCATGTTGGCTTTCTCCCATTAAAGTGATTCGGTATTTTGGAGTTGGGTAAATCTGGAAACGATAAGAGGACCTATGCATAGCGAAGTTACTTACCTGTAACAGGAGTTCTCCGTGGACAGCAGGATAAGTCAGCCACACTAAGTGATGTCATCCGACAGCGCTGAGACGGAAGTACTCTCCATAGCTCAAAAGGGCTTTCGCCCTTCTGAGCATGAGCCAACTGGCCCCACCCCCCCCTAGCTAGCCAGTTCATCACTAGCTGAGCCTTTGCTGCTAGGAGGCAGGCACCAGGTCCGGAGGCCAAGCCCTTCCCAGGGGAGATGGGCAGGAATGTGTGGCTGACTTATCCTGCTGTCCACGGAGAACTCTTGTTACAGGTAAGTTCAAAGGGCAGGGCCTGATTCAGCACAGCTGCGCTGTGTTAGGGAGGAGCACTCATCTAAGCAGAATAAAGGTAGAGTTTATTCTACAGAGAATTATCCTGAGAATCAGCTTGAGCTTGATCATCTTCATCATCAGGAGGATCATCAGAAGCAGAAGCCAAACCGGACGGACAGAGAGGGAAAGAAACCCTCTGGAAGAAAGAGGAGAAAAGCCTTTGAGAGGTCTAGAAGAGTCCAGAGCAGTACGTATACTGGGAGGCATTCCAAGGGCCAGCATACACCATTGGACTGGGGAAAGCCAGAGGAATGGTGTTGCAGAGCTAGGAATCTCCAGACGCTACCTGTGAGGGAGACGGCTGCACGTGGAAGGGACCCTAAGACCCGTGCCAGAAGGTATGTGAAGAGAGATCCAGTGTCCAGGGATCTGGATTGGAAGGCTGGACATAAGAACTGGACTACATACTGGCCAGACTATATAGAGAGGAACTCTAACAGCAATGGAAGCTCAGGTATGAACACTGATCTATGCCCTAGCTATACCCTTGAAAGACAGCAGGGAAGCAAGTATTGTCCTGAAAGTGCTCCATTGAGAAATTCCTCTGTGCCAATCCATGATATTGAACCGATGATTGTGGAGGAAGAAGGAGAAGTCTCAGATGAAGGCTGTATTTACATGGATTGCTCTCTGTCTAAACTCCTTTGGTAATTTTCTGTTACAAAGTACAGCAACCATCACAAAGAAATACAAACTTGTTCTTTAATCTACTCAGGAAAGCTCCTGAAGCAGGATTTGACCCACGCAGTAGAAAGCCAGCCAGCTAAGGGGTTTCAGCTGGATAACTGCTAGCAATTGAGCCTTACCTAATTGCTTGTGAGCACTAAGAGAATCTCTTCTGAATCTATGTGGGAAGATATAAGAAGTTTATCTGAAAAGAACAGTTTTTTTCTTTCTTTGTGGCTTTTGGTTTGTTGTTTGATACTTGCTAAGAGAATATTAGCTAAAGCCTACAGAAAAGACCAGTTTGTTGCCAACCAGGTCTTATTTCTTTTGCTTTGATTGCCTGACAAGTTTAAAGGTTGTTTTCCTGATTTTGTTTTTTTTTCAAGTTTAACACTGAAAGCAAGTAACCTGATTTATGTGCTACCAAGCATATCTGTGTTGGGAGAAATAACCCCATAAATAAATATCTTATTGGCTTTACCCAAAAGCACAACTAATTATTGTGAGCAGCTGTGTCTGGTGTGAATGAACTGCATTGTCCACAATCCCTTGCAAATCATATAGATATATGCACTTGCCAAGACTGTGAAGATTCTCACCCAGGCAGCCGTCTGACAGTATGTCCTGGGCATTTGTTCTGTTTATGTCCGGGGTCTCAAACACGCGGCCCGTGAGAGCATTTTGTGCGGCCCGCGACGCCACGATTTTTTTCAAGTGGGTTTTACTTGCTTTTCTCACCTGATGATTGCCGGCGCGGCCGCGTGGTGTTAAAAAATACAAAATACAAGTCCTCTTCTCTCTCCACATGACCTGAGTCACGAGCCTGCCCTCAACCAATAAGAGACAGGAAGGAGGAGGGGCCCAGAAGCAGTCTGAGCAGCCAGCCGAACGCCATGAGGCACCACGCGCCCTCATCCATTCTGCAGTTAGGCGGCCTGTGCTTGTAGCAATGTGCACAGCTTTCCGCGGACAGGTAAGGAGGCAGTCTGCCCTGCCCCCGGAATTCCCCGATGTTAGCCAGCCCTGGTAATGCCACTGGGGGGGTTTAGGACTGGTAATGTGCTGTGGGCTGATGGGGGGGGTTAGGACTGGTAATGCCACTGGGGGGGTTTAGGACTGGTAATGTGCTGTGGGCTGATGGGGGGGGTTTAGGACTGGTAATGCCACTGTGGGGGTTTAGGGCTGGTAATGTGCTGTGGGCTTATGGGGGGGGGTTTAGGACTGGTAATGCCACTGGGGGGGGGGGTTAGGACTGGTAATGTGCTGTGGGCTGATAGGGGGGGTTAGGACTGGTAATGGGCTGGGGGGGTTGCTAGGACTGGAAATGGGCTGAGTGGAAGGGGGGCTTGAACTGCAAATGGCTGATGAGGAGGGGGCTTGGAATGGAAATGGGCTGTGAGGGGAGGGAGCTAGTAATGGAAATGGGCTGAGTGGGGGGGAGCTAGGGTTGGAAATGGGCTGATGGGGGGCTAGGACTGGAAATGGACTGATGCAGGGACTAGAAAGGAGCGAATGCTGGGTGGGGCTGGAACTAGAAGGGAGCTGATGTTGGGGGAGGAATAGAATGGGATGGAGCTGGGAAAGTGAAATGGAGAGGGGAAAAATATTTTGTGCGGGAGGGAAGAGAAATCTACAATTGGCCAGGTTTTGGGAGAGTAAGTGGAGACTGAGGATGGAGGGGTAATATTTGAGTGGATAAAATAGGAATGAGGAAAGAGCAAAAGGAGAAAGATTAGTATGTTAAAGCAGATGTAGAGAGAGAATGAAAAAAAAAACTAGAAGAGAGAAGAAAGGACAAATGGGCAGCAGACGATGGAGAGTTAGCAGAAGACACGAAGAAACCATAAGAAAGTGGCTGGAACAATTGCAACTGAAAAAAATGCACAAAAGGTAGAAAAATATCTCTTTATTTTGAATTTATTAACTGGAATATGTCAGCTCTGGGAAATGTGCATCATTAATGTCTGTGCTTTGTTTAGTACAAGAGGAAATTAATTTATAGTTTTATTTCTACAGTGTTGTTGTACATTCCAAGTTTGGCTTTTGGGGTTCCAAATTTAATTATTGTCTTCCTGTTTCTAAATTGTGATTCCTTGTTTGGTGATGGTGTATGTTCTGCATGTGTAACTGAGCTGACGTATTCTGTTTATGTAATTCCTATTTGACATTGCTACTTGTTCTCTTGTCCCAGTAGGTCATGTATTGCTGTTCTCTGAAATGTATTGATTTAATATTTGCAGTGTTGCCTTTTGATAGGTAGGGTCTGGTGCTTTGTTAGTCCTGGTAGTGCTGTTATGATATGGCGAGTTTGTTATGGGTTCTAAATGGGCAGTGTTTGTAGTAGTTCCTAATGTGCCTGGCGGTTGGCACTGGATTATAGTAATATAGAAATTTTTTAGTCTTTCTTTATCCATACACTCATTATGCAACATTATGCAAATATTTATGCAAATGAGGCCCCGTGTCTTATGCGGCCCCTGGGTTACTTTACAAGTCCTCATTTGGCCCTCAAAGCAATTTGAGTTTGAGACCCTGGTTTATGTCCTGGGCGTACCGTAGCCTAGGGCCCTGATGCTTTCCAGAGTTTGCAGCATCAGCTTCTCCCGGGAAAGGCTCCTGTAGGCCAGAGGCCCGGCTGGCCAGGGGGTAGGGTAGTAGGTAGCGTGGCGTGTGCGGCAGGGGGTGCCACCAGGACTGGCAGTTAGGATGCTGGGTCTATTTTAGATATGGCTGGAATCTGGCTGCCTTGACACGGCAGTGGGATTGTCAAGAGCCCAGCCCTAGAGGAGTTCCCGTATTAGCCGGCAGAGGGCTAGCAGGGGTGGTTGTGAGGCAGTTTAGGGTATTTAGTGACCTGCCCGGCTATCAATGCTCACGCTAGGCGCTGCTGAGGACGGCATACTGATGGGTGTACGGTAGCCGATCATCCGTAGTACATTGGTAGGTAGGACACAACATGGTCATGTCAGGATTATAACCTGTCGACGGGGTTTTACAATCTGTCGACAGGATCAGGCTCTTGCGTTGTGTGTGTGTTGCTTGTGAGTGTTTGAGGGGTAGAGCTGACCCCAGGGAATTAAGCACACTGGTGTCTGAAGACGGACTGGGTGCTATTCATTTGAAGCATACTGGTGTCTGAAGATGGACTGGGTGCTATCCAATTTTAATAGTTGCACTTTGTGCTCGCCACGTGGTGAGTAGATTGTTTTGCGGTCAGCCCACGGGCTGTTTTTTTTTTTTAGTCAACCCGCTTCCCTTGTGTAACGTTGTGAGGCCATGGTCGCCTTGTCGACTGCCTGGAGCATCTGATCTTCACAATCAAGGGCCTTAGAGTGCAGAGCCCTAGGCATCGCCACACGGCGTATTGGGGTGATGCTTTGTATTTCCCCAGCCTGGTCCTCAGCCAGGTCTTGAACCTGTGACCGTGGTGCATTTTGTGGTTGGCTATATCAGTTTCGTGTGCGGCCAGTCAAAGTGCTGCCCTTGGGTTGATCATAATGTAAGATGCAAAACTGGTGATCCCAAGGCTGGCCTTGAGTCTGCCTCTCTGTCTTTATGCACACCGTGACCTTAGGTTCAGTGCTACAGAGGTTGCTAGGAGAGCCTGCTTAGTACGGGGGTCCCTCTGACATGAACTCTCTCTGACATGAGGCCGAAGGTGATGGTTTTCCCTCAAGTTATGGGAGGATTCCCTTGTAGACTGCAGTGTTGCTGTCCGCTCCAACGGCATCTGGTCAATATGGGTCCAGAGGTGGTTAACCAGAAGGCCCAGTGGAGACAGGAGGGTATGGACCGCTGTATGGGTCTCCCGAGATGGTAAGCCTGAGACAAGCACATCTACAAGGAAGATCTATACCCTTTCCACGGAGGTGTGCTGCCACCGCATGTTCTTGAGGAGCACCTGTGGGCGCAGGCATGTAGTGTGGCCTCACCTATCCGAATAGGGTCTGGATGCTTAGCAGGGTCCATGTAGCATGACCCCATCTGTCCGGAAAGGGTCTGGATGCTTAGCAGGGTCCAATTCAGAGAGCGGCTGCTCCTTGACAGCAATGACAGCGCTGCTGAGACCGAGAAGTGGAAGGCGATTCCCAACATGATGGTGGGTACCGTTTACTTTGGGACCTCGGGCTCTGACCTCCTGAAGCTTTTGTTTTAGTTGCGGAGACTGGGCACCCTCTCTTTTGGACAACTTCAGCCCTGTGGAAGCAGAGGCAGGTCTCTGCCGGATGAGTGTACCGAGCCCTGACCCTTGGGTGACACCTGCATGCCAATAGAAGATGCGGGGTCCACAATGCGCCCCCAGCGGGGCTGTCTGATTGATGCAGGCCTTGTTTATTGCAAAACATTGGGTGATGAGGCTCGTCCTCTGTAAGGCAATGTGCGGCAGTAGGCTTAAACATAGAGATATGTTCTGACAGATCCACAGCTGGGACTTGAACCTGTGACCCTCTGCTCATGGACACACTGGCTGTGTATACTGCACCACACTGTTGCCACCCTGAGGTTTTCCCTGTGCCCGAGGAGTTGTGACTGTCATCTTCCACATTTCTAGATGTGGTTGGAGCCCGAGAATAGCTGGTCATGCCCTGCAGTCATTCGAGCTTCTTGATCTTCTTGGATGTGCAACTGGAGGTAGACTGGCAAGCGTTCCTTTGGGAGTGAGGAGTGCATCTCACTGTGGTCGGTTAGATTGCCTGGACTCTTTCTGGGGGCCACAGCAACTTAACCATCTGTGGACTCATCCTCTAACACCTCGGGCAGGCACTCAAGCATTGCTGTCCTGTACGGGACCTGTTTGTCCAAGGGGCACGCTCGTGCAACTAGCACAGTCCCACTGGGGCTTCATGTTAATAACTGAGATCACACAGCAGCTAATACAAATAAGTAAATACATGGACATAGTTTTGCCACCCCACTCTTACAATAGGGCAGCTTCTCTGCTTTGGGAATCAGGAATAGATTGCCAAGCCTTTTCTTCCAAAGCAAAGGAGTGTTACATAGCTTACCCAAGGAGCACCGGAGGAATTAAATCCTGCAGGCATCAAGATGCTGAGCCATAGGGGCTCCGGGCTGCCCGAAGTTACTTAGGGCTGCCCCAATGCTACTTAAGTCGAAGCGGAGAGCAACGTCTGCCCATCATGGTAGGCTGCACTGTAGTGGGGTTGGCAGCTGGAGCTGGCTTCGATTCCTCCCTGCTTTGTTACTCCGGGATGCCCTCCGCTTCTCTGCTTGGAAACCGGTGCATGAACCAGTGTGCAACACAGGAACGGGTGACGGTATAGCAGTGGTTCCAGCGGCAAGGGGCTAATGCTGTTTAAAGCAGCGGAGATGCTCGTTCGGACTCACAGCAGCTGGCATCGAACACCTTCCCTCCTCCAGCGGCTGCAGACGCGCATCTGCTCCGGAGGGTAGGTTTACAAGCATGACTGTCCTGGAGTGCTGAACGCCACGCATCACTCCTGCTGGGACTGAGTGGGGTATCATCGCCATCACGCCCAGATGTAGCCTCGGCAAGCAGGGGGATGACGCGCCAGAGACTTTTTCCTGCGGCACGGAGAGCAAGCCTGCTCAGCGAAGTTGAAAGACTCCTTGTTGTAGTCGGTCCGGCGGGTCGGAGTCTCCACTGCTGTCTAAGGCAAGGGGTGGAGCCGGCACGGGAGGAGCACTGGCGCCATCGCCTCGGTAGGCGGAGAGCTCCTGAGGGGTTGAAGAGATCTTGGCACTGAGGGTTGGCAGTTAGGATGGTGGCTCATGGATCGGCGCCGTGGATAGAGAAATCTCAGTGCAGAGGCCTGGATTGATGACGCGTTGGGAGGAGTGGCATCTGGAGCTTCCACCAATGGTGACACAAGGGAGCAGGATGTTGAGTCACTTCCGGGGCACGGCAGCGTGCATTAAACTTACCCGTGCCATCCGGGGAGGCAACTTGGCGCCGAGGCCGGAGTTGTGTCTACTAGTGAAGTATTCCAGAACTCTCCAGGACAAGCAGGACCAGAGTAGTGCCTGATAGGGAGGCATTTTGAAGACTCCAATGCGCTGAAGCAGCAGACTTGGAGAGGTCCAAGGAGAGAGAGAGCTGATGTTACGGGGAGCAGGGCTGTCTACCGGAGGCTTGCGGCTGGGGATGGAGGCCTCAGAGGCACATCCGGAGCTGCAGCTGACATAAGGAAGAGTAGTCCGCTGGACTATGGGCGTTTCTGAACAATGTCCCTCGCTCCTCTTCGCATCAGCCGGGTGGAGAACACGTGGACCGAAGGAAAACGTACCTACGCTGTGAGCCAAGCCCTCCGATCGTGACTTCTGCTGCAGGTATGTGAGGTGGGCTGCTTCAGAATCTCAGCGGCCGGGGATGGAGGCCCGGGGGTGCATCCCGTGCCATGTCTTTTTCCCCTCCTCATGGTTAGCCTCAACGTGGCCGGCCTGGCCTTGTTGGGAAATATCAAGCTTGCGACCGGGGATGGAGGCCTTAGAGGCACATCCCAAGCAGCAGCAGAGTAGCATAATCCGAGGGCAGCATGTTCTGCTGTAGGTCGGAGGATCTTAAAAGTGTAGGCTGTGGTTTGGACAAGTTCCTGGAGGAAAGGTCCATAAACCACTATTAAAAAGGGACCCAGGATATCAATGCTTGACCTAGTACAAGCACTGCAGAACCTGTGTCTTTTGGGGAAACTGCTAGGTACGTATGACCTAGATTGGCCACTGTTGGAAACAGGATACTGGGCTTGATGAACCTCGGTCTGACCCAGTATGGCATTTCTTATGTTCTTATGTCCCATCCTAGCCCTTGCTCAGAGGAGTCGATGCCCGGCAGATGCGAAGGCCGAGGGACACTTAGCACATGTCCATTGGTAGATGTGCCCCCAGCCTAGCTCTCTGCTCAGAGGAGTTGCTCTTTGTTCAGGAATCTGAAAGAAAGAAAGGAGACATCCAGGATTAGATACATTTTAAATTCATATAGGTAGATTTCGTTTGAAGTAGAAAAATTCTGACTTGGTGGCAAGGTGGAAGAACAGAAACTGGCTAGCTAGGGGTGGGCTGGGGCCAGTTGGCTTATGGAGCAAAAGCCCTTCTGAGCTATGGAAAGTACTTCCGTCTCGGTGCCGGTCACCTAGTGTGGCTGACTCATCCTGCTTGTTTGAGGAGAAAAAGGTTTACCTAATGAGAATAAATGGTTAAAAAGGCACTGAATAGCAGTCCTCAACTGAAAGTATATCATCAACCAGACAGTACCTTAATCCTGCCTCCTCTACCAAACAACGTGGTGTTCTGCCTTTCCCTGAAGTTATTGGATGGGGAATTTGCATAATTAATGCATGGATACGTTAGCCAATCAGGCCCCTTCAAGTAGCTCACTTTGTTGAATTAATTTTTAAAGCTTGCTTTCGATTGGTTTAGTGCACGCCTGCGCATGGAGGCCCGGGGAGGGAGATTATTCACGTAGCGACGGAGGCGTTGTGCCGTCGCACATGCGCAGTGCGGTGCGTCAGTTTGCCGACAATGTACAGCAGTCCCGGGCACGGCAGAAGAGATCAGCTGATCCTGCGTTTGGGCATGTGCAGTGCGGCGGAGGCAGAGGTTGTTGGGTCAGCTGACGCAGCGTTTCAGGATCAGGAAAGAGACGTTGGAGACGGCGTGTAAGAGTTCAGGAATCCTGAGGTGATAACCGTCTGGTGTGCACTTTGGAATACCAGCTATCTGGAGGAGACAGCCGTCCTGTGTATGTGTTTGGAAGCGCCGGAGGGGATAAACTGTCCCGTGACAGCTGGCTGGCTGGCTGGGTGTGTGTGAGAGAGAGCAAGCATCTGGAAGAGACAGTTGCCCGAGCTGAGAGAGCGAGAGTGAGCGCGCAGGGGAGCACCGGCATTTCGTGGCAGCCATGGCGACCACGGTCAGCACGCAGAGGGGTCTGGTGAGTATCCTACATAGAGGCAACCGGGAATTCCGATGTCTCAGCTGATCTCCTCGGTGTAATCACCACCCCCGGTTAAATCTTATTCCTCTTTTTTTCGTCCCAGCTAATCATTAACGCAGACGTAGGGCATGAAGAGGTCTGCTGACAGCACTAATAGCCTGCGATTAACTGACATTACTCTCTAATGAGCCGCAGTGTTGGGAGGACTGTCCTAGTTCCTTTTGATTCACTCTAATTGCACAATATTTGAGAACAACGGAGAGGTTTTGTCCTGTCTTATGATTACATGGAAAGGGTGGGGACTCAAGGTGGTTTGCCATGATAAACCTGTACATATTTCTGTAAAGTAAGTTATCAAATATCAGATGCTGAAAACAAGGAGCAGTATCATAATCATGTCGTGCAAGAAGACGCAGAGGCAAGCATGGTATAAAGGCACAAAACATATCCTGCTATATAAAATACGTTGAGAGCCAAAATTGAGCAAATGGGAGTTACTTTATAAAGCTCTGAACTTTACAGTGCTTTTGCAAAGTTCTTTCAGGACTGATAAAATCTATTCGCCTACTTAGTGGGTTTTCTTTTAATAAATTTTCATGGTGAACTTGATTATCAGCCAGATGAGGCAGTTGCCTAGGGTTACATTTTATTGGGGGAGGGGCAGCTGTAGTCAAGCAAAATAGATTCTGTCTGCACAACTGGGAGAACCATCAACCTGTGCTTTTCAGCTGTTTACTATTTAAAAGTATGAGGTTCAATTATGTATTTTAACAGGACCAATCTGGGAGGGATGATATTGGGTACTGATCAGTATTTATATTTAGCTCATAACTTTTCTAGGAGTACTTAAAGGCTAGTTACATTCAGGAACAGTAGGTAAAATCTAAATAATTATTGAGTTGTATCATTTTTTTAGGAAGGGGGGGCCTTAAGAGCCTGAAAGGTAATGTGGGTGTGGGGCAAAGCTGAAGGTTTGCCTAGGGTGTCTGAAGCCCTTGCACCATCTTTGTTACTTTTGCTTTTGTTAGGAAACTGTATGGTAATCCTTTTCTATGCTTGACTTAAAGTACTTGCCATCACTTCAGATCCACAGGGGTTTTTAGGTGTTGGGAGAACAGCAGAGAAAGAATTGCCATGATAAAGTTAACATATTGCCCTAAAATGATGATTGTCACCAATCCAGGAAAGGACCAGTCTTCTAACATGGTAGGAAGTTGAAGAAATACTATTGACCTTTACTACCGCTTTTTAATAAAGTGATGACTGTTAAGTGTTGTTCCATTTACTGTACAAATGCCCCCTTCAAGCCCTTATAAACTCTAATGACACAATTCAGAGAGCACAAACCTTTAAACTGAATGACAGCACCAGCTGAAGTGTGTTATATTTGTAGGCTGTCTCTTTAGTTTCTGTCATATCCTTTATTTCATTTAATCTTATTATATTCCATCTAGATAAACAATATCTTAGATTTTGCTAATTATAAATGTTTTATGGTGATCCAACAGCATGTCTATTTGGGTTTTCAAGTGCTATGGAGTGGATGTCGGCTCATGGCTATCCTGTGGATAGGTATCCTACACTATGTTGTTGTTCAGTCAGGTGCTAGTTGTTGATAGAGTGGCATCATAGCTACTGTTATTGTGTTGATCCTTCGCATTCCTAGTCTTCCTCTTTTTTGAATCAGTCTTCAAGCTTGCCACGCATGATTTGTTTCTCTAATGATCTTTCTCTTTGCATGATGTATTCAAAGTATGAATGCTGAAGACTCATCATTTGAGCCTTTAAGGAAAGCTTAGATTTGATCTTTCTAGTGCTGATTATTTCTCAGGCAGTATTTGTCTCCATCACCATTATTTGAAGGCATAGTGCCCAATATCCAGCGGCAGCAGCTAGCTGATCTAATGCAGCTAGTTGCCGCTACCACCAAACTTTAAACTCCTATATTCAATGCAGAGATCATATCTGGGTTGTGCAGATTAGGCAGAAACTAATCGGGCAGGGGTGATATTCAGCAGTGAAAATAAGCCCAGCCTTTGCAATGCTTTTTTTCACCGCTTTGCTAGAGCGGTGCTATTTAGCTGCTGTCTGGTTATGGCTAGATGCTGCCCCGGGAACATGTCTTGATGCTAACCAGTTAGCATTGGGGCATGCAGCTGCGGCACCCAAGTATATTCAGCAGCAATAACCATGTCAGTCCTGATGAATATCCCGGATAAAGGGAGTAATACGGTTAGCAGACCGTTAACTATCTGGCCCATAGATTCTATCCTTATCTTGCTTCTTCACTGTCAAAACTTTCGCATCCATTTGACATTTATTGAAAATTCCATGACTTGGACAAGTTTAACTATTTGTACGCAGAGAGACATCTCTGCAAGTGAAATTCTCATCTAGGTTCTTTTTAGCCATTCTGCCAAGAGCAATGCGTTGTCAGATATATTGACCGCTTGTTTCATTATTAAATGCAAACTATCAGTGGTAGCAGTAGATTGAAGTTGTCTACTATTTCTATTTCTCATTCTTCTCCTTCTCCATCAAGGATGAAAGTATTGATTTTGCCATTTGTTAGGATCTTTGTCTTCACGTTAAGATGCAGACCCATTTTAAGACTGTTCCTTGATCTTGAGAAGCAAATGTTTCAGATTGTCTTCACTTTCAATCAGTAACGTGGTATTGTCATCATAGTGAAGGTTGTTGATGAATCTTCCATGAGTCTTCACACCTCGGTTGTCTTCACACTGCCCTGCTTCTCTGATTTTTCTGCATATAAATTGAACAGATATGAGGAAAGTATGCAGCCTTGTTGTATACCTTTTGCCATTTTTAACATATTGCATTTCTCCTTTTTCTGTTTGACTCTTGCTCCTTGGTTAGTTCTAATCACAGCCTTTACATTATCAGGTGTTCTGGTATAATCATTAGGGATGTGCAGGCCCAAAAATGTGTTTTGTTCCGTTATGTTTTTTTTTCTTCTTCATATTGTTTTTATAATAGTGTGCCCTTGCGAAAGAAGGCGAACTATTGCTGATTTCATTTTAAAATGAAAGCAGCAACCCTAATACTCATGCTTCTTAATGTGGCCTAGAGATTTTTCATGATTTACACAAAGACCTTGCTGTAGTCAATGAAACACATGTAGGTATCCTTTTTTGTTCCTTTCAAGGATCCATCTCTTGTTCCTCATACTTTCCTGGGCCCTGCTTGTATTTCGGGCAGTTCTTATTCCAGGTATGTTTGTAGGCTGCACTGAATTTTCTTGGGAAGAATCTTGCTGGGATTTAGGATCAGAGCAATTGTGCTATAATTTCTATAGCCAGTTGGATCACCATTCTTTAGTATTGGTATGAGCACAGATCTTTTCTAGTCAGTTGCCCATGATTTTGTCTTGCAAATTTCCAGGTAGAGCCTTGTAAGTATTGTAAGAGCTGCATCTGATTGTAATATTACAGTGGGAATGCCATCATTGCCTGGTACTTTTGTTCTTTGATAATACTTTCAGTGCTGCTTTGACTTCTTTTTATCCGCAACAGTTTCTGGTCACAATGCAGGCTGAAATGGCTATTGTTCCAGTTGATCTTTATGGTATAGTGACTCAATGTATTCTTTCCTTTTTCTTCTCAGCATTATTCAGCATGGATCCTTGAGCATCCTTTGGAGTGGAGGAATAGCCTAGTGGTTAGGGCAGCAACCTGGGATCAGATAGACCAGGGTTTGAATCCCACTGACTCTCATTGAGGCCTTGGGCAAGTCACTTAATCCCCTCCATTGCCTCAGGTACAGCCTTAGATTGTCAGACCTTCAGGGACAGAGAAATTTTTATAGTGCCCGATTGTAACTTGCCTTGATCTACTACTGAAAAGGTTTAAACAAAATACTAAATCTTTTAGCATTCCAGTTTGAGGCTGAAATTTTCTCTTTAATTTTTGTAGTTTTAGGAAACCCGATCTTGTTCTTCCTCTGATAGGATCAGAAACGGTTTCCTTGTGTGTGGCATTGTAGTACTTCTCTTTTTCTTGTTTTGCTGTACGCTGGAAATCTGTTCTTTTTTTTTTTTTTTTTTCTTGAGAGATTCTGTACAGCTTTCAGCGTTTCTTAGGTAATCCATTTTGGCTGTTTTTGCTTTTTCACCTCTTGCAGAGACTTTTCACTTTTTATTCAGCACAAACCTTCTTGATGCCACCCTGTGGCTCTTCTGGTATTCTGTCATTTGTATCCAAAATGGAAAATTGATTTTGAAGGCGGTCTTTTATATTTATAAATGACTTGCCAGAGCCGGACCTAGAGTTGGTTCAGTGTTGGTGCCCTAGGCAAACCTTAAGCCTTACGCCCTCCTGGCTGTCAGAATCTATTGTTTAAATCTGAATGCTCTGTTCTTTGCCACCACCCTCAGTAGCTGCCTAGATTGCTTAATGGTTGAGCCGGCCCTGTGACTTGCTCTTTTTCAGCTTAAGTTTGCATGCTAGTAGCTGGTGATCTGTATCACAGTTGACTCCAGGTTTCGTCTTTGTTGATGTTATTGAGCTTTTTGATCATCGACTTCCACAGATGTGTAATCAGTTTGATTTTTGTGTAATCCACTGGGCAAGGTCCATATGTACAGTCTTCACTAGTGTTGCTGGAAGATAGTGTTGAGATTGTTGGCCTTGCAGATTTCTCTCTGGCTTTCTCCAGCTTCGTTTCTGTTGCCAAGGCCATGTTTTCCAACCACTTTGCTGCCTTCTTTGTTTCCAACCTTTTGTGTTCCATTCACTCTTGACTATTGGTATATCTTGTTTGCATGTTCTGTCAATTTTCAGCTTATACGTGTCCATAGAACAGATCAACCTTGTCCTCTTCTGCATCTGTTGTTGGCACATATACCTGAATAATAGTTGTGTTGATGGGCATTCCTCATAGATGAGTACAAATTAAGTGTTCACTGTCTGCATTGTATTTCATTATAGTTTTTGCAAGCTCTTTCTTAGTTTATAAATGCAGCACTATTTCTTCTTTGCTTTTGATTTCCACTGTAGCAGATCATGTAATCATCAGATTTAAAGTATCCAATGCCAATCCATTACAGTTTGCTGATATCCAACAGTTGGAGTTGTGAACCTGTCTCCCTTGGGGAAACTGCTAGGTACTTATTACCTAGATTGGCCACTGTTGGAAACAGAATACTGGTCTTGATCGTTCGTTGCCAACATTATCCCATACTGTTGCTGCCCAGGTGGGTGGTTTAACTCTGCCACCTCAGCTAAGACCTGTCCATCTTGGAAGACCAGCCAGTAGTTAATTTTCCAATGGCATAGCTGTCAACATCACTTATGCATGCAAGTTCTTGTGACATGACAAACTGCAAGCCAAGTGAGGGAAAAAGCTATTCTAAAATAATAGGTAGTTATCTTATGCCATTACATGCTTCATATGTGCTAGTGCAGTGGTTCTCCATGCTTTCCTGTTGTACCCCCTAGCCAGTCATGTTTTCAGGCTATTCACAATGAAGAGAACTACAGTAGATCAAGGGCATGTAATGTATGTAGTCTACTTAGATTTCAGCAAAACCCTCGTTACTCTTCCTCACAGGAGACTTGCGAATAAACGTAGTGGTCTGGGGAGGGGTCCTAAAGTGGTAAATTGCATCAAAGGTTGGTCGACTAAGAGAATACAGGGGATAGTGGTGAAGGGAATTCTCTGAAGAAAGGAAGAAGAGTAAGTGGAGTGCTTTGGGGATCAGATTTGGGACCAGTACTGTTTAATCATTGTGTTTTGTGGATGATATTGCCAAAGAGTTAAAAAGAAAAGTTTGCATTTTTGCAGATGACACAGAGTGGTCACCTCAGAGGGGGTAGATATGAGAAATGATCTACAAAAATTAGAAGAATGGCTTAATACTTGGTAGTTAAGATTTAATGCAAAGTGCAGAGCGATGCACTTGGAATGCAGAAATTAGAGGGTGAGAGGCTGGTGTATAGGGGCCTTGGAGTGATACTGTCAGAGGATCTCAATGTGGCAGAGCATTGTGATAAGGCAGTGGCCAAAGCCAGAATCCTAGGCTGCATACAGAGACGAAAAACCAACAGGAAGGAGGGGGTATTAACACCACTGTATAGGTCATTGGTGAAGCCTCGTCTGGTGTATTGTGTTTAGGTTTGAAGACCATACCTCTCAAAAAATATATAAAGACTTGAAATGGTTCAGAGGACGGTGACTAAAATTTATATTAGACCTGTACCAGAAAATGTATAAGAAGAGACTTGAACATCTTAATATGTATAACGATGAGGGGATATGATACAGATGTTTAAATACTTAGAGCATAGGTGTCAAACCTGTCCTGGAGGGCCACAATCCTGCCAGGTTTTGGGATAGCCCTAATGAATATGCATGAGATATATATGCATTAGAGATATCCTGCCAACCTGACTGGTTTGTGGCCCTCCAGGACTGGATTTGGAGACCACTGCTTTACACCTCTGTCATTTAAGATTGTGAGTGGGTAAGGTGCAGATGTCCAAGACATCAAAAAGGTTAGATAGAATTTGTCACTTTCCTCCTCACTTCTCACCACCACCAAAATATTGTCCATTAGACATCTTTTTGGTGGTGGTGAGAATCGAGGATGAATGTGACACATTCTAGCTACCCTTTTGATGTCTAGGACATCTGTATCTTGCCCACTCACCATCTTAAATGACAGAGGTGTAAAGCAGTGGTCTCCAAATCCAGTCCTGGAGGGCCACAAACCAGTCAGGTTGGCAGGATATCTCTAATGCATATATATCTCATGCATATTCATTAGGGCTATTCCAAAACCTGGCAGGATTGTGGCCCTCCAGGACAGGTTTGACACCTATGACTTAGAGGATATTAATGAACAAACCACCCTTTTTTAGAGATGAGAAAGCTGTAGAACTAGAGGACAAGAAATGAAAGCTGCAAGGTGCAGTGCTGGCTCAAGGTGTTGTAGCACCGTGAGACAACTTTTGCTTTTGCACTCTTTTCCTGCCCCTTGGGTCTGATCTTGCAGTACAAGCTGCACAAACTGGTACATCTTCAGTCGACTAACTTGTCACCCTCCTATTTAACTATTTAACTTACCTATATGGATAGCGACACAGAATACATAGGTTAACAGTGCTGAATATACAGGATGGCATGGTCTTTGTATTATCTGAATATTGGCTGAATATTGTCACTAACTGGATAATTTCCTGGCCTACCCTTGCTCCTCCCCTAACACGATCCACAAGTATGCAGATCATATCTGGCCATTCTGCAATTTAAACAGCTTGATGTTATCTTTCTGTCTTTTGAAAATACACTGTTAGGCATTCGCTAGCAAATGCATAAATTAGCCTAATTGCCTTTTGAATATCAGTTTGATAGGGCATAATTATTCATACATATGGAATGTTCCCAGCAGTGCAGTGCGGCGGAGGCAGGGGTTGTGGGGTCTGCACCATATTGTGGATGAAATCCATGCTGGTGGGGATCGAGTGGGGCAAATTCGTCAATATGATCTTGGAGCTGTCTCTGTACGTTTTTTTTCGGTTATTTTTGCAGGAATGGGGAGGCTGGTTATTGGGCGGTAGGTTGAAGGGTCGGTGCTATTTGATGAGGTGGTTTTAGGGATGGGGCGGATAGTAGATTGCTTGAGTGCTTTGGGCATGTAGCCTTGAGTGAGAGAGGTGCTTACTATCTTTTGGATGAATGTGTTGAATTCTTCTTTGGTGGATTTAATCCAAGTCACCGGGCAGGGGTCTGATGGAGCAGTGATGGTTTGTTCTGTTTGTTTCGTTGATGGGATGCCGAAGTTCTTCCTTTTATTGGTAGCTGTAGAGCCGACTTCAGTTGCTGTATCCATAAGAGAGATGTTCTTTTGGGGTGTGGTAGTACTACTCTTGGCTATTAGGTAATCAGCAAAGGTTTGTGGGTGCATCTTGCTTTCGTCTTTCATGGTCGAGTTATTTGTTAGGGTCTGAATGATGTTGAAGAGTTCTTTAGGTTTATTACAGGCTTTTATTATGAGGTTTGTGTGGTATTGTTTTTTATTAGGTTATTGTATTCTTTTTGCTTCTCCTGGTATTGTTTGAGTAGTTTCTGCTTTGTTCTGTCTCCAGCGACGTTCAAGTTGTCGTAGTTTTTTCTTTTGGATTCTCTTATTGTCTTAGAATACCATGGGGTGGATCTGGGCCTGTTTTTGTTGTGGTGTGGATTCTTTCGAGGTATGAGTTGAGATGCGGCAAGGATGGTGGTATTCCATGCGTCGACGGCTTCATCCAGGTCGGTGACATCTTGGGGGTAGGGACTGCACGGTGGTTTTGAGGAAGTCCTCTTTGTTAAAACTTTGAAACATCTGGTTGGCTGTTCAGTTTTCCGAGCTGCCTGTTGGGTATTGTGGTGGAGCTCAAATAATATGGCATGGTGATCTGACCATGGTATTAGTATAGTTTTTTCCCTTTTTTCCCGTGCTGACTCTAGCATTTGCAGTATCAGCTCCCTTTCATTCTCAGGGCCCCAGCCCTAGAATTAGCTTCCTTACGGTCCCAGCCCCCTCCCCTAGCTTCAGTATAAGCCAGCCCCTATATCAACCCATTTCCAGTACCCCCAACCCCTTGTCGCAGCCCGTTGCCAGTCCCAGCTCTCTCCACCAGGCCTAGTATCAACCCATCAGTACCAGTCCTGTCCACCCCTTTCCCCTTCCCCCTCAGCAACAAGGCCACGGGAGCATTTGCTTTTGCATTTGTCAATGGCTGGAAGTGAACTTGTCATAGGAAGTGGAATTTGGAAGTGGGTCAGAAGATAGATTCTAGGTCCCTGGCATAATGTTTAAGGCAGTGACGCCAGGGAGAACTAGAGGATGAATGAGGGTCACTATTAACATTGACCTCTGATATGAATTGTCTTAGTTCTTTGCTTTCATATAGAGCTGTTAAGGTTGAAATAACAGAAGAGGTTTGTTGCATTTAGCTTTCTTCTAATTGCCTATTGGCTCTTTGTAGGTTAGTGGCCTTCATTAATATTTAAGGGGGGTTGGTGTGGATTCAGAGTTGCTGAAGGAAGGCTGACAGTCTTCCAATATGGGGCTGAGATGCTGCTTACTGGTGTATGCCATGACATCATAAGAACATAAGATATGCCATACTGGGTCAGACCAAGGTCCATCGAGCCCAGTATCCTGTTTACAACAGTGGCCAATCAAGGTCATACGTACCTAGCAGTTTCCCCAAAAGACACAGGTTCCACAATGCTTGTATTGGATCAAGCAGTGATATCCTGGGACCCTTTTTATTAATGGTTTCCTTATCGGTCCTCCAGTTTAGTCTTCCACCTCTGTGTTGTGCACCTCCTCCTGCAGCTTGGAGACTGGGCATGTCAAAAAACGTGACATCACTGGCTGTAGTCTGCTGCTCTCCCATCAGCCCCAGTGTGTCCAGTCTCCATGCATCAGGAGGATGTAGTGAGCCTAGGTGCTGGGCTCACTTGAGTATCAAATATGGAGCGATTAGAGTAGGGTCAGACTAAATTATCTTTGATTTGTTCCTATATTTTTACATTTGGTTTGTTTTTATTTAATCGGGGGTCCTGTGCCTTAATAAAAAAAAAAAAAAAACGAGTAAGGAGAGCTGTTGCTTGTGCCGAGTCCCGTCTGCCTTGCCCCAAATATTTAGGATCAGGCATTTTTGAATCAGAACTCTTCCCCTTGGTGCTACGGCTGCAGCGGGACACCCCCCCCCCCTTGCCATTGTGCTGCGGCTGACGCTTCCATGCAGAGCTACTGAGCGGTGTGAAGCTCCTCCGGCGGTTCTCCGCTCGCTGGTTGGAGCGCTGCATTTCAACATACAGGACAAGAGGTACTGTGTAGAGGCAAGGGAGGGGGCCAGCGTATGAAGAGAGGTCAGCTGCAGTGAGCGGGCTGCCAAGGAGTGTTTTGGCACCATTTGCCGTTTCTGTCAGCGGTGGCCATTTTGTCAGCATGCTCGCCACGTGGCGGGGGAAGGTACCGGAGATTAAAGAAAAGCAGCACGGCACAGAAATTCATTTAGCGCTTTTATCAGCCACTTTGCTTGGGGTTTTCAGGTTTGCTTAGGTACTGAGAGTTGCCTTTCCCTTTTCTTTTCTTTGCCTGTAGCTCCTTTTTGTTTTCAATTGCTAAGGGGGCTAGAGATTGGGTCCCGGGGATATTAGGAAGTTACTTTGGCTAGTTAGCTTCCTTAGTAGGGGACTCTGCTGTTAAAAATAATAATAATAATATAATAACAGAATAGAATAATTTTCTGAATTAAATGTTTGATATTTCCTGGGTGCCATTGCCCTCTTTAGGGTATTGGGGGTTTTGATGGCATTGCACCCTCAGTGTGTGATCTGCGGCTCCCGCAGAGGTGCTATCGCTGACTCTGATCTGTTGTGGCTGTATGGCAGTTTCTACCAGCGTAGAGCAGCAGATGGAGGTGAAGGTAGGACAGGAGCCTCTCGGGACCGAGGATGAACACCCCGACCACCCAAGCTGGGACTAGTCAGGACACTCACGTGGGACCGGCAGGGGCGTCTGCGGTGGTGGGAGCGGGCCCCCAGCCCGGAGACCTCTGTCCCGATTTTGTGTTGATAATGCATCAGGCGTTTTGTTTAAGGCAGCAAGGGAAATTGTTGAATGCCTTGGCACGCTCTACTCCGCTGCAGCAGTCCGGCGTAGTGGGAGTTAGTGGCGATACCCCGAGACCTTCCAAGAGATCACGACCTCGAGAGCCGTCGTCGGCAGGTTTGGACTGGCCAGAGGAGGATGACATGGAGGTGGACTTAGAAGCTGGAACGGAAGAATTGGAAGAGGGAGAAATCCCAGAGCTGGAGGATCAGGCGCAAATTATTTGCGTATTCCGGAAGGACGAGCTGACTGCTCTTATCATGGAATCCCTACAGACACTACATCTCGCGATGGAGCAACCTACGGAGGAAGAAAGTGGCAAAGATCCTATTATTCAGGCAGTGCGGCAAACCCAAGTAGTTTCCCTTCATCGGTTGGTGGACCGGATGATGCAAAACGAGTGGGACCAACCGGAGACGGGCCTGCGAGGCATTCAGACTATGAATCGACTGTATCCCTTAGCAGATAAGGACAAAGAAAAGTTCTGGTCACCGCGTATTGACGCGGCTGTGTCAGCTGTAACTAAGAAAACTACTGTTCCGGTAGAAGGTAGTGTGGCCTTGAAGGATGCGCAGGACAGAAAAATGGATGGATTATTGAAACGATCATTTGAGGCTGATTCCGTGTCACTGCAGGCTTCCATTTGTGGAGCGTGCCTTAGATGGTCCAAACATTTATGGCACACTGCTCAGCTGGAGCAGGAAAGTCTTAGTGAGCTGGATCGGTTGTAGTCGGGGTCGGCTTATTTGGCAGATGTGCATTACGACCTGATCAGTGCTCTAGCTAATATAGTGTGGCCTGTTTTGGTGGCCGCCCGTAGGTCCCTGTGGTTGAGAAACTGGGCGGCTGATGGCTCCTCTAAATCATGCCTCAGTAAGCTCCTGTTTAAGGGAAGATTGTTGTTTGGAGAAGACCTTGACAAATTGGTCAAGGAATTAGGGGAGTCGAAAGGGGGGCGACTTCCAGAGGATAAGTCTAAGTTGGGAAAGTTGTCACCGGCCTATCAAGGTCAGCCTCGAGATTTTCAAAGGTTCCGGACTTCCCGCTTGGGGGGGTTTCCAGAGAGGAAGATTTTCTTCCAGAGCCCAGGGGTTTCGTGGGTTTCGTGGAGCAGGTAGAGGCTTCGCAGCAGCTTCCACGTCGACATCTCGGAAACCTCAATGAAGTGAGGCGGGTCCTGGTGGAAAGCCAACCAATAGGTGGGCGGCTTTGGAAGTTTCTTTCTGCCTGGACCCAAATAACTTCCGATCAGTGAGTCTTAGAGATAATTTGCAAAGGTTATGCTCTGGAATTTGCAAGACCGGTCCGAGACTAGTTTGTGATGTCTCCCTGCAAAGGTCAACAGAAAACCTTGGCGGTGTGTGGTACCCTAGATCGCCTTTTGCAACTCGGAGCGGTCGCGCCTGTCCCGATTGGAGATTACGACACGGGACGATACTCAATTTATTTTGTGGTGCCAAAGAAGGATGGGGTGCTAAGGCCTATGTTGAACCTCAAAGACGTGAACCGTTGTCTCCAAGTTCCGCATTTCAGGATGGAGACGTTACGGTCTGTCATTGTAGCGGTGCGCCAAGGGGAGTTCTTGACTTCCCTCAATCTTACGGAAGCGTATTTACACATCCCCATCAAAGTAGCTCATCAAAAGGTCCTGCGATTCGTGCTGCCCTGGGGGCACTATCAGTTCCGAGCATTGCCTTTCGGTTTAGCGACGGCGCCACAAGCCTTCACCAAGATCATCATGTTGGTGGTGGTGTTGCAGAAAAAAGGGATTCTCGTTCAGCCTTATGTGGACGATTGGTTGATTCGATCAAAATCCAAGATGGAGTGTGTTCAGGTCACGGACCAGGTGGTGAAGTTCTTGCAGAGTCTTGGATGGGTAGTCAATCTGCTCAAGAGCCGTCTGGTGCCGTCCCAGGATCTCGAATATTTGGGGATGCGGTTTGACACTCGGAGGAGAGCAGTGTTTCTGACGGATCGCTGGATTTGAATCCTTCGGTGCTTGGTGCACAAGTTCAGAGCTACCCAGGCACCGTCGGCGTGGAGTTATCTGCAATTGCTGGGAACATGGCAGCAACCTTGGAAGCAGTACCTTGGGCAAGGTATCATATGCGACCTCTACAGCAGGCGCTGCTCCGCCATTGGTCAGATCAAAGCGACTCATTAAGCCAGCGCCTTCCCTGTCCCCTCACCTGACGCTGGGGTCTTTGAAAGCCGAAATGCCCTTGGAGCAGCCGGAGTGGCTCCCGTTGTTGACGGACGCGTTTCGCGGGATGGGGAGCACATTGCGTAGAGTGTTTCGTGCAAGGCATTTGGTCCACTCCAGAGAGCTCATGGTCAATCAACTGGTTGGAGCTGAGAGCTGTGTTTCTCGCACTGCAAGCATTCGAAGCGACGGTGCGGGGACGAGCAGTGCGCGTGCTGTTGGACAACTCCAACGGTGGCATACATCAATCGTCTAGACTGCGGCCCTCTTATAGAGTTGTGGTGCTGCCGTGGGACCTCAATTTGGTTTTAGGGGCGTTAGCCAAGGAACCTTTTGAGCCGTTAGGCAAGGTATTGGTTAAAGACCTAACTCTGAAGACAGTCTTTTTGGTGGCCATTTGTTCGGCGAGGCGAATCTCGGAACTGCAGGCATTGTCATGCAGGGAGCTATTTTTGTCTTTTTCTAGGGAAAAGGTGGTATTGCACCCCGTTCCATCCTTTTTACCTAAGGTGGTTTCTCCATTTCATTTGAATCAGACAGTTTCTCTTCCAGTGTTAGGGTTTCGCTGGAGGGCAGTGCTGCGGACAGAGGATTGCATCGCCTAGACCTAAAGCGGGTGCTCAGGCAATATTTGAAAGTGTCGGAGACCTTTCGCAAATTGGATCATTTATTTGTGTTGTTCGGAAGCCTCTGCAAAGGGGAAGCGATGGCAAAAGCTTCCATTTCTAGATGGATTAGAGAGGCGATTGCTTCAGCGTACCTTCTGGGTGGATGAGTTTGTGAGCGCAAGCATCTTTGTGGGCGGAACACAGTTTGGTTCTGCCTGGAGAAATTTTGTAGGGTGGCCTCTTGGTCGTCCCTTCATACTTTCAGCAAACACTATCGCCTGGATGTTCTGTCGTCGAATGATGCCGTCTTCGGTGCGGCAGTGTTACAAGCCGGATGGAAAGATCCCTCCCAATGATTACTGCTCTGTTACATCCCAGAGGTGGAGGACTAAACTGGAGGACTGATAAGGAAATGGAAATTGCACTTACCTGGTAATTGTGGTTCCTTTAGGGACTCCAGTTTAGTCCTCATTCCCACCCGGTTGAGGTATTGGCAGTGATGTTTGCTTAAGAGAGGTGTTCCATGACTGGTAGGTATAGTTATTACATTACTTTGCTGTCTTTTCTTACTCTTCTGTTCTAGTACTCTGTGTAAGGAGGAAAGAAGGGACGCGGTACAAGGAAAAGCAACTTTTCGCTAGAGGAAATTCCCTGGCGTTTGGTTAGTTAATAGGAACTCAATTTATGGTTAGAGTTTAAATTTGATAAAATAGCTACTTATTTGTTGCTCCTTTGAGTGTGTTCTGTCAATAGTTCACTGGGGCTGATGGGAAAGACCAGCAGACTACAGCCAGTGATGTCACCTTTTTTTGACATGCCCAGTCTCCAAGCTGCAGGAAGAGGTGCACAACCCAGAGGTGGAGGACTAAACTTGAGTCCCTAAAGGAACCACAATTACCAGGTAAGTGTAATTTCCATTTATGGACCTTTTTCTCCAGGAACTTGTCCAAACCTTTTTTTAAACCCAACTACACTAACAGCTTTTACTACATCCTCCATTAACAAATTCCAGAGTTTGATTACACGTTGAGTGAAAAAATATTTTCTCTTATTAGTCTTAAATAGTTTACCCTGTAGCTTCATTGCATGTCCCCTAGTCTTCCTATATTCCGATAACGTAAACAATCGATCTATGTTTACCCGTTCCATTCCGTTCAATAATTTATAGACTTCTATCATATCGCCCCTCGGCCGTCTCTTTTCCAGGTTAAAGAGTCCTAACCTTTTTAGCCTTTCTTCATAGGAGTATCCTTCCATCCCCTTTACCATTTTGGTGTCTCTTCTCTGAACCTTTTCTAATAACACTATATCCTTTTTAAGATACGGCGACCAGAATTGTACACAATATTCAAGGTGCGGTCGCACCATGAAACAATATTATTTTCCATTCCTTTCCTTATGATACCTAGCATTCTATTTGCTCTCTTGGCCGCCGCTGCACACTGGGCAGAGGGTTTTAGGATGTTATCCACGATGACGCCTAAATCTTTTTCCTGGGTGGTGGTTCCTAATGTGGAACCTTGCATCGTGTAACCATAGTTTGGGTTGTTCTTCCCTAGGTGCATAACTTTGCACTTGTCCACATTAAATTTCATCTGCCATTTTGATGCCCAGTCTTCCAATTTATCAATTTATTTGGTGCAATTTTCCACAATCCTCTTGGGTTTTAACAACTTTAAATAGTTTTGTGTCATCTGCAAATTTGATAACCTCACTCGTTATTCCACTTTCCAGGTCATTTATGAATATGTCAAAAAGCAGCGGACCAAGCACAGATCCCTGGGGTACACCACTATTCACCTTTCTCCATTGGGAAAATTGGCCATTTAGCCCAACCCTCTGCTTTCTATCTTTTAACCATTTCCTGATCCACAGTAGTACACTGCCTCCTATCCCATGACTCTTTAGTGTTGCCAAAAGTCTCTGATGAGGGACCTTGTCAAAGGCTTTCTGAAAGTCCAGATACACTATATCAACCGACTCACCTTTGTCCACCTGTTTATTCACACTTTCAAAAAAACATAACAGATTAGTAAGTCAAGATCTTCCTTGTCTAAAGCCATGTTGGCTGTCGCTCATTAGGCCATGACTATCTACATGCTGAGTAATTTTATTCTTTATGATGGTTTCTACCATTTTTCCTGGTACTGACGTGAGGCTCACCGGTCTGTAATTTCCCGGATCACCCCTGGAACCCTTTTTAAAAATTGGTGTTACAATGGCGATCCTCCAGTCTTCAGGAATTAGAGATGATTTTAATGATAGTTCACAGATTACTAATAGCAGGTCTGCAATCTCATATTTCAGTTCTTTCAACACCCTTGGATGTATACCATCTGGCCCAGGTGATTTGCTACTCTTCAGTTTATCTAATAGTTATAATACATCTTCCTGGTGTATGGATATTTCCTTCAATTCTTTCGCACCTTTAAATACCACTTTAGTCATGGGTAACATCCCTACATCTTCCTCAGTAAAGACCGGAGCAAAGAATTCAGTCTCTCCGCTATCGCCTTGTTACCTCTTAGTTCCCTTTTAACTCCTCTATCAAAGATTCAGTGTTTTGGTACTCTTTTCCTTGGGGGTGCTAGTGCTAACACTATAGCATTCTCAGCATTGTTCATGGTAAGGGGGCAGAAAGACTGCATCGCATAAACAACTTTCATACCTGGCTCCAAACCTGATGCAAACGAGAAGGATTTAAATATATAGGCGACTGGGGAAACACATGGATCAATAAGAGACTATACTGTACTGATCGACTACATCTCTCTGCCACAGGGAAAAGGATCTGAAGTGAAAAATTCAGGCATTAAGTGAACAGGCATTTAAACTAGGGAAAGGGGGTGACGGTTGGAGAAAGACATGTTCAGTACGTCACTCCCAGCAAAAGAAAAACAGCATTGGAAAAAGCCACACACTTGAACAACACATCAATGGCAAGCAGGAAGGGGCGTGTAGAAAAAAAACCCATGCAAAAGGCAGGCAAGCAACAAATGCTGGAAAGCAATGAGTGCAAATGCACAAAGCCTAGCCAACAAAGTTCCTGATTTGTGAGCCCTAATGGTGGAAATGGACTTGGACATTGTGGCCATTACAGAAACATGGTTTAACGAGTCACATGAATGTGATGTAGCCATAGCTGGCTATAATCTATTTAGAAGCGAGAGAGAGGGTAGAAAAGGAGGAATAGCCCTGTATGTCAAAAGCAATATTAAAGCTGCTGAAATGCAGGGGATGTGGGGAAAAGAAGAAGCGCTCTGGATTGTGTTGGAAAGAGGAGATGGCACTGTCATCCATACTTGTGTGGTCTACAGGCCTCTAACTCAAACCAAAGAAATGGATAGTGAATTGATTGTTGATATTACAAAGATAGTCATGAAGGGGGAAGTAATCATATTGGGTGACTTTTAATCTACCCAATGTGGATTGGAGTGTTCCTTCTGCAAATCTGGAAAGAAGTGAAAAAAAATTGTTGATTCCTTCCAAGATGCGTTACTTTAAACAGATGGTGTTGGAACTGACCAGGGAGAGCTCCGTGCTGGAATTAGTGCTCACCAACGGAGATAGCGTGCCAAATATCCAAGTGGGTACTTATGTGAGCAGCAGCGATCATCACACTGTGTGGTTTGAGATAAAAGCCAAGGTGTAATCCAATCACAGCAAACTCAGTCTTAAACTTCAAAAATGCTGTCTTCAGTAAAATGGCCAAGTACCTGCAGGAGGAAGTTGGTAGGGTGGTAGGGGTTAAGGGAAGTGGGATTGCAATGGGCTAAACTAAAGAAAGCAATGAAAGGTTCATCAGATACATATGAAGGAAAGTAAACAAGAGGAAAAGGAAACCTGTTTGGTTCTCCAAAGAAGTGGCTGCACAAATAAAGACAAAAAAACCACGGATTTTACAAAATTCAGAAGCTCGCAAACAGAGGAACACAGAAAAGAATACAAGATCAAACTAAAAGAGACAAAAAGAGAAATAAGGATAGGAAAATCAAAGGCAGAAGCAAAGATGGCTAAAGATCTGAAGTGTGGCAACAAGACCTTTTTCAGGTATATTTGGGAGAGGAGGAAAATCAGAGGTGGAATTGCAGGACTCAAAAGTGCTGGAAATGGATTCGTGGAAAGTGACATTGAAAAAACAACAGTGCTAAACAAATACTTCTTCTCTGTTTTCACTAGAGAAAATCCTGGAGAAGGATCACCTGTGAGTGGAGGAGTAGCCTAGTGGTTGGGGCAAGGTACTTCAGGCCGGAAGGTCGGGGGTTCAAAGCCCACTAGAGGACAGCAACCTTGGACCGGAAGGACTGGGGTTTCGAGTCCCACAGGTGCTCCTTGTGGTCTTGGGCAAGCCACTTAACCCTCCATAGCCCATGTTCCCTGTAAAATAGTTATCTCCAAGTTATAATACCCTGTTCAATGTAATTTCAGTTTGTTCAATGTAAACCGCACTGATGCAGAATAGCGCGGTATATAAGAGAATGTAAATAAATAAATAAATAAATAAATAAATTAAATAAAAATAAATATGCAGATGGGAATGGAGTAGATACCACACCATTCACAAAAGGTGATGTGTTAGAACAGCTTACAAAACAAAGTGGACAAGTCTATGGGATCAGATGGGATATACCCCAGGATACTGAAAGAGCTCAGAGGTTCTTGCAGGGCCTTTAAAGGATGTTCCTAAGTGTCCCTCCAGTCCATTCCCTTTCATCTGGGTTGTGTTCATCTTCCAGCAGCTTGGAGACTGAGTATGTCATCCTTTTGATGACTGTAGGCTATATATATCACTGGCACCTCCCACCAGCTCCAGTATACTCTCTCTCTAAGCAGCTGGAGGGAGCAGTAAGCCAGATCGTAAGGCTTACTGGAGAGACACTTAGGTGTTTTATAGGCTTATTTAATTTGGATTTAATTTGGTTTGAATTAATGTTTTTTTTGTTTTTTTTTTAATAAATTAAGGGCCACAGGCTCCAGCGTGTGTGCAGGAGCCGGCCTGTTTTGGGCGAGCAGGTACATTTTTTTTTTTTCTTTTCTTCACACCCTTTTTGTTGCACGGCGGGCAGAACACTGCAGGAGAACGTGTAGAGGCCTGGGGCCTAGCTGGCAGACTGTCGGTGATTCATTCCAGTCTGGGCGGCACGTGGGGAGGAAGGGGAGAAGAACAACTTTAGAAAAAAGGGGTTATTATCCCATCCTTCTCTCTTCTCCCCCCCCCCCTTTTTTTTCCTGTGATCTATAGGGTTTTCTGACTGTTTTCCTAAAAAAAAAAAAAGAAAAGGTTCTGTTAGTTTTTATTTTGAATTGGTTTAGAGAGGAATCCTCTACAGGTCAGCATGTCTGCCAGACCGCAGTGTGTGGTTTGCAGTACGAGGCGTGGAGCTTTTTCGGAGGACGGTGTCTGCAGGGGCTGCGCCTTGGAGGCGGCTTCAGTGGAGCAGGGACTCCAGGCTTCTGGGGTCCAGGATTCTCTGGACCCAGTTTCTCAGGAACCTCTGGAGTCTCTAGATGCTATCCTTGCCCCGGCTTCTCCTCCGTCCTCAGTCCTGGATCAGCCTGGTCCCTCTCAGCCTTAGGGGCAGGGGGCCTAGATGGGGAGGACTGGGGGGATTCTCTCCGCAGTTTGTTTTACTGATGCACAAGGCCTTTTGTATGCGTCAGCAGGGAGAACAGGGGCTGCCGGCTGCTCAGGGGCATGGGACGAAGCAGGCAGCCGAGACCAAGGGACAAGAGGAAACGGGAGTGCTTCCTAGGCGGGTCAGGCTTGCGCAGGAGGTACCCTCCCACTCTCCCATGTCGGAGTCTCTCGGAGAGGAGACCTCAGATCGGGAGGTAGGAGAAGATGAGGAGGAGCTTGAGGAAGGCGAAATCCCTGAGGAAGAACAGGCGAGGATTGTTCGGGTCTTTTATTTATTTATTTATTTTATTTTATTTATCTATTTCTTCTATACCGCCCCTTCCAGAGATCAGGGGCGGTTTACATGGAACAAGTAAACAAATTTGTATACTAATGTATACATTACATGGAACAGAGATTCTTTTAACTTTATACAGATAATAGTTATTAACAGAGATTTATAACATTGTAACTTTATACAAATAACTGTGCATTAATTGTCAAAACTATTTACATTTTATATACATTAATAAGTTTCTGTATCGTAGTGTTGATCAGAGTTTTTCTACCTTTTGTAGAGAGGAGCTGCTGGCATTGATTGGAGAGTCCTTAAAAGTATTGAATATGGTGGCGGGAGCGCCTCCGGTGGAGGACGCTTTGGAGGACCCGCTTATTCAGGCAGTCAGGAAATTGCAGAGGGTGTTTCCTGTTCATCAGGTGGTATGGCAGATGATTCAAGACGAATGGGACCAGCCGGAATCCAGTTTGAGGGGCATGTGCTCTATGGTGCGCTTGTACCCTCTGCCAGAGTCAGGCAAGGAGCTGTTGCTGTCTCCTAGGGTGGATGCAGCAGTGTTAGCGGTCACCAAGAAGACGACCATTCCTGTCGAGGGCAGTGCAGCTCTCAAGGGCGCCCAGGATAGGAAGCCGGACAAGTTGTTGAAACAGGCATTTGACATCAGTGCTTTGGCACTACAAGCCTCTGTATGTGGAGCGTGGGTAGCCCGGGCTTGTCTTAAGTGGTCACAACAGCAGTTACCTAGTGACTCCTCCGTAGGGCCGTCTGGGACAGCAGAAAGGTTGGAGTCAGGAGCAGCCTATCTGGCGGATAGCCAGTATGACCTCATCAGAAGTTTATCAAAGAACATGGCTTCGGTGGTAGTGACTTGGTGCTAACTTTGACTTTGCAATTGGGTGGCAGATGGCTCTGAAGGCCAGGCTCAGTAAACTCCCCTTCAGAGGGAAGTTTGCTTTTTGGTGAGGATCTGGAAAAGTTAGTAAAGGAGCTAGGTGAGGCTGTCCAACACAGGGCAAATTATCACGTGATACAGGCACACAGTACAAAACGTGATAAGGTGGAAAAACACTTTATTTGAAATCTCGGACCTAGCAACCTGACACAGGCCGTGTTTCGGAGACCTTCATCAGGGGTTGTCTAAATAGGTACTATAAACATAAAGACAAACAACATTAAAAACGCAGTAGGCATGGATGGGGGAGGAGGGCACGGCAAGAAAGACACAGGTATTGATTACTCATCTACTATGGCTAAAAAAATAATAAAATAATATAGTCTATTTTTAAAACAACTTTTTGTCAAAAATAACAGTAAAAAACAAAAATATACTATAGAAATAGCAGGAAGATGTTTATTTTTAATTATATTCCAGTCTCCAAGCTTCATTTTCGATTTAGGTTCTGATTAAGCTATCTCCAATGGTATACATATGCTTTACCTTATGTCGTCTTCATTTTAGTTTTTTATCTCCTTGCAAGTGTTTGTCATCGCCTCTACAAATAAGTTTGTGTGCCTCATTGTAAGGTTTGCATATCATCGTCTCTACAAAGAAGGTAGTAACATTACAATTATATGCTTGTCACCTCCTATAAGGATTGTATTTGATTGTGTCTCTATGGATCTTATTTGTGGTCTACTAGTTTTATTTTATTATATTATTTCGTATGGTTTAATTATAATTGGGTATCGCATTTCGAGCATTAGAGTTTTATTATCATTATTATTATTATTACTATTATTTATTTTAATTATTTAATTCCTAATTATTTATTATGAGATATTTATTACTATTTGATTATATTATTATTATTATTATTAGGATTTTTATTTCTGTATGTTTAGAGCTAAATGTATGTCCATGCCTATTTGTTCTTTCACTTTTAAATTGTTTTTTAATATTGTTTGTCTTTATGTTTATAGTACCTATTTAGACAAGCCCTGATGAAGGTCTCCGAAACAAGGAGCTAGGTGAGTCCAAGGGAGGTAGACTTCCTGAGGACAGGCTGAAGCAGAATCGTAGCTCCGCTCCTGCGAGACCTCAGCCACAGGAGGCTCGAAGGTGTCGAGCTCCTCGCTCATTATCTTTTCAGCGGGATCGCTTCCTGTCTAGGGGATAGAACATCTGGGGGTTTCATGGAGCGGGGAGGGGTTTTGGGGCCCTTCCTCCTCAGTTGGTCACAGGAAGCAGCAATGAGACAACGGGGGTCCGGGTGGGAGTGCTGCCGGTGAAGGGCACCTTTGGCAGTTCTTTTCCGCTTGGGCCCAGGTCACATCTGACCAGTGGAGGTAGTGAAGGATGGATATGCCCTAGAATTTTCGAGGCCCATTCTTCCTTCCTTCGTGCTGTCTCCATATTGGTCGCCGGACAAGGCCGCGGCGGTAGAGAAGACTCTGGCAAGACTGCTGGCATTACGAGCAGTGGTACCGGTGCCCAAGGATCAGTGCGACTTAGGTCGGTACTCAATTTATTTTGTTGTACCAAAAAAGGAAGGGTCATTTTGGCCGATCCTCGACCTGAAGCGAGTCAATCGCTGCCTGAGGGTACCCCACTTTCGTATGGAGACGCTGAAGTCTGTAATAGTGGCGGTGCAGCAGGGAGAGTTTCTGACTTCCCTAGATCTCACAGAGGCGTATTTGCACATTCCCGTACACGAGTCGCATCAGCAGTCCCTACGTTTTGCAGTGCCAAAAGGCCACTTTCAGTTTCTCCGCGCACCTTTAGCAACGTAATGGTGGTAGTGGCTGCGGCATTGCGCAAAGAAGGAATTCTTACACCCATATCTAGACGATTGGTTGATCAGGGCAAAGTCCAAGAAGAGAGTGTTAGAGCAACGGCCAGGGTGACCGGACTTCTCCGAAGTCTGGGGTGGGTAATCAATTTGGCAAAGAGCAGGTTGCTTCCCACTCAGGTACTAGAGTATCTCGAAGCACGGTTTCAAACGGATGAGGGCAAAGTTTTCTTGCCGGTTCAGCGAGCAAAGGAGCTCAGGCAGCTTGCATGCAGGTTTTTGGCTCGGCCGGTGCCGTTGGTTTGGCACTATTTGCAGGTTCTGGGGACCATGGCGGCGGCGACGATCGAATTGGTTCCCTGGGCCAGGTCCCATATGAGGCCACTACAGCGGTCGCTGTTGCATCGTTGGTCCCACCAGTCCCTTTCGGTAGTATTGCCCTGTTACCCGGACACCCGGAAGTCACTACAATGGTGGCTTCTACCAGGGAATCTGGAGAAGGGTATGCCTCTCAAATCCTCGTAATGTATTCAGGTGACAACAGATGCCAGTTTGTCCGGGTGGGGGACGCATTGCAAGGGGCGTTACGCCCAGGGTCTCTGGAGTCCTCAGGAGGCTCAGTGGTCCATCAACAGATTGGAATTGTGGGCAGTGTTCTGGCACTCGGGGTGTTTGCCTTGTGGGTTCACCAGAGAGCGGTCCGGGTGCTCTCAGACAATGTGATAGCGGTGGCCTACATCAATCGTTGGGGGAGCACGAGCAGTCCTCTCTTGGAGGAGGAGGCGGAGCAACTGTTGGAATGGGCCGAAGCCCAGCTGGTGGCGCTCTCGGCACAGCATGTGGCCGGAGTGGAGAATATCACTGCGGATTTTCTCAGCAGGCACAGAGTGGATCATGGGGAAATGGAAGCTCTGTCAGGATGTATTCAACCTGGTACAGCGTTGCTGGGGAGCTCTGATCATAGATCTGATGGCACGCTGGGAGTCGGCCAAGGCGACCCGCTTCTTCAGCAGGAAGAAGGAGAGAATGTTGGAGGGCCTAGATGCCCTCGTGCAGAGGTGGCCCACAGAAGGACTACTGTACTTGTTTCCGCCATGGGCCCTCATAGGCAGGGTTCTTCAACGAGTAGAGGCCCACCAGGGGTGGGTGGTACTCATTGCCCCGGATTGGCCAAGGCGGCCATGGTACGTCGATCTCATGAGGCTCCTGGCCAATCGTCCTTGGCGCCTTCCGGCAAGAGACAACCTTCTGGTGCAGGGACCGGTTCTCGCTTACGGCCTGGCTATTGAAAGGGCGAGGCTGCGAAAAAGAGGATATTCAGGGGCAGTGATTTTCAACTTTGTTGAATGCTCGGAAACGTTCCACCTGCCTGGCCTATGTGAGAGTTTGGCGTATATTTGAGGGCTGGTGTGAAGAATGGCGTAAGAGGCCCTTGACGGTTTCAGTGCCGGAAGTGCTGGAGTTTTTACAGGTGGGCTTTGAGAAAGGCCTGGCAGCCAGTTCCTTGCGGGTACAGTTGGCGGCTATTTCTTACTACAGGGGTAAGGTCCAAGGCAGGGCATTGGGCGAGCACCCTGATGTAAATCGATTCCTGAGGGCGGTGAGGCGTTTGCGGCCTCATCAGAGGTCAGTCTTACCACCATGGGATCTTAGCCTCATTTTATTTATTTAACATTTCTTATATACCGCCTTTCATGATATCAAGGCAGTTTACATTGAACAAACTGAAATTACATTGAACAGGGCATTACTCCTTGGAGATAACTATTTTACAGGGAACATAGGCAATGGGAGGGTTAAGTGGCTTGCCCAAGACCACAAGGAGCACCTGTGGGACTAGAAACCCCAGTCCTTCCAGCCCAAGGTTGCTGTTTTGGATTCTCTAGCTGGTGAGCCCTATAAACTGCTGGGGCAGGCCACTCTAAAGGACTTGACGCTTAAAGTGGTGTGTTTGGTTGCTGTTTGTTTGGCGAGGTGAGTCTGAGTTGCAGGCATTGTCCTGCCGTCCGCCTTTTCTTTCTTTCTTCAAGGATAAGATGGTTTTAAGGACGGTGCCTTCCTTTCTGCCCAAGATAGTTTTGCTGTTTTATATGAATCAGTCGGTGTCCTTTCCCGCCTTTGCCGGGAATGGGCAGAGGGAGTTTGACTCGCAGTTGCATCTGCTGGACATATGCAGGGCTCTGAAGTGTTTACTTAATGTGCACAGAGGAGTTCCATAATTCGGAACGTCTTTGTTCTGTTTGGAGGGCCGAGCAAGGGAAAAGCAGCAGCAAAGGCTTCCATTTCTTGCTGGATTATGGAAACCATTTCCTCAGCATACATTTTGAAGGTGAGACGGGTCCCGGTGGGCTTCTGGGCGCACTCTACGCGGGCGCAAGTAGCATCATGGGCGGAGTTTAGCCTTGTTCCTCCTCTGGACATTTGTCGAGCGGCGACATGGTCATTTTTTCATACCTTTGCAAAACATTACCGGTTGGATGTTCAGGCAGCGAGAGATGCTGGGTCTGGAGGAGCGGTGCGTCGATCCGGTCTGGCAGGTCCCTCCCATAGTTGAACTGCTCTTTTACATCCCAGAGGAAAGGGACTGGACTGGAGGGACGCTTAGGAAATAGTAATTAGACCTTACCTGCTAATTAGTGTTCCTGAAGGAGCTCTAGTCCCTGATCCTGCCTAGAGTTTCAGATAGTTTAGGTGCACTGGACCGAAGCTGGACACGGTATGGTCTGTAGGTGGGTGCGGAGGGTCTTCGGTGGAGGCGCTGGGAGGCAGAGCAGTAGAGACTGACTGTAGGCTCTGAGGCGAAGTTAGCTAGGGCATTGGCTCTTGCAGGTAAGCCTCCTCCTATACTTGGGGGGGGGGGGGGTGTTGGGTTGTCCCTTCCCGGGAGGAGGGGATGGCTTGGCATTTAAAAGTTTGAATTTAATTGTTTAGTTTAAAAGTTAAGTTTGAAGTTGGTTGCTTAATTGTCTCTCTATTAAGTCTGCTTTGTTAGTAGGATACTGGAGCTGGTGGGAGCTGCCAGTGATATATATAGCCTACGGTCATCAAAAGGATGACGTACTCAGTCTCCAAGCTGCTGGAAGAGGAGCACAACCCAGAGGAAAGGGACTGGACTGGAGCTCCTTCAGGAACACTAATTAGCAGGTAAGGTCCAATTACTATTTTTTAATAGATTCTCGGAGACAGGAGAAGTTCCATAGGACTGGAGAAGGTCTGATGTGGTACCTCTCCATAAAAGTGGTAATAGGGAAGAAGTGACAAACTGTGGCGGGAAAAGTAATGGAGGCGCTCCTGAAAGAGCGAATAATGGACTTCCTCGAAACCAACAGGTTGCATGATTTGGGGCAATATGATTACACCAAAGGACGATCTTGCCAAACAAATCTGATTGAGTTCCTTGACTAGGTGACAAGAGAACTAGATCAAGGGCATGCGATGGATGTGATCTACCTAGATTTCAGCAAAGCCTTTGATACTGTTCTTCATAGGAGGCTTATCAATAAACTCAACAGCTTGGGGATGGGTCCCAAGATGGTTTACTGGATCAGAAATTGGTTGACTTACAGACCACAGAGGGTGACTGTAAACGGAACTCACTTAGATAAAAGGAAGGTGATTAGCGGTGTGCCCCAGGGTTCAGTCTCAGGACCGGTACTGTTCAATATATTTGTGAGTGATATTGCTGAAGGGCTGAATGGAAAAGTCTGTCTCTTTTTTTGCAGATGACCCCAAAATTTGTAACAGAGTGGACTCCCCTCAGGGAGTGGGGAACATGAGGAAAGATCTGCAAAATCTGGAAGAATGGTCTAATGCTTGTCAGTTAAGATTTAATGTGAAAAAGTGCAGTGTAATGCACTTGGGAAGCAGAAATCCAAGGGAATTGTATGCGATAGGGGGAGAGAGATTGATGTGCACGGACCAAGAGAAAGACCTTGGTGTGATTGTTTCTGATGATCTCAAGGTGGCGAAACAGTGTGACAAGGCGGTGGCAAAAGCCAGAAGGATGCTGGGTTGCATACAGAGAGGAATTACCAGCAGAAAGGAAGAGGTTCTAATGCCACTATACAAGTCGCTGGTAAGGCTTCACTTGGAATATTGTGTTCAGTTTTGGAGACCATATCTCGCAAAGAATATAAAAAGGCTGGAAGCGGTTCAGAGGAAGGCGACCAAAATGATTTCGAGCCTGCGTCAGAGGACTTATGAGAAGAGACTTGAAAACCTAAATAATGTACACTCTGGAGGAGAGGAGGGACAGGGGAGATATAATTAGGACCTTTAAATGCTTAAATAGTATTAATGGACAAACAAACCTCTTCCAAAGACAGGGAAGCTGTACAACTAGAGTGCATAACATGAAGCTGCAAGGGAGTAAACTGAAAGGCAATGCCTGGAAATAATTTTTCACTGAAAGAGTGTTGGATGCTTGGAATGCCCTCCCGATGGAAGTGGCGGGGGCAAATACAGTGACAGAATTCAAATTGGCATGGGACAGACACAGTGGATCCCTTTTATAGCAATAGGATAAAATTAAAATAAGCATAACTATTTCTTATATATGAACAAAAAGGGGTGACCTATACTGGAGTGGTGGGTTCACCCCTAAACAAAGGCATGGGGAGAGGTGACCTGCATGGAGCGGCAAGTGCACTTACTCTTGCCACCTTGCTTGGCAGACTAGATGGATCATACTGGCCTTTATCTGCCGTCATATACTGTGTTACTATATGAACCAGCTCCCTATTTATCTGTTTATTCACAACTTAAAAACCCCCCATAAAAAACAAATTAGTGAACCATAACTTCCCTTGGTTGAATTGATATTGACTTTATCCCATTAAACAATGACTTTCTGTATGTTAAGTAATTTTGTTCTGTATAATGGTTTCTACCGGTATTGACATCAGCCTCACTGGTCTGTAATTTCTCAGATTACCATTGGAACCCTTTTTAAAAATTGATGTTACATTGGCCACTCTCCAATCTTTGGGTAATATAGACAATTTTATTGATGATTTCAGACCTATTAGTAATTTGTACATTTCATTTTTGAGCTCTTTCAGCACCCAGGGATGTATATCATCCAGTCAAGGTGATTTGCTCCTATTTATTTTATCATATCACTGTATTACCTTTTCCAGGTTCGACATTTTGTTCCAATTTCTCTGATATATCACCTTTTAAATATAATTTCTAGCATGGGTAATTCTACATCTTCAATAAAGATGAAAGCAACAAATTCATTCTGTCTGTTATGGCCTTGTCCTCCTTTACTGCCCTTTTTACTACCTATCATCTAATGGTCCTACTGACACTCTCACAGGTGTTTTGCTACAAATGAACTTGCAAGAGTTTTTCATTATGAGTTTCTTTCTTTCACAACAGGCTTCTTTTCAAATTCTCTCTTTGTCTGCCTTACCGATGCCTTGCATTTAACTTGCCAGTGCCTATGCTGAAAGATGCTTTTTGACTTTAACAGCCTCTCTGACTTTACCTTTTAAACTATGCCAGCAGTCGTTTGGCCTGCCTTCTGCTTTTCTTAGTGTGGAATACATCTGGTCTGGGCTTCTAAGATAGTATTTTCAAACGATGCCCAGGCCTGATGTAAACTCTTAATCTTTGCAGTTGCTCCTTTTAGTTTATTCTTAACTATTTTCCTCATTTTATCATAGTCTCCCTTTTGACTATTAAGTGCTAATGCAGTGGATTTCTGCTGTCATAGGTATGGCTATGATCATTGTTGCCAAGTTGCCCTAACATGGTTATCTCGCGCATCAGGTACTGCATTCTTCTAAGGACTAGGTCTAAAATAGCTTCCCCTTGTATTGGTTTCTGAACCAGCTGTTCAGTGGAGCAGTCATTTATTTCATCTAGAAATTTTATTTCCCTGTTGCGCCCTCTTATGACATTGATCAGTCCATACTGAGGTAATTGAAATAGCCCATTATTACTATTATAATTTCTGTTAGTATTTCGTCATCTATCTATTTGGTCTGGCCAGACGGAAGGTAGTACACCCCTACTACTATTCCCTTACCAATGGAATTTTTATCTATAGAGATTCTACTATGTATTTTATTTCCTGCAAAACTTTAATACTGTTTGATTCAATGTCCTCTTTCACATATAGTGCAACCCCTTCACCAATTCGATCTACCCTATCATTGCAGTATAATAGGTATCAGTTTCCCATTGGTTATCTTCCTGTGAGCCGGTCTCTGAGATTCTAACTATATCTAACCTTTTCGTCAGTGCTATATATTCTAACTTGTTTGTCTTATTTTTAGACTTCTAGAATTTGCATACAAGCATTTCAAGCTTTGTTTTTTTGTTCATATTAACAATCTGGTTATCAGTTGACAGGGTTATTTGGAATCTTTCAACTCTGTCTGCTCTTTACTTAAAGGCACCTTGGGTTACTTTTACCTTTTATTGGAACCTCTTTATTGACATGCCTTAACTTCCCCATTTTGCTAGTATTCTACAAAGATGTATCATTCTGAACCATCTGCTATTGAATGAGTGTTTTGCTTACCCTCATTATCTAGTTTAAAAGCTGCTCTATTTCTTTTTAAATGATTATGCTCTTAGGTTAATGCTAGCAGCCTGGTCAAGGTGGTGCCCATCCTTTCGGAAAAGCCCCCACCCTTCCTCAGAACATTGCCCAGTTTATCATAAATTTGAAATCATCTTCCCTGTACCATTGTCTCAAACATGCGTTTAGACTCTAGAGCTCTGCCTGTCTCTTGGGTCCTGTGCATGAAAGGGGAAACATTTCTGGAGGTTCTGGTTTTCAGCTTTCTACCTAAAAGGCTAAATGTGTGTTCCAGAACCTCCTTCCCATACTTTCCTATGTCACTGGCACCAAGACAGCAGACTCTTCCCCAGCATCACCTAAAGCCTCATCTAGGTGGCATGTGAGATCTGCCACCTTCGCATCAGGAGGCAAGTTACCGGGTGATCCTCACGTCTACCAGCTATCTTACATGTCAATGATTTGAATCACCAACTATAATTGCTAATCTAATCCTTTCCTCATGGGCGCATGCCTCTGGATTCACACCCTGGATGCAAGAGGATATTGCATCACCTGGAGGACATGGCCTAACTACAGGACCTACACCAAGATGATGCCTTCCTTTCAGTTGATCTCTCTCCTTCATGATAGAAGAGAGGCTGCCCAGCTAGAGGTGGAACTTTTACTATGTCCCTGAGGGTCTCCTCTATATATTTCTCTATCTGTCTTGGCTTTTCCAAGTCTGCTACTCTAGCCTACTGAGATTAGACTCTTTCCCTGAGATCAAGGAACTTTTTGCACCTAGTGCACACATAAGACCTCTCCTCAACTGGGATATAATCATACATGTGACACTCAGTGCAAAAGAATGGATGGACTGCTGTCTGCATCTTAGTTATAATGATTTGTTTAGCTATTTAACATTGCTAGGGGAATAGGCATACATGAACCAATACAAGTATACCTAATAAATTTAAGGGACTTTGCATTTCATCTTGAGATGAACATTAAACAAGGACCTAGAATTTAATCTATTCCTATGGCCTAATAACTTGATGATAAGCACCAGTTAAATCTGAAAGTATACAATTTCTCTCCGTTTTCTTTAACTGGCTTAAGAGCAGTGGTGGGATTTGGCTGGTTCAGGTGAACCGGTTCCTGCCACGGGCCTTGTTGACTAAACCAGGCTGAAAGTGGCATCTCTAAGCCTCCAATGCCATCAAACTATTGACGAGTGGGGGATTGGGCTGCTGGGAGTTGTTGTCCTGCGGTAGCTGTGAGCGCGGCCTGAATGTGTGGTGCCAGCAATGCAAATGCATGCCTTGCTGACACCTTGCTCAGTGGCAAGATCAATCCAAACCGGTTCCTGTTAGGATTGAATCCCGCCACTGCTTGGAAACATAGAAAAATGACGACATAAAAAGACCACATGGCCTATCTAGTCTGTCCTTCCATATCAACAACTACAACAGTTCACTTTTTTCCTTTAGAGATCCTCTGTGTTTGTCCCATGCTTTTTTGAATTCAGATACTGTCCTAATCTCTGCACCTCCACTGGGAGACTATTCCATGGATCCACCACTCTATCCGTAAAGAAATATTTCCGCATATCACTCCTGAATCTATCCCCTTTCACCCTCATCCCATGTCCTCTTGTAGCAGAACTTGCTTTCAATCGAAAGAGATTCTCCTTAAGAGCCTATAAATCAAGGATTGTGCCTAGGGTGGGTGGAAGGGAAATAAAACACTAAATGAAAGTTTGTTTGATAAACTATACTTTAACTGACGTAATAAACACAAAATTTGTGTCTATTAAAATTCTATCAGCTTAACTTGAAGAATTTCTTTCTCCCCAAGATTCTGAGAATTTTCCAACAGGTAAATACTTACCAGTACATATTCCTTCCAAACAGTAGCAGCAGCTGTTGGCAGTCCTTTATGCCACCAGATACATTCTAAACAGTCCTAGTCTTATCTCGGTGAGTGTGTCATCTCTCCAGGCAGCACAGTAAAGCAATTGTTTGTTTTTTTAATCCTTTTAAATTGCTGCTCCCTCCTTCCTATTGTAACATTCCTTTTCGTTCCTCCAGTTTAGTCCCCCTACCGCTGGGTAGTGTACCTTAGCCTGCAGCATGGAGACTGGGCATGTGAGAAGTCTGATACATCTACCGGTGGCACATTCCACCAGCTTCCAGTGTGTCCAGTCTCCATGCAGCAGGAGGTTGTGAGCCTAGGGTTAGGCTCAACTAGAGGAACATATAAGGACAATTCTTTGGTAGATTTTTAGATTTGATTTGGGGGTATTTTCATTTGGGGTGCCTATCCCTTTAATTTATTTTACTGAATTGTTAAAAAGAAAAAAAAAAAAAAAAAAAGACAGGGACGGAGCCAGTCACGGCAGGGAAGGGGGCAGTGGAAGGGACTCCTGCTCCACCTTCCCTTCATCTCTGCTATTTCTCAGAAGCCCTGCAGCTCACCCTGCCTAGTGAGGTTGGTGGGGAGCTGTGTCTGTTGCTTTGCTCTGCTTCCCGATCGGGTCGACAGCATTTTTGTGAGCTGTCAGACTCCGGCTGCTATTTTCCTGCCTCGGGGGCTTGCTGGCGACTTGCGAGAGGAGCTACTGGCAGGAATCCAGGTATTTCATTCTATTTTTGCTCCAGATCGTGGGGGAACGTCGCAGAGGCTCCGCAGCGGGTTTTCTGCCGGCTGAAGCCTTCCCCCTCATGTGAAGCCGGCTGCTCGATTTTTCCAGTGCCATTTTCTTAGCGCTTCCGTTTTTTCCCCGCGTTTTTTTTCTATGCATTGTATTTTTGTGGGCAGAGGCTGTTTGAGTCAGCAGGGCAAGGGAAGTTGGCAAATTGTTTGTTCTGGGAGTCCTCCAAGCCTATTCAGTGCCTGTAGTTAGGCATTTGGGGTTTTGGAGAAAAAAAGACAGATTTTTTTCTGTTGTGGCAAGTGCTAACTGTAGCTGCGGGTTCATAGTTGGGGGTGGAGAGTCCTCGGGTATACTAACAAGTATTGTCTGCTCTAATGCCTGCGCGACCGCAGTGTCTGGTTTGTGGAACCAGCAGAGGGACTGTTTCGGTTGACGGCATGTGTCATAGCTGCGCAGCTGAGGCGGTGCAGATGGAGTACGAGTTGCAGGACCATAGTAAGGATGAACCTCTTCCCAAACCTCAGGTTACTGGGGAGGAGGAGGAGGAGATGGGGCAAGGGGCTCCCCTCTCACCACAAGCGTCTACTTCGACTTGACCAGGTATGAGCGCTCTTCTGGGGACGGCAGTCGAATCTATGGAGGAGTTTTCCCTGGATTTTGTCCCGCTGTTACATCAAGCGTTTTGCCTTCGCAAACAAGGAGCTGTGCCGGATGTCTCAAGGGTGCGTCCCGGAGTGGTAAAGAAAGTGCCACAGACAGCATTCTCACAAGTTAGGCCCATCAAATGGTCACGAATAGTGGAGGACCAGGCCCTTCCTTCGGAGGGTTTGGACGACGATATGTTGGAAGGGGAGTTGGAAGATCCAGGGGAGGATCTAGAAGAAGGTGAGATCCAAGAGCCTGAGGATCAAACCCGGATTATTCGTGTATTTAGCAAAGAGGAGCTCATGCAGCTGATATCTGAGTCGTTGCGGGCCCTTAACCTTGTGGCATCAGCGTCGGTAGAGGAAGACAGTGTGGAAGATTCACTCATTCAGGCGGTGAGGAAATCCCAGGTGGTGTTGCCCATCCATAAGATGGTTAAGCAGATGATTAAAGATGAGTGGGATATGCCTGAGGCAGTTCTCAGAGGCGGGAGGTCCATGGCTCGACTCTATCTGTTAGTTGACGAGGAACAAGAGGTGTTTCGCTCCCCTAAGATAGATGCAGCGGTTTCGGCGGTTACGAAGAAGACTACTATTCGGGTGGAAAGGCTGTCGGGTAAGGTTTGCCTCTTTGCAGATGATACCAAAATCTGCAATAGAGTAGACACCCAGGAAGGTGTAGATAACATGAGGAGGGGTCTAGCTAAGCTTGAAGAATGGTCTAGAATTTGGCAGCTGGGATTTAATGTTAAAAAATGTAAGGTCATGCATTTGGGCTGCAGCAATCCAAGGGAGCAATACAGTATAGGAGGTGAAGTACTTTTGTCCAATAAGGAAGAGCGGGTTGTGTCTGATGATCTTAAAGTAGCTAAACAGGTAGAAAAGGCGATGGCAAAAGCTAGAAGGATGCTTGGGTGCATACGGAGAGGAATGGCTAGCAGAAAAAAGGAGGTGATAATGCCTCTGTATAAGTCTTTGGTGCGACCTCATTTGGAGTATGGTGTGCAATTCTGGAGACCGCACCTTCAAAAGGATGTGAACAGGATGGAGACGGTGCAGAGGGTGGCTACTAAAATGATTAGTGGGCTTCATTATAAAGCATATGAGAATAGACTTAAGGATCTTAATATGTACACCTTAGAGGAAAGGCGGGATAGAGGTGATATGATTGAGATGTTTAAATACCTCCGTGGCATAAATGTTCAGGGAGAGATCCTCTTTCAATTGAAAGCAAGTTCTGCTACGAGGGGATATGGGATGAGGGTGAAGGGAGATAGATTCAGGAGTGATATGCGGAAATATTTCTTTACAGAAAGAGTAGTGGATCCATGGAATAGTCTCCCAGTGGAGGTGGTAGAGATGAGGACAGTAACTGAATTCAAAAAAGCATGGGACCAACACAGTATCTCTAAAGGTAAAAGGTTGACTGTTGTAGCTGTTATGGAAGGACAGACTAGATAGGCCATGTGGTCTTTTTCTGTCATCATGTTTCTATGTTTCTAAGGTAGTGCAGCCTTAAAGGATGCGCAGGACAGAAAGATAGACTCTATGGTGAAGCAGACCTTTGAGGCCAGTACTCTTGAGATACAGGTCTCCATATGTGGAGCATGGGTAGCAAGAGAGCCTGTCTTCGTTGGTCTCAGCGGTCAGCAGGTGGTAGAGATGACACAGGATCAGTTGCAGGATTTGTCCAGACTGGAGTCCGGTGCAGCCTATCTAGTGGACGTGCATTATGACGTGATCAGGACTTTGGCAAATAGTATGTCATCGTTAGTGGCGGCGCGAAGGTATATTTGGCTGCGGAATTGGGCAGCCAATGGTTCCTCCAAGTCGAGGCTTAGTAAGCTTCCTTTTTAAAGGGAAGCTACTTTTTTGTGAGGATCTCGACAAACTGGTTAAAGACTTGGGGGAGTCCAAAGACGGTTGGCTGCCGGAGGACAAGCTGAAGGCGGGGAGGCCCGGAACGATGTTACAGGGCCAGGCTTGTGATTTTCGCCATTTTAGGGCTTCTTGCTTGGGATTTATTTATTTTATTTAGACAGTTTTGTATACCACCTTATCCTTCAATCAAAGCGGTCACAACACATTTGGGGGATACATTTAACACGCGGGGATATGAGACACATACACTAATACTTAAAGTGAACATGGGCAATGGAGGGTTAAGTGGCTTGCCCAAGACCACAAGGAGCATCTGTGGGACTAGAAACCCCAGTCCTTCCGGCCCAAGGTTGCTGTCCTCTAGTGGGATTTGAACCCCCGACCTTCCGGCCTGAAGTACCTTGCCCCAACCACTAGGCTACTCCTCCTCCTCCCTGGGATCGTTTCAGAGAGGGTGGTATCCCTTTTGAGGCCAAGGTTTTAGAGGTTTCCGAGGAAAGGGGCAGAGGGTTCGCGAACCCTCCGCTGGCCAGTTTCAAGAAGTCACAATGAAATGAGAGGAGCTCAGGCGGTGCTGCATCCAGTAGGGGGTCGGCTATGGGAATTATTGCCCACCTGGGTTCAGGTAACGTCCGATCAGTGGGTCTTAGAGGTCATTCGAGAGGGTTACGCTCTCGAATTTGCTTGACTGGTTTGAGACATTTGTTCTGTCTCCTTGCAGGGGATGAAACAAGGAGTTGGCGGTTCAGGCTACTTTGTCGCGTCTCAGACAGCTGGGGGCCGGGGTGCCGGTTCCTCAGGATCAATGCGGGTCAGGTCAGTACTCTATTTATTTTGTGGTCCCGAAGGAGGACGGGGCCTTTCGTCTGATTTTGGATCTCAAGGGCGTCAACCGGTGTCTGAGGGTGCCCCATTTCCGTATGAAAACCCTAAGGTCGGTCATGGTAGCAGTTCGTCAAGGGGAGTTCTTGACGTCACTCGATCTCACAGAGACTTACTTGCACATCCCGATTTGAGCAGATAATCAAAGATTCTTACGGTTTGCAGTTCCTTGGGGTCATTTTCAGTTCCAAGCACTGCCCTTCGGGTTGGCGATGGCTCCACGAACGTTTACCAAGGTAATGGTGATGGTAGTGGCCTTTCTGCACAGGGAAGGTGTGCTCGTTCATCCTTACTTGGATGACTGATTGATTCGGGCGAAGTCCCAAGCAGAGAGCGAAAAAGCAACGGCCAGAGTAGTGCAGTTATTGCAGAGCCTTGGTTGGGTAGTCAATGCTGCCAAAAGTCAGTTGGTGCCGTCACAGATGCTAGAATATCTGGGGGTTCGGTTCGACACAAAGGTAAGAGCTGTTGTCCTTCTGGAGGCTCGGGTTCTAGGGATGCAATCCCTAGTGCTAGGCTTCTTGAAGCAGCGGGCGCCGATGGCCTGGCATTATCTTCAGGTGCTAGGTACCATGGCGGCGGCCCTCGAAGTCGTTACTTGGGCTCGGGCGCACATGAGGCCTTTGCAGAGGTGTCTACTTCGTCGGTGGTCTCATCAGGAGGATTCATTGAACAAACGCTTGCCCTGCCTGTGACAGGTTCGGGCATCTCTCAATTGGTGGCTGCAACAAGAAAAGCTAACAGCAGGAATGCCGTTGGAGCAGCCACAATGGATCCTGGTGATGACAGATGCCAGCCTAGTGGGCTGGGGGGCCCATTGCGAGGGACTCTTCGCACAAGGTTTGTGGAGCATGGAGGAAGCTCAGTGGTGCACAAAGAAGCAGGAGCTCTATTTGTTTGGGTGGAGTCTCGCCTCCGGGTACTATCAGCAGCCCATATAGCAGGAATGGACAATGTGATGGCAGATTACCTCAGTCAGGTTCGCATGGACCCGGGGGAGTGGGAGCTGAATCCAGAGGTATTCAGGCAGTTGGTGCTCAGATGGGGGGTGCCAATGATGGATCTCATGGCAACTTGTCAGACAGCAAAGGCCAGATGTTTCTTCAGCAGAAGAAGGGAAAGGATGTCCGAAGGGATTGATGCCTTGATTCAACAGTGGCCGTCGCAGGGCCTTCTGTATGTCTTTCCTCCTTGGGCGCTCATAGGCCAGGTGGTTCAGCGGATAGAGAAACATCTCGGAGCCGTGATTTTAATAGCGCCAGATTGACTGCGTCAGCCATGGCAATTGCCGATTCGGGAGGATCTGCTTCTACGGGGTCCGCTTCAGATGCCGCAAGTGGCTCAGTTCTTGCTTATGGCCTGGCCATTGAAAGGGCTAGGTTGAGGAAGAAAGGTTATTCATCAGCGGTGATTGCTACCTTGTTGTCGGCTAGAAAGCGATCGACTTCCTTGGCTTATGTTCACATTTTGGCTTGGCATCAGTTCCAGAGGTATTGAGTTTTCTTCAGGATGGCTTTGATAAGGGGTTGGCGGCCAGTTCTTTGAAAGTACAGCTGGCTGCTATAGCTTGTTATTGTGACAAGATTCAGGGTCGTGCTGTAGGAACTCACCCGAATATTTTGCGCTTTATAAGAATGGTATCACGTTTGCGGCCTCCTCGACGTGTGTTGATTCCTCCGTGGGATCTCAATTTGGTGTTGGGGGCATTGACGAGAAGGCCCTTTGAACCTCTCGGTGAAGTCTCGGTTAAGGATTTGACCTTGAAAGTGGTGTTTCTGGTGGCTATCTTTTTGGCACGGCGAGTTTCGGAGTTGTAGTCTTTGTCTTGTAGGGAGCCCTTCCTGATGTTTTTCAAGGAAAAGGTGGTGGTGTGTCCAGTGCTGTCCTTTCTGCCAAAGGTCATGTCACCATTTCATTAGAATCAGTCGGTTTCCTTACCAGTGTTGAAGCCATCAAGTCAAGGAGGAACTGACCGGGATTTACAATTGCTGGATGTGAAGAAAGTGCTCCATTAGTACTTGCAGGTTTCTGAGGTTTTTTTGTAAATCGGAGCACTTGTTTGTTCTTTTTGGAGGTCCACGTAAGAGTGAAGCGGTCTCCAAGGCGTCCATTGCCAGGTGGATTAAGGAAACGATAGCTTCAGCTTATCTTTTGCACGGTCGCCGAGTGCCTTTAGAGTTAAGAGCACATTCAACAAGGGCTCAGGCAACGTCGTGGGCGGAACATAGCAGAGTTCCGGCAGTTGAAACCTATAAGGCGGCTACGTGGTCCTCCTTGCACACCTTTTAGCAAGCATTACCGTCTTGATGTGCAGGCGGCAGGGGATGCCTGTTTCGGGTCAGCAGTTTTGCGGTCTGGTTTTTCAGGTCCCTCCCATTAGAGTATTGCTCTGTTACATCCCAGCGGTGGGGGGACCAAACTGGAGGAACGAAAAGGAAAGAGAAAGACTTACCTGCTAATTGTTGTTCCTTGAGGAACTCCAGTTCAGTCCCGATTCCCGCCCAGGGTGGTGATGCAGTAGATGATCTCATTACATAGGAAGAGGCAGACACTCAAAGAAAAGTATAACGGTAAGTGTCTATGGTCCGTCCTAGGTGGTACGTGACGGGTTGGCTGTTCTGTTAGGCTACCTTCTTTGGCCTTTTTTTTCTTAGTTTTCATACCTTTTTTATTACTGGTTTTTCTTGAGGGGGGTGGAGCAGTTATCCTCTTCTCTCGAGTTTATTAGAGGGGTGCTTAAGCCTCAAGTTTGTTTTTATAATGGTTATAACTACTTATGTGTTGCTCTTAGTTTTCTTTGTCAATAGGTCACTGGAAGCTGGTGGGAGGTGCCACTGGTAGATGTATCAGACTTCTGACATGCCCAGTCTCCATGCTGCAGGAAGAGAGAGGTACGCTACCCAGCGGTGGGGGGACTGAATTGGAGTTCCTCAAGGAACAACAATTAGCAAATATGTCTAATTTCTCTTTTTGGTCTTCAGAGGATATGTTGTTGTTAAGTGCCGTCGAGTCGGAGTCGACTCATGGCGACCCTCTGGATAGCTATCCTAAATTGTGTTCGGTCTTCAGTCAGGCGGCTCATTGTTGACAGACTGGTACCCGTAGCTGCTGTTATTGTATCGATCCATCTCATTGCTGGCCTTCCTCTTTTGCGTTGACCTTCTATCTTGCCAAGCATAATGTCTTTCTCTAATGATTTCTCTCTTCGCATGATGTGTCCAAAGTATGAAAGTTGAAGTCTTGTCATCTGAGCTTCTAAAGAAAGCTTAGGTTTGATCTCCTCTAGTACCGACTGGTTTGTTCTTCGGGCAGTCCATGGTATACACAGTATTCGCTGCCAGCACCATAATTCAAAGGCATCAATTTTCTTCCTATCTGTCTTTTTCACTGTCCAGCTTTCACATCCATATGATGTTATTGAAAATACCATGGCTTGAACAAGTCGTATCTTTTGTATGGAGAGAGACATCTCTGCTCTTGAGAATCTTATCTAGGTCTTTCATAGCCATTCTGCCAAGAGCAATGTGTCGTCTGATTTCTTGACTGCTTGTTGCTTCTTTATTGATAGTTGATCCAAGTAGGTTAAAGTTGTTCACAATTTCATTTTCTTCTCCTTCAACGATGAACCTGTTGATTATGCCAGTTGTCATGATCTTTGTCTTCTTTACATTAAGGTGCAGGCCCATTTTGAGACTATGTTCTTTGATTGTGAGAAGCAAATGTTTCAGATCATCTTCACTTTCAGCCAGTAATGTGGTATCATCAGCATAGCGTAGGTTGTTGATGAGTCTTCCACCAATCTTCACACCTCTGTTGTCTTCATACAATCCTGCTTCTCTGATGATTTGTTCTGCATATAAATTAAACAGGAAGGGGGAAAGTATGCAGCCTTGTCTTATACCTTTGCTTATTTTAAACCATTCTGTTTCTCCTTGTTCCGTTCGAACTGTTGCTTCTTGATCAATGTACAGATTGCGCAAGAGAACGATCAGGTGTTCTGGTATACCCATGCTGCTTAATGTGGTCCAGAGTTTCTCATGGTTTACACAGTCAAAAGCCTTGCTATAGTCGATAAAGCACAAATAGATATCCTTTTGGTATTCTTTAGTCTTTTCAAGGATCCATCTCACATCTGCAATGATGTCTCTCGTTCCTCGCCCTTTCCTGAACCCTGCTTGCACTTCAGGTAGTTCTTGTTCCAGGTATGGTTGTAGTCTCTTTTGAATAATCTTCAGTAAAATCTTGCTGGCATGTGGGATCAGAGCGATTGTGCGATAATTTCCACAGTCAGTTGGATCACCTTTCTTTAGTATTGGTATAAACGCAGATCTTTTTCAGTCAGTTGGCCATGATGTTGTCTTCCATATTTCTTGGCAGAGCCTTGTGAGTACGGTAACGGCTGCATCAGATTGCTGCAATACTTCTATGGGAATGCTATCAATGCCTGGTGCTTTGTTCTTTGATAAGGCTTTCAATGCTGCTTCAACTTCTTCTTTCATCACCAATGGTTCCCGATCATAAGGTACAGGTTGAAACGGCTGTTGGTCCACTTGATCTTTATCATATAAAAACTCTGTATATTCCTTCCACCTTTTCTTGATCTTCTCAGCATCATTCAACATAGAACCTTGAGCAACTTGTAACATTCCAATTCGAGGCTGGAACTTTTTCTTTAACTCTCTTGGCTTTAGGAAAGCCGATCTTGTTCTCCCTCTAATAGTTTCTGCTTCTATTTCCTTGCAAGTGTCATTGTAGTACTTTTCCTTGTCCTGTCTTGCTGCATGTTGGAAATCTCTGAGTTCTGCGATTGTCTTTCTTTCTCCTCTGGCTTTAGCTTCTCTGCGTTTCTTGGCAATTTTCAGAGTTTCTTCCGTCATCCATTTTGGCCGTTTTTGCTTTTCACCTTTTGTAGAGACTTCTCTCTTTCTTCCAACACAGCCTTCTTGATGTCATTCCATAACTCTTCTGCAGCTCTGTCATTTGTATCTAAAGCAGCAAATCGATTTTGCAGGCAGTCTTTAAATTCCAGTGGTATATTCTCAAGGTCATATTTTGCTGCATTCATGAGTGGTTTGCTCTTTTTCAACTTTAGCCTGAGTTTGCATACTAGTAGTTGATGATCTGTACCACAGTCAGCTCCAGGTTTTGTCTTTGTTGAAGTTACAGAGCTTTTCCATCGTTGACTTCCACAGATGTAGTCAATTTGATTTTTATACAATCTATTGGGTGAAGTCCATGTGTACAGTCGCTGCTTGTGTTGCTGGAAGAAGGTGTTTGAGATGAATAGATCATTGGTCTTGCAGAATTCTATCGGTCTTTCTCCAGCTTCATTTCTGTTGCCAAGTCCATATTTTCCAACTACTTTGCCGCCTTCTTTGTTGCCAACTTTTGCGTTCCAGTCACCCATGACTATCAGGATATCCTGTTTGCATGTTCTGTCAATTTCAGCTTGTACTTGTTCATAGAACTCTTCAATTTAATTCTCTTCTGCAGCTGTTGTTGGGGCATATACTTGAATTATAGTTGTGTTGATAGGCAATCCTCGTAGACGAATAGAGATTAAACGTTCACTGACTGCATTGTATTTCATTACAGTTCTTGCAAGTTTCTTCTTTATTATAAATGCAACACCATTTCTTCTTTGTCTTTCATTTCCAGCATAGTAGACCATGTGATCATCTGATGCAAAGTGCCCGATGCCAGTCCATTTCAGTTCGCTGACACCCAACAGATCAAGTTGTACACGTTCCATTTCATTCTTGACCACCTCCAACTTCCCTTGGTTCATGCTTCGTACGTTCCATGTTCCAATGCGTAAGACATCTTTACAGCTTCTGACTCTCATTTCATGCGCAGCTACATCAGCAGTCAGACTTCCCGAGGGCTTTGATCCAACCACATCATAAATGCTGGCTTTACTCTGAAAAGTCTTCAGCTCTTCCCCAGTAGCTAGTTGAGTGCCTTCTGACCTGGGAGTCTCATCTTCCAGCACCATAGCACAATTTGTTTTGTTGTAACTATCCATTGGGTTTTCATGGCAAGATACAGAAGTAGATTGCCGGGCCTTTTTTCCACGCAGTTTAAGTTTGGTGGTGTTGCCGTTGTCACAAAAATGTGATCCTCTGCCGTCAACACTGTCCCATTCTGCTGCTGCCCAGATGGGTGGTTTGTCTTGGTCTGGCACCTCAGCTGAGACCTGTCCATCTTGGGAGACCCTGCCAGTAGTTAAACTACCGATAGTTTAGCTCTCAGCATCACTGATGCACGCAAGCCCTCACAGCGCGACAAGCTGCAAACCAAGTCAGGGGAGGATGATATAACTCCTTGCTTTTGTGCCTTTGAGAGGTGAAATTGTACATTACAGCTTGTATAGCTGAAGAAGGGTGCTTGGGTCTCGAGGTCCAGGCACTGCAGCATCTGCAGGGCCAGCCAAACCATCACCTAGGGTGTCTACTTCTTTGAGGGGGGAGGTAGCAAAGGAGCAGGGCATTCAAAGCTAAAAAAAAATAGATTTCGGACAGGGGGGAGAGAGGCATAAAGCTTAAGGTTTGCCTAGGGTGCCTACACCTTGAACTAGTTCTGGACTTGGCCCTGAACATCTGTTTGGTCCTTTCAAAGGTCTTAGAAACTCCTCTAGGACCAATACAGCTACTTAAATTCTGCACTACTATATTGATGCTTTAAGATTGTCAGCAACATATCTGGTCAAATTCTCCCAGGTAGTGTAAAGATTTTCTATTTGTATTAATGGAGGGAGGAGTGGTCTAGTGGTTAGGACAAGGTACTTCAGGCCGGAGGGCCGGGGGTTCAAGTCCCACCTGGGGACAGCAATCTCAGGCCGGAGGGTCTGGGATTTCTAGTCCTATAGGCACTCCTTGTGGTCTTGGGCAAGCCACTTAACCCTCCATTGCCCATGTTCCCTGTAAGTATTAGCATATGTGTCTCATATCCCCTCGTGTTAAATGTATCCCCCAATTGACCGCTTTGACCCGGTGAAAAGCGGGATATAAATACAGCTAAATAAATAAATAAAATAAATAAACTCAGCCGAATCTATGACTACTTTGGCAATGCCAGTGAATGCATAAGTCATCTGTGCTTTTTCACTAAATACATAGATAATGTAGGGCTATTTAAATCACTAAACGGCCTGGTTAAATCACTAAACGGCCTGGTTAAAATGTATTGACTATTACCTAATATCTGCATATCCTTCCATCCCTCCCCACCTGGGCTTCCACAACAAGCGTACCACTTTGTTCAAGCAGACTCTCCACACCAAATGTCCGTTTACCATTAATTTTCTCTCCAAATCTAGACCTGCTTAATCTCTAGACTTTCATAAAAAAGTATTACATGGCTGGAAGATCTGATACAACTGCTTAAAAGGCAAAGTCAAGGAATGAAAAAACAAAACACCTATCCAACCAGGAGAATAAGTCCTTACAGTTTGACTCTGTATTAGTTTATATACAAGCTATCAAGACATGTCGCTGAGATATCAAAGTGAGAGTGGCAGCAAATAGATGCACAGAAAGGTTTGCATGTAACTCAATTGTAGCATATCAGCTTCCCTGTTTAATAGGCTTTACTGCTTTCTCCTTTGATTTATACAGAGATCTCCTTTCCTTCATCAACTAAACTGTTGTGTTTTTGTTTTAAGATTATGCTAGGACCACCCTCTTGATTTTTAAAATTTCTTTACTACCGGTCACTTGTTTAGTCGTGGTGCATTCATACGCTACATGGACATAGATTGCAAGAGTCCTGTGAAGACTATTAGACTGTAAGCTCCCATGAGCAGGGACCGTCTTTTACATGTGTCTGTGCAGCGCTACATACCCCTTGTAGCACTATAGAAATGTTCAGTAGTAGTAGTTGTAGTCTTGTGAAAAGCAGCACAGCAGCACCAAAGATGCTGAGACTCGAAGTTGGGAATGGATAAACATAAGCACTGGCAAGTTAGATGCAAGGCATTGATAGGGCAGGAAAGAGAATTTGAAAAAACACTTGCCAAGGAAACAAGAACTCATAAGAACATTTTCAAGTACATTTGTAGCAGAAAACCTGAGAGTCAGTTGAACCATTAGATAACAGAATGATAAAAGCGGCACTAAGGGAGAACAAAGCCATAACAGAAAGACTGAATGAATTCTTTGCTTCGGTTTTTACTGAAGATATAGAGTAGTTACTCACCTGTAACAGGTGTTCTCCAGGAGCAGAAGGAATCAGTCCTCACATATGGGTGACATCGACATCGATGGAGCCCTTGCGGAGCATTTCCCCAGCTTTCCATGAAAGCCTTTGGGAATGCAGGCACGCATGCGCAGTTCCCTTCCCATCCTGCTCAGTCAAATGACATAGCTAAAACAGCACACAAAAAGTAAAATGAAACTATGTACAACTGCAACTCCCAGGGGAGGAGGGAGGGTTGTGAGGGCTGATTCCTGCAGCTCCTGGAGAACACCTGGTTACAGGTGAGTAACTACTTTCTTCAGGACCAAGCAGGAAGTCGGTCCTCACATATGGGTGACTCCCTAGCTCTGGGCTACCAGGAACCCAGGCTGAACAAGAGAACTCCCTCTAGTCTCAGCATCAAAGAAAGGCTTTAGTTGTATTTTGACTCCACCCACCGTCACGCCCCTTTTTTCCCCGCTCATAGCGGTTCTACTCATGTGCGTTGCTACAGCTCCTAGAGTCCGAACTTTGGAGTTTTTTTCAAAAAAATATTCCGAGAGATTGAGGTATGGAGAGGATATGTTATTTTTAAACAGTGTGTCCACAATGTCAGTTTTACGGCAATAGTTCCATAAGTTGGGTGTTAATTAAGATCCTTAGCTAGCGTGCAGCCTCCCGATTACTCGACTTTGACTGCAGGCGAACTATGGCTAAGTACTTCGCTTTTTCACGTCATTTTGAAGAACTACGCTATAGGAAAATACTGATATTAAATTAGTTATATTATATCTTTCAAATCACCGATGTACAGTTATCCATTTTATGAAGCTTTCAATTCAGCATTAACAATTTGCTTTTATTACTGGTTGCTTAAGATTTTGAGTCTTTTTCTGATACGGCCATTCTCCTGCTTTAGCAGATACCACGATAAATTACTGTTAGAACAAACTGAAGAAACTATCCAAATATATATTATACATTGTGGATATAGAGTTATCCATATATGTAGGTTTCAACATTTCATTTTCATCACTGGTTGCACAAGATTTAGAGCTTGCCGGTATCGTTAAGACCATCCCCCTGCTCTAGTAAATATCCTGACAAATTGCCTTTAAAAACAGAAAGAAGAAATGATCTAGGGCAATATTCTTTTGTGCAATTTGCCTCCTGCTGCGTTCTTCCCCCCCTTTTTTTCTCCAGTTATCATGTCCTCAGTTTGATTATCCGATGTGTTAACGACGTTATCCGCTATATGCTTTTCTAAAGCTGATGCTACATTTGTTTATTATTTACTACATATTGTTTGCTCTTGATGTTTTTTACTCTGTTATTAGTTGTATTTTTTTATTTGTCCATAAGATTGCATTTTACCATATATATTTTAATCGATAAGTGTTCTTTATGGTTATTTATTTGTCTGCGGTTTTTTCCATTTTAGCTTGACAAGTACAGTTTCCTCTGAAGGCCACCATTGATGGGTCTTCCTGTAGAGGTACCCCTTGTTTGTCACATTTCTGGTTTGCTTTTATTAGTTTACATTGATTTTGATTGTCATTAGTTACATGTACATAGTATGTTTTTATTTTATCATTTATGATAGCGTATCCACGTTTCCCTTCCTTCTTTTTATTGGTTTTACACTATATTTATTATGGTTTTAGCTTTTTTAGTTTTTTATGGTTAATGTATAAGTATGGTTGGAGATTTTATGGATTATATTTATTGCTCTGTTCTCTTCACATTATTTTAATTATGTTTTAGTGTCAAATGTTTGTTATCTATGTCTATAGGATTCTACCTGATCAACCCCTGACGAAGGTTTGCGAAACACGGCCTGTGTCGGGTTGACAAGAGCCTTTGCAAATAAAAATTGTTTTTCCACTCTAGTCACGTTTTGGACTGTGTCTTTGGTATCAACGTGATTTTTTGCTTTTGTTGTTGGACTATTTCAGCTGGTAAGACTGGACACGGCAAGCAAGCATCGAGCCCTGGAAGCACTTTCTACCAAAACCATCGAGGTTTCGGGCCTCCCTGCCAGGGGGCACCGCGGAGTGCATCTTCTGACTTTTTAGGCGATGCATGGCCGATTCCACCACCATGGAATGGTGTGGTAGCTGCGCCTTCTGAAAGCCAGGGCTCTTCCGGAGTCGATAGATCGAATCGACCCGCTTGCTTAAAACCGGTGCCGAGGCCGGTGCCTCCCACATCCGGAAGAGGAGCCGTTCCAGCATCGGAGGAACCGGGACAGTAAAGGCCTGCTTCGGAGGAGAGTCGTACTACAGGGCCTCGAGCTCCTCGGCTCGAGGCTTCTCCTCGGGGTCCCCGCAGGGATAGCCAACGCAGTGGCCATATCCCGGACGAACTCCGAGAACCGGGTATCCTCCGGAGGGGATCTACTCCAGGGTTCAGACTGCGGTGAGTCCGATGGGACGCACCGAGTCTTGAAGGTGTCGGGGGACTCCTCGTCCTCTGTCTCCCATGCGGACTCGTCCGACGAGGAATCGGGGTCCGACCTCGCGGGGCCTGCGAGCATCCGCCCCGACGCCGAAGGCACCGGCGTTGACGCCCTCGGTCCCGAACGGGAGGTCGAGGTAGACCTCGAGCCTTCATGGCCTCGAGTATCGGCTCGGTCTCCGGGGTCGACTTGCCAAAGGATACTTTTCATATTCCCAACTTGGAGCAACATCAGGGGTTCCTCCTTTTCTGTGTCCTGGGCCACCATTTCTAATTTGAAGTTTGAAGGTGATTTAAGAAATTCTCCACGAAGAATCGAGTTATAAAGTGGACCATTTCAGATAAGTACATAATTTTTAGGCATTCTTGTATGAAGAAAAGAAGAATATCTATCTGTGACTTTAGATTCAGGAGATAGGCTTCCAAACGGAACGAGTTGACGTTTCAGAGTTTACACTGGAATACTTAAAAGATTTCAATATTATGATTGAAAACGTTTGCTGGAAATGTTAATGGCTTCCATTTTGTCATTTTTCAGTTTACTTTTTTGCCTTCTGGGTTGCAATAGTGCAGTAGTGTTTCTCTGCAGGTAAAACCTGTCAGTGTACTGTGAAGGTGATCTAGGATGTGGTCTGAACCTGAGGTCCATTGTAAAAGAGGCAGTATAACATTTGTTTTGAATTTCAGGTGTGTGGACTGGACTTGGTTATGTCTTTGACTTTTTAAATAGAGAATATGCTCTGGTGAGAGACTTGATATTGATTTTCAGGAAAGCACTCACCCTCGCCCCCCCCCCCTTATTCTTCTTCCCTTTGGTTTCTTTTCCCTCTTTTCCCGCTGCCATCTCTTCCCCTTCCTTATTCTCCCCTTCTCACTCTAACCAGAACATCCAGTAGTTCAGTTTCTGCAATCTCCTGTTTAGCTCCCTGTCACTTTGAGCTGTGTGGTGCTGCCGCTCTCATGTTTTGCTACTGTTGTCACGAGAGTGGGGTGGGTGCATGGAACCCAGAGTCTGCAGCAAAACTCTGCCACTCCTGCACTTCCTCCTGTCTCTCCAGAACTGGTAGGGGTGCGAAGCCATGACCCAGTCACTTGTGTCCTATAAGCGTGTTTAAAATCTGGTGGATTTTAATCTTCCTGGGATATCCATGTTCTGGATTTGTGAAAGGCTTTTTGTAGCAGTTATTTTCATAAACTGTGTTACAGTGCCTTGTGAAAGTATTCATCCCCTCATTTTTTGTCCTGTTTTGTCTCATTACAGTACAACCTGGAATGAAAATGGAGGTTCATTTGGATGTTAGGTAATGGACCTAACAATATAGTCCAAATTAGTGAAGTGGAATGACAATAAAATACCTTGTATATATAAAAAACAAGTAAAAACTGAAAAGTTGTGAGTGCATATGTATTCATCCCTTTTGCTATGAAACCCCTAAATAAGATCTGGTCCAATCAATTAATCTCAGAAGTCACATAATTAGTTGATTAGGGTCCACCTGTATGCAATCAATTTCACATGATCTGTCACATGATGCCTGTATAAATATACCTGTTCTGAAAGGCCCCTGACTCTGCAACACCACTAAGCAAGCAACATGAAGACCAAGGAACACTACAAACAGGTCAGAGACAGGGTTGGGTTATAAAAAAACATATCCAAAATTCTGAATATCCCATGGGGCACCATTAAATCCATTATATCAAACTGGAAAGAATATGGCACCACTACAAACCTGACAAGAGAAGGCTGCTCACCAAAACTCACAGACCGGGCAAGGAGGACATTTAATCAGAGATGCTGCAGAGACACCAAGGATAATACTGAAAGAGCTGCAAAGATCCACAGCAGAGATGGGAGTATCTGTCCATAGGATTACTTTAAGCCATACACTCCACATAGTGGCGCTTTATGGAAGAGTGGCCAGAAAAAAAGCCATTGCTTAAAGAAAGAATTAAGAAAATACATTTGGCGTTTGCACAACAGCATGTGGCAGACCCCCCAAACACATGGAAGAAGGTTCTCTGGTCAGATGAGGCGAAAATTGAATTTTTTGGCCATCATGGAAAACGCCATTTGTGGCGCAAACCCAACACTTCACATCACCCAGAGAACACCATTCCCACAGTGAAACATGGTGGTGGCAGCAGCATGCTGTGGGGATTTTTTCATCGGCAGGGACAGGAAAACTGGTCAGGATGGAAGGAATGATAGAGGGCACCAAATATAGGGGAATTCTTCAGGAAAAACGTTTTCAGTCTGCCAGAGATTTGAGACTGGAACAAAGGTTCACCTTCCAGCAGGACAATGACCCTAAACATACTGCTAAAGCTACGCTGGAGTGGTTTAAAGGGAAACATTTAAATGTTCTGGAATGGCCTAGTTAAAGCCCAGACCTCAATCCAATTGAGAATCTGTAGCATGATTTGAAGATTGCTGTACACAACGCAGCCCATCTAACTTGAAGGAGTTGGAGCCTTGAGGAATAGGTGAAACTCCCAATGGCTAGATGTGCTAAGCTAGTAGAGACATACCCCAAGAGACTTGCAGCTGTAATTGCAACAAAAGATGGCTCTACAAAGTATTGACTTGGGGGGGGGGGGGGGAGAATATCTATGCACATGCCTGATTTCTGTTTTTATTTTGTCTTAATTATTGTTTGTCACAAAAAGGATATATTGCACCTTCAAAGTGGTAGGCATGTTGTGTAAATCACCTGGTGCTAACCCCAAATCTTCATTTTAATTCCAGGTTGTAATGTGACAAAACAGGACAAACTCCGAGGGATGAATACTTTCACAAGGTAGTGTAGGTTTAATTTTTCAACACTTTTTTTTTTAAAAGGTGTAGTCTGGTTGTTGATTACTTTAGAAAGGTGCTAGGACATTATGGTGACCTTACTTACATAAATACCATTAAGCTTTTATGGTTTATATAATTAATAGCATATAATGGCTAAAATGTGTGCAACAGAGAAGACTGTACCATTGACTCTACACATCTTACTGGTTGTGAGAACAGACAAGTGATCTTAGTTTTCTTTTGGTTATGAGAGGGTTTGGTGCATACTTGCTTGGGATCATTCAGTCATTGCTTTGAAGTATTTTTCCTCTCTTCCTTGTGTTTTCCATATACATCTGTCCCATATTGTTCTTGGGGTTGGAGGTAGTGTAGAATTGTTAGGGAAGAAAATTTGGTTCGTTTTTTGTATTTTTTTTGTAGCGCACATAAAGCATTTTTTTTCCATGTGTTTTTTTTTTTTTAATGTTAGTTTCACACATTTGTTATACCTAGGACATTTTTAACACTCACCAGTTGACCTAAGGGCATGTGTTTAGTAAGCGTAGTGCCACTAGTGTGTGGTTGGGGGTGGCGCTCAATATGGGCTGCTAGTAAGTAGAGATGTGCCTGGCATGCTCCCATGTTATTAGTCTGGGTATCATGCCGCTCCTGCACTGGTTACCTTTGGTGTAAGCAGTGCAGCTGCACTTAGTGCCACTCATTGAGGTGCTGGTAAGTGCACCTGTGTGAAGTGCCACATTGACGAGGAGCGCATGCCAGTAATGCCTGGATGTGAATGCTTTGCCCAAGAACTGCCCATTCTCTGTTCCGACTCGCGCTGCTCAGATTAGTGTGGTATTTTTAGCATGTTGCGGTGCAATTAGTGTGTGTTGAACCCTGTGCTATGTGGTAGCGTGCTTTAGTAAACATGCCCTTAGTGCTGCTTTTTTTTTTTTTTTTTTTGAAATCTTTATTTAAATTTTCATTACAACAAAAAGAAAAACATTAAAAAGCAAAAGACAACAAATAAACCATAACAGCAATGTACAAAATGGCAATAGCATTGGCTCTTAAGCTAACTCCCCACCCCACCCCTCTGGAGTATCTTAGCGCAGCCTTTTGCTTTTTATTTTAACTAGCAGGCGTGATAGTTACAACCTTTCTCGTACTAAATACCAGTAACATAATAGACAGCAAGAGTACTTGTTATATTTGTGTGCCCGCTGCCTCCACAAAATCCTTTAAGGCTTTCCACTTAAACCTATGGGAAAGTGTCGGCAATATACCTTTCCTAGGCAACTGTTCATAGCTGCTGTACAAACATACTTTATTCCACCAAGCTAGCCAGTTGAGCTCGTGAGTGCATTTCCAGTGTAGAGCTATTTCATATATGGCTATACCCAAAAAAAAATCAAACAGGAAAGAATTCTCCCTACGCAATGAGGGGATAGTCACTACTGAGCGGAAACCTACAATCTCCCAAGTAAGGGCCTCCCTAAATCCCAAAACTGTTTGCATCTGATCCCAAACCCGACCCCAGAAAATCTGCACACACGGGCACTCAAAAACTATATGGGCAAAGGTGCCTACACTTCCTAGACACGACCAACACTGATTGCTGGCCTTCTTGTCCAATTTAGCCACTCGGACTGGAGTGTAAAAAGCTCTGTGAGTGAAAAAGAAAAGTGTCTGTGTTATGGAGGCCGACTTCGATATCCTCACTTGATTTACCCATAATTTCCTCCAGGGTAAGGGTGGAACCAGTGTCATGCTCCCAAATCCTTTGCAAGCCTGTTGCCTGAGGGAAGGAACTTTGACGCATTTTTTTATAGTAAAAGGAAACCACCCCAGACGACAATGTGGCCTTACGTATCGTATTCTTTAACCCTACCTCTTCCGTTAGACATTTAATGTCTACCTTGGATTTCTCATTTCAATGTTTAAGTTGCAACCATTGAAAGTAAGATGATACTGGGAGGTTAAATTCTCTCTGCAGTCCCTCAAATGTCTTCCATTTACCCTTCTGAAGTAGTTGACCCACAGTCCAGATTCCTTTGGAAAGCCACTGCCGCCAGGCAAATGTTTTCTGTTGTATCTTAAAAAGAGGGTTGTGCTATAAAGGGAGCTGACTAGAGAACTGCTCATCACTAGCTTCAGCCAGCATTAAGAAAGCTTTTAATGTATCAGTTAACATCAGGGGGTAACCCCGGCTCTGTGGCATTAACATGCCCGGGAGGAACAGTTGGGACTGGCGCCATCAATCCCGCCTCTATAACAATCCAAGTCGGACTTTGCTCCGACCGCGGCTCTAGCCATCTGGAGCCCTGCTTTAACAAAAACGCTCTATGATATGACAGAAAATCTGGGAAGTTTACTCCACCCTCATCCTTACTTAACTGAAGCTTCTTTAGAGCTATTCTGGGTACTTTGCTATTCCATAGAAAGTGAGTTAGCGCCCTCTCTATTTGCTGATATGTACATGTCGGCATGAAGCATGGTACCATTTCCAATATGTAATTGGTCATTTTGATTGATTGTCTCTAGTCTGCCCCACCAAGACAGAACCAGGGAGGACTATTTAGTGATCATAGCCCGGACTTTGGACAGCAGTGAAGAAGCATTGAACCTGATTTTCTTCCAATGGGTAGCAGTAGTGTACCCCTAAGTATTTGACCATGTTAGATTCCCACATAAATGGGAATGCCTGCATATCATCTTTGTGCACAAGCGAATTGAGTGGGAAAGCTACAGATTTAGACCAATTTATTTTGTAGCCGGACAAATGTGAGTACTGATCTATGAGCTCCAGCACACATGGGACAGACTCTAGGGAAGTAAACAAGAGGTCATCGGCATATGCCGAGAGTTTAATTTCCGTATTAGCAATCTTTGTCCCTTGAATCCGCGGACATTGTCTTAGAATAAGAGCTAAAGGCTCGAGTGCAAGGTTAAATAGTACTGGGGAAAGGGGGCAGCCCTGTCGTGTGCCCCGACAGTTTAATGTCCTGGGACTGTGTACCATTCACACAAACGTTAGCTATAGGCTTAACATACATTATTTTAAGCAACTGAAGGAACCCCTTCCCTATACCAAACTACCTGAGAACGGGAAACAGGAATGACCACTCCAAACGGTCAAACGCTTTCTCAGCGTCTAGGGATAACACTACCAGGGGTCTGCCTGCATTCTCTTCATACGTTAAGATATGACACAGAAGCCTAGCGTTGTCAGCGGTCGACCATCCTTCTACAAAGCCACACTGATCCGGGTGAATCAGAAGGGGTACCACCTTCGATAAGCGATGTGTCAAGACCGTTGCAAAGATTTTATAGTCCGCATTTAGTAAAGATATCGGACGGTAGTTACCCACCATCAGAGGGTCCCTCCCAGCCTTTTCTAAGACTATTAAGTTCGCCGTGGCAAAGGAACCCACCTGAGGAGATGCCTCAACCAGTGAATGAAAGTACTGCTACAGGGCAGAGACTAATTCTTTGGAAAAGACCTTAAAGAACTCTGTAGGAAGCCCGTCCGGGCCAGCTGCCTTGCTTGCAGCCAATGCATCAATGGCTCGAGAGATTTCAGTTGCAGAAATCGGGCTATCTAACTCTTCACTTTTTTCCTTATCCAAAATTGGTCTGCTTATTCCAGCTAATAATTTTTCAAATGTGACTTGCGAGAACTCTATTTCAGATGCATAGAGTTGGGCATAAAAGGTTCTAAAAGCTTCAGCTATTTCTAGATCCTTCACTAACATGGCTTGTCCAAGGGGGTCTCTCAATGCTGCTGTGCGACCAGCATCTTTGCGTCTGCGGAGTGTGCTAGCTAACAAACGCCCCACCTTGTTCCCTTCCCAATAATAATCATCCTTTTGGGCTTTGATGCTTTGCAAGGCTTCGTTCGAGAGCAGCGTGTTATATTTGAACCTCAAACGCTGCAAGCGTAAGAGGATACTTGGCTCGGAACGTTTAGATAAGACATGCTCCCCATCCTTAATCAGAGATTCCAACTCGGCCAATTGTTCTTTTCCTTGTCTGGTCCTCAAAATGCCAAAACTCATGATAGTGGCACGAATGGAAGCTTTAAAACCTTCCCACTAGGCCCAGGCAGTAGTGTCTTGAAGGGAGTTAAATTGAAAGTACTCAGCAATTGCAGCTTTAAGTCTCTGGCAGAAATCCACATCGCACAAAAGGGACCTGTCAAGAGATCACCTTGGGGAGTGCGAGTGTGCCCTCCCATCATGCAACACAACAAACAGCCATATGATCAGAGACATGGGCAGCATGAATACATGATGATATTGTATTAGGAATCAGTGTCTTAGAGATTAATAGGAAATCTGTTCGTGAGAGGGTCTTATGAGGAGACGAAAAGAAAGTAAAGTCTTGCTCACCAGGGTGCTGCAACCTCCAAATGTCCACCAAACCCGCTACCCTGATTACAGACTAGAAGACTATCTGCGCCTTAGGGGGCCGAGAGGTCTTAGGAGGATTCTTGTCAACTATAAAATCCAACACGAAATTGAAATCCCCTCCTAAAATTATCGACCATCCTATAGCAGCATATACCTCCATAGCAAGAGACCCAAAGAATTCTGGGCAGTCTAAGTTGGGGGCATAGACGTTAATAAGAGCCAGCTCTAAGGTCCCGACTTTGATTATAGCCTTGTCCCACCTCCCCTCTGTATCTGAGCAAACTTGTAGGCTGCTTGAAACAAGGGAACTTTTAACTAGGATGGCCACCTCACAATGCTTATTGATCACAGCAGAGTACGCCACCAGGGTGAAAGGCTTTATACTTAACTTCAGAGACTCCTTAGTATTTAAATGAGTCTCTTGCGAAAACAGAATATCTGCTTTTTCCTGCAATCTATATGTAATGATCTTTTTCCTTTTTATGGGGTTATTTATACCTTTTCACGTTTAGCGAAAGAATTCTAAAGGAAGCCAACTTAGCCATATTTGGGTCTGAGAGATATCTGAGTTAGATGTCCTGCCCCTTTAGGGCTCCAACAGACTCGCAGGCAAGTTGCCCAAAGCTTTTCTTGCGCTGTTATACTCCTATCCCCCAAAGAAGAACACCATACTGTCACACCTAAGTATCTTACATTTCTTTTGCCTACGGCCAGCTGCCCCATATCCCCCAACATATAAACCAGAATTGTTCCAACAGGCCTCAGAGGAGTACGTCTACCTATATAACCAATTGGCGAACCTGAGAAGGGCAAGGCAGGCACAGGGGGACCACATTATTAAAACAACCAATCCCTCTGCCCAAGCCTTAGTATCCAGCTCCCATTACTTATAACCGTTGTTACAACATATTACATGCAGCCAAACATAGAACGCACACTCCACAGCTAGCACAACAGCCTTAACTACGTTCTCAGTTGTTTCCTCACGCAGATTTCAACCACCCGACCAGGGTGTCTCTTCCTTGCCAAAAACCTTGATGGACTACATCCCTCTGTAGGCCTCAGCGCATCTGAGAAAGTTCCTTGTTCTCCAAATATAGGTGCAGTGCCTCTGGGTCGTCAAAGGTTTTGGTCTGGTTATGGAGAGTCACGCGCATTCGGGCGGGGTATAGAAGCCCATACTGTGCCTGCAGCTGCTGCAGTCGAGGCCTTAGTGCCAAAAAGCGTTTCCTCCGGTCTACTGTACTTTTAGGAAAATCAGGAAAGAAGAGCAGTCTGACCCTCGAACTCCAAAGAAGAACGCATTCAGGCCGCCTCCGTTATCTGGGCCACTTGTTGGTATCGAAGGACCCTTAGAATAATCGGCCTTGGCCTTTTATTGTTGAGCTGGGTTTGCGAGGGGACCCGATGGGCCCGGTCGATTTCAAAGGGCATTTCAAAGGTAAGATTGAGCGCCGTTGGGATCATCTTATGTAGGAAAGCAGCAACATCCTTCCCCTCAGCGCCCTCCAGGACTCCTACAATCCTTATATTATTCCTACGGGCCCGATTGTTACTGTCCTCAAGGTCCTTTTGCAGCATCCGGATTTCCTTGACATGCTTATCCACCGTACGCAACTGTTCCTCGTGAGCTGCCGCCAGTTGCTCAATCTTATCCTTCTGTAGGGAGATTCCTTCCATACTGCTCCTCAGCACGCTTATTTTTTCTGACGGTTCCCAGAGATTCACCATTAGCCTTGACCATCTCCCTGATGCCTCGTACCTCCGCGAGGAGTTCTAGGAGAGCGTCAGGGCCTTCGTGTGTGGCTGCCATCTTTTGAGGCAATAGGGGGTCCGACTTTGAGTTTAAGCCCCGACATCTCCTGCACTTTCTGCCGCAAAACCAACGAGCTCATATCAGGATGGGCAGCAGTAAACCAGGATTGACAGCAAATCCCCCCGGAGCTCTGCTCTACACGTCTGTCCTGCTCGACATCAGGCTCCGCCCTGCCCTTAGTGCTTCTTAATTTGTCAGTTAGTACATATTACAGCAGTTTAGCATGTACTCAATTTTTAAAGTTAAACCCTTACTAGATGTTTATGGATATTACCAGAGAATCCCAATCCTGAGGAGTTTTTTTACTTAGTGCTAGGACTAGTTTTGCCCTTCTGCTGCAATACTTCTGTGATTTATTAGTATCTCTGCCAATGTTATCAGCCTTATTCCGTCATCTTGAATTTGATTCACTCCTGTTTTCCAAACTCCTGCCCTCCCATCCATCCACCACCTTCACCAGTTTCTGAGCATTTGAAGTGAAGAACTGGAGAAGATGGTCTTGATGACATACAGTTAGCTTGACAGCTCTTGTACACGAATATTCCTGCGCTTTGGACTTTATGTGACACTGGAGAATCTGGGCTGGACCAAGCTTGACCAGTGTTTGCTTGGGAGATGGCCAGGAATTTCTGGGTTGGAAGTAGTGTAAGGGGAACTGTCCATCTGAACAGCACAGCAGAGCATTGCCTTACAGATAAAACATTCAGCCCCAGGTACTGTCTCACCAGATATTCCAGGGCATGTCTCAGAAGAATAGAGATGTTAATAGTGGGCAAGTCTCTTGGTTACTTTTTCAGAACAGCCGTCAGATATGTTGAAATAATCTCTGTAAAATGGAGCCTATTCAGACATTATAAAATTCTTAAGTGATGATATTTTTGCTCTGTAGTTTCTTCTTTTGTGTTTGGGCTTACAGATCAATTGAAAATGATCTCTGATATGTCAACCTGTTCTTCCTCCACCACGCCCACCATTAGAACTCTTCCCTTCCATATGGCCCTGTCATTGGTGTAGACATCATGGGCCACAGCTGAGTTCACATTTGCTCCTAGTCTAGCCAGTGGGTGGAATCTCTGCTCCCCTTCCCTCCCCCCCCCCCCCCCCCTAGGGCTGGGAGTGCTAGCTTCGCAGCATTTCTAGTCAGCCTTCAAAGTGGAAACTGGGCAATGTTCCCTCTAATTTTCTGTAGGCTGTGTGCGCATAAAATATCAGCTGTGTGCAGCTTTTGAAGGAAGGTTAAATTTTTGTGCGCCTCATAACGACACTGAGTTATATACTTTAAAATTTGACTACACATCAGAATACAGTATTTACAACACATTGATTTTAATCAAATGAAATGAAAATAGACGATTACTAAATGAAGTGGGAAATTTCTAGTAATTACAATCATAACTTTTAAATTTTAAGACGTCTGTGTTGTTTTCTAACAGAATCAGAGCTGTAATTTTTGTGCGCTGTGTTGTAAAGTATGTGCGCGCGCACACGCGCACAGCTTAGAGGGAACAGTGAAACTGGGTAAGGAATTCAAACCCCAGCTCTCACATAGAAGGGCAGTCACTTTGTCAGTAGACTTCCTCTTCTTTTCTAGTTTGTGATCTAGCACATTGGAGAAAATGGATCCTTCAGAAGAGGGGAGGGTATGTAAAGAAAATGGCAGCCTCCCTAGAAAGCAGACGAGGCAGCAAGCTACAAATGTCTCCTACTGACTTATAAGAGTCTTCATTCTGCAGCGCCTCGCTACCTCTCCCCTCTTATCACTCCTTGCACCCCTCCTCGGGAACTCTGCTCCTCTGGCAGTTCCCTTTTATCTATGCCCGTCTGCAACTGCCAACTCTAGGCTTGTTCCTTAATTCAGTCTTGCTGCTCCATATGTCTGGAAAAAACTACCAGTTACTATCATATCCAGGCTAAAAGCCCACCTCATTGAGACTGCGTTAGGATCCTGATCCCTTTATTCTCCTGCTTATCGCCTATCTGTATCCTGCCATTCCCCTTGAATTACCCTAGTCCCCAGATGTATGGTCTGTCTTGATTAGATAGTAAGCTCTGTAGAGCAGGGACTGTCTTAGTTGTACATGTACAGTACTGTGTACACCTTGTAGTGCAATCAGATTATTTGTAAAACCGAAAAAGAAAAAGAGCTATCTTTATCTTTATTTAATTTCTTGATAAACTGCCCAGGCTGAAAGGCTGAATGGAGGATTAAGTGACTTGCCCAAGGCCACAAGGAGCACCTATAGGACTGGAGACCCCAGTTCCTCTGGTCTGAGTGCTGCCCTGAGCCTGAGATAATTTGTTCAACCTCTTGGCCACTCTTCCCTCCCTCTGTCCAGCTAGCTCCTATGTTGAAGTCTAGCCTGCAGGCAGGGGACAAAATAGTTTTTGACATTGTATTAATATTTGTGTTGGGGGGGGGGAAGTGAAGGAACTTGAAAGGGCTGGTTGCCTATGTTCTGACACAGGCTCCGCATAGCTGTGGTTATTCTGCCTGTACTGCAGCAGGACAGATGGCAAAGGATGTCCCCACTCCTGGCTGCACCTGGATAGATGCCTTGTTTACTCATACCCTCGCTGAATATTTTCTCTGGCTGCATGAAAAAATAAGGTGCGACTTTTTCCTTTATTCACGCCCACATTCTGCAGGCTGTGATGCACCCAGTGCTGGCTCACCGCCCAACCATGTCTTCATTCCTTCCTTGCTTAAAAGCAAGACATACTGAGGAGACAGGTGGGTTCTAAGTCAGAGACTCCGGCGGCGTTGTTCATCTCCTTTTCTGACCACTGTTGTCAGCCTGTGTTTCTCTCTCTCCTGTTTTTCCTGGCCGGTCCTCCGGATTACCGTAAGTGTGATTTGTCACTTATTCCAGAAGTGGTGCAATGTTATCTGAGATGTTTTATCACTGCTTTTACAGAAGTATAATGCTTTTTTTTTTTTAAAGACTTCGTTTAAGGTATAATAAAGAGGAGCTAGATCCCTCAGATTGCCTGCTTCTCTGGATAAAAGCTACTCTAAAATCCTGAGCGCCAGAAGTGGGTCAGCATGTGTGTGCTTGAAAGCATTTTCCACCTGCTGTATATGAGAACACAGGTTTCTAAGTGTTAATTGATTGTTCTCTGTGATTTAGAGTTTTCAGAGCTCTTGTCTGGTATAGCGTGAAGTGGTTAGGTCAAATCTTGGACTAAAAAAATTCTAGAAACAGGGAGGAAATGGAAATGTTAAACAGATTACATGGCAGGGGAATATGAGTGTTTCCCATGAATTTTTTTTTTTAAATGTTCCTCATTCCTCAGAAGACAACTTGAATGTGACTGCAGTGAGACCCCTTCTGGTGATAAGTGGTACTAAAGTATTCATCCTCAAACTAAATTGCTTTCCCAGTTGTCTGTCCAGACGTTACTGGAGAAGTACAGAACTAGAGAGGGGCAAAGTTGTTTGTTTTAATATAAAAAAGTTCCTTATAATGTGCTGAGTGTAAGTTTAGATTATTTATTGTTTCCTCTGAACTTGTCTTCCTTTCCACCTATTCTGTCCTGCTGCTTTTTACAATGGAGTTCATTTCCTTTTTCTGTATTTTTTTTAAATGTAAATAAACCACTTTGCTTCTAACCCGGTATAAGGTGGTATATCACATTTTTGAACATAAACACTAGGGTGGTCTTGTGGTTGAGCTGCAGTGCAGGTTTCTTTCCGGTAGGCTAGTCATGGAGACACTGTGCATTCGACCATGGTGGAGTGGTGGGGGGGTGAGCGGAGCAGGGAAAGCTGCTGTTGATACAGATGTGATCCCTACTGAGAGAAGAGCCTTGCTTTTCTAATCTGCAACCAAAAAGAGTTACCAAGTTCCACACCGACAGCCATCTTAGGAAATAGATATAAAGCCCAAGAAAATTGGGAGTGAAAAGGGGGGAAGGGGGGGGGGAGATATTTTGCTCTATTTTGATTTTAGGGGATTTCCACACCCAGTTTGTCTTGACTATAATTCTGTGCTGGTGGAGCGTGTACATCCTTTTTTTTTAAGATTTAATTTAATTTTTTATTTTATTAAAGGATATAACAGAAATGATTATGAAGGGGTGTGTGTGGGGTTTTTTAGACCTTACCAGGCAATGAGTGTTTTTGTTTGTAACTTTGTGTCATTTCTGTTTGCGGCCACCAGATTGTTATACGAGGGTTGCTCAAAGTAATGCCCCCACATGTTTTTTCTCAGTCCAGAATGAAGATAGAGGTGTGAAATTGGAACTTCAAAGGACACATGTGTAATTTTACAGTCGTCCGACAAATAGCGAGGCGGTAGTGATCCTTCAAATGGCATCTGTGAGTGACACACGGTATGAACAACAAGCTGTAATTGAATTGTTGGTGGAGGAGAAAAAGTGTGAGAAACATTCACAAATGGTTGTGTGCTGTGTATGGAAGTTCTGCAGTAGATAGGAGCACTGTTGGACGATGGGTGAAGAGAGTAAAGGCTTCAGAAAGTGGTAAAACGGAACTGGAAGATCGGCTGCAGTCTGGGCGTTTTGCCTCAGCCACCAGTCCAGACAAGTTGCAGCACGCTGATGACATTATTCATGCGGATCGGCGCATCATGAGTCGGGAATTGTCCGTACAGCTTTCCGTCAGTAGAGGTAGTGCAATGGCAATTATTGACTCTTTGGGATATTCAAAGGTGGCAGCTTACAGTATTTTAATGCCCGCTGGCAGCTATCGCAGGGCGCTGCAACTTGTCTGGACTGGTGGCTGAGGTAGGACATCCAGACCGCGGCCAATCTTCCAGTTCCATTTTACCACTTCCTGAAGCCTTTACTCTCTTAACCCATCATCCAACGGTGCTCCTATCTACCGCAGAACTTCCATACACAGCACACAACCATTTGTGAATGTTTCTCTCACTTTTTCTCCTCCACCAAGAATTCAATTACAGCTTGTTGTTTGTACCGTGTATCACTCAGACACCATTTGAAGGATCACTACCACCTCGCTATTTGTCAGACTGTAAAATTACACACGTGTCCTTTGAAGTTCCACGTTACTACCCTTTCAATTTCACACCTCTATCTTCATTCTGGACTGAGAAAAAACTTGTGGGGCATTACTTTCTGAGCAACCCTCGTAGATCAATTTAAAAAAGAAAAGCCAACAACCATTTATAAAAGTCTGTTGACTCTGGCCAAAATTTCAAACTATCCCTTGCTGCTGAGAACTGTTGGTGGCCATTTCTGCTGTAGAATCTGATTTGTTTCAAAGTCAGAAACACAGGATTTGTTTTTATTCATTTTTATCAGGTTTTTAGTTTGAGTTGTAAATATCTAAATTTTTGTATGATTTTCGCAGTGTGTTAAATTAGTCATAAAAAAAGAAGCTATCTGCTATTAATCTGTTGATTTTTGTTTTACATTTTTCACAGCATCCAAGCTGTCTGGCTGCTTTGTCTTTCCTTAGAATTCAGCTTGAGGCTGAAAGATTATTTTAAAGCAGTTTGTAATCAAATTTATGTTGCTTATTGTTCCTACAGTTTAGTCCTCCACCTCTGGGTTGTGTACCTCCTCCTGCAGCTTGGAGACTTGGCATGTCAAAATTGTGACTTCACTGGATATAGCCTGCTGGTCTCTCCCATCAGCCCCCCCAGTGTGTCCGGTCTCCACTCAGCAGAAGAACGTAGTGAGCCTAGGTGCTGGGCTCATTTGAGGAACAAATAAGGAGCAGTTAGTCAGGATAACTTTTAGTTTCAATTGGCTTTATTTGGTTTAATCAGTTTTGCTCAGTATATATATTACTTTCATTTCTTAAAAAAAACAAAAAAAACTTCAGTCAGTTTATTTTAGTTTCCCTAGGTTAATTTAATGGGGATTGGTTATTGAGGCCTGTTTGTTTAAATTTACACAGCTCCCGCCTAGCTCCTCTGCCTATCAATTTTTCTTTGGTCAGGCATTCGCCGGCTCGGGTCTCTCTCCCTTGCCCATACGGGAGAGAGCCCCTTGTCCCGTACCTGCACGCTGGCTGGCTGAGCGGCGGCGGCAGCCTTCATTCAGGTGGGATACTTCTGTCTCTCTTCGGGGGCCGGCAGAGCAGCTCTCGCCGCGGTGGCTGCTCGAGGCGGTGACGAGCAGCTGCGCAGCTGGAGGGCTTGCTATCTTCACGGTGCTGGGAGCGGAGGCACATAGCCTCGGGGCAGGTAAGGCCTTCAGGCGCAGACGGAGCCGTTGCAGCTGCTTCTGGCGGCAGTGTATTTTGGTGCCAAGCTAGGCTTGAGGGATTCGGCGCCATTTTCTGTGCTCATTGCTGCCTCGTGGCTGGCACGGCAGCGGCCCGTGCTTCACAGCAGTCTCCATTTTCTACAGCTCAGTGATTTTCTTTGATTCTTCATGACTTTTTGTTTTTATTTGTTTTAGTAGCGGGAAATTCTGGAACTACCTTAGGAGTTTATTAACTGTTTTTGTTTAAAAAAAAAAAAAAAAGAGTGGTCAAAAGGGAAGGGAGAATAGCAGAAGGAGTAAGACTGTTTAATTTCCATCTGTGTATTTCTTTCTTGGGAGTTTTAGTTCATGGCATCGTGTCCACAGTGTGTGGTCTGCGGGTCACGCAGGGGCACGGTCACTGACACTGGCTTCTGTCGGGGCTGCGCCTCCGTCTTTACATCTGTAGAATGGCAGACCGAATGGCAATGCCTGGAACTGATAATGTCCCCAAGGCAGAGCGAACTGCAAAAACATTTGATGAATCATTCTTATTGGAATGTGTAGATACGCCTCCGTGAGATCGAGTGAAGTCAAGTACTCTCCTTGATGCACCGCCACCAAGACCGACCGCAACCCCCCACTGCTATCCAGTATCCCCCTCTCTCTCTTTACCTTTTCCCCCATCCTTTCTCCCTTCCTCTCCACTCCTGTGGTTCAACGTTTCCGTCTCATCTCCCTTCTCTCTCCTGTCATCAAGCAGCTTCTATACTCCCTCTCCTATCCTCCCCCCCCGGGTTGTTCCACATCTCCCTCTTTCTTTCCCTCCCCTGCTGCTGGCCAGTTATGCATAGAAGGTCTGTCTGACACATTTTTGCCCCTTGTGATTCAACTACCTGTTTGCAAAGGGATGTGGCTGTGTAGAACCTTCAGCTTGTGAATGGCTTTAATGGTACCAGCATGCATATTTCTACAGTATCCTGCCTGAACATCTACCCACTGCCACTGCTGTACCACTGTGCCATGCAACCTTCCTGGAGCTGCCACCCCTTGTGAGTAGATGGTTTGTTCAGCTGATTGTGCTGATCCTGGGAAAGAGGGAGAGTTCTAGAAGAGTTTGAAGACCTGGTGTTCCACAGAAGCATTTAGAATTTGAAGTGCTGTGTAGGGGTCAGAGTTTAGATGAATTGTTAACTGCTGTTTGTGGTGCTTCAATGCTTATGGATGGGTATGATGTATCTGGGTTTCATTGTTTTCATGCTCTTTTGTGAAATGTTTAGTTCTGAATATCTGTTGTAAACCACTGATAAGAGGTTTGGATGAGCAGCATTTAAAACTTTTTTTCACAATTTTATTTTTTTTTTTGCTTTGGGAACCCTGTTTATTAGGGTAGGATAGTATTTTTCATCGCTTTGGTTACAGCTATTGATTTGTCTTAGGGGCTTGTTTACAAAGCCACGGTAGCGGTTTCCGATCGTTATTGGAGCCGCAGCCCCATTGAAATCAATGGGGCCGCGGCTCTGATAACGATTGGAAACTGCTAGCGCGGTTTTATAAACAAGCCCCTTAGTTTCAGTGGTTTGGAGGAGTAGCCTAGTGGTTAGAACAGAGACCAGGGTTCAATTCCTACTAGCACTCCTTGTGGCCTTGGGCAAGTCACTTAACCCTCCACGGCCTTGGAAGAAAGGCCTGACAATCTACTTCCGGTTACATTGTCAAGAAAACCCAGGAGCTAGCACTGGCTTGAAGGCACACATTGCAGTTTTACATGGTTTGGACCATTAGAATTTCCAGTCATTTTTTTAAGGCAATATACTGCACATTAAACTGAAATTGCTGGTATAGGGTAGAAAATGCAAGGTTGCTAGTGCTGTATATAGATTCTATTCTGTGTTCATTTTTTATTTGTGAGTTTTGATGCGTTTTTATTGGGCTAACCTAAGAATTATTACTGCTTTTGCACTCAAGTTTGTGTTTAAACCTGGGCCCAGTGTTTCTCTTACAAACAACTAAAAGTCAGCTGAAGAAAATTGAGCTCCCTAGACTTTGATTTTTTTTTTCCAGCTTCACAAGTTGTGCAATTATGTAATAGATGATACAGCGGAGAGAAGCTCCATTAGGCAAAGGGCCTTTGTGACCAGGTCAAGAGCACATCAAAACCAAAGGAATATTGAACCCAAGCCTGACAAATAGAAGTAATGTTACACGTATCATGGTAAAGGATAGATTTGAAGCTAGTGGTCAATATACAGTGCAGTTCAACTTCGATCGTGGATTTAAAGAGCACTGATTTCAAGTTGATGAGGAAGTCCAGTCAGATAAAGGGGGTCTAAAGGACAACAATAACATGTAACTTGAAAAGAACAGAAGGCGATCAATATAGTGCTCTAAGGAAGGAGGAAGTAGAAATGGATCATAAAGGCCAGAGATCAAGAAATAGAAAAAAACCCCACCCTACTGCGTAAGGAAGACTGGTAAAGCCATCATATAAAACAAATGGAAGCCAGGAAGGTAGTTAAAGGAAAGAAGTGAAAATTTTCAGTCAGTGAAAGGAAAAGGTAAAGCTTTTGTTAGAAACATAAGGAAAGACAAATAAATCAAAGGGGGTTAATAAAGATAAAAGGGGAAAGTAGCATTAAAAGCAGAAGGGGATGAACCTAAAGCAGAAATAGTAAAGAAATAGATATGCATAAGGCAGGAAATGAGGCATTAAGGATCCAGGTCCACAGGGGGAAATGTGTAAAGGTGGTTAGGTGCTATGGCTTTATCTGCTCTCACTTCTCTAATAAGGTATATCCCTAAATGCCAAGAGTAAAAGTTGGACGAGTACACCCCTCACAGCTCTGTTCCACTTATCTCTAGAAAGAAGACATTTCTGGATCATGGTAGGAAAATGTTAGTCCCGTGCCACAAAAATGATGACTAAAGCAATGATGTGAATTCCACCCACAGTGTGGGCGGAGGGTTGGTGGCTCACTACCCTGGAACAACTGATTGGAGTTGGTGTTTTGCTTTGTCACTACCTAAAGCAGTGGAGGAGTAGCCTAATGGTAAGAGCACTGGCTTAGGATCCAAGAGACCAGGGTTTGATTCCCACTAGCACTCCTTGTGGCCTTGGGTAAGTCTCTCCATTGCCTCAGAAAAATCCAGGTTACCAATATCCCTATTTAATGTACATTATCATGTTTAAGTTATAATGTCAACTAATTTGACTGAAATGATAAAGCGGTATAAAAAAACTATTACTTTTTTTTTTTTTAATGTAAGCGAGAGCCCAGGCATGGCAAACATGGGCCCTGTGGTGGTTTGCTCATTCTTATTGCATTGGCTCCTTGTTACTAAGGAAATTCATGTAAAGGCTGGGGCCACTATGGGGCCTGACAGCATATATGAACTCTCTAGAACCCAGGCTGATTTTTTTTCCCCTTCTTTTGGCGCTGCCGCCGCACTGTGACCTGACTTAACTGCTACCAAAAAGGTGGACTGAGATGGGGAGAGGACCTGGGGGGGGGAAGGTACAAAGGAGAGGAGCCAGAAAAGAGCCATGGAAAAAAAGGTGCGAGTGTGAGAAAGTAGGAGCTGTGGTGTAGAGTAAAAGGAAGGGAAAGTGGGAATGAACCTTGGGTAGGGGAGAGTAGAAGGGATAGAGGACGAGAGCTATGATGGAGGTGAGGGGGAATAAGAGGGGCGAGGAGACAGGAGGGGAAGCATAAAAAGACAAAGGACCTGGGAAGGAGGCAGGGGAGTGGTAGGAGCAGGGCTGTCACTAAATATTGGCACATGACTGTAGCTCTCCTCGTGCCAACCCACTGGCCTTTGTGCGTTTAATGGGGCCAAATGGGATTCTGCTGGCCTTAAAGGTGTGGGAATGCTCAGGTTTTATTGAAACAACATTGAGGGAAGAGCTGAATCTTTGAGGGGCCCCCCTTTCACTCACAACTTAGAACAGGGACTTCCCCTTCCCCTTTCTTTCCTTGCAAATGAGCTCCTTGGAGGAAGGGAGCTCCAGGCAGGGCTGGCCCGTCCGCTAGGCGGCCACCTAGAGGGGCACAGCTTTGTGCCGCCACTTTGTTGCCTGCAGTAGGCTATGTGCTTCAGCACACATGGCTGCCGCTTCTGATTCCCCTCCGACGCAAATTGCTGGTGGAGGTGGGGGGGGGGGGGGGTGTCAGAAGCAGCAGGCTGCTGCTTTTAAAATATTACCGCCACTGCTTGCCTCTCAACCCTCCCTCCCCTCCAAGATGAAATCCGTGGCAGCAGGGGGGAGTGGCTCAGCGGGGGCAGCGCGGCTGAGGTTTCTACCTTGGTCAGCAGAAACCCTGTGCCGGTCCTGGCTCCAGGTATGCAAAATTTGAAATAACAATAGGATGTAATATAGTAATATAATTTATGACGGCAGATAAAGACCTGTATGATCCATCTAGTCTGCCCAGCAAGGCGGCAAGAGTAGGTGCACTTGCAGTCTTTAAGTTAGATTTTAGCCTGGATTTGAACAGGGCCTCAGATGGAGCCTGATGGCATAAGGAACAGCAAGATAGAAAGATTGAAATCTGGAGTTGGCAGTGGAAGAGAAGGACACAGATAGAAGGGTTCTGCCTGAAGAGTGCGTTCTGGAGGGGGGAGGGGGTGGTAGGGAGAGATAAGAGAGGAAAGGTAGCGAGGAGCAGCCAAATGAAGACACTTATAAATCAGTAGTAGAAGTTTCAACTGGATGTGGAAATGGATAGGGAGCCAATAAAGTGGAAAAGAGGGGTGACAGGAGCATAGCAATACTGGGGGCAGATTACCTGTGCAACTGAGTTTTGAGCAGATTGAAGTTGGGAAAGATGATTCAAAGGACGGACCAGCAAGGAAGAGGTTGTAGTACTTTAGACAGGAGGTGACTAGAGTATGGATAAGTATCTTAGTAGTATGTTTAGAAGGAAAGCGACAAATTTTGCCAAGAATATGCAGAAGATAGTTACAGCTATTCACGGAGTCATTAGGAGTCTGCCTAGACTCGATGACACACAACAGCAGTGATATATGTATTGGATTAGTGTAAGAACGGTCCAGTGATGAAGTTAAACATAAAATTTGGAGACCACATAAGCTGTTGCCTTGGTTCCTCTGTTCAAGCTTTAAACTTGCATGAGATTTCATGGCAGTGGTTATCTTTGAAGGGAGTTGGTTGGGATGCAACGCTGACATTCACTTAGTGACCTCAAAGCCCAATCGGAGGCATGAGGCTTCCAGAAAAGAAAAACCTTTGTATAAAATTCATTTAGGGGTTCTGTGCGTACTGTTACGTGACTGTGTAGGCAGATTCAGGAGCAGAATTTGGTCATATCAATGGCGGTTTTTAGGTTTATGCACTTTTATAAAATACGTGCTTATTTTACACGCTAACATTTTCTCTTGCTTCCAACTAAGTGTAAATGTTTGTGGCTTCAGCGCAGCCACAATTTCTGCTGGCTTACCCCTAATATTTTATAAAGACACGCTGCCTAAAAATAAGAACCCAATTGGCTTCTGCACCTGGACTCTAGTTTTAGGTATACATAACGCACTTCTCTCGGATCTATTTCATAAAAAGCAGGCGCCTGCGTTTCTTTGTAAAAATAAGGGTGTAAGTGTCCAAAAGCATATGTGTTTAAATCTAAGTGGCCATGCCTAGTTTCTAAGGAATGTATGTGTACCTTATAGTATTTTATAACTTACATCTGTAAATGTGAGCTGTATGCAGGTACTGAAAGTATGCGCGATCGGTTTTACATGCACGATTACAGAATAGGGACTGGCTGAGGGATATGAATAAATGCCCATTAACTTTGAAATTAGGTGATTTATGTGCATAAATGGCATGTATCTTTACATAACTCCTTCTAAAATTACTCCCTTAAAGTCTCTGGAGATGATGAATATGCATGTAAAGACTTATCTCCAAGAACAAGCAGGAATGTAGTCTTCACATATGGGTATCGTCGGTACCGACGGAGCCTGCGCGGGAACACTCCCCAGCGTCCAGTAGGAACGCTTTTGGGAGCATCCCTCAGCACATGCGCACTGCCTTCCTGTCTTTCCAACTGTCTCTCTTCAGTTCTTCATTTTCTGTGGAGCCGGCAGGATCCATACCCTGTCACCGCAGAAAATTCCATCTTAAAAATTGTTTTCTTGTGGTTGCGTTTGCCTCCGCACGACGTTTACCAGTACCGCCGCTGCTTTTCTTTTCTTTTCCTTTCCAAACCCCCCCCCCCCCCCCCCAAAAAAAAGTATACTTTGAACTGTTTCTCTTCAGAAACTTTTCTTTTTTGGTGCTAGGCGCCATTTTGGGCACTAGGCCCCATATTCCTAAAACATGGAAAAGCCAACTAGTGGTTTTAAAAAATGTACTAAGTGTGGCGGTACCATTTCCGTCACTGACACCCATGATTGGTGTCTTAAATGTTTAGGGCCTGAACATTTTCCATCTGAATGTCTCTCCTGTATGGGGATGACTAAAAGAGGAAGACAGAACCGGGCTGCAAAGCTCGGTACCCTCTTTTCTTCAGATGCCAGATCCATTGCATCGACATCTTCAAGGGCCTCCTCTTCCTCCCGTGGATCTCAGGTAACTAAACATAAAAGCCGGTCCTCAAAGGGTAGCTCTCCTGCTAAGCATCGAGAGGCCGTTGGCATTGCCCTTGAGGGAACCACACCAGCAAAGTAGCCCCGGCGGGAGGCTTCGGCTTCCAAAGCATTGATGGGGCTCCAGGATGTTATCGAGGCCTCGACCTTGCAAGCACTACCTTTGCCATGCTCAGGGGTCCCAGCTGTTTTCACCGGTACTGATACCCAGGCATCGGCAGCATCGATAGACCAGAGGTTCCTCGCTATCGAACGCAACATTGCAGCTCTTCTCTCAGCTGTGGTACCATTGGTCCAATGGGCACTGGTATCGATACCGATGCCGGTACCTACACCGGTGCAGACACCGGTACCGGTACCGACGGTACAGGCCCTGGTGGGAATTCTTCCCACGCCATCTTTGGCTGGAATCGACAGGTCGGTACCGGATCAACTCGGTACCGACTTCGATCGATACCGGGACTGTGCTTTGCATGAGCATCGTGGTCAGGAATACTTCGAATCCTCTGAAACCGAAGACTCTGACAATTCTGCTGGTACTAGAGGGTTTCTCCCAGAAGATCCCTCTTCTCCCCAACGCAGAATGTCACCTTCAGAGGACATGTCTTTTCAGGATTTTATTCGTGACATGGCCAAAGGCCTTTCAGTCACGGCTCCTGAATTGGAACCCAGAGCAAAGGAATTGGAAATTCTCCAATATCCTAAAGCTCCAAAGGAGGCAGCCACTCTGCCCATCCATGAAATTCTGCATAACTTGATGCTCAGAATGTGGGAGACACCTCTGACTACATCTCCTCATTCTAGGAGACTTGATACTATGTATCGAGTTCCGCCATGTCCTGGATTTCAAAAGACTCAGCTGCCACACCATTCCATGATGGTGGAGTCAACTTAGGCATAGGATGAAAAGTGCAAAGAGGCATGCATCCAATCCCCCAGGTCGTGAATGCAGGACTCTGGATGCTTTTGGGCGCCGAACTTTTCAGGCTTCCATGCTTTCAGCTAGGATCAGTTCATATGTACTATATATGGGAACGTTCTTCAAGGAAGTTAGAGGAGAATTGGAGCTTATGAGCCCATTTCTCCCCGATGACAAGAGACGAAACTTTCTTGCTCTCGTTAAGCATGCTCAAGATGCTTCCAAGTTTGTCAATCGTGCAGCCTTTGAGTGCTTTGAATGCATCAGCAGAACCTCTGCTATTGCCATTGGCGCATGATGGATTGCCTGGCTTCAGGCATCAGACTTGGAGACTTGGGTACAGGACAAGTTAGGCAACATTCCTTGCACGGGAGAGAATCTCTTTGGCAAGAACTGGTAGGAAAAGGCTAACGAGTTGGATGCTGACAATTCTACCGTAGATAGTTAAAGTCTACAGCCACTCCAGCCAAAAAGAAGCCTTATAAAAAACCCTCTTTCAGCAAAAAGAGGAAATTTTATCCTTCCTATACCCAGAAGAGTCAGACTCCAGGTCAGGTTGCCCAAAAGGGACAAACTAGACAGCAAAGGAAGCCAAAAGGCCCGAAAGCCCAACCAGCTCTGCAGGTTCAGCCCCCTCAAGGGCTTTGACTCAAGGGCTTCTAGAGAGCTTAGCCTTATGTTTATGTTTATGCAATTTCTTGATATACCGCCCAGGCTGAAGGACATCAAAGCGGTTTACAATTACTATAAGCAGGTACTGGATACATTCCCTCGTCCCCAAAGGGGCTCACAATCTATGTGTACCTGAGGCAATGGAGGGTTAAGTGGCTTGCCCAAGGCCACAGGGAGTGCCTATAGGACTAGAAACCCCAGTCCCTTCGGCCTGAGATTGCTGTCCCCAGATGGGAATTGAACCCCTGGCCCTCCGGCCTGAGGTACCTTGTCCTAACCACTAGGCCAATCCTCCCTTCCTGCCTCTGAGGGGTCCCCAACCCTCCAATATCCCAGGCAGGTTATGCCACTTTGCCAGTAGATGGCATCAGATAACAGCAGAAGATTGGACTCTGTCCATTGTAGGAGAAGGGTACAAGCTTCATTTTCACAGCATGCCCCCTCCTACAGTTCTAAAGCAATCCAATTCTCAAGCCTCCACAGACGATCTGCTGGATCACGAGGTCTCAACACTCCTTGCCCAAGGGGCAATAGAGGAGGTACCCATTCTTCAATGGGGTGCAGGGTTCTACTCCCCCTATTTTCTTATTCCAAAGAAAACAGGAGGACACAGACCCATTTTGGACCTCAGAGAATTGAACAAATACCTGTTTTGAGAGAAGTTCAAAATGATTTCTCTAGGAACTATTCTGCCATACCTTCAAAGCCAGGATTGGCTGTGCTCTCTAGACTTAAAGGATGCATACACTTACATTTTGATCCATCCAGATCACAGAAAATTCTTACGATTCCTTTTCAAGGGAAAACATTTCCAGTACAGGGTTCTTCCCTTTGGTCTGGCTTCAGCACCAAGGGTATTCACGAAATGCATGGCAGTAGTAGCTGCATTTCTGCGAACCCTGGGGATATTCGTCTTCCCTTACTTAGACGACTGGCTCATTCGAGCCCCTACAGTTGCAGAGGCCGGCACTGCACTGTCTCGCACAATGCGAATCCTCCAATACTTGGGGTTGGTAATAAACTTCCCAAAATCCCAACTTGTTCCTTCCCAATGCCTGGAATTCATAGGGGCCTGCCTAGATAACAGACATGCAAAGGCTTTCCTTCCACAGGCCCGGTGTCTTCGCATAATGCAACTAGCTTCTCAAGCAGCGGGGTAATCCTCCCTAACTTCTTGGGAGCTACTACAGTTGCTGGGACATATGGCATCCACAGTTCATGTAGTCCCATATGCTCGCCTCCACATGCAAGCAGCTCAGTGGACCCTAGCCACACACACAGTGGTCACAGGCCACAGGTCATTTATCAGACAAAATATTAAACTCTCAATGACTAATTTTGTCTCTCCAATGGTAGCAATCATTAGAAAATCTGACGGTGGGGTCTCCTTTTCATCAACCCCTCTTTCATGCCACCCTAACAGCTGCATCACAGGTGGGTTGGGGAGCACACCTGAATCATCTCTCTACCCAGGGCACCTGGACTGCACAGGAGGCTGTACTACACATACACCTCCTGGAATTAAGAGCAATCTATTTAGCTCTTCAAGTATTCCATGCCCAGCTCAGCTACAAGACAGTCCTAGTCCAGACGGACAATCAAGTAGCCATGTTCTATGTGAACAAGCAGGGCGGGACAGGCTCTCTGTCGTTACGCAATGAAGCTTTACGACTGTGGACCCTCGCCACAGAGAGTATCAAATTCACCTTCTAGTGGTATATCTTCCAGTCATTCAAAACCTTTGGGCAGACAAACTCAGTCGAGTACTGCTGTCTCACGAGTGGTCCCTCCACCTAGACCAGGTGGCAAAGATATTTCATCTCTGGGGCACTCCAGACATAGATCTATTTGCAAGTCCACTGAATGCCAAACTTCCCCGGTTCTGTTCCAGGATTCCGGCTCACGATTGTCAGGCAAGAGATGCCTTCCTCTTTCACTGGGGTCAGGACTTCCTTTATGCCTTCCCACCCATTCCCCTCATCCCCAAAACACTCTTCAAGCTTCAGAGAGACAGGGGTCGCATGATTCTCATAGCGCTAGGATGGCCACGCCAAGCGTGGTATCCCCTGCTTCCACATCTCTCTCAAGCGGCACCTCTGGAGTTAAGGAATGCTCCAGATCTCCTTTCCCAAGAGGATGGGATGCTATGGCACCCGAATCCCCAGTCCCTGCATCTCACGGCCTGGTTGCTGAAGGCTTAGACCTCCAGGATTTTAACCTGTCCCAACAGGTAAAGGATATCCTTCAGGCTTCTAGAAAACCTTCCACAAGAAGATCTTATGCCTTCAAGTGGAAATGTTTTACTATATGGTGCTCCAAGAAGGGATTAAACCCCCTTGTCATACCTTTAAAATTGATACTAGAGTATCTCCTTCACTTATTGATTTCTGGTTTAAAGACCAATTCGGTAAAAGTCCATCTTAGTGCAATTGCAGCTTCTTATAAGCCTCTGAATGCACAACCAATTTCCTCTCATCCACTCATATCCAGATTTATGAGAGGTCTTCTATTAACCAAACCTCCCATTAAGCCACCACCGGTGGCATGGGATCTAAATCTAGTTCTCGGGCAGCTCATGAAGCTGCCTTTTGAGCCTTTAGCCACTACAACCCTTAGGCTTTTGACCTGGAAGGTCCTCTTCCTAATTGCAATCACCTCTGCACATCGCATTAGGGAACTGCAAGCTTTAGTGGCTGATCCTCCTTATACTAGATTTCATCATAAGATTGTTCTTAGAACTCATCCACACTTTATGCCAAAGGTGGTTTTGCCTTTTCATTTAAATCAATCAATTTATCTTCCTGTATTTTTTCTGAGGCCTCACGCTTCTAATGCAGAAAGAAACCTTCATTATTTTGGATTGTGAAAGAGCCTTAGCCTTTTACCTACAGAGAACACAGCAACATAGAAAGTCCTCACAACTTTTTATAGCTTTTGACCCTAGTCATTTGGGACTTCCAGTCTCCAAAAGAACTTTATCTAAATGTATTGCCCAATGCATATCCTTTGCTTATGAGAGTAAGGGTCTTCCTCTTCAAGGCCATGTCACAGCTCATAACGTGAGAGCCATGTCAACTTCCATGGCTAACCTTCACTCTGTCTCTATTGATGACATTTGTTGAGCAGCCACCTGGGCTTCGGTACACACTTTACAGCCCACTACTGCTTAGATAAAGCCTCCCGTTGGGATGCCTTCTTTGGCCAAGCTGTTCTTCAAAATCTCTTTCAGACCTAATTCAGCTCCTACCCACCAACCCTGGTGGAATGCCAGAGATCCATGGGAGGAAGGATTCCCACTTTTCTAAGGTGGCACCTTCCTGGGGCTATCTCCCTGGCATTTTCAGCTAGGGAGTCCCCATATGTGAAGACTACATTCCTGCTTGTTCCTGGAGATAGCGTAGTTACTCATCTGTAACAGGTGATCTCCGGGAACAGCAGGAATTTAGTCTTCACAACCCACCCACCTCCCCTAGGAGTTCTCTCTATCTCTTTGTCTCTTTCCTCTCTCCCTCTATCCTTTCACTCAGCTACAAACTTAACTGAAGAGGGACAGTTGGAAAGGCGGGAAGGCAGCGCGCATGTGCTGAGGGATGCTCCCAAAAGCGTTTCTATTGGACGCTGGGGAGCGTTCCCGTGTAGGCTCCGTCGGTACCGACGATACCCATATGTGAAGACTAAATTCCTGCTGTTCCCGGAGATCACCTGTTACAGGTGAGTAACTACGCTTTATATGGGGGGGGGGGAATCCTTTATAAAATATCCCTTAAATTCTCAATATTATTTACCGCTGTTCTACTGCCTGCTCTTTATGAATGTTTTTCCATTTTAAGAATGAAATGGGCTTAGTTAATGTCTTTGAAGCAGCAAAAGCTGGGATGATAATTAAGGCATGCATATAAATTGAAAAGAGGAAAAGAAATCCCCATTCAAGGGAGCATAGGAAGTACTAGTAAATGACAAGGATGAAGTGAGAGAAGAGTATTTGGCATCTGATCTCTGGAAGCAGATAGTGTAAAGAGCGAAAAAAAGGAAGCTGGAAAGGAAAGAAGGTGATAGCCTGGAGATAGGAAATTGACAGACACTAGTGCTTCGATGCTTAGTAGGAAGAGTTTTTATGTTGAACATTTAAAGGGGTCAGTTCAACAAAGCAGTTATATAGCCTGCATTGGGTAATGGCCAGAAACAGTTGTGGTCAACATTATTTGCACCCTTGAATTTTAGGTATGTTGTGTACAATATCTTGAGAAATAATTGGAAAGATTCCAACTGTGTCTCATCATAATATTGTAATATGTTCAAAGGCATACAACAAAAAAAATGTCTGCAACTTAGAGGTAGTCATTTCTGAGAAAAAAAGCAAAATATGACCTGGACAGGATTAATTGCACCCTTCACTAATATTTGGTTGCACAACCCTTGGAAGTGATGACAGCCTCTAAACCAGTTTTTCTCAACCCAGTCCTCTGGGACCCCCAGGCCTGTCAGGTTTTCAGGATATCCACAATGAATATGCATAAGAGATCTGCATACAGTCGAAGCAGTGCATGCAGATCTATCTCATGCATATTCATTCTGGATATCCTGAAAACCTGACTGGTCTAGGGTCCCAGAGAACTGGTTTGAGATCCACTGCACTAACGTTTCTTGTAGCCATCTAAAAGTTCTTGTAAATCTGTCTGCTGGTAGTTTCTCTCATTGTTCAACTGCGATTTGTTCCTGCTTATGAATGTTTACAAGATTCTTATTACCAATGGCAGATCTTGGCTCTTTCCAAAGGTTTGCGATTAGATTGCGATCAGGACTTGTTGCTGGCCAGTTTAAAATGGTCCATTTGTTCCTTTTTAGCTATTCCTTTGTACTTTTGGATGTATGTTTTGAGTCATTGTCCTGCTTTGACCCAGACTTAGCTGTCTGACACTAGGTAGCACACTCAAATACCTTGGTAGTCCTCTGACTTCATGATTTCCTTTAATATGTTCCAGGTCTCCAGTTCTAGAGGTAGCAAAACAGTCCCACAATATTATGGAACCTACACCGCATCTAACAGTAGGAAGGGTGCTTTTCTTTATAAGCTTCATTTCTTTGCCTGTTCTGTTTTGCCAAAGAGCTGAAGTTTGATTTCATCTACTCGCAGAACATTTTCCCAGAAGGATTGTGGTTTCTCAAGGTGGATTTGGGCAATGATCAGGCATGCCTTTTTATGTCTGCCTTTGAGCACTGGGATCCTCCTTGGCCTTTGCCCATGAAATCCTCCTTTGTTTAGTGTGCTATGTATGGTGTGGGTTGAAACCACCACTCCAGATTGTTCCAGGTCAGCCTTAAGCTCTTTGGATGTTGTACATGGTGTTTTTCCAACAGTCTGCACTAACCTTTGAAGACTTCTTGGATTAATTTTCCTGTTCTGACTACGTCCTGGGTGGTTCTTGACAGTTTCATGAGCAGAAAATTTCTTCATGACATTGCAAACTATAGACACAGGAATCCCTTTGGAGATGGCCTTGTATCCCTTTGATGTTTGGTGATAATGGTTTTTCTGTCTGTTGCAGGCAGCTCTCTTGTCTTCATCATTGTGAAAATGGAACAGGGAAAGAATGTGGCCATTTTAAACATTAGAGCCATCATTCATTGGTTGATTCAAGTCATGTGAGTACTGACGATCACAAGTACATCTGATATTACTGCAATAGGAATGGGGTGGTTCTGTTGAAACTGATTTGACTTGTTTAATGGTGCCAATAATCACGTCCGAATGGCGCTATGTAGCAGTGTGATTTAGTGGTGTGGATTACTTCGACAAGCTGATAGGCAATGTCGGTTTTGCTTAGTTGAGCCTGTGGGATGGCAGCTGCGTTTCTTTGAAAGGCTTCTGAAGGAGAGCTCAGCCTATTTCATCTTGCTGTACTGCCTCTGAGATTTTGGCTCCCAACAACTGCGTTTTTGTTGCCTTAGCTGATATATAAGGTATACCGGGGCGGGGGGGCGGGGGGGAGCTGAATTGTGCAATTCCCCTCGTTTTTTTACTACTATTCTTAATAGTTTTGAGCTGTTTTTTGGCTCCCTGTAAAGAATAAAAGGAGTGTTTGCTGCAGGAGAGTTTTCTCTAATGGCAAATGGTCCGACATAAAGTGAATTCATTGTGATTTTGGTGCCTCTGATGGGGATTTTTGTTTTTGGATTGTTTAGATATTTTTCTCCTTTGTGGTTTTTTTGTTATTTAATAATCATGTCCTGGCAATGTCCTAGTTTTTATACTATTTCCTATTTTTTATTTGGTCTTGTTTTATTTTATTCTTTTATATGTCAACTATGTGCATCTCCAGGAACAAGCAGGAATAAGTCCTCACATATGGGGTACGTCGGTACCGACGGAGCCTGCACGGGAAAGCTCCCCAGCTTCCCAGAAGGAAAGCTTTTGGGGCCTCCCACTGCGCATGCGTGCTGCCTTCCCGCCTTCCTGACCAACTCTCCTCAGTTCTTCTTTTTCCCGCTGAGCCAGCAGGTCGTGTTCCTGTCACCGCTGAAGAAGTTGTTGTTTTAATTTGTTTCTTTGGCTGCGTGTCTGCCTTCCCCGATTCTGGACCGGTACCGCCGGTCTTTTTTCTTTATTTCTTTACAAGAAAAAAAAAATCGTATTTTCCCCACTTGGTGTGTTTGTTCTGTGAGGCTTCTAGGCCTTCACAGAATTCTCCCTCATGGAGAAACAAGCCTCTGGTTTTAAAAAATGCAGCAAGTGTAGCAGTACTATATCAGTCACAGACACCCATGAATGGTGTCTTAAATGTTTGGGGCCTGACCACTCCATTCCAGATTGTCCATCCTGTTCTTTGATGTCTAAACGTGGCTTACAAAACCGGGCAGCCAAGTTTCACATGCTGTTTTCTACAGATACTCCAGCATCGACATCTTCCAGGTCTTCCTCTCCTGATGGATCTCAGGTAACCAAACATTCCTCTGGCAGGTCCTCAAAGGGCAAATCTCCCTCCAAGTATCGAGATGCCCCTGGGCTTGACCCTGAGGACCCTGCCCCAGCCAAACAACCCCGGTGGGAAGCTCCGGCTTCCAAAGCTCCTCCTATGGGGTTACAGGTTGACATCGATGGCATGGCACCGACCGATCACCTGTTAGACTGCTCTGGGGTACCGGCTCAATCTTCCGGTACCGACATCCAGACAGTCGTGGCGTCTATGGATCATACAGTTCAATCCATGCAGCAGGCTATTATGGCTTTTATTAGAGCTGCGACGCCATCGGTACCGCAGCCAGCGGTACCGACTCCGGTTTCGGTACCACAACCGATACCGGTACCCAGGGCATCCACATTGACCTGGATATCGATTCCGGTTCCCGGTTCCGGGGTTTTCCCAGATACCGATCCGGTTCCGGGGTTTTCCCAGATACCGATCCGGTTCCGGGATTTTCCCCGATGTCGATACCGGTCGATACGCTTATCGATCCCTGGAAGCAAACAGACGATACTTCGAGTCTTCTGATGATTCTGATTCATCGGATGACTCTGCTGAAGTATCCCTAACTCTACCTGAAGAGCCCTCTTCTCCAAAGAGGAGAATGTCTCCTCCAGAGGATTTGTCCTTTCAAGACTTCATCCTTGAAGTGGCTAAAGGTCTCTCTATTTCAGTAACCTCTGAAAAAGAACCTAGAGCAAAAAAATTAGATATTTTAGGATACTCTAAGGTTCCCAAAGAGGCAGTCACCTTGCCCATTCATGAAATTCTTCAAGAACACATGATGGACTTATGGGAGACTCCTCTCACCCTATCTCCACATTCTCGTCGGTTGGACACCATGTATCGTGTCCCTACTTCTCCTGGTTTTCAAAAAACTCAGCTCCCTCACCACTCTATTGTGGTGCAGTCAGCTATGAAAAGGATAAAGAGTACCAAAAGACACTCTTCTACTCCTCCAGGGAGAGAATGTAGGACTTTGGATGCTTTTGGTAGAAAAATCTTCCAAGCAAGTATGCTTATTGCTAGAATCAATTCATACAGCCTCTATATGGGCATGTTTCTGAAGGAGATTGCATTGAAAATACGCCATTTTCTCCCCTTTATCCCAGAGGATCGAAAGGAAGAGTTCCTTCTTTTGCTAAAGCATACCCAAGATATATCAAAGTTCTCCAACAGAGCAGCCTTTGACTCCTTTTGAGGGTGCTAGCAGAGCCTCAGGTATTGCCATAGCGGCTCGCAGAATTGCTTGGCTCCAGGCCTCTGACCTAGAACCCTGGGTCCAGGATGGGTTGGGAAATCTGCCCTGTACAGGTGAGAATCTGTTTGGTAAGGAGTGGCAAATCAAAGCCACCCAAATGGATGCAGAAAATGCTGCTTTAGATAGACTTTCTAAGTCTACCTCTGCCCCTGTCAAGAAAAAATCTTTCAAGAAGCATTTCTATAAGAAGGCCAGATTTGCTACAAATACTGGCCAACAATCTTCTGCAGCTCGCTTTGCTCCTAAGCGTCAGCAGCCTAAACAGGCCAGGGCAAAACCTGCAGGGGCTGCTACAGCCCAGCAGTCCCAACCCCCTCAGGGTTTTTGACTCAACTCTAGAGAACTTAACCTTTCTGGCTCTAAAACATCCAGAGCCTCTCACCATTCCAGGAAGGTTAACTCATTTTGCTCCCAGATGGGAGCAAATCACATCAGAACAATGGACCCTCTCTATCATCAGAGAGGGCTACAAACTACATTTTTCCAGTCTTCCTCCCCATACCATGGTGAGATGTTTCAATTCTCCCCCTTCTCTCCTGAACCTGTTAGGTCAGGAGGTGACCACCCTTCTCGCCCAAAGGGCAATAGAAGAGGTTCCTCTTCTTCAACAGGGGTCAGGGTTTTACTCCCCTTATTTTCTTATTCCCAAGAAAACAGGGGGGTACAGACCTATTCTAGATCTCAGAGAATTGAACAAATTCCTATGCAAGGAGAAATTCAAGATGCTTTCTCTAGGTACTCTCCTTCCATACCTACAGAGTCAGGATTGGCTTTGTTCTCTAGATCTCAAGGATGCATACACACATATACTCATCCATCCATCCCACAGAAAATTCCTACGGTTTCTGTTCCAGGTAAAACATTTCCAATACAGAGTACTTCCCTTCGGTCTAGCCTCTACTCCAAGGGTATTTACCAAATGCATGGCAATAGTAGCTGCATTTCTACGAGCCCTGGGAATTTTTGTTTTCCCATACGTGGACGACTGGCTCATCCGAGCTCCATCTCAGTCTGAAGCTCAGACTTCCCTGGATCGCACCAGACACATTCTGCAGTATCTGGGACTTGTGATCAATCTGCCAAAGTCTCAACTCGCCCCTACTCAGTCCCTGGAATTCATAGGGACCTGGTTGGATACCACCACTGCAAGGGCCTATCTTCCTCAGGCCCGTTGCCAATGTCTAGTGCACTTAGCCTCCCAGACTCAGTCCAGAAGCCACTTGACTGCCAGGGAGATGCTACAACTATTAGGCCACATGGCCTCCACAGTACATGTGGTGCCCTATGCTCGCCTACATATGAGAGCAGCTCAATGGACTTTGTCCACCCAGTGGACTCAAGCATCCGGAGCTCTCTCAGACCAAATAGCAAACTCCAAACGTCTCTTTTGGTCTCTCCAATGGTGAATGTCCACTCAAAATCTGTTGTTGGGGGCCCCCTTTCAACCATTGTTGCCCCAAGCAACCCTCACAACAGATGCCTCCCAAACAGGTTGGGGAGCTCATCTTCAAGATCTCTCCACTCAGGGCACTTGGTCTCCACAGGAGACCACCCTTCATATCAACCACTTGGAACTTCGAGCAATCTTTCTAGCTCTCAGATTTTTTCATACCCTCCTCAGCAACATGATGGTCCTTATTCATACGGACAATCAAGTAGCCATGTTTTACATAAACAAACAAGGAGGGACTGGCTCTCTGTCGCTTTGCAACGAAGCTCTAAGATTATGGGCCTTCGCCAGAGAGCATCAAATCCATCTCCTGGCAGTATATCTTCCAGGAATCCAAAACTCTTGGGCAGACAGACTCAGTCGAGTTCTGCTTCCACACGAATGGTCCCTACACATGGATCAGGTACTGAGAATCTTCCAGAAATGGGGGACCCTGGACATAGACCTCTTTGCAAGTCCGTGGAATGCCAAACTTCCCCGGTTCTGTTCCAGGATTCCGTGTCAGGGAGTTCAGGCCAAGGATGCCTTCCTCTTTCATTGGGGTCAGGGCTTCCTATATGCCTTTCCACCCATTCCTTTGATTCCCAAGACTCTGTTCAAACTTCAAAGGGATCAAGGGTCCATGATCCTCATAGCTCAACGCTGGCCACGCCAAGTGTGGTACCCTCTACTTCTGCATCTCTCCCAAGCCCCCTCCCTGGACTTGGGAGCGGCTCCAGACCTTCTGTCTCAGGAGGAGGGGACTTTGTGGCACCCAAACACCAAGTCCCTTCACCTCAGAGCTTGGTTACTGAAGGCCTAGACCTTCAACACTTCAATCTTTCGCAGCAAGTGAAGGATTTCCTCCATGCCTCTAGGAAACCTTCCACTAGGCGTTCTTACGCTTTTAAATGGAAAAGATTTTCCATTTGGTGTGCTCAACAGGGTCTTAACCCTCTAGCACTTCCTTTGAATTCTCTTTTGGAATATCTCCTGCATCTCTCCAATGCAGGACTCAAAGCAAATTCAGTAAGAGTCCATTTGAGTGCTATTGCAGCATCCCTTAAGCCCATCAATGGACAACCTGTTTCCTCTCATCCTCTTATTGCAAGAGTCATGAGAGGCCTAACCTTAACTAAACCTCCCATTCGACCTCCTCCGGTGGCATGGGACTTAAACTTGGTTCTTGGTCAGCTTATGAGGCCACCCTTTGAACCCTTAGCCACTACCTCCTTGAAATTTCTTTCCTGGAAGGTTATTTTCCTTATTGCAGTCACCTCAGCTCGCCGTATCAGTGAACTGCAAGCTCTAGTGGCTAATCCACCTTATACAAGGTTCCATCATGATAAGGTGGTCCTTAGGACCAATCCCCACTTTATGCCTAAAGTGGTCTCCCTTTTCATCTTAATCAAGAGGTATATTTACCTGTCTTTTTTCCAGCTCCTTATGCATCCAGTGCAGAGGAGAACCTTCATACTCCAGATTGTAAAAGAGCTCTTTCCTTTTACCTCCACAGGACACAGCAACATCGAAAGTCTTCTCAGCTTTTTGTTGCTTTTGATCCTTCTCATTTAGGACTTCCAGTCTCTAAAAGAACACTGTCCAATTGGATTGCTCAGTGTATCTCTTTTGCTTACCAGAGTAAGAACCTTTCTCTGGAGGGCCATGTCACCGCTCACAATGTGAGGGCCATGGCCACCTCTATGGCTCATCTAAACTCTGTGTCCATTGACCAGATCTGTCGAGCAGCCACCTGGGCCTCGGTTCATACCTTTACAGCCCATTACTGTTTGGACAAGGACTCCCGCCGGGATGCCTTGTTTGGTCAGGCTGTCCTCAGACACCTGTTCCATTCTTGAACAACTCAAGCCCACCTTCCCTGAATGGATGCCTGAGATCCATAGGAAGATGAGGAACCTTTCAGGGTCTCATACCCTTCAGGGGATCTCCCGGGCATCTCAACTAGGGAGTCCCCATATGTGAGGACTTATTCCTGCTTGTTCCTGGAGATAGCACAGTTACTTACCTGTAACAGGTGATCTCTGGGAACAGCAGGAATTAGTCTTCATAAACCACCCACCTCCCCTAGGAGTTGTATCTCTCTCTCTCTTTCCTTTCCTCTCTCTATTGTCTCAGCTTTAAACTCGAACTGAGGAGAGTTGGTCAGGAAGGCGGGAAGGCAGCACGCATGCGCAGTGGGAGGCCCCAAAAGCTTTCCTTCTGGGATGCTGGGGAGCTTTCCCGCGCAGGCTCCGTTGGTACCGACGTACCCCATATGTGAGGACTAATTCCTGCTGTTCCCAGAGATCACCTGATCTCCAGGAACAAGCAGGAATGAGTCCTCACATGTGGGTACGTCGGAACCGACGGAGCCTGCGCGGGAAAGCTCCCCAGCTTCCCAGAAAGGAAAGCTTTTGGGGCCTCCCACAGCGCATGTGCGCTGCCTTCCCGCCTTCCTGACCAACTCTCCTCAGTTCTTCTTTTTCCGCGGAGCCAGCAGGTCGTGTTCCTGTCACCGCTGAAGAAGTTGTTGTTTTAATTTGTTTCTTTGGCTGCGTGTCTGCCTTCCCCGATTCTGGACCTGTACCGCCGGTCTTTTTTCTTTATTTCTTAAAAAAAAACAAAAAACAACATATCTTATTTTTCCCCACTTGGTGTGTTTGTTCTGTGAGGCCTCTAGGCCTTCACAGAATTATCCCTCATGGAGAAACAAGCCTCTGGTTTTAAAAAAATGCACCAAGTGTAGCGGTACTATATCAGTCACAGACACCCATGAATGGTGTCTTAAATGTTTGGGGCCTGACCACTCCATTCCGGATTGTCCATCCTGCTCTCTGATGTCCAAGCGTGGCTTACAGAACCGAGCAGCCAAGTTTCATATGCTGTTTTCTACAGATACTCCAGCATCAGCATCCTCCAGGTCTTCCTCTCCTGATGGATCTCAGGTAACCAAACATTCTTCCGGCAAGTCATCAAAGGGCAAATCTCCCTCTAAGCATCGAGAGGCCCTTGGGCTTGACCCTGAGGACCCTGCCCCAGCCAAACAACCCCGGCCGAAAGCTCCGGCTTCCAAAGCTCCTCCTATGGGGTTACAGGTTGACATCGATGGCACGGCCTCGACCGATCACCTGTTAGACTGCTCTGGGGTACCGGCCCATACCGGTACCGACATCCAGGCAGTCATGGCATCTATGGATAATACCGTTCAATCCATGCAGCAGGCCATAATGGCTTTTATTAAAGCTGCAACGCCCTCGGTACCGCACCAAGCGGTTCCGCTTCCGATTTCGGTACCACAACCGATACCGGTACCCAGAGCATCCACTTCCACCAGGATACCGGTTCCGGTTCCCGGTTCCGGGGTTTATCCCGATACCGATCCGGTTCCGGGTACGCCCGATGTGGATACTGGTCGGTACGCGTATCGATCTTTGGAAGCTAATAGACGATACTTCGAGTCTTCTGATGATTCCGATACCTCAGAAGACTCTGCTGAAGTATCTCTTACTCTTCCTGAGGAGCCCTCTTCTCCAAAGAGGAGAATGTCTCCTCCAGAGGATTTGTCCTTTCAAGACTTCATTCTTGAACTAGCCAAGGGTCTCTCTATTTCAGTAACCTCTGAAAAAGAACCTAGAGCAAAAAAATTAGATATTTTGGGATACTCTAAGGTTCCCAAAGAGGCAGTCACCTTGCCCATCCATGAAATTCTTCAAGAACACATGATGGACTTATGGGAGACTCCTCTCGCCTTATCTCCACATTCTCGTCGTTTGGACACCATGTATCGTGTCCCTCCTTCTCCTGGTTTTCAAAAAACTCAGCTTCCTCACCACTCTATTGTGGTACAGTCAGCTATGAAAAGGATAAAGAGTACCAAAAGACACTCTTCCACTCCCCCAGGAAGAGAATGTAGGACTTTGGATGCTTTTGGTAGGAAAATCTTCCAAGCCAGTATGCTTATTGCCAGAATCAATTCATACAGCCTCTATATGGGCATGTTTCTGAAGGAGATTGCACTGAAGATACGCCATTTCCTCCCCTTTATCCCAGAGGATAGGAAGGAAGAATTCCTTCTTTTGTTAAAGCATACCCAAGATGTTTCAAAGTTCTCCAACAGAGCTGCCTTTGACTCCTTTGAGGGTGCTAGCAGAGCCTCAGGCATTGCCATAGCTGCTCGCAGAATTGCTTGGCTCCAGGCCTCTGACCTAGAACCCTGGGTCCAAGAAGGGTTGGGCAATCTGCCCTGTACAGGTGAAAATCTGTTTGGCAAGGAGTGGCAAATCAAAGCCACTCAAATGGATGCAAAGAATGCTGCTTTAGATAGACTTTCTAAGTCTACCTCTACCCCTGCCAAGAAAAAATCTTTTAAGAAGCCTTTCTACAAAAAGACCAGATTTTCCACAAATACTGGCCAACAATCTTCCCAAGTTCGCTTTGCTCCTAAGCGTCAGCAATCTAAACAGGCCAGGGCAAAACCTGCAGGGACTGCTACAGTTCAGCAGTCCCAACCTCCTCAGGGTTTTTGACTTACTTCTAGAGAACTTAACTTTTCTGGCTCTACAACAGCCAGAGCCTCTCACCATTCCAGGAAGGTTAACTCATTTTGCTCCCAGATGGGAGCAAATCACATCAGAATAATGGACCCTCTCTATCATCAGAGAGGTCTACAAACTACATTTCTCCAGCCTTCCTCCCCATACCATGGTGAGACATTTCAATTCTCCCCCATCTCTCCTGCACATGTTGGTTCAGGAGGTGACCACCCTTCTTGCCCAAAGGGCAATAGAAGAGGTTCCTCTTCTTCAACAGGGGTCAGGGTTTTACTCTCCTTATTTTCTCATTCCCGAAAACAGGGGGATACAGACCCATTCTGGATCTGAGAGAATTGAACAAATTTCTATGCAAGGAAAAATTCAAGATGCTCTCTCTAGGTACTCTCCTTCCATACCTGCAGAGTCAGGATTGGCTTTGTTCTCTAGATCTAAAGGATGCGTACACGCATATACTCATCCATCCATCCCACAGAAAATTCCTACGGTTTCTGTTCAAAGGAAAACATTTCCAGTACAGAGTACTCCCCTTCGGTCTAGCCTCTGCTCCAAGAGTGTTCACCAAATGCATGTCAATAGTGGCTGCATTTCTACGCACCCTGGGAATTTTTGTTTTCCCATACCTGGACGACTGGCTCATCCGAGCTCCATCTCAGTCCGAGGCTCAGACTTCCCTGGACCACACCAGACGCATACTGCAGTATCTGGGACTTGTCATCAATCTGCCAAAGTCTCAACTCACCCCTGCTCAGTCCCTAGAATTCATAGGGGCCTGGCTAGATACCACCACTGCAAGGGCCTATCTTCCTCAAGCCCGTTGCCACCGTCTAGTGTACATGGCCTCTCAAACCCAGTCCAGAAACCACTTGACTACCAGGGAGATGCTACAACTGCTAGGCCACATGGCATCCACAGTTCATGTGGTGCCTTATGCTCGCCTGCATATGAGAGCAGCTCAATGGACTTTGTCCACCCAGTGGACTCAAGCATCAGGAGCTCTCTCAGACCAAATAGCAACCTCAAAACGTCTCTTTTGGTCTCTCCAATGGTGGATGTCCACCCAAAATCTGTTGTTGGGGGCCCCCTTCCAACCTTTGTTACCCCAAGCAACCCTCACAACAGATGCCTCCCAAATGGGTTGGGGAGCTCATCTCCAAGACCTCTCCACTCGGGGCACTTGGTCTCCACAGGAGACCACCCTTCATATCAACCTTTTGGAACTGCGAGCGATTTTCCTTGCTCTCAAGGTCTTTCATACCCTCCTCAACAACATGACAGTCCTTGTTCATACCGACAATCAAGTAGCCATGTTTTACATAAACAAACAAGGAGGGACTGGCTCTCTGTCGCTTTGCAACGAAGCTCTAAGATTGTGGGCCTTCGCCAGAGAGCATCAAATCCATCTCCTGGCAGTATACCTCCCAGGAATCCAAAACTCTTGGGCAGACAGACTCAGTCGAGTTCTGCTTCCACACGAATGGTCCCTGCACATGGTTCAGGTACTCAGAATCTTCCAGGAATGGGGAACCCCGGACATAGACCTATTTGCAAGTCCGTGGAATGCCAAACTTCCCCGGTTCTGTTTCAGAATTCCGTGTCAGGGAGCTCAAGCCAAGGATGCCTTCCTCCTTCATTGGGGTCAGAAATTCCTCTATGCCTTTCCACCCATTCCTTTGATTCCCAAGACTCTGTTCAAACTTCAGAGGGACCAAGGATCTATGATCCTCATAGCTCCACGCTGGCCACGCCAAGTGTGGTACCCTCTACTTCTGCATCTCTCCCAAGCCCCCTCCCTGGACTTGGGAGCTGCCCCAGACCTTCTGTCTCAGGAGGAGGGGACTTTGTGTCACCCAAACCCCAAGTCCCTTCACCTCAGAGCTTGGGTACTGAAGGCCTAGACCTTCAAGACTACAATCTTTCTCAGCAAGTGAAGGATATCCTCCATGCCTCTAGGAAACCTTCCACTAGGCGTTCTTACGCTTTCAAATGGAAAAGATTTTCCATTTGGTGTGCTCAAAAGGGTCTTGACCCTTTAGCACTACCTTTAAATTCTTTACTGGAATATCTCCTGCATCTCTCCAATGCAGGCCTTAAAACGAATTCAGTAAGGGTCCATTTGAGCGCTATTGCAGCATCCCTTAAACCTCTCAATGGACAATCTGTTTCCTCTCATCCTCTTGTTGCAAGATTTATGAGAGGCCTAACTTTAACTAAGCCTCCCATTCGCCCTCCTCCGGTAGCATGGGATTTAAACTTGGTTCTTGGTCAGCTTATGAAGCCACCCTTTGAACCCTTAGCCACTTCCTCCTTGAAATTTTTTTCTTGGAAGGTTATTTTCCTCATTGCAGTCACCTCAGCTCGCCGTATCAGTGAACTGCAAGCCCTAGTGGCTTATCCCCCTTATACAAGGTTTCATCATGATAAGGTGGTCCTTAGGACCAATCCCCACTTTATGCCTAAAGTGGTCTCCCCTTTTCATCTTAATCAAGAGGTATATCTACCTGTCTTTTTTCCGGCTTCTCATGCATCCAGTGCAGAGAGGAACCTTCATACTCTGGATTGTAAAAGAGCTCTTGCCTTTTACCTCCACAGGACACAGCAACATCGAAAGTCTTCTCAGCTTTTTGTTGCTTTTGATCCTTCCCATTTAGGACTTCCAGTCTCTAAAAGAACACTGTCCAATTGGATTGCTCAGTGTATCACTTTTGCTTACCAAAGTAAGAACCTTTCTCTGGAGGGCCATGTCACAGCTCACAATGTGAGAGCCATGGCCACCTCTATGGCTCATCTTCACTCTGTATCCATCGATCAGATCTGTCGAGCAGCCACCTGGGCCTCGGTTCATACCTTTACAGCCCATTACTGTTTGGACAAGGACTCCCGCCGGGATGCCTTGTTTGGTCAGGCTGTCCTCAGACACCTGTTCCATTCTTAATCAACTCCTGCCCACCTTCCCTGTATGGATGCCTGAGATCCATAGGAAGATGAGGAACCCTTCTGGGTCTCTTACCCTTGGGGGGGATCTCCCCGGCATCTTAGCTAGGGAGTCCCCATATGTGAGGTCTCATTCCTGCTTGTTCCTGGAGATAGCACAATTACTTACCTGTAACAGGTGATCTCTGGGAACAGCAGGAATTAGTCCTCACAACCCACCCACCTCCCCTAGGAGTTGTATCTCTCTCTCTCTCTCTCTCTTTCCTTTCCTCTCTCTATTGTCTCAGCTTTAAACTCAAACTGAGGAGAGTTGGTCAGGAAGGCGGGAAGGCAGCGCGCATGCGCTGTGGGAGGCCCCAAAAGCTTTCCTTTCTGGGAAGCTGGGGAGCTTTCCCGCGCAGGCTCCGTCGGTTCCGACGTACCCATATGTGAGGACTAATTCCTGCTGTTCCCAGAGATCACCTGTTACAGGTAAGTAACTGTGCTTTACAGGTAAGTAACTGTGCTATATATAGTCCAAAGCTGTTTCACTGGCCACTTTTCTTTAGGCGATACTGGACATTTAACTGTGTGCTCACCAGGAACCCAGCATTCACTCCGCCTACCGCTCTGAATGTACGAGATACAGAGTTCCTCAGCAAGCCCACTGTACGGTACCTAGGGAACACGATAGACCAACAGCTTAACATGAAAGCCCAGATAAGCAACATGGTCAAAGCGGTCTACCACAAAATAAGGACGCTCCACCTGCGACAGCTGCTGGAGCCAGATGACTTCCGGACAGTCTATCAAGCCCTAGTAATCCCACATTTTGACTATGCTAACGTTATACTACACGGACTCCCGAAGAGCTCGCTGAATCCTCTGCAGCTTGCGATGAATGCAGCCGCCAGAATGTTGCACGGAGCCTCCAGGAGAGAACACATAACCCCAGTATTGAAACATCTGCACTGGCTACCGGTCCAATGCAGACTCTCCTTTAAAGTCTTGTTGATGGCCTTGAATCAAGGTCATTAATAAGTGCTCCTCCACCTCCTTCACAGACCTCATCCAGCCCACCCCCTTCAACAGAACTAGGAGATCAGCCGCTGCCAACACCCTGGTACTCCCGAAGGCGATTACGAAATGTTCCCAGTCAACTAGAAACGGAGCTTTCGTGCTATATGCACCCACATGCTGGAACGCCCTACCACCGTCCATCCATGCCATCACCGACCTCACCCAGTTTAGGAAGTCGCTAAAGCACCATCTTTTCCTCCAGCACTATACCGACCCAAATGACATCTCACAACCAATCACTCTCAGGAACCAGGTTGTCATCCCCAGCGCAGCCACTCCGCACGAGTGCAGCTCCACCCTATAGACCATGATACTCTTGGCAGGTGGAAAGTATACATACTCTGACCTGTCAATCTGTACATAGTTAAACCAACCTGTAAATAGTTGTGAGCTGACCATGTCGCCTGTGACAGCCAGCTTGCTTGTACATAGTTACCCTGTCAGCTCCGTGAAGAAATCCCTGTTCTCTGCAAGTCCAGTGTAGGCCCTGCCTGCACTGCACAAATTTTGTTAACTGTAAACCGCACTGATTCTAAAGAGCGCAGTATAAAAAAGACATTAAATAAAAAAAATTTAAAATAAATTTAAGGGGTTGAACAACAAGAGTGCCAATATTCAGCTCTGGTGGCTAGTGACCTTAGACCCAGATGTTCAGTGCTGGGGCCACATCTGGCCACTGGCATTGAACATCAGGGTCTGCCACAGAACCCGTTAACTAACTGGGTAGTGGTGATCTTCAGCCCAGTTAGCTTCTGCACCACCTAGCCATAACAGGGCAATGGGTAAATATTGTTGCCTCCTGGTTATGGCTGGGTATTGTTCCTCGCACGCCTCAATGCTAACTGGTTAGCATTGGGACATGCAGCAGTGACACAAGTGAATATTCAGTGGAACTTACGCGTTTTGCAGACCTACAAAACCGTGTAACTGCCTTTTAATATCAGGCCTTAGGTGTTTAAAGTGGGGCATTCTAAGGGGAGGCCTCAATTAATTTATTTAGCTATTATGTGGGATAAATTTATCCATATTGCTCAACTTCAGAAATAGCAGGGATAAAGATATAGATATGTATATCTTTTTCCTTGCATTTCAGCAGTGCTAACAGGTACAGATATCTTTCTTTTAATATTTGCTTATAGATGCAAGTGTAACTTATCTGTTTTATCTTTATGTGGATACACAGCCTCTGCAAATTCACCCTAAATTTTTTATTAGGAAATTGGTGCATGGACAGAAGGAGGTGAGAAGCAAGAATAAAGAGAGGGGGCGGGCTAGAGAGCAGAAAAGAGAACTGAAGGAGATGAGCACTGTGCTGTCAATACTGTATACTTTGATTTGTAGATCCTAGATTGTAGTTCTTACCTTCTAGTGCCTCAGCATTTTGTTTTTAGAGTCTGTACAATGAGATTTTGTAAATTTCCTAGAGCTTTACACCTGGGAGAATTCTGCACAAAAATTGGGAAACTTTTGCTGGTAGTATTAAAGTTCTGTATGCTTTATTAGTACGTTTCATATTATCTTGCTAGACCAGTTCAGACAAGTGGGGTGTGTTCCCCCTACCAGCAGATTGGTGGAGACAGAGAATCGATGAAAAACCCAGGTTTCAATGACATCACTCCCATGGCTCTTTACGCCTCAGCCGCCAGATGTCTCTTCAGTATTTCTTTGTCTCCAGCAGATGGTGAATGGATTTTCTCCTTTCTGAAGAAAAGTCTCAAGATTTGAGAGGAAAAGATTGATTTAAAATGCTTGTGAGCATCATCCTCTCTCACTAGAGCACGATGTGGGAGGCTCCACTGGACTGTGGTCTTTTTGGTAGCCATAGGAGGGAAAGTTGGTTCAGCTCTATGCTCTTACCTTGGATAAGAGCATGTTGAGCAGCCAGAAATTGGAAGGATCTGGAAGAGTACATCTGCCTCACTCAACCTCAACACCCCCTCCCTCCTCCTCTGTTCCCCACCCAGCCATCTCCTGACTCACCAGCAGACCATCCCCAGCCCCTTGCCACCCCATATTTACCAAAAAGCAAAAGGTCACTTTTTGATAAACCCCATATTTACCAGCAGCCCATCTCTGGCCCTTAGCCACCCATGACTCACCAGCAGCCCATCTCCAGCCCTTAGCCACCCCATGATTCACCAGCAGCCCATCTTCAGCCCCCAACAACCCCCACCTTACTCACCAGCAGCCTTACTGCCCCCAGCCAGCCCCCTCCCCCTGACTTACCAGCAGCTCGATCACAGAAACATAGCCATGAGAGCATTTCCATTTGCTCCTGCAGCTGTGCTAAAGCTGTACTGGTGTGTTTTCAAAGGTACACCAAAGTGCTTCTGTATACCTTTGAAAATGCACTGGCATCAGACTCTAGCACAGCCGTAGGAGCAAAGATTGTGTTGCTAACAGTGAGGTAGGATTGGGCGCTCTTAAAGCATGTACGCCTGATCCTGCCTCACTGTCTGACTCACCAGTGCTTGCGTAGAATTCTGCACAGGTGGGGAATTCTGTATTGCAGTTGTGCAGAATTCTCCTAGGAGTAGAGCTTGAATGGGGCTGGTGGACAAACTACTACTATTTATTTATATAGTGCTACTAGGCATATGAAATGCTGTGCAAGTTCAGAGTCCCTTCTCAGGAGAGCTTACGATCTGTTAAGACAGACAAACAGAATAACTGGGCACAAAGGAATTCTTGGGGAAATGATTAAAATACAGGAGCTGAACAGGTCAGACTTGTTCTGCATTGTGAACTAAAACGGCTGACGGATTGATTTATTTCAGCTCTTATCATTGCTTCCTCAGGCTTGAGGGGAGGAGATGACTTTTATTTGCATTTCTTGTTGCCATAAGCATGAAGAATGTTTTTCAGATTACGTGTCAAATTTATTTTTGTTAATTATGTAGTTAACTGTGACATAGTTGATGACATTGTCATGCATAATACGTTGAAAAGCTCTGCCCAGTGAGCAGTGGTGACCAAGAAAGCAAATAGAATGCTAGGAATCAAAAGGAAAGGAATGGAGAATAAAACCAAGGTTCCTTATCCTGCTAGGCCAGTCCAGACAAGTGGGTTATGTCCTTCTACCAGCAGATGGAGGCAGACTTAAGCAAATTTCATTGATGTTGTCGTTTGATATATCCTAATACAGCACTGAGAAAAGCTAGTACTGTCTGTCTCAAGCAGGTGACAAGTGTGTGAACTGGTACAGCAGTGAAGATAGTCCTGACTCTCTTTGTCCACGTTTCAGTACAGAGCTTTGGATTGAGTTGTGAAAGGCCCAATGGCTCGGAGCATGGGTATGCCCATGTCTTCTGCAGCAGACAGCCGCCCTGTGTCATGCTGTTTCCTTTGGGTTACTTGTGCTGCTGGGCCGGAAGATGAGCAGGACGACCAGACAGGGCCCCAAGGGTAGTCAATAAGTTGGGCTTGTCCCCCCTTCCTACTTGCTGTCTTTATTTGTTCTTCATCCTTTTTTAAATTTTCTTCAGCCCGATGCAGCTGTAGCTTCTAGTAGTTCTTTTACCATGGCTTTAGTTTTTTGCTTCCTGGTCGGGCTTTGATATCCAGGGCACCTTTTGGCTGCCATACTGACACTCCTCCATGTGGGACCTGGGGCCCGATGCTGTGCCTGTGGTCCCTGCTGATCCTCTTCTTTTTTCTTTGCTGTTGGATTGCATGGGCCCAGTAAGAATGGAACATGGCAGGATGGCACTGAGTGCCTGGGGCCCCTAGAGGCTTTTTGGGAACCTAGGGCCCTACTTGTGGACTGGCTTGCACTGCAGCTCCAGAAACAGCCTTCAGGCTGTATTCAGTTGGCTAGCTGCTTTATCAGAACCCTGTGGTGGCATTTGAGTCCAGAGTATACCCTCTGGGGACCCCAGAACCCTTGCACTCCTCTGTTCCTTTGCAAGCCCAGCCTCCTAAGGGGCTTGTCTGAAGGTCTCGAGCGCTATTGCGACCACCGCAAGCTAAGCCTGAGGAGAACAGAGTGGTGGTTCCTCCCCCCCCCCCCCCCGAGCCAGGTGGGGTGCCTGCAAAATTATCCTTTTTTGGCCATGCCTTATTTAGACTTTAGGTGCTGTTAAGGCAGCTCTGTAGGTTTTGGAGCTGGCTTTCGGGCAAGGGTAGAAGACTCTGCCTCCTTTTGTTCATGGCAGACCCGTGGCTCTGCTATGTTCTGCCTTCTCCAGGTCCTTAGCAGTAGCAAATGGGCTATTGGGGAGGGAGGGGGGGTTACCCCAAACTTGGGTACCTGGGGTTCTTAAGATTCGGTCTCTGCTGCTCCTTCAGCCATTGGCAAGCTGAACCAGTCCATTGAGTTTCTGGGGTGGAAGTACATTTTTCAGCAGTACAAGGCTCATGATCATACCAAGTGTGGGGGTTGCAGCATATATGAAGTCTCGGGAAAGCATGGGGTCATTCAGGAGGCCTTAACGGTAGCCACCTTCGACTTTCAGGTGGTGCTGTGGGCACACCTAGAGTATAGTCCCCTGATAAGTGCCACCTCCTTTGCTGGTAGCTTGATGGCTCTGGCCATAAGGGTTATGACCCCTTACTCCCATGGTTGCAGATTGTTCCTGGAAACACCTGTCTTGAGTTGGGGCAAATTGGTCAGCGAGCCAATTGCTCCACCCCCAAAAACTTCTATGCTACAATTGCTTCTCAGCCCAGAGAGATTAGTCAAGTTTCAGATGTTGCTCAGGACTTTTGCTCTCAGGCAGCACCAAGTGCATGGGACTACCTGCAACTTCTAGGATCAATGACTTTGACTTTTTGGAGCTGGTGCTTTGGACTAGAGCGCATATGCACCCCCTGTGGAGGCACCTTCTGACTCTCTGATCTCTCTTCTCGCAGTAGTTATATCAGCTCCTTTCACTTCCCTGGAAGATCAAGGGGGGAGCTGGTCTGGTGACTTGCAGTCTCTTCCTTTCTTGGACGGAATGCCTCTGAAGTCGCCAGATTGACTGACATTACAGATACCGGCCCTTTCCATCTCATCCCTTCAGTCCAGTCCAGATGCATGGGTTGTGCCCCCTAACCAGCAGATGACTGAGCATGACAAGCTTTGCTGATATCATCTATTAAGGGTACTGTGCATCGCTAAGCTAGCCACTATTGCTCAGTTTCCAGCAGATGGGGGGCATGACTGTGCATCTATGCTGAACTGCAGGGATACCTTGGGAAAGCTTGGCAGTGATAGACAGGAGTAGACTTGAGCCATTGGAAATGAGTAGGTGCAGTTTGGTCTGGGGCTCCAGTGCCTTTTAGGCACAAAAAAAAGAAGAAAAGTAGTAAAGAGCATTATTGAGTCCAGGGGTGGGGGAGGAAAGGAAAGAGAAAAAACAGTCAATTGGTGTTGGAGTAAGCGAGAACAGACATAGGATACTTAAAAAAAACAAACAAACATATATGTTTGGGTTTTTTTTTTAAAGTATCCTACGTCTATATATGTATATATGTATATGTATACGTATATGTATATATGTATATATGTATGTATATATGTATATATATATGTATGTATATATGTATGTATATATGTATGTATATATGTATGTATATATGTATATATATATATGTGTGTGTGTATATATATGTGTGTGTGTATATATAAGCCAGTAGAGACAACATAGGGCTATCTGTTCTTGCCTGCCTCCAGGGAGCAGAGTGCCGTGAATCGTTCTGACACAGTGACTGCTCAGTCACGGTACGGTGTAAATCTGTGGGCCCCAGGTCCCTCCCTCCTCTTCAGCCCACATGCCTGCCTTAGTGTGTAGGGGGCTCTGGCCTGCTGAGTGTGTTCCTTGTATGTGGGTCTAACTTGCATTTTGTTGGGGGAGGAGAACCCTCTGTGTGGAGGAGCAGTCCTCGCAGCATGTTTAGGGTGGCCTTGACACTTGTGGATTGCATGGGTCTGAAGTGGCATGGTTAAAACAGTGACAATATGCCTTCAGGCAAGCCCGTATGCGCTGCATGCGCCAGTGCACAGTTTCTCCTGTCGATCTCTGCCGTTTGTGCTCTGTGGAGAGCAAAATGGCAGAGCAGGCCCTGAGAACATCACTGCAATTGACGGCAACGAAGAAAGATGTGGCAGAGGCATCCACATTGCAAATCTCCCCGCTCCCACCTGGCTCTGTTTTGGCAGAAAAGCAGCCATTTTGAGCTGTGAAAAGATGGATAAATTGCAAGCAGAGCTGACTCTTATTGGGGGGCTGCGGCATAGACTAAGAAGCGCTGAAAACTCTCTGAGCAGGCTGTTTTAGACCAGGACATGCCCTTCTCGCCAGAATTTGTACTGCTGCTCCACGAGGCCTACTGCCGAAAGCAGGGCTGGGGTGCACCTTCCATTTTGAGACATGGGACCTCTAGCATGGCAGCCTTGGTGCTAATGGCATCCACAGATTTGGAGGGGGCCCCTCTGGCTAAGAGGCTGCAGCGGACACAGCTGAGCAGACAGAGGAACTTCTCTCTACAGGGTCACTGACTTCGGAGGACCTGGCGGAGGAGGCCTCAGGGGATTGCGAAGACCCCTATGGAGCAGAGGTGGAGGCTGGATAGCGGCACACCCTCAGTGGTAAGGATGTTCTGCAGGGAGGAGCTGCCAGGACTCATATCACACTCTTTGAGGGTCTTAAACATGTAGTTCAGCCCAGTCTCTGAGGCGCTCTCCCTAGAAGTTCCATTGTTGCAGGGACTATGAACTCTGCAGGACTTCTTTCCAGTGCATAAGGCCATCAAACAGATGATAAACACAGAGTGGGAGTAGCCGGAACACAGGCGGAAGGGGGGGGGGGGGGAGAGAACAATGTCTCGCCTGTACCCTCTCACTCCAGAGGAGAAGGAATTGCTGAAGCTCCCCAAGGTGGATGCTTTGGTGACTTCAGTGACAAAGAAAACACCATTCTGGTGAAGGTGGAATAGCTCACAAGGATCCGCAGGACCAGAGGTTGGAGACCATGCTCAAGCAGGCATTTGAGGCCAATGTGCTGGCACTCTGGACTTCCATCTGTGGGGCCTATGTGGCCAGGGCCTGCTTGCGCTGGTTGCAAAACATCCTAGATTCAGGTACCAGCTCCGAAGCGACTTTGTTGGAGCCCAGTATGGCATACCTAGCAGATGCCTTTTATGACCAGGTATGGATCTTTGACAAGGTCCCTCATCAGAGACTTTTGGCAAAACTAAAGAGTCATGGGATAGGAGGCAGTGTACTATTGTGGATCAGGAACTGGTTAAAAGATAGAAAGCAGAGGGTAGGGCTAAATGGCCAATTTTCGCAATGGAGAAAGGTGAATAGTGGTGTACCCCAGGGATCTGTGCTGGGTCCGCTGCTTTTTGACATATTCATAAATGACCTGGAAAGTGGAATAACGAGTGAGGTTATCAAATTTGCAGATGAGACAAAACTATTTAAAGTTGTTAAAACCCAAGAGGATTGTGACAAATTGCAAGAGGATCTTGATAAATTGGAAGACTGGGCATCAAAATGGCAGATGAAATTTAATGTGGACAAGTGCAAGGTTATGCACCTAGGGAAGAACAACCCAAACTATGGTTACACGATGCAAGGTTCCACATTAGGAACCACCACCCAGGAAAAATATTTAGGCGTCATTGTGGATACCATGTTAAAACCCTCGGCCCAGTGTGCAGCGGCAGCCAAGAGAGCAAATAGAATGCTAGGTATGATAAGGAAAGGAATGGAAAATAAAACAAAAGATATTATAATGCCTCTATATCGTTCCATGGTGAGACCGCACCTTGAATATTGTGTGCAATTCTGGTCGCCGTATCTTAAAAAGGATGTAGCGATTTTAGAAAAGGTTCAGAGAAGAGCCACCAAAATGGTAAAGGGGATGGAAGGATACTCCTATGAGGAAAGGCTAAAAAGGTTAGGGCTCTTTAACCTGGAAAAGAGACGGCTGAGGGGAGATATGATAGAAGTCTATAAATTAATGAACGGAGTGGAACGGGTAAACGTAGATCGATTGTTTACCTTATCAGAATATAGAAAGACTAGGGGACATGCAATGAAGCTACAGGGTAAACTATTTAAGACTAATAAAAGAAAATATTTTTTCACTCAACGTGTAATCAAACTCTGGAATTTGTTACCGGAGGATGTAGTAAAGGCTGTTAATGTAGCTGGGTTTAAAAAAGGTTTGGACAAGTTCCTGGAGGAAAGGTCCATAAACCATTATTAAGAAGTGACCGAAGATATCAATGCTTGACCCAGTACAAGCATTGTGGAACTTGTGTCTCTTGGGGAAACTGCTAGGTACATATGACCTAGATTGGCCACTGTTGGAAACAGAATACTGGGCTTGATGGACCTTGGTCTGACCCAGTATGGCATATCTTATGTTCTTATGTTATGTTCTTATGGATGACATCCAAGAGCATGTCTTCTGTAGTGATGGCACAACATCTCCTGTGGTTGCCCAATTGGTCAGAGGTCATTTCTTCAAAGGTCTGGCTCTCCTGGCTGCCATTTAAGGGCAAGCTGCTATTTGTGGAGACCCTGGAAAAGTTTAGTCAAGGACCTGGGGGACACCAAGGGAGCTTGGCTCCTGGAGGATAACACGCAAAAATGTGCGGCGTCTTTTCTGCTTTGTATGGCATTGTGCTCAAGAATGGAATGGAACCTTTGGTTTGGACGCGGGCAGCATCTCTGTGGTTTGCATTTGATCCCCTGAAGAACCCTTTTTAGGAGAAACGCTACGAAGGCGCTAGGGGAGAGCGTCGGGGTCATTTGACGATGTTCATCAAGACTGTTTGCCTTAAGTATTAGTACTGAAGTGGAAATCATTGGAATATCACTATTGTAATCTGTATGAGTTGATTAGTAGTACCTAATCTTATGAGCTTCGGTCTGTAATGTCTTTCTATGAGGTCATTGATGCGAATGGGCACGTTTCTTTCTATGTAGACAGCCAGTCTAATGAAATAGTGCCGTTGTAAGTCTGAGACCTCTTGATTGGCATCAAAAGAAGTTTGATACATTGTTGAGAAATTGAATGAGAGAAAAATATATTTTTTTGGTGGGAAGAATTTCCTGTATGTTTGATTGAACGTATTTGAGTTTTTTGGCAGTCCTGGAGGATAAGCCAAGGGGATCCAAGATGCCTTGGGCTTCCTGGGGGCAGTCCCTGGATTTTCAGAGGTTCTAGGCTGCTGGTTTTACACCCTTTCAGAAGGGGCACTACACTTCCAGGGGATGTCTTTCCTTTCGGGGCAGGGAGTGGGTGGGAGTGTCTACTCCCCTGCTCTGTCAGTAAGGCCCAGTGAAGTGAGGCGGGTCTGAGGGGAGGAAAAGATTGAGGGAAGGCTCAGGTGTTTTCACTCTGATTGGATTCTCATTACACAGGACTAGTAGGTGCTCAAAATTGTTTGGGAGGGAGGGGTATGTGCTAGAGCTGGCATGGCCTGTTCCAGACTCCTTCCTGATCTTGCCTTGCAAATCTTTTGAGAAAAAAGCGGCGGTCAGGGCAACACTCAACAAGCTCATTCGCTTGCATGCAGTTTCCCCAGTGACCACAGACCAACGAGGGTCAAGGTGCTACTTCATTTATTTCAGCATCCCCAAGAAGGAAAGCTCCTGACCAATTCTGGACCTCAAGCACATCATTCGGATGTTACGGGTGCTGCGTTTTCACATGTAAATGTTGTGCTTGGTCATTGTGGCGGTACGTGCTGGGGTGTTATGTCATCGGACTTGTCAGAAGCGTACCTGCACATCCCGATCCACATGGAGCACCAGTGCTACCTGTAATTCACGGTTCCCATGTGTCACTTTCAGTTTCAAGCTCTGCCCTTTGGGCTCGCCACTGCCCCTCGGACGTTCATGAAGGTCATGGTGGTGGTGGTGCCGGCGGCGTTGTTGACCTTGTGGCAGGAAGACTTTGTGGTCCACCTGTACCTGGATGATTGGCTGATCAGGGCAAAGTCCTGGGAAGAGCCAGAGGACCATGTGGTGAATGGTTGATTTTCTTCAGAGTCTAGATTGGGTGGTGATCTTCAAGAAGAGTCATTTGACCTGCTCTCGACAGCTGACCTATTTGGGACCAAGGTTCAATACGCAGTAAGGTTGGGTGCTCCTTCTGGTGGACTGGATGGACAAATTGCGAGAACAGGTGCATTGATTTCTCAGAATGGCATGGCCCATGGCATGGCACTACTTCCAGCTCTTGGAGTCCATGTTGGCAACCATAGAGCTAGTGCTGTGGGCTTGAGCTCACATGTGGCCATTAAAACATGCTCTGATGTTGTGCTGGTCCCTGCAGAGGGACTCCATGTTGCGGCTGTTTTCCCTGCCCAAGAGTGGTCAGGGATGGTCTGGATTGGTGGTGCTCCACTCTGGCTTTGACGGCGGGCATGACATTGGGAGACCCTTGCGTGGGTGAAGACTGATGCCTCTCCGGTTGGGGGGGGGCACACTGCCTTGCCAGTTAGTGTAGGGGCTGTGGTCGGTGGAGGAGGCTACCTGGTTGATCAACAGGATAGAAATGATGGCTATCTTTCAGGCGTTGCAGAATTTGAGACCCCCTCCTAGAGGGCCAGGCGGTTCGGGTCTTCTCAGTCAATGCAACAGCAGTTGCATATCTCAACTGTCAGGGAGGCACTGCCAGTGTGACGTTAGTGGCGGAGGCAGCTCCACTTCTGGATTGGGCAGAGGTGCATCTGGAGGCCCTATCAGCAGTGCATGTGGCTGGCAAGGATTTCCTGAGTCGCTACAGAGTGGACCTATCAGAGTGGGCCCTGGAGGACTCTGTGTTTCAGTGCATAGTGTGGCGATGGGGCCAGCCTCTGATGGACTTGATGGCATCGGTGGACAATGCCATGGTGAACTGTTTTTTTTTTCAGCAGGCCACGTGAGCGAATGTCGGAAGGACTCGATGTGCTGTTACAACTGTGGCCGCAGGTGGGGCTGTTATGTGTTCCCTCTCTGGCCCTTGATTGGGTGGGTGCTCCACAGATAGACGGGCATCTGGGCGGGTGATTCTGATTGTACCGGACTGGCTTTGGAGGCCTTGGTACGCGGATCTCATATGGCTACTGGGGGGCCTTCTGTGGCAGCTTCTAGCAAGGCCTGATCTGTTGTAGCAGGGTTCTTTTATTTTTTTTATTTATGGAATTTTAGTCAGTTAACATACCAAATACAAGAGGAAAATCTAACCTGAGTCAAGGAAAACAAAAAAGGATACCCACTCGAAAAACATACATTAGAAAGAGCCCACATTATGGGAACCAAAAACTTCACATGATACAAAATACTACTAACGAGGAAAATAAGGCTATAAAGCCAACTTGAAGCCTAACACAATAAAGCTACCCATTAACCACCTTCCCAACACCCTGTCTCTCTAACAAAAACTTTTCCAGTTGCAATACCTCGACAAATACAATTGAAACACCATCCAGTGTGATGATACGTTTGCAAGGAAAATGCAAATAAAAAGTAGCCCCCAAAGCTATTACTTGGGGCTTCAAAATAAGAAGTTATCTCCACCGGAGCGGAGTGCTCTGGGACACATCTGGAAAGACATTCACAGTTTGTCCGCAAAACTTAGCAGTCTTCAACTTAGAAAAAGCTTTAAGAATATGCAGCTTCACAGACTCAGATACAAAAGTTACCAAAAGAGTAGAATGCGCATTTAGAATATCTAGGGAGTCCTTCAAGAAGGCAGTGAGATTTTGAACAGATGGTACCACCACATCCAATTCTCCCTCTGCAGGATTCACCTTTTTGACACTAGATGGGGTATAGTGAAGTTGAAGAACCTCTATTGACTCTGATATGGCTAACACTTCCTTTAAATATTTCTCCAGGAGAATTTCTGGAGACAGCAAATTTGTCTGGGGAAAATTTAAAAAACTTAAATTACGAGAACAAACGGAGTTTTCAAGAGCTTCAACTTTTACATCCAAAACCAAGTTATCTTTAATATACAGCGGAAGAACTTGAAACTCAAGTTTAACAACTGCCATATCTAAAGTAGAAACCTTCCAATCAAGCTGCTGCAGATAATCTACAGCCTCCTGAGAGAAGGGACATAAAGATGTAAGAGTAGTACTCATTTTATCATCAATACACTTAAGAGCACCCCAAACATCCTTTAAGATAACTTCTGCCTTCTGGAAAAATGACTGGAAGCCTGGTGGTAACACTGGCGTCTTTCAACTGAACCGGCTTCGGTAAAATCACTTCTATATTAGCTCACCTTACCTGCTCGGAGGACTCTCCCGAAAAAGTACAAGATAGAAGAGGGACAGGACAAAGGTGGTGGGGATCTCCCTCCACAACTGAGGGAGGTCCCTTCAGGAGAGGACTGCGCAGAGGGTAGGGGAGCAAAGTGCTTACCCAAGGGACCCACTGATTTTGCACTAGCAGCGGTGGCTTCCTGCACCCTGTCTCAGGCCTTGATCTTTCTTTTCCCCGTATCATATAAAGATCATCAAACCAAGACACAAACTATTGGAGATCAAAACCAGATGCTGCTATGGCACCAAAGGGGCAGGTCTTACCCCTTTGTCCACGCCCCTTCAGACCATGTCACGCTCCGTGGTCATGGAGAGGCTGAAAGACTCTTATAGGGGGTCCTTCCAGGGAACGAGTTGCACCCTCTGTGCCTCCCCAATATTGAAGGGCCGATTTCAGAACTTAGCAGCAGTGTCTACTCAGCAGCAGCAGCAGCAGCAGTCCCGGGAGCCGATGGAGAGGCCCAAAAAACCTCCTCTAGTTAGAAGTAGGTTCCACTGCAAAGCGTTCATGTGCAGACTCTTATAGTCTGAATAGGGGTCCTTCCAGGGGATGTGCTGTCCCCTTGGCGCCTGCCAGATATTGCAGGGCCGGTTTCAGAACTCAGCATCAGCATCCACTTAGCAGCAGCAGTCCTGAGAGCCGAAGGAGAGGCCCAACAAACCACCTCAGCAGGTTAGAAGCAGGTTCTCGCAGCAGGGTTCTCTGATCATGCCTCAGGTGGATCAATTCTCACTTATGGCCTGGCCCTTGGGCAGTCATGGTTAAGCAAGCAGGGGGTACTCGCCAGCAGTGGTGGCAACGCTCCTTAAAGCCAGGAAGTGCTCCACGTCTTTGTCATACGTCCATGTCTGGAGAATGTTTGAAGGCTGGTGCGAGGCTAGGGGGGTGTCTGTCCTTTCTGCTGCCATCCCTTTGATTCTGCCGCATTGGCATACTATCGTGGAACAATTTGAGGAGCTTCGCTGGCTGCTCATCAGGACATAATGCGTTTTCTCTAGGCCATTAAGCAGGTCAGACCTCTACTGTGTCCTGTGGTATCTTCATGGGATCTGAACTTGGTGCTGGGGATGCTAACAGGTTGTGATCTTCTCGGTATGGTGCATTTAGGAGCTGCAGGCCCTGATGTGCCGGGAACCCTTTCTCGTCTTCTACCTGGAGAAGGTGGTGTTGTGGACAGTACTGTTGTCTTTGCAGAATATGGTGACTCCCTTCCACATTAATCAGCTGGTTTCCCCTGCTAGTGTTGCTAGGGGAGGACTCTTTGGGGGAGGGGGGGGGGGGAGTTCATGACTGCAGCTTCTGGATACCAGGAGGGTGCTTTGACCGTACCTGAAGCAGGCGGAGTCTTTCAAACGTTCGGTCTGCCTCTTCATTCTGTTCGGTGGAGGGTGATGGGTGAGGTGGCGTCGAAGGCGTCCATAATGTGCTGACTGAAAGATTGATTGCTTCTGTGTATTTGTTGCCGGCCTGACCAGTACCTCCAGGCCTGTGGTCACATTCAACTAGGGTAATCTGGGCAGAGGTGAGTTTGGTTCCGCCTGGGGAGATTTGCTGGGCTGCCACTTGGGCATCCTTGCATACATTAATGGAGCATTCTTGCCTCAATGTGTGGGCTCAGCAGGATGTGCAGTTTGGTTTTAGGATGTTGCAGACTGGCCTCATGGATCCTGCCCCATGGTACATCTCATGCGACTGGACTGGAAGGATAAGATAGAAGGTGAAGTTAGGCCTTAGCTGCTAACTTCCTTTCCTTGAATCCCTCCAGTCCAGTTCAGAACTCACCCTACTGCACTTATCCAGTCTGTCCTTCTGTGGTTGGTCTGTCTGTCTGGAGGTGTAAAGTACTGGCGCTCTGAGTCCAGGGGACTCTTGGTGGAGTGGTCCTGTTTGAGACAGAGGAACTCGAAACCGAAGGGAAAAAAATGACTGAATAGTTCCAAGGAATCAGAAGCCATGTTGCAGTTTGCAGTTGATGAATGGGCTTGAGGATTCTGAGTTTGAATGACCAATTTGGTCTATGGTAGCTTAAATTCTGCTTTGGTACTCCAATACTGGCTAGCTTAATGATGCACAGCACCCTTAAAAGACGACATCAGCAACGCTCGTCATCCTCAGTTTCCATCTGCTGGTAGGTTGGCACAACCCATGCGTCTAGACACGACTGGAGGGATTCAAGAAAAGGCAATTAGCAGTTAAGACCTAATTTCACCTTGGGCTACAGAGCTCATTGTCTGGGCCAGTTTGCGCAGGGATGCAGGTCTCTGCAGGAAGCCTCCTGGTCAGTCAGAGTAGAGGCCAGGATGATTGGCCTAGCTCTGGTATGATTTTGGACCCTCCTGGAAAGCAAGGCAGTCTGGGTTCTCAGACAATGCCATATTTCAACAAGCAAGGTGGCAACTGCAACACTGTGATGGTTGTGGAAGTGGCAGAGCTCTGTCTTGGAGCAGAGATTTACCTGGTGGATATGTCAGTGGTACACATTATGGAAGTTGACAATGTACAAGCAGACTTCTTGAGCTGGAGCACCATGGGTCCCAGCGATGGGAGTTTAGCCCTTGCATGTTCTACCTCCTCATGCAGTAGTAGGACCTGCCAGTGTTTTGATCTGATGGCTATGCAGGAGAATGCAAGGTGAAGAACCTTTTCAGGCACAGGAGAGATCCACGGGAGGGGGGGGGGGGGTGGTTGTATCACACAGGCTTGGTCATTTTGGTGGCACCAGACTGGCAGCACAGGCCATGGAATGCAGATCTGTTGATCCTGTTGATGGGGTACTCTCTATTTCTAACTCAGGAGAAGATTTGCTGTGGCATGGTCCCGTGGTCATAGAGGACCACCTTGTTTTTCTTGCTTATTGCTTGGCCATGAGAGATGCCAGCTCTCTGAGAGAGGATATTCTGGGGCAGTAGTTAACACCTTTTTGAAGGCCCATGGGGGGTCTTCATGTTCTTGGCCTATGTTAAGAGTCTGGAGAGTCTTCAAGAGGTGGTGATCCTCTGTGGCTCTGGATGCAAAGAAGGCAGGCATATAGTGGCTGTTTTGTGCTTTTTACGGTCTGGATTGGATCAGGGTCTAGCTCTGAACTCTCTCAAGGTTCAGATGGCAGCCTTTGCCAACTACCTGGGGTGAGTTCAAAGTGTGCCCTTGCCAAATGTGCTCATCTTCTTCAAGAGGGCAAAACAGATCTGTCATCCTGTGTGGCAGTGGTGCCACAGTGGAGCCTTTCTCTGATTCTGAAGGTGCCTAAAGGAACCTCTTTCAAGCCCTTTGAAAGCATCCCTCAAGGATTTGACCTGGAAGGTGGTATTTCTATTGGCTATTGCTTTCACTAGATGGGTATCAGAGCTACAGGCCTTGTCTTGTAGGGAGCTCTTTCTGGTCAGCTCATCAGCATCTGTCTTCCTGAGGACAATGTTGTCCTTTCTCTTGAAAGTGCTGTCTTCTTTTCATCTTAATCTGTGACCCTGCCATTCTCCTTGGAGGAGGACCTTCAGTCAGATCCTTCACTTCATGTGTTAAATGTGAAGAAGGCATCTGGAGACTGCTAATTCCTTTAGTCAGTTGAATTAACTCCTTGTCCTTTTAAGCAGCTTGAGAAAGGGGCAGGAGGTGGCCAAGTCTTCAGTTTTCTGCTGGCTTAAGGAGGCTGTTAGTTCAGCCTACCTCCCATGTGTAAGACGCATGGTAGAGGGAGTCTGAGCTCACTCAACTAGGGCGTGCAAACCTCATCATGGGCTGAATCTGCCTCTGTCTCTCTAGAAGGTGGCTACATGGTTATCCCTGAGGACCTTTGTAATTGATGTGAACTTTGGCATCTATCATGGGATGGAACTAAGGGCCACATACCTGCCTGGCAAGGAAAATGCCCTGGGAGACAGGCTGAGCAGAGCCCTTCAACCTCATGCATGGACCCTGGATTGGAAGTGGCCCTCTCCATCTTTCAAGAGTGGATTCCTCCTCGATGGATCCTTTTGCCATTCCTCAGGATACCCAGTTCTGCTCCATGGTGAGGACACATTGCAAACTAGCTTTGGGTGGCTTCCTCCTACATTGGAGGGGAGACGGCTGTTGTCTTCTGTATGCATATCTTCCAATTCCTCTCATTGTGAAAACCTTCATGAAACTCGCGTGTGATGGTAGCATGAAGATTCTCATCGCCCCGGCATCTGTGGTTCTCTCCTTCTCAAATTGTCCATTCGGGTTCCAATTCACCTGGGTCACGCATCAACTCTAGTTGTGCAGAAGCAGGGGATGATACTTTATCCCTGCATAAAGTTCCTAGCCCTCACAGCTCGGATGATGAGAGGTTAACTTCTCCTCTCACAATCTGCTTAGTTGGTATTACCAAAGTCCTCTTGGCTTCTTGAAGGGATTCCATTGGATGTCTTATGCTTTCAAGTGGACGAGGTTTGCTGTCTGGTGTGAGGGAAAGGCCTTATATTTTTTTCTCATGCCTCTTTACAAAAACTGAATACCTTCTATACTTGTCTGAGTCTGGTTTGAAATCCAGCTCTAGAAACATTCACCTCATTGCAATTGGATCTTATTACCATCACATAGAAGGTAAACCCATCTCTTTACAGCCTTTAGTTCAATTTATGTGCAGCTTGCTTCTTCTAAAACCTCCCATGGTGTCTTGAATCTCACTATGGTTTTAACGCATCTGATGAAAAATCCTTTCAAGCCATTTAATGCTTGTGCCTTGAGGTTCTTGACCTGAAAGGTCTTGTTCTTCGTAGCAGTCACTTCAGCACACAGGGTTAGTGAGCTCCAGGCTTTAGGAGCTGATCCACCTTTCACAAACATTTTCAACATTAGGATGGTTTTATGAACACACCCTAAATTCCTTCCGAAGATAGTGTCAGACTTCCATCTTAATCAGTCAATAGTCTTACCAACCATTTTCCCAAGACCCCATGCTCACAAGGGGGAAAGTGCGCCACACATAAAGAGAGCCTTGACCTTCTGTGTGGAGCAGACTAATGCCCATAGAAAGATCACCCAATTTTTTTTTTTTGTTTCATTTGACCCAAGCTAGTTTGAGGCTGCTGTCTCCAAACACACTCTTTCTATTTGCCTAGCAGATTGTATCTCCTTCGTTTATGCCAAGGCAGGCTTGAGTTTTGCGGTTCATGTCATGGCTTATAATGCTTGAGCCATGGCTGTGTCGGTGTTCCACTTTCTTCCCTGGAGAAGATATGCAAAGGTGCAACTTGGACTTTGGGCCATACATTCACATCTCATCTGTCCGGATGAGGATTCCCAGCATGAGAGCAGTTTCGAACAATCAATACTTCATAATCTGTTTGGGGACTAGAATCCAATCCATCCTTCTTAGACCCATCTCTTTCTGTTTGGGCTGCCTCTTAAAGTCAGATATGACATACCTAAAATAACTGCTGTTAGATGTCTACTACTCACTGTTTCTTCCGCTTATTGTTTTGAGGCAGCCTGTAGCTAGGGATTCCCATATTTGAGGACTTTATCATGCTTGTTCATGGACAGTAGGATAAGTCCTCACAACCCGCCCATCTTCTGTGTAGTTGAATTCTAACTCTGTTCGTTACATGACAGACAAAATGATGCTTTAATGGCAGGTGGGAAGAGGCATTCATGAGCAGTGAAGCTTTTCTGAACTCTTCTAGAAGTATCGGGTAGGTTCCCACGCAATGGCTCTGTCTGTAACATCATTCATATGTGAGGACTTTATCGTGCTGTCCTCAGAACACCTGCTACAGGTGAGTAACTTTACTTTACTTTCCCTAAGTACATACACATCCGTATGCCTAAAAAAAATATCCTAGTAACCTCTTCCACATGCCAGCCCCACCTGTACCCCACACTCGGAACACATATGTGCCCAACATCAACAGAAATCCCATATATACATATAGGGCTCGATTTTCAACTAGGCAGGCTATGCACCACTACGGCGCATAGTCCTGCCCGCCCACCCCTTACCCCAGATATTCAGTGCTGTGATGACAGCATTGAATATCCGGGTTTGGCACAAAGCAGACTCTGCCACAGAGCCTAACTGGGTAGTGGCGTTATTGTACAAAAAAGCTGGCCTAGTTTTAGCTGCGGATCACTAACCAGGTAGCGGTGCAATATCACCACTACATGGTTAATGGTAATCTCCCGCCTCTGCTCTGCCCTGGAACGCCTCCAACATGCCACGATGCTAACCGGATAGCATTGGGGTGTGTAGAGGACATAGACTAACTGTGTAGGTGCCATTGAATATCCCCATTTAAGGCATTTACGCGATTTACTAGTCTGAAACCATATAAATGTCTTTTGAATATTGGGCCAATAGTTTCCAACCCCCAATCACACACTCCCCCTCCCCCCCACCCCTCCTCCAAATGAATGTCCATCACAAATACGGCATCACATAACCTGTCTATGACTTGGTATGCTTTCCTCACTTCAAATATTTTTTCTTTCTTTAACTTTCTTTTTAATGTTGGCACAATTGACTTGCAGCAAGGGGAATATCTTGGGCAAACAAGCAGAAGATAAAATGAGATAAATTAGCAGAGCATTTTCTTTCTATATATTGTGCAATCGGAGAGAAGAAAAAATTCATAACTAGTTAATTCATTGTTCTGTCTAGCTTAAGTTCATAATAAGAAAGAGAACGTGAAGCTGGGGAGGATGAGATCAGGAATATTAATTAACTGGATATTGAATTTTAGACACCAGCTTTATTTCATTCCCATCTTATCAACATTATTTAGGGCTGACAAATGAGCAGATGACCTTTCACAATTTCATATTAACCCTCAATTATTGTTTCATACTTTAGTGATAAATATGGTTGAAAGATCTATTCTTACTCTTCTGATTCAAATTATTAGATATACCAAAGAAAAATGTGGATTTAGCTCACTCTTTTGCAGTAGCTGTTCAAGGCAAGTATTGTTTTTTTTATTCTCCCCTGCCCGCCCCCTGACATCCACACACCCATATACATTTTGTACAGCCATTTTCTCCTGTTCCTTTTTGGGTATCCAGCTCAAACAGCCCTGTTGTGCTACATTAAATAGGGAAAAAACCCAAAACAACTCACTTAGCTCCGTCATTGCAGTCTGTCTTCAAATGTTTGTTTCTCCTTGCTGCTGAAAATCCCACCATAGATGTCTCTTTTTCTGGTTAGCTTCTTAAGGAAAATACTTCATTAACATTTGAGATCTAACAGGTACTTCCTTGGGATCCGGACTGGCTGTTCTTGGACAGGATACTGGTCTTGATGCCCCTTTGGTTTGATCCAGCATGGCACATCTTTTATGGTTTGGTAGAATGTAGATTGTAATAAATGATCTGTAAAGATTTACAGGAATTATCTTCATTTTCTTGGTAGAAAGCAGTGACAGACTAAAAAAAACAAACCATACTGTCTATTCAGTCTGCTCATCTATACTAACTACTGAGCTCTGCAATCCCTTCCTCTCCCTCAGATATCCTCTGTGCTTGTCCCATGCTTTCTTGAATTCAGATATTGTCCAGGAACAAGCAGAAAGTCAGTCCTCACGTATGGGTGATGTCTGCGCCAACTGAGCCCGTGTGAAAGCATCTCCCCAGCTTTCAAGGAAAGCCTTTGGGAGATGCACCACGCATGCGTAGTCCACTTCCTGCCCAAGTTTTACCATCCTGCCTCAGTCTCCTTTTTGTTTTCCTGTGGAGCCCTTCGGATGTTGTCCTATTTTCTCTGGAACAAGTCAGATTTTTTTTTTCCTTTTTTAATAGTTAATTTTTGTCCGGTTTGTGTAACAGTTCCTTCCCACCCTTAAGCCAGCTTACCTCGGCGTTGCCCCTCGGGTTTGTCTATCTACTTTCCACATTTTTTCATAGAGGTCCGCCTCAACCGGCATTCATGCCCTTTTTCACCCGAAGGCCTTGGACCCCTGCCAGAATTTATTTTATTTATTTACATTCTCTTATATACCGCGCTATTCTGCATCAGTGCGGTTTACATTGAACAAACTGAAAATACATTGAACAGGGCATTATAACTTGGAGATAACTATTTTACAGGGAACATGGGCTATGGAGGGTTAAGTGGCTTGCCCAAGACCACAAGGAGCACCTGTGGGACTAGAAACCCCAGTCCTTCCGGCCCAAGGTTGCTGTCCTCTAGTGGGATTTGAACCCCCAACCTTCTGGCCTGAAGTACCTTGCCCCAACCACTAGGCCATTCCTCCACTCCAGAAGGCAGGGACCCCCCTTTTTCCGATGGTCTCAAGTGGCTTCAAAAAGTGTGATCGGTGTGGCAAAGATATATCACTTATTGATCCACATGGCTGCTGCTTCTGATGCCTTGGCCCAGAATAAAACTCTGACTGCAAACTGTGCAGATCAGTGACCCCAAAGGCCTTAAAGAGTCTCCATCAACAGCAGGAAACTTTTTTTTCATAAGCCTGACCCTGCCCCAGAGTCTCCGGTAACACCATGCTCCAGGGCCCCCTCTGATACCTCGGTGCCCCGCAAAGCCAGAGCCTCCGAGCAGAAGTCTTGAGGTGGAGTATAAGAAGAAGAAATCCTCGACGAACGTCTTGGAAGATGGATCATTGAAGAAGGCAAAATCCCACCCCAGGACCTGCAACCCCAGGCATGAATCCGAGGAGTCTGGGCAGGGGCGGTCCTCCAAGTTGGCTCTGCAAGGAGTTGCCAGCTCCCGCCGACTGGCCTCGGGCGTCCAAGGCCATTGTCATAGAGGACTCCCCCCTCGACAATACAGATGCTGGGCCTGAAGTCCCCTGTGCCCACAACGAAGGCTGCGGAGCCAAAAGGCATGGAGACCAGTATGGCAGCCTTAGAGAGCAGTATATCTGCCTTAGTGGCCATGCAGCAGGTACTTATGTCTGGTTTGTCCAGCTCATCTGCCCTGAAAATGGGACCCTCGACATCGAGGGCTTCCCTGGATGTCAAGCTGGTTCTCAAGCGCCATTGGCCTCGGGAGAGCCTCAGTTGAGGTCCCAATTCTGTTCTTTGGGACATTGGTCATCTCTGGCGAGTGCCCACAGCTCGGACAGACGATCCTCAGGAGGTTCTGCATCACAGAGAGTGATCCTCGACTGAGGTGATCGTGCGGCATCTGACTCTAACTCAAACTTACAGCCCAAATGGGAGACTGAGGAAGAAGAGTCCCTGGATACGAAGTGACACTCTGACGTGCCCTCCGACCCATCTTCCCCGGTGACCTGATGCCGCTCTTCACCCAAGGACTTTGTGTTCCTTGATTTTGTGAGGGATATGGTCAAGGCTCTTGTGACCAAGGCTAAGGAGGACCTGCAAACTGAGGAATTGGAGATACCCCAATACGAGGCACCCCTGAAGGAAACCCTTTACGGTTCCAGTGCCCCCTGATCCTCAACCGCCGCCGCCGCCGCCTCCTGATGTGGGAAACACCAGGCGCCTTGACGCCATGTACTGGGTATGCCGGAGCTCTGGATTCCAAAAGGCCCAGCTCCGCCACAACTCAATGATCATGGAGTCCATGCGCCAGCTTAAGACCCAACAGACACTCATCGGTACCACCCGGCAGGGAGGCCGAATTCACAATGCCCTTGGCCGAAAGGCTTTTCGATGCTAACTTGCCGAATCCACTCATACCAGCTCTACATCATTATCTAACTGAAAGAACTGTCTAGGGAACTCGGGGGATACTCGTCAGGCCTCGATGGAGACCACCTACAGAGGTTCAAGAACCTAACCTCGGCGATTAAGGAATGTTCATAGTTCCTGTCCCGAGTAGCCTATGATGGCTTCGAGTCATCAGCTAGGGTGGCTGCCGCAGGCATCAGGGCATGATGCCAAGCATGGCTTCAGTCATCCAACCTGGAACAATGGGTACAGGACAAACTGATCAATGTTCCCTGCACAGGTTAAAACCTGTTCGGGAAACCCATGGCAGACAAAGCAGCAGAGATGGAGAGAGTATGTGACAAGAACCAGGCTCTTGAAAAAAGACTTCAGTGCAACCCGGAAAGAAAAGTGGGGGGGGGGGGGGGGGGGGGGGTGGGGGGGGGGGGGGGGTGGGGGGAAAGCCTTTCTTGCAGAGGAAGAAAGGGGGCTTCAGTACTACTCCGCACTTCAAAGCCTTCTCGAGCCCTCAACAGACCCAGCAACAAAAAAGGCCAGGGAAATGATCCCAGAAAGCATAAAACACCTGCTTCTCACTGAGTTAGCAGGCTACTCCAGGCCAGTTGTATTCCACGTTTTAAGAAAAATGGAAGGAAGTAAAAAAAAAAAACCCTGCCAGCATGGTTTAAAGGTGAGGTCAGAGAGGCTATTGCCAAAAAAGCATCTTTCAGGAAATGGAAAAAGGAGCCAAATGATGAAAATTGGAAAGAAAATAAGCACTGGCAAGTTAGATTCAAGGCATTGATAAGGCAGGCAAAGAGAGAATTTGAGAAAAAGCTTGCTGTGGAAGCAATAGCACATAATTAAAACTTTTCAAGTACATTCATAGAAAGAACCTGTGAGAGTCAGTTGGACCATTGGATGATAGAGTAAAAGGGGCACTAAGAGGGGACAAGGCCATAGCAGAGAGACTGAATCAATTCTTTGCTTTGTTCTTTACTGAGGAAGATGTAGGGATGTTACCCATGACTGAAATGGTATTTAAAAGTGATGCCTCAGAAGAATTGAAAGAAATGTCATTAAACCAGGAAGATGTAGTACAATTATTAGATAAACTGAAGAGTAGTAAATCACCTGGACCGGATGGTATACATACGATGTTGTTGAAAGAACTGAAATATGAGATTGCAAATCTACTAATAGTAATCTGTGAACTATCATTAAGATTATCTGTAATACCTGAAGATTGGAGGATGGCCGATGTAATGCCAAATCGTAAGAAGGGTTCTAGAGGTGATCCAGAAAAAAACTACAGACTGATGAGCCTAAAGTCAGTAGCAGGAAAAATGGTAGAAACCATTATAAAGAACAAAATTACTGAACATATAGCTAGTCATGGCTTATTGGGAGATGGCCAACATGGCTTTAGCCGTGGAAGGTCTTGACTTACTAATCTGTTATGTGTTTTTGAAGGTGTGAATAAACAGGTAGACAAAGATGATTCAGTTGATATAGTATATCTGGATTTTCAGAAAGCCTTTGACAAGGTCACCCATGAGATACTCTTGGCAAAATTAAAGCCATGGGATAGGAGGCAGTGTACTACTGTGGATCAGGACTTTGTTAAAAAGTAAAAAACAGAGGGTAGGGCTAAATGACCAGTTTTTCCAATGGAGAAAGGTAAATAGTGGAGTACCTCATGGATCTGTGCTGTGTCCATGGCTTTTTAACATATTTGTAAATGACCTGGTAATGAGAATGAGTGAGGTAATCAGATTTGCAGATGACACAAAATTATTTAAAGTTGTTAAAACCCAAAGGATTGAGAAAAATTGCAAGAGGACTTTGATAAATTAGAAGACTGGATATTCAAATGGCAGATGAAATTCAATGTGTACAAGTGCTAAGTTATGTACCTAGGAAAGAACAACCCAAACTATGGTTACACAATACAAGGTTCCACATTAGGAATCACCACCCAGGAAAAAGATTTAGGCATCATCGTGAATAACACGTTGAAACCCTCTGCCCAGTGTGCAGCACATCCAAGAAAGCAAATAGAATGGCAGGAATCATAAGGAAAGGAATGGAGAATAAAACAAAGGATATTATAATGCTTCTGTATCATTCCATGGTGTGTCCGCACCTCGAATATTGTGTGCAATTCTGATCGCCCTATCTTAAAAAAGATATAGCGGTATTAGAAAAGGTACAGAGAAGAGCCACCAAAATGGTGAAGGGGATGGAAGGATGCACCTATGAGGAGAGACTAAAAAGGTTAGAGCTATTCAACCTGGAAAAGAGACGGTAAGGGGAGATATGATAGAGGTTTCTAAATTAATGAATGAAGTAGAACGGGTAAACATAGATTGTTTATGCCATCAAAATATAGAAAGACTAAGGGACATGCAATGAAGCTACAGTGTAACCCGTTTAAGACTAATAAGAGAAGCTATTTTATAACTGAATGCGTAATCAAACTCTGGAATTTGTTACTAGAGGATGTAGTAAAAGCTATTAATGTTGCTGGGTTTAAAAAACGTTTGGACAATTTCCTGGAGGAAAGATCTATAAACCATTATTAAAGGGGACCCGGAAATTCACTGCTTGCCCCAATAGAAGCATTGTGGAACCTGTGTGTCTCTTGGGGAACCTGCTAGTTATTGTGACCTAGATTGGCAACTGTTGAAAACAGGATTCTGGACTTGATGGACTTTGGTCTGACCAAGTATGGCATATCTTATGTTCTTATGAAGCCCCAGGCCCCGGCTCAGGCCTAGCCTGGGGGTGGTTTTTGATGACCTGGGCACGACCCCCCTCCCCTGCCTCCAGGGGGTCTTTTACTGCCCACGGGGGGCGTCTAGCCCTGTTTACCCACAGGTGAACAGCCATCGTCACCGATGCCTGGGTGTTACAGATGGTCAAGGAAGGTTACCTTCACCTACATCAGACAGCACCCCCATTCTTCCCAAGAGAAGCCCACCAGGCCTCTCCTTCACCAGACCCTGCTACTCACCGAGCTAGCAGGACTACTCAAGGACAGAGCAGTTGAGCCAGCCTCAAAACATCTCTGGGGCACCCGGTTCTACTCCAGATACTTCTCATCCCCAAGAGGACTGGGGGCTTCTGGCCTATCCTGGACATACGAGAGCTCAACAAGTTTCTGGTCAGGGAGAAGTCAAGATGCTCTCCCTTGGAAAACTGCTGCCATTCCTCCAGCGGTGAGACTAGCTTTTCTCGTTAGACCTGAAGGATGCATACACACACATCCTAATTCACCCCAGCCACAGAAAATACCTTCAGTTTGTGGTGGGGAGACGCTACCAATACAGGGTACTGCCCTTTGGGCTGGCCTAGTCTCCAAGGGTCTTTAACAAAGTGTCTTGCGGTGGTTGCTGCCCAACTCAGGCTACAAGGGGCCTTTGTCTTCCCCTGCCTGGATGGCTGTCTTATAGGGGTGCAACTGGGACACCCTTCAGGCAAAAGCCTTTCTCCCTCTGGAGAGGTCAGCACGCCTCAGGGAACTAGTAGCAGAGGTGCAATGGTGCAGGGCACTGTCTGCCCGGCTTCTCCTCTGCCTTCTGAAACACATGGTTTCCACTGTCCATGTCACCCCACATGCCTGCCTACACATGAGAACAGCCCAGTGGTGCCTACACTCACTGCACCCAAGCTATAGGCAGGCTCATGGACAGGGTGCACATGTCCTGCCAGCTGGCAGATTCCCTCGGATGGTGGCAGAATCCAGGTCACCTTCAGGCCGGGATGCCCTTCCAGGCACCCACTCCCCAGAAAGTCCTCACCACTGACACCTCTCTAATGGGCTGGGGTGTGCATTGTGAGTCTCCAGACACAAGGCTGCTGGTCCCAGAGGGAATCCAAAATGCAGATCAACCTGCTGGAAATCAAGGCCATATTCCTGGGCCTAAAAGCCTTCTGCTACCAGCTTCAGCACCATGCAGTGCTGATCCAGACCAACAATCAGGTCGCGATGTTCTGTGTGAACAAACAAGGGAGAATGGTATCGTACCCCCACTGCCAGGAAGTGGTAGCCCTCTGCTCTTATGCCACAAACAGCAAGAATGCTCCTGAGAGCGGTCTACCTCCCCAGGCCAGGACAGTATCTTGGCGGACAAGCTGAGCAGGGTAGTCCAGCCACATGAGTGGTGCCTGGACCCAGCAATAGCCTCACAGCTTTTCCGGCTCTGGGGCGTTCCAAGTGATGGTGTTTGCCAGCCCTGGCAATGTGCAGTTGCCCTGTTTCTGCTGACTGCACCTCTCTCGGATAGCAGTGGATGCATTCCTCATCCTGTGGTTGGAAGATCACTTGTATGCATCCCCCCCCCACTGATAGCAAAGGCCCTTTTCAAGGGTCAACGCAACAGAGCGTCGCTAGTGCTGATAGCCACTCGGTGGTCCAGACAGCTCTGTTTCCCGCTGCTCCTCTTCTTGTCAAGGGTACTACCAATTCCCCTGCGTCGCGCTCCAGGACTTCTCTCGCAGGAGCAGGGCACTCTCCTACACCCCAGCCTGGGGTCCCTCTCATTTATTGCTTGGCTGCTGAATAGGTAGCACTAGTCCCCTTCGACCTTACACGGGACATGGAAGACATCCTCCTGACCTCTCGGAAGGCCTCCACGAGAAGGGCGTATGCCTTCAAGTGGTGACATTTCACACTGTGGTGCACAAAGAAATGGACGAATCCGTTCTCCTGTTCAGTGCACATGGTGCTCCAATACCTGCTCCACCTATTGTAGGCGGGACTGAAGTCCAACTCTGTCAGAGTACACCTAAGTGCCATTGTGGTGCATCACCACTCTGTCGAGGGGAAGCCCCTCTCGGCTCAGCCTCTTGTGTCTCTGTTTCTACGGGGCCTCATGTTGTCCAAACCCCACCCCCCATGGCAGCTAAGATTTAATGGCTCAGGTCATGGTCTTGTGGCCTGTGTGGCTGAGACTTTTGGCCCAGTGTTTGCTCAGAGCTTGGGTATGTCCATTGTCTCCTCGAGCTGGCAGTTGCCCTGTGTTCAGTGCTGTTTCCTATGGGTTTCTAGCACTGGTGGGCTGGAGAATGAGCAGGAGGACCCCATGGAGCCTCAGAGAGGGGTCGGTAAGTCTGGGACTAACCTCTTCTTTCTCAATGTCTCTCTATATCTGCATGTTCTGCTCTTTTCTAGTTTTTGCTAGCATTTTTAATTTGGTCCTATTACTTAAATTGGTTCTGTTTTGTGCCATTTGAATAAAACTGCTTCAAACTTTAATTAAACAAAACAAAAAACAAAATAAAAGCCTTGAGGCAGCTGGGCTTCCCAGGCCTTTGAAGGTGTTTAGGGAAGTCTTTCTGAGATTTCTTCTGCTGGCCTGTCAGGTGAGAGGATTCATTTACTGATTGGGAATTCCTTTTTCATTGTGGTATTCTTTTTCTTTGGTTTTTTCTAAATGTCTGTATTTTAATCACATTTGAGCTCTACAGCCATGCCTGGTGCACTGAGTGCTGCTTGCAGTTCCTTTCTTGCATGCTTCGTAGCTGACTCCTTTTCCCCCTGATTGTGATGGAGAAGTCTTGGGACACTTAGCAATGTTGAGACTGATTTTGCTGCTTGTGCTATCTCCTGCAATTTTCACACTTGCGGGAAGGGGCATCCATCTTGGATGCCTGCATGGTCCTGACTGAAGTCTCAAACCAGCAAACCCCTGGAAGTACACAGGCTTTATTCAGTCTATTGTATTTGCCTGGTAGCCTCCCTCATGGGGGACTTGAGCCCTTTGAGGTCTTTCCCTCTGGCGGTAAGGGGGATAAGCGCCCTATTCCTCTTTTGTACCTGTTTGTTTCTCCAGATGCCCAGCCTTATCTCCTATGGGAGAGTGCTGAGAAAAAGAGGATTCCCTGTCTCAAGTGCATGAGTCAGTGGAGGAGGAAGGGCTTTTTCCCTGGGAGATGGAGGAGATCCATCAGTGATTCATCTTTTTAATATTGAGGACCTGGCTATCCTTATTTCAAGATGTCATGGAGGCCTTGCATTGCATACTCCTCTAGTACAGGTTTTTTAAACTGACCCTATCCTGGAGGGGGTTGCGTCTTCCCTCTAGCCTTTTTCCCCCCTCCCTGAGCTCTTGTCCCCTCAATGGGAGGCACCAGAAGTGAGGCTGAGGAGTATTAAAATGCTGGCTTGCCTGTATCCTCTGCCCCAAGAGGAGATGGAACAGCTTTTCAAGGTTCCCAAGGTGGAGATGCTTTGGTCACAGCGATGACTAAGAGCAAGACCATTCTGACGGAAGGTGGCACTGCACTGAATGAGACTCAATGGGAGAGTAGACACCTTCCTAAAGAATGCCTTTACAGCTTTGGCTTTGGGCATTTGGGCAGCATTTTGTGCTGGTGTGGTGGTCTGAGCACTCTTGCACTTGATCCATCCAATTATGAAACTGCTCAGAGGTCGTGATATTGTAGTCTGGGGTGTCAGTTTTGGTGGATGCTCTGTTTTACTTGATTAGGATCTCCTCTAAGGCCATGGCAGCAGCTGTAGTAGTCCAAAGGTGACTCTGGCTTCAGGACTGTTCTGCTGATGCCGTTTCTAAGCTGTGGTTGAGCAAGTCCCTATTAAGGGCAAGTTGCTTTTTGGGGAAGAACTAGAAAAGAACCTGGGAGAGACTCACCCACAGAGGAAAGGGTACTGTTGCGGCAAGATCGCCTGGTCATTGGGAACCCATGCCCTTCTCGCTTATGGCTTGGCCTTGAGGAAGTGCAAGCAGCCTAAGAATGGATACTGTGGGTCAGAAGTCGACACCCTTCTGAAGGGCCTTTATGTACTTTGCCTTTGGAGTATGGATTATTTTCAAGAGGTGATGTTTCTCTGATGCCCTGGATGCTAAAAGGGCGGATATAGTGGCCATTTAGTCGTCCTTACAGTTTGGTTTGGACCAGTGTTTTAACTGTGAACCCACTATTTTTTGTTAAATCAGTCAGGGCCTAGTAGCAGCAGTTTAAGTTAAAATTTAAAACACAGAAGAGAACTTTCTGGTTACATTTCATACCCAGCAGAGAGCTTGTAGTTTTAATTTAATAGTCACTCAGGGCCTAGTATCAGCAAAGTACTTTTAGTTTAAATTTATAACACAGAAGAGAGCTTTCTGGTTAAATTTAGAACCCAGCAGAGAGCTTGTAGTTTAAATTTCATAATAAGTTAGAGCCTAGCAGCAGCAAAGAGCTATAATTTAAATCAAATAAGAATATAGATCAGCACAAAAGGCTAAACAGGGTCAGTACTCTTTGAACAGCAAATAAAGTCTTCTAGAGACCTTTACAAAGAGGCCTTCTACCTAGAGGGCAAGAGACCTGTGAAACTTTTTCAATAGGTGTTAACACCAGGTGGCAGGTCAAAAGGCCATTTTGAAAGACTCCTTCTATCCAAGCAAGGACTGTTAATCATCCAGGAAGTTGGTCACAGCATACCTCAGCAGCACAGGCATAAATAGCTCAACCAGAGCTCTGTGATCCTCAGTCTTGAAGGACTACAAAAGGGGACTGTTACTTCTGGAGAGAGATCTGCAATTGTGAGTATATACTTCTGGGAATTTTTTGAAAGGAATTCTTTCTATTAAAGCTAATTAATCTGTGAACCCACTATTTTTTGTTAAATCAGTCAGGGCCTAGTAGCAGCAATTTAACTTTAAATTTAAAACACAGAAGAGAGCTTTCTGGTTAAATTTGGAACCCAGCAGAGAGCTTGTAGTTTAAATTTCATAATAAGAGCCTAGCAGCTGCAAAGAGCTATAATTTAAATCAAATAAGAATATAGCTTACCTCAGCAGCACAGGACAGGGTACTGTGTAGCAGCCCTCTTTTAATAAGTGTTATTTCCCTCCCTCCCCACACCCAACCACCCTTGGGATAATCGTAGCTTTATAGGAACTTAAACATCTTAAAAGACAGGGGGTGCTCTCAGGTGAAGCTCGTTAACCAAATCAGTCATACACTAAGGACCTGAGATTAATTAAGCTTCAGGTGAACAAGGTATATTAAACGTATTAGGTACAGTTTTATTGGTATAAATATCCATAGCGACCCTTAGTAAGTAAAGAACTTAAAGTTCTAAACAAAAACTTAAAACTAAGATGCAGACAGCAGTCCAGCAGCGAGATGGGGGCTTTCCAGTCTTTTGCATTGAGTGTCACATGTATGATTTTCTCCCAGTTGGTGAGAGGTCTTACGTGTGCACTAGGTGCAAGGAGCTCTTTGCTCTCAGGGAACGAGTCCGTTCTCCAGGACCAAGCAGGAAGTCAGTCCTCACATATGGGTCTCATCGGCGCCGATGAAGCCCCAGCGGAGCATTTCCCCAGCTTTCCATGAAAGCCTTTGGGAATGCTGGCACGCATGCTCTGTTCCCTTCCCGCCTAAAGGTGCCATCTTACCTCAGTCTCTTTTTTTCCGAGAAGCCTACTGGACGTGTGTCCTGTTCTCCCGGATAAAAGTGATTTTTTCTTCGGCGATTTTTCGCTATTTTTCTCCGGTTCGACGCCGGTTCCCCTCCTGCCGGGTTCGGTACACTGGTATCGAGCCCGTTTATTTCTTTTTTCGGTTTTTGCCCTTCGTGGCTGGCGTTCACGCCCTTTTTTCATTTTTCCCTGGAAGGCCGGTCTTTTGACCTCGCAGGGGCTCTTTTTTTCCCGATGGCTTCCAGTGGTTTCAAAAAGTGTGATCGGTGTAAGAAACTTATGTCTCTCACCGACACACACGACTGCTGCCTTCGGTGCCACGGCCCTGACCACGACCCCAAGTCGTGTGGGCCATGTGGGAAGATGTCATCCAAGGCACTCAAAAGTCGACAGCATCAAAAGGAAAGGTTTTTCTCGGACTCTGCCTCCGGCCGGGCCCGGACCTCGTCTGAGGCCTCGACATCTTGGGATTTCGATTCCGAGCGCCGTCGAAGCTCCTCGGACAGGGGTTCCCCCGACCGGGAACGCAAGAGGAAGAAGCGGCTCGTGAGGGCGGCGTCGGAGGAGGTCCCTGGTCACTCGAGGGCCAGGTCTAAGACCTCCGACTGCCGTCCCGGGCCCTTGGACCAAGAGAAGCCTGCCAAAGTTCCTCACCTGGAACTGGAGTCTGCTGGACATGTAAGCCCCGTTGTCCTCGTGGACTCTCCTCCCAGAGAGCCGACGTCGGGGCCCGAGTCTGGCTGCTGCGTCTACCGAGCTGAGTCTCAGGATGACAGCCTTGGAGTGCAGATTGTCTGCCTTCATGGAGCAGCAGCGGGCACTGATGGCCAGCCTGTCTGGTGCATCTGCCCCGACCACCGGGACGTCGACTTCGAAGTCAACCCCAGAGACCGAGCCGATACTCGAGACCCTTGTGGCTCAAAGTCGTCCTCGGTCGAGGTCTCCCTCGACCTCCCGTTCGGGACCGAGGGTGTCGACGCCGGTGCCCCCGGCGTTGGGGCAGGTGCCTCGGGGCCCCACGGGGTCAGACCCTGACTCCTCCTCGGAGGAGTCCGCCTGGGAGACGGAGGACGAGGAGTCTCCCGATACTTTTAAGTCTCGTTGTGTCCCATCGGACTCACCGCAGTCTGAGCCCCGGAGTAGATCCCCTCCGGAGGACACTAGGTTCTCGGAGTTCGTTCGGGATATGGCCCCTGCCTTGGCTATCCCTGCCGATCCTGAGGAAGAGCCTCGAGCCGAGGAGATCGATGCTCTACAGTATGACTCTCCTCCGAAGGAGGCCTTTACTGTCCCTGTTCCTCCGATATTGGAACGGCTCCTCTTCCGGATGTGGGAGGCACCGGCCTCGGCGCCGGTTCTGAGCAAGCGAGTCGATTCCGTCTATCGGCTCCGCAAGAGTCCTGGTTTCCAGAAAGCACAGCTACCACACCATTCCATGGTTGTGGAATCGGCCATGCATCGTCTGAAGAGCCAGAAGATGCACTCTGCGGTGCCCCCTGGCAGGGAGGCCCGCAACCTCGATGGCGTCGGTAGGAAGTGCTTCCAGGGGTCTATGCTTGCTTGCCGTGTCCAGTCTTACCAGCTGTATATGGGCATGTACTTGCGAGATCTGGCCAAGGAGTTGGCCGGATTCTCTGCTGGTCTCTCCGGGGAACCCTTGCAGAGATTTAAGACCTTGTCCTCGGGGATTCAGGAATGCTCCAAGTTCATTTCCCGTGCCGCCTACGATGGCTTCGAGGCTTCGGCCCGAGTTGCGGCCGCCGGCATCGCGGCTCGACGCCAGGCATGGCTGCAGTCATTGGACCACGAGCCATGGGTTCAGGACAAGTTGGGCGATGTCCCCTGCCGAGGTGAGAACCTTTTGGCAAACCCGTGGCCGAGAAGGCCGCTCAGCTCGAGATGGAGCACCTTACCCGGACAAGGCTGTCGAGGAAGACCTCTGCCCCTTCACATAAGAAGAAGGGCTCGGGTAAAAAGTTCTTTTACCCATGGAAGGGCACTGCCTACAAACAGTACCCTCCGTATCAGGCTGCCCAAGCTGCCCCCTAGGGTCAGCAAGCCAAGGACCAGGGTAATGGTAGGCAGAGAACCCCAAGCCTCAGGCCCCTGCTACCACTCAGCAGGGTGGGGGTTTTTGACTCCTTGAGCGTAGCCACTCCGTCCCTGCTTTCCCAGCCCTGCACAGGCAGTAGCCTTGTACTCTTTGCCCACCAGTGGCCTCTCATTACCACCGACAGTTGGGTGCTGGAGATAGTCCAAAAGGGCTATGCCCTGCATTTTCATCAACTGCCTCCTCCTTACTTCCCAGGGGAGCCCTTGAGGCCTACCCTGCACACAGACCTTCTCCTTCGAGAGCTCCAAGTTCTGTTGGTGGACAGGGCGGTGGAGCCTGTGCCTCCCCACTTGCAAGGTCACGGATTCTACTCCAGGTACTTCCTGGTACCCAAAAGAACCGGTGGCCTTCGACCCATTCTAGACCTCAGGAACCTCAACAAGTTCCTAGAGAAAGAAAAGTTCAAGATGCTTACTCTTGGAACACTTCTGCCCTATCTCCAGCAGGGAGATTGGCTATGCTCCTTAGATCTAAAGGATGCGTACACTCACATCCTCATACATCCAGACCACAGAAAGTACCTCAGGTTCATTGTGGGAGGAAACCATTATCAGTACAGGGTACTACCTTTTGGCCTGACCTCCGCTCCCAGGGTCTTTACCAAGTGCCTGGCAGTGGTTGCGGCCTACCTGCGAAATCAAGGCATCTTTGTCTTTCCCTATCTGGACGAGTGGCTCATCAGGGGTCAGACGTCCCTGGAGGCCAGACAAGCCACTCTCAGAACCATTGCTCTGCTTCAAAAAGTGGGCTTTGTCATAAACTTCGCATAGTCCACTTTGCTCCCCTCCCAGAACTTGGAGTTCATAGGGGCAAGGTTGGATTCTCAACTGGCAAAGGCATTCTTGCCAGAAGACAGGGCTCAAAGACTGATGGACGTGGCCAAACAGTTCCTAAACAGGTCCCTGGTCTCCGCCAGACTCTGCCTCAGACTTCTGGGCCACATGGCTTCGACAGTGCATGTGACTCCCAATGCCAGGCTCCATATGAGGCCTGCACAGTGGTGCCTTCGGACTCAGTGGTCTCAAGCCACAGGCCGCCTAAGAGACAGGATAAAGGTGTCCAGACACCTTTTGACCTCCCTCAGCTGGTGGCTACATCCACCCAATCTGCTGAAGGGGATGCCCTTCCAAATGCCAGAATACTCGGTGGTCCTCACCACCGACACCTCTCTGAAGGGCTGGGGTGCTCATTGTCTAGACAAGTGCACTCAGGGCCTCTGGTCTCCCTGGGAGGCAGCCCAACAAATCAATCTCCTGGAACTTTGAGCTATTCGCTTAGCTCTCAAGGCTTTTTCTCCGGCCCTGGCTCACCGCTCAGTCTTGATTCAAACAGACAACCAGGTAGCCATGTTTTATGTGAACAAACAGGGTGGGACTGGGTCCAAGCTCCTTTGTTGAGAGACTCAGGACCTTTGTTCCTTTGCCCTGAAGGTGGTGTACCTTCCAGGCCAGGAGAACTGCCTGGCCGACCGGTTGAGCAGAATTCTGCAGCCCCACGAGTGGCAGCTGCATCCCTTGGTCGTTCAGAAGATCTTCCTGAAGTGGGGTCTCCCTTGGATAGATCTCTTTGCCATTCCACTGAACAAGCAACTGCCCAAGTTCTGCTCCAGGCAACGACATCCTTTGAGGATAGCACCAGATGCTTTTCTGATGTCCTGGTCTCAGGGCCTCCTGTATGCGTTTCCTCCCACGCCCTTGGTGGCCAGAACTCTTTTCAAGACTCTTCAGGACAAGGCCTCGGTCCTGCTGGTAGCTCCCAGGTGGCCGAGGCAGCCTTGGTTTCCACTTCTGCTTCAGCTGGCAGTGGATTCCCCACTACCTCTGGGGTTACAACCCGACCTTCTCTCACAGGAGCAGGGTTCCCTTCTGCACCCCAATCTCAAAGCTCTCAATTTGATGGCCTGGAGGCTGCAAGGGTAGTTTTGGCTCCCTGGGGCCTACCGCAGGATGTTGAGGAGGTTGTCCTAGCCTTTAGGAAACAGTCCACTAGGAAAACCTATGCCCTCAAATGGAAGAGGTTTTCTGTGTGGTGTCAGCTACGTACAGAGGATCCTTTCTCCTGTACTGTGCCAGTAGTGCTTCAGTACTTACTGCACTTGTCCAGTCAGGGACTTAAGTCCAATTCTGTTCGAGTCCACCTCTCAGCTCTAGCAGCTCACCACTCACTGGTAGAGGGACATTCTCTGTCCGGTCACCCTTTGGTGTCCCGCTTTCTCAGGGGCTTGCTTTTGCTCAAGCCTCCCATCCGTCGTCCTGCTCCTGAGTGGGAGCTGAATGTGGTCTTGCAGCAGCTGACTCGCCCACCCTTTGAGCCGATGGCTACTTGCCCTCTACGCTTCCTCTCCTGGAAGACTCTCTTCCTGATAGCGCTCACCTCGGCTAGGCGATTGAGTGAGCTTCAGGCCCTGGTCTGTGATAGACCTTATACCAGGATTTATAGGAACAGGGTAGTCCTCAGGACTCATCCCAAGTTCCTTCCTAAGGTTGTCTCCTCCTTCCACCTCAATCAGGAGGTGGTTCTTCCAACATTCTTCCCTAGGCCTCATGCTAGCCAGTCTGAGGCAGTCCTGCATACCCTGGACTGTAGGAGGGCCTTATCCTTCTACCTTGACCGTACGCAGGGGCATAGAAGGGCTACTCAGCTCTTCGTCTCCTTTGACCCCAATAAGTTGGGGTTGGCTGTGTCCAAGCGTACCTTGTCCATCTGGGTGGCTGACTGTATCACCTGGGCTTACAAGGTGGCTGACCTTCCTGTGCAGGGTAGGGTCACGGCCCATCGTGTCGGGGCAATAGCTGCCTCGGTGGCTCCTCTCCGCTCTGTGCCCTTGGTAGACATCTGCAGGGCAGCAACTTGGTCTTCAAGCCAGATTTTGCGGCCCATTACTGTCGGGAGAGTGAGTCCCGTAGGGACAGTGCTTTTGGCCAAGCAGTACTCCGGAATCTCTTTGAGGTTTAGGCAACTCCTGCCCTCCTGCCCTCTGTTGGGCTACCGGTGGAGGTTGTGTCCTTGAAAAGCCTTTCTTTGATGCTGTGACTAGAGGGAGTTCTCTTGTTCATCCTGGGTTTCTGGTAGCCCAGAGCTAGGGAGTCATCCATATGTGAGGACTGACTTCCTGCTTGGTCCTGGAGAAAGAGTAGTTACTCACCTGTAACAGGTGTTCTCCAGGAGCAGCAGGAATCAGTCCTCACAACCCTCCCTCCTCCCCTGGGAGTTGCAGTTGTACATAGTTTGTTTTTACATTTTTGTGTGCTGTTCTTAGCTATGTCATTTGACTGAGGTAAGCTGGCACCTTTAGGTGGGAAGGGAACCGTGCATGCGTGCCAGCATTCCCAAAGGCTTTCATAGAAAGCTGGGGAAATGCTCCGCTGGGGCTTCATCGTCGCCGATGACACCCATATGTGAGGACTGATTCCTGCTGCTCCTGGAGAACACCTGTTACAGCTGAGTAACTACTCTTTTTCTAGAGGCTAGAGTAGCAGACTTGGAAAACATAAGAAAGACAGAGGTACATAAACAAGACCTACAGGGATATAGTCCTGAAGTCCCACCTCCAGTCTGGCAGCATCCCTGTTGCCATGGAGCAGAGAGGTCACGTGACAGGAGAGCATCACCCTGGTGTGGCTGGAAGTGATCCTGTAACTAGGACCTGTCCTCCAGGTGATGTAAAACCCTCTCGCACTGAGCAAGATTCTCCAGGGCCATGTGCCCATTAGGGAAGGGTTAGGACAGCCATTATAGTTGGTGATTCGATCATTAGGCATGTAGATAGCTGGGTGGCTGGTGGACGTGAGGATTGCCTGGTAACATGCCTGCCTGGTGCGAAGGTAGCGGACCTCACGTGCCACCTAGATAAGGTGTTAGATAGTGCTGGGGTGGAGTCTGCTGTCTTGGTACATGTCGGTACCAATGACATAGGAAAATGTGGTAGGGAGGTTCTGGAGGCTAAATTTAGGCTTTTAGGTAGGAAGTTGAAATCCAGAACTTCCAGGATAGCTTTCTCCGAAATGCTTCCCGTTCCACGTGCAGGACCCAAAAGGCAGGCAGAGCTACGGAGTCTCAATGCGTGGATGAGACAATGGTGCAGAGATGAGGGGTTTGGATTTGTCAGGTACTGGGGAACATTCTGGGGAAAGGAGGGGCTCTTCCGAAGGGATGGGCTTCACCTTAACTGGGAAGGAACCAGGCTGCTGGGATTAACCTTTAAAAAAGAGAGAGCAGCTTTTAAACTAGATAATAGGGGAAAGCCGACAGTCGCCCAAGAGCGGATGGTTCGGAAGAATGTATCCTTAAAGGATACTACCAAAAGCAGAGAGGTTTCAAAAAAGAGTAAAGTAGCCCAAATGCCCTTGAGTATGGAGCAGGGAGAGCTTAAAGATCCCAAATTACCCATGTCTACCAATAGCCAAATTAATATGAATAAAATACAGTCTCTAAAATGCTTGTATGCAAATGCTAGAAGTCTAAAAAATAAGATGGGAGAGTTAGAATATATAGCACTAAATGAGAGGTTAGATATGATTGGAATATCAGAGACATGGTGGAAGGAGGACAATCAATGGGACACTGTGATACCTGGGTACAAACTATATCGTAATGATAGAGCTGATCAAATTGGTGGAGGGGTTGCGCTCTGTTAGAGAGGGCAGTGAGTCAGAAAGCATTAATGTTTTGCAGGAAACAAAATTTGCTGTAGAATCTCTAGGGATTGAAATTCCATGTAAAAAGGGGAAGGCGATGGCAGTGAGGGTGTACTATCGACCGCCTGGCCAGAATGAACAAATGTATGATGAAATGCTCAAAGAAATCAAGGAAGCTAACAAAAGTTACAGCGCAGTAATAATAATGGGTGATTTCAATTACCCCAGTATCGACTGGGTCAGTGTCACGGCAGGACATGCTATGGAGATGAAGTTCCTAGATGAAATAAATGACTGCTTCTTGGAGCAGTTGGTTCATGAACTGACCAGAGGGGAAGCCATATTAGACCTAGTCCTTAGTGGAACACCAGCTCTAGTGCAAGAGATAAGGGTGTTGGGTCCACTTGGCAGTAGTGATCATAGCATGATTGCCTTTGATTTAATTAGTGGAGGAGGGATAGTAAGGAAATCCACAGTACTAGTACAGTACTAATCCACAGAAAATAGTTAAAAAAAAACTAAAAGGAGCAGTTGCAAAGGTTAAAGACGTACATCAAGCTTGGGTGGTGTTGAAAAATACTATCCTGGAAGCCCTGACCAGCTGTATTCCATGCTTTAAGAAAGGTTGAAGGAAGTCCAAAAAACTGCCAGCATTGTTTAAAGGTGAGGTCAGAGAGGCTGTTGTTGCCAAAAAAAGCATCTTTCAGGAAATGGAAAAAAGAGCCAAACGACGAAACCTGGAAACAGCACAAGCACTGGCAAGTCAAATGCAAGGCATTGATAAGGCAGGCAAAGAGAGAATTTGAGAAGAAGCTTGCTGCGGAAGCAAAAACGCGAAATAAAGACCTTTTCAAGTACATTCGTAGCAAAAAACCTGTGAGAGAGTCAGTTGGTCCATTAGATGATAAAGGGGTTAATGGAGCACTAAGAGGCGACAAGGCGATAGCGGAGAGACTGAATGAATTCTTTGCTTCGATCTTTACTGAGGAAGATGTAGGGATGTGTTACCCATGACTGAAGTGGTATTTAAAGGTGCAGAAGAATTGAAGGAAATATCGATACATCGGGAAGATGTCTTACAACTATTAGATAAACTGAAGAGTAGCAAATCACCTGGGCCGGATGGTATGCATCCAAGGGTGTTGAAAGAACTGAAATATGAGATTGCAGACCTGCTATCAGTAATCTGTGAACTATCATTTAAATCATCTCTAATACCTGAAGATTGGAGGATCGCCAATGTAACACCAATTTTTAAAAAGGGTTCCAGGGGTGATCCGGGAAACTACAGACCGGTGAGCCTGACGTCAGTACCGGGAAAAATGGTAGAAACCATCATAAAGAATAAAATTACTCAGCATGTAGATAGTCACAACCTAATGGGAGAAAGCCAACATGGCTTTAGACAAGGAAGATCTTGTCTTACTAATCTGTTATGTTTTTTTGAAGGAGTGAATAAACAGGTGGACAAAGGTGAATCGGTTGATATTGTGTATCTGGACTTTCAGAAAGCCTTTGACAAGGTCCCTCATCAGAGACTTTTGGCAAAAGTAAAGAGTCATGGGATAGGAGGCAGTGTACTATTGTGGATCAGGAACTGGTTAAAAGATAGAAAGCAGAGGGTAGGGCTAAATGGCCAATTTTCCCAATGGAGAAAGGTGAATAGTGGTGTACCCCAGGGATCTGTGCTGGGTCCGCTGCTTTTTGACATATTCATAAATGACCTGGAAAGTGAAATAACGAGTGAGGTTATCAAATTTGCAGATGACACAAGACTATTTAAAGTTGTTAAAACCCAGGAGGATTGTGAAGAATTGCAAGAGGATCTTGATAAATTGGAAGACCGGGCATCAAAATAGCAGATGAAATTTAATGTGGACAAGTGCAAAGTTATGCACCTAGGAAAGAACAACCCAAACTATGGTTACACGATGCAAGGTTCCACATTAGGAACCACCACCCAGGAAAAAGGTTTAGGCGTCATTGTGGATAGCATGTTTAAACCCTCGGCCCAGTGTGCAGCGGCAGCCAAGAGAGCAAATAGAATGCTAGGTATCATAAGGAAAGGAATGGAAAATAAAACAAAAGATATTATAATGCCTCTATATCATTCCATGGTGAGACCGCACCTTGAATATTGTGTGTAATTCTGGTCGCCGTATCTTAAAAAGGATATAGTGTTGTTAGAAAAGGTTCAGAGAAGAACCTCCAAAATGGTAAAGGGGATGGAAGGATACTCCTATGAAGAAAGGCTAAAAAGGTTAGGGCTCTTTAACCTGGAAAAGAGACGGCTGAGGGGGAGATATGATAGAAGTCTATAAATTAATGAGCGGAGTGGAACGGGTAAACATAGATCGATTGTTTACGTTATCAGAATATAGAAAGACTAGGGGACATGCAATGAAGCTACAGGGTAAACTATTTAAGACTAATAAAAGAAAATATTTTTTCACTCAACGTGTAATCAAACTCTGTAATTTGTTACCGGAGGATGTAGTAAAGGCTGTTAGTGTAGCTGGGTTTAAAAAAGGTTTGGACAAGTTCCTGGAGGAAAGGTCCATAAGCCATTATTAAGAAGGGAGCCAGGATATCAATGCTTGACCCAGTACAAGCATTCCGGAACCTGTGTCTTTTGGGGAAACTGCTAGGTACGTATGACCTAGATTGGCCACTGTTGGAAACAGGATACTGGGCTTGATGGACCTTGGTCTGACCCATTATGGCATATCTTATGATGTGATGTTCTTAATTCTGAGCGCTATTGAGGTTCAGGTGGCAGCCCTTGTGTGCCAATGGGAGCGAGTTGAAAGTGTTTTTCTTGAAGGTGCACTCTGTCCTGCTTCCTTAAGAGGGTAAAGCAGATCCGTCTCCCCATGTGGCTGGTGGTGCCAAAGTGGAGCCTTTCTCTGGTGTTTAAGGTGCTGAAAGGTCCCCCTTTCAAGCCCCTTCAGAAGGCCTCCCTCAAGGATTTGACCCTAAAGGTGGTATTTTTGATGGCTATTATTTCCACCAGGTGGATGTCTGAGCTACAGGCCTCTGTAGACGGGATGATGCTAAACTTGCTTCCGAAAGTTTTGTCTCCCTTTAATTTTAATCTGTGATTCTGCCCTCCTTAGAAGTGAGGACATTGATGAAGTCTCTGGAGACTACAAATTCCTTCCATCGGTCAGACCATCTTTGACTTATTCAGCAGTCTGAGGAAAGGATAGTCTGTTGCTAAGTCCTCGATTGTCTGTTTGATTAAGAAGGCTGTTATTTTAACCTACACCTGTGTGGGGAAAAAGAATGCTTCTATACTGCTTTTCACTGGGTCAAAGAAGTGTTCATTCAGGCATGGTATATATTTCTCTTGTCCCCAAAGGGCTCACAATCTACAATTTGTACCTGAGGCAACAGAGGGTTAAGTGACTTGCCCAAGGCCACCAGGAACGCCTGTGGGACTAGAAACCCCAGTCCCTCCAGCCCAAGGTTGCTGTCCTCCAGCGGGATTCAAACCCCCAGCCCTCTGGCCTGAGGCAACATGCCCCAACCACTAGGCCACGCCTCCCCTAGCCCCCACTCCCCTCCATGTTGGTTATCTCTCTTCCCATCCCTTCCCTTCTGTCTATTAGCATTGCTGCTGCCACCTCTCCTGCCCACCTACCTCTGTGGGAAGCAAATCACAAATTTATTATTTAACAGGATTTTTCTACCACTTTCATTTCAGTAAAAGTGATTTATATTATAACTTAAATTTGGTAATGTACATTAAAAAAGGCAGTGGAGGGTTAAGTGACCTGCCCAAGGAGTGCTAGTGGGAATCGAACCTTGGTCTAGTCCTAATAGGGGCTCTACATTTCAAGCAAAGGATAGCTGGGAAACCGGCTAGTACTTTGATAAGTCTCTCTTTTTTTGCTTCAACAAGTACCTAAGCTCCACAAACTGAACGATGGGTTGGGAAAACTCGTATCGCCAAAACTGTTGCCCCTGTTACAGCTTCTGCCTCTGTCCAGACAGAGATCCCAATGCTAATTGAAGGACTGGTTCCATGTGCAGGATGCATGCATGTTGAAGCTTTCAGGAAACAAGTGGAGGAGGTCGGAGAAGAGGTGGCGAGGCGGAGGAGCATTCAAGACAGTGAGAAGTACATTGATCAGATGCTTCTTGAAACATCCATGCTCTCCAGCAGAGGAGAAGATTGGAGTCTACAGAATGGCGAAGGTTGAACACGAGTCACCAGGGCCTGTCAAATCACCACTCAAACTCCTCCAGCCCTTGAATTGAAGAACCATTATGCAGTCCTGGAAGTGAAGGAGATGAAAGCATCCCTGGAAAGGGAAGAAAAAGAGCTTGAGCACCCCAAAGTTGCAGAATCGGTGACTACAAAGAAGCGAATGGTAGTGGTGGTTGGTGACGCACTTCTGAGGGGTACTGAAGCATCCAACTGCCGACAAGACTTGATGTCCAGAGAGGTATGCAGTCTGCCAAATGCTAAAATCTGAGATGTTAAGGAGAGTTTGCTGAGACTCATCAAGCCCACTGACTATTACCCAAAGTTGCTCATCCATGTCGGCACAAATGCTATTGCCAGGTATCCCTCTGAGCTTTATCAAAAGTGATTTCATGGCTCTGGGACAGAGGGTGAAGCAGATAGGGGTGCAGGTGGTGTTCTCTTCAGTCCTCCCTGTTGAAGGGATAGGCCAAGGCAGAGAAGCTCGCATCCTGGAGAAAAATGCATGGCTGCGTGGATGGTGTCATCGAGAATATATTTTTTTTCTTGGACCACGGGATGCTGATCCGAGGGTTGCAGAGCAGAGATGGCATCCATCTGTCCAAGAAGAATCGACATGTCTCAGTAGCAGACTGGCTAACCTACTGAAGAGGGCTTTAAACTAAATTCATTGGGGATGGGTGAAGAAAGTCCCCAGGTAAGTGAAACTTTAAGTACCTTTATGGAAATGGGTAAAAGGGGTAACATATGGAAAGCAGTTTGTATAAATGCCTAAAGCATGGGAAATAAGATCTCAGCTGTTGAAGCTTTAATGGGAGAGGCTGACTTGGATTTAGTTTGTTACAGAAACATGGTTCACTGAAAACCATGACTGGGATTTAACTATACTAGGCTATAATTTATTCAGAAAGGACAGGGTAGGAAGAAGGGGAGGAGGAGTGGTACAAAAGGGTGCAGTTAAATGGAACTCACTCTGTGGAGGAGGCGGTTACCAGTGGTGTGTCCCAGGGATCTGTCCTTGGTTTGATTCTTTTTAGCATCTTTATTAGTGAAATTGAGGAAGGGCTGGTGGGTAAGGTCTGCCTCTCTTTAGTTGACACCAAAATCTCTAATAGAGTAGATACCCAGAAAGGTGTAGATAACATGAGAAGGGATCTAGCTAAGCTTGAAGAATGGTCTAGAATTTGGCTGCTGAGATTTAATGTTAAAAAATGCAGAGTCATGCATTTGAGTTGCAGCAGTCCCAGGGAGCAATATAGTATAGGGGGTGAAGTACTTCTGTCCACAAAAGAAGAGCGGGACCTAGGTGTGATTGTGTCCTAATTATCTTAAAGTAGCTAAACAGGTAGAAAAGGCAGCAGCAAAAGCTAGAAGGATGCTTGGGTGCATAGGGAGAGGAATGACCTGCAGAAGATAGTGCCTCTGTATAAGTCTTTGGTGCGACTTCATTTGGAGTATTGTGTGCAATTTTGGAGATTGCACCTTCAAAAGGATATAAGCAGGTTGGAGTTGGTACAGAGGGTGGTTACTAAAATGGTTAGTGGTCTTCATTAAGGACTTAAGGATCTTAATATATACACCTTAGAGGAAAGACGGGATAGAGGCGATATGATTGAGACATTTAAATACCTCCGTGGCATAAATGCACAGGAGGAGAGCCTCTTTCGATTGAAAGCAAGTTCTTCTAAGAGGGGACATGGGATGAGGGTGAAAGGAGATAGATTCAGGAGTGATATGAAGAAATATTTCTTTACGGAAAGAGTGGTGGACCCGTGGAATAGTCTTCAGTGGAGGTGGTAGAGAAGAGGACAGTATTTGAATTCAAAGAAACATGGGAGAAACACAGAGAATCTCTAAAGGAAAAAAGGGGGACTGTTGTAGTGGTTGATATGGAAGGACAGACTAGATAGGCCATGTGGTCTTTTTCTGCTGTCATATTTCTATGTTTTCTATTGGTTCCCAAGCCAGTGCTGTAACAATTTGGACCTAACAGGCAGTACAGAGTAAGCCCTTTAAATCCTCAGGTAGCAACAACCTTTGAGTAGCTGCATGCATAGATGCTCATGTGCTCACTGTTGACCATGGCTTTAATGGGTTTCCTCAGTGCCACCTGTTAGGTATTGCTTGCCACTCTAGGCGGGTGCCTAGTCCACCTAGTGGTCAAATCCACCCTGCTAGAGAGAATCTGAGCTTACTCGGCTAGGGCACAAACCTCGCGATGGGCTGATTCTACCTTGGTGTTTCCTTGAGCCCCTTTTGTAAAACAATACAGGTTGCATGTGGGAGCTGGAGCAAATGGTGCCTTTGCCAGAGCAGTTCTGACTGGAGCATTGTCTTCCTCCCATTCTGAGTTCTAACTGCTTGGCTACATTCCACTCATCTGGACTGGGCTAGCAGGATAAGGAAGGAGACATTTTCCATGCTTGTTAATTTTTTTTTGAATCCTGATGGACCAGTCCAGGACCTGCCTTGGAAGACTACTCCTACAGGATTGGGAGCCGTACTGCCTTTTAACTGCATTATCACTATCGGTGATAATGATGCTGAGTAAAGTATGCTAAACGCCAAAAAATCTTTGTAGAAAGTTATTGTTAAATGCTTTTCTGAGTTTCTGAATTTTTCAGTCTGTCTTCTGCTTGGGAAGTGTCATACTGGCTTCTCTGCACTGCACTAGAACATATACTAGTGATGACAGCACTGAAGCGGTTCTAGTCTTACCTCACTTGTTAGCTGAGAAGAATAACCTACTTACCTGGACCAGTCTAGCAGGATTCAAGTAAAAATAAAATTAGCGGCTTTGTTAAATTTCTCCCTTTCTTTTCTTAAATATTTTAAAGAACCTCTTGATGTAGTCAGCAAATACTATACCATTGCATTGGAGGTTAAAGAAAGCATGTTAAGAAAATTATCTTCTGAAACCAGATTTAAAGTATATTAAGTTTAGCTTATGATTTTACATCAGAGGTTGTGCTAAATGGTTGTAAAGTTGTTAGTTTTAAACTCTGTTGAACATCAGTGGTCAGAGGTGGAATTTAAATCTCTCACTTCTAGCCATTGGATTAAAAAGTAATTGGGGGTATTCTGCACCCTCCCCCCTCCCTCATCTAACTTGGGTCCTCCAAGTCAGATGGACCTTCCCCTGGGACAAATGAGCCTACAGTTCCCCTTAACTATTCACTACCTCACCCTTACTCCATAAAACCTTCCCCCTCCCCCACCCCCACCCCCCAATACCTACCTTTCCTGACTGCTGCTGCTGTCTTAAACTCCAGCCATTTAAAAGTGGTAAGTCAGTGTCACCAGACATTGTTAAATGACTAGCATTGAGAGCTAGGAAAGGGAAGTATAGTGGGGGCTTATTTTGTGGCGAGAAGCTGGGAAATAGATTACTGAATGGATGAGGTAAATAAGTGGGTGGATTGGGTTAGTGAGTGAATGAGGTGCTCTTGGGGCAGAGTTCTCTTGGATCATGGCTCTTAACTCTGGTGTCCAGAGCTCTGGGGAGTTCTGGACATACAGTTCCCAAGTGTGGGGATTCGAGCTTTGGGCACCTAGTGAATAGCACTTTGTAAAAAAAAAAAAAAAAAAAAAAAAAAAAATTACCTACAAAATTTTACTTCTGGGTCACAGATGAATGAAAGTTAAGACATATTCTGGGGCTAATGTTTAATTTTTAATTCTGTGCCAGTGTGATTCTGAGACTGGGCTTCTTGGGTGCAAGCATCCACACTAAACCTAAGCAATCCAGATCTGGAACAAAGCTGGCATTGCATCAACCCCCTCGAAGTGTAACTTAACTTTCATCCATCTCTGACCCAGAAGTAAAATTTCTTAGGTAAAAAAGCAAATCAGCATTAACGCACCTCTCTATTTAAATGGAATTTGTATGAAGTTGTACTAATTTTATTAGCAGTCTTTTACTATTATGGTGGAAATTATTTTTGTGTTAACCTTATTAAATTGTAAGTAAAATTGAATCTCAAAAAGGCGCAGTAAAATGCGTGTATTAAGGTGTGTTAAGCTTAGTGTACCTTATTAAATTGGCATGTTTTTCCCTGAAGGGGAGAAGGGAGGAGAGATATGATGGACATTTGAAATAACTCAAAGGTAAAAGTAGTAAAAGAGGCAAGAATTTTTAAGTGGAGAGAAATTTCTCGAAACTAGGCTAGAGAGGTCAGGTCTGTTGCATTCAGAAGTAAGGTTAAGGAGGGGGTGTGTTCAAGGAAAGGATGGTGAATGCGTGGAGCATCCTTTCAGTGGTAAAATGATGGAACCTAAATTGATAATGGAATTTAAGAAAGCAAGGGCATGCACAGAGAAAGCTAGTGGAGGACCGTAGAGGAAGTGCCAGAGATCGGATGGAGCTGTGGTGATATTGCTGGGATAACAGCGGTATTTTTATCGGTTATCTGAATTTGAGGGTCATTTACTAACTATTAGTATGTGATAATGGTTCAAGTGCTTGCCAGCTGTCAATAAATGGCTGTCTCTTTATTTCTTTCTTGGTAGAAAAGAGTATTTGTAAAATAAGCAGTTATTGATTTTGATGTATAGTGTGTTTTTGCTCTTTCCTCTAAAGGTCTTCATTGGTGAGCTTCCTCAGGACTTCCTCCGTATTACTCCCACTCACCAGCAGCAGCAGATTCAATTAGACGCTCAGGCTGCACAACAGCTGCAGTACGGAGGGACGATGGGAACGGTTGGCAGGCTGAGCATCACCATAGTACAGGTATGGCTTCGATTGTCCTGCTTCTTCCTTAGTGTGACCCCTTTCGGTGATCTTTCACCTGGGACATCTCCGGTTAGGTAGCTCAGCCACATTGCACACACTGAACAAACATGAACTAATGCTATGTACTTGGGGATCTGCAAAGTTGGAAGATAATTTTTCAGGAAAAGCACTTATCTACAATATAGAAATATTTTTGTCCCTTATAGCTTGAGAAGCTCTGTATAGGGACTGAAGATATTGAGAATAAATTGGTGAACTTTGTAGAATGCTCTATTTTTTTTTAGCACAGTTTATATTCACAAACATGATTAGACCCTTATAAGAGAGAAAGATAACTCTATTGAATAAATAACCAAATGGAAAGAATATATATATTTTTTAGTCAACAAAAGGATTAAATAATAAGGGGGATGTTTACTAAAGGGTGTTAACTGTCATTGCAGCACTAACGTGCTGGATGCTGTGGTTGAAAAAGATCTGGAGATTCAGCACCATTAATCCCAGATAGTGGATGGTGCTGACTATCTGGATCGTGCAGCCAACACTGGTACTTAGCCGGATAACGGCAATATTCAATCCACTATTTGAATAAGTTCTCAGTTAATGGATTTCCTTTTAACCTTTGTATCTCTCTCAATCTGGGTTCTGTAGAGATCAGAGGCAGTGCTAGTGTCTGTAATGGACGATGTAAAAGTCCGAATGGCCCTAGATTTTGACATTATATGGATTCGTCTGGATCTTTAGATGGCATTTGTCATGTTCCCTTATCCCAGCTCTCATCTCGTTAGTGGGAGATAGATATTTGAAAGGCTGTACTTGGTTCTCCTTATTTGCAGGGGCATTTGCAATCTCTTTTTTTGGGATGGGAGACTTTAAGAATTCAAGGAGATTCCTTTTGGGGTTAGTCAGGGCTCTCTTGTATCTTCAGGAACAAGCAAGAATGTAGTCTTCACATATGGGTATCGTCGGTACCAACAGAGCCTGCACGGGAATGCTCCCCAGCGTCCAGTAGGAAAGCTTTTGGGAGCATCCCACCAATGTTCCCTCTAATTTTCTGTAGGCTGTGTGCGCATAAAATATCAGCTGTGCAGCTTTTGAAGGAAGTTTAAATTTTTGTGCGCCACATAACGACACTCGGAGTTATATACTTTAAAATTTGACTACACGTCAGAATACAGTATGTACACCACATTGATTGCACTAGAAAATAGTGTGGAACTTGTGAAAACCATAAATGCACAACAACTTTTAAATTTTATGATGTCTGTGTTGTTTTCTATCAGAATCAGAACCGTAATTTTTGTGCGCTCTGTTGTAAAGTATGTGCGCTCGCTTGGCGAGGTGTGTGCGCGCGCACACGCGCACAGCTTAGAGGGAACAGTGCATCCCACTATGCCTGCGTCGCTGGCTTCCTGCCTTTCCAACTCTCCCTCTTCAGTTTTCCACAGAGCCGACAGGCAGCAAATCCTGTCACTGCAGAGAATCTTCTTTTTGTGGTCGCGTCTGCCTTCACCGTCAACGCCTATACCAGTACCACCGGTCTTTTCTTCATTTTCTTTCTTCTTTCCAAAAAAAAAAAAATTCTTTTTTTTTTTTTTTTTGGAGGGTCTGTCCCCTCTAGGTGCCAGGTGCCATTTTGGGCACTAGGCCCTCTTTTCTTCTAAAATGGAGAAACCATCTAGTGGTTTCAAAAAATGTTCAAAGTGTAGCGGTACCATTTCTGCTACCGACACCCATGAATGGTGTCTTTAAATGTTTAGGTCCTGACCATTTACCATCGGAGTATCTCCTCTGTAGAAAGATGACTAAGAGAGACCTGCAGAACAGAGCTGCAAAACTCGGCACCCTCTTTGCTGCAGATGCGATGTCCGTTGCATCGACGTCTTCAAGAGCTTCATCTTCCTCCCATGGATCTCAGGTAACTAAACCCAGGTCTTCCAAGACCAGCCGGTCCTCAAATGGTAGATCTCCTTCGAAGCATCGAGATGCTACTAGCGTTGCCCTCGAGGGAAACATACCGGCAAAACAGCCCCGGCGGGAGGCTCCGGCCTCCAAAGCATTAACGGGGCTCCAGGATGTTCCCAAAGCTTTCACATCGGGGGAACTCCTGGTGCCATGTTCTGGTGTCGTGGCATGTTCCACCGGTACCGACATACAGGCATTGGTAGTGGCTATGGATCAGCACATCCTGGCCATCGAATGCAGTCTAGTGGCTCTCTTAGCAGCCTCGGTACCGCTAAGACTGCTTCAAACGGTTTTGCAGTCATTAGTACCGATACCGGTACCAACCGCACCTGCCTTAACTGATGTGCTTCCCCCCATGTCTGCTCTTGAATCACTATCCAGTATCAAGACAGTCCGATGCCGACTTCGATCGATACTGCCGTCAAGCAATGCAAGAGCACCCGGCACGGAGATACTTCGAGTCCTCTGATTCCGATGACTCTGCCGATACCGGAGTGATTCTACCGGAGGATCCCTCTCTTTCTCCTCAGAGGAGAACATCTCCTCCGGAGGACATGTCGTCTCAGGATTTCATACGTGATGTAGCCAAGGGTCTTTCAATCACGGGGACTCCTGAGAAAGAACCGAGAGCATAAGAATTAGAAATTCTTCAATACCCTGCAGCCCCAAAAGAGGTTGCAACTCTTCCCATTCACCAGATTCTGCATGATCTTATGCTAAGAATGCGGGAAGCTCCTTTAACAGTGTCCCCACACTTTCGGAGACTCGATACCATGTACTGAGTTCCACAATGCCCTGGGTTTCAAAAGACTCAACTACCACATCATTAAATGATAGTGGAATCGGCGATGCGTAAGATCAAGAGTGCTAAAACACATTCTTCCAACCCTCCAGGCCGAGAATCGAGGACACTCGATGCCTTTGGGCGTCGATGCTTTCAATCCTCGATGCTATCAGCCAGGATAAGATCTTACATTCTCTACATGGGAATGTTTCTTAAAGAGATTACAAGAGATTTGGAGCTCATGGCTCCACTTCTCCCTGTTGATAAAAGAACAGACTTTCTCACTCTGGTTAAACATGCTCAGAATGTGTCTAAGTTCATGAATCGTGCAACCTTTGATTGCTTTGAATGCATTAGCAGAACATCTATCTCCATTGGTGCACGTCGCAGTGCCTGGCTTCAGGCATCAGATTTAGAACAATGGGTGTAAGATAAGTTAGGGAATATTCCTTCTTCAGGAGAAAATCTATTTGGCAAGGTTTGGCAAGACAACGCTAATCAGATTGAATCTGAAAATACCACCTTGAACAGATTGTCAAGGGCTACAGCCAACCCAGCAAAAAAGAAAACATTTAAGAAAACATTTTTCAACAAGAAAAAGGAATTCTACCCATCTTACACCCAGGCTGGCCACTGTCCAGTTCATGCTCCCCAAAAGGGGCAAGAGCAAACCTAGACAACAAAGAAAGGCACAAGTCCTCAGAACTCAACCAGCTCAGCAGACTCAGCCTCCTCAGGGGCTTTGACTCCTTCCTAGAGAACTTAGTCAATCTGCCCCTGAAAGCCCAGAACCTCTCACCATCCCCAGCAGAAAACTGGACTCTTTCCATTGTACGAGAGGGGCCCCTCCACCACTCTCTTGTCTCAAGAGGTCACCTCACTACTTGCTCAAGGAGCAATAGAAGAGGTACCCATATCCCAACAGGGCATGGGTTTCTACTCCCCCTACTTCCTCATTCCAAAGAAAACAGGGGGATACAGACCCATACTGGACCTCAGAGAGTTGAACAAGTATCTGTTCCGAGAAAAATTCAAAATGATCTCCCTCGGAACACTTCTCCCTTACATTCAGAGCCAGGATTGGCTATGTTCTCTAGATCTAAAGGATGCGTATACGTATATCCTCATACACACAGATCACATGAGGTTTCTTTGATTCCTTTTTCAAGGAAGACATTACCAGTACAGGGTTCTTCCTTTCGGACTGGCTTCTGCCCCAAGAGTCTTCACAAAATGCATGGCAGTGGTAGCAGCATTCCTGAGAACTCTGTTGATATTCGTCTTCTCCTACTTGGACGACTGGTCCATCCGAGCATCAACAGCTCCAGAAGCCAGCTTCATGCTATCCTGCACAATGCAGATCCTGCAGTACTTGGGATTGGTCATAAATCTTTCCAAAATCTCATCTCACCCCTTCTCAATCTCTAGAGTTCATAGGGGCTAGTCTAGACACAAGGCAGTCAAGGGCTTTCCTGCCACAGCCACGTTGTCTTCGAATACTTCAGCTAGCATTTCAAGCAGCACTAAAAAACATATTAATTGCTTGAGAAATGCTTCAGTTGCTGGGGCATATGGCATCCACTGTACATGTGGTTCCCTATGCTCCACATATGAGCAGCCCAGTTGGCCCTAACTTCTCAGTGGACACAGACTTCGGGTCATCTGACAGACAAAATCAGAAATTCGACATGTCCAGTTCGTCCCTACAATGGTGGCAGTCACTGGAAAACCTTCTCATAGGCTTTCCTTTCCAGCAGCTACTGCCCCAAGCCACCTTGATGGCAGATGCGTCCAAGTTAGGCTGGGGGGCTCACTTGGACAATCTCTCCACACAGGGTCTTTGGACCCAGCCAGGAGGCTTCCCTTCATATAAACATACTGGAACTCAGAGCCATCTTCTATGCTCTTCAGGTTTTTCAGGTCCACCTCAGCTACAAGACAGTTCTGGTCCAGACCGACAATCAAGTAGCCATGTTCTACGTGAACAAACAGGGTGGAACAGGTTCTCAAGCATCGTGCAATGAAGCTTTACACCTCTGGGCCTTTGCAAGGAATCTTCAGATCCACCTTCTAGCGGTGTATCTTCCAGGCACACAAAATCTTTTAGCAGACAAACTCAGTCGAGTGCTGCTGCCACACGAGTGGTCTCTTCATCAAGAGCAAGTTGCTAGAATTTTTCAGATCTGGGGAACCTGAAAGATAGACCTCTTTGCAAGTCCGCAGAATGCCAAACTTCCCCGATTCTGCTCCAGAATTCCGGCTCAGAACTGCCAGGCAAGGGGTGCTTTCCACCTCCACTGGGGTCAAGACTTCCTCTATGCCTTCCCACCCATTCCCCTCATTCCCAAACTCTGTTCAAGGTTCAGAAGGACAGGGTCCATATGATCCTCATAGCCCCATGTTGGCCATGACAAGCATGGTATTCTCTGCTACTACGTCTCTCTCAAGCCAGACCTCTGGAGTTGGGATATGCTCCAGATCTGCTTTCCCATGAGAACAGTACGCTACTGCACTCAAATCCTGTCTCTACACCTCAGGGCATGGCTCCTGAGAGCCTAGAATTCCAGGATATCAACCTTTCTCAACAGGTAAAGGATATCCTTTTGGCTTCAAGAAAATCTTTCACAAGGTGAGCCTACGCCTTCAAGTGGAAAAGGTCTTCTATCTGGTGTTCTAAAAAGGAGTTTAACCCCTTTTCACCGCCAGTGGAGGCATTACTTGAGTATCTGCTCCATTTATCATCCTCTGGTCTTAAGACCAATTCAGTAAGAGTCCACCTTAGTGCCATTGCTGCTTTTCACAAGCCCTTAGATGGACAACCTGTTTCCTCTCATCTTCTTGTAGCAAGGTTTAGGAGAGGACTACTCTTAACTAAACCTCCCATTAAGCCACCGCCCGTGGCATGGGATGTAAATCTTGTCCTTGGGCAGTTCATGAAACAGTCCTTCGAATCACTGGCCACTACATCTCTAAAGTTTCTTTCTTGGAAAGTAATCTTCCTAATTGCTCTCACTACTGCGAGACGCATCAGTGAGCTCCAGGCTTTAGTGGCTGATCCTCCTTATACAAGGATCCACCATGATAAGGTAGTTCTTAGAACTCACCCACATTTTATGCCAAAGGTAGTTTCGCCTTTTCATTTAAACCAGTCAGTTTACCTTCCTGTATTTTTCCCTAAGCCTCATGCTTCTAATGCAGAGAGGAATCTACACACTTGAGATTGTAAAAGAGCTTTGGCCTTTTACCTTCAGAGAACTAAGTAACATCGAAGGTCTTCCCAGCTCTTTGTTGCCTTTGACTCTAGTCATCTTGGACTACCAGTTTCCAAACTAACTTTGTTCATATGGATTGCAAATTGCATATCCTTTGCTTACAAGAGCAAGGGACTTTCTCTTGATGGTCATGTTACAGCTCACAATTTGAGAGTAATGGCAGCCTCTATGGCTAACCTTTGCTCAGTGTCCATTGATGGCATCTGTAGAGCAGCCACTTGGGCTTCGGTACACACCTTCACATTCCACTACTGTTTAGACAAGGACTCCGGTCGGGATGCCTCGTTTGGCCAGTCTGTTCTTCAGCATCTCTTTCATACTTAATACAACTCCTACCCACCATCCACGGTTTGGATGCCAGAGGTCCATGGGAGGAAGCATGACCCATCTCACCTGGGTTCGCAGCTTGCTGGGGTCACCCCTTGGCATCTTTCAGCTGGGGAGTCCCCATATGTGAAGGCTACATTTCTGCTTGTTCCTGGAGATAGCGTAGTTACTCACCTGTAACAGGTGATCTCTGGGAACAGCAGGAATTTAGTCTTCACAACCCATCCACCTCCCCTAGGAGTTGTCTCTATCTCTTTCTCTACTTCTCTCCTTCAGTCTCAGCTATAAACTCAACTGAAGTGAGAGAGGTACAGAGGCGGGAAGGCAGCACGCATGCGCTGTGGGATGCTCCCAAAAGTGTTCCTATTGGACGCTGGGGAGCGTTCCCGCGCGGGCTCTGTCAGTACAGAGGATACCCATATGTGAAGACTAAATTCTTGCTGTTCCCGGAGATCACCTGTTACAGGTGAGTAACTATGCTTTGTTTAGTTGGATGAGTGATATTTGGTTAAATGAGGTCCATGAATTCAACTCAATGGGTATATGAGGTGCTGAGTTTGTAATAGAGGGACAAGGGAGTTGAAATGGTGTGACAGATTGGTGACTCTTGTTAAAAAGAATGTGGCAAGGTCTTTGCCAGAGGGAGCCGAACATAGAGAGGCATTTAAGTTTTGACTCCATGAAATATTTTAATAGTTTTAATGTCCTCTGAAAATTTGATTACTGGTCCCAGTACAGATTCCTCAGCACTCCACTATTTAGCTTTCTCCACTGAAAAAAATTGACCATCTTGCTTAACTTTTGTACTATCCCATCACATTATCCATATGCATGGCGGATTATTCTGTTGTACTTGGAGAACACCTATTACTAGTAAGCAACTGTGCTTTTTCAGGCAGATATGTATGAGGCTTTATGTAGAGAAACACCCAAATGACCATCCCAACTTTTCTTGCAGTTAGAATTCCTTCATCCATCTGATTTGCAGTATTTTGCTGAAGACATTAGCTCAGAAAAAAGTGATGAATAAAAGCTTTATTAATGTCTGTGATTCAAAAGTGCAGAAGGCTATCAGCTTTTCCCTTCTGTCAATAAACCAAGTTGGTTTTAAATTTAATTTTGAAATAATTTGAGCTGTTTTCCTGAGGTTTTATGATGTCACAGTGTGACATTACTTAACACCTATCAATAGGTTTAATAGAAAACAGCTTGTGAACAGAGCATGGCTGATTCTAATGGTTTTGTGGAAATTACAGGGCATCAGCACAACAAATTCTAAAATCATTAACTTAGTAAACCAGTTTAATTGTACTAGCAGATTATCTCATATACACTGTTGACTGTAATGTCATAAATGAAAGTGTAATTTGCTTTGAGCCCAAATTAGTTACACTCAATCAACTGGATAAAATAAAACACTCCCCCAAATACCATTATGTCTGTTGTGCAGAAGAATGCCAGAGATCACATGCCCTTAGGGATTCCGGATTTCTGGAGCAGGCTGAGTATAATGCTATGCAGTGTGATGTTGAACAATTTTGAGTGATTTCACTTTTATGATAAGTCTTTGTTCTTTTCTTTTCCTACTTTGGTTCCTCTGCTAGGCAAAATTGGCGAAGAATTATGGCATGACCCGAATGGACCCATATTGCCGAATACGTTTGGGCTACGCTGTATATGAAACGCCAACAGCTCACAATGGTGCAAAGAACCCACGCTGGAACAAAGTGATTCAGTGCACACTTGCCCCGGGAGTGGACTCCTTCTACTTGGAAATATTTGATGAGGTTAGTGCCTTCACTGGGTTGGGGGATGGGAAATAGGGTGGTCCCCACCTCTTGGCCCTCAGGATCCCCCAAAGCACAACTTAACTTGGTGTACAGAGTCAAATGTATTCCTCCTAAATGACTCTTTTCTGTCTCATCCCCTCAGCGAGCTTTCTCTCTGGATGACCGCATTGCTTGGACCTACATCACCATCCCAGAGGCTGTTAAAGAAGGCAAGACGCTGGATGAATGGTACAGCCTAAGCGGAAGGCAGGGCGATGATAAGGAAGGGATGATAAATCTAGTCATGTCCTACACGGTAAGCATGAAGATGCTGCGAGCCAAAGCCATGTAGGGAGAGAACTGGGCCGTCATGCCATCACGCGATTCTTAACTGTTATAGACCTTCCCCTTGTACATGGTTCCATCCAGCTGGGAACAAGATTCCAGTCAGAAATGCTTGTTAGGCAGACTGATTTTAAAAATACACGCTTGGCTTGGATGCTTCCGTTTTGTTGCCAGTAGCACTTATTTTATTCTTTGTACTCTGTGTCCCCCGTCTTTACATTTCATCATTCTTTATTGATAGCTTTCCTAAGGCGATTTACAGCATGAAAAATAAAATAACCATGCACAGTAAAACAGTATAAATATAAAGTATTGTGCCATAAAGGAGGAGTTTTTGTTTCACAGCTATTTGAAATTTTAAAAGCAGAGAGCAGGACTGAAATAACAAAAGGTTTCTCCTGATTAGGGTGGAAAAGCTGAATCAAAAAGCCAGGCCTTGACAGGTGTCCTAAATGAGTTAAAATCATCAGGATTTCCTGCCTTAGGCAAGTTGTTCCAAAGCGTTGGCGTGACGTAATAAGACACACATCCTTCTTTTGAGTAGTCTAGTCTGGGAGAAAGGAAATAAATACAGTAATGCAGAATCACCAGATTTTATGTGCTGTACCAGATCATATAAACCGGAACAGGGTAACTCAAATAGGCAGAGCCTACTGAGGGGAAAAAAGGGACTATAGTAGTTGGATGAAAGGGCAGTCTAGATAGGCCATATGTTTTTTCTTTTCTGCCATCATGTTTCTATGTTTGTATGTTTCTCTTAAGGCTTAACACAGTTCTGAAGATCTTGAATTTGATTCTGTATGCCATCGAGAGATATTGTTAGGCCCTTTAGATTAGGAGAGATGTGAACATACAGATGTGTTCCAATCAAGTTACCTCATTTTCTGTACTAATTGTAGCCTCCCCAAAGATTTGGCAGATAGACCAAAAACGAGTTCATTAAAATGGTCTGTATTTGAGGAGGTGAAAGCAAAATGTTCCCCCCACAAAAAAGGTCTAATAAGCCATTGCAGACAAAAATAAAAATGTTTCAGCCTTAGAAAGCATTGTAAGGTTAGGCACCAAATGCAGTATGGAGTTGAGAAGAACCCCCAAGGCTTTTCACAGTAGAAGAGCAACTTAATTGAGAGCTATCTAAGGATAAAGACAAATCGGGAGGGTCCCATTGAATTTCTGATAATTAAAATCTTGGTTATTGAGAAATTGACTTGAGCCATTCTGATATGGTTGACAAACATTTAATTTGGTCATATCTCAGGTGGAGCCAAGGATAACAGAAGAGTACACCTAGACCAATGTTCCCTCTAATTTTCTGTAAGCTGTGTGCGCATAAAATATCAGCTGTGCAGCTTTTGAAGGAAGGTTAAATTTTTGTGCGCCACATAACGACACTCGAAGTTATATACTTTAAAATTTGACTACACGTCAGGATACAGTATGTACACCACATTGATTTTAATTAAATTAAATGAAAATAGACGATTACTAAATGAAGCGGAAAATTTCTAGTAATTACAATCACAACTTTTAAATTTTAAGATGTCTGTGATATTTTTCTATCAGAATCAGAACCGTAATTTTTGTGCGCTCTGTTGTAAATTATGTGCGCTCACTCGGTGAGGTGTGTGCGCGCGCACATGCGCACAGCTTAGAGGGAACAGTGACCTAGACATCATCAGCATAATAATGAAAAAAACTCCTAAAACTTGTGAAGTCAATTTTCAGATTGAGAAGACAAAATATTAAAAAGTGTGGGACTTAAAAAACAGAACCCTGGAGAACTCCACTATTCATAACCTCTGGAGAAGTACAGTGCCTTATAAGTGTCTTCACACTCTTGTAATTTTTCACATTCTGCTGTCTAAAGACTACAATTCAAAATACATTAAATAAGTTTTTCACCAATCCACACAGCATACTCTACACTTTTAGCCTGAAAGAACAATTACACTGGTCAACATTGAAATTGTTACTGACTTAAAAGGCCCTAATCTGTAGTATCTTGGTGAGCTGAACACAAATATAACGTTAAAAACAATTTATTGGCTCTCGTTTTGAAGATATTGCATGTAGTTCATTTTTGACGTTTCACCATGTAAATTTATCCAGTAGGACATCAACATCCCAAATAAGCCTTGAATGATGTAATATTGCATCACATTGCATAATATCAACATGCACACATCATCCAGAGTTGATTGCATCATTTTCTGATTCATTGCAATACTACTGCCAGACGGCTGCTGAAGCCATCTGACATCAGCAGGGTACTATACGCAGTCGGAAAGGAAAGTAATCTGGTATTCTGTTCCGATATTGAAAGCCTCATGAATGCCTTAAAAATCATTCATGACCCACAAGACTGGAGACTATTTATAGACTCTTCGAAACTGAGTCTGAAGGCTGTGCTTTTGAACAATGTAAACCGTCTTCCATCTATTCCAGTAGTGCATGCCATCTACATGAAAGAGACATACGATAACTTAAAGCATCTACTGACTTCCATTAACTATAACAAGTACAGCTGGCACCTCTGTGGTGACTTGAAGGTAGTTGCCCTTTTAATGGGACTGCAGCAGGGATATATAAAATACGTGTGTTTCTTATGTGAGTGGGATAGCCGAGCAAAGGATTGGCACTACTTGCGGAAGGAATGGAATCACAGACAAAATGTAACAGTTGGAGAGAAGAATATCTAGCACCCAGCTCTGGTTGAGGCTCACAAAATCCTGCTACCACCCCTTCACATCAAACTAGGTTTGATGAAAAACTTTGTGAAAGCCATGGACTGCACTTCGCCAGCTTTCCGATACCTGCATGAAAAATTCCCTCGACTCAGCAAAGCAAAGATTAAAGAGGGAGTTTTTGTGGGTCCTCAGATTCGAGAGCTCTTCAAAGATGATCGGTTCAACAACTTGCTGCAGGGTGATGCAAAACAAGCATGGAATGCTTTTTGCCTAGTGTCAACAACTTTTTCGGGAATGTTAGGGCAGAAAACTACAAGGAACTAGAAGAAGACATGCTGATGCAGTATCAGAAACTTGGCTGCAATATGTCTCTAAAGATCCATTTCCTTGATTCCTATCTCAAATTCTTTCCTGACAACTGTGGTATGGTTAGTGATGAACAGGGCGGACGTTTTCACCAGGATATCGCAACGATGGAGCAAAAATACCAGGGAAAATGGTCCATTGCAATGCTGGCTGACTACTGCTGGACACTCCCCAGAGAAGCTCCCGAACAGCTGTACAAGAGACAGGTGAAAAAAATCTAAGAAGTAGTCTATGACTTGATTTTTTACAGGTATTAACCGAAGGCCTATTATATTTACTATTGACATGCATTTCGTGATGTAAACATTAATTCTTGTAGATTACAAGAAAACTAGAGCCAACTTTGCAATTTCACTGTCATATTCGTGTTCAGCATATAAAAATTGATGATAAATGACTATTTTTATTTTAGTAGCATGACTTTTGTAAAAGTTTGTTGACCGGTGTTATAGAAGTGACATGCTTCACATTTCACATTTCATATTCTGCATATCTTGGTCAAAACAAGGGAGTTACAATAATTTAAATTTAGGGTCAGATTGTCACCGATTATGAAGAAGTTCACCACCAGAGAGAGTTTGAGAAAATATGAATGATGCGAAAAGTTAATGAGCTCATGGTGGTTCTGCAAGATGTAGTTCTTAAGAACAATTAAAAGCCATATTAAACAAGTGGGTTTTTGGTGCTTTTTTTAAAATCTGGCTTATGAGGAGTCTGAAAGTCAGAAGGCAAAGTGTTCCATAGCTGTGGGGAAAGAAAGAAAAAAGATGGGTTAAAGTGGCAGGTGATCTTTGCTTACACCATAATCTTTCCACCCTCCTAGCTTTTTGCTTTAAAAGACAAAGATCAGGTGAAACCATGGGTGAGAGCGTTTTAAAGGCAGGGCAGAAATAAGGGAGCCACAGAATCAAAAGTAGAACTTAATATTAGGTTCCAGAGATTGGTTTAATCGGTAAGTGAATGAGATGCAAAATCTTTAGGTACTTGAGAGAGAAAGGGAGGTAGGCACTCTGCAGAAAGTTCGCTCAGATGCCTTGAATAGTAGGAGTTCAAAGAAGTAGAATGAGAAATGGATAGGGAAAACATCACTAAGTAATGGTCTGACAAATACAATGAGATAGTGAAGCAATCTGAAGAGTTAACGGGCAAAAGCCTAGGCCCAGAATATTACCTATGATATACATTGGGCCAGTTAAACACAGCAAGAAGCTGAAGGTGTCCATAAAGGACATGAATGTTCTGTCATGGGGTTCTATCTTGATTGACTGAATGCACATTCAGGCCCCCTAGAATAAGAAGACTGGGGAAGTGAATAAAACTATATTATAGTTGAATGGACAGCAACCCATCCAGCAGTGTTCTGTGATTGAGGATAATAAAGTAATAGCAAGTTGATGCTAGGTGAAAAGCTAATGCAGACCAGTAGCTCCTCTGGATATCTAATAAGGCCAGAATTCACATGAACTAATGGGAGATTCTAAGTAAAAATCAAGGCTGGTCCTTCTCCAGTCTTAGACCATCTGACGGATAGGATAGAAAGGTCGAGGGCTAGACAGGAAGAGAGATAGGCATCCTCATTCACAAGCCAGGACTCAGATACCCAGGTTGTCAAGATGGTAATCGCAGATTAAGTCATGAATGGGAGTTGTTTTAGAACTTAGATTGAGCAGTGCTAGTTTGTAAATTGATGCACAAGGAAAGGTCATCATGATAGGAGAAAGGAGGATAATATTTTAAGAGTTATCTTACTTTGGGGGCAACTTGACCAGTGGATCCAATCACTAGGCAATGGCCCGAGAACAATGAGATGGGCTTTAGATAAGTCATAAACTGGATAATCTTGATTTCAAAAGCAGGAGGCATGGAATGGATCTCTAAGCGGCATTTGATTTGGTCAGTCATCAGTGCCTGACAACCCAGGTAGCTGAGATTGGAATCAAAGGAACAGTTTTACAGTTTTGTCTCCTATCTGAAGCAGAGTTCGTTCCAACTTAGAATTCAATACATCTACATCCCAGGCATACCCCACTTCATCAGGGCTCCTTACTTTCACCTACTCTCTTTTAATATATTTCTTAGCCGGTTAGCTCATTCAGGATACTTTTATATATATATATAGATTCTCCAGGACCAAGCAGGAAGTCAGTCCTCACATATGGGTGACATCGGTGCCGACGGAGCCCTCGTGCGTAGCTTTTCCCCAGCTTTCAAAGAAAGCCTTTGGGAATGCAGCGCACATGCGTGGTCCCCCTCCCGCCCAAGGGTGCCATCTTGCTCAGTCTTTCTTTTTCTGCAGAGCCCAACGGACGTAGTACGTGTCACCTGGTAAAAAGTTGATTTTTCTGCGATTTTTCGCGTTTCCTTGTCCGGTTCGACGCCGGTTCCCCATCCCGCCTTGGCTCGATACACCGGTATCGAGCCTGGAGTTTATTTTTCGGTTTTTGTCCTTTGTGACTAGCGTTCGCGCCTTTTTTCACTGGCAGCCCTGTCTTTTGTCCTTGCAGGGGCCCTTTTTCGCACGATGGCTGCCAGCGGGTTTAAAAAATGTGATTGGTGCAAGAAACGTATGTGTCTCACCGACACACACAACTGATGCCTCCGATGCCTCGGGCCCGACCATGACTCCCCGGTCTGTGGCCCGTGCGGCAAGATGTCGTCTAAGGCGCTTCAGAGCCGTCAGCATCAACATGAGAGAATTTTTTCAGAGTCCACGTCCGGACGGGCCCGTACTTCGTCAGAGGCCTCGACATCTCGGGAGTCTGACCCCGAGCGGCGTCGTGGGTCCTATGAGAGGGGGTCTCCTGCCTGGGAGCAGAAAAGGAAGAAGAAGCTCATGAGGGCGGCGTCGGTGGAGGCACCTGGATCCTCCAGGGCCAGGTCGCACAGCCCTGAATGCCGCCTCGGGCTCTCGGAGTCGGAGCGGCCAACCAAACTACCTCGCCTGGAGCCGGAGTCCCCAAGTCAGGTAACATCTGTTGTCCTCATAGACTCTCCTCTGGGAGAACCGATGTCGGGCCTGACTCCGTCGGGGCCCGAGTCTGGGGCTGCAGAGTCTCCTGAGCTCAGTCTCAGGTTGACGGCCCTGGAGAGCAGCCTGGCTGCCTTCATGGTGCAGCAGCAGGTACTGATCGCCAGTCTTACCGGTGCATCTGCCCCGACCACCGGGACCTCAAGTCCAAGTCGACCCCGGAGGCTGAGCTGATCCTCGAGTCCATCAAGTCTCGAGTCTATCGTCGGCCAAGGTCTCCCTCGACCTTCCGTGCGGGGCCAAGGTCGATGCCGCCGGTGCCCTCGGCATTGGGGCGGGTGGCATTGAGGCCCACACGGCTGAGGAGGAGTCGACATGGGAGACGGAGGACAAGGAGTCCCCAGACATCTTCCGGACCCGGTGCGTCTCATCGGACTCCCCGGAGTCCGAGCCTCGGAGAAGGGTCCCCCCCAGAGGATACCCGGTTCTCGGACTTCATCCGGGACATGGCCAAGGCTTTGGCTTTCCCAGTGGAGACCGAGGAGGAGCCTCAAGCTGAAGAGCTCGATGCCCTCCAGTATGACTTTCCTCCGAAGGAAGCCTTTACTGTACCAGTTCCTCCGATGCTGGAACGGCTACTCTTCCATATGTGGGAAGCACCGGCCTCAGCGCCGGTTCTTAGCAAGTGGGTCTATTCCATTTATCGATTCCGGAAGAGCCCTGGATTCCAGAAGGCACAGCTACCGCAAAATTCCATGGTTGTGGAATCGGCCATGCACAGACTGAAAAGTCAAAAGATGCACTCCTCAGTGCCCCCTGGCCGGGAGGCCTGGAACCTGGATACCCTTGGTAGAAAGTGCTTCCAGGGCTCTATGCTCTCTTGCCGTGTCCAGACCTACCAGCTGTACATGGGCATGTACCTACGGGACCTGGAAAAAGAAATTGCCAGGTTCTCAGCTGGCTTCTCCGAGGAACCCTTGCAGAGATTCAAAGCCTTGTCCACAGGGATCCGGGAGTGGTCGAAGTTTATCTTTCGAGCAGCCTATGATGGCTTTGAGGCTTCGGCCCGGGTAGCCATGGCCGGCATCGGTGCACGCCGTCAGGCCTGGCTACTATCATTGGACCTGGAGTCATGGATGCAGGACAAGTTGGTCGATGTCCCCTGCTGAGGTGACAACCTATTCGGTAAGCCCATGACTGAAAAGGCAGCAGAAATCGAGACTGAGACTCTCACCAGGACAAGGTTGTCCAGGAAGACTTTTGCCCCTTCTCAAAAAAAGAAGGGCTCGGGAAAGAAGCTCTTTTTCCCAAGGAAGGGTGCTGCCTACAAAACCTACCCTTAGTATCAGGCCTTTCCAGCTCCCCAACAGGGCCAGCAGGCCAAAGGGCAGGGGCAGGGGCATGGGCCCCATAGGCAGAAAACCCCCAAGCCGCCAGCCCCGGCTCCTGCACAGCAGGGAGGGTTTTTTTTACTCCACTCAGCACAGGAGGTCGGCTGACCCTGTACACCTACAGGTGGCCAGCCATCACAGGGGATACCTGGGTACTGAACATAGTTCAGAAGGGGCTATATGCTCCATTTCCATCAGCTACCCCCCTCCTACTATCCAGGGGAGCCTACAAGACTCCCTCTACACAGAGACCTCCTCCTTCAGGAGTTGCAAAGTCTTCTAAAGGAACAGGCAGTGGAACCGGTGCCACACCACCTGGAAGGGCAAGGCTTTTACTCCAGGTACTTCCTGGTAGCAAAGAGAACAGGAGGCCTCAGACCTATCCTAGACTTGCGAAATCTCAACAAGTTTCTGGAGAGGGAAAAGTTCAAGATACTTACCCTTGGAATACTGCTGCCCTACCTCCAGCAGGGAGACTGGCTATGCTCCTTAGATCTGAAGGATGCTTACACTCACATCCTCATCCATCCAGACCACAGACAATATCTCAGATTTGTGGTGGGAGGAAACCACTTTCAGTACAGAGTGCTTCCATTTGGCCTAACCTCTGCCCCCAGGGTTTTCACCAAATGCCTGGCAGTGGTGGCAGCTTTTCTCAGGAACCAGGGAATTTTTGTCTTCTCCTATCTGGACGACTGGCTAATCAGGGGCCAGTCACTCAGGAGGCCCGACAGGCCACTTTGTGCACTGTCTCTCTTCTTCAGCATCTAGGCTTTGTCATAAACTATGCAAAGTCCACTTTGCTCCCCTCTCAGAACCTAGTGTTTATAGGGGCCAGGTTGGACACTCTTCAGACAGGAGCTTACTTGCCTGAGGACAGGGCCCACAGACTTATGGACTTGGCCAACCAGTTCCAAAGCAATTCTCGTGTTTCCGCAAGGCACTACCTGCGGCTCCTGGGCCATATGGCGTCTATGATACATGTGACCCCGAATGCCCGTCTGCACATGCGGGCTGCTCAGTGGTGCCTCAGAGATCAGTGGACACAAGCCACCGGCGACCTCCGAGACACAGTAAAAGGTGTCCAGACGCTTTCTGAACTCCTTACAGTGATGGCTACATCTGCCAAACCTCCTCAGGGGTGTAACGTTTCAGACTCCAGCACACACAAGAGTGCTGACGACAGATGCTTCCTTAAAGGGCTGGGGTGCACATTGCCAGGGCACCTGCACTCAAGGCCTGTGGTCCCCTTGGGAGGCCACATAGCAGATCAACCTTTTAGAGCTGCGAGCAATCCGCTTAGCTCTGCAAACCTTCTGCCATGCTCTCTCTCAACAGTCTGTCCTAGTTCAGACGGACAATTGGGTAGCAATGTTCTACGTGAACAAACAAGGAGGCACAGGCTCCAGGCTCCTATGTCAGGAGACACTGGACCTTTGCTCCTTTGCAGTCAAACAAGGCATGTTTCTCAAAGCAGTTTATCTACCTGGTCATGAAAACTTCCTAGCAGACAAGCTAAGCAGGATTCTCCAGCCCCACGAATGGCAGTTGAATCCATTGGTGGTCCAGCAGATCTTCCTCCGCTGGGGACTTCCGTCCATCGATCTCTTTGCAAGTCCACTAAACCGTCAGCTGCCCAAGTTTTTCTCCAGACAGTCGCATCCTCTGAGGATGGCAGCAGATGCTTTTCTGATCTCTTGGTCTACGGGCCTCCTGTATGCGTTTCCTCCCATGCCCCTGGTGGCCCGAACTCTGTTCAAGATTCTCCGAGACAAAGCCTCAGTGATTCTGGTAGCCCCCAGATGGCCGAGGCAACCGTGGTTTCCAATCCTCCTACAGTTAGCGGTGGAAGCCCCGTTCCCTGTGGGGCTGCAACACGATCTCCTGTCTCAAGATCAGGGTTCCCTTCTGCACCCCAATCTCAGGTCCTTCAATCTGATGGCCTAGCTGCTGAAAGGATAGTGATAGCTCCTTTACTTCTACCTAAGGAGGTTGAGGTGATGGTCTTGGCCTCTAGGAGGCAGTCCACCAGGAAGTCCTATGCCAGGGGTGTCAAACTCAAATACACAGTGGGCCAAAATGTAAAACTTGAACAAAGTCGCGGGCCAGCATTGAACAAATGAACCTTTTAATATGGACCCAAACAAGATTTGCTTTAACATTGAATATGAAGCAACACTTATTACTATACAATTTATAACTTAATAGTTCAGATATGCAAAAACCAATTTCAAATAAAAAAAAACATCAATGACATTCATTTATTAAATAAGATTTAAATAATAATAAATAATAATTTTTAAAATAAAATAACAATAATAAAATTAATCAACCATTCAAGCCCATGTCTTGGAGTAGCAAGAAAAAGTGCATAAAGAAAACGTTAATTATTGCTCAGTTTGCTGCACACTGATCTAATCTGATGTGCCCAAGCCAGATACCTGGCATCTCTTCTTGGATGATAGTTCATCAATGTCTGGGCTCAGGCTTTGAGCTGAGGAAATCCTCAGTATCGAGCGAAGGTGTTCATCAGTCAGACGTCTCCTGTGAGATGTTTTGGTCATCTTCATCGAGGAGAAAAGTTGCTCACATAGATAAGTGCTGCCGAACATGGAGAGCATCTGAGCAGCTTGGGTGCGGAGCTGAGGCATTGTGTCAGGGATGAACTGTGGAAACTGGGCGGCGCCCACAGCATCATACTTTGACTTCAGCGTGTCATTACACTGGAGTTCAATTAGCTCCATTTGGAGGTTGGTTGGTGCGTTTTCCACATTAACTGCAAAGGGATTACTAAGCAGTTCAAACCTACATTTCTGGACATCAAAGTCGACAAATCGCCGGCTAAACTCAGCGCCGAGTACACTGAGTTTTTCAGCAAACTGTGCGCATGGGAACAAGTTGGTAAAGAACTGCGTTTTCATGGTTTGGCAGCAGGGAAAATGGCCAAGGTTTCCTTGCAGCATCTGATTCCCCCACAGGCACAGTTTAGTTTTAAAAGCCCTCACTGCAGCGTACATGTCTGTGATGATGCGCCCCCGCCCCTGAAGCTGCAGGTTCAGCGCATCGAGATGGCTCGAGATGTCACACAGAAAGGCCAGCTCACACAGAAACTTTTTCTCCCGAAGCTCTGCTGTGTCCTTCCCTTTGCTTTCCAGAAACTGACATATTTCCTCATGCAGCTCAAAACATCTATTCAGTACTTTTCCTCGGCTTAACCATCTCACCTCTGTGTGATACGGCACGTCTGCGTATTCCGAACCACACTCCTCCAGAAAAGACTTAAACTGGCGGTGATTCAGACCTTTGGCTCTTATAAAGTTAACTACTTGTGTTACTGTGGTCATAACATGTTCCATCTTTAGGGCTTTGCCACACAATGATTCCTGATGTATGATGCAGTGATAAACAGTTAGTTCACCTGCACAGTTCTCTTCCTGCATCTTCTCCCGGACCCTGCCCACCAGTCCACTTGTTTTACCGCACATCGCTGGCGCACCATCTGTCGTTAATCCCACGAGTTTATCCCACGGCAGCTTTATTTCAGTTACGCATTTGGAAACCTCCTCAAAAATTTCCTTTCCTGTGGTTGTGCCATGCATTGATTTGAATCCCAATAGCTCCTCCGTATCACACATATTTGAGTCCACTCCACGGATGAAGACTGACAGCTGAGCAGTATCAGATGCGTCGCTGCTCTCATCCACAGCAAGGGAGAATGCAACGAAATCTTTTCCCTTTTCCAAAAGCTGGTCATACAGATTGGTGGCAAGATCACATGTGCGATCAGCTACTGTGTTTCTGCTCAGGCTCACGTTTGAAAAGGCTTGCTTTTTCTCTGGGCACACGATGTCACAAACTTTCAACATGCACTTTTTCACAAACTCTCCCTCATTAAAGGGCCGGGCTGATTTTGCAATCTCTGCTGCCACAATATAACTAGCCTTTACAGCAGCCTCACTTTGTGATGTGGCTTTTTTGAACATATTCTGTTGTGAAACCAAACTTCTTTTCATCTCCTCCACTTTCTGGCTCCTTTGAGTCATGTCCAGGTCCTTGTACTTGTCATGGTGTTTTGTTTCATAGTGTCGTCGAATGTTATACTCCTTAGTTATAGCCACGTTGACTCCACAAATCAGACAAACAGGTCTGTCTTTTACATATGTAAACAAATATTCTGTCTCCCACCTGTCCAGAAAGTTCCTGTTGTCTGCCTTTCTTTTTGCCATTTTTGGGAAGGGGTTCCACAGTGACAGTTGTAGCTTGAGATCGCTATGACTTCTGTCACACAGGAGAGGGCGTTTCTGGGACCTGTCCTGATTGACGCGCCAAAACAACAGCAAGGCATTATGGGATTTGTAGTATTAGCGATGAATGAATGCGCTGTATAATACCGGCGGGCTAGCTCTAGTAGTCATTTGGTATAGCCTCGCGGGCCAAATATAATTACACTACGGGCCAAATTTGGCCCGCGGGCCAGAGTTTGACACCTATGTCCTATGCCCTCAAGTGGTGTAGATTTACGGTATGGTGTGCTCAGCGCAATGAAGATCCTTTCTCTTGCCTTGTGCCAGTAGTACTGCAGTATCTACTTCACCTGTCAGACCTAGGCCTTAAGTCTAACTCTGTTCGGGTCCACCTAAGTGCTCTGTCAATGTACCACTCAGCAGTGGAGGGACAGTCTTTGTCTCTTCACCCTTTGGTGTCCAGATTTCTCAGAGGTCTGCTTCTGCTCAAGCCTCCAGTTCATCCACCGGCAACTGAGTGGGACTTGAATGTGGTCTTGCAGCAACTGACTCGCCCACCGTTTGAGATGATGGCTACTTGCCATTTGTGCTTCCTCTCGTGGAAAGCGCTCTTCCTGGTGGCTCTTACCTCGGCCAGACGTGTGAGTGAACTACAAGCTCTGGTTTCTGATAGACCGTACGCGCGGTTCTATAGGAACAGGTGATCCTACGGACCCATCCCAAGTTCCTCCCAAAAGTGGTCTCCTCTTTCCACCTCAATCAGGAGGTGGTTCTTCCAACCTTTTTTCCCAGGCCTCATGTCAGCCGGGCTGAAACAGTCTTGCATACCCTGGACTGTAAGAGGGTGTTGTCCTTTTACATAGAACATACGCGGGAGCATCGGAGGGCTACTCAGCTCTCTGTCTCGTTTGACCCTAGTAGGATGGGGTTACCTGTCTCCAAGCGTACTTTGTCCACTTGGGTGGCAGATTGCATCGCCTGGGCGTACAGGTCAGCTGACCTCCCCTTGCAGGGTCGGGTCATGGCCCACCGTGTCAGGGTGAAGGTCGCGTCAGTAGCTCATCTCTGCTCTGTTCCATTGGCAGACATCTGCCGGGCCGCAACTTGGTTTTCAAGCCAGACTTTTGCAGCCCATTACTGCCTGGAGAGAGAGTCCCGGCGGGACAGTGTTTTCGGCCATGCGGTACTCCGTAATCTCTTTGAGGTTCAGGCAACTCCTACCCTCCGGCCCTTGTGTTGGGCTACCGTACGGGGTGCGTTCTCAGAAAAAATTCTTATCACGGATGCTGAGGCTCTTGAGAGGGAGCCATTTTTTCAGCTCTGGGTTCACGGTATCCTAGAGCTGGGGAGTCCCATATGTGAGGACTGACTTCCTGCTTGGTCCTGGAGAAAGTGTAGTTATTCACCTGTAACAGGTGTTCTCCAGAAGCAGCAGGAATCAGTCCTCACAACCCTCCCTCCTCCCCTTGTAGTTGCAGTCATATACTTCATTTTGTGTTTTGCTGTCTTTTAGCTATGTAATCAGACTGAGCAAGATGGCACCCTTGGGCGGGAAGGGGACTGCGCATGCGCGCTGCATTCCCAAAGGCTTTCTTTGAAAGCTGGGGAAATGCTCTGCACGAGGGCTCCGTCTGTGCCGATGTCGCCCATATGTGAGAACTGATTCCTGCTGCTCTTGGAGAACACCTGTTACAGGTGAGTAACTACGCTTTATTTGCATTCTCATCTCTCACAGAACAGTTCCTGTCTTGAAGCCGTAAGTTGTTGATTTAGTACACCAGCTCAAACTTAATCAGGACAAGATGGAGGCTATGTGGATTATAGAGTTAACTTCGGGTCCAACCTTTGCACCTATTATTAATAATCAACCCATACAGTTTGCAAAGTCCTTGAAAATTCTGGGATGTCATGTTGTTGCTGTTAAGTACCGTCAACTCAAGGTGACCCTCTGGATAATAGTCCTAAACTGTGTTTGGTCTTCAGTCAGGCAGCTCATTGTTGACAGACTGGCACTCACGGCTGCTGCTGTTGTATTGATCCATCTCATTGCTAGCCTTTCTCTTTTACTTTGACCTTCTACCTTGCCAAGCATGATGTCTTTCTCTAATGATCTCTTTTTGCATTATGTGTCCAAAGTATGAAAGTCGAAGTCTTATCTGAGCTTCTAACGAAAGCTTAGGATTTATCTCCTCTAGTACTGACTGGTTTGTTCTTCGGGCAGTCCATGGTATACACAGTATTTGTTGCCAGCACCATAATTTAAAGGCATCAATTTTCTTCCTGTCTCTTTTTCATTGTTCAACTTTCACATCCATATGATGTTATTAAAAATACCATGGCTTGAACAAGTTGAATCTTTGTATGGAGAGAGACATCTCTGCTCTTGAGAATCTTGTCTAGGTCCTTCTTAGCCATTCTCTGATTTCGTGACCGCTTGATGCCTCTTTATTGATAGTTGATCCAAGTAGGTTAAAGTTGTCCATGATTTCAATTTCTTCTCCTTCAACGATGAACTTATTGATTTTGCCAGTTGTCATGATCTTTGTCTTCTTTACATTAAGGTGCAGGTCCATTTTAAGACTATCTTCCTTGATCTTGAGAATCAAATGTTTCAGATCCTCTTCACTTTCAGCCGGTAATGTGGTGGTATCAGCATAGCGACGAGTCTCCCACCAGTCTTTCACACCTCTTTTGTCTTCATATAGTACCGGGTCAGGTGCTCTAGTGATTTTTACTTTCACTTTTTCAGTAGATACCTGAGAAGCGCTTTTTGAGCTTTCAACTACTGGCTCTTGTTACAATGTCCTGACAGCTACTGGAATATATATGCAATTGCACTTAATTGGCTGACTGCCGAAACTTGGCCAAATCGGGTCTGTACCTTTTGAAGGTTTTACAAAATAAAAGCTTTCTTTGTTTTAAGAGGTGTGGCCGTGTCCTCCCTGTGCTGTTCTAGTGACTTCTGCATATAAATTAAACAGGGGGAAAGCATGCAGCCTTGTCGTACACCTTTGCTGATTTTAAACCATTCTGTTTCTCCTTGTTCCGTTCAAACTATTGCTTCTTGATCAGTGTAAAGGTTGTGCAAGAGAACAATCGGGTGTTCTGGTATACCCATGCTTCTTAATGTGGCCCAGAGTTTCTCATGGTTTACAGACAAAAGCCTTGCTGTAGTCATTAAAATACATATAGATATCCTTTTGGTATTCTTTAGTCTTTTCAAGGATCCATCTCACATTGGCGATGATGTCTCTTAATCTCCAGGAACAAGCAGGAATGAGTCTTCACATATGGGTACGTCGGTACCGACGGAGCCTGCACGGGAATGCTGCCCAGCTTCCAATCAGAAAGCTTTTGGCAGCATCCCTCGCGCCTGCGCAGTGACTTCCCGCCTTCTCCACAGCCTCTCTTCAGTTTTCGTTTTTTCCGCGGAGCCGGCAGGACGTCCTCCTGTCACCGCAGAAACTTTTCTTTTTAATTACTTTAGTTTTTTGTTTTCTTGTGGTCGCGGCTGTATTTCCCGCTGCCACTGGTATCGCCGGTGGATTTTTGACTAAATTCTGAGAAACTTTTCTTCAGTTTTTTTGCCTTAACTACTTAGGCCTACTAGGCCTTTTCATCATGGAGCCTTCTTTTCCTAAGAAGTGCATTCGATGTGGAAACACCTGTTTCTTTTTAGACACCAATAATTGGTGTCTCAACTGTGTGGGTCCTGACCCTTTTTCCCCTGACTTTTCAGGAGATAATTTGGTGAAGAAACCTTCAGTATTTAGAGTTTCCCTCGATACCGTTTTTTTCCTCGGCAATGAGGGTACCCGGTTTCTCTACTTCACAGGATCAGGTAACCCAAAAACAGTCTGTTAAGACTAGTCAATGCTTGAGTGGTATGTCCCATGCCCAGCATGGTGACGGCTCCGGCCTTACCCTCAAGAATCCATTGGCTTTACCCCTGCGGGAGTCTTCGGGCTCCAAAGCGTTAAAGGGGTTTCAGGATGTTCCTGGGGCTCACCCCTCACAGAACATGCCTGAGCCATGCGTGGGGGTGGTATCCGCTTCGAGCGGTACCGAGCCTCCGGCATCGGCACTGGTGTCGAGTAATTTACTCTTCACCAGGGATCGTCATCTGGCATCCTCGGTACCTTTGGGACCGATCGATACGCACCGCATTGACTTCCCTCAATCTCAGCCATGCTCCGGGACGGTACCGGCATCGATCGGTTCCGATACCCTGGCATCGGCATCGAGATGGACCGCCTTTGCAAGAGGTGCTCCTTGGGTATCCTCGGTACCGTCAGTATCGATCGATGTAACCCAAGCTGCCTTGGTGGTATCGGCATCGCCGATGCTGCCACAGGCGTCGGAACCCTCGCGACATGCATCGATAGCCTCGCTTCCTCCGATGCCGAGTCTTGAGCCGATATCCAGTCTCGAGGGCTGCGTATCGACGCGTCCTGGAACCGACTCCTGTCGTTTCCAGATAGGCAGTTCCGAAGATCCCAGCCATAACTCCTTCATGATCTCGGTACCACTGCAGCAGTTCCCGATTGCGACTTCACCTGCTAATCCTGTATCAGTATCGATGTCGACGCCTGTTCTTGCACCGATGCCTAGTTTGGAACCGATACCTGGCATTGGTGCAGTACACTGTAAGTCCTCTGGTGCTCAGGTTTTTCCTTTAGCCTTACCAGGGATGGTTCCCATAGGAGATCAGTCTTTTCAGGCTTTTCTCCTGGATATGGCAACCTTTCTTAATATTTCTATCCCTGGTTGTGATCCTACCCATGGCTCACCGGCACAAATGCAAAATATACAGTTTCCTTTACATCCTGCTCTGCAGGATCTCCTTCTCAGGGTTTGGAAATCGCCCTTACGCCTTCCTCAAGTTTCTACAGACATTGAGGTTCGGTACCGAGTGCCACCCTCTCCAGGGTTCCAAAAGCCTCAACTTTCTCATCGTTCCCTTGTAGTGGAATCGGCACTGAAGAAAGTTAAGAGCAAGAAGAAGCATTCTTCTTATCCGCCAGGTCGTTCTTCAAGAACACTCGATGCTTTTGGCCGTCAGGCCTTCCAAAACTCTATGCTGGCCTCCAGAGTTCTCTCATATATTTTTCACATGAGTCTGACACTCCAGGAAGTCACAGAGAAATTGTCCCTTTTGACCCCTTTTTTACCAGAGCCCAAGGCTATTCCTTGCTCATCAATCACAGCCGGAATATATCCTGGTTCCTGTCTCGTGCTTCTATAGACTCTTTTGAGTCCGTTAGCAGATCCTCTGCTATTGCCATTGCAGCACGTCGCAGAGCCTGGCTTGAGGCTTCAGACTTGAGCAAACGGGCACAAACTATACTAGCTCATTCTCCTTGTTCAGGAGAAGGTCTTTTCAATAAGGAGGCTTTACGTCAGGTTGCTCAATGCTCCATTGACTCTTCTTCCACTAGAAACCATTCTAAGCCACTTCCTTCTTCAAAGAGTAGGAAATGTCCTACCAAACCTTCTTTCCCTAAGAAAAGAAAGTTTCATTCATCTCCTGCCCATCATTCGGCTGTACCTAACCAAGGGACACCTCAGCCTAGTCTGAAGTCCTCCACTTCTGGCCAGTCTCAGTATTCCCAGCGACCATAGAGGCCGGGAATGGTAACTTACCTCACTTCTACATATTAGAAGTTTATTCACTGTGCTTTTCTTTTCAATGTATTAACCTGTCTAGGGGAAAAATTCTTTGTTCAGGATCTGCACCCATCTCTTCTTATTCCCTAGAAGAGAAGTTGCAACTATCCCCTGATAGTTTTTATCCCAACTGAACATTTTTTCCTTCAGTTGACTTACCCTATGGGTACGTCACCCTCTAATTACTTGAGGGGTACCATACTGAACAGCTTCTTTAGCAAGCTCGTTCCCCAGACAGAGAGAAAAGATATCTCCTCTCTTTTCTTCTCTGTTTTTCTTTATTCAGCACTGGACAACATCTCTGCTGTTTCCGTCAGCAGCTCTGCCTGCAGGAGTTCCAGTGATAGTATTACTGGGATTTTTCCCATGTTCCAGTCCCTTATTCAACATTTTGTCTAGCCTCAGTAGTGATTCCAAACTATTTGGATCCTCCTACTCGTTTAGGCTTTCTCACATTATTCTACCATCTCCTCTCCTAGGATATGGCAACACACCTGACTTCAGTCAGTTTATCTCATAGCTCTCCTGCACAATGCTCTCTGTAGTCTTCAGAGAAGCTTTCTACTATGAGGGCCTTGCTATAGAGCATTGACCTTGTCTCTGAAGTTTTCTCTATTAGTGAGGAAAAACTTCTCAACCCTTCTTATACTTATGAAGGTTCTCCACACCCCCTCTGGCCTGGGGTGTTAACACGAGATATCAGTTCTTCTGCGTGGGGCTCCAAGGCTTCTGTTTACGCATGCTACCTCTGGGTCATTCCATAGGTCCCTCTGGTATCTCCCCTGCGTTTCTCCACATCTACCATATCAGTGTTCTGTGGAGCTCCCGCCTTGTTCTGCACAGATTCATATATTCATCTGTTCTCAAGATTAGATTGCTTTTCTGCATCCCTCAATCCTTGAAAATAGATTCTCTCTACATATCTCAAGTGGGTTCACCCTCTTGTAGAGCACAGAATCTTTTTCTTTTATATTCCCCATGTACAATTATGGGGATGGGTGGTAGACATGTATCTTCAACCTATTGTTTGGTATGTAGCATCTCCATATATGTCTACATACCTATATCATTACCCTGGTGGTGCTAGACCATGCCCCACAAATTTACATATATTCAGGTATATCATATATATATATATTTGATATATTTTACCACCCATATCCTAATATACATCTGTACATATGTATGTATGTATGTATGTGTATGTATAGTATGTATGTATGTGTGTGTGTGTGTGTATGTATGTATGTGTATGTGTATGTGTATGTGTGTATGTGTTTCATGGAGGGCCTCTTAAGGGTTGGTCTGTCTTACACACTATCACCCTTACTGTCTATACTATATGTTTTACCTCCTAGAGGTTTTAGACAGTCTGTTACCCTACGTCCCATGCCATATTTCGATGCAGAAACTGTTAGGCACCACTAACCACTTTGGTGCTAACATCTGCTATGTTTTCTTTAAGTCCATGAAGCATCAAGCTTCAATATTTTTTCCTATCTCTCGCCAGCTAGGAAAAACAATGTACCTCTTTATCTGGAGTACACAACTGTTTTCAGTGGGAATAGGGGTTTTTTTCCAGTCCCCCTCTTCCCGCCAGGACTGGGCTAGTTGTCCAACTCCGTCAGTCTTCTTCCTTTAGTCCTCAATGTTAATGACCTTATGCCTAAAGGAGTTTTCAGCTTTTCCCATAAAGCTTTCCATTAAAGACCTGACGTCACATCCTACCCAGTTGACACCTGGATCATCTACTACCTCCAGGGCTGGACCTTCATCCTCACTACTGAGAGGTCACCTTGAAGATTCCGCCACTGCTTAACCAGTAGACTCCATCATGCTTTCTACTTCCTACAATACAGTAGGTAAGCTGCATATTTTAAGTGTACATTAAATGTCTTTTAATGCTACTCATCATATCTACCAAGGACTCCTGTAGTTTGTAAATCCCTCTAGTCCTTGACTATGCTGTTTCTTTCCTCACAGCTCCTTTCTTGTCAACTCCTGCCCTCCATCCCACATTGGATGCCGGGGATTCCTGGAGACAAAATGCACCCCTGATCCAGGCACTTGCATTTTTATGGGATCTCCCCCTGGCATCTCCAGCTCGGGAGTCCCCATATGTGAAGACTCATTCCTGCTTGTTCCTGGAGATAGCACAGTTACTTACCTGTAACAGGTGATCTCTGGGAACAGCAGGAATTAGTCTTCACAACCCTCCCACCTCCCTTAGGAGTTGCATCTCTTTTATCTTCTTCCTTTTCTCTCCTCGCCTTTGTCTCAGCTCTGAAACTCAACTGAAGAGAGGCTGTGGAGAAGGCGGGAAGTCACTGGGCAGGCGCGAGGGATGCTGCCAAAAGCTTTCTGATTGGAAGCTGGGCAGCATTCCCGTGCAGGCTCCGTCGGTACCGACGTACCCATTTGTGAAGACTAATTCCTGCTGTTCCCAGAGATCACCTGTTACAGGTAAGTAACTGTGCTTTCCTTGCTCTTTCCTGAATCCTGCTTGCATTTCAGGTAGTTCTCTTTCCAGGTATGGTTGTAGTCTCTGCTGAATAATCCTGAGTAGAATCTTGCTGGCATGTGACATCAGAGCGATTGTGCGATAATTTCCAGTCAGTTGGATCACTTTTCTTTAGTATTGTTATAAACACAAATCTTTTCCAGTCAGTAGGCAATGATGTCTTTTAAATTTCCTGGCAGAGCCTTGTAGGTATGGTAATGGCTGCATCAGATTGCTGTAATAATACTTCTATGGGAATGCCATCAATGCCTGGTGCTTTGTTCTTTGATAAGGCTTTCAATGCTGCTTCAACTTCTTCTTTCATCGCCAATGGTTCCGAATCATAAGGTACAGGTTGAAATGGCTTTTGGTCCACTTGATCTTTATCATTTAATAACTCCATATATTCTTTCCAACTTTCTTGATCTTCTCAGCATCATTCAATATGGATCCTTGAGCATCTTGTAACATTCCAGTTCGAGGCTGGAATTTTGTCTTTAACTCTCGTAGCTTTAGGAAAGCCAATCTTTTTCTTCCTCTAATAGTTTCTGCTTCTATTTCCTTGCATGGGATGTCATATAGACTCTGAATTAACCTTTAATCAACATATAGCAGCATTAACAAAAAGCACCTTTTGTACTTTATGCAATTTTTGTGCTATCAAGAAATTTCTGTCATGGTTAGATACATTTTACATGGCATTTCTGTAGCCAATCAACTTTGTTGTAACATCTTCAGAATATGGCCATAAAACTACTTCACAACACTTCCAGTTTTGATCATAAAGCCCCTCTACTCTACAGAAGCCACTGGCTCCCTATAACCTACCATCTCAAGTTTAACGTTTTTTTGCTACTAGCTCATAAAGCACTTTATTCTGGTATCCTATGTATTTATCTCATCATTTGATCCCTGACATACCTAAATGGGCTCTATGTTCTCTTAATGCACATCTACTGATGGCTCCAACTAGGCATACTGCCTGTTTAGAATCTACCAGAACCTCAACATTTTATGCCCTTGCCCAATAATTGTGGAATTCTCTCTCGTTTTATTTGAGGGAGGGCTTTTAAAAGAAACTTTAAGGCATATGTTTTTGAGATGGCCTTCACATAGCTAACATATTTGCCGTCTGGACCATTTATAATGGCAGCCCTTTATAACAACGTGGAACACAGCAGTTTCAGCGGGTTACCTTCCTTCTCGTCCCTGTTTTTTTCCTAGCATTCTTCTTTTTTGTTTTTAAGTTATATATTGTGTTTATTCTTATGATATTATGTTGTAAACCACTCTGATACTGTGACAGGTGGTATATCAAATCTGGAATAAACCATAAATCATAAGAGGTGACGTGTGATGCCCAGAATCAAGTACTAGAGAATTTTGGGAGGAAAAATTAATAGTAAAGAAGTCTCTAGGAGTCGCTCACTTAAGGATCAGACCAGTGCTTTCTGCTTGCTCCACTGCAGTGTGAAACACTGTTCTGTAACGAGTGAAATGGTGCTGGTGTCTGTCACCTTCAGGGTGGATGGGGCTACCTGAGGCAGTGGGCAGAGCTTCAGGCTGGGATCAGACCAGTAGAGATGACGAGCCTCCAGGGGAGATGGAGCTTTAGGCCAGGATCAGGCCAGTAAAGAAGCAATAGAGACAAAGAAGCCTTCGAGTAGAGAGTCAGACAAGCCCAAGCTGAAATACATAAGATGTGCCATACTGGGTCAGACCGAGGTATATCAAGCCCAGTATCCTGTTTCCAGCAGTGGCCACTCCAGGTCACAAGTACCTGGCAGGTTCCCAAAAAGAGGCACAGGTTCCACAATGCTTGTCCAGGAGCTAGCATGGATTTACCAGGTCTTCTTTAATAATTGTCTATGGACTTTTCCTCCAGGAACTTGTCCAAACCTCTTTTAAACCCAGCTACACTACAGCATTTACTACATCCTCCGGTAGTCCAAACCTCTTTTAAACCCAGCTACACTACAGCATTTACTACATCCTCCGGTAACGAATTCCAGAGTTTGATTACGCGTTGAGTGAAAAAATATTTTCTCTTATTAGTCTTAAATGGGTTGCATTATAGATTGCGTGTCCTCTAGTCTTTTACTTTTTGATGGCATAAACAACTGCTCTGTTTATGCGTTCCACTCCCTTTATTAATTTAGAGACTTCTATCATATCTCCCTTCAGCCGTCTTTTCCAAGTTGAAGAGCCTTTCCTCATAGGGATATCTTTCCATCCCCTTTACCATTTTGGAGGCTGTTTTCTGTATCTTTTCTAATTCCGCTATATCCTTTTTAAGATATGCACCATGGAACGATACAGAGGCATTATTATATCCTTTGTTTTATTCTCCATTCCTTTCCTTATGATTCCTAGCATTCAGTTTGCTTTCTTGGCTGCCGCTGCATACTGGGCGGAGAGTTTCAACGAATTATCCACATTAACGTCTAAATCTTTTTCTGGGTGGTGGTTCCTAATGTGGAACCTTGCATCGTGTAACCATTGTGTAATCAGCTGAATAGCACATTTAAAGTCCCTAAGCTGTAATCTGTTCTTGTTAAGGGTCAGATCAGCTGAGAGAAGTAACTATCTCCAGGAACAAGCAGGAATGAGTCTTCACATATGGGTATCGTTGGTACCGACGGAGCCTGCGTGGGAACGCTCCCCAGCGTCCAATTAGAATGCTTTTGGGAGCATCCCACAGCGCCTGCGTGCTGCCTTCCCGCCTTTCCCAACTGCCTCTCTCCAGTTTTCCGCAGAGCCAGCAGGACGTATTCCTGTCACCGCAGAAAATTCTTCTTTTTATTCTTAGTTTTTTGTGGTCGTGTCTGCCTTCCCTCGATGCTACCGGTATCGCTGGTGCTTTTCTTTTTCTTTTCCTAAAGAATTTCTTCTTTTCTTAGAAATTTTTTCCTGTTTAGTGGGTGACGGTTTCTAGGCCACTGGGCCTCTACCCTTCCATTATGGAAAAGCCAGCCACTATCCTTAAGAAATGCTCAAAGTGTGGCGGTACAGATATTTTTTCAGACACTCATACTTGGTGTCTAAAATGTTTAGGTCCTGACCATTGCCCTCTGGAGTGTCTCTCCTGCTGGAGCTCAAACAGAAGTCGTCTTCAGAATCGAGCACAACTTGATACCCGGTTCACATCGCCCTCGATGTTACCAGCTAGAATATCATCTTCTTCACAGGATCAGGTAACCAAACAAAAGTCTGTAAAGACTAGCCAGTCCTCGAGTGGTAAATCTCCTTCTCAGCATCGAGATGGCTTTGGCCTTGCCCTCGAGGACATCTTGGCAATAAAGCCCCGGTGGGAGTCTTCGGGCTCCAAAGCATTAATGGGGCTCTGGGTTGTTCCCGAGGTTTCTACCTCGATGAATATACCTGGGCCATGCTCGGAGGTTGTGGCCGTTTCGAGCAGTACCGACACCCTGGCATCGGCTATGGTGATGGACGAAACATTCCTCACCGATGAACATATAGTCTAGCACTCTCAGCTACTTCGGTACCACTAGAGCTGCTGCAGACTGTTCCTCGAGTATCGGTATCGCCTTCGGTACTGGTACCGGTATCGGCATCGGTGTCGGTACCGCCCATGCTTGCTTCGACAGAATCACTTCCCTCGATGCCGAGCCTGGAATCGATCTCTAGCATGGAAGATTCGGTACCGACTCGTCTCGGTACCGACCTCGGGCATTACCAAAGACATCACTTTAAAGAAAATCCGATGCTTCATCCTTTTCAGTCTTCCGATCCTGATGACTGGGATGAATCCATCGGTACAAAGGCTGATTTTTCTACAAGTCTAGCCTTTACCCCTCATTTTAGAGAGTCCTCCTCGGGGGAGATTTCTTTTCAAGCTTTTCTGCTTGATATGGCAAAGCTACTTGCCATTTCTATACCTGGTAAAGAATCCCTACTGGAGAATTCAGAGACACTGCAATTCCCCTGGATTCCAAAGGAGGTGATCATGCTTCCTTTGCATCAGATCTTACAAGATCTACTGTTAAGAATGTGGGAAACTCCTTTAACGGTATCCCCACATTCTAAGACACTTGACACTATGTACAAGGTGCCACCTTCTCCAGGTTTTCAGAAGACTCAACTTCCTCATCATTCTATTGTTGTAGAATCAGCAGTGAGGCGTATTAAGAGTGCAAAGAAGCACTCTTCTTATCCGCCAGGTCGTGAGTCTAGGACTTTAGATGCCTTTGGACATCGATGCTTTCAGGCATCCATGCTTTCAGCAAGAATTATCTCATATATTTTCTATATGGGATTATCTCTTGAAGAGGTCACAAAGAACTTAAGGTTTTTGAACCCTTTTCTTCCAGAGCATAAAAGAGCAGACTATTCCTCATTAGTCAATCATGCTCAAAATATCTCTAGGTTCCTTAATCATGCTTCCCTGGACTGTTTTGAGTCTATTAGCAGAACTTCTGCTATAGCCATAAGGAGCACGACGCATAGGCTGGCTCCAAGCTTCTGACTTGGACAGATGGGTTCAGGAAAGGCTGGGAAATACTCCTTGTACTCCTTGTACTGGTGAAAATCTCTTCAACAAGGAGGCTTTATTTCAAGCTAATCAGTTGAGCACTGATGCTGTTACTTTCAGAGGATTGTCAAAACTTTCCTCTATCCCAGCTAATAAAAAATCTCATAAAAAGCTTTATTCCCCCAGGGGGAAAAAGTTTTATCCATCTTCTACCCATTCTGCAGATGTTTCCAAAGATGGGCAACACCATACCAGGCTAAGAAAACCAAACCTCCAAAAGGCTCAGCAAACCCAGCTATCGCAGGGTTTCTGATATTTTATTCACTTTTTCTGTGTGAGGTTTAGAACTTGAACCTACTTCTTTTCAACAGAAGCATCAAAAATTCATCTCATCTATGCTGAGATATCAGTCATACATTGACTTAATCCTCGGCTCTGGGCATGAATCTCTTGATACAAGAGAAATCTAGCCTTCTAGCTAAGAGCTATTAAGGACTATCATACCCCAGAGATAACAGGTTTCTCCTTTTAAAACAAAAGGAGAACTAATAACTAACAACAGGGTGAACTATACCTTTCACCTTATCAGTTTCCTGTATGAGGATATTCTCATACTTTTAACTGCAAGGGGACCCTATCCCTTCAAAGACTTACTAAATTGTAAGTCTTCTCAACTGGAGGGCTTATCCTCTAAGCCATGCTTTAAATAAATAAACAAATCCTAGAGAAAAGCCTGTTTTTTTTGTGTAATAAATTTTATTGAGCAGTATCAAAAAATAAACATACCTACTCCTTGAATCGCAATTAAAAGTGCAAAGGTCATAGCCCAGCAACATATAACATATCCTGTGAACCAACACAATCAGATGACTGAATATGTATTACAATGAGGAGATATACATTATATGGCAATAATCGTCCTGCATCTAACAAAATATACCTACCGATATCTGCAAACATGACTGACAGGATAATAAAACAGAGGATAAAAGGAGAGAGAAAGAAAGAGAGAAGTGGACAAGACAGAACACAACATTTGTCTTAAATAGTAAACAACAACAATGAATTGCATGGAATTCTTCCTCCTTGACACCAAGAACACAGAAGTGCCCCCCCCTCCTACCCCCTCTGCCTACGCCTCAAATGCGGGAGATTAAAAACCCTCAAGGAGGAGGCTAGCTCAAAAACAACAACGCTACTCTATTTTACCCCCTCCCCCATCCACCTACTCCCCCAACTGACCCCTCAAAATCTGGTTGGGGACAAGCCAAGAAGGAAGAGAAGAAGAGAAAAAGAAAGAAAAAGAAGGAAGTAATCCCGCCGACCACAATGGGAAGGAAGAATGAAAAAGGAACCCTAGACTGCAACAATCAAAATGCCAATATGGTCTTCCGAGACCTCAATTACCAGGCGCATCTCCCAGAACCAAAGACCACATATCTCCTCCAGGAAAGGGAACACCACGAACAGACGCCGTAATTTTCTCCAGCTGGAAAACGTCCCAACATTTAGCTCTCCACTCAACGAGTGAAGGTGCACTACTGCGCTTCCAAAACCATGCGATAGTCGACCTAGCCGCCAACAAGAGTGACTGAACCACCAGAAAAGCCTGTTTGAATGTGCCATAGACATGGAACTGGAAAGAAGATTCACTTTTCAGTGGGGTGATAATCCCAAGTACTAAGCAAAATCAGTAATGGAGTGGCTTGGCAAGAAAGTGAATGTTCTCCTTGAGTGGAAGTCAGACCTGAATCCAATAGAAAATCTGTGGTTAGACCGCAGTCCACAGGTGTTCCTCAGCCAACTTGAATAAGCATGAGCTATCTTGCCATTTTTCATCGCACTGTGTAAAATTGATAGACACATCCTAAATGACTTGTAGCTATTGCCAATAAAGGGGTTTCTACCAAGCATTGAGTTTCAAGGGGTGTGAAGATTTGTGCAGTTAAGTTTTGTTTTCTTATTATTAATTGTGTTTTGAATAATTTCTGTAATTCTTTACGCATGCTGAAAGTATAGATCGGTGAAACAAACATCTAATGCTTTTTGAATTGTATTTTTGGACAGCAGAATGTGCAAAATATATAGGGGTATGAAGACTTCCTCAAGGCACTGTATAGTTTCCAGGTGATATGGAAAAATCTTTTCCAGGAAGAAGAGATGTAATGCAGTGTCATTGTGTAATACATCCTAAAAAAAAAAACTGGTCACTTTATGGAGTAACTGATGCTCATCAAGAATTATAGAAAAAATTACTCCAGCATCTCGCCATAGTTTCATAGTACAAACTTAAGAGCACAAAAATGGAAAAAGAACAAAAAAAGAACAAAGGGGTGGGGGGAGCAGGTCTCAAAATAACATAGGTACAAATGGCAAAGAAGAATTATATACTTTTAGCCACTGTCCTAAAACATCAGCGACCCATGCTCACCCTCATAACTTAAACATAAATCTTAAAAACATGCAATCTTCATATTTCTCTCTTCCAATTTTTTAAAACAATAATAGATCATAGCCAACATAACTTAGCTTAAACGTGAATGCCTTTAATGTGTTAATACAGCAACCCCTATGTCTCTCTGTGGCGCCTTCAACGTTTTGCTTCAAATGCTTCCTCGGGAAAAAATTGACACAACAGATTCCGGTCCTTCACACAGTGTCTTGTTTGTGACGGACCGGAATCTATGCACACTCCTAGACCCCTCTGACCTTCGCGCAGTATTCCAGGCACTCATCCTCCCGCACTTGAACTATTCCAGTATTATTCTCCAAGGCCTGCCAAAACGCATATGCCAACCAGTCCAATAGGCCATGAACACAGCTGCCCAAACACTACATGGAGGGTCCAGATTCGAACACATCACACCCATCTTAATACAGTTGCGCTGGCTCCCAATAGCAAGCCGTCTGATTTACAAAGCCTTTTGATGACGTTCAAGATCCTACACGACATGTCTGCAGACTCCCTTGCAGCAATTATGCAACGCACCCCAAACAGAATGAGGAGATCAAGCATGGTGAACATTCTGATGACCCCTTCATCAATAAGGACCTGCACCCAAGCCACCAAGAACCGCGCCTTTTCTTTATATGCACCAACTCTGTGGAATGCCCTCACTGCTTCAGTCTGAGCCATCTCTGACCATTCAACCTTCTGAAAAGCCATAAAGACTCATTCAAGCTATTCTTTGACCACATCCCATAGATAGGACATGTCCAATGCCTGTCAACCCACAGCTCGACCTCCCCTATTTAACCATTAATATCTACTTACCAACTTGTATTTAGTTCCCCCAGTTCTACCAAAGTTCCTCCTGACCTACCCAAGTTGATGTTCCAGTTCAATGTTAATCACTTGTTCCAGTTTAATACCTGTTCTATACCCATTCTAACAGTTCGATTTGTTCATGTTCTTTGTAAACCATGCTGATTTTGAAATAGTGCGTATTTAAAAGCAAACAAATAAAGTAAACCATCTTAAGGTTCAGTAGAGATGATTTTACATTAATGGGTTAATTACTTTCCCAAACACATTGATGACTTAAACTTTCTTTGAAGAATGATTTGGTAAAGCAGTAATAGAAGTAAAAACTACTCTTTTGCAGATTTCACAGCCAAATTATAGTAGTTTTAGATGCGTTTTATAGTTCGTGTTTTTTATACCGTTTGGCGCTTCCTGCCAGCATCTCTTTCACCTATGGTTCTACTTTTTTATATTTAAAGTTTTTTATTTTGCTTTCTTTTGATCATCTGTTAACATACATAAGCACCCTTGCATTTACACAACTAACATTCAGCAACTGATGTACATTTCTGTCTTTAGTATATTGTCACAACTTAACAATATTCCTCATTATCCCTCCCCCCCCCCCACCCCTGAAACAGTTTCATATATATATGTACTCAGGTCAATTAATTCACTGCACATCAACCACATTCTGTATTCATACCTTCCCAAACATTTCTTAACCAACTTTCCTACAGATTAGGCCTATCCTAACTCCTCCCCCCCCCTATATCCCCCCTTACCCCCCCTCCCTGAACACCCCCCCCTTTGTAAGTACACCAGTACTTTCCACCAAGCTTTATCAAACGTGGGCCTTTTTTGTTTTCGTATTGCTGTTAATTTCTCCATTAGGTAAATGTGCCTTAGCCTTTCTTCAGTATGCCACCTGTGGCGGCGGCTCCTGTTTCCATCGAAAGGCTATTTCACATCTTGCCACACTGAGACATGCTAAAACTTGTTTCCTATTCTCCTTTGGGCCTCCCTCCCTCCACCACCCGAACAAAAAGATTTCCGAGTCCTCCTTAACCTCCTCACCCACCACCCATCATATCCAACCCTGAATCTCTTCCCAAAGAATCTTGATCTGTGGACGCTCCCACCATATATGGTACATTGTGCCATCCTTGACACACTTCCTCCAGCAGCTCTTTGATGCTGTCGGGTACGTTTTATTCAATTGCACCGGTGTGAAGTACCACCGCATTAACACCTTGTGCCAATTTTCCCGAACAGCTATCGAGATCGGCAGATGAAATCCCTGCTCCAGGATGGCCTTCCATTGGCTAACCTCCAAACTCCTACCCATCTCCCTTTCCCACATCTGCATATAACCCATTTTCTCCTCCCTTTGCCTCCTCGCACTGCTCTATACAGTACCGTGATTAGTCCTCGGAACCACTTTTTCCCATACCAAATCACTTCCGACTCAGTAAATTCTTGCTCTAGCTCCTCCTTCCCCAGCTTTTCTTTCAAATAGTGTATCACTTGACAATAATGCAGTGACTCCCCCGTCCCTAGCTGATATTCCTCCTGTAAATCCTCAAACGAGACCCATTCCCCCCCATCCATAAATTGGTAGAACCACCTCAGGCCTTCCCTTTCCCATTGTTTATATACCCCCCCTCCCTTCCTGGGATAAAATCACCCATACAACAGTCTTTGCATTACTGAAAAACTCGATGCCCCTTTTCCTCCTTCCCCCCCTTCGCACTCTATCCCATACAGCCAATACATGGCCGCGTATATGGGTTCTCTAAGAAACACCTATTCCTATCCTTCCCCCTAATCCATGGTATTGCCTCAATTGGCCCCTCCGTCCACCCCTCTTCCTCCATATCTGCACATGTTTTCCATTCCCCTCCTACTCTCCAGTCCATCAGATGCCTAATCTGGGCAGCTTGATAGTAAGCTTGAAGGTCCGATACCCCCAATCCCCTCCCCCTCCTGGACTATTCGGGGTGGTCGCTTACACCATATGAAATGCAATACTTTCCCTTGGAGCTCCCTTAATTTCCTCTCTGGTACCTCTGTAGGGAGAGCCTGAAAATAATATAACACCCTTGGTATTAGATTCATCTTGCTCGCTGTTATTCGGCCCAACCAGGATATCTCCATTCCCATCCATTCCCGTAAGTCTTGATTCACCTGTCTCCATAATTGGGGGTAATTTGCCCCATAAAGATGCTGTGGCTGCACCGGAAGATACACCCCCAGATACTTAATCGCTTTCTTTGCCTTTTTAAAGGGATACTTTTCCTTTAACCTACCCAACTCCTCTCCCCCCCATATTAACATTGAGTGCCTCAGTCTTTTCTATATTTATTTTAAATCCCGACACCTCTCCATATTGTTCTCTCTTCTATAACTTTTTCCAATGTCTCTTCTGGCTGCGTTAGTGTTAAGGAGGATATCATCTGCAAACAACAATATCTTATGTTTCCTCCTTCCCACCAGACCCCTTTAATCCTATCTTCCTCCCTTATCCTCTGTGCCAATGGCTCCATAGCCAGTGCAAAGAGCAAGGGAGATAAAGGGCACCCCTGTCTGGTACCTCTCTGTAGGAGAAAATCTTTGGAAAATCGTCCATTAATTCGCACCCTAACCTGCGGCCCAGTATACAAAGCCTGCATCCAGGCGACATAGTTGTCACCAAAACCCATCTTTTCCAGCACAGCAAATAAGTATTCTACCACTGATGAACCCTGTTAGGTTGATATTAACAAGAGTAGGCATTCCCTGTGCTAAGCGATTCGCTAATATTTTTGCCAGAATCTTCACATCGGTATTAAGTAATGGTATTGGGTGATACGATCCACAGCTCAACAGGTTTTTCCCTGCCTTTGGTATTACTGTTATACCCTCTGTCAACATCCCCTGTGATAGTTTGCCCCCATTCCCCACTAGCCCATTAAACAGCCTCACCAGAAATGCCACCAAGTCCTCCCTGAAGGTCTTATAGAACAAATTAGGTAGCCCATCCAAGCCTGGTGCCTTCCCCAGTGACATTTCTTTAATCACCTTCTCTATTTCTTCTATAGAAAAGGGCTCCTCTAACTTTGCCCCCAGCTCCTCTCCCACCTTGGGCAGCTCCACTTTTCCCAAAAATTTGTCTATAGAGGATTCCCCCACCCCCCCTTGCTGAGAATACAATTCTGAATAGTACTGACGAAATCTATCCCGTATCTGTTTTCCTCCCCTCACAATGTCCCCCTCTTTTCCCTTAATGGCTACAATTACATTCATTACCTCCCATTTCTTAAGTTTCCTAGCTAATAACTTCCCAGCCAGGGCCGCCCCGTCCATTGAGCAAGAATGTTTTTTGCACAGGGCCCCGTGTTTCAGGGGGCCCCGCGCAAAGAACATTTTGCTTTAAAAGTAAATTTTAAAATTAAAAAAAAAATGCTGCCGCTGCCGCCGCAGCAGCAACGGCAGAATCTAATATCCCGCGGGGCCCCCCACTGCCCGACAGAGCCTGCCCTCCCTGCATCAGCTCCGTCTCCGCAGTCGCACCGGCTTTCAGAGCGCGAAGGGAGACTAGTTTCCCTTTCGTGACTCTGTTAAGCCCGCAGGGGCTGATGGGACTGTCCCATCAGCCCCCGCAGGCTTAACAGAACCGCGAGGGAGAAACTCTCCTTTCGCGCTCTGAAAGCCGGTGCGACTGCGGAGATGGAGCTGATGCAGGGAGGGCAGGCTCTGTCGGGCAGTGGGGGGCCCCGTGGGATATTCGATTCTGCCATTGATGTGGCAGCGGCAGCAGACAGCTTTTTTTTTTTCTTTTTTTAAATTTTCCCTGGGCTGTTGGGGTGGGAGTTAGGACTGGAAATGGGCTAATGGGGTTAGGACTGGAAATGGGCTAATGGGGTTAGGACTGGAAATGGACTGATGGGGTTAGGACTGGAAGAGGGCTTATAGGGGGTTAGGACTGGTAATGGGCTATGGGGAGCTAAGTCTGGAAATGGGGTGATGGGGGGTTAGGACTGGTAATGGGCTATGGGGGTCCTAAGGCTGGAAATGGGCTGAGTGGAAGGGAAGGCTTGAACTGCAAATAGCTGATGGGGACGGGGGCTTGGAATGGAAATGGGCTGAGGGGAAGGGGGGGCTTGAACTGCAAATAGCTGATGGGGAGGGGGGCTTGGAATGGAAATGGGTTGTGAGGGGAGGGAACTAGGACAGGAAATGGGCTGATGGAGGGGGCTAGGATAGGACTGGGAATTGGGTGTTGAGGGGAGCTAAGATTGGAAATGGGCTGTGGTGGGGGCTTGGATTGAAATGGACTCACGGAGGGGCTAGAACTGGAAGTAGGCTCATGGGGGGCTTGGATTGGAAATGGGCTGAGTGGAGGGGAGCTAGGATTTGACATGGGCTGATGGGGCTAGGAAAGGACTAGAAATGGGCTGATGGGAGGCTGGTATTGGAAATGAGCCGATGGGAGGGACTTGGATAGGACTGGAAATGGATGGGGGAGCTAGGACTGGAAATGGGCTGATGGGGGGGCTTGGACTGGAAATGGGCTGATGCGGGGACTAGAAGGGAGCAGATACTGGGTGGGGCTCGAACTAGAAGGGAGCTGATGTTGGGGGAGATTAGAATGGGATGGAACTGGGAGAGTGAAATGGAGAGGGGAAAAATATTTTGTGTGGGACGGAAGAAAAATCTTGACGGACTGGAAAGGGGGGCTGTTACTTCTGGAGAGAAATCTGAAATTGTGAGTATATACTTCTGGGAATTTTTCTGAAAGGAATTGTTTTTCTTTTAAAGCTAATTAATCTGTGAACCCACTATTTTTTTGTTAAATCAGTCAGGGCCTAGTAGCAACAGTTTAAGATTCAATTTAAAAACACAGAAGAGAACTTTCTGGTTACCTTTCATACCCAGTAGACAGCTGTAGTTTAAATTTCATAGTCACTCAGGGCCTAGCATCAGCAAAGTACTTTTAGTTTCAAATTAAAACACAGAAGAGAGCTTTCTGGTTAAATTTAGAATCCAGCAGAGAGCTTGTAGTTTAAATTTCATAATAGGTTAGAGCCTAGTAGCAGCAAAGAGCTATAATTTAAATCAAATCAGAATATAGTTTTCCTCAGCAGCACAGGACAAGGTACTGTGTAGCAGCCCTTTTTTAATAAGTGTTATATCCCTCCCTCCCTCCCCACACCCACCCTCCCCTGGGAATTTCACAGCTTTATAGGTACTTGCACAACTTAAAAGACAGGAGGTGCTCTCAGGTGAAGCTCATTACCCAAATCAGTCATACACCAAGGACCTGAGATTAATTAAGCTTCAGGTGAACAAGGTATATTAAACTTCTTAGGTACAGTTTTAGTGGTATAAATATCCATTGCACCCTTTAGTAAAGTAGCCCAAATGCCCTCGAGTATGGAGCAGACAGAACTTAAAGATCCCAAATTACCCATGTCTACCAATAGCCAAATTAATATGAATAAAATACAGTCTCTAAAATGCTTGTATGCAAATGCTAGAAGTCTACAAAACAAGATGGGAGAGTTAGAATATATAGCACTAAACGAGAGGTTAGATATGATTGGAATATCAGAGACATGGTGGAAGGAGGACAACCAGTGGGACACTGTGATACCTGGGTACAAACTATATCGAAATGATAGAGCTGATCGAATTGGTGGAGGGGTTGCGCTCTATGTTAGAGAGGGCATTGAGTCAGAAAGGATTAAAGTTTTGCAAGAAACAAAATTTGCTGTAGAATCTCTATGGATTGAAATTCCATGTAAAAAGGGGAAGGCGATGGCAGTGGGGGTGTACTATCGTCCGCCTGGCCAGAATGAACAAATGGATGATGAAATGCTCAAAGAAATCAAGGAAGCTAGCAAAAGTTACAGTGCAGTAATAATAATGGGTGATTTCAATTACCCCGGCATCGACTGGGTCAGTGTCACAACAGGACATGCTAGGGAGATAAAGTTCCTAGATGAAATAAATGACTGCTTCTTGGAGCAGCTGGTTCATGAACCGACCAGAGGGGAAGCAATATTAGACCTAGTCCTTAGTGGAACACCAGATGTAGTGCAAGAGATAAGGGTGTTGGGGCCACTTGGCAATAGTGATCATAGCATGATCGCCTTTGATTTAATTAGTGGAGGAGGGATAGTAAGGAAATCCACAGTACTACCCTTTAACTTTCGAAAGGGAGACTATGATAGAATGAGGAAAACAGTTAAGAAAAAACTAAAAGGAGCAGTTGCAAAGGTTAAAGACGTACATCAAGCTTGGGTGTTGTTGAAAAATACTATCTTGGAAGCCCAGACCAGCTGTATTCCACGCTTTAAGAAAAGTGGAAGGAAGTCCAAAAAATTGCCAGCATGGTTTAAAGCTGAGGTCAGAGAGGCTGTTGTTGCCAAAAAAGCATCTTTCAAGAAATGGAAAAAAGAGCCAAATGATGAAACCTGGAAACAGCACAAGCACTGGCAAGTCAAATGCAAGGCATTGATAAGGCAGGCAAAGAGAGAATTTGAGAAGAAGCTTGCTGCGGAAGCAAAAACGCGAAATAAAGACCTTTTCAAGTACATTCGTAGCAAAAAACCCGTGAGAGAGTCAGTTGGTCCATTAGATGATAAAGGGGTTAAAGGAGCACTAAGAGGCGACAAGGCGATAGCAGAGAGACTGAATGAATTCTTTGCTTCGGTCTTTACTGAGGAAGATGTAGGGATGTTACCCACGACTGAAGTGGTATTTAAAGGTGTGGAAGAATTGAAGGAAATATCGATACATCGGGAAGATGTCCTACAACTATTAGATAAACTGAAGAGTAGCAAATCACCTGGGCCGGATGGTATACATCCAAGGGTGTTGAAAGAACTGAAATTTGAGATTGCAGACCTGCTATCAGTAATCTGTGAACTATCATTAAAATCATCTCTAATACCTGAGGATTGGAGGATCGCCAATGTAACACCAATTTTTAAAAAGGGTTCGAGGGGTGATCCGGGAAACTACAGACCGGTGAGCCTGACATCAGTACCGGGAAAAATGGTAGAAACCATCATAAAGAATAAAATTACTCAGCATGTAGATAGTCATGACCTAATGGGAGACAGCCAACATGGCTTTAGACAAGGAAGATCTTGTCTTACTAATCTGTTATGTTTTTTTGAAGGAGTGAATAAACAGGTGGACAAAGGTGAGTCGGTTGATATTGTGTATCTGGACTTTCAGAAAGCCTTTGACAAGGTCCCTCATGAGAGACTTTTGGCAAAACTAAAGAGTCATGGGATAGGAGGCAGTGTACTACTGTGGATCAGGAACTGGTTAAAAGATAGAAAGCAGAGGGTAGGGCTAAATGGCCACTTTTCCCAATGGAGAAAGGTGAATAGTGGTGTACCCCAGGGATCTGTGCTGGGTCCGCTGCTTTTGACATATTCATAAATGACCTGGAAAGTGGAATAACGAGTGAGGTTATCAAATTTGCTGATGACACAAAACTATTTAAAGTTGTTAAAACCCAGGAGGATTGTGGAAAATTGCAAGAGGATCTTGATAAATTGGAAGACTGGGCATCAAAATGGCAGATGAAATTTAATGTGGAGAAGTGCAAGGTTATGCACCTAGGGAAGAACAACCCAAACTATGGTTACACGATGCAAGGTTCCACATTAGGAACCACCACCCAAGAAAAAGATTTAGGCGTCCTTGTGGATACCATGTTAAAACCCTCGGCCCAGTGTGCAGCGGCGGCCAAGAGAGCAAATAGAATGCTAGGTATGATAAGGAAAGGAATGGAAAATAAAACAAAAGATATTATAATGCCTCTATATCGTTCCATGGTGAGACCGCACCTTGAATATTGTGTGCAATTCTGGTCGCCATATCTTAAAAAGGATATAGCAATTTTAGAAAAGGTTCAGAGAAGAGCCACCAAAATGGTAAAGGGGATGGAAGGCTACTCCTATGAAGAAAGGCTAAAAAGGTTGGGGCTCTTTAACCTGGAAAAGAGACGGCTGAGGGGAGATATGATAGAAGTCTATAAATTAATGAACGGAGTGGAACGGGTAAACGTAGATCGATTGTTTACCTTATCAGAATATAGAAAGACTAGGGGACATGCAATGAAGCTACAGGGTAAACTATTTAAGACTAATAAAAGAAAATATTTTTTCACTCAACGTGTAATCAAACTCTGGAATTTGTTACCGGAGGATGTAGTAAAGGCTGTTAGTGTAGCTGGGTTTAAAAAAGGTTTGGACAAGTTCCTGGAGGAAAGGTCCATAAACCATTATTAAGAAGGGACCCAGGATATCAATGCTTGAACCAATACAAGCATTGTGGAACTGTGTCCCTTGGGGAAACTGCTAGGTACGTATGACCTAGATTGGCCACTGTTGGAAACAGAATACTGGGCTTGATGGACCTTGGTCTGACCCAGTATGGCATATCTTATGTTCTTATGTTCTTATGTTCTTATCTACAATTCGCTGGGTATTGGGAGAGTAAGTGGGGATTGAGGATTGAGGATGGAGGGGTAAAATTTGAGTGGATGAAATAGGAATGAGGAAAGAGCAGAAGGAGAAAGATTAGTATGTTAAAGCAGATGTAGAGAGAGAATGGAAAATAATTAGAAGAAAGGAGAAATGGACAGCAGACGATGGAGAGTTAGCAGAAGACACAAAGAAACCAGAAGAAAGTGGCTGGAGCAATTGCAACTGAAAAAAAATGCACGAAAGGTAGAAAGATATCTCTTTATTTTGAATTTATTAACTGGAATATGTCAGATCTGGGAAATGTGCATCATTAACGTCTGCGCTTTGTTTAGTACAAGAGGAAATTAATTTATAGTTTTATTTCTACAGTGTTGTTGTACATTCCAAGTTTGGCTTTTGGGGTTCCCAGTTTAATTGTCTTCCTGTTTCTAAATTGTGATTCCTTGTTTGGTGATGGTCTGTGTTCTGTATGTGTAACTGAGCTGAGGTATTCTGTTTATGTAATTCCTATTTGACATTGCCACTTGTTCCCTTTCCCCAGTAGGTCATGTATTGTTATTCTCTGAAATGTATTGGTTTAATATTTGCAGTGTTGCCTTTTGATAGGTAGGGTATGGTGCTTTGTGAGTCCTGGTAGTGCTGTTAGGATACGGCGGGTTTGCTATGGGTTCTAAATGGGCAGTGTTTGTAGTAGTTCCTAATGTGCCTGGCGGTTGGCACTGGATTATAGTAATGTAGAAATCTTTTAGTCTTTCTTTATCCATACACTCATTAAGAGGCATGTTTACTAAAAGTTAGTGTATGGTAACATTATGCAAATATTTATGCAAATGAGGCCCCTTATGCAAATGAGGCCCCGCACCGAGTCTCCGCACATGGCCCCGCACCCCCTTGGGCCGCCCCTGCTCCCAGCTCTATCCCGCCACTCATAAAATCTTTGTTTTACCTGCTCCATCTGGTAAGCAATGGCTTCTAACTGTAACTTATTTAGCTCCAGTCGCAATTGATTTAAATATTTCAGTTGCCTGGCTGACCCTTGCCTATTATACTGTTTTGTAGCCTCTTTGATTTCGACATGCAGTTTATCTTCCCTCTCCTTTCTATTCTTTTTATATTTAGCTGCCCACATAATCAACCTCCCCCAAATTACCGCCTTCATTCCTTCCCACACTCCTGTCTCACTCGCTTCTCCGTTATCATTCAGTTGCCAGTACTCCTGCAAATGTTTCTTAAGATCTTTTACTATTTCATCCCTCCAGAGAAGGCTCTCATTCATCCTCCAAAATCTTCTACCCTCTTCTCCTTGCCCCCCCCCCTGTATATTCACCCACGTCGGAGCATGATCTGACCATGTGATATTTCCAATCTCCACTCCCCTCACTCTTATCCCTCCCATTTTATCTATCAAAATATAATCTATCCGACTATAAGTTTTGTGGGGATGCGAGTAAAAGGTATACTCTTGTTCCTCGGTTGTGTTCCCGCCACACATCGAACAAGTGAAATTTCTTGAGTATCCCCTTCACTAATCTCCTTCGGGCACTCCCCTCAACCCCCGTCATCTGCCGATCCCATTCGGGTATAGTGCTAAGTTAAAATCTCCCCCCAGTACTAGTTTCCCTTGTACCTTCCGATCCAACAACCCCCTTACTTTCCGAAATGGAGCATGCCCCCCGTTGGGTGCATATAAACTTACATTCGTGACCTGTTCCCCATTCAACTCACCCACTAAAATTAAGACCCTTCCCTCTCTATCCCGAACCACTTCCCCCGCTTGAAATGGACATCCTCGGCGTACTAAAATTGCCAGCCCCCCTTTCTTACCCTCTCTCCCTCTCTCCCCTCCCCTCTCCCTTCCCCCTTCCAAAAAATTGCCATGGAAATTGGCCATTATTCAACAGCCTCTCGTCTGTACCCTTTAAATGAGTTTCTTGTACCAAGACAATATCCCATTGTAATCTCTCCGCTTCCCTGAACAACTGTCGTCTCTTCTGTGGGCTATTCATCCCTTTTGCATTAATTGTACCTATTCTCACCATTGTGTAGAATAAACATTAGATGGTGTACTTTGCTGATCTCTCTCTTCCCCCCCCTCCCCCTCCCTCCCCATCCCCTCTGTGGAGACTCTCCTTCCAAAAGTGGTGACTGACTATCGGTGCCTCCCCCTGCCCTATATCTTACCATTCCGCCTCTCCCTCCCATTCACTGTCCCACCCCCCGAAACGTCCCAGGCCTCCCTCCCTCAACAATCTTGCTCCCCTTCCCCCTCGGCTGAAAACCCTCCCCTCCCCATTCCTTTCCCTCCATCTCTCCCCCTTCCTCAACCTCCATAACCCATACCTCCCTCTGCTCTCTCCCATTTACCCCATCCAATGGCTAACTTTTTAATCACATTATCCCATCAATACAATCAATATCCCCCTCCCCCATCCTTCCCACCCCATGCACACTGTCCCTCTGAAACCACTTCTCGTTAGAGATCACTGAGCAATGTCTATCGTCCCGCTTCAATTGTTAATTCTTCTTTAGCTCGGCTTCCAGGTATCATCGTCCTTAGCCAATTTCTTTGGCTGCCGTTTTCCCTCCATGGCTTCCCTTGGTAAGTCTTGCCAACCTCCGGCCATTGGCTGATGCTCTGTGCCACCTCAAACTTTCCACCCTATATGTGGATGCTGTGTTTGCTTTTGTTTTTGCTGGCCTCTCTGCACCTTCTGGAAGGTTAGTTAGTCCCAAGTCTCTGAATGCATTCCATGCTTCCTTGCATGTCTTCACCCTCCTCGAAACACCTTTCACTGTTATTAGTAAGCCAAAAGGGTACAGCCACTTGTAGCGCATCCCTTCCCTCCTCATGTAGGCCATCACCTCTTTCAGCTCTCTCCGGAGCTGTAACGTGCCAAGGGACAAATCCTGGAACAGTTCCACCACGTGCTCCTCTCACTCCTAATGTCCCAGTTTCCTGGAAGCCTTCAAGATGCGCTCTTTGGTTTTGAAGGAGTTCATGCATAGCACAATGTCTCTTGGCCAATCTCTTATGGGCCCCAGCCCCCTATGCGCTCACTCAATTTGCAGAGGTTCATCTTCTATTCCCTCCGCTAGAGCTGCAGCTTGTAACAAGTGTCCAAAGACTTTTCTAATAATTTCGTCACAGTTTTTATATTTAGCGTCCTGTGGGATGCCTCTCACTCTTATATTCCATTTCCGTGAAGGTCTTTGAGGTCCTCTGTTTTCTTTCAGCTCTTCTTGAGCTTGCTTTAACGCCTTTTGAACCTTTAGCCAATACAGCCCTAAAGCTCTTGTCCTGCAAGGTCATCTTCCTAATTGCAATCACCTCTGCACGTCGCATTAGTGAATTGCAAGCTTTAGTGGCTGATCCTCCTTATACTAGGTTTCACCATGATAAGGTTGTTCTCAGAACTCATCCACACTTTATGCCAAAGGTGGTTTCGCCTTTTCATTTAAATCAATCAATTTATCTTCCTGTATTCTTTCCGAGGCCTCATGCCTCTAATGCAGAAAGGAACCTTCATACTTTGGATTGTAAAAGAGCCTTGGCTTTTTACCTACAAAGAACACAGCAACATAGAAAGTCTTCTCAAGTTTTTATTGCTTTTGATTCTAGTCATTTGGGACGTCCAGTCTCTAAGAGAACTCTATCCAAATGGATTGCACAATGCATATCCTTTGCTTATGAGAGTAAGAGTCTTCCTCTTCATGGCCATGTCACAGCTCATAATGTGAGAGCCATTGCAGCTTCTATGGCTAACCTTCACTCTGTGTCTGTTGATGACATTTGTCGAGCAGCTGCCTGGGCTTTGGTAACACATTTACAGCCCACTACTGCTTAGATAAAGCCTCCCGTCGGGATGCCTTCTTTGGCCAAGCTGTTCTTCAAAATCTCTTTCAGAGCTAATTCAACTCTTACCCACCAACTCTGGTGGGATGCTAGAGATCCATGGGAGGAAGCATGACCCACCTTACTATAGGTGGCAGCTTCCTGGGGCTATCTCCCTGGCATCGTCAGCTAGGGAGTCCCCCATCTGTGAAGACTACATTCCTGCTTGTTCCTGGAGATAGCATAGTTACTCACCTCTAACAGGTGATCTCCGGGAACAGCAGGAATTTAGTCTTCACAACCCACCCACCTCCCCTAGGAGTTCTCTCTCTATCTCTGTCTCTTTTCTTTCTCCCTCTATCCTTTCACTCAGCTACAAACTTAACTGAAGAGGGACAGTTGGAAAGGCGGGAAGGCAGTGCGCATGTGCTGAGGGGAGGGATGCTCCCAAAAGCATTCCTATTGGACGCTGGGAAGTGTTCCCACGCAGGCTCCGTCTGTACCGACGATACCTATATGTGAAGACTAAATTCCTGCTGTTCCCGGAGATCACCTATTGCAGGTGAGTACGCTTTACTGCCGCTGCTCTTTGCTACCCCTCAGAAGCTGCTGCCATTTGCGAACACAGTGCTGCGGTGGTGGAAGAGAGCTGCATTTATTACAGTAGGCATAGGCATGCGCATAGCCACTAAACTTTGGATGTACTATGGCAGCAATGCTAGCTGTGAAACTAGTGTAGCCAGTTTTGATCAGAGGTAGCTCCTCGATACTGAAACCAAACTGGAAAGGGAGTTTGTGCCATTTTGTATGGTATACAGAAAAATGATGATAGATGGCTTGACATGGAAGAATGATCATGCTGTGCGAGCAGTCCCAGCATGGAACATGAACTGTGATATAGCATCCTCTATAATTCCAGAGCGAAGGTGCTTAGACCGGCTGAGTGTACATCCATAGTGACCTGCAGGCGGTGTTTTTTTATTGAGGCGTACAGTGACCCTACTAGAGCAGACTCTGCAGCATTCAGAATGGTTGCACAGTTTCTTCATTCTTGTGGAATTGTGCAGGATGACTGCTGGGGTTGTCCTGTTCTAAATGGTGAGGGACTTTGTAGCTTGGGAAGTTAAAAATTGGAGATGTAGGGTTTAGTTTATGAAAGATCTTCTTTGATTGTGGAAAAAGATCACAATAAACTGGATTCATGGTGTCCACCATGGGACTTTTTCTCATTGTTTGACGTGTTGTCTTTTTTTAATCCCCACAGTCTCTCCCGGCTTCCGTGATGGCATCCCAGCCCGTAGTCCTTCTGCCTGCAGTCTACCAGCAAGGTATCGGATATGTGCCTGTCACTGGTACGTAACAGCTTTTTCTCCTCCTTCTCTTCAGGATCTCACTGCACTTAAGTTCGCTCAAGCCTCAAATACAAATGGTAGAAATAATGGGGGACATGGGTTGGAGTATGGAATCCAGAACTTTGGAAGAGTGGGGAAGTGTCATGTCAAAATAATTGCCCCAGAATCACACAGTGAAATAGTTCATTGTTTTTCAACCAGTGTGCCTTCAAACTCGATCAGGTATGCCATAGAACTTAGTCACCACTGCCTGAAACTCATCTCCAGATCAGTACAGGAGCTCCGAGTATCTCACAGCAACAAGACACACTAGCGATGGCTCTTTAAATGTGCATGGGTTCTTCTGAGCTTATATATAGTTTATATGCCTTTACTTCCCTGGGGTGTGGGAATTAATAGGCAGCATACAGAGAATGGATAGAAGCACACTCCTCTCCTCTTCGTCCCCCTTCTCCCTCCTCCCCTTTCTGAGCCTTCTGCTTTGAATCCTTCCAGCCACTGGAGAGACTTTCGAAGCTTCCCTACCTTTTTCTTTTGGCTAAATGGATTCCCTCCTATGTCCAAAATGCCTGCTTCTTGTGTGCTACACAACAATTTTGTTAATGTAGGTGTGTCTTGGGCTTGAGACGGTTGGGAGACATTGCAGTAGTTTATCTTCCTCCAAAGCAGCTTATAGCTGCTTTTCAGCATTGTCATTAAGTTGTGGTTACAAGAGCATAACAGATTTTCCATTCTGGATCAGACCAAAGGTCCATCGGGCCCAGTATCCCGTTTCCAACAGTAATCAAGCCAAGTCGCAAGTACCTGATAGGATCCCAAAAGGTAGACTGATTCTCCTAGTCCACTTTAATAATGGTGTATGGACTTTTCTTCCAGGAAAATGTGTCCTTTATGTAAACAGATAAAGTTAAGATTCCAAATTAGCCCCATCAACTGATAAGCAGGTTGTCAATATGAACAAAAAGCATACTTTGAAATACTTTTATACAAATGCTAGGAGTCTAAAAAAAATAAGATGGGGGAGTTAGAGTTTATAACACTGAATGAAGAGGTAGTTATCTCAGCAGCCTGGTGGAAAGAGGATAATCAATGGGACATTGTAATACCAGGGTACAAACTATATCACAGTGAAAGGATAGATCAAATTGGCGGAGGGATGACGCTATATGTTAAAGAGGACTTTGAGTATAACAGGATACCAGTTTTGCAGGAAACAAATTGGATTGTAGAATCATTATGGATAGAAAGTCCATTTGAGAAGAGGAAGGGAATAGCAGTGGGGGTTTGCTACTGCCCACATGGCCAGAATGAATAGACAGATGGTGACGTACTAACAAACTAGGGAAGCCAACAAAATTGGCAACATAATAATAATCTGCAATTTCAATTTGTACGGTATTAACTGGGGGAATGTCACATCAGCACATGCTAAGGAGATAAACATTCTAAAGGAAATAAATAGCTGCTTCATGGAGCATCTTGTTCAGGAACAGACATAAGGGGGAGCTATTTTGGATCTAATCCTTAGTGGACACAGGACATAGAACGAGAAGCGACCATGTGACCACTTGGCAATAGTGATCATAACAAATCTATTGCACTAGCATTTAAATTTCAAAAGGGAGACACCAAAAAAATGAGGAAAATGATCAATAAAAAAACTAAAAGGAGTAATTGCAAAGGATAAGTTTACATCAGGCTTGGACATTGTTTTAAAAATACCATCTTGGAAGCCCAGACTAGATGTATTCCAAGCTTGACGAAATGTGTAAGGAAATCCAAACGACTTCCAGCATATTTTAAAGGTGAAGTGAGAGAGGCTATTATATTTGGAAACACATCTTTCAAAAAATGGAAAAAGCATCCGAATGAAGAAAACAGGAAACATTAGCACTGGAAAGTTAGATGCAAAGCATTGACAAGACAGACAAAGAAAGAATTTGAAAAGAATCTATTCATGGAAGCAATCACTCAGAACTTTTTCAGGTACATTTGAAGCAAAAAGCCTGTAAGGGAATCAATTGGACTATTAAATGATAGAGGAATATAAGGGGCATTGAGGGGAGGGCAAGGCCATAGCTGAGAGATTGAATGAACTCTTTGCTTCAGTCCTTATTAAAGAAGGTATAGGGAAAACACCCATGCCAGAAACTATTATTTAAAGGTAGTGAATTGAACAACTCTGGGTGAAACTGGAAGATGTAATAGGGTAGTTTGACAAACTAAAGAGAAGACCCACGCTTCTTCCGCCAGCCCGGCCACAGCTCTCCGGAACAGGATTGAGCATGCCGGAGCCAGCCCTATCTGCTGCAGCTTCTGCCCATCGGGGCAGCCTTCTCCCTCCATTTATGGAGCGCCATCGGGCACACAGCACGAGAGGACCCACGCTTCTTCCGCCGGCCCGGCCACACCTCTCCGGAACAGGATTGAGCTTGCCGGAGCCAGCCCTACCCACTGCAGCTTCCACCCAATCGGGGCAGCCTTCTCCCCTCCATTTAAGGAGCGCCATCGGGCGCACTCACACCTGGCGGGCCCGCGCCTGAGGGCCTCGACAGAGGGCCCTTTGGCGTGGCCCTTAGGCGGGGTCCGGCACAGGGGACAAACACATTCCATCAGCGAGAACCAATGGTAAGTCCAAATACAAGCGACCGACGACAGTCACACAAGAGAACTCGCTGGAATCATGATACTGTGTATCACCTCCAGCAAAACGTATGTAGGCAGAAACCTCACTATTAATTTAAAAGGGACTGATTACATGTACACCACTGCTGAGTGTTCTGTGAGTACCTCACTGCTGAGTGTTCTGTGAGTACCTCACTGCTGAGTGTTCTGTGAGTACCTCACTGCTGAGTGTATGCAAGTATTTTCACTGCTGTTACTAGTTAGTTGCCATAGAACAAGCTAGCCACTGCTGGGCTGTGCAGAATATACATATTCTGTGTTCAAAGCATACACGCCCCGCCAGTATATACCTCCTAAGCAAGGAAAGTCCTGCCACACACAGGATGCACTGAACCCCAGCCCATTATGGCCATATCCATTCTAACCCTAACCAGTCTATATCTCCTCAGAAACATCCTCAATGGCTCCCTCTCCTCTGCCTCTAACCATAACCCGATTCCACTTGTAAGAGGCCAAGGAAGGAGACATTACAGTAACACACACTGCACACCAACAGAACCCTCACCCATACTTAATCCACATACCGCTTCAATACACCACAAAACCCAAAAGGGGAGCAACATCAAAACCCATGCAACCTGAAGTGTTCCCTTATAAAAGCACGGTCAGTCCTTAAAAAGTGGCCAGTCATCACTGACCTCATATCACACCTCGAGCTAGACAGCCTGCTAGTGACAGAATCGTAGCTCACTGATTCAGATTCGGTCCTCATCAACCAACTCACCCCCTCCGATTTCTCAATCCACACCTGCCACAGAGCAGACCACAGAGGAGGTGGTGCATTCATCCTAGTAAAAACGGATCTCCAGTATCAAACTATCAGCTCCAACAGCTCAACACACCTTGATATGATCACCATATCCAACAACTACAGTACCATCAACCTTATCTACAGATCCCCAGCTTCATCCCCTGAAGACCTCGTGATTATAATTGACCTAGCCTCCAACCCCAAGAACACACGCAGGCCGAACTGGGTACTGGGAGACTTTAACCTACCAGCCCTGCAGAATACTCACTCCAAAGCCTTCCTTGAAGCACTCAACAACCTGGGCTACGAACAAATAGTGGATGCCCCCACCCATTGAAAAGGAAACATACTAGACCTCGTCTTCATCCCTCGACCAGATGTGAGCTTGAATCACAACTTCGACGTAGTTATCTCCCCAGTCCCATGGTCAGACCACAACCTAATCAAATTCCAAATACCTATGTATCAGGATAGTGAATGGACAAAGAAAGTAACTGAAAAATCAGCAGCACCCACAGGACGTTTCAGACTCTGACAAAGAAGCGATCATCAAAGAGGTCCTTCCTAACATCATGACTGCATCGCTGAACCTTGAAGAGGTAGTGGCCTCATGGAACAACAGCCTGAGCTCCTTTGCATGCATACCTACGCCAGTCAAGCCTCATGCCCCAGATAAGCGACCAAGAAGTAGAAAACCTGCACGCTGGTACACCATCGAGCTACGGACCTCACTACGTCTGCTGAGGAAACTAGAAAGACGATAGCGACGTACACGGTCCCCAGCAGACCAGACAGCCTACACCTCCCACCTGAAGATACATCGGGGCTTAATATCAGCAAAAATGAAAGAACATCATTCCGAACTCTTGAGCTGCTCACTGAACAAACCCCATGAGCTCTTCAATATAGTGAAGACCCTAATGAAGGAACCCTCACCCCCCCAACCAGCCACGATACACCCTCAGGATTATGCAGATTACCTGCTGGCCAAAACCAATAACGTCAGCGAAGCCACGTTGTCCAGTCCTAGTAACAACCCAGGCCAACTGAAGCCGCTTACCTCTCTCATGACACCGTCGGCTGCAGGTATTGAGGACATCATTGCTGTCATCAATGCCACCACTGCTCCAAACGACCCTTGTCCAGCATTCTGGGTAAGATCACTACGTAAGGAAATCAGCCCTATACTAGCCAAGATCATGGACCTGTCCTCTACAGGACTGTTCCCATCATGCCTCAAGCAGACGTCAATCCGGCCCCTTCTGAAGAACACCAAACTAAATCCCCAGAAGGTAGAATCATACTGACCAATATCAAGCATCCCGCTGCTAGCAAAGATAAATTGAGAAGGTCGTTCAACATCAAATACAGGACCACATTGACTCTACGGCTCCCCTCGACCCATGCCAACATGGTTTTAGGGAATCACATGGCATTGAAACTCTCCTTGCTACACATCAACACGTTGATCATGGGAATAGACAACATCAAACGAGGATATGCTTTAATTTTCCTGGACATTGCTGCTGCGTTTGATTCTGTAAACCATGAGCAACTCCTGATACAGCTTCAGGAAAAGGGAATTAACGGCTCAGCATGGAGTTGGTGCAAATCCTATCTAACGGACAAATGGCAGCAGGTACGTACAGGATCCACAACCTCTGAACCTTTCCAACAAAAACATGGTGTACCTCAGGGCTCCTCGCTCTCTGCCCTCTTATTCAATATATACATGCAACCCATATGTGAAATAATCCGCTCCTATAACATCTCATGCCTGATCTATGCAGATGACGTACTACTCTTCACCCCATTCACGATCGACCATCCGGATTTCTCCCCACTAGTAAAATGCTTCGAGGCCATAACTGGCTTGGCTCCACTCACAAAGCCTCAAGATAAACTTCAGCAAGATGGACGTACTGTTCATTACAAGAAATCAATCCTCCTCCCCACCGCCGACATTAAAGACAAGAGATGTGGAGCTCCCAAGTAGACCCACCATCTGCTACTTAGGTGTTACGCTAGACCAGCAGCTCGGATTTAAAATGTATACCAGCAGCACCATCAAGCAAATTTACCACAAAATACGAACATTGCGACATCTCCAACCCCTGCTGCAACCAGATGACTTCAGAACAGTTTTTCAGGCACTGGTGACACCCCCCCCCCCCACGTTGACTACGCCAACGTGATCCTGCATGGACTACCCAAAAACACACTAAACCCATTACAGCAGGCAATGAACGCAGCTGCACGCTTCCTACACGGAGCCTCGAGAAGAGACCACATTACCCCAATCCTAAAGGACTTGCACTGGCTACCAATCTACTGCTGGCTCACCTATAAAGTAGTCCTGATGACCTTCAAGGCCATCAACAAAATATCCTCCACCTCCCTAACAGATCTTCTCTACCCCACTCCAGCAAACAGAGCAAGGAGGACATTCGCCACCAACACCCTACAGACCCCCCAATGAAATAACAAAATGCACCCAGGCAACAAAGAACAGAGCCTTTAAGTTCTATGCTCCCAGCTGCTGGAATGCGCTCCCAACTACCATCCGAGCGATCACGGACCCTGCTCAATTCAGAAAAGCACTAAAATACCACCTTTCTCCTACACTACTCACAACCCAGTAATTCAACCTCACCCACCATACACCCAGCTAGGTGATTGTAAATTACAGACAACTCATGTTTATATTGTAGATAGTTGTAGATAGTTTCCCCAGTTTGAAATCCAAGTTGTATCACCCGTTCAATGTAATTACATAACAGGCCTCCTGTTCTGTACAAAAATGTTATCTGTAAACCGCACTGATTTTAAAGAGCGTGGTATATAAAAGCAATAAAATAAAATAAATAAATAAATAATAGATTGCCTGGACTGGATGGCATACATCCCAAGGTGCTGAAAGAACTCCAAAATGAAATTGCAGACCTACTATTGGTAACTTGTAAACATTAAAATTGTCTATAGTATTTGAAATTGGAGTGTGGCCAACATAACCCTTATTTTTGAAATAGGTACCAGTGGTGAGCCAGGAAACTATAAATTGGTGAACTTGATGTAAAATGGTAGGAACCATTATACAGAACAAATTACTGACTATATAGATAGTCATAGTTTAAGACAAAGCCAATGTAGATTTAGCAAAGGGAAAGTGTTCACAAACAGGTAGGTAAGGGTAAGCCGGTGGACGTTGTATATCTGGATTTTCAGAAAGCTTTTGACAAGGTCCCACATGAGACTGTTGAGGAAATTTAAAAAGTCATGGAGACAGTGTCCTTTTGTGGATTGGAAACTGGTTAAAAGATAGAAAACAGAGAATAGGGCTAATGGCCAATTTTCTCAGTGGAGAAAGGTAAACAGTGGAGTACCTCAAGGATCTATTCTTGGCCCACTAATCTTTAAAATACAGTATGTATTTATAAATGACTTGGAAAGGAACAACAAGAGGGATGATTAGATTTGCAGATGAGACAAAATTGGCTATTAGACTAAGGGGTATATAAGCATAGCTAAATTAAATAAATAATATAATAAATAAAGTAGTTAATCACAAGAGGATGTGAAAAATTGCAAGAGGACCTTGAGAAATTTGGACACTGCACATTCAAATGGCAGACAAATTTTAATTTGGACAAAGTCATATTCTTAAGGAACTATAGCTACATAATGCAAAGTTCTGCATTAGGAGCCACCACCCAGCAAAAGAATCTAGGGTGTAATTGTTGATGATATATTGAAGTCCTCTGCTTGGTGTGCAGTGGAATCCAAGAAAGCTAATACAATGCTAGGCATTATAAGGAAAGGAATGAAGAAGAAAACAAGTTATCATAATGCTGCTATCACGTCATGACTGCAGCTTGAATATTGCATAGACTTCTGGTTGTCGCATCTAAGAAAAGAGACAGTAGAATTGTAAAAGGCAACCGGAAAGATATCCATATGAGGAAAGGCTTAAAGGTTTAGCACTCAGCTTGGAGATGAGACAGCTGAGGGGGAGATATGATAGAGGTCTGTAAGGAGGTATCGGTACCTCTGTACATATTGTTAGTGTGTCTTGCCTTGGAGTATTGTGTTCAGTTTTGGAAACCGTGCCTTACAAAAGATATAAAAAGACTTATTTATTTATTTATATTTCTTATATACCGCACTATTTGCAATCAGCGCAGTTCACATGGAACAGAAACATCCGACAACTTAAATATGTCTGGTCATGGTAATGGTTTAGAGCAAGGTGACCAAGGTGATATGGGGCCAGTGCCAGAAGGCATATCAGAATAGACTTTAAATTCTAAATATGTATAATATCCAGGAACAAGCAGGAATGTAATCTTCACACATGGGTGGCGGAACCCGCGCAGGAACGCCCCCCAGCATCCAATAGGAAAGCTTTTGGGAGCATCCCACTGCGCCTGTGTCGCTGCCTTCTGCCCTTGGAACGCTCCCTCCTCAGTTCTTCGTTTTCTGTGGAGCCAGCAGGAAGCAAATCCTGTCACCGCAGAAAATGTCTTCATTCTTTGTTGTTTTTTGTGGTTGTGTCTACCTTCCCGTCAATGACGGAACCGATATCTTTGATTCTATTTCTTTCTTTCTGTAAAAAAAAAAAAAATATATAAAGAACTTTAATTCTTTCAGGAGCATCAATGCTATTTTAGGCCTTAGACCTTCAATCTAGTCTACTGACATGATGGAGAAACCAGTCAGTGATTTTAAGAAATGTTCTAAGTGAGGTAGCACCATCTCTGCTACTGATATCCATAACTGATGTCTTAAATGCCTCGGGCCTGATCACCAGCCATCTGAATGTCCTCTATGCAAAAATATGACAGAGAGGCCTACAGAATCGGGCCGCAAAACTCTGCTCCCTCTTTGCCTCAGATGCAGTTTCACTTGCTTAGTCATCGTCGAGGGCATCACCTTCCTCACATGGATCTCTGATATCGAAACACAAGTCTTCCTTGAAGACAGGCCATCCTCCAAAGAGTAGATCTCTATCTAAACATAGAGATGCCTCAAGCATTGCCCTGGAGTTTGGATCGACCGGCCAAACACAACCCCTAAGGGAGGACCTCCTCTTCAAAACCACCAAAGGGGTCCAGGATGCTCCCGAGGCTTCCACTTCAGGAGAGCTCCTGGTGCCATGCTCTGGGACAGTAGCCCATGCTTCCGGTACTGATACCCAGGCATCGGCAAGCTCAGTGTATACTGGCCATTGAGCAGAATCTAGCGGCTTTGTTAGCAGCGTCAGTAGCAGTAAGGACCTTACTGGTGGTACTGTCGGTACCGGTATCATCGACTGCTGATGCGGCCAGCATCGACTTTTATGCCACTCGACACACTCCTGCCCATGCCTGCCCTCAAGTCCATTCCTGGTTCCAAGGTACCGGTACGGCAAGTCTCTTGGGCAGATACCGATCTCGATCGGTACCGGAGCTTACAAGAGCAGGAGCATTGCTCCCATTGATACTTTGATTCTACCAATTCCAATTCTTCGGATGATGAAGTGATCGGTACCTGAGACATGCAAAGTCTTCCTGAGGAACCCTCAGTGTTGTGCAACGGTGCATGTCCCCTCCCGAAGATATGTCTTTTCAAGCGTTTTATCAAAGATATGGTGAGGGGCTTATCCATATATCTGCATAAGTGCACATAGTATTGCCTGGCTTCAGGCATCAGACCTTTAGCAGCGGGTTCAAGTCAAGCTGGGTAATATTCCCTGTACTGGTGAGAACCTTTTTGTAAAGGATTGGAAAGATAAGACTTCCCAGTTAGTCTGAGAATACCACTCTCAATAGTCTTTCCAAAGCTACTGCCAACGCTGCCAAGAAAAAAACAGCTGCAAAGAAAGCTTTCTATGGTAAGAAGAAATTTTATCCTTCTTATCCCCCAGCTTCTCAATACCAACCTCAGGGTACCGGGAGGCAACAGCCTCCCAAGCAACAGAAAAAACCCCCACAGGGTCCTAAATCCCAACCAGCTGGCAAGACCCAATCTGTGCCTGGTTTTTTACTTCTTCCTAGAGAACATAGCCCCCCTGCCTCTGGAGAATCCCCACCCCCTCCACATAGCAGGCAGACTTTACCATTATGCCCACAGGTGGCATCTTATCACCTCGGAGCAGTGGACACTAACCATAGTGTACACTAACCATAGTGCGAGAAGGGTACAGGCTTTATTTACAGAGCATACCCCCCTCCACCGTAATGGGGGAATATCATTCTCAACCCCCACTGACTGCTCTCCTGCAGCAAAAGGTCACCTCTCTTATGTCACATTGTGCCAATAGAAGAGGTTCCAACATCCCAACAAGGGATGGGATTCTAGTCTCCCTACTTTCTCATACCAAAGTAAAACAGAGGGTACAGGCCCATCTTAGACCTCAGAAGCCTATACAAGTTTCTAGTCTGTGAGAAATTCAAGATGATATCACTAGGAACCCTTCTACCTTATCTCAAGAGTCAGGATTGGCTCTGTTCTCTAAATCTAAAAGAAGCATCTACTCGTGTCCTCATTCATCCAGAACACAAAGTATCTACACTTCATCTTTCAGGGAAATCATTATCCATAGAGTCCTTACCTTTTTGGACTCGCCGTGGCCCCAAGAATCTTCACAAAGTGCATGGCGGTCGTAGCCGCATATTTAAGGACCCTTAGGATATTTGTCTTCCCTTACTGGATGACTAGCTAATAAGGGCAGCCACTTCACAGGAGGTTCATCTATCCCTCCTTCATACAATGCAGGTACTGCAAGATCTGGGATTTGTGATAAATCTTCCAAAATCCCATCTAGTTCCCATTCAAACACTAGAATTCATAAGAGCTCTTCTAGACACTTGGTGGTCAAGGGCATTTCTACCCCAGTACCATTGTACTCAACTAAAACAGCTTGCATCTCAAGTACGGCTCAGTGACCATCTCCTGGCCAGAGAGATGCTACAACATCTGGGCCATATGGCCTCTATAGTACGCTTGGTCCCATATGGGGCAAGGTACTTCAGGCCGGAAGGTCGGGGGTTCAAATCCCACTAGAGGACAGCAACCTTGGGCCGGAAGGACTGGGGTTTCTAGTCTCTCACAGGTGCTCCTTGTGGTCTTGGGCAAGCCACTTAACCCTCCATAGCCCATGTTCCCTGTAAAATAGTTATCTCCAAGTTATAATGCCCTGTTCAATGTAATTTCAGTTTGTTCAATGTAAACCGCACTGATGCAGAATAGCGCGGTATATAAGAGAATGTAAATAAATAAATAAATATGCCAAGTTGCACATGTGAACAGCCCAGTGGACTCTTGCATTAGAGTGGAAACAGGTCTCTGGGCCCCTCAAGGACCAGATCCAAGTCATAGATCTGCTCACCAAGTCCTTTCTATGGTGGTGTACCCCAACACATCTTCTCGTAGGATCACCTTTTCAGATGCCTCCACAACAGTGCATCCTGACAACGGAAGACTCCAAACTGGGTTGGGGAGCCTACTTAGACCCTCTCTCCACTCAGGGCCTCTTGAGGGAGCAGGAGTCGCAGCTCCAGATAAATCTCCTAGAACTTCGTGCTATCTTCAGTGCCCTCAAGGCGTTTCAACAACTCGTACAGGGCCCAGAGTTGTCCAGACGGACAATCAGGTAGCCATGTTTTATGTGAACAAACAGGAGGAACGGGATATTGGGCCCTCTGCCAGGAGGCTCTCCAGCTTTGGTATTTTGCTATTGCTCATCGGATACACCTCCAAGCGGTGTACCTCCGGGATAGCAAAATGTCCTAGCAGACAGATTGAGTCGGATCCTTCTTCCACCCGAATGGTCCCTCCATCTGCAGACAACCTCCTTTATCTTTTAGACCTGGGGAACTCCGGAAGAAGACCTTTTTTGCCACACCGCAAAATGCAAAACTTCCTCGTTTCTGCACCAGAACTCCGATGTCCAGCTTACAGCAGGTGGATGCTTTCCACCTTCACTGGGGTCAGGATTTCCTGTATGCCTTTCCTCCCATACCCCTGATTCTCAAAACGCGCTTCAAGCAGACAGGGGCAAAATGATTCTCATAGCCCCGCGCTGGCCACATCAGTCATGGTTTCCTCTCCTGCTATGTCTCTCTGACTTGCTCCCTGAGTCTCGGGTCAGCTCCCAATCTCCTCTCCCAATCCGCAGTGTCTCCTTGGCTGCTGAAAGCATAGTCTTACAAAGTTTTAACCTGACTCAGGAAGTACAGGAGATACTGCTAGCCTTCAGGAAACCGTCCACCAGACGACGTTATGAACTCAAGTGGCATAGGTTCTCCACTTGATGTTCCCAGAAGGAGCTTAATCACTTTTCAGCTCCTGTAGAGGCTCTCCTTCAGTATTTCCTACATCTTTCTTCCTCTGGTCTCAATACAAACTCTGTGAAGGTTCATCTCAGTGCAATTGTTGCTCTCACCATCCATTGGATGGACAGTATCTCCTCACAGCTGCTTGTGGTACGTTTCATGAGAGGACTTTTATTAACCAAGTCTCCCATCAGATCACCACTGGTGGCATGGGATCTTAATGTCATCTTAGGGCAGCTCCTCAAGCCGCCTTTTGAGCCTTTAGCCACAAACTCACTAAAGTTCCCCTTATGAAAGGTTATCGTCCTAGTTATCCTCACTTCGGCTAGATGTATTAGTGAGCTTCAGGCTTTGGTGGCAGGTCCACCTTATACCCGGTTCCACCATGATAAGGTTGTCCTTAGGACTCGCCCCCATATCATGCCGAAGGTGGTGTCTCCTTTCCATCTCAATCAATCAGTTTACCTTCCTATCTTTTTCCCTAGACTGCATTCCTTTAGGGCAGAGGCAGCCTTGCACACCCTTGACTGCAAGTGTGCTTTAGCTTTTTGTCTTCAAAGGACGCAAACATTGTAGAGCTTCGCAGTTATTAATTTCCTTTGACCCTAGTCACTTGGATCTCCCAGTTTCTAAATGTACTCTGTCCAGTTGGATACCAGACTGCATCTCATTTGCTTATGTTAAGGCAGGATTATCCCTTGAAGAGCATGTCACTGCTCATAATGTTTGTGCCATGGATGCCTCGACAGCAAACCTACGGTCTGTGGCCATTGATGAAATCTGCAAAGCAGCTATTTGGTCTTCACTGCCTACCTTTGCTGCTCATTACTGCCTTGACAAGGACTCCCACTGGGATGCCATGTTTGGTCAGGCTCTATTCAGCACCTCTTTGAGACTTACCCTCCATCCCAGAATTTAATGATACCAGACATCCATGGAGGATCCATGACCTCTTGATGCCTATTCTGAGGCAAATCTACCAATTCTGAGGTCATTTCTCTGGCATCTGGGAGCTAGGGAATCCTATATGTGAAGACTACATTTCTGCTTATTCTTGGAGATAGCATAGTTACTCACCTGTACCAGGTGATCTCCAGGAACAGCAGGACTTTAGTCTTCACAACCCACCCTCCTCCCCTAGGAGTTGTAGGGTTTCTCTTTTCTTTTTTCTCTCCTTTTATCTTGGTTACAAACTCAATTGAGGAGGGAGAGTTCTAAGGGGCAAGAAGGCAGCGACGCAATTGCAGTGGGATGCTCCCAAAGGCTTTCCTATTGGACTCTGGGGAGCATTCCCGCACAGGCTCCATCGGTACCGACATCACCCGTATGTGAAGACTAAATTCCTGCCGTTCCCGGAGATCACCTGTTACAGTTGAGTAACTACACTCTAGAGGAGAGGAAAGACCGGGGGTTATGATACAGACCTTTAAATAATTAATGAACAAACAACTTTTTCAAAGACAGGGAACTTGTAGAACTGGAGAACATGAAACGAAGCTGCAAGGATTTAAACTTAAAAACAACATCAGAAAATCATTTTTTACGGAAAAGGTGGTGGATGCCTGGAATGGCCTTCTGAAGGAGGTGGTGGGAGCAAAAACAGTGACTGAATTCAAAAAGGCATTGGACAGACACAGAGGATCACTACATAGCAAGAAAATGGAATCAAAGCAAAATGTAATATAACTTCATAAATAGAGAGGAGTGACCTGGAACAGCAAATATAACTTTAAGTAAAGGCATAGAGGGGGAGTAACTTGCCCAGAGCGGCAGTTGCAACTCTTCAGCTCTGGCCACCTTACTGGATAGACTAGATGGACCATGCTGGTCTTTATGTGCCATCATTTACAATGTTACTATAAAATGATGAGTGGAGTGGAAGGAGTAGATTGGTATTGAAGCAACAAAGGGCTAATCAGAGAAAATAATTTTTTCATTCTGCACCTGGTTGAGCTTGGGGAATTCTTTGCCAGAGAATGTAGTAAAAGCTGTTAAAGTGGACTGTGGGTGGGGAGATTATTTTATTTATTTTATTTTATTTATTTAGCTGCATTTATATCCCGCTTTTCACCGGGTCAAAGTGGTTGGGGGATACATTTAACACGAGGGGATATGAGACACATACACTAATACTTACAGGGAACATGGGCAATGGAGGGTTAAGTGGCTTGCTCAAGACCACAAGGAGCACCTGTGGGACTAGAAACCCCAGTCCTTCCGGCCCAAGGTTGCTGTCCTCTAGTGGGATTTGAACCACCGACCTTCCGGCCTGTGGTACCTTGCTCCACCACTAGGCCACTCCTCCAATTCACTGCTTGCCCCTGGAGTGAGCTGCATGGAATCTGTAAACCTTTTGGGAACCTGCCAGGTACATGTCACCTGCATTAACCACTGCTGGAAGCAGAATACTGTGCCTGAAGGACTGTTGGTCTGACCCAGTGTGGTAAGTTTTATGTTCTTAACTTGCCCAAACCTTTTTTAAACCCAGCTACATTAGCAGCTTTTACTTCAACCTACAGCAATGAATTCCAGAGCTTAATTATGTGTTGAATGAAAAAATATTTTCTCTGATTAGTCTTAAATGCACTACTTTGTCGCTTCATTGCGTATCTCCTTGTATATTCTGAAGGAGCAAACAACAGATTCACATTTACTTGTTCCACTAGATCTCCATCATATCTCCCATGGTGCATGTAAATGTGGGAAAAAAGCCTACCAAATATTCTCTGAGTTAACATCTTCCTTTCCCCTGTAGCATTTGGTAATAATTGGCTGAATATATTCGGACTACTGACAGCCCTGGCAGATATCAGTATCCTGAAATAGGAACTTTACCCTTCAGATATTCATTAGGGTTGACTGTATTGATATGCAGATTGGAGCAGTAGGATATTACCCATCTGGTCTTGACGCTCTTTGCTTTTTCTTGTTACCCTTGACTATGAATGCTTGGCTACCTTAGCAGCATGGATACACCTGAGCTTTACAACTGATCCGCTTTGTGGCTGGATGGTAGTGGTGTGCAGTGTATTGTAGATGGCTGGAGTTTGATTTCTGGCCTAGGCTCTTCTTCTGCAGGCCAGCAGAGCTAAGAATGCTGCAGAGGCAGCAATCTAAGTTCCTGGGAGGAGGGAGTCTTGGCCATCATATATCAGGCCCAAGGATTGCAAGATTCCAAACTATGCACTGCTTATTGGAAATGCAGAATATCAAATAAAATAAATGAAAAGAGGAGCCCTTTTGCATGGCCCTCAGCAAAGGACTATCACTGCAGTGATTGAGCTAAGTGAGCTGGGATATATATTAGGGCTTGTGATGCTGTAGCTCAGTAGAAACCAGCTTTGATTGAGATGCAGGAACAGTTTTGTTGTTGCCTCTCTTAAAATTAATATGTACAAAAACGTCTTCAAAGATCAGAGTAGTTGCCCTGTGCACGGAGTGTTTTTGGATTTTGAAATAGACTAAACTCCTGCCAACCTCTGGTCCAGCTGAATTTCTGGATTCTCTGCTTTGTTAGACATATTTGTTTCTTCTGATTGGAAATCAGCCAGGCCAAGACTTTCTTATACCGAGGGCTGATGTTTTTTTTAGGGACACTAATTCTGCAAGCCCAGGGACCAAGAAAGGGTTCCAAGCTGCCAGTGTCCCAGAACTCTTGCTTCTGGGAGCTATGGCGGCAGCACAGTGAATTCAGGGCTTGATAGGCTCTACGCTTGCAGACCTCAAAAAATATCAGCTCTGTTGCAAGGCTGGGAGAAAGACCCTAATTCAGGAGGGGGTGTGAGTCCCAGATGTTCTTGGGTTTATGTTTGTTATTGGTACAGAATGTAGGCCATAATACTTAAAGGATGGGTATTTGTTTTTAATAAACATATGTATTTATTAAGCATCTTTCAAGAGATTCACCCAAACTGGTGTACAACAGGTGTAGCTTGACATAATAGCAAAATGGTTAAATGTCAGTATATACACAATTAGGACAGTGAGATAAACTTGGAAATAGGCAAATTAAATGATGCTGATAGCATGATTTTATAGTGCCAGTATCTTACACATTAAAACAGCAGAGTAGAACATTTATATAAATATATGGATTATCTCTGCACAGTACCATGAAACATCTTAATAGGCAGAAGAGGGGAGAGGTGCGGTTGGGACATATAGACAGAAGACAAAGGCATTGGGATAAATGGTTAGATTAAGGGTAAATTATATGCACAGTTGAATAAAGTGTGTAGAAATGGCCTCTGTTAGAGGATGTGCAGTAAGTTAGTACTGGCATGCTGTGAGCAAATAAAGCGGTTTAGCTCAGTGTTTTTGTCTTACAATACTGTTTTTTTTTCAGTTCAATTAGGATCCTCTACTGATGTGCTGTCACCATGAGCTTTCATTTGCAACTACCTTCTCTGCTCCCTAGTTCAGGCATCTCATCAACAATCCTTGGCTAGGTGCCATAGATTGCAGATTTCTTTGAAACCTAATATGCACCCTTGGAATTACTGCAAACCCTATATCTCCTTCCTCCTGGGGTTTTGGAAGTCTTCCTCCACAGTTCAAGCAGCTGAAGCCAGTTTTAGAAATGGGAGACATTTAGCAGACACATTTCTATTACCAAGATTTGATCACAAGGTGGCAGTGTTGCTCTGAGTGAGACGGCAGAACAGAATCTTCCTTTTACTGAGTGTCTGAACTCCAAAGAGTTGACATACTGAGCTGTAATGTTTTGTATAAACTGAAAATTTGGCATATAAAACTTTTGTAAAAAGCCATCCCTCCTTCATTTGCACAATACTTCCTATTGCAGCAGCCAGTTAAAACCTTCCCATAGAGTAAACTAGTGTTAGCTTATAGCCCCAAGCAGAGTTCGGTTGTCATAATGGAGGTAATTTTATAAAGAGCTGCATAAAGCTGCGCACCATCAACATCAATATGATTTGCATGAAGAGATGGGGCTTAACGCATGTGTTCTAGCTAGTTTGTAAGTACACGTATCAGGCTGATGGAGGACCTTTCAGTATAAACGTGTACAGAGGTGGAGGTTGGAGCATGGACTGAGTGTAAATTATCAAATACTGTAACTTACGCACTTTCTTTAAAAATGTAGGTGTGGGCATTCATGTCAGCTCTAGGGCTGGTATATGTCCCCACGCCTAAATTTAACTTGCGTTTTTGGCTACTTAAACCCCTGCTTTATAAAGAAAAGTAGACACTTGCTTTTCTTTATAAAATAGTCTTAAGTTAGGCATGTTCTGGGAGTCTACAGCTAGGCACCCGGTTGTAAAATTTACCCTCAATATGCTACGTTTCCAGAAGTGTCCTTTGCTGCAAAGGGTATTGTCAGACTCTGCCCTTGTATATCGTAAACTCTCTTTGAGACTGTATCTGCTGCCTCCAGTAGTTTTTCTGCCCTTTACACCACCTTTGTAGGTGTGTTGCTTTGCTTATTTTCAAGTTTGTGATGAATTATTTTTATGCTGGTTATAAAGGCATTTTCAGCTGACAAGTCAGATAACTGATAGCATATACTGAGCTTCAGAGGGTGCATCTTACAGTCATGATTGGCTTTAGGGGAACAGGGAAAATGCTAGAAGAATCTTGAAATAGTGTTTTTGAAAAGGAATGTTGAATTTTATAGTGGGACTACAGTTGCTTTCTATGAAAGTTTGATTTCTTTTAAATCTGTTGTCCGAAGAGCAGAGTTGCAGAAATCTGTAGAGCAAATTTAGAAAGGAGCTGGACTGGGGAAGCTAAGGACATTGACTTTGACATTGATATTGTAGGAAAGCTTGAAGTCATCAGCAGTTTCAGTATAATTTTCAGTCAGGAGGATGGAAGAAGAATCGCGGTAATTCTGTTGAAACCTGCTAGAGACTGGATTTGTATCTTTCGGCACTCCCATGTTTTTCTCATTCTTCATATTTAGTCATGAGCAGAGCTGAGAGGTTATACTTTAACTGTGGGCAGACCATAGCCAAGTATAGGCTTGACTGAGACCGCATAACTCATTGCACTAGTGGTCCAAGGCTGAGTATATTAATCCTTGGTACTTTAGCACAAAGCACGTTTAAAAAAAATATATTTATGCATTTTACAAATAATCCAAGAATTACATATTGTACAGAAATTAGGAAGGGTTACCGTAACAATTCCTAAGGAAAAAAAAATCAGATTACAAGGTAACAAAAAACACAACCCTCCCTACTCCAGCCTACAATATGAACAGGATCCAAGAATATCAGGAAAACATACACAATGATTATATGAAGGAAAAAGAAACAAGCCCTAACAGCCAGCCCTACAAAAATCATGGAGGACCAGAAGGAGGAAGGACCTCCAAGCACTAAGGAAGGCCAGGCTGATATTTGCATGGAGATTTAAGGAAAAACCGAGCTCCCTGCTTCTGGACCCCAGGGCGGAGGAGAAGAAAGTCTCTTCTCCTTTGCTGTGTTTTCTTGGACAAGTCTGGGAACATGAGTTCTTGCAAACCCTTAAACAATTAGATGTCTTTTCTTAAAAAAAACCCCAAACAAACCATTTTCAATAACCATTCCCTATCTGTAATTAATGCAAAAGAAGCTAATAAAACAGAAGGCAGAACCGGTTCTTCCTGAGAACTTTGTAATAAAGCAGACACATCGAGAACATTTACCTGCTGTAAGCTGGTCACTTCCCCAGCACTCACTGCCTCTTTAGCGATAGGCAAGAGACCCTGACCATTGGAGGGTGTGATTTGGGGGGTACACCTACATCATCTGTCAAATAAGACCAGAACATATCTTTTGCGGAAAGAGTGGAAATCTTAGAAAAACAAGTATGTCTTAAATTGGAAGCTCTCGCAGCATTATCAAGTTGCTCTAACTTAGCTTGACTGCAATAAAGTCCTTAGCAAAAGAATCAGAATGTTCCTCCAAGGAAGTAACCTTCGATTGCACCTCTCGTAGTGAGTTCTGAACTGAGGCCACCACCTTTTGCATTTTCTTGAATAGCAACACAATTAAATTACCTTGCTCTTGGAATGTTAGGGTTTGAATCTCTGGAACCAATGCTTCACCTAACTTCATAATAGCTGACCATATGGATTCAAGAATGAAAACCTCTGGACGAACCAGGGGAAAGGAGAAGATCACTCCTGCTGCCAAGGCCGCACCTTTCATCATACTCGACGCTAGGCTTAGATACTGTGGGGCAGCTGAACTTGCCTCCCGTCCTCCTGCTGTTGCCACTGCTTGGCTGCTGGATACAAGTTGATCTGGGGAAACCTGAACACTTCCTTCATGCTGCTCTGGAGCCGGCCCTCCCCTGCTGGAGAGCACACCAACAAGCTGGGGGCCTTCCTGCTGCAAATCTCCAAAGCCTGCAACAGCACTGCAGTTCAGGGGAGAGAGAGTCAATACCCAAGGCAGATGCTGAGCCACTTGACTCTGACTCCTGCACAATTGGGCTTACCTCTGCCATCAATGCTGGTCGCTGCTGCCGTCAAACTAAAAGAGTCCAGAAGCCCCCAGTAAAGAACTAGGTAATGGAGAGGAAGTTGCAGGAGCCAGAGAAGGCATCTTAACCCCCTTTAGCATTCCTTTTCTTTCCCATAAGGAAACACCGCTTCAGTGCAATGCGCCTGCCTCACGCCATCTTGGGTCCTCAGCACAAAGCATTGTCGATTGGCCACTTGTATTAATCCTTGCAGCACTGAGAACAGTTTAAATCCCTTGATGAGTATGTCTGTAGCCAAATTATGTGAATTTCTAGATGAGTGAGTATTCAGTGAGCAGAATCTGTACTAACTGAAAAGTAAATCGGTCTCCCTTCACCCTCATTGCTGGAGTTCACGCGTGAAGAGGTTTAGCTTTTCGGTAATTAGTGATCATGTGCCGCTGGCCTTAAACCTCATTCCAGAACTTGTTAGCATCTGCAGTCTCTGCTTGGCACACTTGCTGCTTCAGTCTTATACCAAAGTGTGGGAAATGCAGTGATTGGAAGAAAGGGCAAATGTATCCATTATTATAAAATTGTTACAGAGATTGTGGTGAACATATGTCATTAAGATATGCTTTATATGTGTTGTTGGTGGAGTCTCATAATTTATTTGAAATACTTCTACATATGCTGCTGAAGTGTACCAGCTGATCTAGAATCTGTTTAGACTGCATATGCATACATAGCAGTCAAAAACACAGTTTATATAACATCAGCATTAATGCTCAAAATACCACCCAAGCCCCGTTACACATGTTCAGCTTATGGAATTTCACATAATCAGGTTCTTGCCTTATCCCCTCGTTCTGTGCAGAGTTAGATACCGAGACTTTTTCGAAGGCTCACCAAAAGAGATAAGGTAGTACTTCCTTTTTCGACTCTGTGATCTTGAAAACTTGACTTTCTAAGACCTCCTTTTGGTGATCCTTTGGAAGATCTCGGTAGTCTGGTTTTATCCAGCATAAGGCTGTTACTGGAGCTGCAGAGAGTGCTTTGCAATATGCATTTTTTAAATCAGGGGCACGGTAAGATCCTCACGCCATCTGCAGCTTCATTAGTCCATTACTGTGCCATGGCTGGTGGCAGGGGACATGCACCCAAAAACTCTTCTCACAGTCAGAGTACTGTATAAAATCTTTAATTCTGAACAGGAATTAAAATCTTTAATTCTGAACTGTTTCTAGGTGTAAGTAGATACCAGATCTTGCGAGGTTTCCTCTTGTAATTCTCCTGATTCTGAGAAGAGGGTGAGTGTACTGCCTGTCGGCGGTACACATTGTCCGTTATGTCATAAATTGACCTCAAGCAGATAGCATGGGGCAATCCATGCTATAGGTACTTTGCAATCCCTAACTTTGTAGGGTAGGTGGAGAGATGGTTTTTTCTTTGAAATGACATTTTAAATTGCTGGCTGTGCATGAGATCCTCTCCCCCACCCCCAATTCCAATTGTGGGTCACTTGCAAAGGGATACTCTGATTCTGAATCTTTTCAGAGGCCGTACTGCTGCAGAACTTAGACATGCTTGCTGCAGCTATGCACTATACCCCACTCCCCATCTGGGATTCTTTCTGATTACTCTCCTACCCACCCTTCCTGAGCTGCTGGAATTTAGGGAGTAGAGGAGGCACTCCATATACCCAGTTCTTTTGATGGTAAGACTGTGTCGTTACATACACACACGCATACTTGCATAATATTTACTTCAGTAATTAGCATGTTTCAGTTCTGGTGAGGATCTGCCAGCTGTTACCTTTAAGCTCCTCCCTTCTCTGATGCCCTCAGCTGACAAGTCCTGGGGGTAGTAGTTTTTCTGAGGTTCGTACTCTGAGCTAAGCTGGGGTTTGGAGCTGAGAGCTGCTTGCAAACTCTCTTGACCGTCTTCCCAGCTCGGGTGATGCTTGGGGGGGAGGGGGGAAATTACCCATGGTTCTATTCCAGTATGCAGGAATTAATGCTGTGTCTTTTCCTTGTCTTCCTCCTCCTCCTCCTCCTCAGGACTGGAGTACTTTGCTCTGGGTAAGTATTTTAGAGTGACTCTTTCTCACCCCTGGAGCATTGTGCACGCATCTGTGCTGGCTGCTTACTCTTTCTATGCAGGACTTTATGCTGGGATGTCACAATATACCAAATATAAACCGGAAAGGAGGAGTCTGAATGAAGGACTGTCACCTTCTTAGGCACTTACCATGCACTTTGTTACAGAAATACAATCAGTTTAGTGTTCTGTTTTTCAGAAGGGTGTATAACACTTAAGTATTTGAGCTATTTAACATGGAGAATACCATTTTGCTCATCAGTGATGCCATCAGTGACATCATTTTGTCCCACTTTACTATGAGTCTAGTAACTTGGAAAACCTTTAGGCATGTCTGGGACATATTTAAGGTTGAACAGATGCAAGATAATGAAAAATAGTGTTGCTTTGAAGACCATTGACCTGAATATAACATAATTTAAGTTGAAAACATAATGTAACAATATGACTTGAAAGTGGTAGGTAATTAATGATATCTTAACCAAAAAAAGGTGAAGGGGTGAGTTGATTAGAAGACAACAGATTGTATTATGTTTCACTGATAATATCACTGGGAGTGGAGGAGGAGTATAATGGTTAGAACACTGGCTTGGAAGCCAAGAGACTAAGGTTTGATTCCCACTAGCATTCCTTGTGGTCCTTGGGCAAGTCCATTAACCCTCCATTGCCTCGGAAGAAAGGCCTGGCAATCTACTTCTGGTCACACCGCCAAGAAAACTCAAGAGCTGCTGGGTCGCCTGGAGTCAACATTGACTTGAAGGCACACATTGCATTGATAATATCACTATTTCCTGCATGTTGGAATAAATCAGCATAGAAAAAGCATAACAAAAGTGCAGCATAAATAGATTAGGCCAGTAGGGAAGCAGTGCTTCTTTTTATCAGACTGGGTTGCTCAGTCATCGTAGGTACTGTGCTATTTCAGCTGCTCTTCTAGTACTCTCAGTCATAATGCAGGTCCTTGAACCAGGAATCTAGCTTTCTTATCTAGGATATCGGAATATAGATGAGTGGCTCACACAGGCTGCTTATAGTTATATCGCAGGCAATAATTTTCATATTTCAGCCAGTTGTTTAAACGAGCAAGTTCATTAAGAATACCATATTTGATTTTTTTATCTTAAGAACATAAGAAATCCCATACTGGGTCAGACCAAGGTCCATCAAGCCCATTATCCTGTTTCCAGCAGTGGCCAATCCAGGTCACAAGTACCTGGCAGGTACCCAAAGTCCACAGCTTCCACACTGCTCATCCTGGGGTAAGCAGTGGATTTCCTGAGTCCTCTTTAAAAATGGTTTATGGGCCTTTCCTCCAGGAACTTGTCCAAACCTTTTTTAAACCCAGCTACACTAACAGCTGTTACTACATCTTCCGGTAACGAATTCCAGAGTTTGATTACGCATTGAGTGAAAAACTATTCTCTTGTTAGTCTTCATTGCATGTCCTCTAGTCTTTCTACTTTTTGATGGCATAAACATCTGCTCTGCGTTAACCTATTCCACTCCATTCATTAATTTATAGACCTCTATCATATCTCCCCTCAGCCGTCTTTTCCAAGTTGAAGAGCCCTAACCTTTTAAGCCTGTCCTCATAGGGGTATCCTCCCATCCCCTTTACCATGTTGGTGGCTCTAATCTGTACCTTTTCTAATTCTGCTATGTCCTTTTTAAGATACGATTACCAGAATTGCACACAATATTCAAGGTGTGATCGAACCATGGAACAATACAGAGGCATTATAACATCTTTGGTTTTATTCTCCATGCCTTTCCTTATGATTCCTAGCTTTCTATTTGCTTTCTTAGCCGCCACTGCACACTGGGCAGAGGGTTTCAACGTATTATCCACAATGACACCTAAATCTTTTCCCTGGGTGGTAGTTTATAAGGTGGTACCTTGCATTGTGTAACCAAAGTTTGGGTTATTCTTTCCTAGGTGAATAACTTTGCACTTGTCCATATTAAATTGCATCTGCTATTTGGACGCCTGGTATTCCAATTTTTCAAGGTCCTCTTGCAATTTTTCATAATCCTCTTGGGTTTTAACAACTTTGAATAATTTTGTCTCATCTGCAGAATTGATCACCTCACTCGTTATTCCCATTTCCAGGTCATTTATGAAGATGTTAAAAGCAGCGGGCCCAGCACAGATCCTTGGGGTACTCCACTGTTTACTTTTCTGCATTGAGAAAATTGGTCATTTTGCCCTACTCTCTGCCTTCTATCTTTTAAGAGTTTCTGATTCACAGTACTACGCTGCCTCCAATCTCATGGCTTTTTAATTTCGCCAAGAGTCTGTCATGAGGAACGTTGTCAAAGGCTTTCTGAAAATCCAGATGCGCTATATCAACCGGGATATAATCTGTATATAACTTAATGGGATAAATTGCTTTTGAAAGGTTCCCTTCATAATCATTCCCAGGTTTTTTGCTTAATAGAGCACAGCGTTGCCACTGAACTCTCAGGCTAGTCCAAGAAATAACCACTATATCGTTTATCATCAGAAACTTGTCAACATCGCCCATATATATATATACAGTGTGACAGCAGACTGACGAGAGAGGAGAAGGTTTAAGAAATTTCACTGAGCCATATTAAAAATTGCATACATTTCATTTGTCTTGGCAGTTTTCTTTTGGCGTACCAACTCAATTGGCTAGCACAGAAAATAACAGATAAAGACCATTTGGCCTATTCAGCCAGACCATCTACACCAGCTGCTAATTTCTATAATTTGTTTTTCTGCTTCAGAGATCCTCTGTGCTTGTACAATGATTTATTGCATTCAGGAACAGTCCTCATCCCCACCACCTCCATTGGGAGGCTGTTACATGCATCTATCATCCTTTCTGTAAAGAAATCTTTCCTTAGATTATTCCCGTCTACCTCTTTCCATTCTGATCCTTTGACCCCCCCACCCCCATATTCTAGAGCTTTCTTTTATTTGAAAGAGGCTCACCTCTTGTGAATTTATACCACAGAGGTATTTAAATGTCTCCATTATATTTCACCTCTCTTGTCTTTCTTCCAGAGTATGCATGATTTAGATCTTTAAGTCTGTCCCAATATGCTTTATCCCGAAGACCACTGACCATTTGAGTAGCTCCCCTCTGGACAGACTCCATCCTGTTTGTCCTTATGGCACAATAAGTCTTCATTCACAGTTATGTGGGATTTTCCACATTGTTGTCCAGTGATTTGAAACAACAATTCTTGACTTGGGGATCGCAGACCACAATTTTTTCTGTGCACCCCAAATGTGGCCAGAGTTGTTGTTGCACCATGACTGAGTCCCATTTTGTCCTTTTTCTGGGGTTGAGGTAGGAGATGTGACCAATCTGAATCCCAGTTTTGTTCAGCACATGGAGCAGAAGCCAGGTTCAGGAATCATTTTCAAGTCTTCTGCATGACCGTATGCCGCATTGCTACTGAAATGTCAGGCTTCTCCAAGAAGTAAAACATTTTTTGGTAAAAGAGAGATGCAGATGTCAAGAGTTGTCCTTCAATTTCCCTTTCTTAACCTGGTGAATGTCAAAAATCTTCATTTGTTCACAGTGGAGGATTTCTCACTTTGTGTTGCTGTGATGCTTGCATGAGGTCCTGATGAGGTCCTAGCATAGCAGCCCAAATTTACATAGATGAGACTCTTAGCAAGAGGAAATTGCAAAGCTCTCAGAATAAAAAAGCAGCAGACCTAATAATTTTAAACTTTCATTAAATGATGATGATGATGATTGTTTCCATCTTTTTTCAACCCTTTATCTTTGGACTCTACAGAAAGCATGCTTGGGTGACTTGGAAGACCCTGGAGGGTTGCTCCTATGAGATGCACTTTGTCTTGTTGGTTGGCCAAGATGTTGCCCTTTTATCATTAGCTAGACTCTCTCTTCCGAAAGCCACTACTATCTTGGTGCATCCAGGTCCACTTGTTACCATTAGACAAGAAAACCGAATACTCAGTATCACAGTTGTCAGAGCTGACCTGTCCATTGACACGTTTGTAAAAGCGCTCTTGCTAATATTGTGTTACATTTTGCAATCCAAAATAGGTAATGTCAGTGGAAGGAGATGAGAGAAGCAGTGGTGATTGAGATTGTGATACTTGTTCGGTATTTCAGCTTAAAACAAATAATTGTTTGTTCCATTCTCCAAAACCTGCATCTGGTCTGGTCTAGTTTGAACTTTTAGTAAGCTGCCCTTCTGTTTGCCTTTCATTTATACCTCAAAATGTGTCCGTGTTCACTTTCTGAGGATTGAATATTTTGTGAACAAACCCTCACAGATTGGTCTTGATCAGCATCTTGGTAGAGCTATCCAGTTTCCCTGAACATAAGAAATGCCATACTGGGTTAGACCAATGGTCCATCAAGGCCAGTATCCTTTTCCCAACAGTGGCAAATCCCAGGTCACAAATACCTGACAGGATCCCTAAAAGTAGCAACCTTCCATGCTGCTTACCCCCAGGGATAAGCAGTGGCTTTCTTAAAGTTAAGCTTAGTAGCAATTTATGGACTTTCATGCAGAAACGTCTCCCCAAATATTTTAAACCTAGCTATGCTAACTTCTTCTATCTCATTCTCCAGCACTGAATTCCAGAGCTTAATTATGTGTTGAGTGAAAATATAGTCCTTTTCATTTAAAAAGTACAGTTTAGTAACTTCATGGTTTGTCCCTCAGTCTGTACAATTTGAAAGAGAAAACAATTGATAAGCGTCTTCCAGTTCCACTCCTCTTTGAATTTTACAGACCTCTATTATATCTCCCCTTAGCTATCTTTTTCTCTATGCTGAAGTGCGCTGACCTCATGAGATTTCCTTATAGAAGAGGTGTTACATCCCCTTCGTCATTCTGGTCGTATCTTTTCTGATTCTACTATATCATTTTTTTTTTGAGATATAGAGATCAGAATTGCACACTATACTTAAGGTACAATTGCACCATGGAGTGATAGAGGCATTTTATTTATATATATGTATATGTATATATGTATAACATTTGTATTCCTTTCCTAACAATTCTTGTTTGCTTTTTTAGTCTGCTGCCGCACATTGAGCAGAAGATTTCAACGTAGTGCTCAGCTTGACACCTAGATCCTTTTCTTGGTCGTGGAACCCCAGCATTGTGTAGCTATAATTTGGGTTATTCTTTCCTAGTGTATCTATTTGTTCTTGGCCATGTTAAATTTCATCTGCCATTTGAATGCCCAGTTTCGCAAGATCCTTTCTACACTTTCTCACAATCTGCATGCAATTTAACAACTTTCAATAAATTGGGATGGTCTGCATATTTGATCACCTCCCTTTTGTTCCCATTTCCAGATCATTTATAAATATTAGAAAGCATTGGTCCCTCTTAAGGATCCCTTGAGTACTCCACTCTTCACCTTCCTCCATTAACTCTCTTCTGTTTTCTGTCTTTTAATCAGTTCCTAATCCATGATATTGTTAAATGCTGTCGAGTCGGTGTCAACTCATGGTGACCCTCTGGATAGTTGTTCTAAACTCTGTTTGATCTTCAGTCAGGCGGCTCATTGTTGATAGAGTGGCATCCATAGCTGCTGCTACTGTATCGATCCATCTCATTGCTGGCCTTCCTCTTTTGCGTTGACTTTCTACCTTGCCAAGCATGATGTCTTTCTCTATTGATCTCTCTCTCCACATGACGTGTCCAAAGTATGAAAGTCGAAGTCTTGTCATCTAAGCTTTTAAAGAAAGCTTAGATTTGATCTCCTCTAGTACTGACTGGTTTGTTCTTCTGGCAGTCCATGATATATACAGTATTCGTCGCCAGTGCCATAATTCAAAGGCATCAATTTTCTTCTTGTATATCTTTTTCACTGTCCAACTTTCGCATCCATATGGCGTTATTGAAAATACCATGGTTTGAACAAGTCGAATCTTTGTATGGAGAAAGACATCTCTGCTCTTGAGAATCTTGTCTAGGTCTGTCTTAGTCATTCTGCCAAGAGCAATGCATCGTCTGATTTCTTGACTACTTGTTCCTTCTTTATTGATAGTTGATCCAAGTAGGTTAAAGTTGTCCACTATTTTGATATCTTCTCCATCAACTATGAACTTATTGATTTTGCCAATTGTCAGGATCTTTGTCTTCTTTACATTAAGGTGCAGGTCCATTTTAAGACTATTTCTTAATTTTGAGAAGGAAATATTTCAGATCATTTTCATTTTCAACCAGTAAAGTGGTATCATCAGCATAGCGAAGATTGGTGGACAACTCATCAACAATCTTCACACCTCTGTTGTCTTCATACAGTCCTGCTTCTCTGATGATTTGTTCTGCATATAAATTAGAGAGGTAGGGGGAAAGTATGCAGCCTGGTCCTACACCTTTGCTGATTTTTAAACCATTCTGTTCCTCCTTGTTCCGTTCGAAATGTTGCTTCTTGATCAATATAAAGGTTATGCAAGAGAACTATCAGGTGTTCTGGTGTACCCATGCTTCTTAATGTGGCCCAGAGTTTCTCATGGTTTACACAGTCAAAAACCTTGCTGTAGTCAATAAAACACATATAGATATCCTTTTGGTATTTTGTAGTCTTTTCAAGGATCCATCTCTCATCCGCAATGATGTCTGTCATTCCTTGTCCTTTCCTGAACCCTGCTTGCACTTTACCATAACTTTTCATTTCCTTAGAAATCTTTCATGTGGGATTTTGTCAGATGTTTCTGAAAATTCAAGTACAGACAAAGGTAAATAGTATGTAGAGATCAGAATTGAGATGCCAAGGTTGGGATGTGCACAGTTCTACCAATGTTTAAGAAAAGGCTCTGTCAAATGTGTAAAATACATACAAGGACGTTCAAGAGTGCTCATGTATTTGCCAATAAATAGAGCTGGAGAAGGCATTTTGCAGACCTACATATGGAAAAAAAAAATCAACGGAGACAACTCGGCCACTTAGACATGTAGGAATAACCCCTAGCTGAAACAAGCACTTTTAAAAATCTATAGATGACAGGGAGCAAATGCAAATCCCAAAATGGACAAATTTGGTCATACATGTGCCTTCCCTATATGAAGTGGGGGAAATCAAAGTGGTATAAAAATTGTTAAATAAGTAAATAAGCCAGCATAGATGATCTTGAACACCATTTTATCAATTTTAAACAGAGGATACTGGCTAATGTCACTGGATCTTAAGGAAATGGAATTTGATTTATCTCATATCTTCCTCGGCAGGTCAAGGCAAGTTACATTCAGATACAGTAGATATTGTCCTGTTCCCAGAGAGCTTGTATTCTAAATTTGAACCTGAAGTAATGGAAGGTTAAGTGACTTGCCCAAAATCGTATGGAGCAGAAGTAGGATTCAAACACTGGCTTCCCTGCTCTAACCAATAGGCTACTCCTGGAGTAAAATCAAATACAACCAAGCAACAAGCAATATCTTAGATTTGTGGTAGGGACACTGCATTCCCAGTTCCGTATGTTGTCTCTTGGCTTTGTCACTTATGTGGGTTCTCACCAAATGTCTGTTGTCGTGGCTAATGTGTGTAGATGAGTGGCTAATACAGAGCACATGTCACTCACTAGCATATGAATCATTGTGAATTACCATTCAGTGGTTGCAGTTTGTAATCAACTAACCTATCTCATCTGTTCCCACGACCCCAACTGGAATTCATTAGGATTCTGCTAGATTTGATTTGAGCCATAGCCTGTTGTCTATAGGCAGAGATGACGACATTGTTGTGCTGGGTCTGATAATGTAAAGTCATCAGACATCAGTTTGGTCTATTTTGAAAATACTAGATCTACTGATTTCAGTAGTGCATGTGACTTTATGTGAAGCAGGCTCATGAATCTGAAAGTCTTGATGGAATCGAGCCATGGAGGTTCTTTAATAATGCATCTATATGACAGTGGAACTGAAAGGCTCGTTGTCAAGGTGATTGTTCCATACCCAAGGTTACCCTTCTAGATTTTCTTTAATCAAATTGCTCTAACTGGATGCAGTCCAACCTGGACTGGTGAACCCATGTAGAGAGACTTCATACCCAAGGGTCCCTGGTTCCATCAGTTAAAATTGCTACACACAGATCTCCTGGAATTAATGGTAGTACTGAACATTCTGAAAGCCTTTCGAAGTCAGTTGACAATCGGAATTGCCCTAATCTAAACAGACAATTGGGTAATCATGTCCTGTCTAAACAAGAAGGAAAGAGCAAATTCTTGTCTCCTGTGTCCATGAAACAAATTGTGGGAATAAACCATCTCTTGCAGAATGGTCCTTAGATTTGCATACTTCATAGGGAAGGACAATGCCCTAGCCTAGTGGATAGACTTGATTGTCACTTGGACTCCCCACTAGTGGTCTCTGGAACATGATGCGGCATGCCAAGATCTTTCCCAAATGAGGCACTCCTGAGGTAGATCTGTTTATAACAGTTCTAAATAGGAAAGTATCAGCTGCAGATACTTTCTGCTTTGATATTCCTGATATCAGAAATCTTTGTAAAATTGAAGGACAAAGGAACTGATTCTCATAGCTCCTTTTTGGTCAAGACAGACTTTAGTTTCCAGTTGAATTAGGTTCTTCCCAACTCTTGCTTACCCAAGATTAAGAATTGTTGCAGTCTCTAGATCTCATTGTCTGGAGTTAAAGGAGAAATATGATCTTTCATATGAAGTATCTGAAGTCCTAGCTTTTAGGAAGATATTCACTGGAAGCGTATATGGATTTAAATGGATGAGGTTTGCACTCTGTTCTGATGACAAGGCCCCAGATCAGAGGTTACCAACCTTGTTGATTGTGTGGCCCCCATATTAACCTCCAGTTCATACCTACTGTTCCATCTGGAACCCTTCCCATCAAAGCCAAAACCTCTCCCCTCTAACACTCTTCATTTCTGTTCCCCTTTCTATGTCTATTTGTGTCTCTCTTCCTTCCCTGAGCCAGTCCCCCAATCATTCTCCCCCAACCAGTCTTTCTCTTTCCTTTCAGCCAGATCCCAGTGTGTGTGTCTCTCCCATTCCATCCCCCAACCAGTCTCCAGCAGTCTCTCACTTTTTGCCTTGTGCATACCCTGTAATTGTCTCATGGACCCCCAGAGATCCTCAGACCACAGACTGGGAACCGTTGCCCTAGATTCCATTACCTGTCACAGACCAAAACTGCTTACCTGCTCAGAGTCAAACCTCCCAATCAACTCCGTTAGGGTTAACCTCACTACCACTCGAGCTTACCTTCAAAATAACAAAGGAAATCCTGTTTCTGTATAGCCTCTAGTTGGGTTCATGTGAGATCTACTTGAAGCTTCCTGCTGTCAAAGAAAGAGAAAGGAGGTCCAAAAAGAAGTATTGAAATGAAAGTTAATAGAGAGATGGAGAGAAGAGGTCCTGAAATACAAGAGGGCAAGATTAAGGTAGGACAGGCCAAGAGAAGTCTTGAAGAGTAACAGTAGGTGAAAGACCTAGAGATGGAGGAATTGGTGGTTGATCTCCCAGCCTATAATGAAGTGGATGCAGATATGGGGAAAGGGAGCTTAACATCTAAATGTATAAGATAGATTAAAAAGGTCATAAACTGCATAAAGCAGCCATCTATTGATTACAATGGAAATGTCTGATACTATATTGTGCAACAAAAATTATTACGGAGAGTCCGACTTTCGAGAATAAAAGATCATAAGAACATAAGAAATGCCATACTGGGTCAGACCAGGGTGCATCAAAACCCAATATCCTGTTTTCTGACCATGACCAAATCAGGTCACAAGTACCTAGCAGTTATTCAAAAAGACACACGGGAGAGCTTTTACTACATCCCCTGGTAACGAATTCCAGTGTTTGATTACACATTGAGTGAAAAAATATTTTCTCTTATTAGTCTTAAATGGGTTACACTGCAGCTTCATTGCTTGTCCCCTAATCTTTCTACTTTTTGATGGCGTAAAGAATCGATCTATGTTTACCCATTCCACTCCATTCATTAATTTATAGACCTCTATCATATCTTCTCTCAGCCGTCTCTTTTCTAGGGCAGAAAGAAAGGAGAGCGAGGGACTTCCTTGGAAAGAAACACATTGAATTAAAAATGTAGAAAATTGCTTGTAGAGATATCGCTGACAGATGAGTATTTCAATAGGATGCCTAAAACAATGAGAGAAGCTTATAAGATTTATTTAATTTGATAAACCGCTTTTCATAAAAAACAAAACGGTTTACAAATATAATTCCCCGTTTATCCCATGTTTAATTCCCTGTTCATTGTAAACTCAATGTTGCTTGTATGCATTGTAGTATGTTTTTGTTCGATGTACACCGTGCTGATTATAATAGCGCGGTATAGAAGAAATGTTAAATAAATAAAATAAAATAAATAAATAAATTAGATTAGATAAATCATATAATATCAAAACCACTAATAATATATAAATAAAATAAGTGAACTACATAAAAAACTAATATAACAGAATACAGACTGCATTAACAATCACCTAAAACAAAGAAAATACCATGTAAAACCTAGAAGGTTAAAACAAACAAACATACAAGCATAGAAGCCTAACTAAAGGTGCCAGTTCCACTTCTCAGTAGTCAGTAAGGGGAAAACAAATATGAACAAACAAAAACTTCAGCTGGAGGATGCCTGCCTACCTCAAAATCTACTGCCCCATAACTTCCTTACCTACATTTCACAAGTTGTTCACTGCAGTAGATGCAGATACACTATTTGATCACATAGGTTCTGACTAGGCAATAAATGAGGAACATAGGGAACCAAAAATCAGTTGATAGTGCATAAAACTATTGATGAGTTTCAAAAACACTTATCCATTTGGCAGCACCGGCTAACTGGATAAATACTGGTGGGAGGAATATTCAGCGGCACTATAGGGATAGTGCCATTGGATATTCTGACTGCCTTGGCACTATCTAAAAAGCACTGGGGAGGTCTGAGGGAAAAGCAGAAAGTGTTATATGTAAGGTGACAGCTATATCACTGCAATTTATTATCCAAGAATGTGGGATACTATCAAAAGCTCAATCAGTCCATTCTTGGATAATAAATTGCCGTGATTTAGCTAGAGTGAATCCTAGATCGATTAAGTACATCATTATCCATGAAAATGTGGCAATCTACACCCCATATGAATTATGAAGGACAGCTTGTCATTCGAAATATCAGATTCCAGTGGAAGATATTTCAGAGATTCTCCAGGACCAAGCAGGAAGTCAGTCCTCACTTATGGGTGACATCAACGTCGATGGAGCCCCCGTGCGGAGCAATTCCCCAGCTTTCTAAGAAAGCCTTTGGGAATACTGCACGCATGCGCGGTCCCCTTCCCGCCTAAAGGTGCCATCTTGCTCACTTTCTTTTTCCGTGGAGCCCATCGGACATCTGTCCGTGTCACCCGGAAAAGTTGACATTTTTTTCTGCGATTACTTCATCTTTTTCTCCGGTTCGACGCCGGTTCTCCTTCCCGCCGGGTTCGGTACACCGATATCAAGCCCGTCTTCTATTTTTTTTGTTTTTGCCCTTCGTGGCTGGTGTTCGCGCCCTTTTTTGCCTTTTCCCTGGAAAGCCGGTCCTTTGACCTCGCGGGGGCCCTTTTTTCCCCGATAGCTTCCAGTGGTTTCAAAATGTGTGATCGGTGCAAGAAACTGATGCCTCTCACCGACACACATGACTGCTGCCTTCGGTGCCTCGGCCCAGATCATGATCCTAAGATCTGTGGCCCGTGTGGCAAAATGTCCACCAAGGCACTTTGAAGCCGTCAGCATCAGAAAGAGAGTATTTTCTCGGACTCTGCCTCCGGCCGGGCCCGGACCTCGTCTGAGGCTTCGATGTCTCGGGAGTCTGATCCCGAGCATCGCCGGGGTTCCTTGGACAGGGGGTCCCCTGATCGAGAACGTAAGAGGAAGAAACTGCTCGTGAGGGTGGCGTCGGAAGAGGTCCCTGGTTCCTTGAGTGCCAGGTCTAAGACCCCCGACCGCCGCCCCGGGCCCTTGGAACAGGAGAAGCTGTCCAAAATGCCTCGCGTGGAGTCGGAGCCCGTCAGACACGTAAGTCCTGTAGTCCTCGTGGACTCTCCTCCGAGGGAGCCGACATCGGGCCCGAGTCGGTGGCTGCTGAGTCTCCTGAGCTTGGACTCAGGCTGACAGCCTTGGAGTGCAGACTGTCTGCCTTCATGGATTAGCAGCGGGTACTGATGGCCAGCCTGGCTGGTGTATCTGCCCCGACCACTGGGACATCGACGTCGAAGTTGACCCCGGAGACCGAGCCAATACTCGAGACCATGAAGGCTCGAGGTCGTCCTTGGTCATAGTCACCCTCGACCTACCGCTCGGAACCGATGGTGTTGATGCCAGTGCCTTCGGCGTCTGGGTGGGTGCCACCGAGACCCATGCGGTTGGAGCCCCCTGACTCCTCTTCGGATGAGTCCGTGTGGGAGACGGAGGACGAGGAGTCCCCCAATACTTTTCGGACTCGGTGCGTCCCTTCGGACTCACCGCAGTCCGAGCCCCGGAGTAGGTCCCCACCGGAGGACACCAGGTTCTCGGAGTTCGTCAGGGACATGGCCAAGACATTGGTGATTCCCGCGGACCCCGAGGAGGAGCCTCGAGCTGAGGAGCTCGAGGCCCTCCAGTATGACTCTCCTCTGAAGGAGGCCTGTACTGTGCCGGTCCCTCCGATGCTGGAACGGCTCTTCTTCCGGATGTGGGAGGCACCGGCCTCGGCGCCAGTCTTGAGCAAGCGGGTCGATTCCATCTATTGACTCCGTAAGAGCCCTGGATTCCAGAAGGCGCAGCTGCTGCACCATTCCATGGTGGTGGAATCGGCCATGCATCGTCTGAAGAGCCAGAAGATGCACTCCGCGGTGCCTTCCGGCAGGGAGGCCCGGAACCTGGATGCTTTCGGCAGAAAGTGCTTCCAGGGCTCGATGCTTGTTTGCCATGTCCAGTCCTACCAGCTGTACATGGGCATGTACTTACGAGACCTGGCGAAAGAGATTGCCAGGTTCTCTGCTGGCCTCTCCGGGGAACCTTTGCAGAGGTTCCAGACTTTGTCCTCAGGAATCCGGGACTGCTCGAAGTTCATGTCCCGAGCGGCCTATGATGGCTTCGAGGCTTCGGCTCGTGTAGCGGCAGCCGGCATCGGAGCCCGACGCCAGGCATGGCTGCAGTCATCTGACCTCGAGCCCTGGGTACAGGACAAGTTGGTCGATGTCCCTTGTCGAGGTGAAAACCTTTTTGGCAAACCCATGGCCGAGAAGGCAGCTGAGCTCGAAACTGAGCACTTGACTAGGACAAGGCTGTCCAGAAAAACTTCTGCCCCTTCTCACAAAAAGAAGGGCTCGGGTAAAAAGCCCTTTTACCTGAGAAAGGTGCCTGCCTACAAACCTTTCCCTCAATACCAGGCCTCCCCAACTCCCCAGCAGGGTCAGCCGGCCAAGGGGCAGGGACATGGGCCCCATAGGCAGAAGACCCCCAAGCCTCCGGCTCCTGCTCCTACTCAGCAGGGAGGGGTTTTTTGACTCCCACAGCATAGCCTTTCCACCTCTGCTGCCCCATTCCTGCACAGGAGGTCGTCTAGCCCTGTTTGCCCACAGGTGGCCACCCATTACAGGGGATGATTGGGTATTGAGCATAGTCCACAGAGGCTATATGCTCCATTTCCAGCAGTTGCCCCCTGCCTACTTCCCAGGAGAGCCTCTAAGACCACCTCTACACACAGACCTCTTCCTTCAAGAACTTCAAGGTCTGCTTCTGGACAAGGCGGTGGAGCCTGTACCACCTCCGCCTGCAGGGGCTCGGTTTCTACTCCAGGTACTTCCTCGTGCCAAAGAGAACCAGTGGCCTAAGGCCTATTCTATACCTCAGGAACCTCAACAAGTTCTTGGAGAAGGAAAAGTTCAAGATGCTTACTTTTGGAACACTTCTGCCCTATCTCCAGCAGGGAGATTGGCTATGCTCCTTAGATCTGAAGGATGTGTACACTCACATCCTCATTAATCCAGACCACAGGAAGTACCTCAGGTTCATTGTGGGAGGAAGCCATTACCAGTACCTTTTGGCCTAACCTCCGCCCCAAGAGTCTTTACAAAGTGCCTGGCTGTGGTGGCGGCCTACTTGAGGACTCAAGGTGTTTTTGTCTTCCCATATCTGGACGACTGGCTCATCAGGGGTCAGACTTACCAGGAGGCCAGACAGGCCACCTTTTGAACTGTGTCACTCCAACACCTAGGCTTTGTCATAAACTTCGCAAAGTCCACTTTGCTCCCCTCCCAGAACCTAGAGTTCATAGGGGCTCGCCTGGATTCTCTACAAGCAAGGGCTTACTTGCCAGCAGACAGGGCGCAAAGACTCATGGAGTTGGCATCCCGGTTTCTCAGTATGCCAAGGGTTTCTACCTGACTCTGTCTACAGCTCCTAGGCCACATGACATCGACAGTACATGTGACCCCCAATGTCCGCCTACACATGAGGCCTGCACAGTGGTGCCTCAGAACTCAGTGGAAGCAGGCCACTGGGAGCCTAGCCGACAAAGTAAGGGTATCCAAACCCTTCCTGAATTCCCTGCAGTGGTGGCTACACCCCCCCCAACTTGCTTCAGGGGATGCCTTTTCAGGTGCCTGTCCCCACAGTGGTAGTGACGACAGATGCCTCCTTGCAGGGCTGGGGGGCGCATTGTCTGGACAGGTGCAGTCAAGGCCTATGGTCTCCATGGGAGACCACGCAACAGATCAACCTACTAGAGCTTCGGGCTATCCGGTTAGCCCTCAAGACCTTTGCTCACACTTTGGCCCACCAGTCTGTTCTGGTCCAGACGGACAATCAAGTGGCCATGTTCTATGTGAACAAACAGGGAGGCACTAGGTCCAGGCCCCTGTGTCGGGAGGCACAGGCCCTGTGTTCCTTTGCGCTCAAGCACATGATCCTCAAAGCGGTGTATCTCCCTGGCCAGGAGAACTTCCTGGCAGACAGGTTAAGCAGAATCCTGCAGCCCCACGAGTGGCAGCTGCACCCATTGGTGGTTCAAAAGATTTTCCTGAAATGGGGACTTCCATCCATGGATCTCTTTGCCAGTCCCCTGAATCACCAGCTACCCAGGTTCTGTTCCAGGCAACCGCACCCCCTGAGGTTAGCAGCGGATGCCTTCCTGATTTCTTGGTCCCAGGGCCTCCTATATGCGTTTCCTCCCACGCCTCTGGTGGCCCAAACATTGTTCAAGATTCTAAGGGACAAGGCCTCGGTTCTTCTGGTAGCTTCCAGATTGCCGAGGCAGCCCTGGTTTCCACTTCTGCTTCAATTAGCAGTGGACACACCACTATCTCTGGGGGTGCAGCCCGATCTTCTCTCTCAGGATCAGGGTTCCCTTCTGCACCCCAATCTCAAATCTCTCAATTTGATGGCCTGGAGGCTGCAAGGGTAGTGTTGACTCCCTGGGGTTTGCCTCAGGAAGTGGAAGAGGTGGTCTTGGCCTCTAGAAAGCAATCCACCAGGAAGACTTATGCCCTGAAGTGGAGAAGGTTCTCCTTGTAGTGTCAGCAACGCAAAGAAGATCCTTTCGCCTGCACTGTGCCAATAGTGCTTCAGTACCTGCTGCACTTGTCCAATCAGGGCCTTAAGTCCAATTCTGTTCAGGTCCACCTCTCTGCTCTGGCAGCTCACCACTCTCTGGTGGAAGGACACTCTTTGTCGGTTCACCCCTTGGTGTCCAGATTTCTCAGAGGCTTGCCATTGCTCAAGCCTCCTCTCCGTCCACCGGCCCCTGAGTGGTTGTTGAACGTGGTCTTGCAGCAACTGACTCGCCCACCTTTTGAGCCGATGGCTACATGTCCTCTCCGCTTCCTTTCTTGGAAGGCTCTATTCCTTGTGGCCCTGACCTCGGCCAGGCGAGTGAGTGAGCTTCAATCCCTGGTCTGTGACTAGCCATACACTCGCTTCTGTAGGAACAGGGTAGTCCTTAGGACTCATCCTAAGTTCCTCCGAAAGGTTGTTTCCTCTTTCCATCTCAACCAGGAGGTGGTTCTTCCAACGTTCTTCCCTAGGCCCCATGCCAGCTGGGCTGAAACAGTCCTGCATACCCTGGACTGTAGGAGGGCCTTATCCTTCTACCTTGAACGTATGCAGGGGCATAGGAGGGCTACTCAGCTCTTCGTATCTTTTGACCCTAATAACTTGGGGTTACCTGTCTCCATGCATACCTTGTCCATCTGGGTGGCTGACTGTATCACCTGGGCTTACAGGGCAGTTGACCTTCCTTTGCAGGGTCGGGTCACGGCCCACTGTGTCAGGGCAATGGCTGCCTCAGTGGCTCATCTCCGATCTGTACCGTTGGCAGACATCTGTAGGGCTGCAACTTGGTCCTCAAGCCAGACCTTTGTGGCCCATTACTGCCTGGAGAGGGAGTCCCGTAGGGACAGTGCTTTCGGTCAGGCAGTGCTCAGGAATCTCTGAGGTTTAGGCAACTCCTGCCCTCCAGCCCTCTGGTTGGGCTACTGGTGGAGGTATGGTCAGTAAAATCCTTTCTCTGATGCTGCGGCTAGAGGGAGCTCATTTTTCAGCTCTAGGTCCCCGGTAGCCTGAAGCTGGGGAGTCCCATAAGTGAGGACTGACTTCCTGCTTGGTCTTGGAGAAAGAGTAGTTACTCACCTGTAACAGGTGTTCTCCAGGAGCAGCAGGAATCAGTCCTCACAACCCTCCCTCCTCCCCTGGGAGTTGCAGTTGTACATAGTTTATTTTTACATTTTTGTGTGCTGTCTTTTAGCTATGTCATTGGACTGAGCAAGATGGCACCTTTAGGCGGGAAGGGGACCGTGCATGTATGCAGTATTCTCAAAGGCTTTCTTAGAAAGCTGGGGAATTGCTCCACACAGGGGCTCCATCGACGTCGATGTCACCCAATAAGTGAGGACTGATTCCTGCTGCTCCTGGAGAACACCTGTTACAGATGAGAAACTACTCTTTCCCTGTTACTATATATATATAATTTTTTTTTGCCGGCATTAAATCCACTGAGGTACTTATTTCATTGGGCTTATCAACTTATTTAACCTTAATCCTAGAGCTGTTGATAGCCCTTAGATAGCATCACATCTACTGTTTTTGTGGATGATTTGAAGCGATACAGCTTCTGTGATCATTCTTTGACAGAACAACTCTGAGTAATGAATTTCTGAGATCATAGGATGACTTTTGAGATGGACAAATATCTAAAGGCAACCTTCCACAATGGGAAAACTAAGACAAACTGAAAGCTTGAGCAGGGAAAGTACATACAAATTGGGGTTGGATATTCAAAAGCACTTATTCGTATGGTGGCAGTTGCTATATGAATAAATGACCTATCCTTATATATTCATCAACATTATGTGAATATTGACAGTGAATATTCTTGCAGATTTTCTTGGCACTATTTGGATAGTGCTGGGCCATAATATGGATGTTCAGCCTAACTTTATGGATAATTACAGTGATATTAGCTATCCATATAGCTGTATGGTTAAACCTATGCCAGCACAAACGTCTGTCCTAACTTAAATCTCATAGCTATATGGATGGCGGCTGATTATCACTTCTACCTTTAGCGACAGCAGCAGTTGCCACTTACCATATATATTCAGCACCACTCACTATCCAGATAACAGCATTGAATATACGGATTAGAGTTAAATCCTGCAGCCAGAGTTGAAAAAAGACCTACTGACTGCAGCATTTGAATACTGACCTGATCTAGTACAAAGTACAACAACCTAGCACAAATTATTGCAAGAAAAGATCAGCAAAAACTGCTACAGAAGATTAGATATTTAAAAAGTGTTTTAATCACACAAAATAAGATGCAAACTCTCAATCAGTTTGCAAATCCCAGTGCTCTCATATAGCTTTGGAATTCTAGACTGGCCTCAAACATTTTTGAAAATTGGATGTCAGAACAAGAAATGCCTCCATGCCAATGAGATATTCTATAAAAATGAATGCCAAGAACGTATCTTCCAAGATACAAAGAAATAATGGGCTTTCAGGCATATTTAACAGCTTTGAAAAACCGAGGAGGAAGATGACCTCTGCAAACAAACACCAAAAGAGGAGCAGAGGACCACAGCAACTCAAAAAGGTCATCCATTAGCACACTTTATTGAAGACCTGACTTGGACAAGTTTCAGCAGTTATGCGTGCTTCAGGTGTCAACATATAGATCAGCTGATGGACTATTAAACAATTAGACATCAGTATCAAAAATCATGAACAAACAAATGTACAACAATGATCACTTGAATGCCAAATGTTGTATGCACACACTAAGTAAAAAGCGACTATGGACAAGATGGTTCCATAACCAGTATAGAGAACTTGAAAAACAGACGAATATTTTGCAGCACTGACTTGGAAACTGATGCACATTTCTTTGCTGGGTGTGACATTCTGATGTCTGAGAACTTTTATATAGAAAGGAATAACAAAATGCCATGTTTCATCCTGTGAAAGATATGTAAAACACTTCAACGTTGCTGTGCCAGAAAATCACTGAGATCACAACCCAGGCTGACTTGGGTGGGCAATGAAGAAATTGTGATTCTCTGGGAACAAGTCAGACATCACATATAGGGTGACGTCTGTGCCGATGGAGCTCCTACGGAAGCATTTCCCCAGCTTTGAAAGAAAGCCTTTGGGAGATGCACCACGCATGCGTGGTCCCCTTCCCGCCTTTGGCTGCCATCTTGCCTCAGTCTCCTTTTTCCCCCTGGAGCCCTCCAGATGTCTGTCCAGTTTCCCCTGGAAAAAGTGTGAATTTTTGATACATTTCTGCCTACCAGTTCCTTCCTGCCCCCGAGCCAGCTCGCCTTGGCATCACTCCTTGGGTTCGTTCCCTGTTTTTCCTTTTTTGTCTCGGTATCCCTCAACCATCGTTCGTGCCCTTTTTCAGCTGAAGGCCTTGGACCCTTTTTTCCAATGGCTTCAGTAGTGCAGTTATTGCAGCAAAATGATGTCACTCACTGATCTGCATGACTGCTGCCTCAGCTCGGAACCTGGTACCTCGGTGCCCCATGAAGCCTGAGCCTCGGAGTCCCCGTGGCCACGGTTCCTCAGAAAGAAGGAAATTCCCAGAGGTGGAACGCAAGTAGTCAAAACCCTCAAAGACCACCTCGGAGGACGGAGTCTGGGAAGAAGGTGAAATCCCACTCCAGGCCCTGCAGTCCCCGGTGTGAGTCTGAGGAGTCTGAGTGGGTGCGGCCTCGAAATCTGCCCTGCAAGGAAACAGCACACGCCAACTAGCCTTGGACACTTGAGGCCATCCTCATCAAAGACTCCCTCTTGACAGTACAGATGCCAGACCGAAAATTCTTGATGTCCATGTCAAAAGCTGCGGAGCCAATTGGCATGGAGATCAGGATGGTGGCCTTAGAGAGCAGTATCTCTGCCCTCGTGGCATTGCAGCAGGTGTTTGTCTGGTTCGTCTGGCCCAACAACGGGTCCCTCGACATTGAGGACTTCCCTGGACATCGAGCCAATCTTGTGCGCCACCCACCTCAAGAGACCCAACTGCTCCAGACGAGGTCCTGGCCTGGTCCTCAGGACATCTGTCCTCTCCAGTGAGTGCCTGCATCTCGGCCCGCAGATCCTCCAGAGGTCATGGACCTTTCGGCATGAACCTAGAATGGTGGACTGCATCGCTCTCGCTTATGAGCAGGTGGGGATCTCACTAGACCAGCGGGTCATGATTCACTGTGTCAGAGCCATGACTACTTCTGTGGCAAATCTGTCTTCTGGTCCCTGTGATGGAAATTTGCCCTGCTGCCAACTGGTCTTCGGTCCATACCTTTTCAGCTCACTACTGCCTGGAGAGGGAGTACCATTGCGACAGCGCCTTCAGCCATGCCATACTCTGTAACCTCTTTGGGGTGTAGGCAACTCTGGTAACCTGAATGCAGACGGGTTGGAGGGCAGGAGTGCTGGTTTCCCACTGGACACTTGGGTCTTGCGAGAGTCTCTCAGTAGGGACTCAACTGCTGCTGCTCACAGCTCACCCTTTGCAGTTCACTGTATCATTTTTACAGGTTCTCTGTAGCCTGTAGCTGGGGAATCTCATATGTGAGGACTGACTTCTGCTTGTTCTCGGAGAAAGCATAGTTTCTCACCTGTAACAGGTGTTCTCCAGGCAGAGCAGGAATTGGTCCTCACAGCCTTCCCTCCTCCCCTTGAAGTTGCTTCTGTACCGTATTTTAATTTTTGCCATCTTAGCTATGTCATTAGATTGAGGCAAGATGGCATCCTTGGGCAGGAAAGGGACCACACATGCGTGGTGCATCTCTCAAAGGCTTTCTTTGAAAGCTGGGGAGATGCTTCACGGGGGCTCTGTCAGTGCCGACATCATCCTGTGTGTGAGGACCATTTCCTGTTGTCCCTGGAAAACACCTGTTACAGGTGAGTAGCTATGCTTTATCTGAGACATTCCTATTCCCACATATAACAATCTTGATGCAAGAAAAGCAGATGTTATGGGAAAGGAGAAAAACACAAGAACAGCACCATGAATAGAAAATATCCATAAGTGCCTTTTTTTTTTTTAGTGCCATCAAGTCAGTGTTGACTCATAGCGACCCAGCTACCTCTGGGTTTTCTTGGCAGTGTATCACCGGAAGTAGATTACCAGCCTTTTCTTCCATGGCAATGGAGAGTAAAGTGACTTGCCCAAAGTTACAAGGAGTGCCAGTGGGAATCGAACCCTTGATATTCTGGGTACTAGGCAGTTGCTCTAACCACTAGGCTACTCCTCCACTCAACAAGTGCCTATTCTGTACTATATGTGGAGAAAGACAGGTTCTATTACCAACCCATGCAGAGATCAAGAAAATGTGGTAGGAAGATAAATTATATTGAGTGACACCAGCCTGATTAGAAGGCATTTTCAAGTGCATTTTGATAGATTGCCTGTGTAGACTACACCCACTGAACTCCAAAAGGAGATTGTTTTTGGAAAAATGCAAATATTGAGGTGAGTATTAGGAACTCTGACTGAGATAAAAACAAACACATCCTGGCATATGAGCGAGATTCATGTCGGCACAAAATCAGCTTATTTGGAGACATTATCCTGACAGAACCATCACTGTCCATTATATATCCAAATCAACTCTAGAACTTATGTGATGTTGCTGTAAAGAGGCCTTAAGCTGGTCTGGTTCAAAAAGGTATAATCATTAGAAAGATACTTTACAAGAATAATTCACAGTGTAGCTCCCAATCTCCAGGAACAAGCAGGAATGTAGTCCTCACATATGGGTATCGTCGGTACAGACGGAGCCTGCGCGGGAATGCTCCCCAGCGTCCAATAGGAATGCTTTTGGGAGCATCCCTCAGCACATGCGCGCTGCCTTCCTGCCTTTTCCCACTGTCCCTCTTCAGTTCTTCGTTTTCCACAGAGCTGACAGGACATATTCCGTCACTGCAGAAAATTCCATCTTTAAATTTCTTTCTTGTGGTCACGTTTGCCTACCGCACAACGCTTACCGGTACCGCCAGTTCTTTTCTTTCTTTTCATTAAAAAAAAAAAAGAAAAAAACTTTGTTTCTTTTCAGAAACTTTCCTCTTTGGTGCTAGGCACCATTTTGGGCATTAGGCCCCATTTTCCTAAATCATGGAAAAGCCAACTAGTGGTTTTAAAAAAATATGTACTAAGTGTGGCGGTTCCATTTCCATCACTGACACCCATGATTGGTGTCTAAAATGTTTAGGACCTGATCATTCGCCAACTGAATGTCTCTCCTGCATGGGGATGACCAAAAGAGGAAGACAGAACCGGGCCGCAAAGCTCGGTACCCTCTTTTCTTCAGATGCCAAATCCATTGCATCAACATCGTCAAGGGCTTCTTCTTCCTCACATGGATCTCAGGTAACCATGTCTCACCCATTCTGAAACAACTCCACTGGCTCCCGATACAAGGTAGACTTACATTTAAGACCTTGCTACTCACCTTCAAAGCCACCAAAGGTCTCTCGTCAGCATCGCTAGCAGAGCTAATCCAGATGACACCCCACAACAGGGACAGAAGGTCAGTAGCACAAAACACCTTGATAGTCCCAAGATCAATAACTCAATGCACCAAGTCAACATCCAGCAGGGCCTACAAATTCTATGCACCAATGATCTGGAATAACCTCCCCCACAACATCCGAGCAATCCCAGACATATTCCAATTCAGGAAGGCCTTGAAACACTACCTCTTCCTCCTGCATTACCCGGAAGCCAATAGAAGTTCAGCACCAACTGCTGAAACCACCCAAATCTCCCTTGTCTGAAACCAAAATGAGCACATGACCATGTTGTGAATTGTATATGTTGTGAATTGTATATAGTTCCCCTGTTAGCCAAGTTAAATGTCCTGTTCATCTGTAAACACAAAGTACTATTGGAAATGTGTGATTTCATTGTTTATTTTAAACCGCGCTGATGCTGAATAGCGCGGTATAGAAAAGACTATAAATAAATAAATAAATAAACTAAACATAAAAGCCGGTCCTCAAAGGGTAGCTCTCCTGCTAAGCATCGAGAGGCCATTGGCATTGCCCTTGCGGGAACCACACCGGCAAAACAGCCCTGGCAGGAGGCTTCGGCTTCTAAAGCATCGATGGAGCTTCAGGATGTTCTCGAGGCCTCAACCTCGCAAGAAATACCTGTGCCATGCTCAGGGGTTCCGGCCGTCCTCGCCGGTAGCGACACCCAGGCATCGGCAGCGTTGATAGACCAGAGGGTTCCTCGCTATGGAGTGCAGTATCGCAGCTCTTCTTTCGGCTGCGGTACCGGTGTTCCCAAGGGCACCGGTGCTGACATAGACACCGATGCCGGTACAGACACCGGTACCGACATCGGCGATGCTGGTACCAATGGTACCGGCCCCAGTGGGAACTCTTCCCATGCCATCTCTGGCTGGAGTGGACAAAGCGGGTCACCTCGGTACCGACTTCGATCGGTACCGAGATCGTGCTTTGCAAGACTCTGACAATTCTGCTAGCACTAGAGGGTTTCTCCTAGAAGATTCCTCTTCTCCCCAACGCAGAATGTCACCTCCAGAGGACATGTCATTTCAGGATTTCATCCGTGATATGGCGAAAGGTCTTTCAATCACAGTAGCTCCTGAAGAGGAACCCAGAGCAAAGGAATTGGAAATCCTTCAATATTCTAAAGCTCCTAAGGAGGCAGCTACTCTGCCTATCCATGAAATTCTGCATAGCTTGATGCTCAGAATGTGGGAGACACCTCTGACTGCTTCTCCTCACTCTAGGAGGCTTGATAGTATGTATCGAGTTCCACCATGTCCTGGATTTCAGAAAACTCAGCTGCCACACCATTCAGTGGTAGTGGAATCAGCCATGCGTAGGATGAAAAGTGCAGAGAGGCATGCATCCAATCCTCCAGGTCGTGAATGCCGGACTCTGGATGCTTATGAATGCAGAACATTTCAAGCTTCCATGCTTTCAGCTAGGATCAGTTCATATATCCTATATATGGGAATGTTCCTTAAGGAAGTCACAGGAGACTTGGAACTTATGAGCCCATTTCTCCCAGATAAGAGACAATATTTTCTTGCTCTAGTTAAGTATGCTCAAGATGTCTCCAAGTTTGTCAATCGTGCAGCCTTTGACTGCTTCGAATGCATCAGCAGAACTTCCGCTATTGCCATTGGGGCATGACGGATTGCCTGGCTACAGGCATCAGACTTGGAGACTTGGGTACAGGACAAGTTAGGAAACATTCCTTGCACGGGGGAGAATCTCTTCGGCAAGAACTTGCAGGAAAAGGCTAACGAGTTAGATGCTGACAATTCTACCGTAGATAGATTGTCAAAGTCTACAGCCACTCCAGCCAAAAGGAAGCCTTATAAAAAACCCTCTTTTAGCAAAAAGAGGAAGTTTTATCCTTCCTATACCCAGCAGAGTCAGACTCCAGGTCAGGTTGCCCAAAAGGGACAAACTAGACATCAAAAGAAACCAAAAGGCCCAAGAACCCAACCAGCTCTCCAGGTTCAGCCCCCTCAAGGGCTTCCTAGAGAGCTTTGCCTTCCTGCCTCTGAGGGGTCCCCAACCCCCCAATATTCCGGGCAGGTTATGCCACTTTGTCAACAGATGGCATCAGATAACAGCAGAAGATTGGACTTTGTCCATTGTAGGAGAGGGGTGCAAACTTCATTTTCACAGCATACCCCCTCCTACAGTTCTAAAGCAATTCAATTCACAAACCTCTGCAGACAATCTGCTAGAGCACGAGGTCTCCACACTTCTTACCCAAGGGGCAATAGAGGAAGTACCCATTTTTCAACAAGGGACAGGGTTCTTCTCCCCCTGTTTTCTTATTCCAAAGAAAGCAGGAGGACACAGACCCATTCTAGACCTCAGAGAATTGAACAAATATCTGTTTCGAGAGAAATTCAAAATGATTTCTCTAGGAACTCTTCTGCCATACCTTCAAAGCCAGGACTGGCTTTGCTCTCTAGACTTAAAGGATGCATACACTCACATTCTCATCCATCCAGATCACAGGAAATTTTTACGTTTCCTTTTCAGGGGAAGACATTTCCAGTACAGGGTTCTTCTTTTTGGTCTGGCTTCAGCACCAAGGGTGTTCACGAAATGCATGGCAGTAGTAGCCGCATTTCTACGAACCCTGGGGATTTTTGTCTTCCCTTACTTAGATGACTAGCTCATTCGAGCCTCCACAGTTGCAGAGGCCAGCACGGCACTGTCCCGTACAATGCGAATCCTCCAATACTTGGGATTGGAAATAAACTTCCCGAAGTCTCAACTAGTTCCTTCCCAATGCCTAGAATTCATAGGAGCCTTCTGGATACCAGACAGGCAAGGGCTTTCCTTCCACAAGCCCGGTGTCTTCACATTATGCAGTTAGCTTCCCAAGCAGCAGGCAAATCCTCCCTCATGGCTCGGGAACTACTGCAGTTACTGGGACACATGGCATCCACAGTTCATGTAGTCCCATATGCTCGCCTCCACATGTAAGCAGCTCAGTGGACCCTCTCCACACAGTGGACACAGGCCATGGGTCATTTGTCGGACAAAATAACAATCTCTCAACGACTAATATTGTCCCTCAAATGGTGGCAATCACTAGAAAAATCTGACAGTGGGGTCTCCTTTCCATCAACCCCTCTTTCAGGCCATCCTAACAGATGCATCACAGGTGGGTTGGGGAGCACACCTGAATCATTTCTCTACCCAGGGCACCTGGACCTCCACAGGAGGTTGGTTTACACATAAACCTCCTGGAATTAAGAGCAATTTATTTAGCTCTTCGAGTGTTCCACGCCCAGCTCAGTTACAAGACAGTCCTAGTCCAGATGGACAATCAAGTAGCCATGCTCTATGTGAACAAGCAGGGCGGAACGGGCTCTCTATCGTTATGCAACGAAGCTTTACGACTATGGGCCCTCACCAGAGAGCATCAAATTCACCTTCTAGTGGTATATCTTCCAGGCATTCAAAACCTTTGGGCATATAAACTCAGTTGAGTACTGCTACCTCACGAGTGGTCCCTCCATCTAGACCAGGTGGCAAAGATATATTTCATCTCTGGGGCACTCCAGACATAGACCTCTTTGCAAGTCCACTGAATGCCAAACTTCCCCGGTTCTGTTCTAGCATTCCAGCACACAACTGTCAGGCAAGGGATGCCTTTCTCCTTCACTGGGGTCAGGACTTCCTTTTTACCTTCCCACCCATTCCCCTCATCCCCAAAACAAGCTTCAGAGAGACAGGGGTCGCATGATTCTCGTAGCACCACGATGGCCATGCCAAATGTGGTATTCCCTGCTTCTGCATCTCTCTCAGGCGGCACCTCTGGAGTTAGGGCATGCTCCAGATCTCCTTTCCCAGGAGAACGGGATGCTATGGCACCCAAATCCCCAGTCCCTGCACCTCATGGCCTGGTTGCTGAAGGCTTAGACCTCCAGGATTTCAACCTGTCCCAGCAGGTAAAAGAGATCCTTCAGGCTTCTAGGAAACTTTCCACAAGAAGATCTTATGCCTTCAAGTGGAAACATTTTACTATATGGTGTTCCAAGAGGGGATTAAACCCTCTGGTCATACCCTTAGAATCGATACTAGAGTATCTCCTTCACTTATCGAATTCTGGGTTAAAGACCTCCTTATACTAGGTTTCATCATGATAAGGTTGTTCTTCAAAGTCACCCACATTTTATGCCAAAGGTGGTTTCGCCTTTTCATTTAAATCAATCAATTTACTTTCCTGTATTTTTTCCGAGGCCTCACGCCTCTAATGCAGAAAGAAACCTTCATACTTTGGATTGTAAAAGGGCCTTGGCCTTTTACTTACAAAGAACACAGCAACATAGAAAGTCCTCACAACCTTTTATAGCTTTTGACCCTAGTCATTTGGGACTTCCAGTCTCCAAAAGAACTTTATCTGAATGGATTGCCCAATGCATATCCTTTACTTATGAGAGTAAGGGTCTTCCTCTTCAGGACCATGTCACAGCTCATAATGTGAGAGCCATGGCAGCTTCTATGGCTAATCTCCACTGTGTCTATTGATGACATTTGTTGAGCAGCCACCTGGGCTTCGGTACACACCTTCAGAGTCCACTACTGCCTAGATAAAGCCTCCCATCGGGATGTCGTCTTTGGCCAAGCTGTTCTTCAAAATCTCTTTCAAACCTAAACCAACTCCTAACCACCAACCCTGGTGTGATGCCAGAGATCCATGGGAGGAAGGATTCTCACCACCTAGGGTGGCACCTTCCTGGGGCTATCTCCCTGGCATCTTCAGCTAGGGAGTCCCCCATATGTGAGGACTACATTCCTGCTTGTTCCTGGAGATAGTTTAGTTACTCACCTGTAACAGGTGATCTCCGGGAACAGCAGGAATTTAGTCTTCACAACCCACCCACCTCCCCTAGGAGTTGTCTGTCTATCTCTTTGTCTCTTTCCTCTCTCCCTCTATCCTTTCACTCAGCTACAAACTTAACTGAAGAGGGGCAGTTGGAAAGGCGGGAAGGCAGTGCGCATGTGCTGAGGGATGCTCCCAAAAGCGTTCCTATTGGACGCTGGGGAGCGTTCCCGCGCAGGCTCCATCGGTACCGACGATACCAATATGTGAGGACTAAATTCCTGCTGTTCCCGGAGATCATCTGTTACAGGTGAGTAACTAGGCTTTGCTGTAGCTTGAGGTTGCAGTAATAGAAATTATTGATTGTGATTCTGAATTTCAAAGGATGTCTTTGCCCAAACATATTTATCTTTCTGAGGATAAAATAATTTAGATATCCAGTCATGATTCCAACAAAAGGGCTGTCTCTGTAGATTCAGACAGCAAACTCAGAGGTATTTCCCATTAAAACATTTCTGTCCTTATTACATGTTTTCTAGGCCCAGATTCTTTAGATAAGCAGAAATAAGGGGAAGTAGTAATCCTTCTGGAACATATAAGACCTCGTTTAAATAACTTTTAAACAAATCAGTTCTTGTAACATTATTTAAAAGCACTCTCACATTAGTGCTTTAATACATCCTCCAAGTTCTCCATTCTCTTTTGCAATAAAACATTTTCTTCATTAATTTCGTTGTTGCATCCTGTACATCCTTTAGTTTGGTATTAACAACCATTTCCACACATTCATCAGCCTTCTGTTCACATTCCTGTACTTAAACTTTCCAAATTTAATTACTATATCATGTTGCAATTCAAATTCACCTATAACTAATTTTTCCTGTCTGACAAAATGTAGTATTATCAAATCTAATAAAAAAACATTGAGGCTCAGAGTTCCTGGTTCAAAAGACTAATTGTAGGGATTCTGAGCCATTTTATTTCTCCTGAGAGAAGACAGAGTCTCAAGCTTTACATCTTTCTGCAAATTATTCTCCAAAGATCTTTCCAAAGGAAGCTGCCTTTATGGGCCATTGATAAATCAGTGGATCATTTACTGGGTAGTCCAAAAGTTAAAAAACTGAAGGTTTACCGTTGATCCTGATGTGCTGCAATGCTTCCAACACCTTTCAAGTCTTTCAGACCTCTCAGCATCTGTTAGGTGCAACAGCACTTAGTCCACGGACACATGCAGTCAATAATTGATGCTCTGCTTCTGCTGTACACCCCGCTTCTCAGTAGAGTCAGCACAATGAAGAAACACAGAGTCTAATATTCAGCAGCAGCAGCTAGCTATTGTAAAGTGGCTAGCTGAACTTTAGACCCGGATATTCACCTTTGGGACCATATCTGGCCATTGGCATTGAATAACCGGGTCAGCTGGATGGTAGTGAGTCTAACTGGGCAGTGGTGATATTAAACTACTGCTCGGTTTGCTTTGGTACCAAAAGTTAGGCTAGCCTTCAATGTGCCTAACTTTCGCCACTTAAAGATAACTGGGCTGTGGCTGAATATCAGTGCTGCCCGGTTATCCCTAGGTGCCGTGCCTGCCCCACCCATGGAATGCCCCATGCTAGCTAGCTAGCTAGCATCAGGGTGTGTAATGGTGGCACATATTGATATTCAGTGGCACTAACTGCGAATATCCCAGTGACCGCCATTAATGGGGTTAGCAGGTCTGCTAGCCACATCAGTTGCTTTGAATATCAGGCCCCCAGTTTCTCATCTGTCGCCAACATCTCTACCATACTGCCTGACTAATCTCAGAGCTCAGTCTGACAAAAGAGATAACATACAAAACAATAATAACTACATTCAAAGCCCTATATGACATGGCCCCGAAGACACTCTGTAACCTAATAAGCAAGGAACCACCTAAGCCCACTCATAGAAAAGGACAATCAAATAAACTTAAGATGCCAAAAGAATATATACGAACTCACAAATTAACAAATAATAGAGCCTTTTCACACATAGCCCCAACAGTCTGGAACTCTTTACCAGAAGACTTACGATCACTAACAGAGATAATAGAATTCAGAAAAAAATTGAAAACCTACCTATTCACTAAACACTATAACACCATAGAAAACCCTCCACTCAACTTAGATAAAGGCTAAACATGAACCTGCCCAAAAACTAGATTATACTCCCTACTACAATCAATACGTACAAACATAAATGAATAATCATCCCATTCCTATGCATTGATACCCACTTGTATATAGTTACAACTGTTTTAGGGACAGTACTTCTGTTTAAATTGTAACACAAACTGTGTTAGTTGATTTATTGAATTATTCTGCTTAGTCTTTTAAACCCTTTGTTGTACAAGTTAAGATGTTCTATGTAAAAAGTTATAATTGTTCTATGTAAAACAAGCTCTGCATTGTTAATTGTTGTTAATTGTACACCGCAACTGATCGCTGGAAGATGCGGTATATAAATAAGTGTTAAATAAATAAATAAAATAAATAAATAAAAGAGATGCCTGCTACATGCTCTTTGTTGCTTGACTATAATCAGTACTGGGGACTGGATGAACAGCTGAGATACTGGCTGAAAAAAACACCAGACCCCTTCAAGTGTTATCCCCAGTAGACTTTTGTTTTGGTTTTTAACCATAATGGGAGTGTAGATAGGTGATGAAGCTCTGTAGTGGGTGAAGGGGTTGATCTCCCTCTTAGCTATAGAAGAAAGCTATGGCAGTGACTTAGCACATCTCTAAGGAGCCATGTTGGATCTCTCAATGTGGTTTATAAATTGTTATAAATAAATTGATGTGCTGTGATAGCAGTTCACCAGTTATACAAATATACCTTCGTCCCCTTTGGAGTTATTTTTTCTATTTCATTTTTTTGTGGGGGGAGGGGGCATCTGGGAAATTGACTCTGCAAGGTGCCCCCCATGGTTGTTTGGCTCACTCCTATGTCTGGTTGTTTGGCTCACTCCTATGTCTGACATGCTGTCTTCAAAGAACACCTTGCTTTTCTTCCTGTTTTCTAAGATTACTTTATCTCAGCATTTGCTGTGGGTCATCTCCATTAAACGGTGGTTCTAGGGATAATTAGCTATTCTCCAGGACCAAGCAGGAAGTCAGTCCTCACATATGGGTGTCATCGGTGCCGATGAAGCCCCAGCGGAGCATTTCCCCAGCTTTCTATGAAAGCCTTTGGGAATGCAGGCACGCATGTGCGGTTCCCTTCCCGCCTAAAGGTGACATCTTACCTCAGTCTCTTTTTTTCCGTGAAGCCCACCAGACGTGTGTCCAGTTTTCCTGGTTAAAATTAGATTTTTCAGCAATTTTTGCTATTTTTTCTCCCGGTTTGACGCCGGTCCCCTCCCGCTGGGTTCGGTACACCGGTATCGAGCCCGATTCTTCTTTTTCGGTTTTTGCCCTTCGTGGCTGGCGTTCACGCCCTTTTTCCATTTTTTCCCTGGAAGGCCGGTCCTTTGACCTCGCGGGGACTCTTTTTTTTTTTTTCCCCGATGGCTTCCAGCGGTTTTAAGAAGTGTGATCGGTGTAAGAAACGAATGTCTCACAGACACACACGACTGCTGCCTTCAGTGCCTCGGCCCCGACCACGATCCTAAGTCGTGCGGGACCTGTGGAAAGATGTCTTCCAAGGCACTACAAAGTCGCCAGCAGCAAAAGGAAAGGCTTTTCTCGGACTCAACCTCCGGCCGGGCCCGGACCTCATCTGAGGCCTCGACATCTCGGGATTCCGATCCCGAGCACCGTCGAAGCTCCTCAGACAGGGGGTCCCCTGACAAGGAACGCAAGAGGAAGAAACGGCTCTCGAGGGCGTCGTCGGAGGAGGTCCCTGGCTCCTCGAGGGCCAGGTCTAAGACCCCCGACCGTCGCCCCAGGCCCGTGGAACCGGAGAAGCCTGCCAAAGTTCCTCATGTGGAGCCAGAGTCTGCTGGACACGTAAGCCCCGTAGTCCTCGTGGACTCTCCTCCCAGGGAGCCGACGTCAGGGCCAGAGTCGGTGGCTGCTGCGTCTCCTGAGCTGGGTCTCAGGATGACAGCCTTGGAGAGCAGATTGTCTGCCTTCATGGAGCAGCAGCGGGCACTGATGGCCAGCCTGTCTGGCGCATCTGCCCCGACCACCGGGACATCGACGTCTAAGTCGACCCAGGAGACCGAGCCGATACTAGAGTCCATCGTGGCTCGGAGTCGACCTCGGTTGCGGTCTCTCTCGACTTCCCGTTCGGGACCGAGGGCGTCGGGGCGGGTGCTCCAGGGCCCCACGGGGTCGGACCCCGACTCTTCCTCGGACGAGTTTGCTTGGGAGATGGAGGGCGAGGAGTCTCCTGATACCTTTTAAGATTCGGTGCGTCCCTTTGGACTCACCGCAGTCTGAGCCCCGGAGTAGGTCCCCCCCGGAGGACACCTGGTTCTCGGAGTTCGTCCGGGATATGACCACTGCCTTGACTATTCCGGAGGACCCCGAGGAAGAGCCTCGAGCTGAAGAGCTCGAGGCACTACAGTATGACTCTCCTCCGAAGGAGGCCTTTACTGTCCCGGTTCCTCCGATGCTGGAACTGCTCCTCTTCCGTATGTGGGAGGCACCGGCCTTGGTGCCGGTTCTTAGCAAGCGAGTCGATTCGATCTATCGACTCCGGAAGAGCCCTGGTTTTCAGAAGGCACAGCTAGCACACCATTCCATGGTTGTGGAATCGGCCATGCATCGTCTGAAGAGCCAGAAGATGCACTCCGCGGTGCCTCCTGGCAGGGAGTCCCGAAACCTCGATGGTGTCGGTAGAAAGTGCTTCCAGGGCTCGATGCTTGCTTGCCGTGTCCAGTCCTACCAGCTGTACATGGGCATGTACTTGCGGGATCTGGCCAAGGAGTTGGCCGGGTTCTCTGCTGGTCTCTCTGGGGAACCCTTGCAGAGATTTAAGTCCTTGTCCTTGGGAATTCGGGACTGCTCAAAGTTCATGTCCCGTGCCACCTACGATGGCTTCGAGGCTTCGGCCCGAGTCGCGGCAGCCGGCATCGCGGCTCGACGCCAGGCATGGCTGCAGTTATCGGACCTCGAGCCATGGGTTCAGGACAAGTTGATCGATGTCCCTTGCCGAGGTGAAAACCTTTTTGGCAAGCCCATGACTGAGAAGGCCGCTCAGCTCGAGACCGAGCACCTCACACGGACAAGGCTGTCGAGGAAGACCTCTGCCCCTTCTCATAAAAAGAAGGGCTCGGGTAAAAAGCCCTTTTACCCGAGGAAGGGCACTGCCTACAAACAGTACCCGCAATATCAGGCCGCCCAAGCTGCCCCCCAGGGTCAGCAAGCCAAGGGCCAGTGTAATGGGCCCCGTAGGCAGAGGAGCCCCAAGCCTCAGGCCCCTGCTACCACTCAGCAGGGTGGGGGCTTTTGACTCCTTGAGCGTAGCCTCTCCTCCACTGCTCTCCCAAACCTGCACAGGAGGTCGTCTCGCCCTCTTTGCCTACCAGTGGCCCCTTATCACTGGGGACAGTTGGGTGCTGGAGATAGTCCACAAGGGCTATGCCCTCCATTTTCACCAACTGCCTCCTCCATACTTTCCAGGGGAGCCTCCCAAGCCTCCCCTGCACACAGATCTTCTCCTTCAGGAGCTTCAGGGTCTGTTGGTGGACAGGGCGGTGGAGCCTGTGCCTCCCCACTTGCAAGGTCATGGATTCTACTCCAGGTATTTCCTGGTGCCCAAAAGAACCGGTGGCCTTCGACCCATTCTGGACCTCAGGAACCTCAACAAGTTCCTAGTGAAGGAAAAGTTCAAGATGCTTACTCTTGGAACTCTTCTGCCCTACCTCCGGCAGGGAGATTGGCTATGCTCCTTAGATCTAAAGGACGCGTACACTCACATCCTCATTCATCCAGACCACAGAAAGTACCTCAGGTTCATTGTGGGAGGAAACCATTATCAGTACAGAGTGCTGCCTTTCGGCCTCCCCTCCCCCCCCAGAGTCTTCACAAAATGCCTAGCAGTGGTGGCGGCCTTCCTGAAAAATCAGGGAATCTTTGTCTTCCCCTATCTAGATGACTGACTCATCAGGGGTCAGACATGTCAGGAGGCCAATCAAGCCACCCTCAGGACTATTGCTCTTCAACAACGCCTGGGTTTGTCATAAACTTCGCAAAGTCCACTTTGCTCCCCTCCCAGAACTTGGAGTTCATTGAGGCAAGGTTGGACTCTCTCCTGGCAAAGGCATTCTTGCCAGAAGACGGAGCCCAGAGGTTGATGGCCTTGGCAAATCAGTTTCTCTGCAGGTCCCTGGTCTCCGCCAGACTCTGCCTGAGGCTTCTAGGCCACATGGCTTCGACAGTGCATGTGACCCCCAATGCCAGGCTCCATATGAGGCCTGCACAGTGGTGTCTTCGGGCTCAGTGGTCACAGGCCACAGGCAGCCTCAGCGACAGAATAAGGGTGTCCAGACCTTTTCTGCACTCCCTCAACTGGTGGCTGCACCCACCCAGTCCACTGAAAAGGGTGCCTTTTCAGATTCTAGGGTACACAGTAGTGCTAACAAATGCCTCCCTGCAAGGCTGGGGAGCTCATTGTCTGGGCAAGTGCACCCAGGGCCTCTGGTCTCCCTGGGAAGCTGCACAGCAGATCAGTCTCCTCGAACTCAGAGCTATTCGATTAGCACTCAAAGCTTTCACTCCTACCCTGGCTCACCAGTCTGTCCTGATTCAGACAGACAACCAAGTTGCCATGTTTTATGTGAACAAACTGGGCGGGAGTGGGTCCAGGATCCTTTGTCGGGAGGCTTAGGACCTTTGTTCTTTTGCCCTCAAGCACAGCATGCTCCTCAAGGCTGTGTACCTTCCAGGCCAGGACAACTACCTGGCAGATAGATTAAGCAGAATACTGCAGCCCCACGAGTGGCAGCTGCATCCTTCAGTGTTTCAGAAGATCTTCCTGAAATGGGGTCTCCCTTTGATGGATCTCTTTGCCAGCCCAATGAACAAGCAACTGCCAAAGTTCTGCTCCAGGCAACCGCATCCTCTGCGGATAGCAGCGGATGCTTTTCTGATATCCTGGTCTCAGGGCCTCCTCTATGTGTTTCCTCCCACGCCCTTGATGGCCCAAACTCTCTTCAAGATTCTTAAGGACAAGGCCTCGGTCCTGCTGGTGGCTCCCAGGTGGCTGAGACAGCCTTGGTTTCCTCTTCTACTTCAACTGGCGGTGGATCCTCCACTACATCTGAGGTTGCAACCCGACCTTCTCTCACAGGAGCAGGGTTCCCTTCTGCACCCCAATCTCAAAGCTCTCAATTTAATGGCCTGGAGGCTGCAAGGGTAGTCCTGGCTCCCTGGGGCCTGCCTCAGGAGGTTGAGGAGGTTGTCCTAGCCTCTAGGAAACAGTCCACTAGGAAAACCTATGTTCTCAAATGGAAGAGGTTTTCTGTGTGGTGTCAGCTACGTACAGAAGATCCTTTCTCCTGTACTGTGCCAGTGGTCCTTCAGTACTTACGGCACTTGTCAAATTAAGGTCTTAAATCCAATTCTGTTCGGATCCACCTCTCAGCTCTAGCAGCTCACCACTCTCTGGTGGAGGGACTCTGTCTGGTCACCCCTTGATGTCTCGCTTTCTTAGGGGCTTGCTTTTGCTCAAGCCTCCTATCCGTTCTCCTGCCCCTGAGTGGGAGCTGAATGTGGTCTTGCAGCAACTGACTCGCCCACCTTTTGAGCCGATGGCTACTTGTCCACTACGCTTCCTCTCCTGGAAGACACTCTTCCTGATAGCTCTTACCTCGGCTAGGCGAGTAAGTGAGCTTCAGGCCCTGGTCTGTGATAGGCCTTACACCAGGATTTATAGGAACAGGGTAGTCCTTAGGACTCATCCAAAGTTCCTCCCTAAGGTTGTCTCCTCTTTCCACCTCAACCAGGAGGTGGTTCTTCCCACATTCTTCCCTAGGCCTCATGCAAGCCAGGCTGAAGCAGTCCTGCATACCCTGGACTGTAGCAGGGCCTTATCCTTCTACCTTGACCTTATGCAGGGGCATAGAAGGGCTACCCAGCTCTTCGTCTCCTTTGACCCCAATAAGTTGGGGTTGGCTGTGTCCAAGCGTACCTTGTCCATCTGGGTGGCTGACTGTATCACCTGGGCTTACAAGGCGGCTGACCTTCCTTTGCAGGGTAGGGTTACGGCCCACCGAATCAGGGCAATGGCTGCCTCAGTGGCTCATCTCTGCTCTGTGCCCTTGGTAGACATCTGCAGGGCTGCAACTTGGTCTTCAAGCCAGACTTTTGCGGCCCATTACTGCCTGGAGAGGGAGTCCCGAAGGGACAGTGCTTTTGGCCAAGCAGTACTCCGTAATCTCTTTAAGGTTTAGGCAACTCCTGCCCTCCTCCCCTCTGTTGGGCTACCGGTGGAGGTTGTGTCCTTGAAAAGCCTTTCTTTGCTGCTGAGACTAGAGGGAGTTCTCTTGTTCAGCCTGGGTTCCTCGGTAGCCCAGAGCTGGGGAGTCACCCATATGTGAGAACTGACTTCCTGCTTGGTCCTGGAGAAAGAGTAGTTACTCACCTGTAACAGGTGTTCTCCAGGAGCAGCAGGAATCAGTCCTCACAACCCTTCCTCCTCCCCTTGGAGTTGCAGTTGTACATAGTTTATTTTTCATTTTTGTGTGCTGTTCTTAGCTATGTCATTTGACTGAGGTAAGATGTCACCTTTAGGCGGGAAGGGAACCGCGCATGCGTGCCTGCATTCCCAAAGGCTTTCATAGAAAGCTGTGGAAATGCTCTGCTGGGGCTTCATCGGCGCCGATGACACCCATATGTGAGGACTGATTCCTGCTGCTCCTGGAGAACACCTGTTACAGGTGAGTAACTACTCTTTCAGGTCTGTCTGTCTTTCTACTATGACATTTGACTCCGATACCATAAAGGTTCTGGTTAAAGTTACCTTTTTTAGATTGGGCAGGAAGTTGCAGGAGATGCTGAATCCTGAAATCCCTGACCACCCCTGGAGAGTTCAGTTTCTCTCTGTACAGTAACTGCTTAAGGGTGATGCTCATAATGTGGTCTTTTCCTGGATGGTGAGATCACTGAGTATTATGGATCATCAGAGAATGCTAATTTTCAGATGTGTTGCACACAAGTGTGTGACTGTCTATTGGGGATGGTCAGTCTGTCTGGCATGTGTAAACAGATATGCACAGAGTAGCAGAAGAAGGCCAAGAAGATAGTGAGCTGTAGGAAGGTTTAGGCCCTGCCACTGGAAGGTGAAGAACAGGCAAACTGGGCCGTGCCAGAAGTGACATCGTGGTGGGGAGCTTGGACCTTTCCACTAGAAGGCTAGCTGATCCATGCCATGAAGAGCAAAATACCCGGCGGAGCTATGCAGAAAGTAATAAAACAAGCTGCAGGGATGAGGGGGGAGTAAATGGCAGAGGGAATGAAAGGGAGAAGGGCACAACGGAGAGCGGAGGGCATCCAAGGGGGAGAGAACATCCTGACACAGATACACACTTTTCACACCCCCAACCCTGCTGATACACTATTCATCACATACCTCGTAACTCCTCAAACTACCATGCAGCCCATCCTGCACACATCTCGCACTCTGTATTCCTGAAGATACACAACAGACTTAAGGATCTTAATATGTACACCTTAGAGGAAAGGCGGGATAGAGGTGATATGATTGAGATGTTTAAATACCTCCGTGGCATAAATGTTCAGGGAGAGAGCCTCTTTCAATTGAAAGCAAGTTCTGCGACGAGGGGACATGGGATGAGGGTGAAGGGAGATAGATTCAGGAGTGATATGCGGAAATATTTCTTTACGGAAAGAGTAGTGGATCCGTGGAATAGTCTCCCAGTGGAGGTGGTAGAGATGAGGACAGTAACTGAATTCAAAAAAGCATGGGACCAACACAGAGGATCTCTAAAGGTAAAAAGTGGACTGTTGTAGTTGTTATGGAAGGACAGACTAGATGGGCCTTGTGGTCTTTTTCTGTCATCATGTTTCTATGTTTCTATGTAACATTCCCAAACACACATACCCCATACAATCCCCTCTCCACTAGCGTAGTGAGATGAACTGTACTATGTGTGTTCCATTGAATCCCACACAGAAATTCTTGTATGTGAAAACAGAAGGGAAACATGTCACTGTTCACACTAAGTGTGCACTTTCAAACCTATTACCTGTTGACATTTCCTTATTAAAGGCTACATGCCACGTTAGATATTCTGTTTTATTTTACTGGAATTCAGTGTGTAAACATATTTTTTCTGATAACTTCCTATTTACCAAGTGACTCCCCGCTCCTCCCCCTCTCCTTTTCCCTCCTCCCACCCCTACAGCCAAGGATGACTTTTAACCTTTTTCTCCGATTCTTTAGAAAGCAGAACTTGAAATATCATTTGTAGCGGGTATATATTTTTCCTGCTCAACTATCTTCTGAAAAGCCTTGGACAGTGACAGAGTCTGGCAGGTGAACTTTTAACTCTCTTGACATTTCCTGCTCTGAGATGTTGCTGGCTTAATCCCAATAAATTTCTCAGGCTCTTCCAATTTTGTGCACTCTGGCATGAATGGCAGTTCACCAGTTGGCCTTTAATGTAATCATCCCTTTCCAGTACTCCTGAACATGTGGGTATTGTGACATCCTCAGCTTGCTTGTCATTGGTGATTATTTAACGTTATCAGTAGTAATATATGAAAAGATGTTCAGTCAAGTGCCAACAAAAATGGTCAAAAGATTTGTACTTTATGGTTTTATCATTCATTAGAAAACTTGTAGGTTCCTTATCGTTCCTCCAGTTTAGTCCTCAACCTTTGGGTAGTGAACCTCCTCCTGCAGCTTGGAGACTGGGCATGTCAAAAACTCATGACATCACTGGATATAGCCTGCTGGTCTCTCCCATCAGCCCCCAGTGTGTCCAGTCCCTATGCAGCAGGAGGATGTAGTGAGCCTAGCTTCTGGGCTCACTTGGGGGAACAGATAAGGAGCATTTAGTGTGACAAATTCTATTCTGATTTTACTTTTGATTTTTACCTTTAATTTTACTTTTAATTCAGTTACCATTGATTAATTGGCAATCAGGGATTAGTTCCCTTTAGTTGTTAGGAGCAAATTTCCTTATTTACAGTAATTTTAAATTTGAGCCTGGCTCTTTAAATTAGTAGCAGCTCTCGCCTTCCCTCCTTGTCAGTTATTTTCACTTGCTGCAGGCATTCGCCGGTGCGGATCTCTCTCCCTTGACGGTACGGGAGAGAGCTCCGGGACCCGTACAGCCATACTGAAGCTGTGTGAGACGGAGCCTCTCTGTTGCTGCGAGATTTTAATTTTACTCTGTGGAACCGGCTGAGTGGTCCTCGCCATGGCTGCCAGGCATGGCAGCGTGGCTTGAGGATCGGATGAATTCAAGGCGGTAGGAGCAGGCTGCGTGGCTTTCGGCCCTGCAGGTAAGGCCTTCGGGCTCCGTCGGTCTTCTGAGGCCTCCTTTTTGCAGCGGCTGTTGTTCTTGGCACCAAAATTTGTTGGCAAAGGGGCGGCCATTTTCTCTCTAGGTATTTGGACCGCATGGTGAGAGTTGCAGTGAGCTGCCTGTGTGAGGAAGACGACAGGCAGAATAGCTAGATTTTTAGGTCTAGTGTTTTTCTTTCATTTGTTTGTAGGTTTTTTGAGGCTCAGGGGGGTTCCTCAGCCTTAAGGTGGCTGTTGTCAGTCCTTTTTATTTTTAAGTTTATTCTTAGTTTTATAGGACAGCAGTTTTGGCATTTATCTCTGATGCCACATGTTCTCTCCCTCCTAATCATGTCTCTGAGGAGCATCTGTTAAGTCCCAGGATATTAGGAAAATTGCCAGCTTTTAGGTTCTTCAAGAGCAGAGCCCTAACTTGTAGGTGGAAGGAGGGACAGGCTGGAAGAGTGTTTTGTGTATTATATAGTGAAAGTTGCCCATACGCCTGTGGTTTCACAGGGACAGGTTTAGGAAACCTTAGGATATAAAAAAATATATAATAATAATGACAGTTAAACTGTCAACCAAGAAGTACCTGTACTACGGTCTATGGCCACCAGAGGGCAGCTGGTACACTCAATAGTGCCTTTCTGTGACCGTGTGTATGCAGCCATCATCATCAGATTTATCTCTGCAAGTCAAGGAAGAAATAACCACAGGGGCCACCTCATGGGCACTCAGGGGTTAGTGACTAAACAAGCAACTGTAATGTTCTGCAAATCAAGATTATATGACCAAGATTTAAAGCTCTTAAATTCTGTATCGTTTGTCGGGCTCTGGTGCCCTAAAGGCCACCGGATAGCAGCGCTGCTCATGAATCACATATAGTATTCAGTGCCCCCATCCCGGGGGGGGGGGGGGGGGTGGTAAAATACGAAATCGTATTCCTCATCAGGTTCACACAGGCAGCAACCTCTAAGACCTCCACTTGCAAGGTTGTCTGTGTATCCCACTGCTATTTCTCTGACTGCAGGAAGGCCGAGGGGGGGGGGGTATTGGGGGGGGGGGTGCCTGTTTGTTTCATAGCTCCACTTAGCATGCCCTTCCCAGGAAATTCTCATCTATTTCTAGAGCCTGTGCTGTCAGAGCAGGGCTTTAAGCACTTAGCAGGGGCACTGACCCGTCTGTGCCATCTTGTTAAAGGGCCTGTGCTGAAGGTGAAGAGAAGGACGTCTAGGTAGCACAGTCTGGGGCTTAGCACTCCAGGGCACTGGAAGGTTTCATAGAGGAAGTCAATACTCTGTGTATGCTCCATGCATTCAGCCTATGTTCAAGCGCGCTCACTGCACTGTGTTTGGGTGACAGGTGCTGGGTCACCCATATATGTAGATGTGCATTTTGTATGTGCTCACAATTGCTTAGGCATGATTTTTGGGTGCACTCTTTGCAGAGTGAGACTGCATTTCTTTGCTCAGACTATATTATCAGACTAAGGTAATTTCTCCAGTAATGGGGGGGCAATGTTCCCTCTAATTTTCTGCAGGCTGTATGCGCATAAAATATCAGCTGTGCAGCTTTTGAAGGAAGGTTAAATTTTTGTGCGCCACATAACGACACTCGGAGTTATATACTTTAAAATTTGACTACACATCAGAATACAGTATGTACACCACATTTTTAAATGAAAATAGACCATTACTAAATGAAGCAGAAAATTTCTAGTAATTACAATCACAGCTTGTAAATTTTAAGACGTCTGTTTTCTATCAGAATCAGAACCATAATTTTTGTGCGCTCTGCTGTAAAGTATGTGCGCTCGCTTGGTGAGGTGTGTGCGCGCGCACACACGCACAGCTTAGAGGGAACAGAGTGGGGGGGGGATGTCGATTGTAATAAAGTGCGTGAGGTCCTCATGGTGTTACTTGGGGTTTGGAGATGCAGTTGTGGGATCTGCTGTGGAGTGAGCCGTCCAGAGGAGCTACAGTGTCACAGTTGCCAGTTTCCCTTTCTCTTTGGGCTTTGCTCCCAGATCCTAGCCCCTCTTTCTCTCTGATGTCCAGGACACAAGGTCCCTGGCCCACTGGACAATCTATTCTCAGCCTTTTCTCAATGCTGGCAGAAGGACTGGGAGAGCGAGAAAGGAAGACCAGGAACTAGCACCAGCTCTGATGTCTCTCCACTGCCAGTGTTTGCTACGGTCACATATTCCCAGTCAGTTATTTATTTGAGTATACTGATTGCCTACAGGTCAGGGTGGCATACAGTCGATTACAGTATTTCTATTTCCCTTGTCCCTGAAGGGCTCACAATTTATGTTTTGGTACCTGAGGAAGAGGGTTAAGTCACTTAACGAAGGCCAGAAGGACCACCTGTGGGACCAGAAACCCCAGTTTTTATGGCCCAAGGTTGGTGGTTTCGATTGGAATTCAAACCCTTGGTCCTCTGGCAACTTGCCTCAACCACTAGGCCGTACTGCTCTGTGTGAGCTAGCTACAGGGCCATAGGGCCAGGCACAGCCTGTTACTTCCAAGGCAGAGACCTTGGGGAGGTTCCGTTCATAAGGATACGAGAAATGCCATACTGGGTCATACCAAGCTCTTTCAGGTCCAGTATCCTGTTTCCTAGGGTAGCTAATCCAGGTCTAAAGGACCTGGCTGGTTTCCAAAAAGACGAATAGGCTACTCAATGCTTGTATCGGCGCAAGCGGTGGATTCATGTATGCTCATATTTTAAGGGTTCCGTTGCATGTACAACAGATGTGACACTCTGTTGGGTTGTGTGCCGTGTAGAACATCTTGAATTGGTGAAAGTTGGTATAAAAAAAAAATTATAATTTTCCAGCTTCTCTCTAATAAAAGGTTATGGACCGGGAGAGCACGTGATGCGGTGAACTCGGCGGACGGCTTCCGTTTGAGCTCCGGTCTCCTCTACCCCGAATCGGGTCATTAATGCCGGCTTGAGAACAGATCCAACATAAAGTGGTTACTTTTGACGCAGGGGAAAGGCACCCGAAGCAGATCCTGTGGCTGCGGAGCCGTTCTGGCGATGGCGGCGACAGTTAAAGCCGCGAGGAAGGAGAAGGAGAGGGAGCGAGGAGCCCCAGCACCTAAAATGGCGGATGCCATGGGCCCGCCGAAATCGCCGGCCTCAACGGCGTTCCTGGAAGAGGTGTCTGCGGCAGTAGCCGATGCTCTAGCCTTGCAATTTACAACCCTGCAGGAAAAAATGGACAGTTTGCACGCTTCTTTTGGAGCTTTGGGCAACCGCATGCAAGAGGCTGAAAACCGTATCGGGCTCACAGAGGATAGCCTAGCCTCCCTGACTCAGGAATTGGAGACCCTTAAATCTAAGGTTCAGTTGCAGGATGATAAACTTGACAACTTGGAGAATCGGTCACGCCGCAATAACTTGCGGCTGATGGGTATTCCGGACTCCATTGCAGATAAAGATTTGAAGTCCTACCTGGAAAACTTGCTCCCCAAGATATTGGAGGGTGTTGAAGATGGCGGGAAACTGCTTATAGAGAGAGCACACCGCGTGGGGCGCCGGCAACCCCAAGAGCACAGGCCGCGGGTAGTGCTCGTCAAATTTCTCTATTTTCCCCAGAAGGAGGCTATTTTGCAAGCAGCTAGGAGGAGGGGAGTGCTGGAGCATGAGAACTTGCGCATACGAGTGGCACAGGACTACTCCGTTGCTCTCAGCCAGCGGCTCAGAGCATATCCTCCAATCTGCCAGCAACTAATTGATGCCAGAATTAAATTTTCAGTGCAGTATCCCTCCAGACTGCATGTTTTTCATGAGGGAGCACATAAGACCTTTGATTCCGCGGCTGACGCTAAAGGATATGTGGCGCAGATTGTGGGAGAGGAGCGTAGGCCCCCATCGCAAGGACAATCCCCGTGAACCTTACTCAGGACTGCTACTCTTCAACACGGACTCAGAGGGGCCTAATTGGATAAGGCCTAAGTTTTCACTCTTTTATTAGGGGAAGTTCTGCTTGGGGAGTTGCCCTGCGGTGGGAGGGGGGCGACCCATCTTGCTGAGCCCAGCGGAGGGGTACTGGGGGTGGGATAGTGGGTAGGGCGAGCTTCGGGCTCGCTGGAGATGGGCCCCGGGTTTTTGTTGTCCCTCATGGGACTTGGGCATATAAAACTAGGGCTGAATTATGGGTGGGGGAGATGGTTGAATGTGTGTGATTGTGGTTTGTATGTAGCTGGGTGTGGGGATTGAATGTGGGAAGAGGGGGGTACTACCTGATTGAGTGCGCTGGGGTTTCTTTTCTTTTCTTTTCTTCTCTTCTTTTCTTTCTCTCTCTAACTGCGGGGATTGGATGTGTCCGGGGGGGGAGGGGGGGGGAGTTTACAACTTCGGGCTTTTTGAGGTCCATTTGTGGTTTCACCGGTTCGGGTCCAGGGGAGAAAGTGTTCTGTTGGGGTTGGATTGCTCCCTATATATTGTTGCCTACTGTTTTTTAGGCAGTTTAAAAGTGTTTTTGGCTACTGTTTGTTGTACTGTGCGGTAATTGTGTATCCATATTGCTAAGCTGTTACACTTAATGGTTACTGTGTAGCCTTGCACTCCTTCCGGCATCAGGGGGTGCAACTATCTTAGGTGAGCTGTTTACAAAGAGCTGAGGCGGAGACTGCTGGTGACCTGGCTTCCTCTCCCCTTATATGGCGTTTTGAAGGGTTTGGCTCCCTTTGTTTTATGGAAGGGAAGCTAAAGGCCTAGTCCCCGAGATTGCCGGTTTTAGTGCCTCGGCTTTGACACCCCTCATTGGTTCTCAAAGTCGAGGTACAGCAGAGGAGAAATGCAGGGTTTCAGTGGGTACCATTCTTGTTTAGAGGTTCTATTATTGTATTACATACAGTCATGTTCTGTTCTTCACTATTGCATAATTCACAAGGGGGGTGGGGGACTTGATTAGGGCGGGAAACTTTCATTGGGCAGGTTGGCTACAGGAGGTGGAGGATGCCTAGGACATTCTAAGAGGGGGGAGGAGACCGCACGCATTACAGTTGCTCGCTACCCAATAGAGGTAGTAAATGGAGAAGCAGGTGGAAGGGGTGATGAGGGAAGGGAGGGGAGGGGGGGGATATGGTCGAATCCCACCAAGAGGACCTGGGCATTGGGGGAACCATTAAGGAATGGCAGGGGGGAGCTCCAGGCTGGGGGGGTTCTTCCCGGAATATGGTTGGGTACCTTTCTAAGATATTGGAGTGATATCAACCCAGATTGAAGATCTTGTCATGGAATGTTTGTGGCCTGGGGAGCCCGTTTAAAAGAGCAAAAATATTGCAAGCTTTGGCGAGGCAAAAAGCTGATATGGTTTTCCTTCAAGAAACCCACCAGACAGCAGCGGAGCATGCTAAACTGCGTAGATCTTGGGTGGGACAGGTTTGGGGGGTGCCGGCCCAGAATAAAAAAGGGGGGGTGGCCATACTACTGCACAAGCGGATCCGCTTTGAGGTCACCAAAGAAATAGCGGATTCGACTGGGCGGTTCCTTCTGCTACAAGGCACGCTAGAGGGGAAACCTATTATCCTTGGTAATGTTTATAGTCCCAATGTGCTAGACCGAGACCTATATGCTCGACTGGCCGCCCAAGTAGAGCAGCTCCCGTAACTCCCACTGATCTTGGGGGGGGATTTCAATGGAGTGATGGATGTGGCGATGGACACATCTCGGGGTGAGGGGACCCGGGAGCGTTCCCAGGGGGCTCGAGCCTTAAATGGTTTGCGGACCAGGTTGGGGTTGGTGGACCCTTGGAGACTGCTACATCCCGCTGAAAGAGACTACACTCACCAGTCCCGCGCACATAGTTCTAGCACACGTATAGATTATTTGCTGACCTCGCAGTGCCTGTTTGTTTTGGTAGAGGAGGCGCAGATCGGACCCGCGGAAATTTCCGACCACGCATTTGTCTGGCTTCAGTTGCGGTGGGGCGCGAATCGTCCTTTGACGAGATTGTGGCGGTTTCCTTTGGATCTCTATCGAGACTCTCAGTTTCGTCAGTTCCTGCAAAGGCGCTGGCGTGAATTCGAAGCAGATCACAGTGGGCATTCTGCGGATCCTGAGCTGGTCTGGGAGACAGCGAAAGTGGTTTTGCGCGGAGATATTATTGGCTTTATGGCGCGCAAACGTCAACTCATGGAGCATATTATCCGCCTGGAACGCTTAGTCACATTACAGTGGCGGAAGTGGGTGAGTAATCCGAGTGTGGCTTCAAAGAAGCGGCTATGGGAGTTACAGACGACGTTGAACGATCTCCTGCACCAGCGGGCCAAAAAGTCGGTTATGTACTACAGATTTCAGCTCTACTGCTACGGAGATAAACCAGGGAAGTTACTGGCCCGGTGTCTGCGCGGTTCTCGGGGTTCCACGTTGGTGCATGCGCTGAAGGACAATAAAGGGGTCCTCTGTAGGGAAAATCCGGAGATAGCGCGTGTTTTTCGCTCGTTCTTTCAGAAACTTTATACCGCGGTGCCCGGCTCGCATGTGCAAATGTCTGACTACCTGGAAGGGCTGGACCTGCCCCAACTATATGACCAGCAGCGGTTGCACATGGATCAACCGATTTCTGTTCAAGAGGTGCAGAATGTTATTGCCAAGGTGAGTTGTTATAAATCCCCTGGGGCAGATGGGTTGGGGGCCGAGTTTTACAAGATCTTGGCTGGTTTCGTATCCCCGCTTTTGGTGGCGGTCCATACTAGGAGATCTGAGCAGGGCACGTTTCGATGGGGTAGTAATTTGGCTCATATGATCTTGCTCCCGAAGCCAGGAAAAGACCCGTTGTGTGCTGCCTCCTACCGGCCTATCTCTCTCCTTAACTTCAACCTTAAAATCTTAGCTAAAATTCTTGCCGATCGATTGGCAACTGTGTTGGGGCATTTGGTTCACGACTCCCAAGTGGGCTTTGTGAAAGGGAGGTACGCGGTTCGCAACCTGCGGAAGATTCTAGCTTCCTTAGAATGGGTTCACAATCGGAGTCTCTCGTCTCTGTTAATTAGCTTTGACGCAGAGAAAGCTTTTGACAGAGTTGATTGGCACTATTTATGGGACTTGCTGCCTCGCTACGGGATTGGGAACTCTTTTTGTGCTATGGTTAAAAGTCTTTATTATGACCCGGTCGTGGCGATTTGTTGTAATGGAGTGCTTTCCGACACATTTTCTTTACACAGGGGGACTAGGCAGGGCTGTCCTCTTTCCCCGTTGCTTTTTGTTCTCTCCTTGGACCAGTTCATAAGACGGGTGGAGGCCTCACGGGAGATACGGGGGGTGCGTATCCGCACGACCGGCTTTAAACTATCAGCTTTTGCCGACGACCTCCTTGTGCATTTACTTCGGCCCCACGACTCGCTCCCCAGCTTAATGCGAGAGTTTGAGATTTTTGGTCAATTTGCCGGTTTAAATATCAATATGGATAAATCCGAGGCATTGGATATATCGGGCACTGTGAGGGGTAGCTGGCGAGGACCCTTCCCCCTTAAATGGACAGCTAATCATTTTAAATATCTCGGTATAGTATTGACTGGTCAGCCCTCACAACTTTATGAGAGTAATCTTTCTAAAATTATTCAGAACCTCCAAGTTCAGTTGCAGGCTTGGCGACCTCTTCCCTTGTCTTTGGGAGAATTGCTGCGGTCAAAATGGTAATTTTACCAAGGATCTTATACTGGCTACAGACGCTGCCCGTCTGGCTTCTGCGAAAGGACTTGAAGCGGTTGGAGGGACTTATCGGCGGATTTCTGTGGGGGGGGGGGGGGCGCGCGCACACGTATTCGGTACTCCTGCTTGGTGGGGAATTGGAGGTGTGGGGGGTTGGGACTCCCTGATTTAGGGGCCTATGCTTTGGCCTGTCAGGCTCGGCACTTGGGAGACTGGTTGGGCGGTACAGAGGTCTTTACTCCCCGGGGGTTAGAGGAAGCCTTTGCTGCCCCAGTATCTGTTCTCTCCCTCCTACACTTGGACTACCGTCTCTTCCCTGCTTACCTAGCTGGGAGTGTGCTTCTTGTCCCGGTTTGTCGAACTCGGCGACAGCTAAATACCTACTGGAATACGAATTGGAGGGTGTCTAGTTGGCTGCCGATTCGGGGTAATGTATTGTTTACTCCGGGAACCGAAAACGTGCTGTTTCGTGTGTGGGCAGAGAAAGGTCTCCATAGTCTAGGCCATGTGGTCGAACCCTCAGGGTGCTGTAAGACGTTTCGGTCTCTCTGTACCGAATACGATCTCGGGGCTGGTCACCAATTTGCCTATATGCAGATATCGCATTACATTGCTTCCTTGCTGGCAGTAGAGCTGCGGGCAGAGCGCTCTGCGCAGATTTTAGAATTCTTTGATTTGGGTGGGGGATCCCAACTGTCCATTCGGGTGTTGAAGGCGCGCTTGGCTCCATATCGACCGTCTCCGGACTGTCGTTCCGTGGAGTTGGGGTGGGGGTCGGAGCTGGGAAGGGAGATCGGCCCGGGTACACTTTTGAAGGCCCTGCCGCGGGTAGGGGAATTGGCGGTGGGAGCCCGCTGGAGAGAGGTGCAATACAAATCTCTCACTAGGGTGCATTTCTCTCCTCGACGGGCCTCCCGCTCCCATCTCGCTTCGGACGGCTGTTGCCCGAGATGTTCGGAGCCCTTGGCGCACCTGGTGCACATGTGGTGGGGGTGCAGAAATATTCGGCCATACTGGACCAGAATGGGTTCATTTATGGAGTGCATATTGGGACAGCAGATATGTTGGGATAGCTCCTTGGTTCTCCTTGATCACCTGCGCCTCACACAGCCCAAAGGTAAGTGGGAGAGACTGTTAGTGCGCAGGGCCTGTCTGGTGGGTAAGGGCCCCATATTGCACAAATGGCGGGAACGAACTGCGCCCTCGTTTTGGGAGTGGCGTAATGCCTTCCACCAGATGATGCTTATGGACGCTAGATATGCCCGGGGTAATGTTAAACGCTGGCCACATTTTCAGATGCTGTGGGACCCCTATCTTCAGAGCCTGAGCTCCCGCACTAGGAATGAAGTGTTACATCTGGGCTCCTAAATGACTGGGAGGGATTGTGGTGCTAACGATGGAAGGTGATGTCCCGGGTTCTCGGGGTGTGGATGCGACTAAAAAAGGGGGTGGTTAGGGGTTTATATACTGGAAAACTGTACAATGCACATGTGTTTGTTTCTGTTCTCCTGGTGGGGAATAAGAGTTGCCCCCTCTCCAGGAGTATGCTTGTTGTATTGCCTATTCTTGATACATGGTGTTGATAAAGTTTATAAAAAAAAAAAAGGTTATGGACCTTTCCTCCGGGAGCTTGGCCAAAAACTTTGTTAAACTCCGCTATGTTCGGAGATCGTTTTGCGCAAGGCTCTTGGAGTACACAGGAGACCCAGTGGTCAATCAACCACCTGGAAATGCGAGCTATACGCCGGGCATTGCAGGCGTTTGAAGCTACGGTGACAGGTCGAGTGGTGCGAGTATTGTCCGACATCTCCGTGGCGGTGGCCTACATCAATCGGCAGGGCAGAACTGGAAGTGTGGCCATAGAGGCCGCAGCAGAGGGTCTGTGTGTGTGGATAGAGCTTTGGCTGCCAGCGTTTTCAGTGGAGCATGTTGCGGTTAAGGACATTGTGATGGCGGATTTCCTCAGCTGCGTCCGAGTAGATGCCAGAGAATGGGAGTGGCATCTGGAGGTGTTCGCACAGATTGGTCGCACATGGGGACAGCCAGTAATGGACCTCATGGCGGCTTTTCACTCTGCGTAAACGGGTCGCTTCTTCAGCAGACAATGCGAAAGGAGGTCGGAAGGCATCGGCGGCCGTCGTCCGGTCTTCTCTGTTTTTCCACTGGGGGCACTCATAGGTTGAGTGGTTCTGCGTATCGAAGCGCTTCGGGGAAACGTGTGGTTGGGGGCCTCGGGCTGGCCGAGGCGCCCGTGGTATGCCTGCCTCATACGGTTGCTCGACGGGAATCCATGGAGATTTCCGACATTGGAGATTCTGTTGCTACGGAGTTTGCTTCGAATGCCTCAGGTGCATCGTTTTTTGCTTACGGGGTGGCCATTGAAAGGGCAAGCTTAAGGAAAAAGATTTGCTTGACAGCAGTCTTTGCCATCTTGCCGCAAAAAAAAAAAAGTCTACGTCCCTTGCATATGTGCGTATATGGCGCATCTTTGAGGACGGGTGCTCGCAGAGGCACACTCGCGCGTCCAGTGTCAGTTCCCTTGGTATTAAGTTTTCTGCAGGACAGGTTTGGTAAAGGTAGGTCCTGGAGAGTTCAGTTAGCAGCTCTGTCTTGCTATAGGGGCAAAGGACAGGGAGTGGCTCTCATGCACAGGTCAATGTGGTACGCTTTCTCAGGCGGTTACCAGACTGTAGTCCTGTCATAGGATATTAATTCCAACGGGAAAGCTCAAGTTGGTTTTAGAAGCGTTTGCTAGCGCGCCATTGGGGCCCTTGCAACAGGCATATGTTAAGGGTTTTGCCATGAAGACGGTATGTTTGATGGTCATCTGTTCAGCGAGGCGATTTTCGGAGTTGCAGGCGTTGACCTGTCAGGAATCGTTTTTTGCCTGTCTCCAGACATAAGGTGGCCTGGCGGCTGGTTCCGTCATTGCCAAAGGTGGTTTTTACGTTCACCTAACTAAAATGGTCTCTCTTCCAGCGCTAGGTGTGGCGGAGGGGAGCATATTGAAGCATAGCTTGCGCTGTTTGGACGTCAAGAGAGCGCTGCGACAGTGTTTAAAGGTTTCAGAAACTTTCGCAAGGCGGATCGTCTCTCTTTGGGGTGTTCGGAGGGCCCCACAAAGGGAAGCGGCGGCGAAGGAGTCCATTTCTGGATGGATTGGAGCGGCGAGTGCGTCGGCTTATCTTCTGTCTTCTGCGGGACCGTACAGTCCCAGGGAGTTTACGAGCTCACTCTACCAGAGTGCAAGCGTCTTCTTGGACGGAGCACAGTTTGGTTCTGCCAGTGGACATCTGTAGGGAGGCCTCTTGGTTGTCTCCATACTTTCAGTAAGCACTACTGCCTAGCTGTTATGGCGGCTAAGGATGCCGTTTTCAGGGAGGCGGTGTTGAGATCCGCCTGGAAAGGTCCCTCCCAATGATTTCTGCTCTGATACATCCCAGAGGTTGAGGACTAAACTGGAGGAATGATAAGGAAATAGGAATTACACTTAACTGGTAATTGTGGTTCCTTGAGTGACTCCAGTTTAGTCCTCATTCCCGCCCGGGGATGGAGTCTTAGCAGTGGTTTTTCTGTTGGGGGTTAGTGCAAGGTTAAAACTGGATATAGGCCTTCACTGGTGTTCAGTCGTTTTGATGCTTCCATTTGTTTTGAGCTATATTTTTATATTATTATATTATGATATTGTGTTATATTATATATATTGCTATATTGCTCTGGATTGTTTAGGGCTAGGCATTCGACGGAAAGGAGAGCATGCAGGAAGCAGTACCTTTCCTTCTGGAAGGGGAGTAGTAGGTAGATAGGTTATATGTTCTGCGTGCCCTTGAATATAATGTTAAATTAAAAAAATAAAAAAAGTTACAGATTTTTTGCTCCTTTGAGTCTGCTTTGTCAATAGTTCACTGGGGGCTGATGGGAGAGACCAGCAGGCTATATCTAGTGATGTCATGAGTTTTTGACATGCCCAGTCTCCAAGCTGCAGGAGGAGGTTCACTACCCAGAGGTTGAGGACTAAACTGGAGTCACTCAAGGAACCACAATTACCAGGTAAGTTAAATTCCTATTTCATACTGTTGCATACACTCTCACGTGTAACCCTGATGTTTTTTCTGCATCAGTCGGTTCCCTACTTACATAAAAGAATGGATGTAGACATAAAAGAATGGATGTAGATTTATTTTCTTGGTGTTTACTGTGAATATTGATGCTGATGTCAGAAATGTTTTGATGCATATATTCTGACACTGGCAAGTTTTACAGCAATGACTTTGGGAATAAAAGTCCGTTGTGTGCTTGAGCATATAGTTACCTTGAGAATAACATGAACTTATGCTTAGAGTAGTTAGAGCAATGACTTGCTGACCAAGAAACTGGGGTTTCATTTCCACTGGCGCTCCTTGTTGCCTCAGACAAGTCACTTTACCTCCATTGCCTTGGAAGAAAGGCCTGAGAATCTAATTCCAGTCAGATCTTGCCAAGAAAACCCAGAGTCTGCTGGGTCACCAGGAGTCAGCATTGACTCAACGGCACACGTTGCGTTGCACACTCCAGTTTGTTAGTATCAAGATGAAGAGAAATAAGTCTGGTGTTGACACCATTTCTGAACCTATCTGCAGTAATATGTGAAACTAGCATTAAGGTGCAAGAAGTATTTCATTCTGTGATAGTTCAGGTTGCATTAATCAGAAGTCACCTATATCTTGTCCCTTAAATTTATCCTATAACTTTTTCTTCCTGCTAAGGTATGCTCTTGAACATGTATGTTAGTCTTTATCTTAGGGCACATGTAACTCATGAATATTAATTCGGGATATGTCAAGATCTCTCAGCCTAGGAGACTTTGTAAGTAGCATTTGCCTCGCAGTCTGCAGCAGAGATACTTACAAACATTCTCTGAGGATAAGCAGGAGAGAAAGTCCTCACAACATGGGTGGTGTCACTGATGGAGCCTGGCACAGGCATACTATTGCAGCTCATATTACTCTGGAAGCTTTTAAACAATTTCAATGTGCATGAGGACCAGCCTAAGGGTTTCTGTTGCCTCCTGCAGAAACCTCAGTGGTGCTGCCCCCCAAGCCTCCCCTGTTGAGCCATGTTGCCGATTTCTTCTTGGGGGGGCAGGGTGCAGGCACCTGTTGGCAATATTTTAAATGCAGCTGCTTTGTGCCATCGCTTTGTTGCCTGCGGCAGGCCATGTGCTTCTCCACCTGCTGCTTCTGACCCCCCTCCGACAGTAAGATGCGTTGGAGGGGGATCAGAAGTGGCAGGCCATGTGTTAAAGCACATGGCCTGGCGCAGGCAACAAAGCGGTGGCACAAAGCTGCCCAACTGGGTCAGTTGTCCTAGGCAGTCACATAGGGCTGCCCCATCCACCAGGCAAGCTATGTGCATGTGTCACTTCCTGCCTGCCACTGTTGAGTGGGACCATTGTCTTTCCCTGGAGCCGATGGGTAAGTTGCCATCGCTCCCTGTCTAGACTTCTTCGGCTCTATTTTTTTCCCCTGATTTTGTTCTAGGTTTTCCTTCTGTTGCTGTCCTGCAGTTCTTGATTCCTGGTAGCATCTCAGATTTCTAACAGATTTTTAAATTTACTTTCTTTTTTTCACATTTGTCTAGTGCAGGCCTCTGTGGAAAGCTTCAGTTGCTCTGATTGAGCATTTTTTCAGAATTAATTTATTTGATTTACTTTGGCTGTATTTTTCAGCGATATGTTCAAGCAAACCCCCCCCCCCCCCCCCCCAATATCCTTGATGGATACTCAGTTTGCAGTGGCTAGGACCTGATCATGAACCCTTTTGATGTAGCTTATGTTCATGGATGCCAAAGAGATCTTCAGAGTCGTGAGAAGCAGCACAAATGCATTTTTGGCACCAACAAATCTGGTCCTTTGGCACTGGAGGCATCAGTCTTGGTGGGTACAGGAGCTGCATTGGATGCTGGGGATGCATAAACACCATTATCATTGAGCATCGATAGAGGCCATTGCGATCAGACATCCTTCAATTCCTGTCTGAAGAACAGGAAAGATGCCTCCTAGTCTTCATCAATGTTGAAGGATTGTGGTGCCGAACACTAGGCAGAGGCCAAGGTGCATCAGCATCACACCTCTTTGGAACACGACATCAAGAGCAGCAAGGCACTGGTGTCCTCAAAGTACTCCTGCTGAAACTTACCAATTGACTCAGGAGGATGTGCACATTCCTACTCTGCTCCCCACCACTGTTCCCTCTAAGCTGTGCACGTGTGCGCGCGCACACACCTCACCGAGCGAGCGCACATACTCTACAACAGAGCGCACAAAAATTACGGTTCTGATTCTGATAGAAAACAACACAGACGTCTTAAAATTTAAAAGTTGTTATGTATTTACGGTTTTCACAAGTTCTACAATATTTTCTACTGCAATCAATGTGGTGTACATACTGTATTCTGATGTGTAGTCACATTTTAAAGTATATAACTCCGAGTGTCGTTATGTGGTGCACAAAAATTTAACCTTCCTTCAAAAGCTGCACAGCTGATATTTTATGTGCACACAGCCTACAGAAAATTAGAGGGAACATTGCTCCCCACGCAGTTTATAAACGAGTGAGGTGATCAAATTTGCAGATGATACAAAATTATTCAAAGTAGTTAATTTGCAAGAGGATTGTGGAAAATTGCAAGAGGACCTTGAGAAATTGGGAGACTGTCTAAATGGCAGATGACATATAATATAGACAAGTACAAAACTGTACACTTAGGAAAGAAGATCTCAAACTGTAGTTGCACGATGCAAGATTCCACATCAGGCATCACCGATCAGAAAAAATCTAAGCATTATCGTAGATATGTTGAAATCCTCTGATTAGTGTGTAGTGGTGGACAATAAAATTAATAGAATGCTAGGAATTATAAGGAAATAGAGGAAAGCCGACAGTCACACAAAAGCGCATGGCTCAGAAGAATGTATCCTTGAAGGATACTACCAAAAGCAGAGAGGATCAAAAAAAAAAGAGTAAAGTAGCCCAAATGCCCTTGAGTATGGAGCAGACGGAGCTTAAATATTCCAACTTACCCATGCCTACCAATAGCCAAATTAATATGAATAAAATACAGTCTCTAAAATGCTTGTATACAAATGCTAGAAGTCTAAAAAATAAGATGGGAGAGTTAGAATATATAGCACTAAACGAGTGGTTAGATATGATTGGAATCTGAGACATAGTGGAAGGAGGACAACCAATGGGACACTGATACCTGGGTACAAACTATGTCGTAATGATAGAGCTGATCAAATTGGTGGAGGGGTTGCGCTCTATGTTAGAGAGGGCATTGAGACACAAAGAATTAAAGTTTTGCAGGAAACAAAATTTACTGTAGAATCTCTGTGGTTTGAAATTCCATGTAAAAAGGGGAAGGCGAATGCAGTGGGGGTGTACTATCGACGGCCTGGCCAGAATGAACAAATGAATGATAAAATGCTCAAAGAAATTAAGGAAGCTAAGAAAGGTTTACAGCACAGTAATAATAATGGGTGATTTCAATTACTCCGGTATCGACTGGGTCAGTGTCATGGCAGGACATGCCAGGGACATAGTTTCTAGATGAAATAAATGACTGCTTCTTGGAGCAGCTGGTTCATGAACCGACCAGAGGGGAAGCCATATTGGACCTGGTCCCATATTGGAACACCAGATCTGGTGCAAGAGATAAGGGTGTTGGGGCCACTTGGCATTAGTGATCATAGCATGATCATGTTTGATTTAATTAGTGGAGGAGGGATGGTAAGGAAATCCACAGTACTACCCTTTAACATTCGAAAGGGAGACTATGATAAAATGAGGAAAATAGTTAAGAAAAAAATAAAAGGAGCAATTACAAAGGTTAAAGACTTACATCAAGTTTGGGTGGTGTTGAAAAATACTATCTAGGAAGCCCAGAACAGCTGTATTCCACGCTTTAAGAAAAGTGGAAGGAAGTCCAAAAAATTGCCAGCATGGTTTAAAGGTGAGGTCAGAGAGGCTGCTGTTGCCAAAGAAGCATCTTTCAGGAAATGGAAAAAAGAGCCAAACGACAAACTGGAAACAGCACAAGCACTGGCAAGTTAAATGCAAGGCATTATTGATAAGGCAGGCAAAGGGAGAATTTGAGAAGAAGCTTGCTGCGGAAGCAAAGATGCATAATAAAGACTTTTTCAAGTATATTCGTAGCAAAAAACCTGTGAGAGTCAGTTGGTCCATTAGATGATAGAGGGATTAAAGGGGCACTAAGAGGCGACAAGGCGATAGCAGAGAGACTGAATGAATTCGTTGCTTCGGTTTTTATTGAGGAAGATATAGGAATGTTACTCATGACTGAAGTGGTATTTAAAGGTGCAGAAGAATTGAAGGAAATATCGATACATCAGGAAGATGTATTACAACTATTTGATAAACTGAAGAGTAGCAAATCACCTGGACTGGATGATATACATCCAAGGGTGTTGAAAGAACTGAAATATGAGATTGCAGACCTGCTATTAGTAATCTGTGAATTTTCATTAAAATCATCTGTAATACCTGAAGATTGGAGGATGGCGAATGTAACGCCATTTTTTAAAAAGGGTTCCAGGGGTGATCCAGGGGACTACAGACCGCGGTGAGCCTGACGTCAGTACTGGGAAAAATGGTAGAAACCATCATAAAGAACAAAATTGCGAACATGTAGATAGTCATGGCTTAATGGGAGACAGCCAACATGGCTTTAGACAAGGAAGATCTTGTCTTACTAATCTGTTATGTTTTTTTGAAGGCGTGAATAAACAGGTAGACAAAAGTGAGTTGGTTGATATAGTGTATTTCAGAAAGCCTTTGACAAGGTCCCTCATTAGAGACTTTTGGCAAAACTAAAGTGTCATGGGATAGGAGGCAGTGTACTATTGTGGATCAGGAACTGGTTAAAAGATAGAAAGCAGAGGGTAGGGCTAAATGGCCAATTTTCCCAATGAAGAAAAGTGAATAGTAGTGTACCCCAGGGATCTGTGCTGGGTCTGCTGTTTTTTGACATATTCATATATGACCTGGAAAAGAGAATAACGAGTGAGGTTATCAAATTTGCAGATGACACAAAACTATTTAAAGTTGTTAAACCCAAGAGGATTGTGAAAAATTGCAAGAGGATCTTGATAAACTGGAAGACTGGGCGCCAAAATGTCAGATGAAATTTAATGTGGACAAGTGCAAAGTTATGCACCTAGGGAAGAACAACCCAAACTATGGTTACATGATGCAAGGTTCCACATTAGGAACCACCACCCAGGAAAAAGATTTAGGCGTCATTGTGGATAACATGTTAAAACCCTCTGCCCAGTGTGCAGCGGCATCCAAGAGAGCAAATAGAATGCTAGGTATCATAAGGAAAGGAATGGAAAATAAAACAAAAGGATATTATGCCTCTGTATCGTTTCATGGTGCGACCGCACCTGGAATATTGTGTGCAATTCTGGTCGCCGTTATCTTAAAAAGGATATAGCTTTATTAGAAAAGGTTCAGAGAAGAGCCACCAAATTGGTAAAGGGGATGGAAGAATACCCCTATGAAGACAGGCTATAAATGTTAGGTCTCTTTAACCTGGAAAAGAGACGGCTGAGGGGAGATATGATAAGTCTATAAATTAATGAATGGAGTGGAACGGGTAAACGTAGATCGATTGTTTACATTATCAGAATATAGAAAGACTAGGGGACATGCAATGAAGCTGCAGGGCAAACTATTTAAGACAAATAAGAGAAAATGTGTTTTCACTCAACTTGTAATCAAACTCTGGAATTTGTTGCCGAGGATGTAGTCAGGGCTGTTAGTGTAGCTGGGTTTAAAAAAGGTTTGCACAAGTTCCTGGAGGAAAGGTCCATAAACCATTATTAAAAAGGGACCCAGGATATCAATCCTTCAACCTGTTTGCAACATCTTTCAGAGCTTTGGCATTCAGTACCAATTATATGCGGACAACATGATGTGCTTCACCCCATTTAATCTCTCCAACCCTGACTTTTCTAAACTAAGCGATAGCCATGATTTCAGTGTAAGTAAGCAATCTCAACATAACCTTCTAATTAATCAAGCCAAGACTGAAGTGCTACAGGTGTTCTCTGCTACCTCATACACCCCCCCTCCAACCATCACTATTGGAGATTTCACCCTTACTATAAAAAACCAGGTGAAGTATCTTGGCATTATACTCGATCAGAACCTCTCCTTCACTAATCAAATTAAGAGAACTACTAATACAATATATGCTAAGCTACATACCCTCTGGAATCTCAAACCCCTCTTAAGCCCCACTTCCTTTAGAACTGTCTGTCAAGCCCTCACAACCCCCTCTCTTGATTACTGCAACTTAATCTATCATGGCCTTCCCAAGAATGCTATACAACCGCTCCAACTTGCCCAGAACATGATTGTGCGACTCATAACCAGCACTCCCAGGCGATCACACATCACACCAGTCCTATATGACCTCCACTGGCTCCCCATCTACTGCAGGTTAAGTTCAAAGTCCTTACTCTTATACATAAAATCATCTCCAATGAAACAGCTCCTTGCCTTTCCCCTCTTGCTCCCCTCTCTGCTAGCTCTAGAACCCGCCGTACTATACCAAAAACCTCATCTCTATCCCAACAACCATAAGATATAGTAAACAATTTACTTGTAACAGAGCCTTTTCCCTTTATGCTCCTACCCTATGGAACTCCCTTCCCCATCAGCTGCGGAACTCTAGAACTCACCTCGAGTTCCGAAAAAACTTAAAAACCCACCTTTTTCAGGAACATTTTTCCCTTCCACCTTAGTACTAACCTTCTGCTTTCCCCCAGTGCCTACCCCTTCTAAACCTTCATACTGACAACTGATACCTTGGTAAATACCTTTGTATATAGTTGGTTTTATTACCTTTGTAAATGGTTTTATTCTTATAATTAACTCATTGTTATTTTATATATATTTTGTTACTTTGTTCTATGTAAACAGTGGAAACACTCTATTTTAAATGTTCTATGTAAACCGTCTTGATTTGTAGAAAGACGGTATATAAAATCGGTTAAATAAATAAATAAAATTGTGGAACCTGTGTCTTTTCGGGAAATTGCTAGGTACGTATGACCTAGATTGGCCACTGTTGGAAACAGGATACTGGGCTTGATGGATCTTGGTCTGACCCAGTATGGCATTTCTTATGAAAGGCAAGGAAAACAAAGCAATTGATATCATAATGCTTGTGTATTGCACCATGATGTGACCGCACTTTGAGTATTGTGTGCATTTCTGGTTGCCATATCTAAAAACGGCTAGATATAATGGAGTTAGAAATGGTTCAGAGAAAGTGAACCAAAATGATAAAGTTGATGAAGAAGAGACAGTTGAGGGGAGTTTTGATAGAGGTCTATAAAATGAGAGGAGTGGAATGAGTAAGCGTGAATAGTTTTTTTATGTCTTCAAAAAGTACGAAGACCAGTGAATGCGAAATGAAGCTACAAAGTAGTATGCTTAAGACTAATCAAAGAAAATATTTTCACTCAACACACAGTTAAGCTCTAGAACTCATTGCTGGGGGATGTAGTAAAAGCTGTTAGTGTAGCTGGGTTTAAACCAGGTTTGGCCAAGTTCCTGTAGGAAAAGGCCATAAACTATTATTAAAGTGAGGAAAATCCATTGCTTATTCCTTGGGCAAGCCACATAGAATCAGTCTACCTTTTGGGATCTTGCTAGTTACTTGTGACCTGAATTGGCCATTGTTGAAAATGGATGCAGAGCTTGATGGACCTTTGTTCTGACCCAGTATGGCAGTTTTTATGTTCTTTGTAATATGACTAGGAGCATCTCTTGAAGATACTTTGATGAATGGATGGAGTGCTTCTTTGCTCAATACTTTTCTATGACTTCAACATCTTTGGTGTTTGTGCATCAGGAGATCTAGCTGTTCCTCAAAACTCTCGCACTGCCACAGGAGAGCTAGCAACATTGAAACTTCTCATCGATTCTTCTTGGGCATGTACTTACAAAACCTTGTGCGCAAAATGCTGGGTTTTATCAATTCCCTTACTCAAGAGAAGGCTGAGCAACTCTGTGCACACCACCATCCAGGTGTTGGTTTTACTTGGGTTCATCATAAATTATCCCAAATCTCAGTTACACCTATCAACTCAATTGGAATTCATAGGAGCTCTGCTAGACAACTCGGGCAAAAGCCTTTTTTCCACAACAAAGGATCACCACTCTAGTGTTTCATAGTGGAAGAAATTAAAAGGAGTCAGCAGATATCAGTGTGGAGCATATTGAGGATTTTTGGCCACATGGCCTCAACAGTGCATGTAATTCCTTTGGCATGCCTCTAAGTGATACGAGCTCAATGGGCCTTGAGCACATAGTGGACTCAAACAACTCATAAGCTCCGGAATATTATATCTGTTGCCACTCCTCTCAAGGGCACTCTGACCAGGTGGATTGTACAATCCAATTCATCAAAGGGCATCCTGTTCCTAATTCCGCTACTCCAAGCAATTTTCATAACAGATGCATCTAAACTGGGCTGGGAAGCCCATATAAATGGGTTTGACACTCGGGGATTATGGTTTTGTTCAGGAGAAACATCAGATAAGCTTCCATGCAAGTCCATCAAATTTAGAGATGATCCTATTCCTTATTCTACCACACACAAACCATTCGGGCTGCTACAGTTTGTATCGGTTTAAATAGATGCAGTGCACTTTCTGGAAAGCTCACGTACAAAGGACTGCAGTAGCCCAGAACTGGGGTTATCTAGGCTTGCAGATCAGATTTGAAAGTCTGAGGCTGCCAAAAAAAGCATTATTTTCCGTAATGGAGCTTGAAAAAACAGCTTTAATTTTCATAATCTGTGCTCATGTTGTAAGCTCTGCATCCAAAATAATGCCCAAATAATTAACTGCCAGTTGAACTGGAACAGATAGTTATTACTTCCAGGCTGCCTTTGTTCGCAAAAAAGGCTTGTTGGCAGCATACTTTTTGTTGCTTGTTAGCATACACTTTTTTCCATTTCTCCTTTTTCTTAAAGGCAGTCACTAGCAGGGTATTCCTACCCGTAAAGAGTGAATATCCAGCTTGTTCTCAGAGAAAGTAAAGATGCTTACCTGTAACCTGGAGACTATGATAAAATGAGGAAAATAGTTAAGAAAAAACTAAAAAGTGCAGTTGCGAAGGTTAAAGACTTACCTCAAGCTTGGGTGGTGTTGAAAAATACTATCTTGGAAGCCCAGACCAGCTGTATTCCACACTTTAAGAAAAGTGGAAGGAAGTCCAAAAAATTGCCAGCATGGTTTAAAGGTGAGGTCAGAGAGGCTGCTGTTGCCAAAAAAAGCATCTTTCAGGAAATGGAAAAAAGAGCCAAACGACAAAAACTGGAAACAGCACAAGCACTGGCAAGTCAAATGCAAGGCATTGATAAGGCAAGCAAAGGGAGAATTTGAGAAGGAGCTTGCTGCGGAAGCAAAAACGCAAAATAAAGACTTTTTCAAGTACATTTGCAGCAAAAAACCTGTGAGAGTCAGTTGGTCCATTAGATGATAGAGGGATTAAAGGGGCACTAAGAGGCGACAAGGCGATAGCGGAGAGACTGAATGAATTCTTTGCTTTGGTCTTTACTGAGGAAGATGTAGGGATATTACCCATGACTGAAGTGGTATTTAAAGGTGCGGAAGAATTGAAGGAAATATAGATACATCGGGAAGCTGTATTACAACAAAGTTATGCACCTAGGGAAGAACAACCCAAACTATGGTTACACGATACAAGGTTCCACATAAGGAACCACCACCCAGGAAAATGATTTAGGCGTCATTGTGGATATAACATGTTAAACCCCTTGGCCCAGTGTGCATCGGCGGCCAAGAGAGCAAATAGAATGCTAGGTATCATAAGGAAATAAATGGAAAATAAAACAAAAGATATTATAATGCCTCTATATCGTTCTATTGTGAGACCGCACCTTGAATATTGTGTGCAATTCTGGTTGCCGTATCTTAAAAAGGATATAGCGTTATTAGAAAAGGTTCAGAGAAGAGCCACCAAAATGGTAAAGGGGATGGAAGGATACTCCTATGAAGAAATGCTATAAAGGTTAGGGCTCTTTAACCTGGAAAAGAGATGGCTGAGGGGCGATATTATCGAAGTCTATAAATTAATGAACGGAGTGGAACGGGTAAATGTAGATCGATTGTTTACGTTATCAGAATATAGAAAGACTAGGGGACATGCAATGAAGCTACAGGGTAAACTATTTAAGACTAATAAAAGAAAATATTTTTTCATTCAACGTGTAATCAAACTCTGGAATTTGTTACCGGAGGATGTAGTAGAGGCTGTTAGTGTAGCTGGGTTTAAAAAAGGTTTGGACAAGTTCATGGAGGAAAGGTCCATAAACCATTATTAAGAAAGGACCCAGGATATCAATGCTTGACCCAGTACAAGCATTGTGGAACCTGTCTTTTGGGGAAACTGGTAGGTACTTATGACCTAGATTGGCCACTGTTGGAAACAGGATACGGGGCTTGATGGACCTTGGTCTGACCCAGTGTGGCATATCTTATGTTCTTAACGTATGCTCTCTGTGAACAGCACACACAACCCATCTACCTCTCTTAGAAGTTGGGTTTTCCAAACAATAGCTTTATTTGGAACTGAATTGGCTCTGTGCAACAACACTAATGTGGAACGTCACGCTCATGTGTTATACATTGCTCTAGAAAGCATTTTAGAGTATTGCTTACACTTCTCCAAGGGATTTGTCAAATGAACAGCTTCTCTTCTTGGAGAATGCCTATTTCAAGTAAGCAACTTTGCTTTCCCAAAGCTTTTCTCACTCAGTCTGGTGGCTGTTATTCACAAACCATTTTTTGTCAGACATTTTGACACTGATAACTAATGAAAGGCAGTTGTATATAATTACTCTGTATATCAATGTATACTGCCTTGGGTCAATTTCTTCTAAAAGTTAATAAATCTTAAATTAATAACTTTACAGTCCATTGAATTAACTTAGTAAGATACATTTGGCAGGCACTGTGAATCTTAATATATTTCTTGTATGCAGGTTTTTCATTTTTTTTATTTTCAGAGCATTTTGGGTATCTTCCTCTGCTAAATGAGGACTTAAACTCCCAGAATGCTTGAGACAATGAGTTGAAAAAATATGATAGAGAAGATTTCTGCAGTGGAGTCATATGGTCATATTTATTTTATTTTATTTAAAAGGATATCTCCAGGAACAAGCAGGAATAAGTCCTCACATATGGGTACGTCGGTACCGACGGAGCCCGTGCGGGAAAGCTCCCCAGCTTCTTAGAATAGAAGCTTTTGGGACCTCCCACTGCACATGCGCACTGCCTTCCCGCCTTCCTGAACAGCTCTCCTCAGTTTCTCTTTTTCCGCGGAGCCAGCAGGTCGTGTTCCTGTCACCGCTGAAGAAATTGTTATTTTATTTGTTTCTTTAGACCGTGTACCTGCCTTCCCCATACCGATACCGGTATCGCCGGTCTTTTCTTTCTTTCTTTAAAAAATTATAATTCTTTTTTCTTATTTTTTAGCTTTTTGGTCACTTCAGAGAGGCCTCTCGGCCTACTCCATTTCTCCTCATGGAGAAGCCAGCCCCTGGATTTAAGAAGTGTACCAAATGTAATGCTGTTATTTCAGTCACAGACAGCCATGAATGGTGTCTGAAATGTTTGGGGCCTGACCATTCCATACCGGACTGCCCATCTTGCTCCCACATGTCTAAACGTGGGCTGCAGAACCGGGCCAACAAATTCCATGTGCTGTTTGCTTCAGAGAATACAGCATCACAGTCATCCAGGTCTTCTTCTCCGGATGGATCTCAGGTAACCAAACCTTCTGTGGGCAAGTCCTCAAAGAGCAAATCTCCTTCAAAGCATCGAGAGGCTCTTAGCTTAGAACTTGAGGACCCTGCCCCAGCCAAACAACCCCGGCGGGAAGTCCAACTTCCAAAAACGCCAATTCAGGGGTCTCAGGTTGATATCGATGCTACGGCCTCGACAGATCACCTGTTAGCCTGCTCTGGGGTACCGGGTCACTCCGGTACCGACATCCAGGCAGCTATGGCGTCCATGGGCGATACTGTACAGTCCATGCAGCAGGCCGTCATGGCTTTCATTAAAGCTGCAACGCCATCGGTTCCGCTTTCAGCGGTTCCGGGCCCGATACCGGTATCGTCCGCCATGCCGGTATCGAGGCCGTCCACCTCTAAACGCAAGTCGGTACCGTATGGGCTTTCGCTCCATACCGGTTCCATACCCGATACGCCCGATATCGATACCGATCGGTACGCGTATCGTGCGTTAGAGGAAAGCACCGATTCCTCTGAGGATTTTCACTCCTCTGATGATTCTGCTGAGTTTTCACTCAACTTACCTGAGGAGCCCTCTTCTCCTAAAAGGAGAATGTCCCCTCCAGAGGATTTGTCCTTCCAGGACTTTGTTTTAGATATGGCTACAGCCCTTTCTATTACCACATCCTCTGAAAAGGAACCCAGATCCAAAAAACTGGATATTTTGGGATACTCAAAGGCCCCTAAGGAGGCAGTTACCCTGCCTATCCATGAAATCCTTCAAGAACAACTGATGGATTTCTGGGAAAATCCTTTGACTTTGTCTCCTTATTCCCGTAGGTTGGACACCATGTATAGGGTCCCTCCTTCTCCTGGTTTCCAAAAGACTCAATTGCCCCACCACTCTATTGTGGTGAAGTCTGCAATGAAGAAGATCAGGAGTACCAAAAGGCACTCTTCCACCCCTCCAGGACGGGAATGTAAGACTTTGGACTCTTTTGGTAGGAAAATTTTCCAGGCTAGTATGCTTATAGCCAGGATTAATTCCTACAGTCTCTATATGGGCATGTTCCTGGAGGAACTTGCCAAAAAGGTGCGGCATTTTGCCCCCTTTATCCCTGAGGATAAAAAGCAGGGATTCCTTTCCCTAGTGAAACAACTCTTAGAGGTTTCTAAGTTCTCTAATAGGGCAGCATATGATTCCTTTGAGGGAGCCAGTAGGGCTTCGGGCATTGCTATTGCAGCCCGACGTCTTGCTTGGCTCCAGGCCTCTGATCTGGAACCTTGGGTTCTAGATGGCTTACGGAATCTGCCCTGTACAGGTGAGAACTTATTTGGGGAAGAGTGGCAAATCAAAGCCACCCAGATGGATGCTGAAAATGCCACCTTGGAAAGACTTTCAAAGTCCACTTCAATTCCTACTAAGAAAAAGTCTTTTAAAAGGCCTTACTATAAGAAGGCCAGAGTTGCTTCAAATACTGGCCAGCAGTCTTCTCAACCTCGCTATACTGCTAAGCGTCAGCAATCCAAACTAGCACGAGCTAAGCCTGCAGCAGCTACTGTAGCTCAGCAGGCTCCAACCCCTCAGGGGTTTTGACTTGCTCCTAGGGAACTTGCCACTTCTGGTTCTAACACAACCAGAACCTCTCACCATACCCGGAAGGTTGGTTCACTTTGCTCCCAGATGGGAACAAATCACAACAGAACAATGGACCCTCTCTATCATTCGAGAGGGTTACAAACTTCATTTCTCCAGCCTTCCTCCCCATCATATGGTGAGACCATTCAATTCTCCCCCATCTCTCCTAACCCTGTTGGGTCAAGAGGTTTCCTCTCTTCTTGCCCAAGGGGCCATAGAAGAGGTTCCTCTTCCTCAACAAGGGTCCGGTTTCTACTCCCCTTATTTTCTCATTCCAAAGAAGACAGGGGGATTCAGACCAATCCTAGATCTGAGAGAATTGAACAAATTTCTCTTCAAGGAGAAATTCAAAATGCTGTCTCTCGGCATTCTCCTTCCTTACCTCCAGGGTCAGGACTGGCTTTGTTCTCTAGACCTACAGGATGCGTATACACATATACTCATCCATCCATCCCACAGAAAGTATCTTCGCTTTCTGTTTCAGGGAAAACATTTCCAATACAGAGTACTCCCCTTCGGTCTAGCCTCTGCTCCAAGAGTATTCACAAAATGCATGGCAGTCGTAGCCGCATTTCTAAGAGGCATGGGAATCTTTGTCTTCCCATATCTGGACGACTGGCTCATCCGAGCTCCAACTCAGTCACAGGCCCAGATTTCCCTGGACCACACAAGGAGCCTTTTGCAGTATCTGGGACTGGTAGTAAACCTTCCCAAGTCCCAACTCATCCCTACTCAATCTCTAGAATTCATAGGGGCCCAGTTGGACACCATCACTGCAAGGGCCTACCTTCCACATGTTCGAGGCCAGCGCCTCCTGAGTTTGGCCTCCCAAGCTCAGTCCAGCACTCACTTGACAGCCAGGGAAATGCTACGCCTACTGGGTCATATGGCCTCCACAGTGCATGTGGTGCCCTATGCTCGTCTTCATATGAGAGCAGCTCAATGGACCCTGGCCACTCAGTGGACTCAGGCGTCAGGAGCGCTCTCAGACCAAATACAAACCTCCGATCGTCTGTTTTGGTCCCTCCACTGGTGGACTTCCACCAAGAATCTGTTGTTGGGGGCTCCATTTCAACCATTGCTACCCCAAGCAACCCTCACAACAGATGCCTCCCAAACAGGGTGGGGAGCCCATCTGCAAACTCTCTCCACTCAGGGCACTTGGTCTCTACAGGAGACCACCCTTCATATCAATCTTCTGGAACTGCGAGCAATTTACCTTGCCCTCAAGGTCTTCCACTCCCTCCTAGCCAACCTCACTGTCCTAGTTCAGACGGACAATCAGGTGGCCATGTTTTACATAAACAAACAAGGAGGGACGGGCTCTCTGTCGCTTTGCAACGAAGCTCTAAGACTATGGGCCTTCGCCAGAGAGCATCAGATTCACCTGCTAGCAGTGTATCTCCCAGGAGTTCAAAACTCTCGGGCAGACAGGCTCAGTCGAGTTCTGCTGCCACACGAATGGTCCCTACATTTGGACCAAATAAACCGAATCTTTCAGGAATGGGGGACCCCGGACATAGACCTCTTTGCAAGTCCGTGGAATGCCAAACTTCCCCGGTTCTGTTCCAGAACTCCGTGTCAGGGAGCTCAGGCTACAGACGCCTTTCTCCTGAATTGGAATCAGGCATTCCTATATGCCTTTCCACCCATTCCTTTGATTCCCAAGACTCTGTTCAAACTCCAGAGGGATCATGGAACTATGATCCTCATAGCTCCACGCTGGCCACGCCAAGTGTGGTTCCCTCTACTTCTACAGCTCTCCCAGGGATCCTACTTGGATCTGGGAGCTGCGCCAGACCTCCTGTCTCAGGAGGAGGGGACTTTGTGGCACCCAAACCCCAAATCCCTTCACCTCAGTGCTTGGTTACTGAAGGCTTAAGCCTTCAAGACTTTCATCTTTCCCAACCAGTGAAAGATATCCTTTCTGCCTCTAGGAAACCCTCTACCAGGCGTTCCTATGCTTTCAAATGGAAACGTTTTTCCATTTGGTGTGCTCAGCAGGGTCTTGACCCTCTGGCACTTCCTTTGAATTCTCTTCTTGATTATCTCCTGCATCTATCCAATGCAGGCCTCAAGACGAATTCAGTAAGAGTCCATTTAAGTGCTATTGCAGCATCCTTGAAACATATAAATGGACAACCTATCTCCTCTCATCCTCTTGTTGCAAGATTCATGAGAGGCCTGACTCTCACTAAACCTCCCATCAGACCACCCCCGGTCGCATGGGATTTGAATCTAGTGCTCGGTCAACTTATGAAGCCACCTTTTGAGCCAATGTTTTCCACCTCCTTGAAATTTCTTTCCTGGAAGGTCATCTTCCTCATTGCAGTCACTTCGGCTCGCCGCATCAGTGAGCTGCAGGCTTTAGTGGCTAATCCACCTTACACAAGATTTCATCATGATAAGGTGGTCCTTAGGACGAATCCCCACTTTATGCCTAAAGTGGTCTCGCCTTTTCATCTTAATCAAGAGGTATATCTACCTGTCTTTTTTCCAGCTCCTCATGCATCCAATGCAGAGAGGAACCTTCATACTCTGGATTGTAAAAGAGCTCTCGCTTTTTACCTTAATAGGACTCAGCCACATCGAAAGTCTTCTCAACTTTTTGTGGCCTTTGATCCTTCCCATTTGGGACTTCCAGTCTCCAAGCGTACACTTTCCAATTGGATTGCTCAGTGTATTTCTTTTGCTTACCAGAGCAAAAACATTTCTCTGGAAGGCCATGTCACTGCTCACAATGTGAGGGCCATGGCAACTTCTATGGCTCATCTGCACTCTGTTTCCATAGATCAGATCTGTCGAGCCGCTACCTGGGCCTCGGTTCATACCTTCACAGCCCATTACTGTTTGGACAAGGACTCCCGCCGGGATGCCTTGTTTGGCCAGGCTGTCCTCAAGCACCTGTTCCATTCCTAAACAACTCCTGCCCACCTTCCCAGAATGGATGCCTGAGATCCATACGAAGATGGCGAACCTTTACAGGGGATCCCATGCATCTAAGCTAGGGAGTCCCCATATGTGAGGACTTATTCCTGCTTGTTCCTGGAGATAGCACAGTTACTTACTTACCTGTAACAGGTGATCTCTGGGAACAGCAGGAATTAGTCCTCACAACCCACCCACCTCCCCTAGGAGTTGTATCTTTTATCTATCTATCTTCCTGTCCTCTCTCTGTTGACTCAGCTATAAACTCGAAACTGAGGAGAGCTGTTCAGGAAGGCGGGAAGGCAGTGCGCATGTGCAGTGGGAGGTCCCAAAAGCTTCTATTCTAAGAAGCTGGGGAGCTTTCCCGCACGGGCTCCGTCGGTACCGACGTACCCATATGTGAGGACTAATTCCTGCTGTTCCCAGAGATCACCTGTTACAGGTAAGTAACTGTGCTTTATATACCACTTTGGGGTATGTTTACTAAACCGTCTTAACGTGCGCCCGGCGATAGTGTGCAGGCTGCCATTAAAGGAGTGGGCGTTTCGGTCTTAATGTAGCAAAAAGGGATTATCGCGCGATAATGTGCGCTGCGCACCTTATCGGGCGAGACGCCGCTAAGCACGTTAACGCGCGGTAATCTTAAGTAGGCGCGCAGACATGTAAACACAGAAACAGAGGTGTAGCACAATGGTTAATACACTGACTGATGGTACAGGGGTCATGAGTTCGATTCCCCAGTGTGCCTAATGCATATGGCTGGCTGAAACATTAGCTGTTACGTGTAAGTATTGCTTTTTGAGGCATGTTATGTATATTTTAATTAGTGCTGCCAGCAAACACACCCTCACGTGCCGTAACCGAAAGTGCTTCATAAGGCACTCTATAAGGCACATTATAAAGTGCACTGTCCGCCAAGGCACCCTATAGTGTCCCCTATGGGGCACCCTATAAGGCGCTTTATAGGACACCTTATAAGGCACCTCATAAGGCGCTTTAGAGGACACCTTATAAGGCACCGTAGACGGTGCGTTATAGGGCGCCCTATACGGTGCCTTATGGCTACAGTACTCTGAGGGTGTTTTTGCTGGCAGCATTAATGTACATTAAAAATAGACAATGCCTCGGACAGCCCTATCAATGAGAGAAATACTATATAGCACTATGGGGGAACCTAGCCACCGTGGGTGTGAACCCATGACCTCTGGCTCCACAGGCAGTGAAGTATCCAGTGGGCTACAGTTCTGTAGCTGCTAACAAACCCCTGGCTGGCTACAGAAGGACTGCAGGTCACCACACAAACTGTCTGCTTTGGTTACCAGGATAGGGTTAACCCACCCGTACCCATGATGCACTGCACATGCAAATCAGCAGTCTACAGATGATCACAAGATGGGGTATGCACCCCCACAGCACCTCGGCCTGGTAGGGGGTACTGACCGTGTGTGTTACTGGCACAGAGTAGCTACAGACCGTCACATTGTGCGGGTACTGTGCTCACCCTGAGGGTGAGGTGGGGAGCCCAGCACCAGGTCCACAGCACCTTTCATGGCTGATATACGCCATGCTGCAGGTCCCTATCAGTGCTACTGTGTGAGATAGGTAGTTCCTGCAGACACACCTAGGATACATCTGTGTCCATCTGTATTTCTCAGTCATGTCTAGCCCTATGGGCTATGATGCACCCAGAATAGTGCATATCCTGTGTTGGTGCCATGGTTACATGATTTAGGTGAAGGGGGGGGGGGGTGTTTGGACCCATAGGCAGATTATGTACCACCACCCAGCCCACCCTCTGGGGCTTAGGGTGGGAAACAGGATCTCCCACCAACAGATCCACATTCTACCCCCCTGCAATGGTGGCAGTAGAGGGGACCATCAACCCCAGTCCTGCTGGGGAACAGACACCCTACAGGACAGTCAATGCAGATCTGTACACATCCATAAAGCAATAGCAGACAGACAGTAGGCCTGAAAATGCTCAGCTGCCCCCCACCACTATCTGACATTCTCCAGCAGCAAACCTCCAGCAGCTGCACCCTACAAAGTGTTCCAGCAAGACACATACTATTTTATTTATTTATTTAAAACTTTCTTATATACCGCCTCTTCCATAGATCAAAGGCGGTTTACATATAACAAGTGTAACAAGAACAGGTTTTACATAGAACAGATTTTTAAATTATTTACAAATCAACTTTTAAATAAAAAGCGGTTTACATATAACAAGTGTAACATGAACAGGTTTTACATAGAACAGATTTTTAAATTATTTACAAATCAACTTTTAAATCAACAGTTTTTAAATTATTGACATTCAACATGATTGTGAGTAACTATATTATTAATTGTAAACAACTATATACAGGAGTAGTAGAGTAGGTAGCTTAGGTAGACATTTGTTGGATTCAATCATCAACGTTGAGGTTACGGTGTGATCGTCTGCATTTAAGGTGGGTTTGTGATCTGTATTGTGTTTGAGAAGTGTTCTGTGAATAAGTGGGTTTTAAGTTCTCTCCTGAATAGATGGAGGTCTTTTATCATTCGGAGATTTAAAGGTAATTTGTTCCATATGGCGGGTGCAGCATATGAGAATGCTCTGGAGCTCGTGGTTTTTTTTGTTTTACGGATAGTGTTTTGTATGGCTAACGAGTATGTTGCATTTTGTCTTCGTGTTCTGTGTTCTGGTGGGGCTTGCAATAGGGTGGTTAGATGAGATGGAGAGATGTCATTGATGAGTTTAAATGTGGTTATGATTATTTTGTATGTTATTCTGCTATTTATGGGGAGCCAGTGCAATTCAAATAAGATGGGAGTTATGTGGTCGGTCAGGCGAGCTTTCGTTGTTACGCGAGCGCAGATATTTTGGGCTCTTTGGAGGAGGTTAGTGTTTGCTAGTGGTAGACCGTTTAGGAGACTGTTACAATAGTCGAAGTGGGGAGTGATGAGTGCACTGATGACCGATCTGAAATCGTGGGAGTCTAGGAGTGGTCTTAGGTGTTGTATGGTTTTTAGCTTGAAGAATATTGTCTTAACTGTTTGCTTTATGTGAGGGATCATACTGAGGGTATGGTCTAGAATTATTCTAGACTAGCTGCAGACAGTCTGCTAGCTAGTCCATAGTGCATGTTCCTGGAGGAGATACGTGTACCCAGAACTGGGATGTCAGCATACATACCAAGCAGATAAGTCAGTGATTGGGCCCCAAAAGATAACCCATAAATATCACATGAGAGAAATACTATATAGCACTATGGGGGAACCTAGCCATGCCGTGGTTACTGCTCAGTCAGGGTGAGAGTGACCTCCCAGCAGGACATGCTGTGGCCACCCTGTCCGTGCAGGTGGTGGCCGGGCACTACAATGTCTGAGCCATTGCCCTATGCCCTGTGCAGATGCAGCCAGGCCAGGCCACCCTATCCAGGCTATTCCCACAGTACCTTGCTCTTCATTATGCACATTGGCAGGCCAATACTGGCAACAGTGCTAGCAGTGTGGGCTGTGGAGGGTGTTGGCAGCCACCACACACTGGATAGACAGACACACACTCCCCACACCTATGCCGGCATTGTGCAACTATAGAGGTGTTTGGCAGCCCTGGCCACCACACCAGTCCTGGGTACAGTGCAGGCATGGCTATGGTACACAGTACTGTTGGGGTCACTCTGTCAGACACCAGACCTGAGGCACACTCCACAAACATCAGAAAGGTTGCTATGATGCAGCTCAATCAGCCAATTGTGCTTAACGTAGGAATTGCTATCTGCCAGTTATCATAGCAACCTTTTGATAGCTGTGTACAGTATTCCCATGTTTAGGGTGGCATTGCTAAGGTATGCAAGTGCTAGTATTGGGAGATGCACGCAGGGCCCAACATCCTGCCTCTCCAGGAGGCTTGGGATAATAGAGCCTGTGGGTGCAGGTGTGTCTGCCCCTGTTGGCCGCTGCTCTAGGGCAGAGGTTCCCAACTCCAGTCCTGGAGGGCCAAACACTGTTCGGGTTTTCATGCTGTCCCTAATGAATATGCATGAGATACATCTGCATACCATGGGGGCGGTGCATAGAAATACAGCACAGCCATATTTATTAGAGGCAGCATGGAACCTGAATGGTGTTTGGCCCTCCAGGACTGCATTTGGGAGACTCTGCTCTAGGTAATGCGCATGTTTATGGTGTCTGTGCTCTGTAGGGTAAAATGTAGGTGTTTTGGGCATGTCTACGTCATCTGCAATAAAGGTTCTGTCTGTATTAGCATGTTTTAGTAGTGGGTAAAATATGGGGGCTGGGTTGGCAGGAACCACAGCTGGGACTTGAACCTGTGACCTTCTGCTCCTGAACACACTGGCTGTGTGCACTGCACCACCGTGTTGCCACAGAGACAGTGCATTCCCTGGGGATACCATGACTGTTCGTCAGATAGGGCCTGTCTGTTGTAGTGCATGGCACCCACCTACACAGGGCTAGGCCACGGTCTGCTCTGGGCAGCTGCCACTGCCCCCTCCACCACCAGTACCCCTCTGCCACCCTGCTGACATGCCCTTCTGCTGGTGCTGCTGGTGGAGCGCAGTCTCAGGCCATCCAGTGTGTGGGTAGGCGGCTGCCTATGGTGCGGGTTCTGGGGTAGGGGTGCCTGCATAGCTGTCCACGCTTCCCCCCGCACTGCCTGCCAATGTTCTGTGCCCTTGGGGGGGTACCTGCTGGGTACTATCCCCTGTGACACTGTGGGAAGCACACTCATGCCCATGTTGGGCCCTCATTAGTTGCTGTCTGGCTGCACTACTGTTTCAGCATTCCTATGGGCCACCTAGGCATCACCCTAGTCCGCACTGTGGCCCAGCTGCCCCACAGCATGTGCCGCCTGCAGCCCTCTGTGTCCCCTTTTCAAGCATCTGTCCAGTTGCCCATTCCAACATGCCCGCCCTGCTGTTGCGGAACATGTGCACGCCATAGGAAACCTGCCCAATGGAGAGGGAAAACCCTGCTCAGCGCAATTTCACTGTGGGCTCATTCACCTTGTATGGGGACGGAGCATAGACCCTTCCAAAATTCATATTTTTTTTTTGGAGCTTTCTCGGGAGTGTTTTTTTGATGTTTCCCAGTAAAATCACTTTTGGCCAGCGTGGTTATGTTTTTATTACATTTTCTGCTGGTCATTTTCACTGTTTATTTGCCCTTTTGTTCTGTGCACATGTATCACACTTATCACTTTTTGTAGGTTTCCCTGGTTTTGCTGTGCATTGCTGAAACCCTGGCGTTATTTTTCAGCCTCGAATTTCACAGCGTTAATGTGCAGGGAGCCTTTCCCCTCCCACTCTCTGCCCATTGACCCTCTCTCTCCGGCCTTGGAGAGCCTTGCTCCGCCCTCCAGGAGCCTTTCTCCACCCTCAGCGCTCATTTGCGCCACTGTGTGCGTTATCACACGCTAAGATACCTCTGCGCCTGATAAAGTGCCGTTATTGCGCGATAAGGTGGCAGAGCGCACATTAAGACGGTTTAGTAAACATACCCCTTTGTCCTAAAATCAAAGCGGTTTACACTTCAAACAATCAAAAGTCAGTGTCAGTAGGGGTAGGCATGCAGTGTTAACATGGGTGAGTGTTTGTGTGAGTGAAGATGATGATTTTTTGGAGTGCTATATACGGAATGAGATATGTACAGTGGGTTATATACAGAGAGGGTAAGGGGGTACTTAGGGGGGTCAGTTAACATTTAACCCCAGGTGGTTTAAATTAACATTGACTTCTACAAAGACATATACAAAGAACTTCAATTTTAAACAATAACATATACAAAGAATGATTTTTTTTCTACACACTTTCCTTTTAAGAAGCGCCATATTTCCACTAATTAAAAAAATAAAAAATCTTTTGTGATCTGGTTCAAAACAAATGATTATTTGCCGGCCTCATCTGGCCTTTTAATCTATGGCTGTTGATTTTAAATTGAATATTTTATATCTAAGGCACTTGACTGAACAACAAATTATTAGAAAAGCAAACTGTGTGCCCTGTACTGCTTTGCTCCATTCCTTCAATATCTCATTGCTCATTTACTCAATTGCATTGAGCTACTGCTTCATCCATGGCTTACTCCCTTCCATTAACTCTTGACATCCTTCTACTGTTATCTATTTGTTGCTGACAGCCCCTCATGGTATTTATACACATTATCAATTATATTTTAGAACCGAAAGCAAACCAACAGTTGATGTAATTGCGCTTCCTTCATATTGCTAGTTGTTACCGTGCTACTTGTGTGTCTCCACCAGCATAATGGAGCCTCAGGGTACACTTTCCAGAGTGTTATATTTGAACATTAAAATTGGTACTTCAGCATGTTTCTATGTGTTTTTTCCTGTTACCTGAGAATAAGTAGGATAGAAAGGATGATGTCACCAGTGAAGCCCAGATGCGAAAGCCCTCCACCAGTCTTTCTAGAAGCAAATCTTTTTTGCTTCACAGTACACAGAAGTCAGCTCTTCAGAATGATTGGTGGTGTGCTCAACTCTGCACAAATTACTCCTTCCTGAACACAGTGAAGGAGTACACCCTCAGAATTGGCACTTATGACTACACATGTGTGCAAGTTCTGCTGTGAGATCACATGGGACCACCTCAATTGTTCTTGTGCACAGAGCAAAACTGATGTCTCTGCCCTGTAGTCTTCAGTTCTCCACTGGTGTCAGTATTTTCTAACCCTGTGCTTTTTGTGGTTTTGCAAATGGACTGCTTTTTACCTCTTAGTCAGGTTTTTCAGTGTAAAGCTTTCTTTTGGCTTTATCATCCTTCCCGTGGCTATTTTTTTTGGTTTGTGTGTAAGCAGTAGGGTTGCCAACTGGCCGGTTTTTCCACGGCCAGGCTGGCTGCCGGCGCAGAGGCAAAACCGGCCCTTTAAAAGCCGGTTTTTTTGCTCTGGTCGCAAGATCGGGAGCGGCCAGAGCAAAAAAACCTTTTCTCTGCTTCAGAGGGAGCCGGGGAAGCCCGCGCGAGGCCCCGGCTCCCTCTGAACAGCCACCAGCGTGAAGAGACATGACCTTCACGCTGGCGGCTGTTACTGAGAACCCCCGTATGCTGGGAAAGGTTAAAGGTTGCCACAGGAACAGCCGCCAGCGTGAAGGAAAAGGCTCTTCACGCTGGTGGCTGTTCAGAAGGAGCCGGGGCCTCGCGCGGGCTTCCCTGGCTCCCTCTGAAGCCTCAGACAGCCGCGATGCTGGTCGGGGGGGGGGGGCAAGGACTGCATTGGCTGTGATGGGGGGGACCTGGACTGGAAAAGGGCTAAGGGGGGGGACGACTTGGACTGGAAAAGGGCTAAGGGGGGGGGGGGGAACTTGGACTGGAAAAGGGCTAAGGGGGGGAACTTGGACTGGAACAGGGCTAAGGGGGGGAAATTGGACTGGAAAAGGGCTAAGGGGGGGGAACTTGGACTGGAAAAGGGCTAAGGGGGGGACTTGGACTGGAAAAGGGCTAAAGGGGGGGACTTGGACTGGAAAAGGGCTAAAGGGGGGGGGGACTTGGACTGGAAATAGGCTGTGATGGAGGGGGGGACCTGGACCGTAAAAGGGTTATATGGGGGGACGGGGACATGGACTGGAAATGGGCTGTGATGGGGGTGGAGGGGACCTGGACCAGAAAAGGGATATGTGGGGGGGGGAACTTGGACTGGAAATAGGCTGTGATGGGGGGGGGGGGGTGGACCTGGACTGTAAAAGGGTTATGGGGGGGGGACATGGACTGGAACTGGGTGGTGATGGGGGTGGAGGGGACCTGGACCAGAAAAGGGCTATGGGGGGGGGAAACTTGGACTGGAAATAGGCTGTGATGGGGGGGGGGACCTGGACTGTAAAAGGGTTATGGGGGGGGGGGACATGGACTGGAAATGGGTTGTGATGGGGGTGGAGGGGACCTGGACTGGAAAAGGGCTATGGGGGGGGGGGGGAACTTGGACTGGAAATGGGCTATGGTGGAGGAAGGGGGATCTTGGACTGGAAATAGGCTGTGATTAGGGGGGCTAGGACTGCAAATGGGCTGTGATGGTGCGGGGGGACTCGGACTGCAAATGGGCTGTGATGGTGGGGGGGGGCCTAGGACTGGAAATAGGCTGTGATGGGGGACTTGGACTGGAAATGGGCTGTGATGGGGGGGGGGCTAGGACTGGAAATGGGCTGTGATGGGGGGGGCTAGGACTGGAAATGGCCTGTGATGTGAGGGCTAGCACTGGAAATGGGCTGATGTGGGGCATGGGAGAATGGGACTAGAAGGGAGTGGATGCTGGGTGGGCCTAGAACTATAAGGGAATTGATTTGGGGGGAGGACTAGAATGGATGGGGAATGAGAATGGAGAGGGGAAAAAATATTTTGTGTGGAAGAAAAGTCTATGATGGGCCGGTATTGGGAGAGTAAGAGGGGCTTGAGAATGGAAGGGTGAAATTTAAACGGATGATAAAGGAATAAGGAAAGAATTGGGGGAAAGAGCAAAAGGGAAACAATCAGTATGTTAAAACAGAAATAGAGAGAGAATGGAAAACATCTAAAAGAGAAGAAAGGACAAATGGATAGCTCGCAGAAGACACGAAGAAACCAGAAGAAAGTGACTGGAGCAATTGCAACTGAAAAATAAAATGCCCAAACAGAAGGTAGAAAAATACTTTTTATTTTGAATTTATTAACTGGAATATGTCTGGTCTGGGAAGTGTGTATTGCTAACATCTTTGCGTTTTTGTTTAGTGCAAGAGGAAATTACTTTATAGTTTTATTTCTCCAGTGTTGTACATTTCATGTTTGGATTTTGGGGTTCCCAGTTTAATTATTATCTGACCAAGGAAGTTAGCCTACACGTATCCTCGGTAATTTTTGTGGGTGGGGCTGGGGGCGGGGCATGGGTGGGACTAGGGGCGGAGAATGGGTGGAGCATGGCGAGCCACAGGTGTCGGGTTTTTCTCGGTGAAAAAGTTGGCAACCCTAGTAAGCAGCAGTAGAGGCAGCTTCTTCTTTCAGTAGTAATTCTTCAGGACATAATTTTATAAACCTCTTTTAATGCATAACATCTCTTATGTAATTAGGTAGGTGTGTATTTTTTTTTTTTTTGAGTCAGCCTGCTCAGGCGAGTAGTTTGGGCAGAGTGGTTTGAGTCGTGATTTACACACGTTTTTAATCTCCAGGAACAAGCAGGAATGTAGTCTTCACATATGGGTATCGGCACCGACGGAGCCTGCATGGGAACACTCCCCACCGTCCAATAGGAACTCTTTTGGGAGCATCCTCAGTACATGCACGCTGTCTTCCCGCCTTTCCAACTGTCCCTCTTCAGTTCTTCATTTTCCACGGAGCCGACAGGTCACATACCCAGTCACCGCAGAAAATTCCTTCTTTAAACTTGTTTTTCTTGTGGTTGCGCCTGCCTCCATTCGACGCCTACTGGTACCGCTGGTTCTCTTTTCTTCTTTTCAAAAAAAAAAAAATTTACTATCTGAAGTGTTTCTTTTCAGAAACTTTTTCTTTTTGGTGCTAGGCGCCATTTTGGGCATTAGGCCCCATTTTCCTAAAAAATGGAAAAACCAGCTAGTGGTTTTAAAAAATGTACTAAGTGTGGCGGTACCATTTACATCACCGACACCCATGACTGGTGTCTCAAATGTTTAGGCCCTGACCATTCTCCTTCGGAGTGTTCCTCTTGTATGGGGATGACTAAAAGAGGAAGACAGAACCAAGCTGCAAAGCTCGGTACCCTCTTTTCTTCAGATGCGATGTCCATTATGTCGACGTCTTCCAGAGCCTTGTCTTCCTCCCATGGAACTCAGGTAACTAAACATAAGAGCCGGTCCTCAAAGGGTAGATCTCCTTCCAAGCATCGAGAAGCCATTGGCATTGCCCTTCAGGAAACTATACCGGCAAAACAGCCCCGGCGGGAGGCTTCGGCCTCCAAAGCACTAATAGGGCTTCAGGATGTTCTCGAGGCAGAACTACTGGTGCCATGCTCAGGGGTTCTGGCTGCTTCTACCTGTACCGACACCCAGGCATCGGCAGCGTTGATAGACCAGAGATTCCTCGCTGTTGAACGCAGTCTTGCAGCTCTCCTTACAGCTGCGGTACCGTGACACCACTACTGATGGTTCAATGGACACCGGTACCGACACCGATACCGGTGCCGGTACTAGCACTGACGGTACTGGCCCCGGTGGGAATTCTGCCCATGCCGACTTTTTCGGGCATCGACAGATCGGTACCGGACCAACTCTGTGCCGACTTCGATCGATACCGATACCGTGCTTTGCATGAACATCAGGATCAGAGATGCTTTGAATCTTCCGATTCCGATAACTCGGGTAACTCTGTCGGTACCAGAGTACTTCTTCCGGAAGACTCCTCTTCTCCTCAACGCAGAATGTCTCCTCCGGAGGACATGTCTTTTCAGGATTTTATTTGTGATGTGGCCCGAGGCCTATCAATCACGGTAGCTCCTGAAAAAGAACCTAGAGCAAAGGAATTGGAAATACTCCAATACCCTAAGGCTCCCAAAGAGGCAGATACCCTGCCCATTCATGAAATTCTTCATGATTTGATGCTCAGTATGTGGGAAATACCTCTGACCACATCTCCTCATTCTACCATGTATAGAGTTCCACCATGTCCTGGTTTTCAAAAGACTCAGCTGCCATACCATTCAATGGTAGTGGAATCGGCCTGCGTAGGATGAAAAGTGCAAAAAGATATGCATCCAATCCTCCAGGTCGTGAATGCAGGACTCTTGACGACTTTGGGCATTGAACATTCCAGGCTTCCATGCTTTCAGCTGGGATCAGCTCATATATTTTATATATGGGAATGTTCCTCAAAGAAGTCACAGGAGACTTGGAGCTTATGAGCCCCCTTCTCCCTGATGACAAACGACAAGACTTCCTTACTCTTGTCAAGCATGCTCAAGACGTTTTCAAGTTTGTAAATCGTGCAGCCTTTGACTGCTTTGAATGCATCAGCAGAACCTCTGCTATTGCCATTGGTGCACGTCGGATTGCCTGGCCTCAGGCATCAGACTTGGAGACTTGGGTACAGGACAAATTAGGAAACATCCCTTGCACAGGAGAAAACCTCTTTGGCAAGAATTGGTAGGAAAAGGCTAATGAGATAAATACTGACAATCTCACTTTAGACAGATTGTCAAAATCTACAGCCACTCCAGCCAAAAAGATACCCTATAAAAAGCCCTTTTTCAGCAAAAAGAGGAAGTTTTATCCATCCTATACTCAGCAAGGGCAAGCTCAGGGTCAAGTTGCCCAAAAGGAGACCAACATAGTAGAGAGCTTTAAACTTTCTTCCTTTGGTGATTGCAATAAGGCAGAAACATCTAGCACCTCCATTGCCACTAAACCCACTGCTCTCTGATCTACCTTTTTTCCCCACAGGCAAAAAATATGCTTTTACAATTGGAGGAGTTAAATCAGTAGGCACTAACAAAATCTCGTGCATATACTTCTTAAACAATTCTATAGGGGAGATTTCTCCTTTGCTATTCCATCAGATAGGGATTGGATACTGAAATTATACTTTAAGAGACGTTCCGTTATGTTTATGGGTAAAAAGATTGTGGTATTTCCAGAGGTTTCTAGAGAGACGCAAAAGAGGCGCAGAGCTTTTTTACTTCTTAGGCCTGCTGTGCTTCAATTAGGTGCTTCCTTTATATTGAGGTTTCCTTGCAAATGTATCATTTATTTTAGACAGACTAAATATGTCTTTTTTTTCAACCAGAGGACTTGTCTTCTTTTGTTTCCTCTTGTGCAATAATAGCTTCTTCGCCTCTTGAGTAAGAGTTTGTCTTATAATAGGTTTTTGCTCACTATCGCTGCTTATATTTCCTTTTTATTTTTCTGATACATTGTCCAGGTTCGAGGTTTTTCGCCTGCCCTCGTTCCTTTTTGTAGTGTTACTCCCCCTATATTGTGGGCTAACTATACTCTTGTCGCAGTTTGTATTGATTTCTTATTTTATTGATTGTTTCTTTGTTAAAATTTTTCTGTTTTACAAGTAGTAGCTTTTCTGTACAAGCTTGCTTGATTGTAATTGTAAAATTCATAAATAAAAAAAAAATAATAAAAAAATTGCCCAAAAGGGACAACAGCAACAATCCAGACAACAAAAGAAGCCAAAAGGCCCGAGAGCTCAACCAGCTCCACAGGCTCAGCCCCCTCAAGGGCTTTGACTCCTTCCTAGAGAGCTTAGCTTTCCTGCCTCTGAAGGATCCAGAACCCCTAAACATTCCAGGCAGGTTGTGTCATTTTGTCAACAGATGGCACTCTATCCATTGTAGGGGAGGGGTACAAGCTTCATTTTCACAGCATGCCCCCTCCTACAATCGTAAGACAGTTCAATTCCCAAACCTCTATAGACAATCTACTGGATCAAGAGGTCTCAACACTCCTTGCTCAGGAAGCAATAGAGGAAGTGCCCATTCCCAACAGGGTACAGGGTTCTACTCCCCCTATTTTCTTATTCCAAAGAAAACAGGAGGACACAGACCCATTCTAGACCTCAGAGAATTGAACAAATATCTGTTCCGAGAAAAGATCAAAATGATTTCTCTGGGAACTCTTCTGACATACCTTCAAAGTCAGGATTGGCTTTGTTCTCTAGATCTAAAGGATGCATATACTCATATTCTGATCCATCCAGATCACAGGAAATTCTTACGATTCCTTTTCAGGGGAAAACACCTCCAATACAGGGTTCTTCCTTTTGGTCTGGCTTCGGCACCAAGAGTATTCATGAAATCCATGGCAGTAGTAGCTGCATTCCTGTGAACCCTTACTTGGATGACTGGCTCATTCGAGCCCCCATGATTCCAGAAGCCAGCTCTGCACTGTCTTGCACAATGCGAATTCTCCAATACTTGGGATTGGTCATAAACTTCCCAAAATCCCAACTTGTTCCTTCTCAGACCCTGGAGTTCATAGGAGCTTGTTTAGATACCAGACAGTCAAGGGCTTTCCTCCCACAGCCCCGCTGTCTTCACATAATGCAACTAGCTTCTCACGCAGCGGGAAAGTCCTAACTGCTTGAGAACTGCTGCAATTACTGGGACATATGGCATTCACAGTTCATGTAGTTCCCTGTGCTTGTCTCCACATGCGAGCAGCCCAGTGGACACTATCCACACAGTGGACACAGGCCACAGGACGTCTGTCGGACAAAATATCAAGCTCATGACGACTGATCTTGTCCCTACAATGGTGGCAATCACTGGAGAATCTTTTAGTGGGGTCTCCTTTCCAACAACCCCCATTCCAGGCCACCCTAACAGATGCATCACAGGTGGGATGGGGAGCACACCTGCACCATCTCTCCACTCAGGGTACCTGGACTCCACAGGAGGCTTGTCTTCACATAAACCTCCTAGAACTCAGAGCAATGTATCTAGCTCTTCGAGTATTCCATGCCCAGCTCAGCTACAAGACAGGCCTAATCCAAACGACAATCAAGTAGCCATGTTCTACGTGAGCAAGCAGGGCGGAACAGGCTCTCTGTCATTATGCAACAAAGCTTTACGAGTATGGGCCCTCGCCAGAGAGCATCAAATTCACTTTCTTGTGGTATATCTTCCAGGCATTCCAAACCTTTGGGCAGACAAACTGAGCCGAGTACTGCTGCCTCAAGAATTGTCTCTCCATCTAGACCAGGTGATAAAGATATTTCACATCTGGGGAACCCCAGACATAGACCTCTTTGCAAGTCTGCTGAATGCTAAACTTCCCAGGTTCTGTTCCAGAATTCCGGCTGACAATCGCCAGTCAAGGGACAACTTCCTCCTTCACTGTGGTCAGGACTTCCTCTATGCCTTCCCACCCATTCCCCTCATCCCCAAAACACTCTTCAAGCTTCAGAGAGACAGAGGTCGTATGATCCTCATAGCGGCACAGTGGCCGTGACAAATGTGGTATCCCCTGCTTCTACATCTCTCTCAAGCTGCACCTCTGGAGTTAGGGTGTGCTCCAGACCTCTCCCAAGAGAACGGGATGCTATGGCACCCGAATCCCCAGTCCCTGCATTTCAGGGCCTGGTTGCTGAAAGCCTAGACCTGCAGGATCTTAACCTTTCCTAACAGGTAAAGGATGTCCTTCAGGCTTCCAGAAAACCTTCCACAGGACGTTCTTACACCTTCAGGTGGAAACGTTTTACTATATGGTGTTCTCAAAAGAGCTTAAACCCCCTTGTGATACTTTTGGAATCGGTACTAAAGTACCTACTTCATTTATCAAATTCTGGTCTAAAGACAAATTCAGTAAGAGTCCATCTTAGTGCAATTGCAGCTTCCTTTAAGCCTCTGAATGGACAACCAATTTCCTCTCATCCACTCATAGCAAGATTTATGAGAGATCTTCTATTAACAAAGCCTCCCATCAAGCCACCACCGGTGGCATTGGATTTAAATCTAGTTCTCAGACAGCTTATGAAACTGCCCTTTCAACCTTTAGCCACTACAACCCTAACGTTTTTATCTCCAGGAACAAGCAGGAATGAGTCCTCACATATGGGTACGTCGGTACCGACGGAGCCTGCGCGGGAACGCTCCCCAGCTTCCCAAAAAGGAAAGCTTTTGGGAGCATCCCACAGCGCCTGCGCGCTGCCTTCCTGCCTTTCCTAACCAACTCTCCTCAGTTCTTCTTTTCCGCGGAGCCAGCAGGTCGTGTTCCTGTCACCGCTGAAGAAGTTCTTTATTTTAATTTATTTCTTTGGTCGCGTGTCTGCCTTCCCCGACGCCGGACCAGTACCGCCGATCTTTTCTTTTCTTTCTAAAAAAAAAAATATATATATATATATTTTTTTTTTTCCTCACTTGGTGTATTTTTCTTCTTAGGCCTCCAGGCTCACAAGAAATTTTTCCCTCATGGAAAAACCAGCCTCCGGGTTCAAAAAATGCACTAAGTGTAGCGGTACAATTTCTGTTACAAATACCCATGAATGGTGTCTTAAATGTTTGGGTCCTGAACACTCCATTCCGGATTGCCAGTCCTGCTCTCTAATGTCTAAACGAGGGTTACAGAACCGAGCAGCCAAGCTCCATGTGCTGTTTCCCACGGATGCACCGGCGGTAGCATCGACATCTTCCAGGTCTTCCTCTTCTGATGGGTCTCAGGTAACCAAACATAATCCTAGCAGGTCCTCAAAGGGCAAATCTTCCTCTAAGCATCGAGATGCCTCCGGGCTTGCCCTCGAGGATCCTGCCCCAGCCAAACAACCCCGGCGGGAAGCTCTGGCTTCCAAAGCTCCTTCTATGGGGTTACAGGTTGACATCGATGGCACGGCCTCGACCGATCACCTGTTAGACTGCTCTGGGGTACCGGCACTTTTTCCCGGTACCGACATCCAGGCAGTCGTGGCGTCCATGGATCACACTGTTCAATCCATGCATCACACTGTTCAATCCATGCAGCAGGCTATAATGGCTTTTATTAAAGCTGCGATGCCGACGGTACCGCAACGAGTCCCGTTGTCGGTACTGGCGCCGGTACCGGTACCAGCGCCAATACCGGTATCGACTGCATCGACATCGGCCAGGATACCGACTCCGGCTCCTTGTCCAGGGCTATTTCTCGGTACCGATCCGGTACCGTGGGACGCCCGATGTCAGTACCAATCGATACGCGTATCGATCGTTGGAAGCGGACAGACGATACTTCGATTCCTCTGATTCTGATTCATCAGATGAGTCTCCTGAAGTATCCATTACCCTTCCTGAGGAGCCTACTTCTCCAAAAAGGAGAATGTCTCCTCTAGAGGATTTGTCCTTTCAAAACTTCATAATAGAAGTGGCTAAAGGACTCTCTATTTCAGTAACCTCTGAAACAGAGCCTAGAGCAAAAAAATTAGATATTTTAGGATACTCTAAGGCTCCCAGAGAGGCAGTCACCTTGCCAATTCATGAAATTCTTCATGAACATATGATTGACTTATGGGAGACTCCTCTCACCCTTTCTCCTCATTCTCGCAGATTGGACACTATGTACCGTGTCCCTCCTTGTCCTGGATTTCAGAAAACTCAGCTTCCTCACCACTCCATTGTGGTGCAGTCAGCTATGAAAAGGATAAAGAGTACCAAAAGACACTCTTCTGCTCCTCCAGGAAGAGAATGCAGGACCTTGGATGCTTTTGGTAGGAAAATCTTCCAAGCCAGCATGCTTATTGCCAGAATCAACTCATATAGCCTTTATATGGGTATGTTTCTAAAGGAAGTTGCACAAAAGCTGCACAACTTTCTCCCTTTTATTCCAGAGGATAGAAGGGATGAGTTCCTCCTTTGGCTTAAGCATACTCAAGACATTTCAAAGTTTTCCAACAGGGCAGCCTTTGACTCCTTTGAAGGTGCCAGCAGAGCCTCAGGCATTGCCATAGCTGCTCGCAGAATTGCTTGGCTCCAGGCTTCTGATCTAGAACCCTGGGTTCAGGATGGCTTAGGAAATCTGCCCTGTAAGGGGTGAAAACCTCTTTGGCAAAGAGTGGCAAATAAAAGCCACTCAAATGGATGCAGAGAATTCTGCTCTGGATAGACTTTCCAAGTCAACCTCCATTCCAGCCAAGAAAAAACCTTTCAAAAAGCCTTTTTACAAAAGGAGCAGATTTCCTTCCACTTCTGGCTAACAATCTTCTACAGTTCGCTTTGCTACTAAGCGTCAGCAGCCTAAACAGGCCAGGCCTAAACCTGCAGGGGCTGCTACAACTCAGCAGTCCCAACCCCCTCAGGGTTTTTGACTTGATACTAGAGAACTTAACCTTTCTGGCTCTACAACAGCCAGAACCTCTCACCATTCCAGGAAGGTTAGCTCATTTTGCTCCCAGATGGGAGCAAATCACATCAGAGCAGTGGACCCTCTCCATCATAAGAGAGGGCTACAAACTTCAATTCTCAGACCTTCCTCCCTACACCATGGTGAGACACTTCAATTCTCCCACATCTCTCATCGACCTTCTGGATCAGGAGGTGACTACCCTTCTGGCCCAGAGGGCCATAGAAGAAGTTCCTCTTCTTCAACAGGGGTCAGGGTTTTACTCCCCCTATTTTCTCATTCCAAAGAAAACAGGGGGATACAGACCCATTCTAGATCTCAGAGAATTGAACAAATTCCTATGCAAGGAGAAGTTCAAGATGCTTTCTCTAGGCACTCTCCTTCCATACCTGCAGAGTCAGGATTGGCTTTGTTCTCTAGATCTCAAGGATGCGTACACTCATGTCCTCATCCATCCATCTCACAGAAAATTCCTACGTTTTCTGTTCCAGGGAAAACATTACCAATACAGAGTGCTTCCTTTCGGTCTAGCCTCTGCTCCAAGAGTGTTCACCAAATGCATGGCAATAGTTGCTGCATTTCTACGCACTCTGGGAATATTTGTTTTCCGATATCTGGACGACTGGCTCATCCGAGCTCCAACCCAGTCGGAGGCTCAGATCTCCCTGAACCGCACCAGGCGCATTCTGCAATACCTGGGACTTGTGGTAAACCTCCCAAAGTCCCAGCTTACCCCTACTCAGTCCCTGGAATTCATAGGGGCCTGGTTGGACACCACTTCTGCAAGGGTCTACCTCCCTCAGGCCCGTTGTCAACGTCTAGTGTAGTTAGCCTCCCAGATTCAGTCAAAGAGCCACTTAACTGCCAGGGAGATGCTACAGCTGCTAGGCCATATGGCTTCCACAGTACATGTGGTACCCTATGCTCGCCTACACATGAGAGCAGCTCAATGGACTTTGTCCACCCAGTGGACTCAAGCTTCAGGAGCTTTCTCAGACCAAATAGCAACCTCCAGACGTCTCTTTTGGTCTCTCCAATGGTGGATGTCCACTCAAAATCTGTTGCTGGGGTCCCCCTTCCAACCTTTGTTGCCCCAAGCAACCCTCACAACAGATGCCTCCCAAACAGGTTGGGGAGCTCATCTACAAGACCTCTCCACCCAAGGCACTTGGTCCCCACAGGAGACCTCTCTTCATATCAACCACTTGGAACTTCGAGCAGTGTTCCTAGCTCTCAAGGTCTTTCATACCCTCCTCAGCTACAAGACAGTCCTCATTCATACGGACAATCAAGTAGCCATGTTTTACATAAACAAGCAAGGAGGAACTGGCTCTCTGTCACTTTGCAACGAAGCTCTAAGATTATGGGCCTTCGCCAGAGAGCATCAAATCCATCTCCTGGCAGTATACCTCCCAGGAATCCAAAACTCTTGGGCAGACAGACTCAGTCGAGTTCTGCTTCCACATGAATGGTCCCTGCACATGGATCAGGTACTCAGAATCTTCCAGGAATGGGGAACCCCGGACATAGACCTCTTTGCAAGTCCGTGGAATGCCAAACTTCCCCGGTTCTGTTCCAGAATTCCGTGTCAGGGAGCTCAGGCCAAGGATGCCTTCCTCCTTCATTGGGGTCACGGCTTCCTGTATGCCTTTCCACCCATTCCTTTGATTCCCAAGACTCTGTTCAAACTCCAGAGGGATCAAGGATCTATGATCTTCATAGCTCCACGCTGGCCACACCAAGTGTGGTGCCCTCTACTTCTGCATCTCTCCCAAGCCCCCTCCCTGGACTTGGGAGCTGCACCAGACCTTCTGTCCCAGGAGGAAGGGACTTTGTGGCATCCAAATCCCAAGTCCCTTCACCTCAGAGCTTGGTTACTGAAGGCCTAGACCTTCAAGACTTCAATCTTTCTCAGCAAGTGAAGGATATCCTCCATGCTTCCAGAAAACCTTCCACTAGGAGTTCCTATGCTTTTAAGTGGAAAAGATTTTCCATTTGGTGTGCTCAAAAGGGTCTTGACCCTCTGGCACTTCCTGTGAATTCTCTATTGAAATATCTCCTGCATCTCTCTAATGCAGGCCTTAAAACAAATTCAGTAAGGGTCCATTTGAGTGCTATTGCAGCATCCCTTAAGCCTCTCAATGGACAACCTATTTTCTCTCATCCTCTTATTGCAAGATTCATGAGAGGCCTAACTTTAACTAAACCTCCCATTCGACCTCCTCCGGTGGCATGGGACTTAAACTTGGTTCTTGGTCAGCTTATGAAGCCACCTTTTGAACCCTTAGCCACTACCTTCTTGAAATTTCTTTCTTGGAAGATTATTTTCCTTTTTGCAATCACTTCTGCTCGCCGCATCAGTGAACTGCAGGCCTTAGTGGCTAATCCACCTTATACAAGGTTCCATCATGATAAGGTAGTCCTTAGGACAAATCCTCACTTTATACCTAAAGTGGTCTCACCTTTTCATCTTAATCAAGAGGTATATTTACCTGTCTTTTTTCCAGCTCCTCATGCATCCAGTGCAGAGAGGAACCTTAATACTCTAGATTGTAAAAGAGCTCTTGCTGGGGCGGAGCCTGATGTCCAGCGGGATGGTCGCATAACGCTGAGGCTCCCGAGAGGCCTACTCAGAATCCTGAATTAACACCGTACATACTTGGAACTTCTACTCTGATCTTGCCGGGGCACATTGGTGAGATGGCGGGGACCAAACCCACGCGTCTGGAATTTGGATCTCCAGCGGCTTCTCACGGCAAACGTTCCAAAACTGAACCTCCGTCCCCGCAGAAGGGGCTGGCCTTGCGCGAGGGCCCCGAAATGCAGCAGGAAATCCTCGCAGAGATTAGAGGGGTGAAAGACCTCGTGCAGTCAAACGGTGAAGCACTCCGAGCGCTGCGGGAAGATTTTGGTGTGCTGCAAAGCAAGCTAGAAGGGCTTTCTTTGCGTCAGGACAAAATGGAGAGCATATTGGACTCCCATGCGGCCCGGTTGTCCAAACTCGACAAAGTTGAACGTCAGGTGCGGGCCTTGCAGAAAGAAGTGGAAGATGGCAATAATAGAGCGCGCCGCAACAACATACGACTCGTGGGCATACCGGAGGGAGCGGAATCGGGAGACATGAAAGAGTTCTTATGCAAAATCCTCCCTTCCCTGCTCCAAATCACCTTTACCAAAGATTTGGAGATCGATCGCGCTCATCGTGTACCCACAAGCATAACGCTCAACAGGAAGACCCCGCGGCCTATCATTTTTCGACTTTTGAGATATCAACACGTTGAGCAAATTCTAACTGCCTCTCGGGCAAAGGGCCATATGGAGTTTGAGAGCCACAAGATCTCCTTCTATCCCGACTTGGCTAAACCCACGGTCGACCACCGAAAGCGCTTTCTGGAATTCCGGCCGAGGCTTCAACAACTACAAGCACGCTATGGCCTGATGTACCCGGCCAAGCTCCGAGTCACGCTTCACAATCAAACAAGAACATTTGAGGACCCTGATCTACTAGCGGAGTTTTTGGATTCCAAAGAAGCCGACTTGATGCGCTGACTTCCAGAATATTCCTGCAAGTATTCTCATATCCGCTGTACCTGCCATATTGGATCTGCCGCAGCCCAGCAAAGAGTCTGGCGAGGGCAGTTTGTTGCCTTACTTTTGATGATATCTGTGACCCGACTCCATCTACCCACAGTAGCCTCGATGAGTATCAGAGACAGTGTTAATTATGGACTCTGGTGTTTCTTTTCTTTTTTCATGTCTTTCTATTTCCTCTCTAGGGCCTCCTCCCGCAGACATATGGTCGCCATATTCTTTGGGGGTTTTGCTTCTTCTCTAAGATACTTTGGTACATACTTTTCAATATGGGGTGTTTTAGCCAGAATACTCGGTGATTATGTCATTGTTGCACAGATTCTGATTATGTTGTATGTCTTCAAGCGCCCTTACCTAAAATGTCTATTACTGATTGATGGCATCATGTAAGATTTTCTCATTGAACGTAAAAGGAATCAATAATCCGATAAAACGGAAGAAAATCCTAAGCTACCTAAGTCAGGAAGCTGCGGATCTGATTTTTCTCCAAGAAACGCATTTAAATTCGAAGGAAACTCTTAAACTCAATATTAAACCTTACATGGTGGCCGCCTATTCCCCAGCCGTTTCTAAGAAATGTGGGGTTGCCATACTGGTTAGGAAATCTTTGCATGCTACTATTATTGCGACTAGCTCAGATACAGAAGGTAGATGGTCCAGAGTTCACCTCAAGATAGGTAGCCTTGAAGTTACATGTATATGCCTTTACGCTCCTAATGTAGATGACCCTGCCTTTTTTGCTACCATTGCTCAGGTTGCGCAGGCCTCTGCTAATACTTCCTTGATAATTGGGGGGGATTTCAATCTAGTCCTTGATCCCCTGATTGACAAACAGCCGCCTAGGACAAGTGGTCCCCCCAAGAGTCACACCACGCTTACCTCCCTGATCAAAGATCTTGCTTTAGTTGATCTATGGAGGTTACTACACCCCAATGAGCTTGACTTCACCTTCTTCTCTTCCCCTCATAAATCCCAGTCTCGCATAGACTTCTTTCTAATATCAAAACTGTTAGTTCCTCAGGTGGACACTGCAAAGATTCACTCCCAACATATTTCAGATCATGCTGCCATTTCCTTTCAACTACACACTACTGCACCCCAAGGGAATTCGGGGGCCTGGTTCTTTGATAGAGCCCTGTTAACTCAGTCAGAGTTCCAGTTAGAAATTCGAGCAGCCATACAGGATTACTTCCATTTTAATCTACCCCAGGATACTGCGAATTGGGCTTGGTGGGAGGGCTTCAAAGCGGCCATTCGAGCAACGATCACTAGCTATCAAATCCGCCTGCGAAAACAACGCAAACAGCAGCTACTCATACTAGACCAACAAATAAAAGCAGGCGAACGAGTTCTAACTTCACGTACTGATCCATGTGTATTAATTCGATTACAGCGTCTCCGTTTTCAATATAATTCAATCCTCTCAACTGCAGCTTCTAAGAGTATTGAGCTTCAGCGAGGGACATATTATCGTGAAAATAACCGAGCCGGTCGACTCTTAGCCAACGCCTTGAAAGGTCAAAAAGAAGCCAAACGCGTAGCGGCCCTTCGAGCTCCACAGGGAGGGGGCATAGTGACCACAGACTCCGACATTGTAGAGCTATTTCGGGACTTCTATACCCGCCTATATCAATCTGAATGTGAGTTCTCATCAGAGACATTCGAGCGATTGCTTTCTGGCATTCAGCGGCCGACCCTCTCTGAAGATGATAGGGATGCGATGGATGAACCCTTCTCTACTTCAGAGATCCAATCTGCCCTAAAACGAACAGCCTCGGGCCGTGCCGCAGGGCCCGATGGTCTCCCAACCGAATTCTACAGAACGTTCAGTGCAGATTTAGTTCCCTATTTAAAACTCTATTTTACTGCCCTTGCGGTAGATACATCCTCTTTGGGATCCTTTTCTTTTCTGCAGCTAATGTGGTAGTATTTGAGAAAGAAGGCAGAGACCCGTTACTAACCGCCAACTACCGTCCAATCTCCCTACTTAATGCCGATTATAAGATCTTCGCAACGATCTTGGCCACCCGGCTATCTGACAGGATGGCCACCCTGATTCACCCCGACCAATGCGGTTTTATACCCGGCAGATCAACTGCTGACAATGCTCGGACCCTGTGCCATGTACTATCCAGTGCTGCCAATCTAGATCATCCATGGGTGGGTCTTTCCCTGGATGCCGAAAAAGCCTTTGACCGCCTAGAATAGCCCTTCTTATTCGCAGTTCTCCGATGGTATGGCTTTGGGGAGGGCTTCCTCCGATATCTCCAAGTCATGTATACTCAACCCGTCGCCAGTATTTGTGTAAATGCCATCAAGTCTCAGCCATTTAATCTTCAAAGAGGCACGCGTCAAGGTTGCCCCCTATCACCAATGCTCTTTGATCTAGCTCTTGAACCCCTAGCCCTCCTTATTAGACAGTCCGCACGTATTCGAGGTGTCCCCTTCAGTCATAGGGAGATTAAACTCTCTGCATATGCAGATGACCTTATGCTTTTCGTATCCCTCGATTCGGTTCCAGCTGTCTTGGATCTGATTGACGGATACTCACAATTATCGGGCTATAAAATTAACTGGACCAAATCTGTAGCATTCCCACTGAACCGCTGGGTACATGAGGCTGACATGCAGGCCTTTCCCTTCCTTTGGCAATCCCGCATGGTGAAGTATCTCGGGGTCCATTACTGTTCTCCTTTAGAAGACACTATCAGTTTTAATGCCAAAGAGGTAGTCTCCAAAGTCCGTGAGCTCACGAATCGTTGGTCTCCCTTATCTCTTACATGGTGGGGCCGCTTAGAAACTGTGAAAATGATGATAGTCCCCAAAGTGAACTACATTTTAGAAATGCTGCCATGCTTACTCCCGCTACATACTTATAAAGATATTGAGGGCCTTCTCGTCCGTTATCTCTGGCAGGGCAAGCCACCAAGGATAGCTAAACAAAAACTACAGTCTGCAAAGGAAAGAGGGGGTACCAGATTTCCTGATTTTCGTAGATATCATCAAGCCTTCCTACTTAAGCAAGGTGCCCGATGGCTAGATGCCTCAACAGACAGCAGACCAGTTTGGCTTGACATAGAAGAGGAGCTTAGTAGCCCAATTCCGTTGACCCATCTCCCCGGTATGTCCTATCAAGTAGATACCCGCCATCCACCAATGATTGTCGATACCCTTGCGGCCTTTAACACTCTCATTCTAACACTGGGCCCGAACGTATGTCCTCAGGACGGACTCCCGCTATGGAATAACCCCAGAATTCAAGTTCTAAATAGAACGATAGCATGGAAACCCTGGTACTCAAGGGGGATCTGGACACCCCAACAGCTTTTCTCTGCAGCTCGTTGGAAAACCTTTTCTGACTTACAAAAGGAATTTTCGTTACCAGCGAAACACTACTTTCAATTGATGCAGCTTCAACACTGCCTCAAAAGTGCTCGAATCATGCCGCCCTCTGCCCCTACTGAGGACGGGCTATTAGAGATAGTTCACTCTATTAGTAGTACACATGGGGTAGCCTCTAACTTTTATAAAATATTATGTCAGGGTACAGACACGGCCACTTTTAGAGCCCAACAAGCCTGGGAGCGCGAACTGCAAACCACTTTAACCCCTGAGCAATGGAGCGTTTTCTGGAGCAAAGTAGTGCGGGTTTCCCGGTCTGCCTCTGTTACCCAAACTCTCTTCTTTTTTGCACACAGATGCTTTTATACCCCAGAAAAAATAGCCAAATGGAACACAACTGCTAGGGACCAGTGTTGGTCTTGCCATACTGCTGTGGGAACCTTCGCTCATGTTATTTATGAATGTCCTCAACTACAGGTTTATTGGGGGCGGGTCTGGGGTTGTATTCAATTTATCTTACACCTTCACGAACCTCTCTCTTGGAAGATCGTGGGGCTCCGCTCTGTGGCGGAGGTCCCCTCTCTTCCTAAGAAGGGTCGCTTTCTCCTTGATTTCATGCTGGGTATAGCCATATGCTTAATCACGAGGAATTGGAAGGATAGCTCTCGACTTACTGTCAATGAATGGTGGAACCTCGTCTGCTTATATAGTAAATATGAGCAGATACCTCGGAGAGCCATTCCCCATGCCCAACCTCACTCTCGCTTGTCTAAATGGCAGATGCTTAATGATTATGTACAATCTGCTCATTGCTCCAACATGCCTGTATAATGTGCACTCATCATGTTTCAGATCACCGTTAGGTTTTGTAACACAATAATGTAAGTACACGCCCGCTTCGGGAATGATTAGTTTTCTAGAGAAGAAGCAGGGGGGAGGGGGGTGGCAGGGGTTTACTTTGGTGTATGTATTACATGTTATGTATCTGTCTTTTAGCTGTATGTCTTCCTTTTCCTTTGTTATAAAACGAAAATAAAGAATTAAAAAAAAAAAAAAAAAAGAGCTCTTGCTTTTTACTTACACAGGACACAGCAACATAGAAAGTCTTCCCAGCTTTTTGTTGCTTTTGATCCTTCTCATTTAGGACTTCCAGTCTCTAAAAGAACACTGTCCAATTGGATTGCTCAGTGTATTTCTTTTGCTTACCAGAGTAAGAACCTTTCTCTGCAGGGCCATGTCACAGCTCACAATGTGAGGGCCATGGCCACCTCTATGGGTCATCTTCATTCTGTGTCCATCGACCAGATCTGTCGAGCAGCCACCTGGGCCTCGGTTCATACCTTCACAGCCCATTACTGTTTGGACAAGGACTCCTGCCGGGATGCCTTGTTTGGTCAGGCTGTCCTCAGACATCTGTTCCATTCTTGAACAACTCCTGCCCTCCTTCCCTGAATGGATGCCTGAGATCCATAGGAAGATGAACCCTTCAGGGTCTCATACCCTTGGGGATCTCCCAGGCATCTTAGCTAGGGAGTCCCTATATGTGAGGACTCATTCCTGCTTGTTCCTGGAGATAGCACAGTTACTTACCTGTAACAGGTGATCTCTGGGAACAGCAGGAATTAGTCCTCACAACCCTCCCACCTCCCCTAGGAGTTGTATCTCTCTCTGTCTTTCCTTTCCTCTCTCTCTCTATTGTCTCAGCTTTAAACTCGAACTGAGGAGAGTTGGTTAGGAAAGGCGGGAAGGCAGCGCGCAGGCGCTGTGGGATGCTCCCAAAAGCTTTCCTTTTTGGGAAGCTGGGGAGCGTTCCCGCGCAGGCTCTGTCGTTACCGACATACCCATCTGTGAGGACTAATTCCTGCTGTTCCCAGAGATCACCTGTTACAGGTAAGTAACTGTGCTATCCTCGAAGGTCATCTTCCTAATTGCACTCACCTCCGCACGTCGCATTAGTGAATTGCAAGTTTTAGTGGCTGATTCCCCTTATACAAGGTTTCACCATGATAAGGTTGTTCTCAGAACCCATCCACATTTTATGCCAAAGTTGGTTTAGCCTTTTCATTTAAATCAATTGATTTACCTTCCTGTGTTCTTTCCGAGGCCTCATGCCTCTAATGCAGAAAGGAACCTTCATACTTTGGACTGTAAAAGAGCCTTGGCTTTTTACCTACGAAGAACACAACATCATAGAAAGTCTTCTCAACTTTTTGTTGCTTTTGATTCTAGTCATTTGGGACTTCCAGTCTCCAAAAGAACTCTAAATGGATTGCACAATGCATATATTTTACTTATGAGAGTAAGTCTCTTCCTCTTCAAGGCCATGTCACAGCGCATAATGTGAGAGCCATGGCAGCCTCTATGGCTAACCTTCACTCTGTGTCTATCGTTGACATCTGTTGAGCAGCCACCTGGCCTTCGGTGCACACCTTCACTGCCCATTACTGCCTAGATAAAGCGTTAAATCGGGATGCCTTCTTTGGCCAGGCTCTTCTTCAACATCTCTTTCAGACTTAATTCAACTCCTACCCACCAACCCTGGTAGGATGCCAGAGATCCATGGGAGGAAGCATGGCCCACCTCACTATAGGTGGCAACTTCCTGGGGCCATCTCCCTGGCATCTTCGGCTAGGGAGTCCCCATATGTGAAGACTACATTCCTGCTTGTTCCTGGAGATAGCGTAGTTTCACCTGTAACAGGTGATCTCCTGGAACAGCAGGAATTTTGTCTTCACAACCCACCCATCTCCCCTAGGAGTTGTCTCTCTATTTCTCTGTCTCTTTCCTCTCTCCCTCTATCCTTTCACTGAGCTACAAGTTTAACTGAAGAGGGACCTTTGGAAAGGCGGGAAGGCAGCGTGCATGTGCTGATGGATGCTCCCAAAAGTGTTCCTATTGGATGCTGGGGAGCGTTCCCGCGCAGGCTCCGTCGGTGCCAACGATACCCATATGTGAAGACTAAATTCCTGCTGTTCCCGGAGATCACCTGTTACAGGTGAGTAACTACGCTATATGATAACATTTACACTTGCTCCAGAGTAGGCATAATGTCAGCACCCACAATCTGTGTTCTATAAAGACACATAGAAGCCTATGTGTCTCTAAAATAAGCTAAGTTAAAATATGCTTCTTTTACACCTCCAAGCCTAGGTGCTGTATTATAAAATTATCTTCTGCTTGTCAAGACTTAACCTATCCACTTGCCTTCAAACCACATTGGACTATTGAAACCAGTTTGTTCAAAGGGATGTCCCTTTGTGCTCATGTGTTGATGCATTCTAACAAGTGTTTTCAAAAGCCAAGATGCTGCTCCACATCAATCATCTGAAGCTGAGAACAATATTTTACTCCCTTCAAGTATTTGCACATTTTCAGGCTCAAACTATTATAATTTAGTTGAACAAATGACAGTATTTTATGTCAATAAGAAGTTGCTACCCAAGAAACAGCACAAATTTGAGATTTCACTCTTCATAAACCTAACAATTCAAGCCCACCTACAGTCTATGGAATTGGAACCAGTTGGCAGATTAACTCAACAAAGTTCTTGAACTTCACTTTTCCTTGGATCCATTTGAAAAGTCAAAGTATTTTTCAGAAATGAGGCATCCCTTAAAGTTTGTTGGCCAGTATTGAGAATGTGGAGCCATGTTGTTCAATGCGTCCAGCCCCAACTCTGCTAGCACAAGTCATGTTGGCCATATCATATTTAGTTAGTTATTTGATATACTGCCATTTGAGCGAGATTTGATATCCTAGTTGTTTACAATGCCAGAAATAATAACTTCATGACAAGAAAGCGCATGACATGAATTTAAAAAAAAGTAATAGAATAAAAATCAGCATAAGAGAAATTTAAACACGGAGGAGGGGGGAGGCATGACACAATATCAGCAACCTAATGGCAGTGCACAAATAATGGAACACAAAAAGAAGGGAGCAAACTCTAGCAATGTCCTACAAGATGGTCAAAGATTAGAATAGGAATGGTGGAATAACAAGGTCACTCCTGTCTTAAATTTAGTAAAATAACTTTCTGCTCAGATATCTGTTAGAAGTGGATTCCAAAAATAAGGGGCAAGAGGATTGTGAAAAATTGCAAGAGGACCTTGATAAATTGAAAGACTGGGTGTCCTAATGAAATTTAACGTGAACAAGTGCAAATTTATGCACGTAGGGAAGAACAACCCAAACAGTTAAATGATGCATGGTTCCATTCTAAGAACCACCACCCAGGAAAAGGATTTAGGCATCATGGATAATACATTGAAACCCTCTGCCCAGTGTGCAGCGCCGGAAAAGAAAGCAAATATAATGCTAGGAATCTTAAGAAAAGGAAAGGAGAATAAAACAAAGGATATTATAGTGCCTCTCTCTCAATCCATGGTGTGACCGGACCTTGACTATTGTGTATAATTCTGGTCTCTATATCTTAAAAAGGATATAGCAGAATTAGAAAAGGTGCAGAAAAAAGCCACCAAAATGGTAAAGGGGATGGAAGGATACCCCTATGAGGAAAGGCTTAAAAGGTTAGGGCTCTTCAACTTGGAAAAGAGACAGCTGAGGGGAGATGTGATAGAGGTCTATACATTAATGAATTAACAGGTAAAGGTAGATTGGTTGTTTAATCCTTCAAAAAGTAGAAAGACTAGGGGACATACAATGAAGCTACAATGTAGCTTATTTAAGACTAATAAGAGAAATATTTTTTCATTCAACGAGTAATTAAACTCTGGAATTCATTTCCGGATGATGTAGTAAAAGCTCTTAGTGTAGCTGCATTTAAAAAAGGTTTGGACAAGTTCCTGGAGGAAAATTCCATAAACCATTATTAAAGAGGACCAGGGAAGTCTACTGCTTACCCTGGGATAAGCATTGTGGAATCTGTGTACCTTTTTGGGAACCTGACAGGCACTTGTGACCTGGATTGGAAACAGGATACTGGGCTTGATGGTCCTTGGTCTGACCCAGTATGGCAGTTCTTAAGTAATTATCTTTTTATGCAAGAAAACTAAAAATAGCTCTACGAGAAAACTCTAATCTTAGCTTAGAGAGTGGAGGAATAGCCAAAGATTAGCCTATGAAGATGATAAAGAATGTTGAGGAGAGTAAGTAATGAACAAAGAATTAAAATAAAGAGGCTGTCGAGAATAAAAAGCTTGGTGTGCTGTCTTCAGAATTTTCAAGTTTATTCTTCTGGTTATTGGAAGCCAATGTTGCTTATCCAGCAGAGGAGTTACATGATCTGAACATTTGGCATTATGTAATAGTTTGTATTTGTAATTGTAAATGCCTCAAATTATTATTTATTACTATTTAGCTCACGCCTATCCAGTAGTTACATTCAGAGTTACATTCAGGTACAGTAGACATTTTCCTGTCCTCAGAGGGTTTACAATCCAAGTTTGTACCTGAGGCAGTGGAGAGGGGGTAAGTGACTTGCCCAAGGCTACAAGGAGTACCAGTGGTGTTTAAACCATAATCCAATATTTTTTAAATTAAAACTTTAGTACTCAGATAAGGTCTTGGAGATCTAGAGAAAAAATATAGGGGTAAAAAGAAAATTTGCTACTCAATAGAACCACTAAAAAGAGGATAGTTTTCAGAGTGGGGTTCTGAAGTCCTGCAATACATGGCTGAAAAAGGGGACATCCCATTTTTAGAAAAAAATGCCTTTGAGTCAATTCTGACTTGCTGTGACCCAGTAACTCCTGTGTTTTCTTGGCATTGTGACCGGAAGTAGATGGTTAGGCCTTTCTTCCAAGTCAATGGAGGGTTAAGTGATTTGCCCAAGGCCACAAGGAGTACTAGTGAGATTCAGACCCTGGTCTCTTGCTTACCAAGCCAGTGCTTTCACCATTAGGCTGCTACTCCACTCCTCAGGAAAAAAAACAAATAGCCTTCAATTTTAAAGGATTTAAAATGAAACTTAATGATCCAATCTTCTATGCTATCCAACTGAAAAATAAGAACCTGCTGAAAGTCCAAACCCCAATGATCATTAACACATGTCCACCGATCCCCTTAATAGCCAGGACCATGCACAAATCCTAAGAGGATGAGTGCAACAATTCTTGTAGCAACATACTGGCCTCACCATAATTGGTGTCCTTTTGACTCTATTTTCCTGCCTGTGTAGGTTCCAGTTCTTTCCTGCCAACGCAGGACAGAAATATTCTTCATTCTAATCTTAAGTGTCTGGCTATAACGACATGGAAATTGAACATTGCCTGGGCTATCAACCTTCCACATTGCCCATTTTCAATCTGGTGCTTTACTAATGGGCAATGCCCCTTTTGGTGTCCTTTAAATATCATACTCCAGTACCTCCACCATCTTCATTGGCTTGATCTTCAAGCCTCTCTATTAGAGTTCACCTTAGACTAAAAGCTCACTATCATGTTGTTATTGATGGGACTCCAGCCTCTCAATATCTCATCATTTTCAAGATTCATGAAGGTGCTGTTTCATCTCAAACCACAAGTACCGAAACCTCCTTTACCTTGGAATCTAAATGTTGTCCTTGTCTTTTATGAGCCACCATTAGAGACAGTGGAATCCCTGTCTCTCAAACCTCTAACCTGAAAATTGTTTAGTTCTTTGTAGCAGTTACTTCAGCTAGAAAGATCAGTGGACTTCAAGCTTGGATCATGTATAAATGTTCTAATTGGTTCCATCATAGCAAGGTAGTTCTATGCACACATTCTGCATTGCTTTTGGCAAGAATTTAGAATAAGCTTCCAGTGTTTTATCCTGAACTGCATCAGCATCACTGAAAGAGCCTTTCACATGCAAGACTGCAAACTGGCTCTCGCCTGCTACCTTAAAAGAGCAGACTTTTTTGAAATCTACAGAGCTGTTTATCTCCTTCGACCCCATAGGACTTGGAATTCCCTTGGCAAAGTGTACTTTAGATATCTGACTAGTGTCCTGCATTCATAGAAACATGACTGCAAAAAAAGACTACATTGCCTATCTAGTCTGCCCTTCCATATCAACTACAGTAGTTCCCTTTTTACCTTTAGAGATCCTCTGTGTTTGTCCCATGCTTTTTTGAAATCAGATACTGTCCTCGTCTCTACCACCTCCATTGGGAGATTATTCCACGCATCTACCACTCTATCCGTAAAAAACTATTTCCGCATATTCCTTCTGAGTCTATTCCCTTTCACCCTCATCCTATATGCCCTCTTAGCAGAGCTTGCTTTCAATCGAAAGAGGCTTTCCTCTGCATTTATGCCACAGAGGTATTTAAACATCCCTATCATGTCTCCTCTAACCTGCCTTTCCTCTAAAGTATGCATATTAAGATCTTTAAGTCTGTCCTCATATGCTTTATAATGAAGACCACTAACCATTTTAGTAGTCTCCCTCTGTACAGACTCCAATCTAATGTACCCCATGATGCCCAGCCTGCCTGTAATGTAACCCTCGATGTGATGTGATCAATCCCACGATGCCCTACCTGCTTGGATTGTAATATACTGTGTGTGTAGTAAATGCTGCTGTAATGTAACCCAGTGTCCCACCTTATCTCTTTCTTCCCCTATCCACCCCTACCTGGACCTCTGTCCTAACCAGATCATAATCTCCCTGTGTTGTATCAACTAGATTGTAAGCTCTGATGAGCAGGGGTTGTCTCTATTACTTGTCCTGTCTAGATATTAAGCTCTCAAGCAGGGACTGTCTGTCTCTTATTTAAATAGAATTGCGCAGTAGTACTTGTAGTAGTAATGGGTGACAGCCAACCTGGTTTTGCCCTAACTAGTCTGTTGCTCTGTGTGTTTTTGTTGTCTCAATTAGATTGTAAGCTCTGATGAGCAGGGACTGTCAGTCTTATATGTCTGTACAGCGCTGCGTACGAGGTAGCGCTTTATAAATGTTAAATAGTAGTAGTAGTTGTATATCCTTTTGAAGGTGTGTTCTCCAGAATTGCACACAAAACTCCAAATGAGGTCGCACCGGAGATTTACACAGAGGCACTATCGCCTCCTTTTCTCTGTTGTCCATTCCTCTTCCCATGCACCCAAACATCCTTCTGGCTTTTGCTGTCACCTTTTCTACCTGTTTAGCTACTTTAAGGTCGTCAGACACAATCAAGCCCAGGTCCTGATCTTTTGTGGAGAAGTACTTCACCTCCTACACTGTACTGCTCCCTTGGATTTTTGCAGCCCAAATGCATGACTCGCTACTTTTTTAACATTGAATTTCAGCTGCCAAATCTTAGACCATTCTTTAAACTTGGCTAAATCCCTCCTCATGTTATCTACACCTTCCTGAGTATGTTTGTTTGTTTATTTGAATTTGATATACCGCTCAGACCAAAAGGTATTAGAGCGGTTTACAATACTACATCATTTAAGGAAATAAGAAAAAAACGCCATTGGGCCTGGCTGCTGAATGGTGGGCTCGGGGAGGAAGGGAGAGCTCCTGCTCTCACCCCCGTCAGAAGCGCTGCTCATCGGAGGCCCCGGCAACGGCGGATCTTAAGCTGTTGGGCCTGGCTGCTGATTGGTGGGCTCGGGGAGGAAGGGGGGGAGCTCCTGCTCTCACCCCCGTCAGAAGCGCTGCTCATCGGAGGCCCCGGTATCATCTGCAAACAGGCAAACCTTACCCGATAGCCTTTCTGCAATATCACTAACAAAGATGTTAAAAAGAATTGGACCAAGGGACAGATCCCTGCAGAATACCACTGGTAATCACCTTCTCCTCAGAGGGAGCTCCATTTACCTGTACCCTTTGCTGCCTCCCACTTGACCAATTTCTAACCCAATCAGTAACTTTAGGGTCCATCCCTAGGGTGCTGAGTTTGTTCATAAGTTGCCTGTGCAGAACAGTGTCAAAGGATTTACTGAACTCTAAGTACACTACATCTATGACTCTCCCTCAGTCCAACTCCTTGGTTACCCATTCAATGGAATTAATCAGATTTGTCTGACAAGACCTGCCTTTGGTAAGCAATCCATTGGATTCCAGAAACCTCGCTATTCTCTTTTAGCAGCGTTTCCAATAATTTATTTATCACAGAGGTTAGATTAACAAGCCTGTAGATTTCAACCTCATCCTTACTTCCGCTTTTGTGTAAAGGGAACACATGTGCCTTTATTGAGTCCTCTGGGACCACTCTCAACTCTAAAGAAGCATTGAAAAGTTCAGTTAGTGGAGCTGCTAGAACGTCCCCAAGTTCCTTCGGAATTCTTGGATGTATTCCATCCACTCCCATTGCTTTTTCTACTTTTAGTTTAGCTAGTTCCTCACGAACAGTCTTCTGAAAATCGTTCGGACTCCCTGTCACTTCTGTTCATATTTGTGGCTGTTTTCTGAGGTCCTGTTCCTGGCCCTTCATCTTTGAACACAGAACAGAAATATTTGTTAAGCAATTCCACTTTATCCTCATCGGCTTCTACGCATTTTTCCCATTCACCTTTGAATCTGACAAAACCACTTTTGCCCTTCCTCCTCTCTCTAATATATCTGAAAATTGTCTTATCTCCCGCCCCCTGCCCCCCCCCCTTTTATTGCATTGGTTAATTCTTCTTTTTTTGTATCTTTGCTTTCCTAATACGAGGGTTGCTATTTATATTTCTGGCCTAATAATGAAAAAACAAATGTTTATGATCGAAATTGGTTTTATTTTTCAAAATATTCTCCATGAAGATCAATACACTTTTGCATACGTTTGAACCAATTTTCGAAGCACTTTTTCCACTTCGATTGAGGTAACGCCAAAACATGCGTTTTGAATGCATCAACCGCATCTTCGGGTGTTGAAAATTGTTGACCACGTAATTTGTTTTTGATGTGCGGGAATAAAAAGAAGTCATTGGGTGCCAAATCAGGGCTGTACGGTGGATGACCCATCAATTTGATGTTTTGGCCGGTCAAAAATTCCTTTGTTTGAGCCGATGTGTGAGAGCTCGCATTGTCATGATGAAGAATTATTTGCCTCTTCTTCGACTTTTTCCAAATTTCTCCGAAGACTTCTGGTAAACAAATGGTTGTGGGGAAACTGCTAGGTACATATTACCTAGATTGGCCGCTGTTGGAAACAGAATACTGTGTTTGATGGACCTTGGTCTGACCCAGTATGGCATATCTTATGTTCTTATGACCGTCCTACGTTGCTCTAATGGCACTGTCGCCACGTGACCGGTAATACCGAAGAAACAGGCAACCATTTGCTTCAATGTGCTTCTTCCGCGAACAACTTTTGTTGGATTTGGCTCGTCTTGGAAGACCCATACAGTCGATTGCTGTTTTGTTTCGGGCTCATATGCATAGATCCATGATTCGTCACCTGTGTAGATACTATACACAGTCTTTGATGCACCTTGAACGTATTTTTTCAACATTTCCTTGCACCAATCGACACAAGCCTTCTTTGGAGCGTTTGTCAGATTATGCGGGATCCAACGCGAACAAATCTTTTTTACGGCCAAATGATCATGCAATATCTTATTGATGCTTGTCATACTAATGCCCAAAGATGCCTCAATCTCACGGTATGTCACATGACGATCTTGCTTTATCAGTTCACACACAGCATCAATATTTTCTGGCACAACAACCAATTTTGGACAACTCTGACGGAATTCGTCCTGGAGCGAACGTCGGCCACGATTGAATTCGTTATACTAGTTTTTTACAGTGCTGTAGGATGGTGCTTTATCGCCGTATAAAAAATTAAGTTCATCAAGGCACTCTTGTCTTGATAATCCACTTCAAAAGTTATGAAAAATAATCACACGAAAATGTTCACGAGTTAATTCCATTTTTCGCCCAAGATGAATTTTTCAAGTTACTGTAAACAACAAATCGCGCTGAAATGATAAAATGTTATGAATAAGGTTATGTTCAACAATGTCAGTGTTCCAATGGAACCATTGGATGGCGCCTGGCAACACTTACTGTTGCTAAGGCCAGAAATATAAATAGCAACCCTCGTACCTTGCTAGCTTCTCCAGATTTTTTCCAAATATAAATGCTTGTCTTCCTCTCTCTGTGATCTCTTGTATTTCATGAAGGCCTCCCTCTTTCTCCACCTTTTCAGCTACTGCTTTTGAGAACCATAGTGGATTCCTTTTCCTTTTACATTAATTTATCCTTAAAATCTCCCCTTTAAGTTTCGCCTACTGTTTTTCTATATCCGTCAGCTGTTGCCGTCCCGCTAACAACTCCTTGAGGTATTGCCCCATTTTGGCAAAGTTAGTTTTCCTAAAGTCTAAGACCCTTGCTTTTGAATGGATTTTTATTAGTCCTTCATATGTCTTCTATTAAATCTCTGTCCACTTTTTCTCCCTGTGAGGGGGGTCTATATATCACGCCATTGCAAATGGATTTCCCTTTTCCTCTTTCTAGTTTAAGCCACAGTGCTTCCTCTCTCTCTTAAGCCCTGTAATTCTATAGCTTTAATATTATTTATTACATATAGTGCCACTTTTTCTCCCCTTATTCCTACCTACCCAGTCCTTTCTGAATAAGTGTAGCCCTGTATAATTACATCCCAGTCATGGTTGTCCGTGAACCATGTCTCCATAACTGCCACTAAATCCAAGTCAGCCTCTTCCATTAAAGTCTCAACATCTGGGATCTTATTTCCCATGCTTTGGGTATTTATACACACCGCTTTCCAGTTGTTGCCCCTTTTATCCATTTCTATTGAGGTATTTAATGTTTCACTTAATTTGAGGGCTTTCACTTACCCTGTAGGCTTTCTTCACCCATCCCCAATAAGTCTAGTTTAAAGCTCTCTTCAGTAGGTTAGCTAATCTGTTGCTGAAGACACTTCAACCCTTCTTGGACAGATGAATGCCATCTCTGCTCTGCCACCTTTGAAACATCATCCCATGGTCTCGGAAACCAAAATGCTCTTGATGATATGATCCATGCATCCATCTCCAGGATGCAAGCTTCTCTGCCTTGGCCTTTACCCTCAATAGGAAGTATTGAAGAGAACACTACTTGCACACCTATCTGCTTCACCCTCTGTCCCAGAGCCATGAAGTCACTTTTGATATTCTCAGAGGGATACCTAGCAGTATAATTTGTACTGACATGAGTAAGTAGGCTTGATGAGTGTCAGCATACTCTCTGTAACATTGCGGATTTTGGCACCTGGCAGACAGTACACCTCTCTTGACATGAAGTCTTGTCGACAGATGGATGCCTTGGTACCCCTCAGAAGAGAGTCACCAACTACCACTATCCTTTGCTTCTTTGTGGTCACTAATTCTGCAACTTTAGGTGCTCGAGCTCTGGTTCTTCTTTTTCCTGGGATGCTTTCACCTTCTCCACTTCCAGGGCTATATATACTGGTTCTTCATTTCAAGGGCTTGAGGAGTTGGCGTGTTGATTCTGCAGACTCTGGTGACTCGTGTCCAACTTTCTTCATTCTGTAGCCTCCCTAAGCTTGGCTACTTCAAGAAGGATCTCATCAATGAACTCACTGTCTCAAATGTTTCTCAGCCTCATCGTCTCTTCTCTGAGCTCCTCCACTTGTTTCCTGAGAGCTTCAGCATGCAGGCATCCTGCACATGGAACCAGTCCTTCAACTGGTATTGGGATCTCAGTCTGGAAGGGGGCAACAGTTTTGGCAATACGATTTTTCCCAGCCATTGTTCAGTTGGTGGAGCTTTAGTACCTGTTGAAGTAAGAGATAGACCTACCAAAGTCTATCTGTTCCTCAGCTGTCCTTTAAGAGAAAATCAGTTAACCTCATTTAAGTGTGTTCTAACAGCACTGTTCTATGTCCCTGTGTGTAGTTCATTTTGCAGTTGCCCTATAAAGCAAGAATGCTCATATCTGATGGGTGGGAGCTGGGGTTTGTAGGAAGGGATCTAACACCTGATGAGGTCAGTATCTTCAAAGAGCTAGCTGTGAATGTGTGTAGCTGAAACAAAAAACAATGAACTCTGTTATTTGCAGGCTAGTATCCCTCCTTTCAGTAAAGTCAACTCTCATTAAAAAGAAAAAAAGACACTGCTGCTTCCATTGTAATTCTAGAGGAAAATGTTATACTGCACCTACTTTTTTGAAAGTAGGCAACCTATTTAGGTGCTACTTTATTTAAAAAAAAATAATAAAAAGTAGGCGCCTACTTTTTAAAAAATAAAATACTAGTGTAAGTGATGAAAGAAGCATGTTAATTTTAGCCACGATCATGTAAACCTGTCCTGGGACTAGTGTGAATCCTGCACCTGGATTTTTAAAGAACGTGCATAAATCATTCTCTTATAATTTCTCTGTGGACAAGCAGGATACTATCCTTGCATATGGGTGATGTCATCAGATGGAATCTGTGAGGAGCAGCTTGCCAACTCCTTCTGGAAGGTTTTGGAAGCACTACACCATGCATGCATACCATTTCCTGCCTGCTGCTTCAGTCTGTCTTGCTTCCATGTCACTACTATAGACTGCATTAAAAGCCTCAAGCACCCGATTGGGTGTGTTTTTTCATGATCAATTTGTTTGATTTTTCTACGGCTATTTGGCTTGGAAATTTATCCCCAAAACTCCCCAGTGGATTTAAAAGGTACACTAGGTGTTGCAGGACCATATCTGCCACAGACACTCAGAACTGGTACCTGCGGTGCCTGGGCCTGACCATGAACTCTCTTGTTGCCTTCTGTGCTGAGATGACAGAGACCTCAAAGTATGTTTGACACCAGTAAATCCAATACGTTGGCATTGGCAACATTGGATCCCATGACCAACTGAGCTGCATTACATGCTGGGTATGCATGGACACGAAGAGTATACTGATCCCTCTCAGCATTGAGCATTGATAGGATCCACTGGGAGTAGTCATCCCCTGACTTATGGCTGAAGAAGAGGAAGTATTTGTTCTTGCTTCATTGACAGAGGGAACACATGACACCAAATGCCAGGTGGAGGCTGGGATGCATCATTGGAGCCTTTTGGAGCACAATGTCATGAGCATTGAGGTATTGGAAGAACTAGTATCCTCAAAGTAGCCCCGACGTGAGGACCACTCATCTTTTTTGCTACTGAAGGGGCTATACCAGCCTCCAAAGGGCCAAGACCAGTCTACTGAAACTCCCCAGCACTCTCGGAAACAACCAGCCATCACTCGGAGAACATCATCTGAAGAAATTCCAGAATGGGATGGAGGCCGCCTTTGCATAGTGTGAGCCTGCTGCTTCGACTAACTTGATGACAGTGCATCCAGTCATCAAGCCTATTTTTGAAGCTCTCAAAACTGCTTGCAGGAGAATTATTGTCATCAAGGCATCAAAGAATCTTGAGACTGGTGATTGCCTAGCGGGTATCAATCTCCAGTGCTTTTGGGGGGGGGGGGTGCCCATTCACTGGGACATCAGCAAATGTTGGTACATTGACACTATGTGCCGACCCACGCCCAAAGAGGAGCAGAGATCGGCCCAAGTAGTGACCCAGACATCTTTTGACTATAACTCTGGGATCTGAGTTGGAGCGCTATGGGCAATATGAGTATGAATCTTCTGCTCATGAGAAAAGAAAATGGTCTCCAGAGGAGGAGTTCTTCATTGATTTTGTAAGAGAGATGGTTAAGTCCATACCATTTAAGTTAGAGATAGAGGAGGAACCTAGGACAGAAGTGTCAAAAATCCTCCAATTCCTCAGCCTTTCTCCGTCTTCCCAAAAGCGGCTTTGACGTGTCTGTTCACAGAATTCTGAAGGGTATACAGAAGAAGATGTAAGACCTCTCCCTTCCTCCCCAATACAATCTGTAAACAAGGTGGTCAACTCAATGTATTGAGTCCAGAAGGCTCCCAGATTCGAGAAGCTTCAATAGCCATATTGCTCCAAGATCATTGAATTCACTGTCAAAAGCTCCAGAAGACCTGTTCCTGGACATTGGAGTCTATTGGGAGAAGATTTTTCAGAACTCTGTGCTTATCTCCCACATAGCATTCTGCCAGGTTTTCATGGGTATGTACTTGTGCATGGCTCCAGGCTTCAGACTCGCAATTTGATGTTGAGGAAAAGCTTGCTGATGTGCCGTGCCGTGCCGTGCCATGGAGAAAATCTCTTCAGAGATAACGTTCAAGATGTTGCTGCTCTTATTAAGCCGCATAGTGGCACTCTCAAAAGCCTCTCCAGGCCCACTTCCAACCCAACCTCCTTGTCATCCAGAAGATAGCATAGCAGGGGACAAAGTCCTATTACTCTCATAAGTGTAGGTACTCTCCTGCCTCCCACTCCACCCAGACAAAGCAGGGCTCTTTCTTGTTCCAGGCAGCAGAGAACTTAGAAGTCCCAGCTGGCTGCACAACCAAAATCTGTGACGAGATTTTGACTGTTTCCACTAGAATATTCCAGTGTTTCTGTACTACTGCTAGACAGCTGCCAGTAAGAGGGAGGCTACGGTTCTTCTCAAACTATTGGCCACTTGTAACTTCCAGCAGTGTGGTTTGGGTACAGATTGTTTATTCAACATCCTACCAAATTGCCCATTGAGAGTATCTTTCAACAGCTCTCGGCATCAGGAAGTGCTTGAAAAGGAACTGTCCTTCCTTCTGAAGGCTAAGGCATTCAAACCCGTCCCATCAGAGGAAGAAGGGAGGGAATTGTACTTCAAGAACTTCCTGGTCACAAAAAAGATGGAGGAATTCATTTCCATTCTAAACCTGAAGAATAGAACAAATTTCTAAGTGTGAAAGAAGTTAAAAATGATTTTTCTCTGCACCCTCATTTCCTTACTTCACAAAAGACTGTTAATGTTCTCTGTACTTAAAGGATGACTACATCTACATACAGATTACATCCCAGTCATAAGAACATAAGATTTGCCATACTGAGTCAGATCATTAAGCTCTGCATCCTGTTTCCAACAGCAGAAAATCCAGGTCACAAGTACTTGGCAGGATGCCAAAATGTAGGCAGATTCCATGCTGCTTATCCCAATACACTTTAATAATGTTTTATGGACTTCTACTGCAGAAACTTATCCAAGCCTTTTTGAAACCCAGCAACACCAACAGCATGTACTACATCCTCTGACAAAAAATTCCAGCGCTTAATTACATGCTGAGTGAAGAATTCTTTCTCGTATTAGTCTTGAATGTAGTACTTTGGAGCTTCATTGCATGTTCCCTAGTCATTACACTTTTTGAAGGCGTAAACAACCGATTTTATGCTTGCACATTCTGCACTGCTGATTTTATAGATCTCTATCATACCTTCCGTTAGCCGTCTTTTCTCCAAACTCAAAAGCCCTAACATTTTAAGCTTTTCCTCATAGAACTATCTTTCCATCCCCTTTCATTTTGCTCACCCTTCTCTGTACCTTTTCCAATTCCACTATATCTTTTAGATGCAGTGACCAGAACTCCACATGATATTCAAGGTGTGGTCACATCATGGAGCAATACAAAGACATTATGAATTTTTTTTTGTTGTATTCTCCATTCCTTTCCTTATAATTCCTAGCATTCTGCTAACTTTTGTGGCTGTCATTGCACACTGAGTAGAGGATTTTGGCATATAACACCTAGATCCTTTTCTTGGGTGGTGGTTCCTAATCTGGAACTCTGCATCATATAGCTGTAGTTTGAGTTCTTCTCTAAGAACATAACTTTGCACTTATCCACATTAAATTTCATCTGTCATTTGGATGCCGAATCTCCTGATTTCTGATGGTCATCTTGTAGTTTTTCAAAGTCCTCTTGTGATTTAGCAACATTGACTAATTTTGTGTCGTCTGCAAATTTGCTCACTTCATTCATTTTTCCTATTTTAAGATAATTTATAAATATGTTGAAAAATAATGGGTCCAGCTTAGATTCCTGGAGTATTCCACTATTTGCCTATCTGTTTTGAGAAAATTGATCATTTAGCCGTATTCTCTGTTTGCTATTATTTTAACTACCTGTAGTTTCCAATCAAATCCACAATAGGACACTGCCTCCTATTCCATGGTTCTTTAATTTCCTCAAGAGTCTCTCATGAGGGACCTTGTCAAAGACTTTCTGAAAAATCCAGAATTACCAAGTTACCCAGTTCTAGGCTCCTGATTGTTAGAAATCCAGGAATGACTTAAAATCTCACAGCTGGGAATGGGTAATTTGGCAGCTCTGAAATCCAGGTACACTGTGTCCACCAGCTCACCTTTATCTATCTGTTTATGCACACCTTCAAAAGAATGTAGCAGATTGGTGAGGCAAGATATCCCTTTGTTAAATCCATGGTGGCTTTGTTCCATTGAACCATGTTCAGTAATTTTGTCCTTTATTATAGTTTCTACTATTTTGCCTGGCACTGATGTCTTGCTCTCACAGGTCTATAGTTTCCAGACTCTCCTCTAGAATCCTTTTTAAAAATTGGTGTTATGTTTGCTACTTTCAAATCTTCAGGACCATTTTAATGATAGTTTACAAATTACTCACAGGAAATAATGTGCAGTTAGTCAAAAAGAAAACGCCACTACCAGTACTGTGCCACTGCCTTTTGGCCTTGCATCAGCTTCTTGCATGTTCATGAAATGTCTTGCAGTGGTTGCTGCATATCTATGCACACTGGGCATGCACATGTTTTCCTGTTTTGCATGATTGGCTAATGAAGACGACGTCTCAGGAAGGAGCTCAAGGATTGATTTGGGTGCTAAAGTTACTAGGGGAGTCCATCGGGCCTACCACTTTTACTGCCTTGGATTGAGCCACTTGAGGAAAATGCTTTCGTCGTTTCCCCATCACAGGGAACCTCCTGCGCCGACTCCCGAGGAATGGGGTTTTCTCCTCCCATTCAAGAGGCCAAGCAACTGCCTGCATTAGAGTCGTCTTTATTACAAAAGGACTGTGATGTTGGGGAGTCTGTTGTGTTACCAAGTTCCTTTTTACGTTTGGATGGTGATCTTTCTCCTCCTTTACCCTCTGTGATATCTTTTCCATTGCCTGGGGAACCTCAAACCCCGCCTGCAGATTTGTCCCTAAAAGATATATGGATGGCTGTCTCACGTATTGAATCAGTGCTTGGGGCCTCTCTGCAGCAGGTTTCTGAGTTTTCCAAGGCGACGGTTCAGAAACTTGCTGATTATGATAAAAGGCTGATGTCTGTTGAATGTAAGGTTGATTCACTTGAGGCAGATTGTTCTGTTAACAAAGGTTTGTTAGCTTCTTCAGTCCAAAATTTTAGCTCTTTGTGTCGTCAAGATGAGGTTCTTGAGAACTTGATGAGGTCTAAGAATCTTCGGTTATTGAATTTTCCCTGCACACACTATTTATCTCCAATGATTCTTTTTCAAAAATATTTAAAAGAGAATTTGTTAATTACTGACGTTTCAGCTTCATCAATTTCAAAGATTTATTATGTTCCTTTGAGTAATTTGAATCAACGATCCAAGGGTGAGGGAGGAGTCTCTTTTGTTTCTGGGAAAGCTATAATTGATAAACCTTCTTCATCTACTTTGGATATCTCAGCTTTTCTGGAAACTACATCTGACGATATCTCCTCTAGAGCTACTCTTTTGGTCTCCTTTATTTCGGAATTGGATAAAGACAAAATATTGCGGGCTTACTTTCCAAAAAAGTTTGAAAAGTTTTGTGGTCAATCAATTCAAATTTTCCCTGATGTGTCTAGGACCACACAGCTGCGGCGCAAAGCCTTTTTAGAGCTGCGCCCGCGTGTGTTGGCCGTCGGCGCTGTTTTTCATTTGCGTTTTCCGTGTAAATGTCTTATTATCCATCAGGGTAATCGTTATTTGTTTTTTGATCCTAAACATTTAATGGAATTTCTTAAGGATAAAATTGTGTAGTGTCTCTTTCTAGGAGTATTGAGTTTATTTCTCTAGGAACCATACCAGTTTTGTTTAAAATAGCAGCATCCCTCCTTGAAGTGGTCTATTATATGATCTGTTTTCTTTAGCTCTTTCCCAATGTAAATTATGTTTCGTTTTATATGATTGTTTTCTTGTATTGTGAAAAATTTTATAAATAAAAAATTTAAAAAAAAAAAAAAAAAAAAAAGTTACTAGGGTGCATAATATATATAGAAAAGAAAACATAGAAAAATGACGACAGAAAAAGACCACATGGTCTATTTATTTATTTATTTATTTATTTATATTCTCTTATATACCGCGCTATTCTGCATCAGTGCGGTCTATCTAGTCTGTCCTTCCATATCAACCACTACAATAGTCCCCTTCTTTCCTTTAGAGATCCTCTTTGCTTGTCCTATGCTTTTTTGAATTCTGATATTGTCCTCATCTCTACCACCTCCACTGGGAGACCATTCCAAGGATCCACCACTCTTTCCGTAAAGAAATATTTCTGCATATCACTTCTGAATCTATCCCCTTTCACCCTCATCCCATGTCCTCTCATAGCAGAACTTGCTTTCAATCGAAAGAGGCTCTTCTCCCCCTGTGCATTTATGTCTCAATCATATCACCTCTGTCCCGCCTTTCCTCTAAGGTGTACATATTAAGATACTTAAGTCTGTCCTCATATGCTTTATAATAAAGATCACTAACCATTTTAGTAGCCACCCTCAGTACTGACTCCATCCTGTTTATATCCTTTTGAAGGTGCGGTCTCCAGAATTGCACACCATACTCCAAATGAGGTCGCACCAAAGACTTATACAGAGACACTATCACCTCCTTTTTTTTTTCTGCTAGCCATTTCTCTCCCTATCCACCCAAGCATCCTTCTAGCTTTTGCTGTCACCTTTTCTACCTGTTTAGCTACTTTAAGATCATCAGACACAACCATGCCTAGGGTCCCGCTCTTCTTTAGTGGACAAAAGTACTTCACCCCCCTATACTGTATTGCTCTCTTGCATTGCTGCAGCCCAAATGCATGACCTTGCATTTTTTAACATTAAATCCCAGTTGCCAAATTCTAGACCATTCATCAAGCTTAGCTCGAGCCCTCCTTATGTTATTTATTTATTTATTTTATTTATTTACATTCTCTTATATACCGCGCTATTCTGCATCAGTGCGGTTTACATTGAACAAACTGAAATTACATTGAACAGGGCATTATAACTTGGAGATAACTATTTTACAGGGAACATGGGCTATGGAGGGTTAAGTGGCTTGCCCAAGACCACAAGGAGCACCTGTGGGACTAGAAACCCCAGTCCTTCCGGCCCAAGGTTGCTGTCCTCTAGTGGGATTAGAACCACCGACCTTCCGGCCTGAAGTACCTTGCCCCAACCACTAGGCTACTCCTCCACTCCTTCCTGGGTGTCTGCTCTATTGCAGATTTTGGTATCATCCGCAAAGAGGCAAAACTTACCCGACAGCCCTTCCGCTATATCACTAACAAAGATGTTAAAACAAATCGGACCAAGGACAGATCCCTGGGGCACACCACTGGTAACTTCCTTCTCCTCAGAGTGAGCTCCATTTACCTGTACCTTTTGTCGCCTCCCACTCAACCAATTTCTAACCGAAGCAGTAACTTTAGGATCCATCCTTAGTGTGCTCGGTTCCTTATCGTCCCTCCAGTCCAGTCCCGCCACTCTGGGTAGTGCACCTCCTCCAGCAGCTTGGAGACTGAGCATGTCATCTTTTTGATGATACTAGTGTACATATGCAGCTGGCACCGCCCACCAGCCCCAGTAAACTCAGTCTCCAAGCAGCTGGAGGAGGTTGTGAGCCAGGGTGCTGGCTCACTGAAGAGACAACTAAGGAGATAGGTTTAGTTAGTTTGCTTTTATTTCCCCTGTGAAGGTGCAGGTTTCTTTGTTTTTAAAGTCAGAAGTATAAAAAAAAAAAATTCTGAAGGAACAGAGAGACCCCGGAGGACAACAGGGCTGACAGGAGAATATTCCTTCTTTCCCCTCTCCCCCCAGGATTTCGGGGGGGGGGGATAGTTTTGTGGGGGTCTTCCTCAGTCTGAGACTTCTGGCTGCTCCCGAACCCATTATCGGATGAGGTGCCGCTGCAGTTGCTTGACAGGAGTGAAAGCTGACAGCCCCGAGTCACTCCCCTCAGCGCCGAAGCCAGGAAGGAAGGCTGAGCGCAAGGGGTAGAAAAGCCATGTGGCAAAGAGGCTCCAAGGTAAGAGTGGCGGGTGGGGGGGAGGACAACAGGAACCCCTAGCAACCGTCAGAACACGAGGAGACAGAGAGCAGCCTGCAGCTGCATGTTTGGTAGCCTGCAGCGGTGTGGGAAACTCCCCCTGCTGCATTTAGGCACAATTTCTTCTTATTCAGTCCTGCATGTGTTTAACCCCCTGCTGTGTTTTGGGTGCCTGGGAGAGGCAGCCACTGGAGAATAAAGCAGGACAGAGCAGCCTCTTCCTAGGGGGCCATCTGTAGTTAATTAGCTTTTGGTTTGGTTTATTTTATTTTAGTTCAAGTACTCTAGTGCTCTGTGCCTGAGCCTGTGGAGGTGCACTGTGCTGGGGATCCTTTTACCTACGTGGGTACAGATTGAGGGCGTTCCTGGGGAGTGCCCCCAACCATTCCCACCATTCCGGCCAGACCACAGTGCCTGGTATAGGATGGTATCAAGGGGCGTGAACCCCACTTAATCCTTAAGCATTCCTTGTGTTATACAGCTCAAAACGGATTCAGTGCACAATGACTTGATGCAGACATATGTGGGAAAGGCCTAATCAGATAGGCCATTGTTTGTTGCTGGGCGGATTTTCAGAGGGCTGTTGTGCTAGGTCAGGTGATGTAACTGGCACTTGGTTTAAACATTGTTGTGTTCTCCTGAGAAGGGTAAGATAAGTCAGAGACAGAAATAAAGATAAGTGTAAAAAAAAAGAAAAAAGGTGCTGCATATAGGTTTGTAGCAGCTATGGCTCTGGAAAAAACAGGAAGTACTTGCATACAAGAAATGTATGTACTTTGAAAGATAGTCAGTCAGTGGATTGGACGCAAATGAAATCCTTCCATCTGTCTATGGTCAGTGAGTAACCTGGCATGATCATCTCTTGTCGCGTAGTCCAGATTATGTACCTATTAAATCTGTAATATTGCTTGTAAGGGAAGCTGTACTCCCTTATAGCCATTTGTAGTATTAGAGGAAATATGTAAGCTTTTCTCGGAGAACGTGTCAGTTTGATTGGATCAGGGCAAGGTCCATTTCATATCTTTAAGATACAACACTGCAGCACAATCTAAAAATCCTCAAGATATGCAGTCCCCGATGTGGTGTGACCTCGGAGGCAGGCGTCTGCCTAAACTGCACGCAAAAGGCTGCCATGGGAGCAGGACCTGCAGGATGAGATAAGGCAGGAGAGTCCCTCCTATTTGCAAGAGACCCTGGGGGCGGAGGTGCCACGTTACCTTCAAAGGATCCGGCCCCTGGTCCCTGCACGATGCCCGGACCATCCACCCCTTGAGCACAGGGAGCAGTAGGGCTCCTGGGGGAGTTCTCACCAGAGTTTTTCTTACATTTGCAGAAGGCGTTTTGCCTACCAAGTGGTTCCTGAGCCCCAGAACACAGGGCTAAGAGGATGTCTGACGCAAAAGAGCATGAGTCAGGAGCAATGGTGTCTAAGTGGGCTAGAGGCTTAGAGGAGTGGCAGCAATCACCGTTGTCAGAGGGGCTGGATGGGGAAGACCTTGACTCGGAGCTAGATCTGCAGGAGGAGTTGGAAGAAGGAGAGAGCCTAGTACAGGAGGATCAGGCCCGGATTGTTCGGGTTTTCAGCCAGGAGGAGCTACTAGTGCTCATCTTTATGCTTATGTTTATGTTTATGCAATTTCTCGATGTACTGCCCAGGCCGAAAGCCATTAGTGCAGTTTACAATCACTATAAGCGGCTACTGATATAATTCCTCGTCCCCAAAGGGCTCACATTCTATGTGTACCTTGGAGACCCTCAAGGCCCTGAATATTTATTTATTTAGACAGATTTGTATGCCACCTTTTTCCTTCAATCAAGGTGGTCACGTCACATCACAATTGGAGGGTTACATTTAACATTAGGGTATGTGTAAACATTTAGACAGTACAGTTACTTAACAGCAGTTAGACAGTACAAATGAGGTAACATTTAACATGAAGGTATTTAATAACATGGTATAATAGACTTGTGTGTGTGGATAGAATGAGTGTGTATTTAGTTGGCGGAGGTAGTAGTATTTCTGTTTGGTTAGGGGATGTTGCCTGAATGCTCATCGGTTTCTATAAATAACAATGTTTTGAGGTCTTTTCGGAAGTCTCGTTGGGAGGGAGTTCCATAGTGTGGATGCCAGTAGTGATGATGCTCTTTTTGATGGATGTTTGGTTTTGTGATAGTCTGCAGGTGTGCTGATCATGTTGTTGTTATTGGTTCTTCTTGGACTATTGCTAATATCCCTTGTTATAATGTTTTGGAGTATGTCTGCTGAGAGATGGTGAATGATTTTGAAGATGATCATGATTGTTTTGTATTTAGCTCTTGCCACCATTGGGAGCCAGTGTAGTTGTAGGACGGAAGTGATGTGCTCGGTCCTTGGAGTGTCTGTAATGATGCGTGCTGTGGTGTTTTATACCATCTGTAGTGGGGGGAGTGTCTGCTGAGGAAGGCCTTGATATAGTGAGTTTCCATAATCAAGCAGTGGTGTAATGAGTGCTTGGCACACTGTGCGGAAGTGGTCTTGACGGAGCATTGGTTTGATTTGTCTGATTGTTTTCAATCGATGATATGCCTTGTTTGCGGTTTTGGTGATGTGGGATTTTAGGTTCAGAGCTCTGTCTAGTGTTATGCCCAAATACTTAACTTCTTCTTTGACTACTATGTGTTTGTCTAGGATGCTGATAGTTTGTGGAGGTATGAAGGTGGGGTTCCTGGTGACGAACATTGCCTCAGTTTTGTCATAGTTGACTGTTAAGTTGTTGGCTATGAGCCAGTCATTCATGTCTTCGAGCCATTTTGTTATTGTTGTAGTGTTTAGTGCTAGTAGGTTGATTGGAGCATACACCATGATGTCGTCAGCACAAATGTGATAGTGTAGTTTGTGGTGCTTGATGATGTTGCATATGGGCTGTAATATGCCTGCTAACCTCCCGGCAGAGGAAGAGGCGCTGTAGGATCCGCTGTTCCATGCGGTATGGAAATAGCAGAAAGTCTTACCAGTACATGGAGTAGTAGGACAGATGATCCAGGATGAGTGGGATCTGCCGGAGGTTGGCCTTAGAGGTGCAATCCATGATATGCCTATACCTGCTGCTGGAGCAAGAATGAGCTCCTTTGATCACCCAAAGTGGGCACAGCGGTGTTGGCAGCAGTCAAAGAGACCTTGATTTGTCTCCTGCAGCTGAGAGCCGTGGAACTTGTTTCGCGAGACCAGTACGCCTGAGGTCGAGGCTTCATGTATTTCGTGGTGCCCAAATGGAAGGTTCCTTTCGCCCAATTCTCGACTTTGAGGGCATGAACTACAGTCTCCAGGTACTGCATTTTCACAGTAATAACGGCGGTAGGAAGTGGAGATTTTGGGCGACTCTCGATCTCGCAGAGGTGTATCTGCATGTTCCCATCCATCCAGAACATCGGCAGTTTCTCTGCTTTGCGGTGCCAGAGGGCCATTTCAAGTTTCGAGCATTGCCATTCGGTCTGGTGACCACCCCCCATAGCTTCACCAAGGTCATGGTGGTAGTGGCGGCAGCTCTCCACAAGCAAGGGGTTCTCGTCCACCCGTACCGAGACAATTGGCTGGTCCAGGCGAAGTCCAGGGATGATAGCGAAAAGAGCAACAACATGGGTGGGAGAGTTCCTTCAAAGTTTCAGTTGGGGTCAAACTGGCCAAGAGTCAGTTACGGCTGGCCCAGGAGCTAGAATATTTGATACCTGCGTGGGCAGGATTTTCCTGCCGGTTCGCTGGGTGCAGGAGCTATGACAGTGGATGCGGCAGGTTCTTAAGATGGCAAAACCATCAGAGTGGTGGCATCTGCAGGTTCTGGGGACCATGGTGGTCACTCTTGAGCTAGTCCCATGCAACCGCTGCAGAGGGCTCTGCTCAGTTGATGGTCCCATCAGAGTCAACCCCTGTCCCAAGTACTCCCCTGCCCGCGGAGCTCCAGGAGAGCCCTCAGTTGATGGCTGCACGTGGGGAGCCTGGCAGGAGTCCCCGGTGTGGGTTCCTCTGGTGACCAATGCCAGCCTGTCAGGTTGGAGAGCCCATTGCAAAGGATGCTTTGTTTAGGGACAAGAGTCCACAGGAGGCTCTGTGGTCAATCAACAGGCTCGAGATGTGAGCGATGACCTTGGTGCTAGAAAGTTTCGAGCCATAGTTGCAGGGGAAGGTTGTCCAAGTCCTCTCAGACATTGTGACCACAGTGGCTTACATCGACCGGCAAGGAGGAACAGGCAGGGCAGCCCTGGAGGAGGAGGCTGAAAAGCTGTTCGGATGGGCAGCAATTCGTCTCCAGCGTTATCGGCAGCGCACGTAGCAGAAGTTGACAGTGTGACAGCAGCCTACCTCAGCCAAATGCACATGGACCCCGGAGAGTGGCAGCTCAATCAGGTGTTCGAGCGGGTGGTCCGCCGAAGGGGCACAACGGTCATGGACCTAATGGCAATGTTCGAGTCGGCAAAGGCCTGCTGGATTTTTTCAGCAGAAGAGAGGAAGTCCAAGGGCCTGGATGCTGTAATTCAGCAGTGGCTCGAAGAGGGTGTACTCTGTTTTTCCCCTTGGACGCTCATAGGCCGGTTAGTGCAATGGGTAGAGGTGCACCGGGGTTTTGTAATTCTGGTGGCACCAGACTGGCTGAAGTGCCAGTGGTATGCTGACCTGATTTGGATACTGGCGGATTGACTGTGGTGGCTTCCGGTTGAAAGGACCTCTTGACACAGGAGCTGCTTTGTATATAAATCAGGCCATTTTCTTACTGGCTCTGGTGAGCTCGGATGTGGGCGAGAGCGGATATGGGCTCTGCCACTCCACAGCTGTGTCACTTGGATGCAAAGGTATGTGAAAAGGGCTTCGTTCTTTTGGAGATTGGACCGTCTGTCGGTTCTGTTTGGTGGGTCGCACAAAAGTGAGGCGGCAGCTAAGCCTCCATTTCCAGATGGATCAGTGAGGCAATCATGCCTGCATACATCTTGAAGGGTAGAGCAGTGCAGGCGGGGTTTCAGATGCATTCCACGAGGGCTCAGGCAGCCTCGTGAGCAGAGTATAGTTTAGCTCCGCCGGTGGAGATCTGTAGGGTGGCATACTTTATCCGAACATTTTCGCCTGGATGTCCAGGTGGCGGGGGATGCTCATTTCGGCTCGGCAGTGCTTCAGACTGGTTGTGCGGGTCCCTCTTATTAGTTTTACTGCTCTGATACATCCCAGAAGTGTGGGACTTGACTGTTTACTGTTTGTCTAACTGTTTGTTTAATTATTTATTGTTTGTCTTAGTGGTGTGCTAGTTCAGCCTTCTCAGCTGTACTTACCTTGCCTCTCTCAACTAACTGGGCTTTGTGTGGTAGCCATTTTGAATTAAATCTCTCTCCCCAGAACCTGCTGTTTGTTAAACTTTTTTCCTGTCCTTGCCTGCCTGAGTGAATCCTCCCCCTCCCCCTCCCTCCCCCTGAGGTATTGTGTAGCCTTCTTCCTGTTTTCTCCACGTGTGCATAGTCTGTTTTAGTTTGCTTTTCTCTGATCAGAGAAGGGCTGTACTTTTACAGAGCTCTGCTAGTGAGTGGATATTTGCCTCCTGGGACATCTTACTGTGAGTTCTAGCTGTTTATTTAATTATTTACTGTTTGTCTAACTGTTTGTTTAATTATTTATTGTTTGTCTTAATGGTGTGCTAGTTCAGCCTTCTCAGCTGTACTTACCTTGCCTCTCTCAACTAACTGGGCTTTGTGTGGTACCCCCATCCCCCTGCTGAGGGTTCAGGACAGGGTACCTTGTAACTGCCCTCTTTAATAGGACTTATCTCCCTCCCTCCCTCCCCAGCACCCACCCACCCCTGGGGTAATTGTAGTTTTATAGGTACTTGCGCATCTTAGAGGAAAGGGGCTGCTCTCAGGTGCAGCTCTTAATCCAAATCAGTCATACACAGAGGACCTGAGATTAATTAAGCTTCAGGTACACAGGGTGTATTAGGGGTATTAGATACACTTTTATTAGTATAAGCATCTACACCAATCCTTATTATATACCGAATTTAAAAGACCTAAACACAAGCTTTAAACTAAGATGCAGACAGAGGTCCAGCAACGAGATGGGGGTTCTCCGGTCTTTTGCATTGAGTGTCACATGTATGATTTTCTCCCAGTTGGTGAGAGGTCCTACATATGCACTAAGTGCAGGGAGCTCTTTGCTCTCAGGGAACGAGTCCGTTCTCTAGAGGCTAGAGTAGCAGACCTGGAAGACATAAGAAAGTCAGAGAAGTACATGGACGAGACCTACAGGGATATAGTCCTGAAGTCCCACCTCCAGTCTGGCAGCATCCCTGTGGCAGGAAGTGATCCTGTAACTAGGACCTGTCCTCCAGGTGATGTAAAACCCTCTCGCACCGAGGACGTTTCTCCAGGGCCATGTCCCCATGAGGGGAGGGTCAGGACAGCTGTTATAGTTGGTGATTCAATCATTAGGAATGTAGATAGCTGGGTGGCTGGTGGACGTGAGGATCGCCTGGTAACATGCCTGCCTGGTGCGAAGGTAGCAGATCTCACGCACCGCCTAGATAGGATCATAGATAGTGCTGGGGGGGAGTCTGCTGTCTTGGTACATGTTGGTACCAATGACATAGGAAAATGTGGTAGGGAAGTTCTGGAGGCTAAATTTAAGCTTTTAGGTAGGAAGTTGAAATCCAGAACTTCCAGGATAGCGTTCTCCGAAATGCTTCCTGTTCCACGTGCAGGACCCAAAAGACAGGCAGAGCTCCGGAGTCTCAATGCGTGGATGAGACAATGGTGCAAGGATGAGGGTTTTGGATTTGTTAGGAACTGGGGAACATTCTGGGGAAAGGGGGGGCTCTTCCGAAGGGATGGGCTTCACCTTAATCAGGATGGGACCAGACTGCTGGCATTAACCTTTAAAAAAGAGATAGAGAAGCTTTTAAACTAGAAAATAGGGGAAAGCCGACAGTCACCCAAGAGCGCATGGTTCGGACAAAGGTATCCTTGAAGGATACTACCAAAAGCAGTGAGGTTCCAAAAGGGAGTATAGTAGCCCAAATGCCCTTGAGTAAGGAGCAGACAGAGCATAAAGATTCCCAATTACCCATGCCTACCAATAGCCAGATTAATATTAATAAAATACAGTCTCTAAAATGCTTGTATGCCAATGCTAGAAGTCTAAACAATAAGATGGGAGAATTAGAATATATAGCACTAAATGAGAGGTTAGATATGATTGCACTCTCAGAGACATGGTGGAAGGAGGATAACCAGTGGGACACTGTGATACCTGGATACAAACTATATCGTAATGATAGAGCTGAACAAATTGGTGGAGGGGTTGCGCTCTATGTTAGAGAGGGCATTGAGTCAGAAAGGATTAAAGTTTTGCAGGGAACAAAATTTGCTGTAGAATCTCTATGGATTGAAATTCCATTTATGAAGGGGAAGGTGATGGCAGTGGGAGTATACTATCGACCGCCTGGCCAGAATGAACAAATGGATGATGAAATGCTCAAAGAAATCAAGGAAGCTAACAAAAGCCACAACAGAGTAGTAATAATGGGTGATTTCAATTACCCCGGTATCGACTGGGACAGTGTCACAGCAGGACAAGCTAAAGAGAGAAAGTTTCTAGATGAAATAAATGACTGCTTCTTGGAGCAGCTGATTCATGAACCGACCAGAGGGGAAAGCCATACTGGACCTAGTCCTTAGTGGAACGCCAGATCTGGTGCAAGAAATAAGGGTGTTGGGACCACTTGGCAATAGTGATCATAGTATGATCATGTTTGATTTAATCAGTGGAGGACAGATAGTAAAGGAATCCACAGTACTACCTTTTATCTTTCAAAAGGGAGACTATGATAGAATGAGGAATATAGTTCGGAAAAAACTAAAAGGAGCGGTTCCAAAGGTTAAAGACTTACAGCAAGCTTGGGTGTTATTTAAAAATACTATCCTCGAAGCCCAGACCACCTGTATTCCACGCATTAAGAAAAGTGGAAGAAAGTCCAAAAAACTGCCAGCATGGTTTAAAGGTGAGGTCAGAGAGGCTGTTGCTGCCAAAAGAGCAACCTTCAGGAAATGGAAAAAAGAGCCAAATGATGAAAACTGGAAACAGCACAAGCACTGGCAAGTTAAATGCAAAGCATTGATAAGGCAGGCAAAGCGGGAATTTGAGAAGAAACTTGCCATGGAAGCAAAAACACGAAATAAAGACTTTTTCAAGTACATTCGTAGCAAAAGGCCTGTGAGAGAGTCAATTGGACCATTAGATGATAGAGGGGTAAAAGGGGCAGTAAGAGGAGACAAGGCTATAGCAGAGAGACTGAATGAATTCTTTGCTTCGGTCTTTACTGAGGAAGATGTAGGGATGTTACCCAAGACTGAAGTGGTATTTAAAGGTGATACTGCAGAGGAATTGAGAGAAATATCGCTACACCGGGAAGATATATTACAACTATTTGATAAACTGAATAGTAGCAAATCACCTGGACCGGATGGTATACATCCCAGAGTGTTGAAAGCTTGCTGCGGAAGCAAAAACGCGAAATAAAGACCTTTTCAAGTACATTCGTAGCAAAAAGCCTGTGAGAGAGTCAGTTGGTCCATTAGATGATAACGGGGTTAAAGGAGCACTAAGAGGCGACAAAGCGATAGCGGAGAGACTGAATGAATTCTTTGCTTCGGTCTTTACTGAGGAAGATGTAGGGATGTTACCCATGACTGAAGTGGTATTTAAAGGTGCGGAAGAATTGAAGGAAATATCGATACATCGGGAAGATGTCTTACAACTATTAGATAAACTGAAGAGTAGCAAATCACCTGGGCCGGATGGTATACATCCAATAGTGTTGAAAGAACTGAAATATGAGATTGCAGACCTGCTATTGGTAATCTGTGAACTTTCATTAAAATCATCTGTAATACCTGAAGATTGGAGGGTCGCCAACGTAACACCAATTTTTAAAAAGGGTTCCAGGGGTGACCCGGGAAATTACAGACCGGTGAGCCTGACGTCAGTACCAGGGAAAATGGTAGAAACCATCATAAAGAACAAAATTACACAGCATGTAGATAGTCATGGCCTAATGGGAGACAGCCAACATGGCTTTAGACAAGGAAGATCTTGTCTTACTAATCTGATCTGTTTTTTTGAAGGTGTGCATAAACAGGTAGACAAAGGTGAGTCGGTTGATATAGTGTATCTGGACTTTCAGAAAGCTTTTGACAAGGTCCCCCATCAGAGACTTTTGGCAAAGCTAAAAAGTCATGGGATAGGAGGCAGTGTACTATTGTGGATCGGGAACTGGTTAAAAGATAGAAAGCAGAGGGTAGGGCTAAATGGCCAATATTCCCAATGGAAAAAGGTGAATAGTGGAGTACCCCAGGGATCTGTACTGGGTCCGCTACTTTTTGACATATTCATAAATGACCTGGAAAAGGGAATAACTAGTGAGGTTATCAAATTTGCAGATGACACAAAACTGTTTAAAGTTGTTTAAAACCCAAGAGGATTGTGGAAAACTGCAGGAGGATCTGGATAATTTGGAAGACTGGGCATCCAAATGGCAGATGAAATTTAATGTGGACAAGTGCAAAGTTATGCACCTAGGAAAGAACAACCCACACTATAGTTACACAATGCAAGGCTCCACATTAGAAACCACCACCCAGGAAAAAGATTTAGGAGTCATCGTGGATAACGTGTTAAAACCCTCCGCCCAGTGTGCAGCGTCGGCCAAGAAAGCAAATAGAATGCTAGGTATCATAAGGAAAGGGATGGAGAATAAAACAAAGGATATTATAATGCCTCTGTATCGCTCCATGGTACGACCGCACCTTGAATATTGTGTGCAATTCTGGTCACCGTATCTTAAAAAGGACATAGAGTTATTAGAAAAAGTACAGAGAAGAGCCACCAAATTGGTGAAGGGGATGGAAGGCTACTCCTATGAAGAGAGGCTAAAAGGTTAGGGCTCTTTAACCTGGAAAAGAGACGGCTGAGGGGAGATATGATAGATAGAGGTCTATAAATTAATGAATGGAGTGGAACGGATAAACGTGGATCAATTGTTTACGCTATCAGAATATAGAAGGACTAGGGGACATGTAATGAAGCTACGGGGTAAACTATTTAAGACAAATAAGAGAAAATATTTCTTCACTCAACGTGTAATCAAACTCTGGAATCTGCTACCGGAGGATGTAGTAAGGGCTGTTAGTATAGCTGGGTTTAAAAAAGGTTTGGACAAGTTCCTGGAGGAAAGGTCCATAAACCACTATTAAAAAGGGACCCAGGATATCAATGCTTGACCTAGTACAAGCACTGCAGAACCTGTGTCTTTTGGGGAAACTGCTAGGTACGTATGACCTAGATTGGCCACTGTTGGAAACAGGATACTGGGCTTGATGGACCTCGGTCTGACCCAGTATGGCATTTGTTATGTTCTTATGTTCTTATGGAGGGACGATAAGGAAAGAGAAATTAGACTTACCTGCTAATGGTTCCTTGAGAAACTCTAGTCCAGTCTCAGAACCCTCCCTGAGTGCTTTCTGTGATAATCTATGCACACCCTGGTCCTGAAGCTGGTTCCCTTGGTGGAGGAAGTGGCATGGGGGAGCCGGGGAGGGGTGTGTAATCAGTGTTTGGGGGAGGGGCAGACTAGAAGAACTGTCGGTTGCTTGCTTCCAGCTGGTTGGAGTTGCTCAAGCGCTCAACAGGTAGGCCTCCCCATCCTGGAGGGGGGGGACAGGGTATCCTTTCCAGGGGATGGAGGGGGTACTAGTTTATTTAGATGTAGACGTGTTTGTTGCATGTTTAACTACTTATTTGTTGCTCCTCTGAGTCTGCTTTGTCAATAGGTACTGGGGCTGGTGGGCGGTGCCAGCTGCATATGTACACTAGTGTCATCAAAAAGATGACATGCTCAGTCTCCAAGCTGCTGGAGGAGGTGCACTACCCAGAGGTGCGGGACTGGACTGGAGTTCCTCAAGGAACAACAATTAGCAGGTAAGTCTAATTTCTCTTTTGTTTATAAATTACCTGTGAGGAACGGTGTCAAAGGCTTTACTGAAATCTAAATACACCACATCTAGGGCTCTCCCTAGGTCCAACTCCCTGATCACCCAGTCAGAGAAATCAATCAGATTTGTCTGACAAGTCTTCTGGTGAATCCATGCTGCTTTGGATTATATAATCCGCTGGACTCCAGAAACCTCACTACTTTCTCTTTCAGCAGTGTTTCCAATAATATACTCACCACTTAAGTTAAACTAACTGGCCTGTAGTTTTCAACCACATCCGCTTTTGTGTAAAGGGCCCACATGAGCCTCTCTCCTGTCCTTTGGCAGCTCTCCCGACTCTGAGGCATTGAAAAGGTCAGTCAGTGGAGCTGCTAGAACGTCCCCAAGTTCCCTCAGTATTTTAGGGTGTATCCCATCTGGTCCCATTGCTTTATCTACTTTGTTTAGCTAGTTTCTCATGAACACAGTCTTCTGAAAATTGTTCAAGATGCCCCTCGCTTCTGTTCTTGTTTGTGGGTGTTTTCTGCGATCCTGTTCCTGGTTCTTCATCTGTGACTACAGAACAGAAATATTTGTTAAGCAATTATTACGCTTTATTCTCATCAGCTTCTACATATTCCTCCCCTTCACCCTTGGGTCTGACAATACCACTCTTGCCCTTCATCTTCACACTAACATATCTGAAAAATGTCTTATCCCCCCTATTTCCTCCTCTTTTTGGCTATTTCCTCCTCTTTTTGAATCTTTGCTTTCCTGACTACTCTGCTAGCTTCTCTAAGTTTTTCCAAATATAGATGCCTGTCTTCCTCTCTCTGTGATCTCTTGTATTTTATGAAGGCCTCCCTCTTTTTCTTCACCTTTTCAGCTACTTCTTTTGAAAACCATAATAAACTATCCCAAATTAAATCTAAGCCCACCACCTCAGTTGGAGTTCATTGGAGTATGTTAGGCTTTAGCCCAAGTCATGTCTTTCTTTCTCCAGAAAGAATCACCAGGTTGGTCACCATAGTAGAGGAAGCTCAAAAGAGTCATCAGATAGCATGGGATAGGTTGAGGAAGTTGGCCCACATTGCCTTAACGGTACACGTAACACCACTAGTGCATTTCAAAATGAGACCAACTCAGTGGGCCATGAGCATACAGTGAACTCAAGCCATGCACAGGCTCAGAGATGTATGTTCCACTTTGGGACTTCTATCCTAGTGGACAATTCATTCCACTCTGGCAAAAAGCATCCCTTTTCAAATTCTCCCTTAACAAAACCTACTCAAGACATATGTGTCCAAACTTCCCAGGAGAAACTTCATCAGATCAATTTCCTGGAATTGAGAGCAAATTCAAATGCTCCAAATTCTTTCAGATTGGTTGGCCAATCAAATTGTAATGATTCAGATGGTAAATAAAAGTATTTACTACATTAACCTGCAGGAAGGGATCTCAGGATATTGAACTAGGCTGTCTCTTATCATAATGGTTATGGTTTAGGCATTTGATATACTGCCCTTTACTTACGCATCACAGCGGTTTACATGTATATACTAACAGGTACTTTTTATTCCCTTGTCCCTGAAGGGCTCACAGTCTAAGTGTACCTGAGGCAATGGAGGGTTAAGTGGCTTGCCCAAGGCCACAAGGAGCGGTCATGGGACTAGAGACCCCAGTCCCTCCGGCCTGAGGTTACTTGTCCCCATGTAGGAATTGAACCCCTGGCCCTCCAGCCTGAGGTAACCTGTCCCAACCACTGAGCCACTCCTCTCTCAAGACACTCAAGACCACCTCCTTGGCTGGAGGGGGACAATATCCTGGCAGACACGTTTTCTGGACAATGGATCAGAGCATCTTTTGAGAGTGGGGCATTCTCTCAGTAGATCTGTTCACCACTCCTCAGAATAGGCAAGCATTTCAGTTCTGCTCCAGGAGAGAGAAACGGGGCAGACTAGCCTGGAAGTTTTCTCATAAAAGTTGGACAAACAAAAGGACCATGATTCTCATAGTGCTTTACTGGCCTAGACAACCATGGTTTCCTCTTCTCTTCAAGCCCTCAGTGGAATATACTTTTAGGCTATGCAATTTGACTCTAATCACGCATCCCAATATCAAATTCTTCTCTCTCACTGCTTGGATATTGAGGGGCTAACACTGGCCTCTTTAAATCTGCTGGTTACTGTAGCCAACTGTCATTCTGTCTTCTAGGAGAGATTCCACTGGGAGATCATATGGCTTCAAACGGAAGAGGTTTACCATCTGATGTGACTGAAAGACCCTTGATCCTTTCACTTGTCCCACACTAAAGCTGCTTGAATACCTTCTACATCTATCAAAATCAGATCTAAAAACCAACTTGTTAAGGGTATACCTCAGTGCAATTTGAGCATATTACTTGCATTAAGAGGCAAACCCATCTTTCTACCACCTTTAGTTATTAATTTCATGCAGGATTTGCTTCTTAGGACGCATCCCATCAAGCCATTTGAAAGTTTTTGAACCACTAGATACATGTGAACTGAAGGTTCTGACCTGGAAGGTCATATTTTTGGTGGCAGTAACTTCAGTGCAAGAGTTGGTGAGCTCTAGTAACTGATCCACCTTATATCAAGTTTTACGAGGTATAACAATTAGGGTGTTTCTTCATACGTATCCAAAGGGTTCCGTGCATTGCACAAGTTGGGACTACAAGAGAGCCTTAGCCTTTTACTTGGAGCTGACTAAAGCCCTTAAAGTTCACCCAGCTTTTTGTTTCTTTTGATCCCAAGCAAGCTGGGGGCTGTTAACAATGCACCCCATCAAATTGGCTAGCAGACTGCATCTCCTCCGCTTATGTCCGTGCAGGCTTGATGCTTGAAGATAATTGCAATTGGTATAAAATATAGCAGCACAACTTGTTTCTGGCATAAACATCTCTGATCACACTTTTCTAGTTTTACAGCAGCTTTATTGGCTGCCTATAGTGTACCAGTTACAGTTCAGAGCATTGTGGATGATCTTTTAAGTATCTGAATCTTCCACTGCTAATAACCATTCCATTGTTTTGTCAGAGCATCGCTTGTGCTTCCAGGGCCAACATCTTCTGGAGGTCCCCTCTTTTCACCTGCTAAACTTATGAGAACATGAAGTAAGGCCCTTTAATTTGTAGGCCTAAAACTGTGGAATCAATAATTGGTTTTTCTCCAAGAATTAAATGTTACGTTTGATTTTAGGAGGATGCTTAAGGCTTCATTGTTTAAAGAAGCATTCTATGTTAATTTGATGCATGTGCCATGAGATTTTATTAAGTTTTATTACATTTTTGTTTCTGTATATTTTAAGGTTAGACATGTTAATTGTAACCTGCTGAGGACATTGGATCAGTGGGCTAAAAATATTTTAAAATGAATATCACAGCTTATAATGCCAGAGCCATTGCTTTGTTGTTGGCCCATTTGAGGTCAGCCTCCATGAAGACAATTAGCAAAGGTGTGAAGTGGTCATCTATTCACACTTTCACATCTCACTGTTACCTAGAAAGGGGCTCCGGAAGTGATGATAGATTTTTCTAGTTCTCCAGAATCTGCGGATTAGAATCCAATTCCATCCCTTCTAGGTACAGGCTGCCTCCCTGGAAAAAAAACCCCCAAAGCATAAAATTCTACAAAAGGCTTGTTGTCAGCAAAAACATATTGTTAGCATCTACTTGTTGCAACACGTTATGTTCCCATTTTTTTTTTTTTGCTTTAGAGGCAGCCTGTAGCTAGGGATTTCCATATGTGAGAACATTATCCTGCTTGTCCATATAGGAAACAGTGACTTATCTATAGCAGGTGTTCTCCTTGGACAGCACGATAAGTCCTCACAACCTCTCTCCCCCCCCCCCCCCACCTCCCAAATCTCTCCTTGGAGTTGTATTCTGCTTAGTTATAATATCAGAAATATCAGACTGAGGGTTTCCCGAGTGCTGGCGGCAGGTGGGAAATGGCACATGTGTGTGGTGGAATGCTTCTAAAAGCTTTCAGGAGGAGCTGGGAAGCTGTTTCCACATGGTCTCCGTCTGATAGCATCATCCATATGTGAGTACTTATCCTGCTTTTATTCATGGAGAACAGCTGGTACAGGTGAGTAGCTTTGTTTTATGTGCATACTTGTGCACTTGGCCCAAGCTCTGTTCAAGCTGTGCCCATTCACATGTCCGCAAGGAACATATCTGCCATCAGGCTTACGCATGTGCTTAAGAGCTTGCATCTAGCTAAAGTACACTTGTAAAATACCATGATGTATATGGTTTCTTATAAGATTACCACCCTAATGTTTGTTTTGCTATGAAAAGCAGCTGCTGAGTTTTTGCTCCCTATCTTCACTTCACACCACTATCTGGACAGTGGTTTTGGTCAAACAGTAGTGAGCAATCTATCTTTGTGATTTTATTTAGTTCTTACTGTCATTTGATTGCTTTACCTCTCAGTAAAAAAAATAAAAAATAAAAAAAATGTGATCTACAAATTGGAGCAATCCTAAAAGGAGTCCTCACTTTGTATGCTTGATTCAGTCCTGCTTGTCGATGGAGCAAAGTTGCTTCCCTATAATGGGTGTTCCATTTAAAGAGAAGGTTTAATCGGGCATGCAAGAGTTCACACCTCCCTGAGAGCTATAATTCTGGAGCTATAGAACTAACTGAAGGAGGCTGAGGAGAGCACCACATGTAGGAAGGGCTGTGCATGCTCCAAACTTCACATTAGTTCTGGGTGATTTGTTCTATCCTGGTACTGTGCTAAGTTGTCACTTGTTTGCCTGATTAATTCCACTGTCCTTGGAGATTATCTATTACAGGAAAGCAACTTTGCTATATATAATTTTCTGGGGTATATGCATATGCCTGTATAGATATAGGGAATTGGATTTAGCTCACATATTTTCTCAGACGTTCAAGGCAAGTTTCATTCAGGTACAATAGGTATTTCCTGTACCTGAAGCAATTGAGGGTCGTGTGACCTGCCCAAAATCATAGAAAAATGACAGCAGAAAAAGACCACGGCCTATCTAGTCTGCCCTTCCATATCAGCTACAGTAGTCCCCTGTTTCCTTTTGAGATCTTCTGTATTGGTCGCATTCTTTTTTGAATTCGGATACTGTCTTTGTCTCTACTACCTCCACTGGGAGACCATTCTAAGCATCTACCACTCTTTCCGTAAAGAAATATTTCCACATATTACTCTCAAGTCTATCCCCTTTCACCCTCACCCCATGTCCCCTCATAGTAGAGTTTGATTTCAATCGAAAGAGACTCTCTTCTTGTGAATTTATGCCATGGAGGTATTTAAATGTCTGTATCATATCTCCTCTGTTCCACCTTTTCTCTAATGTATACGTATTAAGATCTTTAGGTCTGTCCTTATATGCTTTATAATGAAGACCACTAATCATTTTAGTAGCCACCCTCTGCGCCGACTACATCTTGTTTATATCCTTTTGAAGGTGCGGTCTGCAGAATTGCACACAGTACTCCAAATGAGGTCACACCAGAGACCTATACAGAGGGCACTATCACCACCTTTTTTTTTTTTTTGGCTGGCCATTCCTCTCCCTATGCACCCAAGCATCGTTCTGGCTTTCACCGTCTCCTTTTCTACTTGTTTAGCCACGTTAAGATCATCAGAAACAATCATGCCCAGGTCCCGTTCTTCTTTCATGGACAGATGTACTACGACCCCTACGCTCTTCCCACTCTTGGATTTTTGCAGCCTAAGTGCATGACTCTGCATTTTTTTAGCATTAAATCTCAACTGCTAAATTCTAGACCATTCTTCAAGCTTAGCTAGATCCCTCCTCATGTTATCTACTCCTTCCTGAGCAAACAGGCAAACCTTACCCGACAGCCCTCCTGAAATATCACTAAGAAAGATGGTAAAAAGAATCAGACCAAGGACAGATCCCTGTGACACACATCTAGCAAGTTCCTTCTCCTCAGAGTGAGCTCCATTTACCTGTACCCTTTGTTGTCTCCCACTCAACCAATTTTTAACCCAGTTCAGTTACTTTAGGGTCTATCCCTAGGGTGCTCAATCTATTTATAAGTCGCCTGTGTAGAATGGTGTCAAACGTTTTACTGAAATCTAAGTACCCCACATCTAAGGCTCTCCCTAGTCACTCAGTCAAAAAAATCAATCAGATTTGTCTGACCAGACCTGCCTCTGGTAAACACATGCTGCCTCGGGTCCTGCAATCTATTGGGCTCCAGAAACCTTGCCATTCTCTTTTAGCAGTGTTTCCAATTATTTACTCACCTCAGAGGTTAGACTAACTGGCCTGTAGTTTTCAACCTCAGCCTTACTTCTGCTTTTGTGTAAAGGGTCCACATATACCTTTCTCTAGCCCTCTGGGACCACTTTTGACCCCAAAGAAGCATTGAAAGACCTGGCAATCTACTTCTGGTCACACTGCATCGACTCAAAGGTACTCAAGGAGTAGTAGTGAGATTCAAACTTTGGCCTTCAATATGGGTCAGTATGCAAACGGACTCATCTGATTAGCAGATTTGCTAAATCGAGAAGTCCCACTGAGAATGGATATTCAGCAACACAATTTGGATAGTGCTGCTGAATATTTCATCTCACTGCTTAGTGCTAGGGCAGTCTGTGGATAGAGCTACACTTATATGGTAGTGCTGCTATCTGGATAACAGGATGGCAAAAGAGCTATCTCTAGGAACAAGCAGGAATAAGTCTTCACATATGGGTACGTCGGTACCGACGGAGTCTGAGCGGGAACGCTCCCCAGCGTCCAATCAGAACGCTTTTGGGAGCATCCCAACACGCCTGCGTGCTGCCTTCCCGCCATTCCCAACTGCCTCTCCTCAGTTTTCGTTTTTCCGCGGAGCCGGCAGGACGTTCTCCTGTCACCGCAGAAAATTCTTCTTTTATTTTTTGGTTTTCTTGTGGTTGCGTCTGCCTTCCCCGACGCCACCGGTACTGCCAGTGTTTCTTTTCTTTTTTCTTGTAAGTTTTCCTTTTTAAGGAATAATTTTTTCCTTGTTAGTGCCTGACGGTTTTTTCGGCCTCCTAGGCCTACTCACTTTCCTTCATGGAAGCGCCAGCCACTGTCCCTAAGAAATGTTCAAACTGTGGCGGTACAAAATTGATTTTAGACACTCATAATTGGTGTCTACCCTGCATGGGTCCTGACCACTATCCGCTGGAGTATCCCTCCTGCAACAGTATAGTCGGAAGAAGTCTTCAGCATCGAGTTCACCTCGATACGCGGTCCCCATTCAACTTCAGGGCACCGACCACCCTTTCTTCTTCGCAGGATCTGGTAACCCAAAAACAGTCTGTTAAGACTAGCCAGTCCTCGAGTGGTAGATCTCATGCACAGCATAGAGTTGCCTCTGGCCTTGCCCTCAAGGACACACTGGCTTTAAAACCCCGGTGGGAGTCTTCAGCCTCCAAATCCTTAATGGGGTTTCAGGTTGTTCCTGAGGTTCACCCCTCTCCGAACATACCTGAGCCATGCTCAGTGGTGGCATCCGCTTCAAGCGGTACCCATACCCTGGCATCGGCAATGGTGTTGGATGAAACATTCCTCACCAAAGATCGCAGTCTGGCGCCCTCGGTTCCTTCGGGCCCGTTAGAGACGCTGCAGACCGATCTTCCAGTATCGGTATCGATCCCGGTACCGGTACTGGTACCGACGTCGGTACCCTCCAGATGTGCATCGATAGACTCGCTTCTTTCTATGCCGAGTCTGGAGTCGATCTCCAGTCTGGATGACTGGGTACCAACTCGCCTTGGTACCGACACCAGACGGTACTGAAGGCACAGTTCCGATGATCCATGTCGGGCACTCTCGATTTCTTCGGTACAGTTAGAGCTGTCACCGACTGGTCTTCATGTATTGGTATTAGATACGGTACCGGAGTCGGTACCGGCATCGACATTAGCATCACTGTCGGTACCTTCCATGCTTGTTTCAACAGGCTCGCTTCCCTCGGTACCGAGTTTGGAATCGATCCCTAGCATGGACGATGCGCTACCGACTGCTTGTGGTCCCGACCTCCTGCGGTACCGGCGACCATCCTGTAAGGACAGTCCGATGCTCCACCCCTTAGGGTCTTCTATTCCAATGAATTTGGATAGATCCCTGGGTGCCAATGCTAGTTCTTCAACAGATCTAGCCTGTACTCCTCTTTGTAGAGGACTTCCCTCTGGAGATTTTTCTTTTCAGGCATTCCTGCTTGATATGGCAAAGTCACTTGCCATTTCTATATCTGGTCAAGATCCTGCACCAGAGAATACAGAATCTCTGTATATTCCCTGGAGTCCAAAGGAGGACATCATGCTTCCTTTGCATCAGACCTTGCAGGATCTGCTCTTTCGAATGTGGGAAACTCCTTTAATGGTATCCCCAGTAGATCCCATGAACCTCTTTACTGCTGTGTAATCCTGTTAGGGCAGGTCCATATTGCAATATTTCTTTCAATATCATTGATGATAATTATAATCCACACAGACTCCTTGTCTGCAGTCCTATGCTAGGTTAGCTGTTCCACAGCACCTTTCTTTCTTCAACTCCTACCCTCCATCCTCCGGATGCCTGGTGTTGTGGGGGATAGCATGTTCCAACCTATGACATGCCGGGACTCCAGGCATCTTAGCTTGGGAGTCCCCATATGTGAAGGCTCGTTCCTGGAGATAGCACAGTTACTTACCTGTAACAGATGATCTCTGGGAACAGCAGGAATAAGTCTTCACAACCCACCCACCTCCCCAGGAGTTGTATCTCTATCTTTCCTTTCCTCTCTCTCTCTTTGTCTCAGCTTTAAAGCTTAACTGAGGAGAGGCCGTTGGGAAAGGCGGGAAGGCAGCACGCAGGCGTGGTGGGATGCTTCCAAAAGCTCTTTGATTGGACGCTGGGAAGCGTTCCCGCGCAGACTCCGTCGGTACCGACGTACCCATATGTGAAGACTTACTCCTGCTGTTCCCAGAGAATCACCTGTTACAGGTAAGTAACTGTGCTTTATTCATATTAATTTGGCTATTGGTAGACATGGGTCACTTGGGATCTTTAAGCTCTGTCTGCTCCATACTCGAGGGCATTTGGGCTACTTTACTCTTTTTTGGAACCTCTCTGCTTTTGGTAGTATCCTTCAAGGATACATTCTTCCGAACCATCTGCTCTTGGGCGACTGTCGGCTTTCCCCTATTATCTAGTTTAAAAGCTGCTCTGTCTCCTTTTTAAAGGTTAATGCCAGCAGCCTGGTTCCATCCCGGATAAGGTTAAGCCCATCCCTTCGGAAGAGCCCCTCCTTTCCCCAGAATGTTCCCCAGTTCCTAACAAATCCAAACCCCTCATCTCTGCACCATTGTCTCATCCACGCATTGAGACTCCGGAGCGCTGCCTGCCTTTTGGGTCCTGCACTTGGAACGGGAAGCATTTCGGAGAATGCTACCCTGGAAATTCTGGATTTCAACTTCCTACCTAAAAACCTAAATTTAGCCTCCAGAACCTCCCTACCACATTTTCCTATGTCATTGGTACCGACATGTACCAAGACAGCAGACTCCTTCCCAGCACTATCTAAGACCTTATCTAGGTGGCGCGTGAGGTCCACTACCTTCGCACCAGGCAGGCATGTTACCAGGCGATCCTCACGTTCACCAGCCACCCAGCTATCTATATGCCTAATGATCGAATCACCAACTATAATGGCTGTCCTAACCCTTCCCTCATGGGCACATGGCCCTGGAGAAACTTCCTCGGTACGAGAGGGTTTTACATCACCTGGAGGACAGGTCCTAGTTACAGGATCACTTCCTGCCACTCCATGGTGATGCTCTACTGTCACGTGACCTCTCTCCTCCATGGCAACAGGGATGCTGCCAGACTGGAGGTGGGACTTAAGGACTATATCCCTGTAGGTCTCGTCTGTGTACCTCTCTGTCTTTCTTATGTTTTCGAAGTCTGCTACTCTAGCCTCTAGAGAACGGGCTTGTTCCCTGAGAACAAAGAGCTCCTTGCACCTAGTGCACACGTACGACCTCTCACCAACTGGGAGAAAATCATACAGAACTACTGGTGCCATGCTCAGGGGTTCCGGCTGCTTTTACCGGTACCAATACCCAGGCATCGGCAGCGTCAATAGACAGAGTTTCCTCGCTATCGAGCGCAGTATTGCAGCTCTCCTTACAGCTGCGGTACTGTTGACACCGGTGGTTCAACGGGCACTGGTACTGACACCGGTACCGATGCTGGTACCAGCACCGGTACAAATACCGGTACAAGCACCAATGGCACTGGTGGGAATTTCTCCCATGCCGACTTTTGCTGGCATCAACAGATCTGTACCGGACCAACTCGGTACCGACTTCGATCGATACTGAGACCGTGCTTTGCATGAACATCGGGATCAGAGATACTTCAAATCTACCGATTCCGATGACTCTGATAATTCTGCCGGTACCAGAGTGTTTCTCCCTGGAAGACTCCTCTTCTCCCCAACGCAGAATGTCTCCTCCGGAAGACATGTCTTTTCAGGATTTTATTCATGATGTGGCCCGAGGCCTTTCAATCTCGGTAGCTCCTGAAAAAGAACCTAGAGCAAAGGAATTGGAAATTCTCCCATACCCTAAGGCTCCTAAAGAGGTAGCCACTCTGCCCATTCATGAAATGCTTCATGATTTGATGCTCAGAATGTGGGAGACACCTCTGACCACATCTCCTCATTCTAGGAGACTCGATACCATGTATCGCGTTCCATCATGTCCTGGTTTTCAAAAAACTTAGCTGCCATCCCATTCAATGGTAGTGGAGTCAGCCATGCGTAGGTGAAAAGTGCAAAAAGACATGCATCCGATACTACAGGTCATGAATGCAGGACTCTTGACGCTTTTGGGTGTTGAACATTTCAAGCTTCCATGCTTTCAGCTAGGATCAGCTCATATATTTTATATATGGGAATGTTCCTCAAAGAGGTCACAGGTGAATTGGAGCTTATGAGCCCCCTTCTCCCTGATGACAAATGACAAGACTTTCTTACTCTTGTCAAGAATGCTCAAGACATCTCCAAGTTTGTAAATCGTGCAGCCTTTGACTGCTTTGAATGCATCAGCAGAACCTCTGCTATTGCCATTGGTGCACGTCGGATTGCCTGGCTTCAGGCATCAGACTTGGAGATTTGGTACAAGATAAATTGATATCTAGTTGATATCTTACTACTGTTATCAACCTGTATATAATCCCATGTTGTATATAGTTCCATGATGTATATAGTTAGCCTGTGTTCCATGTTCAATACCCTGTTCAATGTAAAATGTGTTCAATACCCTGTTCAATGTAAAACGCAGTATGGCTTTTCCTGCTGTGCGAGTTTGTTGCCTGTGAACCGCGCTGATGGTAAATAGCGCGGTATAGAAAAACTATAAATAAATAAATAAAATAAAATAAATAAATAAATAAATTGGGAAACATCCCTTGCACAGGAGAAAACCTCTTTGGCCAGAATTGACAGGAAAAGGCTAATGAGATAGATGCTGATAATATCACTTTAGATAGATTGTCAAAATCTACAGCCACTCCAGCCAAAAAGAAACCCTATAAAAAACCCTTTTTCAGCAAAAAGAGGAAGTTTTAACCATCCTATACCCAGGAAGGGCAAGCTCAGGGTCAAGTTGCCCAGAAATGTCATCAACAATCCAGACAAAAGAAGCCAAAAGGCCTTGGAGCTCAGCCAGCTCCACAGGCCCAGCCCCCTCAAGGGCTTTGACGCCTTCATAGAGAACTTAGTCTTCCTGCCTCTGAAAGGTCCAGAACCCCTAAACATTCCAGGCAGGTTGTGTCATTTTGCCAACAGATGGCACCAAATAATAGCAGAAAATTGGACTCTGTCCATTGTGGGAGAGGGGGTACAAGCTTCATTTTCACAGCATGCCCCCTCCTACAATCGTAAGGCAGTTCAATTCCCAAACCTCTACAAACAGTCTACTGGAGCGAGAGGTCTCAACACGCCTTGCTCAAGAAGCAATAGAGGAGGTGCCCATTCTTCAACAAGGCACAGGGTTCTACTCCCCCTGTTTTCTTATTCCAAAGAAAACAGGAGGACACAGACCCATTCTAGACCTCAGAGAATTGAACAAATATCTGTTCTGAGAAAAGTTCAAAATGATTTCTCTGGAAACTCTTCTGCCATACCTCATACGACTGATTTTGTCCCTCCAATGGTGGCAAAAACTGGAAAATCTTCTAGTGGGGTCTCCTTTCCAGCAACCCCTATTCCAGGCCACCCTAATAACAGATGCATCACAGGTGGGATGGGGAGCACACTTGCATCATCTCTCTACCCAGGGTACCTGTACTCCACAGGAGGCGTGTCTGCACATAAACCTCCTGGAACTCAGAGCAATCTATCTAGCTCTTCGCGTATTCCATGCACAGCTCAGCTACAAGACAGTCCTAGTCCAAACGGACAATCAAGTAGCTATGTTCTACATGAACAAGCATGGGGGGGAAGAGGCTCTCTGTCGTTATGCAACAAAGCTTTACGACTATGGGCCCTCACCAGAGAGCATCAAATTCACCTTCTCGTGGTATATCTTCCAGGCATTCAAAAACCTTTGGGCAGACAAACTCAGCCGAGTACTGCTGCCTCACGAATGGTCTCGCCACCTAGACCAGGTGGCCAAGATATTTCAGATCTTGGGAACCCCAGACATAGACCTATTTGCAAGTCCACTGAATGCCAAACTTCCCCGGTTCTGTTCCAGAATTCCGGTTCAAAATTGCCAGGCAAGGGACGCCTTCCTTCACTGGGGTCATGACTTCCTCTATGCCTTCCCACCCTTTCCCCTCATCCCCAAAACGCTCTTCAAGCTTCAGAGAGACAGAGGTTGTATGATCCTCACAGCGCCACGGTGGCCACGCCAAATGTGGTATCCCCTGCTTCTACATCTCTCTCAAGCTGCACGTCTGGAGTTAGGCTATGTTCCAGGTCTCCTCTCCCAAGAGAACTGGATGCTATGGCACCCGAATCCCCAGTCCCTGCATCTCAGGGCCTGGTTGCTGTAAGCTTAAACCTTCATGATCTCAACCTTTCCCAACAGGTAAAGGATATCCTTCAGGCTTCTAGAAAACCTACCACAAGACGCTCTTACGCCTTCAAGTGGAAACGTCTTATTCTCCAGGACCAAGCAGGAAGTCAGTCCTCACTTATGGGTGACGTCGGCGCCGACGGAGCCCTCGCGGAGCAATTTTCCCCAGCTTTCAAAGAAAGCCTTTGGGAATTGCAGCGCGCATGCGCGGTCGTCTTCCCGCCCGAGGGTGCCATCTTAGCCAGTCTTCTTTTTTCCGCGGAGCCCTGCAGACGTCCCCGTCTTGTCCCCGCGAAAAAGTTGATTTTCCTCTTTATTTTATACTTTTTTCTTTCGGTTCGACGCCGATCGTTTTCCCGCCCGGACTCGCGACGCCGGTCTCGAGTCCTCTAGCGTTTTTTCGGTTTTTCTGACTTAGTCAGCTTTCATTTTCGTTTTCCCTGGCAGCCCGGTCCTTTGACCTCGCAGGGGCCCTTTTTCCCCCGATGGCTGCCAGTGGCTTTAAGCGGTGTGGTCGGTGTGACCGAAATATGTCACTAACCGACACACACGACTTTTGCCTCCGCTGCTTGGGCCCGGATCATGAGGAACTGATCTGTGGGCCCTGCAGCAAACTGTCCTCGAAGGCGTTGAGAAGTCGGCGGCATCAGCGCGAGAGAATCTTCGCTGACCCCGGCCGTACCCGGACCTCGTCGGAGGCCTCCGTGTCAAAGGGCTCCAGCTCGGACCGTCGCCGGAGCTCCTCCGACCGGGGTTCTCCCTCCGGGGACCATCGTCGGAAGGAAAAACCCGCGAGGGCGGCGTCGGTGGACGCTCCTGGCTCCGCGAGGGCCAGGTCGCATAGCCCCGACAGCCGCCCCGGGTCCTTGGAGAAGGAACATCTCCCGAAGCGACCTCGCCTGGAGTCGGAGATGCCTGCCCGGGTAAGTCCTGTAGTCCTTCTGGACTCGCCTCCGCGACAGCCGACGTCGGGCCCGACGCCGTCGGGGCCCGAGTCGGGGGCTGCTGGGTCACCTGAGCTCGGACTCAGGTTGACGGCCTTGGAGAGCAGACTGTCTGCCTTCATGGACCAGCAGCGGGCACTGCTCGCTGGCCTCGCTGGCGCCGCTGCCCCGACCGCCGGGACGTCGACGTCCAAGTCGACCCCGGAGACCGAGCCGATCCTCGAGTCAATGAGAACTCGAGTCGATCCTCGGTCGAGGTCACCCTCGGCCTCCCGTTCGGGACCGAGGTCGCCGACGCCGACTCCCTCGACGTCGGGGCGGCTGGCGCCGCACCCTGCCCGGGCCGACCCCACCGAGTCCTCGTCGGAGTCGGTCTGGGAGTCTGAGGAGGAAGAGTCACCTGATTCTTTCCGGACTCGGTGTGTCCCATCGGACTCACCGGGGTCCGAGCCTCGGAAGCAGTCCCCCCTGGAGGATGCCCGGTTCTCGGACTTCGTTAGGGATATGGCCAAGGCTTTGGCCTTCCCTGCGGATCCCGAGGAGGAGCCTCGAGCCGAAGAGCTCGACGCCCTCCAGTATGACTCTCCCGCGAGGGAGCACTTTACTGTGCCGGTTCCTCCTATGCTGGAACGACTACTCTTCCGCATGTGGGAGAGTCCGGCCTCCTCGCCGGTCCTGAGCAAGCGGGTCGATTCTATCTATCGGGTCCGCAAGAGCCCTGGCTTTCAGAAGGCACAGCTGCCACACCATTCCATGGTAGTGGAATCGGCCATGCATCGTCTTAAGAGCCAGAAGATGCACTCCTCGGTGCCTCCTGGAAGGGAGGCCCGTAACCTGGATGGCCTTGGCAAGAAGTGCTTCCAGGGCTCTATGCTCGCATGTCGTGTCCAGACTTACCAGCTCTACATGGGCATGTATCTCCGGGATCTGGCTAAAGAGCTAGCCGGATTCTCCGCTGGTCTCTCCGAGGAGCCCTTGCGGAGGTTCCTAGCCTTGTCCACGGGCATTCGGGAATGCTCAAAGTTCATGTCCCGAGCAGCCTATGATGGCTTTGAGGCCTCGGCTAGAGTGGCCGCAGCCGGCATCGGTGCCCGCCGACAGGCTTGGCTTCAGTCGTCGGACCTTGAGCCCTGGGTACAGGACAAGTTGGTCGATGTCCCCTGCCGAGGCGAAAACCTCTTTGGCAAGCCCATGGCGGAAAAGGCTGCACAAATTGAGACTGAGACTCTCACCAGGACCAGGCTTTCTAGGAAGACCTCCGCCCCTTCCCAGAAAAAGAAGGGCTCGGGAAAAAAGTCCTTTTACCCGAGGAAGGCGGCTGCCTACAAACAGTACCCCCATTATCAGGCCCCTGCAGCTCCCCAACAGGGCCAGCAGGCCAAGGGACGGGGTAACGGGTCCCGTAGGCAGCAAGCCCCCAAGCCTGCACCACCAGCCCCTGCTCAGCAGGGTGGGGGTTTTTGACTCGCTCAGCATAGCCTCTCCCCCCCCGCTGGTCCCTCCCAGCACCGGAGGCCGGCTGGTTCACTTCGCCCACAGGTGGTCCAGCATCACCGCAGATGCCTGGGTGCTTCAGGTCGTGCGAGAGGGCTACCTTCTCCACTTCCATCAGGTCCCTCCCTCCTATTTTCCGGGAGAACCTTCGCGCCCCCCTCTGCACAGGGAGTTGCTCCTTCAGGAGTTAGCAGGTCTTCTGCAGGAACAGGCGGTGGAACCGGTGCCCCACCACCTGAGAGGTCAAGGCTTTTATTCAAGGTATTTTCTGATACCAAAGAGAACAGGGGGCCTCAGACCCATCCTGGACTTGCGCAACCTCAACAAGTTCCTTGTGCGGGAGAAGTTCAAAATGCTTACCCTTGGAATCCTTCTGCCCTACCTCCAGCAGGGAGATTGGCTATGCTCCTTGGATCTAAAGGATGCCTACACGCACATCCTCATCCACCCAAGCCACCGCCGATACCTAAGGTTTGTGGTGGCAGGAAATCATTACCAGTACAGAGTACTGCCCTTTGGCCTATCCTCCGCACCGCGAGTCTTCACAAAATGTCTCGCGGTCGTGGCGGCCCATCTCCGGCTTCACGGCCTCTATGTCTTTCCGTACCTCGACGACTGGCTCATCAGAGCAGCGTCCGCTCAGGAGGTCACCAACGCCACGTGCCGCACGGTGACTCTGCTGCAGCACTTGGGCTTTGTCATAAACTTCGCAAAGTCCACTTTGCTCCCCTCACAGGATCTCGAGTTCATCGGCGCAAGGCTGCACACTCCTCGGGCACGAGCGTACCTACCGCTCGACAGGGCTCAACGGCTCATGGACCTAGCCGACCGCTTTCGCAGCCAGCCCCTGGTCTCCGCCAGGCGCTTCCTGAGACTGCTCGGCCATATGGCTTCCACCGTCCATGTGACCCCCAATGCCCGCCTGAACATGCGGTCTGCTCAATGGTGTCTCCGCCAGCAGTGGCGACAAGCCACAGGCGGCCTGGCAGACCTAGTGCGCGTCTCCGAGCCGCTGCTCTCGTCTCTCCGGTGGTGGCTCCGGCAGCCGAACCTGATATTCGGAATGCCTTTCCAGTCACCTCAGCCGACCCGGGTGCTGACCACCGATGCATCCCTCCTGGGCTGGGGAGCACATTGCCAAGAGGCACGTACTCAGGGCCTCTGGACCACGTTGGAGTCTGCTCAGCAGATCAACTTCCTGGAGCTCAGGGCGATCCGCCTAGCTCTCAAGGCCTTCTCCCACCTGACTTCCCAACAGTCCGTCCTTGTCCAGACGGACAATCAAGTTGCCATGTTCTACGTGAACAAGCAGGGGGGCACGGGCTCCTTCCTCCTCTGCCGGGAGGCACAGAAGCTCTGCTCTTGGGCCGTCAGTCACGGCATTCTCCTCAAGGCAGTTTATCTCCCGGGCCAAGAAAATTGCCTTGCAGACAAACTCAGCAGGGTCCTCCAGCCGCACGAGTGGCGTCTGGATCCCTTGGTAGTTCAGAAGCTCTTCCTCAAGTGGGGTCTCCCCACGGTGGACCTCTTTGCCAGTCCTCACAACCGGCAGCTTCCTCGCTTCTGCTCTCGTCAGCCACACCCCCTTCGGGTTGCGGCGGACGCCTTTCTGATCTCGTGGTCGGGGAGCCTTCTGTACGCTTTCCCTCCCATCCCGCTGGTCTCTCGGACTCTTTTCAAGGTTCTCCGAGACAAAGCCTTCATGATCCTGGTGGCCCCTCGCTGGCCCAGGCAGCCGTGGTTTCCGCTCCTGCTGCAACTGGCGGTGGAGGGTCCAATCCCTCTGGGGATACAACCGGATCTCCTCACTCAGGATCAGGGGTCCCTTCTGCACCCCAACCTCAGGTCTCTCAACCTTATGGCCTGGCTGCTGAGAGGGTAGTCCTTGCTCCCCTTCTCCTGCCGGCGGAGGTGGAGGAGGTCGTCTTAGCTTCGCGACGGCCTTCTACCCGCAAATGCTACGCCCTTAAATGGCGTCGCTTTGCAGTCTGGTGTACCCAACAGTCTCAGGATCCCTTCTCCTGCCCGGTGTCGGTGATCTTGCAGTACTTGCTGCACCTCTCTAATCTGGGACTTAAGTCCAACTCCGTCAAAGTTCACCTCAGTGCTCTTTCAGCACATCATGTGCCAGTGGACGGCAGACCTCTCTCCAATGACCCTCTCGTAGCGAGGTTTCTCCGAGGTCTCCTTCTACTTAAACCACCTCTGCGCCCGCCAGCGCCTGACTGGGACCTGAATGTGGTTTTGCAGCGGATCACCTGTCCGCCTTTTGAACCTATGGCTACCTGTTCTCTCCGTTTTCTGTCTTGGAAAACGCTGTTCTTGATAGCCCTCACTTCCGCTAGGCGCGTAAGTGAATTGCAGGCCCTCGTGTCTGATCCCCCTTACACTAGGTTCTACAAGAATAGGGTAGTCCTACGGACTCACCCAAAATTTCTGCCTAAAGTGGTCTCCCCTTTTCACATCAATCAGGAGGTGGTGCTTCCAACCTTCTTTCCCAGACCACACTCCAGCCGAGCTGAAACGGTCCTCCATACCCTGGACTGTAGAAGGGCGTTGAACTTCTACCTTGACCGTACGCGGGAGCACCGTAAAGCTGCTCAGCTTTTTGTGTCTTTTGACCCCAATAAATTGGGGCTCCCGGTCTCCAAGCGTACTCTGTCCATCTGGGTTGCGGACTGTATCTCTTGGGCTTATGGGGCAGCCGGACTCTCCTTAGAAAGTCGAGTCACGGCTCATTGCGTTCGGGCAAAGGCCACGTCGGTGGCTTACCTCCGCTCTGTTCCGCTGGCAGACATCTGCCGGGCCGCTACTTGGTCTTCGAGCCAGACTTTTGCGGTCCATTACTGTCTCGAGAGGGAGTCCCGTAGGGACAGTGCTTTCGGACAGGCAGTCCTCCGTAATCTCTTTGAGGTCTGAGCAACTCCTACCCTCCATCCCGGATGTGGGCTACCGGTGGGTGATAATTCAGCGAAGATTCTGTCCTTCTGTGCTGCTGAGCTAGAGGGAGCTCATTTTTGTGCTTAGGGTCTCCGGTAGCCTTGAGCTTGGGAGTCCCATAAGTGAGGACTGACTTCCTGCTTGGTCCTGGAGAAAGCGTAGTTACTCACCTGTAACAGGTGTTCTCCAGGAGCAGCAGGAATCAGTCCTCACTACCCTCCCTCCTCCCCTTGGAGTTGCAATCGTCTGCTTATGTTCTTTTTGCAAATTTTTATGCTGTCTTTTTTAGCTATGTCATCTGACTGGCTAAGATGGCACCCTCGGGCGGGAAGACGACCGCGCATGCGCGCTGCAATTCCCAAAGGCTTTCTTTGAAAGCTGGGGAAAATTGCTCCGCGAGGGCTCCGTCGGCGCCGACGTCACCCATAAGTGAGGACTGATTCCTGCTGCTCCTGGAGAACACCTGTTACAGGTGAGTAACTACGCTCTATATGGTGTTCACAGAAGGGGTTAAACCCCCTTATGATACCTTTGGAATTGATACTAGAGTATCTACTTCATTTATCAAATTCTTGTCTAAAGACCAATTCAGTAAGAGTCCATCTTAGTGCAATTGCAGCTTCCTATAAGTCTCTAAATGGACAACCAATTTCCTCTCATCCACTCATATCAAGATTTAAGAGAGGTCTTCTATTAACAAAGCCTCCCATCAGGCCACCACCGGTGGAATGGGATTTAAACCTAGTTCTCGGGCAGCTCATGAAACCACCTTTTGAACCTTTAGCCACTACAACCCTAAAACTCTTGTCCTGGAAGGTCATCTTCCTAATTGCAATCACCTCTGCACGTCGCATTAGTGAATTGCAAGCTTTAGTGGCTGATCCTCCTTATACTAGGTTTCACCATGATAAGGTAGTTCTCAGAACTCATCCACACTTTATGCCAGAGGTGGTTTCGCCTTTTCATTTAAATCAATTTATCTTCCTGTATTCTTTCCGAGGCCTCATGCCTCTCATGCAGAAAGGAACCTTCATACTTTGGATTGTAAAAGAGCCTTGGCTTTTTACCTACAAAAACACAGCTACATAGAAAGTCTTCTCAACTCTTTATTGCTTTTGATTCTAGTCATTTGGGACTTCCAGTCTCCAAGAGAACTCTATCCAAATGGATTGCACAATGCATATCCTTTGCTTATGAGAGTAAGAGTCTTCCTCTCCATGGCTATGTCACAGCTCATAATGTGAGAGCCATGGCAGCCTCTATGGCTAACCTTCACTCTGTGTCTATTGATGACATTTGTTGAGCAGCCACCTGGGCTTCGGTACACACCTTTACAGCCCACTACTGCTTAAATAAAGCCTCCCGTCGGGATGCCTTCTTTGGCCAAGCTGTTCTTCAAAATCTCTTTCAGACCTAATTCAACTCCTACCCACCAACCCTGGTGGGATGCCAGAGATTCATGGGAGGAAGCATGGCCCACCTCACTATAGGTGACAGCTTCCTGGGGCTATCTCCCTGGCATCGTCAGCTAGGGAGTCCCCATATGTGAAGACTACATTCCTGCTTGTTCCTGGAGATAGCGTAGTTACTTACCTGTAACAGGTGATCTCCGGGAACAGCAGGAATTTAGTCTTTACAACCCACCCACCTCCCCTAGGAGTTGTCTCTCTATCTCTCTGTCTCTTTCCTCTCTCCCTCTATCCTACAAACTTATAAGCTACAAACTTATCTGATGAGGGGGGATGCTCCCAAAAGCGTTCCTATTGGACGCTGGGGAGCGTTCCCACACAGGCTTTGTCGGTACCGACGATACCCATATGTGAAGACTAAATTCCTGCTGTTCCCGGAGATCACCTGTTATAGATGAGTAACTACGCTGTACCTGCTTTGTTAAGGGAACTTATGCAATTTGTATGTCTTTGTAGGGGAGGTTTTGGGCAGACTATTTTATAAAGTTACACCTATTCTCAGACAGGAGTAATCATGTTAAGAACATAAGAAATGCCATACTGGGTAATACCAAGGTCCATCAAGCCCAGTATCCTGTTTTCAGCAGTGGCCAATCCAGGTCACAAGTACCTAGCTGTTTTCCAAAAAGACACATGTTCCATAATGCTTGTATTGGGGCAAGCAGTGGATTACCTGGATGCTGTTCATATATGTGCGGGTGGAAATTGGCCCATATGCTGCATGCCTTTTGTGAAATATATATATCCTTAAGTGAAGATCCTGCCTCTTTCTTCCATTCTCCATTCCTGGGAATGCCTATGTGCATATCATTTAAAAGTAGGCAATATGGATTATGAGCACTTACTTTTATGCACGTATATTCTTTGGCAATCTTGTAAGCTGTTCAACATACTCAAATTGCTTATAAAATTACCTCCACTATGCATAACACACATATATATCGAAAAAACACTAAAGAAGATTTCTCTTCCGCACTAGTCTTTCCTCCCAACCCACCAGCCGATCGGCCAACCACATACTGTATAATCCTTCTTAGTTATTTCTCCTCACATCATTACAGGCATTTCTCCCAGTGCCATCCTCAAACTTCCATATCCCAAACTCGGTGATCACCTTTCTCCTCTATCTGCTGTCAGCAGGGATAGCATTTAAACCTATCTCACCTTTAGTCAACTCGCTGCCTTCAATCTCTCTGTCTTCCAACATCTTCAAATATGGACATCCTCTATTATGGGTAGTCATTGATGAAACAGCTCTGTTTTTAGTCTCTTCCTAAATATGAAATAATTAACTTTGATTCTAGTTTTCTTGGACAATTTAGTCTATAATACGAATGCAAGTAGAGAAATCCTTGTTTTCTAATCCCTGCCTAGCAAGCTCATTTTATAGTGGCCGCTTTCAACAGGCAATCTTGCGAGTAACAGTGATTCTTATTGGGACAACACCAGCTTTTATGCTCTCTTAAATATCTAGAGTCTGTTCCCTTCAAATAGAAAGCCATTTTCAAAGTAGTAGATTCTTTCTGAATTCCACTAGCAACCAAATGGAGCTTTTGCAACAGTGGTGCTGATCTAGATATACACAGTAACCTTTGCTGCTACATTTTGTGCCAGTGTAGCTTATAAACTTTGCTGGTAGCTGTGTGTAGAGGGAGTGATCTATCTTTGAAGGATAGAGGGATTCCAATGAAGGTAAAAGCCCAGGTGCATTTAAGTAAAAGCCAGTTCCAGTTGAAAGATTCCAAATGATCCTTGTCATCCAATAAGCCAGACTGTTAATACGAACAAAAAACAAACTTTAAAATGCCTGTATTCAAATTCTAGAAGTCTAAAAAATAAGATGGGAGAGTTAGAATATATAGCACTGACCGAAAGGTTAGATATAATTGGCATCTCAGAGACCTGGTGGATGGAGGATAACCAGTGGGACACTGATACCAGGCTACAAACTATATCCCAGTGATAGGGTAGATCACATAGGTGGAGGGGTGGTGTTATATGTTAGAGAGGATATTGAGTCAAACAGGATAAAGGTTTTGCAGGAAATAAAATACACTGTAGAATCTTTATGGATAGAAATCCCATGTAAAAAGAGGAAGGGAAGGCAGTGGGGGATGTACTGCTATAACCGTCTGTCTGGACAGAATGAACAGGTAGATGATGAACTACTAAAACAAATTAGGGAAGCTTGCAAAGTTTACAACACAGTAATAATGAGAGATTTCAATTACTCCAGTATTGACTGGGTCAATGTTACATCCGGAGCCACCGCATTCAAGGGAGCAGGAGAATTCTGTGTTGACTATCTCAGTTTTTTTAAACTATTCAATTTTGGTTTATTATTGAAAAACAGTTTATCTCCTATACATCTTTACTGCTAGGAAATGTTGAACATCCGTCTGCGTAAAGATAAGCTGCAAGTCCTTTATTTTCTAATAGTCTGTCCTAATGGAGAAAGAAATAGATTGAACTGAGGGGTGAAAAAGCTGATCCGTGCAGTACGTCCACACAGAAGCTATCTTGATGACAATATATTGTGCAGCTATTCACTGTCACCAACTGCATCTGATCCTTTAAAAATGACTTAATTCAGCATCAAGGCTATCCTCTATTTCCTAATTGCAAACATATGTGCAACAGGATTCTGTGAGCCACTAGATCAAAAGCACAAGTCAAATCCACATCATCACTACCACGTCTCACCCCTATCCCAGTGGTATGACATCCTGCCCACTACTGATATTGGTAGTGGTTCCGTGCTTCGGCTAGAACAAATCCTGCTGCAGAACTACTACTCTCTCAAGAACGTTTGCTAGAAAATGTATATTTTGCTACCGCTAACCTTTACAATCCAGAATAGAGTTTACGAAAACAGGTTACACCATTGTATGCTTAAACTTCCTGGAGCCCTATCTTTCTGTAGTGACGCATTAATGAACAAACAAAATGTGATCCAAAATCTCATCAGGAAATAATTTGTAATATAAATGGGGCACAGATCCAGCTTGTTAGAGCAAGCTTGAACTTTTCCTGTACTAGATTTTTTAACTCCCTAACTGTCAAGTGGAAGTTATCCTGTTGTAGGAGGGAAGGATCATCCATTGGTATAAACATTCCCAGTATAGTCCATGACCTATTTTGTAACACCCATTAAATTGATTCTTTTTTTCCCCCTTATTTACTATAGTTTTTCTTTTTTTCTCTCTTTCTGTCATTTTTGCCTCATATTTTAATCTTAGCTTATTGTATGATGCATAGGCAAAAAGCAGTATAACATTTTTTTTTATAAATGATAAACTATTTCATTTTTTTGTATCCATCCCTATCAGGTCTACCATTAGGGCCTCGGCCATCTTGATTGGGGGATTTTTCAAAATTGAGTCATTTGATTTTGCTGTGGCTGTATTTTTCGAAGCATGTCCCAGGGAAAACCCCCTTTTTAAGAGGTGCTCCTGGTGCAGCAATACCATATCCGTCATGGAAAGCCCATAATTGTTGCCTACAGTGTCTGGGCTCTGACCATGAACCAACCCTCTTATTGTAATTTCTGCTCACAGATGTCCAAGAATGGGCTCAAGGATCAAGAACTAGTGGAAACAAATTTTTGGTATTAAGTCTAGTCCATTGGCATTGGAAAAAGTGATTCCTATTAGTCCACGCCTCCACATATGAGGATCCTCTGTGAAAATTTCCTTTTGAACCACACAGTCTAATTGTTCTTTTTTATGGTGTGTCTCATCAGTCTATCTTGATTAGGTTAAGATCCAAGGTGTTCATCATGTGTGTCTGTACAGAACTGTATACATCTGGTATGCGCTTATACAAATCATGCTAGTAGTAATGTCTTCCGACTTCCTGTAGATAGAATGAATCCAACACTGGCATAGTGTTCCTTGTATTGTCAAGGGGAAAATCCCTTATCGTTTGTTTTTAGGAACATATTTTGTTTCCTTGTATAAACTGAATAACTATTCTTGTTGCAATAGTAGCAGAGGGAGTGGCTGCCTACTTGTAGTTGAAGCCAGCTTTGTTGCTTTTGTCAGGTGACCATCCCTATGTAAGTTCTATGAAGTGTTTGTTGATGCACAGTGCTGATGTCTGACATGAAATGAATCCCATTTTCTCGGGATCAGTGCTCTTCATTTCTTGGCTTCTCACTTTGCAAATGGATTTTTTTTTCTTGGGATAGCCGTAAGATATCCACAATGAATATTTGCATGATTTGAAGGTAATGGTTCACAAACTACAACCAGTTGGATTTTCAGGCTATACACAATGAAATCTGCATGCAGTGGATGGCAGATTGGTCTAGTAGTGAATAAAAACAAGACCGAAGCACTTCTAATCGCAAAAGATCCATCCTTCAACCCACCAGAGAAACTCATCCTCAAGCACGTAGACATTGCGATAAAAAGCAAAGTCCAATACCTCTGCATAACCCTTGACAACAACCTCAGCATGCTTGCTCATATCAAGACTGCAAAAATTACATACCTGAAGCTCAAATCACTCCAACACTTATGACCCATACTGTAATATAACGACTACAGATCAGTCTTTCAATCTGTCATAACCTCCTGCCTTGACTATGGCAATCTACTTTACCAAGGATTCACAAAACAAGCATTATACCCACTTCAATTAGCGCAAACACTGCTGCAAGACTCTTAACAGGAACATCAAGACAGCATATCACACAGATGTTCAAGAGCCTTCATTGGTTACCAGTCACAGAAAAGTCAAAATACAAAGTTGCAACCACCATCTACAAAACCCTTCACAACTCTTCAGCCCCTTGCCTTGAAGATCTAATCACAACACCCTCAACAAGACCCAGTCATACCCCCTCTCAAGACCTAAAAATCTGGAACACACTTCCAGAACCCATCAGATCTGCACAGTCTTCAAAAGATATGAAGAAACTCTTAAGAACACATATTTTCATTTAACACTTTAGACCAAATGTTATCACATAGCTACATATATTATGCTTCATTCTCACACTGCTGAAATCTGTTCATTCCCAAGTTGTTAAATCAAAGTTTGTATCCCCATGAGTTGTATGTAATTTCAACTCCTATGAGTTTGTTTTGTTGTTCTATTTAAACTGCCTTGGTACAAAGGTGGTATAAAAACCTGTTAAATAACTAAAGCAGTGCATGCAAGTCTTGCTCATGAATTTTCATTGTGGAAGTTCTGAAAATGTGACTAGCAATGGGTCTCCAAGGACAGGTTTGGGAACCAGGGTTCAAAGGAATGAAAATTGACAAGCTCTACTTTAGGTTATTGCCCACATATTGAACTGGTTTTTGGTTCAATTGCATATGGAAACTTAACAGTCGTCTCTTTCAGAAGAATATCAGAATTACAAGCTCCGAGAATGCAATGTGACAAATTTATAGACACTCAAAAGGCAAAAAGTATTTCCCTGCTTACCCTGAGTGGTGCAAAAGTCAACACTTAAGTGTAATTCTCAAGAGATGAAAGCTTGTAGATTTGTCCTCATATACCTTATTACCTCTTTATCACAGCAGCTGCCTTTTATGAAATATATTTAAAATGTATTTATGCAACAAATGGAAACCAAGTGAGTTATAAGTTACGACTAATACAGTTCTCTGATTTTTCATGCAGATTTTTGACTGAGCCTTACAGGGAGGGTGTATCAGAGATTTTATAATTCTGTTTTTGATGGTTTGTTGAACAATATTGAAGAGATCTTGACATTTAGCTGACTTGGAAAATATATATATTTTGTTTCTTTTTAAAAATTGTTTAATGTTACTACTTTTTTCTTTGCAGGAGTACCAACAGCTTACAGCCCTGGCATGGTACCAATGGCCAGTGGCATGGTACCACCGGCCACTAACCCTCAACATCTATCAAAAGAAGAGGACTTGAAAGCACTCCAGGACCTGTTCCCTACAGTGGACAGGGAAGTAATACGTTCAGTGCTGGAAGCCCAGCGAGGAAACAAGGATGCTGCAATCAACTCCTTAATTCAGATGGTAGAAGAGTCATAGAACGTCCATCCAGGGGTCCCTTCCTTTCCTCATCCACTTCCTCTGCCTGTGTTCTTGTCACTCTTTGACTTGCCAAGCTGGGGATTTAGCTAGTGACAGAATTTTATATGGATTTCTGTGAAAAACTATTCTGCCTAAAAATATATATTGAACCCTCGTCTCCTTGGCCATAAGCATTTAGTGCATTAGGTGTGTAGGGTTTTTTTTTAATTGTCCTATTTCATTTATTAGTAGAGGTGCATGTTAATATTGGTCATATATGGATCTCTGTCAGGAATTTGTACTGTTTCCCTTTTCACAGCACTTTTCATTGTTTTGTTGAATCTTCTCGTTAGATTTCAGACATTATGGGGTGGCTATGACCTTAGCCTATTTTGATCGCAAGTTGGAGATTTTTAAAATAAATAAATTAAGTAAATATACATATATCCTAGATAAAGTACTTATTGAGATGCCCACAGTGCAATAGTCTGCCTGCTCATGCAAGACATCTAGAACATTAGAGAATAACCCTGTCGGGGGTTTAGCTCATATCTTTAGATTGCCAATCTAGAAGGAGATTAAGGCATATTGGTATGGCAAGAGGGTAAAGAAACCATATAGATACTCCCTAAGCTATATCTATCATATAAATAAAAAGGAGAATGTGATCTTCCAAAACAGGCGCTACAACACTACAGTTATTTAAAAATGAATGAAAACTAGGTCCTTGGAGTCCATGAATCCCATAGGAATTGATATGTAGCCCTTCATGAGATGGACTTGGAGCCAGTCTTGTCCATTTTGTATGTACTTCATAGTGTGTTCCAAGGTAGGATGATTGGAGCTGAAGTAATACTACTGTAGGTCCCAAAATGCATTGGTGTGTAACCAGATGCTCTCAGCACTATGAAATCAGACCAAAGAACTCTTTGCCCTGTTTTATGATGGGGAAAAACAAAAATATAAACTGCTTAAAGCATACTAATCAGAAATGTAAATAAATGGTTGTGAAAACAGCTATCCCATAGACTTTTAAAAATAGTTTGTATGTTATAAAATTGCATTTATATAATCTAGCAATTTGTCCTAATGGCCATTATAAGGAGAAAAATCTCTCTCTACACAACAAAGATATTGGAGATAAAGACTGAGCTTGTTTTGAGATCAAACCTTTGCAGCTGAATCTTGGTGGCTATCTTGCCATTCGTCAATGAAACCTGTGACCAAAGATTCTTTTTATTGTCCTTGTAGAGTCCTGTTTTAATTATAGAAATCCTAGGATCATGATGGTTACATGGACATCTGCTTATAGAATGTGTGACTAGGTCATTATTTATTATTTTAGGATTACCTTTGGCTACAAGGTTTATGCTACCTTTGTTGTGTGTTTAATAGAGCAGTGTCAAATCTTTGCTATTCAGAGCACAAATTATGGACTCAAAACACTCGAGAGCTCCATTTATAGTTTAGCCTTACAGCAGCTAAGTTGTAGACCTCACTGTTGAATACAAGTATGTTGTCTTTGCAAAATAACTCCTTGACTGCACCTGAAATCTGTTTTACTGGTATATTAGTTTATGGACAGTCACTGTGATGGGGTTTTTTTTTAATAAGATTAGAATTAGCATACTTAAAAAGATCTTTAGCCAAGGAAATGTGTCTTTTCTTCTCTTGAGCTGCTTAGATTTTTTTTGACAGCAATAAACCATGGTGTAACTAGGACAGGCAACTGCCTTGGCACAGCCCAGAGGAGAATGAAGAATTCCGTTAAAGCACAGGAAGCTGATGGGGAGGCGGAGCCTGTGAGCATGCCCAGGACTGAACCCCTACAGTTTCTCATGTCTAAAGAGCTACAAGAAGAGAGACCAGTGTTTGGGGGGAGGGGGAATGATGTCTGTAGTTTGCAAGAGAGTGGAACGCTGGTTGCATCTAATCTAGTTATTTATTTTCTGGTGTTTGATACACGCTCATTGACAAAATTGTCATCAGGGTGGTTTACAAAAGCAGAGGGAAGAAGGTCAGAGGGGAAATATTGCAATCACTCAAGGGAAAATAATTATATAGGAAGGGCACCTAGAGGGGCAAAAGTGAGGGAGGTCAGGGGCTAGAGGTTTGGGAAACAATTGTTGGAAAAGCCAGGCCTTCAAGCTCTTAAATTCTGGAAAGGATGATGACTCATGGAGGGGAAAGGGCAAAGAATTCCAAAGATGCAAAAGGCGGAATGGTGAGAGATCTCTAGGCAGAGAGTGGGAGGCAAGGGGATCTGGCAGGAGAGGCATGAGAGGACCTTAGGGAATGGGAATGGGAAGGGGCAAGGTGTGTGGTGGGTGACTGGGTAGGGAGAATCGGACGTGAAGTAAGCTTGTTGGATCAGTGAGAATTTTGAATTTCATGTGTGCAGAGAGACCAGGAGCCAGTGAAGAGAGATCAGTAGGGGGAGATATGATCATAACAATAGTCATGAACAGAAGCTTAGCAACAGTATACTGGATTGATATGATGGTGGAGAAGGGGAAACCATCAGCAATAAAAGAATGCCACTGTAGAAATTCCTTAGATTGTTATTTCATTGCTCATTTATTTCCATATAGCTGCTGAAAGATAACTATAGAAGACATAAATAAAAGTATTATTCTTGTAGTGTGTACTGCTTCACCTATGTTTGGTAGCCATTTGTCATCATGGCAGCTGGGGCAGACTGGGCTTGGTTATACTTTTAGGATGTTTTAGTTATTTAACAATTTATGGACATGTGCTAATTAGTTTCTTAACCCGGTAATCTTGTAAAGAGCTGTGGGATTTCTTGGTGTATGCTGCTGTCATGGCTCAGTGTGCAAAGTAAAGTTACACTCGTTTGAGTGTATTGAATTATACATTTAAAGACACGGTCCCGGTGAGAAGTCTTCCGTCAACTGAGTGTCTTTCTGTTTGAAGGGCATTGTATGGTTATGAAGAAAGCACTGAGCAGGCAACCCCCTTATATGATAGAATTGATCCCCTTATTAAGTACTTGTGCTAACCTGGACTAGCTCTAGACGGCAAATTCTTGAAATCCAAGTAATTCCTGCTCTAAAAGAAGAATTACAACAGTGCTGAGTGAAACTAGGTGCCAAGCAGGCTGGGAACAAAATATAGACAGCTTGAGTGCCAGCCAAATATTTTAGGAGCCAAGGGGTAAAAATCCTTTTTTTTTTTTCCTTGTAACTTACCTTTTTTGTGTGTTGCTTATTTTTTCCTTTTGTTGTTCTAGCTAGTTTTATGCCTTTTGCTCTTTTTCTGCATTTCTTTACTCTCCTTCCTTAGCCTCTCCTTTTTCTATGTGGTCAAGTCTGGTTTTCAAGAGAACCACATGCATATACATTTTCTATACATTGGAAATTTGATAAATGCAAATATGTATCATGTATCAAGAAAATCAGACCGGCTGTGGGGTGCTGAAGACAGGTTTGGGAAGCCCTGGTTTAAAGTTTGATATTAAGAGGTCTTTGGAAAAAAAAAAAGCTTTTCATTTGCACAGTAGCTATATATGAGGAGAGGAAAAGAGTATAGCTAAGTAATAAGTCCATTGGCTAGTTTTAAAGATCGTACTGTATTATCCAATCCAAGTGACCTGAAAAAACTAGATAATCGTATCAGGAAAGAATCAGATTGATCTTTCTTGTGATTATAGAAACCATATGCAATGCTGCCTATTGGCCATTCATACAGTATTTATAACCCTTGAGCTTTTAGACTAAGAGGGCTATTTTCCTATCATTTGCAACTTTCTTTTCTGTGTTCTACACACTCATTTGTTGATTTAGCTGTTAATATATACCCGCATAATTGTTTTGCAGTGTTAGCTTGTAATATGTCCAGTTTATACCTGAAAGCCTCTATCAGAATGGCCTCAATGAAACATGGTGGTAGACTATTCCACTTCTTGTCCAAGAATGTTCCGCATCCCTTTTACACCTGTGCTTCCTGGTTCCACCTGTTCCATGCACTTTCAAGTTTTAGCTTGGTCTTAGGAAGGATAGTACCACTTTCTTCCCTTCTGCCATTTACCCTTTTCATGCTTGTTTAGCCACTCTTTTCTGCCATTCCATTTTTAGTTCAATATCCATAAGCACTCGCCCTTGTACGTATCTCTGAATAAACCTAAAAACCTCCCAACTAGTTTATCAATAGCTTATATTTCTCCACATTGACATTCATTTGCTTTCTGGTTTACATTTTGACTGCACTATGTTAAGAGCAGGAAAAAGAATCAAGATAATGAAGAATAAAAGAGAAAGTGCTGCAGGTATAGTGAAATATACATATATTCAAGAAATTGGCCCTTCTGTCAATGTGCATATTTACATTTCATAACTCAGCCATCCAAATCTGGCTCAGGGAAAGTTACATTGAGGCACTGTATGTATTTCCCAGCATCAGAGGGTTCACAATTTAATGTATCTGAGGCAGTGAAAGGTGAATTGACTTGCCCAAGGTCACAGGAAGTTGTGGGATTTTAATCTTGGCTTTTCTGGGTCTTAGCTACAAGGAACCAAGAGCTCAAAGCATGGTACTTTCATATAGTTTCTGGCTCTTTCCTTTTTGCATAAAATAGAGTTGCGAACTGCCTCCACGTTTAACCCATTCCTGGGTTCATCCCATTGCATCTAGGAACTTGTAGTTCTGAATTCCTAATTGCATTGACCAAGAAAAACGAGCTCATCAGTGCAATGGGTCAAACCCAGGATGCCATCATATCTGGAGTCAGTTGGCAACCCTAGCATAAACAAAAGTTCTTTAGTTCAGATTTTGTTTTCTGACCATCCTAAGCAATTCTGGGCAGTTTAAATTATTACTTCTTTTGATAATAGATTGTGGGTGCTCTTTACTAAAATGTGCTATAATAACAGGACTTGAGTGTGCACTATGTACTCCAGGTAGCATAGTGCATGTTGTGGCCAGGAGCTGTGTGTGTTTCTAGCTGCATTGATGGAGCATAGCGGGCCATAGTCCCAAGCCTGCCTTGTTTTAAAGGAGCTGGCATGATTAAGAGTTAGAAACAAGTCCTTTGCATAGCGTAAATAGCCATGATGGCCTGTTCTTGCTGTCGACACAAACCTCTCCCTCTTCAAGCTAGGTAGTGCCTCTTAGCCTCAACCGCTTGGGCAAAAATATCCTGTAGTGATCCCTAGTGCTTCTTTTTTTTTCCCCCTGAAGACCTACCTTACCATCCCTGGAAGTCTTGTGTGTGTGTTTGCCCTGGTGATACTGTTCTTCAAAATAGTACCCCTGATCCTTACATTAGAATGCTCGTTAGAGGGCAGCAGTGTCATTTTCAAGAATGGTTCTGCCAAGGCAGGGAGTGCCTGTGGATTGCTTCTGACCATACTGGACCCCCAGGGGATGGTAAGGGAGGCTTTGAGGGGGGAGGGCAAGGGAGTGCACCGAGGGTCATCGTGTACCTTTTCTCACCCAAGGGGCAATTAATTGGCCAATAAAATACATTTAATGCAAGCTTAGTAAATAGTGGTCTATATTGTTTTAATGTAGTTAGCAGCTGTTAACAGGATGCTAGAGGGCAGAGCTTTTGATTTTAAGTCTTAACTTATAAAAAAAAAAACACCCCAAAGCAAAAAAAAATAAATTAGGATTTTATTGGAAAAACACTACTTTCTCTTGTAATTTCTCACCCCTCCCCTGATTTCTCTCTTATCCTCCATTCAGCTTTTGTGCCTTTTCTGCACCAACAACTTGGGGGCATGTTTACTAGACCGTGCTAACAGCACAGGGTTTGCCACACACTAAGCGCACCATACTAACAGCATAGGGCACCGTGGCAAAATCCCATGCTAACTGGTTAGTGCATAAAAAGGGGTGGAAACTGGGCAAGGGTGTTAATGGCATATCATGGTTAGCATGGACCTCATTGATGCATGCTAACCATGAATGTTGCTATTAGTATGAGTGCATGTACTACCTCCTCAAGGAGTTGCACGTTTTAGTTAACATAACTCTAAGTTGCATATTTTGATATATTTGATTGCACTGGAAGAGGTACCAAGTTATAGTACCTATGGCGTGAACACAATAAACACCAAGTTTGTACCTTCAAAGAAACCCTAATTAGCTTGAAAATAAATACCTAAACTTACAATTTATAAACATTGAAGAACAAAAGCCTTAAATGTAGATTCATCATGCCCACAGACTAAATGCTTGTGAATGTAAAGTGAAATATTGTTTTTGGTAACAGTGATAGAGATGGGGGTTTGCATTAAACTGGAATTGACTGTAAAATAAGGTACTCTGATGCATCTTGTGACATCCACTGTATACTGTAAATGCTGCTTTTATAAGAAAAGTGCTTTCTGATATCTGCTATGGACCACCATATCTGCAGCTGGAGTTAATTCAGCAATGTAACACTGGCAGTTCCCAAAGGCAAAACTGTTCTGATTTCCACTACAGCCCTATTCAAGTTTAAAGTTGGGCATTGATATCTTGTCTAGATAGATCTTATCTAGTTTTTCCTTAAATACTATTTCTATCTGCAGAGGGTACCAGCTTGGGGTCTTTCTGAAAATGTGTAACTGCTTGTACCAGCTGGACTGTCAGGCTGTACCTGGGATGCTGTGCTGTAATTAATCATTGTGAAACATTACTTGTGTCTTCTTCCTGTATTGGGGATATTACATGTCAAGGCATTAAATAGTGATTATTTTTTTTTCTTGTATTATAAAATACATAGTGATGTTTTTTTGGTCTGTCTTTTAATTTAATAAATGAAAAAACTAAAAGGAGCAGCCTGGATGGTGTTTAAAAATACTATCTTCGAAGCCCAGACCAGCTGTATTCCATGCTTAAAGAAAAGTGGAAGGGAGTTCAAAAAACTGCCAGCATGGTTTAAAGGTGAGATCAGAGATACTGTTGTAGCAAAAAAAATAAATAAAATAAAAATCTTTCAGAAAATGGAAAAATGAGCCAAATGACAAATTGGAAATGACATAAGCACTGGCAAGTTAGATTCAAGGTATTGATAAGATAGGCAAAGAGAGAATTTGATTTTAAAAAAAGGTTGCCTTGGAAGAAGAAACACAAAACTTTCAAATGCATTCCCAGCAAAAAATCAGTGAGAGTCAGTTGGACCATTAGATGATAGAGGGGTAAGAGGGGCACTAAGAGGGGACAAGCCATAGTGAAGAGACTGAATGAATTCTTTGTTTTGGTCTTTACTGAACGTTGCCCATAACTGAAATGGTATTTAAACATGATGCTTTGGAAGAACTGAAAGAAATGTCAATAAACCGGGGAGATGTATTACAACTATTTGAGAAGTAGCAAATCACCAGGACTGGATGGTATCTATCCGAGGGTGTTGATAGAACTGAAATATGAGATTGAAGACCTCTTATTAGTAATCTGTGAACTATCATTAAAATCATCTGTAATATCTGAAGATTAAAGAATGGCCAATGTAATGCCAATTTTTAAAAAAGGTTTTGGGGGTGATCCAGGAAACCAAAGACCGTTGAGCCTGATGTCAGTACCGGGCAAAGTGGTAGTAACCATTATAAAGAACAAAATTACTGAACCATGTAGATAGTCATGGTTTAATGGGAGAAAGCCAACATGGCTTTAGCCAAGAAAGGTCTTGTCTTACTAATCTCTTATTTTTTTTGAAGGTGTGAATGAACAGGTAGATCAAGGTGAGTTGGTCGATTATAGTGTATCTGGATTTTCAGAAAGCCTTTGACAAAGTCCCTCATGAGAGACTCTTGACGAAATTAAAAAGTCATGGGATAGGAGGCAATGTACTGTTGTGGATCAGGAACTGGTTAAAAGATAGAAAGCAGAGGGTAGGGCTAAATAGCCAATTTTCCCAGTGGAGAAAGGTGAATAGTGGAGTACCCCATGGATCTGTGCTGGGTCCGCTGCTTTTTAACATGTTCTTAACTGACCTGGAAATTGGAATAACGAGTGAGGTAATCAAATTTGCAGATTACACAAAATTATTTAAAGTTGTTAAAACCCAAGAGCTTTGCAAAATCTTGCAAGAGGTGCACAGGAAGCTGAGGGGGGAAAAAAAAGCCACACCACCAATGATATTCTTAAAAAACCCCACACCTTTTTTTCAAAACCTTCAAGACCTGACTTGGTCACGTTTTGGCAGTAAGCCTGCATCAGGGGTCAGCAGAAAGCCGCTAAGCGAAGTTATATGAAAAAGTATGCAAATAACACCTTCAGCACCGCCACAGCGACATGGAGATGTGAACGAGTGCATCAGATCGGCCCTCCACAAGCAGACAACCACAGGCTGCGGGCAGATATGGCACAAAAAGGAGAGGCTTCTCAAAGAGTGCTGACTTTCAAACAGGAAGGTGTGGCTTGACTGTGCAGTGGAAAGCAAAGCAGAGGATGTGAGCCCTGGAATATACTGGGAAGCGACCAAAGCAGTCCTGAGGGGCCGACTAATAAACTATACAGCATCCCAGCAACACAAACAATGAGAAGCATTGCAACAGGGATTGTGTGATTTGCAAAATCAATTTATTCTGGAAGGAACTGACCAGGCACGGCTTAAGCTGTAGGAAGGCAAAAATAGAGTCCAGTGAATTTTGCAACAATGCACTTATGTACAGTATTAGACTGTATAAAGATCAATTATACCAGTGGGAGGATAAAATGGGGAAATGTTTGGCTAACCTACTTTGACCGGTGAGCCTGATATCCGTACTGTGAAAAATGGTAGAAGCCATTATTAAGAACAAAATTTCTGAACATGTAGATAGCACTGGTCAACAAATTTTTACAAAAGTCATGTTACTAAAATAAAAATAGTCATTTCTTATCAATTTTTGTATGTTAAACACGAATATGACAGTGAAATTGCAAAGTTGGCTCTAGTTTTTTTGTAATCTACAAGAATTAATGTTTACATCACGAAATGCATGTCAATAGTAAATATATTAGGTAAAAAACCAAGTCATAGAGTACTACTTAGATTTTTTTTGCCTGTCTCTTGTACGACAGCTGTTCGGGAGCTTCTCTGGGGAGTGTCCAGCAGTAGTCAGCCAGCATTGTAGTGGACCATTTTCCCTGGTATCTTTGCTCCATCATTGCAATAGCCTGGTGAAAACGTTCGTCTCGTTCATCGCTAACCATTGTCAGGAAAGAAATCGAGATGGGAATCAAGGAAATGAATCTTTAGAGACATATTGCAGCCAAGTTTCTGTACTGCATCAGCATGTCTTCTACTAGTTCCTTGTAGTTTTCTGCCCTAACATTCCCGAGAAAGTTTGACACTAGGCGAAAACCATTCCATGCTTGTTTCGCATCATCCTGCAGCAAGTTGTTGAACCGGTCATCTTTGAAGAGCTCTCGAATCTGAGGACCCACAAAAACTCCCTCTTTAATCTTTGCTTCGCTGAGTCGAGGGAATTTTTCATGCAGTTATCGGAAAGCTGGCGAAGTGCGGTCCATGGCTTTCACAAAGTTTTTCATCAAACCTAGTTTGATGTGAAGGGGTGGTAGCAGAATTTTGTGAGCCTCAACCAGAGCTGGGTGCTGGATATTCTTCTTTCCAACTGTTACATTTTGTCTGCGATTCCGTTTTTTCCGCAACTAGTGCCAATCCCTTGTTCGGCTATCCCACTCACATAAGAAACACATGTATTTTATATATCCCTGCTGCAGTCCTATTAAAAGGGCAACTACCTTCAAGTCACCACAGAGGTGCCAGCTGTACTTGTTATAGTTAATGGAAGTCAGTTGATGCTTTAAGTTATCGTATGTCTCTTTCATGTGGATGGCATGCGCTACTGGAATAGATGGAAGACGGTTTCCATTGTTCAAAAGCACAGCCTTCAGACTCAGTTTCGAAGAGTCTATAAATAGTCTCCAGTCTTGTGGGTCATGAATGATTTTTAAGGCTTTCGTATCGGAACAGAATACCAGATTACTTTCCTTTCCGACTGCGTATAGTACACTGCTGATGTCAGATGGCTTCAGCAGCCGTCTGGCAGTAGCATTGCATTGCATCAGAAAATGATGCAATCAACTCTGGATGATGTGTGCATGCTGGTATTATGCAATGTGATGCAATATTACATCACTAAAGGCTTATTTGGGATGTTGTTGATGTCCTACTGGATAAATTTACACGGTGAAACGTCAAAAATGAACTACATGCAATATCTTCAAAACGAGAGCCAATAAATTTTTTTTAATGTTATATTCGTGCTCAGCTCATCAAGATACTACAGATTAGGGCCTTTTAAAGTCAGTAACGATTTCAATGTTGAACAGTGTAGTCATGGCTTAATGGGAGACAGCAAAATGACTTTAGTTAGGGGTGAATTTGTCTTATGAATCAGCTATATTTTTTGAAGGTGTAACATGAGAGCCTCTTGGTAAGATTTAAAAAAGTCATGGGATAGGAGGCAGTGTACTATTGTGGATCAGGAACCAACTAAAAGAAAGCTGAGGGTAGGGCTAAATGGCCAGTTTTCCCAATGGAGAAAAGTGAATAGTGGAGTACCCCAGGGATAGTCTGCTTGCTGCTTTTTAACATATTTGTAAATGATCTGGAAATGGGAATAACTAGTGAAGTATTCAAATTTGCAGGTGACACAAAATTATTCAAAATTGTTAAAAATCAAGAGGATTGTGAAAAATTGCAAGAGGATCTTTATAAATTGGAAGACTGGTCATTCAAATGGCAGATGAAATATAATCTGGAGAAGTGCAGTTATGCACCTAGGAAAGAATAACCCAAACTATTGTTCCACTTTAGGAACCACCACCCAGGAAAAAGATTTAGGTGTTATCATGGATAACACATTGAAACTCTCTGCCCAGTGTGCAGTGGTGGCTAAGAAAGCAAATACAATGATTCCTAGCATTCTATTATAATGCCTCCGTATCATTCCATGGTGTGACCACACCTTGAATATTGTGTGCAATTCTGGTCACCATATCTTATAAAGGATATAGCAGAATTAGAAAAGGTACAGAGAAGAGCTACCAAAATGGTAAAGGGAATTGGAAGGATACCCCTCTGAGGAGAGGCTAAAAAGGTTAGGGCTCTTCAACCTGGAAAGAGATGGCTGAGGGGGAGATATTATAGAAGTCTTTAAATTAATGAATGGAGTGGAATGGGTAAATGTAGATCGATTGTTTACACCATAAAATGTAGAAAGGCTAGGGGACATGCAATGAACCTACAATGTAACCCATTTAAGTCTAATAAGACAAAATATATTTTTAATTAAAACGTAATCAAACTCTGGAATTCGTTACCAGAGGATGTAGTAAAAGCTGTTAGTGTAGCTGGATTTAAAAAAGGTTTGGACAATGTCCTAGAGGAAAGGTCCATAAATCATTATTAAAGGGGATCCGGGAAATTCACTGTGTCCCAGTACAAGCATTGTGGAACCTGTGTCTTCTGGGGAAGCTGCTAGGTACTTGTGACCTAGATTGGCCACTGTTGGAAACAGGGTACTGGACTTTGATGGTCCTTGGTCTGACCCAGTATGGTATATCTTATGTTCTTATGACCAGCAAAAGCAAAGAACACAATGATCCGGTTGTGAAATAAAAATGTGTCTGTAACAGTGCATGAGGCTGAGATTGCTAAGTGTTTCACAACCTTCTTTATAGAATTGTATGGAGCGGAGGGCGGGGTAGAAGAGGAAAGGGAGAATTTTTTTTTTAGTGACTAATCATACTCAAGATTACAGAAACACAGCGATAAAGGCTTAATCGCCCCTTGTGGAGGGTGAAGAAAGGGGGGTTATCCAATTTGACCAGCTAGGGCCTGAATCCGATGGACTCTGCCAGAGTTCTATAAAATTCTGGGTGACCTTGTTAATCTGGTCAACTGGGGAGAAGAGGCAGTAGGAATGGGGAGGATGGGAGCATTTGCTTCTAGAGTAACAATACTGTTGCCAAAGTCAGGGTGCGATTTAGAAACAGAAGAGTCATATAGGCCAATATTGCTCCTAAACCAAGACCTAAAAATTATTACAATGGTGTTGGCACGGCGGCTAAGTGATATATTGCCAGATCTCATTCACCAAGACCAAGTTGGTTTGGTGTTGGGCTGGGGTGCAACTAGGGCTATCCTACAAGCCCTGATGGTGTTCCGGCAGATGAGGCCACAGACCTCCCCGGTTATCCTGGTGGGACTAGATGCGGAAAAAGCATTTGATAGGGTCTGGTGGGACTATTTGTTTTGGATGCTAAAGCAATATGGTATAATGGGCTATTTTCACCATTGGATCTAAACCTTATATAATCGCCCGATTGCACAATTATCGGTGAACGGGAAGCTGGCAGAACCCTTTGAGCTCCAACGGGGCACACGACAGGGGTGCCCATTATCCTCATTACTCTTTATATTAACATTAGAACTTCTGACAATAAAAATTAGGGAATCAGATGAGATCAAGAGAGTGAGGGTGGGTAAAATAGTCAATAAAATAAACCTATTTGCCGATGACCTGCTAATAAGTATGCACCATATGAGGGAGGGCTGGGATAAATTGATAGAACTATTGAGACAGTTTGGCTCATTCTCTAGTCTAAACATTAACATGGGGAAGTCAGAGGTAAAGTTAGTGGGGGAGGGAGACCTTTCGCAGGGGAAAACGAAGAGTTTAAATGGACTTGAAGGCCCTATGAAATACTTGGGTGTCTTCATCTGTTCAGAGCAGTCATTGGTCTATTAGTTAATATCCCAAACAAAATGCGGCATCTCAAACGACTATGTGAACAGTGGGGAGAGTTACTGGGCCACGTTGTGGTCGTGAGAATGCACATACTACCCAAAATACTATGACACCTAGAGATGCTACCATTTTGGGTGATTAGAAAAGATGGGAATATCTTAAAAGAGGCTGTGTGGGCCTCCCTGTGGAGGGGGAAAAAGGGTCAGAGTTAGCTATGCCAAGATAATACAGGCATGAGAGAAGGGTGGGATTGGTCTACCGGACCTTCATATCTACAATGTAGTGGCATTAATTCGCTGGATACATGATATATATACAGAGACAGGACAATATGGACCAGAGGGCCTGCTAGTCACATGGAGTCATCCTCACAAATAAATTGGTGCTCTTCATTATACGAAATCTGATCTCATACACGTGGAATATGGGGTATGGGTGGGAGCATTTAGGAGGGCATGGATATGGTGAGTGGGGAAATGGCTGAAATTGGCGGGTAACCCCTTTCTTGCAAATTGAGAAAACCTGGATTCCCCCTGGGACAAGGGCAAATCCTGTTTAAGCAATAGAGCACAGGGAGAAGTATTGATTTGTGTGATTATAAGAGGATGGGGGCAGGGTCGCCTGCCATCATTTGAAACCCTGCAGCAGAAATTGTAATTGTCTGGGTCACACTTTTTCTCCTACATGCAACTTAGGCATTACATGCAAACTTAAAGAAAATGCACCCAGGAGAGTTAGACATCACGGAGAGTGATGGAGACTTCGGCAAACTGGCTTTCAAGTGGAATACTGTAAATTAGAGAAGTGGTACCATATACTCTGTGATATCCTCCCGATAACTAGCCCACCGATGGACAAAAGAGTTGGGGGAGGAAGTGGGAGAGGAACAACTGGGGTGCTGTTTTTTGTGCATACCAGAGATCTTTACTTTACTTTACTTTGGCACAATATCAAAAAATGCAATACCAGAGACTGCATAGAGGGTACCTCACAAAAGAAACGGGGGCATGATTGGGAATGTGGGCACTAAATTAGTGTGACAAGTGTAAAGGCCCAGTAGGAGACCTTTAAACATGTTTTTTTTTTTAATGTCCCCAATTGGCAGAGTTGTGGCACTCAGTGGAACAATGCCTGATTCAGACAACTGGGAAACGAGTAGAGTGGACCTACAGCATGCTTTTGTTGGGGGATGAAAGCCCATTGGGAGAGAGCAATATATGGAAGATGGCAGACAGCTTTATTCTGATAGGGATAGGGATGATAAAGAAGCTTATAATATGGTATTGGGTTGGAGAGGACCCCCCCCCCCCCCTCCATAAGACATTGGATAACATGGCATACGATGGCAGCCACAGAATGCTGGGTGGATGCCACTAAACAGTGCCCATGATGGATAGGATACTGACAACCATGGTGTCGCTTTCAAGCAAGATACCCCATAGTAGTAGAAGCTGGGGGGAAGGGGGGGGGGTGAGAGGAAGGGAGGTGGGAGAGACAGGGTGGAATGAGATAGGTAAGCAGAAGGGAGAGACGAGGCTGAAACCCAGGTGATAAATGTTCTAGATAAAATTGTAAAAGATTGTAATTCTAATGTTAATCAGGTGTTATTGGTTTGTGGTTAAAAGATTGATTACTATAGGCGTGTTGAATAAAGGCTGTAAAGGACTATGCCTCTTGGAGATGTGTTACAAAAAAATTCAATAAATACATTAAAAAAACTCACAAAAGTTACAAAGAAAAGAAGATTAACAGGTAGAGAAGAGAGGAAAAGCTCAAGCGAAACAAAATTTAGGAGGATGTTCATTAAAGTGCGGTAAGTATTGAAATAAGCAAAAATATGGTAAGTGTAAAGGCTGTGTGCTGTCAGGGGTGTAATTAAATTCTCCAGGAACAAGCAGGAAGTCAGTCCTCACATATGGGTGATGTTGATGCTGATGAAGCCCTCGTAGAAGCATCTCAGTTTTCAAAGAAAGACTTTGGGAGATGCCACCATGCATGCATGGTTCCCTTCTCGCCCAAGGGTGCCATCTTGCTCAGTCTCTTTTTCCACGGAGCCCTACAGACCTTCATCTTATTCATCCAGAAAAAAGTTGATTTAACCCACACATTTTTGTACTGTTCTGGCTTGTGCCGGCTCTTTCCCTCCTTGTGACCCGTTGCTATGGCATCAAGCACCAAATTTTTCTTTTTGTCTTTTCTTTTTTACCTTACAGTGCTTTTGTGCCTTTTTCAACTGCTGGCCGCATTAAAGATATTTGAACTCGCGGGGGTCCTTTTTGCACCAATGGCCATTGGTTTAAAAAAAAAATCTGATCGGTGCTCAAAAATCATATCCCTCACCGACACTCATGATTGTTGCCTCCGGTGTCTGGGCATAGACTATGACCTGGAGGAATGCCCCTTGTGCAAGAAAATGTCCACAAAGACTATCCACAGCTGTCGGTTTAAACAGGATGACATCTTCCACAAGGCAGACTCAACCCCAGTATCCCCGGTAGCCTCACTTTCGAAGGCCCCGTATGGCTCCTCAGAGTTGCTCAAGGCTCCCTTGGCCCCTCAGCGGGCCTGCAGGCACTCTGAACATGGTTCCCCAATGCAAGTGCATAAGAAGACCTTGAGGTCCACTTCTGGAGAAGTGGACAAGCACGGGAAATCCCACGCTCAGTCCCTCAGTCCCCGGTGAGAAACTGAGGAGTCAAAGTGGGAGCATCCCCTGAAAGCTGTCCATGATGGATGTCGTGGTCTCCGATGATGGACCTTGGTGTCCTGAGAGCCATCCCATTAAAGGACCCCCTCTCCTCGACACCCAACCCAGTTGCCTTGGTGTTGGTGTCAATGGCAGCTACTCCCGAATGGGAAGCTCGCAGAATGGTACAAACCCTCCCAATGACCATAGACCTGGCTACAGGCTTGATCACAGACATTCTCCAGGACCAAGCAGGAAGTCAGTCCTCACATATGGGTGACGTCGGTGTCGATGGAGCCCCCGTGCGGAGCATTTCCCTAGCTTTCAAAGAAAGCCTTTGGGAATTGCAGCGCGCATGCACGGTCCCCTTCCCGCCCAAGGGTGCCATCTTGCTCAGTCTTCTTTTTTCCATGGAGCCCGACGGACGTAGTTCATTTTTTGCCGAGGAAAAAGTTGATTACCCTGTTTTTTTGACTTTCTCCTTCGGTTCGACGCCGGATCCTTTTCCTGCCTGGGCCCGATACGCCAGTATCGAGCCCACTCTCTTTTTTTCGGTTTTTGTCCTTGGTGACTAGCATTCGCGCCATTTTCTTTTTCACTGGCAGCCCTGTCTTTCAACCTCGCAGGGGCCCTTTTTCCCCGATGGCTGCCAGCGGGTTTAAAAAGTGTGATCGGTGTAAGAAACGTACGTCTCTCACCGACACACATGACTGCTGCCTCCGTTGCCTCGGACCCGATCATGACCCGATGATCTGTGGTCCGTGTGGAAAAATGTCCTCGAAGGCGTTGAGGAGTCGGCAGCACCAAAAGGACAGAATCTTCTCTGACTCCGCGTCCGGATGGACCTGGACCTCGTCAGAGGCCTCAATGTCTCGGGACTCCGGCCCCGAGCAGCGTTGGGGTTCCTCTGAGCGGGGGTCTCCTTCGCGGGAGCAGCGCAGGAAGAAAAAACCCACGAGGGCGGTGTCGGCGGACGCACCTGGTTCCTCGAGGGCCAGGTCGCATAGCCCCGACCGCCGTCCCGGGTCTTCGGAGTCGGAGAGGCCTGCCAAACAACCTCGTCTCGAGATGGAGTCTCCTGGGCACGTGAGTACTGTAGTCCTTGTGGACTCTCCTCCAGGAGAGCCGACATTGGGCCCGATGCTGTCAGGGCCCGAGTCGGGGGCTGCTGAGTCTCCTGAGCTCGGACTCAGGTTGACGGCCTTGGAGAGCAGCTTGGCTACCTTCATGGAGCAGCAGCGGGCACTGATTGCTGGTCTCACCGGTGCATCTGCCCCGACCACCGGGACATCGACGTCCAAGTCAACCCCGGAGGCCGAGCCGATCCTCGAGTCCATGTGAGCTCGAGTCGATCCTCGGCCACGGTCTCCCTCGGCCTCCCGTTCGGGACCGAGGTCATCGACGCCTGTTCCCTCGGCATCGGGGCGGAGGGCATCGGTGCCTGTCCGACCGTAACCGCTCGATTCCTCCTCCGAGGAGTCGGGCTGGGAGACGGAGGATGAGGAGTCACACGACACCTTTCGGACTCGGTGTGTCCCATCGGACTCACCGGAGTCCAAACCTCGGAGACGATCCCCACCGGAGGATACCCGGTTCTCGGATTTCATGCAGGATATGGCCAAGGCCTTGGCATTCCCCGCGGATCCCGAGGAGGAGCCTCGAGCCGAGGAGCTCGAGGCCCTCCAGTATGACTCTCCCCCAAAGGAGGCCTTTACTGTACCGGTTCCTCCAATGCTGGAACGGCTACTCTTCCGCATGTGGGAGACCCCGGCCTCGACTCCGGTGTTAAGCAAGTGGGTCGATTCCATCTATCGAGTCCGCAAGAGCCCCGGGTTCCAAAAGGCACAATTACCGCACCACTCCATGGTTGTGGAATCAGCCATGCATCGACTGAAAAGTCAGAAGATGCACTCCTCGGTGCCTCCCGGCCGGGAGGTCCATAACCTGGATGGCCTCGGTAAAAAGTGCTTCCAGGGTTCTATGCTTGCTTGCTTGCCGTGTCCAGACATACCAGCTCTACATGGGCATGTACCTTCGAGACCTGGCAAAGGAGATTGCCGGGTTCTCTGCTGGTCTCTCCGAGGAACCTTTGCAGAGGTTCCAGGCCTTGTCCACTGGTATTAGAGAGTGCTCGAAGTTATCTCTCGAGCAGCCTACGATGACTTCGAGGCTTCGGCCTGAGTAGCTGGGGCTGGCATCGGTGCCCGCCGACAGGCTTGGCTACAGTCATTGGACCTCGAGCCATGGGTACAGGACAAGTTGGTCGATGTCCCCTGCCGAGGTGAGAACCTTTTTGGCAAACCCATGGCTGAAAAGGCTGCTGAACTTGAGATCGAGACTCTGACCAGGACTAGGCTGTCCAGAAAAATCTCTGCCCCTTCTCAGAAGAAGAAGGGCTCGGGAAAAAAGACCTTTTACCCGAGGAAGACATCTGCCTATAAACAATACCCTCATTATCAGGCCTCTGCAGCTTCCCAACAGGGTCAGCAGGCCAAGGGGCAGGGTCATGGGCCCCGTAGGCAGAAGACCCCCAAGCCACCAACACCGGCTCCTGCACAGCAGGGCGGGGGTTTTTGACTCCGAAAGGATAGCCTCTCCTCCTCAGCTGGCTCACATCAGCACAGGAGGCCGGCTGGCCCTCTTTGCCCACAGGTGGTCAGCCATCACGACAGATACCTGGGTACTCCATATAGTCCAAAAGGGCTATCTTCTTCATTTTCACCAGGTACCTCCCTCCTTTTTTCCAGGGGAGCTCCAAGACCCCCTCTGCACAGGGACCTGCTCCTACAGGAGTTAGCAAGTCTACTAAAGGAACGGGCTATGGAACCGGTGCCCCACCACCTGAGAGGTCATGGCTTTTATTCCAGGTACTTTCTGGTACCAAAAAGAACAGGAGGCCTCAGACCCATCCTAGACTTGCGAAACCTCAACAAGTTCCTGGAGAGGGAAAAGTTCAAGATGCTTACCCTTGGAATCCTGCTGCCCTACCTCCAGCAGGGAGATTGGCTATGCTCCTTAGATCTAAAGGATGCTTATACTCGCATCCTTATTCATCTAGATCACAGACAATATCTCAGATTTATTGTGGGAGGAAACCACTATCAGTACAGAGTGCTACCCTTTGGCCTAACCTCCGCCCCCAGGGTGTTCACAAAGTGCCTAGCGGTGGTGGTGACCTACCTAAGGCTTCAAGGTCTTTTTGTGTTCCCATACCTGGACGACTGGCTCATAAGGGGCCAGTCTTCACAGGAGGCCAGTCAAGCCACCCTTCGCACTGTGGCTCTGCTTCAGCACTTGGGGTTTGTCATAAACTTCGCAAAGTCCACTTTGCTCCCGTCCCAGAACATGGAGTTCATAGGAGCAAGGCTGGACACCCTTCAGGCGAAGGCTTTTTTGCCTGTGGACAGAGCCCACAGATTAATGGATCTAGCCAGGCAGTTTCGCAGCAATTCCCTGGTCTCCGCTAGGCAATTCCTGAGACTTCTCGGCCATATGGCTTCCACGGTTCATGTAACCCCCAATGCCCACCTGCATATGCGGCCTGCTCAGTGGAGTCTTCGAACTCAGTGGCATCAGGCCACAGGGAGTCTTGCAGACTCAGTCAGAATATCCACACTGCTTGCCTCCTCTCTGCAATGGTGGCTTCATCTTCCGAATCTGGTGCTTGGAGTGTTTTTTCAAACCCCTCCGCACTCTCAAGTGCTGACAACCGATGCTTCTCTTCAAGGTTGGGGAGCGCATTGCCAAGGGGCGTGTACTCAGGGTCTCTGGACCCCTTGGGAGGCTACACAGCAGATAAATTTCCTGGAGCTGCGGGCGATATGCTTAGCTCTGAGGGTCTTCTCCCATCTCACGTCTCACCAGTCTGTACTGGTCCAGACGGACAATCAAGTTGCCATGTTTTACGTGAACATGCAAGGAGGCACAGGCTCCTTCCTTCTATGTCAGGAAGCACAACGGCTTTGCTCCTGGGCCGTCAATCATGGAATCCTTCTCAAGGCAGTCTACCTCCCAGGTCAAGAGAATTACCTGGCGGACAGACTGAGCAGGATTCTGCAGCTGCACGAATGGCAGTTGAATCCTTTAGTGGTTCAACAGATCTTCCTGAGATGGGGTCTTCCAACCATAGATCTCTTTACAAGCCCTCTGAACCGTCAACTTCCCAGGTTCTGTTCCAGACAACCACATCCTCTCAGAGTAGCAGCGGATGCGTTTCTGCTCCCGTGGTCCAGAGGCCTACTGTATGCATTTCCTCCCACGCCACTAGTGTCCAGAACACTGTTCAAAGTACTCAAGGACGGGGCCTCCATGATTCTGATAGCCCCCAGGTGGCCGAGGCAACCGTGGTTCCCACTTCTGCTGCAACTGGCGGTGGACACCCCTATTCCTCTGGGGCTTCAACACGATCTCCTGTCTCAAGAACAGGGATCTCTCTTACACCCCAACCTCCAGTTCCTTCATCTGATGGCCTGGCTGCTGAAAGGGTAGTTCTGGCTCCCCTACTACTGCCTAGAGAGGTGGAAGACGTAGTCTTAGCCTCTAGAAGGCAATCCACCTGGAAATCCTACGCTCTTAAGTGGCGTAGATTCTCCGCATGGTGTGCTCAGCACAGCGAGAATCCCTTCTCGTGCTTGGTAGCGGTAGTATTGCAATATTTGCTTTACCTCTCCAATCTAGGCCTTAAGTCCAATTCTGTCAGAGTTCACCTCAGTGCTCTCTCAGCGCACCACTCGCCGGTGGACGGGAGGCCTCTTTCCAACCACCCTTTGGTGGCTCGTTTCCTCAGAGGCCTCCTCCTGCTTAAGCCTCTCTACGTCCACCGTCCCCTGAGTGGGATTTAAATGTGGTCTTACAGCGGATTACTTGTCCGCCATTTGAACCTATGGCTACCTGTCCTCTCCGTTTTCTCTCCTGGAAAACTTTGTTTCTGGTAGCTCTTACCTCTGCTAGGCGAGTAAGTGAACTTCAGGCACTAGTGTCTGATCCCCCTTACACTAGGTTCTACAGGAATAGGGTAGTCTTACGGACTCACCCTAAGTTTCTCCCTAAGGTTGTCTCCTCTTTCCACCTCAATCAGGAGGTGGTTCTACCGACTTTCTTTCCCAGGCTGCATGCCAGCCGGGCTGAGATGGTCCTGCATACCCTGGACTGTAGGAGGGCGTTATCCTTCTACCTTGACCATACGCGGGAGCACCGGAGGGCTGTTCAGCTCTTCGTTTCTTTTGACCCCAATAAGTTGGGGTTGCCTGTCTCCAAGCGTACTTTGTCCATATGGGTCGCTGACTGTATCGCCTGGGCTTATGGGGCAGACGGCCTCTCGTTGGAGGGTCGAGTCACGGCTCATCGTGTCAGGGTGAAGGCTGCGTCAGTGGCTCATCACCGCTCTGTTCCGTTGGCAGACATCTGCCGGGCCGCTACTTGGTCTTCAAGCCAGACTTTTGCAGCCCATTACTGCCTTGAGAGGGAGTCCCGTAGGGACAGTGCTTTCGGACAGGCAGTACTCCATAATCTCTTTGGGGTTTAGGCAACTCCTTCCCTCCGGCCCTGATGTTGGGCTACCGGTCGGGGGTGTTCTCAGAGAAGATTCCTTCCTTATGTTCTGACGCTCTAGAGGGAGCTCATTTTTTTGGCTTGGGGTCTCCGGTAGCCTTAAGCTGGGGAGTCCCATATGTGAGGACTGACTTCCTGCTTGGTCCTGGAGAAAGAGTAGTTACTCACCTGTAACAGGTGTTCTCCAGGGGCAGCAGGAATCAGTCCTCACAACCCTCCCTCCTCCCCTTGGAGTTGCAGTCATATGATTTCTTTTTTGCTATTTTTGCTGTCTTTTAGCTATGTCATCAGACTGAGCAAGATGGCACCCTTGGGCGGGAAGGGGTCCACGCATGCGCGCTGCAATTCCCAAAGGCTTTCTTTGAAAGCTGGGGAAATGCTCCGCACGGGGGCTCCGTCGGCGCCGACGTCACCCATATGTGAGGACTGATTCCTGTTGCTCCTGGAGAACACCTGTTACAGGTGAGTAACTACTCTGTCCGCAACTGACTCAATCATCTACATAGTTTATTGATGCACATCACCCACACCATCGCTCCTCCTGCCCTGACCTTCATAAATGTATACAACCTAGTTCTCTGTAAACCACTTAGGTTCCAGTTTTATATACCACCTTACCCTGCAATCAAAGAGCCTGTTCTATGTGTCTCAAGTCAGCTGCCATACATAAAGAATTGACTCTACTAAGGGAAGATTGTGATGTTATGATATTTCAATTATCTTAAACCAGTATTCATTGACAATCAAAATATAAACTTCGAAGTTATTATAAGCAACGAGGTCTCAAACTTATATGGGGCTATGATTCAGACTTTAATGTGTCTGATCTTTATGCACCCTTTTGCATCAATGACCTTCTGGTGTCGCTTAATATCTCTTCTCTTCTCAAATGTCATGAACTAACAGAATCAATAATGTGTTTAGAATAGAAAATAGTGCTTAACTTCAATATGATAGCCCCAATGCCATACTTCAGCGCCATTGCGTTTCACCATCGTAAACTTTCCTCAGGGGGTTCTTTTATAAGCACTTCATGATATGCGTTGTTGATTCTGGATTTTTAAACACTGCTAGCCAAATAGATAGAAATCTTATTCGTTAATCACAATCTCATTCTAAATTTGTTCGTTAATCACAAACTCGTTCTAAATTCATGTTCTATATCTTAAATTACTAAACATTGTCATGTTTTCTGTACCTTTATGATGTATATTGTTAATTCTTAAATCCGATCATTCTAAGGAGCCAGTCGGTTTCCCAAACCAACGCTGCACATGCAGATTAGCTGTTATATGTACCTTTTATGTGGTGTTATCATTTCATTCTATTCACCTGTGTGAAATTCTACTTTACTGATGAGCTTTCTTCATTATATGCTCTTCTTCATAGTTGGTGTTCAAAGCATCATTATCCCTGCGCATCAGCTGTTGTAGACCCCTTCTGCTGTGCAATGACCATAGTATTGCATTCAGTGGTATATGAGATTTTACTAGTTAAAGTGATTTTATCTCCTAACATTAATTATACACATACACTCCAATCTATTTGAGCATTTAAACCATTCGGACTCACTGATTGCAAATTATAGATCCACCGCTGTTCTTGAATTAATAAAATTTGGTCTCTTAATTTCCCATTATATCCTGTGTCAATTTGGTCTATACAAAAGTACAATCCACAATTAGTGCCTCATGCACGAGGCCGCCAGGCCGGGTCCCACGGCCTCGGCCTCCGGCATGTGTGGGGGGGGGGGGATGGAGGAGCACAGAGCAGCGGCTTTTGAAATCCCACCATGACAGGGGAATGGAGTGATTTCATTGGCTCCAATGCTGGGTGGGGGGGGGGGGGCCGTGTGGCTTAGCCTGTTCATTGCGGCTCCTCGGCTTGGTCGGACATGTTCTCCCTGGCCCATTGGATCCCAGTAGCAGCATTGTTCAGGGGCTCATGGCGTCATTCAGTCAAGGGGCCTGTTGGTGGCAGGAGGGACGTCTGGGGCTCCAGTGGTTACCGGGTGAGTGTCGGCGCTGGGGGGGGGGGGGGGTTGTAGTCAGGAGTGTGTGCGGTGCAGATAGTAGTGAGGGGGTGGGAAGGCTGAGTGGGCCTGGTGAAGGCTGGGGGGGGGGGGGTTTCAAAAAAAAATCCTTTAAAGAGATCTTTCATTGCTTTCTGGGGTTTGGTTGCGATTTGATTATGGCGTGCTCTGGGAAGGGGCCAATGGGGCGAGAGTGGGGTGGGGACTCAGGTTTAAGGCCCAGGGGAGGGGTTGCAGGGCTCGGGGGGCCGGTTCGTCAAGGGGGGCCAGGGCAGGCAGTCAGAATGCCCGGCATGGAATTGGCGTGGCCTGGCCGAGTGGTGGGGGGGGGGGGTCTGGCGGGGACTGGAAGAGGGGTTTCAGGTTCTGTGTTAGCTGGGGGTGCTGTGTCAGAGGTTATGGGCCTGGGGAAAGGGGATCAGGGGTCTCTCTTGGGGGTGGGGTTGAGTGGAGCATGTCAGACGTGGGGAGTGCCCTTGGGCAGGTGGGTGCCATAGGGGAGATGGAGGGAAGGGGGGGGGGGGTAGGTCTGGGGTGCACAGGAAGCAGGCTTAAGCCCGATGAGGGTCCCAATCAGTATGGCCGGGGTGGGCTCTTATGTTCCTTGGCATCAGGGCGGGCCAGTGATGCAGTATGCGTCGGGTGAAGGGTTGACGAATTTGCCCCAGGTGGCAGGGCAGCCCATGAGTTTGGGGGTATGGCTGGGGGGATTGTTTTGGTGCAGGGTTTCCGAGTGGGGGGGGGGCAGCTGGAGGGTTGGGCATTTCGGCATGGCATCAAGGGGGTGGACCAGGTTGGGGGGCTGGGCGGTATGGGATGGGTCCTGCTGCTGTTGGTACTTCTCTCCCTCTTCAGGTCCCAGTGAGTGGTGTGGCAGCGGCCAGGGGAGCGGGAAGCAGTCAGACGGCGATGGCCCAGAATGCTGAGCAGGCCAGTCCGGCCTTGGCGGTGCCGGAGTCCAGTGAGCGAGTCACGGAAGGTGAGCGTGTTGGGACTGCGGGTAGCCTGGGTGGTGAGTTGGTGTCAGGAGGGGAGGCAGTTACAGTTGGGCGCAAGGCCAAAGCGAAGAGGAAGCATGGGCCTCGCTGTAGGCGCAGTTCATCGTCATCGTCCTCGGTGAGTTCTTCAGATGACTCGGCAGCAGGAAAGGGGATAGGGCGGCGGCTTCGGTTGTGCGTTGCGTGGAATTGTGGGAGAGCATTCCGCGCAAATTGAGGCGGCGGATTCTGAAGCGGAGATGCATGGATATTTTCTGGCTCCTGGAAGGGAGAACGCTTGGGGAAGAGTAGGAAGAAGCGCAAGGAGGATGAGAAGGCCGGGAGGGTGCGGAAAGTTTCCCGTAATACCTTAGACTGGACGCAAGCCTTTTTGCGATTGGCGAGTGTATGTGGGCATTCTGACCCGGGTATGGGGAGTTATTGGCATATGCGGATGCCATCCTGGCAGCGTCATAGGCGCATGAAGGTTGGGCCTGGCTCAATTATGATGAAGAATTTCGTGATATGATGGAGGAAAATACTCAGTTGTCCTGGGGGGATGAAAGATATTCATTTATGGCTTACGCAAATGTCCACCAAAAAAGGGAGTGTGGGCGGCGTTGGGGGTCAGGCTAGGGCAGTGGGGCAAGCTTCGGCGACGGGCTTGCGGTCCTTTCGTACGACGGGGTCACCCAAAGGTGGGCCGGGGGGGTGGGGGGGACCTCTGCTGGCGCTTTAACAAATCTTCCTGTCCCTTCCCGGACTGTAAGTTCCGGCATGCCTGCTTGCTCTGCGGAGGTGGTCACCCAGCCACGAATTGTAGTCGGAAGGGAGTGTCTGGGGCAGCGGTTGGGGGTAAGTGAAGGGGTGAGCTGGGGGTTGGCGCCTACCCCCATCAAAATCAAGGCATTGCGGCTGTGGTTAGGGCGTTACGAGAGGAGTAGGCACGGAAAAGCGGGGAGGATGTTGTGGTTGGGCTTTTCAGAGGGATTTGGTATTCCGTTTCAGGGTGAAGTGTCTGATGTGGTGGCCAGCAATTCTAGTTCAGTGCGTCTCCTGGTGGAGGTTGCCCGTGCAAAAATTGCGGCCCAATGCACTTTGGGCAGAGTAGCTGGTCCATTCGTCCACCCTCCATTTTCACCTTGTATTATTTCACCTTTAGGGGTCATCCCTAAGAAAGAGCAAGGGCGTTATCGGTTGATACATAACTTGTCCTTTCCACCGGGGGACTCTGTCAATGACCATATTCCACGTGAGTTCTGCTCGGTGCGGTATGCTTTGTTTGATGCAGCACTGGATCTAGTGCGCCAGTGTGGGCAAGGTGCTTTGATAGCGAAGGTGGACATTGAATCGGCATTTAGGCTATTAACTGTTCACTTGTCAGCATTTCCGTTGCTGGGATTTCAGTTTGACTCCCAGTTTTATTTTGTCAAGTGTTTGCCAATGGGTTGTGCGATCTCCTGTGCCTATTTCGAGGCCTTTAGTTCATTCTTGCAGTGGGTTCTAGTACAGCAGTTGGGATGCCAATTTATTGTGTATTACTTGGACGGTTTTTTGTTTGTGGGTCCAGCACAGACTGCAGCATGTGCGACTTTGTTGAGGTTATTCCAGGAGATGGCTACCGAATTCGGGATTCCGTTAGCGGTAGAAAAGACGCTAGGGCCGATGACATGTATTTCCTTTTTGGGGATTGAGATAAACTCCATGGAATTAGAGGTCTGCCTACCGTTGGATAAGGTGGAACGGCTGAAGGTGTTGATGGCTGCTGCGGGGTCTGCTTTGAAAGTGACGCTGAAGGAACTGCAGGCGTTAGTTGGTCACCTGAATTTTGCTTGTCGAGTTATTGCAATGGGGTGGCCATTTGTGCGGCGGCTGTCCCGGGCTATGGCAGGGGTGCGACGCCCCCATCATCGCATCCAGGTGACATCAGGGATGCGCGCGGATCTGCGGGTCTGGGATGCTTTTCTCTCGGAGTTTAATGGCTGCTCTGTGGTGCAATCTTTGGAGTTGTTGAATGTAGACTTGCAGTTATTTTCTGACGTGGTGGGCAGTTCTGGGTTGGGCTTATATTGTCAGGGTTTGTGGTGTGCGGCGGCTTGGCCGGCATCCTGGACAGAGTGCGGGTTGACGCGTAACGTGACATTCCTGGAGTTGTTCTCGATAGTGGTAGCATTTTGGGTGTGGCCTGAGAGGTTGAGGGATAAGAGAGTTGTGTTTTGGTGTGACAACGCGGCGGTGGTGCAGGTTATTAATAGACACTCGCCCAAGTGTCCGAGGGTGGCAGTGCTAATGATGGTATTTGTGCTAGCTTGTTTGCGTCTTAATGTCACAGCCAGGGTGCATCATGTGCCGGGTTCGCAAAATTCCATTGCTGATGCTTTGTCCCGTTTTCAGTGGGCGCAGTTCTAGGCGTTGGCCCCGGGGGCGGATGAAGCAGCGGTGATGGTGCCGGAGCACCTTTGGTGGATTGGGACTCAGGAGTGATGGAGTTGTTGCGGTCCTCTGTGGCTCCAGGTATGTGGGCGTTGTACAGGCGCGGCTATGCCAAAGTGTGGGACTTTCTATGGAAGAATGGCTGGAGAGGCGGGAGAATAGAGGATAGGTTGGGGGGTTTGTTCATAGTTTGGGCAAAGGGGCATGGCTGGTTGCGGTTGTCGGCGCGGGCGGCTTTGGCGGGATTCTCCTTTTTCAGCAAGGTTGTGGGTTGGGGTAGTCCTAGCGCGTCATTTCTGGTGAAGCGGCTGTTGGCGGGGTGGGCGAGGGAGCGGCCCCAATGGCGGTATTGGCGTCGCCCCATATCTCATGAGCTGCTCCTGCGGATATGGGGCCTCTTGCTGGAGGTGGCGGTGTTGGAGTTTGAGACGGCGTTGTTTCGTGCCTTGTTTGTTACTGCCTTTTTCGGGGCTTTTCGGGTTAGTGAGTTAGTTCCGAGGTAAAGCTGCGGGGGGCTTCGGGTGGTTTGGAGGTTCAGTACGTGGTCCTGAAGGAGAGGTTAGTGTGGATTTATCCTAAGCGCTCGAAGACTGACCAGCAAGAGGTAGGCAGATGGGAGTTGCTGAAAGCGATTCCGGGGTTGTGTTCCTGCCCTGTGCGGAATTTGTTTTCATATGTGCATCTGCGGCCTCAGCTGGCGGGCTACTTTTTTCGCCATGCGTATGGGAAACCTGTCACGCAGTTTCAATTCATGGCGGTTTTGCGTTTGGCTTTATGGTGGTTGGGTTATGAGGAGCGGCAGTTCGCATCGCATTCCTTCAGGATTGGGGCTGCAACAAGTGCGGCGGCTGGAGGGTGAGGTGATCCAAAGGATTGGTAGATGGCGATCTGGAGCGTATGAGGGTTATGTCCGTCTGGAGCAATTGTAAGGTGCGCCTGTGGGAGGGGGAAAGGGGGGGATGGGGGGGTATTAATGATGTGCTTCCTGTTTCAGGGTCGCAGCTGGGTCTACACCCTTGGATCGAATGTGTGGGCGAGGGCCCAGCTGGCGAATGGTGGATTATTGGGCATTCCTTTGTTTACTGGGCAGAGCAGAGAGCCTTGCTGCGCCCTCTAGGAGTGCATTTGGGCCTGGTAACCTGCAACATTCGGTTGCTGTGGATGGGGGAGCGCAGCATGCGTTGGTGGCAACTTCTTTCTTGGGTGTGATGACAGGTGGAACGGCGGCAGCGACCAGTGGGGGTGTTGCTGCATTTGGGCGGAAACGACCTCTCCAATTGGATTTGTAGACAGCTCATTCGAGTGGTGCAGCGGGACATTCGTGTGCTGCAGAAGGACTGGCCAGGAGTGGCGATTATCTGGTCCGACATTATCCCGAGGCCGGCCTGCCAGTCTCAGCAGCGTTGGTCGCGAGGCTTCGTGAAAGTCAACCGGCAGATTGGGCGTTGGTTGCAGCAGGCGGGTGGCTGGCAGGTGCAGCATCCTTGGGCGGATGCGAAGTGTGCGGGGTTGTACTGTACAGATGGGGTGCACCTGTCTCCTGTGGGTCAGGATCTGTTATTAAATGATTGGCAGGAGGTGCTGGAGATGTGGGTTGGTCGCAGCTTTATTGGGGGTGGGTCGGTGCGAGGATAGGTAAACTACCTCGCGCCGGTGGTGGGGTTGAGAGCCAGCGCTCACCGAGGCGGCGGGGCTTTAACTGATTTAGGAGCAGTGGAGGAGCAAAGGGCTCCCCGGGGTGGGGCGAGACATCCCAGTTTTGGGGTCTCGGCCTGGTATTGAGGTGTGGGGGCCGGCCTTTGCTACTAGCATGGCGAGGCAGGCAGCAGGGTTCGGGGGATGCTCCGCCTTGCTAATAGTATGGTGAGTGGGGGCATTGTCCGGTGCTGGGGTGGGGGGTTATGTTGGGATGTTGATTATGTTTGGCCCATGTTGGGCCGGTTGTTATATGTGTTAAATAAAGCTGCGACCAAAGATGTACCATAATACGGTCTCTGGGGTGTTTTGTATGCGGAAAGAGGGATGGAAAGGTCCGGGGTAGAAGGTGTGATATGGAGGCCGAGGAGGGTCTCCGGATTACCATGGTTAATGCACAAGGCCGCCGGGCCGGGTCCCGCGGCCGACAGTAACCTGGGCCCGGGCCTGGCCTCCGGCACGTGATGGGGGGCTGGGGGGGGGGGATGGAGAAGCACAGAGCAGTGGCGTTTGAAATCGCACCATGACAGGGGAATGGAGCGATTTCATTGGTTCCGATGCTGGGGGGGCGGGACAGGGATCGGCGAGGAGCCGCATGGCTTAGCCTGTTCATTGCAGCTCCTCGGCTTGGTGGGACGCGTTCCACGCCCACCCTCCCTCCTGGGTTGTGTGTGGTATGGTTGTTGCAGCTCGGTGGGGGAGGGGGGGGGTTGAGAGCCAGCGCTCGCCGAGGCGGCGGGGCTTTAACTGACTTAGGAGCAGTGGGGGAGCGAAGAGCTCCCCGGGGTGGGGCGAAACATCCCAGTTTGGGGGTCTTGGCCCGGTATTGGGGTGTGGGGGCCGGCCTTTGCTACTAGCATGGTGAGGCAGGTGGCGGGGTTCGGGGGAGGAGGATGCTCTGCCTTGCTAATCGTATGGCGGGTGGGGGCATTGTCCGGTGCTGGGGTGGGGGGTTATGTTGGGATGTTGATTATGTTTGGCCCATGTTGGGCCGGTTGTTATATGTGTTAAATAAAGCTGCGACCAAAGATGTACCATAATACGGTCTCTGGGGTGTTTTGAATGCGGAAAGAGGAATGGAAAGGTCTGGGGTAGAAGGTGTGATATGGAGGCTGAGGAGGGTCTCCGGGTTACCATGGTTATGTTTTCTTACAGTTCAATCTACTACGATGTTCATTCATTCTAACTCAAAGGACGGATTGTTTTGCCTACATATAATAAATAACAAAGGCATTGAATGCAATAAACTACATGACTAGAACCGCAAGATGTTTTCTTTCTTAATGAATATGTTTTGCCATGATATCGAAAGTCTCTCATTTCCAGAGTGATGTCACACACCTTGCAATCCCCACACTTTTTATGACCATTGTGCTTTTCTGTGGCTTGATTTAACACAGTCGGACTCAAAATTTCTTTTAGATAACTTCGAAGTTTAAATTTTGATTGTCAATGAATACTGGTCTAAGATAATTGAAATATCATAACATCACAATCTCCCAGTTGAGTGTTAGAGCATGTAAATACATATATTCAACAAGTTAATCGCTCTTAGAAGTGACCATCTTGGTAGTTTGTCTACTAAGGAAAGACCTAGCTGCCATGCATAAAGAATTGACTCTACTAAGGGAAGAACTAGCTGCAATGAAACACACCTCTTCTAGGATACAAACAGAACAAAGTCCACCACCGTTCCCACAAAGAATCAAACATCCCAGGAACAAATGGATCACAGTGGGCTCGGGTAGATTGTGACATGTAACGAAGAGACATCCTATACATCAAGAGATATCCCTGCATAATGCCTTCTCTGCTTTTGGTTAATGAGGATCTCCAATCCATGGAAACTGAAGGGCCCATAAATGAGTCAGTCAATGCCCAATCTCCTGCTAAAGCACCAAATATGAAGAAAAACTCAAACAGAAAACTACTACTACTTGGAGATTCCATCATCAGAGGCACCAACTTGGGATCACAGTTCAAAGGAGAGAAGATAGTCAAATGCCTCCCAGGCTCTTCAGCCAGCAGGAATACAAACCAAATTGTTGATATACTTAGCGCAGAAAGTGAGCACTCCAAAATTGATGATGTCATCCACCTAGGTACAAATGACCTGGCTCGAAACAGTTCCTCTGCAGTTCAAAGGGACTTCCAGACTCTGTGAGAGAAACTCAATCCCATTGTTAACACTGTAGTATTCTCAGAATTTCTACCTTTTTATGGTAAGGGGGCAGAAAGGCTGCATCGCATAAACAGCTTTAATACATGGCTCCAGACCTGGTGCGAACGAGAAGGATTCAGATTTATTGGCGACTGGGGAAACAGATGGACCAACAAGAGACTATACTGTGCTGATGGACTACATCTCTCTGTCGCAGGGAAAAGAATCCTAAGTGAAAAATAGAAGCAATATGTGGATATGCATTTAAACTAGAAAAAGGGGGTGACGGATGGAGAAGGACTAGTTCAGGATGTCACGCCTGGCAAATGCAGAACAACATCAGAAACTGCCACACTTTTAAATCACACATCAACGACAAGTGGGAAGAAGTGGGCAGAACAAAATCAATGCAAAATACACACAAGCCAGTTAAATGCTGGAAAGCAGTGAGCACAAATGCTCGAAGCTTAGCCAACAAAGTTCCGGACCTGGAAGCCCTAATGGTGGAAAGAGACTTGGACATTGTGGCCATTACAGAAACATGGTTTAATGAATCGCATGAATGGGATATAGCAATAGCTGGCTATAATCTATTCAGAAGAGACAGAGAAAGTGGAAAAGGAGGAGGAGTAGCCTTGTATGTCAAAAGCAACATTAAAGCTACTGAAATGCAGGGGACATTGGGAAAAGAAGAAGCGCTCTGGATTGTATTGGAAAGAGGAGATGGCACTGTCATCCATACTGCTGTAGTCTACAGATCTCCAACTCAAATCGAAGAAATAGATAATGACTTGATTATAGATATTGCCAAGATAGCCACAAAGGGGGAAGTGATCATATTGGGTGACTTTAATCTACCCAATATGGATTGGAGTATTCCTGTGAATCTGGCAAGAAGCAAAACAATTGTGGATGCTTTCCAAGATGCGTCACTTAAACAAATGGTGATGGAACCAACCAGGGAAAGCTCAATGCTGGATTTAGTACTCACCAACGGTGAGAGCGTGTCGAATGTCTGGTTGGGTGCCCCTGTGAGCAGCAGCGATCATCACATGGTGTGGTTTGAGATAAAATCCAAGGTGCAATCCAATCATAGCAAACTCAAAGTCCTAAACTTCAAAAACACTGACTTCAATAGAATGGCCAAGTACCTCAAGGAGGAGTTGGCAGGATGGGAGGGGATAAGGGAAGTGGAATAGCAATGGGCTAAACTAAAGGTGGCAATAAAAAGGGCAACAGATAAATATGTAAGGAAAGTAAATAAAAACAAGAGGAGAAGGAAACTTATTTGGTTCTCCAAAGAAGTGGCTGCTCAAATAAAGGCAAAAAACACAGCTTTCACAAAATTCAAAAGCTTGCAAACAGAGGAACACAGTAAGGAATACAGGAGCAAACTAAAAGAGGCGAAAATAGAAAAATAAGGAAAGCAAAATCAAAAGCAGAGGAAAAGATGGCTAAAGATGTGAAGTGTGGTGACAAAACTTTCTTCAGGTATATTCGGGAGAGGAGGAAAATCAGAGATGGAATTGCAGGACTCAGAAGTGCTGGGAACGGATTTGTGGAAAGTGACATTGAAAAAGCCAAATGGCTAAACAAATACTTCTGCTCTGTTTTTACTAAAGAAAATCCTGGAGAAGGACCATCTGTGACTCCCAAATATAAAAATGGGAATGAAGTAGATGATGTGTTAGAACAACTTGCAAAAATGAAAGTGAACAAGGCCATGGGACTGGATGGGATACATCCCAGGATACTGAAAGAGCTCAGAGAGATTCTTGCAGGGCCATTAAAGGATGTTTTCAACAGATCCTTGGAAACAGGAGTAGTTCCTCAGAACTGGAGAAGGGCAGATGTGGCACCTCTTCACAAAAGTGGTGACAGGGAAGAAGTGACAAACTACAGGCCTGTGAGCCTTACCTTGGTGGCGGGAAAAGTAACGGAGACACTTCTGAAAGAGCAAATAGTGGACTGTCTCAAAACCAACAGGTTGCATGATCCGAGGCAACATGGTTTTACCCAAGGGCGATTTTGCCAAACAAATCTGATTGCGTTCTTTGACTGGGTGATCAGAGAACTAGATCAGGGGCATGCGATGGATGTCATCTACCTGGATTTCAGCAAAGCCTTTGATACTGTTCCTCATAGGAGGCTTATCAATAAACTCAGTAGTTTGGGGATGGGTCCCATCGTGATGAACTGGATCAGAAATTGGTTGACTGACAGATGACAGAAGGTGATGATAAATGGAGCTCACTCGGATGAGAGGAAGGTGATTAGCGGGGTGCCCCAGTGTTTGGTCCTGGGCCCAGCACTGTTCAATATATTTGTGAGTGATATTGCTGAAGGACTGCATGGAAAAGTCTGTCTTTTTGCAGATGACATGAAAATTTGCAACAGAGTGGACTCCCCTGAGGGAGTGAATAACATGAGGAAAGATCTACAAAAGCTGGAAGAATGGTCTAATGCTTGGCAGTTAAGATTTAATGCAAAGAAGTGCAGTGTCATGCACTTGGGAAGCAGAAATCCAGGTGAAATGTACACGATAGGGGGAGAGAGATTGGTGTGCACGGACCAGGAGAAAGACCTTGGTGTGATTATTTCTGCGGATCTCAAGGTGGCAAAACAGTGCGACAAGGTGGTGGCAAAGGCCAGGAGGATGTTGGGTTGTATACGAAGAGGAATTACTAGCAGAAAGGAAGAGGTGCTAATGCCACTGTATAAGTCACTGGTGAGGCCTCTCTTGGAATACTGTGTTCAGTTTTGGAGACCATATCTTGCAAAGGATATAAAAAGACTGGAAACTGTTCATAGGAAGGCAACCAAAATGATTTGGAGCCTGCGTCAGAAGCCTTATGAGAAGAGACTTGAAAGACCTAAATATGTACACTCTGGAGGAGAGGAGGGACAGGGGAGATATGATTCAGACTTTTAAATACTTAAAGAGAAATAATGAAAAAACAAACCTCTTCCAAAGACGGGGAAGCTGTAAAACTAGAGGGCATAACATAAAGCTGCAAGGGAGTAAATTGAAAGGCAATGTCAGGAAATACTACTTCACTGAAAGGATGGTGGATGCTTGGAATGCCCTCCCGATGGAAGTGGTGGGGGCAAATACAGTGACAGAATTCAAAATGGCATGGGACAGACACAGTGGATCCCTTTACATCAACAGGATAAAATCAAAATAAACTTAACTAATTTCTCAACATACAGGGGTGTCCTACACAGAGCGGTGGGTTTACCCCTAAAACAGACATATGGAGGGGTGGCCTGCATGGAGCAGCAGGTGCACCTACTCTTGCCATCTTACTGGGCAGACTAGATGGACCATACTGGTCTTTATCTGCCGTCCTTTACTATGTTACTATGGTTAAATAAATAAATAAATGTTGGCCCTGGTGTGCAGCATTTCTGCGTTCATTGCCTCCCAGCTCGAGGATTCCCAGGGCCACTGAAGTGATCATCAAGAGCCAGATGCCTCAGTCAGAACTTCAAACGATAATATCAAAACTCAAACCTCTATAAGTGAATCACAGATACATCCAAAAATATAAGAAATCACTTTATAGTTCCCATATGAAAATCAAAGGTGATTTGGACAGTATTTAACAAACAAAATATTTTCTTTTTTGTCGGATCATCTGTCGTGAGGGCGCAGTAACACACTCAATGAACAGATCCTCCTTTTAATCAACTTTCATTTAAAAGGTCAAGTCGACCCAAATACGCTAGAGACTAGAAATAGCCCTGAAGGACCAGTCTCAGCATAAACAAATTGCTACTGTGCATGCAATAAAAAAATCTTCAAATTCAGATACAAATCTGAAATGAGCAATTATGAAGCATAGAAGTACTTAGCTGGGCCCAAGAGAATCCATTATCTGGTGTCGTCCAGAAAATGTTGATAGCCAGCTCCCTCAACGGTTGAATTGCACAAATTGATCATTCAGAATATCACAAACCAAAGTTGTAGTTGTAGTTGCGCAATGTTCCGGGGAACTTTTCAGTGAAGGCCCGCCAGTCTCTCCTCTATGAAATAATCGCATCCAGGTCGGGTTGTGATGCGACACAAGCGTTGTGTTTCAAGCCTACAATGGTACTGGCTCTTTTTCAAGCAAAAACCCGGCCCAGTTCCTGTTCCGGTCTTGCCCGTAATGACTTCAGCAGTACGCACCGGGACTCAGTCAGAACTTCAGCAAGCGTCTCGTTCTTGCTTCCGTTCCTCAGGATCAAGGTCTTTGCAGGTGAGCGCCTCTGGCTCTGGCCATGCCCCAGCCTCAAAGCACCCTAGACCGGAGCTGCCAGCTCTCCTACAGCTGGTGGACCTAGAGTCCTCCTCGGATTACTCCAGCTGGGGGTGCAACATTGAGAGATCCCTGGAGACTCAAGCCACAGAGACCTCCCCTCAGACCTGTCACCACTGGCTGCCAAGTGCCAATCCCCACCCAAGGACATGGCTTGGGCGCTCTCCCTCATGACAGAGTCGGAGGAGGACCATCGTAAGGAGGAACCTGACATCCTCTAATATGAGGTGCCACAGAAGGAGACTTTGACGGTCTCCATTCCCTTTATCCTTACCCAGCTCCTCCTCTGAATGTGGGAGACCCCTGTGTTGGTACCCATCGTCAGCTACTGGCCGGACACATACTGGGTCCAGCGTGGCCTGGGTTTCCATAAGGCATAACTCCCCCACACTTCCATGGTGTCGAGCCTGCCAAGTGCCAGCAAAAAAGCCCAGAGTTGCACTCTTCGGTGCCCCCGGGCAGGAAGTCCCGCACCCTTGATGCCCTCGGGAGGAAATGCTACCAGGGCTCTATGCTGTCATGCCATATTCAAACTTGCCAGCTCTATATGGCATGTTGCCCTGAGACCTGGCCAAAGAGCTCAGGGGCTTTGTGGCTGGCCTTGATGGAGACCACCTCCAGTGTTTTTGGACTCTTTCAAAGTGCTCTAACTACCTGTCTCATGCCACTTATGACGGCTTTGAGTCCAGCATGAGGATGGCAACTGCTGGCATTGGCACTCGACACCAGGCCTGGCTCCAATCAGATCTCGAGCAGTGGGTACAAGAAAAACATCTTGATGTCCCATGCCTTGGAGAACCAACGGAGGACAAAACGGCCGAAATCGAGACAGGGTATGTCTCCCGTACCCGGATCTCAAAGAAAACTACACCCTCCCTCGGAAGAATCCCAGGGCAAGAAACCCCCTCCAGAAGGGCCATCTTTACTGGGACTATCCCCCTTACTCTGCTGCCCAGATCCCTCAGCAGGGTCCTAGGGCAAGGGATCAGGCCAGGCACTGTGCAAACCTAAAGGTCCAAAATCCCAGCCACCAGCGCCTGCCCAACCTGGGTCGGAGTGTTGATGCCATCAGCATAACCTCTCTTCTACCAGAGGATCAGCTCCCGACAGGGGGGAACCTGGCTCATTTTAACCATCGGTGGGCGTCCATCCCCAACGACTCCTGGGGTCTTCAGATAGTCAAGGAGGTCTACCTCGACTAGGCCCCTCCACCATTCTTTCCCGGGGAGCCCCTTCGGTCTCCCCTGCACCAGACCCTGCTGAAGCAAGAGCTCACAGCTCTTCTCAGGGACAGGCCATGGAGCCCATTCAACATTATGTGAAGGGCAAAGGGTTTTACTCCAGTTACTTCCTGGTTCTAAAAAGGATAGGGGGGCCTGAGGCCCATCTTGGGCCCAAGAAACCTCAACAAGTTTCTGGTGTGGGAGAAATTCAAGAAACTCTCCCTTGGAACACTGCTGCCCTACCTCCAGCAGAGAGATTGGCTATTTATTATTTATTTATTTGACAAGTTTTGTATCCCGTTTTTTCCTTCAATCAAAGTGGTCAGTACAATACTAGGTTATACAGAGGTAAGGGAAACACACACCACTTTATCATTACATCAAAGTAGTGGGAAATGGGAGTACATAACACGGAAAAAAACATTGCATACAATACATTACATTTAAGCTACATTTAAAACAGAATCAAACATAAAGCAGCTGTTACTTTGTCCCGCACGGTCCTACGCCTAAGGGCCACCTGGCGTGCTCCCGCAGCAGCAGTGGTTTAATGCTGTTGCTGGCCAAAGCTGATTGGTGGTGCCTGGATGTGAGGAGGAGCTCCCGCTCACTCCCTCCGATGCCATCTGGTTGATCTCTGTTCTGGGCGCGCGCTCCCGCAGTGGCGGTTTAATGCTGTTGCTGGCCAAAGCTGATTGGTGGTGCCTGGATGTGAGGAGGAGCTTCCGCTCACTCCCTCTGCTGCCATCTGCTTGATCTCTGTCCCAGCTATGCTTCTTGGACCTAAAGGATTCTTATACCCAAATCCTTATCCACCCAAGTCACAGACAGTACCTCAGGTTCATGGTAGGAGGCGACCACTACCAGTACAGAGTACTTCCCTTCAGCCTCGCCTCCACTCCCAGAGTCTTCACCAAGTGCCTCACAGTGGTGGCAGCCTACCTCCACCTCTGTGGGTCTTTCCTTAACTTGATGACTGGCTTGTCAAGGGGTACACTGCCTCAGAGGCTGGACGGGCCACTGGCTGCTCTATTCAGGTCTTATAGCATCCGGGCTTCATGATTAATCATACAAAGTCCAACTTCACTCCAGTGCAGATAATTTGAGGTTATCAAATTTGCAGATGACACAAAACTATTTAAAGTTGTTAAAAACCCAAGAGGATCTTGATAAATTGGAAGACTGGGCATCAAAATGGCAGATGAAATTTAATGTGGACAAGTGCAGTTATGCACCTAGGGAAGAGCAACCCAAACTATGGTTACATGATGCAAGGTTCCACATTAGGAGCCACCACCCAGGAAAAAGATTTAGGCGTCATTGTGGATAACATGTTAAAACCGTTGGCCCAGTGTGCAGAGGCGGCCAAGAGAGCAAATAGAATGCTAGGTATCATAAGGAAAGGAATGGAAAGGAAAGTAAAACAAAGGATATTAAAATGCCTCTATATTGTTCCATGGTGAGACCGCACCTTGAATATTGTGTGCAATTCTGGTCGCCGTATCTTAAAAAGGATATAGCATTATTAGAAAAGGTTCAGAGAAGAGCCAACAAAATGGTAGAGGGGATGGAAGGATACCCCTATGAAGAAAGGCTAAAATGTTTAGGGCTCTTTAACCTGGAAAAGAGACAGCTGAGGGGAGATATGATAGAAGTCTATAAATTAATGAACGGAGTGGAACGGGTAAACGTAGATCGATTGTTTACCTTATCAGAATATAGAAAGACTAGGGGACATGCAATGAAGCTACAGGGTAAACTATTTAGACTAATAAAAGAAAATATTTTTTCATTCAACGTGTAATCAAACTCTGGAATTTGTTACCGGAGGATGTAGTAAAGGCTGTTAATGTAGCTGGTTTAAAAAAAGGTTTGAACAAGTTCCTAGAGGAAAGGTCCATAAACCATTATTAAGAAGGAACCCAGGATATCAATGCTTGACCCAATGCAAGCATTGTGGAACCTGTGTCTATTGGGGAAACTGCTAGGTACGTATGACCTAGATTGGCCACTGTTGGAAACAGGATACTGGGCTTGATGGACCTTGGTCTGACCCAGTATGGCATATCTTATGTTCTTATGACCCTGGGGTTCATTAGGGCCTGCCTAGACTCCGTGCAAGCCAGGGCTTTTCTCTCCCTTGACAAGGCAGACTGCCTCATAGCCCTTGCGGCTAAGGTACAGTGGCACCGCACCATGTCAGCTCGAGCGCTACTCTGCCTCTTGGTCCATGTTGTCCCCAATGCCTGCCTCCACATGCGGGCAGTTCAGTGGTGCTTCCAGTCCCAGTGGGCACAGGCCATGGGCCGGCTTTGGGACAAAAATCACAGTCCCTCGCCAGCTCATGGAGTCCCTCACCTGGTGGCAGGACACCCGGCACCTACAGGCGGACATGCCCTTTCAGCTCCTAAAGGCTCCTCACAATTGATGCTTCCCTGATGGCCTGGGGGTGCCCATTGCGTGGAGCTGCAAATTCAAGGGGCTTGGTTCTCTGAGGAGAGCCAGCAGCAGATCAATCTGCTCAAGCTCAGAGCCATCTTCCTCACCCTGAAGTTCTTTAGACATCACCTACGGCACTAGGTGGTGCTTGTCCAGATGGACTATCAGGTCACGATGTTCTATGTGATCAAGCAGGATGGCACAGGTTCCTACCCCCTCTGCCAGGAAGCAGTGGCCCTCTGTTCCTTTGTGGCCAGCCAGGGGGATGCTCCTCAGAGTTGTCTATCTCCTGGGCCAAAACAACACCCTGGCGGACAGGCTGAGCAGGGTCCTTCAATTGCATGAGTGGTGTCTGGACCCTGAAGTGGCACTCATGCTCTTTTGGCTATGGGGAGCCCCCAGCATGGACCTCTTCGCCAATCCAACCAATGCTCAGCTGCCTCAGTTCTACAGCCCTCAGCCCCACCCTTCCCGAGTGGCAGATGACACCTTCCTTCTCTTGTAATCAGGGGTCTCCTGTATGCCTTCCTCCTCATGCCTCTAATTGCTTGGTCCCTATTCAAGGTCCATCACAACAAGGCATCGGTTATCCTTGTAGCCCCATGGTGGCCCAGGCAAACTTGATTCCCCCTGCTGCTCCATCTCTCACTGGAGCCCCCGGCTCCTCTTTGGCGCTCTCTGGGACTTCTGACATAGGAAGCTGGCTCAATCCTCCATCCCAATCTGGGATCCCTATCCTTCACAGCATGGTGCCTGAGCATGTCACTCTAGCACCACTAAACCTCCCCAGGGAGGTGAAAGAAATCATCCTGGCCTCTCACAAGGACTCCACGAAAATGGGCTTATATCTTCAAGTGGCAGCAGTTTGACGTGTGGTGCACAGAGTACTGCCTCGACCCGTTCTCTTGCCTGGTGCACTCTATCCTTTGGTACCTCTTCCACCTATTGCAGTCTGGGCTTAAGTCCAAATCCGTCAGGGTTGAGTGCTCTCTCCACTAATCATCACCCCATTGAAGGCAAGCCCCTCTCTGTGCAGCCCCTCATCAGGTTCATGTGGGGCCTTATACTCTCCATACCTCCCATTCAGCTGCCCCCAGTGGAATGGGATCTCAATGTGGTTCTGGCGCAGCTCACCAAGCCGCCATTTGAGCCCTTGGCTAACCTGCTGTCTGTGCCACCTGTCCTGGAAGGTTGCTTTCCTCATGGCACTCACCACTGCTTGCAGAGTCAGTGAGTTCCAGGTGCTGGTGGCCAAGCCCCACTGTACTAAGTTCTACAGGAATTCACCCCAAATTCCTACCGAAGATAGTCTACGACTTCCACCTCAATCAGGAGTTGGTTCTCCTTATCTTCTCCCCGCAGCTTCATGCCGATATGGCATAGGCTGTCCTTCATATCCTGGACTGCAAACAAGCCCTGTCCTTCTACCTACAGTGGACCCAGGGCCATATCAAAGCCTCGCAACATCTCTTTTGACCCCAGCCACCTGGGGCAGGCTGTCACCAAGTGGACCATATCCATCTGAGTGGCAGATTGGCCTGGCTTTGAGTGAAGGTGATGCAAATTTCCCTCTGGAGTGCTGAGTCACAGCGCACAATATCAGGGTGATGGCAACTTTGGTCACGAACCTCCGGTCAGTGCCTATGGCCAACATCTGTCAGGCTGCCACCTGATCTTCTGTCCACACTTTTGCAGCCCATTACTGCCTGGAAAGGGAGTCCCAATGGGACAGTGCCTTCAGCCAAGCCATACTATGTAACCTCTTCGGGGTTTAGGCAACTCCTGTCCTCTGACCCTTCTTGTTCAGGCTACCAGAGCTATGGTTCTCCTTGGACGCTGGGATCCTCAGTGTCTGTCCTCAGAGTTGCTTGTGGCTGTTCACGGCTGGGCCGTGGTTTTTCTACCAGTTCTTGGTAGCCTGGAGCTAGGGAGTCCCATATGTGAGGACTGGCTTCCTGCTTATTCCTGGAGAAAGCATAGTTACTCGCCTGTAACAAGTGTTCTCCAGGGACAGCAGGAATCAGTTCTCACAACCCTCCCTCCTCCCCTTGGAATTGTTGTTTATTTGGCCATCTTCTTGGTTGGGCTCTAGCTATGGCACCCAACTGAGCAAGATGGTATCCTTGGGTGGGAAGGGGACCATACATGCATGGAGGCGTCTCTCAAAGGCTTTCTTTGAAAGCTGGGGAGATGCTTCCTGTTGAGGGTTCGGTTAGCGTCGATGTCACCCATATGTGAGGACCGATTCCTGCTGTCTCTGGAGAACACTTGTTACAGGTGAGTAACTGTGCTTACTCTGCAGTTAGCACACTCTGCATGGGCCCACATTATATGTGTCAGCAGATAGTCTGGATGCATCTATGTTCTCTGCCGAGGCATGTAATGCAGATCCCAGTGCTGTTTAAAAAGAAACAATAGCATCAGCACAGGGTGCAGAAAGTCAATCTCTGCCCTCCCCATCTCAATAGCAATCCTCTATTACAGGCTTTCCCACCCAATGATAATCCCCCCTCCCTGAGACTTTAATGCAATACCATCCCCCTACCTAGGGTTGCCAAGTGGCTGGTTTTTACGTGGCCAAGCTGGCTACCAGCAGAGATTGAAGACTGGCCCTTGAAAAGCTGTTTTTTTGCTCTGGCCGTGAGATCGGGAGCGACCAGAGCATAAAACCAGCTTTTCATCTGGAGTTATTGTCCCCACCAGTGCAGCCTCACCTTCTCCTCTGTTGTTAGTCCCTTTCTGCCACTTCTTTCCCCTTGCAACCATGGCTTCTGCTTCTTACAGAGCAGCAGCTGCAATAACGCTAATTTAAAAACAAAACGAAACTGGTGTGGAGCCCTCCGGTCCTATGGCACCTCTGCTGTAGTGTCCCACCCCCTGTAATGTCACTTCCTTTTGCATGCAGGATGCTGCAGCAGGGATTCTATAGGGCCGGAGGGCTGTGCGCTGGTTTGGTTTTGTTTTTAAATTAGCATTATTGCAGCTGCGGCTCTGTAAGAAGCAGGAGTCATGGTTGCAAGCAGAAGGAGGTGGCAGAAAGGGACTGACACAGGGGGGAAGTGGAGGCAGAAAGACAGCTGAAAGAGGGGTGAAGGAGGTGGCAGGAAGGGACTGACATGGGGGGCAGGTGGAGGCAGGAAGGCAGCTGAAAGAGGGGGGAAGGAGGGGACTGGAAGGGAGCTGACATGGGGGGATGGTGGGGGCAGGAAGGGAGCTGATGAAGGGGAGAGGAAGGAAGTGGCAGAAGGGAGCTGATAGAGGGGAGAAGGAGGGGGATTGAAGGGAGCTGACACCTGGGGATGGTACTGGTAGGTGGCTGGGTAATGGGGAGGAGGCTGGAAGGGAGCTGATACCTGGGATGGTATTTGGACTAGAAGGGGCTAGACAGTGGGGAAGGAGGGGGGCTGGAAGGGAATGGACACCATTGGCAGTCCTGGGAATGCAAGGGGGTTGACATTGGAAGGTAATAGGAGGGAAGGACTGGAAAGGGGCTGATACTGGGGAGGGTTACTGGGACTGGAAATTGGCTGATGGAAGGAAGTAAAGAAAACAAAAGAGACAAGAAATGGCAGCTGGACTATACACCATAGAAAGAGAGCTAAGGGAAGACTGGAAAACAAGCCTCAGATCGCAACCAGCATGATCAGAGAACAAAATGGTCAAACAAAGGTAGAAAAAATAATTTTATTTTCAATTTAATGACTGTATTTTGTGTTACCTTTATATTTTACACATTATGGGGAATTGCATCTCTTATTTATCTGATGTTGCACTGTGTGGAGTCTGGCTTCTTTGGGTTTCAGTTTAATTTTTGTCTATATATTTCTCTTTTCGTTTTGTGCTCATTTATTGATGAAGGCTTGCCTGTATTGTGTGTGTGTGTGTCTAAAACCCATGCTGCTTATTTTGTATGGAATTTCTGTTTAAGAATGTGTAGTAATCTTGTTCAGTTTGCACATTGCACTCTCTGCAATTATTTTTTGGGGACAGGGAGTGGGGCAAGGTGGGGGTGGGACAATGTGTGGGGAAAGGGCGGGGTGGGGGTGGGCATGGGTGAGGCATGACTAGCCACAGGTGGCGGAATTTTCTCTTTCAAAAAGTTGGCAACCCTACCTCCACCCCATGGCACCAAATGGATTAGACTGGTAGGTTTGTGGATGGGGCAAGACTGATGCCCTTTGTTCCCACCCCATTGCTGAGTTTAAAATGGTAGCTATGATCCCTAGTGATAGTTTCATGGTCCTATTTCTAGGGAGTCGATCTGCCAGTATTGTTCTGCTAACAGAGTAGATGCATATTCATAACGCCACAAATAACAGTAACATACATCCCTTAAAAATGAACTGCACTGGCTATAATACAAAACCAAAACAAGAGGAGAGCCTAATGCCTATCAATAGTTCCGTTTACCTTCTTGTACATCATACAAAAAAGGATATATCCCTTAAGTTTCAAAACATCAGCACATCACTATTGTACATTTGTTACATAAATAACACAAGTGTTATAAAAAATCACAAATGTCTAGTACAAAATACTCTAATACAAAATTCCAAAGCTAAAAGGCAGTGTGCCCTTCTTTACAGAGATCATCCACCACAACCCCTGTTTAAAACAGGCCCATATTATAACAGCCACCATAGCAACAAAGTTACAAATGAGCATGACACTATAAAAGGTGTAACAAATATAACAAAATGTTGATACAAGGGAGCTGGAGTATTAATGAAAAAACAATCCCGAGATCAAAAAAGCTTCCTTTAATAGTATTACAACTGTGGTCAATGGTAGTCACAAAGCTGCAATAAGTTCGCATATAAGGTACTTAGCGTGAATTGTATTGGTTGTATCTTAATGGATGGACAGGCAAAATGAGAAAATAGAGGTAGCAATGAAATTAAAATGTGCATTTCTTAAACAATAAGCCTATTTAACAATTACACATGTTGAAAATTCTTTACTTTGGTAAATGTTCCTTTCATCTAAGCATTTGAACAAGTTCATGTGATTCTGGATGCCATTAAAGCTGTTAGAATCCCTCATCCTCAAGATTTTTTTTTTTTGTTTGTTACTGCTTCTCAGAAACAGATCATCTCTTTTGCTCTGTCTTCCTTAAGTTCTCCTGGTTTCTGTTCCTTCTACTTTATTTGCCCATGGTTTATTTAGTTTTGGCTAATTAGGTCATTTTTATTTTTTTAAATGTATTTTATTATTTGCAAAAGTTCTCTGCATTAGAATTTGCACAAGCCTTTTTCAGCTATTGATATCCGTGTCTGCAATAACATTCAATGATTTAATTTTTTTGTCAGTTTCTCTTTGGCATTTAATTTTTTCAAACATTATTTTGATCTTGTTTTGACTTTTTTTGAATGTCCTGTCACCACTGTTCCCTCTAAGCTGTGCATGTGTGCGTGCGCACACACCTCGCCGAGCGAGCACACATACTTTACAACAGAGCGCACAAAAATTACGTTTCTGATTCTGATAGAAAACAACACAGACGTCTTTGTATGGCGAGAGACATCTCTGCTCTTGAGAATCTTATCTAGGTCTTTCATAGCCATTCTGCTAAGAGCAATGCGTCGTCTGATTTCTTGACTGCTTGTTGCTTCTTTATTGATAGTTCATCCAATTAGGTTAAAGTTGTTCATGATTTCAATTTCTTCTCCTTCAACGATGAACCTGTTGATTATGCCAGTTGTCATTATCTTTGTCTTCTTTACATTAAGGTGCAGGCCCATTTTGAGACTATGTTCTTTGATTGTGAGAAGCAAATGTTTCAGATCATCTTCACTTTCAGCCAGTAATGTGGTATCAACAGCATAGCGAAGGTTGTTGATGAGTCTTCCACCAATCTTCACACATCTGTTGTCTTCATACAATCCTGCTTCTCTGATGATTTGTTCTGCATATAAATTAAACAGGTAGGGGGAAAGTATGCAGCCTTGTCTTACACTTTTGCTTATTTTAAACCATTCTGTTTCTCCTTGTTCCGTTCAAACTGTTGCTTCTTGATCAATGTACAGATTGTGCAAGAGTACGATCAGGTGTTCTGGTATACCCATTCTTCTTAATGTGGCCCAGAGTTTCTCATGGTTTACACAGTCAAAAGCCTTGCTATAGTCGTTAAAGCACAAATAGATATCCTTTTGGTATTCTTTAGTCTTTTCAAAGATCCATCTTACATCCGCAATGATGTCTCTCGTTCCTCGCCCTTTCCTGAACCCTGCTTGCACTTTAGGTAGTTCTTCTTCCAGGTATGGTTGTAGTCTCTTTTGAATAATCTTCAGTAGAATCTTGCTGGCCTGTGGGATCAGAGCGATTGTGTGATAATTTCCACAGTCAGTTGGATCACCTTTCTTTAGTATTGGTATAAACACAGATCTTTTCCAGTCATTTGGCCATGATGTTGTCTTCCATATTTCTTGGCAGAGCCTTGTATGTACGGTAACAGCTGCAATAGATTGCTGTAATACTTCTATGGGAATGCTATCAATGCCTGGTGCTTTGTTCTTTGATAAGGCTTTCAATGCTGCTTCAACTTCTTCTTTCATCACCAATGGTTCCCCATCATAAGGTACAGGTGGAAACGGCTGTTGGTCCACTTGATCTTTATCATATAAAAACTCTATATATTCCTTCCACCTTTTCTTGATCTTCTCAGCATCATTCAACATAGAACCTTGAGCATCTTGTAACATTCCAATTCGAGGCTGGAACTTTTTCTTTAACTCTCATAGATTTAGGAAAGCCAGTCTTGTTCTTCCTCTAATAGTTTCTGCTTCTATTTCCTTGCATGCATCGTTGTAGTACTTTTCCTTGTCCTGTCTTGCTGCACGTTGGAAATCTCTGTTGAGTTCTGTGATTGTCTTTCTTTTTCCTCTGGCTTTATCTTCTCTGTGTTTCTGGGCAATTTTCAGAGTTTCTTCCATCATCCATTTTGACCGTTTTTCACCTTTTGTAGAGACTTCTCGCTTTCTTCCAAAACAACCTTCTTGATGTCATTCCATAACTCTTCTGGAGCTCTGTCATTTGTATCTAAAGCAGCAAATCGATTTTGCAGGCAGTTTTTAAATTCCAGTGGTATATTCTCAAGGTCATATTTTGCTGCATTCATGAGTGGTTTGCTCTTTTTCAACTTTAGCTTGAGTTTGCATACTAGTAGTTGATGATCTGTATCACAGTCAGCTTCAGGTTTTGTCTTTGATGTTATAGAGCTTTTCCATCGTTGACCTCCACAGATGTAGTCAATTTGATTCTTATACAATCCATTGGGTGAAGTCCATGTGTACAGTCGCCACTTGTGTTGCTGGAAGAAGGTGTTTGAGGTGAATAGATCGTTGGTCTTGCAGAATTCTATCAGTCTTTCTCCAGCTTCATTTCTGTTGCAAGTCCATATTTTCCAACTACTTTGCCTTCTTCTTTGTTGCCAACTTTTGTGTTCCAGTCACCCATGACTATCAGGATATCCTGTTTGCATGTTCTGTCAATTTCAGCTTGTACTTGTTCATAGAACTCTTCAATTCCATTCTCTTCTGCAGCTGTTGTTGGGGCATATACTTGAATTATAGTTGTATTGATAGGCATTCCTCGTAGACGAATAGAGATTAAGCGTTCACTGATTGCATTGTATTTCATTACAGTTCTTGCAAGTTTCTTCTTTATTATAAATGCAACACCATTTCTTCTTTGTCTTTCATTTCCAGCATAGTAGACCATGTGATCATCTGATGCAAAGTGCCCGATGCCAGTCCATTTCAGTTTGCTGACACCCAACAGATCAAGATGTACACGTTCCATTTCATTCTTGACCACCTCCATCTTCTCTTGGTTCATGCTTCATATGTTCCATGTTCCAAAGTGTAAGACATCTTTACAGCTTCTGACTCTCATTTCATGAGCAGCTACATCAGCGGTCAGACGTCCCGAGGGCTTTGATCCAACCACATCATAAATGCTGGCTTTACTCTGAAAAGCCTTCAGCTCTTCCCCAGTAGCTAGTTGAGTGTCTTCTGACCTGGGGGTCTCATCTTCCAGCACTTTAGCACAATTTGTTTTGTTGTAACTATCAATTGGGTTTTCATGGCAAGATACAGAAGAAGATCTATTTTCATTTAATTTGTTTAAAATCAATGTGGTGTACAATACATACTGTATTCTGACGTGTAGTCAAATTTTAAAGTATATACCTCTTCCTCCAGCACTACTCCCATAATGAGGACATACAACAGCCAACTACCCTCAACCATCAAAGCAGCTGCCCCAAAACACCTACAACGCACAGCCCCAGCCTGGCACAGTAGCACAACTAGACTCCCGGTCAGGCACATGTATATAGTCACCTAAGCTTGTAAATAGTAGCTAGGCAGCACGGTCGCTACTGCACTGCCATTGACCCTACTGCCTAGCCTGTATTATAGCTACCTAAACGAGTAGCCAAGCTACAGCGTAACATGTACATAGTTACCCCAGTTAGTCCAAGTTGCAAAACCCTATTTTTTGTAAGTCCAGTATGGGAGCCGCCTGTACTGTACAAACGTGCTGTGAATTGTAAACCGAGCTGACTTTAAAAAGCGTGGTATAGAAAAGACGTTAAATAAATAAACAAATATAACTCCGAGTGTCGTTATGTGGCGCACAAAAATTTAACCTTCCTTCAAAAGCTGCACAGCTGATATTTTATGTGCACACAGCCTACAGAAAATTAGAGGGAACATAGCCTGTAACCAAAACATGCCACTGGTTTTAAGTCTTATTTCTGCTGCAAATACAACTTTTTCTGACCGCTGCTTGGGAGAAGGATGTGACACATCTGAATCTGAGATCTGTTTGCAGTACCATCTTAGGCTGTTTGCTGGCAGAAAATGCTAATCATTGAGAAAACTAAAGTTGTTTGCTACCTTGAACCATGGATAAAAGATCCTATATCTGGTGGTCTGTTGAAGAGGCCCTCAAGGGGAGGATTTTTCTCCTTCCAAAATGTTTGCTCTGAAGGGTTCAAACTGTTGAGTTCATGACCCAGGACATTCGACTACTGAGGTGTACTGCCAAGGTGACACAGTGCCATTAAACAATTTTAGGAGTAAAGAGATGGAAGTTCCTCTATTCTTCTCAGTTTTGGATCAAACCACCTTAGATGCCTGATGATGAAGGTTCATGTATTGATGAAGTTCTTTGTCCTTTTTGTGATAGTCAAGTCTACCCAGAAAATTCACAGGTTAGGGCTTCTAGGGAATTTACCAAGATGCTGAAATAGGTTACTATGATGCATTGCATGCCATCTGATCTTGCATGTGCCGTATGTGCTGATCCTACAGATTGCTTTGGATTCAGGTTCCTCTGGGACACCTAATGCTTATAGTACTTGATTTGAATTCGCCTTAAACTACTACTGGTATGGCGTGAGCTAGATACGAATAATAAATAAAATATTACTGTGCTGTGTTGATACTGCTACAAGCTCTTGTGTGTCAACAAAACATTTCTCCTTTTTACAGAAAGCTGATTTAAGCATCTTAGTAAAGTTGATTTGCTGTGTTGTCACTTTGCAACCTCATCCAGACCATTGCATTATATAACTTTGTATGTTTCTCTGTAATTTTTTAAAATACTACACCCATAACATTTTTTTTGATCCTTATCAATAAAATGTACTGTCAAATACTAAATTATTGCTAGCATTTTTGTTTTGAACCAACAGTATGCAGTTCAATAGGAATATGTATCAATCAGGCGCATTCACAACCACCCACGTTTTATCCTCAATTTTTGGTTTTGTTTTATAGTACTAATTATTTTAGATTTTGTTTCATATTAATACATTGTTTAAAAACATTTGTTAAAACAGCATGTCTAATACATTCATTTCCAAAATTCTTGAATGTGCAATTCTCCGCCGCTGTCTCGAATTTCTCTCCTCTCAAGCCCTCCTTGATCCACTTCAGTCTTGTTTTCATCCATTTCATTTTACTGAAATGGCTCTTGCCAAAGTCTCCAGTGATCTGTTCCTCACTAAGTCCAAAGGCCTTTACTCTGTTCTCGTTCTTCTCAATCTTTTTGCTGCTTTTGATACTGTTGACCACCTCCTCCTCCTTGACACTTTCTCCTCATTTGGTTTTAGAGGCCCTGTACTGTCTTGGTTCTCTTCTTATCTCTCCAATCGCTCTTTCAGTATTTCTTCTGGAGGTTCTTCCTCTATTGTCATCCCTCTCTCAGTTGGTGTACCTCAAGGGTCTGTTCTGGGCCCTCTACTTTTCTCTCTCTATACCCAGTTCCTTGGTGCCCTCATCTGTTCCCATGGCTTTCAGTATCATTTTTATGCTGATTACTCTCAAATCTATCTATCAACCCCTGACGTCTCTCCTTTGCTCCAAACTCATATCTCAACTGGCTTATCTGACGTCGCTGCCTGGATGTCTCACCGCCATTTAAAATTGAATATGGCTAAAACTGAACTTCTTATTTTTCCCCCTATACCCTCCTCCCCCCTTCCTCCTTTCTCTATCATTGATGACAACTTTCTTCTTCTTCCTAATTCCTCGGCCTGCAGCCTTGGGGTCATCTTTGACTCCTCCCTTTCCTTTTCCACACATATTAAACATATAGCTAAAACCTGTCAATTTTCTTTTCTCTACAACATTAACAAAATTCGCCCCTTCCTCTCTGAACACTCTACTAAGGCTCTTGTCCACTCTTTGGTCACCTCCAATCTTGACTATTGCATCCTCCTCTTTGCTGGTCTCCCTCAGTGTCATCTCTCTCCTCTTCAATCAATCTAGAACTCTGCTGTGCGACTAATCTTTGCCAGCTCTGATACACTCATATAACCCCTCTTTTATAATCACTTCACTGGTGATGGAATTATTTTTGTAATGGCAGTCAGACTTAGTAGATGATTGATTTTGTTAGAAAATAAGTGACGTTATTAATACATGACTGATTTGGTTTCAGAGTTGGAAGTTGAAGCTGTTGATGATTTTCTAATTTGGTCAATTGAACTTGTTAAGATTTTGATGAATAGCTTGCTTGGTCAGTGGATGCTGAAACTGCTTATATTAACAGTTTTTAATAGCATTGATAGTTAAAGCTGGTTGGGTCAGTGGTAGTTGTTGTGACTGTTAAATTATATTGATCACAAAAACTTAGATTACGTGAAAGTGGTTGGAGATGGTGATAGTTGGCTTTATGTTGCACTGAGAATATTTGTATTTCTTCCCCCTTTTTCCAAAAAAATGACTCAAAGTAGCTTAAAGCATACAATAAAATATACAGTAAAATATACTGTGTCCAATATTCATAGATGTATGCTCTTGACTATGAGGTATACTTCTAAATTGGCCCCTTTGAAAATTTGCTAAGGCTGAGTATCTAACATTATACTAAAAATTTTACTAAACTAAATTTAGGAGCATAAAATGCAGGTATCAATATGGGGAGGGTTTAGGGCAGAGATAAAAATATTAGGAACTTAGCACTGATTTTCAGGACTGGGCTCATAAATCTAGGCAAATGAATGACACATGGGTGGGGAGATATTCAAAGGCCATTTAGATAGTTTACAGACCTGCAAACTGTGTAAATGCCGCTCTGCGAGATATTCAGCGGCACTGACATGGTTAATGCTGCTGAACATCCACAGGTGCTGCCACTACATGCCCCGATGCTAACCAATTAGCATTGAGGCAGGTCAGGGGCATTTCGGAGTGGTGCCCGTCACTAACAGGGCAGTGGTGATATAGAGTCCCTGCTCAATTAGCGACTCGCAGCTAAAGTAAGGCTCAGCAAATACTTCCCTTACTTCCTCTGCAGAAGCTGATCGGGCAGCATCTCAGTATTGCTGCTCTCAGTCAGCTTCTGGGTTCTGTGGCCAACCTGGATATTCAGTGTTGGTGGCTGGATATAGCCCTAGCAGTGAACATCCGAGGCTAAATTTCACCACCAGTGGCTAGCCACCAGGCTGAATGCCAAGCCCATATTTTCTAAGCTCTCAAATTGAGAAGAATTTTCAGCCAAAAACTTAGGGGCATGCTTACTAAGCTGGGCTAAGAGTTACCAGGGGCTATTTTTAATACCCATTGAATAACATGGGACCTAGCCACAAACAGCCCATGCTACCTGTTAGCCCAGCTTAGTAGGCTACTAAGTTTGGCTGAAAATAGGCCACAAATTTAAGTGCTTAAATTTAGGATCTCTACTTTTTTAATGGGGTCCACAGAATACAATAATATAGATGAATAATATAAACAGCAATAAAATACAGTAAAAAATATAATATGTCTAATAATTGAGAAACAACAATCCTTCCCCAAGATATACCAACTCTCCTCTCTCCCTGAGAATTTGTATTTATTTATATTGGCTCACACATTTCTGAGGAACAGTTCAAGGTGAGTTACAATCAGGTACAGTAGATATATCCTTATCTCCAGAAGGCTTACAATCTAAATGTGTCCCTAAGAGACCATGGAGAATTAAGTGACATCTCAGATCACAAGAGGTGGCAATGGGATTCAAACTGTGGCCTCTTTGGTTTCCCAGCCACTGCTCTAACCACTAAGCTACTACTGGACAACAGAACAAATACCCCCCCCCCCGACTAAAAATCTCACATATACCTACACAAAATGGAGGAATCCAAAACAAGAACATTTAACGAGCTCTAGTTTAACTTCAAGCCCCCATGAAATAAATTTCCTCTCTCCCATAGACCTATCAAAGGGGCATGCTAGCCTGTAGCTCAAAGTTTAGCATGTGGTTTTGGGTGCCACACTAAAAAGCAGTATGAACCCTTGTGCAGAACATCCTGCACTTCCATAGTAGCATGCGTTGGGGCATGGACTAGGTGGGACAGAGGTGAAACACAGGCATTGCTGGTGCATCACAGCCAGGGCCATACCAAGCCATAAATGCACCCTGTGCGATTTGCACAACTGACGTGCTTCCCCCCTCCCCCATCATCACAAGTTTGCCATTTGCCCATCATATCCCCATCGTGCCTGATCCTGCACCTCCATGTCTAGCTGGCTCCCCGCGCTGCCTGCCCTTGCCCTGCTGCTGTTTTTTATGTTTCCTTGGTGGCAGCCAGTGCGAATGGCAGCGGCGGAGCAGACATAAAATTGGACCCCCCCCCCCATGGGTCTTTCTGACTCCTTTCTTGCCTGCATTTCTGATCCCTCCCTCCTCTGACGTATGCCTGCATCAGAGGAAGGCGGGACCAGACAGCCATTCAGACGTGGGTCTTTGCAACTCCACACTTGAATGGCTGGTCTGGTCCCTCCGTCCTCTGATGTGGGCCTACGTCAGAAGAGGGAGGGATCAGACATACAGGCAAGAGCAAAGTCGGAAAGACCTGCAGGTTTTCTTTTCTTTTCAGTTTTGATATCTGCTCCGCTGTTGCCATCACCCCCACCATGGCAATATAGAAAACTGCAGAGGGGTAAGGGCAGGCAATGAGGGGGGGGGGGGTGGGTGGCGGCACCGCTCGCAGCTGATCACAGCTAGTGTGTTTGTTATTGGCCTGTGCTAACCACGCTTGCTGCCCTTTACATGGGTGCACTTAATTCCCACCTCAACAAGTGCTGGTAAGTGCACCCAGATCCTGGCTTGTGTGTCACCATGTCTTGGGCCCATGCTTACTGCAGGGGGATGGAAGCACCCCCCACCCCCCCCGACATTAGTGCTGTCCCCCTTCCCTCCAGTGCTGGTAATGCAGCCCATATTCATATTACTGATGCAGCTCTTAGTAAACTTGCCTCTAAATGCTCTAAAACAAATCCAAGTATTGAAAATGGACAAATTTATTGATAGTGAACAGTTTGGTTAGTGAAGAGAGAAGTTGCTTATAATTGGCTTGTTAATTCTATTTTGAAGGGAATCTGTGAAGTTTGACTAGTTTCAGCAGTAGCAGTTGAGTTTGTAGATAATTGCCTGGTTTCAGCAATAGTTGGGTCTTAAGCTAGAGCTGTTCATGATCTTAGTAGTGGAAGTTATCGTATTTGACTACTGGAGTTTTTAGCTGTTGATGGTTTGGTGATTTGAATTGTAATGACTAAAATAATCAACAGCTGGCTAGTTTGTAGACGTGTTGAAGAATAACTGGTTTGGTAGTAGTCATAGTTGAAAAGATTTCAGCACTATTGGTTGATCTTAAAATGGCAACTTGATTTCAGTACTAGTGTATGGAGCTATTATTGGCTGAACACTCAGTTGATGTGTAGAAGTTGGCATTGATTGACTGGTTGCAACATCAGTTCAATTTTATTTTATTTTAACTAAGCAGTTAAAAAATGAATGACTGAATAGCTCGTTGAAGCAGTAGTGATGGGAGCTTCTGATTAATTAGTTGTGGCAGTGATGAGAGTTGTTGGTTGATTGGTTCTAACATTAGTATTTGACATTATTGATTGGATGGAGCAGTAGTGATGTCAATGGTTAAGAACATAAGATATGCCATACTGGGTCAGACCAAGGTCCATCAAGCCCAGTATTCTGTTTCCAACAGTGGCCAATCTAGGTCATATGTACCTAGCAGTTTCCCCAAGAGACACAAGTTCCACAATGCTTGTACTGGGTCAAGCATTGATATCTTCAGTCACTTCTTAATAATGGTTTATGGACCTTTCCTCCAGGAACTTGTCCAAACCTTTTTTAAACCCAGCTACAAGGTCCATCAAGCCCAGTATCCTGTTTCCAGCAGTGGCCAATCCTGGTTCCAAGTACCTAGCAGTTTCCCCAGAAGACACAGGTTCCACAATGCTTGTATTGGGGCAAGCAATGGATTTCCTGGGTCCTCTTTAATAATGGTTTATTGACTTTTCTTACAGGAACTTGTCCAAACCTTTTTTTAACGAATTTCAGAGTTTGATTACATGTTGAGTGAAAAAATATTTTCTCTTATTAGTCTTAAATGGGTTGCACTGTAGCTTCATTGCATGTCCACTAGTCTTTCTACTTTTTAATGGCGTAAACAATCGATCTATATTTACACATTCCACACCATTCATTAATTTATAGACCTCTATCATTTCTCCCCTCAGCCATTTCTTTTCCAGATTGAAGAACCCTAACCTTTTAAGCCTTTCCTTATAGGGCTATCCTTCCATCCCCTTTACCATTTTAGTGGCTCTTCTCTACCTTTTCTAATTCCACTATATCCTTTTTAAGATATGGTAACCAGAATTGCACACAATATTCAAGGTGTGGTCACACCTTGGAATGATACAGAGGCAATATAATATCATTTATTTTATTCCTTTCTTTGTGATTCCTAGCATTCTATTTACCTTCTTGGCCGCTGCTACATACTGGGTGGAGGGTTTCAGCATGTTATCCATGATGGTGCCTAAATCTTTTTCCTGGGTGGTGGTTCCTAATGTGGAGCCTTGCATGGTATAGCCATAGTTTGAGTTGTTCTTTCCTAGGTGCATAACCTTGTCCACATTAAACTTTATCTGACATTTCAATATCCAGTCTTCCAATTTATCAAGGTCTTCTTACGATTTTTCAAATCCTCTTGTGTCATCTCCAAATTTGATTACCTCACTTGTAATTCCCATTTCCAGGTCATTTACAAATATGTTAAAAAGCAGCGGACCTTGCACAGATCCCTGGGATATTCCACTATTTATCTTTCTCTATTGGAGAAATTGACCATTTAGCCCTACCCTCTGCTTTCTATCTTTTAACCATTTCCTGATCCACAATAGCCAATGAAGCTAGAGAGTCAACTATTTAAGACAAGAGAAAATATTTTTTCACTCAACGTGTACTCAAACTGTGGAATTTGTTGCCGGAGGATGTAGTAAACAAGTTCCTGGAGGAAAGGTCCATAAACCATTATTAAAAAGGGATCCAGGATATCAATGCTTAACGCGGCTCCTAACACGAATTGCACTAACGCAGTTTAGTAAACATACCCCTAAGTGTAGGAAATCTCATAGAAAGTGCAGATTCAGAAAAGCCAAAAATCTGACTTTGAGGAAGAACATTGAAACTAGTCTCAAAAGTAACCTTACCTTATAACATAATGGGTGTGTAAAGTAGAAACTTGCAGTCTTATTCTATGTGTAGGAAATCTCATAGAATGTTCACACTATGAAAGGCCAAAAATCTGACTTTGAGGTAGAATGTTGAAACTAGTCTCAAAAGTAACCTTACCTTAAAACATATGTTTATAGTTCAATGACTATTACTCATTGTAAATAATTACCCTGGTTACCCAAGTTTTTGTTCCTGTTCCATGTAAAAAACAGATAATATGTATCTTATCTGATGTTTTATTGTTCTTTGTAAACTGCGCTGATTATAAATAGTGCGGTATATAAGAGATGTTAAATAAATAAAATAAATAAAATAAATAAATAATGGGTGTGTGAAGTAGAAACCTCTAGTCTAATTCTAAGTGTAGGAAATCTCATAGAAAGTGCAGATTGAGAAAAGCCCAATATCTGACTGAAGTAGAATGTTGAAACTAGTCTCAAAAATAACCTGACCATATAACATAATGGTTGTGTGAAGTAGAAACCTCTTGTCTAATTCTAAGTTTAGGAAATCTCATAGAAAGGGCAGATTCAGAAAATCCAAAAATCTGACTTTCAGGTAGAACATTGAAACTAGTCTCAAAAGTAACGTTACCTTATAACATAACGGCTGTGTTTAAGTAGAAACCTCTAGTCTAATTATAAGTGTAGGAAATCTCATAGAAAGGGCAGATTCAGAAAAGCCAGAAATCTGACTTTGAGGTAGAATGTTGAAACTAGTTTGAAAAGTAACCTTACCATATAACAGAATGGGTATATGAAGTAGAAACTTGCAGTCTTCTTCTAAATGTCGGAAATCTCATAGAATGTTAACACTATGAAAGGCCAAAGATTTGACTTTGAGGTAGAACGTTGAAACAAGTCTCAAAAGTAACCTTACCGTACAACATAATGGTTGTGTGAAGTAGAAAACTCTAGTTGCAAAGGTTAAAGACGTACATCAGGCTTGGCTGTTGTTGAAAAATACTATCTTGGAAGCCCAGACCAGCTGTATTCCATGCTTTATGAAAAATGGAAGGAAGTCCAAAAAACTGCCAGCATGGTTTAAAGGTGAGGTCAGAGAGGCTGTTGCCAAAAAAGCATCTTTCAGGAAATGGAAAAAAGAGCCAAACGACGAAACCTGGAAACAGCACAAGCACTGGAAAGTCAAATGCAAGGCATTGATAAGGCAGGCAAAGGGAGAGTTTGAGAAGAAGCTTGCTGCGAAAGCAAAAACGCGAAGTAAAGACCTTTTCAAGTACATTCATAGCAAAAAACCTGTGAGAGAGTCAGTTGGTCCATTAAATGATAAAGGGGTTAAAGGAGCACTAAGAGGCGACAAGGTGATAGCGGAGAGACTGGATGAATTCTTTGCTTCAGTCTTTACTGAGGAAGATGTAGGGATGTTACCCATGACTGAAGTGGTATTTAAAGGTGCGGAACAATTGAAGGAAATATCGATACATCGGGAAGATGTATTACAACTATTAGATAAACTGAAGAGTAGCAAATCACCTGGGCCGGATGGTATACATCCAAGGGTGTTGAAAGAACTGAAATATGAGATTGCAGACCTGCTATTAGTAATCTTTGAACTATCATTCAAATCATCTCTAATACCTGAAGATTGGAGGATCGCCAATGTAACACCAATTTTTAAAAAGGGTTCCAGGGGTGATCCAGGAAACTACAGACCAGTGAGCCTGACATCAGTACCAGGAAAAATGGTAGAAACCATCATAAAGAATAAAATTACTCAGCATGTAGATAGTCATGACCTAATGGGAGACAGCCAACATGGCTTTAGACAAGGAAGATCTTGTCTTACTAATCTGTTATGTTTTTTTGAAGGAATGAATAATCAGGTGGACAAAGGTGAGTCGGTTGATATTGTGTATCTGGACTTTCAGAAATCCTTTGACAAAGTCCCTCATGAGAGACTTTTGGCAAAACTAAAGAGTCATGGGATAGGAGGCAGTGTACTATTGTGGATCAGGAACTGGTTAAAAGATAGAAAGCAGAGGGTAGGGCTAAATGGCCAATTTTCCCAAAGGACAAAGGTGAATAGTGGTGTACCCCAGGGATCTGTGCTGGGTCTGCTGCTTTTTGACATATTCATAAATGACCTGGAAAGTGGAATAACGAGTGAGGTTATCAAATTTGCAGATGACACAAAACTATTTAAAGTTGTTAAAACCCAAGAGGATTGTGGAAAATTGCAAGAGGATCTTGATAAATTGGAAGACTGGGCATCAAAATGGCAGATGAAATTTAATGTGGACAAGTGCAAGGTTATGCACCTAGGGAAGAACAACCCAAACTATGGTTACATGATGCAAGGTTCCACATTAGGAACTACCACACAGGAAAAAGATTTAGGCGTCATTGTGGATACCATGTTAAAACCCTCGGCTCAGTGTGCAGCAGCGGCCAAGAGAACAAATAGAATGCTAGGTATGATAAGGAAAGGAATGGCAAATAAAACAAAAGATATTATAATGCCTCTATATCGTTCCATGGTGAGACCGCACCTTGAATATTGTGTGCAATTCTGGTCGCCGTATCTTTAAAAGGATATTGCTATTTTAGAAAAGGTTCAGAGAAGAGCCACCAAAATGGTAAAGGGGATGGAAGGATACTCCTATGAAGAAAGGCTAAAAAGGTTAGGGCTCTTTAACCTGGAAAAGAGACGGCTGAGGGGAGATATGATAGAAGTCTATAAATTGATGAACGGAGTGGAACGGGTAAACGTAGATCGATTGTTTACCTTATCAGAATATAGAAAGACTAGGGGACATGCAATGAAGCTAAAGGGTAAACTATTTAAGACTAATAAAAGAAAATATTTTTTTCACTCAACGTGTAATCAAACTCTGGAATTTGTTACCGGAGGATGTAGTAAAGGCTGTTAGTGTAGCTGGGCTTAAAAAAGGTTTGGACAAGTTCCTGGAGGAAAGGTCCATAAACCATTATTAAGAAGGGACAGAGGATATCAATGCTTGAACCAATACAACCATTGTGGAACCTGTGTCCCTTGGGGAAACTGCTTGGTACATATGACCTAGATTGGCCACTGTTGGAAACAGAATACTGGACTTGATGGACCTTGGTCTGACCCAGTATGGCATATCTTATGTTCTTATGTTCTTATGACCCAATACAAACATTGTGGAACCTGTGTCTTTATGGAAAACATCTAGGTACGTATGACCTAGATTGGCCACTGTTGGAAACAGGATACTGGGCTTGATGGACCTTGGTCTGACCCAGTATGGCATATCTTATGTTCTTATGTTAATAGTACACTGCCTCCTATCCCATGACTTTTTAATTTTGCAAGAGTCTCCCACGAGGGACCTTGTCAAAGGCTTTTTGAAAATCCAGATAAACTATATTGACTGACTCACATTTCTCTTCCTATTTATTCATACCTTCAAAAAAAATATAACAGATTAGTAAGACAAGACCTTCCTTGGCTAAAGCCGTGTTGGCTTTCTCCCATTAAACCAGGACTATCTACATGTTCAGTAATTTTATTCTTTATATTGGTTTCTGCTAGTTTGCCTGGTACTGACGTCAGACTCATTGGTCTATAATTTTCCGGATCACCCCTGGAACCCTTTTTAAAAATTGCCGTTACATTGGCCATTTGCCAAACATCAGGTATGGCAGATGATTTTAATTGGTTCACAGATTAGTAATAGTAGGTCTGCAGTCTTATACTTCAGTTCTTTCAATACCTTCAAATATATACCATGTGGTCCACGTAATTTGCTACTCTTTACTACTCTTAGTTTATCAAGTAGTTGTAATACGTCTTCCCTGTTTATAGATAATCCCTTCCGTTCTTTGGATGCATCACCCTTAAATATTTCAGTTTTGGGTAATTTCCCTACATCTTCTTGATTAAAGACCGAAGCTAAGAATTCATTCAGTCTCTCTGCTATGGCCTTGTCACCTCTTAGTGCTCCTTTTATCCCACCATCATCTAATGGTCCAACTAACCAAATGGAGTGGAGGAGTAGACTAATGGTTAAGAATACTGGCTTGGGAACCCAGAGACCAGGGTTCAATTCCCACTCCTTGTGGCCTTGGGCAAGTCATTTAACCCTCCATTGCCCCAGAAAAATCCAAGATATCAATGTCCCTATTTAATGTACATTACCAAGTTTAAGTTTCAGTGTAAACCACTTTGATTGAAATGATAAAGTGGTATATAAAACCTGTTAAATAAATAAATAAAATAAACTCTCTCATAGATTTTTTTTGCTGTGAATGTACTTGAAAAAGTTTTTATTATGCATTTTTGCTTCCATGGCAAGCTTTTTTTTTCAAATTCTCTGTTTGCCTTCCTTATCAATGCCTTGTATCTAACCTGCCAGTGCTTATGTTGTTTCTAGTTTTCATCATTTAGCTCCTTTTTCCATTTCCTGAAAGATGTTTTTTGGGTACAAAAACCTCTCACCTTTAAATAATGCTGACAGTTTTTTTGAATCCCTTTCACTTTTCTTAAATTAGCAATTTGAATGGTTGGTGAATGACTTGTAGTATTATCAATTTAAATTGTTGACAAATAGCTGGTAGTAGTAATGACAGTCCGTACTGTTTGTCAATTTGCTGCTGAGGAATAAGTGTGGTTGCAAGTTTAGCAAGGTGAACATTTGGAATTTGATGGTTGTATACTAGCCTTTCAAATCATTGAAGATTCAATGGATGAAGTATTATTAAAGCTATTAATTATTTCTTTGCTGTAGTCATAATTTGTTGCCAGGTCAAATGATAGAAACTATTATAAAGTTACTGAACACACAGTCCTTGTTTAACAGAACAGAGCCAACATAGATTTCACCAAGGGAAGTCTTGCCTTACCAATTTGTTACTTTTGATATTTGATATTGAGGGTCTTTTACTAGAGGGTATTACTTGGCAGCCTGTGTTCCAATGCTCGCTAAAGGCCTGCTGGGATGCACGTTGCCAGGTAGCGCAGGGCCAATGCAGCGCAAGGTGAATCCCATTCTAACTGCGCAACCCACATTAGAGGCGCGAGTGAACGGGGTAGGAGTGGAGAGTGGGTACGGTGAGCTCTGCGCAGTTAGTGCTATATTAACACCACACACAAGCTGCATTAACATGAATTCACCTAATGTCATCTCGATAGGTCGTTAGGTGCACCTGCGCTAATGCAGCACACCTCATAACTGCCAGGGAAATGTGATAGAAGGCAGTGTCCTATTGTACATTGGGAATGGCTAAAAGTACTGTAGAAAACAGAGGGTAGGGATATTGATCAAAGTCTTCTCAATGAAGGCGAATAATGGAGCATCTCAGAGATCAGTACTGGGATTGGTGCTTTTTAACATATTTATAAATGATCTGGAAATGAGAACAAGTGAGGTATTCAATTTTGAGGACACACAAAGATGGCAGATGAAATTTAATGTGGAGTAATGTAAAGTTATATACAGTAAAGAGGAGAATAATGTGAACTATGGCTATGCAATGCAAAGTTCTATATTAGGAATCATTGCCCAAGAAAAGGATCAGTGTGCAGTGGTGGCTGTGTGGCTCGAGCTATCTGCCACACAGCCTGTAGGAATAAAATGTGTCATATAGCAGATAGCTCAAGCTAAGTGTTTGTAAAAGAAGCCAATAATGTTAGAAATCATTGGGAAAGAAATGCCTCTGTATCACTTCATGGTATGACTGCACCTTGCATTTATGGTTGCTGCATCTCAAAACAGATATAGCAGAATTAGAAAAGGTACAGAGAGGGGCAACCAAAATGATAAATGGAATGAAATGAATCCCCAGTGAGGAAAGGGTAAAGAAGTTAATGCTTTTCAGCTTGATGCAGAGAGATATGATAGAAGTCCAAAATCATGATGGAGTAAAACAGGTAAATATGAAGCAGTTGTTTATTTTTGCAAAAAGTACAAAAACTAGGGGTCACATCATGAACTTACTAAGTAGTACATTTAAAACAAATTTGAAAAAATATTTTATTTTCAGTCAGTGCATAATTAAACTCTGGAATTCATTGCCGGAGGATGTAATAAAAAAAGAGATAGTGTAGCTATTCTTTTAAAGGTTTGGATAAGTTCCTGGAATCTGTGTTCCTTTTGGGATCCTGATAGGTACTTGTGGAAATGGGTTACTGGACATGATGGACCTTTGGTCTGACCCAGTTTGGCAAGTTATGATATTATGTTGAATTATTGAATGAATGGTTGTAGCATTAGCAGTTGAAGATATTGATGACTGCAGCACAAATAGAACTGTTGGGGATTGACTTGGTGCTGTATTTGCTGTTAGAATGGCGTCTGCATTAGCAATAAAAACTGATTTCAACATTAGCAGGTGACTAAAGGGGGACATTTTAAAAATCTTAGTCGTGATTTTGGATGTCTGGAGATGTGCATGTAGACATTGAAATCATGGAAATGTCTCTCAAGCCATTTTACAAATATGTTTAGAAACGTCTCCGGTGCGGGAATGTCCAATTAGGCAAGGGCTATTGTGGAGGTGTAATGAACCTGGATGACCCCATTTGATTTCAGAAATGTTGGAGACATCTGCAGGCACATCCACATTTAGACCTGCTCCAGGAACGAAGAGGCATCAGGAAAGTGTTGTGGTCTTAATACATCCAAAGGGTGTAGAGAAGATAGAGAATCAATTGACTAGCCTAAGATCACAAAGGCCCACACTGGGATTTGAACCCTGGCTGCCCTGCTCCTAACCCACTACTTTAACCATTATGCTATTAGACCTCCACGTTCTGAGATGCTGTTCTGGGGATGTCTATGTACATGTCTCTATAGACGTCCATATCAGGCAAGTCCACGTTTCTGAAATCATGCCTGAACATGCACGTCCCTACTTTTTTTTCCCCAGACATTCTGGCTTTGACGTCCCAGATTGCACTTGGACATACCATCGTAAAACGTGTCTTCATAGCACTAACTGTTGGTGTAGCTGGGAATTAATTGGCTGCTGTGTTACCTGCTAAAATGGTTGGGGATTAAACAAGCTTAATGTAAGCAGTTAACGGCACAGATGTATTTATGAAGTGCAGTATATAAAGGTAACGAATGAAGTAGTTGTAATTGCTAATGATTATTGCCTTGCTGCACTCATTTTTTCAGTTTTTTTAGTAGTTGGTGTTGGAAGTACTAATGGAAACTCTTGGTTGACTAGTTGCAGTATTAATTGGAATTGCTTGTGATTGAGTGGTTGCAGCATTAGCAGTTAAAACGGATAGCTCTCGCTTTGCTGTATTAGTGATTGGCGCTATTGATTGTCAGAATTTGTGGTCAGAACTATTATTGATTGATCAATGGTAGCAGCAGTAGTTGGAACTGTTAAATGACTTGTTGCAGCATTAACAGAACTGTTGATAATTGGTTGTTTGTTGCAGTGGCAGTAGTGAAAGGAGATATTGATTTACTAGAATTAAAAGTTATTTATTGTTTAACGCATTAGTGATTACAGTTGTTGGTGATTGTGTGTTTGTAGCAATGCGTGTTTGGTTCATTGCTAGAATACTGGTTGTAGGTGTCAATATCAGTGGCTAGTCGACTTATTATAGCATTTGTAATTGGCACTGTTGATTTGGTTATTGTATTAACTATTGCCAACAGTTGACTGAATGGTTGTATTATTAGTATTTGGAATTATTAATGATTGACTGATTGAAGCAATAATGGTTGGAAGTTTTGACTGTCCTGGTGGTCAGATTTTTTGATGATTGATTAGTTGAAATATTAACAATTGGAGTTTGCGAATGGCTGCTATGAATGTTTGCAGAAGGAACTGTTGATGATTGACTGGTTGTAGCAGTGGAAGTCATAGCTAGAGGTTTTAGTTGACTGTGATCAGCAGCCATTGAAACGGTTGCTGGTTGGCCATTTGCAGCATTAGCAATTGAAGTGGTTGGTAATGGAATGGTGATAGGATGGTTACTTGGGATTGTTGATTGATCAGGTACAACACTGACAGGAAGAACCACTGGTATAATGCTAGTTGTTTTATTACCTGTTGGAGCTGTTGATGATTGAGTGATACTAGCATTATTAGCTGATGGTCTTGAAGCAGTAGTGATTATAACTGTTGATTTACCATTGTCAGTGGTTATTAGAGCTGCCGATGACTGACTGGTTGCAATATTAGTGATTGAAATTACTGTTTGGTTGTTTTTTACATTAGCAATTGGTGCTGTTGATTGGTTAGGTACAGCAGTAGCTTTTGGAACTGTTGATTCACTGGTGACAACTATAGCAATTAGAGTTGTTGAATGACTACTTGCCATCTTGACCACTGGTGTTATTGATTATCTGGTTATAACAGTTGGATCTAATGATGATTGAATTGTTGTGGCATTAGCTTCTGGAACTGTTTGGGTAGTCATTACAATTTCAGAAGTAGCTGAAGCTGTTGAGTTACTGGTGTCAACAATCATGTTTGTTTGTTTTTTTGGTTGATTGCTATCAACAATAATGATTGGAGGTGTTGAAAATCTACTTGAAGAAATAGAAGTTGGAGCTGACAATTGATTAGTTATAGCATTAGCCATTTGAGCTACTGCTTACTGAATAGTTGTGGCATTATTATTTGAAACTGTTGATTGGCTGGTTATAGCAATGTTAGAAGTAGCTGGAGCTGTTGATTGGCTGGTACTAACAATAGCACTTGAAGCTGTTGATTGACTGGTTACAGCATTAGCTGTTCGAGCCTGAATGCTTGCAGTAGGAGTAGTATATAACTGAATAGTAGTACTTTTAGTTATTGGAATTCCTGATGACTGACTGACTGAAGCATTTGTTGTTGGAGCTATTGGATGTCTAATGTGAATGGTCATTTGAGCTGTTGATTGATTGGTTGAACTATTATCTATTGGAAAAATTGACTGAATGGTAGAGGCATCAGCATTTGCAGATGTTGATGAATGGTAAGTTGCAGCAGTGGCAAAAGTGGAAGGAGCTGCTAATTGTTTATTAGCAGTATTAGAGGTTGGAAATGGTGATTGATGGTAGTATTAGGAATTTGAAGTGATGATTGATTTGTTATATTATTGGTTCTTGAAACTATGGAGTGGCTAGTTGCAGTAATGGCAGTTATAGATAAAGCTGTTGATTGATTGGCATCAATAATCATGTTTGGAGTTATTGATTCACTAGTGTCAATAGCAGTAGTGGGAGTTATTGATTGACTACTTGCAGCATTAGCAATTGGAATTGGTATTTGACTGGTTGTAGTTCTAGCAATTGGAACTGTTGCTGATTTACTGATTTCAGCATTATCTGTTAGTAATAGAACACTTGCAGTATTAGGAATTGGAAATGTTGATGACTGAGTAGTTGTACCAATATTAGTTGGAACTCTTGATGATGGACTGGTTGAAGCACTAGCTGCTGGAGCTTTTGATTGTTTGATGTGCATGGTGATTTGAACTGTTGATGATTCATAGGTTGAAGTATTAACTATTGGAAAAATTGATTTAGTGCTACTACCATTAGCATTTTTAAACGTTGACGAATGGTTGGCTAAAGCCATGAATGTAGTAGAAGGAGCTATTGATTGATTAGTTGCAGAATTAGTGGTATAAGTTGGTGATAGATGGGATGAAGCCTTAGCAGTTGGGATCATTGATTGATTTATCATATCATTAGCAATTGGAATGTATGATGATTGACTGGCTGTAACATTAGCAGTTGGATCTCTTGCTATTGAGTTGCTTAGAGCAACTGTAGTTGGAGACACTGATGAATGACTAGGTGAAAAACTATCAACTATAACTGTTGATTGGCTGATAGTAGCTTTAGTAATTGGAGCTGTTGATGACTGACTTGCAGCATTGGCTGGTGGAGGTCTTGACTGACTAGCATTAACAGTGATGACTGGAACCATTGATGGACTGCTTGCAACAGTAATCGATGTTGATTGTTTGGCTGTAATGGCAGCTATAGCCACTGATGATAGAAGAGTTGTACTACTAGATTCTGGAACTGCTGGTTGGCTAGTCATGGCATTGACAATAGTAGCTGATAGGTTAGTTTTAACAGTGACAGTTGGAACTGTTGTTGATTGACTGTTGTCGGCAGTAGTGGTTGGAGATGCTGATTGACTAGTAGCATTTAGAATTGTTAATAGACTGGTGACAGCATTAGCAGTTGGGATGATGGTTGATTGACTGTCTGTAGCATTAAAAGTTGGAACACCTGATGAGGAGCCGATTATAGTTGTCATTGGAGCTATTGATTGACTAATGGAAACTTTAGCAACTGGAACGGTTGTTTGGCTGGCTGCGTCATTAGAAATTAAAACAACTGATGACTGCATGGCTGTAACAGTGCTAGGAATTGTTGATGATTGAATATTTTTAATGTTAGGTGTTTGAACTGTTGAGAATAGAATAGTTGTAGCATTAACAGTTTGAATGACTGGTGACTGGCTAGCTGAAACACTAGCTATTGGAACTTTTGACTTTCTGGTCTGAAAATTCATCAGAGTTGTTGATGATTGTTTGATAGAAGCATTAATAATAGGAATTGTTGAATGGATTTTAGTAGCATTGACAATTGGAGCTGCTGATGATTGACTGTTTGTGGCAGTAGTTGCTGGGGCTGTTAACTGATTTTTTTCTGCATTATCAATTGGTAGTGATGTTTGCTGGGATGTATCATGAATGGTTGGAACTCTTGATATCTGAACAAATTTAGTGTTAGCTATGGATAAGATTGGTACAGCAGTTGTTGCTGCAACTGTTGATAACTGACTAGATGAAACATTTATAGAAGGAACTGTTAATTGATTGCCAGAAACATGGGTAATTGGAATGGTCGACTGGCTAGTTGTAACAAAGGCAGGTACCTCTGTTGATTGAAATGTGTCAACAGTCTGTGAAGCTGTTGATGGATTGATTGAAATGGTTGAAGCAGTAGCAGCTTTAATTTCTGATCGACTCTTTGAAGTAGTAGCAGTTAGCACTGGTAATTGATTGGTTGAAGCAATATCTACTAGCACTGGTGACTGACTGATTTTTTCATCAGTCTGAGTTGTTGATAATTGTTTGTTTGCTGCAATAATGGTTGAAGTTGTGGATAGACTAGTGCTAGCAGCAGTAGTTAGAACTATTGATGATTGACTGGTTTTAGTAGTAGTTGTTGAGGTTGTAAGTGGTTGTCTAGTTTTTTCAATAGCAGAGAATTCTGTAGATAACTGGTTGGTTTTAATATTGTTGGTTGTCATCAGTAGTTGGCTGGTTTTATTAGTCACTGGAGATGTTCTGCCATTTTGAAGATAAGTGAGTAAAGCTGTATAAAAATTATGTGTTTCAGCTGAAGTAATTGAAGCTGTTAATAGTTTGCTGGTTTCTGTGGTAGCTATGGACTTTAGTAGTGAATGATCATTTTCAGAGGTTAATACTTTTATTATTTGAGTAGAAGAGAATGGAGTTGTGACTTTGTGAATATTTGCTTCATTGGGGAATGTATCTTTTTGTTTTCTAGTGACTGAAACTGTTAATAGCTGCTTGAGTTTGGAAGTAATAGTTTGAGTTGTTGACAGTTGACTTACTTGGTCATTGGAGTCTAAAGCTGTTGATGGCTGGCTGGTGTCATCCATAGTAGCTGGAGCTTTTATTAGTTGACTTGTTTGGTCAGTAGATTCTGGACCTGTAATTGTCTGGCTGCTAGTAGGAGAGTTTTGAGCTGTTAATTGGTTGATTTTAGCAGTGGTGGCAAGAAATGTTGATGAGTGCATGATCTGGCCAATAGAGTTTATCAGTGTTAATGGTTTTACTGTTTGTATTGTAGCGAATGAAACTATCAGTAGATGACTAGTTTGCAGAGCTGGTGAAGGCTGGCTGCTTTCAGCAAGAGTTGTTGTTGAAAATATTGACCATTGATCAGTTTTGGCACTATTGATTAGTGCTGTAGATGATTGGTTGATTTTAGCAGTAAAGGTTTGAGCTTTTGATGATTTACTAATTTTAGCAATAGTGGTTGGAACTGTTAATAATTGACTGGGCTTTGCTACAATGATTGGCGTTATTGATGTTTGACTATTTGCAATTTCTACAGTCGAAGTTGTGAATTGACTGGTTGCAGCTTTAATGGTTGGAACACTTGATTGCCTGCTTGCAGCAATGTTGACTCTAACTGTTGATGGTTGTTTCATTTCTGTCATAGGGACTGGAGTCATTGACTGGTTGTTTTGGGAGGTCATGAGTAAATGTGTTGATAGTTGATTGGCTTGAGTAATGATGCTTGAAGTAATTAATTTGTGTTTAGTTTTAGTAGTGTATGTTTGTGATGGTGATGATTGCCCAGTTTTTGTATTACCAGTGGGTGATATTGACAAAAGGTTGGTTTTGACAGTGGTAGTTAAAGCTCTTACTGGTTGACTGATTTGACTAGTGGAATTTGAGGTTTCTGGTGGTTGCTTAGTTTGCATAATGGCAGGAGATGGTAGAATAGATATAGGTAGAGTTGTGCTGTCTGACACTGATATCACTGGTAAAATGTCTGATGTAATCATGGATTCACATGAACAGCATAAAATCCTAATCTTGTAATCTAAACACTTTTTAGGCCAGACATCTCTGTTGTAACATTTTAGTCCCTCTGTGAGAGTGCACGTTACTTTCTCGTAAGTCTCTTTCAGTGGAATATATGGAAATCTCGATAATCTACATTCCACTTGGCTGGGAGCTGTGCAAATCTCATATCCAAGTGATCTTATTTTCTCAAATGTTTCAAAATCTCCATCATCAAGTCTACTGCTTGGGTTATGAATATTAAACCACTGTGACCATTTGCAGACGGTATTGCAGAAGGTTCTGGACTGAACTGTAGTAAAAAGATAAATAAAAGGCTTCATGAATTGTACTATTTGTTTAAAATACAACCTTTGATCACTACAACTTTGCCTTACAGAAATAATTATCAATAGATCATCAAAACTCTATAAGGATCCTCATTGCAATGATTCGTTAATATTTTGCTTGAAAATTAATAATCCCAATGGAGTCCTATACAGGGTGAAACCATCAGCGAAGTTGTATTTTGATAGACAGTGTTTGAAATGCATTTCATTTATAAGAATTCAAATGCTGATGCATTGAGGGCTAGCCCAATGCGCTAAAAAATAAGTTAATGTTCAGTGATCATGACGTGAACTTATCAATTGCAAAAACATAAAAATATATAAAAAATGCTACATTTTTTGGGATACATCAGACACGTGTATAAAAGGTTGTGGAGCAATGATGAGTGATACAGTCAGTATGACAAAGGACAGTGTATAACGTGAAGAAATGTGAGCTCCATCAATTGTCAGATATTTGCAGATGTTTTCAGAAAAATAAGGTGCCTGTATGAAGTATAAAGTCCTAATAAAGGATCCTTACAGAGTTTTGATGATCTATGAATTTTATTATGTTGTCATCTTATCCCCCTGTTAGCTGCAATAGCACAATATTTCATTGCCCTAGAAAGCATTGCCACTGCTACCACTTTTGTATCTTCTCTATTTATTTATCAAAAAGGTGGGGCAGCTCCAGGCCCTGCTGCCCTCTGTAAATGGTGACATCACTTCTACCCTGTGCAAAGGGACTTTGGATTAATTCAAGAGGCAGCCTCATCTTCTCCTGCTCTAACATAGTTTCCATTTTAAACTGCAGGGTGGTACGAGGGAGGCAGGCTGCTGCTTGACCTGTGAATGCATACTGGCTCAAGTCCTCTCATGCATGGATGGAGTGATGCTGCCTGCAGAGAACTGCAAGGCTCAAAGGTTACCAAGCTACAAATGATGCATAGGGGGATGGTAGAGGTTAGGAAGGGAGGGGGAGGTCAAATTTGTACCACCCTTTCCAACTTGCAATTTCTGCTGCTTAATATAGCGGTAGCTCTACATATTAGAAGTGTCTGCAATAAATATAACTAGGGTTTCTTATTTTAGGTTTTAACTAATAAACACCCTGAGCATACAGTAAAAATAAATACAAATAAAGTAAGGGACCAATATTCAAGAGTGGCAGCTAGCACTGTTAAAGTTGCCGTTGAGCTTGGATATTCAATCCCAGGGCCATATCCAGGTGCCACCACTGCCCGCTCCGATACTAACTGGGCAGCATCTGGCAATAATCAGGCAGCGACAATATTCAGCTGCAAAAGTTAGGCCAGTCTTTACTGCGCCTTTACTGCAGCCTTTACTGCAGTCTTTACTGCGCCTTTACTGTAGCCTTTACTGTAGCCTTTACTGCGCCTTTACTGTAGCCTTTACTGCGCCTTTACTGTAGCCTTTACTGCGCCTTTACTGCAGCCTTTACTGCATCTTTACTGCAGCCTTTACTGCGCCTTTACTGCACCTTTACTGTAGCCTTTACTGCAGCCTTTACTGCAGCCTTTACTGCGCCTTTACTGTAGCCTTTACTGCGCCTTTACTGTAGCCTTTACTGCACCTTTACTGCAGCTTTTACTGCAGCCTTTACTGCAGCCTTTACTGCGTCTTTACGGCAGCCTTTACTGCACCTTTACTGCAGCCTTTACTGCGCCTTTACTGCAGCCTTTACTGAGCCTTTACTGCGCCTTTACCGCAGCCTTTACTGCACCTTTACTGCAGCCTTTACTGCGCCTTTACTGCAGCCTTTACTGCGCCTGACTTTCACCGCTTAGTGATAACTGGGCAGCGGCTTGATATCACCGCTGCCTGGGTATCACGGAGTCATACAAAAACCCCCCAAATATGATGGAAAATTGAACATATCTAATACCCATCCATCAACAAACAAAAACCCATCCTTCTCACTTTATTTCAAGAAATAAAGTGAGAAGGATGGGTATCACGGAGTGGCACCCCAATTAGCATCGGGGTCATTCAGCGCCCGCGGACATTCAGCAGCACTAACCATGTTAGTGCTGCTAAATATCCTGGCTAGAAGGATTAACATGGTTAGCAGGTCTGCTAACCGTGTAAATCCCTGAATATCAGGCCCTAATTGTTCATTGTATAAACGCTAAAAAACATCACTTTCACCCCACCCCTGGCCTGCCTTGGATGCTCCAAACCATTTCTTGCTTTTTCTGTACTGGTGATTGTTCATTTGATTCAACCAGGAAAAGCACCCAACAAGAAAACATGCATTGCAAAAACACCAGTAAACACAGAAGTCAATATTCACCCGTTGCAATCAGCTTTCTTTTAAATGCAGCTTTGTTGCTTTTTGTTTTAAGCGGTATATCAAGGACAGTAATAAGCTACCATGGCTGAAATAAATCCCAATCTTCAGCGACGCTATCTGGACTGTGGATGGTGCTGAATATCTGCATTCGGTGCTGACTGCTGGTACTATCCAAATAGCAATGATATTCAGCTGCGTACAGTTTCAGGGACCACCCTTTCTCTGCCCTAGTGCTTTCTGGATAGCGCCCAGACAATCTTCAATGATTTGCAGTGGCAATATCTTAAGAATGCCACTAAAAAAAATCAAGGAATTTATTTATATCTCGCAGCTTTCTACAAGTAATTAAGGGGAAGTCGCACTCAAGCACAATAGACATTGTCCTGTCCCCAGACAGCTTGCAATCTTTCGGGGGGTGAGGAGGGAGGGATATTTAAAGGCATTTACATAGTTAGTGCTGCTGCATGCTCCGATGCTAACCAGTCAGCATGACGTGGGCATACCAGGGCGGCACCTGTTGATAACCAGACAGCAGCAATATGCAGGCACTGCCCGGTAACCGACATGCAGCGAAAGTCAGGCTGGCCTACCTTTTGCTGCAGATGCTGATCAGGCAGCGGCTCAATATATTTGCTGTCCAGTTAGCTTCTCAGCAATCCAGGTGTTCAGTGCCAGGGCCCAGATATAGCCCCAGCATTGAATATCTGGGTTTAGAGTTCAGCGGTGGTGGCTAGCTGACATAACTGAACATTCCCATCTAAGTTTATACCTGAGGTAATGGAGGGTTAAGTTATTTGCCCAAGGACACAAGGAGCATCAATGGGATTTGAACCCTGGCTTCCCTGGTTCCCAGTCTGCTACTCAGAGAAATAACTTTGAATGTCAGGTACACATATTTTTTGTACTCTTTGAAACCCTTTAATTTATCTGGAAAATGAGCACCTATGAATGAATACTTAAAAGAGAAGCCCTACTGTATGTACAAGTAAATATAAGGCATGACGTTATCATCTTTGAACACTCAGCCTACTAAAATCCACAGGGTCTCTCCATTTCAAAGCAAGGTAAGAGTGTGTGGCTTGCTCTCTGCCTAAGAGCTCTTAAAAGGGTTTTGGTCTACATTTTTGGAAAGAGTTGGTTTTCTTGTTGCTTTATTCTCAAAGGATTTTTTTTAGTAGTGTAACTTTAAAACTTTGCTTTTTGTATTTCTTTTTCTCGGTTCTTTGAAGTCATTCACACCTCATCAGGTGTTAGTTCCCCTCTACTCCTCCCCCATCTCCCACTCACCCGATGTGAGCATTCTTACTTTATAAGGCCACCATCCTCTCACTTGGTTTTCAGCTTGTCGTGCTGTGAGGGCTTGCGTGCATCAGTGATGCTGAGAGCTAAACTATCGGAAGTTTAACTACTGGCAGGGTCTCCCAAGATGGACAGGTCTCAGACCCTGCCAGTAGGTACTAGAGGAGATCAAATCTAAGCTTTCTTTAGAAGCTCAGATGACAAGACTTCGACTTTCATACTTTTGGACACATCATGCGAAGAGAGAGATCATTAGAGAAAGACATTTTGCTTGGCAAGATAGAAGGTCAACGCAAAAGAGGAAGGCCAGCAATGAGATGGATCGATACAATAACAGCAGCTACGGGTACCAGCCTGTCAACAATGAGCCGCCTGACTGAAGACCGAACACAATTTAGGATAGCTATCCAGAGGGTCGCCATGAGTCGACTCCGACTCGACGGCACTTAACAACAACAACAACAAGGCCACCCCCCCCAATTAGGTACACACAGGGACTTAGAAAAGCATGTTTAGAACACACTTAAAATAGGTTAACTGCTTTTTGTTTGAAAGAACAGCTGAGAAACAGGCTGCAACATTTTCACTCAACGTGTAATCAACCTCTGGAATTTGTTACCAGAGGATGTAGTAAAGGCTGTTAGTGTAGCTGGGTTTAAAAAAGGTTTGGACAAGTTCCTGGAGGAAAGGTCCATAAACCATTATTAAGAAGGGACCCAGGATATCAATGCTTGACCGAGTACAAGCATTGTGGAACCTGTGTCTTTTGGGGAAACTACTAGATACGTATGACCTAGATTGGCCACTGTTGGAAACAGGATACTGGGCTTGATGGACCTTGGTCTGACCCAGTATGGCATTTCTTATGTTCTTACTTTAGTAGGTCTCTCTTTTACTTTAACAGGTATCAAAGCTCCACCAACTGAACAATGGCTTCAACCTCTGCCCAGACAGAGATTCCAATGCCAGTTATTTATTTATTTATTTAACGTCTTTTCTGTACCATGCTTTTTAAAATCAGCTCGGTTTACAATCAACAGCAGATTTGTACAGTGCAAGCAGCGCTCGTACTGTCCTTACAGAGAACAGGTTTTGCAACTTGGATTAAATGGGGAAACTATGTACAGGCTACACAGTAGCTTGGCTACTCATTTAAGTAACTATATACAGGCTACGCAGACTATATACAGGCTAAGCAGTGACTATCTACGTGTGCATATCAGGGTGACTGGTCATGCTAATGATCAGGGCTGGGACTGTGTGCTATGGGTGTTTTTGAGCGGCTGTCTTGGTGGCTGGATGCTGTATGTCGCCATTGTGAGAGTAGTGCTGGAGGAAAAGGTGGTATTTCAGAGCCTTCCTGAAAAGGGTAAGGTCAGTGATGGCCCGGATGTCGGGCGGCAGGGCATTCCAACATATGGGTACATAGTACATGAAGGCTCTGTTTTTTTGTTGCTTGAGAGCACTTCGTAATTTTGTTAGGGATACTCAGTGTGTTGGCGGTGACAGATCTTCTGACTTTGTTTGCAGGAGTGGGGAGGATGAGGTCCGTGATGGAGGAGGAGGTGAGGCTGTTGATGGCCTTGAAAGTCAGCAGTAGAATTTTGAAGGCGAGTCTGCAGTGGACTGGCAGCCAATGGAGGTGTTTCAGGATTGGGGTTATATGGTCCCTCCTGGCGGCTCCATGTAGTATTCTGGCGGCTGCATTTATTTCAAGCTGAAGTGGGTTCAGTGTATTTTTTGGGAGTCCCTGTAAGATTGAGTTGGCGTAGTCAAAGTGGGGGATTACCAAAGCTTGGTAGATCGACCGGAAGTCGTCTGGCTCTAGTAAGGGTCATAGATGCCGGATTGTCCGTATTTTGTGGTATACTGCCTTGACAATGTTTTGTATGTGGGCCTTCATGTCCAACCATTGGTCTAGTGTGACCACTGAGCAGCGAATCGTGGGCTTACTTTGGAGCTCAGCGCATCTTACTTTTAGTGATGTGGGAGGGGTGAAAGTTGGTTCCTGGTGATGAATAGCACCTCAGTTTAACATAAGAACATAAGATATGCCATACTGGGTCAGACCAAGGTCCATCAAGCCCAGTATCCTGTTTCCAACAGTGGCCAATCTAGGTCATACATACCTAGCAGTTTCCCCAAAAGACACAGGTTCCACAATGCTTGTACTCAGTCAAGCATTGATATCCTGGGTCCCTTCTTAATAATGGTTTATGGACCTTTCCTCCAGGAACTTGACCAAACCTTTTTTAAACCCAGCTACACTAACAGCCTTTACTACATCCTCCGGTAACAAATTCCAGAGTTTGATTACATGTTGAGTGAAAAAATATTTTCTTTTATTAGTCTTAAATAGTTTACCCTGTAGCTTCATTGCATGTCCCCTAGTCTTTCTATATTCTGATAACGTAAACAATCGATCTACGTTTACCTGTTCCATTCTGTTCATTAATTTATAGACTTCTATCATATCTCCCCTCAGCCGTCTCTTTTCCAGGTTAAAGAGCCCTAACCTTTTTAGCCTTTCTTCATAGGGGTATCATTCCATCCCCTTTACCATTTTGGTGGCTCTTCTCTGAACCTTTTCTAATATTGCTATATCCTTTTTAAGATATGGCGACCAGAATTGCACACAATATTCAAGGTGCAGTGTCACCATGGAACGATATAGAGGCATTATAATTTCTTTTGTTTTATTTTCCGTTCCTTTCCTTATGATACCTAGCATTCTATTTGCTCTCTTGGCCGCCACTGCACACTGGGCCGAGGGTTTTTACATGGTATCTACAATGACGCCTAAATCGTTTTCCTGGGTGGTGGTTCCTAATGTGGAACCTTGTATCGTGTAACCATAGTTTGGGTTGTTCTTCCCTAGGTGCATAACTTTGCACTTGTCCACATTAAATTTCATCTGCCATTTTGATGCCCAGTCTTCCAATTTATCAAGATCCTCTTGCAATTTTCCACAATCCTCTTGGGTTTTAACAATTTTAAATAGTTTTGTGTCATCTGCAAATTTGATAACCTCACTTGTAATTCCACTTTCCAGGTCGTTTATGAATATGTCAAAAAGCAGCAGACCCAGCACAGATCCCTGGGGTACACCACTATTCACCTTTCCCCATTGGGAAAATTGGCCATTTAGCCCAACCCTCTGCTTTCTATCTTTTAACCAGTTCCTGATCCACAGTAGTATACTGCCTCCTATCCCATGACTTTTTAGTTTTGCCATAAGTCTCTATTGAGGGATCTTGTGAAAGGCTTTCTGAAAGTCCAGATACACTATATCAACTGACTCACCTTTGTTCACCTGTTTATTCACACCTTCAAAAAAACATAACAGATTAGTAAGACAAGATCTTCCTTGTCTAAAGCCATGTTGGCTGTTTCCCATTAGGCCATGACTATCTGAGTAATTTTATTCTTTATGATGGTTTCTACCATTTTTCCCGGTACTGACGTAAGGCTCACCGGTCTGTAGTTTCCCGGATCACTCCTGGAACCCTTTTTAAAAATTGGTGTTACATTGGCGATCCTCCAATCTTCACGTATTAGAGATGATTTTAATGATAGTTCACAGATTACTAATAGCAGGTCTGCAATCTCATATTTCAGTTCCTTCAACACCCTTGGATGTATACCATCCGGCCCAGGTGATTTGCTACTCTTCAGTTTATCTAATAGTTGTAATACATCTTCCCGATGTATCGATATTTCCTTCAATTCTTCCGCACCTTTAAATACCACTTCAGTCATGGGTAACATCCCTACATCTTCCTCAGTAAAGACTGAAGCAAAAAAAATCATTCAGTCCCTCCACTATCGCCTTGTCCCCTCTTAGTACCCCTTTAACCCCTCTATCATCTAATGGACCAACTGACTCTCTCACAGGTTTTTTGCTACGAATGTACTTGAAAAAGTCTTTATTTCGCATTTTTGCTTCCACAGCAAGCTTCTTCTCAAATTCTCCCTTTGCCTGCCTTATCAATGCCTTGCATTTGACTTGCCAGTGCTTGTGCCGTTTCCAGGTTTCGTCGTTTGGCTCTTTTTTCCATTTCCTGAAAGATGCTTTTTTTTGGCAACAACAGCCTCTCTGACCTCACCTTCAAACCATGCTGGCAGTTTTTTGGACTTCCTTCCACTTTTCTTAACACGTGGAATACAGCTGGTCTGGGCTTTCAAGATAGTATTTTTCAACAACACCCAAGCTTGATGTAAGTCTTTACCTTTGCTACTGCTTCTTTTAGCTTTTTCTTAACTATTTTCCTCATTTTATCATAGTCTCCCTTTCGAAAGTTAAAAGGTAGTACTGTGAATTTCCTTACTATCCCTCCTCCACTAATTAAATCAAAGGCGATCATGCTATGATCGCTATTGCCAAGTGGTCCCAACACCCTTATCTCTTGCACTAGATCTGGTGTTCCACAAAGGACTAGGTCTAATATGGCTTCCCTTCTGGTCGGTTCATGAACAAGCTGCTCCAAGAAGCAGTCATTTATTTCATCTAGGAACTTTATCTCCCTAGCATGTCCTGACATAACACTGACCCAGTCGATACCGGGGTAATTGAAATCACCCATTATTATTACTGCGCTGTAACTTTTGTTAGCTTCCTTGATTTCTTTGAGCATTTCATCATCCATTTGTTCATTCTGGCCAGGCGGTCGATAGTACACCCCCACTACCATCGCCTTCCCCTTTTTACGTGGCATTTCAATCCATAGAGATTCTACAGTAAATCTTGTTTCCTGCAAAACTTTAATCCTTTCTGACTCAATGCCCTCTCTAACATAGAGCGCAACCCCTCCACCAATTTGAACAGCTCTATCATTACGATATACTTTGTACCCAGGTAATATAGTGTCCCACTGGTTGTCCTCCTTCCACCATGTCTCTGATATTCCAATCATATCTAACTTCTCATTTAGTGCTATATATTCTAACTCTCCCATCTTATTTTTTAGACTTCTAGCATTTGCATACAAGCATTTTAGAGACTTAATTTTATTCATATTAATTTGGCTATTGGTAGACATGGGTAATTTGGGATCTTTAAGCTCTGTCTGATCCATACTTGAGGGCATTTGGGCTACTTTACTCTTTTTTGGAACCTCTCTGCTTTTGGTAGTATCTTTCAAGGATACATTCTTCCGAACCATCCGCTCTTGGGCAACTGTCGACTTTCCCCTATTATCTAGTTTAAAAGCTGCTCTATCTCCTTTTTAAAGGTTAATGCCAGCAGCCTGGTTCCATCCCGGTTAAGGCGAAGCCCATCCCTTTGGAAGAGCCCCTCCTTTCCCCAGAATATTCCCCAGTTCCTATCAAATCCAAAACCCTCATCTCTGCACCATTGTCTCATCCATGCATTGAGACTCCGGAGTTCTGCCTGCCTTTTGGGTCCTGTGCGTGGAACGGGAAGCATTTCAGAGAATGTTGCCCTGGAAGTTGTGGATTTCAACTTCCTACCTAAAAGCCTAACTTTAGCCTCCAGAACCTCCCTATCACATTTTCTTATGCCATTGGTACCAACATGTACCAAGACAGCAGACTCCTCCCCAGCACTAACTAAGACCTTATCTAGGTGGCGCGTGAGGTCCACTACCTTCGCACCAGGCAGGCATGTTACCAGGCGATCCTCACGTCCACCAGCCACCCAGCTATCTACATGCCTAATGATCGAATCACCAACTATAGCGGCTGTCCTAACCTTTCCGTCATGGGCACATGGCCCTGGAGAAACTTCCTTGGTGCGAGAGGTTTTTACATCACCTGGAGGACAGGTCCTAGTTACAGGATCACTTCCTGCCACACCAGGGTGATACTCTCCTGTCACGTGACCTCTCTCCTCCATGGCAACAGGGATGCTGCCAGACTGGAGGTGGGACTTCAGTACTGTATCGCTGTAGGTCTTGTCTATGTACCTCTCTGTCTTTCTTATGTTTTCCAAGTCTGCTACTCTCGCCTGTAGAGAATGGACTCGTTCCCTGATAGCAAAGAGCTCCTTGCACCTAGTGCACATGTAAGACCTCTCACCAACTGGGAGAAAATCATACATGTGACACTCAATGCAAAAGACTGGAAAGCCCCCATCTCGCTGCTGGACTGCTGTCTGCATCTTCTACTTTTAAGTTTGTGTTTAGATCTTTAAGTTCTTTACTTACTAAGGTTCGCTATGGTATTTATACTAATAAAACTGTACCTAATACGTTTAATATACCTTGTTCACTTGAAGCTTAATTAATCTCAGGTCCTTAGTGTATGACTGATTTGGGTAATGAGCTTCACCTGAGAGCACCTCCTGTCTTTTAAGATGTGTTAGTGCCTATAAAACTATGATTATCCTAGGGGTGGGTGGGTGTTGGGGAGGGAGGGAGGGAAATGACACTTATTAAAAGAGGGCTGCTACACAGTACCCTATCTTGTGCTGTTGAGGTAAGCTATATTCTGATTTGATTTAAATTATAGCTCTTTGCTGCTGCTAGGCTCTAACTTAATATGAAATTTAAACTACAAGCTCTCTGCTGGGTTCTAAATTTAACCAGAAAGCTCTCTTCTGTGTTTTAAATTTAAACTAAAAGTACTTTGCTGATGCTAGGCCCTGAGTGACTATTAAATTTAAACAACAAGCTCTCTGCTGGGTATGAAATGTAACCAGAAAGCTCTCTTCTTTGTTTTAAATTTACACTTAACTGCTGCTACTAGGCCCTGACCGATTTAACAAAAAATAGTGGGTTCACAGATTAATTAGCTTTAATACAAAGAATTCCTTTCAGAAAATTCCCAGAAGTATATACTCAGAATTGCAGATCTCTCTCCAGAAGTACCAGTCCCCTTTTCTAGTCCTTCAAGTTTTCTTGCAGTTTATCCTGAGATTTTGAGTGTGGAGCCAGTCAGCGACAGTGTCGAAGCAGGTGGTTAGTGGAGAGAAGTCCGGCTGGTCGGTTGCGAAAGGCATGTAGAGTAGCACTTCATCTGCGTATACGAGGCATGAGATGTCGAAGGAACAGACAAGTGCACAGATGGGCTGCATATATATGTTGAAGAACAGTGCCAAGAGAGTGGAGCCCTTTGGTACACCCTGTTTTTCTTGGAACGGTTTGGAGGTCGTGGGGCCAGTCCGTATATGTTGCCATCTGTCTGACAGGTATGATTTGCACCAGCTTAAGGCTGTGTTCTGGATCCCTTTCTCTGCGAGGTGCCCTAGGAGTAGTTCATGGTCGAATGCTGCGGCAATGTCCAGGAAGATTAGGGCGTATCCTCGTCTGCTGTTGTCCAATTCAGTGATGAGTGTGCTGAAGAGAGTGGTCAGGAGCATCTCAACTCCGTGTGATTCCCTGAATCTGTGTTGACATGGGTTGAGGGGAGCGATGGTCTCGATATGGTGTTTGATTTGCTGTTGGATGACTTTTTCAGTTATTTTGGCCATTAGTGGGATGCTTGAGATTGGCCTATAAGAATCAGGCTTCTGGGGGTCAAGCTTGCTGTTTTTTAGAAGTGGCCTAATGGATGTCTGCTTCAAGCTTCGTGGGAAAGAGCCCGTTGCGAAGGATAGACCCATGAGTTTGGCCAGGAATGGGCTGATCTTTATCTCTAGCCCTACTCAGGAGCCTAAGGACATCAGCAGTGGCATCCAGGACGATTACAGCGGCTAGCTGTTGCCGCTGAACACTAAGTCTGGATATTCAATACCAGAGCCATATTTGACTACTGACATTGATTATCCAGGTTGGCTAGTGAAGAACAAAGCTAACTGGGCAGTGGCAATATTCAGCTGTTGCCTGGTTAGCTTCGGTGCGAAAGTTAGGACATCCTTTAATGTGCCTAACTTTCACTGCCAAGGCATAACCAGGTAGTGGCTGAATATCGCCACTGACCAGTTATCCCTGGGTTCCACCCAAGGAATTTTCCTGGAATGCTCCACCGGTTAACCGGTTAGCATCGGGGCAGTGTGCAGTGGCAACCGCAGATATGCTGCTGCTCTGTTAGTGCTGCTGAATATATCATAGAGCGGCATTTACACGGTTTGCAGGTCTGCAAGCCATGTAATGCCTTTGATTATCAGGCCAATCAATTCTCTTATTCCGAGGTCCCAAAGTCCCTGTTGGCTGGCAACATGACTACAGGCCTCCTGCACCACAGCGCACATAGCTCAGTCATAGAACCTTGCCTTTAGGATGTTACATTAATTTAAAGTTTTTTTTGCATGAACCAAAAATGGCTGTCAATGTTAAATGCTTCATTCCTCATCCACTGCTAACACAACCAGGCTAGTGTTATCCGGGCCTAGGCCATGTTCCCTGCCCCTCCCTCTCCCCTTCCTCTTCCCCTACTACCCCCCACCCCTTCTCCCCCCCCTTTTGCCCTGCCCTGTGTCCCCTTGCTTAAGTTGTCCCTCACTGCTGACAGAATGCATAGATGACCAGTTTTGCCACAAAACTTTAGAGTTTATTGGATAATGTTGGTCACAGAATAACCTTAAACAAACATATAACCAAAATTCACAGTATACAGTTCTCAGACATATATTGTGATAGGGTTGAAGACACTGAAAGCAAAAACTTAGAAAAAACTGCTGTTCCTCACAAAGCAGCTAACGTGCAGAAGATGCAGTTCCCGTGCAGAGCAGCTAGAGGGAGCAGGCATGAACCTACAGAGGCTCAGCTAACACACCCGGGTACTGATTGTGCAGGAGCTAATCAGCTCCACCTCAGGAGTAGCCCGGGAAACTCAAAAGTAAAAGGCCTTTATAAGCAGAGAGCCAACTCAGAAGAGAGAGGAAGAAACCTCGGAAGGGAGCTTAGGAGGGAGCTCAGAGGAGAGCTCAGAAAGAGAGAGAGAAAGGAACAGACACTAAAGAGCCAGAGTGAGAGAGAGACCTGGCAGAGACAGACTGGAAAGAGATCTGCTTGGAAGAAATCCCAAAGGCAGAGAGCTCAGAAGGAGAGAGCCTAGCCGGGAGAGAGGCCTCTGCTCACCAGCAGGGTCTGAAACAGGATTAAAAGGTACTGGAAGAAAAAGTCCTGACAGGAGATTTACTTATACTAAGAAGCCAGGAAGCCTGGAATCTTTACAGGGTCTTCCCAAGCTACAGAGAGGACATACAGTACCCAGGAGGCTTCCAGAGGGAGTCTGCAAAGGAGACCGTGGCCAGAGAGAGGTGCCTGAGTGGGCAAGTAACAGACGCGCTGACTTCACGAAGCCAAGGTACGGTGACTATTTTTTCTCAACGAAAGGCCCAGCTCCTAGAACGTTTTTAAAACCAGATAATCAGCCTAAGAGAAAAGGAAGCCGGCAGGAGTCCTTTAAGCCATCACGTAGGGGCATAGGGACAAACCCTGCTATTTACCTGAAAGCCCTAGAGGAGAAGGATGTTACCAGTGGTGTGCCCCAGGGATCTGTCCTTGGTCCGATTCTTTTTAACATCTTTGTTAGTGATACAGCGGAAGGGCTGTCGGGTAAGGTTTGCCTCTTTGCGGATGATACCAAAATCTGCAATAGAGTAGACATCCAGGAAGGTGTAGATAACATGAGGAGGGATCTAGCTAAGCTTGAAGAATGGTCTAGAATTTGGCAGCTGGGATTTAATGTTAAAAAATGTAAGGTCATGCATTTGGGCTGCAGCAATCCAAGGGAGCAATACAGTATAGGAGGTGAAGTACTTTTGTCCACTAAAGAAAAGCGGGACCTAGGTGTGGTTGGGTCTGATGATCTTAAAGTAGCTAAACAGGTAGAAAAGGCGACGGCAAAAGCTAGAAGGATGCTTGGGTGCATACGGAGAGGAATGGCTAGCAGAAAAAAGGAGGTGATAATGCCTCTGTATAAGTCTTTGGTGCAATCTCATTTGGAGTATGGTGTGCAATTCTGGAGACCGCACCTTCAAAAGGATGTGAACAGGATGGAGTCGGTGCAGAGGGTGGCTACTAAAATGATTAATGGGCTTCATTATAAAGCATATGAGGACAGACTTAAGGATCTTAATATGTACACCTTAGAGGAAAGGCGGGATAGAGGTGATATGATTGAGATGTTTAAATACCTCCGTGGCATAAATGTTCAGGGAGAGAGCCTCTTTCAATTGAAAGCAAGTTCTGCTACGAGGGGACATGGGATGAGGGTGAAGGGAGATAGATTCAGGAGTGATATGCGGAAATATTTCTTTACAGAAAGAGTAGTGGATCCATGGAATAGTCTCCCAGTGGAGGTGGTAGAGATGAGGACAGTAACTGAATTCAAAAAAGCATGGGACCAACACAGAGGATCTCTAAAGGTAAAAAGTGGACTGTTGTAGTTGTTGTTATGGAAGGACAGACTAGATAGGCCATGTGGTCTTTTTCTGTCATCATGTTTCTATGTTTCTATGTTTCTGTAACTTATTTAGACAAGCTCTGATATTGTTTTTGTTCATGTTGAGTGAAAGAGAAAAAGCTCATTAGTTTTACTTTGCTCCAAAGTTTGGAAAACCCTGTGTTGTTTTTGCAAGAAGCTGTGAAGTATGTAACAGTTCACTTGTTTAACTTGCTTTGGTAAAAACCCTGACAAAGAAGGAGAAACCTTTACTTTCTGTTACCTAGTGAACCTCAGTGCTTGAAAGGGGAAATAAAAGCCTTATTTACCCTCCATTCTGGCCTACACAACTTATTCCTATGAGGAGGAGGACTACAAAGACCAGGGTGCACCTGGCCTCAAAGAGTCTTTTACCTCTATAAATAATAAATATGCTCAACCTGCCCTTGCAGCCACTGGCCACCAGGGGTGTTGATGACAATATACAACATTAAACTGCCATAAACCTCTCTGACACTTATCCTTAAGATGCACAGCCCATACTCGCAAAAGGGAGGTTCTGTCAAAGCCTGCCCCTTGACCTTGTCATTGCTGTCATAACTGATACACATTATCCATAATACACTGTGTGGGGCAGCTTGCTATTAAAGCGTGCATTATATCCCCGGTTGCAGCAGCGTCCTCCTTCTCTATTTCTGACCCGGCCCGTCAAAGGTTGGGATTGCTGCGTACTTAATATATGGCAATGAGATGTATCCCTCCCTCTCCCCAACATCAAAGCGTGGGGAGGCACATTACCTGCTGCTGCGAATCCGTTGACCCTGTCAGGGGGAGAACAATTTCCTTTTGGCCACTCCCCATATACTCAACTATATGGTTGTGCGCTCAGTCCCATGGCCCTTAACATCTGGCCACACACCACCAACAGCGAATCCTCGCTTGTAGGAGGGGCCCACCTGTACTCTGATGTGCCCAACAGGTTTCTACCATGTCCTGGTCTGTGTATGGGAAAACATCCATGCCGATATCTGACAGGTGTATGCTGGCTGCGCAACACAGGCCAGGACAACTTACATCAATGAGGTCATACCCAGTGCAACCCCCCCCCCCCCTTGATTGCCTCCACGAAGCGAGCCAACCATCTGTTCGCCTTTTGTCTCATTTTCTCCACTGCCCAGCATGACCTTTTTGCCTTTTCAGACCCTCCGTGGTCCAATATGGGAGCACATCACCAGAGTCCCAGAGAAAATGTCGACCAGTTGCATCTTCTGGTTAATTCGACACTATGGGTTTTGGCCAATCATTCCCCCTCCAGAAGCACCACTAAGACCTAAGGGCTTTTGGCGACCCTCCTTCTGTGCATAAAGGACAGAAGGGACGGAACCAGCAGGTCCCATATCATTTCCTGCACCCGCACTCCCATCCCGATGATCGACACCTTTGCAGAATTCAGGCCCAAATTAAAGCCCTATGGTCTGCTCTGAGTTCTCCTTTGCACCAAGTGGACATATGGATGGCCTCATGTTCATATTTCTCGGTGAATTGCACTAAGGCAAACCATCAAAGAGGAACACAAGAAAGGTCAGGTTAGTCACAGCAGCATTGGTCAATCCCTAGCTTATGGGCGAACATACAGGCTATAATGGTCAGAACACCACCTACCCTTGGACATGATTTGTTCCCTTGTCATGCCAAGCCAAGTTGCTATGGTAGCCGCCCCAATGTGGAAGGAATGAATACTGTAATAGCCAACCTTAAGGTCTGCCTCTGTGATGACCGACTTTTGCACCCTGGTGAACGAGAAGCGAGACAGGGGTGCTCCGCCTGCATGGACCAACACTGCTCGCCTCCCATTGGGCATAATCATCTGTAATCCTCAAAATACCACACCAGACACGTGTGGTCTCTTGGCAGGGGTGACCATGACAATTTGGCCCCCCTTTCAATGGGGTCCATCTTAGAGCTACAGGTCTGTGATCAGGCATGCGGTGATGCTTGGCTGACCATTCCTTCATTATCCTTGCAATGATGAAATCCACTGAAGGGCTCCATTCTCCCATTGCTTTGGCAAAAGGGGTGATGGCCGTTAAGTGCGTTCTTACCGCAGATTTACTTCTGCCCCTGTCCCTGCAGCAGAATATCCAGCGAAGAATGGTTTTGGCCTTAAAGCAGTCACCCTCCCTGATGCCATCCTGCACACAAAAGTCCTGGAAGTGATCCCAGGCCTTTAAGTATGTCGGCCTGGTATGCTCTGCCAGGAAACCCATCAAGAGGCTCCAAACGTTGGCAGGCCAAATGCCCAGACTGCCTCTGGAATGGATGTCTTGACTGTTTCTGCCCCAGGAGCACTGGCCTGGAATGCTGCCATCTTAAAACAAGAAAGGGCATTATCAATCATGTTATGGAACCAGGAACATGAGGACAAAAGAAGCTCTCCTATCCTGAGTGCCCCAGAAAATGCTAAGGAGAAGGCGCATCTGAAAAGATGGGTTTCAAAGGTGTTCTAGTAGACCGCCAACCGTGACAGCGAGCAGCTTTCTTAACACATCATGGGTGATTTGGCGCCTGTGGTCCAGAGCGCGGCAATGGTCAGCGTTCCAGAGCATGGCAATGGTCAGCTGTCCCGCCCATCATCCTTTAGCAATGATAAAATCGGCCGAAGGGCTCTTTTTCCCCATTGCTCAGACAAAGAAAGTGATTGCTACCAGGTGCATCTGTACCAAAGATTTCATTATGCTGCTGCCCTTGCATGATAGAATCCACTGGAGAGTGGAGCCCCTCAGACATCGATCACTGTCCCTGATCCTGTTAAGGCTACAGAATTCGCAGAAATGCTCCCAGGCTTCGAAAATATTTCCGACTGGGGTGTTCATCTAAGGAAATCCGTTGATAGCTCCCGCACTTTGGTGGGCCAAATGCCGAGACTGCTGCTGGAATGGACATTCTGATGGCATGGAACAACGAGAAAGGGCATCAGCAATGTTATTGTACAATCCCATGATATGCTCTGCCGTAAAGGTGATATTATGCAGAATGCAGCATAACAATTTCCCAGGGCAGCATCACCACCCCTAGTGTACTGGCATACATCCAATGTACTGCTTAGATCACAGCCAAATTATCAGTGCAGAATGTAATCATTCTGTTAGCCTTTTGATGGGCCCAGATAGTCAGGGTTGCCATCATGGGGAATAACTCCAGGGATGTGATATCCTCATTAGCGCCGAAGGAGTGCCACTTGCACAGGCAAGATTTCGAGAACCAGGCCCGCCAGGCCCCCTTGAAGTATATCCCAAAACCAGCCCCCCCAACATATCCATGAACAATTCCAGGTTGTGTTAAAACAGGGGGGAGCCCTGCCAGAAGGCTAAGCCATTAAAGGCCTTCAGGAAATATTCTCCAGACTCATAGGTCTTCGCATATGCTCTTATCAACCCTGATGTGGTGATATTTCTACTTGACACCCTTTGTCATGAGAGCCAGTTGGGGACTGAAAACCCGTCCCGTCGGGATCACCCTATAGGTGAAACATAATAAACTGAGAAAAGATTGAAACTGCTTTAATTTAGCTTTCTGCTCTAATCAAGCTTTACGCAAGCCTCTCATTTCCCAATGGTGGTTTTTAATTTCTCCAATTTATCCCTGGGCAATCTAGAAACTTGGGCTTGTATATCTAGCTCAATTCTGAGGAATGTGTCCTGCGGGTTCCACAGTCTTTTTTGCTGCCAGAGGTATTCCAAACCGCAGTGTGATGGGCTCGTAGGAATCCAAGATCCTTTTGTACTCCTCGAACCCAGCCCTCATAAACAGAAAATCATCTAGGCAATGAACCATTGAGCCAGACCTGGCTATTTCTTCAACCAGTCTAAGCAGGAATGAACTGAACTGCTTAAAATATGCACAGGAATTGAGCAGCCCATGGACATACATTTGTCATAATAGTCTTTGCCCTCGAAGGTTAAAACCGAGTAGATGAAAAAGACTCTAGATGCACCGGGAGTAATCAGAACGCTGACTTTATCTCTGCCTTAGCAAATTGTGCCTGTGGCCAAAACTCTGAATGATTGTTATGGCCTGGTCGATAGATGCATATCTCACAGAACATAAAAAATGATTAATATGAAGGAGGAGTTACCTCAGGCCGCAAGGTCAGGGGTTCAAATCCCACTAGAGGACAGCAACCTTGGGCCGGAAGGACTGGGGATTCTAGTCCCACAGGTGCTCCTTGTGGTCTTGGGCAAGCCACTTAACCCTCCATTGCCCATGTTCCCTGTAAAATAGTTATCTCCAAGTTATAATGCCCTGTTCAATGTAATTTTAGTTTGTTCAATGTAAACCGCTTTGATATCAGGAAAGGCGGTATATAAGAAATGTTAAATAAATAAGGTCATCAACCAACTCGCCTGCAGGACAGGACAGGTTATGTATCAAATGGAATTTGCCTGGCTCCTTCTTTGGCAATATTCTCAACGGGGACAACACCAGACCCGGGAAGGAGGGAGGGGTCCCAGTAGGGACCCGCCACCCTTCCCAAGCCATTTTCCTTGGCAATATTTTTTTCTGCACCCACTTGAAGATGCTGAAGGAGGGAAAGGCAGCTGCATATGGTACGCAAGGAAGCGGGGGCAGGGAAACCTTCAGCAAAGCCATCTGATAATGATGCGTGCTCAATCCTGGTGAGGGTAGGACAACGGCTACGGATGAATGCTTTCAAGCCTGATAAGTGAGGGAGGCATGTCGTTTGCTGGGTCATTAGAGCAGCAGCTTAAAAGGCTTTCCCTTACTGGTGGATCTATACGCAGCTGCTGAGTGGCTAGCTCCACAGACCAAAAATGTGTGCTGGGATTTACATGAATTCCATGTGCAGCTGCTGGTATTATACTGGGGGCAGTATTGCTGCCCTGGTGCTGGTCCTGAATGTTGCCCATCTGATCGCGGGTCGCCATAGCCTAGAAAGGCTATAGCGGAATTAAAAAAGGTACAGAAAAGAGCCACCAAAATGGTAAAGGGGATGGAAAGATACCTCTATGGGGAAAGGCTTCGGCAAACAGCACTGTAAGTGAGAGCAGATGCTGGCCCTACTGGCCTTCCCTGCTCCAGCTCTCGCTCATCCCATGCCTCGCCTAGCCACAGAATTGAGCATAGGCTTGCAAGGACTGCATATTCCTGTATGTTCTCCTGCACTGTCCTTCCCCCTGGCCATAATAATAACCTGAAGCAAGAACTCACCATCTTAGAAGCAGCAAACCTTTGCGCCTATGCTCCTAACCAGACAGCCAGTAAGTAGAGCGATTCCTAGGGCAGGGGTTGCCTGGCAGGAGAAAAAGGAAACAGCATGGTCCTTCTCTGTCCGAACCAGAGGGGCAAGAGGGCAGCCCATGGCCCGCAAGCTCTTCTTAATGCTGGCCATGGCCCGCCCACTGCTCCTCCACCCCGACCGCACATTAACCCCTGCCTGTTGCCCCTGCCCTCTTTTGCCCGGCAGCTGATAATCCAGCTGGACGGATGTGATTCAACCCACAATTTTTTTTTCAATCTGTCTAATGTCTGGAATTTAAAGACGGCCTGCAAAATCGATTTGCTGCTTTAGATACAAATGACAGAGCTCCAGAAGAGTTATGGAATGACATCAAGAAGGTTGTATTGGAAGAAAGCAAGAAGTCTCTACCAAAGGTGAAAAAGCAAAAATGGCCAAAATGGATGACTGAAGAAACTCTGAAAATTGCCCAGAAACGCAGAGAAGCTAAAGTAGAGGAGAAAGAAAGACAATAACAGAACTCAATAGAGATTTCCAACGTGCAGCAAGACAGGACAAGGAAAAGTACTACAACGACAGATGCAAGGAAATAGAAGCAGAAACTATTAGAGGAAGAACAAGATTGGCTTTCCTAAAGCTACGAGAGTTAAAGGAAAAGTTCCAGCCTTAAATTGGAGTGTTACAAGATGCTCATGGTTCCATGTTGAATGATGCTGAGAAGATCAAGAAAAGGTGGAAGGAATATACAGAGTTTTTATATGATAAAGATCAAGTGGACCAACAGCCGTTTCAACCTGTACCTTATGATTAGGAACCATTGGTGATGAAAGAAGAAGTTAAAGCAGCATTGAAAGCCTTATCAAAGTACAAAGCACCAGGCATTGATAGCATTCCCATAGAAGTATTACAGCAATCTGATGCAGCTGTTACCGTACTTCCAAGAAATATGGAAGACAACATAAGAACATAAGATATGCCATACTGGGTCAGACCAAGGTCCATCAAGCCCAGTATTCTGTTTCCAACAGTGGCCAGTCTAGGTCATATGTACCTAGCAGTTTCCCCAAGAGACACAAGTTCCACAATGCTTGTACTGGGTCATGGCCAACTGACTGGAAAAGATCTGTGTTTATACCAGTACTAAAGAAATGTGATCCAACTGACTGTGGAAGTTATCGCACAATCGCTCTGATCCCACATGCCAGCAAGATTCTACTGAAGATTATTCAAAAGAGACTACAACCATACCTGGACAAGAACTACCTGAAGTGCAAGCAGGGTTCAGGAAAGGGCGAGGAATGAGAGACATCATTGTGGATGTGAGATGGATCCTTGAAAAGACTAAAGTATACCAAAAGGATATCTATTTGTGCTTTATCGACTTTAGCAAGGCTTTTGACTGTGTAAACCATGAGAAACTCTGGGCCACATTAAGAAGCATGGGTATACCAGAACACCTGATCGTACTCTTGCACAATCTGTACATTGATCAAGAAGCAGCAGTTCAAACGGAACAAGGAGAAACAGAATGGTTTAAAATAAGCAAAGGTGTAAGACAAGGCTGCATATTTTCCTCCTACCTGTTTAATTTATATGCAGAATAAATCATCAGAGAAGCAGGATTGTGTGAAGATTGGTGGAAAACTCATCAACAACCTTCGCTATTCTGATGATACCACATTACTGGCTGAAAGTGAAGATGATCTGAAACATTTGCTTCTCACAATCAAAGAACATCGTCTCAAAATGGGCCTGCACCTTAATGTAAAGAAGACAAATATCATGACAACTGGCATAATGAACAGGTTCATCATTGAAGGAGAAGAAATTGAAATCATGAACAACTTTAACCTACTTGGATCAAGAAGCAACAAGAAGTCAAGAAATCAGACGACGCATTGCTCTTGGCAGAATGGTTATGAAAGACCTAGATAAGATCCTCAAGAGCAGAGATGTCTCTCTCCATACAAAGATTCGACTTGTTCAAGCCATGGTATTTTCAATAACATCAGATGGATGTGAAAGCTGGACAGTGAAAAAGATAGACAGGAAGAAAATTGATGCCTTTGAATTATGGTGCTGGCGGCGAATACTGTGTATACCATGGACTGCTCCAAGAACAAACCAGTCGGTACTAGAGGAGATCAAACCTAAGCTTTCTTTAGAAGCGCAGATGACAAGACTTCAACTTTCATACTTTGAACACATCATGTGAAGAGAGAGATCATTAGAGAAAGACATCATGCTTGGCAAGATAGAAGGTAAACGCAAAAGAGGAAGGCCAGCAATGAGATGGATCGATACAATAACAGCAGCTATGGGTACCAGTCTGTCAACAATGAGCCGCCTGACTCAAGACCGAACACAATTTAGGATAGCTATCCAGAGGGTCGCCATGAGTCGACTCCGACTCAACGGCACTTAACAACAACAACAACAATGTCTAAATGCCACATGATGTAACTGTCGTCCACCTTAGCATCCAGTGGACCTCTAGGTCTAACAATGACTCACTTGTAGAAGCATATGTCTGACAGGCTGCTTTTTTGAAAGAAACTTGTTTACATTCACAGCCAGATATTGTTTTCCACATTGTATCTCTCCGTTCTCCTGCAGTTACATATTCTTCCATTTGACAGAACAAACAATTCCTCTCTGAGGTTGTAATATGACAACAGAAAATCTAATTAACGCAAAAGAAGGCGAGAGTGGCATAGTACATACCAGGGTATATGTGCAGAAATAATGTATGTAATGGTTGGAACTGCTGGTGATTGACTGGGCTCTGCCACAACATGGCTATTTGCAGACTGGATTATTACAGAACATGTAAAATGGGTGCCTTCAAGTGCAAACGGGTGGAAAACAACTTTTGCTTTTGCTAGTGTGTCCTTGTTTTGGACAAGAGAGGTACATATGGCGAGCAGGGCCGGCCCGTCCATTGAGCAAGAATGTTTTTTGCACAGGGCCCCGCGTTTCAGGGGGCCCCGCGCAAAGAACATTCTGCTTTTTTAAAAATGACTTAAAAAAAAAAACCTGGCTCTGGCTGCTGCCGCTGCCGCTACCACCGCGGCAGCGGCAGAATGGAGTGTCCCGCGGGGCCTCCCCTTCTCGTTCAGCCCCTCTGCAAAGGCTTTGAGATTCGCGAAGGGAGAAAGTCTCCCTCGCGTCTCTGTTAAGCCCGCAGGGGCTAATGGGAAATTTCCCATCTGCCCCTTTAGACGCGAGGGGCTGATGGGAAATTTCCCATTAGCCCCTGCGGGCTTAACAGAGACGCGAGGGAGACGCTCTCCCTTCGCGAATCTCAAAGCCTTTACAGAGGGGCTGAACGAGAAGAGGAGGCCCCGCGGGACACTCCATTCTGCCGTTGCCGCGGTGGTAGCGGCAGCATCCAGAGCCAGTTTGTTTTTTTAATTTTGCCATAAGCCCGGGGGGGGGGGGTGTTAAGACTGGCAAGGGGGGGTGTTAAGACTGGCAAGGGGGATGGGGATGGGGATGGGGATGGGGGGGTTAAGACTGGCAAGGGGGGGTTAAGACTGGCAAGGGGGATGGGGATGGGGGGTTAAGACTGGCAAGGGGGGGTTAAGACTGGCAAGGGGGATGGGGATGGGGGGGTTAAGACTGGCAAGGGGGATGGGGATGGGGGGTTAAGACTGGCAATGGGCTGGGGGTGTTAAGACTGGCAAGGGGGGGTTAAGACTGGCAAGGGGGATGGGGATGGGGGGTTAAGACGGGCAAGGGGGGTTAAGACTGGCAAGGGGGATGGGGATGGGGGGGTTAAGATTGGCAATGGGCTGGGGGTGTTAAGACTGGCAAGGGGGGTTAAGACTGGCAAGGGGGATTGGGATGGGGGGTTAAGACTGGCAAGGGGGGGTTAAGACTGGCAAGGGGGATGGGGATGGGGGGGTTAAGACTGGAAAGGGGGGTTAAGACTGGCAAGGGGGATGGGGATGGGGATGGGGGGTTAAGACTGGCAATGGGCTGGGGGTGTTAAGACTGGCAAGGGGGGGTTAAGACTGGCAAGGGGATGGGGATGGGGATGGGGGGGTTAAGACTGGCAAGGGGGGTTAAGACTGGCAAGGGGGATGGGGATGGGGGGGTTAAGACTGGCAATGGGCTGGGGTGTTAAGACTGGCAAGGGGGGTTAAGACTGGCAAGGGGGATGGGGATGGGGGGGTTAAGACTGGCAAGGGGGGGTTAAGACTGGCAAGGGGGATGGGGATGGGGGGTTAAGACTGGATATGGGCTGGGGGGGGGTTAAGACTGGCAAGGGGCTGGGGGCTGTCTGGAAATGGGGCGATGGGGTTAGGACTGGTAATGTGCTATGGGGGTTAGGACTGATAATGGGCTATGGGGGGCTAGGACAGGAAATGGGCTGATGGGGAGGGGTTAGGACTTGAGGTGGGCTGATGTGGTTAGGACTGGTAATGGGCTGTGGGCTGATGGGGGGGTTAGGACTGGCAATGAGCTATGGGTGGCTGACTGGAAATGGGCTGATGGGGTTAAGACTGGAAGTGGGCTGATGGGGGGTTAGGACTGGTAATGGGTTATAGGGGGGTTTAAACTGAAAATGGGGTGATGGGGGTTAGGACTGGAAGTGGGTTGATGGGGGGCTAGGACTGGTAATGGGTTGGGGGTTGCTATGACTGGAAATGGGCTGAGTGGAAGGGGAGGCTTGAACTGCAAATAGCTGATGGGGAGGGAGCTTGGAATGGAAATGGGCTGTGAGGGAAGGGAGCTAGGACTGAAAATGGGCGGATGGAGCAGCTAGGATAGGACTGGAAATGGGCTGTTGGGGGGAGCTAAGATTGGAAATGGGCTGTGGTGGGGTTGGAATTGACATGGACTCATGGAGGGGCTAGACCTGGCAGTAGGCTCATGGGGGCTTGGACTGGAATTGGGCTGAGTGGAGGGGAGCTAGGATTTGACATGGGCTGATGGTGGGGCTAGGAAATGACTAGAAATGGGCTGATGGGGGCTAGGATTGGAAATGAGCTGATGGAGGGACTCAGACTGAAAATGGATGGGGGAGCTAGGACTGGAAATGGGTTGATGGGGGGCTAGGACTGGAAATGGGTTGATGGGGGGCTAGGACTGGAAATGGGCTGATGCAGGGACTAGAAGGAAATGGATGCTGGGTGAGACCTGAAATAGAAGGGATCTGATGTTTGGGTAGGATTAGAATGGGATGGGGCTGGGAGAGTAAAATGGAGAAGGGAAAAATATTTTGTGTGGGAGGGATGAAAAATCTACAATTGGCCGGGTATTGGGAGAGTAAGTGGTGATTGAGGATGCAGAGGTAAAATTTGTGTGGATGAAATAGGAATGAGGAAAGAGCAAAAGGAGAAAAATTAGTATGTTAAAGCAGATGTAGAGAGAGAATGGAAAAAAACTAGAAGAGAGAAGAAAGGACAAATGGACAGCAGACGATGGACAGTTAGCAGAAAACATGAAGAAACCAGAAGAAAGTGGCTGGAGCAATTGCAACTGAAAAAAATGCACAAAAGGTAGAAAGATATCTCTTTATTTTGAATTTATTAACTGGAATATGAAAGCTCTGGGAAATGTGCATCATTAACGTCTGCGCTTTGTTTGGTACAAGAGGAAATTAATTTATAGTTTTATTTCTACAGTGGTGTTGTACATTCCAAGTTTGGCTTTTGGGGTTTCCAGTTTAATTATTGCCTTCCTGTTTCTAAATTGTGATTCCTTGTTTGGTGATGGTCTATGTTCTGCATGTGTAACTGAGCTGAGGTATTCTATTTATGTAATTCCTATTTGACATTGCCACTTGTTCTCTTTCCCCAGTAGGTCATGTATTGTTATTCTCTGAAATGTATTGGTTTAATATTTGCAGTGTTGCCTTTTGATAGATAGGGTATGGTGCTTTGTGAGTCCTGGTAATGCTGTCAGGATACGGCGGGTTTGCTATGGGTTCTAAATGGGCAGCGTTTGTAGTAGTTCCTAATGTGCCTGGCGGTTGGCACTGGATTATAGTAATGTAGAAATCTTTTAGTCTTTCTTTATCCATACACTCATTAAGAGACATGTTTACTAAAAGTTAGTGTATGGTAACATTATGCAAATATTTATGCAAATAAGGCCACTTATGCAAATTAGGCCCCGCACCGAGTCTCCGCACATGGCCCCGCACCCCCCTTGGGCCGCCCCTGATGGCGAGGGCTGTTTTCCAAAACTATTAACACAGATTAATAACACAAATTGTTTGGAGATTGCCCACCCTTAACCTAGCTAGGGTCTCCTAAGTGCATGTTTGGAAGAGGTTAGTGGAGACCTCCCATACATTGCACTTAAAAAGTATACATGCTATTTCTCAGCCAAATTTAGCACATAAGAGCAGGTGCAAAGTCCATGAGCCCAGTAATATCCCTGGGCAATTTCCTAAAGGACTCTGTCTTTGAAAATCTGGACATTTGCGGGTGCAAAGTACACATGAACCTTTCGCTTTGGTGGGCCAGTTTGAAAATGAACCCTTAATTGTCCAGATTATTTCTATGTATGTGCTCTATTGTATAAAATCCTTACCTCTGTCTATGCTTCAAGTTTAGATTTGTCCATCCAATATGATAGTTTCCAATTTACATCAATATTTATTTATTTATTTTGACAGTTTTGTATACCGGCTTATCCTTCAATCAAAGCGGTCACAGCACAATTGGGGGATACATTTAACACGCGGGGATATGAGACACATACACTAATACTTACAGGGAACATGGGCAGTGGAGGGTTAAGTGGCTTGCCCAAGACCACAAGGAGCATCTGTGGGACTAGAAACCCCAGTCCTTCCAGCCCAAGGTTGCTGTCCTCTAGTGGGATTTGAACCCCCGACCTTCCGGCCTGAAGTACCTTGCCCCAACCACTAGGCTACTCCTCCCCAATAACCTTATAAACATTTTTTTGAAGGTCCTCAATATTTATGAGCGAACCTCAGGCAAGCCAAGCCTAGGACACCAGGCTACCGAGCCAGACTCATATCATATCAAGTTTAGATTTGCACATTTTTCTTTTTTTTATCTGTATGGATTCTAGATAGCTTTATTTATTTATTTAACCAGTTTTCTATACCGCCTTATCCTTCAATCAAAGCGGTTTATGTCCAAAGTGTCTCAGACCACTGCATTGAGCCTCTTCACCTCTATGATTCCTGCCACTGTGCTTCCATGGTTCATATCTCTACCATACTAATGCACAAAGTTAACCACAGGCCTGGAAAACAGCAAGATAGTAAATGGCAGTGGATAAAGACTAGCATGATCTGTCTAGTCTGCCCAGCAAGGTGTTGAGGATTGTAACTGCTGCTCTGTGCAAGTTACCCCTGCTTTGTGCTTTTTACTGTGGGTTGTACCCACCGCTCTGTGCAGGTTCTCCCTGCTCTGTGCTTTTTATTTTGGGTTGTACCCGCCACTCTGTGCAGGTTCCCCCTGCTCTGTGCTTTTTACTTTGGGTTGCAGCCGCTGCTCAATGCAGTGTAAATATCAATAAATCTATCATCCTCTTAAAGCTGCTCAAGCTATATTCAGTATTACCTCAGCGGGGTTTAACAAATAATTTGCTCCCATTGATTCACAGAGGGCTTAATGCTGGATTGTTAAATGCACTGCCCAGCAGCAGAAAAAAGAGAACAGAATATTAACTTTTCATGTATAACTTGGCTATTGTAGCAGTTTTATCTTCTGATGTCAGCGGTTATATCAGATTTTGTTTTTAGGGGGAGAGGGGTTGTAGGGATATAATTTGGAAACGCAATTTTAAAGACTCACCTTGCTTAACTGATGATATTGTGGTGGGAGAAGGAAAGGTTCGATCTCTAGTGGTTGCAGCCGGCACACTGTTGTTTGATGTGGGTTCCACGTTATCACAGGGGCAGCATAAAATTTTAATCTTGTAATCTAAACACTTGTGAGGGTGTTGATCCTTGTTATAACATATTAATCCAGACTTGGTGCTACACTCTACATGGTAGAACATGTGTTGCAGAGGGATATAGGGGAACTTCACTGATCTGCAGATCACATCTCTGGGAGCTTTGCAAACTTCATATCCATGTGCTTGTATGTTCTCAAACGTCTCAAAGTCTCCATCAGCAGGGCTGCTGGTGGGGGTGTGCACATTGTACCATTTGGACCACGTGCAGGATCTATCATTACAGGACGTCTTGGTTTGAATAGCTGTGGAAAAGAAAATCTGTTAAAGTTTGATGATTTGATTTCTTGATGTATGTTAAACTGTCTTGAGATGTTATTAATTTTGGAATGTTTTATAACCAGTTTTGGATCAGGAATACTGAACTCCGTCCTTGGGACACACCTAGCCAGTCAGTTTTTCAGGATAGCCCCAATGAATATGCATGAGAGAGATTTGCATAGAATGGAGGCAGTACATGCATACAAATCTCTCTCATACATATTCAGTGGGGTTATCCTGAAAATCTGACTGGCTAACCCGAGGACTGGGTTGAGAACCCCTGTTTTGAATTGATTACAGCCTTCCAGTAAAACAGCTACGTACCCTCAGAAATATCTTTGTGTCTTGTCCCTTTCCCCCTTACTTCGTGTCTTGTCCCTTGCTCTTATCTTTGTAAAAATCTATTGCTAGGTTTCATCTCATTTTAAATTTTGAGAATGTAACACCTTAGGAATCTGCTCTTAAAAATCTCTTCCCGAAGCCTGTCTTCAGGCTGTTTATACTGAATCTTTAGGATGTGTCAGGGTGTTGCCAATAAGGGAAAATATTAAGACTCCAGCTTTGTGGGTGCTAGCAATGGACACCGAGCATCAAGATGAACAGCCAGACAGCAGCTTGCTATTAAAGCGTGCATTATACCACCGGTTGCAGCAGCGTCCTCCTTCTCTATTTCTGACCCAGCCCGTCAAAGGTTGGGATTGCTGCATAGTTAATATATGGCAATGAGATGTATCCCTCCCTCTCCCCAACATCAAAGCATGGGGAGGCACATTACCTGCTGCTGCGAATCCGTCGACCCTGTCAGGGGGAGGACAATTTCCTTTTGGCTACTTTATCTCTGCCTTAGCCAATTGTGCCTGTGGCCAAAATTCTGAATGATTGTTATGGCCTGGTCGATAGATGCATATCTCACAGAACATAAAAAAGGATCAATATGATCAATATGAGGGAGGAGTGGCCTAGTGGTTGGGGCAAGTTACCTCAGGCCGCAAGGTCAGGGGTTCAAATCCCACTAGAGGACAGCAACCTTGGGCCAGAAGGACTGGGGATTCTAGTCCCACAGGTGCTGTTTGTGGTCTTGGGCAAACCACTTATCCCTCCATTGCCCATGTTCCCTGTAAAATAGTTATCTCCAAGTTATAATGCCCTGTTCAATGTAATTGTAGTTTGTTCAATGTAAACTGCCTTGATATCAGGAAAGGCGGTATATAAGAAATGTTAAATAAATAAGGTCATCAACCGACTCGCCTGCGGAACAGGACAGGTTATGTATCAAATGGAATTTGCCTGGCTCCTTCTTTGGCAATATTCTCAACGGGGACAACACCAGACCCGGGAAGGAGGGAGGGGTCCCAGTAGGGACCCGCCACCCTTCCCAAGCCATTTTCCTTGGCAATATTTTTTTCTGCACCGTCCTGAAGATGCTGAAGGAAGGAAAGGCAGCTGCATAGGGTGCGCAAGGAAGTGGGGTCAGGGAAACCTTCAGCAAAGCCATCTGACAATGATGCGTGCCCAATCTTGGTGAGGGTAGGACAACGGCTATGGATGCATGCTCTCAAGCCTGATATGTGAGGGAGCCATGTCGTTTGCTGGGTCATTGGAGCAGTAGCTTAAAAGTCTTTCCCTTACTGGTGGATCTATACGCAGCTGCTGAGTGGCTAGCTCCACAGACCAAAAAGGTGTGCTGGGACTTACATGAATTCCATGTGCAGCTGCTGGTATTATACTGGGGGCAGTATGGCTGCCCTGGTGCTGGTCCTGAATGTCGCCTGTCTGATCGCGGGTCGCCATAGCCTAGAAAGGCTATAGCGGAATTAAAAAAGGTACAGAAAAGAGCCACCAAAATGGTAAAGGGGATGGAAAGATACCTCTATGGGGAAAGGCTTCGGCAAACAGCACTGTAAGTGAGAGCAGATGCTGGCCCTACTGGCCTTCCCTGCTCCAGCTCTCGCTCATCCCATGCCTCGCCTAGCCACAGAATTGAACATAGGCTTGCAAGGACTGCATATTCCTGCATGTTCTCCTGCACTGTCCTTCCCCCTGGCCATAATAATAACCTGAAGCAAGAACTCACCATCTTAGAAGCAGCAAATCTTTGCTCCTATGCAAAGTAGAGCGAATCCTAGGGCAGGGGTTGTCAGGCAGGAGAAAAAGGAAACAGCATGGTCTTTCTCTGTCCGAACCAGAGGGGCAAGAGGGCAGCCCATGGCCCGCAGGCCCTTCTTAAGACCTGCCATGGCCCGCCCCCTGCTCCTCCACCCCGACCACACATTAACCCCTGCCTGTTGCCCCTGCCCTCTTGTGCCCGGCAGCTGATAATCTAGCTGGTCGGATGTGATTCAACCCACAATTTTTTTTTCAATCTGTCTAATGTCTGGAATTTAAAGACTGCCTGCAAAATCGATTTGCTGCTTTAGATACAAATGACAGAGCTCCAGAAGAGTTATGGAATGACATCAAGAAGGTTGTATTGGAAGAAAGCGAGAAGTCTCTACAAAAGGCGAAAAAGCAAAAATGGCCAAAATGGATGACGGAAGAAACTCTGAAAATTGGTTAGAAAAGCAGAGAAGCTAAAGCCAGAGGAGAAAGAAAGACAATAACAGTACTCAATAGAGATTTCCAACGTGCAGCAAGACAGGACAAGGAAAAGTACTACAACGATGCATGCAAGAAAATAGAAGCAGAAACTATTAGAGGAAGAACAAGATCATTTTTCCTAAAGCTATGAGAGTTAAGGAAAAAGTTGCAGCCTCGAAATGGAATGTTACAAGATGCTCAAGTTTCTATGTTGAATGATGCTGAGAAGATCAAGAAAAGGTGGAAGGAATATACAGAATTTTTATATGATAAAGATCAAGTGGACCAACAGCCGTTTCAACCTGTACCTTATGATCGGGAACCATTGGTGATGAAAGAAGAAGTTAAAGCAGCACTGAAAGCCTTATCAAAGAACAAAGCACCAGGCATTGATAGCATTCCCATAGAAGTATTACAGCAATCTGATGCAGCTGTTACTCTACTTACAAGGCTCTGCCAAGAAATATGGATGACAACATAATGGCCAACTGACTGAAAAAGATCTGTGTTTATACCAATACTAAAGAAAGGTGTTCCAACTGACTGTGGAAATTATCGCACAAACGCTCTGGTCCCACAGGCCAGCAAGATTCTACTGAAGATTATTCAAAAGAGACTACAACCATACCTGGAACAAGAACTACCTGAAGTGCAAGCAGGGTTCAGGAAAGAATATAAGAACATAAGAGCGAGGAATGAGAGACATCATTGCGGCTGTGAGATGGATCCTTGAAAAGACTAAAGAATACCAAAAGGATATCTATTTGTGCTTTATCGACTATAGCAAGGCTTTGACTGTGTAAACCATGAGAAACCCTGGGCCACTTTAAGAAGCATGGGTATACCAGAATACCTGATTGTACTCTTGCACAATCTGTACATTGATCAAGAAGCAGCAGTTCGAACGGAACAAGGTGAAACAGAATAGTTTAAAATAAGCAAAGGTGTAAGACAAGGCTGCATACTTTCCCCCTACCTGTTTAATTTATATGCAGAACAAATCATCAGAGAAGCAGGATTGTATGAAGACAACAGAGGTGTGAGGATTGGTGGAAGACTCATCCACAACCTTCTTTATGCTGATGATACCACATTACTGGCTGAAAGTGAAGATGATCTGAAACATTTGCTTCTCACAATCAAAGAACATAGTCTCAAAATGGGCCTGCACCTTAATGTAAAGAAGACAAAGATCATGACAACTGGCATAATCAACAGGTTCATCGTTGAAGGAGAAGAAATTGAAATCATGAACAACTTTAACCTACTTGGATCAACTATCAGTAAAGAAGCAACAAGAAGTCAAGAAATCAGATGACGCATTGCTCTTGGCAGAATGGCTATGAAAGACCTAAATAAGATCCTCAAGAGCAGAGATGTCTCTCTCCATACAAAGATTCAACTTGTTCAAGCCATGGTATTTTCAATAACATCATATAGATGTGAAAGCTGGACAGTGAAAAAGATAGACAGGAAGAAAATTGATTCCTTTGAATTATGGCGCTGGCGGCAAATACTGTGTATACCATGGACTGCCTGAAGAACAAAACAGTTGGTACTAGAGGAGATCAAACCTAAACTTTCTTTAGAAGCTCAGATGACAAGACTTCAACTTTCATACTTTGGACGCATCATGCAAAGAAGAGAGATCATTAGAGAAAGACATCATGCTTGGCAAGATAGAAGGTGATACAACCCCCATCAGAAACTAGAACATGAAGACAGAACGCAACCCACTCCCTCAACATAAAAACAAATTTCAGAAAGACCAAAGCAACGACAAGTGATAGAGCCTTCTCCTTTGCTGCCCCTACCCTCTGGAATGAAATCCCATTAACCCTCCGCACGATAAAGGACCTTCACCAATTCAAAAAAGAACTAAAAACATACCTTTTTACAAAACACTTTGAGATCCCCTACCAACAAAAAACCTCTCCAATACAATCACAGAAACACATTCACAGTTCTCAAGACAGAACAAATGATTAAACAGAAGAAAGACACTTACTCTACTTTACTATACCCAACAGGCAAAGACTTACACAAACAAACGGTTATATCACTATTGTAAATAACTACCGGTAACTCAATCATGTTATGCTCCAAGCATTATGACCTGTACATAGTTTGAAAAATGTTATTCTAGTTAAAGTTCAAAACATGTTCAATGTAACAAAACGTGTATATAGTCAACACATGTTCCATGTAAAATATACGGAAGTGTATTTATTTTTGTTCAATGTGAACCGCCCCTGATCTCTGGAAGGGGCGGTATAGAAAAAACTGTTAAATAACTAACTAACTAAATAAATAAGGTCAGCGCATAAGAGGAAGACCAGCAATGAGATGGATCGATACAATAACAGCAGCTACGGGTACCAGTCTGTCAAAAATGAGCCGCCTGACTCAAGACCGAACACAATTTAGGATAGCTATCCAGAGGGTCGCCATGAGTCGACTCCGACTCGACGGCACTTAACAACAACAACAACAGTGTCTAAATGCCACATGATGTAACTGTCGTCCACCTTAGCATCCAATGGACCTCTAGGTCTAACAACGATTCGCATGTAGAAGCATATGTCTGACAGGCTGCTTTTTTGAAAGAAACTTGTTTACATTCACAGCCAGATATTGTTTTCCACATTGTATCTCTCCGCTCTCCTGCAGTTACATATTCTTCCATTTGACAGAACAAACAATACCTCTCTGAGGTTGTAATATGACAACAGAAAATCTAATTAATGCAAAAGAAGGCGAGAGTGGCATAGTACATACCAGGGTATATGTGCAGAAATAATGTATGTAATGGTTGGAACTGTTGGTGATTGACTGGGCTCTGCCACAACATGGCTATTTGCAGACTGGATTATTACAGAACATGTAAAATGGGTGCCTTCAAGTGCAAACGGGTGGAAAACAACTTTTGCTTTTGCTAGTGTGTCCTTGTTTTGGACAAGAGAGGTACATATGGCGAGGGCTGTTTTCCAAAACTATTAACACAGATTAATAACACAAATTGTTTGGAGATTGCCCACCCTTAACCTAGCTAGGGTCTCCTAAGTGCATGTTTGGAAGAGGTTAGTGGAGACCTCCCATACATTGCACTTAAAAAGTATACATGCTATTTCTCAGCCAAATTTAGCACATAAGAGCAGGTGCAAAGTCCATGAGCCCAGTAATATCCCTGGGCAATTTCCTAAAGGACTCTGTCTTTGAAAATCTGGACATTTGTGGGTGCAAAGTACACATGAACCTTTTGCTTTGGTGGGCCAGTTTGAAAATGAACCCTTAATTGTCCAGATTATTTCTATGTATGTGCTCTATTGTATAAAATCCTTATCTCTGTCTATGCTTCAAGTTTAGATTTGTCCATCCAATAAGATAGTTTCCAATTTACATCAATAACCTTATAAACATTTTTTTGAAGGTCCTCAATATTTATGAGCGAACTTCAGGCAAGCCAAGCCTAGGACACCAGGCTACCGAGCCAGACTCATATCATATCAAGTTTAGATTTGCACATTTTTCTTTTTTTTATCTGTATGGATTCTAGTAGCTTTATTTATTTATTTAACCAGTTTTCTATACCGCCTTATCCTTCAATCAAAGCGGTTTATGTCCAAAGTGTCTCAGACCACTGCATTGAGCCTCTTCACCTCTATGATTCCTGCCACTGTGCTTCCATGGTTCATATCTCTACCATACTAATGCACAAAGTTAACCACAGGCCTGGAAAACAGCAAGATAGTAAATGGCAGTGGATAAAGACTAGCATGATCTGTCTAGTCTGCCCAGCAAGGTGTTGAGGATTGTAACTGCTGCTCTGTGCAAGTTACCCCTGCTTTGTGCTTTTTACTGTGGGTTGTACCCACCGCTCTGTGCAGGTTCCCCCTGCTCTGTGCTTTTTACTTTGGGTTGTACCTACCACTCTGTGCAGGTTCCCCCTGCTCTGTGCTTTTTACTTTGGGTTGCAGCCGCTGCTCAATGCAGTGTAAATATCAATAAATCTATCATCCTCTTAAAGCTGCTCAAGCTATATTCAGTATTACCTCAGTGGGGTTTAACAAATAATTTGCTCCCATTGATTCACAGAGGGCTAAATGCTGGATTGTTAAATGCACTGCCCAGCAGCAGAAAAAAGAGAACAGAATATTAACTTTTCATGTATAACTTGGCTATTGTAGCAGTTTTATCTTCTGATGTCAGCGGTTATATCAGATTTTGTTTTTAGGGGGAGAGGGGTTGTAGGGATATAATTTGGAAACGCAATTTTAAAGACTCACCTTGCTTAACTGATGATATTGTGGTGGGAGAAGGAAAGGTTCGATCTCTAGTGGTTGCAGCCGGCACACTGTTGTTTGATGTGGGTTCCACGTTATCACAGGGGCAGCATAAAATTTTAATCTTGTAATCTAAACACTTGTGAGGGTGTTGATCCTTGTTATAACATATTAATCCAGACTTGGTGCTACACTCTACATGGTAGAACATGTGTTGCAGAGGGATATAGGGGAACTTCACTGATCTGCAGATCACATCTCTGGGAGCTTTGCAAACTTCATATCCATGTGCTCGTATGTTCTCAAACGTCTCAAAGTCTCCATCAGCAGGGCTGCTGGTGGGGGTGTGCACATTGTACCATTTGGACCACATGCAGGATCTATCATTACAGGACGTCTTGGTTTGAATAGCTGTGGAAAAGAAAATCTGTTAAAGTTTGATGATTTGATTTCTTGATGTATGTTAAACTGTCTTGAGATGTTATTAATTTTGGAATGTTTTATAACCAGTTTTGGATCAGGAATACTCAACCCAGTCCTTGGGACACACCTAGCCAGTCAGTTTTTCAGGATAGCCCCAATGAATATGCATGAGAGAGATTTGCATAGAATGGAGGACTGGGACTGGGTTGAGAACCCCTGTTTTGGATTGATTACAGCCTTCCAGTAAAACAGCTACGTACCCTCAGAAATATCTTTGTGTCTTGTCCCTTTCCCCCTCTTACTTCATGTCTTGTCCCTTGCTCTCCTCTTTGTAAAAATCTATTGCTAGGTTTCATCTCATTTTAAATTTTGAGAATGTAATGCCTTAGGAATCTGCTCTTAAAAATCTCTTTCCGAAGCCTGTCTTCAGACTGTTTATACTGAATCTTTAGGATGTGTCAGGGTGGTGCCAATAAGGGAAAATATTAAGACTTGAGCTGTGCGGGTGCTAGCAACAGACACTGAGATTATTTTTATTTGCTGTTTACTGTTTTTGTTCTATTAGCAGCGGCACAGTAATGGAGACGATAACCATGTCGCCTTGCTTCTGCTCAGATAGTTTTAAAGCTGTGCCTTGATGAAGGTCACACAAGTGGAAGATAATTTGAACTGTGGGCTTCAGCTTTGTAGCTTTGTGATTTAAGCACTAACGCTAGGAGGAAAGAGTTAGCATGGATGAGAAAGACGGAAGACAGAACGTAAAAGAGCAAGAAAAGCAATCCAGGTTACTAACACTTTATTTTATGGAGATCTTCGGAAATAACTGCACTGCAAATGCCTTATCTCAGTCTACACCCCTCCTCGGAAATGCCGCTCCTCTGGCAGATCCCTTTTATCTGTGCCCTTCTCTGCCACTGCCAACTCCAGACTTCATTCATCCCACCTCGCTGCTCCATATGCCTGGAACAAACTACTGGAGTCTGTGCGTCAGGCTCCTTCTCTAGCCCTATTCAAATCCAGGCTCAAAATCCACCTCTGTGAAGCCACTTTTGGATCCTGATGCTCCTCACTTGCTTGCCAACTACTTAGGTGTGTCTTACCATACTCTAGTCCTGAATTTCACTATAAGGGTCAGTGTAAAAGGTTTAGTCATGGTTTGGATGTCTGCAGACATGCATGGGGATGTCAAAATCACAGACACGCCTCTGTAACCATTCCACAAATGCCGTTTGCAGATGTCTCCAGTATAGGGACATTCAGGTAGGCATGGGGGGGGGGGGTGGTGGAGGGGCAATGGACTTTCACATCTCTGTTTGATCCCAGAAGCAGCAGAGCTGTTTGCAGGCATGTGCATGTTTATTCCTGTTCCAGGCATGAATAGGTATTGGGGAAAGTGCTTGTTTTCACCTTAAAACATCCAGAGAGTGTAGAGAAGATGGAGAATTAAGTGACTAGCTTTAAATTACAAAGTCTCACACTGGAATTTAAACTCTGGCTACTCAGCTCTTAGGCCACTACTCTATCCATTATGTTATTAGATGTCTTGGTTCTGAAATGCTCTCCTGGGGACATCTATATAGATGTTTGACACACATGCATATCGAGGATGTCGACGTTTCTGGAATTGTGCCTGAACTTGCACGTTGCCTTTCTTTTCAGACGTTCAGACGTGCATATCGAGGATGTCGACGTTTCTGGAATTGTGCCTGAACTTGCACGTTGCCTTTCTTTTCAGATGTTCTAGCTTTGACATCCCAGATTGCCCTTGGATGTCGCATTTGAAATGTGCCTCTATGTGTTTTGTCTTGATCAGATTGTAAGTTCTGATGAGCAGGAACTGTGTCTTACATCTACAGTATATGTACAGTGCTGTGCATGCCTTGTAGCGCTACACGCATGATTAAGCAGTAGTAGTACAAATAGTATTGGTGCTATTATAACTACTTGGTCCTTGTCTAAGTAATAATTCTTGAAGAAGTATCGTCAACTCCTGATCACGTTCGGGATGATGGCTCGGCTTTCTCTGCTTTTTGGAGCATAATAAGAGCACAGCAAGAGGAATGATGGCATTGTTAAGGCATTCTTCAAAGGAATTACCTAAGTGCTGTACATACCAATGAACTGGGAACATTGCCCTCCACTCCCGCTATATACACCTGTTATCTTGTCTGTTGCCTTTAGCTTCCCCTCCCCATCCCTGCTAATTAAATCTGAGTTAAAATGTTCTTTAATGTAAAATTGAGCTAAATGTTACTATGCTATAAGGCTCTCTGTAATGTTAGAGTTATGTTATATGTAACCCGCCTTGATCACTGGAAATGCAGTATATAAACCTTGCAAATAAAGAAATACATTCTGCAGAATAGGAGAACTTGGACAGGCCAGATGGACCCCGATTATGCAACAGGGAACGTCTATGAATGTACCCGGCTATCCCTCCCTATGCTCCTGCTGGAGCCCTGGTGCTGTGGTGTCCCGTTGCCATGACACTGGGATGCCCAGCAGGAGCCCTGTTGCCCCTCAGAATGGCATTTCCCCATCACCTGATATCTGTAGGGGTCTTCCATGGCCAGGATCACGTGGAGGGCAAACCCTGCTGCTTCTCACCTGGTTTTTGTGGGTCTGCCGGTGACTATCCCCTTCCACAGGGGGACTTATTCCACATCTGAGGTGGAATACATCATCTGTTCATCTTTGCCTCCCCAGACGTACAGGGCCATGACCCGTTTTGGCTTTGTATGACTGGGGTTGTGGGTCTGCTTCTGCTCCGCCCACTCTCTGCACTGTCAACACCCTCCCTCCCCCCCATCCAGAGCTCCCCGCAGAAAGGCCATGTCTGTGCGGGGAGCTTTCATTTTGGAATTGGGTCCCTGTGAATAGCGGGGGTTGGATGTCCAAGCTGGATGTCCAGCCCCACTATTTGTGGTTCTGGATGACTCCCACACTGTTTACCTACTCAGGTGGAAGATGAATGGAAAGAAGAAAAACTCCATTCCAACAAGGTGAAGTAAGTGTAAGGTGGATACTTACTTCTATGAGCTATCTTAGACTTTGACTCTTCTCTCACACCCGGCTCAGCATTAACTCAAGGAAGCAGCCACATGGAAGGGCTCCTTCTACAAAGCTGGCCTGGAACACTGCAATAACTCAAGCCAGTGGAGTCTGTGAGTTCACAAATAGCGGGAGGCACATGAAACATGGGGAGTGGTATATGAGTCATTCCTTTCAGGGCCAGATCTTCGCATGTGCAAGCATATTATTGGCACAGGGCCCCACTGAACTGGAGGCCCCACATCAACCTCATGCTGCATAGCCACATAATACCTTGCTCTTTTATGACTTACTGCTGTTTTTAGTCCAACCAAGCTCAATCCTCCATCACGGCTCCACAGATGCATGCTGAGACAGTGCCCTGCACTCCCCGACGTCCCCCTACATTGTACTATCAAAGTCTAGCAAACCATGAGACTTGCAGTAGAAACAGGAGATCTCTTCCTCCCATCCACCCTGATGGCTCCATCAGGACATGCAACTGCCAATTGGCTCTGAGCTAATGCGGTTTTACACAGGACAGTTCTGTTAAAGCAGGCAAGATAGGACAGGCCCCTATGTCCTATCAATACCATCTGACACCTGACTGCTTCTGATGCTTCTTAATATATGCTCTGTCATCACTGCACCAGCCTGCGGAGTTACCCCACCTCTTGCCTTTAGCGCTGCTGGCCTGCCATTGCGTTTTTTGAATGATAGCCCTTGCGGTCCGAACCCGACTCTCAGCCAGCCACCTCTGGTGCTGCTCTGCAAGACCTACTGCACATCATAGTAAGTTTTTGGGATTGACAGATTCAGAAATCCAATGAGGGGATGGGGGAGATTGGAGAAGAGAGACTGTTGTTCTTATTGGACCAGGAGAGGAGGGGGAAAGGAAGCAAGGCAATGAAGGAGAAACTGAGAGGAGGATGATGGGGGCAGAGAGAGGTAGACAGAGGGGATATGCTGGGCATGATAGGGGCAAAGAGGGGATATGGCAGGCACAATGGGGGAAGAGAGACTGAGGGGATATGCTGGGCATGATCAGGGCAGAGAAAAAGAGGAATATGCTTGGCACAATGGGAAGAGAGGGAGGATATGCTGGGCATAATGGGGCAGAGAGATAAGGTGGATATGCTGGGCACCATGGGGGGGGGGCACAGGGGGAGAGGGTGGAAATGCTAGGCACAATAGAGGCAGAGAGAAAGACAGTGGAGGGATAATAGGGAGAGGGGGATGCTGGACCCAGGGGAGTGGGCACAGAGCTACAGAGAGGAGATACTGGACTTGACAAGAAATAGGGCGATGGAGTGGAGTTGCTGGACATGGGAGGAAACAGGGAGAAGGGTGGGAATGTTGCACATGGGGAGATAGGAAGAGAAGCAAGATTTTGGATACGATGGGGGTAGGTGGAACGAAAGAGGAGGAGATGCTGGATGGGGAGAGAGAAAGGGGACAGATATTGAATGGGGAAATGCTGGACAGAGGGGATGGATAGAGGAGAGAGACAGGGCTGGCCCTAAGGTTTCTACCACCTCCGTGTTGTCCCTCACTGCCACTTTCGTCTTCTGAGGGAACCAGTGGCAATGGCAGTTTGAAAGTGGTGTCTTTGTGCTGCTGTTTTGGTGCCCACAGCAGGCCATGTGCTTTGGCACACATCACTGCCACTCCTCCCTCCTTCAGCAGGAAGTTGCATCGGAGGGGGATCAGAAGTGGCAGGCCATGCTTTTTGCACCAGGGGCAGCAAAGTGGCAGCACTGTGCCACACAACAGTGTCTGCCACCCTAGGTGGCTGCTTAGCCCACCTAGTAGACAGGCCGGCCCTGGAGAGGAATTCTGGACAAGCAGAGAAGAGAGAAAGGGGAGAATTGATTATAGACTGGGGGAATAGGATGCCGGGAAAAGAGAGAGAGCTGGGGAATGGGTGGGTTGGAGTTAAAATTGAAAAGTAGTAGATTGAGGACAAGATGGTATGAAGAAGGAGAGAAATCTGAGTCCACAGAGAGATTTAAAAAAATACACGGAAGAAAGCTGAAAGGAAAAAAGTCAATGTCAGAGGAGAGAAGTAGCAGATGGACTTGAGTTCCTGGAAAGGGTTAAGAGAAAATGCAGGGAAGCAGGAAACCAGAAACTGGAATCAACATAAAATGACTGGACAGCAAATGCAGAAAAAATTATCTTTTTTTATTTTCAGTTTAGTGATTGAATATGTCAGTTTTTGTAATTTACATGCTAACTATAAGCATTTTTCTATTTTTCTGGTGTTCTGCTACATGCATTGTGTGGCTTCTGGGGAGTTTCAGTTTAATTTTTGTCGACATATTTCTATTTTAAGTTTATAGTTACTTATTCAGTACTTGGTCAGGGTCTGTCTATGTTCTAAGTGTGTGACTGGAGCCAGGTATTCTGTTAGCATAGAATGTCTCTGTTGGCTTTGGGCTTGTTCGGTTTTCCCAGTAGGTGTATGGATGTTCTAGGTTCTCCTTGTTGTATGAGTTTTGGAAGTTAGTGCTCTCATGGAATGGTAGATTTTCTCTGAGGGTCCAGTACTATGGATTTTTGCTTTTTCTTTATGTTCCTTGTTTGGAGCAGCGCCGTACTTAGCCTTGTGCAAAGGCTTAGGGGCGCATTTTGACTGGTGTCCTTGGCTTCCCCCCCCCCCCCCACGTTGCCTGCTGTTGCCCATCCACCATCACTTTTTGTTTTCTCAGCAGCAGCGAAACAGACCCGACTTCCAATTTAAAACAAAACCACCCACACGGGTCCTTCAACCTGCGCTTGCATGCAGGGGTGAATACTTCCAGTGCTCATGGCCTGCTGGTAGCAATGGTTTTCAGGAGATTGCCGTGAATATTCCTCTGATACATGGACATGTCATTTCAATCACTTGGAAACCAGGCCTTGTTTTTGCATCACTTGAAAGCCCAAGTTGGGTACCCCTCTGCCTTAATGAGGAAATATAAACAAAAGCAAAAAGAATAGAAGGTGATACTTTTTAATGGACTAACACTACCTTTTCAACTTTTTCTTTTGCTTTTATTTATTAACCATTAAAGTGGATGAACACAGCAATCATAGTACTTTAGCCTTAATGAAGAATGTGTTTCTCTAAGCACAGGGAAACATCCAAGTAGATTTTGGGGATGGGCAAAGGAGAGCAGAACAAGGCAACATCGCTGTGAGGTTACAGAGACCAACGCACGTTTCACTAGATGGCTCCAATTCATAACGAAAAGACTGAAACAGTCTCATTTGCTATTCACTTCTTGCCCTGCTTTTCTTAAAGGAAATGAAAACTACAACTCCCTGTATACAAAAAGGCAGAACCAGGATTGGTTTAGCCTGTCCCTTATCACTTGGCACTATCAAGCAGCTTTCAGAGTTCATCGTTCCTCACTGTGCCTCGCAAAGAAACTCAGAAGACATTAGGAACCTTGGTAATAGTCAATGAGCTGGCAAAGTTTACTTTGGAAAGGTCACAAATATGTTCATGTTGGGCTATAAAAGATACCCTGCCATGGATACATAGATACCGTGGCTGAAATCTGTTTAAAAATGGATGCATATCTATAAGCAATAAAAGAATCACAGTCGTCTGTAAATTCCAAGGATATGTGTATCTTTCAGACTGAACAATGGTTTTCTTGATGTTCTTCTGCAGCTTACGAGGAAAATGACGTTAAGAGATGGAATGAACAGTGATCAGGAGTTGGGTCTAGGAGTACTGAAAATGTCTGGTGATAAAGCCACCGCGGAGGTGTGTGATAGTTCTGCCTTGCAGCTAGGGAGGCTGCTAGGCTTAGTGTCCTGTTTTACTTTAGATTTACAACACACTTTTATTTTACTCTGACTTTATTATCTCATTCATTTTCATCATATCCCTTGATGGGACTATTGCTGGGCCCTATCCTGCAGTAGCTTGTGGAGTTCTCCTGAGGCTCTGAGATGGGAGGATTTTGGCAAAACAATATGGAATTTATACTTTCTCTATTAAAAGTTATTTTTAGCTGAAACATAAGAATGAAAGCAAAACATACCTCTACATAGATGCACACAGGTACACTGTCACTCTGTCTTGCATTTCATATAATATCCATCTGTCTTTCTTTATACAGTATTGATAATACAGCTTCAGGGAGGCAAACCAAGTAACACTGGTTTTGTCCGTTGGCAGGCATGAAAGAGTGGAGGAGTAGCCTAATGGTTAGAGCACTGGCTTGGTAAACAAGAAACCAGGGTTTGATTTCCATCAGCACTCCTTGTGACCTTGAGAAGTCACTTAACCCTCCATTTCCTTGGAAGAAAGACAAACATAAGAACATAAGATATGCCATACTGGGTCAGACCAAGGTCCATCAAGCCCAGTGGCCAATCTAGGTCATAAGTACCTAGCAGTTTCCCCAAAAGACACAGGTTCCTCAATGCTTGTATTGGGTCAAGCAGTGATATCCTGGGTACCTTTTAATAATGGTTTATGGACCTTTCCTCCAGGAACTTGTCTAAGCCTTTTTTTAAAACCCAGCTACACTAACAGCTTTTACTACATCCTCCAGTAACAAATTCCAGAGTTTGATTACACATTGAGTGAAATAATATTTTCTCTTATTAGTTTTAAATAGGTTACCCTGTAGCTTCATTGCATGTCCCCTAGTCTTTTTATATTCTGATGATGTAAACAATCGATCTACTTTACCCGTTCCACTCCATTAATTAATTTATAGACCTCTATCATATCACCCCTCAACCGTCTCTTTTCTAGGTTGAAGAGCCCTAACCTTTTTAGCCTTTCTTCATAGGGGTATCTTTCCATCCCCTTTACCATTTTGGTGGCTCTTCTCTGTACCTTTTCTAATAATGCTATATCCTTTTTAAGATACGGCACCCAGAATTGCACACAATATTCAAGGTGCGGTCTCACCATGGAACGATACAGAGTCATTATAATATCTGTTGTTTTATTTTCCATTCCTTTCCTTATGATACCTAGCATTCTATTTGTTCTCTTGACCGCCGCTGCACACTGGGTGGAGGGTTTTAACATTTTATCCATGATGACGCCTAAATCTTTTTCCTAGGTGGTGGTTCCCAATGTGGAACCTTGCATCGTGTAACCATAGTTTGGGTTGTTCTTTCCTAGGTGCACTTGTCCACCTGGCAATCTATTTCTGGTCACACTGCCAAGAAAACCCAGGAGCTGCTGGGTCACCGGGATTCAGCATTGACTTGAAAGCACACATTGCATTTTTGCAAGCACAAAGATGTAGCTGATCTAGCCCTCTCTCTCCAGGTATGTGGACAGGCAAGAAAAATTAGCTTGTATTTTGTTTTGTGAAGTTTTCCTGATTTTGGGGTTGGATTTATCTTGCACCTGTCTCAGAAATTCAAGCAGAGTTACATTCCGGTACAGTAGTTATTTTCCTGTCCCCAGAGGACTTACTATCTAATTTGGTATATGCAGCAATGGAGAGGTTAAGTGACTTGCTGAAGATTGTAAGGAGCAGCAGGTGGATTTGAACCTGTCTTCTTGGTTCATAGTCCTCTGCTCTAACCATTAGGACAGCCCTCTACTCCACACACACATTTGTTTTAAAAGGAACGTTTTAGTGAGCCAATGTGATTTAAAATGCACTAAACAAATTAAAACACGCTAAGTCAATTAGTGTACATTAAATCAATTTAATGTGCACTGGATATTTTAAGATACAATAATGAATGCCTCCCCCTATCTCTCTCTTATGTAATTATAAATAAAGAACACATAATTATATACTTGACTTGGGTCAGCAACACAGACATGCTTTGGGTGAATCTCTTCACAGAGGTGGTTAAATGAGTAAATGGTAATTATTCTTGCTTAGCTAGCAAATAACAATTCCCTTGACACCACAATCTCTCACAAAGGGATGAATTATCAGCACCACAGCTCAGCAACAAGAAACAAATGAGTTACGTAATATAAAATTGATAATATTTGGAAATGGTCATGTTTAACTTTGGGGAGAAAAGTATTTTTTTTTCTCTCTGCTTAGTTCTCAGGACTTACCTTTCACAGCGCTGATGCTAGGTGGATAACAACTGACCAGGACCAAGAGCCAGGAGGCTTTCCATGCAGCAAGCCCCATCATGTTTAGTGCCTCCTTCTTCACAATGGACCTGATGGAGAAAGAGAGATGCTGTGAGCTCAGTAGATATGATTATATAAAGGAAGGACAGAAGAGGGGTCCAAATACCGAATAACAAGACTGCCATGAATAATGTGCTGAGGACTGAACGGGTATTGTGCAGACTCTCTACAGCTAATTTACCTTTAGAGGCCTTCAGAATTAGCAGCTTGTAAATCTAACTGAAGGGCTATCTCAGAATGTTAGTGATACTGCATACCACAGCGGATAGAATTACGTTTTCTTCTGTTTTATACCACAGAACAGGTTCTCTGTTTGCAGTCTTTTAAAATGCTTAATGCAAAATCCCTGACCCCAGCTATCACTAGCACTTCGTTCTATAGTGCTACTAAGTATTCACAGCACTGTACAGATAGGAGACAGTCCCTACTCTGTGGAATTTACAATGGAGTCAGAATTGCCAAGTTACCCAGTTCCAGGAGTAAGATTTTAATCCAGTTCTAAATTTCTGACAAGCTTATCCTGATACATTATGGGACCTGCAGCACTGATTCTGATGGGTAAAATCAGGGACTACAAATACCACAGTGCACTGAAAAGCAAATTTTAAACCAGAACTGGCAAAAAATCTCACTCCTGGGACAAGGTAACTTGACAACTCTGGAGTCAAGTCACACAGAAATGACAAGTAAGAGATTTTGGGAAATGTATTTTACTTTTAAAATAATCACAATTAAAATCAAGAGGGTTCTGTTCGTAAAGAGTTAGGGCCTGATTTTCATTTAGGCAGGCTATGCGCCTAGTTGGCGCATAGTCTGCCCACTGACCCCCTTAACCTAGATTTTCAGTTCTGAGGTGACGGAAGTGAAAATGCGGGTTTAGCCCAACATGCCAGCAGCTGCTGAGTGCTATCTTTAAGGTGTCGAGGGCTAACCGGACAACATCAAAAATCACTGCTATCTGCTTAACTCTTTCATCCACCCTACTATACTCTGGAATGCCCCGATGCTAAGCGTATATCATCGGGACGCGAAAGGAACAAACCAGGGAATTTTCAAAAGCACTACATGTATAGGTGCCTTCAAAAATTCACTGTTAAGGCATTTACATTGGTAATTAGGGCAGTTACCCGTGTAAATGCCTCAGAAAATCAGGCCCTTATTGTTTAAGATTTAAAAGGTGGGTTTTAGGCCAGACTTTAACATGCTCAGAAAAGGCTTTTGCAAACATAGGGTGAAAGACTACAGAAATGGGCTGCTATAGCTGGAAAAAGATCTGCACTAAATACTTCTGGGAAATAATCTAAGGGCCCGATTCTGGGTTGCAGGGCTGTACATCCCGGTAGGACACGGAGCCCCACAAGCCATCCAGGCCTGATTCCTCCTCTGGCTCTCCCATACATTCTGAGCATCAGGATAGGGAGAGCTGGTAGGGGGTGTGAGGGGTCTGTGAAGCCCAGCAGGACATACAGGGCCAATTGAGGTCATGGCCCTGTACATCCTGCCAGGCCCATGGGGACATGCTGCTTATTCCACCTCAGAGGTGGAAGAAGCAGCACAAATCAGTGATTGGGCTTGGGGAAAAAGGGGGCTGAAGCCGTGGGAGTGGGGGGTGCCTGCGGCAAGGATGTCCCCAGAAGCGGCAGGGGCATGCCGGGCCATCCTCGGGCCCAATTCTGGTTACCATGGGAATGTTTTGTTCCTGCGGTCCAGAATCAGGTCCAAACAGGCCTGTCTTGCTTGGGGCCGATGGTCCAGAGCTGCTCCTACCTGAATCGGGCTCTACATCTAGGGGAAAAGGGAATTTTTTAGGTAAAAGCTGATAAATCTGTGTATTTTAGAATTCAATATTTTTGTTGAGTCCATCAGGCCTTAGTACCTCCAGAGAGATTATTATTTAAATCAAATCAGAATATAGCTTAGCATAGAAAGTAAAATAAGGTAAATAGTCTGAGTAGAAATAAATAAATTTGTTTCTAGAGATCTTTACAAAGAGGCCTTCCAGTTAGGAGACAAAAGATCTGTGAAGTTTTCATAAATGGGTGTTAAAGTCAAGTGACAGATCAAAGGGGCAATTTGAAAGGCCCCCTCTATCAAACTAAGGGCTGTGTGAATCACCCAGGAAAGTGCTAAGACATTACCTTAGAAGTACAAGTCAGGCTACTGTGTAGCAAGCCAACTTTTATTGTCTCCTTTCCTTCCCACCCACCCCAGACATAATCTTAGCTTTATAGGCTCTTAAACCTATTAAAGGGAAGGAGATGATCAAATTCACTTTCAGGTTCAGCTGGCTATCCTCATCAGGAATAGATTAATTAAGGACCAAAAATTAATTGATCTTGAGGTGAACAAAGTCCATTAAATGTATTAGGTATAGCTGTATTAGCACAAGTATCTTCAGCAAACTTAAGTAGGTAAATAACTTAAATAGCTAAACAAAATCTTAAAACTAAGATGCAGACAGCAGTCCAGCAGCGACAAGGGGGCTATCCAATCTTTTGCATTGCGTGTCACATGTATAATTTTCCCCCATTTGGTGAGGGATCTTATATGCATTCAGCGCAAGGAGCTCTTTGCTCTCAGGGAAAGGATGCAATCTCTGGAGGCTTAAGTAGTAGACTTGGAGGACATAAGAAAGTCAGAGAGATATATAGAAGAAACCTACAGAGATGTAGTACTGACATCCCACCTCCACTCCGGCAGCCTCCTTGTTGCCATGGAGGAGAGAGGTCTTGTGACAGGAGAGCATCACCCTGATGTGGCAGGAAGTGATCCTGTAGCTAGGACCTGTCCTTCAGGTGATGTAAAACCCTCTTGCTCCGAGGAGGTTTCTCTAGGGCCATGTGCCCATGAGGTGATTCAATCATTAGGCATGTAGATAGCTAGGTGACTGGTGGATGTGATGATTGCCTGGTAACATGCCTACTTGGTGTGAAGGTAGCAGACCTCACACACAACCTAGACAAGATTTTAGATAGCACTGGGGAGGAGTCTGCTGTCTGGTACATGTTGGTACCAATACATAGGAAAGTATGGTAGGGAGGCTCTTTAGGCCAACTTTAGGCTTTTAGGTAGGACGTTTCAATGCAGAACTTCCAGGGTTAGCATTCTCTGAAATGCTTCCCGTTCCATGTGCAGCACCCAAAAGGCAGACAGAGCTCTGGAGTCTCAATGTGCAGATGAGACGATGGTGCAAGGAAGAGGGTTTTGGATTTGTTAGCAACTGGGCAACATTCTGGGGAAAGGAGGGGCTTTTCCGAAGGGATGGGCTCCACCTTAACCAGAATGGAGCCAGGCTGCTGGCATTAACCTTTAAAAAGGAGACAGAGCAGCTTTTAAACTAGATAATAGGGGAAAGCTGACAGTCGCCCAAAAGCGCATGGTTCAGAAGAATATATCTTTGGAGGATACTCGCAAAATAGGGAAGCTAGGGCATCCCAACAGAGAGGTTCCAATAAAGATAAAAGTAATTCAGATGCCCTTAAGTACGGAGCAGACAGAGCTGAAAAATTCCAAATTACCCCTGTCTACTGATATAGCCAGATTAATATGAATAAAATATGACTTCTAAAATGCCGTGAAATCTAAAATATAAGGTGGAAGAGTTAGAATATATAGCACTAAATGAGAGGTTAGATATGGTTCGTATTTCAGAGACCTGATGGAAAGAGGACAACCAAAGGGACACTTTGATTACAAGGTGCAAACTATATCGCAATGATAGAGTAGCTCAAATTGGTAGAGGGGTTGTGCCCTATGTTAGAGAAGGCATTGAGTCACACAGGATTAAAGTTTTGCAAGGGACAAAATACACTGTAGAATCTTTATGGATAGAAAGTCCATGTAAAAAGGAGAAGGCGATGGCAGTGGGGGTGTACTACTGACTGCCTGCCAGAATAAACAAATGGATGATGAAATGCTAAAAGAAATCAGGGAAGTTAACAAAAGTTACAACACAGTAATGGGTGATTTCAATTACCACAGTATCGACTTCTTGGAGCAGCTGGTTCATGAATTGACCAGAGGGAAAGCCATTTTGGACCTACTCCTTAGTGGAACACCAGATCTGGTGCAAGAGATAAGGGTGTTGGGGTCACTTGGCAATAGTGATCATATGATGATCACATCTGATTTAATAAATGGAGGAAGAACAGCAAGGAAATCCACAGTACAACCTTTTAACTTTGAAAAGGGAGACTGATAAAATGAGGACAATCGTTAAGAAAAAAAATAAAAGGAGCAGTTGCAAAGGTTAAAGATTTACATTAAGCATGGGTGTTGTTTAACAATACTATCTTCAAAGCCCAGACAGCTGTTTTCCACACTTTAAGAAAAGTGGAAGGAAATCCAAAAAACTGCCAGCAAGGTTTAAAGCTGAGGTCAGAGTGGCTGTTGCAGCCAAAAAAACATTTCTCAGGAAATTGAAAAAGGAGCCAAATGACGAAAACCGGAAACAACATGAGCACTGGCAAGTTAGATGCAAGGCATTGATAAGGCAAGCAAAGAGAGGATTAAAAAAAAAAAAGCATGCCATGGAAGCAAAAACGCATAGTAAAAACTTTTTCAAGTACATTCATAGCAAAAAGCCTGTGGGAGAGTCAGTTGGATCATTAGATGATAGAGGGGTAAAAGGGGCACTAAGAGGGGACAAGGCCATAGCAGAGAAACTGAATGAAGTTTTTGCTTCAGTCTTTACTGAGGATGATGTAGGAAAGTTACCCATGACCGAAATGGTTTTTAAAGGTAATGCATTGGAAGAATTGAAAGAAATATCGATAAACTGGGAAGAGGTATTACAACTATTTGATAAACTAAAGAGTAGCAAATCATCTGGTCTGGATGGTGTACATCAGAGGTTGTTGAAAGAACTGAAATATGAGATTGCAGACCTACTATTAGTAATCTGTGAACTATCATTAAAATCATATGAAGTTCGGCCAATGTAACTCCAATTTTTAAAAAGTGTTCCAGGGGTGATCCGGGAAACTAAAGACTGGTGAGCCTGACATCAGTACCGGGCAAAATGGTAGAAACCATTATAAAGACTAAAATTACTGAACATGTAGATAGTCATGGTTTAATGGGAGAAAACTAACATGGTTTTAGCCAAGGAAGGTCTTGTCTTACTAATCTGTTATATTTTTTTTAAGGTGTGAATAAATAGGTAGACAAAGGGGAGCCGATCGATACAGTGAATGTGGATTTTCAAAAAGCCTTTGACAAGGTCCCTCATGAGAGACTCTTGGTAAAATATAAAAGTCGTGGGATGGGAGGCAGTGTACTATTGTGGATCAGGAATTGGTTAAAAGATAGAAAGCAGAGGGTAGGGCTAAATGGTCAATTTTCCCAATGGAGAATGGTGAATAGTAGAGTTCCCCAGAGATTTGTGCTGGGTCCGCTGCATTTTAACATATTCATAAATGACATGGAAATGGAAATAATGAGTGAGGTAATTAAATTTGCAGATGATACAAAATTATTTGAAGTTCTTAAAACCCAAGAGGATTGTGAAAAATTGCAAGAGGGCCTTGATAAATTGGAAGACTGGTCATTCAAATGGCAGATGAAATTTAATGTGGACAAGTGCAAAGTTATACACCTAGGAAAGAACAACTCAAACTATGGACACATGATGCAAGGCTCCACATTAGGAACCTCACCACCCAGGAAAAAGATTTAGGCGTCATTGTGGATAACACATTGAAATCCTCCACCCAGTGTGCAGCGGCGGCCAAGAAGGCAAATAGAATGCTAGGAATCATAAGGAAAGGAATGGAGAATAAAACAAAGGACATTATAATGCCTCTATATCGTTCCATGTTGCGACCACACCTTGAATATTGTGTGCAATTCTGGTCATCATATCTTAAAAAAGGATAAGGCAGAATTAGAAAAGGTACAGAGAAGAGGCACCAAAAGGGTAAAGGGCAGGAAGAATACCCCTATGAGGAAAGGCTTAAAAAGGTTAGGGCTCTTCAACTTTGAAAAGAGACGGCTGAGGGGAGATATGATAGAAGTCTATAAATTAATTAATGGAGTTGAATGGGTAAACATAAATCAATTGTTTATGCCATTAAAAAGTAGAAAGACTAGGGGACATGCAATAAAGCTACAGTGTAACCCATTTAAGACTAATAAGAGAAAATATTTTTTTCACTCAATGCGTAATCAAACTCTGGAATTTGTTACCAGAGAATGTTATAAAAGCTGTTAGTGTAGCCGGGTTTAAAAAAGGTTTGGACAAGTTCTTGGATTGAGATCAGAACTCATCGCTGACCAGTTTAAAACAGTCCATTTGTTCCTTTATAACCATTCTTTTGTACCCGCTCTTGAAGTTCTTATTTGTTTAGTGTGCGGCCTATGGTGCAGTTTGAAACCCTCACGATAGATTGCTCCAGGTCAGCCTTAAGCTCTTTGGATGTTGTATGAGGTGTTTTTTTCCAGTAGTTCACACTAAACTTCGAAGACTTCTTGGATTAATTTTCTTCTTCCCAACATGTGCTGTTCCATGAGCAGAAAACGTCTTAGTAACATTGTGAACTGTAGACATAGGAATCTAAAGGTCTTTGGAGAGAAGTCCTTGTACCCCTTTGAAGTTTGATGTTTGGTGATAATGGTTTTTCTGTCTGTTGCAGGCAGCTCTCTTGTCTTCACCATTGTGAAAATGGAACAGGGAGTGAATGTGGCCATTTTAAACATTAGAGCCATCATTCATTGGTTGATTCAAGTCATGTGAGTACTGACAACAAATCACAGGTGCATCTAATTTTACTCCAATGAGAATGCAGTTCTTCTGTTCAAACTGATTTGAATTGTTTATAAGGGTGCCGACAATCATATCCTGGCAATGTACCAGTTTTTATACTATTTCCTTTTTTAATTGGTCTTGTTTTATTTGATTCTTTTATGTGTCAAATATGTGTGCATATACAGTCCAAAGCCATTTCAATTTTTTTTTTTTTAGGAAATATTGGACATTAAGGGGTTGAACTGCAAGGGTACCAATAATGTTGACCACAACTATATACTGTGCTCTGATGTATCTGCCCCTGAAGCAGGGCATTGTTCGCCAAAACACTGTTATGTCAGGCATAATAAAAGACTTATTCTTCATTTTAGTACCCCTGCTTGTTTTTCTGCAATATTTGAATTTGGAGTTGGATTTTTCCTTTTGCTTTATCCATTTCAGTCCGAATGGGGTATCTATGGGGACTACGGCCCATGAACCTTCTTCTGCAAGTGTTAGGACTCCCTGCCCCTTTCACTTCAGAGCTGCGAAGTTGCCTATTTCCAATAGGTGATTTTAGATGGTTCAGCGGTTCTGATGATCCTAGCGCAGAGGTTCTCAACCCAGTCCTTGGGACCCAACTAGCCCGTCAGGTTTTCAGGATATCCATAATGAATATGCATGAGAGAAAGTTACACGCACTGCCTCTGTGGTATGCAAATCTCTCTCATGCATATTCATTTTGGATATCCTGAAAATCTAACTACCTGGTGTGCCCTAAGGACAGGGCTGAGAACTACTGAAGGATGGGTAGGATCAGGGATTATAAATATCACACTGCTTTGGGTGCAAATTAAAAAATAGGACTGACCCAAGTCTCCCTCTTGGAACTGGCTAACTTCACATCTCTACAAATTTTAACTCTGTGCCACCTAGCCCAGCTTTTGTAATCACACTCCTCGGCCAGCAGTCATATCTGTAACCCAGTTTAGAAAAAAAAAAACTCTAAGCCTAGTTCAGATATTTATGCAATAAGTATTTTATGAAACAGCTGGATTATTTTGCTCTGAGCTGAAAGTTAGGAGTGTCATAAATATTCTTTTTTTAAGAATATTACTGGAACTGAATATTCAGGGGTACACAAGTTTAGTCCTTGAGAAAACAGGCCAAGTTTTTGGGATATCCCTAATGGATATGCGAGAGAGAAATCGGCATACATACATTTAACCTCCATTGTATGCAAATCTATCTCAAGCATATTCATTTCACAAACAAGAAAATCCACACTGAGATTATTACGTACACCAAACAGAAACTCTCAGATGAAAACAATCTAAATAATTCCTAACTCAGCTAAACTTATGATGCTTTTGAGCTATTGGAGTAACAGCTAAACCACCTAAAAAGGAGAAAGTTATGTCAAACCACAATGACAGCAACAGTTTAGGGGAGAAAAGTCTCAGAACCTTATCACTTCCCACTATGCGACAACAGAGAGCCAGAGGGGAGATCAAGAACCTCATAGGCATTAAAAAAAACAAACAACCTTCTTTTATTACAATTTTTATTCAATAGTTCAAAAAGGTGCCTAGAAAATACACTCTATACCCGCCACTCACATCAAAACATTACTCAATCAATCTACCAAAGCCCCTAAAACCAGTCTTAAAGAGCACTATTGTAATATGTGTACCATGAGGTGCCATGTAGGGGCTTTCTCTGCCCCATCCCCCTCTATTGGTATTTTGAGTTTTGAACTTTAAATGAATATCTTGCAGTTACCTCTCCCTTGATGTGGGCTACCTATGTTTTTGTTTCTTGTTTTCTTTTTATTTTAGATTTCCTTACTTAGAAATTTACTGTGTTTAAAGGTATTGAAATTCTAATAAAAAAATAAGGAAAGGCATGGAGAATAAAACCAATATTATATTGCCCTATATTGCTCTATGGTGCGACCATATCTTGAATACTGTGCGCAGTTTTGGTTGCCATATCTTAAAAAGGATTCAACAGAATGAGAAAAGGTACAGGGAAGAGCAACCAAAATGGTAAAGGGGATGGAAGAATATCCCTATGAGAAAAGACTTAAAAGGTTAGGGCTCTTCATCTTGGAAAAAAGATGGCTGAGGGGAGATATGATAGAGGTCTATAAAATTATAATTGGAGTGGAATGGGAAAACACAGCTCCGTTGTTTGTTTCTTCAAGAAGTAGAAAGACTAGGGGTCATGCAGTGAAACTACAATGTAGCACATTTAAGACTGCAGTGCAATGTGTGCTGTTTAGTCAATTCTGACTCCTGGCAACCCAGCAGACCCTGGATTTTCTTGGCAAAGTATGATGAGAAATGGATTGCCAGGCCTATCTTCTGAGACAATGGAGGGTACAGTGACTTGCCCAAGGCCACAAGGAGTGCCAGTGGGATTCAAATGGGGATAACATTGAAAGGCGATATATAAGAAATGTTAAATAAATAATAAAAAATAAATCTTTGGGGTATGTTTACTAAACTGCGTTAGTGCGATTCGTGTTAGGAGCCGCGGTAGAGACAGAAATCCCAAATAAGGACATGGGCGGTACATCATTAACGAGAACGCGCCGAGAATGTGCGTTACAAGGCGCCATAAATGAACGAGCGCTACAGGGCATGTTACCGCGCGTTATTCTTAAGAAGGCGTGCAGGCATACAAGCACAGCAACAGAGCTGTAGCACAATGGTTACAACACTGACTGATAGTACAGGGGTCATGGGTTTAATTCCCCAGTGGGCCTAAAGTATAAGGCAGGCCGAGGCAGCACCCTTTACATTTAAGTAGTGATTGTTGAGGCATTTGACGTGTATTTTAATTAGTGCTGCCAGCAAACACACCCTCACGGTGGCATAACCTAAGGTGCCGCATAAGGCACCCAATAAGGCACTCCATTGGGCACATTATAAAGTGTACTGTCCGCCAAGGCACCCTATAATGTCCCCTATAGGACACCTTATAAGGCTGTGAACAAAGCCCTGGCTGGCTGCAGAAGAACTGCACGGCACCACACAAACTGTCTGCTGTGGTTACCAGGATAGGGTTAACCCACCCATACCCATGATGCACTGCACATGCAAATCAGCAGAGGAGAGATGGGCACAAGATTGGGTATGCACCCCCACAGCACCTTGGCCTGGTAGGGGCAACAGACCGTGTGTGGTACTGCCACAGAGTAGCCACAGACAGTCACATTGTGTGGGTACTGTGCCCACCCTGAGGTTGAGGTGGGGCGCCCAGCACCAGGTCCACAGCACCTTTCATGGCTGAAATACACCATGCTGCAGGTCCCCATCAGTGTGTGATAGGTAGTTCCGTTAGACACACCTAGGATACATCTGTGTCCTGCTGCATGTCTCGGTCATGTCTAATCCTTATGAGCGATGATGCACCCAGAATAGTGCATATCCTGTGTTGGTGCCATGGTTACCTGCTTGGGGGGGAGGGTGTATAGACCCATAGGCAGATTATGTACCACAATCAAAATTGGTCTGTTTCGTCAGAGTAATAACGCAGTTAAGCCAGTAGATAACACAATTACTCCACCACCATGAGAATTCTTCACAATTAGTCTTGACTTCCCAAATAACTATATACTTAAATACTTTAACAAAAACTATTTGACTTTGTCATGCGGGTCTCAGACTTACAGGAGCTATGGTAATAACTTTTCAACCAAATGCTCCAATTTGCATCAATGACCCCTTTCTTTTAATCATTACTTATTTTTCTTTGTATTCAAACTTTTTTTCTTAAAAATGAGTCAGGCTTATCTTTATTAAAGAGTCCCTTTGTTTCTTCAGGGGCTTATGAGCCGACTTCAATAGTTGTTAACTTAAACAAACATGTATTGCCCAGGCGATTCTCCCCGTCAGTGTGAAAAAAACCACCACACAACCCACCCTTTGGGGCTCAGGGTGGGAAACAGGATCACCCACTAATAAATCCACAGTCTACCGCCCTGCAATGGTAGCAGTAGAGGGGACCATCAACCCCAGTCCTGCTGGGGAACAGACAGAGTGGTACACATCCATAACGCAATAGCAAACAGACGGCAGGCCTGGAAATGCTCAGCTGCCCCCCACCATTATCTGACATTCTCCAACAACAAGCCTGCAGCCGCTGCACCCTGCAAGGTGTTCCAGCAAGACACATACTAGCTGCAGACAGTCCGCCAGCTAGTCCATAGTGCATGGTCCTGGAGGAGATGCATGTACCCAGAACAGGGATGTCAGCATACACACCAAGCAGATAAGTCAGTGATTGGGCCCCAAAAGAAAACCCATAAATATCACATGAGAGAAATGCTATATAGCACTATGGGGGAACCTAGCCATGCCATGGTCACTGCTCAGTCAGGGTGAGAGTGACCTCCCAGCAGGACATGCTATGGCCACCCTGTCCATGCATGTGGTACCGGGCACTACAATGTCCAAGCCATTGCCCTATGCCCTGTGCAGATGTGGCCAGGCCAGTCCACCCTATCCAGGCTATTCCCACGGTACCTTGCTCCTCATTATGCACATTGGCAGGCCAATACTGGCAACAGTGCTAGCAGTGTGGGCTGTGGAGGGTGTTGGCAGCCACCACACACTGGATAGACAGACACACACTCCCCACACCTATGCCAGCATTGTGCAACTATAGAGGTGTTGGGTAGCCCAGGCCACCACACTAGTCCTGGGCACAGTGCAGGCATGGCTATGGTATGCAATACTGTAGGAGTCACTCCCCAGGTTGGTAAACACTGTCAGACACAAGACCTGTAGCACACTCCACAGACATCAGAAAGATTGCTATGATGCAGCTCACTCAGAAAATTGTACTTAACGTAGGAATTGCTATCTGCCAGTAATCATAGCAACCTTTTGATAGATGTGTACCATATTCCCAGGTTTAGGGTGGCATTACTAAGGTATGCAAGTGCTAGTATTGGGAGATGCACGCAGAGCCCAAAGTCCTGCCTCTCCAGGAGGCTTTGGATAATGGGGCCTGTGGGTGCGGGTGTGTCTGCCCCTGTTGGCTGCTGCTTTACGGCAGAGGTTCCCAACTCCAGTCCTGCGGTGCCAAACACTGTTCGGGTTTTCATGCTGTCCCTCATGAATATGCATGAGATACATCTGCATACCATGGGGGTGGCGCATAGAAATGCAGCAGAGGCATCTTTATCAGAGGCAGCATGGAACCGGAATGGTGTTTGGCCCTCCAGGACTGCATTTGGGAGACTCTGCTCTAGGTAATGTGCATGTTTATGGTGTCCGTGCTCTGTAGGGTAAAATGTAGGTGCCTTGGGCATGTTTACATCATCTGCAATAAAGGTGCTGTCTGTATTAGCACGTTGTAGTAGTGGGTAAAATATGGGGACTGGGTTGGCAGGAACCACAGCTGGGACTTGAACCTGTGACGCTCTGCTTCTGAATACACTGGTTTTGTGCACTGCACCACCTTGTTGTCACAGAGTCAATACATTCCTTGGTGATACCATGACTGTTCGTCAGACAGGGCCCGTCTGTTGCAGTACACGGCACCCACCTACACAGGGCTAGGCCACGGTCTGCTCTGGGCAGCTGCCACTGCCCCCTCCACCACCAGTATCCCTCAGCCACCATGCTGACATGCCCTTCTGCTGGTGGTGCTGGTGGTGTGCAGTCTCAGGCCATCCAGTGTGCAGGTAGGCGGCTGCCTATGGTGTGGGTTCTGGGGTAGGGGTGCCTGCATAGACGTCCACGCTCCCCCCCAGCCCCGCCTGCCAATGTTCTGTGCACTTGGGGGTAGCTGTTGGGTACTATCCCCTGTGACACTGTGGGAAACATAGTCGTGCCCATGTTGGGCCTTCAGCAGTTGCTGTCTGGCTGCTCTGCTGTTTCAGAATTCGTATGGGCTAGCTAGGCATCACCCTAGTCCGCACTGTGGCCCAGCTGCACCACAGCATGTGCCACCTGCGGCCCTCTGTATCCCCTTTTCCGGCATCTGTCCAGTTGCCATTCCGACATGCCCGCCCTGATATTGCGGGACATGTGCACGCCATAGGAACCCTGTCCGATGGAGTGGAAAACCCTGAGCAGCGCTATTTCACTGTGGGCTCATTCACCTTGTATGGGGACGGAGTGTAGACCCTTCCACGATTTATATCTTTTCTATGGAGCTTTCTCGGGGGGGGGGCCTGATGTTTCTCATTAATACCACTATTGGCCAGCTTGGTTATGGTTTTTTTCCAGTTTGTTGAGGTCATTTTCAGTGTTTATGTGCCCTTTTGTTCTGTGCATATGTATCACACTTATCACTTGTTTTAGGTTTCCCTGCCTAGGCTGTACATTGCTGACACTGAAATGGTTTCTCTCCCCTGTAATGTGCATTTAACGGCAGGTTTTCATTTGCGTTAGGATTTAGCTCTTCAGATCAGCGCTTTAGTGTGAAGGGAGCCTCTCCCCACCCACTCTCCGCCCACTGACCCCTTCTCTCCGCCCTCTCTCCACCTTCTGTGGTGTTTTACCGCGCCGCAGAGCTTTAAGATCGTTAACGGTACATAACACGCGTTATGTAACATTAATGCTCGTTAGCGCATCATAACACGCGTTATGATGCGCTAACGATCGTTAACGTTACATAACGAGCGTTATGTACCGTTACCGCAGTTTAGTAAACATACCCCTTTGTTTCTTGGTCACTATGCTGATGCTCAACCACTAGGCTATTCCTCTACTCTCCACTTAAGACTAATCAGAAAAAATATTTTTTCACTCAATGCATAATCAAACTCTGGTATTCATTGCTGGAGTACGTAGCAAAAGTTGTTAGTGTAGCTGGGTTTAAAAGAGGTTAGGACAAGTTCTTGGAGAAAAAGTCAATAAACCATTAGAAAAGAGGACTAGGGAAAACCACTGTTTACCCCTGAGATAAGCAGCATTGAATCTGCCTACTTTTTGAGAACCTGCCAGGTACTTGTGACCTGTATTGGCCACTGTTGGAAACAGGATACTGGGATTGATGGACCTTTGGTCTGAAGCAATATGTTATAGCTTATATTCTTATGTAGTCTCTATGTCCACCCAGCCATACATGCCCAGCTGCCCTTTGAGACACATTTTACCATGGCTGTTTCCACTAAATCTCCCACACATACATGGTGGGCTCTGCGAATGGAGGAAAGGGAAAATGTGGCATTTTGTCACGTTATTCATGTGCACTTTTCAACTTGTTAAACCCGCCTTGCTATCTATTGGAGTAAGCTGGTGAACATAGGCACTATTTATTGCCTAATTTTCTATAGAGAAAAAAACATCTTTAACATATTGCATGGAAAGTCACATACCAACCCTTTGTCATAGTTATAGAAAGATTGCTGTCCAAACAATGCATCTAGGTTTCATGAAATGTTGTAACATCTGGGCTTACATATTTTGATGCACATATCTACAACAGGTAGACATCACTGACACTTTTCGGGCCTTTTGAATTCAACTTCTACATTTAGTTCTGGAATGGAATTATTTTGCATTTGAAGGTCAATTTTATCAGGTCCAGCAGATAGCCAAGGGGGCTACTTGGTGGCATGCCTCTTTGTTGGAGCTTTTGAAGAGGATGTGGTGAGTCAATTGGAGTTCTGGTCAGAGGTGGCCTTATGGTCACAATTTATAGATGACTTATTCTTTATATGGTGGGGGACAGAGATGAAGTCGCAACAATTTTTATCTTGGTTAAATGAAGTCCATGAACATTTAAAGTTTACACCTGAATATTCAAGACAAAGTGTTTATTTTTTGGATTTGGTCATCACCCAGTCTAGTGGGGTTTTACAGACTACCCTTTATCATAAGCCAATGGACTGGAATAGTCTTCTCAGTTATGATAGTTATCATCCCCAGCACTTGTGGGATAATATCCCGATGAGGCAGTTTCTAAGATTCAGGTGAGTATGTTCAATAGAACAAGATTTTCGCACTCATCACCTGTCTCCACTACCCCAAAAAGTCTTAATTTTTTAAAGTATTTTTTAATATCTATAAAGCATTCAAAAGTGTCTTTATCTTCATCACAATAATGTCTTGACCCCCCTCAGCCCCGCTCTCTTAAATATATTTGTTTGCTTTGATTTCATTCTTTTACTATAAAGGGATCCACTGTGTCTATCTCATGCCATTTTCAATTCATTCACTGTATTTGCCCCCACCACCTCCATTGGGAGGGCATTCCATGCATCCACTACTCTTTCAGTGAAAAAGTATTTTCTGATGTTGCTTTTAAGTTTTATCTCCTTGCAGCTTCATCGTAGGCTCTCTAGTTTTACAGCTTCCCCTTCTTTGACAAAGATTTGTTTGTTCAATAATACCCTTTAAGTATTTAAATGTCTGTATCATATCTCCCCTGTCCCTCCTCTTCTCCAGAATGTACATATTTAGGTCTTCAAGTCTCTTCTTGTACGTCTTCTGGCACAGGCTTCAAATCATTTTGGTCGCCTTTCTCTGATCTGTTACAAGTCTTTTTATATCCTTTGTGAGATAGTCTCCAAAACTGAAGCCAATACTCCAAGTGAGGCCTCACCAATGACTTGTACAGGTGGGGCTGAGGAGTATATGTTTGGAGGAAGGGGGTAGAGGTGAATAGGACTATGTGGGGGTGAAGGGTGTGGATGTGAGGGCCGTCTCCTCTCCTTTCCTCCATCCCCACTCCCTCTTTCACTTTCCCCTGATCCTTTAAATCTTCCCTCCCTCTCCCCTCCCCCCTCGTCCTCCTCCCAACCCCCACACCTGGCTTCTCTCTTGGAGCTGGGGGCAGACACATAAGAATTTCCCCATAACCCATCCCCTAAACACATAGGCGGCTCTATAATGAGGCCAAGTGAGGCGGTGGACTCAGGCGGCAGCTTTTTGAGCTTTTTGGGGGTGGCAAAATTGCCCCCAAAAAGACCGCCATCACCCCCTCACTCCTCATTCGGCCTTCAAAATAAAAAAAAACAAAACTCCTGTGTAAGAAGCAGCTGCTGCTGCTGCTCCAGCGGCGGCAGCGGCAGAATGAGGAGCCCCGCGGCCGCCCGCCCGCCCCCCCGGAGAGCCTGCTGGTTTCCCCTGGTTTCGCCAACTCTGCTTTGCAGAGCCGTGGCAAAGGGACAGTGTGCTATTTTTATATTTTACACAGTATTGGGGAACTGCATCTCTTATTTATCTGATGTTGCACTGCTTGTGGACTCTGGCTTCTTGGGGTTTCAGTTTAAATTTTGTCTACATATTTTTATTTTTACTTTAGATTGTGGTTACTTATTCTGTACTTGGTGAGGGTCAATGTTGTGTGTGTATGACTGAGGTCAGGTGTTCTGTTAACATGCAATTTATATATAAAGATCTATACTATACTGTAGTAATTTGACTTGTTCAGCTTTTCAAATAGGTCTATGGATGTTCCAGGGCCCACTGTAGTATTTACAGTGACACTTTTTTTGGATGGGCTCCTTATGTGACTTTTGGAAGTTTGTGCTGATATGGTATGGTATGGTATGGTAGGTTTGCTTTTTGTTGTAGGGTTTTTTTATTAGTTCACAATATGCCTGGTACTGGAGAATAGTGGTTGTTGTTGTTGTTGTTGTTAGTGAGATGATCAGAATCAGATTATTTTTTAAAATATTGAGTTCTGTGGGTGAATGTCCTGATTCTGCTCTGCACCTACTGTGGATGCAAAATATATATTGAAAAAGAAAAAGGGAGAACCATAACGCAGTTTATAACAAAATAAAAATGGGTTATAATTTAGTTTTATAAACTGTGCTATTGATTCTTGCTGTCTTTTAGTTCCTTGGTGAGCAAACAGGACCGTACCTAGCCCTGTGCAAGCAGTGCAGCCGCACAGGGCACAAAGGCTTGGGGGGCGCATTTCGGCTCTCTGCTGTTGCCCTGCTGCCACTGGCAGGACAATAGCAGGCAGTTAAAATGCACCCAAAGCCTTTTTGCAGCACTTTAAGCAGGTCTGGTCCCTCCCTCCTCCGACACAATGTCAGAGCAGGGAGGGGACAGATCTGCTTAGAGTGCCGGTGCCTTTCAGATTGGGTGCATGCCCCCCCTCCTCCTCCCCATACCTCTGTCCAGCACTGCCTGCTCTTTCCCTGCTGCCGGTGCCGCCGTGAAAAAAACAGAGGGCAGCAGCAGCAGGGAAAGAGCAGACAGCGCTGGATGGAGGTATGGGGGGAGAGGGGGGCGTGCGCCCGAGTTGCAAGTTGCACAAGGCGCGATTGCAGTTTGATATGACCCTGTGTGCAAACATCTTGCATTTCCTCCATATAATCTAATTGGCTTTTTGATTTGGTTCAGTCTCTGATTGGATTTCTGAAAAAGCCCTGCCGCCCTCTAAGGTGGAGGGGGGGGGGGGGGTGCCATCTCATTCTTTGCCTCAGGCAGCAGACTGCCTTGAGCCGCCCCTGTCTGAACAGATGTTGCAGCTCTTCAGGGCTTTTTGTGCCAGGGGAGGTGGGGGAGGGGGGCATTGGGTCCTGCTGGCAGATTCTACAGCTTTTCACCACTGCAATGCTCTCCCAGGCTTCTCGTGCGGGTGGGGGTTAGGTCCTGCTGCGAGAGACTCCAGATGCGCTTCCTGCCTGTATAGGAATGTGTAAGTTGGTCTGCACAAGCACAAACAAACCTGTTCATATGGATGAACAGAAACAGACTGATAGACAGAAAATGAATCCTACCCAAAAGGCACACTTGTGACGAAATAGGACAAAGTCTTTCTTCAGTAGGTATCTTAATCTCCAGTGAGAAAGGGACAATTACTTTTATCTCCTATCTTTAAGAAAAATCAGATTACTCCAGGTCATAAGGGACAGGACAACCCAATTTCAGACTCCCATGCATGGCAAATGCAGAACTATATTCCTGTATCCTTTAGGGAAAATGGAATGTAGATAGTCTCCAGTGCACTGAAACAGAACCAGGGCTGGCTCTCTGCTAACCATATGGAAAGTGCAGCTGTAAAAGGCACTTACCTTGGCTCACACTTGGATCTGTGTCTGTGACCAGTAAAAATCTCCAGGCGATGCTGTCAACCTGTTTGATGTGTGGCACATGAACCTGCCACTAAGCTAACCCATGCATTCTCCTTAGGAGCAGACGAGAGTCCATGTACCTTGCAGCCTGAAGGGCTTGTTAGTAGCACTTTTGGAATAAGCATACATTTCTTGAATAATTTTTGCAAGGACAGACTAAACACGGGGAAGCTGTTGGGGCCAAGATGCAATGAAGTGATGTCTCCAGCTTCTTTTCAGGGTCTGCAATGACGTTGGAATTGTTGGTTTTCAATTTTTGTTTTTTTGTTTTGTTTTTTTCAGAGCCACCAAGTTCTATATTAACAAAATAAATAAAAAGAACTATACAAGCCATTTTTAATCGCATCTCTGAAATGTAAGATTATATGTAAAGGTTCCTATAAATTCTTTAGGCATCGGTATGTAACTGAAAGATACATTTCTAATTTTTGGAAAAATTAGATGGGGCAAGAGCAAGCTTGAACGTGCTATAGGAAGGAACATATATGCACAGAACAATGTGTCTTTTCTAGTTGCTACATTCTCTGAACATAAATGAAACTGACAATTTACTGCTAACAAATCTGCAAAAACCCCCCCCAAAAAACCCAAGTGGAAACCCCACTTTTCATCCTGATCCTTTCTTATGATTTATCTGCCATCGTAACATTGGTTAACATCACCTGGAAGCATGCTGCACACCTCTCTAAAAGAAAACCCAATGAATCCCGGCTCAACTGACCGAAGCAAGGAAGAAAGAACTGGCACTATCAGGTCACTTCAAACACTGAAGGATTAAAAGATCAGGGGACAGAATGTAGCAACTAGGAAAGACACATTGTTCTGAGCATATATGTTCCTTCCTATAGCACGTTCAAGCTTGCTCTTGCCCCATCTAATTTTTCCAAAAATTAGAAATGTACCTTTCAGTTACATACTGTTGACTAAAGAATTTATAAAAGCATTTACATATAATCTTACATAAATTCTTTTGGCTTGAGCAGTGCTACAAAACTCTATAAAGTATGCACAACAACTAGTGTCCTTCATTCAATGTGGAATTTCTCTGCCTGTTCTGAGAAATTATACGTATGCTGGCAAGCCTAAATTTGGATTGTGGAATCCAGGGAGACACTGGAGGACAGGAGTCGAAAAGCAGATGTTATCGGGACTCTGCCACTAAGGTCATGCCTAAAGGCTTTTGCATGCATGCTGAAATTTTGATTAGCAGCCTAAACACTAAGCTGACAGAGTGCACACATGTTAAAGAGGATGTGTTAAAGGCAGCACGGCCCTCCTAACAGCTGCATTCTCTCCATATTAAATTCTCTATGCTACCTATCTCAAAATCCAAGAGTTAGTTAGCGTGGAAGAGCGCTGTCTCACCAAGTACTGTAGCTTTTGCATCCCCCTGCCATTGAACTCCTGAAGAAGTCTTCTCCCTATCTCAACCTCTCTCTAAAGAAAGTTTCCCCTTTCTGTCCTGATCGCTTCCTCCTAAAAATGGTAACCATTCATCCAGACCCTAAGTTCCCTCCCCAAAGGCACCTCAGTGTTTGTTTATAAGAACTGCCTTTTTCTGATTAGGGCAACAAAGCAGTATACAATTCAACAATAATATATTCACAAAGAAAATACTTCAAAATTTTATAGTAAAGGATTGTAATAGCAGAAAAAATAAAACAAAGTAAATAGTAAATTCCTGGCTAAGCTGAACACGACTGACCCGACTGGTCAAACCAGGCCCATAAATGCAACCTCGAAGAAGAATGTCTTCAAGGCCACCTTGAATATGTTTTAGGGCATTTTGACATGAATTTCAATTGGTAAAGCAATCTAAAGGGCAGGGGCACGCCTAGTAATCACTGAAGGGATCACTAAAATATTCCCACTTTGTGATCAAAGATCTTGTGCTAGACCATACTAAATAAGTAATGATGATTTAGATAGAGGGGAAAACCTGTGTAAAATGCTTTGTGAACTAGTATAAGGATCTTGAAGTGAATCCAGGATGAAATGGGTAACCAGTGATTATGGCAGAGCAAAGGCATAACATGATCAAACTTTTGTAGTGTTAATGAATGTTCTAAGGCTGCATCTTGAACTGTCCGTAAATGTTCTGTAGTAGATCCTCTCAATCTCTAGAATTGCAAGAATCTAGTTGTGAAGTAACTAAGGCATGAATCAGAGTATGCAGGGTCTGTAGAGACATGGATGGTTTGATGAAACAAATTTGATGAAGACCATAAAACATTGCTCGAATTGTAGCAGAGGTCTGCTCATCAAAAGACAGATGCAACTCCAAAATAACTCCTAAGTGAATCAAGGACTCTACCGATGCTACTGGAGTCCTAGCTATAAGCTGAGAGAACTTTGAAACAATGCATCAGGCCGTGTATGTTGACTTTCTTTGAGAAAGGGTTTAAGAGGGTTTCTTGGGGGGTGGGGGAAGGATGATTTGATGAGATATGCCTACTTTAGGAGGAATCAAGATGGGGTAGACACCCTAAAGGGGTGATGCTTTCTAGGAGGAGGGAGGATTTGAATGATGGGGAAGCCTTTGGGGAGGGGGGCTTTTGGGAATGTCTGGATAGAAAGAAAATCTTATTTTGTAATGATGTGGTAGGGACCCAAAAGGGCCATTGAAATGAAGAGGGGGGACCATAAGGCTACAACCCTAACAGGTACTGATGACCTGGATTGGCCACTGTTGGAAACAGGATACTAGGCTTGATGGACCTTTGTTTTGACTCAATATGGCAAATCATCTTTTCTTATGAATATGCTTCAATAGCAAATTAGTCATATTTTGTATAACAACACAAAATAATAAGAACATAAGACATGCCATACTGGGTCAGACCGAGGTCCATCAAGCCCAGTATCCTGTTTCCAACAGTGGCCAATCTAGGTCATACGTACCTAGCAATATCCCCAAAAGACACAGGTTCCACAATGCTTGTACTGGGTCAAGCATTGATATCCTGGGTCCCTTTTTAATAGTGGTTTACGGACCTTTCCTCCAGGAACTTGTCCAAACCTTTTTTAAACCCAGCTATACTAACAGCCCTTACTACATCCTCTGGTAACAGATTCCAGAGTTTGATTACACGTTGAGTGAAGAAATATTTTCTCTTATTTGTCTTAAATAGTTTACCCTGTAGCTTCATTACATGTCCCCTAGTCTTTCTATATTCTGATAGCGTAAACAATTGATCCACATTTATCCGTTCCACTCCATTCATTAATTTATAGACCTCTATCATATCTCCCCTCAGCCGTCTCTTTTCCAGGTTAAAGAGCCCTAACCTTTTTAGCCTCTCTTCATAGGAGTAGCCTTCCATCCCCTTCACCAATTTGGTGGCTCTTCTCTGTACTTTTTCTAATAACGCTATGTCCTTTTTAAGATACGGTGACCAGAATTGCACACAATATTCAAGGTGCGGTCGTACCATGGAGCAATACAGAGGCATTATAATATCCTTTGTTTTATTCTCCATCCCTTTCCTTATGATACCTAGCATTCTATTTGCTTTCTTGGCCGTCGCTGCACACTGGGCGGAGGGTTTTAACATGTTATCCACGATGACTCCTAAATCTTTTTCCTGGGTGGTGGTTTCAATGTGGAGCCTTGCATCGAGTAACTATAGTGTGGTTTGTTCTTTCCTAGGTGCATAACTTTGCACTTGTCCACATTAAATTTCATCTGCCATTTGGATGCCCAGTCTTCCAATTTATCCAGATCCTCCTGCAGTTTTCCACAATCCTCTTGGGTTTTAACAACTTTAAACAGTTTTGTGTCATCTGCAAATTTGATAACCTCACTAGTTATTCCCTTTTCCAGGTCATTTATGAATATGTCAAAAGTAGCGGACCCAGTACAGATCCCTGGGCTACTCCACTATTCACCTTTTTCCATTGGGAATATTGGCCATTTAGCCCTACCCTCTGCTTTCTATCTTTTAACCAGTTCCCGATCCACAATAGTACACTGCCTCCTATCCCATGACTTTTTAGCTTCGCCAAAAGTCTCTGATGGGGGACCTTGTCAAAAGCTTTCTGAAAGTCCAGATACACTATATCAACCGACTCACCTTTGTCTACCTGTTTATGCACACCTTCAAAAAAACATATCAGATTAGTAAGACAAGATCTTCCTTGTCTAAAGCCATGTTGGCTGTCTCCCATTAGGACATGACTATCTACATGCTGTGTAATTTTGTTCTTTATGATGGTATCTACCATTTTTCCCGGTACTGACGTCAGGCTCACCGGTCTGTAATTTCCCGGGTCACCCCTGGAACCCTTTTTAAAAATTGGTGTTGCGTTGGCGACCCTCCAATCTTCAGGTATTACAGATGATTTTAATGAAAGTTCGCAGATTACCAATAGCAGGTCTGCAATCTCATATTTCAGTTCTTTCAACACTCTGGGATGTATACCATCCGGTCCAGGTGATTTGCTACTATTCAGTTTATCAAATAGTTGTAATATATCTTCCCGGTGTAGCGATATTTCTCTCAATTCCTCTTCAGTATTTCCTTTAAATACCACTTCAGTCTTGGGTAACATCCCTAAATCTTCCTCAGTAAAGACCGAAGCAAAAAATTCATTCAGTCTCTCTGCTATAGCCTTGTCTCCTCTTACTGCCCCTTTTACCCCTCTATCATCTAATGGTCCAATTGACTCTCTCACAGGCCTTTTGCTACGAATGTACTTGAAAAAGTCTTTATTTCGTGTTTTTGCTTCCGTAGCAAGTTTCTTCTCAAATTCCCGCTTTGCCTGCCTTATCAATGCTTTGCATTTAACTTGCCAGTGCTTGTGCTGTTTCCAGTTTTCATCATTTGGCTCTTTTTTCCATTTCCTGAAGGTTGCTTTTTTGGCAGCAACAGCCTCTCTGACCTCACCTTTAAACCATGCTGGCAGTTTTTTGGACTTTCTTCCACTTTTCTTAATGCGTGGAATACAGCTGGTCTGGGCTTCGAGGATAGTATTTTTAAGTAACACCCAAGCTTGCTGTAAGTCTTTAACCTTTGGAACCGCTCCTTTTAGTTTTTTTCCTAACTATATTCCTCATTCTATCATAGTCTCCCTTTTGAAAGTTAAAAGGTAGTACTGTGGATTCCTTTACTATCTGTCCTCCACTAATTAAATCAAACATGATCGTACTATGATCACTATTGCCAAGTGGTCCCAACACCCTTATTTCTTGCACCAGATCTGGCATTCCACTAAGGACTAGGTCCAGTATGGCTTCCCCTCTGGTCGGTTCATGAACCAGCTGCTCCAAGAAGCAGTCATTTATTTCATCTAGAAACTTTATCTCTTTAGCTTGTCCTGCTGTGACACTGACCCAGTCGATACCGGGGTAATTGAAATCACCCATTAATACTACTCTGTTGTGACTTTTGTTAGCTTCCTTGATTTCTTTGAGCATTTCATCATCCATTTGTTCATTCTGGCCAGGCGGTCGATAGTATACTCCCACTGCCATCACCTTCCCCTTCATAAATGGAATTTCAATCCATAGAGATTCTACAGCAAATTTTGTTCCCTGCAAAACTTTAATCCTTTCTGACTCAATGCCCTCTCTAACATAGAGCGCAACCCCTCCACCAATTTGATCAGCTCTATCATTACGATATAGTTTGTATCCAGGTATCACAGTGTCCCACTGGTTATCCTCCTTCCACCATGTCTCTGAGAGTGCAATCATATCTAACCTCTCATTTAGTGCTATATATTCTAACTCTCCCATCTTATTGTTTAGACTTCTAGCATTGGCATACAAGCATTTTAGAGACTGTATTTTATTAATATTAATCTGGCTATTGGTAGGCATGGGTAATTTGGAATCTCTATGCTCTGTCTGCTCCTTACTCAAGGGCATTTGGGCTACTATACTCCCTTTTGGAACCTCACTGCTTTTGGTAGTATCCTTCAAGGATACCTTCATCCGAACCATGCGCTCCTGGGTGACTGTCGGCTTTCCCCTATTTTCTAGTTTAAAAGCTTCTCTATCTCTTTTTTAAAGGTTAATGCCAGCAGTCTGGTCCCATCCTGATTAAGGTGAAGCCCATCCCTTCGGAAGAGCCCCCCCTTTCCCCAGAATGTTCCCCAGTTCCTAACAAATCCAAAACCCTCATCCTTGCACCATTGTGTCATCCACGCATTGAGACTCCGGAGCTCTGCCTGTCTTTTGGGTCCTGCACGTGGAACAGGAAACATTTCGGAGAACGCTATCCTGGAAGTTCTGGATTTCAACTTCCTACCTAAAAGCTTAAATTTAGCCTCCAGAACTTCCCTACCACATTTTCCTATGTCATTGGTACCAACATGTACCAAGAGAGCAGACTCCTCCCCAGCACTATCTATGATCCTATCTAGGCGGTGTGTGAGGTCCGCTACCTTCGCACCAGGCAGGCATGTTACCAGGCAATCCTCACGTCGACCAGCCACCCAGCTATCTACATTCCTAATATTTATTTATTTATTTATTTGCAGTCTCTTTTATACCGCGCTATTCGACATCAGTGCGGTTTACAATGAACATAAGAGTTGCACATCTCAATTTCGTGATTTGTTCTTACAGTGAAACAGGTATAATAACTTGGGTATACATTAAACAGGAAAATTAAACTTGGGTATGCATTAAGCAGGTATAACAGGTAAAATAGGGTATAAATAACCAGTCCCTTAACAAGGAGACACGATAAATAAATACAGTCTACTTTATGCAACAATATAATGAGTTATGCGGCACTGCATAAGTTTCTCATGGTGGTTGGAGGGGAAGGTGTGATTGTGAGTGATCAGTCTGGGATTGTGACGTGCATGAGTTTGAGGTGCTGCATTGAGATGTGAGAGTGGGTGAGTGTGGGGAGAAGACTGAATCATTGTAGTGATGAAGAAAGAGGTGCCGTTTCAGTGCCTTCCTAAATTGGGAGAGTTCACTGATGGTTCTGATAGTTGCTGGTAGTGCGTTCCAGCAGGATGGAGCAAAGAAGGAGAAGGCTCTGGATCTAGTTAATTGAGAACACTTCGTGCTTGCCTTAGGTAATATGAGAGTATTTGCAGCATTCGATCTCCTTGCTCGATTGGGAGGTGTGATTGAAATTAGATCAGTAATGGCAGTAGCAGGGTATTTATTGATGGCTTTATGGGTCATAATTAGGATCTTGAATGAGATCCTGGCTTGTATGGGTAGCCAGTGCAATTGTTTTAGTATTGGGGTAATATGAGAACTTCTTGAGGCTCCATGAAGGATTCTTGCAGCTGAATTCATTGCAAGTTGTAAGGGGTTAGTCGTGCACTTAGGTAGACCATACAAGATCGCATTGGCATAGTCAAAGTGAGGCATTGTTAGGGCCTGAAAGACAGTTCGGAAGTCATCAGGTTCTAACAGTTGACGCAGATTGCGGAGGGTCCAGATTTTATGGTACACCGACTTTGTTATGTTTTTGATATGAGCCTTCATATTAAGTTGCTGATCAAGCGTTACACCTAGGTATCTTACTGTAGTCTTGCATATGATCTCTGCGTCGCAAACCTTGATAGACAGGGGTGGAGTAAAAGCCGGATTCCTGGTTACGAAGAGGGCTTCTGTCTTTTTGAAATTTAACTTAAGCATTTGTGCATTTAGCCAGTCTGTGACAGCGTCAAAGCACCTGATAAGTGGGGATAGTTCAAGATGTTCTGTCGAAATTGGCATGTACATCAAGACGTCGTCAGCATAGACCAGGCAGTTGATATTAAATGATTGGATGAGATCACAAATGGGTTGCATATAGACATTGAATAGCAAGGTGGATAGAGATGAGCCCTGTGGAACACCTTTAGTTTGGGGGAAGGAATCGGAGTTGGAGGGGCCAGAACGGACATGTTGCCAGCGATCAGTGAGGTATGAAGCGCACCATGACAAGGCTGAAGCTTGAACTCCCTTCTCTCTGAGGCGTAGCAGGAGAACTTCGTGGTCTACGGTGTCGAATGCGGCAGCAATGTCCATGAAGATCAGTGCAAAGCCTTGTCTGATGTTATCAAGACCTAAGGTTATGGTGTTGAATAAGGTTGTGAGTAATGTTTCAACACCATGTGCTTCGCGAAATCCATGTTGGCAGGGATGCAGGGGTGCATTAGTATCTATGTGATCTTGTAATTGGCGTAGGGTAATCTTTTCAATGATTTTTGATAGGAGAGGTATGCTGGAGATAGGCCTGTAGGATTCCATCATCGAAGGGTCCAACTTACTGTTTTTTAGGAGTGGTCTGATAGCCGTCTGTTTCAGGCTTCGAGGAAATGTTCCAGTAGAGAACGATACAACAATCAATTTGGATAGGAATGGGCTGAGCTCGGCACGCAGGGCCTTTATCCAGGGAGCTGGACACGGATCGGAGGGTGCTGTTGTAGTGTTTATGTTTAGGATAGTGTCTTGAATGACTCTGTCAGATGGAGTAGAAAATGATGTGAAAGTGTGTTGGGACCCACTCAAGAAATGACCAAGAGGAGGTTGTGGGATGGAGAAAGGTAGGCTGGCTGGTATGGGGGGCTTAGCAGTGTTGGCAAGCTGATTACTTTTCTTACGCAAGTAATAAGCATATTCTTGTGAGTCTGGGTAGGGTAATATATATTATGATATGTAGCCTTCTTGTTTCACTTCCACATTCCAGTTTCCTCTTTCTGCAGGAATTCTATATGGACAAATTGACTCTATCCAACCAAACCCCTTATATCACCTGTGAATGCCACTTTTATGATTCGTGTTAACAAGTGTGAGAAAGATGTATTTGTCAACAACTTTTCCTGCTATGCATGATCTGGCCAGCAGATGCTGCTCATCACCTGTGCTTCTTCCCTAAGGGGCCAGTCTGAGTAGTTAGAAATAAAACCTACAGGTGGTGTTTTCAAAACGATTTAACGGTTAGCAGTCAGGGGTATGTTTAGTGGCACTAAACCATTTAGTGTTGTTCTCTGAAATGTATTGGTTTGATATTTGCAGTGTTGCCTTTTGTTAGGTAGCGTATAGTGCTTTGTGAGTCCTGGTAGTGCTGTTATGATATGGTGGGTTTGCTATGGGTTCTAAATGGGCAGTATTTGTAGTAGTTCCTAATGTGCCCGGTGGTTGGCACTGGATTATAGTAATGTAAAAATCTGGTAGTCTGTCTTTATGCATACACTCATTAAGAGGCATGTTTACTAAAAGTTAGTGTATGCTAACATTAAGCAATATTTATGCAATTGAGGCCTCTTATGCAAATGAGGCCCCGCACCGAGTCTCTACACATGGACCTGCACCCCCCTTGGGCCTCAACTGAGTGCTGTGTTGGGGCATCAGGTTGCTCCTGTTTTTGTGGAAATGGAGGTGCTTTAGGGTGTTGGTTGGGGGGGGGGGGTGTCTTTGAGATTTGCAGTGTTTTGTTCTATATGCTGCCAGACTGAAATTTAAAATATTTTGTCAGGTCAGATTAAAGGAAATTTCAAATTTTAAGGGAATGTTTCAGTTTAATTTTGTTTAGTAGCCTTATAGCTTCACCTCTGCTGAGTTCCGGACATTTCCAGCTCTAGCACAATCCAATTCAGCGTTTGAATTCATGGATACTAGGATTCGTTTCTCATTTTATATCTTCCCTTCTCATCAATAATCTGGTCATAGCGAAATAAATCTGATGTGCAGATTGGTGATGGTCTGATTGGGGGTGGGGGCTGTGTTAGTGACTTTTCATTAATCAAATTAATGTTTTTTTTTTATTATGTGTTTTATTGTAACATCTGTTTTACTAAATGGCATGTATATGTTTGGAAGCCATCTAGGATTTAAGATTGGTAGCATATATATGTTAAAATAAAGCAAGCTAAATTTATGCAAATAATGCTGCAGTTAATCTCGGTACATGGTTCTGCATCACCATCATGCTGCCCCTGGGAGGAAGTAAACAGGGGGGGGGGGGGACACTAGGAAGTGGAGAAAAGCAGAAACCTCAGATTAGGACAAGCATGATCAAGAATAAAATGGTCAGACAATAAAGGCAGAAGAGAATTTTATTTTCAATTTAATGAACAGTCTTGGTGCTATCTTCATATTTTATGAAGTACCGGGAAATGCATCTCTTTCTAATTCTCTGGCATTGCATTGTATGCAGAATCTGACTTTTTGTGGTTTCAGAGAGGAGGCACTGTGGATTAAACTAGAAAAAGGGAAAGAGAAATCTATTTGCATTGGTGTGATATACAGACCTCCCTCACAGGAGGAAGATATGGACGGAGAGTTAATTGAAGACATAAACAGCATTCCTAGGAATGGGGAAGTGCTATTGATAGGGGATTTCAATATGCCAGATGTTGATTGGCACATTCCTGCTGCAGTATCATCTAGAAGTAAGGAGATCCTGGATTCTCTACAGGGAGAACTATTCAGGCAACTGGTTACAGAACCCACACATGAAGGGGCCATACTGGACCATGTGCTTACCAATGGTGAAATTGTTTCTGATGTTATAGTGGGAGATCATTTTGCATCCAGTGATCAGCAGATGGTATGGTTCAGTATTAAGACTAGGGCTGTTAAAATACATTCAAAAGTGAGGGTTTTAGACTTTAGGAAAACTAACTTTGCCAAGATGGGCCAATACCTCAGGGAGTCATTAGTGGGATCAAAACAGCTGGGGGATGTATTTATTTATTTATTTATTATTTATTTACATTCTCTTATATACCGCGCTATTCTGCATCAGTGCGGTTTACATTGAACAAACTGAAATTACATTGAACAGGGCATTATAACTTGGAGATAACTATTTTACAGGGAACATGGGCTATGGAGGGTTAAGTGGCTTGCCCAAGACCACAAGGAGCACCTGTGGGACTAGAAACCCCAGTCCTTCCGGCCCAAGGTTGCTGTCCTCTAGTGGGATTTGAACCCCCGACCTTCCGGCCTGAAGTACCTTGCCCCAACCACTAGGCTACTCCTCCACTCCAAAAAAAAAAAACACTGGGCAAAACTGAAAGGGGATATTTTAAGGGCAACCAACCTTTTTGTTAAAATGGTAAATAAAGACAAAAGGAAAAGGAGACTGCTATGGTTTTCAAAAGAAGTAGCTGAAAAAGTGAAGAAAAAGAGGGAGGCCTTCATGAAATACAAGTGATTACAGTGAGAGGAAGACAGGCATCTGTATTTGGAAAAACTTAGAGAAGCTAGCAAAGTAGTCAGGAAAGCAAAGATTCAAAAAGAGGAGGAAATAGCCAATGCAATAAAATGGGGGGAATTAGACATTTTTCAGATATGTCAGTGAGAAGAGGAAGGGCAAAAGTGGCATTGTCAGACTCAAGGGTGAAGGGGAGGAAAATGTAGAGGTTGATGAGGATAAAGTGGAATTGCTTAACAAATATTTCTGTTCTGTGTTCACAGATGACGAACCAGGAGCAGGACCTGAGAAAACACCCACAAAGAGGAACAGAAGTGAGGGGCATCTTGAAGAATTTTCAGAAGACTGAGTTCCTGAGAAGGTAGCTAAACTTAAAGTAGACAAAGCGATGGGACCGGATGTGATACACCCTAGAATACTGAGGGAACTTGGGGACGTTCTAGCAGCTCCACTGACTGACCTTTTCAATGCCTCGTTTGAGTCGAGAGTGGTGCCAAAGGACAGGAGAGAGGCACATGTGGTCCCCTTACACAAAAGTGGAAGTAAGGATGTTTTTGGAAACTTCAGGCCTGTTAGTTTAACTTCGGTGGTGAGTAAATTATTGGAAGCGCTGCTGAAAGAGAAAATAGTGAGTTTTCTGGAGTCCAGCGGATTACAGGATCCGAGGCAGCATGGATTCACCAGAGGCAGGTTTTGTCAGACAAATCTGATTGATTTCTTTAACTGGGTGACCAGGGAGTTGGACTGAGGGAGAGCTCTAGATGTGGTGTATTTAGATTTCAGTAAAGCCTTTGACACCGTTCCTCACAGGTGACTTATAAACAAACTGAGTACCCTACAGAGGCAGACAAGCCGTGTTAGCATCCTACTTCCACCAGAGCCAGAGTCAGACCTGAACCTATACAGTTTAAAAGTAAAAAAATAGCATGGTAGAGTGCCTTTGAGCAGCCATGTCCCCAAGGCTTGTGTGTCCCACCCCTTCAACATCTATTTTATTTATTCATAAGATTTGATGCATCGCCAAATGGCCAAGAGGTCATCATAGCGGTTTACTAGAATAAAACCCAAAAGTACACAAAAGGGGGAGAAGAGAGGGGAAAAAGAAAGAACGAGGGGGAAAAGGGGAGGAATTACAATATTTTGGAGGGGGTAGAGAAGAGAGTAAGGAGAGACAGAGGTTGCAGGCAGATCCCTGGGGGGAAACTCAGGAAGAGGGGGCCTGAAGGAAGGCACGCTGGAAAAGCAGCGTCTTAAAGTTCTTCTTAAATTTGGGGAAAGAGGGTTCCTAGTGAAGGGGAAGCGAGATCACTATATAAATGGTAAGTAGTAGTATTAGTGCTAGTGCTAGTAGCAGTAGGGAATTCCAAAGGGAGGGGCCCAGGTGTGGAAAAGAGATGACTAGGTGGAGGACCAAGGTGGGGGAAAGGAATAGAAGTGTAACCTGAGAGGAGCACAATGTGCAGGAGGGTGTGTAGGGGGAGATCAAGGTGGCTAAATAAGGTGGGCAGTCAGAACAGAGGGCAATGGCAAATGAGGGTAAGGATTTAAATTGGATACAGAAGAGAATGTGGGGCTAATAGAGGGGCGATTAAGAGAGGAGAGACATGATCAAAGCGTTAGGCACCAAGATAAATTTAGCAGTGGTGGATTGAGTGAGATGAAGGCGACCAAAATAAAGTGCATTACAATAATCAATTCGTAAAGAAAGGGGGCATAGGAACCAGGGGAGGAAGAGGCTGGAGAAGGAACTTCTGAGGAGGTAGAGACAGGAGCAAGAGAGTCAAGAAGGCAAAAATGTTTCTGGGGCTTATTGGAGGACATAGAAATCGGGGACTGGACAAAAGTGAAACAGGCAGAGCACAACACACACTTATAAAAGGAGGCGTGATCCTTCCAGAAAGCAAACATAGAAGGGGAGTGGGCCTTACACCAAAGGCCCTCAGTGCAGCAAAGTTGTTGATGTAGAAGGAAACAACCAGAATGGAACCACGGCTTATGAGTAGTCGGGTGAGGTTTTGTGGGACAAAGAGGAGCCATGAAATCAAGTGAACAGTAGACCAGGTAGAAGTTCAGGTCTGGTTCTGGTAGAGAGTTGGAGGTAGAATCACTTCCTTGGTAGCTGCATTGGGTTGGGGTGGGGGTCGTGCCATAGGGAAGGAGAGATATGCTAGATATCCTTTGGATGGGGAGAGGGATAGAGGAGGAGTGAGATGCTGGATACCCCTTTGGGGGGGGGGGAAGAGATAGGGCAAGAGATACTGGAGACCCTCGGGGGATAGGGAAGGAGAGAGATGCTAACTACTCTTTGGGGAAGGGAGATAGAGAGGGAGGAAGGGGGATGCTGGAGACCCTTGGGGAGGTGGGGAGGGAAGAAGAAAGATGCTGGACAGCTGATGGGGGTATTGAGAAGGGAAGGAAGAGGAGATACTGGACACCTGGAGAGATGGGGATGGGGAAGGGGTGATACTGGACACCTTGCGGGGGGGGGGGGGGAGGGAGAGAGTATCTGGCTGAAGGGTCACCTAAGGCACCAGATAGATACTCTTGGGTCAGCCCTGTTGTGGTATTTAACATATTCATAAATGAGCTGGTGATCAGATTTGCAGATGATAGACTTTATTCAAAGTTGTTAAAGCAGCAGAGGATTGTGATGGATTACAGAAGGATCTTGTGAGATTAAGAGACTGGGCATCTAAATGGCAGATGAAATTTAATATGGACAAGTGTAAAGTGATATGTATAGGGAAATATGATTACAACTACAGCTGCAAAATGCTGGGTTCTATTCTAGAAGTCATTTTTCTCTATCATATATGTTAAACACTTTAGGTTCTAGTACAGATCCAAAGCTGCACATCTAAGCTAGTATGTGGAGGAGTAGTCTAATGGTTAGTATGTAGCCAAGAGGCTAGAAGTCAGTTCCCACTGGCACTCCTTGTGGCCTTGGGCAAGTCACCTAACTCTCCATTGCCTCGGAAGCAAGACCTGGCAATCTACTTCCCGTCACACTGCCGAGAAAACCCAGAAGGTGCTGGGTCTCCAGAAGTCAGCATTGACTCAAAGGCACACATTGCATTTTTGTGGAGAATGGAATTGAGAGGTCAAGGTCAGGACGTACTCGATTCCGGCAGTATTTTAGAAAAAGCTTTGCTAGACATGGCGCTGTTTCTACAATACACAGAAAGAAGTGCAGGAACCCACATGGATTCATATCTACATGTAGCAGGAAATATCATTTCACAATGTTACAATGGGAAAAGTTGACCGAGAATCCTGGTAACGTACATGTGTAAATGCCGACATTTCACAACCTGCCTATGTAAATGTTGACTCTTTCACATGCAAACTACAGAGGAGTCTATCTTATGTCATTTCAATTTAGAGGGAGAAATAGTGTAATTCCTCCTCTAAAGGGCTCATCAAAACACACACTTTTTAAAAGCCTACATTTGCCAGAGAATAGGTGTAAATCTCAACATGGAGAATTTTGGTCTTACGTGTGTATGCCCTATAGGAAATGGGAAATACACATGTAGATTTTTGTCCTGCCCAGGCCATGCCACCTCGAAACTGCTACATCCCATGTGCAAATTGGATGCTTTCTAAAAAGACCATTTACATGTGGATGTGATGTACACGTGTACTGTATATGTCGGATTATACATGTGCACATCAGAAATAAGGCTTCTAAAATAACACCCTTTATTTTTCCAATCATGCTGGTCAGAGTTCTAGTTTCTGTTTTCCTCTGTCTTCTGTTAGCTGTGTTTAAAGGACTAGCGAACCAGCTGTACTTTTTAAAGGCAAGTGAGGTCTAAACAGCTTATCAGATCAATATTTAACCACTGGCTGGTGCTGCATACCTGTATAGAGTAGTCAGACCTAGCTGCTATGCTGGCAATCTGTTTCAGATTGCAATTTGCCATGAAAACCTATGGGCTGGGTTTGACTCGATAATACACACAAGTCTGTCCTCATATGCCTTAGAATGAAGACTACCACCATTTTAATAGTCTCCTTCTGCAATGACTTCATCATCGATGAAATACACACAAAAGAAGTCTCCAGGCCCCTAATCCACTCCCATCTATCTCCAGCACAGATTTCAACGAACATCTTTAATAAGATGTTTTCAGGCTCTTTTGGAAAGTGCCCAGCTCCCTTTTATGTCTGAGAGTAACAGATATACCTTCACCAGCTCTAGGGAGTGACAACCCCACCATTGCATTTGTAGACTTTTGTAAACTGACAGGGTTCCTGGAGGATTGGAACAAGGAGAAATAGCTTTAGGTCTGACTTGAAGTCATTGGTAGATGCTGCTGACATGAAAATTTATGCTGCAGCTAACCTCATCCTCATCATGAAAATGGGATTTCAGCTAAGACGGCTCTCAGGATATATTAACTGGTGGGCCACATTAAATGACCATCATAGGAAGTCTTCATTGAGAGATTGGCTGAAACCTCTACCTTCACCTGAAGTACTGATTTAAAGTCCCCATCTACTATATTATGCAACAGCTACTGAAAGAGAATTCTTTTGAAAGTTGGCAGAAACATATATACAGGGCCTTGGACACGGCTGTTTTTTCAAACAAAGATTTTTTTTTCTTTGCAGATCAGAATGAAAGAGACATTGCCTATCCATCAGATCAGATTTGCTTTGTGCTTAACAGGTGCATTAACAGGATATTGTTAAGTAACAGGCATATTGTTAGGGCACACAAGAGTTTATTTATCTAGGGAGTAGAAAGGTGTTCATTGAAATTTAAAAAAAAACCAAAAAAAACCAAAGAAAAACCACAAAAGGAAAATCCTATTCAGATGGCACAAGTCAAACAAGGAAGTTTTGTTTGGCATTACAAGTCAACATTCCTGCCTTCCAGTAAAAAAAAATCTCAATGTTGGCACAGCAAGCACGTCTTATTCTGCCAGCTAATGACCTTCATACCAAGATACACTTTTATGCAGGACATACAATCTTTGCAACAGGAAGAACTTGATCTGTGATCCCTGAAGTTTTTTATGTGCCACTTTGACATAGTTGGCAATTTCTGTCTGAGAGAAGCTCCAGAAATGAACTGACATATTAATAATAATTTGTCTTCAAAGTATGAGGGAGAACTTAACCAGATATAATCTAAATATGCTTTATAACCATAACCAGAGTCCTGCAAAATCCAGCAGCATGGAATTTCTGAGTTTCTGTGGAATTGCAGGAGCCAGGAGCTAGAAAAGGTGTGCTGCTGGCCAGGTATATTACATCTCTCTAGGGTCCCCTCTTCTGTTTGCCAGTACCCCTATGCTAGCTGGCATGAAGAAGGTGGCAAGCAGCAGTATGACGGGCTGCATCCTATTGCTCTTCCTCTGCTGCTGGGGCTTGACTGGTGCTTTGAGCCATGGCAGGTCTGACCCCAGCATTGGTTCAGGGTGTTAGTGCCCTAGGCGAACCTTAAGCCTTATTATACCTCTGGCTGTCAGAACGTATTGTTTAGCTTTGAATGCCCTGCTCTTTGCTGTACCCTAGAAGCTGATGCCCTAGTCGACTGCCTGGTTTGTCTAGTGGTTGGGTTGGCCATGGCCATGGGGGGGTAGTATGGTTCCCACACAGTTCTAAGCATGACACTTGGACTCCCAGTAGAAGAGGAGGAGGGCCCAGCCTGAGCTGTTACCACTTTGGATGGAGAAAGGATAGGTTGGAGAAGGGGCTGACACCCAAGAGGTGGAATTGCTGGGTTGGGAGAATTGATTGGCTGGAGGAAATATATGCAGATGATCTAAGGGAAGTTGGGGAGGGGACCGACTGGGACTGAGAATGAGATGGGGTGCATGTGTGAGTATGTGTGTGTAGGGGCGGTGGAAGGTCATTTTCTTTGGGGGCCCAATCACCACCCCATGGTCTGTCCTAGCTTCGCCCCACATGCAGAAGTTCTTCCAGTTTTGCCCACGGAGATCCAATATCCAGGCAGACAGGAAAGGTCTTTGCCATGATTGCAGCTTTTTTTCTTCTGCACATAGCGGATAGGATCCCCGTGGGCAGCCTGCTGCTGCCATGATTGTGGCCGGCAGGCAGCAGGCTTCCCATGGGATACCCATCCTCCATGGGCAAAAGAAGAAGAGAAGCCGCAATTGCAGCAAAGACCATTCCTGCTCTGTCCACAGGGATCCAATCTCCTGAGGGAAGACAGGAAAGGTCTTTGCTGTGATTGCAGCTTTTCTTCTTCTGCCCGTGGGGAATGGGATCCCCACAGGAAGCTTGCTGTCTGCTGGGCATGATTTTTGCTGTGGCCAGGACCCATGTGGCCCACCCTTTTCCAGTGCCTGTGTATGTGTATGCGCGCGTTGTGATAGGGCTGAAGCCACTGAAAGCAAAATCTTAGAAAAAAACGCTGTTCCTTACAAAGCAGCTAACGTGCAGAAGATGCAGTTCCCTTGCAGAGCAGCTAGAGGGAGCAGGCATGAACCCACAGAGGCTGAGCTAACACACCCGGGTACTGATTGTGCAGGAGCTAATCAGCTCCACCTGAGAGGTAGCCCGGGAAACTCAAAAGTAAAAGGCCTCTATAAGCAGAGGAAGGAACCTTTCTCTCTAGTCTTATTAGTGAACCACATTGTAACATCCAATCGAGTTTGATATTACTGTATATACCATTAAGTTAATCTGTACATAGTTCCCCCGGTTGTCCTATTGTTGAAGTTCCCTGTTCAATGTAAAACTCAATGTTACTTGTATGCATTGTAGTATGTTCTTGTTCTATGTACACCGCACTGATTATAATAGCGCGGTATAAAAGAATTGTTAAATAAATAAAATAAATAAATAAATAAGAAGGGAGCTCAGAGGAGAGCTCAGAAAGAGAGAGAGAAAGGAGCAGACCCAAAAGAGCCGGGGTGAGAGAGAGACCTGGGAGAGACAGACTGGAAAGAGATCCGCTTGGAAGAAATCCCAAAGGCAGAGAGCTCAGAAGGAGAGAGCCTAGCCGGGAGAGAGGCCTCTGCTCACCAGGAGGGTCTGAAGCAGGATTAAAAGGTACTGGAAGAAAAAGTCCTGACAGGAGATTGACTTATACTAAGAAGGCAAGAAGCCTGGATTCTTTACAGGGTCTTCCCAAGCTTCAGAGATGACAGACAGTATCCAGGGGGCTTCCAGAGGGAGTCTGCAAAGGAGACCGTGGCCAGAGAGCGGTGCCTGAGTGGGCAAGTAAGAGATGCCCTGACTTCACGAAGCCAAGGTACGGTGACTATGTTTTCCCAAAGAAAGGCCCAGCTCCTAGAACGTCTTTAAAACCAGATAACCAGTCTGAGAGAAAAGGAAGCGGGCAGGAATTCTTTAAGTCATCACGTAGGGGCATAGGGACAAACCCTGCTATTTACCTGAAAGCCCTAGAACAGCCTAGCTGGAAGCTAGGGAGAAGAAGTATGGACTTTCAAACCACAGCAGCCAGGGAAAGATCAAGTACAGAGGGAGGCGCAAATGAACCAGAGCCCATTCAGGTAGAGCCTGTAGACCCAGTTACATGGTCCCAGGAAGAAGTAATGGACTGCTCGGTTTGTGTCGCAGGGAGTTTTGAGTCACTCCCCGAGCTGTAACTGATTTAGACAAGCTCTGATATCGCTTTTGTTCATGTTGAGCGAAAGAGAAAAAGCTCACTAATTTTACTTTGCTCTGAAGTTTGGAAAATCCTGTGTTGTTTTTGAAAGAAGCTGTGAAGTATGTAACAGTTCACTTGTTTAACTATGCTTTGGTAAAAAAAAAAACCCTGACAAAGAAGGAGAACCCTTTAATTTCTGTTACCTAGCGAACCTCAGTGCTTAAAAGGGGAAATAAAAGCCTTATTTACCCTCCATTCTGGTCTACACAACTTATTCCTATAAGGAGGAGGACTACAAAGACCAGGGTGCACCTGGCCTCAAAGAGTCTTTTACCTCTATAAATAATAAATATGCTCAACCTGCCCTTGCAGCCACTGGCCACCAGGGGGGATTGATGACATAAATGGCGTAGTTTTAAGGATTCCGGCTAAGGAATACAGAAGAAAAGGAAGAAACTTTACTGCCAAAGTTTGAAAGAAAACACGGAGTGAAAGAAAACACAGAGTGAAAGAAAACACGGAGTGAAAGAAAACCCGGAGTGGAAGATCGTGGTGTTGCTGGCAGCAGTGGCCGAGTGCTACAGGACGGAGCAACCACGTCTTTACTTAGAAGCTTGACTCAACACCCGCACAAGGTAAAATGTAGATAAACCTAACCTGTGCTGGATGTGGGTGTGAGGTTCAAAAAAAAAAAAAAGGAAAGAAGGAAAAGGGGGAACTGATTTGTTATCAGACCACACTTGGGTTTCTCTCTCTCTAATTTTTCCTAGGAACCCCATTGCCATGGATCCAAAAGAGCTACTTCCGTGGATGGCCATGCAGTTTGATAAGCAGAGGGAACTAGCTTGTCAAACGCAGCAACAAGCGGTACAGGCAATGCAGGAGCAACAGAAACCCGTACTTCAGATGATGGAGGCTTGGTTAGCCCAACAGAAAATGACGTCGGAAGCTTCTAATCATCAAGGACAGAATCCTGGACTGGGTGGCAGTGCGGTAGGACACTGGTCCTATGAGACCTTAACTTTAGAGAAATTAACCGCCACTGATGATATAGATGACTTCTTAGATTCGTTTGATAGAATAGCACATTCGGTAGGCTGGCCGAAAGAACAATGGGCCTTGCGTTTGGCAGCTATGCTTACAGGGGAAGCACTGTCAGCCTATAGGGCGATGCCCACGGCCCTAGCAAACAATTACACCGAGGTGACAAAGGCCATCCGGGACCGCCTTGGCCTGACTCCCCAGTGTATAATCGTATGCTACGTGCCGCTCACCTTAAAAAAGGCGAGACGCCAAAAGCTTTAGGTCATAGGCTGAGAAGCTTAGCATTAAAATGGCTAAGACCTGAAGAGAAAACCATTGACACTATAGTGGATGTAATAGTGTTAGAACAATTTATGTCTGCAGTACCTAGAAACGTGCAGGGCTTCCTTATATTTCAGAACTGCCGTAATACTGAAGAAGCTATTATGTTAACAGAGAGGTATTTGGAGGCAGAATTGGCCACCCAACAAAATAATGAAGACCCAAAGACAGCAGCAGCCACAATAAGGCAGTCATCAGGAAGTCTCTCACGCTATAAAGCTCGAGGGTTGACGAATGTTAGCCCTGTATCAGGAAATCACTGTAGGAGGAGATGTTTTCTGTGTGGGAAAATGGGTCACATACAGAGTGAATGTCAATCACGTTCTGCTTTAATAGGTAAGAATACAAAAGTATTACGTGAAGGGTTCGTGCTGGAGGTAACAGTACAAGGTGTTGCCGCCCAAGCTCTTCTTGACTCTGGCCCAGATCAGTCCATGATCTCTCGTAAGCTCTGGTCTATCATTGAGGAGTGGGCTGAATCTGCACCAGATTGAGCAGAAGGGACAGTAAAAATAAAATGTATTCACGGTGCCTCAGCATACTATCCTGTGTACAACCTAGTTGTAAAAGGTTTAGGGATAGAGAGAGAGATGTTGATTGCAGTAGTACCCAAATTACCCCAAGATTTGGTGCTAGGCAGAGACTGGCCCCAATTTAGGAGAGGTCTGAGCAAGGGCCTATCACCCAGGGAAGTTTTCGTTTCTACGCGTACTCCCTCCAGAATACCGGTAGTTCCCAGCCCCCTCTTGGGAAAAGCTCAAAAGCCAAAAACAGACGGATCAGGAGGAGCCTATTAAAAAATTTGTATTGAAGTTTTGTAAAATTGCTAAACAAGCTCAAAGTCCCCGTCGAGCGTCGGCTCAGGCCGCCAGGTATGACCTGTATAGTGCTGTAAACGGAGTTGTTCCCAAGCACGGTAAAGCCTTAATCGATATGGGTATCCAAATAGAATTACCCCAAGGATGCTACGGTTGCATCGCGCCTCGGTCTGACCTAGCCGTAAACCATTTCATAGACGTAGGCGCCGGAGTAGTAGACCCTGATTACCGGGGTGCCCTTAAAGTCCTGCTATTTAATTTTGCAGGTGAAGACTTTAACGTCAAAACAGGGGATCGCATTGCACAGCTGATATGTGAACGAGTTGGTTTCCTGACCCTGGAGGAAGTCTCTATGGTGACCCCTACGAGCCGAGGGACTGGAGGGTTCGGCTCCACGGGTCATGGCGAGATGAAAGGTTTTATAGCGGTGGGTAAGGAACAACCAGATGATGATCTGGGCCCACTTGTGGACGACTGTAAAACCAGCCCTAAACCACGGGTTAGTGACGAACTTTCTATAACACAGAGGCAAGAGTTAGCCAGAGTGTTGGAAAACTTCAAGGATGTACTGACACCACTCCCCGGAGAAACAAGCTTGGTTGCCCATGAGATAATTACACCGCCGGGGAAAATTATCAGACAGAGGTCCTATCGTTTGCCAGAGGCAAAAAGGCAGGAAGTGATAACCCAAGTACAGGAAATGCTAAAAATGGGCATTATAGAAGAATCGTGAAGTCCCTGGTGCAGCCCTATCGTCTTGGTACCCAAACCTGATGGTACCATGAGATTCTGTATTGACTTTTGTCAGGTCAATGAAGTATCCACCTTTGATGCATATCCAATGCCCCGCATCGAAGAGCTGCTAGACAGATTAGGACAAGCAAGGTTTCTCACCACCCTAGACATGACCAAAGGGTATTGGCAGGTGCCCCTGACGAGAGAAGCGTGCCCTAAAACAGCCTTCAGTACTCCGCTCAGGCTGTTTCAATTTAGAAGAATGCCTTTTGGGCTACACGGAGTGGCTGCAACCTGCCAACGATTAATGGATATAGATTTACGCCCTCATCAAGACTATGCCACAGCTTATATGGACGACATAGTCATCCACAGCGCTACCTGGGACCAACACCTGCTCCACGTAAGAGCAGTGTTACGAGCGATGAGACAAGCGGGTTTAACACTAAATCCCGAAAAATGTATGTTTGCGGCTCATGAGGTAAAATATTTAGGTCACCTTGTAGGCCGGGGTATGGTCTGTCCCTTATTAAACAAGGTAGAGAGTGTTAGGGATTTTCCCGTCCCCCAAAACAAGAAGCAGCTACGAAGTTTCCTAGGACTTATCGGTTATTATAGACGCTTTATCCCGCACTTTGCAGAGGAAAGTGCGATATTTACCACTATGTTAAGAAAAAATGCCCCGAATAGGATACAGTGGTCCTCAGAAGGCGACGAAGCGTTCAAGAAGCTGAAAGGGAAGTTGTGCAAAGCACTGATATTACGAGGCGCGGATTTCCGCCAACCATTTCTGGTCCAGATAGATGCTTCAGAAACGGGCTTAGGCGCCGTCCTCTCACAAATGCATGAGGGTGCGGAACATCCAATCATGTTCCTGAGTCGAAAGTTATCTCAGGCCGAACAAAAGTACTCTACAATCGAACGAGAATGCTTGGCGATTAAATGGGCAGTTGAAGCCCTGAAATTTTATCTAACAGGGAGAAAATTCATTCTCATCACTGATCACGCCTCACTTAAATGGTTAAGCCACATGAGGAATAATAACAGTCGCCTAACTAGATGGTATATGGCATTGCAGCCCTGTGAATATAAGGTCGAGCATAGGGCAGGAAAAATGCATTACAATGCTGATGCAATGTCACGAATTACGTGCTGTGGAAAAGATGAAAAGCCAGCCCGTAATATTTTAAGAAGGGGGATGTGTGATAGGGCTGAAGCCACTGAAAGCAAAAACTTAGAAAAAAACGCTGTTCCTTACAAAGCAGCTAACGTGCAGAAGATGCAGTTCCCTTGCAGAGCAGCTAGAGGGAGCAGGCATGAACGCACAGAGGCTGAGCTAACACACCCGGGTACTGATTGTGCAGGAGCTAATCAGCTCCACCTGAGAGGTAGCCCAGGAAACTCAAAAGTAAAAGGCCTTTATAAGGAGAGAGCCAACTCAGAAGAAAGGAGAGAGGAAGGAACCTTGGAAGGGAGCTCAGAAGGGAGCTCAGAGGAGAGCTCAGAAAGAGAGAGAGAAAGGAGCAGACCCAAAAGAGCCGGGGTGAGAGAGAGACCTGGGAGAGACAAACTGGAAAGAGATCCGCTTGGAAGAAATCCCAAAGGCAGAGAGCTCAGAAGGAGAGAGCCTAGCCGGGAGAGAGGCCTCTGCTCATCAGGAGGGTCTGAAGCAGGATTAAAAGGTACTGGAAGAAAAAGTCCTGACAGGAGATTGACTTATACTAAGAAGCCAAGAAGTCTGGATTCTTTACAGGGTGTTCCCAAGCTTCAGAGAGGACAGACAGTATCCAGGGGGCTTCCAGAGGGAGTCTGCAAAGGAGACCGTGGCCAGAGAGCGGTGCCTGAGTGGGCAAGGAAGAGACGCCCTGACTTCATGAAGCCAAGGTACGGTGACTATTTTTTCCCAAAGAAAGGTCCAGCTCCTAGAACGTCTTTAAAACCAGATAACCAGTCTAAGAGAAAAGGAAGCGGGCAGGAATTCTTTAAGCCATCACGTAGGGGCATAGGGACAAACCCTGCTTTTTACCTGAAAGCCCTAGAACAGCCTAGCTGGAAGCTAGGGAGAAGAAGTATGGACTTTCAAACCACATCAGCCAGGGAAAGATCAAGTACAGAGGGAGGCGCAAAGGAACCAGAGCCCATGCAGGTAGAGCCTGTAGACCCAGTTACATGGTCCCAGGAAGAAGTAATGGACTGCTCGGTTTGTGTCGCAGGGAGTTTTGAGTCACTCCCCGAGCTGTAACTGATTTAGACAAGCTCTGATATCGCTTTTGTTCATGTTGAGCGAAAGAGAAAAAGCTCACTAATTTTACTTTGCTCTGAAGTTTGGAAAATCCTATGTTGTTTTTGCAAGAAGCTGTGAAGTATGTAACAGTTCACTTGTTTAACTATGCTTTGGTAAAAAAAAAACCCTGACAAAGAAGGAGAACCCTTTAATTTCTGTTACCTAGCGAACCTCAGTGCTTAAAAGGGGAAATAAAAGCCTTATTTACCCTCCATTCTGGTCTACACAACTTATTCCTATAAGGAGGAGGACTACAAAGACCAGGGTGCACCTGGCCTCAAAGAGTCTTTTACCTCTATAAATAATAAATATGCTCAACCTGCCCTTGCAGCCACTGGCCACCAGGGGGGGGGGGGGTTGATGACAGTGTGTGTACATGCATGTGTGTGTAGGCGTGAGAGGGACAGAGGGAATTGGTATTGGAGTGGGTGCCATGTACATGTGTGAGAATGCTGTACTGGAGAGAAATGAAGGTGTAGAAACCAGAGCCACGGAAGGGATATATCCCTCTCTCCCCAATCCATATTTTCTATCCCTTGATTCTGGATTCTATCCATCCCCATTCCCTCTCATCACAAAAATCCTGGAACTATGTGCTCATTCCTTCCCTCCTCTCTATCTCTTTATCCTAGAATCTCTCTCCTCTCTCTCAATCCCAGAATCTACCTCTCATTTGTCTTTCTTACATCTCGGAACTTCCTTTCCATCCCTAATCGTCCTTTATTTCTATTCCTGCAAATGCAGAGTCCTTTCTTTCTCCTATCCCCAAAGCTCTCTCCCCTCTTCAAGATCCTTCCAACGTCTTCTTCTTGCTCTTAGCATCTCAAAGATCTCTTTCCTCTGTCAATACCCAAGATCCCTTTTTTTCATTCAAATTTTAAGTTATATACAGACATGCAAGCAAAACTGAAAATCTACTTTTATTTTTATAATGTAAAATAATATTTAGATTAGTTAATATGCAGTGGTATGCAAATGTATGCAAATATGCCTCTGAACTGGAGCAGAATGTCAGAAGTCATGCTGTAGGATTATCTGCCTCTTCCTGTTGAATCTATCCCTGAGCTGCCAAAAGTAAACTGAGGCTATGATCACGATTCAGATAACTTTATTGGCATGACAAGTTTACATGTGTTGCCAAAGTAATACATTTAAGAGTTAAGTTAAAAAAGAAAAGAGAGAAGGGAAAGAAAAGACAAAAGGAGATAATGAATACAGTCATAGTACACTGGATTACATATCACATAGGACCCTTGAGAAAAAGAAAGGAAACTGTTATAATGAATAATATTTCTGTGATGAGTATGTAAGGTCCACTAAGCCTCACCACCAAATAAAATGTAGAATTTTCCAGTTCTGGGAGAGTCCATGGGAGTCAAATATTTAGATGTCCCATCCTTCAGAGACTGTCTTTCTGTTGACCTCTATTTAGGTGACTCAGTGAATCATTAACAATAGTTGTCAACAAAGGAGCCCATGGAGAGGCAGCAAGAGGCTGGGGCCATCTATGCTCCATGATGGACAAGAGCTGTTGCCTTTTCTTTCCACTGGAAGAGTGGATTGCTCTCTTAGCTCCATTCGCTTTCAGTTCTCTAGAAAGTGCTTGCCCTCAATCTCTGGGATAAGAAACAGGTCAGGGAAGTTGAAAGCACCAACCAGGTATTTGATCAGATTTTTCCTAGATAGAAAAGAAGACTTTCCCAAGTTTCAAATGAGGTTTTAAGGGAAAAGGAACACATTGAAAAGAAGAGACATCCCAGTTCCACTGAAATTCTGCTTGTGGTGTAAAGATGTGGGAATGCTCACCATGTCTACCCAACGAAGAGGAGTAGCGGGGCAAGGAGTGGGAGTGGTGTGGGCAGAGCCGACAGTGCAGATGTGGATTTCCATTTTTAGAAAGGAAATCCAGGTATAGAACAAAAAATATAGATTTTGGCATTTATACCTGCCCTCCAGGCATGAAGAAGTGCCTGCTGACAGGGGAAAACGTCTGTGGCCATGTCAGACCTCCTGCCCCAATCTTCATCCCTAACCCTAGAGACAGCCCCTGGCGGCCCTCCCCACAACCCCTGCCTGACCGAAGGTCTGATCCTTCCTCCTGACCCCCCCAACTGAGTGAAATCTTCAACCCCCCTCCTCCCATTCCCACCCCTCAAAGTTGTCAAAATCCACATCACCTTCCCTGAAGGCATCCGCTGAAAAAAAGAGAGAGTGCTACCCCAGAAGAACTCAGCCTGATTCCTTCACCCAGGCATACTGGAGTCATTGGTACCCAGCATAAGGTAACGCATCAAACTAGTGTTGCAGACCTTAGTAATACCGCAAGATTACTACTACGACTACGACTACTTATTATTTGTAACACTACAAGGCATACACCGCTAGGGGTCATTGGCGCTATTTTGAAGAGTTACCTTGTACTAGACTTGAGTGAGTTGGCATCGCTCTGGCCCCCAGTATATTCCAATGACCCCGGTAAGCATGGGGGTGGGGTAGGGAGAACGGGGTGTCTACTGGGGGGGAGGAGCTATCCATTTTTTAGCAGGTATCATTGGGGAAGGTAGAAGAGACGTTTGACAGCAATGGGGGAGGAACAGAAGGAGGGGAGAGCAGAGACTTCATTCAGGGGGGTAGCCAGGGGGTGTTCCTGGGGTTAACAATGTGGTTTTGGAGGGGGACCCTGACCTGTAGTTCTGCACTATTATGCCCTCTTTACCAGTGCAGCTTTTTTAGGAGGCTTCTCCCATGTCCAGAGCTGTACCAAGGACTGTGCAAGCGGTGTGGCCACACAGGGTGCAAGCAAAGAACGGGGTGCTGATAGCAATGTGTAATCAAACTCTGGAATTTGTTACTGGAGGATGTAGTAAAGGCTGTTAGTGCAGCTGGGTTTAAAAAAAGGTTTGGACAAGTTCCTAGAGGAAAGGTCCCTAAACCATTATTAAAAGGTACCCGGGATATCACTGCTTGACCCAATACAAGCATTGAGGAACCTGTGTCTTTTGGGGAAACTGCTAGGTACTTATGACCTAGATTGGCCACTGTTGGAAACAGGATACTGGGCTTGATGGACCTTGGTCTGACCCAGTATAGCATATCTTATGTTCTTAATGGAAAAAAAGAACCACATTACCAGGATAAATCCTTAATTATTTTTCTATATTCCCTTTTTTCTTCTTTTCCTCTCTTCAGGTGTTTCCTTTATACGCAAAATACACTTGAAAAATACTGTAAGCTGGACTGTAAACCATGTAACTGTCCTTCGAATATTGGGCCCTAATATATTTGGTGACTCCCTTCTGAAGAGTATAGAGACATTCATCTACCATCCAAACATTATGTACCAAGAAGTGTGTTGTCTGCCTGGTACCAAGATCTGAGATGTTACAGGTGGTTTGCCAAGGCTCCTCAAGTCTACTGATTGTTATCCATTGCTTCTCAGGCTGCCTTCAATAGAGAGAACAATAATGGTGGTTTTTTTGCTTGCATTTACTCTGTTAGATTGTGCCCTATAATTATGTTTGTCTGTCTCTTCATTTCTTGTTCTGTGCCTGCTTTCCTGACCCAGCTCCACTGAAGGACGCCATGTAATTGCCTCCCCCCTCCTCCCCACTGATCTGGGATTGAAGGTGACGTCAGCCTGCCTTCACATAAAAAGAGAGCAATCACAGCATTTGTGCTGTGGGGGCATGCACTGGAGGAGAATGCCTGAGAGCAGATCTTGCTCCTTGGGCAAGATCCTTGGGTGACTCCATGGGTGATGCTCCCCTCTGCCATCCTTCGCATATTTGCACTTTTAATCCTGCTCCTTCCTTATCTTCTGCCCTTTGTAGGTGTTCCTGGGCTAGAGAGCTTCAATGCCCTAGTATGTCTATCATTCCCACCCACTAAAACTACTATCCATCCCCGCAGCTATGGCCTCTTTTACGATTATCTTCAAGTCAGGTAAGGTACTTAACTCCTTGCCTGCTACTCCCTTCTCTCGTGACAAATCCTTGTTTCAGCTCCCGCAGCTTCGAGGACCTAAGACACGATCTTCTGAATTGCAGATCGCTCAGAGCAAAGATGGACCTGATCTTGGACACTATTACCGTTCATAAGTTAGACATTCTTGCTCTCACTGAAATTTAGTTGAAGGAGGGTGATGAGTCATACTTGCATTGCTGCCTTCCTACAGGCTATTCAGCCCTCTCTGCTCTTAGGGTCACCCGCAGAGAAAGGGGGGTGGGGTCGTATTCATTTTCAGGAACAATCTCGCCTTCCTGGAGCTCCCCGGGGATTCTTGGGCTGGCTAAGAGAAATTAGTGGTAAGAGTCGGTTCCCCTTCTCCTTCCTATATCCTGCTTACTTACTGTGCACCCCTCCCTCCAATGGTCTCCCTCTTAAATCTTATGGCTTCTTTTCCAAACCTGCTCATTCTTGGAGAATTTATAACATCCACTTCAGTTCTCCTTCTAGGCCTAGAGAAAGTACCTTTGTACATTCCTGGAAAACCATGTCTTCCTTCAACATATTCATCAGTCCACGCATGCAGCAGGCCATACCCTGGATTTGATTCTTACTCAACAGGACTTTGGCCATTGCCCATGGATATTTCCTGTTGTCCACTCCCATGGGTCTATCATTACCTCATCAGTTTTTGCCTTTATGGCTTTCAAAGATTCCTCCTTCCCCCACTCACCTCTTGCTTCAGACTCCTTCCTGACGATATATTTCTACTGCCATGCTTGTGACTTTCCCCTGTGCAGATTCCCTTTTTCCAGATAAAATTCAAAACCATCACACTAATACACAAAGTAATACACAACGAATCTGCCCCCTGTCTACTCTCCCTCCTCTCTAAACCAAACAGCACCAGATCATGTAGACCAAACACGACAAATGCCCTAAACATACATTCGCAGAAGAGAAAGAGCAAACAGTCCACATGTAACCGAGCCTTCTCCCTATTTGCCCCTCCTTATGGAATGCCCTCAGACCAGATCTATGAGGATGCTCTGACCACTCTGAATTCCACAAAAGGCTCAAAGCCTTCTTCTTTTGGGAATATTTTGCCTTGCCCCTCTAAACCTTAGCCCTCCTAATCTAACTAAAACCAATTTCCAGCTCTTCCCCCTTGACACTTCCTTCCTCATTCCTCGCCCCCTTCCATGTCCCTCTTATCCAACCACTTCTCACTGTAAATATGTAAAAGGTTCCATTGAAATTGTTTCACTGTTGTAATCAGTTGATGTTCTCTGTAAAACAGCTGTGTCAACACTGTTATCTCATGTTCTATATAAACCATCTTGAATTGTAGAAAGATGGTATATAAAAAATGTTAAATAAATAAATAATGTTTGGTCACTTCCTCTGGATCAGCAGGCAGCCCTTTGGAATAATGCGCTTACCCAGCAGATGGATGCATTAACTCCAAGGAAATGTCTCTCTTGTTTCCCAAGATGCACAGCCCCTTGATATCACCCCGGCCTTCGTCTATTGAAGTGGCAGCTCAGGGCCTCCGAGAGACTATGGGAGAAATTTAGAGATCGAGCCGCCTTAGCTGAATGCAAAAGGCACCATTGCTACCAGGGCTCAGGTGCTAGTAGCAAAGAAAGGAGAACTTCTCATTGCTCATAAATAAGAACATAAGAAATGCCATACTGGGTCAGACCAAGGTCCATCAAGCACAGTATCCTGTTTCCAAAAATGGCCAATCCAGGTCACAAATACTTAGCAGGAACCCAAAGTCCACAGCTTCTACAATGCTCATCCTGGGTTAAGCAGTGGATTTCCCGGGTCCTCTTTAATAAAAGTTTATAGACTTTTCCTCCAGGGACTTGTCCAAATCTTTTTTAAGCCCAACTATACTAACAACTTTTACTACATCCTCTGGTAACAAATTCCAGAGTTTGATTACGTGTTGGGTGAAAAAATATTTTCTCTTATTTGTCTTAAATGGATTACATTGTAGCTTCATTGCGTGTCCTCTAGTCTTTCCACTTTTTGATGGCATAAAGAACCTCCCATAATCCTAGGGCAATCTTTTCCATTGCTACTTGCTTGTCCACTCTTATCACATGAATGCCCTTACTCACAGACTCTAGTCCATTTTCAGATTCCTTAGCAGCTTACTTCTCATCTAAGATTTCTACCACTCATCAGTGTCTGCCTCTTATTGCCCCTTTTGTCCCACCCACTTCCCCAGAATCAACCGTACCTAGTCTTAGACACGCCTGGGCTGAGTCTGCCCCTGTTACAGAACAGAGACTCCTGAAATTGATCACCGCCATTAAGAAGACTACATGCCCCTTAGACTCCATCCCTTCATATTCACTGACTGAAAGCTCTCTAGGATTAGTTCCTTTCATTCATTCTATAGTAGAGAATAGCCTTTCCTCTGACCGTGTTCTGCAGGGCTGGAAACTTGCCGTTATTACTTCCCTATCTCAAGAGCCCCAAACTTAATCCTTCTGTCCCGACACATTACCATCCCATTTCAAACTTTCAGTTTCTATCAAAGATCATGGAATGGGTAATCCTGCTTCAACTAACAGATCACCTTGACCACACCTTGGCTCTGCACCCTTGTCAATCGGGTTTCCATGTGTGTCACAGTACAAAAACCATCATTACTTCACTGCTTAATGATCTTTATAGTATTCTTGACCAAGATAAGCTGATTGTAGCTATCTCACTGGACCTTATGGTGGTCTTTGATCTGGTCAATCATAACCTCCTCCTCCTTTCCCAATTATACAGTTTCAGTCTCAGAGGGAATGGATTCGCCTGGTTCACCTCCTTTCTTGCTGAATGGTTGTACCAAGTATTCGTTAATCACTCATCATCTTCCACTTACCTCCTATCCTGTAGGGGTCCTGCAAGGCTCTGCCTTGTCTCCCCTTTTGTTTAACATTTTTTCTTAGCCCTCTGCCAAGCCTTATTCAAACAACTGGTATTTCATTTTACATGTGTGCTAATGATATCCTTCTCATTGCTCAAATTGATAGCCTGCACCCGTATCTATCTGTGATTAATAATTGCCTTGAGAGCATAGCCATATGGCCTCAAACAAATGCTCTCATAAGAACATAAGAAATGCCATACTGGGTCAGACCAAAGTCCATCAAGCCCAGTGTCCTGTTTCCAACAGTGGCCAATCCAGGTCACAAGTATCTGGCAAGTTCCCAAAAAAGTACATAGGTTACGCAATGCTAGTCCCAGGGTAAGCAGTGGATTTCTCAAACTCAACCCCCAAAAAACAACTGCCACCTGGGTCACAAGTACAGTAGATGTGCCGCCACTGCCCCTTCACTTGGTTCTACTACCATCTCAGTACAATCTTGCTTTAAATATCTTGGTGTGTACATTGATTCTGAATTATCCCTTAATATGCAAATTACCCAATTGTCCAAATCTGTCTTCTCAGCACTTCGTCACTTCCATGCCTTGTGTATTCTCTTAGATTTCCTTGCGCAAACCATCTGTTCTACTTAGTACTGTGGTAGCATGTCTTGATTATTGTAATGTGATTTATTCCGTCAACCAGGCTATCAATTAGAGAGACTTCAAACTATACAAAACACCGCAATATGAGCTCTTGCTCATGCTAAGAAATATGATCATGTTTTTCATGGCAAGGTATGACCGGAAGTAGATTGCCAATGAAGGGTAAAGTGACTTGCCCAAGGTCACAAGGAGAACCAGTGGGTATCAAACCTTCATCTCCTGGATGCTAGGCTACTCCTCTACTCATGCTTATGTTACCCTGTTGTTTATCCAGTAGCATTGGCTCCTTTTGCTCCAACGCATACAACACAAGATCCTGTCTTTAACCACAGGGTCCTTCATGACAATGCCCCCCCCCAGTATCTATCTAGACGCATCATTCCGTATGCTCCCCCGCACTTCTTGCCCTCTCTCTGTGAGAATAGGTTAGTCATTCCTTCACCTTCTAGCACCAAATATGTGAACATTAGATGCTCTTCCTATTCTTTTGTTGTCCCGGCCTTCTGGAACTGTTTGCCATCTCAAATCCAATTGCAACCCACATTCAAAAAATTCAAGTCCTCGTTAAAGGTGCACCTATTTGAGCATGACTTTGGACTTGGGCCAAGCCTGGAGGGTTAATTGCCACACCTTCGGGTCTATGCTTCTTCTTCCTTCTTCTCACCTATTACACCTGTGCTGTCCTATCATATTCTATCCACTATTTTCTTCAAACTTGTAGTTCCTTTCTAAATTTTTAATTGAGTTGTAAACTGCTCTGAATTCGCCCCACAAAGGGCGATATATCAAAATCAATAAACTATAGCTATAACTATCCATGTTGGCACAAATGATCCTGCTAGGTCTTCTTCAGTCCTCCCTTTTAAGGGTCAGAGATGAGGCCTGGAGATGAATGCCTGGCTAAATGGATGGTGTCATCAAGAGTATTTTGGCTTCCTGGTTTATGGCATGATTTTCCAAGGGCTACTGAGCAAAGATGGTATCTATCTCTCAAAGAAAGAGAGAAGTGTCTTTCACAGCAGACTGGCTAACCTATTGAGGAGGGCTTTAAACTAGGATCATTGCAAATAGGTGAACAAAGCACCTAGGGGTAAGTAAGAGCCCTCAGGTAAGCAAAATATTAAAAAGAGTATAGAAAAGGGAAAAAAGGGCCCTATCTGGATAGCTGAGTATAGTAACACCCATAGTTTGTGAAATAAAGTTCCAGATTTAGAAGTTATAATGAAAGAGGCTGTCTTGAATATAGTGGCATTCATGGAGACATGGTACATAGAAAACAATGACTGGGATGTAATTATACCAGGCTATAATTACTTCAGGAAAGACAGGATAGGAAGAAAGGAAAGAGGAGTGGCACCATATGCAGAAAATAATATTAAAGCCATATAACTGTAAGGCTTATGAGGGAAGTAGAATCCACTGTGGGAAAGAAGGAATGGAAACGTCTATCTACATTGGTGTGATATAATACAGACCTCCTTTGCAGGCAGAGGAAATAGACAGAGATTTAATTGAAGACATTCATAATATTGCTATGAAAGGGGAAGCATTATTGGTTGGAGATTTCAGTTTGCCAGATACTGATTGGGATATTCTTGTTGCAATGCTATCTAGAAGTAGGGAGTTCCTGGATTCTCTATAGGAAGAACTGTTCCACAACTGGTAAAAGAACCCACATGGGAGGAGCGTGATACTAGACTTGGGAGAATGTTTCTGATGTCATAGTGCGTGATTATCTGGTATGCAGTGATCACTTGGATAGTGAACTTCAATATTAGGACACAATAAAGATGGTTCATTCAAAAGCAAGGTCCTAGACTTCAGGAAAACTAAGTTTGTAAAGATGGGAGAGTACCTCAAGGAGTCCTTAACTAGATGGGAACACCTGGGGGAAGTAGAACAACAGTGAGCAAAACTGAAAGGAGATATTTTAAGGGCAATAAGTCTTTTTTGTTAGGAAAGTAAATAAAAGCAAGAGGAAAAGGAGGCCATTATGGTTTTCAAAGTAAGTGCTGAAAAGATGAGGAAAAAATTGGTTCGCCTTCATAAATAACAAAAGAGGAAGACAAATGGTATCTGGAGAAGCTAAGGGAAGATGGTAAGGTAGTTAGGAAGGCAAAGATGTTAATGGAAGTAAAAAGAGCCTAAATAGCAAAACATGGGGAAAAACGTTTTTTTTTAGGTATGTTAGTGACAGGAGGAAGTGAAAAGGTTGGTACAGGGGAAGAAATAAAGGCTGATGAGCATAAAGAGGAATTTCTTAACTAATATTTTTGTTCTGTATTCACAAATAGGAATGGCAGTGAGGTAAAACTTGAATTATTTCAGAAGACGTTGTTTGTGAGGAGCTAGCTAAACTAAAAGTAGACAAAGCAATGGGGTCAGATGGGATTCATCTGAGGGTATTGAAGGAATTCAGGGAAGTACTAGTGGCGCCACTGTCTGACCTTTTTGGCAGAGAACTGTTTTTCTGTATGCTGGGGGTCATCTTCTTCAACTGTTTGCTAGTGGGTCAGTAGGGTTCTTCAAGGTTATGCTTTGTCCGCTACTCTTTTTAATATCTATTTAATGAGTCCTATTGGGGATATCTGTAGGCAATATGATTTGAAGGGTTTTTTGTATGCTGATGATATTCAGCTGGTGATTGAGGTGGAGGAGGATGAGACTGAAATTCTCGGGCGTGTCTATTGTGTCTTGAGGATATCACTTTCTGGCTATTTTTGCATTGATTGGTTCTTAATATTTCAAATTTGGAGGTATTACAATGCGGGCCTTTAATTGATAATAGCTTAAAGGCTGGCTCATCTATTGGGGGGGGGGGGGGGTCCGTTTGTCCTGGAAGGATAGTATTCTTGACCTAGGAGTCGTATTGGACACAGAACTGGGACTTCAACAACAAATTTTGAAAGTAGTACAGGTGGTGTATGGGTATTTACATCTGGTTCATCAACTGCGGCCTTATTTGGATCAGAATGTACTTCGCCAGGTTGTTCAAGTGTTAACTTGATTATTGTAATGCCCTGTATGTGGGACTACTGATGTATTCCATTAGGAAGTTACAGGTAGTCCAGAATTCAGTGGCATGGGTCATTGTTGGCCTTAGCCATAGAGATTCGGCTGCAGGGCTGTTAGCACAATTATACTGGCTTCCAATTAAACAGACAATTAAACAGAGATGTATCTTCAAGTTTCTGGTGTTAGCATTTAAGGCTCTCCAGGGCCTGGGGCCTTGGTATTTAAAGGATTTATTGCAATGGTATGTGTCTGGTTGGGCTCTGCGCTCTGCAGATGCCTGGATATTGCAAGTTCCTGAGTTTAGTCAGACCCGATTACAATGATGGCGCAAGTGTTTATTTTCTATTGCTGTTACAGTATTTTGGAATTCTCTACCTCTGGCATTACGTCCTGAGTTAAATCTTTTTACCTTTTGTAACGGTTTAAAAACTTTTCTCTTTCCTTAGTTATTGTCTCCTGAGGTCCTAAAGATGCAGTGGCAGTGAGTCAGATCTGAGGTAGCTGGATGGGATATGAGGGTTGGATGGGATGCTTTTTAATTCTTTTAAATTGTACTTGATTGTTGCTGTTTTAAACTGATGTCTGTACACCGCCTAGAATGTTTGGCACTTGGTGGTCTATAAATGCTTTTAAGTAAGTAAGTGCTTCTTTATAGTTGGGAGTGATCTCAGAATTGGAGATGGGCAAATGTGTTTCCTGTCCACAAAAATGGAAGTAAGGAAGATGTTGGTAACAGCAGACAGATCAGATAGGTTGCGCACCCAGGGATGATAATAACCTAATAGGGGGCAACTCCATTTAGACATATCGAGGTCTGATCTTGAAACATTCAAAGGTATTGTGTACCCAGAACTATTATACTGCAATAACTCATAAGCGTGCACTTGGTTTCCTTCTACTGATACTAACTTTACTACTGAAATGAAAGGTTTCCCAGAAGGGGACTTTTTATACCAGGAGGAGGAGTTATGTATCATAACAGTTTTTCAAATGTTCAAGGAGTATCTCCTCCCTTTTTCCCTGTATATTTGGCTATAAAACAAATTGGAGGGGTCGCTAATGGCTTAGGGCTTATCACCCTAGGGTCAGGAGTGGTATGAGGCCACAGCACAGTAGTTAGATTAAAAGTTATGTCACAAAACTCCTGGAAGGTTTTTGGCCGGGCCCAAAACAGAAACCCATGCTGGATGGCTGTCACTACCGGAAGGCAAACAGCACAATCAGAGAGAATAAGGTGTTTGGTAACTGAGTGTAAGTGTGATTCAGAAATATTTGGGTGTTCCCTATGACTTTCCCAAGAATCTGAATGCAGCACTGCTTCATTATCAGTAATATGCCGTAAAGCAAATAACATCATCTGGTAAGGAAACATCCTCAACAAAACACTGAGGTCCTGATATTCAAAGGGCAGTTACATGGTTTATGGCCCTGTAAACCATGTAACTGCTGCGGAGAGAGATAGTCAATGGCACTAACCACTGAATATCCGCTCTATTCTCCCTTACGTGCCCAGATGCTAACCACTTGGCATCGGGGTGTGTCGGCCGTTCCGGGGAGGAGAGGAGCTGGTGACTGTCCTTAACTAGGCAGCAGCAATATTGCATGCTGCCTGGTTGGCAACCTGCGCCTAAAAGATAGGCGAAGAAAACCCTCACCTATCTTTTAGCTGCAGGAACTCTGGCTGCATATGACTCCAGCACTGAATATCTGGGGTTAAGATCAGTGTCTAAAGCTGCGAGTGTAGTGTCTCACCATAGGCACTGATCTTAATCCCGGATATTCAATTCTGGAGTCATATGCGGCCGCAGCATTGAATATCCAGTGTCGCCGCACATGCCTCCCAGCCGCCATAGCTAACCGGGCAATATTGCATATTGTATGGTGTCAGGCCTCCCCAAGTATGCTGAGGGGAATTGCACGCTGTCATAAGGGCAAAAGGAAGGGCTTCTGTCCAATCTGTAGCACAATCCTGAGTCATAGTGTGTAAGCAACCTATGAGGCTCCTATTCAACCGTTCCACTTGGCTAGAGCTTTGCGGATGATAAGGAGTGTGAAGTTGTCTTTTAATGCCAAACCATTGCTCAATACCCTCACAAACACTCGCAATGAAGGCTGGACCCTGGTCAGAACAAAAGGTGCACCCCCGAATAGGGATAAACTGAATGAGCAATAATTTGGAGTGACAGTAGCAATCATGCTGGTAGTGGGATAAGCTTCTACCCCTCCTGAAAAAAGACAAGTGATTACTAACAAATAGTGCCTCCCTCCTCTGGCACAGGGCATATCTGTGTAACCTGGCTGCAAAATCAAAAAGGGTCCTGATGGTCGGGGAAGGGCAGCAGAAACCTTCATCAGGGAGGCCACTCTGCCAGCCTTCAGACAGTCTAAACTGGTCTCATAGACTGCCTGTGTCACAGAAAAAAACTTTGGGTGCTACCACAGAACAGAAAAGGCATGATGCATAACTGCAGCTTAGAGATGGAGCTTATGATGTCGAAAAAGGACACGAAGAAACAATAAATTGTCTGGGCAGATTAGAAGATAATCCTTTTTCCAGGAGCCCTGAGAATCACATGTAGCACCCTAATAAGTCATAAGAACATAAGAAATGCCATACTAGGTCAGACCAAGGTCCATCAAGCCCAGTATCCTGTTTCCAACAGTGGCCAATCCAGGTCCCAAGTACCTAGCAGGTTCCCAAAAAGACACACAGGTTCCACAATGCATGCATTGGGGCAAGCAATGGATTACCTGGATCCTCTTTAATAATGGTTTATAGCTCTTTCCTCCAGGAACTTGTTCAAACCTTTTTAAACCCAGCTACATTAACAGCTTTTACTTCATCCTCTGGTAACAAATACCAGAGTTTGAATACAGAAACATAGAAAAATGCCGATAGAAAAAGACCATATGGCTTATCTAGTCTGTCTTTCCATATCAACAACTACAACAGTCTCCTTTTTTCCTTTGGAGATCCTCTGTGTTTGTCCCATGCTTTTATGCTTTGAGTGAAAAAATATTTTCTCTTATTAGTCTTAAATGGGTTAGACTATAACTTCATTGCATTTCCCCTAGTCTTTCTACTTTTTGATGCCGTAAAGAATCAATCTACGTTTATCCGTTCCACTCCATTCATTAATTTATAGACCTCTATCATATTTCCCCTCAGCCGTCTCTTTTCCAGGTTGAAAATCCCTAACCTTTTTAGCCTCTCTTCATAGAGGTATCCTTCCATCCCCTTTACCATTTTGGTGGCTCTTCTCTGTACCTTTTCTAATTCCGCTATATCCTTTTTAAGATACGGCGACCAGAATTGTACACAATATTCAAGGTGAGGTCACAACATGCAACCAGGGTAGCATCTTGATAATGAAAGGGAAAACAGAATCATGTTAGATGGCTTTAAGTACAATAGTATTGAGGACACTGATGCTTGAAGGGCTGCTTTCGGGCTTCCTGTTCTGCAAAGTGGTTGCCCTTTGCGTGAAAGTCTCCAACAGAGGAATGCCCTTTACACTTTAAAACTGCAACTTATGCAGGCAGTAGCACAGCCTGGAATAAACACTGAATGTATTCAGCATGCTTATTTATTATTTATTTATTATTTATTAACAATTCTTATATACCGCACTCTTAGCCATCAGCACGGTTTACATTGAACAGAAACATCCGACAATATACATTTGTCTGGTCATTACATTTAACAGGGAGTAGAACTTGGAGAAACGGGGTAACTATATACAATGGTGGTTCATCTGATAAGGGACATCATGGTCAACTATATACATAGGTGGTACGACAGTACAGGAAACTGCTTGTTATTTACATTGTGGAGTAAGCCTGTTGCGAGGGTCTGCCTGTTTGACTATTTCTGCTATTCGCTTGGGGGTTATGTTTGGAGCTGTCATTGAGATATTTAAGGAAGAGGAAATGTTTCAGCGCCTTTCTGAACTGGCTCAAGTTGGTGATTGCTCTGATTTGTGCTGGTAAGGTGTTCCATAAAGTTGGGGCGCAGAGTCGGAAGGCTCTGTTGGCTGTTGATCTGGTGCATTTTGTGATTTCATTTGGGATAACTAGCAAGTTCAACTCTGCAGTTCTTCGTGGCCTGTTTGGTGCAAGCGGTTGGATGAGGTTAGAGAGAGAGGAAGAGGTGAGCCCCTTAGCCGCTTTGAACGTTAGCAGTAAAGTCTTGAAACTGATCCTTGCTTGAATGGGGAGCAGTGTAGCTGTTTTAGAAGGGGTGTCACGTGGTCTCTCCTGGATGCCCCAAAGAGTACCCGCGCTGCACTGTTCATAGCCAGCTGCAGGGGGTTCAGGGTGAACCGAGGGAGTCCTTGTAGTATGGAGTTTGAGAAGTCGAAATGGGGAAGTATAAGGGCTTGATAAATGGTGCGGAAATCCTCCGGTTCGAGTAGCGTGCGTAGGTGTCTGAGGGATCTGATTTTAAAGTAGATTGCCTTGACAGTATTGGCTATGTGGTTCTTCATGTCCAGGTTTTGGTCTAACGTTACTCCAAGGTAACGTATTGCAGGTTTCACTTGTAGTTAGGCATCCTTTACCTTAACACAGCTAGGTGGGGTGAAGTTGGTGTTCCTCGAGACGAAAAGTACTTCCGTCTTTCTGTGTTGTATTTGCAGGTTTTGTGACAGGAGCCACTCTGATATGGTGTCGAAGCAGTTAGTCAGAGGGGTGAGGTCTAGGCTATCCAATGATATAGGCATATATAATAGCACATCGTCTGCATATATCATGTAACTGACATTGAAGGATCTGATGATGTCGCAGATGGGTTGGATGTATATATTAAACATCAATGCAGATAGGGAGGATCCTTGGGGTACACCTTGACTTTGTTGGAATGGTTCAGATGTAGCCCCGTCTGCTCGGACATGCTGCCATCTACCGGACAGGTAAGATTTGCACCATTCGAGCGCTGTTCCGCAGATACCTTTTTCCCTTAGCCGGCAGATGAGAATTTCGTGGCATACTGAGTCAAAAGCCGCTGCTATGTCTAGAAAGACAAGAGCGAAACCTTGACGTATGTTATCCACACCTGAGATTATGTTGTTGAAGTGGGCTGTGAGTAGTGTTTCCACTCCATGTGACTCTCTGAATCCATGTTGGGCCGAATCCAGTGGGGCTGAGGTGTCTATATGATCCTGTAATTGTCTGTGCACTATTTTCTCGATGATTTTTGCGAGCATAGGTATGCTAGATATGGGCCTGTAAGACTCTACCTTTTGGGGATCAAGTTTGGTATTCTTTAAAAGAGGTCTTACAGAGGTCTGCTTGAGAGTAGGTGGGAAAGAGCCAGTGGTAAAGGATTGGTTTAAGATTTTGGCTATAATTGGGGATAGGTCACATCGCAGGTCCTTTATCCAGTGTGCAGGACAAGGATCTGTGTGCGCAGTGGTTGTGTTTAGGGCTAGGATGGTATCTTCAATAATTTTCTTCGAAGGAGTGGAGAAGGATGTCAGTGATGCTGGGTAGTCTTGTTCATCAGGAGGGTCCGGTATTAATATTTTGTTGGTCTTGCACATTTTAGATTGCATGTAAATCGCATAGTCCTGTGGGTGGATACCGCTATGGTGCTCAGGGGTTGGTTCTTTGGCAAGCGTTTTAACTAGGTTAAACAAGTCATGCGGTTTATTCAGTGACCGTTTCAGGGTGTCTGTGTGGTATTGCCTGATTTTGTCCGTAATGGCTTTACGGTGTGCCGCCAGGTGTTGGATGTAGGCTGATTGGTCACTGCTGGTGCGTGACTTTCTCCAGCGTTTTTCCAGCCGTCTTAGAATGGTTAGTGAAGCTTTTAAGTCGGCTGTGAACCATGGGGCTGATGATCTCTTCTTTGGGTTCTTGTTTGTTGGAGGGCGGATAGCGATTGTGCTGAGTTTGTTGTTCCAAGCAGAGATCAAATCATCTAGGCTTAAGGTGGTCTCATCAATGAGTGTGTGCATTTCTGCGAGGATGCGTTCTCTGTTAAATGGGTGGAAACTTCTGGCAGCTGAGTTAGCAGTCTTGCTTGTATCCGCTTTTGGCTTATGTGAACAGTTGAGGGTAGGCATCTGAAAGGTGATGGGTTTGTGGTCAGTCCATGGGACTGCAGTTATTGATAGCACAATGTTTTGTGGTTGATCCAGAATTAGCTGCGGGGCGAATATGAGGTCAAGAATGTTGCCTCTCACGTGAGTAGGTTCTTGCACCATTTGCGTGTATCCAAGGATATCTAGGGCTTCTATGAATGCGGTTACTTGAGTGTCCTGTAATGATGGTAGGTTGATATCCCCTACGATCCAATTAGGTTTATTTGGACCCTGGGTAAAGGATGCCAGATTTATTATGGTTGCTAGGTCGTCTGGATCTGCTGACGGTGATCTATAGACCAGGTTTATGGAGCATATGTTGTTGGAAATTGATACCGTTTCTAGATGGTTGTTACTGTTGGATTCATCCATTTTAAACTGGAGGTCAGCTCTGGTGATGATGAGTACTCCTCCACCTCTTTTGTTCTGTCTGTGTCCGGTGAAGGCCGTAAAATTAGGTGGGAGTAGCTGGTTGAGGATGATATTGTCTTCCGCTGAGAGCTATGTTTCGGTGACCATGAGGATGTCTAGGTTGTGGGATATTATTATGTCCGTGATCACTGGCCACTTGTTTCGAAGTGAGCGGGCATTTATAAGTGCACACTTCAGGCTACTAGGGTAGAAATTTTTAGTTTGTCTGGCTTTCGTGTTGTGTTGTAGAGGGACATGTAATAGGAGGTGGCGGTGCGGAAGGTTAGCCCCGTGTGAGTTGTGATAGGGGTCTCCTGACCATTTTCTCTCACTAGTTGATACAATAGGAATGTGATTGTGTGACGTAGTGAGGGCTAGTAGTTTGGATGGCCAGATTATGATAAGTAGGTAAAGGCACATTAACCTGATGATCGTGTCTTCCATTTTAACTCTGTGAGGTAGGAAGCTTATTTCGGGAGGTGAATCAGAGGGGTTCTTGGCAAGCTGGGGCTGGCTGGATCTTAGCTAGTATATTGTGCAACAGGCTCTGTGTGTCATACAATAAATTTGCTGGAGCATTCCTCCCTTAGGTATGAAATAAGTATATACCTACACAGCATAATGCTTAACAGGAAAAGAAAAAATAAAACTTCTCTGACTGGTCTGTTCTGGTACAGATTTCAGTATTAAATTACATTACATGGCATTACATTAAGTTACATTACATAACATGTCTGAGAAAGAGGCTTTCCTGTCCCGTTTGATCTGGTGGGGATTTTTTCTACACTGGGAGCGCTTAAATTAATTGCGATACTGGCTGACACTAATTTCTGGCTGTTCTGGTCTAGTACATATATTTGGTACTGCACTGATTAGATATGTTTAGCTGTATGCATGCGACGCTGACTAGAGAGCGATCCTGGGTAGGGGCAATTATAAAGCATAGTAAAAGGTACCTGGTCTTAAGTTACCGGTGGTATCTGAGCTCAAGGGTGCTGGTCGGTAGTTTCAAATTCCCGGTCTCACCTTCCAGGTCCATGCCTAAGGGCCATGCCAAAGGGCCCTCTGGCGAGGCCCTCAGGCGCGGGCGCGCCCGATGGCGCTGCTGTTTAAATGGGCAGGCACGGGCCCTGATTGGGCCGCCGGTCTAAAGATGGCTGTTCCCGCCTCAGCCTGCGATGAAGGCTCGATCCCCGGATAGGGAGAGCAGCTGGAGCTGGCAGGAGAGCGTCCCTGGTCCTGCGCCCGATGGCGCTGCTGTTTAAATGGGCAGGCACGGGCCCCGATTGGGCCGCCGGTCTAAAGATGGCTGTTCCCGCCTCAGCCTGCGATGAAGGCTCGATCCCCGGAAAGGGAGAGCAGCTGGAGCTGGCAGGAGAGCGTCCCTGGTCCTGTGCCCGATGGCGCTGCTGTTTAAATGGGCAGGCACAGGCCCCGATTGGGCCGCCGGTCTAAAGATGGCTGTTCCCGCCTCAGCCTGCGATGAAGGCTCGATCCCCGGATAGGCAGAGCAGCTGGAGCTGGCAGGAGAGCGTCCCTGGTCCTGCGCCTGATGGCGCTGCTGTTTAAATGGGCAGGCACGGGCCCCGATTGGGCCGCCGGTCTAAAGATGGCTGTTCCCGCCTCAGCCTGCGATGAAGGCTCGATCCCCGGATAGGGAGAACAGCTGGAGCTGGCAGGAGAGCGTCCCTGGTCCTGCGCCTGATGGCGCTGCTGTTTAAATGGGCAGGCACGGGCCCCGATTGGGCCGCCGGTCTAAAGATGGCTGTTCCCGCCTCAGCCTGTGATGAAGGCTCGATCCCCGGATAGGGAGAGCAGCTGGAGCTGGCAGGAGAGCGTCCCTGGTCCTGCACCCGATGGCGCTGCTGTTTAAATGGGCAGGCACGGGCCCCGATTGGGCCGCCGGTCTAAAGATGGCTGTTCCCGCCTCAGCCTGCGATGAAGGCTCGATCCCCGGATAGGGAGAGCAGCTGGAGCTGGCAGGAGAGCGTCCCTGGTCCTGCGCCCGATGGCGCTGCTGTTTAAATGGGCAGGCACGGGCCCCGATTGGGCCGCCGGTCTAAAGATGGCTGTTCCCACCTCAGCCTGCAATGAAGGCTCGATCCCCGGAGAGGGAGAGCAGCTGGAGCTGGCAGGAGAGCGTCCCTGGTCCTGCGCCCGATGGCGCTGCTGTTTAAATGGGCAGGCACGGGCCCCGATTGGGCCGCCGGTCTAAAGATGGCTGTTCCCGCCTCAGCCTGCAATGAAGGCTCGATCCCCGGAGAGAGAGAGCAGCTGGAGCTGGCAGGAGAGCGTCCCTGGTCCTGCGCCCGATGGCGCTGCTGTTTAAATGGGCAGGCACGGGCCCCGATTGGGCCGCCGGTCTAAAGATGGCTGTTCCCGCCTCAGCCTGCGATGAAGGCTCGATCACCGGATAGGGAGAGCAGCTGGAGATGGCAGGAGAGCGTCCCTGGTCCTGCGCCCGATGGCGCTGCTGTTTCAATGGGCAGGCACGGGCCCCGATTGGGCCGCCGGTCTAAAGATGGCTGTTCCCGCCTCAGCCTGCGATGAAGGCTCGATCCCCGGATAGGGAGAGCAGCTGGAGCTGGCAGGAGAGCGTCCCTGGTCCTGCGCCCAATGGCGCTGCTGTTTTAATGGGCAGGCACGGGCCCCGATTGGGCCCCCGGTCTAAAGATGGCTGTTCCCGCCTCAGCCTGCGATGAAGGCTCGATCCCCGGATAGGGAGAGCAGCTGGAGCTGGCAGGAGAGCGTCCCTGGTCCTGCGCCCGATGGCGCTGCTGTTTAAATGGGCAGGCACGGGCCCCGATTGGGCCGCCGGTCTAAAGATGGCTGTTCCCGCCTCAGCCTGCGATGAAGGCTCGATCCCCGGATAGGGAGAGCAGCTGGAGCTGGCAGGAGAGCGTCCCTGGTCCTGTGCCCGATGGCGCTGCTGTTTAAATGGGCAGGCACGGGCCCCGATTGGGCCACCGGTCTAAAGATGGCTGTTCCCGCCTCAGCCTGCGATGAAGGCTCGATCCCCGGATAGGGAGAGCAGCTGGAGCTGGCCGGAGAGCGTCCCTGGTCCTGCGCCCGATGGCGCTGCTGTTTAAATGGGCAGGCACGGGCTCCGATTGGGCCGCCGGTCTAAAGATGGCTGTTCCTGCCTCAGCCTGAAGGCTCGATCCCCAGATAGGGAGAGCAGCTGGAGCTGGCAGGAGAGCGTCCCTGGTCCTGCGCCCGATGGCGCTGCTGTTTAAATGGGCAGGCACGGGCCCCGATTGCTTAATCAGTTTATTAGCAGAAGTCATAAATCCCCGCTGTGCCCAAATGTTTCCAAAGTCTCACATAATTCCCAAAGCATATGCAATGTCTGTATATGTATTCACTACATGATATTGGGAAAGTTCAAGTGCATGTGTAAGTGATAACACCTCATCTAATTGTGCACTAGCAAATGGCAATGGCAGTGGTTTCAGGGTGATCTTCACAGGTGGGATAGAAAGCGTTCCAACACTGGAGCATGGTGTTGCCCATAGGGTTGAAGGAAGTTCTGAAAAAGCAGAATAAATGGTGCTGATATATGCAGGAGAAGGCACTTCAGAGAGAGGATACAGTTGAAAAAGCAATTTATTTATTTTTATTTATTTAAAAGGATTTGTATATCGCTTTATTCTGAAATCAAAGCAGTTATCACATCAAACAAATCATTGGTATGTGGCTATGTACATGTAGTGTTAAGTCAATAGTATGAGTATGGGAGGTGTAGCTGATTTGGTGTGAGCTATAAATACAGTGTGGGCTATATACAATGTAAGCTATGTACATTTTTACATATTTTGTATACAAAGTGGGTTAGTTACATGGAGTATAAATTAATTACATGGGATATATACGTAAGTATCAGGAATATACACATAAGCAGGGAGGTCGGTGATGTCATTATATTGTTCATGTGATGTCGTTATAGTGTTTATTGAATAGCGTCATTTTAAGAAGCTTTTTGAAGTCTTTAATGTCTGTTGTTGCTCTCAGGTTGTCGGGGAGTGAGTTCCATAGCGTTGGTGCTGTGAGTGAGAGTGCTCTTCTTGAAGTTTCCTGTTTTGTTTTTTTAAAGATTTTGGGTATGATAATGTGGGCTGAGGTGCCTTTTCTCCTCGGTCTGGTCTGATGAGGTGTTTTAGACTGTCTGCTGATTGGTTATGTTTGATTTTGAAGGTGTTTAGTAGCACTTTATATTGAATGCGGGAGTTGATGGGGAGCCAGTGGAGTTGGTTGAGAATTGGGGTGATGTGGTTGTGTTTTGATGATCCGGTTATTATTCTTGCTGCTGTATTTTCTGCCATTTGGAGTGGTCGAGTAGTCTGTTTTGGGAGTCCAAGGTAGATGGGGTTGCAGTAGTCTAAGATGGGGGTTATGAGTGCTTGACAGACGGTGCGGAAATGATCATGTGAGAGGATTGGGTTTAGGCGTCTTATGGTTCTCATTTTGAAGTATGCGTTTCTTGTGGTTTTGTTGATGTGAGATTGAAGGTTTAGTTCTTTGTCGAGAGTTATACCTAGGTATTTTATTTCAGGTTTTATTTGTATTGAGATGTCATTTAGCTTGAGTTTTTGGGAGGGTTGAAGTTTGTGTTTTGGTGATGATTAGCGCTTCTGTCTTGTTATAGTTTATTGCTAAGTTGTCCACTTAACCAGGACAAAGTGGCTCAGTGTGAGGCTAAAAAATCCTGACCTGAAAGATTTACTGACCTGAAAGATTCCCACGAGAAAGGTAATGGGATACACAGTCTGTCCAATCTGCAAAGGTAAAGATTCAAGTTTCTGGTGAGGAATTTACTTTGCCCTCAGTGCCGTCACAATGCACCACCAGTGCTTGTGCTAACTGAGCTTGATAAATGGCAGGCAAATCTTGGAATGAAGCGCAGAAGTAGCTCTGGTATAAATTAAAAATGTAAGATTAGATTTTGCTAGCTGAGAGGACAATTCTATTCTGGCCATCTAGCCCCTGTGCGGCCCCTCAGAATCTGGGCATTCAGCGATAGCATCCGATTCTGATTCTGTGGGGGTTAGACATGCCCGCAGGATCAGAATTGGGTCTACTGGCCTGGAGGTGCAGGCTGGGCCCTGATTCTGATGGGCTGCACACCAAGCAGATCCCTGGCTAACTCAGCCATGCTCCTCATTGCCATGGCACTGCAGCTCCATTAGAAAGCCATGATCCTTCGCAGCTGACCCAAATTGCACTTTCCCCACAGCCTGACCACCAATCTGGCCTCCCATGGCCAGGGTCAAGCTACGGGGTACCCCCTGCATCCCCTCATCATTTTGTCCTGGCCTGGCGCTGTGATCCTCCAGTGTCCAGGGGGACCTATTCCACCTCTGAGGTGGAATAAGTCCCACGTCTATATGGGCAACCCCAGATGTACAGGGTTGATCTCAGAATCAGCCCTGTATATCCAGGGTCACGGCCCACCCATGCCCCCATGCCTTGCCCATGCTCCTGTTCCAGACCACCCTCTTCCGCCCCCATATAAGGTTCCCCATACAACAGTGCTGTTTATATGGGGAGCCTTTGCACTGAGAGCAGCAGGGGACAAATAGCGGGGATATAATTCCAGGCAGGACGTACATCCCTGCTATTTGTGGTGCAGAATGACTCCCTTAGCCTCTAATTCTCCCTGCAAAGACTTAGATGCAAAAATAGTCTTTCATATCTTGTATCAACTGTAAAATTCTCTGGGTTGGAGTAACACTGGTACACTGGAGTGAAATCAGCCTTCTGGACAGCAAGCTCCTGATTCTAGGGGCAGTTTTGCTTCAAGTATCCAGTCTGTCCACTAGACAGGCAAGAGATCTCTGTGGGCGGCAGGCCATGTGCTTCGGCACCCATGGCCTGCCGCATCCCCCACATGCTGAGCCGTACTGTCCTTCCTCCCTCTGTGTTGAGACATGCGGCGCTACTGCACCCCGCTGCTACTGATTCCAATGGGGAAGGGGGGAGGGGGCAGCTATAATCAGCAGCAGGCCATGTGCTTCGGCACACATGTCCTGCCACTTCTGAACTCTCAAAGTTATGTTGTAGAGGTGTCAGAATCGGCAGGCCATGTGTGCCGAAGCACATGGCCTGCTGCTGAGCTAAGCCATGCTCCCCCCTTGATCCCGCTACTGGAATCGGCAGTAGCACGGCTCAACATGAGGGGGGGGGGCGACATGGCTGGGGCTCCTGCTTAAGGCAGCAGAAACCCTTTGGCTATGCCCTGTATAACAAGTATGTCTTCCTCCTGTCTACCCGCATCCTCACTGGGAATTCATATAATCTCCTCTCCCTCTTATTCTACCTCTACCTCTACCCACAGGTGACTGCATACAGTAGATGCAAGCTGTAAATTAAGCAATTTGCTCTTTTTGGCATATACCTTGGTCTGCTCTTCCTCCTGCTCTTTATTCAATTTCAATTCACTGTATCGGGCAACTTCCAGAATTGTGTCTGCTGCTCCAACTGGCCAATCTATTATTGAAGTTTCCAGAATTGTTTTTATTCCTGGAAGCAGGCTATTAACAAAAATATTGGTAAATCCTGAGGGTAATGTTTCTTCTTCTCCAGAATGATCTCTAAAAGCTCACATAAACCTATTGTGAAACTCTGTAACTTTTTCACCCTTGTTCTGCCTTAGGGATGTCAGTCTTGACCAGTACTTCACAGGTTTACAGACTACTTTAATAGATTCTAGCTAAATTAAAGCTATTCCTCTGGCTCTCATTTTGAAAATCTGTCACAGGATCTGTGTGCTAGTTATCTTCACGGACTGGGTAAGTAACATGATGGTAATCAGCTGGATTAAAGAACACAGCCTTAAGCAAATTATCCAAATCTGTCTGAGTAGGATTATAGCTATTGAGACCATAATGAAATAAATCTGCTGGGGCTTTCCCGGTAATTAGGAAAGTTTTAGCGAGATCAAACCCCTCTTTAAGGCTCCAGTGAGCAGGGACAGTCATAGAACCTATCGGGCTAGCTGGATAGAAATGAAAAGGATAAGTGGAGACAATCTCAGTTCTCTCAGATGGTGCCTCAGGCTTAACTGTGCTAGAACTCTCTTGTTCCATAGCTTTCTGAATAAATTCTAAAGCACTGGGCAGCCTGGCATGCTCCTCTTTATAAGGTAAATAATGCCTCTCTGAATCCCACTCAATTCTATCAGAAAGTTCATCAGTAACACTTGATTCTTTAGCAATAGTAATACTATGATTTAGAGCCAGTTGTAATTTTCCTAATACTTGAAAAACACTTTTGACCTCCCTTTCCAGATGTGCTCGCAAGTCTTTGAGCTGGGAAATATTACAAAGTTCCAAATTAAGTAACTCTTCTCCCCCTAACTTCTGTTTCATTTTAACTGTTTTTTTCTGATAGTTCTACTACGTGAGTTACTCGCACCTGCTCGCTCTGTTGTTCAGTGGTTTTTCTTGGGACGACAGAGGCCACAGCTGCTAAGTCTGCCTCAAATACAAGAGTAGTAGCTATTCTCGTTATCCTCTGTCATCTTACATGTGCTGTTATGCATTTTTCCCTCTAATACAAACAACTTTTGCTTAAGATCCTGAACTTCATTCTTATGTTTATCCTGAGCTTTCTCATGTGCAATTTTTTCCCGCCACGTAAGGATAGCCCACACATGACCATTCGCAGTTTTTCTAAATCATTAACCACCAATTCATATTTTAAGTAACGAAGCTTGTCCTCTGAATAATGCTTCATTACAACTAGTCATTGAATGCCACATCACCATGTTTAACACACGTTCAATTAGATGGGCTGCTTTTCTTAAATGCTAAAGCCCTAGCTCTGTTGTGCCTTTCATTCAACTGAGACTAAGCTTGTCGGCGACTAAACAAATTGCCCATTGTAGGTAATACTCACAAACCTCCGTCCATCGCCGTTGCCTTGAATGCAGAGATGGAGGTCTGATGCATGGTGACCAATTGTTTGCGCGCTCTATCTTGACCCTCAGCACAAAGTTAAAATCCTTCCACAGTTCTTTGGCTCCCTCCTGTCACTCAGGGCAAGGAAGAAAGGAAATGAAGGGAAATGAGAACACACAATTTTATCTTACCAATAACTGATGCACTTGAGAAAGGGAATTGTCAGCTTTATAAACAAAGTCTATAATGCTCCTTCCCCGCCCCCCCCCCCCCCCCATCTCCTAGAGCACTTCATTGTATTAGAAAAAAATACTATATGGTATAAATTCATCTTATCACTCTACATCTAGCTTTGCGTTACATTTTACTAATTCATATCTATAGTTTATATCTACATGTTACAGATCAAGCCTTGCTGTTACAGGTCAGACTGGACACAGAGACACCTCAGTTATCCTAGCCATAATTCTAAGAAGCATTTCTGGAGGTAAAAACACTCTGTCTCCACTAGAGTCTGTTTCTAAGCTTTTGCCCAGTTCAGCTGTTTCTCTGAAGCTTTTGTTGCTATAGGGATATAGGCTCTTTTCCCACATATCTCTCCAGCTAGGCTGTGAATTCCTAAGCTGCTGTTAACCCTTGCAGAGGGTACCTCTCATGTTGGTCATTATAATTGGTGATTCCGTCATTAGGCATGTAGATAGCTGGGTGGCTGGTGGATGTGAGGGTCACCTGCTAACATGCCTGCCTGGCACAAAGGTAGTGGACTTCACGTGCCACCTAGACAAGATTTTAGATAGTGCTGGGAAGGAGCCTACTGTCTTGGTACATATTGGTACCAATGACATAGGAAAGTGTCTGAGGGAGGATTTGGAGGCCAAATTTAGGCTTTTAGGTAGGAAGTTGAAATTCAGAACTTTCAGGGTAGCTTTCTCCGAAATGTTTCCTGTTCCACACACAGGACCCAAGAGGCAGGCAAAGATCCAGAGTCTCAATGTATGGATGAGACAATGGTGCAAGGAAGAGGGTTTTGGATTTGTTAGGGACTGGGCAACTTTCTGGGGAAAGGGGGAGGGGACTTTTCTGAAAGGATGGACTCCACCTTAACTGGGATGGAACTTGGCTACTGGCATTAACCTTTAAAAAGGAGATAGAGCACCTTTTAAACTAGATAACAGGGGAGAGCTGTCAGTCACCCAAGAACGCATGGTTCGGAAGGATGTATCTTTGAAGGGTACTAGCAAAATAGGGAAGTTATGGCATCCCAACCAAGAGGTTCCAATAAAGATAAAAGTAACCCAGATGCCCTTAATTATAGAGCAGACAGAGCTAGTTATTTGTAAATGAATATGCAACTTCGCAATTCACATTCTGTTCTCTGTAAACCATGCTTGATCTTGGGAAAGCACGGTATAAAAATGTTTATTAAAGAAATAAATTACCCTGTCAACTGATAACCAGATTAATATGAATACAATATAACCTCTGAAATGCCTGTATGCATAATGGAACACTGTGATACCTGGGTACAAAGTATATCACAATGATAGGGTAGATCAAGTTGGTGGAGGGGGTCTGCTCTATGTTAGAGAGTGCATTGTGTCACACAGGATTAAAGTTTTGCAGGAACAAAATGTAGAATCTCTATGGATTGAAATTCCATATAAAAAGGGAGAGCAGTGGGGTTGTACTACCGACCGCCTGGTCTGAATGAACAGATGGATGATGAAATGCTAAAAGAAATCAGAGAAGCTAGCAAAAGTTACAACACAGTAATAACGGGTGATTTCAATTACCCCAGTATCGACTAGGTTAGAGTCACAGCAGGACATGCTAGAGAGAAAAGGTTTCTAGATGAAATAAATTACTGTTTCTTGGAGCAGCTGGTGCATGAATGGGAAGCTATTTTGGACTCAGTACTCAGTAGAATGCAGGATCTGGTGCAAAAGATACAGGTATTGGGGCCACTTGGCAATAGTGATCATAACATGATCGCATTTGATTTAATAAATGGAGGAAGGATGGCAAGGAAATCCACAGCACTACCTTTTAACTTTCAAAAGAGGGACTGTGATAAAATGAGGAAAATAGATAAGAAAATACTAAAAGGAGCAGTTGCAAAGTTCAGAGAGGCTGTTGTAGTCAAAAAGGCATCTTTCAGGAAATGGAAAAAGGAGCCAAATGAGGGAAATGGGAAACAACATAAGCATTGGCAAATTAGCTGCAAGGTATGGATAAGGCAGGCAAAGAGAGAATTTGAAAAAAAGTTTGCAGTGGAAGCAAAAATGCATAATACAACCTTTTTCAAGTACATTCATAGCAAAAAATCTGTGAGAGAGTCACTTGGACCATTAGATGATAGAGAGGTAAAAGGGGCGCTAAGCGAGGACAAGGCCATAGTGGAGAGACTGAATGAATTCTTTGCTTCAGTCTTTGCTAAAGAAGATGTAGGGAAGTTACCCATGCCTCAAATGGTATTTAAAGGTGACATACCAGAAGAACTGAAAGACATTTCGATAAACTGGGAAAAGTATTACAACTATTTGATAAACGGAAGAGTAGCAAATCACCTGAACCAGATGCATCCAAGGGTGTTGAAGGAACTGAAATATGAGATTGCAGAGCTACTATTAGTAATCTGTGAACTATCATTAAAATCATCTGTAGTACCTGAAGACTGGAGAACAGCCAATGTAACACCAATTTTTAAAAAATGTTCCAGGGGTTATCCAGGAAACTATAGACCGGTTAACTTGACGTCAGTACTGAGCAAAATGGTAGAAACCATATAAAAAATAAAAAGACTGAATATATAGATTGTCATGGTTTAATGGGAGAAAGCCAACATGGATTTAGCCAAGGAAGATCTTGTTTTACTAATCTGTTATATTTTTTGAAGGTGTGAATAAACAGGTAGACAGAGGTGAGTAGGTTAGTATAGTGTATCTGGATTTTCAGAAAGCCTTTGACAAGATACCTCATTAGAGACTCTTGGCAAAATTAAAAAGTCATGGGATAGGAGGCAGTGCACTATTGTGGATAAGGAACTGGTTAAAAGATGGAAAGCAGAGAGTAGGGCTAAATAGGCAATTTTCTCAATGGAGAAAGGTGAACAGTGGAGTACCTCAGGGTTCTGTGCAGGGTCCGCTGCTTTTTAACATATTTATAAATGACCTGGAAATGGGAATAATGAGTGAGGTGATCAAATTTGCAGATGACACAAAATTATTCAAAGTTGTTAAAATGCAAGGGGATTGTGAAAAATTGCAAGACGACCTTGATATATTGGAAGACTGGACATTCAAATAGCAAATGATATTTAACATGGACAAGTGCAAAGTTATGCTATGGTTACATGATGCAAAGTTCCACATTAGGAGCCCTACCCAGGAAAAAGATTTAGGTGTCATTGTGAATAATATGTTGAAACTCTCCACCCAGTGTGCAGTGGTGGCCAAGAAAGCAAATAGAATGCTAGGAATCATAAGGAAAGGAATGGAGAAAAAATCCAAGGATATTGTAATGACTCTCTATCGTTCCATTGTGTGACCACACCTTGAATATTGTGTGTAATTCTGGTGACCATTTCTTAAAAAGGATATAGCGGAATTAGAAAAAGTACAGAGAAGAACCACTAAAACAGTAAAAGAGATGGAAGAATACTCTTATGAGGAAAGACTTAAAAGGTTAGGGTTCTTCAAACTGAAAATGAGACTGCTGAGGGGAGATATGATAGAGATGTATAAATTAATGATGGAATGGAATGGGTAAACACAGATCTGTTGTTTACATCATCAAAAAGTAGAAAGACTAGAGGACATGCAATGAAGCTACAATGTAACCCATTTAAGACTAATAAGAGATTTCTTTTCATTCAATGCATAATCAAACTTTGGAATTCGTTACTGTAGGATGTAGTAAAAACTGTTAGTGTACTAAACGAAAGGGCAAGCAGAAGGCTCCTCCCGCGGAGCCTTCTTTGGGGGGGGGGAGTGGTTTCTCTAAGATGGCGACAGAGTTGTTCTGAGGTGGAATGCCTAAACGAAAGGGCAAGCAGAAGGCTCCTCTCGCGGAGCCTTCTTTGGCAAAACCCTCTCTTTCTACCGAAACTGGTCCGATGGATCGCTTCGTTCAATTATCCAGGCAACAAGTTGGGGAGATACGAGCGGCGTTTGGAGTACCGATTGAGGGAGATACGGTGTCTTCTGCCTTGGATGTGACTCTCTCCCCGGATGGACGTATTCCGCCCTCTCCCCCGAACATACCGTCACTTCCTCTTTCTGGCGCAACCGAGGCTTCCTCCGAAGTGGTGGACGCAGTGGTGTGCGAGTGGGGCCCGACTGAGGTGAAGGCCGGTAAGCAGCTGGTGACAGCTATAGCTGTGGAAATTTCGGGGTTACTGCCATCTTTAGAGGGCGTTGGAGCTACTCAGAGTTTGACTGGGCCTAAGGGAGAGGAAGTTTCCTTGCCGTCTGGGAGCGTGCTAACTTCTGGTCTTACTCTGCCGCGGCCCTCGGTCATATCCCTGGACAGTATTTGGGACGCAATATCTCAGTTAGCCTCCGCTGTGACTCAACAGTTAGTATTGACTGTTTCTCGGGTGTCAAAGCTTGAAGAATCCTCGTCTAAGTCCCAAGCCGAACTTTTGGATGTTCATACTCAGGTTACTATTAATGCTCAAGATCTAAAACGTATGGTTGATGTAACTGAGTCCTTGGTAAGAGAAAATGTGGGTATGCGGCTGAAACTGGAGACTTTGGAGAATGCTACTAGATCTTCTAATGTGCGTTTATTAAATTTCCCTGTGGTTCCTTTGGTTTCTCCTGTTGAATTGTTTAAGAGATATCTGCAAGAAGCTTTGAAGGTTTCGTCTGATTTACTGCCTCCTATAACTAAAGCCTATTTCCTACCTTCTGGTAAGAGAATGGGAAAAAAAGCAGTTGGCTCTTCAGAGTTGGAATTTCTGGATGTTTCTGCTTTACTTCAAACTCCTAAGGACGAAGAAGTACCTGTTTCTACTCTGATTGTTTCTTTGGCTCTACCATCGGACAGAGACTGGCTCCTCAAGCTTTACTTTAAACAGCGAGCTAATTTGTTTTTTGGTAAGAGAATTGCGCTCTTTCCTGATGTATCAAGGGAGACACAAAGAAGGCGTAAAGCCTTTTTGATTCTTCGACCTGGGGCAATTCGGCTGGGTGCCACGTTCATGCTTAGATATCCCTGTAAATGTGTAATAGTTTTTCAATCACATAAGTATGTATTCTTTCAGCCGGAGGATCTCTCCTCCTTCATTAGTGCTCATATTGTAACATCGTCTCCTATTGAGTAGCTTACTCCTGTGAATAGTATTGCTTGGTTCTCTGTCGCCCTCTGGAAATTTGATTTTGTAAATTTTCCTTAGTGTGCGGGGGTTGTCCCTGACCTTTGTCACAATATTCCTTCTCTTCCCCCCTATATTTTTGGGGACTAACGTTATCCTGCTTAATTTTTTCTTTTTGATTGAAACATTTCCTTTGTTAATTGTAATATGATTGCAGGTTTAACTTCTGTACAAGTGTATGCTTGATTTATTGTAAAAATGCATAAATAGAAAAAAAAAAAAAAAGCTGTTAGTGTAGCTGGGTTTAAAAAAGGTTTGAACAAGTAGCTGGAGGAATGGTCCATAAACCATTCTTAAGAGGACCTAGGAAATCCACTGCTTACCTTGGGACATGCATTCTGGAATTAATGTACCTTTTTGGGAACCTGCCAGGTACTTGTGACCTGGATTGGCCACTGTTGGAAACAGGATATTGAGCTTGATAGACCTTGTTCTGACTCAATACGGCATTTCTTATGCTCTTATGTTATGTTCTTATGACAGAAAAAAAAAATATGGAGGAAAGAACTGAAACCGAAAGATTATCAGCAGAAATATATGCAGGGAGCGCAAGAAAAAAGAAGAGAAAAATATGGAAAATGGACATGAAACCCTGGAAAGAGAGTTAAGAGATGACAAACAGAGGAAAGCAGAGACCGGCCTAACATTTATTTATTTAACATGTTTTATATACCGCTTTATCATCCATTCTAAGTGGTTTACATATAACACAGCAACGAGCTTTGCATAGAACAGGGAGTTACAACTTGGAGGATTACGTGGGGTATAAAGAACATGAGAGAAATAGGGAGATGAGGAGATACTGGACATGATGAGGTCAGGAATAGGATGACAAATGGGAGACAGTGGGCGTGGAAGGGATTGGGGAGACTGACAGAAGAGATTCTGTATATGGGAGGGAGAGAACTGGGGAGACAGTGAGGGGATGCTAGACATGAGGGAACTAGGGAGACAGAGAGGAAGAGATGCTGCACATGTGTGGGGAGGGAACTAGGGAGACAAAGGAGATATCAGACATGGGAGAGCTAGGGAGATAATTAAGAGATACTGGACATGGGGAGACAAAGGAGACAGGAAATTTTGGACATAAGGGCATCAGGGTGACATAGGAGATGCTGGAAATGGGGGGAGTCGAAATAGAGAGAGTAGACATGGGAGGGGTAGAGAGATGCTGGAGGGAGAGAGATGAAATATGCTGGACATGGGGGAAGGAGAGAGGGAGAGTTAATGAAAGACTAGGTAATGAGAGTCTTGGGAAGGAAAGGGAGATGGGGAATGGGAAGGCAAAAGATGGACAGCTGTAGGTAACTAATAAAAAGAAGGAGACTGAGGACTAAATGGTAAGAAGGAGACGTGAAATCTGGATAAAATAAAAAATGGAAGAAATCTGAACAAAAGACATCAGTGTTAGAGATGGATGGAGTGAAGGAACTGAACATAGGCAAAGAGAGAAAAAATGAAAAATTGTCAGGACACCCTGGAAACAGAGTTAAGAAAAGACAGAAGAAAACAAAAACCAGAGCTTGGGATCAAGATAATTATAAAAACAAAATGGCCAGACAATAAAGTTGAAAAATATAATATTATTTTCTATTTAGTGACTGGAATATGTTAGTTTTTGGAATGTACATCTGCCAGAACTTGTGCAAGACCTGGTTGTGACCCAGTCAAGGGCAAAAATTTGGGAAGGGTCCCAGGGCAGAATTTTGAGAGGTAACACCAGAGTCCTCTAGCAGGCTATGCCTTCTTCAGCTTCAGGCAGACTTGGGGCCCTACGTAGCCTGGTGCCCCAGGATACTTGCCCGGTTGCATCCCCTCTTATGCCAGCCCTGACATCTGCTGTCTTTATATTTTGTCACCAAAACCCCCCAAAGATTAACCAACAGGGTTGAAAGTCTAAAATATGCAATAAAACAGATCAAACCCATGTTCAATATGTAGGACCTAAATAAAACTGCAAGTCATTATAAAAATGAAAAGGGTAAATACTTAGATTCAACTTTAATTTATTGTGAAACTCAGAACAAACTGGTTCCTCAGTGTGCAAAGGTGCATCAATTAGGGTCTCTTACTAACACTTAGCTTGAGTTATTTGCTGCCTGACCTATCTGATTCCTGTGGGCTGGTTGGCAGATAGCTCGAGCTAAGTGTTAGTAAAAGAGGCCCTTAAATTAATATCACTTATCTAAACTATGCCATCTTAAATCAAAGGCATAGGGCTAGGTGAACATCCAGCATCCAACTGGCAGCCTGCTCTGCCAATTTTTAAAAACTTTGGGCCCGATGTTCAGTGCCGGTGGCTAGCACTGCTAATGTGACTGTCTGCCGGCACTGAATATTAAATTCGGATATTCGGTGCCAGGGTCATATTCAGCCCCGGCATTGACTATCTGGGTTAGCCGCATAGACCAATCGTAACAAAGTAGCAGTGATATTGAGCGCTGCCCGATTAGCGATATGCGACAAAAGTTAGGCGAAGGTCACCGCATATTGGGTATCAGGAGGCGATTCAGTATTGTAGCGTCCCGGTTACTGATCGATAGCACCTGCACTCTGCCCCAGGATGCCTGTGACTTGCTCCGATGATAAATGGGCTGACAGTTGTGGATATTCAGCAGCATTAAACGTTAGTGCCACTGAACATCCTGTTCACTGCAAATCACTTGGAATATTGAGCCCTTTATTATTTATTCCATCTCTGATACAACATCCTCAAAACATCCTTCAAATAACAGCAAGTTATTCCCACTACAATGGCGGCATGAGGGTTTCTGCCCTCCTAGGCAGGCCCTTTGTGCTGTGCCCCCCCCCCAAAAGACTACGCCTCCCTCCAGCCTGCCATGTCACCCCCACCTTGTGCTGAAACAGCAGCGGCTGAACTGCTGCTTCAGCACTGCATCAGGCCTGTGTGCTCAAGGCCTGCTGCTCTTGCCCTCCCTTCGATGCAACTTTCTTGGAGGATGGTCAGGAGCTGCAGGTCAGAACTGCACACATGTGCGCAGGCATTTTAAAGCCTGCCATGGCACTGATGCAGCAGTTCAGCTGTTGCTTTCCAGGGTGTTGGTTTAGCGATGCTGCCCATCAGAGTCTGCCACCCTAGGTGATCGACTAGTTTGCCTAGTGGACGGGTAGACCCTGTCCCACTACACCCATCCCTTTACTCCCTCAGCCTGGCATCCATCAGATCCAGCCTTTCTATTAGCAAGCAGAAAAAACAAAGAAACAAGTTTGAAAAGGGGGGGGGGGGGGTCCCTCTCAAATAACCCAATGCATATCCAGCCCTCGCCCCAGAATGTAAAGGTGTTACAATTCATAGCTCTTCATGTACCCAAGAACCTTTTCAAGTTTTACCCATTCCTCACCATCTTTATTATACACCCCTTTACTCATATCCATAAGTTCCTCCATCCCCCTTATACATCCCAGTCAGAATCTCCATTCCAGCATGGTTGGAGCCTCTTCTGCTTTCCATTGTACAGCTATTTTGTATCTTGCAATTTTCCTTGGTTATATTCCTTGGGACATGCCCAACAACTCTCTTGGGTTTGGACCACTTGAATCCCTACCAAGTTTACAAACCCCTCTATGTTCCCTCCTACATTCGAGGTCAATGACACCAAATATGTATAAATTCTCCCTTCTTACCACATTCCTTCTAGCACTTATCCAACATTTCTGGATACATAGCCTTCAGTCTTTCTTGGGTATAATACAATCTAAAAATGTTTTATATGCATTCTCTTTTATTCCAACCCTTCATGCTGCCCCCAATCCAACATACACTTAAGTTTCTTAAATTCCTCCTCACTCAAATAATGATAGAATGTATTAATGGCCCTCTTCAACCTTTTTATCAAACCCCACAGCTCTTATTTGTTTCCTGTCCTCCCTACTCAATCCCCTACCACCTCATATATTACTGCACTTGTAATTATAGAAGCCAGTCCATAATCAAATATCAAATATGTGTCCTCCACTCTATTTTGGAATTAATTCCAGTGGGTGAAGCAGTGTTGAGATTAAAGATCCAATATTGCTCTCTGTAACAGAGCAATGACTCCCAGTCACCCCCTTTTGTACCCTTTCCAAAACATGCTAAGATCTTCAAAGGTGTGGTGTGCAATAATACAAATGTTGCACCATAGTTGCTGATAAAGATTTTGTATATAACGAGCTCCAGTGCTCTAACAATTTTGTTTTAAACTGGTGTTTAGTATGGCCCACCTAAAGAAATGAGCATAGGCATTATAGTAAATAAATCACATGATCAGAACTGCAAGTAACTCAGGCTTTTATCGTAGAAATATAAGTGGTAACTGGGTGAGTCCACGAGGGACCCAGGATTGATAACAAAAATCACAATTCTCACAAGGGAAATATCCTGGCAAAACTTCTTCAGCCTGAAGAGAAGTGACTGGGAGTGCTGGAATGACCACTCAGTTGGCAGTCTTACCTAGTTGGCTGGCTAACCTTAAGGCTAAATTAGAGAAGGTTATGGGAGTCATTTTAGAAGCATCTACATACAAATGGCAGCAATTGCAGGTCTAGATTGTTATACATATGAATAGTGATTTTGGAAAGCTGCTATTTGCAGGTAGAATCCTCCAGGATGCAGAGATTTCAAGGGGGCATGAATATAAGAACATAGCGGCCAATGTAGGTCATAAGAACCTAGCAGTTTCCCCAAAAGACACAGGTTCCACAATGCTTGTATTGGGTCAAGCATTGATACCCTGGTCCCTTTTAATAACGGTTTATGGACCTTTCCTCCAGGAACTTGTCCAAACCTTTTTTTTTTAATTTCAAAACTTTGTAACCATACTTACAAAGCAAGTATACAAGAAACATGATTGAAATCAAATACAAGAAAAGATTGCGTGCAAAAAGACACTACAATAGAAATCATAACAATCCAATAGACCACAACAATGGAGAGGAGAAAAATACTAAAGAAAATCCAACAAGAAACAAGGGAAAAAACAAAAATCCCACAAAACCTTTTTTAAACCCAGCTACACTAACAGCTTTTACTACATCCTCCAGTAACAAATTCCAGAGTTTGATAACACGTTGAGTGAAAAAAATATTTTCTCTTATTAGTCTTAAATCGGTTACCCTGTAGCTTCATTGCATGTCCCCTAATCTTTCTATATTCTGATGACATAAACAATCAATCTATGTTTATCTGTTCCACTTCATTCCTTAATTTATAGACCGCTATCATATCTCCCCTCAGTCGTCTCTTTTCGAGGTTGAAGAGTCCTAGCCCTTTTAACCTCTCTTCATAGGGGTATCCTTCCATCCTCTTTACCATTTTGGTGGCTCTTCTCTGTACCTTTTCTAATAACGCTATATCCTTTTTAAGATACAGCGACCAGAATTGCACACAACATTCAAGGTGCGGTCACACCATGGAACCATACCAGAGGCGTTATAATATCCTTTTATTTTCCATTCCTTTCCTAGCAGTCTTTTTGCTCTCTTGTCCGCCGCTATATACTGGGCGGCGGGTTTTAACACGTTATCCACGATGACGCCTAAATCTTTTTCCTGGGTGGTGGTTCCTAATGTGCCCAATCTTGCAATTTATCAAGATCCTCTTGCAATTTTCCACAATCCTCATGGGTTTTAACAACTTTAAATAGTTTTGTGTCATCTGCAAATTTGATAACCTCACTCATTATTCCCTTTTCCCGGTCATTTATGAATATATGAAAAAGCAGCGGACCCAGCACAGATCCCTGGGGTACCCCACTATTCACCTTTCTCCATTGGGAAAATTGGTCATTTAGCCCTACCCTCTGCTTTCTACTGTATCTATTAACCAGTTCCTGATCCACAATAGTTCCAATGCCTCCTATCCCATGACTTTTTAGTTTTGCAAAGGTCTCTGAGGAAGGACCTTGTCAAAGGCTTTCTGAAAGTTCAGATACACTATACCAACCGACTCACCTTTGTCTCACTGTTTATTCACACCTTCAAAAAAACATAACAGATTAGTAAGACATGATCTTCCTTGTCTAAAGTCATGTTGGCCCTCTCCCATTAAGCCATGACTATCTATATGTTCAGTAATTTTGTTCTTTATGATGGTTTCTACCATTTTTCCAGGTTCTGATGTCAGGCTCACTGGTCTGTAGTTTCCCTGATCACCCCTGGAGCCCTTTTTAAAAATTGGCGTTACATTGGCCATCCACCAGTCTTCAGGTATTACAGATGATTTTAATGACAGTTCACAGATTACTAGCAGGTCTACAGTCTCATATTTCAGTTCTTTCAACACACTTGGATGTATACCATCTCGTCCATGTGATTTGCTACTCTTCAGTTTATCAAATAGTTGTAATACATCTTTCCGGTGTATCGATATTTCTTTCAATTCTTCCACAGTATCACCTTTAAATACCACTTCAGTCATGGGTAACATCCCTACATCTTCCTCAGCAAAGACCAAAGCAAAGGATTCATTCAATCTCTCCGCTATGGCCTTGTACCCTCTGAGTGCCCCTTTTACCCCTGTATCACCTAATGGTCCAACTGACTCTCTCACAGTTTTTTTGCTATGAATATACTTGAAAAAGTCTTTATTACGCGTTTTTGCTTTCACAGCAAGTTTCTTCTCAAATTCTCTCTTTGCCTACTTTATCAGTGCCTTGCATTTAACTTGCCAGTGCTTGTGCTGTTTCCAGTTTTCATCATTTGACTCTTTTTTCCATTTCCATGAAAGATGCTTTTTTGGCAACAGCCTCTCTGACCTCATCTTGAAACCATGTTGGAAGTTTTTTGGACTTCCTTCTACTTTTCTTTCTTAAAGCATTGAATACAGCCGGTCTGGTCTTCCAAGATAGTATTTTTAAACAACACCCAAGCTTGATGTAAACCTAAACTTTTGCAACTGTTTCCTTTTAGTTTTTTCTTAACTATTTTCCTCAATTTATTTCAGGTTTCCCTTTTGAAAGTTAAAAGATAGTACTGTGGATTTCCTTACCATCCCTCCTCCATTAATTAAATCAAACGTGATCATGCTATGATCACTATTGCCAGGTGTCCCCAACACCCTTATCTCTTGCACCAGATCTGGTGTTCCACTAAGGACTAGGTCCAAAATGGCTTCCCCTTTGGTTGGTTCATTAATCATTTGAAACTTTCTCTCCCTAGCATGTTTTGCTGAGACACTGACCCAGTCTATACCGAAGTAATTGAAATCACCCATTATTATTACTGTGCTGTAACTTTTGTTAACTTCCCTGATTTCTTTGAGCACTTCATCATCCATTTGTTCGTTCTGGCCATGCAGTCGATAGTACACCCCCAGTGCCATTCCCTTTTTACATGGAATTTCAATCCATAGAGATTCTACAGCAAATTTTGTTTCCTGCAAATCTTTAATCCTTTGTGACTCAATGCCCTCTCTAACATAGAGCACAACCCCTCCACCAATTTGCTCTGCCCTATCATTGTGATATAGTTTGCACCCAGGTATCACAGTGTTCCATTATGCATACAGGCATTTTAGCTTCCTTAATTTCTTTGATCATTTCATCATCCATTTGTTCGTTCTGGCCATGCAGTCGATAGTACACACCCACTGCCATCCCCTTTTTACATGGAATTTCAATCCATAGAGATTCTACAGAAAACTTTGTTTCCTGCAAATCTTTAATCCTTTGTGACTCAATGCCCTATCTAACATAGAGCACAACCTCTCCACCAATTTGATCTGCCCTATCATTATGATATAGTTTGTACCCAGATATCACAGTGTCCCACTGGTGTCCTCCTTCCTCCATGTTTCTGAGATACCAATCATATCTAACCTCTCATTTAATGCTATATATTCTAACTCTCTCATCTTATGTTTAGACTTCTATCATTTGCATACAAGCATTTTAAAGACTGTATTTTATTCATTTTAATCTGGCTATAGGTAGGCAGGAGTAATTTGGAATCTTTAAGCTCTGTCTGCTCTGTGCTCAAGGGCATTTGGGCTTCTTTTGTCTTAATTGGTACCTCTCTGCTGATATGCCCTAACTTCATTCTTTTGGTAGTATCCTTCAAGGATACATTGTTACGAACCATGCATTCTTGGGCGACTGTCGGCTCTCCCCTATTATCTAGTTTAAAAGCTGCTCTATCTCCTTTTTAATGGTTAATGCCAGCAGCCTGGTTCCATTCTGGTTAAGGTGAAGCCTATCCCTTTGGAAGAGCCCCTCCTTTCCCCAGAATGTTCCACAGTTCCTAAGAAATCCAAAACCCTCATCCTTGCACCATCGTCTCATCCATGCATTGAAACTCTGGAGCTCTGCCTGCCTTTTGGGTCCTGCGTGTGGAACGGGAAGCATTTCGGAGAATGCTACCCTGGAATTTCTGGATTTCAACTTCCTACCTAAAAGCCTAAATTTAGCCTCCAGAACCTCCCTACCACATTTTCCTATGTCATTGGTACCAAAATGTACCAAGACAGCAGACTCCTCCCCAGCACTATCTAAGACCTTGTCTAGGTGGAGCTTGCAGTCTGCTACCTTCACACCAGGCAGGCATGTTACCAGGCAATCCTCACGTCCAACCATCACTCAGCTATCCATATGCTTAATGATCGAATCACCAACTATAACGGCTGTCCTAATCCTTCCCTCCTGGCCACATGGCCCTGAAGAAACTTCCTTGGTGTGAAAGGGTTTTACATCACCTGGAGGAAAAGTCCTAGCTACGGGATCACTTCCTGCCACACCAGGGTGATGCCCTCCTGTCACATGACCTCTCTCCTCTATGGTAACAGTGATGCTGCCAGACTGGAGATGGGACTTTAGGACTATATCCCCCTGTAGGTTTTGTCTATGAACCTCTCTGTCTTCCTCATGTCCTCCAAGTCTGCTACTGTATCCTCCAGAGATTGGACTCGTTCCCTGAGAACAAAGAGCTCCTTGCACCTAGTGCACATGTAAGACCCCTCACCATTTGGGAGAAAATCATACATGTGACACTCAATGCAAAAGACTGGAAAACCCCCATGTCACTGCTGGACTGCTGTCTGCATCTTAGTTTTAAGGCTGTGTTTAGATATTTAAGTTCTTTACTTACTAAGGGTTGCTGGGGAAGCTTAAACTAATAAAACTATACCTAATACATTTAATGTACCTTGTTCACTTGAAGCTTAATTAATCTCAGGTCCTTAATGTATGCCTGATGAGGATAAACAGCTGCACCTGAGAGTAAATATGGCACCTCCTTTCCTTTAAGAGCTGTAAGCACCTATAGAGCTATGATTATCCCTGGGGTGGGTGGATGGGTGTCAGGGAGGGAGGGAGGGAAATAAAACTTATTAAAAGCTGGCTGCTACACAGTACCCTGTCCTGTGTTTATATGGTAATCTGTGACCAATTTCCAGGGGTAGTCCCACAGCCCTTGCTTGGATAGAGGGAGTCTTGGGATCTAAATGTAACCAGAAATCTCTCTGCTGTGTTTTAAATTTAAACTGAAAGCTCTTTGCTGCTACTAGGCCCTGCCTGATTTAACAAATACACTTGGTTCACAGATTAATTAGCTTTAATCTAAAGAATTCCTATTTCCCCAAGATTTAGAAAAATTCTCAGAAGTAAATACTTACAATTGCAGATCTTTCTTCAGAAGTAGCATTCCCCTTTTGTAGTCCTTCATGTGGCTTGGATGTGCCTAACAAATAGATGTAGGCTTTACAATGGGAAGACACGTCTTGGTTAAAAAATATACACATTGTTTTTTTGCACCTGCCACAAGGCATGCAGACGTGACAGCTTGAAGGAGCAGGTTCAAAGGCTGATGGCAATCTTCACCCCATGCAACGGACACACTCCTGTCATCACCAGAACCCCATCCCACCTTCCCCCAGGTGCCCCCTTCCCCAACTTTGCTAGACTCTCCTCACCCTTGTTTGGTAAACCACCCCCGCAAAAATAATGGAAACAAGTCCCCATCCTGGACCCCCCAATACCCTCATGGACCACCCCAATCCTCTGACACCCCTGTCTCTTACCAGAGGTTTTCTTGTGGTCTAGTGGGAAGCAAAAGCAATCCTCAATCGCCCCTGTTCCATTGACAGCCCAGGTTCAAAATAGCAGCTCTGACCCCTAGTGGTAGTCTCACAGTACTATCACTAGGAGTCAAGTTGCCAAATAAGGAGTGGGTGCTTTTTATTTGGCAATTTGACCTCTAGCAGTAGTACTCACCAGAACAGCGCAGGGGGGACATGGCCATGCCACTTAAAAACAAAGAAACCTTTATTTCATAAAACCTTCAAAGGTACACACCCTGATTTCTTTGTTGTACAGAAAAATGAATAAGCACCGAAAGAAAGGAAAGGAAAATTAACAAAGTCAATCAATCCTATGCTTCATTCTTACAAGCCCATAATATAGGGAGGGAACTGACTAAAAGGAAATAGAAAGGAAATTACAAAAGAGAAGAAAACAGACCTGAGTATACGAGTAATTCTGCAGGGAATTGGGAAAGAGCATTAAGATAATAAAAGCATCACTAACCAAAGCAGAAAGAGAAGGATTGAGAAGACCGCATTTGAAGAGTATGCAGGAGAAGTGAGGTCCTTTGTCTCTGTCCCCATGGCATACTCTTCTAATGCGGTCTTCTCAATTCTCCTAGGGGAAGGTGCAAAATTAAGTTATTTTCTGAAAAAAAAGGAAGATTTTTAGAAATATATAGAATATTCATCTGTATTTATTAAATACACTTTAATAAATCCAAAAAATGCTTATGCTCATTCACCTATGGAGTTAGGAGTTCTTCAGGCTAACCATCACACTTAAATGGGAGGAACAAAGGCCTCATTGGACCTGGAGCCTTGTATCTCTGGCTTTCTCTTTTCATGCCAGTCAAATTTGGATCTCCAGCATCACCTCAAAGGTCTAAAGAACCTCCTGTATTAACTTCATGTTTAGAAAGTATGTAATGGAGGTCCTGAAGGCGTCTCTTGTCTCTAAAGCATACTATCTGCCTACTGGGAAGAAAGAAATAGCTGAATGACCTCAAGGAATGGATGTATTGAATGTAGCGGTCCTTTGGAGAATTCCCAGTTGGAGGATGTGGTACCCGCTATTTTGTAGGTTACATTACTACTACTACTACTACTACTACTACTAATTAGCACTTATAAAGCACCATGCACGCAGCGCTGCACAGCTAACCTACCAGAGGTGGCTAACACAAGAGACAGACAGTCCCTGCCCATCAGAATCCTGCTCATCGGAGCTTACAATCTATTTAGAACGGTACCGAGCATTGGTCAGTTCTGGGGAAGATACGGTGTGGTACCGTCTGGTACAGCTTGATCAATAGTTGGCTCAAAAAACGTTAACGGGGGTTAGGGTAGGAAGAGGATGGAAGTGAGGATCTGAATGCAATGGTGAAGAGGTGGGACTTCAACCTGGACTTGAAGAGGGCCAGGGAGGGCGCCTGGCGCACAGACGCAGGTAGGCTGTTCCAGGCATGTGGCGCAGCAAGGTGAAAGGAGTACAGTCAGGAGTTCACAGTGGGGGTGAAAGGCATTGAAAGTAGCGATTTGTTAGCGGAGTGCAAATTTTGAGAGGGGACGTAGGGGGAGATAAGAGATATGAGGTATTGAGGAGCCATAGAGTGAATGCATTTGTAGGTCAGCAGGAGAAGCTTGAATTGGATGCGGAATTGGACAGGGAGCCAGTGAAGTGACTTGAGGAGAGGAGTAATGTGGGCATGGCGAGGCTGGCAGAAGATTAGTTGAGCAGCGTGATTTTGTATAGATTGAAGGGGAAGGAGGTGGCTCACGGGGAGACCAGCGAGGAGTAGGCTGCAGTAATCAAGGCGAGAGGAGATTAAGGAGTAGATAAGTGTTTTGGTAGTGTGTTCAGAGAGAAAGGGGTGGATCTTGCTGATGTTCTAGAGGAAAAAGAGGCAGGTCTTGGCTACAAGCTGGATATGGGAGGAGAAGGAGAGAGAGGTGTCAAAGATAATCCCTAGATTGCGGGCAGAGGGAACAGGACGGATAGTAGATCCATCCACGTGGACTGAGAGAGGGGGAAGTGGGGGAGAGGAGTTGGGTGGAAAGACAAGGAGTTCAGTCTTGGCCATGTTCAGTTTCAATTGATGATGAGACATCCAGGCAGCGATGTCCGAAAGACAGGCAGAGATCTTGGACTGGGCTGCCAGAGAAATATTAGGTGTAAAAAGGTAGAATTGGGAGTCATCGGCATAGAGATGGTACTGAAAGCCATGGGAAGAGATAAGCGCGCCAAGACCTTGGGTATAGAGGGAGAAAAGGAGGGGGCCCAAGACAGATCTCTGGGGAACACCTACCTGGAGTGGGGTAGGGGAGGAGGAGAGGCTGCCAGAGCATACACTGAATGAGCGATGGGAGAGGTAGGAGGAGAACCAGGATAGTACGGAGTCCCTGAAGCCCAACGAAGAAAGGTGGTGAGGAGAAGGTCATGGTCAATGGTGTCAAAGGCAGCAGAAAGGTCAAGAAGGATGAGGATAGAATAGAGCCCCTTGGATTTGGCCAGCAACAGGTCATTGGTGACTTTTGTGAGTGCCATTTCAGTGGAGTGTAGGGGGCGGAAGCCTGATTGTAGTGGGTCCAAGAGGGCCTGGGAGGTGAGGAAGTCGAGGCAGCGACAGTGAACTGCTCGTTCTAATAATATGGATATAGGAGGGAGATGGGTCGATAGTTAGAAGGGCATGTGGGATCAAGTGAGGGTTTCTTGAGGAGGGGCGTGACAACAGCATGTTTGAAGTCAACAGGGACAGTTGCAGTGGAGAGTGAAAGGTTGAGGATATGAGTGATGGAGGGGACAATGGTGAGGGAGATGGAACGTAGGAGATGGGTGGGGATAGGGTCTGATGAGCAGGTGGTGGGTTTGGAGGAGGAAAGAAGTAGTGCAGTTTCTTCTTCAGAGACCGGGGGAAGGAGGAGAGGGTGGCAGGGGGAGTATGGATGGGGGAGGAGAAATGGGGGGGGAGGGGAGGTAGATGAGGGGGTAGGGAATTGGAGGGTAATTTTGAGGATTTTGTCATGGAAGTAATCGGCTAGGGTTTGGGCAGAGAGGGAGGGCGGGATTGGGGCCGGGGGGACCTTGAGAAGAGAATTGAGGGTGTTAAAGAGACGGCGAGGATCAGAGACAAGGGAATTAGTCAGATGGATGTAGTAATCTTGTTTGGCAAGTGCTAAGGCTGACTGGAAGGAGCCAAGCATGAATTTGAAGTGTAGAAGGTCTTCTGGGGAGTGGGATTTGGACCAGGCTCGTTCAGCAGAATGGGCACAGATGCATAAGTAACGGATTGTGGGTGAAAGCCAGGGCTGGAAAGTAGATCGTTTTACAGGACGTGAGGTGGGAGGGGCAAGAGTGTCAAGGGTTGAGGATAGTGTAGCATTGTATGAGGATAATGCTTCATCGACGGACTCAGAGTTTAAGATGGAGGAAAGAGATGGAGAAATGGTGGAGGAGAGAGTCAGGGGGTCAATATTATGGAGGTTTCTAAAAAGGTTGGGGGAGACAGGACGGGGTTGGGATGGTGGGAGATGAAGAGTAAATGTTAGGAGGTGATGGTCAGATGAGGGCAGTATTGAATTGCGGAAGTTTGAAGGGGAGGAATTGGAGAAGAGTATTAGGTCAAGGCAGTGGCTGTGTTGGTGCGTGGGGGCAGTGGAGCAAAGTTGGAGGTCGAACGAGGAGGTAAGAGTGATGAACTTTGAGGTATGGGGGTCAGAGGGGTTGTCAATGTGAATGTTGAAATCACCAAGAATAAGAGTGGGGGAGGAGGGATCCATGAAGGCAGAAAGCCAGGAGTCAAAGTCGGTGAGGAAGGTTGATTTGGAGCTGTCGGGTGGGCGATAGATAACAGCTACTCGGAAGGGAAGTGGTGTGAGGAGGCAAATGGAGTGGACTTCGAAGGAAAGGGGGAAGTGTGATTGGGGTGGCAGGAGGGGTTGGAATTGGCAGGAGGGGAGAGTAGGAGGACAACACCACCACCGCGACCAGTAGATCGAGGTGTATGGGAGAATTGGTAGCCCCCATAGCAGAGAGAGGCAATGGATGCGGTGTCATCTGGAAGGAGCCATGTCTCGGTCAGGGCAAGAAGGTGTAGGGTGTTGGAGATAAAGAGATTGTGAATAAACGTGTTTTTTTAATGACTGAACATGCGTTCCATAGGGCGTATGAGAAGGGGAGAGCAGGGGGGGGGGGAGGCGAGGGATCTGGATAAGGTTGGATAAGTTACATGTGGATTTCTTATCAGAGTAGCGTGGGGGCCTATTTTGTGTGGGTTTCTTATCAGAGTAGCATGGGGGTGCATTTTGTGTGGATTTCTTATCGGAGTGGCGTGGGGGTCTATTTCTTGGGTAGTACCGAGATTTAGAGGGAGTAGGGTATAGGTGGGTATGTCTGGGTGTCTGTGCTCTCCAGGAGGGACATGAGGGAGGGGAGGTGAGGGGTAAATTGGTGGTATCAGGTAGGTTCTGTGAGGGAATATTTTTGGGGATAAGGTTGGAGTTGATATCTGTGGATGAGTGATTGTGGGATGGATGGGGGAGGGCGGAAGGAGGGAGGAGTGGGATGTGGATGGGATTAGATAGCGTACGTGAGGAACTTTCTTTAGTGTAGGAGAGAAATCGGGGGGGGGGGGGGTTGGGCCAGGGTTGGGGTTGATATTATCTGATGAGAGAAGGAGAATGAGTATTAGAGAGTGAGGTAGAGTGGAGATAGTACGGCGGAAGCGAGGATGGGGTTGCCTTAGAGAGAGGGGGGTTGGTTGAATGCGGGGGATGGTATGAAGAAGCTCAAGAGTAGGTGCTAGGCTAGGGGGCAGAGTGGAGGGAGACGTGAGGAAGATAGGGGGAGGGTAGGGGGGAGAGGAGGGAGGATGTTGAAAGGAGGGGAGGCAGTTGGGGAGGAAGAGGATGAGAAGGACAATGAGGTGTGGGACCATGGTAGTGGGCAGCAAGGTCTGAGCAAACAATGGGTAGCAGTTCTAAGTAACAATGGGTGGCAGTTCTACGCAGAGAATGGGTAGTAGCTCTATTCCGGCAGTGGATAACAGATCTATGCAGGCAATGGATAACAGATCTATGCAGGCAATGGATAACAGTTCTATGCAGGCAACGGATAGCAGATTCTATGTAGGCAACGGATAGCAGATTCTATGCAGGCAATGGATAGCAGATTCTATGCAGGCAATGGATAACAGTTCTACACGGGCAATGGATAACAGTTCTGTGCAGGCAATGGATAACAGTTCTACGTGGGCAATGGATAACAGTTCTAAGCAGGCAATGGATGGCAAATTCTATGCAGGCAATGGAAAGCAGATAGAAGTTCTGTCCAGGCAGTGGATAACAGTTCTATGCAGACAATGGGTAGCAGATCTAGACAACAGTGGGTGGAGGAGTGACCATGCTCAGTTCCAGGGAGCTGCAGTGAGGTGGAGGAGCAGGATAGATGGACTATTCCAGAGCGCCCCGGGCCCGCGCCTAAGGGCTACGCCAAAGGGCCCTCTGGCGAGGCCCTCAGGTGCAGGCCCTCCAGGCACGGGCGCACCCGTTGGAGAGCACGCCGTTTAAAGGGACGATCACCCTTTGATCTTCTGGCGGTGGCGGTGGCGGTGGTGGCGGCGGCGTGAATGAGGGTGCTCGCTGGAGAGCACACCGTTTAAAGGGCCGATCTCCCTTTGATCTTCTGGTGGCGGTGGCATGAATGAGGGCGCCCGCTGGGGAGCACGCCCGTTTAAAGGGCCGATCGCCCTTTGATCTTCTGGCGGTGGTGGCATAAATGAGGGCGCCCGCTGGAGAGCACGCCATTTAAAGGGCCAATCACCCTTTGATCTTCTGGCGGTGGCCGTGTGAATGAGGGCACCCGCTGGAGAGCACGCCGTTTAAAGGGCCGATCACCCTTAATCTTCTGGTGGCGGCGGTGTGAATGAGGGTGCCCGCTGGAGAGCACGCTGTTTAAAGGGCCGATCACCCTTTGATCTTCTGGCGGCGGTGGTGTGAATGTGCCCTAACTGTGATATGATACTGAAGATGTACGTGGTAGGGCATTCCGAATATAGGGGCCACAGTAGGAAAAGACTGTGCACCTAGTTTTCAAATGGCTTCACTCTGTGGTGAATTCCCACGTCCCTCCTCACACCCCATCCTGCACCTCATTTATTGTAAACCTGCCCTTGTTAATTACTTGTTTCACTATACGAGGACCCTATAAAGCACAATTGAGAAGCAGAATGGTTACCCTGCATACAAGAGCATTTAGATAAAGCAAACATCAAACCTATGGAATGGCTTGCAGTAACAACAAAAGAGCTGGATAGCAGGTTAAAGTGAGCCCCAAAGTGGAAGAGCCCTGGCCCAGATGGAGTAACCAACTTTTGGCTCAAACAGTTAACATCACTCTATCCAGACCTGATGAATTGCAAAAATCATTGTTTAAGTAGCCAGACTTAATGCCACAATGGCTTACTACAGGAAGAACATTTATTTTTCCAAAAGGGGACCCAAGTAGCACTCCCAACAAATATAGACCAATAACTTGTCTACCTACAATCTATAAGCTGTTCACTGCAATAGATACAGAAATAATATATGATCATATCAAAACTCATAAAAGAACAAGACCAAAGGACCGAAGATAAAATACAGCCTCAACAGATGGCTAACTTTCTGATGACAAAACACCAATACAGGTGCCCTGACATCCAGAATTAAATGCCAATACCCAATTCACATCGAAAAACAAGTAGAATATGGAAGAACTTTCACAGAGCAAATAGAAAACACCATCTCCAAACTAAACATCACCACGTCACCAACAGACCCATGCCCTGTTTCATGGATAAACAATTGAGCCTATACATTCAGAAGATAACACAAATATCTCTTACACAAGGATACATGTGAACAAGCCTCTATTAGGCCAGTGCTGAAAAAAATCCTTACTAGATCCAAATTACCCTGCTGCATATAGATCAATCGCCAGCCTACCTTTCATAGTCACTCATAGAAAAGACAGTCCATCATCAGCTACAAGAACATGTGAACCTACATGCACCATTGGACCAACATCAACACAGATTTAAACCCAATCACAGTGTAGAGACCTTATTAAAATCCCTACTTGACAACATCATAAGAGGCATAGACAATATAGAAAATGGATTCATCCTAATCTTCTTAGATGTCTCCACAGCCTTCGACACTGTTGCTCACCATATACTACTGCAACAGTTAAAGGAAATAGGACTCCAGAACAACATTCTCAAATAGTTCCAATAATAACTACACAACCGACAGATACAAGTCAAGCATGGTCAAAGGAAATCCATACCATTTGCAGTATACCAGGGCATCCACAAGGCTCTGCACTCTCTTCACTACTATTTAACCTCTATATTCAACCCATATGCAGTATCATAACAAAATACAATATCCAGTATTGAATCTATGCAGATGATATCATGATATTCACCTCATTCAGTGTAGATAATCCAGATTATTCAGCCATAACTAAGTCCTTGGAAACTATGACCACATGGCTCAATGCTAACAACCTAAAAAGAAACTACGGAAAAATGGAAGCACTCCATGTCACCAAAAACTCATCATTCAGACCCCCACTATATAAATGCCACATGGGGACATAACCATCAAGATCAAAATCAACTATTTGGGATTTACACTAGATCAGAACCTCAATTTAAAGACATAAATAAACAAAACCACAATAAATGTGTTCTACTAGATGAAATAATACAGAAACTCAAACCACTATTCAGCCAAACTGACTTCTGAACGGTATTTCAAACTACCATAACATCTATTCACAACTATTGCAATCTTATATACCAAGGCCTTCCAAAACATACCATGCATTCACTACAAATGGCACAAAACACAGCAGCATGCATCATCACAGGATCAGCCAAACATAATCATATAGAAGCACATTCCATTCTGTGCATCCCAGTCTCTGTGTGTCCGATCTAAACCGGATGCACAGAGGTAGACACGATTCTGATCCCGCGGGGCACATCTAGCCCCTGCGAGATCAGAATTATATCTAGAAACACAGAAACATAGAATTATGATGACAGAAAAAGACCACAAGGCCTATCTAGTCTGCCCTTCCATATCAACAACTACAACAGTCCCCATTTTTCCTTTAGAGATCCTCTGTGTTTGTCCCATGCTTTTTTGAATTCAGTTACTGTCCGCATCTCTACCACCTCCACTGGATGACTATTCCATGGATCCATCACTCTTTCCGTAAAGAAATATTTCCGCAAATCACTCCTGAATCTATCCCCCTTCACCCTCATTCCATGTCCCCCCGTAGCAGAACTTGCTTTCAATTGAAAGAGGCTCTCCCCCTGAACATTTATGCCACAGAGGTATTTAAACATCTCAATCATATCACCTCTATCCCGCCTTTCCTCTAAGGCGTACATATTAAGATCCTTAAGTCTGTCCTCATATGCTTTATAATGAAGACCACTAACCATTTTAGTAGCCACCCTCTGCACCGACTCCATCCTGTTCACATCCTTTTGAAGGTGCGGTCTCCAGAATTGCACACTATACTCCAAATGAGGTCGCACCACAGAGGCACTATCACCTCCTTTTTTCTGCTAGCCATTCCTCTCCGTATGCACCCAAGCATCTTTCTAGCTTTTGCGGTCGCCTTTTCTACCTGTTTGGCTACTTTAAGATCATCAGACACAACCATGACTAGGTCCCGCTCTTCTTTAGTGGACAAAAGTACTTCACCCCCTATACTATATTGCTCCCTTGGATTTCTGCAGCCCAAATGCATGACCTTACATTTTTTTAACATTAAATCCCAGCTGCCAGATTCTAGACCATTCTTCAAGCTTAGCTAGATCCCTCCTCATGTTATCTACACCTTCCTGGGTGTCTACTCTATTGCCGATTTTGGTATCATCCGCAAAAAGGCAAACCTTACCCGACAGCCCTTCCGCTATATCACTAACAAAGATGTTAAAAAGAATCGGACCAAGGACAGATCCCTGGGGCACACCACTGGTAACATCCTTCTCCTCAGAGTGAGCCCCATTTACCTGTACTCTTTGTCACCTCCCACCCAACCAATTTCTAAACCAAGCAGTAAATTTAGGATCCATCCCTAGGGTTCTCAGTTTGTTTATAAGTCGCCTGTGAGGAACAGTGTCAAAGGCTTTACTGAAATCTAAATACACAACATCTAGGTCTCTCCCTCAGTCCAACTCCCTGGTCACCCAGTCGAAGAAATCAATCAGATTTGTCTGACAAGACCTGCCTCTGGTGAATCCATGCTGTCTCGGATCCTGTAATCCGCTGGACTCCAGAAAACTCACTATTTTCTCTTGCAGCAGCTTTTCCAATAATTTACTCACCACCGAAGTTAAACTAACCAGCCTGTAGTTTTCAACCACATCCTTACTTCCGCTTTTGTGTAAAGGCACCACATGAGCATCTCTCCAGTCCTTTGGCAGCACTCCCGACTCCAACGAGGCATTGAAAAGGTCAGTCAGTGGAGCTGCTAAAACGTCCCCAAGTTTCCTCAGTATTCTAGGGTGTATCCCATCCGGTCCCATCGCTTTATCTACTTTACGTTGAGATAGTTTCTCACGAACACAGTCTTCTGAAAATTGTTCAAGATGTCCCTTGCTTCTGTTCCTGTTTGTGGGTGTTTTCTGAGGTCCTGCTCCTGGTTCTTCATCTGTGAACACAGAACAGAAATATTTGTTAAGCAATTCCGCTTTATCCTCATCAGCTTCTACATATTCCTCCCCTTCACCCTTGAGTCTGACAATACCACTTTTGCCCTTCCTCTTCTCACTAACATATCTGAAAAAGCTCTTATCCCCCCATTTTATTGCATTGGCTATTTCCTCCTCTTTTTGAATTTTTGCTTTCCTGACTACTTTTCTAGCTTCTCTAAGTTTTGCCAAATATAGATGTCTGTCTTCCTCTCTCTGTGATCTCTTGTATTTCATGAAGGCCTCCCTCTTTTTCTTCACTTTTTCAGCTACCTCTTTCGAAAGCCATAGCGGTATGCTTTTCCTTTTACCTTTATTTACCATTTTAACAAAAAGGTTGGTTGCCCTTAAAATATCTCCTTTCAGTTTTGCCCACTGTTTTTCTATACCCCCCAGCTGTTCCCATCCTGCTAACGACTCCCTGAGGTATTGGCCCATCTTGGCAAAGTTAGTCTTTCTAAAGTCTAAGACCCTCACCATTGAATGGATTCTAAGAGCCCTAGTCCTAATACTGAACCATACCATCTGGTGATCACTGGATGCAAAATGATGTCCTACTATAACATCAGAAATACTTTCACCATTGGTAAGCACCAAGGCCAGAATGGCCCCTTCACGTGTGGGATCTGTTACCAATTGCTTGAATAGTTCTCCCTGTAGAGAATCCAGAATCTCTTTACTTCTAGATGATACTGCAGCAGGAATGTGCCAATCAACATCTGGCATATTGAAATCCCCTATCAGTAGCACTTCCCCTTTCCTAGCAATGCTGCGTATGTCTTCAATTAACTCTCTGTCCACCTCTTCCTCTTGTGAGGGAGGTTTGTATATCATGCCTTTCCCTCTTTCTAGTTCAACCCACAATGCCTCCTCTCTCCCTTATAAGAAACATAGAAACATAGAAACATAGAAATATGACGACAGAAAAAGACCACATGGCCTATCTAGTCTGTCCTTCCATAACAACTACAACAGTCCACTTTTTGCCTTTAGAGATCCTCTGTGTTGGTCCCATGCTTTCTTGAATTCAGTTACTGTCCTCATCTCTACCACCTCCTCTGGGAGACTATTCCACGGATCCACTACTCTTTCCGTAAAGAAATATTTCCGCATATCACTCCTGAATCTATCTCCCTTCACCCTCATCCCATGTCCCCTCGTAGCAGAACTTGCTTTCAATTGAAAGAGGCTCTCTCCCTGAACATTTATGCCACGGAGGTATTTAAACATCTCAATCATATCACCTCTATCCCGCCTTTCCTCTAAGGTGTACATATTAAGATCCTTAAGTCTGTCCTCATATGCTTTATAATGAAGCCCATTAATCATTTTGGTAGCAACCCTCTGCACCGACTCCATCCGGTTCACATCCTTTTGAAGGTGCGGTCTCCAGAATTGCACACCATACTCCAAATGAGGTCGCACCAAAGACTTATACAGAGGCATTATCACCTCCTTTTTTCTGCTAGCCATTCCTCTCCGTATGCACCCAAGCATCCTTCTAGCTTTTGCTGTCGCCTTTTCCACCTGTTTAGCTACTTTAAGATCATCAGACACAACCACGCCTAGGTCCCGCTCTTCTTTAGTGGACAAAAGTACTTCACCTCCTATACTGTATTGCTCCCTTGGATTGCTGCAGCCCAAATGCATGACCTTACATTTTTTAACATTAAATCCCAGCTGCCAAATTCTAGACCATTCTTCAAGCTTAGCTAGATCCCTCCTCATGTTATCTACCCCTTCCTGGGTGTCTACTCTATTGCAGATTTTGGTATCATAAGCTCTGTAATTCCAAAAGCTTTAATAGTATTTTTTACGTATAGTGCCACTCCTCCTCCCCTTATTTCTACCCTGTCCTTTCTGAATAAAGTATAGCCTGTATGTGCAGGCCAGGACACGATTCCCATTGGCTTACATGTACAGGCCTCTGCCTGGCTAACTCAGTCAGGCTTCTGAATGGAGCTGCGGCGCCATGTCATCTGGTTGCTATGGCACTGCGGCTCCATTCAGGAGACGCGATCTCCAGCCACGGATAACGTTTTCCTTTCCCAGCAGCCCGACCCCCCAATTTGGCCTCCTATGGCCAGGGTCGGGCTGTGGGGAATCTCCTGCACCCCCTCACTCTTCGCTGCTGGCCTGACCTGCCATTCCCTGACATCTAGGGGGACTTATTCCACCTCCAAGGTGGAATAAGTCCCCCGCCCAATCTGCTAAGTCGAATCTTTGTATGGAGAGAGACATCTCTGCTCTTGCGAATATTATCTAGGTCTTTCATAGCCATTCTGCCAAGAGCAATGCGTCGTTTGATTTCTTGACTGCTTGTTGCTTCTTTATTGATAGTTGATCCAAGTAGGTTAAAGCTGTTCACAATTTCAATTTCTTCTCCTTCAACGATGAACCTGTTGATTATGCCAGTTGTCATGATCTTTGTCTTCTTTACATTAAGGTGCAGGCCCATTTTGATACTATGTTCTTTGATTGTGAGAAGCAAATGTTTCAGATCATCTTCACTTTCAGCCATTAATGTAGTATCATCAGCTTAGTGAAGGTTGTTGATGAGTCTTCCACCAATCTTCACACCTCTGTTGTCTTCATACAATCCTGCTTCTCTGATGATTTGTTCTGCATATAAATTAAACAGGTAGGGGGAAAGTATGCAGCCTTGTCTTACACCTTTGCTTATTTTAAACCATTCTGTTTCTCCTTGTTCCGTTCGAACTGTTGCTTCTTGATCAATGTACAGATTGCGCAAGAGAACGATCAGATGTTCTGGTATACCCATGCTTCTTAATGTGGCCCAGAGTTTCTCATGGTTTACACAGTCAAAAGCCTTGCTATAGTCGATAAAGCACAAATAGATATCCTTTTGGTATTCTTTAGTCTTTTCAAGGATCCATCTCACATCCGCAATGATGTCACTCGTTCCTCGCCCTTTCCTGAACCCTGCTTGCACTTCAGGTAGTTCTTGTTCCAGATATGGTTGTAGTCTATTTTGAATAATCTTCAGTAGAATATTGCTGGCATGTGGGATCAGAGCGATTGTTCGATAATTTCCACAGTCAGTTGGATCACCTTTCTTTAGTATTGGTATAAACACAGATCTTTTCCAGTCAGTTGGCCATGATGTTGTCTTCCATATTTCTTGGCAGAGCCTTGTAAGTATAGTAACAGCTGCATCAGATTGCTGCAACACTTGTATAGGAATGCTATCAATGCCTGGTGCTTTGTTCTTTGATAAGGCTTTCAATGCTGCTTCAACTTCTTCTTTCATCACCAATGGTTCCCGATCATAAGGTACAGGTTGAAACGGCTGTTGGTCCACTTGATCTTTATCATATAAAAACTCTGTATATTCCTTCCACCTTTTCTTGATCTTCTCAGCATCATTCAACATAGAACCTTGAGCATCTTGTAACATTCCAATTCGAGGCTGGAACTTTTTCTTTAACTCTCGTAGCTTTAGGAAAGCTGATCTTGTTCTTCCTCTAATAGTTTCTGCTACTATTTCCTTGCAAGTGTCATTGTAGTACTTTTCCTTGTCCTGTCTTGCTGCACGTTGGAAATCTCTGTTGAGTTTTGCAATTGGCTTTCTTTCTCCTCTGGCTTTAGCTTCTCTGCATTTCTGGGCAATTTTCAGAGTTTCTTCCGTCATCCATTTTGTCCGTTTTTGCTTTTTCACCTTTTGTAGAGACTTCTCGCATTCTTCCAACACAACCTTCTTGATGTCATTCCATAACTCTGTCATTTGTATCTAAAGCAGCAAATCGATTTTGAGGGCAGTCTTTAAATTCCAGTGGTATATTCTCAAGGTCATATTTTACTGCATTCATGCGTGGTTTGCTCTTTTTCAACTTTAGCTTGAGTTTGCATACTAGTAGTTGATGATTTGTACCACAGTCAGCTCCAGGTTTTGTCTTTGTTGATGTTATAGAACTTTTCCATCGTTGACTTCCACAGATGTAGTCAATTTGATTTTTATACAATCCATTGGGTGAAGTCCATATGTACAGTCGCCGCTTGTGTTGCTGGAAGAAGGTGTTTGAGATGAATAGATCATTGGTCTTGCAGAATGCTATCAGTCTTTCTCCAGCTTCATTTATGTTGCCAAGTTCATATTTTCCAACTACTTTACCTTCTTCTGTGTTGCCAGCTTTTGCGTTCCAGTCACCCATGACTACCAGGATATCTGTTTGCATGTTCTGTCAATTTCAGCTTGTACTTGTTCATAGAACTCTTCAATTTCATTCTCTTCTGCAGCTGTTGTTGGGGCATATAGTTGTGTTGATAGGCAAATAGGCGAATAGTTGTGTTGATAGGCGTAGACGAATAGAGATTAAGCGTTCACTGACTGCATTGTATTTCATTACAGTTCTTGCAAGTTTCTTCTTTATTATAAATGCAACACCATTTCTTCTTTGTCTTTCATTTCCAGCATAGTAGACCATGTGATCATCTGATGCAAAGTGCCCGATGCCAGTCCATTTCAGTTCGCTGACACCCAACAGATCAAGTTGTACACGTTCCATTTCATTCTTGACCACCTCCAACTTCCCTTGGTTCATGCTTCATACGTTCCATGTTCCAATTTGTAAGACATCTTTACAACTTCTGACGCCATACAAAGATTCGACTTGTTCAAGCCATGGTATTTTCAATCACAAAGAGTCATTGAAAATGTAGCGTTGACTCCTAGACACACAGAACTCCACCTCTTTGCTTCTTTAATCCTTTTAATTCATTTTTTATGTCGGGCCCCCCCCCCCCCGGCAAGAGAGAGAAGGAGGGTACCCTTCCCCTCCACTCCGGGAAGTCCCTTTTATTAAAAGAAAGAATTCATATTGCATCAAACAGTCGAAATAGTGAAACACCACTTATCTCAAGAATGCTTTTAATAAAAGGGACTTCCCGGAGTGGAGGGGAAGGGTACCCTCCTTCTCTCTCTTGCCGGGGGGGGGGGGGGAGGGGGCCCGACATAAAAAATGAATCAAAAGGATTAAAGAAGCAAAGAGGTGGAGTTCTGTGTGTCTAGGACTCAACGCTGCATTTTCAATGACTCTTTGGGGCTTGTTTACAAAGCCGCGGTAGTGGTTCGCGATGGCGATCGCAGCCGCGGCCCCATTGAAATCAATGGGGCCGCGGCTCCGATTACGATCGCAAACCGCTACCGCGGCTTTGTAAACAAGCCCCTTTGTGATTGGAGACATCAATAGTGGTCATTTGAAGTATTTGGGGGTTTTTCTTTTGGGATTCATGGTATTTTCAATAACATCATATGGATGTGAAAGCCGGACAGTGAAAAAGACAGACAGGAAGAAAATTGATGCCTTTGAATTATGGTGCTGGTGGCGAATACTGTGTATACCATGGACTGCCCGAAGAACAAACCAGTCGGTACTAGAGGAGATCAAACCTAAGCTTTCTTTAGAAGCTCAGATGACAAGACTTCGACTTTCATACTTTGGACACATCATGCGAAGAGAGAGATCATTAGAGAAATACATCATGCTTGGCAAGATAGAAGGTCAACGCAAAAGAGGAAGGCCAGCAATGAGATGGATTGATACAATAACAGCAATTTAGGATAGCTATCCAGAGGGTCGCCATGAGTTGACTCTGACTCGACGGCACTTAACAATAACAACCAATCTGCCAGCCCTGGATGTACAGGGCCGACTTCAGAATCGGTTCTGTATGTCCGTGACTGCGGACTGCCCACTGCCTGCTCTAACTCTGCCTCCGAACCACCCCTTCCCACCTCTGTCTAAGCTTCCCCGTACAAACTCCTTGCTCGTACGGAGAGGCTTAGTCGGGGATGGCAAGGAGGACGAATAGTGTGGGACAGAATAGACCCCATAATGTCCACACTCCAGCAATTACACTGGCTCCCAATACTCTCATGCATTAAATTCAAAACAATACTCACCACTTTTAAAATACTACAGCACATGTTGGCAGACAGCCTGCAAATGCTTATTACAAGAGACCCAGAAAATCGGCCCAAATGGACCAAGAACAAGAACATGATCATCACACTTTACTCCCAGACAAAAGTGAATTAAGCCACCTGCAAGAGTGCCTTCTCCTTCGCTGTGCCTTCCCTTTGGAACTCTGTACCTGAAAACATTAGAGCCACCAAGGACACTAGGAAATACAGACAAAAGCTGAAAACTCACCTATTCACAGAACATTTAGGATCCACTACGTAGCACAGACCAACCCCCGTTTAACCATCCTTCCATCCTATCCACAGACTCCCACCTTAGTACAGATGTTAAGCTCAGACCTCCCACCACCAAACCATAACCATTGCTAACCCCCACCTGAACACCAGCCCATAAATGTAATCACATCTTTCTATATGAATAGTTCTACATTTACGCTTTAATGTTAAGAGTTAAATGTTTACACCACAATGTTATAATGTAACTTTCTCATTTCTTTTACTCGTTGCAATGTAAACCGCTTTGACTGAAGGAGAAAGCGGTATAGAAAGCCAGTTAAATAAAATAAATAAATAAACAGCTTTGAACAATTTTGTGTCATTTCTGGATCATTTATAAATATGATAAAAAGCTCCCAGTTCCTGGGGGACTTAACTATCTGCTTTTTTCTATTGTCCCACTCTGTTTTCAGTCTTTTTGCCAGTCCCCTGTTCACAAGAAGACATTGCCTCGTATCCCATGCCTTTTTTAAAGTTCAAATCTTTTGATTAATTACCAATAATAATAACATCCAACATTTCCTGGCAAAATAATGCATTAAAAGTATATCAGTCAACTAGCATGTAGATATAAAGGCATCCAGTTTTCTTCACATCACTATCTTTCTGCTGCATGCCCATCATCTATTATCTCCATTAAACATAATTTTAGACTTTTTTGTTTTAGGAGTGTCCAGTAACTTCTATGTAACGGAAAGAACATGGATTATGTAAATGATGGAGATAAGGAAGTATAGAGCATTGATTTCCATCCCCGTTTCCATTCATTTGGAGACAGAGAAGGTCCCAATTCTTCTTCTCACACTTCTTCCACCCCTGCACATACTTTCTGTAAACCTCTCTACAAATATATATAGAATTTCGGGAATGAAGCAATGAGGGTAATTTTAAAATTCTGTTGTGATTTGCACATCCAAATTATAGAGACATCTCTGGAGCCATTATGCAAATGACTTTTAAAGACGTCGCCAGTGTGGGGACGTCCAAGTAGGCAGGGGATGTGGTGAAGGCATGTCTGGAAAGGTGCAATGGATTTACACAACCCCACTTGATTTCAGAACCGTCAGGGATGTCTTTAGGCACGTCCACATTTAGACCTGTTTCAGGCATGAATAGGCATCAAGGAAGTGTTTATTTTAGCCTTAAAACATCCAGAGAGTGTAGGGAAGATGGAGAGTTAAGTGACTAGCCTAAGATCACAAAGGCCCACACTGGGATTATGAACCCTGGCTACACTGCTCCTAACCCACTACTCTAACCTTTATGCTATTAGACATCCCCATTCTGAAATGCTATACTGGGGACGTCTATGTAGTTGTGTCAATAGATGCCCATATTATGCAAGTCCACGTTTGTGAAATTGTGCCTGAACTTGCATATGCCAGGCTTCCACCTGGGGAAATTGACTTTGCAAGTCTAACTTTTCAAAACTTAGTGTTGGATGATGTTAAACAATATGAACTTTCTCCCATTAAACCATACTCTAATATGACAACTGTACAATTTAGGGCTCTTCGTGAATTGTCACAATCTGATCTCGTGGTTAGGAAGGCTGACAAGGGGGGTGCTGTTGTGGTTTTCCTCACCAATATCAGCAGGAACGCATGACACAACTATCTGATGCCGATATTACACTCCTTTGGACTGTGATCCGATGCCTAATTTATTAATAAGAATTCAAACTTTGATGTTGGAGTCATTTCAAAGTAATTGGATTACTAATCATGAATTGACTTTTTTGGTTAACAAAACGCCCAACGTTCCATCATATGGTTCCTAAGATCCATAACTCTTTGGATCACCCCCCAGGAAGACCTATTGTCTCCTGTCGGAATTCATTGCTAGAACCACTTTCAAAATTCTGTGATATATTTTTGCAACCGGCTGCAGCTCATATGTCCTCCTATATTCGTAATACTGGACATTTTTTGGAGCAGTTATCAGCTTGTAGTGATTTTGCATCTTGTACATATTTGGTCACACTTGATGTACAGGCTTTATACACTAATATCAATTAAGCGGAGGCTTTACAATATCTGACTGCCTTTCCTTTGAATCTCCCTGCACGGGTTCCTCGTGCTTTTTTGATGGAACGTTTGGGTTTAGTTTTGAACAACAATTACTTTTTATTTCAAGAAAAATATTATTTGCAGACATTTGGTATTGCTATGGGGGCTTTGGTTGCCCCATCCATAGCTACCATCTATATGGCACAATTTGAAGAGTCATATGTGTATACCTCATCTCTTTTTAGTTATGTATCTTTTTTGTGTCGTTTCTTAGATAACATTTTCTTTTTGTGGACTGGAACTCATCAAATGTTGGAAAATGTTTTGACAACCTTAAATTCCTTTAAATCAAATATTCAATTCACGGCTCACTTTGATCGAGTCAGTGTCCAGTTTTTGGATATTACTATCTCTCTGAACTCTGAGGGTTTTCAAACGTCTCTTTATCGTAAACCTGTGCAACAAAACACCCTCTTACAATATCGCAGTTTAGAAACATAGAAATATGATGACAGAAAAAGACCACATGGCCTATCTAGTCTGTCCTTCCATATCAACAACTACAACAGTCCCCTTTTTACCTTTAGAGATGCTCTGTGTTTGTCCCATGCTTTTTTGAATTCAGTTACTGTCCTCATCTCTACCACCTCCACTGGGAGACTATTCCACGGATCCACTACTCTTTCCGTAAAGAAATATTTCCGCGTATCACTCCTGAATCTATCTCCCTACACCCTCATCATAGAAACATAGAAATATGATGACAGAAAAAGACCACATGGCCTATCTAGTTTCCATCCTTCTTCTTTAAAATGTGGCCTGCCTTATGGCCAGGTTTAAGGCTACGATGCAATTGCTCTACTCAACAGGAATTCTGTAGTCATGCTTTGGATCTCAAGCAGCGTCTTTTGTCTCGGGGTTACCCCCTTAAAATAGTGATGATGGCCTTTAAACGTGCGTGTTTTACTCATCGGGACTGGTTATTATCTTTTCCAATTTCTGCTTTGACAGAATTCTCTATGGATGATAAGATAATAGGAGTGCTTCCTTACATGACCGGTGTTCAGAAAGTGACAACAATTTTACATAAATATTGGAATGTTTTGAAATTACATGCATGTTTTGCAGGCAAGGATTTATCTTTGGCATATTCTCGTGGTGCTAACTTATGGAACCGGATAGTCCATTTGGTGTCCATTATTGATCGTCCTTTATTGTCTCATGGGGATCCGGGGCATTTCCCCTGTGATAATTGTCGGTATTGTGTTCTATCTCTTACCGGCACGAATTGGTGTGATCCCCGTACATCTGAAGTTTTTTTGTCACTGTGGCACACCACATATGAATCGGCATTTGTAGTGTACATTATTATCTGTCCCTGCCCTCTGTATTATGTGGGGCGCACTACTCGGCCGATTAAGACTCGTTTGGCAGAACATGCATCACGTCTATGAACTAGAACATTGGCTGCACCTATGGTGGAACATTGCCTTCATAAAGATCACAGTTTTGAACAACAACGTTGGAGAGTCTTGGAATTTGTACCTGCTGACCCGCAAGGAGGGGATCAGATTTTCAAAGCTTCAGTATCGATAACAACATTGGATATTCCGTCTGGGAACAGTCATCCCTGATGGTTTGAATGCAGCGGTGGAATGGCATACCTTGTTCTGATAGGCTTATGATTTTGAGGTCATTTACTTCATGCAACCAATGAGAGTGGGGATTCCCTTTTTCACTGGGGATAGCCTCATTCTATTGGTGTTTAAAGTGTTCTGGTCCCTGATTGGTTCCTAGCCCTTCAGTTATGAGGTCAGATGCCATTTTTAAGTGTTACATTGGCAGCATTGCTTTTACCAAGTTTGTGTTGATGAGAATGCATGTCTGTGCTCCGCTTTGGTTGCGAATCTAATTGGATTGATGAATACCATACTTGAAGCAGGGTTTGAATGCCTCGACCCGAAACGTGACACGTTGTGATATTTCTGGATAAAGTTAAGTACTTTGTTATTTTCTCATTTCCAACACTTTAATATTATGAGTAAAAGGAACAATCACAGCGAGGTGGTGGTAATTCTTTTTCTCACCTCCTTTTGTGTTTTTTGTTCCAACAAAAAGAGTTATAAAGCTTTCACTTGTTTGCTGTCATCACCGGGACTTTTTTCTGTATTTTGAATTTCATACTTTTGTCTCTGGTTTATTTGGGATATTTTTGAATATTTTGCTTTTTTTCAGACATTCTGGCTTTGACTTTAATGTCCTAGATTGCACTTTGATGTCCTTTGTAAAATGTGCCTTAATTGTTTAAAAGTACTATCTTGGAAGCCCAGAACAGATGTATTCCACACTTTAAGAAAAGTGGAAGGAAGGCCAAAAAAAACCACCTGCATGGTTTAAAGGTGAGGTCAGAGAGGATATTGCAGACAAAAAAGCATCTTTCAGGAAATGGAAAAAAGGAGCCAAATGAAAATGGGAAACAACATAAGCATTGCCAAATTAGATGCAAGGCATTAATAAGGCAGACAAAGAGAGAATTTGAAAAAAAGCTTGCTGTGGAAGCAAAAATGCATAATAAAAACTTTTTCAAGTACATTTGTAGCAAAAAACCTGTGAGACAGTCAGTTGGGCTATGGGATAATAGAGGAGTAAAAGGGGCGCTAAGTGAAGACAAGGCCATAGCGGGGAGACTGAATGAATTCTTTGCTTCGATCTTTATTGAAGAAGATGTAGGGAATTTACCCATGCCTGAAATGGTACATAAAGATGATGTATTTGAAGAATTGATTGGAATATTGATAAACTGGGAAGTTGTTTAACAACTCTTTGATAGTATCAAATCACCTGGACCGGATGGTATACATCCAAGCATATTGAATGAACTGAAATATGAGATTGCAGACCTACTATTAGTAATCTGTGAACTATCGTTAAAATCAACTGAAGTACCTGAAGAGTGGAGAATGGCCAATGTAACACCAATATTTAAAAAGGGTTCCATGGATGATCCAGGAAACTACAGACCTGTGAGTCTGACATCAGTACCGGGCAAAATGATAGAAACTATTATAAAGAATAAAATTACTGATGATGGTTTAACGGGAGAAAGCCAATATGGGTTTAGCCAAGGAAAGTCTTGTCTTATTAATCTGTTATATTTTTTTGAAGGTGTGAATAAATGGGTAGACAAAGGTGAGCCAGTTGATATAGTGTATTTGGATTTTCAGAAAGCCTTTGACAAGGTTCCTCATGAGAGGCTCTTGGCAAAATTAAAAAGTCATGGCATTGGAGGCAGTGTAGTATTGTGGATCAGAAACTGGTTAAAAGATAGAAGGCAAAGAGTAGGACTAAATGGCCAATTTTCTCAATGAGAAAAGTAAATAGTGGCGTATCCCAGGGATCTGTGCTGGGCCTGCTGCTTTTTAACATATTTGTAAATGACTTGGAAATGGGAATGAGTGAGGTGATCAAATATGCAGATGACACAAAATTATTCAAAGTTGTTAAAATCCAAGAGGATTGTGAAAAATTGCAAGAGAACCTTGATAAATTGGAAGACTGGGTGTCCAAATGGCAGATAAAATTTAATGTGGACAAGTGCAAAGTGATGCACCTAAGAAAGAACAACTCAAACTTTGCTTACATGATGCAAGATACCACCTTAGAAATCACCACCCAGGGAAAAGATTTACTCGTCGTCGTGGATGATATGTTGAAACTCTCTGCCCAGTGCGCAGCGGCAGCCAAGAAAGCTAACAGAATGCTAGGAATCATAAGGAAAGGAATGGAGAATTAAAACAAGGATATCATAATGCCTTTGTATCATTCCATGGTTCGACCACACCTTGAAATATTGTGTGCATTTCTGGTCGCCGTATCTTAAAAAGGATATAACGGAATTAGAAAAGGTACAGAGAAGAATCACCAAAATGGTAAAAGGAATGGAAGGATACCCCTATGAGGAAAGGCTTAAAAGGTTAGGGCTCTTTAACTTGGAAAAGAGAAGGTTGAGGGGAGATATGAAAGAGGTTTATAAATTAGTGAATGGAGTGGAACGGGTTAACGTAGATTGGTTGTTTGCACCATCAAAAAGTAGAAAGACTAGAGGGCATGCAATGAAGCTACAATGTAACCCATTTAAGACTAATAAGAGAAAATATTTGTTTCACTCAACGCATAATCAAATTCTGAAATTCGTTACTGGAGGATGTAGTAAAAGCTGTTAGTGTAGCTGGGTTTAAAAAAGGTTTGGACAAGTTCCTGGAGGAAATGTCCAATAAACAGGCATTGCCTTATTTTCCTTATTTCACTACCATTATAATGGACTAACATGGCTTCCACACTTCTTTATCAAAGGTTTTTGCATTAGTAGTAAGTTGAAGCATCCTAGCACAGGCAGTGACATAAAATGCGCCATGCTGGGTCAGACCGAAAGTCTACCGAGCCCAGCCAACAGACTGGTGTGTTATAATGACATTTTTCAATTTGTTTTTAGCTTATTTTGCAAATTATAATATGTATATTGTGGACGGAGTTTCCTAAACGTTAGCATGCGCTATCTGCTGCAGCACCCATGTTATTCTATAGGCAAGGTATTATATGTATTTATATATTCAGTAATTGATCTAATGTTGCAGACTACCTGTAAATCGGTCAGCAGGTGCACTCTAAGGCTTTTGAGTATAACTACATGGCTCAGACTCGTGTATGCTTAGTACCCACCCATGTTACCCCTAAAAAATTCAGATCTGGCTATGCCACTGTACCTACCAATTTATTTATTTATTTATTTACAAGACTTGAAAACACTTTTCTGACAGTAAATGTCAATCAAAAGGGTGCACAAATAATGATACAGAGGAACAAATCACAAAAAAAGAAGAGAGAACAGTAGTAACCCCCCTACCCCAAAGCTCAAAATCAGCTCCCAGTAAAGAACCATGTTTTCAGCAATGGAAACTCAACAAAGAAGTTTGAGTTCTATGGGTAGGGCATTCCAATGTTCGCTAGCCACCACCCGGAACACTTTCTCATGGCAATGAACCTTACGAATCACATCCAATCCAGGCACCACCAACAGCTGATCTTGTGACAAATGCAGGTGACTAGGTGGATCGTAGCAATCGAGAAGCTCATTAAAGTAGCCAGGGCAAGAATCACCAATAGCGTAAAAAGACTATGTGCCTGAATAGGCAGCCAATGTAAGTGGACCAATAAAGGCTGCACACTCTCCCTCCCTCCTGCCATCAGAAACCTTGTGGCTGCATTTTGCACCATCTGCAAATGCTAAATGGCCCTATATGGCAGCCAATGTAAAGCACATTATGGTAACCGAATCTTCCTTGCACTAAGGTCTGCACCACCAACCTCAATCATCCAGATATGGATGCATCTGACACACCAGCCTCAGTTTCAGCCAGGAAGCCTGAACCATATGACTGATCTGCTTATCTGCAACCCCATACCATTCCGAAATCACTCCAATGATCTTAACTTCCCTGTCCAAGGAATTTCAAAGCCCGAGACAGTAGACAATAGATGAAAGTCCGAGTTTTCGGACATCCCAAAACGCAGATACACAGTGTTGTCCACATTTAGCACCAAACCACTACCCTTCAATCAGGCATACACCTGCACCAGACATTCACTGAGGCGCCCTACCACCGATCCCAGATCACCATGCAACAGGGCCAAAATTTGAAGATCATCGGCATACGCATAGAATTGGTAACCAAACGAGTGCATCAAAGTGCCAAAGGGTTGCAAGTAAACTTTAAACAATAAGGGAGACAAGGGCGAGCCCCACTACATTCCCATTCCCAACAGTATAGCGAAAAACACAGTGGATCCCCTAACATAAAAAAATCCAACCACTCGAGCACCTTGCCACCGATACCCAACAAGGGTACAGAGTTCCAATAACAACCTACATTCCACTAAGTCAAATGCTGCTGACAGATCTAGCGATACCAAGAGCACTACAATCTACTATCCATCCACACATGGACCTGGTCTAGCAACGCTACCAACAACATCTCCACACCACTCTCTAGTCAGAAACCACCCTGTCCCATGTCCAAAAGCGAGAAATCTTCCAAATAAGTCCCCATTTGTGCCATAACCACCTCCTCCATCAGTTTAGCTAATAAAGACAGATTGGATATAGGTCGACAATTGCTACAGTCTTTCATATCCCCTCCAACCTTTTTTGGCGCAGGCATTACAATCACTTCCCTTAGGTGCTGTGGAACCTGGCTCTATATCAAAGATGCATTGATCAGATTGCACAGCCACTCCCTTAAAATTGCACTGAGATACTACCTTAAAATACCCAGTCGGTGCAGGGTCCATTCCCAAATAGGTCTCCCTTACCCCGGATAGCAGAATGCAAAGATGCTCACTGGTCACAGGATAAAAGGAATCTAATCTCTACAGACCCAACAAGGGAGTCATAACGGCCACCTCCAAGGGGAGCTAACCACTCTTCAGATGCTGCGCTTTTTCCAAGAAGTAATGCACCAGGTCTTCCGCGCCCAGTTCCTCTTTAACACTCATACCACTGGGCTGACCCAGTCTTCCTGCCAATCAGGACATTATCTGTAAGACCGTTCAATCTGGGCCAAGAATAAATGCTTCTTGGCCAGTACCACATATCACCTATATGCATTAGCCAACCTCTGTGAACTTTTCTGGTCGTCCTCTGCCTGGGTGCAGTGCCAACTCTGCTCTAGATGTTGCAGATCCCTCTTCTCCTCTCGTAACTTGCAAGAAAACCACAGGTGCTTCCTAGTATTCCTCCTAAGTATCCTACAGGCCAGTGCTACCTCCTCCAATGCCATTGATACTGCCTGGTGCTAATCTTCTACCATCTCCTCCACAGCATCTTCCCGTCCCCCCCATCAATGAGCTAAAGCAGTGGCCCCCCCAGTGATCTATATACAAAGCTCTTTGTACTTCCCTCCAATTCCTCCCATCAGTAGGAACCCTCCAGACAATATGGGACCACCGGCAGTGAAATCAGACCAGACTGTGATCTGTCCAAGGGAGTGACCACACATTTAGCCCCTGGACCCCCCATACCCCGCCAGCAGATGAGCATTCTCAAACACTAGATCCAATATATGCCCCCCCCCCGAGTTTGTCATCTGCCTAACCAATTGTGTCAGGCTCCCAAGTTCCAGAGAGGATAGCAGAAATGAGGCCCTCCCATCCCCAACCATATTCACATGTGCATTAAAATCTCCCACAACCAATTCCCTGTCCCTCAAGGCCTTCTCCAAAATCCCCAACACCAAAGCCTCCTAAAATTCCCAGCTGATCCCCATGGGACAATAAACCAATAAAATCCCTCCATAACCCCCCCCCCCTTGACCCACCAGCGGAAATACCCCCTGCACCTCCTCTGGCAGACAAACAGTTTCCCTCTGAACCCATAGTTGTTTGCACACCATCACAATTACACGCCCTCCCCTACGATCCGGCGTCCCATCTGAAACCCCATGTACCAAAGGCAATCACCTATCCACCAAATTCTACCCCTCCTCAACCCAAGTCTCATTTAAGAACAAACAATCCACACTCTCCTCTTCGATTAAATAATGAATAAGCTGTAACTTCGGTATTAATGACCGCACATTTAGGAGCACACAGTTCCACCCTATCTCAATCAGTGGTTTGTTCCCACCAATCCCCATTCTACAAAGCATTTAGTCCCTTTCCCTGGCTAGCCCCTTCCAAGCCCCCGCTTAACCCATACCGACCCCTTCCCCATAGACATAGAATATCCAAATCCTCCTCTCCCCCTCTGATAACCCCACCATTTACAATTAGCTTAAGCCCACTACCTCCCCAACCAGACAAAACCCCCACCAAATCCTCCATCACAATATACTGTGCACCCACAAACCCCACCTCCCTCCATACTCTACACAACCTCCTGTAGCACAATAATTCACACAATACCCTACACACAAGAACACTCGCTGGAGAGACTATTCCATAAATAGCCCACCAAGGGGCATATTAAAGGGTGTCCTGCCCCTTAAGTATGCCCCTTCAGTCCGATGCCTGAGGCACAATGCCTCAGTCACCAAGGCTACTATATGCAGTCTAATGGTGACATCATCCACCCACGACTCCTCCCCCCCTCTCACTGGAAGTACCACAGGAGTCTGACCTCACATGCTGATACTGCACAAGCCTATAGGCAGACTCAATGCAGAGTCCAGCTGTATCAGCCTGCACCAGATGGAGAGAAGCGCTGACAGATGATGGCAAGCAGAGGCAAAAGGTAGTTTCACAAGAGTCCAGTCCAGGCAAACAAACAGGCAGGAACACAGAGCAGCAGCCCGACATGAACTCACTCCGCACACTGAGAACTCTGGGAGGTGACTCCTCTTCTCTCCATTGTGGTTGCCATGGCTATTATATGCAGCCTAGTGGTGACATCATCCATCCACAGCTCCTCCCCACTCTCACTGGGAAGTGCCGCAGGGTCTGACCTCCCATGCCAATACTGCACAAGCAGGCGGGCAGACTCAAGGCAGAGTCTAGATGTATCGGGCACCAAATGGAGAGGTGTGCCAAACAAACAGGCAGGAAAACAGAGCAGCAGCAGCAGTCCACACACTCCGCAATCTGGGAGGTAACAACATTTTGGATAGATCTTACTGTTGACATTGAGAAGAGAATAGGTTGATAATTTTGGAATTATTTGGGGCCTTAATTAGGCTTATTAAGCACTATTATTTAGGTCTCTGTCAGTGTACCCACCAATGATTCTGCATTTTCCATCGCCTTATATTACCTCAAATGTCCAATAAACTCAAACAGGAAGCCATCTGGACCTGGAAATTTGTGAAGCAGAAGACTATGGAGCACATGCACATTCTCTGTTTCCACTGTATCTGTTTCCAGAGTATCTTTATGCTGGCTTGATATCCTAAGATGAGGTAGTTTACCGGGTGTATCTCAGCAAAAAAATCTTGAAATTGTGCCAGGAGTTCATAATCTGAATGAACCAACTGTCCACCCAATCATCTATGTTCAAAGCCTGGCTTGTCCTCCCCACCCTCTCCCAATGTCCACACTTAATATACAAATTCAAGTTCCTAAGATGGGGAAGTGAAGGGATCAAGTCCAAATTAAGCCTCAAGATGCCTTCTTTCCTCAGCAAGATCGACACTAAAAGTCAATTTGGAGGTTTAAGTTGTCATCCACTCCCACTGAAGCAAATCTCAATGACAACAGGCACTAGCTATATGAATTTATATATATGAACTTCAGTCTGACATAGCAGTATAGATCACTGATCCTAATAATCCCATGGGATTTTAATATGCAAATGCCAGTTATACAGTGACGGCATCCCATATTCACCAGCAGAAATCCCGGAGCAATTCCAGTATAAGTGCTCAAAATTTCAACATTATTAACAAATGGCCATTCTGCCAAAGTTATTTTTACTAACTATTCTACAGCCTGCAAAGATTGTCCGGTACAAGAGACATAATTCATTTGACTTTCATTTCTGGTCCAGCATTTCACTGATGAACTGCTCTAAAACCTACAGGACTTCAACATCTTTTTGTCACATAATTTTTTGTTACTCTTATTTGTGCGGAGTAAAATATGCAATATTTTTCTCTGATTTACTTAAGCTGGCACCACAAGTCTAGCAACTGCTTCTGGCATTTCTGTGTGGCACTGAAGATTGGGCAAGATAGGGGACTTGAACGTTTGTGGCCTGCAATAATGCAATTGCCTGGGAGTATCGCAAAACCTTTGTTACTACCTGCCAAGGATATTTGGTAGCTGAAGTGACAGCACCCAATGTGCCCTCTCCAGCTCAAAAGCTTGATCAAATTGGAATTCAAAGAATTTAGGTAGGGGTCCCACCAAAAATGTAATCATGCCAATACCTTCAACTCTTTCAAGGAAGACCAGCACTCTGATGTTATTAAGCCACATGTAATTATTCTGATCTTCCATGCTCCATTCTAAGGCTTGAATTGCTTTGTACTTTTGAGAGATGCTTGCCATGCTTCCATTCTGATAAGTGCAGAGTTAAGCTGAGTTTTGAGTTCCGTTATCAAGCCCATGTTTTCTTTCACCATGTCCTTCACTTGTAACAATTCGTCCATGATTGCTTGCGGTGTCACTTATGCAGCTGGCCCACCTACCATCTTGTGTAGAGAGCTTACCTCTGTCATGGATCTCTTCATTCCTTGGGCTGAGGAGTTTGCTCAATTCGACTTAGTTGGTTTGAGACTGGGCATCTTCACCTCCAGAACTAACCCCTCCAGATGAATTAACAATGTAAATTAAGGATGAACTGGGCGCTTTGAGGCCTGGAACGCAGAAACTCTGGTTTCATGCAGCCATTCCTGACAATGTTTGCTAGCACACATACCATCTTAACCCCCTCTAAGGACTTTTTAATTTCCTTAGGAGTCTGTCACAAGAGATTTTATCAAACACCTTCTTTTGTTTTTCAGAATTGCTTTTTGCTGGAACTAATGCTAAACTCACTGTATACTTCCAGGGTGTTCCCTGGCTCTCTTTTTAAAAATTGTTCTTACATTGGCCATCTTCTGTTCCTCGGATGCCATAGCTAATTTCAGTGATAGGTTGCAGATTGCTACTAATAGGTCTACAGTCTCCAAAGACTGTTTCCAGTGGGGAGTATCTTCCATCACCCTCCTTTTTATCTTTTTATCAAGTAATGGTCCAACTGACTCTCTCACAGTCTTCTTGCTTCTAATGTATTTGAAAAAAAGATTTTATTATGAGTTTTTACCTCTGTGGTAAGCTTCTTTTTAAATTCTCTACTGTCCTGATATGTAATGAATGCTCTACTCTTAACATGCCAGTGCTTATAATCTTTTCTATTTGGATCCATTTTCCATTTTTTGATAACCATCTTTTAAGCTTTAATAGCTACTTTCACTTCACTGTTTAACCATGTCACATTTATTTGGTCTTTCTTTGACCTTTTCTAATGCAGCTAAGATAGTATCTTTAAACAGTGTCCACGCCTCTTGTAGCCTTTATCCTTTTTATCTGCTCCTTTTATTTTCTTTCTAATTCATTTCCTCATCTGATCATAGTCTCAGTATTTTAAAATGAAATGTTATAGCAGTAGTTTTCTTTAGTGTTCCTCCAGTCATTATGCCAAATGCTATTGCATTATAGCCACTATTGCCAAGCTGCCCCAGCACTGTAATCCCTAGCACTAGGTGATGTATTTTAGCAAGGACTGGATCCAAGCAAGCTCCTCCTCTTGTGGGGGATTTTATAGTATCTAGAAGCTCCACCTCCCCAGAATGTCCCGATGACTTTTACACAATCAGTACTGGGGTAATTAAAATCTTCCATCATCATTATGTTGGCAGTTTGCCTTCCTAAGAAACTCTTCAACATTTTACTGTCCCCTATTACACATGGAATTTCTATCCATAAAGACTCTACGTTGCATTTTCTTTCCTGCAGGACTTTTATTCTGTTTGACTCTATGCCATCCTTAACATACAGTATAATACATGCCTCCACCAATTTACTCAATCTATAATTTTGATGTAATGTGTACCCTGGTATCACAGTATCTTATTGATTGTCCTCCTTCAGCCAGGTCTCTGACATGTCTGTTAAATCAACATCTTCATTTAGAGGCATGTTAGCTAAACCATACTAACGATTAATATGGGGTTTACTGCATGCTAAGTGCTATGCACTGATAGCGTGGGACAGTGAGGTAAAGGTCCCAAGCTAAATATTAGCACAGGAAGGGATGATGACTGGGCAGCTTAGGGACAAAGTGTGGGCATTGATGGCACATCGCGGTTAGCACAGCTGTCATTGGTGCCGGCTAACTGCGATTGTTGGTGATAGAGCGAGTGCACTTACCACCTCCTCAATGGCTGGTGGTAAGTGCACCTGTCTTAGATGTGCTGGCTGGTTAATGCAGTGTGGTGCGTCTCCCCATGGTAACTGCATGGGGACATATTGGGTACGCCCCAGCAGTTAGGGTTGATGCCACTTACCATGCTAATTTTGGAGGCTTACCATGCACTAACAGTGCATTTTAGCAAACACGCCCCTTAGTACCATAGGGATCGATAGTCAAAGCCCTTATCAGGATAGCCCAGGTATGGTCTGTGGGTGCAGTGAGGCAGGTATGGCTACTATCCGAATAAGTGCTGCCTTATCCAGATAGCAGTGATTTTTAGGGATGTGCTTTCATATTGAAACAAAAGTGGCAATAGTGCACTACTGCACATTAGCATACACTATTTGCACATGTGTAGATAGTGCGCACTATGTATGCATGCACAAATGCACCCTATTGTTCAATAGTGTGCACTATTATGAAGATGAAACAACCCCAAAACCCCCAAGGAAATGAAATGAAACACGTTGTTTTGTCCCTGCACATTGCTAGTGGTTTTCAGCCGGCTCTTATCCAGATAGTGGCCACTGAATCCCAATATTCATCAACAGCCACTATCCGGGTACTGCTGCTGAGAATCCAGCCAATATTTGAGCACCATGGCTGGCCGCTACGGAGTTTAAATATCGACCCATTTGAAAATTGGACTCATAGGCCCTAACTCTCCAATCTTATTTTTAAATTTCTGATCTTTGCATATAAAAAATGTAAAATATTCTTATTATTTATTAATATTCACAATCTTCGTAGCAGTGAACAGGAGTAATTTGGCATCATTTATCTGTTCTTTATTTACATGCACCTGGGCTGCTGCAGCTTTTACCCTATTCTGACTTCAGGGTTTTGCAGATATCTTACTCCAAACCACGTTCTCTGAGTGACTGTTGGCTTTCCCCATGACCTACTTTAAAACCTGCTTTTTAAAGGTCAGCATCAGCAGTCTGTTTCCACACCAATTAAGACAGAGTCCATTTTTATGGAAAAGGCTCCACTTCCCAAAGTGTTATCGGTTCCTAACAGACCTAAAGCCCTTTTCCCTGCACCATCTATGCTTTGAGACTCTGGAGCTCTGCCTGCTTCTGGAATTCTGTGCACAGGGCATGGAGCATTTCTGAGAATGTTTCTCTGGAGGTTCTGAATTTCAACTTGTTACCTAAAATCCTTAAATTGGATTCTCTGTCCTTTCTCCTGCATCTTCCTATGTTATTGGCATCTCCATGTACCACTACAGATGTCCCCTCCTCAGAACTGTCTAAAATCCTATCCAAGTGACATAACATCTGCTACCTTCACACCAGGTAAGTAAGTTTCTAAGTGATCCTCATGTCCAGTAGCCACCCAGCTATCAAGCATTTGGAGCCAATATGGCAGTGGTTTGCATTATTTGCCCAAAGGTTTTTCAGGTACACTAAACAATGCATGTATTGCAAAATGCCATAATGCACTTTCTTTGAGGTGGTCCTTGTTCTCAAAGATTGTCAATCAGGAGTAATGAGAGGTGTGCTAGTCTAGTAGGACCCTGCAGTAGATGGTTACTAAAATTTGGAAGAAAATATAAAATCTATGCAATAGGACAGGCATAGGGATCTGTATACACAGCAGGTCACAAGGAGGAGTAAGGAGGAGGGGTCTAGTATGGGTTAGATCCACAAAGCCTGGGCTGGTCCCAGCAAGGCAGCTTGCTTTGCAACCTCAGGAGCTCCTATACCAAAACAAGCCTTGACAATTTTTTTTGGGATTTTGGACCTGAAAAGTAGGAGTCAGTGGCTGAGAGTCCCCCTCCCCATATCACTGCTCTACTGAATTTGATGAATGGTAGGAGGAGGGTAGAGGTATCTTTTTGGGTCTGCCGCAGCTTCTTTAGGGCTTGATTATTTACCAATTCTACTTTCCTATTCCATGTCCAAGGGAAAATAAAGCTTAATAAATTAGAACCTTAGTGAACACTGGTAGATATATACAGCCAGTCGCCCCTTCCCCCCCCCCCACTCAGTCATCACCCAATCTCATACTTGCTCTTTGCCTCACATTGTTGTCACTCAGTCTGGCTCTCTCCCACCCCACCTTGTCACTACTCCCTCCTCCTTTAAAAATCAGCTACCCCCAACCCCTTCCTCCAGCTAGCCCTCACCACCCAACAAGTCAGTGAGCTATCCCCTCATCTAGATCTCACCCAAGAAACCAGTGAGCCACCCTCAAACAGTCTTCATCACCCAACAAGCCAATCATCCCCCCAGCCTCACCCCCATTTCTACAAACCATTCATCACTCTTCCTCATCTTCTCTCCTCAACCCTATTCCTGTAATCCAGCCAGTCCGCCCAGCTCATATCCATTCCCTTGCAAGCATTCAGCCCCCCAACCTCTATTCCCACCCCTGCAAGCCAATCAGCCTCCTGTCTCTCCACAGCACCACTGAACCTCGCCCGAATGCCTGTGTTCATTGCTGGAGTATGGACTTCCTCCTCCCTTCAAAAACAATGTTTTTCTTTTGCAGCCATTGCTGCCGCCACCATTAGAGCAGGAGCTTCTTTGTCCTTGCACTGCATGCCTCTGTGTGAATCTGAGCTGCATGATGCAAGAACTCTCGCGATGGTCTCAGGTTCTCAAGTCTTATGAGACCAGTGGGAGAGTTTCTGCCCCACACAGCTCATATTCACAAAGAGACACATGGTACTGGGAGGAAGAAATTTCCATTCCACTGGTGGTTAAAGCAGTGGCTTCAAAAGAAAAGCACTTTTGTTTTTTAAAAGGACCACAAAAATCCCAGATGTCAGAATAAAATGTCTAGTCACCATGGCAATCCATTCCCTGGGATTTGTCAAGCCTGCCCTAAACATGTTCAGCTTATCTGGAAGTTAAGGAGGTTATTTTGAAAGCCCTAGTCGTACTTTGGACATTTGAAAATGGACACGCAGACGTCCCAGTCACAGAGCCATTTTATATCTGGGTCTATATACATGCTCATGAGGATGTCCAAGGTGCAAAGGGGCGTGATTGGGGAATTCCGAGGAAGTTGGATGTGTGCTCCTGATTTCAGAAATGGCTAACACATCTCCATCCACTAGCAGAACCATCATTATCCTTTCCTACTCCAGGGCATGAATAGACAGAAAAGTTTTTGTTCTATTGCAGAGATGAAGGTAAGCTGATATCCCCTCTACTTTCCAAGATAATAACGAAAACTGCAGGGAAACGAAGAACACTTGTTTTCAGTTCGGCCCACTCATGCACATCCTTGCATGCAAAATAGCTTGCATGGACATGCATTCAGCATAGGATAGTTGCCTCCATCCAATGGGTTTGTTGCGGGAACATCTATGTGGCCGCCTGTGCGGCTGTCCATTTCGGGGACGCCCATTCTGCTAAAATTAGGGCTGAAACGTAAATAGCCCTGATGTTTTTTTGGACATTTATCCCTGGACATCCCAGATTACATCTGGATGTCTTTTTTAAAATGCCACTTCATGTCTCTGAAGGGAAGAAGGCAAGATCCAAGTAAGATCTAGTGAAGAGAAGAGGGAGTCAGCAGCTTGAAACATAACCCCAAGGTAGAGCGGGTATGGGGACAAGACCATTGATTCCAGGACTGAGGACTCTTAAGAGTGAGAGGTTAGTACTGCCTGCTTGCTCTGGGAGTGTGGCTAGTGGGACTTTGTCTAAGGTCCCAATTGTGTGTGCAGTGAGGCACTGCAAATCTCAGTAGGAAGGAAAGGCGTTTGTTACCTGGAGCCCAACACACTGATGAAGGAGAACATGAGCTTGCTGTCTGCACTATGGAGAAAAGAGGATGTAACTGAGGAGAGGAGGATGTTCCAAGAGCCCAGGACGAGCACAAGGACCTTTCTATAGACTAAGATGACATGTGAACTTTTTTGGTCATAAACCTTACCTATAGTTTGGGCTATATGCTTCATTTTGCTGATTTTGGGGGATTTTTTGTACATATTTACTTGTTTGGGACATGTTCAATAAAAGAGTTTTTTATTTAATGAACCATTCAGGACTCTATGTGTTTTTGGGGGCTTGGTAAGTCCAGCCTAGACCTTTGAAAGTTATTCCCATCCATTCTGGTCCCTTTGGTAAACTGAGGAGCTGTAAGGTGAGAGGGAGTGTGAAAAATGTTGCTACAAATCACAGCATATAAACTTGATATCTGCTTGTAGTACTCCAGAGTCTACCCTCACTCTGCAGACTATATTCTCTTTTTTCCCTTTAGAGATTCTCTGTGTTTGTCACATGCGTTCTTGAAATCAGATACTGTCCTGGTCTCAATTACCTCCACTGGACGACTATTCCACGCAACTATCACTCTTTCCATAAAGAAATATATCTGCATATTACTCCTGAGTCTATCCCCTTTCATGTTCTCTCTCTGCCCCTTCGTTGCAGAGCTATCTTTCAATTGAAAGAGGCTCTCTTCCTGTGCATTTATTCCATGGAGGTATTTAAACGTCTTTATCATATCTCCTCTCTCCTGCTTTTCCTCTAGAGTATACATATTGAGATCTTTACGTCTGTCTCCATATGCCTTATGACGAAGCCCACTGACCAGTATGGTAGCAACCCTCTGCATTGACTCCAACCTGTTTATATCCCTTTGAAGGTGCGGTCTCCAGAATTGCACACAATACTCCAAATGAGGTCTCATCAATGACTTTATACAGGAGCACCTCCTACTTCCTGCTGGCCATTCCTCTCCCTATGCATCCAAGCATCCTTCTGGCTTTTGCCATCACCATTTCTACCTGTCTATTATTATTATTATTATTATTATTATTATTAAGCATTTATAAAGCACTGCAAACATATGAAGCGCTGTACACACAAATAAGAGAGACAGTCCCTGCTTATCAGAGCTCACAATCTAGTCAAGACAAAAAATTACATAATACAAATTAAAGATCAACAGGACAAAGTATACATCTAATGTTAGAGAGAGTAAACACAGCATATATAAAATAGTCATATCACAACACAAGAGTCAAGAACAAAAAGCAATAGTGAAGAGGTGGGATTTCAACCTGGACTTGAAGATGGCCAGGGAGGACGAGGACGCCTGGCGCACAGAGACAGGAAGGCTGTTCCAGGCGAAGGGTGCAGCAAGGTGAAAGGAGCGAAGTCTAGCATTAGCAATACGAGTGAAAGGCATAGATAAACAAAGACTATTAGAAGAGCAAAGTAACCGAAGTGGAGTGTAAAGAGAGATAAGAGACGAAAGGTACTGTGGGAAGAAGAGTGAATACATTTATAGGTCAGTAGGAGAAGCTTGAATTGGATATGGAAATGTATGGGGCGCCAATGAAGTGACATGAGGAGAGGAGTGATGTGGGGAAAAACGAGACTGGCGGAAAATCAGTCGAGCAGCAGAATGTTGAATAGACTGAAGGGGAAAGAGGTGGTTTGCGGGGAGGCCGGCAAGGAGAAGGTTATAGTAATCAAGGCGGGATGTGATTAAGGAGTTGACAATCATTTTAGTAGTATTAACAGAGAGGAAGGTGCGAATTTTGCAGATATTGTAGAGAAAGAAATGGCATGACTTAGCAATGAGTTGGATATGTAGAGAGAAAGAGAGAGAGGAGTCAAAGATAACACCAAGGTTACGCGCTGTCTAGCCACCTTAAGATCATCAGAAACAATTATGACCAGGTCCTGCTCTTCTTTCATGGCCAGAAGTATTTCATCCCCAATACTGTACCATTCCCTTGGATTCTTCAGCCCAAATGCATGACCAAACATTTTTTAGCAATAAATGTCAGCTGCCAAATTCTCAACCATTCTTCTAGCTTTGCTAGATCCCTCCTCATGTCATCTGCTCTCTCCTGGGTGTATTGCAGATTTTGGTATCATCTGCAAAGAGGCAAATCTTACCCGTCAGCCCTTCCACAATATCGCTAACAAAAATGTTAAAAAGTATTAAACTAAGAACAGATCTCTGCAGCACATCACTGGTAAACATCCTTCTCAGAGTGAACTCCCTTTACCTGTACCCTTCGTTGCCTCCAACTCAACCAATTTCTAACCCAGTCAGTCAACTTTAGGGTCCATCCCTAGGGTGCTCAATTTATATAAAAGTCGCCTGAGCGGAACAGTGTCAAAGGCTTTCCTGAAATCTATGTAGGCCACATCTAGGGCCCTCCCTCAGTCCAACTCTCTGGTTGCCCAGTCAAAGAAATTAATTAGATTTGTCTGCAAGACCTACTTTTAGCAGCATTGCTAACAAGGGCTATACATTTCAAGCAAAGGTAAGAGTTTGTGGCTTTTTAAATTACAACTCTCTGCCTGGGAGCTCTTAAAAGGGTTTTGGTACATTTTTAAAACAAAGTTACATTCTTTTTGATGCTTTAATTAAAAAGGAGAAATATTTCCTTTTGTGGGGTAGGTTTAAAACGCTGTTATAGTATCTTTCTCAGCTCTTCGAAGCTACTGACACCTAATCAGGTGTTAGTTCCCTCACAAAACCCCAAACTCTCACCCACCCCTAGTGAGCAGTCTTGCTTTATAGGGCACCTCCCCAATTAACTACACATAGGGACTTTGAACAGCACATTTTGAACATACTTAAAGAGATTTAACTGCTTTTTCTCTGAAGGAACAGCTGGGGATACCGGCTGGTACTTTGGTAGATCTATCTCTTTTGTTTTAACAGATACCTAACCTCCATGAACTGAACAATGGCTGGGAAAAATCATATTGCTAAAGCTGTTGCCCCCGTTACAGCTTCTGCCTCTGTCCAGACAGAGCTCCCAATGCCAGTTGAAGGACTGGTTTCATGTGCAGGGTGCCTGCATGCTGAAGCTCTCAGGAAACAAGTGGAGGAACTCAGAGAGGAGGTGGTGAGGTTGAGGAGCATTCAAGACAGTGAGACATACATTGATGAGATGCTTCTTGCAACATCCAAGCTCTCCAGCAGAGGAGAAGGTGGGTGCCTACAGAATGACGAAGGTTGTACACAAGTCACCAGGGCCTGCAGAATCACCAATCCAACTTCTCCAGCTCTTGAATTGAAGAACCATTATGCAGCCCTGGAAGTGGAGGAGGTGAAAGCATCCCTGGAAAGGGAAGAACCAGAGCTCAAGTACCCCAAAGTTGCAGAATCTGTGACCACAAGGAAGCAAAGGGTAATGGTGGTTGGTGACTCTCTTCTGAGGGGTATTGAGGCATCCATCTGCCCACCAGGCTTGATGTCCAGAGAGGTATGCTGTCTGCCAGGTGCCAAAATCCGAGATGTTACGAAGAGTTTGCTAAGACTCATCAAGTCCACTGACTATTGCCCAATGTTGCTAATCCATGTTGGCACAAATGATACTGCCAGGTATCCCTCTGAGCATATCAAAAGTGACTTCATGGCTCTGGGACAGAGGGTGAAGCAGATAGATGCACAGGTGGTGTTCTCTACAATCCTCCCTGTTGAGGGTAAAGGCCAGGGCAGAGAGGCTCACATCCTGGAGATGAACGCATAGCTGTGTGGATGGTGTTATCAAGAGTGTTTTGGTTTCCTGGACCATGGGATGCTGTTCCAAGGGTTGCAGAGCAGAGATGGTGTCCATCTGTCCAAAAAAGGTTGACGTGTCTTCAGTAGCAGACTGGCTAATCTACTGAAGAGGGCTTTAAACTAGGTTCATTGGAGATGGGTAAAGAAAGCCCCCAGGTAAGTGAAAGCCCCCAGGTAAGTGAAACATTTAATACCTTTATGGAAATGGGTAAAAGGGGCAACATATGGAACGTGGTATGTATAAATGTCCGTAGCATGGGAAGTAAGATCCCAGATATTGAAGCTTTAATGGGAGTGGCTGACTTGGATTTAGTGGCAGTTACAGAAACATGGTTCACAGAAAACCATGTCTGGGATGTAACTATACCAGACTATACTTTATTCAAAAAGGCTAGGGTAGGAAGAAGGGGAGGAGGAGTGGCACTATATGTAAAAAATGATATTAAAGCTTTGGAATTACAGAGCTTAAAAGGAAGAGAGGAGGCACTATGGGTTAAACTAGAAAGAGGGAAAGAGAAATCTATTTGCATTGGAGTGATATACAGACCTCCCTCACAAGAGGAAGAGGTGGACAGAGAGTTAATTGAAGACATACGCAGCATTGCTAGGAAAGGGGAAGTGCTACTGATAGGAGATTTCAATATGCCAGATGTTGACTGGCACATTCCTGCTACAGTATCATCTAGAAATAAGGAGATCCTGGATTCTGTACAGGGAGAACTACTCAGGCAATTGTTAACAGACCCCACAAGTGAAGGGGCCATACTGGACTTGGTGCTTACCAATAGTGAAAGTGTTTCTGATGTTATAGTGGGACCAGGGGCGGCCCAAAGGGGGTGCGGGGCCATGTGCGGAGACTCTGTGTGGGGCCTCATTTTCATCAGGGGCCTCATTTGCATAAATCTTTGCATAATGTTACCATACACTAACTTTTAGTAAACATGCCTCTTAATGAGTGTATGGGTAAAGAAAGACTAAAAGATTTCTACATTACTATAATCCAGTGCCCACCGCCAGGCACATTAGGAACTACTACAAACACTGCCCATTTAGAACCCATAGCAAACCCGCCATATCCTAACAGCACTAACTGGACTCACAAAGCACCATACTCTACCTAACAAAAGGCAACACTGCAAATATTAAACCAATACATTTCAGAGAATAACAATATATGACCTACAGGGGAAAGAGAACAAGTGGCAATGTCAAATAGGAATTACATAAACAGAATACCTCAGCTCAGTTACACCTGCAGAACATACACCATCACCAAACAAGGAATCACAATTTAGAAACAGGAAGACAATAATTAAACTGGGAACCCCAAAAGCCAAACTTGGAATGTACAACAACACTGTAGAAACAAAAATATAAATTAATTTCCTCTTGTACTAAACAAAGCGCAGACGTTAATGATGAACATTTCCCAGAGCTGACATATTCCAGTTAATAAATTCAAAACAAAGAGATATTTTTCTAACTTTTGTGCTTTCTTTTCAGTTGCAATTGCTCCAGTCACTTTCTTCTGGTTTCTTCGTGTCTTCTGCTAACTCTCCATCGTCTGCTGTCCATTTGTCCTTTCTTCTCTCTTCTAGTTTTTTTCCATTCTCTCCCTACATCTGCTTTAACATACTAATCTTTCTCCTTTTGCTCTTTCCTTATTCCTATTTCATCCACTCAAATTTTACCCCTCCATCCTCAATCCCCACTTATTCTCCCACTATCCGGCCAATTGTAGATTTGTCTTCCCTCCCACACAAAATATTTTTCCCCACTCCATTTCACTCTCCCAGCTCCATCCCATTCTAATCCTCCCCCAACATCAGCTCCCTTCTAGTTCCTGCCCCACCCAGCATCCGCTCCCTTCTAGTCCCCGCATCAGCCCATTTCCAATCCTATCCTAGCCCCACCATCAACCCATTTCCAGTCCTAGCCCCATCAGCCCATTTCTAATCCTATTCTAGCCCCACCATCAACCCATTTCCAATCCTAGCTCCCCTATCCATTTCCAGTACTATCCGAATCCCTCCATCAGCTCATTTGCAATCCCAGCCCCCCATCAGCCCATTTCTAGTCCTTTCCAGGCCCCACCATCAGCCCATGTCAAATCCTAGCTCCCCTCCACTCAGCCCATTTCCAATCCAAGCCCCCCATGAACCTACTTCCAGTTCTAGCCCCTCCATGAGTCCATTTCAATCCAAGCCCCCACCACAGCCCATTTCCAATCTTAGCACCCCCCAACAGCCCATTTCCAGTCCAATCCTAGCCTCTCCATCAGCCCATTCCTGTCCTAGCCCCCCCCACTAAGCTCATTTCCAGTCCTAGCTCCCGGCCCTCACAGCCCATTTCCATGCCAAGCCCCCCTCCCCATCAGCTATTTGCAGTTCAAGCCCCCTTCCACTCAGCCCATTTCCATTCCAAGCCCCTGTCCCCATCAGCTATTTGCAGTTCAAGCCCCCTTCCACTCAGCCCATTTCCAGTCCTAGCAAGCCCCAGCCCATTACCATTCCTAGCCCCCAATAGCCCATTACCAATCCTAAGCCCCCCATAACCCATTACCACTCCTAAGCCCCCCCATCAGCCCACTTCCAGTCCTAACCCCTATCACCTCATTTTCAGTCTTAGCCCCCCCATAGCCCATTACCAGTCCTAACCCCCCATCAGCCCATTCCCAGTCCTAGCCCCCCATAGTCCATTTCCAGTCCTAGCCCCCCCATAGCCCAATACTAGTCCTAACCCCCCATCATCCCATTTCCAGTCCGAGCTCCCTCACCTCACAGCCCATTTCCATTCCAAGCCCCCTTCCCCATCAGCTATTTGCAGTTCAAGCCCCCCTTCCACTCAGACTGTTTCCAGTCCAGCAACCCCCCCCAGCCCATTAACAGTCCTAGCCCTCCCATCAGCTCATTTCCAGTCCTAGCTCCCTCCCCTCACAGCCCATTTCCATTCCAAGCCCCCTTCCCCATCAGCTATTTGCAGTTCAAGCCCCCCTTCCATTCAGCCCTTTTCCATTCCAAGCCCCGTTCCCATTAGCTATTTGCAGTTCAAGCCCCCTTCCACTCAGCTCATTTCCAGTCCTAGCAACCCCCCCAGCCCATTACCAGTCCTAGCCCCCCCATAGCCCATTACCAGTCCTAAGCCCCTCATAGCCCATTACCAGTCCTAACCCCCCATCAGCCCACTTCCAGTCCTAACCCCCCATCAGCCAATTTCCAGTCTTAGCTCCCCCATCAGCCCATTTCCAGTCCTAGCCTCCCCTTTAGCCCATTACTAGTTCTAACTCCCCCATCAGCCCATTTCCAGTCCTAGCCCCCCCTTTAGCCCATTACTAGTTCTAACCCCCCCATCAGTCCACTTCCATTCTTAGCCCCCCATAGCCCATTACTAGTCCTAACCCCCCATAGCCCATTACCAGTCCTAACCCCCCCTCCTCCCCATCAGCCCAGGTAGATTAAAAACAAACAAACCAGCTGCTGCTGCCACTGCAGCCATGCCAGCGGCAGAATCAAGTGTCCCGCGGGGCCCCCCCTGCCCGGCAGAGCCTTCCCTGCAGCATCAGCTCCCTCAACTTCGGCTTTCAGAGCCGCAAATGGAGAGTTTCCCTTTCTCGCGGCTCTGTTAATCCTGTCGGGGCTGATGGGAAATCCTATGAGCCCCGGTGGGATTAACAGAGCCGCAAGAGGTCAGAGCTCTCCCTTCGCGGCTCTGAAAGCTGACGCTGAGGGAGCTGATGCTGCAGGGAAGGCTCTGCCGGGCAGGGGGGGCCCCCGCGGGATGCTTAATTCTGCCACTGCCACAGCAGCAGCGGCAGCAGCAGCTGGTTTGTTTATTTTTAATCTACCTAGGCTGATGCAGAATGTTTTTTGTGTGGGGCCCCATGAAACGCGGGGCCCTGTGCAAAAAACATTCTTGCTCAATGGACGGGCCAGCCCTGAGTGGGACATCATTTTGCATCCAATGATCACCAGATGGTGGGGTTCAGTATTAGGACTAGGGCTGATAGAATCCATTCAAAAGTGAAGGTCTTAAACTTTAGGAAAACTAACTTTGTCAAAATGGGCCAATACCTCAGGGAATCATTAGCGGGGTGGGAACAGCTGGGGGATGTAGAAAAACAGTGGGCAAAACTGAAAGGGGATATTTTAAGGGCAACAAACTTTTTTGTTAAAATGGAAAATAAAGATAAAAGAAAAAGAGGGAGGCCTTCATGAAATACAAGAGATCACAGAGAGAGGAGGAAAGGCATCTATATTTGGAGAAACTTAGAGAAGCTAGCAAAGTAGTCAGGAAAGCAAAGATTCAAAAAGAGGAGGAAATAGCCAATGCAATACAATTGGGCGATAAGACATTTTTGAGATATGTTAGTGAGAAGAGGAAGGTCAAAAGTGGTATTGTCAGACTCAAGAGTGAAGGGGAGGAATATGTAGAAGCTGATGAGGATAAGGCAGACTTGCTTAACAAATATTTCTGTTCTGTGTTCACAGATGAAGAACCAGGAAAAGAACCTCAGAAAACACCCACAAACAGGAACAGAAGCGAGGGGCATCTTGAAGAATTTTGAGAAGACTGTGTTCGTGAGAAACTAGCTAAACTTAAAGTAGACAAAGCGATGGGACCGGATGGGATACACCCTAGAATACTGAGAGAACTTGGGAACGTTCTAGGAGCTCCACTGACTGACCTTTTCAATGCCTCGTTGGAATGGGGAGTGGTGCCAAAGGACTGGAGAGAGGCTCATGTGGTTCCTTTACACAAAAGTGGAAGTAAGGATGTGGTTGAAAACTACAGGCTGGTTAGTTTAACTTCGGTGTTGAGTAAATTACACAGGTACACTACCAAAAAACTGCCTCTAGTTTTGCAACTGATTCCTATAGATTTTGGGGTGCTGAATCCAGGAAAAATAGCCAAAATGTTCCATCACGTCACGTTTTCTTGCAAAATTAGATTTCTTACCCATATAAGGAATGTTCACATAATTTCTTTTTAGCCGACTGCAGTTTATTTTCTTGGCCCAAAATAGAGGTTGTAATGGTTAACTAACTAGAAACACTCCCTCATGATATTTTAGAGTGTTTTGTATTCATTTTATACATTCAGGACAATTGGGAGGCGGGGGGCAAAATCCAGTACTCGCGCTGGCGCATGTTCTTTCCTGTTCGCCTCGCCTCGTTCGCTCGCTCAAACACGGTGGTTGCGACATGAACGTTCCTGTCAAATTTCAGTTTCTTGCAAGTTCATTATTACCTTTTGTTTGCTCAGTCGTAATCCAGCTTTATTCCGAAGTGGTTCACTACAGTTGTAGTTTGCAGTGCTGTGTATTTGTGATGGCTCACAGAGCCAGAGGTTGCGTCAACTCTCTGGACAGTTTTTGTTTTATTTGTGGGGAATATACCGTGAAAAAGCGGCAGAGGAACATTTCTGCATTTATTAAAAAAGTATATTTTGCCTATTTCGGTTTGAAGTTAGGCGATCAAGACAAACCGTGGGCTCCTCACAAAGTGTGCAAGACATGTGAGGAAGATCTACGCTTATGGATGAAAGGTAAAAAACAAGCATTTCGTTTCGGAATACCTATGATGTGGCGTGAACAAAGAGACCACAGCAGTGACTGCTATTTGTGCTCTTGCATTGTGAAGGGATACAACTTAAAAAATAAGAACGTAATAAGTTACCCCAACCTTCCCTCAGCAATTAGGCCTATGCCTCATAGCAGCGAAGTACCTGTGCCTGAACCACCAAAATCTTTGGATCATATTTATGTGGACGGTTCTGATCATGATGAGACTCATCAGATGGCTTTTCCCGATGAGTCCAGTACTTCCGAGTTTGAAACTGAACCAGATCCGAAACCTGAACTTTTCTCTCAAGCTGAATTGAATGATTTAGTCCGGGATTTAGGACTCCCAAAAGATGCTGCCCAACTGCTAGGTTCTCGGCTTAAACAGAAAAATCTATTGTCACCAGGAACAACTTTTTATTGGTACCGCAACCGCGAGACACAATTTTTGAAGTATTTCAGCAAAGAGGAAGATTTGGTATTTTGCAACGATATATACGGAGTGATGGAAAAGTTTAAACTCAAGTATGATCCTGCTGAATGGCGGCTGTTCATTGATTCGTCAAAAGACAGCATAAAAGGTGTTCTTCTTCATAATGGCAACACATTCGCTTCAGTTCCTATTGCTCACTCTGTTATTCTCCAAGAAAAATACGAGAATTTGGCCCTGATTCTTCAGAAGATTCGTTATGATGAGCATAAGTGGATGATTTGTGGAGACTTTAAAATTCTATCCATGCTATTAGGGCAGCAATCCGGTTTCACCAAATATCCCTGCTTCCTTTGCTTGTGGGATAGCCGGGCCCGCGACCTACACTGGGGGAAAAAAGACTGGCCAATTCGGGAGTATTTGAGACCCGGTGAGAAAAATGTTCTTCATGAGAGCTTGGTACCTCGTGATAAAATTCTATTACCACCTCTCCACATTAAGTTGGGTCTCATTAAGCAATTCATCAAGTCCCTTCCAAAAGATGGTGAGTGCTTTCGGTACCTTTGCTCAAAGTTCCCCCGACTTTCTGAAGCAAAGCTAAAGGAAGGAGTGTTTGTTGGCCCTGATATAAGGAAACTCATTTCAGATGGAGCATTCGCTGACACGATGTCTGAGAAGGAAAAAGAAGCCTGGGATTCCTTCAAGGATGTTGTTCTCAAATTCTTGGGGAACAGGCGGGATGAGAACTATAAGGATATTGTTGCCAGGATGCTCAATGCCTTCAAAGAGCAAGGCTGTAACATGAGCCTGAAAGTCCATTTCTTGCACTCCCATGTGAACTACTTTCCCGAAAACTTGGGGGCGTACAGTGAAGAACAAGGTGAAAGGTTTCACCAGGACATCAAGGACGCAGAGAGAAGGTACCAAGGAAGATGGAACACCACTATGATGGCTGATTTCTGCTGGTTGCTGCTGCGGGAAACCCCAGATGAAAAATACGCCAAGCAGCGCACCAAGAGAAGCATTCGGGGGAAGAAGAAACGGGCCCACCAGGAGATTGATTGACCCAAGAATGACTTTAAAATCTAAACTGTGTTGACAAATATTGTGTTTTTACTAAACTTTGAAATAAAAATTTGCTAGTTATTACCACAGTGTCAGATCTCATTTATTAGAATTTTATTTTCACACCATCGGGTGTTTGTCTTCATGTATTGCAATGGTGTGGTTTGCGTTTTCTATTCTTACATACATACCTGTACAACATTTTTTGCACATTTCTTTGCTTTGCTTTGTGTCTAACCTCGCTCTTATATGCTCAATGTTTGTGCACATGTATGTGGCTGTTTTAAGTGCAGACAATTTTGCTACCATCACAGTGTGTTTTGTTGACATTACTCTATTCTTATGTGCTGCCTTGTTACAATTTTCTTTATTCTTATTTGAATAACTACTAAACAATTAGTATAAAGAATTCATCCAAGAAACTTTTATCTCGATCGCACTCAATCTGAAACGTTCACCTCAAACTGCTAACCCAATGTAGCAAAAAATCTGTACGTGATGGAGCAAATTGGTTACCAGATTTGGATTCAGCGCACCAAAAAACGTAAAAATCAATCGAAACATTAGAGGCAGTTTAAAAAAAATTTTTTTTAGTGTACCTGTGTTATTGGAAACTCTGCTGAAAGAGAAAATAGTGAGGTTTCTGGAGTCCAGCAGATTACAGGATCCGAGGAAGCATGGATTCACCAGAGGCAGATCTTGTCAGACAAATCTGATGGATTTCTTTGACTGGGTGACCGGGGAGTTGGACTGAAGGAGAGCCCTAGGTGTGGTGTATTTAGATTTCATTAATGCCTTTGACACTGTTCCTCACAGGTGACTTATAAACAAACTAAGCACCCTAGGGATGGACCCTAAAGTTATTGCTTGGGTTAGAAATTGGCTGAGTGGGAGGCGACAAAGGGTACAGGTAAACGGAGCTCACCCTGAGAAGGAAATTACCAGTGGTGTGCCCCAGGAACCGTCCTTGGTCTGATTCTTTTTAACATCTTTGTTAGTGATATAGCGGAAAGGCTGTTGGATAAGGTTTGCCTCTTTGTGGATGATACCAAAATCTGCAATACAGTAGACACCCAGGAAGGTGTAGATAACATGAGGAGGGATCTAGCTAAGCTTGAAGAATGGTCTAGAATTTGGCAGCTGGGATTTAATGTTAAAAAATGCAAGGCCATGCATTTGGGCTGCAGCGATCCATGGGAGCAATATAGTATAGGGGGTGAAGTACTTTGTCCACTAAAGAAGAGCAGGATCCTGGTGTGGTTGTGTCTGATGATCTTAAAGTAGCTAAACAGGTAGAAAAGGCAACGGCAAAAGCTAGAAGGATGCTTGGGTGCATACGGAGAGGAATGACTAGCAGAAAAAAGGAGGTGATAATGCCTCTGTATAAGTCTTTGGTGAGACCTCATTTGGAGTATTGTGTGCAATTCTTGAGACCGCACCTTCAAAAGGATATAAACAGGATGGAGTTAGTACAAAGGATGGCTATTAAAATGGTTAGTGGTCTTTATTATAAAGCATATGAGGACAGACTTAGGGATCTTAATATGTAAACCTTAGAGGAAAGGTGTAATAGAGGTGATATGACTGAGACGTTTAAATTTCCCCATGGCATAAATGCATAGTGGGAGAGCCTCTTTCAATTGAAAGCAAGCTCTGCTCTGAGGGGACATGGGATGGGGGTGAAAGGGGATAGATTCAGGAGTGATATGCAGAAATATTTCTTTACGGAAAGAGTGGTGGATCCATGGAATAGTCTCCCAGTGGAGGTGGTATGTTGTCTCGAATTCTGCAAGCCATTGGACTCCAGAAACTGCACTATCCTCTGTTTTAGCAGCATTTCCAATAATTTACTCACCATGGAGTACTAACCGGCCTGTAGGTCTCAACCCCATCCTTACTTCCGATTTTGTGTAAATGGACCACATGTGCCTTTCTCTAGTCCTATGGGACAACTCCCAATTCTAAAAAAGCATTGACAAGGTCAGACAATGGAGCTGCTAGAACCCTAAGTTCCTTCAGTACTCTCAGATGTATCCCATCTGGCCATATCACTTTGTCTATTTTTAGTTTAGCCAGTTCCTCATGAACACAGTTTTCTGAAAATCATTCAAGATCCCTGTCACTTCTCTTCCTATTTGTGTGTGTTTTCTGAGGTCCATAAGAACATAAAAACATAAGAAAAGTCATAATGGGTCAGACCAAGGTCCATCAAGCCCAACAGTGGACCAATCCAGGTCACAAGTACCTGTCAGGTTCCCAAAAAAGTCCTTCTTCTGTGAAACAGAAGAAAAATATTTGTTAAGCAATTACACTTTATCCTCATCAGTTTTTATATGTTCCTTCCCTTCACTCTTGAGTCTCACAATACCACTTTTGCCCTTCCTCTTCTCACTAACATATCTGAAAAATGTCTTATCCCCCCATTTTATTGCATTGGTTATTACTTCTTCTTTTTGTATCTTTGCTTTCCTTACTACTTTGTTAGCTTCTCTAAGTTTTTCCAAATATAGATGCCTGTCTTCCTCTCTCTGTGATCTCTTATATTTAATGAAGGCCTCTCTCTTTTTCTTCACCTTTTCAGCTATTTCTTTTGAGATCCATAGGGGCATCCTTTTCCTTTTACATTTATTTACCTTTATAACAAAAAGTTTTGTCCATTGCTTTTTTTACATCCCCCAGCTGTTCCAATCCTGCTAATGACTCCTTGAGGTATTGTCCCATCTAGGCAAAGAGGAAGTGCAAAAGTGGGAGGTGACAATGATTATAAATAAATAGAGCTGACTCTGAGGAGACGGAGGTTACCAGTGGTGTGCCACAGGGTTCTGTCCATGGTCCGATTCTTTTTAACATCTTTGTTAGTATTATTGCGGAAGGGCTGTGAGGCAAGGTTTGCCTCTTTGCGGACAAGGGAGGCTCTACCATGAGGCAGAGTTAGGCGACTGCCTCAGGCAGCAAAGTTTTGGGAGTGGCAAAATATGCCTCCCACAAACCTCAATGGCAGCCACCTCACTCTACCTTTGTTTAAAAAAAGGATTCCAGTTTACCGCCATTTCCATAGGGACTGTGGCACCCACGACATGACCCCCCTTAGATCGGTGACAAGCAGCAGACAACTGGTTTGGAGGAAAAAAAAACACACAAAAGCACAGGGTCTTTGAGACTCTGACATGTTTAGAAAGCCTTGCTGGTTTCACTCTCTTCTGATGCATGGGGGGAGGGACAAGCAGGGCATTCAAAGTGCGCTGGAGTCAGGAAGATTCTGCACTTTTATTTCTTTACTTGCTGCCGCCACCATACTACCTCAGGGATGGCCACCACTTTCCGCCAGGATTCTAGCAGTGAGTAGCATGGTCTGTCAGAGCTCCCCCTTTGCTCGGTGTTGACGCCATGCAAGCCTCATCCACCAGCTGAGATAGCGGCTTCTGCTGCAATCTGCGGCCTTCTGTTGCAATTGAAGCTGAAAGCAGCTGCGATATCTCTCTCTGCACCGATCTGTGCCACAAGCCTGCTCATTACTGCAGGGCCGCAGCTGCCCATAAGTGCCTGCCCAAAATAGATCACTGTTTCCATGACTCTCAGCTTAGTGCTGCTTCTGGGACCAAAAATAAAACTCGGGCCCACAGCCAGCAGCTCTCATCCCCTCTGAATGGAGGCCCTTTGCAGCCTCTACAGGCAAGTAAAAAATATATATTTCTCCACCCTATGGCCAGCACCTACCCTGTGCTCCTCCCCACCTATTGCCACCATGTACCCCATCAACTCATGACCAACAACTGTCCCCCCACTCCATCTCATGTCCAGCAGCTACCCTCCATGCTCCCCCCCCCACACTGATGTTCAGCAAGGGACATCGCAAGGAGAGTGAGGGTCCATGTGTAGAAACTCACTGTGAGGACTCATTTACATAATTTGCATAACCACAGGGCTTTGTGCCTATACCCTCAGCACGCACACACACACACACACCCAAGCATACTGTAGGAGAAAATATTTCAAATATTTTTTTCAGTTCTTCCAATGTTTCTAATTTTTCCACTTATGACCTCTGGGAATAAAACTTCAAGAAAAGAAATATTTTTTCTCAAATGTTTCTTTTCTTGAAGTTTTATTTTCCTGAGGTCAGAAGTGGAAAAATTAGAAGCTTTGGAAGAACTGAAAAAAAAACATTTGACATCTTTTCTCCTATGGTATTTAAAATACTTTAAAAAGACATGTTTTTCAAAATATTAGTGCAAGTGAAAACAGAAAACAAGAGAGGAGCCATAAAATATATATATTTTTTACTTGCCTGTAGAGGCTGCAAAGGGCCTCCATTCAGAGGGGATGAGAGCTGCTGGCTGTGGGCCCGAGTTTTATTTTTGGTCCCAGAAGCAGTGCTAAGCTGAGAGTTGTGGAAACAGTGATCTATTTTGGGCAGGCACTTATGTTTTTCAAAATATTAGTGCAAGTGAAAACAGAAAACAAGAGAGGAGCCATAAAATCAAATGGGGGGATATGGGACACGGTAGAATGCAGATGCTGGACAGGGTGAGAAAGAGAGAGAGGAGTGATGCTGGGCACAGTGGGAGGGGGAAATAGAAGAGATGGGGGAGGGGGAGAGAAGAGAGATGGTGGAGATAGGGAGAGAGAGATGAGGAAATGCAAAATGCTGGACATGGGGTATGGGGAGAAGCGGAAGAGAGATGCTGGACACAGGGGAAGAGAGCCAGGAATATATTGGATATGAGGAAAGTAATAGGGAGAGAAGAGAAATGGTGGATGTTGGGCTGCATACAAAGAGGGATTACCAGCAGAAAGGAAGAGGTACTAATGCCACTGTGTAAGTCACTGGTGAGACCTCACTTGGAATACTGTGTTCAGTTTTGGAGACCATATCTTGCAAAGGATATAAAAAGACTGGAAAAGGTTCAGAGGAAGGTGACCAAAATGATTTGGAGCCTGTGTCAGAAACCGTATGAGAAGAGACTTGAAGACCTAAATATGTCCACTCTGGAGGAGAGGAGGGATAGGGGAGATATGATTCAGACCTTTAAATACTTAAAGAGAAATAATGAACAAACAAACCTCTTCCAAAGACGGGGAAGCTGTAAAACCAGAGGGCATAACATGAAGCTGCAAGGGGTAAATTGAAAGGCAATGTCAGGAAATACTTTTTCACTGAAAGGGTGGTGGATGCTTGGAATGCCCTCCCAATGGAAGTGGTGGGGGCAAATACAGTGACGGAATTCAAAATGGCATGGGACAGACACAGTGGATCCCTTTACAGCAACAGGATAAAATCAAAATAAACTGAACCATCTAATTTCTCAACAAATAGGAGTGTCCTACATGGAGCGGTGGGTTTACCCCTAAACAAAGACATGGGGAGGGGTGGGCTGCACAGGGTGTCAGGTGCACCTACTCCTGCCATCTTACTGGGCAGACTAGATGGACCATACTGGTCTATCTCCAGGAACAAGCAGGAATACGTCATCACATATGGGTACGTCGGTACCGACGGAGCCCGCGCGGGAAAGCTCCCCAGCTTTTCAGATTAAAAGTTTTTGGGGCCTCCCACTGCACATGCGCGCTGCCTTCCCGCCTTCCTGACCAGCTCTCGTCAGTCACCGCTGAAGAAATTGTTAATTTTATTGTTTTCTTTAGACCGCGTACCTGCCTTCCCCATTCTGAAACCGGTACTGCCGGTCTCTCTTTCTTTCTTTTAAAAAAAAAAAAAAATAATATTTTTCTTTTCTTCAGCACAGCTTGGTACTTTGTTAGGCCTTCAGGCCTACACAATTTCTCCTCATGGAGAAGCCAGTTCCTGGTTTTAAAAAGTGTACCAAGTGCAGTGCTGTCATTCCTCTTACAGACACCCATGAATGGTGTCTTAAATGTTTAGGACCTGACCATTCCATACCGGACTGCCCATCCTGCTCCCAGATGTTGAAACGTGGATTGCAGAACCGGGCCAACAAGTTCCATGTGCTGTTTCCTTCAGAAGCATCACAGTCATCCAGGTCTTCCTCTCCGGATGGATCTCAGGTAACCAAAACTCCAGTGGGCAAATCCTCTAAAAGCAAATCTCTTTCTAAAGATCGAGAGGCTCTCAATTCTGAGTTCGAGGATTCTGCCCAGGCCAAAAAACCCCGGCGGGAGGCTCCGGCCTCCAAAGCAATCATGGGGTCACAGGTTGACATCGATGGCGCGGCCTCGACAGATCACCTGTTGTACTGCTCTGGGGTACCGGCTCATACCGGTACCGACATCCAGGCAGCAGTGGCGTCTATGGGCAATACTGTCCAAGTCATGCAGCAGGCCATTCTGGCTTTTATTAATGCTGCTACGCCCTCGGTACCGCAGCCAGCGGTACCGGGTCCGGTTCCGGTAATGGCTTCCATACCGGAACCGAGGCCATCGTCTTCCAAACGCAGATCGGTTCCGCATGCCGGATCCGGGCTTTTGCCCGGTACCGATCCCATACCCGGTACGCCCGATGTCGATACCGAACGGTATGCGTATCGTGCGTTGGAAGCACATAGAGGATACTCTGCTTCTTCAGAGGATTTTAACTCCTCTGATGATTCTGATGAGTTCTCCCTTGATCTTCCTGAGGAGCCTTCTTCTCCTAACAGGAGAATGTCTCCACCAGAGGATTTGTCCTTTCAGGACTTCATCATAGAAATGGCTAAAGGTCTTTCTATTGCTTCATCCTCTGAAAAGGAACCCAGATCAAAGAAACTGGATATTTTAGGATACTCTAAGTCTCCTAAAGCGGCAGTCACCCTGCCTATCCATGAAATCCTTCAAGAACACTTGATGGACTTATGGGAGGCTCCTCTAACATTGTCTCCTTCTTCTCGCAGGTTGGACACCATGTACCGTGTCCCCCCTTCTCCTGGTTTCCAAAAAAAAAACCCAGTTGCCTCACCATTCTATTGTGGTGAAGTCTGCAATGAAGAAGATAAAGAGTACCAAAAGGCACTCTTCTACTCCTCCAGGGCGAGAATGTAAGACTCTAGACTCTTTTGGCAGGAAAATTTTCCAGGCTACTATGCTTATAGCCAGGATTAATTCCTATAGTCTTTACATGGGCATGTTTCTCAGTGAAATCGCTCTAAAAGTTCGGCATTTTGCACCCTTTCTCCCTGAGGATAAGAGGGAGCAGTTCATTTCCTTGGTGAAACACCTTTTGGATATTTCAAAGTTCTCCAACAGGGCAGCTTTTGATTCCTTTGAGGGTGCTGGTAGGGCTTCGGGCATTGCTATAGCAGCCCGACGTCTTGCTTGGCTCCAGGCTTCTGATCTAGAACCTTGGGTCCTAGATGGCTTACGAAATCTGCCCTGTACAGGTGAGAACTTATTTGGTGAGGAGTGGCAAATTAAGGCCACTCAAATGGATGCAGAAAATGCCACCTTAGATAGACTTTCTAAGTCTACCTCCACTCCTGCCAAGAAGAAGTCTTTTAAGAGGCCTTATTACAAGAAGTCCAGATTTTCTACAAATACTGGCCAACAATCCTCTCAGCCTCGTTTTGCTGCTAAACGTCAGCAACCTAAACAGGCAAGGTCAAAGCCTGCGGCGTCTGCTACGCCTCAGCAGGCTCCACCCCCTCAGGGGTTTTGACTTGCCCCTAGAGAACTTAACTTTTCTGGCTCTAGAACAACCAGAGCCCTTCACCATACCCGGAAGGTTAGCTCACTTTGCTCCCAGATGGGAGCAAATTACATCAGAGCAATGGACCCTCTCTATCATCAGAGAGGGTTACAAACTCCATTTTTCCGACCTTCCTCCTTATACTATGGTGAGGCAGTTCAATTCTCCCCCATCTCTCCTGGCCCTCTTGGGTCAGGAAGTCTCCTCCCTCCTTGCCCAGGGGGCAATAGAGGAGGTCCCTCTTCTTCAACAGGGGACGGGATTCTACTCCCCTTATTTTCTAATACCAAAGAAGACAGAGGGCTTTAGACCAATTCTGGATCTGAGAGAATTGAACAAATTTCTTTTCAAGGAGAAATTCAAAATGCTTTCTCTGGGCATTCTCCTTCCATACCTTCAGAGTCAGGATTGGCTTTGTTCTCTAGATCTAAAGGATGCGTATACACACATACTCATCCACCCATCCCACAGAAAATACCTTCGATTTCTGTTTCAGGGAAAACATTTCCAGTACAGAGTACTCCCCTTCGGTCTAGCCTCTGCTCCAAGAGTGTTCACCAAATGCATGGCAGTCGTAGTTGCCTTTCTAAGAGGCCTGGGAATTTTCATATTCCCATACCTGGACGACTGGCTCATCCGAGCTCCCTCTCAGTCCCAGGCCCAAATTTCCCTGGACCGCACAAGGCGTCTTCTGCAGTATCTAGGACTGGTAGTAAACCTTCCCAAGTCTCAACTAATCCCTACTCAGTCTCTCGAGTTCATAGGGGCCCAGTTAGACACCATCACTGCAAGGGCCTACCTGCCTCAGGTCAGGGCCCAACGCCTGCTGAGTTTGGCCTTCCAAGCTCAGTCCAGCAGTCATTTGACAGCCCGGGAAATGCTGCGACTTCTGGGCCACATGGCCTCCACGGTACATGTGGTGCCCTACGCTCGTCTGCATATGAGAGCAGCTCAATGGACCTTGGCCACCCAGTGGACTCAAGCATCTGGAGCGCTCTCCGACCAAATACTCACCTCAAGCCGTCTATTTTGGTCCCTCCAATGGTGGACATCCACCAAGAATCTGTTGTTGGGGGCCCCCTTCCAACCTTTGTTGTCCCAAGCAACCCTCACAACAGATGCCTCCCAGACAGGGTGGGGAGCTCATCTTCAGAACCTCTCCACTCAGGGCACTTGGTCTCCACAGGAGGCCACCCTTCATATCAACCTCCTGGAACTGCGAGCAATTTACCTTGCCCTCAAGGTCTTCTATACCCTCCTTGTCAACCTGACTATCCTAGTTCAGACAGACAATCAGGTAGCCATGTTCTATATAAACAAACAAGGAGGGACAGGCTCTCTGTCGCTTTGCAACGAAGCTCTCAGAATATGGGCCTTCGCCAGAGAGCATCAAATTCACCTTCTTGCAGTGTATCTTCCAGGAGTTCAAAACTCTCGTGCAGACAGACTCAGTCGAGTTCTGCTTCCACACGAATGGTCCCTACATATGGACCAGATACGCAGAATCTTTCAGGAATGGGGGACCCCGGACATAGACCTCTTTGCAAGTCCGTGGAATGCCAAACTTCCCCGGTTCTGTTCCAGAACTCAGTGTCAGGGAGCTCAGGCCCACGATGCCTTCCTCCTGCATTGGGGTCAGGAATTCCTCTATGCCTTTCCACCCATTCCTCTAATATCCAAGACTCTGTTCAAGCTCCAGAGGGATCACGGGACTATGATCCTCATAGCTCCCCGCTGGCCACGCCAGGTGTGGTTCCCTCTACTTCTGCATCTCTCCCAGGGATCCTCCCTGGACCTGGGAGCTGCGCCAGACCTTCTGTCTCAGGAGGAGGGGACTTTGTGGCACCCAAACCCCAAATCCCTACATCTCAGAGCTTGGTTACTGAAGGCCTAAGTCTTCAAGACTTTAATCTTTCTCAACCTGTGACAGATATCCTTCATGCCTCTAGGAAACCTTCCACGAGGCGTTCTTATGCTTTCAAATGGAAACATTTTTCCATTTGGTGTGCTCAGCAGGGTCTTGACCCTCTAGCACTTCCTTTGAATTCCCTCTTGGACTATCTCCTGCATCTTTCAAATGCAGGCCTTAAGACGAATTCAGTAAGGGTCCATTTGAGTGCTATTGCAGCATCCTTACAACCTATAAATGGACAACCTGTCTCCTCTCATCCTCTTGTTTCACGTTTCATGAGAGGCCTGACTCTAACTAAACCTCCCATCCGACCTCCTCCGGTAGCATGGGATTTGAACCTAGTTCTAGGTCAGCTTATGAAGCCACCTTTTGAGCCTTTGGACTCTACCTCCTTCAAATTTCTTTCCTGGAAGGTTGTTTTCCTTATTGCAGTCACTTCGGCTCGCCGCATCAGTGAACTGCAGGCTTTAGTGGCTCATCCACCTTATACTAGGTTTCATCATGATAAGGTGGTCCTTAGGACGAATCCCCACTTTATGCCCAAAGTGGTCTCGCCTTTTCATCTTAATCAAGAGGTATATCTACCTGTCTTTTTCCCGGCTCCTCATGCATCCAGTGCAGAGAGGAACCTTCATACTCTGGATTGTAAAAGAGCTCTTGCCTTTTACCTCAACAGGACTCAACCACATCGAAAGTCTTCCCAACTTTTCGTGGCTTTTGATCCTTCTCATTTGGGACTTCCAGTCACCAAGCGTACACTTTCCAATTGGATCGCTCAGTGTATTTCTTTTGCTTACCAGAGTAAGAACATTTCTATGGAGGGCCATGTCACAGCTCACAATGTGAGGGCCATGGCCACTTCTATGGCTCATCTTCACTCTGTGTCCATAGATCAGATCTGTCGAGCAGCCACTTGGGCCTCGGTTCATACCTTCACAGCCCATTACTGCTTGGACAAGGACTCCCGCCGGGATGCCTTGTTTGGTCAGGCTGTCCTCAAACACCTGTTCCATACTTAAACAACTCCTGCCCACCTTCCCTGGATGGATGCCTGAGATCCATGCGAAGATGGTTTACCCTTGGAGGGGGATCTCCCAGGCATCTTAGCTAGGGAGTCCCCATATGTGATGACGTATTCCTGCTTGTTCCTGGAGATAGCACAGTTACTTACCTGTAACAGGTGATCTCTGGGAACAGCAGGAATTAGTCATCACAACCCACCCACCTCCCCTAGGAGTTGTATCTCTATCTATCTTCCTGTCCTCTCTCTCTATTGTCTCAGCTTTAAACTCGAACTGACGAGAGCTGGTCAGGAAGGCGGGAAGGCAGCGCGCATGTGCAGTGGGAGGCCCCAAAAGCTTTTAATCTGAAAAGCTGGGGAGCTTTCCCGCGCGGGCTCCGTCGGTACCGACGTACCCATATGTGATGACTAATTCCTGCTGTTCCCAGAGATCACCTGTTACAGGTAAGTAACTGTGCTTTATCTGCCATCATTTACTATGTTACCATGTTACAATGAGGTGAGAAAAAGGGGATGAGATGCTGGATAGAGAGAGGAAAGAGGTACTGCATAGGGGACAAGAGGAGGGGACAGATACTGGACATAGGAGGAAGAGAGAAAAGTGTGAGTTAAAGACTGAGGAATAAGAGAAGGAGTCAGAGATGGGGAATGAAAGGGCTGTGTTATGGGTTGAAAAGCGATAGATGCAGTAACAAGAGGGAGGATTGAGGACTGGATGTTAAGAAGGAAAAGTCAAATCTGAATTGATAGAGAAAAATAAATGGAAGAAAGCTGAAAGGAAACGAGAGATGCCAGAGATGAAAGGAAGTGATAAAGACAGGAGGGGAAAGAAGTGGCAGATGGACCAGAGACCCTAGAAAATGATGACAGAGGTGAGCAGAAATCAGAGATTGAGATCAGCATGATTAGAGAGTAGAATGTCTAGTCAACAAATGTAGAAAATTATTTTTTTTTTCAATTTAATGATTGGGGTATGTCAGTCTTTGGAATTTACATGTTTTATTTTTAAAGTTTGCACAGTACATGGGCACATACGTCTCTTTCTATTTCCCTGGTGTTGTACTGCATGCAAGGGTGTAGCCAAGGGTGGGCAGTGGCCTCTCCGTTTTGGCATGAGGCCCACCAAATCATTGGCAGCAGAGCATTTGAATGAGAGGATAACTAGAGGCAGTGTCAACATTTGCATGGCTTTGTGACCACCCGTATTAACCACAGGCCTCACCAAAAAATCAGTCCTGACTATGCCACTGATGCAGATCCTGGCTTCTTGGAGTTTCAGCTTAATTTTTGTCTGTATATGACTATTTTTAATGTGTTAATTTATTCCTTACGTGATGAGGCTCTATTTTCTGAGTGTGCGACCAAGGCATGGAGTTTCTATGTCGGGATTGGTAGTAATGCAGCTTGTTCAGTTTTCTGGATATGGGCATGGATTTTCTATGGCCCATTGCAATATTTACAGTGCTCTCTTTTCTAGATAGGCCCCTTATGTGAGTTTTTGAAGTTGGTGCTGTTATGATATGGTAGATTTTCTCTTTAGAGGTCAAGTAATTTTTGTAAAGTTTTGTATTACATCACAATATGCCCAATACTGGTGAGGATTTATATTGCTGTTATTGAGATGACACTAGAATCCAAAATTACTTTTGGTATGTTGAGTTCTGATTGAAATGTCCTAATTCTGCTGGGAGAGAGGTTTCTTTGGATGGAGAATATTATATTAAAAAAAAAAAAAAACAAGAACCACGGCCCAGTTTAAATTTTATTTTGGTGTTATAAACTGCACTGTGGTTCTTGCTTTTTCTTTTTGCTTCTTGGTATGTGGTCACTTTGCATTTATTTTGTCTTTTGCAGAATATATATTACATTAAATACCATGACGGTGTGTGCAGTGTCAAGAGTCAATATGTTTTATATTAGATTGCCAGGCTATATAATTAAACTGCTACAATTTTTGCTGAATATACACATCATTGCAAAATTTTAAAAACATGATATAGGCTGGGAAAATTTTGCTTCCTTTATTCGTGGAGCAACCACCTGACTGGTGTCCTGAGTGAGGGGACTCCTGTTCCCCAACTAGAACTCTGAGGAGGCTCCTCCATTTTGGCTTTTGGGGGGGGGGTGCCAACTCATTTCTCACCTCAGGCAGCACATTGTCTTGAGCTGCCCCTGTTTGTGGATATACCAAAATCTGCAATACAGTAGACACCCAGGGAGGAGTAGAAAACATGAGGAGGGATCTAGCTAAGCTTGAAGACTAATCTAGAATTTGGCAGCTGAGATTTAATGCTAAAAAAATGCAAGGTCATGCCCTTGGGCTGCAAAAATCCAAGGGCATGGTACAGTGTAGGGGTGAAGTACTTTTCTCCATGAAAGAAGAATGGGACCTGGACATGATTGTTTCTGATGACCTGAAAGTGACTAAACAGGTAGAGAAGGTGACGGCGAAAGCCAGAATGATACTTGGATGCATAAGGAGAAGAATGGCCAGCAGAAAAAAAGGAGGTGATAATGCCTTTATATAAGTCTCTGGTGCTAACACATTTGGAGTAGTGTGTGCAGTTCTGGAGACCACACCTTCAAAAGGATATAAGCAGGACGGAGTCAGTGCAGAGGGTGGCTACTAAGATAGAGGACTTAATTGTAAAGCATATGGAAGCAGATTTAAAGATCGTAAAATGTATACTTTAGAAGAAAGGCGGGAAGGAGGAGACATGGCAGAGACATTTAAATACCTCCGGGACATAAATACTCAAGAGAAGAGCTTCTTTTAATTGAAAGCAAGCTATGCTTGGAACATAGGATGAGAGTGAAAGGGGATAAACTCAAGAGTAAAATGCGGAAATATTTCTTTACAAAAAGAGTGGTAGATGCGTGGAATAGTCTCCCTGTGGAGGTAATGGAGACAAGGACAGTATCTGAATTCAAGAAGGAATGGGACAAGCACAGAAGATATCTAAAGGATAAAAGGGGACTATTGTAGTGGATGTGGAAGGGCAGACTAGATAGGCCATGTGGTCTTTTCCTGCCGTCATTTTCTATGTTTCTATGTAAAAGAAGCAATGAACTCTAACAGGAGAGCTTTATCCAACACCATAAAAAATGTCCCTTTTGCAATACAGAAAAAGAATTAGCTTTTAAAAATGAAGACCAAAACCCCCTTGAGAGCTCTCAGACAGAAAACTTGTATTTAAAAGCCACACAGTATTACCTTGCCTGCAATGGAGACTCTGTTCGGAATGTCGGTGCAAGGCACCGTGGACCTCTAGACAGCTTCTCATTGGAAACCTGGCTTTATCTCCTATAAGTTACTTGTAACACAAAACATTTGCAATAATGTTATTCCAGTATATATTTATTTACTTTGAGTATATACAGTGTTGTTAATAAGATATCCCAGAACTTTACTTAGTGATTCATTTAATGGGCAATATGTCAAAGATTCAAATATAACAAAGTATATCAGTAAAAGTTGTGGACATCAATTCAGTGCTGTGCGTCCCCGGGCCATCTGGATGTCCAGAAATCCGGACGGCCCGGAGATGTATCTGATTCTGCTCCCGCGGGGGCTAGACATCCCTGCGGGATCAGAATCATGGCATAGGGCCTGGACATCCAGGACGTGCCCCAATTCAGTCATCCTGGATGTCCAGGCACTTTCCCAGTTAGCCCAGCCAGGCCCCTGCATGGAGCCGTGGAGTCATGGTGTCATGTTGCCATGGCACCGCGGCTTTCCCCACAGCCTGACCCCTGATTGGGCCTGCCATGACCAGGGTCGGGCTGCGAGGACTCCTTACCTCGCTTTGAGGCTCTGGCTGCTGAATGTCCTGCCATCCGTGCAAATGGCTGACCCTGGACATACAGGACTGACCTCAGAATCAGCCGTATATGTCCAAGATCAGGTTCCCACCCGCTGTCCGCCCTTACTCCTCCTCTGGTCTGCCACCTCCTTCCCACAAACAGAGCTCTCTGCACATCTTGCCTGTATGCGCAGAGAGCTCTGTCAGTTGCAGCAGCACCCCGGCGTTTAGTGGGGATGGACATCCGAACCGGACGTCCATCCTTGATAAACGCAAACTGGAATCTTCCCATAGTATTTATCCAGCTTTGCCAAAAGCATTTGAAATAGAAACTTCCTTTTACTTTTGTCCACTAAAGAAGAGCGGGACCTAGGCGTGGTTGTGTCTGATGACCTTAAAGTAGCTAAACAGGTAGAAAAGGCGACGGCATAAGCTAGAAGGATGCTTGGGTGCATACGGAGAGGAATGACTAGCAGAAAAAAGGAGGTGATAGTGCCTCTGTATAAGTCTTTGGTGTGACCTCATTTGGAGTATGGTGTGCAATTCTGGAGACCGCACCTTCAAAAGGATGTGAACAGGAAGGAGTCGGTGCAGAGGGTGGCTACTAAAATGGTTAGTGGTCTTCATTATAAAGCACATGAGGACAGACTTAAGGATCTTAATACGTACACCTTAGAGGAAAGGCGGGATAGAGGTGATATGATTGAGATGTTTAAATACCTCCGTGGCATAAATGTTCAGGGGGAGAGCCTCTTTCAATTGAAAGCAAGTTCTGCTACGAGGGGACATGGGATGAGGGTGAAGGGGGATAGATTCAGGAGTGATATGCGGAAATATTTCTTTACGGAAAGAGTAGTGGATCCGTGGAATAGTCTCCCAGTGGAGGTGGTAGAGATGAGGATGGGTATCTGATTTCAAAAAGGCATGGGACAAACACAGAGGATCTCTAAAGGTAAAAAGGGGACTGTTGTAGTTGTTGATATGGAAGGACAGACTAGATAGGCCATGTGGTCTTTTTCTGTCATCATGTTTCTATGTTTCTAAGAAATCAGAATTACTTACAGTATAATGAGACAGCTTTGGGTCATTAGGGCTGCTGTCAGAAATACTGATAAGAATGCCACGACCTTTATTTAAAGAGGTACTCAGTCCAGCACTATGATGTCCCAGAACCAGAACCTTAGTGACATCATTCTCACGATAAGCTTTATTCAAAACAAAATGTACACGCATGCTATCCCAACATCAATGGCATCTGAGAGGTCAATGTCTCACCCTCATATTTTCATTATAAGAAGACAGTTTGAGGTCTCTTTTCCCCTCGGTGTGAATTATTAAGTCAGTGATTTTGTTATATATGATATTTCGATCTCACTGCTCCCCATTTTTTTTCTGTGATTGGAAACTCTCCATATTGTGCAAAGGCGAGGGAGTTTCACTCAGCTGTATGAATTGCAGATATTGGGACCATTTTGGAGTAAGGAGATCTTTGGGCATTGTCACCTGCTCCCCCCTCCCTGGACTGGTTTGCTTTGCTGCCTGTTGCATGCTGTGTCCTCGGGATCGACTGACTCTTGGGCAATCAGTGAAGAGGGCAGCCTCTGCCCGGCTGAAGGACCCTCTTACCTACAATAAGAGTTGCTGCTGCAGAAAGCACAACTGGGACCATGTTTGGAATGAGGAGGATGTTGGGTGTTGTCATCTGCCCCCCTCCCCCAGACTGGTTCATATTGCTGCCTGTTGCAGGCTATGTCCCCAGGATCGATTGGCTCTTGGGTAGACAGTGAGGAGGACAGCCTCTGCCCAGTGGAAGGACCCTCTTACCTACAATAAACGCTGCCACTGCTACACATAGCCGCATGTTGCGGTCCATGTGGCATGGCTCAAAGCAGTGTGATCAAAGGGGCAGGATACGCAGGTGTTTTTCCTTATTCTTCCATACTATTTTATTTTGATTGTATTTATTTGAACAGATGGGAACGCAGAAGAATAAGGGAGGGGGGAAGGAGCCATTTCCTGCTGTTTCAGCGGGGATGATAAGCAGCCTGTTGGATAAACATCTTATTCACTCTCCTAAGACGGATCAATCCTTACTTGATGGAGCACCACTTAGGTCTGGAGGATGAACACCACCACCTTGCCCAATATCACTCCTTTCATCAACAATTTTGGATTCTGATGTTTCGGTTCAAGGTCAGGGATCAGTTTCCCTTTGTGTCCTTTGGAACCTGCTGAGCTCCCTGATTTCCCAGTGGCGGTCCAATTCGGTGAGGTTACACTCAGAGATCTGATGGGTGCAATTAAAGGTATTGATTTAAATTTAAGTTCCATTGTAACTTCTTTGTGTTTTTGCAGGAAATTATTGACAAACCTCAGGATTTGGATAACAAAATGTGTTTCTTAGACCGGTCCCTGGCTCGAGTGGACTCTCAGGTCCAATTTATTTCCACTTCAAATGTGGCCCACATTAAGGATTTCCTCATTGTGCAATCTAAATTGGAAGTACTTGAGAACTCTTCTCGCATCAGGAACCTCTGATTTTTGTATTTCCTCTTACTCATTTACTTTTGGCAGAAATCCTTTTAGCTAAGTATTTCTCTGAAGTGTTGAAGATTTCTGAGACCATTGAGATAGTACGTGCTTTCTATATTCCCGTCAGATCTCAAATGATTTCCTCAGCTGAAGGGAATTTGGATGAGCTCTGCCCCTCGGTGAACCAAAACTTGACTGCTTTCTTGGAAGATTCTGAGGATATAATTTCCAAGTATAGTATGCTTTTGATGACATTTGTCTCTGAGGCAGTTAAAGTGAGGATGCTGAAGTTGTTATTTAAGTGCAAAGATGTTTCCTTCTGTGGTTGAAAGCTGAACATCTTTCCGGATGTGACACGCTCCACCCAGACTTGTCAGAAACAGTTTCTGGAACTAAAGCCTCAAGCTTTGGTTCTGGGGGCCACTGTTTTTTATGGTTCTCCTGTAAGTTAATTTTAGGGGTATGTTTACTAAACCGTCTTAATGTGCGCCTGGTGATAGTGTGCAGGCTGCCATAAAAGGAGTGGGCGTTTCAGTCTTAAAGCAGCAAAACGGGAGTATTGCGCGATAACGCGCACTGCTGCGCACATTATCGTGTGAAGCGCCGCTAAGCACATTAACGCGCGGTAATCCTTAGTAGGTGCCCAGACATGCAAACATTGAAACAGAGGTGTAGCACAATGGTTAATACACTGACTGATGATACAGGGGTCATGAGTTTGATCCCCAGTGTGCCTAATACTTAAGGCTGGTTGAGGCATCAGCTTTGACATGTAAGTATTGTTTCCTGTGGCACTTTATTTGTATTTTATTAATTGCTGCCAGCAAACACACCCTCACGTGCCGTAACCTAAGGTGCCGCATAAGGCACCCTATAAGGCACTCCATAGGGCACATTAGAAAGTGCACTGTCTGCTATGGCACCCTATAATGTCCCCTATAGGTCGCTCCATAGGATACCGTATAGTGCACCTTATATGGACGGTAACCATAAGGTGCCCTATAGGGCGCCCTATAAAGCGCCCTCTGAGGCACCTTATGGGTACAGTACGCTGAGGGTGTTTTTGCTGGCAGCACTAATGTACATTAAAAATAGATAATGCTTTGGACAGCCCTATCAAATAACCCCATTGTGGGTTTGAACCCATGACCTCTGGCTCCACAGGCAGTGAAGTAACCAGTGGGCTACAGCTCTATAGCTGCTAGCAAGCCCCTGGCTGGCTGCAGAGGGACTACACGTCCCCCCACAAACAGTCTGCTGTGGTCACGAAGATAGGGTTAGCCCACCCGTACCCATGATGCACTGCACATGCAAATCAGCCGTCTACAGATGAACACAAGATGGGGTATGCACCCCCACAGCACCTCAGCCTGGTAGGGGGAACTGACCATGTGTGTTACTGGCACAGAGTAGCTACACACCATCACATTGTGCGGATACTGTGCTCACCCTGAGGGTGCGGTGGGGCGCGCAGCACCAGGTCCACAGCACCTTCCATGGCAGAAATAGGCCATGCTGTAGGTCCCCAGCAGTGCTAGTATGTGAGATAGGTAATTCCTGCAGACACACTTTGGATACATCTGTATTTCTCAGTCAGGTTTAACCCTTATGGACCCAAAGGCAGATTATGTACCACCACCCAACCCACTCTCTGGGGCTAAGGGTGGGAAATAGGGTCTCCCACCGACAGATCCACATTTTACATCCCTGCAATGGTAGCAGTAGAGGGGACCACCAACCGCAGCTCTGCACACATCTATAAAGCAATAGCAGACAGACATTAGGCCCAGAAATACTCAGCTGCACCCCACCACAATCTGATATTCTCCTGCAGCCACTGCACCCTGCAAGGTGTTCCAGCAAGACACATACAAGCTGCAGATGGTCTGCTAGCTAGTCCATAGGGCATGTTCCTGGAGGAGATGCATGCACCCAGAACTGGGATGTCAGCATACACACTAAGCAGATAAGTCAGTGATTGGGCCCCAAAAAGGAACCCAGAAATATCACATGAAAGAAATATTATAGGGCACTATGGGGGAACCTAGCTATGCCGTGGTCACTGCTCAGTCAGGGTGAGAGTGAACTCCCAGCAGGATATGCTGTGGCCACCCTGTCTGTGCAGGTGGTGGCCGGGCTCTACAATGTCCCAGCCATTGCCCTATGCCCTGTGCAGATGCATCCTGGCCAGGCCACCCTGTCCGGGCTATACCCATGGTACCTTGCTCCTCATTATGCACATTGGCAGGCCAATACTGGCAACAGTGCTGGCAGTGTGGACTGTGGAGGGTGTTTGTAGCCACCACACACTGGATAGACAGACACACACTCCCACACCTATGCCAGCATTGTACAACTATAGAGGTGTTTGGCAGCCCTGGCCACCGCTCCAGTCCTGGGCACAGTGCAGGCATGGCTATAGTACGCAATACTGTTGGGGTCACCCCCCAGGGTGGTAAACACTGTCAGACACAAGACCTGTAGCACACTCCACAGACATCAGAAAGGTTGCCATGATGCAGCTCAATCAGACAATTGTACTTAACATCGGAATTGCTATCTGCCAGTATTCATAGCAACCTTTTGATAGCTGTGTACTGTATTCCCAGGTTTAGGATGGCATTGCTAAGGTATGCAAGTTCTAGTATTGGGGGATGCACGCAGGGCCCAATGTCCTGCCTCTCCAGGAGGCATTGGATAATGGAGCTCGTGGGTGCGGGTGTGTCTGCCCTTGTTGGCTGCTGCTTTATGGCAGAGGTTCCCAACTCCAGTCCTGGTGTGCCAAACACTGTTCAGGTTTTCATGCTGTCCCTCATGAATATGCATGAGATACATCTGCATACCATGGGGGCGGCGCATAGAAATGCAGCACAGGCATCTTTATTAGAGGCAGCATGGAACCTGAATGGTGTTTGGCCCCCAGGACTGTATTTGGGAGACTCTGCTCTAGGGTATGCGCATGTTTATGGTGTCTGTGTTCTTTAGGGTAAAATGAAGGTGTCTTGGGCATGTTTACGTCATCTGCAATAAAGGTTCAGTCTCTATTAGCATGTTTTAGTAATGGGTTAAATATGAGAACTGGGTTGGCAGGAACCACAGCTGGGACTTGAACCTGTGCCCTTCTGCTTCTGAACACACTGGCTGTGTGCACTGCACCACTGTGTTTCCACAGAGACAGTGCATTCCCTGCTGATGCCATGACTGTTCGTCAGACAGGACCTGTCTGTTGCAGTGCATGGCACCCACCTACACAGGGCTAGGCCACGGTCTGCTCTGGGCAGCTGCCACTGCCCCCTCCACCACCAGTATCCCTCTGCCACCATGCTGACATGCCCTTCTGCTGGTGGTGCTGGTGGAGCGCAGTCTCAGGCCATCCAGTGTGAGGGTAGGTGGCTGCCTATGGTGCGGGGTCTGGGGTAGGGGTGCCTGAATAGCTGTCCATGCTTCCCCCCAGCACCGCCTGCCAATGTCCCGTGCCATTGGGGGGACCTGCTGGGTACTATCCCTTGTGACACCATGGGAAGCACACTTGTGCCCATGTTGGGCCCTCAGCAGTTGCTGTTTGGCTGCTCTACTGTTTCAGCATTCCTATGGGCCAGCTAGGCATCACCCTAGTCCGCACTATGGGCCATCTGCACCGCCGCATGTGCCGCCTGAGGCCCTCTGTGTCCCCTTTTCCAGCATCTGTCCAGTTTCCCATTCCGACATGCCCGCCCTACTGTTGCAGAACATGTGCACGCCATAGGACACCTGGCCAATGGGGTTGGAAACCCTGCGCAGCGCAATTTCACTGTGGGCTCGTTCACCTTGTATGGGGATGGAGCATAGACCCTTTCAAAATTCATATTGTTTTTTTGGAGCTTTCTTGGGAGTGTTTTTTGATGTTTCCCATTGCTATCACTATTGCCCAGCTTGGTTATGTTTTTTTTACATTTACTTCTGTTCATTTTCAATGTTTATTTGCCCTTTTGTTCCGTGCACATGTATCACACTTATCACTTTTTGTAGGTTTCCCTGGTTTTGCTGTACATTGCTGACGGAAATAATTTCTTTTCCCTTTAAATCAGCTCTAACGCCAGGGTTTCACTGGCGTTAGTTTTGAGCCTCGGATTTCACAGCGATGGTGTGCAGGGAGCCTCTCCCCTCCTACTCTCCACCCATTGACCCCTTCTCTCTGCCCCTGGGGAGCCTTCCTCCGCCCTCCGGGAGCCTTTCCTCACCTTCAGCGCTCGTTTGCGCCGCAGCGCGCGTTATCGCGCGATATGGTGCCTGTGCGCCTTAAAAAGCGCCATCATCGCGCGATAATGTCGCAGAGCGCACATTAGGATGGTTTAGTAAACATACCCCTTAATCTTACAGGGGGACACTTGTATTTTTAGATGTTTCCTAGCTTAAACATTTTCTTTCTGATGTAGTAAGAAATATGTATTTGTCCTCAACTTGACTTTTGCCTTATTTCTTTTTTTTTCTTATCTAATAATCAAACACTGTTCCGCAGTTGTGTGGGCTTTGTGTGGGCATCAGTGTGTGGGCATCAGTTGTGTGGGCATCAGTTGTGTGGGCATCAGTGTCAAGGAAGCCGATTTGCAAACTAAAGATGCAATAAAATATTTGGGAGTTACCCTGGACCAACATCTAGACATGAAACGCCACATAAGCAGCGTAGTCAAAGCCATCTACTTCAAAATCCGCTCCCTCAAACATCTACGCTCCCTGCTGGACCCAGACGATTTCCGTACCATATATCAAGCGCTGATCCTGCCGCATTTTGACTTTGCAAATGCCATCTTACAAGGTCTCCCCCAATCCACACTAACCCCATTACAGTTGGCCATGAATGCCGCAGCTAGGGTCCTCTACGGTGCATCCAGAAACGACCACGTGACTCCTATTCTCAAACAACTGCACTGGCTACCAATTCACGGGAGAATCACCTTCAAATCCCTTTTATTAGCATTTAAGGCAATCAAAGGCACCTCATCCCTCTCACTCACGAATCTAATCCACATGGTCCCACCCAATAGATCAAGAAGAACATCAGCTGTAAACTTGCTAGCTATACCAAAGGCTTCGACAAAGTCCAACACGAACACCACAAACAGGGCATTCAGTTTTTATGTCCCAAAATGCTGGAACACCCTACCCCCCAACATTAGAACCATTACCAATCTATATCAGTTCAGGAAGGCTCTCAAAACATACCTTTTCTGCCAATATTTCCCAGACAGCAACTGAACTAGATATCCCCTCCAAGAATTGACCCAATCTAGAAATGCCCTCACACTGCATTGTAGATAGATTATGTATATAGTTAACCCAGTTATCCAAGTTTGTACTCCTGTTCAATGTAAAACCTGACAGTTTGTCGTTATGGTCGTTGTTGTTATGATGTAAACCGCGCTGATTCTAAATAGCGCGGTATATAAGAAACTGTAATAAATAAATAAAATAATAAATAAATAAATTTGTTATGTTGTATGAGTATGCTCTGTTGGTTATATATTGTGAAATTGTGATGGTTTTCCTTTGTATTGTGGAATGTAGATTTCAAAAATGTCATAATAAAAAAAAATGAATAGCAGATATTTTCAGCTGCTATGGAAATCATTTTATAAGGGCCGCTTAGATTTATGTGCACATGTACATCCATAAATCAAGGTATTTTGGTGCTTTGCAAGTGGAAATGCCACTTAGGCATTTCAAGTAGTCAGTCGCCTTCAATCAATGGCGTGTACTTTCACTGTAGGCAGAACGGAGGCAGCGAGCAAATTTACATGCAGAAGTTATATAACACTGTGTTCTTGAAGAATCTAGGCACAGTTACACCTGTCATCTTGCAGGCATAAGTGCTCACACATAGTTTAATATGTGTTTTTTTTTCAATTAACTGTTTATTAAATATGAATTATACACATCACCAAATTTGTTGGCTTTGATAACCGTTTTTGACCACTAACATTCCTAGTTTATAAGGTAAAGTACAGTATAAGCATATTTCATAGGACCTTCTAGGGTCAGATATGATATCATCCATCTCCAGGTCCAGGTCCAGGTCCAGGTCCAGGTGTCTGCCTGTTCTTGCAGGTCTCTCCTATAGTTCTCCTGGCTCAGTCTGCTCTTGAGAAGAGTCTGAATACCATACCTTTGTGGCTGCCCCCTTGCTGGAAGGTCTATCTCCGGGGTTCCCCTGTACATTTGGCTGAGTAATCTAACAGTCCCAAAGTCCATGTTTGGTTGGATCCTTTTGCACGCTGGGGTCCCTCACCCCTCTGTGGAGTAACTGTCCCCTCCCCGGGTCCAAAGTAGCCCTCACCAGTGTGGTTCTTGGCAACACAAATCTGGACAATATATAAATCAAGTCGGACGTATGCAAATTAAGTCTTCCCAATGTCCTTCAGTTCAAGCAAACATACACATCAAATCTTACCGTAAACTCACTTCCTCCTTAAGTCCCTGGTTCAACTGGGATGTGTCCCAGGTGTTGAATTACCTGGATGCCCCACCACATCCCATATAGCTTCTTCTTGTTATATCCATCCCAAGTCATGAGGATCACCTCAGACCTTTGTTGTTCCTCAACTCCCAGGCCCAGCTCCTCCTCCTCCTGGAGGGGGTCCACCTCCATGGGAGTTTGGGGCAAGTATTCCACCTCCCTCCCCTCCTGCCTCTCAACCCTAGCATGATCAGGGAATAGGGTCCTGGGTATTCTAGGTGGGGAAAGAACAGGAGTTCAGTTCCTAGCCTGAACCTGCCCCTGGCTGTTCTCCTCTGCTGCTCTAAGGGGATCTTGCCTAATGGTCCTGCACTCCTATATGAGGTTTGAGTATCTTATTAATGATATGCTGGAATGTAGCTGGTGCCCCATGCAAGCCAAAATGGAGGACAGTAAAGTGATATCGCCCCTAGGATGTCAGAAAAGCTGTTTTCTCCCTAGAGGTCAGGTCCAAGGGAATCTTCCAGTGTCCTTTTGTCAAGTCAAGGGTTGAAATGTATTTAGCCCCTCCCAATTTAGCTCCTCTATCCTAGACATGGGGTAGGTATCAAAATTCGAGAAGGTATTCACTTGCCAAAAATCAATACAGAACCTAGTGGTTCCATTGGGTTTGGGCATTCGGACTATCAGACTAGACAATTCACTTTTGGACTCTTGGATGACCCCTAAGTGCAGCATATCCTCTACTTCCTTCTCAATCTCCCGTTGTTTGGCCTGGGGAAGGTGGTATGGCCATTGTCTCATGATTTTGATCTCCGTGGTGATAATCTTATGAGTTCTGAGATGGGTTCCCAAGGCAAGGGCGAGAACACATCTGGAAACTGAGTTAGTAGGTGATTCGCCCATCTCCTCTGATCCCCTGATAATTCACTTCCTATCGGTACCTCAGTGGGGTCCCTCATCTGGGAGGGAGGAGTAGCCTAGTGGTTTGGGCAAGGTACTTCAGGCCGGAAGGTCGGGGGTTCAAATCCCACTAGAGGACAGCAACCTTGGGCCGGAAGGACTGGGGTTTCTAGTCCCACAGGTGCTCCTTGTGGTCTTGGGCAAGCCACTTAACCCTCCATTGCCCATGTTCCCTGTAAGTATTAGTGTGTGTGTCTCATATCCCCGCGTGTTAAATGTATCCCCCACTTGTGTTGTGACCGCTTTGATTGAAGGATAAGGCGGTATACAAAACTGTCTAAATAAATAAATAAATAAATAAATAAATCTCCAGGCCCGGGTCTTCTTTCTCTTTTGAACAATCCCATTGGAAATGCCCCAGCTCCCTGCATACAAAGCATCATGACCCTCTTCAGAACCTCTGAGTGGGTTTCTTCCATGTGGGGTAATTAGGGTTATCTCAACTTCCCTTTTTTCCTAGTGGGTCCCTTTTCTGTAGACTCCCCTCTGGGTGTCTCCTTTCCCCCTCCCCTAGGGATTCAGGACCCCTGGGATTTGGCATCAAGAAAGTTCTCTATGAGGCCTACTGCCTCCGTTATTGACATGGACCACTGCCTGGATACCCACACTCATACCTCCATTGGCAAAATACAAATAAATTGCTCTTGGACTATCTTCCTTGCTATAGTAAGTCCAGAGTTCTTATTGGGTTCCAGCCACCTGGTGGCAAAATCAGTTAGTCAGTGGACCACGGCCCGAGGCCTTTCTCCTAAGTGAAATTCAGTGGCCCGAAAATGTTTTCGATAGTTCTCTGGGGATAGCCCCAGTCGGTCCTGAATAGCGGCTTTCTTGGAATATCCATGGTTTGAGTAGTGTCTAGGGAGTGATAGGCTGCCTGGGTTTCCCCCATAAGTCAGCATGTAGGCCTCAGGATCGTCCCCGGGTCCCATTTTTGTTTAAGTGAGGTTATGAACCCCTTCCAGTCCTCCCACTGTAACATATTCCTCAATTGGTCCCACCTCAGGCTTTGGTGTCCTTGCTGACCTGGTCATCCCATTGGTGAGTTACTTAAGCTCTTGAGTATGTACGTCTAGTACCTGGAAGAGTGGCTGGTTGAGTTGTGCCTGTCTTTTCAGGACCTGGATGATCCTCCGATCTATCACCTCTTGCTGGAATCGAGTTTGCTCTGCAAACCAACATAGTAACATATAGTATATGACGGCAGATAAAGACCAGTATGGTCCATCTAGTCTGCCCAGCAAGGTGGCAAGAGTAGGAGCACCTGACACTCTGACAGGTCACCACTCTCCATGCCTTTTTTAGGGGTGTACCCACCGCTCCATGTAGGTCACCCCAATTTGTTGAGATATAAGAGATAGTTATGTTTATTTAGATTTTATCCTGTTAAAAGAGATCCATTGTGTCTGTCCCATGCCATTTTGAATTCTGTCTCTGTATTTGCCCCTACTACTTCCATCAGGAGGGCATTCCAAGCATCCAAGTATTTCCTGACATTGCCTTTCAGTTTACCCCCTTGCAGCTTCATGTTATGCCCTCTAGTTTTACAGCTTTCCCATCTTTGGAAAAGGTTTGTTTGTTCATTAATACTCTTTAAGTATTTAAAAGTCTGAATATCTCCCCTGTCCCTCTTCTCTTTCAGAGTGTACATATTTAGGTCTTCAAGTTTCTTCTCATAAGTCTTCTGATGCAGGCTCCAGATCATTTTGGTTGCCTTTCTCTGAACTGTTTCCAGTTTTTTTATATCCTTATTTATTTATTGAGGCTTATATACCGCTTCTCTACCAGTCAAAGCAGTGCACATTCAAGTACTCTATATCTATTTTTTCCCTTGTCCCTGAAGTACTCATAATCTATGTTTTTGTACCTGAGGAAACAGAGGGTTAAGTGGCTTGCCCAAGGCCACAAGGAACACCTGTGGGACTAGAAACCCCAGTCCTTCTGGCCCAAGGTTGCTGTCCTTTGGTGGGATTTGAACCACTGGCCCTCTGGCCCAAGGTAACTTGCCCCAACCACTAGGCCACTCCTCCTCTCCTTTGTGAGATATGGTCTTCAAAACTGAACACAATATTCCGAGTGAGGCCTCACCAGCGACTTGTACAGTGGCATTATTACCTCTTCATTTCTGCTGGTAATTCCTCTTTGTATGCAACCCAGCATCCTTCTGGCTTTTTCCACCTCCTTGTCACACTGTTCTGCCATCTTGAAATCCTCAGAAACAATCACTCCAGGACAGGGCCGGATTTAGCTAGAGTGAGGCCCTACGCCAAGAAAAATTGTGGGCCCCCCCCCCGTGTCCCCGTGCACCTGTGCAGTCCTGGGCCCCCCCTGTGCAGTTCTGGGCCCCCCGTGCCCCCCCGTGCCCCCGTGCAGTCCTGGCCCCCCCCATGCCCCCGTGCAGTCCTGGGCCCCCCGTGCCATCCTGGGCCCCCCCGTGCCCCTGTGCAGTCCTGGGCCCCCCCGTGCAGTCCTGGGCCCCCCCCGGGCCCCCGTGCAGTCCTGGCCCCCCCATGCAGTCCTGGGGTCCCCCCGTGCCCCCGGGCCGTCCTGGGCCCCCCCCGGACAGCATCGCGGCTGTCTGAGGGGCTTCAGAGGGAGCCGGGGAAGCCAGCGCAAGGCCCCGGCTCCCTCTGTACAGCCGCCAGCGTGAAGAGCCTTTTCCTTCAACCTTGCCCTTTAACCTTTCCCAGCATTCGCGGCTTCACAGAAACACCCGCCAGCGTGAAGGAAAAGGCTCTTCACACTGGCGGCTGTACAGAGGGAGCCGGGGCCTCGCGCGGGCTTCCCCGGCTCCCTCTAAAGCCCTCCGGTGGGCCCTTGCCAGCTGTGGGCCCTACGCCATGGCGTATGTGGCGTATAGGCAAATCTGGCCCTGCTCCAGGATCATTCTGGTCCGTGCACATCAACCTCTCGCCCCCTATCACATACAATTCTCTTGGATTTCTGCATCCCAAGTGCATGACACTGTACTTCTTCACATTAAATTTTAACTGCCAAGCATTAGACCATTCTTCCAGCTTTTGTAGATCTTTACTTGTGTTATCCACTCCCTCAGTGGAGTCCACTCTGCTGCAAATTTTCATATCATCTGCAAAAAGATAGACTTTTCCATTCAGTCCTTCAGCAATATCACTCACAAATAATAAATAATGGTGTGGTATCTACTCCATTCCCATTTGTATTTTTGTCAATTACAGGTGGTCCTTCTCCATGATCTTCTTTAGTAAAAACAGTGGAGAAGTATTTGTCTGGCATTTTCGCTTTTTCAATATCATTTTCCACAAATCTGTTCCCAGCACTTTTGAGTCCTGCAATTCCACCTCTGATTTTCCTCCTCTCCCGAATAAACCTGAAAAAGGTTTTGTTGCCACACTTCACATTTTTAGCCATCTTTTCTTCTGCCTTTGATTTTGCTATCCTTATTTCTCTTTTTGTCTCTTTTAGTTTGATCCTGTATTCTTTTCTGTGTTTGTCGGTTTGTGAAATTCTGGATTTTATGAAAGCTGTGTTTTTTGCCTTTATTTGTGCAGCCACTTCTTTGGAGAACCAAATAGATTTCCTTTTCCTCTTGTTTTAATTTACTTCCCTTACATATGTATCTGTTGCCCCTTTTATTGCCTCCTCTAGTTTAGCTCCTCCAAAACCATGGCTCTGGAAAAAAAACAAGAGAGAAAGCATCTCAAGTGTGGGTCTTCAGGAGGTTACACCCACTTGTCTTTACCCGGACTAATTCACCTACTCCATCCCATACCTTAGATACTCATACCTTATAGGTAATCCATTGGCCTTAGTAGGATGGGTCCCTCCTCTGGTTCCTACTTACTCCTTCATCAAGGGTTCAGTAGTTCCACTCCAGCATGCTCTGCAATCCTATTTCAAACACCATTTGGTGCTCCTTCTCAGGTTAGGCCCAGAATTCAAATATCTGGTAATTCTTTCAAGTCTTTCCTGTAGCCCTCCTGGCTCAATTTGTTCATAAGAAAAATCCAAATTCCACACCTTTATGGTTGCCCCTTGCAGGGAAGTCTATTTGCAATGTTCCTCTGTATGTTAGGGTGAGTAATCCAACAGTCCTAATGTCCATGTTTGATTCTCATGCTGGGGTCTGCTCCCCTGCTCTGTGGGGCAACTGTCCCCTCCTCGTGTCCAAAGTAGCTCTCACCAGGGTCCTTCTTGGTAACCACGGTATGTCTAACGGAACTACAGACAACATACTGATGGGGACCTACAGCATGGGGTATGGTAGCCATGAAAGGTGCTGTGGACCTGTTGCTGGCCACCCCACCTCAAACTCAGGGTGGTCACAGTACCCGCACAATGTGACTGTCTGTGGTCACTCTGTACAAGTGCCACACATTGTCTGTTCCCCCTACTATGCCGAGGTGCTGTGGGGCTGCACATGGTCAGGTGATGGGGGGGGGGGGGGGAAAACCGCAACATATGACCATCTGTACACTGCTGATTTGCATGTGCAGTGCATCATGAGTGTGACTGCACCAATCCAACCCTGTGAACCCCTGCAGATGGACTGCGTGGTGAAATGAAGCCCCTCTGTCAAGCTCTCCATTGCTTCCAATGCCATCCCGACATATAACCAATCAGGGACTCCCTCTGTGCCGTTCCCACCACACACCCTCCTCAATCCCTCTAAACAAAAGGGGCATTAAAAATGTATGATACATCCCCACATTGAGGACATATCTAGCCAAAGGAATGTGAATGTACCCTAATGTGAGATGTGTGCAGCAGAAGGTGGTATAAAACATGATGCCGACGCAGCAAAATGTACATAAGAACATAAGATATGCCATACTGGGTCAGACCAAGGTCCATCAAGCCCAGTATTCTGTTTCCAACAGTGGCCAATCTAGGTCATATGTACCTAACAGTTTCCCCAAGAGACACAAGTTCCACAATGCTTGTTCTGGGTCAAGCATTGATATCTTCGGTCACTTCTTAATAATGGTTTATGGACCTTTCCTCCAGGAACTTGTCCAAACCTTTTTTAAACCCAGCTACACTAACAGCCTTTACTACATCCTCCGGTAACAAATTCCAGAGTTTGATTACACGTTGAGTGAAAAAATATTTTCTTTTATTAGTCTTAAATAGTTTACCCTGTAGCTTCATTGCATGTCCCCTAGTCTTTCTATATTCTGATAACGTAAACAATCGATCTACGTTTACCCGTTCCACTCCGTTCATTAATTTATAGACTTCTATCATATCTCCCCTCAGCTGTCTCTTTTCCAGGTTAAAGAGCCCTAACCTTTTTAGCCTTTCTTCATAGGAGTATCCTTCCATCCCCTTTACCATTTTGGTGGCTCTTCTCTGTACCTTTTCTAAAATCGCTATATCCTTTTTAAGATACGGCGACCAGAATTGCACACAATATTCAAGGTGCGGTCTCACCATGGAACAATATAGAGGCATTATAATATCTTTTGTTTTATTTTCCATCCCTTTCCTTATCATACCTAGCATTCTATTTGCTCTCTTGGCCGCCGCTGCACACTGGGCCGAGGGTTTTAACATGGTATCCACAATGACGCCTAAATCTTTTTCCTGGGTGGTGGTTCCTAATGTGGAACCTTGCATCGTGTAACCATAGTTTGGGTTGTTCTTCCCTAGGTGCATAACCTTGCACTTGTCCACATTAAATTTCATCTGCCATTTTGATGCCCAGTCTTCCAATTTATCAAGATCCTCTTGCAATTTTTCACAATCCTCTTGGGTTTTAACAACTTTAAATAGTTTTGTGTCATCTGCAAATTTGATAACCTCACTCGTTATTCCATTTTCCAGGTCATTTATGAATATGTCAAAAAGCAGCGGACCCAGCACAGATCCCTGGGGTACACCACTATTCACCTTTCTCCATTGCGAAAATTGGCCATTTAGCCCTACCCTCTGCTTTCTATCTTTTAACCAGTTCCTGATCCACAATAGTACACTGCCTCCTATCCCATGACTCTTTAGTTTTGCCAAAAGTCTCTGATGAGGGACCTTGTCAAAGGCTTTCTGAAAGTCCAGATACACAATATCAACCGACTCACCTTTGTCCACCTGTTTATTCACTCCTTCAAAAAAAATAACAGATTAGTAAGACAAGATCTTCCTTGTCTAAAGCCATGTTGGCTGTCTCCCATTAGGTTGTGACTATCTACATGCTGAGTAATTTTATTCTTTATGATGGTTTCTACCATTTTTCCCGGTACTGAAGTCAGGCTCACCGGTCTGTAGTTTCCCGGATCACCCCTGGAACCCTTTTTAAAAATTGGTGTTACATTGGCGATCCTCCAATCTTCAGGTATTAGAGATGATTTTAATGATAGTTCACAGATTACTGATAGCAGTTCTGCAATCTCTTATTTCAGTTCTTTCAACACCCTTGGATGTATACCATCCGGCCCAGGTGATTTGCTACTCTTCAGTTTATCTAATAGTTGTAAGACATCTTCCCGATGTATCGATATTTCCTTCAATTCTTCCGCACCTTTAAATACCACTTCAGTCATGGGTAACATCCCTACATCTTCCTCAGTAAAGACCAAAGCAAAGAATTCATTCAGTCTCTCCGCTATCGCCTTGTCGCCTCTTAGTGCTCCTTTAACCCCTTTATCATCTAATGGACCAACTGACTCTCTCACAGGTTTTTTGCTATGAATGTACTTGAAAAGGTCTTTATTTCACATTTTTGCTTCCGCAGCAAGCTTCTTCTCAAATTCTCTCTTTGCCTGCCTTATCAATGCCTTGCATTTGACTTTCCAGTGCTTGTGCTGTTTCCAGGTTTCGTCGTTTGGCTCTTTTTTCCATTTCCTGAAAGATGCTTTTTTGGCAACAACAGCCTCTCTGACCTCACCTTTAAACCATGCTGGCAGTTTTTTGGACTTCCACTTTTCTTAAAGCGTGGAATACAGCTGGTCTGGGCTTCCAAGATAGTATTTTTCAACAACACCCAAGCTTGATGTATGTCTTTAACCTTTGCAACTGCTCCTTTTAGTTTTTTCTTAACTGTTTTCCTCATTTTATCATAGTCTCCCTTTCGAAAGATAAAAGGTAGTACTGTGGATTTCCTTACTATCCCTCCTCCACTAATTAAATCAAAGGCGATCATGCTATGATCACTATTGCCAAGTGGCCCCAACACCCTTATCTCTTGCACTAGATCTGGTGTTCCACTAAGGACTAGGTCTAATATGGCTTCCCCTCTGGTCGGTTCATGAACCAGCTGCTCCAAGAAGCAGTCATTTATTTCATCTAGGAACTTTATCTCCCTAGCATGTCCTGTCGTGACACTGACCCTGTCAATACCAGGGTAATTGAAATCACCCATTATTATTACTGCGCTGTAACGTTTCTTAGCTTCCTTGATTTCTTTGAGCATTTCATCATCCATTTGGTCATTCTGGCCAGGTGCCTGATAGTACACCCCCACTGCCATCGCCTTCCCCCTTTTATATGGAATTTCAATCCATATAGATTCTACAGCAGATTTTGTTTCCTGCAAAACTTTAATCCTTTCTGAGTCAATGCCCTCTCTAACATAGAGCGCAACCCCTCCACCAATTTGATCAGCTCTATCATTACGATATAGTTTGTACCCAGGTATCACAGTGTCCCACTGGTTGTCCTCCTTCCACCATGTCTCTGATATTCCAATCATATCTAACCTTTCATTTAGTGCTATATATTCTAACTCTCCCATCTTATTTTTTAGACTTCTAGCATTTGCATACAAGCATTTTAGAGAATGTATTTTATTCATGTTAATTTGGCTATTGTTAGACATGGGTAAATTGGTATCTTTAAGCTCTGTCTGCGCCATACTTGAGGGCATTTGGGCTACTTTACTCTTTTGTGGAACCTCTCTGCTTTTGGTAGTATCCTTCAAGGATACATTCTTCCGAACCATCCGATCTTGGGCGACCGTCGGCTGGGACTTACATGTTGCCCCTATGTAGCAGCAGTACTAAGAAGGTGGTATAAACAGTTCCTTCCTTGCCTCCACGGTTTTTACTGGGTCTGATAGGCAATAGGCCAGCACAATCAGAGATGGTAGCATTAATGTTAGGTGCAATACACCCTCAAGGATATGTAATCTACAGTGCCCACACCTGAACCAATGCACGTAGTAACGCTCACCCACACCGGAACCAACGCACATATTCACGTGTGGTGACACGCCCCCACCAACGCACGTAGATACGCCCCCACCAACGCACGTAGATACGCCCCCACCAACGCACGTGGCTACGCCCTCACTAACGCACGAGGCTACGCAGCACTGATACAGTCAGAGCAAATGGCAGCCATCTCCAGCATCTGTGTGCGTTATGGGGTGCCTTCTACGGCACCTTTGGTTACGCCACTGTGAGGGTGTGTTTGCTGGCAACACTACTGGAAAAAAAAGTAGAATGCCTACTCATTCACTACGTAATGTACAGGGTGGTGCCTCAGCCAGCCTTCTGCATTTGGCACACTGGAGAATTGATCCCATGATGCCTGTATCAGCGGTCAGTGCAGGTTCCATTATGCTACACTTCTGTTTACGTGATTTCTGTCTATGCGCCTTCTTATGCTTAACGCACGGTAATGCGCCACGGTGCCCTGTAACGCTCGTTAGTTTTGGGAACGTGCGTTGTTGGTAACGATGTACCGCCCATGTCCTTATTTGGTGTTTGTGTTTCTACCGTGGCTCCTAACGCGAATTGCACTAATGCACTTTAGTAAACATACCCCCAAATGTCCTATCTAGTGTACTCTGCCATATCAAATACAATAGTCCCCTTTTTACCTTTAGAGAGCCTCTGTTCTCGTATCCACCACCTCCAAAGGGAGACTATTCTATGCATCTACCACTCTTTCTGTAAAGAAATATTTCCGCATATTACTCCTGAGTCTATCGCCTTTTACTCTCATCCTATGTCCTCTTGTAGCAGAGCTTGCTTTAAATTGAAAGAGACCCTCCTGTGCATTTATGCCACAGAGGTATTTAAAGGTCTCTATCATGTTGCTCCTATCCTGCCTTTCCCCTAAAGTATACATATTAAAATCTTTAAGTCTGAACTCATATGCTTCATAACGAAGACCACTAACCATTTTAGTAGCCACCCTCTGTACTGACTCAAATTAAATTGCTTAGCCATATGTAAAGGAATAATCTTATAAGGAGCCATTCACATGCATAAATCATCTCTTTTTATGGACTTACATGCATATTTTAGCTGGTGGCTATTTCGTAAGAATGTGCACTGGGCCAATGTGCGTACTTTTAGTGTGGGCTTGCACAGAGGTGAAGTTTGGGCAGAGTAGAAGTTTACATGCATAATTTATGGAATAGCATAATTTACGTGCATTCTTGAAAAATCCTGCTGTGGGCATTTAGAGCTGCCACAGGGCAGGCATAAGTGCTCAGAGCTAGTTTGACATGTGCGTTCACACTACTGGCACTCTTATTTTACGCGCATGCTTCACTTTATAAAACAGGCCTGAAATAAATGTATCACAATACACATGAACACCGTGGGAGTTTATAAAATTACCCTTAAAGGGCTGAATATTGCTGCTCTATGTGTAGAGGGTAATTCTATAATCTCGTGTGCAGGCAAATCATGATGCTGCAGGTGTAATCGGGGCCTATTCTAGAAAGTAAAGCACATGCAACCTTTACTTTATAGAACAGGGGTGTACGGATACGCCTGAGCAATTTGTGGCACTTATGCCTGCTCTAGAGCCGGAGTAACTGCCCACATCTAGATCGGTGCAGTGAACCATGTAAATTATAGTATTCTATAACTCTTAAGTGTGTAGATTTAGGGCCAGCTGATGCCCCAACTGACCATACACACGATAAGACGTATGCATTTGCTTGCTGAATAGTGACCAACCAGAGTGTGCACGTAAGTCCTTCCGAAAAGGGACTTACACACATTTTAAGCATGTATCTCTCTGTACGCCCTATATTGAGTCAGCTCTCTACTCATATTCAGCTCTGTTGCCTATCAAGACTGCTGGCACTGATTATACGCATGTTTGGAGTTTTAAACAACACCGGCCAAATTGATCTTGCAGATTTTTTTCAGGACCCAGACTGATTAGGAACAGAGAGGATGGAATGAAATTCATTTCTCCTTGAATAATTTCTCCACAAGAATCTATTTGCTCCTGCCAAACAACTAAAACTTTGACGGTTTGAGGAGAGAGTATCTTCTTTCCTGGTGCATCTGCAGAAGGAAATTCAAATCCCCAAAGCCCCACCTCACCAAGGATCCTGTATGAAGAAATATGGAACTGTAGCCAACTCTTTTCCTATTAAAAGGTCTTCCTGCATCGAAAACTCTAGCTACCAAACTCCAGAGAAGATGGGAGAATGGGGAAAGATTCAGGTAGCGGTAAGGATCCTAACGCTGGCAACTGCCTTACTCCAGCCTAAAGGTAGAGATTTATTAATGTACTTTATAAGACACAGAAAAGAACTGCTTTCCTCACAGCTGAAATGACATTTTGAATGTGTTCATCTATAGGTTTACAACATGATATATAGGGGTTTTTCACTTCAAATGACTTTCCCCTGATGCTGTAGTACCTTAAAAAGTCTCTTTTCTTACATTAATTGATTAAATCGATTGTCATTGCTGCCATCTCATCAGAAAGCGACCACAAGAGCCCAAGGTTAGAAATATAATCGGTCACATTTCGTTCATTATTTTTGTTCTTTTTTTATCTGGTGACATATGTCTTGGCAGAATAAAAATAAAAGGCCAAAGGGTAGATAAGTGAGACCAGGTTTTTGCTCTGGGTGAGATGGCAGATTCTTTGCACCCTTACCCTCTCCTCTGTTTTTAGCAGGTGAAATCTCACAGCTATTGCTTCCCTCTGCTTCCTTGCTCTTTGCAACAGATCTGCACGCATCAAATTCTTTCCCTCCAAAATCTCAGACAGGGTGCCGTTGTTGCATTTGTTTATATACACGACAGTAGATGGGCTGCTTTGGCCAACTTAAAATTCCACACCTTTGGAGGGCTATGGCTCTCTGATTCTTTATTCGAGAATCACAGTTCACTACAAGCTTATGTACTTTGTTCTCTCTGACTCCTTTGCTGCTTGTTACCTTGCCAAGAAAACCCAGGGAATAGAGACAATTATCCACTGGGTCAACAGGAATTGGCATCGACTCGATGGCACTGAACATCAGCAATATTGCTTCATAAGCACAAAAGTTTGCAGATCGAGATTCCGATTTGGTTGCTTCCCATTCTTGCACTTACAGAACACAAACAGCATAGCTGAAAGGGAGAAAACAGGGGAACATGACCATATTCAATGAGGGGCTAAAGTTTCAAGAGCTTATCAGGGATATAGGAATCTCTACATCCCAAAAAGGAAAACTGAGTGAATTTTAGGGATGAGGTAGAACTATCAGCATTTCCTAATTTGTTTTGTTTTAGATTGTAAATTAAACATAAGCTAAAGGCACAAACATTTACAGTTGTCTACCTCCACCCCAGCCCCGCTGATTAAACCACATACAAATCTCTAGAAACAATTGCTCCCTCTCCCCTGGACTTCTTTATCACTTCCTTCATCTTACTCTATCGGGTTCCTATGGAGCAGAAGGAATCCCCAGCTCCTCCTGTTCCACGTCTGGGGCCTATACACTAATAGGCATTATAGATTAGATGTCCAGGCTAGGGGGGACGTAAAAGTAGGGGCTGCAGCCATTGTGGCTGGGCTGGCGGGACCCTCCTGGAATTAGGTACTGCTCTGGTGCAACCCTGCCATTCCTGGACTGGCCTGGAGAGATGAATAGGAAGGAGAAATTAGACCTTACCTGCTAATTGTCTTTCCTTGAGTTCTCTCCAGGCCAGTCCAGGACCCTCCCACATCATTTGCGTAATACGGAGGTTGAATTGGGTTGAATCTGCGTTATTAAGTAAGCAGGTTGGTAATGAAGTAGTACTTCGCCGGTATGACTGAAACTGCAGCTTAGGTGTGCGAGCAGTTTGACATCCGAGTCAGTCTAAAGGGAGGCTCTGTCTGTCTGTTGTCCCTCGCTGGGGGAAGGAGGGGCAGGGCTAGTTCTACAAAAAAAAAAGAGTAAAAAGAAAAGGGTTCTTTGGTTGGTTATTAGTTTTAGTGTAAGTTAATAGAATACGGAGTATATGGAGCTGCTTTGTCAATAGAAGACTGAGTCTCTGGCACCAGGGGGAGCTGTATAGGGTGTCAGCAAGACTCTGTGTGATTCAGTCCTCAGCTGCTGGAGGGGACTGACAACCCTACCATTCCTGGACTGGCCTGGAGAGAACTCAAGGAAAGACAATTAGCAGGTAAGGTCTAATTTCTCCTTATTGGCAGAAATTCCACTGAACACTGTCCTTTAAATGTACATTAACTTGCATTAACACAGATGGTAGCTAGTGCTCTTGTGCTAAGCGCATTAATGAATATTATTTGCATGTGCATTAGTGCTGCTCATGGTTTCCCGGCAATAATACTAATCCACATGCAAATGTGCCAAATCAAATATATTTGTATCAATATTAGTTCATTAGGGATTAGCACTGGATGCACTATGTCTATCGCCAATACTTAACGAGACTTAATGCGATAATTAAGGCTGCAAAAACTAACTACACCTCAGGAGCTCTAGCTAAATTTATAAGCCTACTAGGCTATGGTATCTCAGTTTATGAGCTACCTCTTTTCCCTTCCCCTACCTTTTTTCAAGGACTCCTGACACTCCTTCCACCAAACTTACAATGGCCCTTTTCACCCCTTCTTCACTTTAAGGTGACTATGATCTCCAGACTCTCTGGAAAACTCCCCTCATCCCCTTAAGCTGATGATGGCCTCTGGGTCCATCTCTTTTAACATACGTCTATCCAACCAGGATGACTATGGCCTCTACACTCTCCCAACCTCCCCTAACACACTGTTCAAATCAAACTCGCCTCCAAAATCTTGGACATTTTTGTCTCCCTCCTGCCAGAAATTTCCTTTCTACAGCTCCAAAATCAAAATGCTGCCACCAACACTCTGACTGAACCATCTGTGAGGTCCAAAGGCTCATGTCAGAATGGTGGGGAAGGGTTTTAAGGGAGCCACAGAGGACTGTATTTGAGTCTATGGGTGAGGCGATAGAGGAGGATTTTCACGAGAGCTGCTCTTTCACTTTGGATTAGTTAGTGAAAGGAATTTCGAGCTGCTAAATCACAGCATGGTTGTTCTGTCCTTAATGTAGGCAAGTTAATGTTGCTTTGTTCTGCATCTGATTAATTTAGTATATTTACAATAGAACTGTCAGATAATTCATGTTAACATGTTGGTTTCAACAGAAAGTAATACACAGGTTCTCTGTAGCAGAAGTCGAGCCCCATGGGTACATTTGTTTGTCAGGCACAATTCTTAGTAGATAATGCATTGTTGCGTTCAACTGTTCTATGATTTGTCATACAAATTCGAACAATGTGGAATTTACTAGAGCAGCATAATATTTCACTAAAAACTTTTTAGATTAAATGATATTTTGGAGTGTCCCCCTGATGATTAAAGCTTTAAACCCAGACTTTCAATGAGCTCACTTTATTGGTTAAAAGCACTTTTTAACATGCTCATTTCCTGCACAGAGAGAACATAGCAAAAAAAATGAAAGGGCTCTTGGTTTAGCGAATGCAGGGAATAATCACTGTCAGGGACTGAATGATTACCCTCTGAGGAGGAAACCACTCACCTTCTTTCCTCATCCAAACTCACTACCTGCTCCTCTGATCCTATTCCCATCCATCTCCTTAGCTCCATCTCCTCCAATGTAGCCTTCCATCTCTCATATTATCAACCTATCGCTCTCCACTGCAACTTTCCCTGCAGCCTTCAAGCATGCTGTGTTCACTCCTCTCCTCAAGAAACCCTCAGTTGACCCTACATGTCCTTCTCACTATCGACCCATTTCCTTCCTCCCCTTCATTTCCAAGCTACTTGAAAGTGTGATTCACCGCTGCTGCCTTGACTTTCTCTCCTCTCAAGTCCTTCTGAATCCTCTACAATCTGGCTTTTGTCCTTTACGTTCTACAGAAATGGCTCTTGTCAAAGTCTCCAGTGACCTGTTCCTGGCAAAATCCAAGGGCCTTTACTCGATCCTCATCCTTCATGACCTTTCTGCTGCTTTTGACACTGTTGACCACAACCTTCTCCTTAATGCCTTGTCCTCACTTGATTTTAATAGCTCTGTACTATCCTGGTTCTCTTCTTGTCTTCCCCATCGCTCTTTCAGTGTTTGTTCTGGTGGACCTCCTCTACTGCTATCCTGCTATCAGTTGGTGTACCCCAAGGATCGGTCTTTGGTCCATTCCTTTTCTCTCTCTATACCCAGTCCCTTAGTGCACTCATCTCTTCCCATGGCTTTCAGTACTAGCTTTATGCTGATTACTCCCAATTTACCTCTGTGCACCTGAAATCTCTCCAGCAATCCAGGCCAGGATCTCTGCCTGCCTTTCTGACATTGCTTCTTGAATATCTCACCGTCGCTTCAAATTGAACATGGCCAAAACTGAACTTCTTATTTTTCCCCCTAAACCCTCCTCTCCCCTTCCTTTCGTAGTCTCTGTGAATAACTCTCTACTCCTCCCTGTCTCCTCAGCTCTCAACCTTGGGGTCATGGTTTATGGTTTATGGTTTAGGCATTTGATATACCGCCCTTTACGTACGCATCAGAGCGGTTTACACGTATATACTAACAGGTACTTTTTTATTCCCTTGTCCCCGAAGGGCTCACAATCTAAGTGTACCTGAGGCAATGGAGGGTTAAGTGGCTTGCCCAAGGCCACAAGGAGCAGCCATGGGACTAGAGACCTCAGTCCCTCCGGCCTGAGGTTACTTGTCCCCATGTGGGAATTGAACCCCCGGCCCTCCGGCCTGAGGTAACCTGTCCCAACCACTGAGCCACTCCTCCCTCATCTTTGACTCCTCTCTTTCCTTCTCCACACACATCCAACTAATAACTAAAACCTGCCATCTCTTTCTCTACAACATCAATAAAATTCACCCATTCCTTTCTGGACACACTACCAAGACACTTATCCACTCCTTAGTCACCTCCCATCTAGATTATTGTAACCTACTCTTTGCTGGTCTCCCTCTGAATCATCTGTTTCCCCTTCAATCTGTTCAACACTCTGCTGCGCAGCTATTCTTCCGCCAGCCTCGTCATGCTGATTACCCCGTTTCTCGAGTCGCTTCATTGGCTCCCTATCCATTTCCACATCCAGTTCAAACTTCTCCTGCTGACCTATAAGTGCATTCACTGTGCAGCTCCTCACTACCTTTCCTCTCTTATCTCTCCCTATACCCCTCCTCAGGAACTCCGCTCATCTGGCAAAACGCTTCTATCCATGCCCTTCTCTTCTATAGCTAACTCCAGACTTTGCTCCTTTCATCTTGCTGCACTTTACACCTGGAACAAACTACCTGAGTCTGCCTCCTCTGACCCTTTTCAAATCTAGGCTGAAAACTCACCTCTTCGCTTCCGCTTTTAGATCTTGACTCACCTGATCTCCCTCGTGTTTCCTTACCTTTCCCCCTAGATGTATCCTATGTCTCAGCTACTGTGTTGTCTGTGTTGACTAGATTGTAAGCTCTAATGAGCATGGACCATCTTTTACTGTGTCTGTGCAGCACTGCCTACGTCTTGTAGTGCTATACAAATGTTCAGTAGTAGTAGTAAGTGCTACTAGATCGATAAATTGCCAATTCAAATCTGAATCAGGCCATTAGACATCAAAATTTATCACCATTGGAAAAGTGCTTGGCACCTGCTCGGAAATGAGTTAGTGGTCTCACCAAGCTCCCAATGGCATGGGATCCATCTGTGGTGGGGCAGTGCATGAGGGAAGCTTGCACTTCTAGTGCTAGGATGCTCAAATCAACCGGCTGAGATGCTCACAGGAAGACTTGCGATGCCAGAGATCACCCAGAGTGCTAGGGCCAGCAATGATGCAGTCCCTCTGATTCGAGTGCTGGCTAGCAGGAGGGATTTTCCTGCTGAGTGCTGAGAGGAGGAACGAGGTGGCCACAGATTTCTCAGCCAGTGTGCTGGGTTGCTTGCAGGTGGACAGTGGGTGTTGTGGGACTCCCAGTTAGTCTGCCAGTGGGTGGCCGCTGCTGTGCTGTTTGTCTTGTATTTTTATGGCTAACATTCAGCATGAACAAATGGCAATATGTTTTCATCTTCAGCTATAGTACAGTTTTACGAATAGCTGCAGATACTCAATTGGGCGTGAAAGGGGTTTCCTGTGAAAAGCAGTCATCCTGCCACACCTTTAGCAAGATTTTTCCTGCTTTAGTAAATCTGGTGATTGAAATGAGAGAGAAGTTTTCATATCATATTTTAGTACATTGTTCCCTAGTGTGCTTTCTCAAAATAAGCAAAGGTTTATACCTTATCAAGACTGAATGTGAATAATTGTTCTTACACATATTATAAAAAGATAAACAAGCTAATATTCAAAAGAAGTTATATGCACCCGGTGAACATATGACTTCCCTGTCTGTGGATTTTAAGCCATATATGGCTAGTACTGGGGTGAAAATCCATCTACATGGTCTGATATTATCCATAGAAGGGGCAGAGCAAGGGTAGGCAGTAAAATTATCTGGGTAGTGGCGATATTCAGTCACTATCGAGATTAGTCGTACATTTACTTTAGGTCTGTTATTTGGCTAAGGGGGTTATTTTAGAAGCCCTATTCACGTTTTGAATGTGGATGTGGCGGCAGCAGAAAACCATGCAAACTGCAGACATCTAAAACGTGATTTTGGAAACGCCATGGATGAAATGTTTTTTCCCTTGCCATGTCTATGTAAACACACTTAGCCAGGAAGCATTGCGAGGGTGTTTCAGGGTGGGGCAAAAATTGCCACATGTATCTTCCATTTCATATAGGGCATCCAGGTATACGAATGGAATTACACATGTCTGAAGTTACACCTATCCCCTGACACAAACAGATTTAGTAAAAGTGCTCCTTTTAGCCATCCCTCCATAGGAGAGCTTAAGGAGATATCCCCTTAGCCCCCCCCCCCCCTCAGTGTTTCTTTCCACTCCAGATTAAAAGAAAATGAACTTAGAGTCCTCTGTACTTCATTAGTGGCTTCTACACATCCAATTTTCCAAAAGGGTCGGGATACACATGTACATTCCGGCATTTACACGAGCATGTTCTGTTTTGAAGTGCTGGACTTTATGCATGTAAGCTGCTGGGATTCCTTCATCCGTTTTCCTCACATGCATATTTGCAAGATCACTACTCCTGCTACATATGGATCTGTATTCTAGAGAAGGCTCCACCTTCAATCGAGCCACTTCTAAAATATGTCAGAATTGTAGACGTGGTGGAATTCAAGTCTCTATACTGACTTCCATGTTTTTTCAAAAATGTTCCTTCACATGTACAGTATAGCGCTGGAATGGTGACTACATAATATATGTGGAACCCAATTCACAAAGGGACACGTCCAGGCCATCCAGGCCGTCCGGATAGCCTCGAGCAAGACGGGCCCGTTTGGTCCTGATTCTGTGCCGCGGGAACAAAACATCTCTTGAGTTAGATATTTCTGCAGGATAGACCCAATGTTATGCAATTGGGCTCCACACAAACTATTAGCCTCATTTAATAATTTGCATTAATGTACATCAATGTGTTAAATAACACAAGCTCCATTATTGTCAGGTCTATGTACTAACTAGGCACCTACATGGTAATGTGTATTCATTTACGTTGACTCATTGACATGCGTTAGGAAATGAGGCACTATGACTATTATTCTGTAACAAGCCCTCTCATCAAATCTGGGAATGCCTCTGAACACCGTCTTCCCCATGGTAATGCCTTTATTTATTTATTTAAGAGGTTTTTTTTATAACCGCTTTTCCAGAAATCAAAGCGATTTACAATGAATGACTCAATTATATCAAACATAAGTATAACATAGAAAATAACTCTATAATGTAAAATTATAACCTAATGCATTGGGATAGATGTAGGATTTCAACATGAACTACTTACATATGACATATTTACAGAGGGGATCACATTTTGAGCAGCATTTAGCTAGGATGTATGTCCGGTCTGGACATACATCCCCGCTAAATGCTGGTGCTCTATGCCGGATCCAGAGCTCTCCGCACATGTGGGAAGCTCTGGATGGGAGTTGGAGGGGGCATGTTGGAGGCAGGATTCTAACCCTGGACATACAGGGACGATTCCGGTCGCAGCCCTGTACGTCCGGGGCTGCTAAGTTAGACGGAGGACTTATTCCACCTCAGAGGTGGAATAAGTGGAATAAGTCCCCTCTAGAGGAAGGGGATCGACACCCGCAGTCTGCTGAACCCAGGTGAGGAGCAGCCGGGGTTCCCTGCCACCCGATCCTGGCCATGGCAGGCTGCTTCAGGGGTCAGGTGGTGGGGAAAAGGGATATTTGTAGGCATGTGGGCAATCGGGGTTCCTGCATGGCGTCACGGTGCCATGGCAATGGGAAACCGCAGCACTGGGCTCCATGCAGGGGCTTTGGGAGGCTTAGAAGGGGAGAGCACTGAACACGTCTGGACAGGCCGGATATGCCCCATTCAGTAATGGCCTCAGAGATATATGCATTCAATGTAAACTACTTACATATGACATATTTACAAAGTTTATAAAAATTCAATCAACTGTGTCAGAGATTTAAGAGATAACAAGATCTGTAGGGTACGGTTGAAGTGAGAGCTTAGGTTGCAAATTTTTGTTTGTTGCAGTGGATTTCCAAAATGTTCAACAAAAAGATGTGTTTTAATTTCCTTGCAAAATTTAGACAGATCATTAATGCTTCTTAGATTTCAGGGAGGGAATTCCAGAGCATGGGAGCAACGTAAGTAAAAGCTCTAATACTGGTCGAACGGGTGGAATTACAAAAGTTAGTGAGAACAACTAGTGTGTTCTGTGAGTGTCCTCTTCTTACTCGTTTATTTTAATGTGTGCTGATAAATGTGGAGAGATGGGATGGAGCTATGTTATCATTAGATTTGTATTTAGTTGGCAACCATATTATTATTATTATTATTATGATTATTGCATTCCCTAAGGATAGCTTGAAAAGTACATTGATCATGTGGAGACCAATTCTGAAAATGTGCACATCCAGGCAGTGGGCACATCGAAATGGAAACATGCAGGAATAGAACCCGATTCCGCATGTGGGGATAGACGTAGAATTTCCCACATAGGCATGCTAGGCGAAGCCTGCACACAGCGCTACATTGTACGCAACGGCTTTGTACGTCCCCACACTCACCATATTCTGAAAATATGTACGTCTGCGACTCTACCCATCTCCGTGATATGTCCGCGAACAGCCACACCTCCCCCTTTAAAACGTGCAGCTGCGAAGCTGCTGTGGGCATGGATAGTGCTGTTATGATGCTGAATGACAATGAAAGTTGGTGATGCTTATAGGTGGATGTAAGTTAGACAATAGAAACTAGTCTATGGCATGCCCAAACCACTACAAAGCAATTGCAGTGTACAGTAATGCAGCAGGAAAACAGGTAGAGAGTGAGCCTACTGGCACAAGATGCAGTGCAGCACTACATACATGGCAGTAGGTGACCTCCCGATGTATGCATGTTGTAAACATCTCAGGAATATGACTGCACAATGCTAAGTAAGGACATGACCCCAGCATAACAGCCCCCCCCATAGCGAACTATCCAAATAGTTATCCTGCACTAATAAAGTTTGTTCAATGTAAACTGCACTGATGCAGAATAGCGTGGTATATAAGAGAATGTAAATAAATAAATAAATAAAATAAAGGACCATTGGAATGACAGTAGTCAGCAGTGCCGCACCACACAGACATACCCAGAGACACCATCGGTGCTCCCTACAACTGTGCACATTTGTAGAGACCAATGCTGGTGCACCTGGGAATGGCGTATTGTGCTTTGCACTCTTGCACGCCCTCCCTCTAAGGTCCCCTGAGTAGTGACAGGGAGGTGTCTGGACAGGGAAGTGATTGTGGTAACATCCTGCTCACTCTTGCCTATATGCACTGGTGATGCTGCACAGCCCTAAGGGCCAGGTACCTGCCAGGCATACCTGCCCCCCCCCCCCCCCGGATATGTGGATGAACAGCCCTCAAACCATGCACAAACATGCACTCTCACTTGCAATCCCACAGAAACAGCCATTTGCCAAAAGAATGCCCTGCACCAAATGTCTTAGCTGATGGAACGGAAACCATAGCAAGCAGTATCATTTTATTTATTTATTTACATTCTCTTATATACCGCGCTATTCTGCATCAGTGCAGTTTACATTGAACAAACTGAAATTACATTGAACAGGGCATTATAACTTGGAGATAACTATTTTACAGGGAACATGGGCTATGGAGGGTTAAGTGACTTGCCCAAGACCACAAGGAACACCTGTGGGACTATCATACCTGCTCACTGCATTTCTATTTGGCTAAGTACATACATAATTACAGTAGTGGACCTCTAATAGATACAGCAGCTGCAGTAGGCCCAAACAGCCCTTCCAGTATATCATCCTCAAGGTCAAACCCCGTATGTGCATTGCACATCATAAGCCCACATATGTAAACCCCGCAACAGTGACCTGTGCACAAGATATGTGCCATGTAGCCACCGGCATAAGATATCCCCAGTATAGTGTTCCGATAAGAGTTACATAAGACCTTATCTGCATCAGGGGACTGTACACATTGCATGGAGCATATTGTAGAAATCCGCTGTGTGGAGTGTAATACTCCAGCTGGCTGGGTGCTGCATATTGCACTGATGGCTGGGCTTACATGTTTGCATGGGGTCCTAGGACTCCGTCACCAGTATCATTGCCAGGACGTGGGCATCGTTAGGTAGCCCTATCTGTGCTCTTTTAGCTCACACAGCAAATGCCAGCATGGCCGGACTGAGCACCATTGCTCTACTGCATACAGTTGTGGGGGTGTTTATTTCTACTGCTTTGACGTGCATCCTCCTTTCCTCTGCATTCTGTTCTGTAACACTGCATGCTGTGGTTTTCCAGCTCCGGCGGCCCAAGGGGGGTGTGGGGCCATGTGCGGAGACAGGGTGCGGGGTCTCATTTGCATAAGGGGCATCATTTGCATAAATATTTGCATAATGTTACCATACACAAACTTTTAGTAAACATGCCTCTTAATGAGTGTATGGATAAAGAAAGACTAAAAGATTTCTACATTACTATAATCCAGTGCCAACCGCCAGGCACATTAGGAACTACTACAAACACTGCCCATTTAGAACCCATAGCAAACCTGCCGTATCATAACAGCACTACCAGGACTCACAAAGCACCATACTCTATCTATCAAAAGGCAACACTGCAAATAATAAACCAATACATCTCAGAGAATAACAATACATGACCTACTGGGGAAAGAGAACAAGTGGCAATGTCAAATAGTAATTACATAAACAGAATACAGCTCAGTTACACCTGCAGAACACAGACCATCACCAAACAAGCAATCACAATTTAGAAATAGGAAGACAATTAAACTGGGAACCCCAAAAGCCACACTTGGAATGTACAACAACACTGTAGAAATAAAATTATAAATTAATTTCCTCTTGTAATAAACAAAGCGCAGACGTTAATGATGCACATTTCCCAGAGCTGAAATATTCCAGTTAATAAATTCAAAATAAAGAGATATCTTTCTACCTTTTGTGCATTTTTTTTCCAGTTTCAATTGCTCCAGTCACTTTCTTCTGGTTTCTTTGTGTCTTCTGCTAACTCTCCATCGTCTGCTGTCCATTTGTCCTTTCTTCTAGTTTTTTTTCCATTCTCTCTCTACATCTGCTTTAACATATTTCTCCTTTTGCTCTTTCCTCATTCCTATTTCATCCACTCAAAATTTACCCCTCCATCCTCAATCCCCACTTACTCTCCCAATACCCGGTCAATTGTAGATTTTTCTTCCCTCCCACACAAAAAACTTTCCCCTTTCCATTTCACTCTCCCAGCTCCATCCCATTATAATCCTCCCCCAACATCAGCTCCCTTCTAGTTCCAGCTCCACTCAGCATCTGCCCCCTTCTAGTCCCCGCATCAGCCCATTTCCAATCCTATCCTAGCCACACCATCAGCCCATTTCCAGTCCTAGCCCCCCCCATCCATTTCCAATCCTATCCGTCCCTCCATCAGCTCATTTCTAATCCCAGCCCCCTATCAGCCCATTTCTAGTCCTTTCCTAGCCCCCCCTCAGCCGATGTCAAATCCTAGCTCCCCTCCACTCAGCCCATTTCCAATCCAAGCCCCCCATGAGCCTACTTCCAGTTCTAGCCCCTCCATGAGTCCATTTCAATCCATGCCCCCACCACAGTCCATTTCCAATCTTAGCACCCCCAACAGCCCATTTCCAGTCCTATCCTAGCCCCTCCATCAGCCCATTTCCTGTCCTAGCTCCCCCCACTCAGCCCATTTCCAGTGCTAGCTCCCTCCCCTCACAGCCCATTTCCATTCCAAGCTCCCTCCCCATCAGCTATTTGCAGTTCAAGCCCCCTTCTACTCAGCCCATTTCCAGTCCTAGCAACCCCCCCAGCCCATTACCAGTCCTAGCTCCACCCCCATAGCCCATTACCAGTTCTAATCCCCCCATCACCCCATTTTCAGTGTTAGTCCCCCCATAGCCCATTACCAGTCCTAAACCCCCATCAGCCCATTTCCAGTCCTAGCCCCCCCATAGCCCATTACCAGTCCTAGCCCCCCATCAGCCCATTACGAGTTCTAGCCCCACCCCCATTGCCCATTACCTGTCCTAACCCCCCCATCTGCCCATTTCCAGTCTTAGCCCCCCATCAGCCAATTTCCAGTCCTAGCCCCCCCATCAGCCCATTACCAGTCCTAGCCCCTCATAGCCCATTACCAGTCCTAGCCCCCCATTAGCCCATTTTCAGTCCTAGCCCCCAATAGCCCATTACCAGTCCTACCCCCCCCTCGGCCCACTTCCAGTCTTAGCCCCCCCCATAGCCCAGTTAGAGTTAAATAAACAAACAAACTTGCTGCTGCTGCCGCTGCCTCCGTGGCAGCGGCAGAATCGAGCGTCCCACGGGGCCCCCCTGCCCAGCAGAGTCCTCCATGCGGCCTCAACTCCCTCAGCGCAGGCTTTTCAGAGCCGCGAAGGGAGAGTTTCCCTTTCTCGCTGCTCTGTTTAAGCCCGTGGGGCTGATTGTTAACCGGAAATTCTGTTTCCCATCAGCGCCAGTGGCTTAACAGATCCGTGAGGGAGAAGCTCTCTCCCTTTGCGGCTCTGAAAGCTGACACTTGGGGAGCTGAGGCCGCATGGAGGACTCTGCCGGGCAGGGGGGGCCCCGCGGGACGCTCGATTCTGCCGCTGTCTTGGCGGCGGCGGCGGCAGCAGCAGCTAGTTGTTTTTTTTAAATTTACTGGCAGATGCAGAATGTTGTTTGTGTGGGGCCCCCTGAAAAGCGGGGCCCTGTGCAAACAACATTCTTGCACAATGGACGGGCCGGCCCTGTTTTCCAGACTGCAGTCACACCTGTGCACAGCGTAGGTTAGTCATCCATTCACTACTATAGGCTGCATTGGGGTAAGGAGCAGAAATATTTCTAAGTCCTACCTTTATTCCACGTTTTTGCGGGTATAACCTGGATATCTGCGGGACCGACTGTGAACGTACATGGGTGTGACCATAATATTCTTTCTACATCTCCACGGTTCCTCACACCCCTGTTCTGTCCCTTCATGCCCACGTTCTGCAATCCCGTTTAAGTGCCGTGTACATGTAGGGGAGGTTCAGAATATGGTTTTGGATGTTTTTGTGAGATAAACGTCTGTCCCGCACATACAGGTGGCTTATTCGTGATTCAGAATTGCCCCCTAAGAAATCTAGAATATTTATTATGAAATAGAGGTCTGAAATTTCCAGGTATTGAATACATTACAAAACTCTTGGCAGAACTTGGCTGGTGGAAGGACTCACTGAGCCATTATCCAGATCCAGAATGAAGAAGGAAGTAGTTTATTTACATGTTATCCTGACTTCAGTTACACAAGAGAGACTTTGTTGTAAGCTAATTGAAATATTAGTTCATAATTTTCAAATATTACTTTGAAAATTCAGTAATTATATACCTGTGTTGGAAATTCAAACAATCGGATATCCTTTTGTTAGAAGAAAGATTTTTGTTTCAAAAATTTAAACAAATATCGGGACTTGTCTACTAACCATTACTGTAGGGTTTGACAAACACTAACAGGCATGTTTACTAAAGTCCGTTGCTGTGCGGGTCCCCGTTAGTGTGCTGGTGCCATATAAGGAGTGGGCGGGCCAGGCAGAAAAAGGAAAAAAACGGACCGTAGGTTTGTGAGTCGCGCTAATGTGCGGGTCCCACATTAGCGCGTGAGAAGGCTAAGTGGGGCGCTGCTGCACAACCAAACAACAAAGCCGTAGTACAACGGCGAAGACATTGACCTATGGTGCAGGGTTCAGGGGTTCAAACCCCCATTGCACCCAACAAAAAAGACCAGCTGAGGCATCAAATTTTATGGGCAAAAGTGGTGTAGGAGGCATATTGATTATGGGCGGCAGAAGGCGGCGCACCTATTTTTTTAAACGGCATGAGACGGCGCACTGTTTATTGTGGGCGGCAGAGGGCGGCGCGCTGTTAAGGTTGGGCGGCAGAGGGCGGCGCACTGATAAAATTGGTCAACAGAAGGCGGCGAGCCGGTGGGCAGAATGCGGCGCGCTGATGTGTGAGGGGGCAGCCCAATAGTGGGAGGGATAAGTGGCGCGCTGATGTGCAAATAGCAGGAATGGAGCCATAGGACAATGGTTAAGACACTGACCACCCATGCAGGCACAATGGGTTCAATTCCCCCCAGTGCCCATTGAAGACAGCTGGCTGAGGCAGTATTTTAAGGGGCATGCCCATGTTGGGCGCTGTTAATGTTACGCGCCAGAAGGCGGCGCGCTGTTAATTGTAATTTTGTGCGCCACAAGACGGCGCGCCAATGGCTACAAGGCTGCGCGCTGCTGCTCAAAACACAGGAACAGAGCCACAGCACAATGGTGAAGACACTGAGCAATGGTGCAGGGGCCATGTGTTCAATCCCTCACAAAGCCCAGAGAAAAAGGCTAGCTGAGGCAGTATGTTTTATGTTGGGGAGAGCTGTAGGAGGCTCTATAATTTTAGTTTTATGATAACTACTAGCAAACGCACTCTCACAGCATATTAATATAGGGCCGCCCATAAGGCACATGTTACAGTGCACCGTCTGCCAAGGCACCCTAGAATGTCCCCTATAGGGCGGCATGTATGTTGCGACACAGGATAATGTATGGTGCACCCTATATGGATGGCAACCATACAGTGCCCTATAGGGCGCCCCATAAAGCACCCTCAGAGGCACCTTATGGGTACAGTACACTGAGGGTGCTATTGCTGACATCAACATATGTACAGTAAACCAATAAAATATGCTTTGAACACCTGTCTCACAGAACCCCAATGTGGGTTTGAACTCATCACCTCTGGCTGCACAGGCAGTGACCTAACCATAGCTGTATGGAAGCCCCTGGCTGGCTGCAGATAGCCTGCACGTCATCTCACAGATAGTATGCCAGGGTAAACAGGATAGGGTTAGGCCACACGTACCCATGATGCACTGCACATGCAAATTAGCTGTCCACAGATGGACACAAGATGGGAAATGCACCCCCACAGCACCTCGGCCCTGTTGGGGGACGTTACCGGGTGCACCCACACAGCAACTCGGCCTGGTAGGGGGCACTGACCGGGTGTTTTACTGGCACAAAGTAGCTACACAACGTTACATCGTGCGGGTTCTGGCCTCACCCTGAGTGTACAATGAGGCGCCCAGGACCAGGTCTACAACACTTTCCATGGCTGATGGAGGCCAAGCAGGAGTTCCAAAGCAGTGTTAATGTGTAAGACAGCTAGTTTCTGTACAAACACCATGGATATCCCAGTCAGGCACAGCCGTAGCGCGCGCCCCCCCCCCCCCCCGGGCTGCCCCCAGAGACAAACATGGTCCCCCATCAAGAGATCCACACTCTACCTCCCTGCAAAGGTGGCAGTAGAGGGCAACATCAACCCCAGTCCTGCTGAGGAACACCCCCCACACACAGCCATAACACAATAACAGACAAACATATGACCAGGTATGGTAGGTTGCACCCCACCACCAGGTATTCCCCTGCAGCAAGCCAACTGCACCCTGCAAGCCATTCCAGCAAACCACATACCATCTACAAACAGTCTGCTGGTTAGTCCATAGTGCATGTTCCCAGTGGAGACACATGCACACAGAACTGGGCTGCCAGCATACACAGCAAGCAGATAACTCAGTGACTGGGCCCCAAATAGATACCCATATGTATCACATGAGAGAAAGACTGTACAGCACTATGGGGGTGCCTAGCCATGCTGTGGTCACTGCACAGTCAGGGTGAGCGTGATCTCCCAGAAGGACATGCTTTGGCCACCCTGTCTGTGTAGGTGGTGGCCGGACACTACAGTGTCCCTGCCAGTGCCCTATGCCCGGTGCAGATGCATCCTGCCCAGGCCACCCTGTCCTGGCTATACCCATGGTACCGTGCACCTCATTATGCACATTGGCAGTGTGGGCTGTGGAAGGGGCTTGCTGCCAACACCCACGGTATAGACAAGCACACACTTCCACACCTATGCCATCATGGTGCTACTATTGAGAAGGTAATCAGCCTTGCCCACCAAGACCGCTCCTGAGCACGGCAAGGCATGGATATGGTAGGCAGTACAGCTGGTGGCCACTCCCCAGGGTGGTAAACAGCGTCAGAGGCCAGGCCTGGAGCACGCACCGCAAACACCTAACAGATTGTTCGGATGGGGTCAACTAGCAGTATGTGTGGAACTAGCAAACATCTCAGAGCTGTGTATCATATACCTCAGGTGTAGGGTGACATTGGTAGGACATGCAGGGTTCAATGGTTTGCCTCTCCAGGAGACATTGGTCAATGAGGCCTGTGGGTGTGGGTGTGGGTGTGTCTGCCCCTGATGGCTGCTGCTTTACGGCACAGATTCCCAACTCCAGTCCAGGTTTGCATCACACTGTTCTGGTTTTCCTGCTGTCCCTCATGGATATGCATGAGCTACATCTACATACCATGGGTGTGGTGCATAGATATACAGCACAGGCATTTGTATGAGTGCCATCATGGGACCTGACTGGTGTGTGCCCCACCAGGACTGCATTGTGTGATTCTGCTCTGGGTACTGGCCCTGTTCATGGTGTGTGTGCTCAGTGGGGTAAAGATAGACGTATTGCCATTGCATATGTCCTCCCCAGGAAAGGTGTGCCCTTACTATCACTGTTTAATTGGGGGAAAAAGATTAGTGGTTGCCCCAGTTGGGCTTTGAACCTGTGACCCTCTGCTCTTGTATACAGTGTCTGTGTGCACTGCACCACCGTGTATCCACAGATTGGGTGATTTCCCTGGAATGTCCATGACTGTGGATCCGGTAGGGCCTGTGTTGCAGTGGACTGTGCCAGCCTGCACATGACTGGGCCTCTGTCTTCTGTGGCTAGCAGCCACTGCCCCCTGCACCACATGTCCTCGTCCGCCAACATGCTGGCATGAGCTTCTCTCTGCATTTGGGTGACTTGGCTGTAGGTAATGCCCATTGTTGTGGTGTGTGTGCGCGTTGTTGGGTAAAATATGGGTGCTCTCCCCATGCTTATGTTCCCTGCAATACAGGGGTGTCTGCGCTATCTGTGTTCAGTGGTGGGTAAAATATAGGGATTGGGCTGGCACGTACCCCAGCTGGGCTTTGAACCTCTGACCCTCTGGTTCTAGAGGTACTGACTCTGTCCGCTGCACCACACTATGGCCACAGAAGCAGTGCAGCCCCTGGAGGTAGTAAGCTTAGCAGAATGGAGTCACAAACCCTGCTCTATGCAATTTTACTGTGGGCATATGCACCCTGTCTGGTGACAGATGTGCACATAAACCCCGGAAATGGCTACGGGAAATGGGGGACAAGATATCACCGCGCTGGGCAACAGTGATATTAATGGGCAACCATACCAAACACTCCCAGGAAAGCTCCAAACAAAGGAAATGTTTTTTGGAAGAGACTCGGCTCCGTAAACCCTTCAAAAGTTCATTTCTTTTTTTCTGGAGCTTTGCTGGGTGTGTTTTCTGTATTTGCCCATCACTATAACTGTTCCCCAGCTGAATTACTGTTTTTAATAGTTCTGTTGTGGTCATTTTCTATTTGTATTTGCACTTTTGTGCTGTGCACATGTATCACACTGCTCACGTTTTGCTGGTTTCCCCGGTTTTCCTGTACATTGCTGACGGAAATGGTTTCTCTTCCCTTTAAATGCTTTCTACCGCGAGTGTTTCACTCGCGGTAGTTTTTACATGCAAATTCGGGCCCGATACTGTGCGGGGAGCCTCTCCCCTCCCACTCTCCACCCATTGACCCCGTCCCTCCGCCCCTCCGGAGCCTTCCTCCGCCCTCCTTTCGCCGTTCCACGCCTCTATCAGAAATTTGCGGGCCGCACTTGTACGGGGCCCGTTAGTGAGCCGCGTACCTGTGCGGGGGTGACACGCACATGTGCGGGGCGTTTAAACGCGTTTCTGCGCGTTTCAGTGCTGCGTTGCCGTGCGCTATTTTGCGGGGTGCTATTTTGCGGACTTTAGTAAACATGCCCCTAAGGGGTCTGTTTACTAAACGGCGCACTTGTACGGGGCGCACATGAGCGCTCTAAAAGATGTATTTAAGTGCTCTTAAGCGCCCCGTACGAGTGCGCGGCACATTAACGGGTCCCGCAAGCGTGCGCCGACAACGCGCACATTTGCGGGGCGGTAGGTAATGTGCGAAAGAGGCGTGCAAAGACGAAATGAGGGCGGAGGAAGGCCCCCTAGGGGCGGAGAGACGGGGTCAGTGGGCGGAATGTGGGAGGGGAGAGACTCGCCGCACAGGAGCGTGCCCGAATCTGCAAAGAAATATAACGCCAGTGAAACACTCGCGTTAGAGGTGCTGTGCAGGGAAAAGAAACCGTTTCCGTCAGCAATGTGCAGCACAATAGTGGAAGCCCAAAAACCGTGAGCAGTGTGAACCATGTGCACAGATCAAACTCCGTAATGTCACAGGGCACTAACCACACGGGCGCCGCGCACCTTAGCGTATCTGTCAATCACAGCGTCTGTTCTTCACGACGGAACGCCCACTCCTTATACGGCACACTCACTCTACCGCGACCCGCACTTTACCGGCCTGTTAGTAAACATGCCCCTAAGGCATAGAGCCCACGCTAAAAATCCTGTGCTAACCAGTTGGCATGCAACTAGGAGGGAACTGGAAAGATTAGGGGCGTAATGTGGGCATTGATGGTGCATTGCGGTTAGCGCAGGCGTTTTAGGCACACACTAATCACGCCTGTTGCTGTCAGTGTGGGTGTGCCTAATGCCATCTCAATGGGTTGCATTAAATACACCTATCAGCTGGCAGGGGATAGACTCACATGACCCCCAAAATTAGCAAGGTTCTCCAAGGTAATTTGCCAGCACAATCATGTGCTACCGGTGCACACCTTATTAAACTGTGTTGCCAAGATTAAGCTATCTTTTTATAGCATCAGTATTTCCTAGTAAGTTAAGTATAGTATCCTTTCATACTCTGGTATTTTAGGGTAATTCTGGAAATGGCTTTCAACATTTTTGCTCAAAACTTTCTTATGAGCTCTGCTAAAATCTTATTTCTGTAAATGGAAAATAAAGACTGGGCTTATGCCATGGCTCTGATGGCAGAAGCTTGCAATAATCCCACTCTTCCGTGTATTTGTTTTGTTTCATGTGTTGTATTTTATGAGATGTTTTGGCCAAAATGATTATGCAGCAAATGGAGAACCTCTGCATGAACTGCTGGGGGAATTCATGGAAGTTATGGGAGAGCTACCATGCAGTTAGAAAAAGTCACTCCCACACATTGCCGATTATGTGTGAAGTGGTTACCTGCAACTCTCGAGATAACATGATCTATTCTGTTTTATCTACTGCATTGACAGTGGTAACGATCTCCATGCTAACTGGAAGGTGTATTCAGGAATGGTCCAAGGGTTTCTGCCCACCACCCTCTCAGGCTGGCCACCTTCCCTCTCATCTGGGGGAGCGGCACTATGACCCCTCCACTGTTCTTCAGAGTGGTGCAGGGGCTCAGAGCATGTCACTTCAGGGCTGCAGTGGGCTTTGAAGCATTCGCACATGCACTCACAGCCTGCCCCTCTGGCCCCCCTCCAACATGAACTTCCTGTCGGAGGGGGCAGGAGCAGCAGGTCATGAGCGTGCACAAGTGTTTGGGTGCTTCAATATGTGAATATGTGGATAGACGTACGCATTTGGGCCATGGAGGCCAATCTCAAGTGGGCTACTGATGCAGGCGTCGCTGTGACAAGACCCTCAAGAGATAAGCCAGTATGGGCATAAGTGAAATAGCTGCAGTCCACTAGCCAAATAGAAAATGTATGATTTTTAGTGGCAGCCCCAAGCACTCGAGTCAGAAGAATCAAAACCAGGGCCAACACTAGTCGCCGCCCTCTTCTCAAGCATGATGACAACTGTGGCCTCGCACAGCCCAAAATTCCCTGTCCAGACTTGATTTTTTCTTAATCTCAGAAAATGAGTTTATAAGAATAATATCTGTGGAAATATGTCATCTTTCCTCTTATGGTATCACATCATATAATTATACGGATAAACTAGGAACTTAAATTCACTCATGCTAGAGTGTGGAAAGTCACTGGACACTTAACTGAGAGCAAAGAGTTTTAACAATACTTGAACAATCAGTGGGCAGAATATGACACTCATAGTGCCCAACATACAGAAGAACCTATACTTTTCTGAGAAGGAGGAAAGGCAGGTAGGGGTGCCGTCATCATAGCACATGCTGCCTCCACAGGCTGTGCAGGCTGATGCTAGACATGAGGAGGAGGGGATATTGGGAGGTAGAGGGGATATGCTGGATGTGGAGGGGGAGGGGGAATAGGGAGGCAGAGAGGGCCAGCTAAAGGGGGTGGGGCTAAGGAGATGAAAGGAGATACTCAATATGAGAAGCAGGCATAAGGAAAACCAAAAAGGAGAGATGGAGTGATGATGCTGGACACAGGGTTATAGGGAGACTATGAAACGATGTTGGATATGGGGAGGAACAGAAGGAAACAGAGGGGAGATGCTGGACATGGGGTAATAAGGGGAGGGGGAAATGCAGGACATGGACTAATAGGGAGAGAGAGGGGAGAAGATGGATATGGGGTAAATAAGTTGAGAAAGAGATGATGCTGGACATAGGAGTAATAGGGAGTGGATAGTATGGTATCCTATGGAGATGCAGGACACAAGGGGATAGGAAGTGAGTGGGCAGATATGGAAGATAAGGAGCGAGAGAATGAGAGAGAGCAGAGATACTGGATGGAGGGAAAGAGAGAGACACTGGATGGGGGTGAAAGATATTAGACATGAAGTGGAGAGAGAGAATGAGAGAAAGACTAGGGAAGAAGAGGTGAGCAATAAGAGGACTGTGGTGAGGGCTAAAAGGTGGTAGGCAGATGGAATAAAAAAGAAGGGGCTTGAGGACTGGATAGTAAGGAGTAGTAGTGAAATACGAGTAGACAGAGAGAGAGAAAAATAAATGAAAGAAAGCTGAAAGGACAAGATCAGTATCCAAGATAGAAGGAAGTGGAGAAAACAAAAGGGGAGACGAGAAATGGCAGATGGACAGAGATTATAGAAAGAGAGCTAAGACAATATAAAGCACAAACCTCAGATTGTGACCAGCATGATCAGAGAATAAAATGGTCAGACAACAAAGGTACAAGAAAACTAATTTTATTTTCAATTTAGTGATTTGATTTTGCGCTATCTTCATATATTTTACACAGAATGGGGAATTGCTTCATTATGTTAGTTTCAGCCAACAATTCAGATGCCTGTGTGTGAGAGCTCTTACTCTAGAGGAAAGCAGCATATTGGGAAAGAAATCCTGAAAATCTAAGAGTAATGGCAAAAGCATGGAACGTACTCCCTGGTCCAGCCAGAAAGCGGCGATGTTATTCTCGCTTTTCTCTCGCTCCAGCTTCACTTCCTACTACCAGTACATTGACTGCATGACTGCCAGTAGCAAGTGAAGCTAAAAAAAGAGAAAGCTAGAATAACACAGGCTTGATCAAGAAATGGAAAGACATTCTATGATCCAGCAAGGGAAAAGTATGGATTTATTGGGGAGGCAAGGGCAACCGATTTTGTGACCCATTGGAGCTCTGGGAGCTGTTTCAATGATGCATGATTGGGGAAGCCCTGAATAATAATCTTTTACAATACCAATTGGGTATTTAAGGATATGACTTTCACACTTCGGAGTTTGTGGAAGGCTGTTTGTCTTATCAAAGCATAGCACAGCAAAAATATTTTAAGGAAAAATAGTAATCAGATTGCTTTAACATATTTTATGGACACTAATGTTTGGGTTTCCTGGTTGTTTATTAACAGTGAATTAACAGTATGTCTTGTCATCCCCCCTCCTATTGAATGTAGACCCCATGTTGTGTTTCCAACCGCTTTGATTGAAGGATAAGGTGGTATATAAAACTGGTTGAATAAATAAATAAATTGTATGGGCATAGCAAAGCATGCTGACATATGAATAATATATTCAGAGTATATTTTTTTTATTTTACAGCAGTCTAATGACATGCTTGTATACTATTTTAGTAATTCTTCTTCACAGTGCTACAGCTTGCAACCTTCTGGTTTGTCATTGAAACCTGCTTAACACATGTGGCTTAAATCAGCAGTATATTAACACTGTCATTGTTTTCCAATGTTGCAACTATTCTTTGCATCAATATTATACCAATTTTGCTTATAGGTTTTAGATGTACATTGACTGTGTGGTTATCATGTTTTTGATTTCTACATTCTGTGCAAAATCCTTCTATTGCATATTTTTTCAGTGAGTAAAATATTTCTGGGTTATCTGAACAGCTGAGTCTTTTTCTTTTGACCCATATCTAAAATTTAGCATGCTCTTGGATTTATCACAGTCTGTTCATGTGATGCTAAGTATTTACAGCTGAGTAGTTTAATTCTGGCTATTTGCTTGCCCCTTCACTGCAGTTTTCTTACAACACTGGATTTGAAGGAGAAGTACTGGCATTATGTGAAAAGAGTTCACAAATGAGCTTTGGGAAAAGAGGGGTGGGGTATATCCAGCATTGATAATAATAAGGGAGGGGTGCCGATCTATAGGTTGCAGGGGGGGGGCCAAAAACCCTAGTACCAGCCCTGAACAAAGCATTGGGTGGTCTTTCTATGGGCTTTTGTCTGTTCAAAATAGAAGGCCAAAGATTTCTTGAAGTCCAAAGTGCCCAAAATACTGGAAGGACTAATAACTGATTAAAGTGGAAATCCGACACCACCTTAGGAAGGAATTTAGCACGAGTACGAGTACACAAAACTACCTATTGCTGAAAAACTTAGTATAGATTGGATCGGTTACTAGAACTTGGAGCTTACAAACTTTGCATGCTGAAGTCACAACCAACAAAATCCAAGTCTTTCCAGGTCAAGTGCTTTAGTTTACAGGTATCCTGTGGCTCAAAAGGAGCTTTAAGCTGAGTGAAAATCACATTGAGATGCCAAGACCTTGCAAGAGTTTTAAGGGGAGGCTTCATAAGAAGCAAGTTCTGCATGAAGTGAACAACTAAAGACTCTAGAGAGATGGGTAACCTTCTGCATAATAGTGGTAAGCACCAATTGCACTGAGGTATACTCTGATAGAGTTGGTCTTCAGACCAGACTCTGAAAAATGTAAAAGGTATTCAAGCACAAGACATGAGAAGGAATCTAGGACCTTTACCACATACCAGATGGCAAACCTCTTCTACTTAAAATAACAAAAATGATCTCCTAGTAGAATCTTTCTTGGAAGCCAAGAGGACATTGTCATATCTGAACCAGCTGGTTGGTGTGACCAAAGTTAACTACTCAACATCCAAGCCATGAGGACCAGAGAGCTGATGTTGGGACGCACCAGCATTCCATGATCCTGTGTAATCAGGGTTGGTGAAATGCCTAGTCAAATTGTTTCCCTGACTAAAAGTTCTTGAAAAAGGGGGAACCACTTCTAGCTCAGCATATAATGGACCATGAAAATCATGGAACCCTTTCTTGTCTCTAGGTTTCAGGAAAGTCTTCACTATAAGAAGTATCTGAGGATATGCATACAGAAGACCTTATCCCAGTCAAGGAGAAAGGCATCTGAGACTAGATTGCTGTGTCCCCCCCATTCTTGAACAGAATTGGGGTACCTGCCTGTTCTGAGGTATGGCAAACAAATCTATCGAGGAGATGCCCTACTCCCAAAAAAACTCACTGTGACACCTCTGTCCAAGGCCATTCATGGGGTTGAAGGACATGACTCAATTTGCCCATCAGAGTATTGTCTTCATCAGCCAGATAGGTGGTGCTGAGCATCATTCCATGAGAGATGACATAGTTCTACATCTTGATTCTCTCACAACACAAGAGGTACAATCCTGTTCCTCCTTGCTTACTGATGTAATATATGGCTTCTTTGTTGCCCATTTGAATCATGACAATTTGATTGACCAACTGATCTCTGAAAGCCTTTGGAGCATTCAAAATCACACTCAGTTTCAGGAAATTGCTCTGATGGAGACTCTCCTGGGTGAACCAATGAGTGTGAAACCTATTTATATGGACTCCCCAGCTAAGTTTGCCATGCATCTGTCATGAGTGGTTTTTGATAGAAGGAATTTGGAAGGGTAATCTCTTGGCTAGATTGGAATGGACCATTTACCAGGACAAGGAATTCTGGAGAGCAGCTGTGACAGATACTATGTTGTTAAGTCTGTTAGTGGACTGCATCCACTGCATGCTCACGATTCATTGAGACTTTCTCATTTTGAGATGTGCCCAGGGTGTTACATGAACTGTTGAAGCCATGTGACCCAATATCCTCAACATGTTTCTCATGGAAATCTGCTGATTCTTTTGTACCACTTCCATGATGGCTACCAGCCACCTGTGCTTGTCCTGTGTAAGAAAGCACAGTTACTTACCTGTAACAGGTAATCTCTGGGAACAGCAGGAATAATTCTTCACATATGGGTACTTCGGTACCGACGGAGCCTGCGCGGGAACGCTCCCCAGCGCCAGAAAGAAAGCTTTTGGGAGCATCCCATGCGCATGCGCGCTACCTTCCCGCCCATTTACTTCCCTCTCATCAGTTGGGTTTGTAGCTGAGACCGAAGGAGGGAAGTAGACAAATTAGAGAGAAAGTGAGAGAGAGAGAGAGCAACTCCTAGGGGAGGTGGGTGGGTTGTGAAGACTTATTCCTGCTGTTCCCAGAGATCACTCGTTACAGGTAAGTAACTGTTTCTATCTCCAGGAACAAGCAGGAATGAGTCTTCACATATGGGGACTCCCAAGCTAAGATGCCTGGAGGAGGCCCCAGCATGTTGCAAATCTAAAGATGGGCCATGCTTATCCCTCAAACCTCAGGCATCCAAGGGATGGAGGGTAGGAGTTGAACTAGAAAAGAAAAAAGAGGTGCTGTGGAATAGCTTGACTAAACAAGGTATCCAGAGGGGAGTCCTTGTGTAATCATAAATATTAGAAAAAATATTGAGTCCCAATTTTCTAATGTGGATCTCACTCAAAAAATATTGCAAAAATACTTGTTGAGGGTAATATGGGTCTGTGGTTGAGAGCCAATACATTGTCCTCAAAGAAATTCCCTCAATGTGAAGTAGAGGGAAAAAAATAAAATTTGCAATACAGGAAGAGATAAGAAGCCTTAATGGCCAGAACTAACCCCAGAAGAAAGTACTGGGGGAGTTCAATGAGGTTGGACTTTGGAGAAATAGCTAAAGCTTCTGTAAAGTCCAAAAAATTGAACTTCTTGTCCTTGGAGCAGAATAAGGTCCTAGGAAAGAGTGGAGATAATCTGACTGGTTTGGATGAAAAGGTAGAAATACCCTTTGCAGAAAAAAGGGGATAGGTCTTTAAGACCCCCTTTATTCCAATAAAAGACAGACATTTGTACTAGGCGTTGAGCCTCCAATTTCTTGAAGATCAGTAAAGTCTTTTGTAAGTGATGTCACTTATGATGATGACCTTACATGTAGAGCTTCAGATGTGACGTAACCTAAAAGGTAACCGGTAAAGAAGGTATTTCCTAATTTACCATAGAAATTGGTTGTCCATTGAGTTTTATGGTATGCTGGGGCGGCATTAATATGGACAGCAAACAAATCTTTCAAAGTCAGATGTTGTATAGAGATTGACCCAATAACAAGAAGGATTAAGACCTACTTGAGAATATTGATGGAGAATCTCTGTCTGATTAAATATGGAAGAACTAATAGAGAAAGTTTCGTGGAAACTGGTATTATGTTCTTCACTTACAGGGATAGGACTAGACTTCTTGAAAAGATCTAGCCCCTGAATAATCAGGTCTGGAGACGTACGTGAATGAGTGCAGAGGAGATCCTTAGTCTGAAGACAGCAAGTCTGGATCCTTCTATAACTTCAGATAGTAGCTGGAGAAAAAGACGCATGTTTGTCTCTCTATGAGGGCAATATGAGTATCATGCATGCTCTTGTTCATCATAAACTACCATGAAGTATAGGAAATTAGAAGGAAAGTAGTGAATAAGGACCAACTGCAGTGAAAAGAATGCATCCCTGTTGTGGAAGTTCCAGTGAGATGTGGAACGAACCAGGGAATTGTGCAATTTTCTATGCTTTCACGTGGTCTAAACCCTGATTACTTTTTATTAAAAGGAAATTTTAAGGAATATGGTAAGAGTAGGAAAAAAAACAGTCATGTAGGAGCATGACTGGCAGAGTCTACCAGCTGAAGCCCTTCTTAACCATCTGGAAGCTACCTACTAGGAATAGCTCTGAAGCTCTCTGGCAAAGGCCCACAGTTGCAGAGCTTTGTTGTATAATTGCAGAGAGCATGTTGTAGGTTGCTTAGATCTGGCTGTTGAATTGCCAGTGTGCAACCTAATCTATTCTGTTGGAGCCAAAGAGAATTGAAGATGGCTAAGAATAGTATACGGGCCTGATGCCTGCAACAATACATAGTCCAAATGGGTTCTGGACCTCTTTTGGAATTATCTGTTATTAAGGCAGCATAAAAAGTTAGGTCCTATAGATTGGAGAGGACTGACAGACATAATTTGGAGTAGTAATACCCAATTTCTGTCCGAAAAGCTGCCTTAAAAAAATATCTGAGAAGAAGATGAACCGCAAAGGGGGAGAAAACTCTGTATGGAAACTACTTACTGGAGTAGATATTGAAGAAAATCCTATGGCTTAGAGAATAAGCCCTCCAGTTGATTAGTAGTACTCTTAGAGACTGAATGTCTGGGCTAAGAGGGATAGAAAGTAATACAGAGTTGAGAAGACTTACAATTTGGTAAGTCTTTGAAGAGATAGGGTCCCCTTGCAGTTAAAAGAATGAGATATCCTCATACAGGAAACTGTCAAGGTGAAGAGTATAGCTCATCTTGTTGTTAGTTGTTAGTCCTCCTTTTGTTTTAAAAGGAGAAACCTGTTATCTCTGGGGTATGATAGTCCTTAATAGCTCTTAGAGCTAAAAGGATAGATTTCTCTTGTAGCAAGAGATTCATGCACAGAGTTGAAGATTGAGTCAATGTATGACTGATATCTCAGCATGGATGAGATGAATTTTAGATGCTTCTGTTGAAAAGAAGTAGGCTCAAAGGTTCTAAACCTCACACAGAAAAAGTGAATAAAACATCAGAAACCCTGCGACTGCTGGGTTTGCTGAGCCTGTTGAGGTTTTGATTTTCTTAGCCTGGTGTGATGTTGCCCATCTTTGGAAACATCTGCATAATGGGTAGAAGATGGATAAAACTTTTTCCCCTAGGGGGATAAAGCTTTTTAGGAGATTTTTTATTAGCTGGGATAGAGGAAAGTTTTGACAATCCTCTGAAAGTAATATCATCAGTGTTTAACTGATTAGCTTGAAATAAAGCATCCTTGTTAAAGAGATTTTCACCAGTACAAGGAGTATTCCCCAGCCTTTCTTGTACCCATCTGTCCAAGTCTGAAGCTTGGAGCCAGACCATGCGTCGTGCTCCTATGGCTATAGCAAAAGTTCTGCTAATAGACTCAAAACAGTCCAGGGAAGCACGATTAAGGAACCTAGAGATATTTTGAGCATGATTGACTAGTAAGAAACAGTCTGCTCTTTTAAGCTCTTGAAAAGAAGGGTTCAAAAGCTTTAAGCTCTTTGTGACCTCTTCAAGAGATAATCCCATATAGAAAATATATGAGATAATTCTTGCTGAAAGCATGGATGCCTGGAAGCATCGACGTCCAAAGGCATCTAAAGTTCTAGACTCACGACCTGGAGGATAAGAAGAGTGCTTTTTTCACTCTTAATACGCCTCATTGCTGATTCTACAATAATAGAATGATGAGGAAGTTGAGTCTTTTGAAAACCTGGAGAAGGTGGCACCTTGTAAATGGAGTCAAGTGTCTTAGAATGTGGTGATACCGTTAAAGGAGTTTCCCACATTTTTAAAAGAAGATCTTGTAAAATCTGATGCAAAGGAAGCATGATGACCTCCTTTGGAATCCAGGGGGATTGCAGGGTCTCTGAATCCCCTGGCAAGGACTCTTTACCAGGTATAGAAATGGCACGTAACTTTGCCATATAAAGCAAAAAAACTTGAAAAGAAATCTCCCCTGAGGAGGATCCTCTAAAATGAGGGGTAAAGGCTAGATTTGTGGAAAATTCAGCCTTGGTACCGATGGATTCATCGCAGTCATCGGGATCAGAAGACTTGAAAGGATGAAGCATCGGATTTTCTTTAAAGCGATGTCTTCGATACCCGAAGTCGATACTGAGATGAGTCGGTACCGAATCCTCCATGCTAGAGATCGATTCCAGGCTCGGCATTGAAGGAAGCGAGTCTGTCAAAGCAAGCATGGACGGTACCGACACCGATGCCGATGTCGATACCGGTACCGGTACTGAAGGCGATACCGATACTGGAGGAACAGTCTGCAGCAACTCCAGCGGTACCGAGGTAACCGAGAGTGCTAGACTACGTTCATCAGTGAGGAGTATTTCATCCATCACCATAGCCGATGCCGGGGTGTCGGTACCGCCCAAAGCGGCCACAACCACCGAGCATGGCCCAGGTATGTTCTCCGAGGTAGGAACCCCGGGAACAACCTGAAACCCCGTTGATGCTTTGGAGCCCGAAGACTCCCACTGGGGCTTTATTGCCAAGATGTCCTCGAGGGCAAGGCCAGAGCAATCTCGATACTGGAAAGGAGATCTACCACTCGAGGACTGGCTAGTCTTTACAGACTTTTGTTTGGTTACCTGATCCTGTGGAGATATTCTAGCTGGTGACATTGAGAGCGATGTGAACCGGGTATCGAATTGTGCTCGATTCTGAAGATTTTTCTGTTTGAGGTCCAGCAGGAAAGACACTCCAGTGAGCAGTGGTCAGGACCCAAACATTTAAGACACCAAGTATGGGTGTCTGAAAAAATATTTGTACCGCCACACTTAGAACATTTCTTAAGGATAGTGGCTGGCTTTTCCATAATGGAAAAATAGAGGCCGAGTGGCCTAGTAAACCGTCAGACACTAAATGGGAAAAATTTCTGAAGAAAAGAAGAAATTCTTTAGAAAAAAGAAAGAAAAGCACCGGCGATACCGGTGGCATCGGGGGAAGGCAGACGCGACCACAAAAAACTAAGAATAAAAAGAACAATTTTCTGCGGTGACAGGAATACGTCCTGCCGGCTCCGCGGAAAACGGAAAATGGATGAGAGGGAAGTAAATGGGCGGGAAGGCAGCGCGCATGCGCGTTGGATGCTCCCAAAAGCTTTCTTTCTGGATGCTGGGGAGCTTTCCCGCGCAGGCTCCGTCGGTACCGACGTACCCATATGTGAAGACTCATTCCTGCTTGTTCCTGGAGATAAGTGTTTGCCTAAGTTTTGTCTAGCAGAATTCTGATGAATACTAATAGGCCTGATACATTTAAATTTGACTTGAATTAGTTTATGACAATCCTTAGTAACTCTAGTAACTCCAGCACCCAGATGATTGTGCATATAAATTCTTGAACTCTTTCCTGAGATGTGCTCTTCACTAACCAATCATCCAAATAAGGAAACATGTGCATGCTCAGTCTACATGGACACGCTGCAATAATTGTGAGGCATTTTGTAAACATGTGAGGAGCAGACACGAGGCCAAATGACAATATGTGATAAAGGAAATGGTGCTTCCTTACAACTAAAACCAGATACTTCCTGTGACTAGGGTATAGATGAATGTAAGTGTAGGCATCCTTAGGTTCAGAGAACATAGTCAATCTCTTTTCTGAAAAAAAAAGAAAGCACTGTGCTGAAGGAAACCATTTTGAACTTTTCTCGGGTAAGATAGTTGTTCAGATTCCTCAGATCTAGGATGGGATGGAATCTCCATTTTCTTGGTGACAAGGACCTTGAGTAAAATCCCTTATCCTCCTGCCTTGGTGGAGCAGGTTTGACTGCATTGGTCTTTTGAATGACAGCAAGTTCCTTTAGAAATATTTCCTTTTAGAGAGAGTTGGAAAACTGAAATCTTGGTGGGCAATTTATTGGTAGTTGGAATAGGCGTAATCTGTACCCGAATTAGACTATTTTGATAACATTTGGAGGTTACCAGAGGCCAACAGTCTGCAAAGAACATGAGCCTCCCTCCTACTGGAAGGTCATTTGGGTTGAGCATGGAAGAGTCAGCGATGTTCTCTAGCAGTTCTTGGTTTTGACTGAGTAGCAGCTTGGGATTTCTGAGTTCCCTGCTGAGGAGGCCGAGAATGAGAACTCTGTTTAGACTGGGAAAAATGGGTAGGAGGAGGAGACCTATGCTTGCGAGAGTATTAGGACTTTCTTTTCCCGCTGCTATGAAACTTCCCAGATGATGATGAGATTGGGTAGGAAGTGACTTGGAGAGTGTTTTAAGAGTGTCAGTGTGCCACCGTATAAACCTCCCAAGAACTTTAATTGATTTAGCTTAGGAACTTGAGTCTGCTCTCATGCCCTGGGCTGCTTCTGTTTCCTTCTCAGCTACTGAGTGTCAGATCTTCATTATAGCTTCTGCTCTTTTATCCTCCAAAGAATGTGCCCAGACTCACTCTGGGATCCTCCGCTAGGGGGTCCCCAAATGCACAGGGTTTCCTGAGCTATACTGCAGGAGTTACACAATAAACATTATGTAAATGTAAACTATAGTATAATCATTTTTCTTCATTATCACACTCATGACTGCTTTTCTTTTTAGTGAATGAACAATTTAATATTGCTGCTATTGGACCGTCAGGAAGATGTTAACAGTAATGCATTTTTTGATCTTTTTCAGAGTTTGCTACAGCAACCCCTCCTCCAAGGGTATCAGCCATTTCAGCATTACCCAACATTCCATTTCTAAGGTGTAAGTTACACAGTTGAAGCACTTCAAACTGTTAAACTACTTTAAGGTTTTGGGTGGCTGGTTAGAAGGAAAGTAAAAGGATGGAGGGACACAAGATTGCGTAAATTTTAAAAACTCTGCAGCTGAAGATATATGTGTTTAATCTCCAATGCATGAAAACAAGAGGACTGATACGCCAAAATGTAAAATGTTGTAAAATGGAGCAGCACACAAACATTTCTCAAAATAGTCTGAAACACAAACACTGCTGTATGATTATTCAGTCTGGGTGATCAGTGTTTTTGTTTTTCAGTCTTCGCTGCAAATATATATATGTTCACCAGCCCCTTGGTTGGGTTATCAGAAAATGTAGATGTTTAAATGTTCTTTGAAACTTGGTAACAGATATCTTAACTTTTACCTGTATAGCAGATGTCTACTTTATGTTGCTAAGTTGTTTTGAATGGCTCTCTTTTTAAATGTCTGCATCTAGGTCAACATGCTTGAATCCACATAGGGTCTATACAGTTTTAGCAGGTATCTACTGTATATTGGAAGAGACATGCTTCATGATGACTACCAGGAAGAGGAAGCCAAATTTCTTTTTTAGATAAATGAATCTTTTAATGATCCTGATGGTGTACCAGGAGGATGGTTCCTTTCCCAACTCAGTGAAGGAATAATAATTTCACCCAGCAAACATTCCTCTGGTGCACTATTAAACTGAATTTTAACAGAAATCAATTTTTGAAAAGGATGTCAAGAACCTAAAAGAGACGTGGAAGGAAATCAGAAAAATCAAGCCAAGTCTTCTAGAAGACATGAAAATATACTATGGGGGTCATTTTAAAAGCCTTAGTCGTGATTTGGATGTCCAAAATCATGCATACAGATGTCCAATTCACAGAGACATCTCTAGAGACATTATACAAATGGTTTTTAAAGACATTTACAATGTGAGGACAGCCACGTAGGCAGGGAGCATGGCAGAGGTGTGGCTGGGGTGGTGCAATGTACTTAGACGGCCCTGTAGAATTTCAGAAATATCAGGGATGTCTGCAACCCCTTTCAAGTTTAGATCTGCTCCAGGCACGAATAGGCTTCGGGAAGTTCCAGGCATGAGTAGGCATTGGGAAAATGCTTGTTTGGTTGTAAAACATCTGGCGGGTGTAGGGAAGATGGCACTCCACCATTCTCCACAATTACAATGGCAGCAGCAGTGGGATTTGAACCATGACTTCCCTGGTCTTAGCCCACTACTCCAACTATTAGGCTATGTCTAGATGTCCTTGCTCTTGCATACTATTCCAGAGATGTTTATATAAACACCCTGCAGATGTCCATATCGGGCATGTCCATGTTTGTGAAATCGTGCCTGAACTTAGACTTTCCAGATAATGCCTGGACATCATTTGTAAAATCTGCCTTTATGTATTATACAGAGAGCTAATAGGTATGTATGATAATTAAAATAGCATCAATTCTAAGACACGTAATAGGAATCAGTCATGTTCTAGAAATAATATATGTTACTTTGGATAATATTGGGACTAGTCAAGCAGAACTAGTATTCTGTTAAAGGTATCCGGAAAACTTTAACTGGATAACCAAGGATGTCAGTAACAGGCCTTGAAGAACCAACAATGAGAACAGGATCACCTTACCCACAGGTTATCACAAGACTAAGCAAGTAACATCTAAGAGAGCTCCCTCGCTACTGGCGCCTGCATTATGGAACTCCCTCCCCATGGACTTAAGGACCCTAAATGATACCAAAGACTTCCGCAAAGCTCTCAAGACCCATCTGTTCACCGAGGCCTATGAGCAACCACCTTAAGTTGCCAAGCACTAGATACCACCCAAGTGACCCACTAGCTACCCTCACCACTTAGTCCCAACTGCCCATCCCCATTTAGACCTATAAGTAGATAGCTTTTTACGTATGTGAATCGTATCTCCTCCTGTTGAATGTATGCCTCCCAATGTCTTGTTGACCACTTTGATTGAAGGATAAGGTGGTAAACAAAACTGTCTAAATAAATAAATAAATAAATATTTAGTGGACTTAATCAAATGAATTCAACTTCCTAATATACTTTAATTAGTTAAATGATTGGTAGTAGTGGTATCTACATAACTTGCCATTCATGATATATAAATAGATACGTATAATATTACTTGTGTGTGTTTATTAATTTATGCAGTATTTGATATACTGCTACAGTATAATAAAATCTTATCAAAGCAGTTTACATATCTAGAAGAGATGGGAACATAACAAAACAAACAGACTAAATAATTAAAGACAACAATGCGCATCAAAAAGGGAGGGGAAGAAGAATAGCACGATAAAAAATCTGAAAAAAGACATCACATAAACAGCCGAAGAGGAAGCAAAAAAATATTTCATTACTAACGTACTAATGTAACAAGCTAACTTAAGAAATCTGCATAAGATTGTTCAAAAAGCCATGTCTTTACCTGTGATTTAAATCTGTTGTAAGAAGATTCCTGCAAATAAGGAGATAATGAATTCCACAGAGATGGTGCAACACAACATGGCAAAGCTATTCTTATCTAGGAACACAAAAAGAAGAAACCACTAGCAGGTTAGCCTGAGATAACCTCAGACAACATGTGGGAGAATGAGGAGTAAGCATCAAATCTAAATACATAGGAAAATCTGAGAAACAAGCACAATATACACAATTAAACATGGCCAAAATGGAACTTCTTATTTTTCCCCCTAAACCTTCCTCCCCCCTTCCTCCTTTCTCTATTTCTGTGGATAACCCTGTTTCCTCAGCCCACAACCTTGGGGTCATCTTTGACTCCTCCCTTTCCTTCTACTCACATATCCAACAGATAGCAAAAATCTGTTGTTTCTTTCTCTATAACATTAACAAAAGTTACCCTATTCTTTCTGAACATACTACTAAAATACTTGCCCACTCTAATTACTTCCCGTCTCGACTATTGCAACCTCTTTCTTGTTGGTCTTCCTCTTGGCCACCTTTCTCCCCTTTAATCTGTTCAAAACTCTGCTGTTTGACTAATTTTTCGCCAGCCTGGATATTTTCATATAACCCCTCTTCTCGAATCACTTCATTGGTTTCCCTTCCGTTTCCGTATCCAGTTTTAAGCTTCTTCTCACCTATAAATGCATTCACTTTTCTGCTCTTTTCTACCTTTCCTCTCTTCTCTCTCCCTACACTCTTCCTCGTGAACTCCGCTCTTCTTCTGGTTTGCTTCTCTCTTTGCCCTTTTCTTCTACTGCCAACTCCAGACGTCGGTCCTTTCACCTTGCTGCTCCTTATGTCTAGAACAAACTCCCTAAGTCTGTACATCAGGCTTCATCTCTGTCCCTTTTCAAGTCCCCGTTAAAGGCTCACCTCTTTGAAGCTGCTTTTGGATCCTGACCCCCTTTTTTCTTTGCATCTCCTTACCCTCCTTTTCCCCTCATTCCTATCCTTTGTCTTGTCTATCTTAATTAGATTGCAAGTTCTCACGAGCAGGGACCGTCTCTATCTATGTTTATACAGCACTGCGTATGCCTTGTAGCGTTTTATAAATGATTAGTAGTAGTAATAAAATCTTAAAATGTATGCGAGAAATGATTGGAAGCCGTTGCTTGTAAACCAGGAGTGGGAGTGACATAATTCAAGATTCTAGCACTATACAATATTTTAACAGCGGTTTTCTGAAAACGCTGACACCTTTTTAATTGTGCCAAAGGAGCTCCAACTAACAGTGAATTGTCTTCCCTATTTTCACTTTGGGCCTGATGCAGAGTCGTGGGTTGCAGGGCTGCACGTCCCGACATCCCCACAAGTCGTTCTGGCCTGAAACCCCCTCCGGCTATCCTTGCACGTCCTGAGTAGCAGGGATGGGGACAGCCGGTGGGGGGTGCGAGGAGGTGGGGTTGGGACAGAGCAGGGCGGAGCGGGGGCGGGCCAGCCTGGCAGGACATACAGGGCTGATTTAGGTCACGTCCCTGTATGTCCTGCCAGGTCAAAGGGGTCATGCTTCTTATTTCACCTTGAATAAGCAGCACTGATCTGGTCATCAGGCTCGGGGATCCCCCCCTGGGGCCGGGGCTTGGGCCGGGTACGGGTGGGTTCCCGAGTCTGATCCAGGCTCCAGAGGCCAGCCGTGTGTTGGGCAGTGGGGAAGATGGGGAGCTGAGCCTTGCCAGCCAAGGGAGCTTACAGTAAAAACATCTCTGCAGGCAGGCAGGGGCATGCTGGGCTATCCTTGGGCCCGATTCTGTGTACTGCGGGAATGTTTTGTTTCCGCCGTCCAGAATCGGGTCCTAATAGGCTTGTCCTGCACGGGTACATCTGGACGGCCTGGATGTGCCCCTTTCAGAATCGGGCTCCATGTGTTTTGTCTTGATTAGATCGTAAGCTAATGTATAATTGTTACCTCCACTCATATGTAACCTACAAATAAGCTCTGATGAGCAGGGACTGTGTTCAACATTTATATGTACAGCGCTGTGTACCCTTGTAGTGCTATACAAATGATTAGTAGTAGTATAGTAGTAGAAAGAGGGGCAAGAGAAAGAGGACGAGGTTTGGGGAGAGGCAGAGGGAGGAGGAGATGGAGAAATGGAGTAAAGGGACTTTGTCATTCAAAAGTAGGGCAAAAGCTTCAAGGGAACGAGGCCTATTCAGGGCATCTAGAAATAGCCTAATGCTTAGAGTGGTGGGCTAGGACCAGGGCAGTCAGGGTTCAAATCCCACCGCTGCTACATATTGTGATTGTGAAGATGGTGGAGTACTATCTCCTCTACCCCCTCCAGATGCTTTACAGCCAAACAAGCACCTTCCCAGTGCCTGGAGCTTCCCGGGGCCTATTGGAGCTGATCTGAACTTGAACGGAGTTGCAGACATCACTGATGCTTCTGATATTCAGCAGGGCTCTCCAAGTCCATTGCACTACTCCAGCCACACCTCTGACTACTTGGCTATTCCCACACTGTAAATATCTTTAAAAGTCATTTGTAAAATGGCTCTGAAGATGTCCTTAGAAGTAAAATCCTCTTGGGGTTTAAAATAATGGGAAAGGCTGAAGGGGCCTAGAAAGCCTGCTGGAAAGTGGAGTTGGTGGGAGGGGTCCAGGAGACAGCTCCTCCTGGAGGGGGGAGGAGGGTGTGGAGAAACAAGGTAGGCTGGGGCAGCAGATAAGGGTCTTTGACAGAGAGTCGCTGTACCGTGGAAGAAGAGGAAAGAAGGGGGAACTAGCCTAGCAGGGGCCATCTTTGAAAACGCAGCCATGAAAGAGAAACCCAGAAAGGGCTGGTCTGCCTGGGAACAAGTACAAGGTACAAATAGGGATGAAAAAGGAAGGCAGAGAAAACTACTGTAAAGACATTCATTCAGTTATTGAAGTTTAAGTGAGTGAAACAAAGTAGAGAATTGGACTGAGGAAGCTGACAGATTGAAAGGGTCTGAGATTAAATGGTGCTGGGTGCTTCCGTTAGGACTAGGACTACGAATATACTGGTGGCTGCAGAGGCGGAGAGGTGGTGAACTGGCTGAGGGATTGAAGCTCAGAGCCTGTCTCCATTGAAAATATACATGACACCTCCTGAATTAGAGAATCGGAATGCCCTCCCGATGGAGGTGGTGGGGCAAATACACTGTTGGAATTCAAAGTGGCATGAGACAGACACAGTGGATCCCTTTATAGCAAGAAAATAAAAATAAAATAAATATAACTATCTTTTATACTTCAACAAATAGAGGGGGGTGACCTGCCGGAAGCAGCGGGTACAACCCTAAACAAGGGCATAGAGGGATGTTTGATCTGCACGGAGCGGCAGGCACATCTACTCTAGCCACCTTTCTGGACCATACTGGTCTTTATTTGCCGTCATATACTATGTTATGTTACTGTGTCATGATCCAGGGCACTGGTAGTGATTTAGATCCTCAGCTGACTGATAGCCCTTTTAAAACAAAGAAATGTGTTCAAGTTTACACAGAGGAAAGATAGTTTTGTTGAGCTAATCTGCTACCTGTTTGAAGAAGAAACCAGTAAAGTAAAAAGGGGTTTCAGAGGCCACTTTACCTCAGAGACGATTCTGTTACTACCTGAGAGTGCAAGTCTGACATTTCTACCAGGAGTATTCCCTATCGCCCCAGAAAAACCCAGTAAAATCCCGTGTGACTTATACATTTATTTTATGTGAACCCCAGTTTAAAGGGGTTACAAAGCACAGTTCTCTTCTGCAGCATCCCTCTATACCCCAGATCAAAATAAACAGGCAATGGTCATGCGCGACTCAAAGCAGATGTAAATGCAGATGTGAAAGCTTTCTGCAGCAGACGTATGGATGCTGCAATATGCGGACTATACTTGTACTTGAAAGACCATCTGAAGTACACCCAGAAGACGCCCCCTTAAAAATTCCTGCACGCTGTCTCTTCCATGTACGAGTAATGATTATAGCAAATCCATGCAGTATTTGGGAATTTTTGTATTCTGCTGGATAAAATGACACCTTTGCCTGGATTGATTGACACACATAGGCTCATCAGGGTTGGTTTTTAAATGGTTAACTACAGAAATTAGGGGGATGCATGTAATAAGATAATAACTCCATCCCCCAGGTATGCACCTTAAATTTCAAGAAGCACAAATTGACCTTGTCAAGATGAGTTCTTGAGATGGACTTTTGATTTAGCTGGTCACTGTAGATTTTCAGTGCTAACTGGTTAAATTTGACAACACAACTGTGGTTGCCCAAGAGGCTGTCCTAAATTTAGCCAGACCAATGTTTGTCTGGTTAGATTTAGGTGGCTTTTCAGTTGTAAATCTAATCAGTTAGATGTGGCTGGGTAAAATGTTTCAACTATCTTACCTGCTGAATGGGTTTTTGAAAATTGAACCAATTATGTGAGAATGGATTCATGAATGGCCAGACTATGAGATAATCTTTCTTGTGTTACAGCAGGTGACATGAGTATTTAAAGATGTTGTGTTTTCTTTATAGCTATCAGTGCTGCTCACAATGGCCGGGTGTGCAGCAAATGGAGTAATTTTCACTTCAAGACCTTCGATGGAGATGTCTTTTACTTCCCAGGGACGTGTAACTATTTGTTTGCCTCTCACTGCAAGGGTCACTATGAGGCCTTCAACATCCAAATGAGACTCTTTCTTGTCAACACTGTTCCCACTTTCAGCCATATCATTATGAAAATTGATGGGGTGGTTATTGAACTGAGCAATAAATCCATTCAAGTTGAAGGAAAATTGTAAGTTTATAATTCACAATGTAATATTTTTTCTTAGGTTGTATGAAGTCTGCTGTAATATTCTAAATGTTGCAAAAATATGAGTATTATATCATATTTTGCTGATAGGCATGTGCGAAGGCAGAGTTTGGGTAAAGCATAGATGGAGTTTGGGTAAAGCATAAGTGGAATTTGGAATTTGGTAGTTTATAAAATGTGCTAATCTACTAATGGACTTTACACAAGAGCAGGTGTAAATGTTGTACTTTCATTGAAGTCATGATTTCTGCGAGTTATACTAGTATTTTGTTAAGGCGCATAGGCACCTATGTGTAAAATAGTTCCTAAGTAAGCGTCTACTTGATTATGGCCAAGCCACCTTGAGTGAGTCCAATCTTGTCTGATATTGAAAGTTAAGCAGGGTTGGGCCTGGTTAGTCTTGGATGGGAAACCAATTTGGAAGACCAGGCTTCCTACATGAAAGAAAGGCCTGGCAATCTACTTCTGGCTTATTACATGGAAGAAAGGTTTGGTAATCTACTTATGGTTGCTCCTTGCAAAAAAGCTCCCAAGGGATAGTCTATCCACAGAGTTAGGAGTTGGCATAGACTTGACAGCACAAAACAAAGGGGTCTACTTGCTCTGTTAAACTATGTGCCCTTCATAAAATTACCCTCATAAAGGGTTTGTTAGATGTATAAATATTAGAGTTTCTGCTGAAAATGTGGAATCATTGCTGCAGTATTCTATGACCTGGAAGCTAGTAGTTCAGTTTGGAACTAGTCTTACTACTCAAAGTGAGTAGACTATGGAGCTCGAGAGTATGATGAGCAAGAGCACATTGTGCTTGTTATGGTTTCCTCGGCAAATATTAGTTAAGATTTTTGAAAATGAATAAAGAAATTTGAATTAAAACAGATCATCTAGTTGGAGAGGCCAAATAGGCATTATTTATAAAGACACATAGGTGCCTATGTGGGGTAATATTAAAAGTTGCATTTTACACGCTTATGCAGAAAAATACCTTTACGGAGTTCTCCCCATACCTTGAGTGACTGTAATGCTGTATATTATTGTATCTATAATATTTTTAAGCTTTGAAGGTAATTGTTCATTCTCTTTCTAGCCATATTCCTTTTTCCTGCTTCTTTTCCCTATATGGGGTCAATATTCAACCTTAGCAGTAAATGTATGTTTTAGACACTGACCACCCACACTTAAATATAATGGACCTGATTCAGTGGTGGCAGCTGAAGCAGCTAGTCGCCTCTGCTGCTGAACTTTAGACCTGGATATTCAACACCAGGGCCATTTCCAGGCCCTGGCATTGAATATCCGGGTTGCCCAGATTGCCATGAAACTAACTGGGCAGCAACTCAATATTGCCGTGGCTCAGTTAGCCTCAGCAGTGAAAGTCAGGCCAGCCTTTACTACGCCTGTCTCTTTCCGTGTTTCAAGAACTGGGCGTTAGCTGAATATTGGCACTGCCCACTTATCAGCTGGTGCTGCTGCCGCTCCACCGCCGGACATCCTGATGCTAGCTGGCTGGAAGCGGGGTGTGCCGCGGCAGATATTCAGTGACATTAACCACGTTAACGGCCTGCAGATAACGCGCAATGAGGTTAGCTACACTTCTTGAGGTGGTGTTAATGGCTCTGTCTTATTTGCCTTGTTAACAGATACAGGCGGTAACAACCTCTGTGATAACAAGAAGGTGCTGTCCCTGCCCATTCCTAGATCCAAAATGGTGTTTTTGCGCATGAGCTGTTTAGCGTAAAGTGTAGCACACATTCATGGTTAATATGCTGTTAGTGTACCGACACAGCTTAGTAAACAAGAGGCCTTATAATTAAATATGTTTAAAGGTGCTTTTAAATCCACATTCACTTCAACCATTAATGGTCTGATGGAGATAGAAGTTGATGGGTTGAAAACTTCCTTTATACAAACCAAGGGCTGGATTAACACAAAAAAGTGTAACCTTTGTCAGGTGAATAAAGGGAAAAGAACACAAATAGCAGCTGTCATAAATATTAATGTTTGGAGATACTTAGAAACATAGAAATATGATGACAGAAAAAGACCACATGGCCTATCTAGTCTGTCCTTCCATATCAACAACTACAACAGTCCCCTTTTTACCTTTAGAGATCCTCTGTGTTGGTCCCATGCTTTTTTGAATTCAGTTACTGTCCTCATCTCTACCACCTCCACTGGGAGACTATTCCACGGATCCACCACTCTTTCCATAAAGAAATATTTCCGCATATCACTTCTGAATCTATCTCCCTTCACCCTCATCCCATGTCCCCTCATAGCAGAACTGGGATGAGGGTGAAAGGGGATAGATTCAGGAATGAATTAAATCAGTTGCCAAGCATTTGATCATTCTTCCAGCTTTTGTAGATCTTTCCTCATGTCCACTCCCTCAGAGGATTCCACTTTGTTGCAAATTTTTGTGACATCTGCAAAAAGGCAGATTTTTCCCATCATTTCTTCAGCATTATCACTCACAAATACATTGAACAGTACTGGTCCCAGGACTAATCCTTGGGGCACTCCACTGCTCGCCTTCCTTTTTTCTGAATAAATTCCGTTTACCACCATCTTCTGTTGTCTGATCAACCAATTTGATCCAGTTCACCACCTTAGGACCCATCCTTAGGCTCTTCAATTTATTGATAAGCCTCCTATGAGGAACAGATTTACATTAACTGGCCACTCACCTGTTAACATGAGTTCCGCCCCCAGGGCCGGTGCAAGGACTGGAGGCACCTTAGGTAGGCCCTCCATCCTGCTGCCTCCCGCTATCCCCCGAGCACTTTTTGTTGTCACTGCCCACCCCGCTCTGGATATTGCTATGGAGGGGGAGGAAGTAGCAGATTCAGCAAGAGAGAAACCATGACTCAGCCCCAGAGACAGTGGATAAGTGCTGAGTCGTGATTTCTGGGCCATTGCCACCATTGTCTGTCTCAGAGAGGGGCAGGCAGTGGTGAGTGGGCAGTGGCGACAATGGGCACTCCTAGATGGCTGGCCCTCTAGGCAAACGTCTAATACTTCTAATGGTAGCATGGACCCTAGTAATCCCCGGAATGCTCCCATGTTACGCAGTTAGCATAGGGGCATGCAGTAGCATTAGAAGAGGATATTCAGAGGCACACAACAGCTGTGTGTCACTGAATACCCCGCTCACCGCATTAGTCCTTTTGAATATGCCCTCGAACAAATTTACTATTCCACCATTCCATAACAGCACCAATGAGGTCCTACCTAGAAAAGGCAGCGCTGTAAATTAAACAAGCCAGATTACTACAGATCCCCACACAGACACTCAGTGCTAACAGAATACTTGACCTCAGTCACACATTCTAGATAGACCCTCACCGAGCACAACAAATTATCACAAACTGAAAATAAAACTATGTAGACAAAAGTTAAACTGAAACCCCAAGAAGCCAGACTCTTTATGCAGAGCAACACCAGAGAAATAGGAATATGTTGAAGCTGATAAGGATAAAGCGGAATTGCTTAACAAATAATTTTGTTCTGTGTTCACAGATGAAGAATCAGGAGCAGGACCTCAGAAAACACCCACAAATAGGAATAGAAGCGAGGGATATCTTGAACAATTTTCAGAAGACTGTGTTCGTGAGAAACTAGCTCAACTTAAAGTAGACAAAGTGACGGGACCGGATAGGATACACCCGAGAATACTGAGGGAACTTGGGGACGTTCTAGCAGCTCCACTGACTGACCTTCTCAATGCCTCGTTGGAGTCGGGAGTGGTGCCAAAGGACTGGAGAGAGGCTCATGTGGTGCCTTTACATAAAAGCGGAAGTAAGCATGTGGTTGAAAACTACAGGCTGGTTAGTTTAACTTTGGTGGTGAGTAAATTATTGGAAATGCTGCTGAAAGAGAAAATAGTGAGGTTTCTGGAGCCCAGCGGATTACAGGATCCGAGTCAGCATGGATTCACCAGAGGCAGGTCTTGTCGGACAAATCTGATTGATTTCTTTGACTGGGTGACCAGGGAGTTGGACCGAGGGAGAGCCCTAGATGTGGTGTATTTAGATTTCAGTAAAGCCTTTGACTCTGTTCCTCACATGCGACTTATAAACAAACTGAGCACCCTAGGGATGGACCCTAAAGTTACTGCTTGGGTTAGAAATTGGTTGGGTGGGAGGCGACAAAGAGTACAGGTAAATGGAGCTCACTCTGAGGAGAGAGATGTTACCAGTGGTGTGCCCCAGGGATCTGTCCTTGGTCCGATTCTTTTTAACATCTTTGTTAGTGTTATAGCGGAAGGGCTGTCGGGTAAGGTTTGTCTCTTTGCGGACGATACCAAAATTTGCAATAGAGTAGACACCCAGGAAGTTGTAGATAACATGAGGAGGGATCTAGCTAAGCTTGAAGAATGGTCTAGAATTTGGTAGCTGGGATTTAATGTTAAAAAATGTAAGGTCATGCATTTTGGGCTGCAGCAGTCCAAGGGAGCAATATAGTATAGGGGGGTGAAGTACTTTTGTCCACTAAAGAAGAGCGGAACCTAGGCATGGTTGTGTCTGATGATCTTAAAGTAGCTAAACAGGTAGAAAAGGCGACGGTAAAAGCTAGAAGGATGCTTGGGTGCATACGGAGAGGAATGGCTAGCAGAAAAGAGGTGATAATGCCTCTGTATATAAGTCTTTGGTGCGACCTCATTTGGAGTATAGTGTGCAGTTCTGGAGACCGCACCTTCAAAAGGATGTGAACAGGATGGAGTCGGTGCAGAGGGTGTCTAGTAAAATGATTAGTGGTCTTCATTATAAAGCATATGAGGACAGACTGAAGGATCTTAATATGTACACCTTAGAGGAAAGGCGGGATAGAAGTGATATGATTGAGATGTTTAAATACCTCCGTGGCATAAATGTTCAGGGAGAGAGCCCCTTTCTTTCAATTGAAAGCAAGTTCTGCTACGAGGGGACATGGGATGAGGGTGAAGGGAGATAGATTCAGGAGTGATATGCGGAAATATTTCTTTGCGGAAAGAGTAGTGGATCCGTGGAATAGTTTCCCAGTGGAGGTGGTAGAGATGAGGACAGTAACTGAATTCAAAAAAGCATGGGACAAACACAGAGGATCTCTAAAGGTAAAAAGGGGACTGTTGTCATCATTTTTCTATGTTTCTATGATCTGTGTTGGGTCCGCTGCTTTTTTGACATATTCATAAATGACCTGGAAAAGGGAATAATGAGTGAGGTTATCAAATTTGCAGATGACCCAAAACTATTTAAAGTTGTTAAAACCCATGAGGATTGTGTAAAATTGCAAGAGGATCTTGATAAATTGGAAGACTGGCCATCCAAATGGCAGATGAAATTTAATGTGGACAAGTGCAAAGTTATGCACCTAGGGAAGAACAACCCAAACTATGGTTAGACGATGCAAGGTTCCACATTTTAACTATCATTAAAATCATCTCTAATACCTGAAGATTGGAGGATCGCCAATGTAACACCGATTTTTAAAAAGGGTTCCAGGGGTGATCCAGGAAACTACAGAGCGGTGAGCCTCACGTCAGTACCGGGAAAAATGGTAGAAACCATCATAAAGAATAAAATTGCTCAGCATGTAATGGGAGACAGCCAACATGGCTTTAGACAAGGAAGATCTAGTCTTACTAATCTGTTATGTTTTTTTGAAAGCGTGAATAAACAGGTGGACAAAGGTGAGTCGTTGATATAGTGTATCTGGACTTTCAGAAAGCCTTAGACAAGGTCCCTCATCAGAGACTTTTGGCAAAACTAAAGAGTCATGGGATAGGAGGCAGTGTACTACTGTGGATCAGGAACTGGTTAAAAGATAGAAAGCAGAGGGTTGGGCTAAATGGCCAATTTTCCCAATGGAGAAAGGTGAATAGTGGTGTACCCCAGGGATCTGTGCTGGGTCCGCTGCTTTTTAACATATTCATAAATGACCTGGAAAGTGGAATAACGAGTGAGGTTATCAAATTTGCAGATGACACAAAACTATTTAAAGTTGTTAAAACCCAAGAGGATTGTGGAAAATTGCAAGAGGTTCTTGACAAATTGGAAGACTGGGCATCAAAATGGCAGATGAAATTTAATGTGGACAAGTGCAAAGTTATGCACCTAGGGAAGAACAACCCAAACTATGGTTACACGATGCAAGGTTCCACATTAGGAAACACCACCCAGGAAAAAGATGTAGGCGTCATTGTGGATAACATGTTAAAACCCTCAGCCCAGTGTGCAGCGGCGGTCAAGAGAGCAAATAGAATGCTAGGTATCATAATGAAAGGAATGGAAAATAAAACAAAAGATATTATAATGCCTCTATACCGTTCCATGGTGAGACCGCACATAGAAACATAGAAACATAGAAATATGACGACAGAAAAAGACCACATGGCCTATCTAGTCTGTCCTTCCATAACAACTACAACAGTCCACTTTTTGCCTTTAGAGATCCTCTGTGTTGGTCCCATGATTTCTTGAATTCAGTTACTGTCCTCATCTCTACCACCTCCACTGGGAGACTATTCCACGGATCCACTACTCTTTCCGTAAAGAAATATTTCCGCATATCACTCCTGAATCTATCTCCCTTCACCCTCATCCCATGTCCCCTCGTAGCAGAACTTGCTTTCAATTGAAAGAGGCTCTCTCCCTGAACATTTATGCCACGGAGGTATTTAAACATCTCAATCATATCACCTCTATCCCGCTTTTCCTCTAAGGTGTACATATTAAGATCCTTAAGTCTGTCCTCATATGCTTTATAATGAAGCCCATTAATCATTTTGGTAGCAACCCTCTGCACCGACTCCATCCTGTTCACATCCTTTTGAAGGTGCGGTCTCCAGAATTGCACACCATACTCCAAATGAGGTCGCACCAAAGACTTATACAGAGGCATTATCACCTCCTTTTTTCTGCTAGCCATTCCTCTCCGTATGCACCCAAGCATCCTTCTAGCTTTTGCTGTCGCCTTTTCCACCTGTTTAGCTACTTTAAGATCATCAGACACAACCACGCCTAGGTCCCGCTCTTCTTTAGTGGACAAAAGTACTTCACCTCCTATACTGTATTGCTCCCTTGGATTGCTGCAGCCCAAATGCATGACCTTACATTTTTTAACATTAAATCCCAGCTGCCAAATTCTAGACCATTCTTCAAGCTTAGCTAGATCCCTCCTCATGTTATCTACCCCTTCCTGGGTGTCTACTCTATTGCAGATTTTGGTATCATCCGCAAAGAGGCAAACCTTACCCGACAGCCCTTCCGCTATATCACTAACAAAGATGTTAAAAAGAATCGGACCAAGGACAGATCCCTGGGGCACACCACTGGCAACATCCTTCTCCTCAGAGTGAGCTCCATTTACCTGTACTCTTTGTCGCCTCCCACCCAACCAACTTCTAACCCAAGCAGTAACTTGTGTGCAATTCTGGTCGCCATATCTTAAAAAGGATATAGCGTTATTGGAAAAGGTTCAGAGAAGAGCCACCAAAATGGTAAAGGGGATGGAAGGATACTCCTATGAAGAAAGGCTAAAAAGGTTAGGGCTCTTTAACCTGGAAAAGAGACGGCTGAGGGGAGATATGATAGAAGTCTATAAATTAATGAACGGAGTGGAACGGGTAAACGTAGATCGATTGTTTACGTTATCAGAATATAGAAAGACTAGGGGACATGCAATGAAGCTACAGGGTAAACTATTTAAGACTAATAAGAGAAAATATTTTTTCACTCAACGTGTAATCAAACTCTGGAATTTGTTACCGGAGGATGTAGTAAAGACTGTTAGTGTAGCTGGGTTTAAAAAAGGTTTGGACAAGTTCCTGGAGGAAAGGTCCATAAACCATTATTAAAAAGGGACCCAGGATATCACTGCTTGACCCAATACAAGCATTGTGGAACCTGTGTCTTTTGGGGAAACTGCTAGGTACGCAGGACCGGCCCGTCCATTGAGCGAGAATGTTTTTTGCACAGGGCCCCGCGTTTCAGGGGGCCCCGCGCAAAAAACATTCTTTTGAAAAGTAAAATTGGAAAAAAAAAAACCACCTGTCTGCTGCCGCGGTCGGGGCCGCCGCGGCAGAATCGAGCGTGCCGCGGGGCCCCACTGTGCACGGCAGAGCCTGCCCTCCCCTGTAGCAGCTCTCTCTTTGGAGCTGAAGTCAGACGCGCCGGCTTGCAGAGCGCGAGGGAGGAGTTTCTCCCTCGCTGCTCTGTTAAGCCCGCGGGGGCTGATGGGAAGTTTTTTTTTTTTTTTTAATTTATAATATTTTCAACAACTTACAAAAGCAAGTACAAAGAAACAAGAGCCTTACAATCACCCAACACCAAATCAATCCAAGAAAACATAATACCATAACTAAATACATCCAGTAAGCACTCTGCGTAGCCCACAACAAGGAGGAGACAGTACTTAAGTAATTAATAAAGGAAATATCAAGAGCAATAGCTCTAATTTACGAGACAGCAATTGAAACATGTTCCCTACCCTAGACCAATCAATAAATCTTAGCCCTCTTTACCATTCAAAAAACTACAGAGCTGGACTGGGTCTAGAAAAACAAATTTAGACCCTTGATGATTAACTAAACACTTACACGGGTATCTAAGAAAGAAAGTAGCAGACAGGGCCAACACCCTAGTACTTTTATTCACTAAAAAGAGCGGGACCTAGGTGTGGTTGTGTCTGATGATCTTTAAGTAGCTAAACAGGTAGAAAAGGTGACGGCAAAAGCTAGAAGGATTCTTGGGTGCATACGGAGAGGAGTGGCTAGCAGAAAAAAGGAGGTGATAGTGCCTCTGTATAAGTCTTTGGTGCGACCTCATTTGGAGTATAGTGTGCAATTCTGGAGACCGCACCTTCAAAAGGATGTGAACAGGATGGAGTCGGTGCAGAGGGTGGCTACTAAAATGGTTAGTGGTCTTCATTATAAAGCATATGAGGACAGGCTTAAGGATCTTAATATGTACACCTTAGAGGAAAGACGGGACAGAGGTGATATGATTGAGATGTTTAAATAGCTCTGTGGCATAAATGTTCAGGGGGAGAACCTCTTTCAATTGAAAGCAAGTTCTGCTACAAGGGGACATGGGATGAGGGTGATGGGGGATAGATTCAGGAGTGATATGTGGAAATATTTCTTTACGAAAAGAGTAGTGGATCCGTGGAATAGTCTCCCAGTGGAGGTGGTAGAGATGAGGACAGGAACTGAATTCAAAAAAGCATGGGACAAACACAGAGAATCTCTAAAGGAAAAAAGTGGACTGGACTGTTGTAGTTGTTGATATGGAAGGACAGACTAGATAGGCCATGTGGTCTTTTTCTGTCGTCATATTTCTATGTTTCTATGTAATCAAACACTGGAATTCATTACTGGAAGATGCAGTAAAAGCTATTAGTGTAGTTCGGTTTAAAAAAGGTTTGGGTGAAATGTCCATTAGCCATTATTAAAGAGGACCCAGGTAATCCCCTGCTTGCCCCAGTACAAGCATTGTAGAAACTGTTTTTTTGGGAAGCTGACAGAAACTTGTGACCTGGATTGGCCACTGTTGGAAACAGGATACTGGGCTTGGTTGACCTTGGTCTGACCCAGTATGGCATTTCTTGTGTTCTTCTGTTCTTATGGTATTTCCTCTATCAGAAGGGATGAGCGTTTGGTGCTGACAGAGGAAGGGGACACTCACATAGCCAGCCTGATAGCCTACTCAATGCTAACTATTATGGTATGATAGATTGCCCCCCCACATCCCCCATTACTATTCTCACTGACTAAGAAACTGTACTTGCCAAGTTATCATTTAAGAAACCTTAGATTATTCTGAATGACTGGAGTACACTTCATAAATACTTCCTTCACCCCAGTACCTCTTCTATCAGGAGGGACGAGCATGGTGTGGTAAGGAAGTAAGGACTCATCTGCCTAGCCAGCCTGATAACAGAATTCCCCCTAGCTATCATGGGATGACAAATTGCCCTCACATTCACCATCCACCACCTCTGTTCTCCATTCTACAATCATTCTTCTACTGCGAGTATCAGCTGGCCACTATATGTCCTTCCAGACTATCTTTTTTTCATAGAGGGGCTGAGGCTGTAGAGTTCATTGCCTGATGAGATGAGAATGGAGGGTGATCTGTACAAATTTAGGAAGTGCTTGAAGGCATATTTTTATGAAGAGTTTTTCAAAACGTTTGAGTTTAAAAACATTCAAATATAATATAAAACTGAACCTGTTATATTCTGTATAACAATTGTGTGTTTTACTTGCTTGAGTATTATTATATACAGGGCCCGATTTTGATCTGGGCAGTGCTATGCGCCACGTCGGCGCATAGCCTGCCCCCTCCCGCCTAACCCAGATTTTCCATGCCGGGGTCATTTGTGGCCCTAGCATCAAAAATCTGGGTATTGCCGCACAGCCAGGAGGCCGCAGGAGGTACCCGTGTAGCACTGATTTTTGAGGCTAGAGTAGCAAATCGGTGCTACATGGGTAGTGCCATGGCCCACCTCCACACCGCCCCGGAACGTCCCCGACAGCCGCGATGCTAACCACATGGCATCGCGACACATAAGGGACAAACCAGGGAATTTTCGAAGGCACTACCTATGTAGGTGTCTTCGAATATCCCCCGTTAAGGCATTTACACAGCTAACTAGGGCAGTTATCTTTGTAAATGCCTTCGAAAATCGGGCCCATAGATACCAATTTAATCCGCATGGAATAGTCATTGATCAGTTTTGTGGTCTACAAATAGTTTTTAATAAATAATAAATAAGTTTCCTCTCTGACCTAAACATGTCTTAAATTCCTCTTGCTAATGCAGGTAAAAGGACACCATTGAAGGACAACTAGCATACTTTTACCCATACCGAGGGCATGCAGTTTTCAAAATGTCACTTTTCCTGGCTAAAATGAACATAAGAACATTTGAATTGTCATACCAGTTCAGACCAAAGGTCTGTCATGCTCAGTATACTGTTTCTAACAGTGAGCAATCCAGACTATAAGTACCTGACAGGATCTCCAGGGATAAGCACTGCATTTCCACAAATCTACCATAATAATGGTTTATGAACTTTTCTTCCAGGAACTTCTATCCTAATTATTTCTACCACATCCTTTGGCAAACAAATTCCATAGCTTAATTATACAGAGTGAAAAAATATTCTCTGATATGTTTTAAATATACTACTTAGTAATTTCATGGTTCATCCCATAGTCTTTGAAAAAACAATGATTTGAGTTTACTTGCTTCACTCTGCTCATGATTTTATCGATCTTTATCATATCTTCTCTCAATTGTCCCTCCTCCAAGCTGAAGAGCTCTAACCTCTTTAGCCTTTCCTCATAGGGGAGTTGCTCCATCCCCTTCGCTCTTCTTTGTGCCTTTTCTACTGTAATTCTTCTATATCTTTTTTGATATGCGGCAACTGGAATTGCACACAGCACTCAAAGTGTGGTTCACCATGGAGCAATGTGCTAGGCATTATGCTATTCTCTACTTTTTTCTCCACTCCTTTCCTAGCATTTCTTAATATTCTGTTTGTTGTTTTTGGCTACCGTTGCACAGCAAGTTGGAGATTTCAATATATTGTCCACTAAAATGCCTAAATCCTTTTTCTGTGTGGGGACTCCTAATATGGCACCTAGCTTTAAATTTCATTTGACATTTGGATGATCAGTCCCACAGGCTCGCAAGATTCTCTTTCAATTTCTTACAATCCCCGTGGGATTTTACAACTTGGAATCATTTTGTATCATCTGCAAATTTAATCATCTCGCTTATTTCCATTTCCAAGTCATTTATGTAAAGGGGGTTGGTAATGTTTCTTAGGGTGTATGGGAGAGCGTTCCAGAGGGATTGGTGTATAGCTAAAATGCCCTGTGATATGTCTGTTGATTATAGTTATGCTTGTCCTGTAGTAATCTCAGCAAACCAAGGAAGAAACGTAACTATTATCAACAAACATGTCACAGGGCATTCGAACCCTGGAACTCTCTCCCATACACCCTAAGAAACATTATCAACTCCCTTACATTCTGCAAACATCTAAAAACCTACGTATTTATAGAACACTGGACCCCCCACCTAATCACATAAAACTACACAATGCAACCCAATAAAACACATATATGTAAATAGTATGTATATATCAGTTAAAATGTCAATTGGATATTTACATTAATCAAATGTTAAAAGTTATATTAACAAAAGGTTTGAAATGTTCAGATGTTAAAATGTTCACTTGTATAAAAAAACGTTTAATGTATGTTTTGTTCTTTGGAAATTGCTTTGACCTGCTGAAAAGCGGTATACAAATATAGTTAAATAAAATAAATAAATAAAATTTGTAAATATGTTAAAAAGTAGTGGGCCCAGCACAGATCTTTGGGCTACTCCACTATTCACCTCTCTCTCCTGAGAAAACTGAACATTTAGCCCTACTCTCTGGTTTCTACTTTTTAATTAGTTACCAATCCGCAGTAGAAAACTACTTCCTGTCAAAGGCTTTCTATCTGCAGAAATCAGCTTTCAAAATTGCCATCCTCATTTTTAGTTGATTTCTTTTATGCTTCTGTTCCCGGTCACAGACATATTGAGCCGAGTCAGCTAGTTAAATTACCATCGGCTGATGCCATAAACTATGCTATGCTTGAGCGCAGCAGTTAGTTTAAGATTTTCCCATGCAGGATATAGGCTAGCACAGGGAAATCTCATACAAAATCACTGTGCGGTGGATTCTAATCTAGGGATACTGAAGGGGTACACAGTGCATTTTCCTGAGATGAGCACAGGTTGCCGGAGGAAACATAAGAAACAGTGAGGGTTGCTTGATATGTGGGGGTGTTTGTGTAAAATGTCTTATGGACAAGGGTCAGGATCTTGAACTAAACTTGGAATGGGATAAGAAGCCAAATGATACTGAATGAAAAGGGGGGCACATGATCATATTAAGAGGCAGGAGCAGGAAGGTGGATAGCAATGTTTTGTAATGCCTGTATTCTTTTAATTTTGGATGCCAGAACAGATAATATTGCAATAACCAAGCCTTGAAGTAAGCAAACTATGAATGATGGTATTTTGCGCCGGAATATCCAGATATGAGTGTGCGGCGTGACACCCTTATTTGGCAGCTTGCCCCTAGTGGTAGTACCTCAGGATTATTGCTAGGGGTTAAGAGTGCTATTTGAGCAGGAGGGAATGGGAATTGCTTCTGCTCTACCCAGATCACTAGGGATCCCCCAGTAAGAGCTGAGGAAAGGAATCAGGGGTGGGTTTTTTTTTGCTGGAAAAGCACTGGGGGGGGGGGGGAATCATGATGTTAGGTAGACCTACTTCATATTGAGGAAGGTGGGGGAACATCTGATGATATTAAGGGGGTCGAGAGGGTGGTGGTGACTTCAGCCTTTGCATCTGATCCTTTTAGCAGACACTTGTATATGCCTCAGGAAAGGTTAAAGGCTGATATCCAAGATTATTGGCCGCTACATACACTATATTCTCTTTCTAAAATAGGGAATTCCTATCTAGGTTTTCATCCTCCCAAAACCATGTCCCGTCCATGCCTAAACCATACCCCATTGAAATCATAGCACCATCCCCTACTAGTAGCAGTGGAGGCAGAAGACTTTGCACGTCTTCATGGGAAATTTTCTTTCAATGCACATTTTTTTAAATCGGACGTGATTTTTCTTCACAGAGGTCAATGAATAACTTTCTGTAAGGACTTTTGTAAATGAATTGAGCCCCAGAAATGTAACCATTTATTCTTTTGTACTAATGAATTTACTGAATTAAAATCTCTTGTTTACTTCCAGAGTTCAGCAGTTGCCTTATAGCTATGCTGGGATCCACCTTGAGAAAAATGGTAACTATTTGAAATTATTTGCCAACATTGGTCTGGTTATCATGTCCAGTGAAGATGATGACTTTATGGTAAGCATACATTTTTGATACTACTGAGATCTTCTGTTGGAGATAATTAATTGGTTTTATTTCAACTTCAATTTTGCTGAACATTCTTCATTCATGATTTTAGATTGTTGAATATTGTGTGCAATTCTGGTCGCCATATCTTAAAAAGGCTATAGCAGAACTAGAAAAGATACAGAGATGAGCCACAAAATGGTAAAGGGGATGGAAGGATATCCCTATGAGGAAAGGCGTAAAACATTAGGGCTCTTCAACTTGAAAAAGAGACAGCTGAGGGGAGATATGACAGAGGTCTATAAATTAATGAATGGAGTGGAACGGGTCAGCGCAGATCAATTGTTTACACCATCAAAAAGTAGAAAGACTAGAGGACATGCAATGAAACTACAATGTAACCCATTTAAGAGTAATAAGAAAAAATACCAAACTCTGGAATTCATTACCAGAGGATGCAGTAAAAGCTGTTAGTGTAGCTGGGTTTAAAAAAGGTTTGGACAAGTTGCTGGAGGAAAGTTCTACTACTACTATTGAGCATTAGTATAGCGCTACAAGACATTTGCAGCACTGCTCAGACACAAGTAAAAGACTAGGAGACATGCAATGAAGCTACAGGGTAACCTATTTAAGACTAATAAGAGAAAATATTTTTTCACTGAACGTGTAATCAAACTCTGGAATTTGTTACCGGAGGATGTAGTAAAGGCTGTTAGTGTAGCTGGGTTTAAAAAAGGTTTGGACAAGTTCCTGGAGGAAAGGTCCATAAACCATTATTAAAAGGGACCCAGGATATCACTGCTTGATCCAATACAAGCATTGAGGAACCTGTGTCTTTTGGGGAAACTGCTATGTACTTCTGACCTAGATTGGCCACTGTTGGAAACAAGATACTGGGCTTGATGGACCTTGGTCTGACCCAGTATGGCATATCTTATGTTCTTATGATCCCTGCTCATCAGATCTTACAATCTAGTCAAGACAGACAACACAATAGCTGTAGACACACAAAGGCGATCAGGTGAGTCAAGATCCAAAGAGATACGTTTTCAGCTTGGATTTGTAAAGGGTCAGAGAAGGCGCCTGACGTACAGACTCAGGTAGTTTGTTCCAGGCATAAGGAGCAGCAAGGTGAAAGGAGCAAAGTCTGGAGTTAGCAATAGAAGAGAAGGGCACAGATAGAAGCGATTTGCCAGAAGAGTGGAGTTCCTGAAGAGGGTTGTAGGGAGGGATAAGAGAGGAAAGGTAGTAAGGAGTTGCAGAGTGAATGCACTTATAGGTCAGCAAGAGAATTTTGAAGTAAATGTGGAAATGGATAGGGAGCCAATGAAGTGACTTGAGAAGAAGGGTAATATGATCATGATGAGGCTGGTAGAAGATTAGCTGCACAGCAGAGCGTTGAACAGACTGAAGGGGAGAGAGATGATTCAGAGGGAGACCAACAAGGAGTAGGTTACAATAGTCTAGATAGGAGGTGACTAAAGAATAGATGAGTATCTTAGTACTGTGTTCAGAAAGGAATGGGCGGATTTTGTTGATGTTACCCTGGGACAAGCATTGTGTAACCTATATTCCTTTTTGGGACTGCCAGGTTTTTGTGACCTTGATTGGCCACTGCTGGAAATAGGATACTGGGCTTGATGGACCTTGGTCTGACTCAGTATGGTATGTCTTATGCTCTTAGTTGGGAGTGACTGGTTTTGATACCTTAATGAGATGTTTTTGTTTTGAATATCCTGGGTTTAAAAAGAATTGAGCATGTTCCTGGAAGAAAAGTCCATTAAAAATTGTTAATCAGATAAACCTGGGGAAAGCCACTGTTTATTCCTTTGAATGAGTAACAAGAAACTATTGTAAAGATCACAATTACTGAGTGCCCGAGGGATTTGTAATGTGACCGGTGCTTTTTAACATTTATAATTGAGTGAGGTGATCAAATTTTAAGATGACAGAAAATGATTCAAAGTTATTAAATCACAAGGAAATTGCAGAAGAACCTTTTGGATTGTCTATAAAACTTACCATTTAAGTCCTAGTCTCTGTTCCCTATCATATCTAGTTTTCGATCCAGAATAGGACATTGTCTCCTCTCCCAAGGCTAATAAGGTCACTCCAGAAGCCGAATAGAGCGTTTGCACATGCCCAGAGATGTATATATAGCGGAAATGTGCACAAGGGTATTCCAGTTCAGGATGGTTATTTCACTTGCATTGGGATGTCTGCATGTCTCTGTGAAGGGGTAGAATGGGGGAGTGGCTACTCCAGAGACGTGTAGTCTGTATTCCAAAAAGCCCCATGGATGTTTCTGGCCTTTGCCGCAGGCGTGCCTGTTATTCCTTCTGGATACAGGGAACAAGGCCGGGACTTTGCCAATTTTCTGCTGTCTTCTAGGATTTGTGAGGTGTGAGCGTGTGTGTGTGCACAGTAAGGTTGGAGGGTTGCATGGGAGTTGCTGGAGGAAATGAATGTCTGGTTTGCAGTGGCGATGCTGAATGAGGCAGATAGTAACATAATAACTTTAGTATATGACAGCAGGTAAAGACCAGTATGGTCCATCTAATCTGCCCAGTAAAGTTGCTAGTGTGGTTTTAACTGCTACTCTTTTAAAAGATATTTAAGTTTGCTTTGATTACGTCCTCTTGCTATAAAGGGATCCACTATGTCTGTCCCATGCCATGTTCAATTCCATCACTGTATTTGCCCCCATCACCTCCATTCCACGCATCTACCACCCTTCAGTCAAAAAGTATTTCCCAATGTTGCTTTTACATTTACCACCTTGCAGCTTCATTTTATGCTCTCTAATTTTACAGCTTCCCCTTCTTTGAAAAAGTTTGGTTTGTTTATTGATACCCTTTAAGTATTTAAAAGTCTATCATATCTCCCCTGTCCCTTCTCTCCTCTAGGGACCACCTATTTAGGTCTTCAAGTCTCTTCTCATACATCTTCTGGCACAGGCTCTGAATCATTTTGTTCGCCTTCCTCTGAACCTTTTCAAGTCTTTTCATGTCTTTTGTGAGATATGGTTTCCAAAAATGAACACAATACTCCAAGTGAGGCTTCACCAATGATTTGTACAGGGGCATTAATACTTCCTCCTTTCTACTGGTTATTCCTCTCTGTATGCAGCCCAGCATCCTTCTAGCTTTGGCTACCGCTTTTGTCACATTGTTTTGTCATCTTGAGATCCTCAGACACTAGCACTCTGAGGTCCCTCTCCTGGTCCATGCACACCAACCTCTTGCCCTCTATTGCATTCAATTCCTTTGGATTTCTGCATCCCAAGTGCATGACACTGCACTTCTTCACGTGAAATCGTAACTGCCAAGCATTCACTCATTATTCCAGTGTTTTTAGATCTTTCCTCATGTTGCCCACTCCCTCAGACGTGTCCACTGTGTTGCAAATTTTTGTGTCATCTATAAACAGGCAGACCTTTCCATTCAATTCTTCCGCAATACCACTTCCACATACATGGAACAGTATCTGTCCCAGGACCGATCCCGAGGCACGCCACTACACACCTTCCTTTCTTCTGAGTGAGTTCCATTTACCACTACCTTCTGTCAGTCAACCACTTTCTGATCCAGTTCACCACCATGGGACCTATCCCCAGATAGAAAATAAGGATGGCAGCAAGGAGGCTCCCCTATCAGAGGGTACCTAGGCTGAGAAGTCAGTATATAGACCTTACTGATAATACAGTGTCACCAGATCCCGCTTTGATAGGGCAGCCATACATCACTTGTGCTAGAAGCTGGAGCCCCACCTCAGTGTAATAACACACAGGGCAAAGGCCCTCTCTGAGTATCTAAAGGTGACAACAGCAGTCGCCTTCTTAGCAACAGATGCCTTTCAATTTGTGTTGGCAGCTACTTACTGTAGGTCTGAGCCAAGTGGCAGTGTTCAAGTGCATCTCCTAGTTTCTGAGTGCTTTCCTGGTGCATGCCTCAGATTCTATTGTATTCCCTCACACAGTGCAAGAGAGGCAACAGACATTGCTTCTATACCATGAGGTAGCTGGGTTCCCTTCTGTGCTGGGGTTGATTGATTGTATGCACATAGCACTGAGGCCCCAGTGACAGATGAAGGCCACATTCCACAACCGAACAGCATTCCATTCCCTCAATATGCAAGCAGTGCACAATGCACTGGGAGAACTTACTGACATTGTTGGAAGATTCCCTAGACCGTGCCACAATGTATATACCCTTTCCCAGTCCAGGATCTATGCAAGCTTTGAGAGTAGTGACATCTCCAGAGGCTGGCTACTAGATAAGCTGACAGAGAGGTCCCCCCCTCCCATACCCACACAGGCCTGACCAAGGGGAGCATTGCCACAAAGCAGGCTGTAAAACGTCAGGTGGAGTTACCCCACAGACACCAGATGTGTACAGAGCAAAGGTAAAACATGACAGAGAGCGGATATTGTATAGGTCAGGTGTAGCCACATGTAGGGAGCTGCTGTGAGACATGTCATTACCCACTGCTGGTGCATCTGCCTCCACCTGTGCTTCAGGTCCTCAGTGTCTCTGTTATTGTGATATATGACATGGAGCTTGCGGCAGATGACGAGCCACTGCCACTGCTTTTTCTAGGCACCTACTCGTGTGCCCTCATTGCCTATCAGAACATCCAGGTGAGCAAGGATCTCCTGGAATTTGAGGTTTAGTGCCCAGTCAGTGAAATGACACTTTCTTATGGGAAGCTTTGGAGCCATTTTCCAGTGACAACAGAAGCTTAGAAGATGCACGTTGAAACTGAGGAGGTGTGGCCAGCCAATCTGTCCACATTTATATCGCAGAGATGTGCTCGATTGGCGACATGGAAGTTTTCGGAATATGGTGAGCATATGGATATCCCCACAAATGGGCCTGTCCATGTTGTCTGTTCTACTGTATGTGCCCAGGTTGTTGGACAGGAAGTGGCAAAAACGTCCCTGGGGTGATTCTGGAAGTGCGTGTATGTCCATGTCTGCGGATCGGGAATACTGTTTGAATTGTGCCCGATTTACACGTGCGTGCAGCCCATATGCTGATTTTGTGGAATCTGCCCCTAAGACTTTCCTTGGCTAAATCCATGTTGGCTTGTCCTATTAAACAATGTCTAGTTATCTGTTCTGTGATTTTGTTCTTATGAATAATTTCTACCATTTTGCCTGGTCCTGAAATCAGGCTCACTGATCTATAGTTTTCTGAATCACCCCTGGAACACTTTTTTAAAAATTGGTATTACCTTGGTGCCCTCCAGTTTTTGAGTACCATAGATGATAGATTACAGATGATTTGCTAATATCCCTTTACATTTTCCAAGCTCACCATGGTTTGTTTTGGTTCCTCCAAATTATCACCATTAAATACAGTTTTAGCATCCTCTTCAGTAAAAGAAGCAAAAGATTTATTTAGCCTCCTCGAGTGACTCCTTTACAGGCTTCCTGCTTCAAATGTATTTGGCAATGTTTTTCTTATGAGTTTTTTGCCTTTCAGCAAATTTCAAATTTCTTTTTCAAATTCTTATGTGTCTGCTTTATCAGTGCTTTGCTTCTAAATTGCTGGCGTTTATGCTTTTTTTCCTGTATTCTTCATTTGGATCCGCTTTCCATTTTTTGAACATTGAAGGCTAAACCAAAGTCTTAAAAAAAGTTGCTGAACTGTGGGTAGTCAATGCAGAGATTACAAAACAGGGGAAATATGATGCTTGGGCTGTACCTTAACTAACAGCTTTGTTATAGCATTTTGAGCACGCAACTAACTTAAACTCCTTATATGTAATCCCAGATATAAGTAATTACATAGCCTAACTATGACATCATAATAGCATCGATAATCTTCACAAAATCTGTTTGCGCAAACAGATAATGAGATCTTCTTAATTGACCTTAAATAATAAAATCCCACAACAGAGATATGACGACCAAATATCAATCTGGAATTCAGTTCCAACCCCAGACTTTACACATGGACATCCATAATAACAACCTTGTCCTATGCCACAAGGAGCTGAGAGAGCCCATAAGTTGCTCCCCCAACCCACAAAATCTCTGTCTTCTGTTTCCAACTCTCCAGAGCTATCCATCTCTTGATAGCCTGTAAATAACCTGGTAATTTACCCAGCTCTGCATCACGGTTAGATCTCAATAAGACATATGAATATCATCTGCAAACAGTTGATGAGAAACATGACATGTAGAGGTAATAGCAGTAAGTGGCTTGAAATAAATATGAAATAAAAGCCTCCTGAGGAAACCCAGTTCTAGGGCTGAGATTTTTTTTGCCAGTTCTGGTTTTAAATTTGCATTGCAGTGCAGTATGGTATTTGTAGTCCCTGATTTTACCCATTGAAATCAGTTTTGCAGTTCCCATAATGCATCAGAATGAGATTGTCAGAAATCCAGGACTGACTTAAAATCTCACGCCTGAAACTGGATAGCTTGGTAACTCTAATCTTCTAAAGAAGGGTTAAACTAAGCCGGTGCAATACTTTCATTTTCTTTAGGGCTGGATGTTCCAAAAGAATGTAACAGTCAGCTGTGGAGGAGTAGCTTAGTGGTTACAGCAGTGGGCTGGGAACCATAAAACCATGTTCAAATTCCATTGATGTTCCTTGTGGCATTTAGCAAATCATTTAACCCTCTATTGCCTCAGCTACAAAATTAAACTGTAAGCCCTCTGGGGACAGAGCAATACCTACTGTGCCTGAATGTAACTTGCCTTGAACTACTACCAGAAAGGCCTATTCAATTTGTTGTGACATATATGGTAGGATTCTTACTGGCCTATGTTTTCTGGTTCTAAACAATCCAGGGAGGGCTTCTCAATATGGACTGAACTGATGCCATTCTCAGTGGTAATGGATAATACCCAGCTCCAAAAAATTCTTTATAACAGATTGTAAACTCCACAATTTCCAATGGCCAATTCACTGGTGGGGTGCACAAATGTCATCAAGAAAGCTGTGTCCTGTGCATGGGCTTTCCCCAAACTTGGAAAAACAATTGAAGTTTCCTCTTCAACTTCTTATCTGTGTTTTTCATCTGCCATCTAAATCTAACTCTTTACTAGATCTGCAATCTCTTTATTAATTTTCAGAAACAAGAACACATAACATAAAATCCATTGGACCACCAAACAATATGGTCATGTTGTACCAGATCCCAAAAGATTGAAATTATTTCATAGATAAAAGAAACCAGAGTCAATATCAAGCCCTAGTAACACCTCACCATCTTGATTTCAAGCAGCTATAAACAATCTCTTAATAATCTTAAAAGATTCAGGCGTCCAGGTAAAAGGGTCTTGCAGCTATAATCCTTTTTTGCCTCAGCAAGTGCCAACTTGACCAACGCCCCTCAAAAATTGTAATAACTAAACTTTGCAGTTTATAACACATTATTTCTGCTCAATGGATTCATATACGTTAGTGAAAGTTAACATGCGTTAAGTGCTACCATGGCCGATGGAAATGAATGGGCCATAGTAGTATCTAACATGCATTAACTTTCATTAAAGCACATTAACCTTTAGAAAACATGCCCCCATGAGTCACTTGGGCCTTTTTTACAACTGTTTTTCCTCACTGGAGCTAAACTGTTAAAAAGTACTTCTAAGTACCAAAATACAACCTGTTCCTCCAATGGTAGAGAATATAAGATAAGAACATGAGATATGCCATACTGGGTCAGACCAAGGTCCATCAAGCCCAGTATTCTGTTTCCAACAGTGGCCAATCTAGGTCATATGTACCTAGCAGTTTCCCCAAGGGACACAGAGAACCAAGCCTAGCCTGAATACATGATAACTCTTCAACAAACTTCTTCCTATCCATAGCCCTTAGTTCCCTAGTTATTGATACAGAAGATTCACTAAGCAACTGTGAGGCCACACCTTTCAAAATAGCTCGGCATTATTCTGGACCACAATCTCTCCTTCAAACAAGTGATGAATACGGCAAACTCAATCTTCTATAAGATCCACACCTTCCAGCACCTCCGCCCAATCCTACATCCCCCAGATTTCAGATCCATACTACAAGCAGCCATCCTTCCAATTCTCGAATACTGCAACTCCATCTACCAAGGCCTCGCGCAATCAACCATCCTCCCATTATGTACAGCCTTACATACCGCCACACGTACCCTTCTGGCAGCCCCTAAATATGAACACATAACTCCCATCCTCAGGCATCTCCACTGGCTTCCCCTCAACAGTCACATCAAATACAAAACATTGATGATGACCTACAAAACAATCATGGGCCTCTCCTCCTCACACCTTCTCAGCCTTCTACATCTCTTTCAACCAAACAGAGCCAGCCACCAATCTACCAGCAACACCCTGATCATCTCCCACTCAAAAACCAAGAGTGCCCAGCAAGCCTGTGCAAGAGCATTTGAACTTTATGCACCCACTCTATTGAATTCGCTCCCCACCACCATTAGATGCACCAAAGTTCTCTCATCATTCAGGAAGCTCCTGAAAACTCATCTATCCATTGAACATTATGGACCTGGAACTTAACCCTACCCCCACACACCCCAACAGAGCATACCAAATCTATATAGTTAAGTAATTGTATTAACCAGTTCAAAACTAAGTTATCTGTACATAATTAATATACATTTACTTCATGTTTTATTGTATCCTTCAGTCCACTGAAAACCGCTCTGACCCGGTGAAAAGCGGTATAGTCGGAGCCTGATTGGAGAGCAGGGCAGCAGACTAGAGGTGAGGGGATGCAAGGTATTCCCCACAGCCCGGCCCTGGCCAAGCAGGACCGATTGGGGGTCAGGCTGCGGGGAAAAGCAGAATGATGGGTCCGCCAAGGATCGCGGTTCCTGGAGCAGTGATGCCATGGTAACATGATGCTATGGTGCCACAGCTCCATGCAGGAGCCAGGCTAGGCTAGACAGGGAGTTCATTGGACATTCAGGTGGCCAGAATCGGGTCACGGCCTCCACATCCAGGCCAATAGACCCGATTCTGATCCTGCAGGCATGTCTAGCCCCTGCGGGATCAGGATCGGTTGCAATCAGAACATGTCCCGATTCTGACTGACCGGTCAGGCGGGGGACTCACTATAGTATTGGCCTCCACATGTATTTAAAGATTTGTATCATATCTCCCCTGTCCCTCCTCTAGCGTATGCATATTTAGGTCTTCAAAGCTCTTCTCATATGTCTTCTGGCACAGGCTCCAAATCATTTTCGTCACCTTCCTCTGAACCATTTCCAGTATTTTTTATATCCTTTGTGAGATATGATCTCCAAAACTGAACACAATATTCCAAGTGAGGCTTCACCAGTGACTTGTACAGTGGCATTAGTGCCTCCTCCTTTCTGCTGGTAATTCCTCTCTGTATGCAACCCAGCATTCCTTCTGGCTTTGGCCTCCACCTTGTCACACTGTTTCATCACCTTGAGATCCTCAGAAACAATCACTCTGAGGTCCTTCTCCTGATCCGTGCACATCAACCTCTCACCCCCTGCTGCATACAATTCCCTTGGATTTCTACATCCCAAGTGCATGACACTGCACTTCTTCACATTAAATCTTAACTGCCAAGCATTATACCATTCTTCCAGCTTTTGTAGATATTTCCTCATGTTATCCACTCCCTCAGGGGAGTCCACTCTGTTGCAAATTTTCGTGTCATCTGCAAAAAGATAGACTTTTCCATTCAGTCCTTCAACAATATCACTGACAAATACTTTGAACATTACTGTTCCCAGGACTGATCCTTGGGGCACGCAGCTAATCACCTTCTTTTCATCCGAGTGAGTTCTGTTTACCATTACCTTCTGTCATCTGTCAGTCAACCAATTTCTGATCCAATTCACCAACTTGGGACCCATCCCCAGGCTGTTCAGTTTATTGATAAGCCTCTAATGAGGAACAGTATCAAAAGCTTTGCTGAAATCTAGGTAGATCACATCCATCGCATGCCCTTGATCTAGTTCTCTGGTCACCCAATCAAAGAACTCAATCAGATTTGTTTGGCACAATCATCCTTTGGTAAAACCATGTTGCCTCGGATCATGCAACCTATTGGTTTCAAGAAAGTCCACTATTTTCTCTTTCAGGAGCGCTTCCATTACTTTTCCTGCCACCAAGGTAAGGCTTACTGGCCTGTAGTTTGTCACTTTCTCCCTATTACCACATCAGCCCTTCTCCAGTCCTGTGAAACCTCTCCTGGCTCCAAGTATCTATTAAAAACATCCTTTAAAGGCCCTGCAAGAACGTTTCTGAGCTCTTTCAGTATCCTGGGATATATCCCATTGGGTCCCATGGCCTTGTCCACTTTCTGTTTTGCAAGTTGTTCAAATACATCATCTTCTGTGAATGGCGTAGTATCTACTCCATTCCCATTTGTATATTTGTCAATCACAGGTGGTCCTTCTCCAGGATTTTCTTTAGTAAAAACAACAGAAGTATTTGTTTAGCATTTTCGCTTTTTCAAAGACACTTTCCACGAATCTGTTCTTGGCACTTTTGAGTCTTGCCATTCCACCTCTGATTTTCCTCTTCTCTCGAATATACCTGAAAAAGTTTTGTCTTCACGCTTCAGATCTTTAGACATCTTTTCTTCTGCCTTTTCTTTTGCTATTCTTATTTTCTTTTTGTCTCTTTATCCTGTATTCTTTTCTGTGTTCCTCTCTTTGCAAACTTCTGAATTTTGTGAAAGCTGTGTTTTTTGCCTTTATTTGTGCAGCCACTTCTTTGGAGAACCAGACAGGTTTCCTTTTCCTCTTGTTTTTATTTACTTTCTTTACATATATATCTGTTGCCCCTTTTATTGCCTCCTTTAGTTTAACCCACTGCAATTCCACTTCCCTTAGAAAAAGAAGAATGAAATAATAAGGTCAAGGTACTTCTATGGACACAGAACCTCTGCAAATCAATGAATCAACTGTTTCAATCAGAGCGGAAACCCCCAAATTCAGAAGAACACAAAACTTGTCAAACTGGGTCAGACCAAAGATTCATCAAACCCAGTATGCTGTTTCTAACAGTGGCCAATCCAAGTCATCAGTATCTGTCAGAGTGCCTAACAATAGAAAGATTCATTAGAAATGTTTAAATGAAATCAGTTTCAAATTAAATTTCTCCATGTCTACCTTAATGATATATGGACTTTGACTTTCAGGAATTTGCCTAAACCTTTTTAACCCCTTCTCGTATATTGAAACTTCATCATAATGAAGACTATATGGTATGTCAGCTACCCTTGCTCATGCAACTAATATGTTTCTCTTTCCTTTCTTAACGCCTTACATTAGTTGGAGCTGGATGATAAATATATGAACCAGACCTGTGGGATCTGTGGAGACTTTAATGGCATCCCCACATATAACGAGTTCATCTCAGATGGTATGTAAATTGTATATGTAGAACTAGCAAAAACCGGTTTAACCAATTCAATGCAAACTGCTGATTCCTGAGGGAGTTGCTGCTAGAACAGAATTTTGAACTGTTAAAAACTGGTCTCTATCTAACTTGCAAGCATTTTGGGGTTCGTTTACTAATGGGCGCTTAGGTGTTGCATATTCCTGAGCCCTATGCTAGCTTGCAACAAATGTCCCAGCGCACCTTCAACACGTGTCAGAACACACGCTACCAGCTAGCGCCTGTTAGTAAAAGACCCCGATTGTATTTGTGGCATAAGTTTTAAAAGTATAAGGCCTGATATGCAAAATTACTTAGGTGACTGACTGTACAGTATAAATGCTTTTTAAAAAATTGCTGTTGTTATAAATTGCTATATGCTAATGTTAGCTATTTTAATTTTGAGAGAGATTTGGGGTAGACTGGGGTGGATTGAAAACGTGCACAGATAGTGGCAATATTCGGCTAACAAAGGTTTTTCCCGATGTAAGACCCTCTTTAGACACAAAAAAAGGTACACAAATGGCAGTGATTCACGTGCATATATGTACGTGCAGCAACTACTATATATGCCATATGCACATCTCGTGTAAACATTCCAAGGGTGTGGCTTGGGAAGAGTTGAGATGCATTTTATAACATACACGGGTACACATGTAGAGTAGATGCACACATTTACACCTGCTTTGGTGCAGTTGTGCATTGGTGAGCCAGCATTTGGGACTGGGCCTGGGAGCTTGTTTTATAAGGGTACATAAATGCCTATGTAACCTTTATAAAATAGGCTTGGAATAGGTGCCTTTTTAGACTTCTTATAAAATCAGGCCCTATCCAATGACTTTGATAGCTGTGGAGACCAATTCTGTTCTGGGCGTCCCCGGGTCTTCGGGTGCCCAAAATATGTCCAGGAGCCCAGGATCGGGGCACGGCCCTCATGTTCAGCCGGTTGCACTCGATTCTGCTCCCACGGGGGCTAGATATGCCTGCAGGAGCAGAATCGTGCGCAACCGGCTGAACATGAGGGCCGTGCCCCGATTCTGGGCTCCTGGACATCCAGCCCACTATCCGGCTAACCCAGCCAGGTTCCTGCATGGAGCGGCAGCAGCATGGCATCCTGTTGCCATACCACAGTGGCTCCATGCAAAAGCTGCGATCACCGGCGAAGCCAGCGGAACCCCTTTCCCCACTGCGCGACCCCCGATAGGGCATGCTGTGACAAAGGTTGGGCAGTGAGGAACCCCTTCCACCCCCTCAACTCTTCGGAGGGCTTCCAAGGTGGAATAAGTCCCCCATACAAATGGCCAACTTCGGACTACAGGGCCAACCTCGGAATCGTTCCTGTATGTCCGGGGTCATGGTGCCACCCACAGCCTGCTCTCGCTCCTCCTTCAGCCCGCCTACAAACAGAGCTCCCTGCACAGCTCAGAGCTACATGTGGGGAACTCTGTTTCCTGGATGCAGGCCAGGCTTTAGAGAGTCTGGACAAAGAGATTGGACGTCCAGACCCACTATTCATGGCTCAGAATAGACCTCAATGTTTGCTGAAATGCAATCAAGCAAATTTTATAAAAACATAAATAAAACAAGTTATCCATATAAGTGCCACCATACAAATAATAAGTATAATGTTATGTGGATAGGTACAGGTAAATGGAGCTCACTCTGAGGAGAAGGAGGTTACCAGTGGTGTGCCCAAGGGATCTGTCCTTGGTCCAATTCTTTTTAACATCTTTGTTAGTGATGTAGTGGTAGGGTTGTTGGGTAAGGTTTGCCTCTATGCGGATGATACCAAAATCTGCAATAGAGTAGACACCCAGGAAGGTGTAGATAACATGAGAAGGAATCTAGCTAAGCTTGAAGAATGGTCTAGAATTTGGCAGCTGAGATTTAGTATTAAAAAATGTAAGGTCATGCATTTTGGCTGCAGCAATCCAAGGGAGCAATATAGTATAGGGGGTGAAGTACTTTTGTCCACTAAAGAAGAGCGGGACCTAGTTGTGATTGTGTCTGATGATCTTGAGGTACCTAAATAGGTAGAAAAGGCAATGGTAAAAGCTGGAAGGATGCTTGGTTGCATAGGGAGAGGAATGACCAGCAGAAGAAAGGAGGTGATAGCGCCTCTGTATAAGTCTTTGGTGCGACCTCATTTGGAGTATTGTGTGCAATTCTGGAGACCGCACCTTCAAAAGGATATAAACAGACTGGAGTCAGTACAGAGGGTGGCTACTAAAATAGTTAGTGGTCTTCATTATAAACATGGGCGGCTCTATAAAGAGGCAAAGTGAGGTGGCTGTCTCAGGTGGCAAAGTTTTGAGGGTGGCAAATGCCCCCAAAACAACCGCCTCACTTTGCCTTCAAGTTTAAAAAATGGAAAAAAACAAAAAGCGCAGAAGTTGTTGCAGCCGCTGCCGAGTCCGCTTCTCGGCAGCGGCAAACTCACCGCCTAACTTCTTCTTCTTCTGCAGCTGTGGCTCCCTGCCTCTTAGGGAACCACGGCTGTACTGGTGAAGCCAGTGCGGAGCCTTCCCGTCTCCTTTGGGGGCAGGACAATGCTGCACGGAGCCCTCCGAGAGACAGGAAGGCTCCGCACTGGCTTCACCAGTAGAGCTGCGGTTCCCTAAGAGGCAGGGAGCCACGGCTGCAGAAGAAGGAGGCACAGGAACTACAGTGAAGGCAGTAGCAGGCAGACACAGGGAGGTGGGAGGAGGGGCAGGGGACAAGGGAAATGTGAGATCTGCAACGGGGCTGATAGGAGGGAGGGAGGGAGGGGGGCTGACATGAGGGGTGAGTGAGGGAGCTGGAAGGGAATTGACAAGGGAAAGGTGGGTTTGTAACAGGGCTGATGGGGGGGGGGGGCAGGAAGGGAATTGACGTGAAGGGAAGGTGAGGTCTGCAATGGGGATGACATTGGGGGAAGATGGGGCTGACACTGGGGAAGGAGGAGGCTGGAAGGGAACTAACAAGGGTTCCCTCTCATCCAGCAGGAACAACTGGAATGCTGCCGGCATCTAACAAATCAGCCTGATCGCTCAAAGCGATCAGACTGATTTGTGCGGCAGTGGCACTCTGGTTGTTTTAATTTTAGATTTTGCCGCCTATGCCCTGCCTCTGCCTTCCCGCCATTTTTTTTTTTTGCTGCAAGCATTCTTGAGGAAAGAAACACAGCGGGAAGGCAGAGGCAGGTCAGAGGCGGCAAAATCTAAAATTAAAACAGCCAGCGTGCCCCCACTGCCGCCGGATGAGAGGTGCAGGTGGAGGGAATGGAGAAAGGAGGAGGACAAGGAGAGACAAAGGTGAGAGACAGGGGACAAATATTGGACAAAGGGGGAGAGAGAGATACTGGACAAAGGGGGGAGACAAGGGGACAAGTACTAGAGAAAGGACAGAGACAGGGGGGCAAATGCTGGACAGACAGGGGATAAATGCTGGGCAGAGGGGAAGGGTGTGGATGCTGAGAGGGGCTGCCATGGTATTTGGGGACTAGAAGGAGCTGGACAGTGGGGAAGGAGGGGGACTGGAAGGGAATGGACACCAGTGGCAGTCATGAGAATGCAAGTTGACATTGGAAGGTACCAGGAGGGAGGACTGGAAAGGGGCTGATACTGGGAAGGGTTACGGGGACTGGAAATAGGCTGATGGAAAGAAGTGAAGAAAACAAAAGAAAAGAAATGGCAGATGGACCATAAACCACAGAAAGAGCTAAGAAGAAACAGGAAAGCAGAAGCCTCAGATCGGGACCAGCATGATCAGAGAATAAAATGGTCAGACAACAAAGGTAGAAAAAAATAATTTTATTTCATTTTAGTGATTGGACTTTGTGCTATCTTTATATTTTACATATTGGGGAACTGCATCTCTTATTTATCTGATGTTACCTGCATGTGGACTTTGACTTCTTGGGGGTTCAGTTTAAATTTTGTCTACATATTTTTATTTTTATTTTAGATTATGGTTACTTATTCTGTACTTGGTGAGGGCCGATGCTGTGAGTGTGTGACTGAGGCCAGGTGTTCTGTTAACATGGAGTTTGTACATAAAGATCTATATTGTACTGTAGTAATTTGACTTGTTCAGCTTTTCAGATAGGTGTATGGATGTTTCAGAGCACATTGTAGTATTTACAGTGATGCTTTTTTTGGAGGGCTCCTTATGTGAGTTCTGGACGTTTGTGCTGATATGGTATGGTATGGTATGGTAGGTTTGCTCTTTGTGGTAGGGTTTTGTATTAGTTCGCAATATGCCTGGTATTGGAGAATAGTGGTTGTTGTTGTTGTTAGTGAGATGATCAGAATCACATTTTTTTTTTAATATTGAGTTCTGTGGGTGAATGTCCTGGTTCTGCTCTGCACCTACTGTGGATGCAAAATATATGTTGAAAAAGAAAAAGCAAGAACCATAACCGCTGGCAGGACAATAGCAGGCAGCTGAAATGCGCCCCCAAGCCTTTTCGCAGCACTTTAAGCAGGTCTGGTCCCTCCCTCCTCCAACGCGATGTCAGAGCAGGGAGGGACAGATCTGCTTAAAGTGCCGGCACCTTTCAGATCGGGCACATGCCCCCTCCTCCTCCCCATACCTCTGTCCAGCGCTGCCTGCTCTTTCCCCGCTGCCAGTGCCGCTGTAAAAAAAACAGAGGGTGGCAGCAGCAGGGAAAGAGCAGGCAGTGCTGGACGGAGGTATGGGGGGAGGAGAGGGGCGTGCACCCAAGCTCCAAGTCGCACAGAGCGTGATTACAGCTTGGTACGGCCCTGTGTGCAAACATCTTGCATTCTCTCCATATAATCTAATTGGCTTTTTGGTTTGGTTCAGTCCCTGATTGGAGTTCTGAAAAAGCTCCGCCCCCTCTAAGGGGCTTGGGGGGGGGGGCACCATCTCATTCTTCGCCTCAGCCAGCAGATTGCATTGAGCTGCCCCTGATTATAAAGCATATGAGGACGGACTTAAGGATCTTAATATGTACACCTTAGAGGAAAGGCGGGATAGAGGTGATATGATTGAGACATTTAAATATCTCCGTGGCATAAATGCACAAGAGAAGAGTCTTTTTCGATTGAAAGCAAGCTCTGCTATGAGGGGACATGGGATGAGGGTGAAAGGGGATAGATTTGGGAGTGATATGCAGAAATATTTCTTTACGGAAAGAGTGGTGGATCCGTGGAATAGTCTCCCAGTGGAGGTAGTAGAGATGAGGACAGTATCTGAATTCAAAAAGCATGGGACAAACACAGAGGATCACTAAAGGAAAAAAGGGGACTGTTGTAGTGGTTGATATTGTATTGGCCGGTATATAAAGTTTTAATAAATATAAACACATAAACATATGGAAGGACAGACTAGATAGGCCATGTGGTCTTTTTCTGTCATCATGTTTCTATGTTTCTGTGTACTGTGATAAGGAAGCTTATCATAGTTCAGGAAGGAGCTATAATAGAGGTGAAGTGACTCTGAACAAGCAACCTGTCTGTTCTGGTAGAAATAATAAAACAGAATGTTTCCATAAAAGACTACCAGTCCCAGAATGCACCAGGTTTCCAACAGCCATTAGAAGAGCTGAAGTGGGGAAATGTGTGTTCAATCAGGAGGGCTATGAGGTAATCTCCAAGGGCAGGGCTTGATTCAGCACAGCTGCGCTGTGCTAGGGTGGAGCATTCATCTAAGCAGGATAAAAGAAAAGCTTATTCTACAGAGAATCATCTTGAGCAGAGGCATCTTGATCATTAGAAGCTTGATCATCATCTTGATCAGAGGCATCTTGATCATCTGGAGGATCATCATGATCAGCAGAAGCCAGATCTGACGGACAGAAAGAGCAAGAAACACTTTGGAAGAAAGAAGAGAAAAGCATTTGGGAGGTCTAAAGGAGTCCATAGCAGTACGTATTCTGGGAGGCATTCCAGAGGCAAGCATACACCATTGGACTGGGGAAAACCAGAGGAGTGGGGCTGCAGAGCCAGGAATCCCAGGATGGCACCTGTGAGGGAGACGGCTGCACTTGGAAGGGACCCTAAGACCAGTGCCAGAAGGTATGTGAAGAGAGATCCAGTGTCCAGGGATCTTGATTGGAAGGCTGGACATAAAAACTGGACTACATACTGGCCAGGATATTTAGAGAGGAACTCTAACAGCAATGGAAGCTCAGGTATGAACAGTGATCTATGCCCTAGCTCTTCACTGGGAAGACAGCAGGGAAACAAGTATTGTCCTGAGAGTGTTCCATTGAGAAATTCCTCTGTGCCAATCCATGATAGTGAACCTATGATAATTGAAGAAGGGGAAGATGTTGAAAATGGGGACTTTGAGTACATGGATTGCTCTCTGTCTAAACTTCTGTGGTAATATGCTGTTACAAAATACAACAACCATCACAAAGAAATATAAACTTGTTCTTTAATCTACTCAGAAAGGCTTCTGAGTAGGATTTGAGCCACGTAATAGAAAGTAAACCAGCCAAGAGTTTTTCAGCTGGTAATTGTTAGCAATTGAGCCTTGCCTAATTGCCGGTGAGCTCTGAAGGGACACTTCTGAGTGTGTGTGAAGATACAAGAGGTTATCCCTGAAAAAGAACAGTTTTTTTTCTACTTTGTGGGGTTTTGTTTGTTCTTTGAAGCACTGCTAAGAAGATATTAGCAGGAGCCTACAGAAAAGACCTTTCTGTTCCCATCAAGGTCTTTATGCTTTGATTTGATTGCTTAACAAGTTCAGCTGTTGTTTTTCCTTATTTGTTTTTCTAATTATAATACTGAAAGCAAGTATCCTTATTTATGTGCTACCAAGTATATCTGTGTTGGGAGAAATAACCCCATAAATAAAATATCTTCTTTGCTTTACATTCGAGCAAGCACAACTAATTTATTGTGAACGGTTGAGTCTGGTATGAATGGACTACATTTCCCACAATCCTTTGCAAGTCATATTAATATTTGCCTTTGCCAAGACTGTGGACATTCTCACCCAGCGCCCCCGTTTACAGTACATACAGTGGGAGCACTTATATGGATAACTTGTTTGTATATGTGTGTTTTAAATTTGTATGTGTTTTGTCAACTAGCTAGAAGTCACATGATGAATGGGCATAAATAATAAAATGAAAATATTGTTTCTCCAGGAACAATCAGGAAGTCAGTCCTCACATATGTGTGACGTCAGCTCAAAGGAGCCCGCGTGGATCCACTCCCCAGCTTTTGAAGAAAGATTTTGGGAGTTACACTACATATGCGTGGTCACCTTCCCACCCAAAGGTGTCATCTTACCTCAGTCTTCTTTTTTCCTCGAAGCCCTGCAGACGTGCTGTCTGTGCACCCTGGATAAAGTTGATTATTTTCACTGTTCGTTGATATTTTTTCTTCTGTTTTCACAGGTTTGGTTCAATCACCTTTCCGCTGCTCGAGTCCTTCGCCTCGGTGTTGTGTTTTTCGCTCATTTACTTCTTTTTTTTCTTTTATTTTTGGCCTGCTGGTTTTGTGCTCGCTGTCTAGCTGGTTGAGACATTGGAATTTAATCTCATGGGGCTCGTTTTTCCCGTTATGGGCCCAATTCTGAGTAAGCGGATTGTGGGGCTGCATGTCCCAGCGAGACGTGCAGTCCCACAAGCCGTCCTGACCCTATTCCCCCTCTTCCTCTTCCTGCACGTCTAGAGCAGCAGGATGGGCAGAGCTGATGGGGGTGCCGGAGGGGGTTGGGTTTGGGCAGAATGAGGGCAGGCCAAGCTGGCAGGACGTACAGGGTCGATTCAGGTCATGGCCCTGTATGTCCTGCGGGGTTTCAGAGGGGATGTGCTGATTATGCCACCTTTAAGGTGGAATAACCAGCACCGGTGGGGTGAACGGGGCTGTGTGCAGGGGGCTGGGTGCAGGGGGGTCCTCACCACCCAATCCAGGCCCTGGCTGGCCAGCTGTGCATCAGGCATTGGGGAAGAGGGGTTCTGAGCCGCAGGAGCCAGGCCATCCTCAGGCCCAATTCTGTGTTCCGCAGGAATGTTTTGTTGCCATGGTACAGAATTGGGTCCTAACAGGTCCATCCTGCATGGGGATATCCGGACGGCCCAGATATGCTCTTTTTGAATCAAGCTCCACATCTTTGACCAGCGGATTTAAGCAGTGTGGCAAGTGCAACCTCACTATGTCCCACACGGACCGCCACAGTACCTGTATTAAATGCCTTAGGGTGGATCACGACATGTCTTCCTGCCCACTCTGCCTTTTGATGTCTGCTAAGTCCCAGAAGGAACGTTAAAGGTGGCAGGGAGACCTGTTTGGTAAGTCTGCCCTGACATCGGCATTGGGGGCAGAATCCCTGCCTTTAACACCGGCGTCAGGCGACCAGGCATTGCATACCTGGGCTCGATCGGAGCCCCAAGGTAATCAGGCATCGGAGTCATTCTCAAAGGCCCTTCCCCACATGTTGAAGGCTTCATTGAAGCCAAAGTTGAGGCCTGACCTCAGCCCGGGGGAAGACTTCCAGGACCCAGGTGCAGAGTCCTTGATCCAACTGCTGGGAGCAGCCTTTGAAGTAGCCTCCATGGGAGGAGTTGTCCACGGAGTCAAGGGATCAAGTCAAGTCCACTGACGTGATGACCATCAGGGATTCCCCTGTCAGAGACCTGATGCCAGCCTCGATGTCCTCAAGGCCAGAACATGCCACTGTGGAGCCATCTGGCATCAAGGCCAGGATGGTGGCCCTGGAACACAGCTTCACTGATTTCCTGGAGGCACAGCAGAGCCCGACTTCCTGTCACTCCAGGTCATCAGCACCAGCCACGGGGTCATCCTTGATGAGGACTTCCCTGGAGGATGCTCCACCCATCCTCAAGAGGTTAGCTTAATCCATGTAGACACCGTCGGCAACCAACTCGAGGCCTGACATGGTGTTGGGCACAGCAGCACCAGAGCTCTGATGCTGAGCAGGTCCGATGACCAGGGGGTAGTCACCGATTCCTCCGGCTTTGAGTTGGCGTGGAAGATGGACGAGAAGTCTCCCGACACTATCCTACACCAGGACATCCCCTCTAATCTGTCCCCGCCACACCATCGGTGGATTCTACCTCCGGAGGATCAGACTTCCTGTATTTTGTACGGAGATGTCCCAGGCACTCACCTTCATGATGGTGCCCAAGGACAAGCTGTATACCAAGGATCTCGAGATCCTCCAGTATGAGGCTCCTCCTCAGGAGGCACTGTCCACACTCCCCATCCTCAAATGGTTGCTGTTCAAAATGTAAGAGACCCCGGTGATGGTGCCTATTGTGAACCATCAACACTATTTACACTAGTGAGTCGGCCAGAATGCCCGACTTCCAGAAAACACAACTGCCACACAACTCCATGCTGGTGGAGTCTACTATGCTTCGCATTAAAAGCCAAAAGATGCACTCTTCAATGCCCCCTGGCAGGGAGGTACGCACCATGGATGCTTTTGGCAAGAAGGGTTTCCAGGGCTCCATGTTCACAGCCTGGATCCAGGCATACCAGCTGTTCATGGGCTGTACCTGTAGGTCTTGGCAAAGGAACTAGCCAGGTTCTCGGCTAGTTTGTCAAGTGAATTCCTTGAGCACTCAGTGGCTCGGGTAGCTGCATTGGGCATTAGTGCCCCCTGCTTTGCCTGGCTGCAGTCCTCCAACTTAAAGCAGTGGGTCAGGATAAGTTGACAGATGTCCCTTGCCAGGGGGAGAATCTCTTTGGCAAGCCAATGATGGAGAAGACTGACAAGCTGGAGAAGGAATTCATGACCAGAACCAGGCTGTACAAGAAAGTGTCTGAACCTTCCCACAGGAAGACTTCTGGGAAAAAGCCCTTTCTCCCAAAGACCAAAAAGGCTTACTGGAACTTCCCTAAGTTTCAGGCCTATCACACCCCTCCTGGGGCAACAGGCCAAGGACCAAGACATGGCCTCCATAAGTCAAAGGCCCCCAAACCCCAAACAGTACCCCAGTCACAGTCTGGGGGGAACTTTTGACTCCTTGGGCATAGCCTCCCTCCCAAGGGAGGTACAAAGCCCAAGGCTTATGGGATGACAACTGGTCCACTTCGCACGCTAGTGGCCAAGCATCATCACGGACACCTGGGTGTTGCAGGTGGTCAGGGAGGGCTATGTCCTCCACTTTGCCCAGCTGTCTCCTCCCTTTTTCCCAGTGGAATTACCCATGGACCCCTTGTAGGAGGAGCTCGAGTTCTTGCTCGAGGATAAAGTGATGGAGCCTGTTCACAACCACTTCAGGGCTGGGGATTTTACTCCTGCTACTTCCTTGTCCCCAAGAAGACAAGGGTCTTCTGGCCCATCCTGGATCTGTGTGACCTTAACCACTTCCTGGTCAAGGAAAAGTTCAAAATTATATCCCTTGGAACCTTGCAGGGAGATTGGCTATGCTCCTTGAATCTCAAAGATGCCTATACTCACATTCTGGTCCATCCAAGGCACCAGCAGTACCTCGAAATCAACATCGGTGGACAACATTATCAGTACAGGGTACTGGTCTCGGCTTCTCAGGTATTCACACAATACCTGGCAGTCGTGGCTGCTCGCCTCAGGCTCCTAAGGGTTTTCATCTTCCCCTATCTGGACGACTGGCTCATATGAGCCAGCTCACGAAGAGGTGCACAATGTGGTGCAGCACAACATAGGGCTACTCCAGCAACTGGGCTTTGTGGTGAACTTCCCGAAGTCTCACCTAATGCTCACCCAGCACTTGGAGTTCATTGATGCCCGACTGGATTCCACTCAGGTGAGAGCCTTTCTGCCACTGGATCAGGCGTAGCACCTCTCTGCCCTTGTGCAGGAGGTGTAGGGCAACTCGCAGATGGCAGCCAGGCAGATGCTCTGTCTCTTGGGGCACATAGCATCCACCATCCACGTAACCCCTTTTGCCCACCTCCACATGCGGCAGGCTCAATGGACGTTCAGTGCCTACAATAGTGGACATAGGTTTCAGGCCATCTGGAAGACCGCATCCAAGTTATGTTGGCCTAAGCGACATCTCTTGCCTGGTGGCAGGACCCTCTCAACCTCGGAGCTGACCTGCCCTTCCAGGCTCCACCAATGCAACACATCTTTACAACATATGCATCCAAGTTGGGGCCCACTGCGATCACCTTCAGTCACAAGGCCTATGGTCACCAGAGGAGAGTGTATTGCAGATCAACCTGCTGAAACTCAGAGCAGTCTATCATGTCCTACAGGTCTTCCAGGATCATCTAAAAGGATAGGCGGTTTAGGTCCAGATGGTCAACCAAGTGGCAATGTACTATATCAACGAGCAGGGGAGCATAGGCTCGTACCACCTCTGTTGGGAGGTCGTGTGCCTCTGTAACTTTGTGACAGGGAAGAACATCTCTCTCAAAGCAGTGTACTTGCTGGGCCAGGACAACGTACTGGCTGACCGCCTGAGCCGAATTCTCCAGTCCCATGAGTTGAGGCTGAACCCGGCTAAGCTGGGGGAGGTCTTCTGGCAGTGGGGGACCCCAGAGATCGACCTCTTTGCCAGTCCAAAGAACACGCAGCTGCCACACTTCTGCTCTTGGAGGCTGGCCAGGAGATGGGAGGCAGCAGATGCCTTCCTCCTCCACTGGTCCTGGGGATTCTTGTATGTGTTTCCACCCACGGCCTTGGTTGCATGGTCCCTTCTGAAGATCCAAGCAGAGGCAGCCTCAGTCATCTTTATTGTGCCCAGGTGGCCAGGCAGTCCTCCTGCAGCTTTCCTAGTGGGACTCATTGCCACTAGGGAGTGCCCCGGACCTGCTGTCACAGAAGGATGGGACTCTGCTGCACCCCAACCTCCAGCCCCTTGCCCTGATGGCCTAGATGCTGAGAGGCTAGCTATAGTGCATCACCGCCTCTCCAGGTTGTTTGAAGATGTTCTGCTTGCTTTGCATAAGGACTCCATGCAGAGGGCTTATGCCTTTAAGTGGTGCAGGTTTTCACACTGGTTTGTGGAAGGTGGTCTTAACCCTTTCTCCTGTGCCATGCCGGATATCTTATGATACCTATTGCATCTGTCAGGGGCTGGCCTAAAGTCCAACCCAGTCAGAGTGCACCTTTTGTGCCATCTCAGCTCACCACCACGTGGTGGATGGTCAGGCTGTGTTGGTGCACCCTCTGGTGGGCTGGTTTATGTGAGGTCTTCTCCTTTCCTGGCCCCTGATCTGTCTACCACCACTGGCATGGGATCTTAATGTGGTACTGGGGAAGCTCATGGCTCTACCCTTCGAACCCCTGGCTACCTTCCATCTCAAGTACCTTTCTTGGAAGGTCCTGTTCCTGGTGGAGCTCACCTTGGCCAGTTGTGTGAGCAAGTTGCAGGCGCTGGGGACACTAAGTTCTTGCCAAAGGTTATCTCTGCCTTCCACTTCAATCAAGAGGTAGTGTTATTCACCTTTTCTCCCAGGCCTCATTCCTTTAGGGTGGAGGCCTCCCTACACATGCTGGACTGCAAGCATGCATTGTCCTTTTACATCCAGAGGACACAGCCCCATTGCCGCTCAGCACAGTTATTTGTCTCTTTTGACCCAAATCGACTTGGGGTCGCATTCTCCAAGTGCACCCTATTGTAATGTATGGCTGACTGCATTTCCTTTGCCTATCAACAGGCAAAGCTCTCTCTGGAGCATCATGTGACGGCTCACAAGGTGCAGGCCATGGCGGCCTCAGTGACAAACCTGCACTCGGTGCTCATACTACACATATGCCGGGCACACTTTTGCTGCACACTACTGTTTGGATGAGACCTCCCAGAGGGATAGCACCCTTGGCCAGGCTGTACTCTGTCACCTCTTCAGGGAATGGTGCAACTCCTTCCCTCCAACCCATGATGTCCAGGCTACTGGAGTGGAGATTGCTTCTTCGATGCTGCTATTGCAGTGTCAGACTTTCAGCCAACCAGCACCCCCTGCTGCCCTTTACGGTCTGCTTTTTGGGTCGCCCAGGGCTTTTACAGGTTTTTTTCAGCATCCTGTAGCTTGGGAGTCCCCATATGTGAAGATTGACTTCCTGCTTGTTCCCAGAGAAAGCGTAGTTACTTACTTGTAATATGTATTTTCCAGGGACAGCAGGAATCAATCCTCACAACTCTCCCTCCTCCCCGTGGAGTTGTTTTCTTTTTTGCCATCTTGTGCTATGTTATCATACTGAGGTAAGATGGCACCTTTGGACAGGAAGCTGACCGCGCATGCGCAGTGTAACTCCCAAAAGCTTTCTTTGAAAGCTGGGTAGTGGATCCGCGTGGGCTCCATCATCATCGATGCATCCATATGTGTGGACTGATTCCTGCTGTCCCTGGAGAACACCTGTTACAGGTGAGTAACTATGCCTTTCCTGCTGTCTGTGATTAAAAATATATTGTTTTGCTGTTAGTGGTAATGTTTTGGGTAAGATTGTTAAGATGCTATCTATTCAAATGTGCTGTTTTGGCTGTTATGATATTGCTGTACCTTCTTGTGGTAACGATCATTTTGTTTTGTTTTTAAATGACTTGCTTATTGTTTAAGGAATTCTGCTGACCCCAGTGCAGTTTGGGAACTTGCAGAAAATGAATGGGCCCAAAGAAGAATGTGAGGATGTAACGGTTGTCCCTCAAAACTGCACCGATAAAGTAACTATCATGTTTGTTTAAGAGAGAGTTTAAGAGAGAGTTCTGGTAGCTGTATAAGCCCAGGATAAGACCAAGTTCTTGGCCGATTTTCATACCTTTGATGTGACCAACTTAAAAGTTATTCCAAGATTATATTGTACATAGGGTCTTGTACATGGGCCTTTTTGGTTGCATGTATAACATCCCTCATGGATAATTCTTACATTGGCTCACTGACATTTCTCATAACTTGCAAGGAATCTTTGGGGCTTGTTTACAAAGCCGCGGTAGTGGTTCGCGATCGCGATCGCAGCCGCGGCCCCATTGAAATCAATGGGGTCGCGGCTCCGATTACGATCGCAAACCGCTACCGCGGCTTTGTAAACAAGCCCCTTAGTGTTTGACTAAGATAGAATGATATTGCTGTAGGAAATCAGATTCTTTGTTATGTACCATTTCCTATGGTTTACAATTTACAAAATTGTGTCTACTAGCAAAGAAAATGAAATTTCATTATAAAAAGAATACTGCCTGAAGTTATAGATAGAAAAAAGATTGCAGCTAAAGACCATACGGCCTATCCAGTCTACCCTTCCGTCTCAGTCATTAAACTCTATAGTCCCTTCCTCTCACTTCGAGATCCTATGTTTGTCCCATACATCATAATTCGGATATAGTCCTTGTCTCTACCACCTCCATGGGGGGCTATTCCACGCATCTACACTATTTCCATAAAGAAATACAGTATTTCCTAAGATTACTCCTGAGTCTATCCCCTTTCACCTTTATCCCATGTCCCCTTGTTCCAGAGCTTTTTTTCATTTGTAAGAAGTTCTCCTCCTTGCATTTATGCCACAGAGGTATTTAAACATTTCTATCATGCCTCCCCTCTTCCTCCTTTCTTCCAAAGTATATATAGAGAGCTCTATCCCCTTATGCTTTCTGACGGACAACTGACTATTTTAGAAGCTGCTCTCTGCACCTATTTCAAAAGGGTTTTGCATTTGGGCTGCAAAAATCCAAGGGAGCAGTACATTGAACTATTTTTGTTTGCAAAAGAAGAGTGGGATCTAGGGGTGATTATTTCTGATGATCTTAAGGTAGCTAAACAGGTAGATTAGGTGATGGTGAAAGCCATAAAGATCAGTGGGTGCATGAGGAGAAGAAAGGCCAGAAGAAAGAAGGAGGTGATCGTGCCTTTTTATAAGTCTTTGGTAAGACCTGATTTAGATTATTGTATGCAATTCTGGAGACCACACTTTCAAAAGAGAGCGACTACCAAAATGTCAGGGGGCTTCATCATAAGACATATGGGGACAGACTTAAAGAGCTGAATATGTATAGAAGAGAGATGGGAAACGGGACATATGAGAGACGTTTAAAATCCTCTGTGGCATAAATGTATGCAACGAGGGGGCATAAGATGAAGGTGAAAGGAGTAAGTTGTTAAATATTTCTTTATGGAAAGAGTGGTAGATGCATGGAATAGTCTCTCAATGGAGGTGATAGAGACAAAGACTGTTTTTGAATTCAAGAAAACATGGGATTTCTGAAATAAACAAAGGGACTGTAGTAGTTGGTACTGGATAGGCTATATGGCTTTTATATGCCATCATGTTTTATGCTTTTATTTTCTACACCTTTTTGAGTATTTACCCTACTACTAATACCCTAATTCACAGAGGCAAACCATAACCGACAGCCCTCCCACAATATCACTCAGAAAATAAAAAGAACCAGACCAAGGACCAATCTTTGTGGCACCCTAGGAGTGGAGGAGTAGCCTAGTGGTTAGAACACTGGCTTGGTAACCAAGCAACCAGGGTTCAATTCCCACTAGCACTCCTTGTGGCCTTGGGCAAGTCACTTAACCCTCCATTGCCTCAGAAGAAAGGCCTGGCAATCTACTTCTGGTGGCACTGCCAAGAAAACCCAGGAGCTTCTGGGTCACCAGGAGTCAGGACTGACTCAAAGGCACACTTGGCATTTGCATTGGTAATATCCTTCTCAGAGTGAACTCCATTCAATACTATCCTTTATCGCCTCCCACTCAACCATTTTCTAAACCAGTCAGTAACTTTAGGGTCCATCCCTAGGGTACTGAGTTTATTTGTAAGTTGTCTGTGTAGAAATGTGCCAAAGACTTTGCTAAAATCTAAGTACACTGCATCTAGCCCTCCCTCAGTTGAACTCTGGTCAAATTACTCAAAGAAATTAATCAGCTTTGTCTGACAAGACCTGCCTCTAGCAAAGCCATGCTTCACTGGATTCTGCAATCCACTGGATTCCAGAACCTCACTATCCTCTGTTCTGGTAGGTGTTTTAAATTAATGTACTCATTACAGAGGTCACACTAACAGACCTATAATTCCCATTTCCCTCCTTACTTCCATATTTGTGTAGAGTAGTGGTTCTCAACCCAATCCTCTAGAATTCCCAGGCCAGTCAGGTTTTTAGGATATCCACAATGAATATGCATGAGATAAATTTGCATACAATGGAAGCAGTGCATTCAGATGTATCTCATGCATATTCATTATGGATATCCTGAAAATCTGACTGGCCTGGGGGTCCCAGAGGACTGGGTTGAGAACCTCTAGTATAGAGGAATCACATGTGCCCTTCTCCAGTCCTCTGGGACCATTCCCAACTCTAAAGAAGCATTGAAAAGATAAAATAGCCGAGCAGCCTTTGATACTCTTGGATGTATCCTATCACTTCATTTTAATTTAGCTAGAGCTTCACAAACATAGGGGCATGTTTACTAAACATTCCTAACGTGCGGGGCCGCGGTAGTGTGCGTGTGCCATATAAGGAGTGGGCGGTTCAGGCAGAAAGAAGAAAAAAACCCGACCGTACGTGTGCGCGTCGCGCTAATTTGCGGGGCCCACATTAGCGCGTGAGTGGGAAGGCTAAGTGGGGCACTGCTGAGCACATATCAGAACAGAGCTGGAGCACAACGGTGAACACACTAACCAATGGTGCAGGGGCCACAGGTTCAATCCCCCATTGTGCACAACAAAAAGGCTAGCTGAGGCAACACCTTGAATGTGTAAAAGTGGTTTAGGAGGCAAAGTACTTTTGGACGGCATAAGGCGGCACACTGTACTATCTGGGCGGCACAAGGTGGCGCACTGTTCTTTTTGGGCAGCACAAGGCGGCGCACTGTTCATTTTGGGCGGCACAAGGCGGCGCACTAATTGTGGGCAGCAGGAGGTGGCGTGCTGATGGGCATAAGGCGGTGCGCTGATGCCAAAGCAAAGGAACACAGCCACAACACAATGGTTAAGACACTGACCAATGGTGCAGGGACCAGGGGTTCGATCCCTCATAATGCCCAGTGAAAAAGGCTAGCTGAGGCAGTATGTTATATGTTGTGGAGTGCTGTAGGAGGCTTTTTAATTTTATTTTGTGATAACTACTAGCAAACGCACTCTCACAGCATATTAATATAAGGCGGCCCATAAGGCACATGTTACAGTGCACCGTCCGCCAAGGCACCCTAGAATGTCCCCTATAGGGCAGCATGTATGTTGCGACACAGGATAATGTATAGTGCACCCTATATGGCTGGCAACCGTAACGTGCCCTATAGGGCGCCCCATAAATCACCCTCAGAGGCACCTTATGGGTACAGTACGCTGAGGGTGGTATTGCTGGCAGCAACATATGTACAGTAAATGAAAATAAATCTGTGGACACCCCTATCACATAAACCCCACTGTGGGTTTGAACCCATGACATCTGGCTGCACAGGCAGTGACGTAACCATTGGGCTACAGCTCTATAGCTGTAAGCAGCCCCTGGCTGGCTGCAGATAGCCTGTACGTCACCTCACTGACAGTCTGCTGTTGTGAACCACCCATACCCATGATGCACTGCACATGCAAATCAGCTGTCCACGATTGAACACAGGATGGGAAATGCACCCCTAAAGCTCCCCGGCCTGGCAGGGGGAAGTGTCCGTGTGCACCCACACAGCACCTCGGCCTGGTAGGGTGTCCTGAGTGGGTGGACAAACGGCAAAGAGTAGCTAAACACCATCACATTGTGCGGTTACTGTGCTCACCCTGAGTGTGAGATGTTGCGCCCAGGACCAGGTCCACAACACCAGCCATGGCCGAATGCGGCCATGTCAGAGCTCCAAAGCAGCAATAACCTGTGGAATAGGTAGGTGCTGCATAAACATTCTGGAGATCTCTGTCTGGCTCAGTTAGTGGGGACCCCCACCCCATGGACCCCCAGGTGGATAAAACAGGGCTTCCCCTCAACAGATCCCCACCCTGATGGCAGTAGAGTGGACCATCAACCCAGTCCTGCTAGGGAACAGACACCCTACAGGGCAGGCCAAGCAGCTCCACACACATCCATAACACAATATCAGACAGACGTTAGGCCTGGATATTCAAAGATGCACCCCACCACTATCTGATATTCACCTGCAGCAAGCCATCAGTCACTGCACCCTGCAAGGCACTCCATCACAACACATATCAGCTGTGAACAGTCTGCTGGCTGGTCCTGATGGACATGCATGCACCCACAACTGGGGTGGCAGCACACACAGACAGATAAGTCCATGAAGAGGCCCCCACAGGACACCCATACATATCACATGGGAGAATCACAATATAGCACTATGGGGGTGCCTAGCCATGCTGCCGTCACTGCACACTCAGGGTGAGAGTGATCCCCCAGCAGCACATACAGAGGTCACCCTGTCTGTGTAGGTGGTGGATGGGCACTACCATGCCCCTGCCAGTGCCCTTTGCCCTGTGCAGCTGCATCCTGGTCAGTCCACTCTGTCTGAGATATACCCATGGTCCCTTGCTACTCATTATGCACATTGGCAGGCCAATACTGGCAACAGTGTTGGCAGTGTGGGCTGTGGAAGGGGCATGCAGCCAACACCCACTGTATAGACAGACACACAATTCCACACCTATGCCATCATGGTGCTACTATTGAGGAGGTAATTAGCCTTGCCCACCAAACTGGTGCTGGGCACGGCAAGGCATGGATATGCTACGCAGTACTGCTGGGGGTCACTCCAGAGGGCTGGAGCACGCACCGCAAACACCAAACAGATTGTTCGGATGGGGTCAACTAGCAGTATGTGCGTAACGTATGGATATCTATCTGCCAGTACTCCTAGCAAGCGTCTCAGAGCTATGTACCGTATACCTCAGGTGTAGGGTTACATTGCTAGGGTATGCAGGTGCTAGTATTGGGAGATGCACGCAGGGTCCAATGTTCTGCCTCTCCAGGAGACATTGGCCAATGGGGCCTGTGGGTGTGGGTGTGGGTGTGTCTGCCCCTGTTGGCTGCTGCTTTACGGCAGAGATTCCCAACTCCAGTCCAGGTTTGCATCACACTGATCGGGTTTACCTGCTGTTCCTCATGAATATGCATGAGCTACATCTACATGCCATGGGGGTGGTGCATAGATATACAGCACAGGCATTTGTATGAGTGGCAGCATGGACCCTGACTGGTGTGTGGCCCACCAGGACTGCATTTGGGAGATTCTGCTCTAGGTACTGCCCCTGTACATGGTGTCTGTGCTCAGTGGGGTAAAAGATAGACGTAGTACCATTGCATATGTCCTCGCCACGAAAGGTTTGTCCTTACTATCACTGTGTAGCTGTGGGAAAAATATGTGGGAAGGATTGGCGGTAGCCCCAGCTGGGCTTTGAACCTGTGACCTTCTGTTCTTGTATGCACTGTCTGTGTGCACTGCACCACCTTGTAGCCACAGATTGGCTGGATTCCCTGGAACCTCCATGCCTGTGGATCCGGCAGGGCCTGTGTGTTGCAGTGGACTGTGCCAGCCTGCACATGGCTTGGTCTCTGTCCTCTGTGGCTAGCTGCCACTGCCCCCTGCACCACATGTACTCGTGCGCCAACATGCTGGCATGAGCTTCTCTCAGAAAAAGCAGATGACCTGATTGCAATGTGGCAGTACGGGACTGCATTTGGGGGACTTGGCTGTAGGTATGCCCATTGTTGTGTTGGGTAACATATGGGTGTTTCCCCCCATGCTTATGTTCCCTGCAATACAGGGGTGTCTGCTCTATCTTTGTTTAGTGGTGGGTAAAATATATGGACTGGGCTGGCAAGTGCCCCAGCTGGGATTTGAACCTCTGGTCTTCTAGTCCTAGAGGTCATGGCTATGTCCTCTGCACCACACTATGGCCATAGAGACAGTGCAGCCCCTGGAGGTAGTAAACCTGGCAGGATGGAGTCACAAAACCTGCTGTATGCATTTTTACTGTGGGCTCCTTCACCCTGTGTGGTGACAAACGTGCAAATAAAACCCGGGAATGACCACGGAACAAAGGGGGAAAACATATACCCAAGCTGGGCAACAGTGATATTAATGGGCAACCCTAGATAACACTCCCAGGACAGCTCCAGAAAAAGGGAAATGTTTTTTGGACGAGTCTCCGCTCCGTACACCTTTCCATAAATCATTTCTTTTTTTTGGAGCTTTCCTGGGTGTGTTATCTAGTTTTGCCCATCACTATAACTGTTCCCCAACTGAATTACTATTTTTCATATTTTTGTGGTGGTCATTTTCTATTTATAATTGCACTTTTGTGCTGTGCACATGTATCACACTGCTCACGTTTCGCAGGTTTCCCCGGTTTTGCTGTACATTGCTGACGTAAATGGTTTCTCTTCCCTTTAAATGCATTCTAACGCGAGTGATTCACTCGCGCTATTTTTTTTTGGAAATTCAGCCCCGATAATGTGCTCCCCTCCCCTCCCCTTCCCCGCCCCTCCCCTCCCCTTCCCCGCCCATTAACCCCTTCTCTCCGCCCCTCCGGGGCCTTCCTCCGCCCCTCCATTAGCCTTTCCACGCCTCTATCGGACATTTGCGGGCACGTACTTGTGCGGCACCCGTTACTGTGACGCGCAAGTGTGCGGGGCTTCATCGCACGTTTGCGGGGCGTTTAAGCACTCTTAAGTACCGCTTTTAGTGTGCTATTTTGCGGCGCGCTAATTAGCGGTTTTTAGTAAACATGCCCCATAGTCTTCTGAAAATCAAACAAGATCTGCCTCATTTCTCTTCCTATTTGTGTGTGTTTTATGAAGTCCCACGCCCAGCTTTTATCTGTGAACAAAGAACAGAAATATGTGTTAAGCAATTCTGCTTTATTTCTCATCGGCTTCTACATATTGCTCTCCTTCAGCCTTGAGTCTGGCAATACCACTTTTGTACTTCCTTCTGTTACCAACATACTGTATCAACACAATGTCTTGTCCCTAGGGCCGACCTTACCACTAGGTGGACTAGACATCCACCTAGGACAGCAGGCTTCAGGGGCGGCAGCCAACATCTTCCCCCACTACCCTTCTTATAACTGCTGCTGCTACCCTCACCACCCTACCTCCATGGGAGACCAAAACATTCAGCTGTGGAGGGAAGCTCTTTAACACGGCTATCAGTGGCAGGCCTTTCAGCATCTGTGTGCGTACATGCGAGTGCGAGACCAAGACCTTCCATATCCTGCCTCCTCAATAGAGTGGGTGGGACATTGCAGGACCTTGAATGTGCATGTGCACAGAAGCCAAAAGGCCTGCCACTGATGGTGACATAAAATAACTTTCCTGCTGCTGGGCTGGCACTGCATTGATACCCCTCCCCCCTCAGCCTGATTATATTGTCTTCTATAGAGGTAGAGTTGTGGGGTTGGCAGTAGCGACAATCAGAGGAAGGAAAAAGACATCTTGGGGGGGGGGGAAGATGTAGAAAGAGTGGAGAAGTACTGGATATCTTGGGGTGGGGGGAAGGAAGGGGAGAGATGCTGAATACCTTAGGGGAGGAGGAAGGAGAGAGATGTGGGAGCCTGAGGGGAGACATTAGTGAAGAACAGATGTGGGTCATCTTGGAAGGGGGTAGGGAAGGAGAGATGCTGGAGACCTGGGTGGGGGTTGGGAAAGAGAGCTGCTGAACTACAGATGGAGAGAGGGGTGGGGTGGGATGCTTGATTGGTGGTTCACATAGGACGCTTCAGATATCCTTGTATTGGTTGATATGGAAGGACAGACTAGATAGGCTATGTGTTTTTTTTCTGTCATCATGTTTCTATGTTTCCTTGGGCCAGCCCTGCTTGACCCCTCATTTTATTGCACCGGCTATTGTGTTTTTACATTTTCTTTTCTTTCCTGACTGATTTCCTAGCTTCTTTTAGCTTTTCAAAATATCGTTGCCTCTTTCTGTGATCTCTTGTATTTTCCCTAACATTTTCAACTACTTGTTTTGTGAACTATAGTAGCCTCCTTTTCATTTTAAATTTATTTACTTTCCTAACAAAAAGGTTTGTTTCCCTTAAAATATCTCCTTTCAATTTTGCCCACTGTTTTTCTATGTCCCCCAGATGTTCCCATCCAGCTAACAACTCCTTGACAAAGTTAGTTTTCCTAAAGACTAGGACTGTCACTTTTGAATGACATCATCACTGTTGTCCAAATACTGAACCAAATTATCTAGTGATCACTGGCTGCAAGATGATCACCCACTACAACATCAGAAACACACTCCCCACATAAGTACGAGGTCCAGTATGATCCCTTCCTGCATGGGTTCTGTTACCAGTTGCTGGAATAATTTTCCCTGTAGAGAATCTAGGATCTTTGTACTTCTACATGACACTGCAGTAGGGATATCCCAAACAAGATCTGGCATATTGAAATCACCTATCAGTACTAATTCTCTTTTCTTAGCAACACTGGGAATGTCTTCAGTTAAATTTGCCTGTGAAGGAGGTCTGTATATCACACCATTGTAAACAAATTTTCCATTCCCTCTTTCTAGTTTAACGCACAGTAACTCCTCCTTCCCTCATAAGCCCTGCAATTCTGTTCCTTTAATACAAAGTGCCACTCCTCCTCCCTTTCTTCCTAACCTGTCTTCCTGAATAATTTATTAGCTTTTCATTTATTCATTTTTCCTAATTATTTAAAATCTGTTGAACTCTGTATACAGGCATCACTGTGTTCTTCTAGAAACTTTTGAAAAAGGAGGTAAAAAACAGCTTTTATTATTTGAAAAGCCAGGTAAAATCATAGCACAACCAGTAAAACTGGAAGAATTGACTCTGAAACATGAAAGAACATACATTTTCTGTACTTATAACATGATCACAAAATTGGATGTCAAAAAGACAGGAAATAAGTGTATTCTTAACTTAAAATTTATTTTCACAGGATAAGAGACCAGTCAGTATTAATGTGGTTGATTTTCTACCCAGTTTGACTTTGGGAAATCATGAAAGTTGTCTTTGTAGGGATATAACACTTTTGATAGCTGATTAATTTTTTTTTAACAGGGAGCTGTTTGTAAGACTATATTGACTGGCCCATCGTTTTCAGACTGCAATAAGTTGATTAGTGTTGACCCTTATATCGAAGCTTGCATTGAAGACTTGTGTCTGTGTGATGCATCCTTAAGTGCCTCCTGTCTGTGCAGCAACTTTGCAGAATATTCACGACAATGTGCTCATGCTGGTGGAAAACCTTTGAACTGGCGAACACCAGATTTTTGCCGTAAGTATCTTTGCAGAGAGTAGTTACATAGAACTAACATGATTTGTGTGAAGGATAAATTCTAGATTCTAGATTCTTCCAATATAGGTCATAGACTTAGGGGCATGTTTACTAAACATTCCTAACGTGCGGGGCCGCGCTAGTGAGCGTGTGCCATATAAGGAGTGGGCGGTTCAGGCAGAAAATAGAAAAAAAACGGTAGTAAGCAACCGGACGTGTGTGCGTCGCGCTAATGTGCGGGGGTCGACATTACCGCGTGGAAAGGCAAAGTGGCGCGCTGCTGAGTATACAAAACAACAGAGCCGTGGTACAGCGGTGAAGACACTGACCAATGGTGCAGGGGCCATGGGTTCAATCCCCCAGTGTGTGCAACGACAAAGGTCAGCTGAGGCAGTAATTGTAATGATTAACATTGTTTTAGGAGGCAAATTAATTTGGAACGGCATAAGGCGGCGCACAGTTATTTTTGGGCGGCAGAAGGCGGCGCACAGTGCTTTTTGGGCGGCATAAGGCGGCGCACAGTTATGTCTGGGCAGCAGAAGGCGGCGCACTGGCACCCTTGGGCGGCAGAAGGCGGCGCGCTGATAGGCACAAGGCGGCGCGCTGATGCACAAGCACAGGAACAGAGCCACAGCAGAATGGTTAAAACACTGACCAATGGTGCAGGGATCAGGGGTTCAACTCCTCACAATGCCCAGTGAAAAATGCCTGCTGAGGCAGTATGTATTATGTTGCGGAGTGCTGTAGGAGGCTGTATAATTATATTTTGTTATCACTACTAGCAAACGCACTCTCCCAGCATGTTACCATACGGCGGCCCATAAGGCACATGTTACAGTGCACTGTTCGCCAAGGCACCCTTGAATGACCCCTATAGGGCAGCATGTATGTTGCGACACAGGATAATGTATAGTGCACCCTATAGGGATGGCAACCATAAGGTGGCCTACAGGGCGCCCTATGAAGCACCCTCAGAGGCACCTAATGGGTATAGTAAGCTGAGGGTGGTCTTGCCGGCATAGACATATGTACAGTAAATAAAAATAAAGCTGTGGACAGCCCTACCAAAGGGCCCCACTGTGGGTTTGAACCCATGACCTCTGGCTGCACAGGCAGTGATGTAACCATTGCGCTACAGCTCCATAGCTGTAAGCAGGCCCCTGGCTGGCTGCAGATAGCCTACACGTCACCGCACAGACAGTCTGCTGGTGTCAACAGAATAGGGTTAGGCCACCCGTACCCATGATGCACTGCACATGCAAATTAGCTGTCCGCAGATGGACACAAGATGGGGAATGCACCCCCACAGCACCTCGGCCCTGTTGGGGGAAGTGACCGGGTGCACCCACACAGCACCTTGGCCTAGTAGGGGGCACTGACCGGGTGTTTTACTGGCACAGAGTAGCCACACACCGTTACATCGTGCGGGTACTGTGCTCACCCTGAGTGTGCAATGAGGTGGCCAGGACCAGGTCAACAACACCTGCCATGGCTGATGGAGGCCAAGCGGGCGTTCCAAAGCAGTGTTAATGTGTACGATAGCTAGTTTCTGCACAAACACCATGGATATCCCTGTCTGCCGCCATCAGGCACCCCCCCCCCCCCCCCCCAGTGGCAAACATGGTCCCCATCAAGGGATCCACACTCTACCTCCCTGCAAAGGTGGCAGTAGAGGGCAACATCAACCCCAGTCCTGCTGTGGAACACCACCACCACCACCCCCCCCCCCCCCCCCGGCAGGCAGCTCCATACACAGCCATAACACAATAGCAGACAGACATAAGCCCAGGGTATGGTAAGCTGCACTCCACCACCAGATATTCCCCTGCAGCAAGCCAACAGCCACTGCACCATGCAAGCCATTATAGCAAGACATTTACTAGCTACAAACAGTCTGCTGGTTAGTCCATAGTGCATGTTCCCAATGGAGATGCATGCACCCAGAACTGGGCTGTCTGCATACACAGCAAGCAGATAGATCAGTGACTGGGCCCCAAAGAGAAACCCATATCAATCACATGAGAGAACTACTATACAGCACTATGGGGAGGCCTAGCCATGCTGTGGTCACTGCACAGTCAGGGTGAGCGTGATCCCCCAGATGGACATGCTTTGGCCACCCTGTCTGTGTAGGTGGTGGCTGGACACTACAATATCCCAGCCAATGTCCCTGCCAGGGCCCTATGCCCAGTGCAGATGCATCCTGGCCACGTCACCCTGCCCTGGCTATACCCATGGTACCTTGCACCTCATTATGCACATTGACTGGCCAATACTGGCAACAGTGCTGGCAGTGCGGGCTGTTGAAGGGGCTTGCAGCCAACACCCACTGTATAGACAGACACACACTTCCACACCTCTGCCATCATGGTGCTACGATTGAGGGGGTAAGTAGCCTTGCCCACCAAACCGGTCCTGAGCACGGCATGGCATGGATATGGTACGCATTACAGCTGGTGGTCACTCCCCAGGGTGGTAAGCACCGTCAGAGGCCAGGGCTGGAGCATGCCCCGCAAACACCTAACAGATTGGTTGGATGGGGTCAACTAGCAGTATGTACGTAACGTATGGATAACTGCCTGCCTGTGCTCCTAGCAAACGTCTCCGAGCTGTGTACCGTATACCTCAGGTGTAGGGTGACATTGGTAAGTTATGCAAGTGCTCGTTGTGGGTGCTGCATGCACGGTCCAATGTTCTGCCTTTCCAGGAGACATTGGCCAATGGGGCCTGTGGGTGTGGGTGTGTCTGCCCTTGATGGCTGCTGCTTTACGGCACAGATTCCCAACTCCAGTCCAGGTTTGCATCACACTGTTCGGGTTTTCCTGCTATCCCTCATGAATATGCATGGGCTACTTCTACATGCCATGGGGGTGGTGCATAGATATACAGCACAGGCATTTGTATGAGTGTCAGCATGGAACCTGACTGGTGTGTGGCCCACCAGGACTGCATTTGGGTGATTCTGCTCTAGGTACTGCCCCTGTTCATGGTGTCTGTGCTCAGTGGGGTAAAAGATAGATGTCTTACCATTGCATATGTCCCCGCCATGAAAGGTGTGTCCTTACTATCAATGTTTAGTTGTGGGAAAAATATGTGGGCAGGATTGGCAGTAGCCCCAGCTGGGCTTTGAACCTGTGACCTTCTGTTCTTGTATGCACTGTCTGTGTGCACTGCACCACTGTGTAGCCACAGATTGGTTGGATTCCCTGGACTGTCCATGACTGTGGATCCGGCAGGACCTGTCTGTTGCAGTGGACTGTGCCAGCCTGCACATGGCTAGGCCTCTGTCTTCTGTGGTTAGCAGCCACTGCCCCCTGCACCACATGTACTTGTCCGCCAACATGCTGGCATGAACTTCTCTCAGAAAAAGCAGTTGACCTGATTGCAATGTGGCAGTATGGGACTGCATTTGGGGGACTTGGCTGTAGGTAATGCCCATTGTTGTGGGGTGTGTGCGGTGTTGGGTAAAATATGGGTGTTTTCCCCATGCATACAGGGGTGTCTGCGCTATCTTTATTTAGTGGTGGGTAAAATATAGGGACTGGGCTGGCAGGTGCCCCAGCTGGGTTTTGAACCTCTGCCCTCTGGTCCTAGAGGTAATACCTCTGTCTGCTGTACCACACTTTGGCCACAGAGACAGTGCAGCCCCTGGAGGCAGTAAGCCTGGCAGGATGGAGTCACAAACCCTGCTCTACGCAATTCTACTGTGGGCATATGCACCCTGTCTGGTGACAAACGTGCACATAAACCCCGGAAATGACCACGGGAAATGTGGGACAAAATATCACCACGCTGGGCAACAGTGATATTAATGGGCAACCATAGCAAACACTCCCAGGAAAGCTCCATAACGTGGAAATGGTTTTTGGAGGAGTCTCCTCTCAGTAGACCCTTCCAAACTTCATTTCTTTTTTCTGGAGCTTTGCTGGGTGTGATTTCTGTATTTGCCCATCACTATAACTGTTCCCCAGCTGAATTACTATTTGTAATAGTTCTGTTGTGGTCATTTTCTATTTTTATTTGCACTTTTGTGCTGTGCACATGTATCACACTGCTCACGTTTTGCTGGTTTCCCCGGTTTTCCTGTACATTGCTGACGGAAATGGTTTCTCTTCCCTTTAAATGCTTTCTACCGCGAGTGTTTCACTCGCGGTAGTTTTTACATGCAAATTCGGGCCCGCTACTGTGCGGGGAGCCTCTCCCCTCCCACTCTCCACCCATTGACCCCGTCCCTCCGCCCCTCCGGAGCCTTCCTCCGCCCTCCTTTCGCCGTTCCACGCCTCTATCGCACATTTGCGGGCCCGCACTTGTACGGGGCCCGTTAGTGAGCCGCGTACCTGTGCGGGGGTGACACGCATGTGTGCGGGGCGTTTAAACGCGTTTATTCGCGTTTCAGTGCCGCGTTTCCGTGCGCTATTTTGCGGCGCGCACATTTGCGGCTTTTAGTAAACATCCCCCTTAGCATTTCTAGGGGTAAATTAGAGCCTTTAATAATTCTTAGACAATATATACAAAACCTGAATTTTTGGTGCTTAAGTAAAACTCACCCACCTATGCATATACGTATATTTGTATTATTTTTGATACTGAAGATATGCAGAATAAAGTAAGGTTTGAATTAATAGATGACCAAGGAATAAATGGGAGAACTAGGCCATAGCAGAAAAAAATAAGGGGCATGTTTATTAAATTGCGCTAACTGGCGGCGCAGAGTTTTGCATGCAGTTTGGATGAGGTGCTGAAACGTAACATAGGTCCTTGTGTCAAAAATCCCATGTCAAAAATCCCATGCCACTCTAGTAGTGCATGTTGAGGTGGGGACTGAGTGAGATGAGGCAGAAAGCAGGTGTTGCCATTGCATTGCCACTACTGTGAGCATTAGTGGCCCATGCTAACCGTGCTTGCCTCCTTTTGTGCAGGCGTACTTAACGCCACCTCAATGGGTGGTGTTAAGTGCATGCACATGTTGACTTGGGTAGTGCCGTATCTTGGCTCACGCTAACTGCACATGCCCTCTGAAATTAGTGCTGACCTCACATACTAGTTATGGTGCCCACATGTGCGTTACTGGTGCAGGCCTTGGTAAACATGCTCCTAAGTGCAGCTGTACCAATAGAATAAAAGGGTGGTGGGGTACTTAACAATGCATTACAAACGTTATCACATGTTGCCCTTTAGTAAACATGCCCAGAAATGAATTATTTGGTGGACTGGATTAGAAATTAATTACGTGATAGACAACATAGGGTAATGTAAGTGGAACTCAGAGGAGAGAAACATGATTAGTGGGGTGTCTGAGGGATTGCTTTTGGGGCGGTGTCTGTTAATTATCTTTGAATGATATTGCAGAAGGGTTAGAAGGACAAGTCTGTTGTTTTTTCAGTTGAGGAGTAGATTTACAAAAGAATGGACATTCCTCAGGGAGCAGACAGAATGAGAAATGAACTTAAAAAGCTTGAAGAGTGGTTGAATGCTTACGATTCAATGCAAAAATATGTAGAGCCTTGCATTAGGGTACAGAAACCTAAAGGAGCTGTTGACAATGAGGGAGGGAGACTGGAGGGAGAGAGTCTGATGAACTAAAGGTAGCAAAACAGTGTGACAAGGTGGTAGTTAGAGCCAGAGAAATGCTGGCAGCATCATTAACAGGAAAAGGAGGTGAAAATGCCTCTTCAAATTGTTGGTGAAGCCTCACTTAAAATACCATATGCAGTTTTGGAAACCACACCTCAGAAAGGATAGAAATAGGCTAGAGGCGATCCAAATAAAGGCAACCAAAATGCTGTGAGTTTGGCATCAAATGAGATGATAGTTCAGACCTAAACATGTGTACAGTGGCAGAAGTTCAAAGAAGGGCTCCCAAACAAAATTCCAAAAAGGGTGTGCAGGACAGGAAACATCCACATCAGAAGATATGGGAATGGCTACAGAGTGCTCTCTTCCTCCCTGGGTCTTCTAGCATTGCGTGGGTGGAATTTGTCACTGCCCTAGAGGAGAAGAGAGACAGGAAAAAAAAATCAGAAACAGACATTTAAATGTGAAAGATATTAATGCACAAACTAATATTTTTCACTGGAAAAGAAGCCATTGAACTAGGGATCATGATCTGAAGCTACAAAGAGGTAGACTCAGAAGAATCGGGAATCAGGGGATGCATGCAATAGATTCCTGAAGGATGTAGTGGAGGCATAAATTGTAGAAGAATTCAAAAAGGCATATGATAAATGTAAACCAGGGGTTCCACTGGGCATTACCCTACTTTACCTTGATGTTATGAGTGTTTCATGGCAGACTGAGTTACCTCAGGAAACTCCCAGCTTACAGAGAAAATATTTTTTATTTTTTCTACAATGCACTCTACAGCTTCATGAACCTCAAATTTCAAATGAGTACTTATCAAGGGGTGAGAACTCTCCCACAATGAACTACTTAGTTTAGCTTTTGAAAACGTTTTCCAATTGTAATTTGGAAAAAAAAAACCACCAGTGTAAATTCAATTTTTTAGTAAACAACAGTAGCACTTTTCATAAATACTTCAAAGGAAAAACTTTATGTTTAAAAATATTTTAAAACAGATCACTCTCAAGGTTTCTCTCTCTGCACTGAGAGTTTTATACCTTCAGCATTACTTTTCTTTCAGTGCTTAAAGGACTCCAGGGCTATTGAAAGCAAGTTTCACACACTGTTGAACTTTTAATGAAAACATCACTCAAAGTAACTCGCTCTCAGATAAATGACTTCAATTACTCATTCAGCTTGGTTTTAAAACTGCTTGAATGAGTTACAGAGTTTCTGCAGTCTTATTCCTGTCACTAAGGAAAACATTTCCACATTTAACTTTAAATTTCCTTTTCAGCTTTCACTCCAACTTGCTACATGCTTCTCCTATAAATAATTCTCAATTTCTTGCAGTTCTGATACCAATTAAATCCTTTCCCAGCTCTTCGATACAGGCACTCACTGTCAGTGGCGTAGCGTGAGTTGTCAGCACCCGGGGCAAGGCAAGTAATTTGCGCCCCCTAACCCGTGGATTTTAGCCGCCGGGGAGCTTCTTTGCGCGGGGGAGCCGACCGTGATCCTACCCCGGGAGGGAGCGATCGTCAGCACTGACCTCGCTGAGCCGGAGTCCAGGGAAACAAACAGCACAGCAGCAAGAGCCCGACAAGCATGGTTAAACGCCCAACAGCAGGGAAGAGGAGGAGATCCGGAACCAGAAACTCGCGATGCCGCCCTGCAGCTCCGCCTTCTCGAGCGCACAGGGCGATCCGACCCCAACCCCAGCTTTACATTGAGATCGAGGGGCGACGACGCGATAAACAGTCCCCCTCCCACCCCGCCCCGGCAGCTTGTGTGAAATAGCTACCTAGAGGGGGTCAATTGCATCGCCTGTGCTTTGTTGCCGAGGGTTTGCCAAGAACAATGCGACTCCCAGGACTTCGGGCTCGAGGGCTATAGCGCAAACCTCTTTGCAGTGCCACCACCAGATGGCGTACGCGCCAACATGTATCATAGGGACCTGCCTTTCCCCCTCATCGGCAACAGAGAGCTGCGAGTGCGAGCGCCCCCCCCCCATGTTGCGCCCGGTGCGGCCGGCCCCCCCTGCACCCCCCACGCTACGCCTCTGCTCACTGTCACACCTTACCCCCATCAGAATCTTCTTTTCTTATCTTTAACTAATGTTCCTGCATCAGTCGTATATCTTCAATCTAAAAGTGTTCTTCCACCTAGCTCTGTTTGAAAATAGTCCCTTTTTACTAGCTTTATTTCAACTCACAAAGCACTCTTTTAGTGTTTTAAAGCCCATAACAGACCTTTACATATAAAATAAATTTTACAATCCTTTTTCCTTAAAGTTCGCTGAGTATGTGCATTGTTTATTTATATTATGTTATGGGTTTCAGTCTCTTGTGAGCTTTTCTGAGTGGTTACAGTCTCAGCTGATTTCCTGCATCCCTCTGCAGCTAGCAACTAGGGTTTCCAACTGGCTCCAGATGCGCCCAACAAACCAGATCCATGCCTGGGTTTACCCCATTGCATGCAGGGATTTGTAGTCTTGCTTTTCTTATGGAGTTCAATGGAAAAATCAGAACTACATATTCTTGAATGGAATGGGGTAAATCCAGGACTGGATCAAGCCTGTCGGGTGCATCTGGAGCCAGTTGGCAGCCCTACTAGCAACACCCTGGACATGGATACCACAATCCAGTAAACAATATACAAAACAGACATATATGTGCACACACTCTGGCATTTAAATCATTTTACTCTTATTGCATGATTATTTCTTCAATTTAAAACATGTCTGGTACTTTTTATCTATATTAATGTTTCTGGCCCTCCGTTTTTAATTACTTTCATTTTTGGTACAGTTTCTTTCATTTGTGCCTTCTAGGCATTCAGCACGCCTCCCCGAACTGATCCAGGTCCTTTTCAGCCCTTGTCATGCCTTATTTTTATTTATATGAAGTTTTCTTCTATTCCCCAGGCTTTCTTGCTCTTTCCCCAGCCCCTTCCCCATATTCAGAGTGCCCTGCGCATGTGCAATTGCACTTCCAGGTTTGGGCGCGGAACTTAAAATTTTTAATTTCAGCTGTGGCTGGCTCCAGGGCAGTGCAGAGAGCCTCAGGCTCAATGCCCCCAAAGCCATTTCTGGGTCCCTGGGTGCATCACCGCAATCACAGATGGCTATGCCCCCATCACCTCCTTCGATGCTGCAGGAGATCTGGGGAGCCAGAAAGCATGTTCCCAGTGGCTCCTGACAGCATAAAATGGCTGCAATCTGCCCTGCCTTACAATAAAACATGGCTAGCCAGGGAGGTAACATACATAGAGCAGCATTTACAGTCCTAAACAGAAGTTTTCAGAAAGGGGTAATCTCATGGAGTGGCTGTCGCAACCCTAAATACCTTGTTGGGCGGTAGGCAAGAACAATTTGTTTAGTTTTCATCTTTTTCATGAATGTTTTGTGATTTTCATGTGTTTTATAGGCTAGTTTCACACATTCATTTTAATAGGGGAGTTTTGGTATACACTAAATCAGGCATGTCCAATAGGTAGATTGCGATCTACTGTAGATCGCGGAGGGGTCAGAGGTAGATTGCCAGCCCCACTTTGCTACATCTCTCCAGCAGCTCGCCCCGTCGCTAGGAGAGAGCTCATGCCGGCAGGTTGTCTGCCAAGGGCTTGCCGCCGCTGTTGATCCTTTGCCTGCCTTTTTTCCCTGCCTGTGGGAATCTTGCCTGTGGGTGTATTGGGTGCGCTTGTTGTTTTCGTGCCAATAGTTTGTGTGGTATCCCAGTGGGCTGCTGCCCATGCTCCGTGACGAGATGCCACAGGCCCGGCATCATAATTGGTCTCCTGCCTCTCAGAATCACAGTTATAGAATTGTGTTATATACCGGGTGATATCCATTCACCCGGGCTTTACCTGACTACACTTACCATATTAGTTGTGTCATGTGCTGGTCATTGGTCGCTTTATAGTTCGCTTTCATTAAACGTTTTCAGGCAGACACAACAAAGTATCAAGGATTTGGTGATTTTGGCGGGCTTTTCCAATTTTGTTCTAACTTGCCTATGCCTTACCTTCGAATTGGTTCAAACCACTGTAACTTTTACTTGCCTCTGCAATTTTATTTTGCCTAGCCTTTGCATTGATTCTACACTGCAATTTTATTTTGCTTTGCCTTTGTGTTGATTCAACAATGTGTGCAGAATTTATTAAATCGCGTGTGGTGGTATTTGAACTTGTTTGGCGGTATTTGATTTTATCTGGTTTTCTGGACAGGTGTTTGAGTTTTTTTGATGATTGTTTGGTGGTATTTGATTATTGGTGCCAGTATGATGAATTCTTATTTTTACTTTTAGAACTGTATGTGTGGTTTTGGCTTCTCCAGTCCTTGTATTGCACATCATCCAGAGGTCTTCAGTTCCTGTTGATCTTTAATACTTTAGGACAGTGACAGTTTGGACCAGATTCAGCCAGTGTTTATACTAACTTAGCAGATTTGGCCTTCTTACATCCAGCCAACCCAGTATAACAAAGACGAGTGTTCCAAATTAGAGCAAAACCTACCACTTTCATGATGAATGGGAAATGGACTACTTCTTCATCATGGTGAAATACAAGTGTTGTTGTCTAATTTGTAACGCCCCAGTATCCTTGCCTAAAAAGGGTAATCTGGAACATCATTATAAGGCTCTGCACAGCAATTAGTTTGATGCTGATTTTCCACCCAAAAGCGAAATTCGTAAACTGAAGCTCAAAGAACTTAAATCGAAATTGGCTACTCAGCAACAGTTGATGGTGAAGCCAAGGTCACATTCGGTCAATGCAACCATAGCATCCTTCAAGATCAGCAACCTGATTGCAAAGAAATGCAAACCTTTCACTGAAGAGGAATTTGTAAAATATTGTTTTCTTGAAGCAGCTGACAATCTTTTTGAAGGATTTAAAAATAGGAAAAAGATCATAGCTGCTATTCAAGATGTACAACACCGTCGTGCGGCGAATAGGAAAGATGTGTGGCGACACAACTGAACAATTGTTGGAGGATGTTTCAAATTGTGTTGCTTTCTCACTCCAACTGGATGAATCTACAGACATAAAAGACATAGCCCAGTTACTAGTCTTTATCCGGATGGATTTTGAAGACTTCAGTGTTATAGAAGAACTACTTGGAATGATTTCTTTAAAAGGGAGAACTACGGGTCAGGAAATATTCCGTTTTTTACATTCTTTTGTGACAAAGTGTAATCTTCCATTGCATATAGTAGACTTGTTTCCATCACTACGGATGGAGCAAGAGCAATGACAGGTGAGGTTGACGGTTTCATAGCCCTCTGTAGACAGCATGACGACTTTCCAGATTTCCTTTCTTACCACTGCATCATTCACTAGCAAGATTTGGCAAGCAAGAGACTCAATACAAAGACTGTCATGGACATCACTTTCAAAATTGTAAATTCAGTTCATGGAAGATCACTTCAAAGACGGCTTTTCAATCTTACTCTTGATGGAGGAGCAGCGGAAATCATTTTGCACACAAATGTAAGGTGGCTAAGTAGGCACAAATTTCTGCAAATATTTTGTGATTTGCTGAATGAAATAAGAAGCTTTTTGAAGGAGAGGGGAGATGACCAAGCAGAGTTGGAAGATGAGGAGTGGTTATGTGATCTGGCATTTCTTGCTGACTTTACAGGCGAATTAATTGATAAGAACCTTGAACTACAAGGTAAAAACAAATGCATTGGTGAGATGATGAGTACAGTTTCATCCTACAAGAGCAAATTTGAGCTAATGATGACTGACCTTGCAAACAACACTTTTGATCATTTTCCTAATATGCAGGACCATCTGGGACAATATCCAAATTTTGTTTTTCAGAACAAGAAGTATGTGACAGAAATCTGTTCTGTTATCCAGGAATTCGAAAATAGATTCTGTGACTTCCAAAAAATTGGAACAGTTGTGGAGTACTTGTCATACCCATTCAAAGTAGATGTGGACATTAAAGAAGCTGCAGCTGCTATCAGTAAAAATTATTCATTGAACAAGCCATCTCTTGAAAATGAAATATTAACCCTTAAAAATGACACTTTTCTCAAGACCTGTGCTAAGCAAGAATCATTTTGGAAGCTAGTGCCTAGAGACAAATTTCCCAACTTGAGAAGATGCAGTGAAGCTGAACCCTCCTGTTTCGGTTCAATTTATTTGTGTGAATCTGCATTTTTCCATCTGAAAATGACAAAAGGGTTTGTTTACTAAAACCCCGCCTGTAAAGTGGAGTGGAGGAGTGGCCTAGTGGTTGGGGCAAGGTACTCCAGGCCGTGAAGGTCGGGGGTTCAAATCCCACTAGAGGACAGCAACCTTGGGCCAGAAGGACTGGGGTTTCTAGTCCCACAGGTGCTCCTTGTGGTCTTGGGCAAGCCACTTAACCCTCCATAGCCCATGTTCCCTGTAAAATAGTTATCTCCAAGTTATAATGCCCTGTTCAATGTAATTTCAGTTTGTTCAATGTAAACCACACTGATGCAGAATTGCACGGTATATAAGAGAATGTAAATAAATAACTAATGTGCAGGCCATGGTAGTGTGTGGATGCCATCTAAGGAGTGGGTGTTTCTTTCTGAAAAAGCAAAACTGGGATTTAAATATGCGCTAAGGTGTGCGGTGCCCATGTGCACCCCGCACATTAGAAAGCTGCGCCGGAGGCATAAGTGGCACGCTGATGTGCAAGCAGAAGAGCAGAGCCACAGCACAATAGTTAAGACACTTACCAATGGTGCAGGGATCAAGGGTTCAATCCCCCACAATGCCCAATGAAAACAGCTGGCTGAGGCATTACTTTAGGAGCCAGTTTAATATTGGGCAGCATAAGGTGGCACGCTGATGGCCATAAGGCGGTGCGCTATTGCTTTAGGAGGCATTTTAATATTGGGCGGCATAAGGTGGCGCGCTGATGTGCAAGCACAGGAACAGAACCACAGCACAATGGTTAAGACACTGACCAATGGTGCAGAGATCAGGGGTTCAATCCCCACAGTGCCCAATGAGCAAGGCTAGCTGAGGCATTATGTATTATGGGGAAGATTGCTTTAGGAGGCATTTTATTTTTATTTTAATTATCACTACTAGCAAACGCACTCTCAAAGCGTGTTAACATAAGGCGCCCCATAAGGCACATTTTAAAGTGCACTGTCCGCCAAGGCACCCTAGAATGTTGCTTATACGGCGCTTTATAGGGTGCCGTATGAGTTACCGCAAGGTCAGTGTACTGTTTTTGATGGCAGCACTGTGCAGTTTAAGGAATGAAAAGCATAAGTAGGTGCGCTGACATGCAAGGAGGAGCAGCAGTGGAGCACAATGGTTAAGGCACTGACTGCTGATACAGGGGTCATGAGTTTGCTCCCCAGTGTGCCTAATATGTAAGGCTGGCTGAGGCATCAGCTTTGCAATGTACATTTTGTTTCTTGCAGCACTTTATTTTTATTTTATTAATTGCTGCCAGCAAACAGGTCCTCACGTGCCGTAATTGAAGGTGCCATATAAGGCACCCTATAAGGCACTCCATAGGGCACATTAGAAAGTGCACTGTCTGCCACGGCACCCTAAAATGTCCCCTATAGGGTACCCTATAAGTTGCTCCACAGGATAACGTATAGTGCACCTTATATGGACAGTAACCATAAGGTAATCTATAGGGCGCCCTATAAAGTGCCCTCTGAGGCACCTTATGGGTACAGTACGATGAGGGTGTTTTTGCTGGCAGCAATAATGTACATTAAAAAGAGATAATGCTCTGGGTAGCCCCATCAAATAACCCCACTGTGGGTTTGAACCCATGATGTCTGGCTCCACAGGCAGTGAAGTAACCATTGTGCTACAGCCCTATAGCTGCTAGCAAGCCCCTGGCTGGCTGCAGAGGGAGTGCACGTCACCACACAGACAGTCTGCTGTGGTCACCAGGATAGGGTTAGCCCACCCGTACCCATGATGCACTGCACATGCAAATCAGCTGTCCACAGATAAACACAAGATGGGGAATGCACCCCCACAGCACCTCGGCCTGGTAGGGGGAAGTGACCATGTGCACCCCCACAGCACCTCGGCCTGGTAGGGGCTACTGACCGTGTGTTTTACTGGCACAGAGTAGCTACACACCGTCACATTGTGCGGGTACTGTGCTCACCCTAAGGGTGCCGTGAGGCGCCCAGCACCAGGTCCACAGCACCTTCCATGGCTGAAAGAGGCCATGCCAGCTGTCCAAAGCCATGTTAATGTGTGAGATAGGTAGTTTCCACAGAAACACCTTGGATATCTCTGTCTCAGTCAGGTATAGCCCCCATGGACCCCCAGGTGGGCTATGTACCACCACTCCTTCCTCCAGGGCTGAGGGTGGCAAACAGGGTCTCCTATCAACATATCCACATTCTACCTCCCTGCAATGGTGGCAGTAGAGGGGAACATCAACCCCAGTCCTGCTGGGGGGCAGTCAATGCAGCTCTGTACACATCCATAACACAATAGCAGACAGACATTAGGCCTGGATATGCTAAGCTGCACCCCACCACTGTCTGATATTCTCCTGCAGCAAGCCTTCAGCCGCTGCACCCTGCAAGCCACTCCATCAAGACACATACCAGCTGCAAACAGTCTGCTAGCTAGTCCATAGTGCATGTTCCCAGTGGAAATGCATGCACCCAGAACTGGGATGTCAGCATACACAACAAGCAGATAAATCAGTGACTGGGCCCCAAAAGAAAACCCATAAATATCACATGAGAGAAGTACTATATAGCACTATGGGGGTGCCTAGCCATGCTGTCGTCACTGCACAGTCAGGGTGAGAGTGATCCCCCAGCAGGACATACTGAGGTCACCCTGTCTGTGTAGGTGGTGGCCGGGCACTACAATGTCCCAGCCAGTGCCCTATGCCCTGTGCAGATGCATCCTGGCCAGGTCACCCTGTCCGGGCTTATCCATGGTACCTTGCTCCTCATTATGCACATTGGCAGGCCAATACTGGCAACAGTGCTGGCAGTGTGGGCTGTGGAAGGTGTTTGCAGCCACCACACACTGTCTAGACAGACACACACTCCCACACCTATGCCAGCATTGTGCTACTATAGAAGAGTTTAGCAGCCCTGCCCACCACACCATTCCTGGGCACAGTACAGGCATGGATATGCTACGCAATACTGTTGGGGGTCACTCCCCAGGGTGGTAAACACTGTCAGAGACCAGACCTGAAGCACACACCGCAGACATCAGAAAGATTGTTATGATGGAGCTCAATGAGCAAACTGTGCTTAACGTAGGACTTGCTATTTGCCAGTAATCATAGGAAACGTTTGATAGGTGTGTACCGTATACCCAGGTGTAGGGTGGCATTGCTAAGGTATGCAAGTGCTAGTATTGGGAGATGCACGCAGGGCCCAATGTCCTGCCTCTCCAGGAGGCATTAGTCAATGGGGCCTGTGGGTGTGGGTGTGAGTGTGTCTGGCCCTGTTAGCTGCTGCTTTACGGCAGAGGTTCCCAACTCCAGTCCTGGTGTGCCAAACACTGTTTGGGTTTTCAGGCTGTCCCTCATGAATATGCATGGGATACATCTGCATACCATGGGGGTGGTGCATAGATATGCAGCACAGGCATCTTTATTAGAGGCAGCATGGAAACTGAATGGTGTTTGGCCCTCCAGGACTGCATTTGGGGAATTCTGCCCTAGGTAATGCACATTTCTATGGTGTTTGTGCTGTGTAGGGTAAAATAGAGGTATTGACCCATGCTTATGGTCTCAGCAATAATGGTTCAGTCTTTACTACCATGTTTTCTTCATGGGTGAAATAAGGGGACTGGGTTGGCAGGAGCCCCAGCTGGGATTTGAATCTGTGACCTTCTGGTCCTAAAGGCACTGGCTGTGTCCGCTGCATCACCGTCTTAGCACAAAAGCAGTGCATTCCCTGGGGAGTCCATGGCTGTTTGTCAGACAGGGCCTGTCTGTTGGAGGGCACTGCACCCATGTGAAGGGGGCTAGGCCACCGTCTGCTGTGGGCAGCAGCCACTGCCCCCTCCACCAACGGTACCCCTCGCCACCATGCTGACATGGCCTTATTTTGCTGACAGCATCACAGCTAAATGATATGTTTGCCTCCAGGACTGCATTGAGGGGACTGTGGTCTAGGTAATGCGCATGTTTCTGGTGTCTGTGCTCTGTAGGGTAAAATAGAGGTGTTTGGACCATGCTTATGTTATCTGCACAAAAGTTTGGTCTTTCCTATCATTGTTTAGTGGTGGGTAAAATATGGGGATTGGGTTTGCAGGAGCCCCAGCTGGGACTTGAACTGGTGATCTTTGGCTCCTGAACACACTGTCTGTGTTCCCTGGCTCCTGAACACACTGTCTGTGTTCCCTGCACCACACTGTGGCCACAGAGACAGTGCAGTCCCTGGAGATAGGAAACCTGGCCAAAGAAGTCATAAACCCTTCTCTGCACAATTTCACTGTGGGATCATTCACCTTGTATGGGGACAGAGCGTTGAAAATAATAATAATAATATAATTAAATCGGCTCTAACGCGAGGTTTTCACTCGCGGTATTTTTTTCTTCGAATTTAGGCCCCGCTCCTGTGCGGGGAGCCTCTCCCCTCCCACTCTCCACCCATTGACCCCGTCCCTCCGCCCCTCGGGAGCCTTCCTCCGCCCTCAGAATGCCTTTCCACGCCTCTATCGCACATCAGCACGCCGCGCACTTGTGCGGGCCCGTTAGTGCAGCGCGCACGTGTGCGGGGCACAAAAAAAGCACTATTAGCGTGCGCTAAGGTACCTTAGCGCACGCTCAAGTGCGCCCCGCACAATTGCGCGGTTTAGTAAACATACCCCAAAGAGTACACAATGTTCCAACATGACAGATGAACATCTACAAGCTTCCCTGAGACGTGCCCTCACGCAATATTCACCCAACTTCAAAAAGCTGGTGGATGAAATGCAGGCTCAGACGTCTCACTAATGAGCAAGAACGAAATATTAAAGATTGTGCAAGATCAGCCTGGATCAATACTTGACCTAAATTTAACACAAATTACTCAATAAACTAAAGAAAGTTATTAAGACAGTTAAAGGAAGTTATTACTCAATAAAACTTTAAGAAAAAAAATGTACTTTCCATTTCCCCTTGCAGTTCTTACTGGATCTTCGTCTCTCTGTTTTGTTTTTGCTTAATTTGCTTAACAGCTGATCACATCCAAGTAAATGACAAAAGGTTCATTAAAAATGGGTGGGGGAGGGGAATCCTCCAACTTTATTGGGTTAAAATTTAATTTGAAACTAATTTGAAACTTAATTTTCATGGTGGTAGATCACTGGCACTTTTGGCCGGAAAAAGTAGATCACAGCCTCTTCGAAGTTGGACATGCCTGCACTAAATTGATTTATCTGATGAATCAAGGTGCACTAAGTTAATTGGTACATGTTAAATCCATTTAGCATGCACTACTTATTTTAAGGCACACTCGGAGTCTTTCTGCCAAGATTGTGCTGCTTTGTACCCTTCTCATGCCCAGGGGCATTCATTCCACTGCTTGCGCTGCTTTGCCTATCTCACAGTGACTTTGAGTCTTCATACCACTGTTAATGCCCTTTGCCCCTCTTTTGACAGACTGGGGACATGCAACAAAGCTACAATATAGCCCATTTAAGACTAATAGGAGATCATAATTTTTCGCTTAATGTGTACTAAAACTCTGAAATTCATTGCTAGAGGATGTAATGAAAGCTGTCAGTGTAGCTGGATGTAGAAAGGTTTGGAGAAGTTCCTGGAGAAAAAGTCCATAAACCATTATTAAAGAGGGCCATGGAAATCCACTGCTTACCATGGGATAAGCAATGTGGAATCTATATACCTTTCAGGAACCTGCCAGGTGCTTGTGACCTATATTGGCAGCTTTTGGAAACAGGACACTGGGCTTGATGGACCTTGGTCTTACCCAATATGGCATTTCTTATGTTCCTTGCACTCCTTGAAGCCTTGGTGTGCTATTACCTCTGTGGCAAATGCCTGCCATCAAATTTAAAGCAAGCTTGATTAGAAATCAATGGAATCCCTCATGGTTAGGATGCAAAATCGCCTGCCCATTGAATTCAGTGGATCCTAATGATCCAAAATAATTTGAAAATTGAAAACAAGCTAAATGGATGATTGAAATGAACATGAACCAAACTGAAAATTTTTACCATGCACATCCCTAGTAAGAACAGAAATATGTTTTCTAAGGAACATACAAAGAGGTATCTAAGAAATTATTTAAGTACATGTCACCAATAACACCAAAGGAATAGCCATAAAATACTCTAAAATAAAATTTCTTTTAAATTGTGTAAGACATTTTTTATAGTATAGAGAGTTTATAGGTCTGGTAAGTTTGCTCTTAGATATAAATAAGTCAATTGTATTAGAAGTTTTAAAGAATAAGGGGTCCAGTTACTAAGATGCACTAATGTTAATATTCATGGATTCACTGCTAATGTGCATTATTAGTAACGAGGTCCCATTGAAAAACATGGCACCTATGCACAGAAGAAGAAGTAAACTTCATTTTTCATATCAAGGAACAAAGCGAGCAACAATTGCTTACATTGGAAGTAAGAAATAAATAACTGGAGTACAATTTGGGTGTGATAGATAAGGAAAGCAACAGTCAGCTGCAATTTGTAAAGTTAATGAAATCTGATTTGTTAGTATTTGTCCATGGTCTTTATTTTCAGTTCACGGAATCCCAAGGAAGTAATATGAAATGACTGCAGTATCCATTTAGTTGACCTGCTTAGCTGCAATCAGGTGCAAACAGCCTAATTTTACAGAGGACTTGAGTCTGTAGAACAGCATTTTATGAACTCAAGTAAGCTGTAAAATTGATGAGGATATAAGTATGTAAAAATTAGGTACACAGATACATAGACCTCAAGCCTATCTCGAGTGTCCGAAAAAGCCTTTATTTTATTCCCATTTCATAAACACATATCTTTTCCCATTTAGACACCATCATTTAATGGCTATCAAATCTTGTAGAGGAACCTCTATTTATATCCACGATACCAGTCATAAAGCATTGCAAACTCTCCATCATTTATATAATGCTTAATCAATTCATGATAAGCTCCAGCGCCACTTCCTGTGGGATTTGGGTACATAATGTAACTTGGGACATTAGATGTTGCCTCACATCATCAGGGACTTGTGTCAATTCATCTAAGATCTTAAGAAAATGAGAGGTGTCCTGAATGGTTTTATCATTTTAACAACTGGTTGCCAAAACAGGTCCACAAATTGCGAAAGTGTTTCAAGAATAGAGCCCCTAGGTGACACAATAGGCAACTGGGTAGAGAGTCCACGCTTTTATATATATGAGGTAAAAAATGTATTACTGGAATGTGAAGATCCTTTTCAAACAAGTATTCAGCTTCTCAAGAATGAAAAGTGGGGTCTCTTTGTGATTGCCGTTAAATCTTAATACCAAATAATTGTCTAGGTGCCTTGATAGATATTGATTTTGGTTTTGCATGACAGTGATTCCACCTTTGTTGTCTCTCATAATGACTGTATTATCATTCGTCATTAGTTATTGTAAACAAAGCCTTTCTTTCATCTATATTCATGTGACGTCATCTCTCCTTCTTAGCATTAGTATTCTCAAATGCATGCCTTTTACGTAATGTAAGGTCACAAAAAGTAGCAATCATTAGGTCCATTATCCCTGGAGGGATCCATCAAGATTTAGGTCTAAAGGAATTACCCATTATTGGAGGGTTTTTAGAAAAAAGGGTTTAAGCTGTAATGACTGAATAAATTGTTGCAAATATACCCTACTTTTAAACAGATCATGCTTTATTGTAGGAATAGATCCTGTCCCTATTTTCAACATGTTTTCTTGTACTTCTGTTAAAGAATGACCAGAAATGTTAATTACTGCTGAGTTCTGAATGTTTGGGATCATGTCATTGGCCCCCATCGTTCGGAGTCCCTACGCATGTCTCTCCGTGTACTTCTCACACGTCCACGACCTCTTCCTATGACTCTTCCTGTCTTTGAATGTTGCTGCTGGCTGCTTTGAATGAATTTTTTGATACCCCTGAAGCAGTCAGTCTTTTGATAAAACTCGAGTTGGATATAAGCAGCAAAGAGAGGACAAGCTTGAGCTTCTGGATAAGTGTCTTTCAAAACTCATTTTATTTGCCGATTTAAAAATGTTTAAAAATCAATGCGAAGACTTGTGGACTATTATTTTCAAAGGGAGGTTCCAATAAAGAGACTAGGGAGCATTACCATAAAATAAATAGTGTGTAATATTTCAGCTCTGCCTATTGCTTTATGAGATTCCTTCACTGTTTTTACCATTTAGAAACGGTTCATTTACAGCACATAGGTGGGTTGTGTGTTTTTCACTATTAGCTCTTGCAAAATAGGCACAACATTTACCTGAATGGCCTGGGTGCCCTCTTCTAAAATTATCCTCAGTATTGCAGATCAAGATAAAGAAAGACTAGCTGTCGGCTGGTCCAGGATTTGTGGCTAAGGTAGCGCTGTCTTGCAGAATTGGTTGCTGTACTGATGAAGGTATCCACTAGCACTAGCTGATTGACTGTTAAGAGTTTCAGGGTTACACCTCTAATTATTTTGCTGTCCTGAATGAACCTGCTGTTTGCTGATCTCTGAAGCTAAGTAGGGTTGGGCCTAGCTAGTACTTGGATGGGAGATCACCTTGGAATACCAATGGCTGTAAACTCACTATGTGGAAGAAAAGTCTGACGATCTACTTCCAGTCATACCTTGCCAAGGAAACCCAGAAGATGGGTCACCAGGAGTCAGTATTGACTTGATGGCTTGCATTGCATTCATTGAAAGCTAATTCCTTTAAAAAAGTGTACTATTTCATCATAGACCTGGATTTGAAAGGAACAGAGTACAAGTCTATATTACTTCATTGATAACTTTTGGAGTTAGAGCTCATGAATTACTAGTTAGGATCATAAAAACTAAAATGTATTTATGGTGGTCTAGAGTTATTCATGTGTATTTCTTTGGGTGTATTTTCATAGAGATATATTTGTCTCTTTATCATGTGTGTATTTCGCTTCAGATTGTATTCTGGAATTTGTTTGTAATAATTAAAAAAGTTAAATAAAAAAAAAAAACTAAAATGTATTATGAATGATTGATTGGAAGGTTCACAAACCAAGATTTGATTTGCATTCTCTACATGCTAAAATATTTTTCTGTTTAACATTAAACCCGTAATTTCATGTTGGTATTGTTTACATGATTGTGAATGAGGGAAAGATTAATTTGCTTTGATTTCAATCTATGCTTAATTATTCTAGCTAAAGCTTGCCCCTTTACCATGGACTACCAAGAATGTGGCTCGGCATGCGCAGATACTTGCTCCAACCGCGAGAGGTCTCATTTCTGTGAGGATCATTGTATTGATGGCTGCTTCTGTCCAACAGGCACGTGCCCCTTCTATTCCTACTTCCTTACTTGATCTCTCCTTAAATGCATTCATGCACTGATATTCCCCAAAATGAGTTGTCTCAGGCATAAATAAATTGAACTGCAAAATGAGCATTGTATCGATTAAACGGAGATGTCCACTGATCTTTTTTGAATAACAAATTATTATTGAAGAAAGAAGTACTGAACATCATGCCACTGCATTACCTTATGGGGGCGTGGACAGTATTTCACCAATAGATAATTCACAGCACTGTTCAATAACTTAGAGTGCCAATGCTGTGTGTGCTGTTAAATTCACCTATTGAGGTAGAGGAAATTGCATTCACGCTTATTTGCAAGATGCACCTTTAATATGCAGTGTCTACCTTTGTGCTGAGGGCATGGTGCTCACTATGCCCACTCTCTACCCCTAATCTGCCAATTTCTCATGGTTAGCATGGAAATCGGTGTGTGCCAACTGTCATGGCCACATGCTAAGAGCATGGGTGACAGCACGTGGTTAACATGCACCAAAACCCATGCTAACTGCATAGCACACTTTAGTAAAAGGGCCCCTTAGAGTACTATTGCAATATAATATTTTGGCATAATTTTTTTTGCTTTTAGGAACTGTGTTTGATGACATCACGAAATCCGGTTGCATTCTTGATAATCAGTGCTTCTGTACTTACAACCAAAATGCATACGCAGCAGGCGAATCCTACTCCCTCCAATGTATCACATGGTAATCACTCTGATATGTTTGATGTTGTGATACTGTCACTTGTTACTGCAGTTAGCCATCATTATGTCATTAAAAACCAAGGATAGCAATGAGTTATCACAGCTGCAGAAAACCGAGGAATATCTCCTTCTGGAGTTCATGGGATAGAATCCAGAAGACAAAAATGTCTTTCGGTTGCTTGCACAAATTACACTTGCACTGCATCTGATGAAATAATTGAATCTAATTTAATGGTTTATTAATCTCTAAGTCAGGTAAATAGTCTGTCAGAGCAGTATACATATTAAATTAATACATAGCAAATTAACACACAGATACAAACAATAAAATAATCATATACATATATTCAATGGTATAGATCATAACAAATTACCACCCCACAAACTTTTCATTCAATACATAATTTAGCAAATATTTAAAAAAAAATCTTTTATTAAGGTACCTAAACTTCCATGATCCCTTTTTCATTTGCTTCCCAAAAGTATCGCACTACAGGAGGATAATAACCAAGCAAGTCAATGTTAATCTGCAACGATGCAAGGACTTATAGTGATGAGTGGGGGTGCACTGGGTGAGATGGGACACTTATTGGGTAGTAGGACTGAGTGGGCTATGTTCGGGAATATGGGAGGTAATTTTATAAAGTCCTTCCTGAGTGTATGTGCCTACATATGCATGCATATGGCCTCTTATAAAATTCCGACCAGCGTAAAAGCAATATGGCAAGTACTTTGCTGGTAGGTATGCAGAGCATAGGTAACGTGTGTAAGTGCACACATAGATTATAACATTTCATTGCATTTATTCCATTTATAATCTACCTATCCAATAGTATAATTTATGCATGTAGTTAAACATTATAGGCATGGAATTTACACTGGCTCCAGAGCTGGTGTAAATATCTGCGCATGCACTGTAGCTGCAAGATCTGCCACTTACACTAGCATTTTTTTTGTAACATAATGCTTATTAAACAAACTATTTTATGCAACAACCACCAGACAATGAACAACTTAATAGCCACAGCACATGATGCCCCCCCCCCCCCCGACCATGGAAAGTAGCAAATCAGGACGCATCCACATACTTGGTCACAAAGGGATCCCAAATCTTTTTGAACTGCGACATGCAGTTTCGGTAGAGAGAAGTTAATTTTTCCATAATGTAAACATTGTACATCTGGCCTTACCAAGACTTTACAGTGCGTACTTGCACAGATTTCCAGAAAAGAGCCACTTTGCACTGCGCCACAAGCTCACACATTCTTACCAACCTCCCCTTATCACCTTGCCAACCTGCACCCCGTATCCCCATCAGAACACCCTCCATCTTCTATTCAACCTCCATCCCTACTAAGGAGGTCATTCTGGGATGCAAATAGCAGGGCTGTACATCCCAGCAGGATGTGCAGTCCTCTTATTCGCACAGAGCATATATGGCAAGCTAGGCTCCCCACACATACTGGGCCTCTGTGCGTGGAGCACTGGACAGGGGTGGAAGAGGGAGGGACAAAGGTGGGGAAAGGAAGGGGCTATGTGCTGGGACATACAGGTCCTATTTCAGTCAGGGCCCTATACGTCCGGCGGTCTCCATTAGGGTACCCAGCTTATTCCACCCCAGTCCATGAATTGCCTCTTGTAGCTTCCTGAGAGTTATGGGTTGGTCCAACCAATCCCTATTGGCCTCAGTCAGGGCAGGGAACGATACTCCCTCCAAGTAGTGCTCCATCTCCAATAGGCTTGCCTCTGCTTCTTTCTGATACAAATCATGGTAAAACCTTTAAAACTCAGCCCTAATTCTCTCGTTTCCCAACACGAATTCACCTCTGGCTGTCCTTAGCTGGCCCACCACCTGGAAGGCCGGTTGCGCTTTAAGGCTTCTGGCCAACAAATGATCCAGTTTATCCCCAAGTTCATAATATCGCTGGCGAACACACTGCAGCAGAAAGGCCGACTCTTCCAGCTGCAATTCACGCGCCCTTATTCGCGCTTGCTCCAACTCTCTCCATGTGCTCTGGGCTCCCGTCTGCACCTGCTCCTGTTCCAATTCCTTGACCTTTCTGTACCCTTCCTCCAATTCTTGGCAGTGTAGCTTTTTCTTCTGTGCCCCCCACATAACAAACCGACCCTATATATATGCTTTGAAAGCATCCCACACACTTGTCAACCTCACCTCCTCGGTGCGATTAAGAGCAAAATAATCTTCAATGTTCCTTTCAATGGCTGTCACGATTTTTTTTTTATCTTGGAGAAGACTATTATTCATTCTCCAGAAACTATGCTCCTCTGGTGTCCCCATCCTGTCATCTGTATCCAAACCAGCCCATGGTCTGACCATGTGATGAGTTCATGCTCTATGCTCTCCAGTGCTACCAAAAGGTTACAACTAACCAATAGCATATCTATACGGGTGTATGTTTGATGTGGCAATGAGAAATACGAACAGGACTGGCTTCGTGGATTCCATTCCCTCCAACAATTCACCAGTTCCAACAGTTGCATAAGCCTCTTCAGATGCTTCCTGTGTCACCCCTCTCCCCATTTATGCCCCCACCTATCTAATTGTTGGCTAGGGAGCACATTAAGTCTCCCAACTACCAGGAATCCCCCCCCCCCACAAACCCCAACAGGTCAACATCTAAATGATCAAAAAAGGTCCCTTGGCCCTGGTGGGAGCATAAACACTTAGAAACATTATTAAGTTACCCTCTAGAGTGCCCTTAAGGGCCACATATCACCCTTCCCCCATCTCTAGTCACCCCTATTTCTTCAAAGGGGAGAAAATTCCTAACCAAAATAGCCACCTACCCGATTTGCCCACTCTCCCTTGGAAGCAAAATACTCCCAATGGTAATTTCTATTCCACAATAAGCCTGGTCACTAGCTCTTAAATGCATTTCCTAAATATATACTATATCCCACTGCAGCCAATTAAGTTCCTTGAAAAGGAGTTGATGCTTCCAGGGTAGGTTGATCCACTTTGCATTAAGAGTTCCTATTCTCAGCGTGCCCATTCCTCGTACCTTCCAATCTCCTCTAAGCCCCTGTGTCCCAAGCATGGTTGGCGCCAATCTCCCCTCCTTCCCTTGCCCCCACCCCCACCCCCATCTATCGCACACCCTCTGAGCAGCTCCTCCACCACAGGTAAGTGACGTACAACACCCACCCTTCCAGCCCTCCACTCACCAGCTCCAGCATGGTTTGTCTACCCTTGTCCTTCCCCCATCACCCCAGCTCAATACATTCCCCTGCACACAAAGAGTACACTCACCAACAGTCACTCAACCCTTAAATCGACAAGCTCTCCAAACATCCCAATAAGACATCAATAATAATAACTCCCAACACTTAAAGAAAAAAAATTCCCTTCTCTGCTCCTTCCCTCCATTAGCCACCCCAAGTACAACTTCAGGTCGTACTAGTCATTGAGTCTCCTCACTCAGTCATTAGAGTTGATAGAGTCTACTTGTCTCAGTTCTGTAGAGTGGCAGCAGAATTGCTTGCCCCATTCAACCCTCTGCCAGCGCACTTCCTGGCTTCATGGGGCAGCGGCGAGCAGGGAAGCTCCTCTATGTCCGAGACCCCAGGTCTTTCAAGCAGGACAATGCTTTTGCACTGGTCCGAATCCGAACAGTTCAACCCTCCTTTGTGATGGCCAATGCAAATGGAAACAGCCAATAATACCTAGACCCCAATTCACGCAGCTTCCTTGTAATAGCTCTGTCTCAGGATTATAATGGACAGATCTTCAAATATTTCAATATAGTGGACTTCCCACTGAGCTCCCCCTTCCTGCAGGCTTGGCAGCCATCTTTTCTTTGATGGTGAAATTGAGGAAGCACACAACCACATCCTGAGGCAGGTTCGCACGTGGGGACCCAATGCCCGATGAGCCCATTCCTGCTGAATCCAAAGGCAGTCCTTCCTGCCATCCCATAAAACTGCCACAATTTTTGCTATTACTGCTGCATAGTTAGTGTAGACCTTCTCCTCTGGGACACCCCAAAAGCTCAGATAGTCCTCCTGGTGGTAGTTTATGAGGTCCTCCATTTTGTCAGCCAAGTTCCCATTAGTTTGTTGTAACTCTTGTAATTGTTTTTCCAGTGCTGTGATGCTCTCATCATGTTCATCCATATGTGTTTCAATACTCTCCACCCTTATTTAATTTATTTAACCAGTTTTCTATGCCACCTTATCCTTCAATCAAAGCAATTTACATTATGTAATTACAGACTAGATGGACCATACTGGTCTTTATCTGCTGTCATTTACTATGTTACAAACAGGTACTGGATATATTCCCTTGTCCCCAAAGGGCTCACAATCTAGGTGTACCTGAGGCAACAGAGGGTTAAGTGGCTTGCCCAAGGCCACAAGGTGTGCCTATAGGACTAGAAACCCCAGTCCCTCCAGCCTGAGATTGCTGTCCCCAGGTGGGACTTGAACCCCTGGCCCTCCAGCCTGAGGTACCATGTCCTAACCACTAGGCTACTCCTCCCCTTATGCCCATCTCAGTCAAACCCTGGAGGAGCCTCCACAGGAGCAGAATACGGTGCATCCCCGGGCTGTCCAGATTTATGGATATCCAGACAGCCCGGATGTACACTTATGGAATTGGCCTCTATATGGCAAAAATGTATGTGGCTAGAGTGGAGCTGGACTGAAGCTTTGTTTGGAGAACTTTCTTTTCATAAGAGGGTAAAAACCTAGCTTTTTAGTCAGGCTTTTGTCCCCGATGTATAGCCTGCTGTAGATTCTGGAAGAGTGTATGATGGGATAAGGAAGGGTAGACGGAACACTGATATTGTTTTATTATTGTACCACATTTCAAACCTTCTGAATAGGTATGTTATCAAATTCTGTAAATAAATAAATACCCGTGGAAAGCAGCAAAATTCAATTAACTATGACTACAGATATAGCAGTATAAGTGATAAGGTATCCCTTTAAAGATATAGGTATATATTTAGCTAACTGACTTATGCTTTTCAGTTGGCCAAATATATACTTAGCTTTAAATGGATAATGTTAAAGTTATGTGGCACCCATCTTGCTAAATATCTACCTTCACTTTTTCACGCTGAAAAAAAAAATGAAATGTCTAGGTAAACAAGAACATTGAATAAGTTCATAGGATATCATTTAGAATTTTATTGCAAACTGGACAAAATTCCTTTGACCATATAGGTGATCAACACACTGGCAGTCAAAAGGTTCATATTGGATCCCTATTGTAAAGTGAAACCACCCAATGCAAAACTGTTGAATTTCAAACCTAGGGCAGTTATGATACGTCTTGCAAGCCCTTTCATTTTAGGGTGTCATTTAGATAGATCATAACTCCATAATTCTAATCTTTATATGAATTTGAAGGGCATGCACCTAGGCTCCATTAGTTTATTCAAAGCTTTCAGAAAGTAGAGAAACATGTCTATTGATTTGAAAAGATTTTCCATCCAAAGATGCTTACAATAAAATAACTGATAGTAGAAAAGCAGGGAAGGGTTTGTTTGCAAGACGATTTCAGTAACTGTCCCTCTCTTATGAAGTATTTGCTCTGAAGGCCGTTGGAACTGCCATGACCTTCCATGTCCTGGGACCTGCATGGTAGAAGGGGGTTCTCGTATCACTACCTACGATTCAACGTCTTATTCATTCTATGGCGCCTGTACTTATGTCCTCTCAAAGGTAAGTCCAAGACTGTACATTCAGTAAGGGATGGATGAACTAAACTGTGTTCAGATTGATGTATATGATGAGTTCAAACTGAACTGTAATAGAGCTCCTTAACTTTTAAAAACTATATGAGGGCAACTTTCAAACCAGGGACATTTGCATAAACTCTAGAGTTTCTTTATACACTTTCCACCAGTTTTCAAAGGGAAACATTTTTCTTTGAAAATTAATTTGGGGAAAATGTGTGCCCCAGTCTGCACCTTCTGTTTGTGTAAGTACTTCTTCCTTGAAAATTTGCATGCGTATAATTGGAAATTCAAAATTATGTGTCTTAAGTCCATGCTTTACCCCAACTCCATCCCTGGGAACATCTCCCCAATATGCACGTTGTCAAGCCCCAGCCCTCCGCCTAGGGCTCAGAGGGTTGGGGTTGCCATTATATGCTCCTTGCAGAAGGTGAGATAAAACCTTTTGCTCCCACTATGCCTGCTGGGAGTGGTAGTTCCTTTGTCCTCTGATAAGGAAATAGTTGTGAGACCAGCAGTAAGGCAAAATGACAAGAATTTATTCCCCAACAAGAAGATTCAGTGCAGATTAAATCAGGATACTCTTCAGGTGTTTGCTTGAGGATATTTACAGAACTTAAACTGATTGAGCTTCACACTCTTTGCTCACAAAACGTGCAATCCATATCATATCTAACAGATAGAAAACATAACAGCTTCTTCTCACAAAGAAAAATATCTTCTTTCCCTTTGTTCACACTCAGCTCCCTCTTACACATTTTAGCAAAGGGATTCAATATCATCTGCCAAACACAGTGTACAGTCCATAGGCACTTCTGCTGAGTCACTCTCATTAAAGTCCTGTTGCATCTCTTCAAACTCTGGAACTAAGGAGTTTGGCTTTAAGCTGTTATTATACGGCTTAGGATAATTTCCCCCTAAGACCTCTGGTGCTTCCTTTGGGCACAGTTCTATATGGTAAGGATTGGAAATACCTGAGGTTGTGGAGATTCCTCTCTGGCTTTGTTCAGCTAGCTTTTTCCAGCTGTAGGGAAACGCTCTTTGATTCCCTGTTTGGAGTTCTTGTCTGGAGCACTGCTCTGGTTCCCAGTCCCAAACTGAGCTTTGCAAACTCCTGGGTTTAGTGTTAGGTTCCCACCTGTGAGCTCCTTGAAGCTTTTTATCTGGCAATGAGGTCTGAAGGTCTCTCTGCTCTCTCCCTCTAGGCAGGTTTCTGACAGCAATCTGTCCCTTCTCTCCTTCTGCTCTGTCTGCTTCAATTCCAGAACTGCAGATGGGTTTCCTCAAAGGTCTCCTCCCAGCTCTTCTCCATCCGTCTCTCCAACCACCTCTCCAACCACCAACACTCTTACCGGCTCTCTCAGCGAGACTCCAATCACCAACTCCTCCCTTGCTTTCTCCTAGCCAGGGTTTATATTCCTGTTCCCTGAGCCTTAGGTCTGCCTTCCTGAACAGGTGTGTGTAATTAGGTTCCAGGCTTGCAGTTACGTCTGAGCTTGGGTGTGTCAGCCTAGCTCCTGTTTCCCTATGCTTGCCTCTCTCTTGCAAACGCTGAAACGTGTGTGCAGCCTGACTGTCAGTTTGTTTAAAGGTAAAATCATCCTTTTCTTCTAATTCCATATGTTCAGTATGGGCTTCTTCATCACATATCCCCCCCCTTAAGATATTACGGGCTGGCGGCCCATCACCGGCACAGCTTGTAATCCATGATAGTGCATCGGCATTCTGGTGCAACCTTCCTGCTCTGTGTTCTACCTTAAAGTTGAAGGCTTGTAATGCCAAATGCCAATGGGTCAGATGGGCATTATGGTTCCTCATCTGATTTAACCATTTTAGGGGTGCATGGTCTGTGATCAATAAAAACCTCCGCCCAGTGAGATAAAACCTAAGGGCCTCCACTGCCCATTTGATGGCCAAACATTCTCTCTCTATCGTTTAGTAATTTTGTTCGGTCTTGGACAGCTTTCTGCTGAGATACATGGTGGGATGCTCGGTTCCGTCATGCATCTGTGACAGGACCGCTCCTAAACCGGTTTCCGATGCGTCCATTTGCAGAATAAATGGCTGCCCAAAATCCACGCCGCGTAGCACCGGCATTTTACATAGCTTCCCTTTCAACCGCATGAAAACATTCTCAGCCCCCGGGGTCCATTTTAGGTTATTTGGGGCATTTTTTTTCAGCATATCTGTAAATAAGGCACTCTCTTCAGCGAACCAAGGAATGAAGCGTCGGTAATAACCGATTAGGCCCAGGAAACTCCTCAACTGTTTTTTGTTAGCTGGCCTCGGGCAATTCTTCACACTATCTATTTTACTCATCAATGGTCTGACCATACCTCGCCCAACCATATGTCCGAGGTATTTCACTTCTTCGCCTGCAAACAGGCATTTTCCCGGATTCAGGGTTAGACCCGCCCTTCTCATAGCTCCTAGAACTGCTTCTATTCTGGGCAAATGTTGGGCCCAACTGGTACTATGTATTATGATATCGTCCATATAAGCCACCGCGTACTCTTGGTGTGGACGTAAAACGTGGTCTATTAACCTCTGGCAGGTTGCTGCTGCCCCATGTAGACCGAAGGGCATCCTACGAAACTGGAACAGTCCTATCGGCGTACTGAAAGCCATCTTCAGTCTTGACTCACGGGTTAACGGGATTTGCCAGTAGCCTTTGGTCATATCCAGTGTAGTTAGATATTGTGCTCGTCCCAGCCGATCTAACAACTCTTCAATGTGGGGCATGGGGTATGCATCGAACAGTGAAATGGCGTTCACTTGTCTGAAGTCGATACAGAATCTCAGGGTGCCATCTGGTTTTGGTACCAGCACAATGGGTCTACTGGTACCAGCACAATGGGGCTACACCAGGGACTCTTGGATTCCTCGATAATCCCCATGTCGAGCATCTCCCGTACCTGGGCCACCACCTCTTGTTTCCTGGTCTTAGGTAGCCAATAAGGCCGCTGCCTAATCACCTTCCCAGGGAGAGTTATAAATTTGTGAGCTACCAAATTGGTCTCTCTGGGTATCGGTGTCAGGACGTCTGTAAACTCTGCCAGCAACCTGGCCAACTCTTGCCTCTGCTGCAGGGACACTTCCTCGCCTACTCTAGGCCACGGGTTCGCTTTGCACTCTGCTAATTGTGGACCTAAATCCTCCTCCACTTTTTCTTCAGAAGTGGCAGTCAGGCCTTTTACCTCAGTCCGCCCAGTGGACCCGAACCCTCTGGTTCCCCGACTCGTAGGGGATACCATGGGTACCTCTTCTAAGGAGGGAAACCCCACTCTCTCACAAATGAGTTGGGCAATTCTATCACCCACCTTTACTTTGAAGTCCTTGTCCCCAAAGTTGAAAAGTAGTACTTTTATTACCCCCCTATAGTCTGGGTCTATAACGCCAGCGCCCACATCTATAAAATACTTTGAGGCTAAACCCGAGCATGGTGCAATTCGGCCATAACACCCAATGGGCATTTCCATTTGCAGGCCTGTGTCTACCAAGGCCTTCCCCCGTTTAGGAATTACTTCCTCTACAGCACTATATAAATCATAAACTGCTGCAGCCGGTGAGGCTCTCTGGGGGCTCTGCGCCTTCGCAGATACCTTGCAGAATTTTAATACGAATTTTTGTTTAACTGGTAGATCAATTTTCATACGCTCTTTTGAACTCAGACCTGTCTTCCTGGGCTTCCCAAACAGGGGACCGGGAACCACTGTTACCCTGGCCTCCACCCTCCGATCATACTCCTGTTCTAACCCTTTTTTGGTCTTATCAGAAGGGGCAGTTATGAGGTCGTCATGTGTGGGTAGTTCCCCTAGTGACTCCTCTGGTGGTTCATCCTTCTCCTCTGGGGTTACTGACTGGGATCGAGTGGAGACCAGCCCTGCCTTTGCATGTAGGCCCTTCTCCATCCCTCTTCTGAACTGGGGCCAATCCCTACCCAGCACTAGGTCATGGAGCAACTTTGGGACTACGGCTACTAGAACTTCTTTCCGAATTCCTAATCCCTTTATTAAGAGCTTGTACAGAGGGTAGAAGGAGGTTGCTCTGTGAATACATCGGATTTTAACCCTTCCTTCTGGTTGGCTCAGGACTGACCCACTCCAGGCTTCTATGGCCCGCCAGAGCTTCCTGGAAACCATACTCTGGTCAGCACCGGAGTCGAGTAACGCACTAGTTGACACACCATGAACCTCTACATTCAAAAGGAAACCTTCTCGTATCTGTTTTACATTAGCAGTTAACAATGCGGTACGTGCTATACATTCCTTTTGTAAATGACCCATTCTCCCACATTGGAAACATTTCCTATTTGCCCATCTGCTTTCTTGCTTTGGAAAATAGCTGTTCATACATTCCAGCTTTGGCCTCGGTCCCTTTTCTGATTTTCCAAAACTTGCCTCCACTGACACTCAGAACGCCCCCTTTTGGCTGTCCAGCCACCTCGGCTTCCAAAAACTGTTCAGTCAGCAAGGCTGCCTCTGCAGTGTTCTGGCAGTTTTGTAAAATCAAGAAAGACTGAATTTCCTTGGGGACCGCCTCCATGAACTGTTCTAACATAATCATGTCTATTACGGACTCCATGGTTTTTCCCTGTGGAGCTAGCCACTTCAAAGTTAAGCTTCGGACCCTGTGGAACAAAGCCTTAGGTGTCTCATTAGGTCTTAACTTTGTAGCTCTCAGCTTTCTACGGTAAACCATTGGCGTTAGACCCAATCGGTCTCTGATAGCCTTTTTAAGCTCATCATAGTCCATAGCCAGTGCGGCTGGCATGGCTTTGTAGGCTGCTAAGGCCTCTCCCATAAGGGATGTAGCAAGCCTTACTACCCATTGCTCTAATGGCCACCCCACTGTAAGGGCAACTCTCTCGAACGCTTCCATGAAATCATCAACATCATCATTTGTTGCAAGTTGTCCAAAAGCAAAAGCCCCACCAGTCTGTGGTCCTACCACACATATGTGCATTGTCGCCTCTCGAGTTGATGGTATTGCTCCCTCTGTCACCTTCTGGCTGGCAAGCAATGCCTCCATCAAGTCCACTATTGGTTTCTGTTGGGCTTGCATGGCTGCAGCAGCCTGTTCCTGCGCACGCTGAGCCATCTCCCGTTGTTTCTCAAATTGAGATGCCATCCAACATAGAATCTCTTATGGATCCATCTCCATAGCTTTCTCTGCAGAAAAACAAAAGAGAAACACAAGCCCACCAAGTGTGGCACTACAAAACGTTTTCTTCTTTTTTTCCTAGCCGTTCAGTCTAACGTGACTGCCTAGCAACGGCTATCCTTTTCACTTGAATCCTTAGACACCCACGCCCAAATACTCTTTACCTGAACATGGTGTTGATTCATGCATTGAAAAGGAGTCCTTCACTGGTCCTCAGTCGCTCGGCCGACCCTTGCCAGCGATTTTCCACTCTGCCATCCACTAACAGCTCCGCAGTTTTGGATCTTGGAAAAAAAAAATCTCTGGCGTATATCCTGGAGTTTTCTTCTGTAAATCCTGATGTTCCACAAAAATAATCCTAAAGACTATGCCACTTGTCAAGCCCCAGCCATCCGCCTAGGGCTCAGAGGGTTGGGGTTGCCATTATATGCTCCTTGCAGAAGGTGAGATAAAACCTTTTGCTCCCACTATGCCTGCTGGGAGTGGTAGTTCCTTTGCCCTCTGATAAGGAAATAGTTGTGAGACCAGCGGTAAGGCAAAATGACAAGAATTTATTCCCCAACAAAAAGATTCAGTGCAGATTAAATCAGGATACTCTTCAGGTGTTTGCTTGAGGATATTTACAGAACTTAAACTGATTGAGCTTCACACTCTTTGCTCACAAAACGTGCAATGCATATCACATGTAACAGATAGAAAACATAACAGCTTTTTCTCACAAAGAAAAATATCTTCTTTCCCTTTGTTCACACTCAGCTCCCTCTTACACATTTTAGCAAAGGGATTCAATATCATCTGCCAAACACAGTGTACAGTCCATAGGCACTTCTGCTGAGTCACTCTCATTAAAGTCCTGTTGCATCTCTTCAAACTCTGGAACTAAGGAGTTTGGCTTTAAGCTGTTATTATACGGCTTAGGATAATTTCCCCCTAAGACCTCTGGTGCTTCCTTTGGGCACAGTTCTATATGGTAAGGATTGGAAATACCTGAGGTTGTGGAGATTCCTCTCTGGCTTTGTTCAGCTAGCTTTTTCCAGCTGTGGGGAAACGCTCTTTGATTCCCTGTTTGGAGTTCTTGTCTGGAGCACTGCTCTGGTTCCCAGTCCCAAACTGAGCTTTGCAAACTCCTGGGTTTAGTGCTAGGTTCCCACCTGTGAGCTCCTTGAAGCTTTTTATCTGGCAATGAGGTCTGAAGGTCTCTCTGCTCTCTCCCTCTAGGCAGGTTTCTGACAGCAGTCTGTCCCTTCTCTCTTTCTGCTCTGTCTGCTTCAATTCTAGAACTGCAGCTGGGTTTCCTCAAAGGTCTCCTCCCAGCTCTTCTCCAACCATCTCTCCAACCACCTCTCCAGTCAATACTCTCACCAACACTCTTACCAGCTCTCTCAGCGAGACTCCAATCACCAACTCCTCCCTTGCTTTCTCCTAGCCAGGGTTTATATTCCTGTTCCCTGAGCCTTGGGTCTGCCTTCCTGAATAGGTATGTGTAATTAGGTTCCAGGCTTGCAGTTATGTCAGAGCTTGGGTGTGTCAGCCTAGCTCCTGTTTCCCTATGCTTGCCTCTCTCTTGCAAACGCTGAAACGTGTGTGCAGCCTTACTGTCAGTTTGTTTAAAGGTAAAATCATCCTTTTCTTCTAATTCCATATGTTCAGTATGGGCTTCTTCGTCACAATGTACTCGTATATGCGTATATATTGGGCACTATTCAAAAGCCCCATTTATGTGGAAATGCCTTGAAAATTGCCCTCTTTGTTGATCGCCGGTTAAAACCGTTCTTTTCTATCATATAATATGATGAAAAAGAAAGGTGAGCAACGTGCATGGCAGTAGTTTTCGTATACAAACCGAAAGATAAAATTTCACTCTCTGAGCTATAGATTCTATTTCTAGTGAAAATTTAAGGATATAAAGAAATGGCATGCCAGGTATGATCAATCATCCTTTGAGTCCATAATCATGTTTGCAGTGGTGGCCAATCCAGTTTGCTTGGAAGAAGGATCCTCCAGATCCTGATAACAGAGCCATCCTCCAAGTTGGTTCAAGGTATTGGGCCCTGGGCAAACCTTAAGCTTTACACCCCCCCCCCCACTCCCGACTATAAAAATGTATTGTTTAGCTTTGAATGCTCTGCTCTTTGCTGGCCCTCAGAAGCTGCCACCCTAGACAGCTGCCTTGTTTGCCTGTTGGTTGGCCCAGCCCTGCCTGATATGGAGATCTGTACATTGTTGTTCACCTCCAAGTGACAGTAGTGCAAAGTTGTATCCCCAAGTCCCAGGAACGCATTCAAACCTTATTTAAATTTGGTTGTACTACTGGCCTTGACCATATCCCCTAGCATTCAATTTCAAAGCTTAATCCTGCAATAAATTTCTAGTATTAGTTGATCTAGTAAGCAACTGTTCACTGTACAGTAGGGATAGGGTTATCCTGTAGACTGTATCTACAATAAAACGATATCATAAAGATACATAAAAACAATCTGTAAAAAGAATCAGTTTATTAATAACATATAAAAGAGCAGCAATAAAAATCCATCTTACATGGTTATGTTTTGGCAGCATTACCTGTTCCAGGTGTCTTAAGTATAACGACAGAACCATCAAACGGGCATCCTATCAATTGTAGTAATCATACTACTCTGCATCCATATTGTATCAGTAAAGCCATCTGAATGTCAGTCAAGATGCGCATCTTTTGATGCAATATGCCTATCACCTTTAGAACACATAAGGGGGTGATTTTAGAAGCTTTACTGGTGGTTTACGTGTGTAATTGCTGGTGCTTACACGTGGATATGGCATCCACATACAAATGGCCGTTTATAGAAGGGTTCACTTTACATATGAATGTCTTTGCTATGCAGAAGTCGCAAGGGGGCGTGGCCAGGGCAGGTAAAAAGTCTACATATGTATTTCATATGGGGAACCTGTGTATGTCCAAAAATGTCTGCTTTGGGATTTATAACTATCTCCTGGCATGTTTACATTTTTAAAACGTGCTTTTTGGCCAGTGCTTTACAGAGGAATTAAGGTGTTATACTCCTTATTTCCCAGTTGTTTATTTCACCCTCCGTCTTGATATTAGAAAAAGATAGAGGTAGATGTAGGTAACTGCTAGTGTTTACACATGTAGACTTGCAAAATGGTTCACAGAAAGGTATAAGTCGCAAAATTAACCAGCCTAAACGTCTAGGTAACGGCACTTACAGGGATTGGTGGCCATGTTTCCCACACGTAGCACCTCACATTGTATGTGGCTGCATGTCCACATGCTCTCCCACAATTCCATTCTGGTATGTTAGAAACGGCCGCATGTTACACAGCCCTTTCTAAAATACTACCAGAATTGTAAATGTCGCAACCTTGATGTCTGAATTCTAATTTCCATTTCCTTTCTAAACGTAGTAATTGACCAAAGGGTAGCATGTGCTACGTGATCATTGCATGTTGTTTGCTACCAACCCATTTTTGAAAGGGTTATTCGAAAGGCATTTACATGGTTTACAGCCTAGTAAATTGTGTAAATGCCTTAGATGAGGCTATTCAACAGCACTTACACAGTTAGTGCCGTTGGATATCCCCTTCTAAGCCCCTTTGCGCCCTGTTGCTATCCTGTTATCATCGGGGCATGTTGGGGGCATTCTGGGGTGGAGTGGGTGTGGTGACAAGTGCTAACCAGGCAGTGGCGATATTGCATGCTACCTGGTTAGTGATCTGCACCTTAAAGATAGATAAGGAAAACCCTCAGCTATCTTTAAGGCACATGAGCTAAGGGGGCAGCATGCAATATCACTGCTGCCTGGTTAGCTTTGGCGGCTTCTGGCATATGCGGTGGTGCCCGAATATTCAATATCTGGGTTAGAGGGCGGCAGGGAGGGCTAGGCGCCGATGGACCATTTTGGAAGGGCTATGTGCCTCATCTCAATATCAGGCCCTTAATTCCTACGGGCCCTTTGGCAGATAGCATGCATTAACAGTATTGGCACACATCGGGGCATGTTTACTAAAGTGCGCTACCTGGTAGTACAGGCATGGTGCTAAAAAGTAGCATTGGCTCTAGTGCCAAAAATCCCATGCTACCCGGCTTGCACATGATGCGGTGGGACCTGGGCGGGACACAGCTGTTGTGCGAGCATTGCCAGTGTGTTGTGGCTAGTGTAGGCATTAGGGGCCCATGCTCTCCACTGAGGTGGCGTTAAGTGCGCCTGCAAGCTGACTACTTTGGTGCGGCGTCTTAGGCTAATCAGCTGGTTCCGCCTCCATGTAAAAAGAAGCTAGAATCAGACATCAAAGGGCGCAGAAGCCAAACAGCCTCACAGTGCTGGAGGTTTAGATAAATGCTGCGGGACTGTTTGAAGCCATTGCTGCCATTGCAGTTTATGAAGAGGGTCAGCAATAGTGTCAGTGGGGGCAGGAGGAGGTGGGCAGAAGGGATGAGGTTCATCTAAGATGCCTCATATCCTTGCACTGGCCCCACCCTTGCAGTCTCTTCCTCTTCATCTATCTCTGTCCTCTCTCCTTCTTTCTCCCGTCTTTCCCAATTTCCTCTCACCTTCTCTGGCGGCCCAGCCAGTATGAATATCTGTATGTACTCTGTGAAGGTCATTTTATAAATCCTTTCCAACTTGTAAATCCTGCTTTACACATGTAGGATTTCTCCTAGTCCTTGGCTTGCAGGGACTTTTGAGCCCAGATCTCGGTAGCACATTTTCAAACAAAAACTACCTCGATGGTGTCTTTTTGAAAATGAACTACAAGGTACATAGTTTAAAAAATTACCCGCATAGAATTAGCTTGCTGCTGTGTAAGTCAGTGAATATATCCCCTTTGGGAATAGCGTGCTTTTTGGCACACATGCTAGTGTGCGTGCTAATAGCGGCTTTTGGTGTCTTACCTCCATAAGACAATCCTCCAGTTTCATACACTGCTATCACCACTCTCTGGGATCTACGCTCACGATGAGACTTCCCAACTGCACACGCTGGAGTTTTAGTTCGTCTCGGAGGGGCTTCAAGTACAGTGGTCTTTTCTGTTTTGTCTACTTTGGATGTAGTTGTCCTTATCCCATTGATAGTCATTTGAAATTCCAGTTTTATGAATTTTGAGCAGAAGTTCTTTTTCCTATCCTACCTTGCTCTCTTTTGTTTCAGTTTTGTGAGGATAATAAATTCACTGTTCTGGGAGAAATTCTCAAGTCTGGCCTGACGGACATTGAAACCAGCTTGAGGAGCATTACCCTCATATTGAAAGAAGGCGAAACCGTAAGTGTGTACAATAGAAGCAGACTGCAGCTCTAAGGCGCGGGCACAAGCACAATATCTAGCAACTGCAGAAAGCACTTTAGTCGATAGGGAAAAGATTTATTCAGTTAAAAAATGGATTCAAAATTCTGCCTCCTCCCTATTTGATTAACATCTATCTGCACACAAATCAGTATTTATTTATTTATTTATTTAACAGTTATTTTAGGAGCGCAGATTTAGCTGAAGAATAAAAGAAATTGCAGCAGTTTGAGTTGAGGCTTTCATACTTAAGGGGGGTAGTTATTAAAGTGCAGTGCGGCAATAGTGCATATTTTTTTGGTTTTTAAGATGCATTGAAGGGCAAACAAGTGCATTATCTTACAAAAATGCTCAATTTTGCACTGCAATGCATATTACATACTAATGAGATGCAAAGACATACACAATACCTCATTAACCTTCAGAACTCAGCCCACTTATCACAAAAATGATGAACCTATCATTCTCAAATGGATCTTTCCCTGCACCACTCAAGCAAACATCCATCAGACCTCTGTTAAAGAACCCTAAACTGGACCCAAGCAAAGTTGAATCCTATAGACCCATAGCCAGTATACCTCTATTAGCCAAAATAATCGAAAAGGAAGCACAAAGGCAACTCCAAGACCATATAGATTTAGCCTCCCCACTAGACCATCGGCAACATGGCTTCAGGGAATACCATGGCGTCGAAACCCTACTTACCTCTCTCTTCAATAAAATCGTCACAGGTATCGACAACATCCATCAAGGTTTCGCCCTCATCTTTATAGACATTGCGGCAGCCTTTGACTCTGTACACCATGGTCTGCTAATAGAACGACTAAAAGAAAAGGGCATAAGTGGCGTCGCCCTCGATTGGTGCAGATCGTACCTTGATGGCAGATGGCAGCATGTAAAATCAGGTTCAAGATCTTCCGAACCCTTCCATCAGCGACAAGGCGTCCCCCAAGGGTCTTCCCTCTCATCTCTATTATTTAATATTTACATGCAACCTATTTTCAAACATTATCGAATCATTCAAGGTCGACTGTCTAATTTATGCTGATGACATCCTCCTATTTATGCCATTCTCCACAGAAAAAATGGACCTTTCGCCACTGATTGAATGCTTCAATACAGTCTCCGAATGGCTCCTATCACAAAACCTCAGGATCCAACACAAAAAGTCTGAGGTGCTATTCATCACCAGAGACCAGAAATTCTGCCCCCCAACTCATATAAAAGTTAAAGAAGCTGAGCTCCAAACCAAATCAGCAATTCGGTACTTAGGGGTCACCCTCGACCAACGACTAGATATGAAAACCCATATCCAACATAGTCAGAGCCGTATACTTCAAAATCCGGTCACTCAGACACCTGCAATCCCTTCTAAGCACTGAAGACTTCCGGACAATATACCAAGCACTTATCTTACCACACTTTGACTTTGCCAACGCTATTCTCCAAGGTCTCCCTCAATCATCTCTAAATCCGTTGCAACTTGCCATGAATGCCGCAGCCAGAATCTTAGTAGGAGCAGCAAGATGCGACCATATAACGCCTATCCTAATACAACTTCATTGGCTCCCCGTTCAAGGAAGGCTTACATTCAAATCTTTGTTACTCACCTTCAAATCTATCCATGGCATCACCTCCCCCTCTTTAACCAACATCATCCAGCCAGCTCCTCCCAACAGAACAAGGAGAACCCCATCTACAAATGTGCTAGTAATTCCAAAGGCTTCAACAAAGTACACAACCACAACATCTAACAGGGCATTTAGTATCTATGCCCCAAAATGTTGGAACGCATTACCACCAGGCATCCGTGCAATTACTGACCTATCAAAATTCAGAAAGGCTCTCAAATCCCATTTATTTACTCAATACTACCAGATTAACCCTACCACTACATAAGTGCCTCTCCCTCACCCCCTCAAGTTAATATCAACTCCATTGTACACATGTTCACACTGAATTCCCAATACTCGGTCTCATTGTACATATGTAAGTAGTTTAGTTTGCATTCCCCGTTTATCCAAGTTATTACTCCTGTTCTATGTAAAGCATAAACATGTTATCCAAGTTGTTTTCTCCTGTTCTATGTGAAGCCAAACAGTTTGTTATGGTCATTTGGTTGTATGTAAACCGCGCTGACAATAGTGCGGTATATAAGAAATTGTAATAAATAATAAATAATAAATAAATAAATTAACATTCAAATCAAATAACCAGGCTTGCAGTGATTACTGCAGGAAGTGTTTATTTAAAGAAAATTAATGCCAGCAAAAAGCTGACATCATTTTTCTTCGCTGGGAGCCACAGGTTTCGAACACATGGCCCGATGCTCCTGGCTGCCATCTTAAAGGGCCAGGGTCTGAAAAGAATGATGACCAGCACACTCCCTCCCCCCAAAATCAGCAGCAGGACCACCAAACCCCAGAGGAGTATCCCCCCAAAAACTGACCACCTCCCCAAGAAGGCCCCACTACCCAAGAAGATCCCCCCCAGAAGGACCCCCCTTTCAGACCACTACCCTTTCCTAAGTGCTCCTCAGTGACACCATGAAAATGCATTGGTGGTCCAGGGTTCAGAGGCAGAAGCGATCCCCAGTCACTCCCATCTCCTCTGATGCTGGGTTCAAAATGGCGCCACTTGAATCCTAGAGGTAGTCTCGCACTACTACCAGTATGGATCAAGCTGCCATATAAGGTCCAGGGCTCTGAAGATTGCTCCTGCCCCCCAAACCCTGGACCACCAATGCATTTACAAGGTACTACTGGGGGCACCTAGGAGAGGATGAGGGAGTATCTGGGGTGGCCTTATTGAGGAAGAAGCCAGCTTATTGGAGAGGTATTCTTTTAGAGGAGTGGTCTCACTGCTAATTTTGGGGGAGGGGGAGGGGGTCATCCTTTTCAGCTGTATTATTTCTTTACCATGGGAGTCACTAACCTGTTGTACTGAGTTACCGAAGATTAGTGAATCCCATGGCAAAATAAGCTGCGGTAAAATGTCAGATTTTAGCTTAGTAACTACTCCTTTACTGGTTAGTGCGATACTCAGCATTTTCCTGTTAAAGGGGTGATTTTAGAAGGGTTAGGTATGCACATAAAGAGCAGTTTTAGAAGAAGTGCTACTTATACATGGAGGCTTGTTCTGAACATAGTATGGTCCTTGAAAGTACACATTCACAACAGCCATACATGCATACCTGAAAATATTTCAATATTGGCCTTTACTCCTGCTCTGAGTCATACATAAGTATCAACTAACTTCTGGCTTAAACCTGGACTTTGAAGTACAGCTTGAAAGGAGAATGGTGCTTAGTTGTCTGGCTCCCTTTGCATATACAGGAGCATGCTTACTAATACGCAGTAGCCAGATGTTCAGGGTTTGATACAGGAATAGCATGCATCCAGGCCCTGTGGTAGCCAGGAGTGCTTGACAATAAGGCATCCATGCGAAAAATGGCATGCTACTGGAGTACCATGCAAAACAGCAGGGTTAGGGCAGAGTGGAGGAGGAGAGTGGGCATGAGCAGTTGAGAACTGTTGATGCAGATGCACTGGTGGCATGTTTGTCCAGGAAAAGTGCCGCTAATATGGGCACAGATAATACCTGCCTCTGACCAGACACTAGTTGCACTGGCCATGTCAGCATGCGAGAAACACATGGTACAAGCACAGTTCCCATACAACGAACAGTCAAGAGCCATGCCACAAATGTACCATCCCAGATAACCATGGCTGGCACACTCCCTAGGCAAACCAGATAGGGCACCAATATGCAGCGGTTATGGCAGCAAACCTAGAGAGACTGATAGCCACAAAAACAAGAGCCAACATTTGTAGTGCAGGTTTGCATATGCACTGGATAGTTGCGGAAGGACAGCTGGTGATAGACTGGTGAGAGGGCACAGGCTGTAGGCTCACCTAAAGTACCCAACACCCCAGCACCAGCTCTGCACATAACAGAGGCAGAGCATCACCTATGGACTATACTCCCATGCCATCGTCTGCAGCAGGGCAGATGATTGCACAAGACTGAGTGGCGAACATGAAGCTGTGGGAGGGCCTCCATGACACCAGCAGCCCAGCAGCAGCAGCGGATAGGAAATACATTGCCATCCCCACCACATGGGTAGTACTATAGCTGGGGGAGAGTCTCCACAACACCAGCAGCCCAGCAGCAGCAGCAGCGGATAGGAAATACATTGCCATCCCCACCACATGGGTAGTACTATAGCTGGGGGAGAGTCTCCACAACACCAGCAGCCCAGCAGCAGCAGCGGATAGGAAATACATTGCCATCCCCACCACATGGGTAGTACTATAGCTGCAGGAGGTCCTCCACGACACCAGCAGCCCAGCAGCAGCAGCGGATAGGAAATACACTGCCATACCCACCACATGGGTAGTACTATAGCTGGGGGAGGTCCTCCATGACACCAGCAGCCCAGCAGCAGCAGCGGATAGGAAATGCACTGCCATCCCCACCACATGGGTAGTACTATAGCTGCAGGAGGTCCTCCACGACACCAGCAGCCCAGCAGCAGCAGCGGATAGGAAATACACTGCCATCCCCACCACATGGGTAGTACTGTAGCTGCGGGAGGGCATGACCAGGACAGTCACACATGGGTGGGCAGCCAGTGCTTGTGTGCAGTTGAGAGACAGAGTATGTGCTCAGTGAAACAATCAAAGTTGGGCCACATAGTCAAGGTAAAAGACAGCTGAACCCAGTTGGGGGAGGGGACATGCAAATGAGGTGTTGTAACTATGGGCAAATTGTAGGACTGGCACGTAATTGTGCTCCCAACCACCATCTCCCTTGCATGAGGGGCCATGTATCTGTGCACATGTGCACCTGGGTTTCTATGCTGGTGCCATGGGCTCTGTTTTTGGAGGCACATAGCCACTCATCCTGAACAGAGGAAGGCATGTGTGTGGACCACTGGCTCAGTGTAATTGCTTACATTTAAAGCACTGAGGAGGGGGGAGGGGGGAGTTAACTTGGTTCGAGTTCCCGAGTTAGTGTTCCTCCCTACCTGGTATGCTGTTAAGGGAATGAGGTATTTGTCCCACCTAGAAAGCCTATGCAGGCTCCCCAGGGCTTGAGGGCCCTCTATTTCCTCAAAGCAGGTGTGTTTGAACTGGGGATTGATTTGGGGTGCCGCTCTTCATCATGGTGTGCTCCCAGAGCTCTCACCCTCCAGGAGTATGGGTGGCTCCTGTGGATAACCTCCCACCCTCTGACAGCTGTGTGTCCATGGGGGTATCCACCTTTTGGAACACCAGTTGTTGGGGGGGGGGGTGCCCTATAGGAGGGCAAATGCACTCCATATCTGTGTGGCTTCTGGGTTGGACCAGCAGATCTGTACTCCAGACAATTACACCTCCCTCGCCCATATATGGGGGGGAGGGGGTCCACATACTTCCATAGCAAGGATTCAGCGAACTTCGATTTCCATTTTCCAACCTAGACGCCCTATAATACAGGCACACTTTTGTGTGTTTAAGCGGGGCTACTCAAATGACTACCTGAAATCCAAGAATACAAGTTTTGTGCTTTTAGATCTAACCAGATATTCAGCTGCATCTTTAGCAGGTTAACTGTGGCTGGACATTTGGACAGGGTTAGCAGACTGAAATTAACTAGTTAACTTTGTCACTCAGTGACGCTTTTGATATCTACATCATTCTGTCTAGTTTGCGCCCAGGGCTTAATATCTCTCTTATTTTTTGTAGCACCAGACTGTTATCATCAAAAATGATGGCAGTGTGTTCGTAAACTTCATTTATACCCAACTTCCTGTTTCACAGGGTAAGTTTTTCTGTTCTGATATTAACTTCTCAATTTCTCTTTGCTTTAATGGGCTGTTTCCTGAACAAAGCTTATAAAATTCTAAATATAATTGTGTTTGTGTGTGAAACCAGATGATTGATCCATCCCTTCGTCCAGTGCAAGATTCCATTTATCTTTCTTGGGGATGTCATGGGTGGGACTTGGTAGCAGCAGCTCTTCTATAACCCAACATATTAAAGCTTAGACGTACCACATGATTAATTTACCCAAACAGTACTACTAATAGACTTGTGGTATGCCAGTTACCAGATAAATGTCAATAGAATTATGTTTTGATTGGAGCTTTGTAAGTGTCTTTTAAAAAGGTTCACAAAACAGATTCACAAATCTGAAAATATTTTGAAGATTTGTCGAATTGGCTCAATAAATATTTTTCTAAAGAGGATCTGCATTTGAACAAAACCTATTTTGAATCTGCGAGAAATTCAGAGTAAATCCTGAACAAATGTCTTTGAATCTGGAGATGCACTTTGGGTTTCTTCAGATCGCAGGAAAAATAAATCCCTGCTGATGAATTTCCCCAGTACATACGGAGAAACATGGAGGTGGAGATTATAAATCCCGTTTAGTATGCATGATTCAAGCTTGATTTGGAGTTGTTTGCACACCCTAGTTTTTAGGCAAGTTCAGGCCTCCAAAAATTTGATTAGTCTTTGTTTAAGACAAAGTTTTAGTGATTTTCACACGTTTTTTGTGTTTTTGTATGTATTTGTCATAATTGCATTCCTTCTATGTGCACTACAGCTTTTTTTGCACATGCAAATTGATTGCACGGGCATTAATTCATAAGTACACATGTACACAAGCAATTTGCATGCACTTTTATTTGTTAAGAATTCAAACGAATGCCCAGACAAACCCAAAATGCACGTCTATTAGTTTGGACTCTAATACAAATGGGAAAGGGCATTGAACAATTTGATATGATGTCAGTCTCTTTATATATCTTACATGCTCTGACATCTTTAATTTATTATAAATGGATTATTTATTTATTTATTTATTCTATTTAAGAACTTTTCTATATTGCCCCTTCCAGAGATCTTTATCTTTATCTTTATTCCGATACTTTATATACCACCCATTGTCAGGACATTAGAGCGGTTTACAAAAGAAAAATAAGTCTATGCTAAAGAAAAAACTAAAAGAACGCCATAAAATTATAGGAAGGAAGAAGGAGTAAGGCAACAGCAAAGCTGACAACGAAAGACTAACATGGAAGGGCACCACACAAGGGTATCAATTGGGAGGAGGTCAAAAGCCTGCTGGAATAAATGTGTTTTTAACATGCTCTTAAACTCTGGGTATGAGGGCTCTAAACGGAGTGAAGCTGGTAGGGCATTCCACAGCGAGGGACCGAGGAAGAAAAAGGCAACCCGCCGAGTCTGCTCCAAATGGGCTCTAGAAGGGGATGGTAGTGAAAGTCTGTTGGCATGCAATGAAAAAAGTTGGCGATATGGGGTATGGAGAGAGATGAGATCAGCCAAATAGAGAAGATTTGTTGTATGAATTACCTGATGGTCAGAATCAAAATCTTATATTGAAAACTGAAACGGAGAGGCAACCAGTGGAGGTGATGAAGAGGAGTAATATGATCAGACCATCGAGCATGTAAGATGATACAAGCTGCTGTATTTTGCACTAACTGTAGACGTTGAAGCTGATAGGCTGGTAGATTAGCGAGAGCTATATTACAGTAGTCTAACCTACTGGTGACCAGAGCCAGAACTAGTGTGACGAGTGAATCAAAAGGGAGGAGAGACCGAACAGCTCTGATTTGACGTAGAGCAAAATAAGAGCGACGAGTGAGAGTAGATATATGGTTATGGAAAGAGAGCGTGGAGTCCAAAGTTACACCTAAATAGCAAAGCGAGGAGGCGAGAGAGATAGGGGTAGAATTTAAGTAAGGAGCAATGGTTGGACATGGAGTACTAAGAGAGATCTACATGGCTGTGGATTTAGCCTGGTTTAAATGAAGGTAGTTAGCGGAAAGCCAAGAAGCAATCTGAGTAAGACAGTTATTGAATGGGTGGTTTACAATGAACAAGAATAGATACATTGAACTTTAAGTATAGGTGTAACAAATGAACTGCTCATTACATATTTACAGAGAAGACATTTACAGTATTTACAGATATTGTATTACAATCAACATATATATAGTGGCATAATGTGTGCATAATGGAGAGTGGAGGAGTGGCCTAGTGGTTGGGGCAAGTACTTCAGGCCAGAAGGTCAGGGGTTCAAATCCCACCAGAGGACAGCAACCTTGGGCCAGAAGGACTGGGGTTTCTAGTCCCACAGGTGCTCCTTGTGGTCTTGGGCAAGCCACTTAACCCTCCATAGCCCATGTTCCCTGTAAAATAGTTATCTCCAAGTTATAATGCCCTGTTCAATGTAATTTCAGTTTGTTCAATGTAAACTGCACTGATGCAGAATAGTGTGGTATATAAGAGAATGTAAATAAATGAATAATGAATTGCAAATTTCCAATGATATTACCAGCCTTGTGTAGTGAGGGGTATGCTGTGAGCCTTAACAAAGGGATATCATAGTTATGTTGGATATATTTTGTACAGCTTTGTTAAGTTCCCAAAATGTTCAGAGAATAGGTAGGTTTTAATTTCCTTACAGAATATTTGAAGATCATTGATGATGGATCTTAGTTTTTCAGGGAGTGAGTTCCAGAGTATAGGGGCAAAGTAAGAGAAAGCCCTATTACTGGTAGAACGGTTAGTATTACTGAATTCAGAAGGGACTATTATGTTATTTTGGGTACATCCTCTTCTTGTTCTATCATCAGAAGGAACAGGTAATTAGAGATGTGAGGTAAGATGGGGCTATGTTTCTCAGAAGCTTAAATTTATTTACATTCTCTTATATACCATGCTATTCTGCATCAGTGCAGTTTACATTGAACAAACTGAAATTACATTGAACAGGGCATTATAACTTGGAGATAACTATTTTACAGGGAACATGGGCTATGGAGGGTTAAGTGGCTTGCCCAAGACCACAAGGAACACCTGTGGGACTAGAAACCCCAGTCCTTCTCAGTCCAAGGTTGCTGTCCTCTGGTGGGATTTGAACCCCCAACCTTCCAGCCTGAAGTACTTTGCCCCAACCACTAGGCCACTCCTCCACTCCTAATGTCATCCTGAGTGATTTGTATTTAATGTGGCTTAAGACTGGTAACCAATGTAGATTGTATAGTAATGGGGTGATGTGATCTGAAACTGGGGTTTTGTAGATATTATGGGTGGCAACATTTTGAGCCATCTGAAGTTGATTGAGTGTCTGCTTTGGTAGGCCTTAAAAAATGCTATTGCAAAAATCAAAGTGCGTGGTGATCATAGTTTGAAGCACACATCTGAAGTTGTGGCTAGAAAGTTCTGGTCTCAGTTGTTGGAACATTCTTAGTTTGTAGAAGATCAGTTTTGTGGTCAGTTTGATGTGTGTACTCATGATAAGCTTGCGATCTAGTGTCACACCATGGTATTTCACCTTGTTTTTTACTTTCAATTCAATTGTTGAAGATGGAGTTTTTGAGGGGGAGGAGTATAGTTTTGCTTCCTTGTGATGTATAATACCTCAGTTTTGGTATAGTTTATTTTTAGGTTATTTTTTTTATTTCACTAAGGAAGGATGTAAGCTGATGCGGGATGGGATTCGCCATATCAATGGGTAGATACAACATTATATCATCCGCATAGATATGATATGTTACATTGAATTTTTTGAAGATATTACATATTGGTTGAAGATATATATTAAAAAGAAGAGCAGAGAGGGCAAACCCTGTTCCTTTTTGTAAGGTTTGGAAGTTTGCTGGCCGAGCTTAACTTGTTGGGTGCGATCGGTAAGGTATGACTGGAACCATTGGAGCACCACACTTTGTATCCCTATTTAGTATAGTCTTGTAAGCAACAAATTATGGAGGATGCTATCAAATGCTGTAACAAGATCCAGAAATACAAGGACAAAAACTTGTTTAGGATTATCTATTCCTCAAATCAATCTATCAAATAGGGCTAGTAGAAGAGTTTCTACACCATGAAACGGTCTAAACCCATATTGCTGATTGTCTAGAAGGGACTTCAGATCGATATAATCCTGAAGTTGGGTTTGAATAATTTTTTCAATAACTTTGGCTAGGAATGGGAGGCTAAAAATAGTCCTTTATGGAGTTGGGGTTTTCTTTATCCAATGAGCTGTTTTTTATTATAGGCCGGATTATTGCATGCTTTAGAGCTAAGGGCATGACGCCTTGTCTCAATGATTGGTGAACTATGTTAAGAATGGATGGTGAGAGTTCATTACAAGTAGCTTTCAGCCAAATTACAGAGCAAGGGTCTAGACCAGATGTAGTAAGTATTAATTTTGGAGATTAGATTTTTAAGGTGGTTAAGGTCAATCATGTTGAATGTTTGCCGAGGACACTAGATCTGACTCAGGGTGAAAGTTTGTCTCAGTAGATGGGCATTTCAGTTTTTTCATGTAATGAAATGCAAGGGCCTCTGGTTTGATGGTGTGCATATTAATTTCTGAGGTTTCTGAGTGAGAGATTGAGATGTGGAAGATTGAGAGATTTGGTGAGAATCTCAGTATGATAGACTTTCTTTCTGCTATTAATCGAGTCTTTGTAGAGTTTTGAAGTTGTCACATAAAGAATTTTGTCATGTGTTGCTTTCGTGACCCTCCAAGTACACTCTATCTTCCTCAAGGCTTCTTTTAACTTCCTTAATTCATGTGAATACCAGTTTTGAGAGCATTTATGTTTTGTTCTTTGGTGTGGTTTAGGAGCAGCGGCAGCATTTGAGATTGTGATGTTCCAGTTTGATAATAGCATATCTAGATCAGTTAAAGGGAGATCAATAAGAGGGAGGATTTCATTTAAGAAATCATCCATTTCAAATGCTTTATATTGCCTTGTATATAAGCCTATATTATTTGCTACTGTTATAGGGAGTTTGTCTGGCAAATTAAACTTTATTGAACAGTGGTCTGTCCAGGGAACTTGTACTGTTTGTGAAAGTGAAAATAAGTAATGTTGGCAGATATTTTTGGGAAGGAATACTAAATCAAGGATGTTACCTTTGTTGTGTGTGGGCACCTGTAAAATCTGCTGAAAATCCATATCAGATATAGAATTGAGAAATGCCATAGAGTGTGCATAGCAAAGTGATGGGAGGTTAAAATCACCCAGAAGAATTAAGGGCTTTTTTACTGATGATGAGCAGAATGTTTCTAGAATTGCGGGTAGGCTAACCAGATTGGGATTTGGTGGCCTATAAAGTAGACATAGCGCTAGGTTTTTATTTTCTATCATAAGGATGTCCATCCCATCTACATTTTTAGTAGTGAGGAGAGAGGCTTTGAGATCTTTTTTAATATGACGAAGACTCCTCCTCCTCGTGCTGAACTCCTGGGACAGTGGACTAGGTCATATCCAGGGGTATTTAATTGATTGACTAATGCAGTGTCTGAATCTGATAGCCAAGTTTCAGTAATACAAAGTAATATCCAGTTTGTCATCATTAATAAGATCTATTATAACCAGTATTTTATTTCTTAGAGATCTCAAATTGAAAAGATAGCATTTAAGCGGGGTAGAGTTGCGTGGGAAACAGTAGAGAGGGTCATGACTTTGAGGGGTGATCTAGATTAGATGGTGTGGGTGTTGCTTATTTCCATATAATGTCTTATGCGCTATTGTGGAGTAGCTATGACGGGCACGGCTATGGATGATGGAACTATTGTAGTATTGGGCGGGAACAGCTGTATATGAGTAGCTCTGATTTATAAAGCACAAAATCAGTAATACACTGAGCACACACATTGCTAGTATTCTAGTCTCCAATCTCCAGGAACAAGCAGGAATGTAGACTTCACATATGGGTATCATCGGTACCGACGGAGCCTGTGCGGGAACGTTCCCCAGTGTCCAATAGGAACGCTTTTGGGAGCATCCCACAGTGCATGCGTGCTGTCTTCCCGCCTCTGTACCTTTCTCACTTCAGTTGAATTTATAGCTGAGACCAAAGGAGAGAAGTAGAGAAAGAGATAGATAGAGACAACTCCTAGGGGAGGTGGGTGGGTTGTGAAGAGTAAATTCCTGCTGTTCCCGGAGATCACCTGTTACAGGTGAGTAACTATGCCATCTCCAGGAACAAGCAGGAATGTAGTCTTCACATGTGGGGATTCCCCAGCTGAGAGATGTCAAGGGGTGACCCCATCAAGCTGCGAACGCAGGTGAGATGGGTCATGCTTCCTCCCATGGACCTCTGACATCCAAACCGTGGATGGTGGGTAGGAGTTGTATTAAGTATGGAAGAGATGCTGGAGAACAACCTGGCCAAACGAGGCATCCCGATGGGAGTCCTTGTCTAAGCAATAGTGGGCTGTGAATGGTGTGGTAACTGAGTTTTTTGAAAACCAGAACAACTACTGAAGGGCGGTTTATCAAATAAATAAACATAAACATAAACATAAACTTGGCACTCAGTACATAGTGTCAAGGCATTGGGAATGTGAAGATATCGTTAAAGGAGTTTCCCACATTCTCAACATGAGATCATGTACGATCTTGTGAATGGGAAGCATAGCTGCCTCCTTGGGGGCCATAGGGTATTGTAGAATTCTTAATTCTTCTGCCCTAAGTTCCTTTTCTGGAATCACAGTGATTGCAAGACCCTTTGTTAAGTCACGTATGATGTCCTGGAAGGATATATCTTCTGTAGGAGACATCCTGCGTTGAGGAGAAGGAGTTGAATCCTCTAGTAGGTTCGCTCTGGTACCGGTAGAATCGTCATCATCATTGGAATCGGAAGACTCAAAGGTACTCTGTGCTTCCGTAACGCATGGTATCGGTACTGCTCGAAGTCAGTACCGAAATGCCTCGGTTCCTGAGCCCCGATACCCGAGATAGACTCAAGGCTCGGCATGGGGGAAGCAGTCCTGTCTAAGCAGGTACTGTCGGTACCGGTACCGATACTTGTTGAACCATCTGTAGCGGTCTTTGCAGTACCGAAGCTGCTAAGAGGGACATAAGAACATAAGATATGCCATACTGGGTCAGACCAAGGTTCATCAAGCCCAGTATCCTGTTTCCAACAGTGGCCAATCTAGGTCATATATACCTAGCAGTTTCCCCAAAAGACACAGTTCCACAATGCTTGTACTGGGCCAAGGATTGATATCCTGGGTCCCTTCTTAATAATGGTTTATGGACCTTTCCTCCAGGAACTTGTCCAAATCCTTTTTAAACCCAGCTACACTAATAGCCTTTACTACATCCTCCGGTAACAAATTCCAGAGTTTGATTACACATTGAGTGAAAAGATATTTTCTTTTATTAGTCTTAAATAGTTTACCCTGTAGCTTTATTGCATGTCCTCTAGTCTTTCTATATTCTGATAACGTAAACAATCGATCTACGTTTACCCGTTCCACTCCGTTCATTAATTTATAGACTTCTATCATATCTCCCCTCAGTCATCTCTTTTCCAGGTTAAAGAGTCCTAACCTTTTTAGTCTTTCTTCATAGGAGTATCCTTCCATCCCCTTTACCATTTTGGTGGCTCTTCTCTGAACCTTTTCTAATAATGCTATATCCTTTTTAAGATACGGCGACCAGAATTGCACACAATATTCAAGGCGATGCGAGCTTCTCTGATTTGGCCTTTACCCTCAACAGGGAGGATTGAAGAGAGCACCACCTGCAGCCCTATCTGCTTCACCCTCTGTCCCAGAGCCATGACATCACTTTTGATACACTCCGAGGGATACCTGGCAGTATCATTTGTGCCGACATGGATTAGCAACATTGGGTAATAGTCAATGGGCTTGATGAATCTTGGCAAACTCTCAGATTTTGGCACCTGGCAGACAGCATACCTCTCTGGAAATCAAGTCTGGTCATCAGATGGATGCCTCAGTACCCCTCAGAAGAGAGTCACCAACCACCACTACCCTTTGCTTCCTTATGGTCACTGATTCTGCAACTTTGTCAGACCCTTGTTCTGTGAAGGCGATGGAGGATGAAATCTTCAACAGGTTCAAGAACTCCTGGTGTGGAATTTTACATCTTGTTACATGGGGACAGTAAGTCACCTGTTTCAGCAATTCATAAGTGCTCTGCACAGTTTTTGCCATATGCCTGCTGCAGTATGATCCCTCTATGTGAGTGGGATACTACCCCTGCACAACCATGAATGAATAGATTTTTCTGAACTTGTGTCATTCATTTACACAATAAGATGTTGTACAACTTCTTCATCATATACATGATATAATAGTTCAGTAAAAGTGGATTTATATGCAATTTCTGCATCTACATCCGATTTTTCAGTAACAATGAATTCTGTTAAACCTTCTGTAATATCATTTGAGATATTAGATAATGCATTTTGAGTGAATCCTATTCCAAGAAACCTTTGTTTCTTTTTTTTAATTTCCACACCCATGGCTAGTACCAGTAAGGATGTGATTTCTTTAGAAAAATGTTATTAAGCTTCATCCATGTTCAAAATTCCTTCTAACTTCATAAACTTTAAAGTTTGACTCACATAAGAGACTTGTAGACATTACTTTGGCTTAAAGCAGGGCTTCTTAACCCAGTCCTCATGAGACACCTAGCCAGTCAGGTTGTCAAAATAACTACCATGAATATGCATGAGAGAAATCTGCATAAAGTGGAGGCAGTGCATGCAAATCTTTCTCATGGTGGCTATTCTGAAAACCTGTCTGGCTGTGTCCCGAGGACTGGGTTGAGAACCGCTGGTTTAGAGACTTGTCCTCTAAGAGGGTAATTTTATAAATTCCCATGTAGATATTTATTTATTTAATGTCTCTTCTATACCGTGCTATTCCCATCAGTGTGGTTTACATTTAACAAAACCTTATACAATGCAGTTGGGCTACATTGTATTTCCAATAAAACAGGAGCTAGAACTTGGACCTAACTGGGGTAACTTTCTACAAAATTATTTACACTAATAAATATTGTACATACTGATATTTACATGGAGTTGCACCTAAGAGGCTAGCTGCTCTATAGCGTGCTGGGTATGGTGTTAGAGAGGTCTTGGTGATTGGGGTGGCTGTTTGTGAGCTGCCCCTTGAGTAGTACCTTCTTGGTGATTGGGGTGGCTATTTGCGAGCTGTCGTCTGCATAGTGTCTTATGAATAGGTGGTGCTTCAGCACCTTCCTGAATTGTGCCAGGTCGGCGATTGCTTGAATGGCTGTAGGGAGGGCATTCCAGCATCTGTGTGCATAGAGCATGAATGCCTTATTGGGTGCATAGAGCATGAACGCCCTATTGGATGTTGCCCGGGTGCATTTCGTTTTTTCCTTTGGAATTAGCAGAGTATTGAGAGCTGCGGTTCTTCTGGATCTGTTCGGGGGTGGGGGGTGAATTAGCTTGGTAATGGAGGTGGAGGGTTGGTTGTTTATGGCCTTGAAGGTCATTACTAGGATCTTGAAAGATAGTCTGCTGTGGATTGGTAACCAGTGAAGATTTTTTTAGGATTGGTGTAATGTGGTCCATTCTTGAGGCTACATATAGAATTCTGGCGGCTGCATTCATTGCAAGCTGGCGTGGATTCAGTGATGTTAGCAGGATCCCATGTAGGATTGCATTGGCATAGTCGAAATGTGTGATTACGAGGGCTTGATAGACTGTTTGGAAGTCATCTGGGTCCAGTAGAGGTCGTAGATGCCGTAGTGTCCGTACTTTATGGTATATTGCCTTGACTGTGTTTCCTATGTGGGTTTTCATGTCCAGCCGTTGGTCCAAGGTGACTCCTAGGTAGTGAATTGTGGGTTTGGCTATCAGCTCGGCGTCCCTCATCTTTAAGGCAGCTGGAGGGATGAAACCTTGCTTCCTCGTAATGAAGAGGACGTCTGTCTTGTTGTGGTTTATTCAGAGGTTTTGAGTATGGAGCCAGTCAACAACAGCATCAAAGCAGCTTGTTAGTGGAGAGAAATCTGTCTGGTCAGTTGCAAATGGCATGTAGAGTAGTACGTCATCTGCGTATACCAGGCAGGCGACGTTAAATGAGCGAACCAGGGTACAGATGGGCTGCATGTATATGTTGAACATCATTGCAGACAGTGAGGATCCCTGAGGCACACCTTGTTTTTGCTGGAACAATTCCGAGGTTGCGATGCTGGTTCTGATGTCTGCCATCTGTTAGTCAGGTAGGATTTGCACCAGCTTAGAGCTGCGTCCTGTATTCCTTTTTCTTCGAGCTGTCCCAAGAGGACCTCGTGGCTAATGGAGTCAAAAGCTGCTGCGATATCCATGAAGATAAGGACATACCCTTGTTGGATGTCATCAACTCCCGAGAGTATGGTATTGAAGAGGGTGGTGAGGAGAGTTTCCACGCCATGGGCCTCCCTGAAGCCATGCTGACATGGGTCCAGAGGAGCGGCAGTTTCGATATGCTGTTGGATTTGTCATTGGACTACTTTTTCGATTATCTTGGCGAGAAGTGGGATGCTTGATATTGGTCTAAAGGATTTGACCTTCAGGGGGTCCAGTTTGCTGTTTTTCAGCAACGGCCTGATGGAGGTGTGTTTCAGCCTCTGTGCGAATGATCCGGTTGAGAATGACTGATCCATGAGCTTAGTCAGGAACTGGCTGAGCTCACAACGTAGTTCTTTTATCCAGAATGCTGGACAAGGGTCGTTTGGTGTGGTAGTGGTGTTGATGGAGGCGATGGTGTCTTCTATGTCTCTCTTTGATAGGGTAGAGAATTTGGTCAGTGGTGTTATATGGAGAGGCTTGTTCACAGGAGTGGGGCTTGTGATCTTGTTGGTTTGATGTGTTTTTGATTGTAGATAGTCTGCAAATTGTTGCGGCTGGAGCATGCATGGTTGGTCTGGGGACGGTTCCTTTGTTAATGTCTTCACTATATTGAATAGGTCATGTGGTTTACACAGCGAGCATTTCAGAAGGTCCATGTGGTATTGCTTCCTTCTCTCTATTATTGCTTCTTGGTGCTTTCTTAGGTGTAAGCTATATGCACGCTGTGCTTCGGCGGAGCGCGATCGGCGCCATTGTCTTTCTAGCCTGTGTAGGTAAAGGAGTGATGATGGTAATTCAGTGGAATACCATGGGACAGGCTTTCGTCTCCTTGGAGCTTTGTTCATGGTTGGGAGCTGGGCAATGGCACTGAGGCTGTTATCCCAGTTAGAGATCATTTCCTCCAAATTAGAAGCCATTGTGTTGAGAAGTGGAATGGCTTTCTCCAGGATTTCTTCCTTGACAAAGGGTCGGAATCGCCTTGCTGATGTTTTGGGGAAGACAGTGGCTCTGCTGGCGTTGTTATGCCTGTGACAGTGGGTAGGTATTTGGAATTTTATCAGGTTGTGGTCAGACCAGGGTACTGGGGTTATAGACATTGCAAGGTCATGGGTTGATTCAACAGCCAATTGTGGGGTAAAGACCAGGTCCAGTTTGTTTCCTCTCACGTGGGTAGGTGCTTTGACTAGTTGCTTGTATCCTAGCTCCTTGATTGCTTCGAGGAAGGCTGTGGACTGGGTATCTTGCAGAGCAGGCAGGTTGAAGTCGCCTAGTAGCCAGCTTGGGGAGCATGGATTACTGGTGTTGAAGGCGAAGTCAATTATAGTCGAGAGGTCGTCTGGTGATGCTACCGGTGCTTTGTAGAGCAGATTGATTGTGCAATGATTGTTGGCTATGGTGAGTGTGTCTAGGTGAACTGTGCTGTTTGATTGCGCAATGATTGTTGGCTATGGTGAATGTGTCTAGGTGAGCTGTGCTGGTGGCGCTGATCAGTTTAAATTGTAGTTCTGTTTTGGAGAGGGTGAGCGTTCCTCCACCTCTGGTGTTAGCTCTGTGGCAGGTGTGGAGCGAGAGAGATAATGTGTGCTTTATAAGTGTATTTCATACCTATACTTGAAATTATAAAACGTTGTCATAAATGGCCAAAAAGGCACATTAATTTAAGGTGCAATTACTTATACCTACCGTAGGGTTGGTATAGATGTCTGTACCTAACTTGTAAGGAACGCATGTAAAGTATTGAATTTTATAATTTACTCACTTAACCTTGTGCTCTGCCCATGCTCTATCCAGACTTCATCTCATTTTAAGGTAGCAGAAGACTTAAGACTCCATTTCTTATCTTGTCTAGGCCCGGTTATGGTTATTTATTTAGCAATTTTTTTATACCGTTGTATCTACCAGTCACAGCAGTTTACATGGAACACTAGAAGAAGTAACTTTATAGTTCTGGTTATTGTAGACATCTTAATAAAAGTATTACTTCAATTACCACAACTTGTCATTTTTATATAACAAGGGTTCAAGGTCTCTGCTTCATTTCACTTGTAAATACATGAAAAAATGTACACCATCTCACCAGACGTCTTCCAGCTCTAGGATGTGACAGGCATGAACTCTTTGGGGCATATTTACTAAAATGTGCACCAGTAGCATATGGTCGAGCAGTGAAACCAGCTCGGAGGCCTGCATTAACTTCAGGGGTCGTGATTGCCTATCCCACTGCCAATGGCAACCCAGCACATGGGTGTACCATCAACTCCCATGGGTGTACCATCCCCAACCATCTCTGTCTCCACCCATTTGTGCGCTAACTTGCTAGTGTGGTATTTATAGCAGGGGGCCCTCCTCTAACTTTTAGTGTGGCATGCTTATTGTGCACTGAACCCTACATTAGCAGTTAGCGTGATTTATTTAGTCCTTACAAATGTCACAATATCTCAATGTCCTCTGATGGAAAGGATGTTTGCCTATGAAATATTCTGAAACAGTACTTAACTGTTAACCACAGATTTTTTTTAATTTGAAAATTACTAGATTTACAACAGTAAATAAAAATAATAGAGAACAATATCCCCACATCATAAAAAGTAATCGATTTCTGATCCCTTCATATCCCAGGGAGAGTTATCACAGAGAGGAAAAAAATAAAAGGCAAAGATAATAAATGATTGAAAAATCATAGAAAATTCTTTGGAGTCCATATTAAAATCAATAGTAGGTCTTCAGAAATCCCTCCCATAATTATTCAAGCACTGCTAGATTTCCAATGGTAGCATTATCTGTCAAAATATAGAAACATAGAAAAATGACGACAGAAAAAGACCACGTGGCCTATCTAGTCTGTCCTTCCAAAGCAACAACTACAACAGTCCCCTTTTTTCCTTTAGCGATCCTCTGTGTTTCTCCTATGCTTTTTTGAATTCAGAGACAGTCATCATCTCTACCACCTTCATTGGGAGACTATTCCACGGATCCACTACTCTTTCCATAAAGAAATATTTCCGCATATCACTCCTTAATCTATCCCCTTTCACCCTCATCCCATGTCCCCTCATAGCAGAACTTGCTTTCAATTGAAAGAGGATCTCCCCCCTGTGCATTTATGCCATGGAGGTTATTTAAACATCTCAATCATATCACCTCTATCCCGCCTTTCTTCTGAGGTGTACATGTTAAGATCCTTAAGTCTGTCCTCATGTGCTTTATAATGAAGACCACTAACCATTTTAGTAGCCACCCTCTGTACTGACTGCATCCTGTTTATATCCTTTTGAAGGTGCGGTCTCCAGAATTGCACACTATACTCCAAATGAGGTCGCACCAAAGACTTATACAGAAGCATTAACACCACCTATTTTCTGCTAGCCATTCTTCTCCCTATGCACCCAAGCATCCTTCTAGCTTTTGCTGTTGCCTTTTCTACCTGTTTAGCTACTTTAAGATCATCAGACACAACAACGCCTAGGTCCCGCTATTTTTTAGAGGGGAAAAGTACTTCACCCTCTATCCTATATTGCTCCCTTGGATTGCTGCAGCCCAAATGCATTACCTTGCATTTTTTAACATTAAATCCCAACTGCCAAATACTAGACCATTCTTCAAGCTTAGCTAGATCCCTCCTCATGTTATCTACACCTTCCTGGGTGTCTACTTTACTGCAGATTTTGGTATCATCAGCAAAGAGGCAAACCTTACCTGACAGCCCTTCCACTATATCACTAACAAAGATGTTAAAAAGAATCGGACCAAGGAGAGATCCCTGGGGCACACCACTGGTAACTTCCTTCTCCTCAGAGTGAGCTCCATTTACCTGTAGACTTTGTCACCTCCCACTCAACCAATTTCTAACCCAAGCAGTAACTTTAGGGTCCATCCCTAGGGTGCTCAGTTTATTTATAAGTTGCCTGTGAGGAACTATGTCAAAGGCTTTACTGAAATCCAAATATACCACATCTAGGGTTCTCCTTCGGTCCAACTCCCTAGTCACTCAGTCAAAGAAATCAATCAGATTTGTCTGACAAGACCTGCCTCTGGTGAATTCATGCTGCCTCGGATTCTGTAATCCACTGGACTCCAGAAACCTCACAATTTTCTCTTTCAGCAGTGTTTCCAATAATTTACTCACCACTGAAATTAAACTAATAGGTCTGTAGTTTTCAACCACATCCTTACTTCCACTTTTGTGTAAAGGCATCACATGAGCCTCTTTCCAGTCCTTTGGCACCAATCCTGACTCCAATGAGGCATTGAAAAGGTCAGTCAGTGGAGCTGCTATAACGTTCCTAAGTTCCCTCAGTATTCTAGGGTGTATCCCATCCAGTCCCATCGCTTTGTCTACTTTAAGTTTAGCTAGTTTCTCACGAACACAGTCTTCTGAAAATTGTTCAAGATGCCCCTCGCTTCTGTCCCTGTTTGTGGGTATTTTCTGAGGTCCTGCTCCTGGTTCTTCATTTGTGAACACAGAACAGAAATATTTGTTAAGCTATTCCGCTTTATCCTCTTCAGCATCTACATATTCCTCCCCTTCACCCTTGAATCTGACAATACCACTTTTGCCCTTCCTCTTCTCACTAACATATCTGAAAAATGTCTTATCCCCCATTTTATTGCATTGGCTATTTCCTCCTCTTTTTTGAATCTTTGCTTTCCTGACTACTTTGCTAGCTTCTCTAAGTTTTTCCAAATATAGATGCCTGTTTTCCTCTCTCTGTGATCTCTTGTATTTCATGAAGGTCTCCCTCTTTTTCTTCACCTTTTCAGCTACTTCTTTCAAAAGCCATAGTGGTCTTCTTTTCCTTTTACCTTTATTTACCATTTTAGCAAAAAGGTTGGTTGCCCTTAAAATATCTCCTTTCAGTTTTGCCCACTGTTTTTCTGCATCGCCCAGCTGTTCCCATCCCACTAATGGCTCTCTGAGGTATTGGCCCATCTTGGCATAGTTAGATTTCCTAAAGTCTAAGACCCTCACTTTTGAATGGATTCTAACAGCCCTAGTCCTAATACTGAACCACCATCTGATGATCACTGGATGCAAAACGATCTCCCACTATAACATCAGAAACACTTTCACCATTGATAAGCACCAAGTCCAGTATGGCCCCTTCATGTGTGGAGTCTGTTGCCAATTGCCTGAATAGTTCTCCCTGTAGAGAATCCAGGATCTCCTTACTTCTAGATGATACTGCAGCAGGAATGTGCCAGTCAACATCTGGCATATTTTTCAGATCGATAGCATCCAGAAAGACACATTTGTTCCCTTTATAAAAAATTGTATATTTAGAAGGAAAATGTAAAAAAAAAGTAGCCCCAAGGCAGAATTCAGCTGAAAAAATTCCTTCTTTGAAAATGTAGCCAGCTGAGATAGAAACATAGAAACATGACAGCAGAAAAAGACCACATGGTCTGCCTTTCCATATCAAATACTAAAGCTCCCTCTTTTCCTTTAGTGATCTTCGGTGGTGTTCCCATCCTTTCTTGAATTCAGATACTGTCCTTGTCTCTACTAGGTCCACTTGGAGACTATTCCACACATCTGCCAATCTTTCTGTAAAGAAATATTTCTGCATATTACTCCTGAGTCTATCCCCTTTCACCCTCATCCTATGTCCCCTTGTTGCAGAGCTTGCTTGCAAATGAAAGAGGATCTCCTCTTCTACATTAATGCCACTGAAGTATTTAAACATTTCTTTGATATCTCCTCTCTCCTGACTTTCCTCTAAAGTATACATATTGAGATCTTTAAAACTGTCCTCGTATGCTCTATATAACAAAGACCAGTAAACATTTTAGTAGCCACCCTCTGTACTGACTCCATCCTGTTTATATCCTTTTGAAGGTGCGGTCTCTAGAATTGCACACAATACTCCAAATGAGGTCACACCAGAGACTTAATAGGAGGTGTTAATGCCTCTGTATTTCTGCTGGCCATTTGTCTCCCTATGCACCCACGCATCCTTCTGGCTTTTGCCATCCCATTTTCTACCTATTTAGCCTCTATAAGATCATCAGAAACAATCACACCCAGGTCCTGCTCTTCTTTCATGGACAGAACTACTGCGATCCCTACACTATACCGCTCCTTTGGATTTTTGCAGCCCAAATGCAGTGAACTTTTTAGCATTAAATCTCAGCTGCCAAGTTCTTGACCATTCTTCAAGCTTAGCTAGATCCCTCCTCATGTTATTTGCTCCTCCTGGATCTCTACTGTATTTCAGATTTGGGCATCATCCACAAAGGGGCAAACCTTACCTGACAATCCGTCTGCAAAATCACTAAAAAAGATGTAAAAAAGAATTGGACCAAGAACAGATCCCTATGGCAAACCACTGGTAACCTCCTTCTCAGAGTGAGCTCCATTTACCTGTACTCTTTGTCGCCTCCCACTAACTTCTAACCAGTAAGTCACTTCAGGGTCCATCCCTAGGGTGCTCAATTTATTTATAAGTCACCAGTGTGGAACAGTGTCAAAGGATTTACTGAAATCTAAATACATTGCATTTAGGTATCCCACTCAGTCCAGCTCTCTGGTCACCTAAAGAAATCAATCAGATTTGCTTCACAAGACCTTCCTCCGGTAATCCTATGCTGCCTCAGATCGTGCAATTCTTTGGACTCCAGAAACCTCACTATCCTCTGTTTTAGCAGCATTTCCAGCAATTTACTCATCACAGAGGTCAGCCTGTAGTTCTCAACCTCATCCTTACTTCTGCTTTTGTATACAAGGACCACATGTGCCTTTCTCCAGTCCTCTGGGACCACTCTGGACTCTAAAAAAGCATTTAAAAGGTCAGTGAGTGGAGCCACTAGAATGTCCCCAGGTTCCTTCAAATATTCTGGTCCCATTGCTTTGTCTATTTTTAGTTTAGCTAGTTCCTCATGTATGCAGTCTTCTGAAAATTGTTCAAGATCCCCTTCAATTGAATTCCTATTTACGGGTGTGTTCTGAGGTCCTGCTCCTGGCCCTTTATCTGTGAACAAAGAACAAATATATTTGCAATTCCGCTTTATCCTCATCAGTTTCTACATATTCCCCTTTGAACTCAAAGGCCAGAGGAGAGGCAAAAAGTCTAGGTGCAGAAAAAAAACCCTTTGCCCCAGCACACCAAAAAATTCCCCTTTTGCAATACAGCAGAAAAAGAAAATTGCTTTTAAAAATGATAAAGCCCCCTTTAAGAGCTCTCAGGCAGAGAGTTTAGGCCTGATTCCATCCTGGATGTTGAAGCCCTCTGTACGTCTGGTCTGAACCGGTTACAATGGCACTGCGGCTCCATTGTAAAACCGTGATCCCAGCTGCTGGCTCCTTCAAAGCATTCCCCGCAGCCCAATCCCCAATCTGGCCACCTAAGGGCAAGGTTGGGCTGCGGGAAATGTCATCAGCACCCCCTGCCCCATTCATGCTCTGGGCCCGCCAATCCATGACGTCTGTGAAGGTTATTCCACCTCGGAGTTGGAATAACTTTCCTGTACAAGTTGCTGGCCCCGGACATACAGGGCCGACATTAGAATCGACCCTGTATGTCCAGGGCTGGTGATTGTCCACTGCTTGCCCTAACTCTGCCCCCAATCCGCCCCTCCCTGCCCCCGTCTAGCTTCCCCGTACAACTGGCAGGGAAGTTAGACACCACTTAAACAGCTGTACAAGAGCTAAACTAACCTAAAGACAAAAAACAGCTCTTAATCCAAAATATACTCAAAACAACATATTCTTCCTTCAACCCTATAAGAGCACACTTATCTCAGACAAAAATGACCTCAGGATGGCTTATACCCTGTATTTAGTGAAAATATCACTATAGGGAACAGCTGACGCTCACATCACTGGTCAAAAAAGCCTTCTATACAACTTCTCTCAAATAAATCAGACTTCTACTCATAGCACTTTAACACCACTACAAAAGCTTTTGTTTCGCCAAAATATGGCTTCTTCAGGGGTTAAAAATACCACAAATACAAAGATCTTCTCATTTCTCAACTCTCCCCGCTGTCCACGAAGCGAAACAAAACAAAAAGCTTTTGTAGGGTTGGGTATGAGTTGCTCTTAGTATTGGCAACTAGAAAGTTCGCCCTGCTGTATTCAACTTTTGAAGCTTTTGAAGACTTCTGGTTTCGTGTCTATACCGACTTGTGCCGGAGTGGCTCTGGAACTGTGGCGTTGAAGAGTGTTATTATCAGATAAGTAACCGTAGACCTAGTTAGGCGCGATTACTATTATCTTTATTTACTTTATTCTCTTTTTTATAGGAGACAACAGCCTGTTGCGGTGGTGCTTTGTGCAGTAGATTGTGCAATGACGTTTATACAATGACGCATTTGAATGAGTATTGAATGAGTATGAAAGTTTGTTTTTTTTGACCAGTGATGTGAGTGTCAGCTGTTCCCTATAGTGATATTTTCACTAAATGCAGGGTATAAGCCACCCTGAGGTCATTTTTGCCTGAGATAAGTGTGCTCTTATAGGGTTGAAGGAAGAATATGTTCGTTTGAGTATATTTTGGATTAAGAGCTGGTTTTTGTCTTTAGGGAAGTTAGACATCCATTCCCGCTATTCGAGGGACGGAATAATCCCCTTTGGGACGGAATAACCCCCTTTGTATTTAAGAGCCCCACAGTATTACCTTGTTTGCAATGCAAACCATCTAGGATGCCAGTCCTTGATGTAAATATTCTGTTCTAGAGACAAATCTCCTAAAACCAAAGAGATTGCTCTACCCTCAGAAAGTTTTGGCTTATCTCGGTGGCCCCCAGTCCCAGATGAGGCTGCTTTTGGATCCTAATCCTTTGTTTTCCTTGAGTCTCCTTTCCTTTCCCTATTGTACCCTAGTTCTCTTAGACTGTAAGCTCTGATGAGCAGAGACCATCTCTTCTATGTATCTGTACAGCTCTGCATATGCTTTGTAACACTATATAAAAGATTCATAGTAGTAGTAGTAGGATGATAAGGTCTTGTAATATAGCATTCTATTTTTGCAAAAAATGCAATGTGTGCTTTTGAATCAGTGCTGACTCCTGGTGACACAGAAGCTCCTGGGTTTTCTCAGCAGTGTGGCCAGATGTAGATTACCATTCTGAGGCAATGTGGGGTTAAGTGACTTGCCCAAGGCCTCAAGGAGTGCCAGTGGGAATCAAACTCTGCTCTTGGTTACTAAGCCAGTGCTCTAACCAATAGGCTACTCCTCAACTTCATTCTATTTTTAGCATGTACAAAATAGTTTCACATAAGTACCATTATATACCTCAGTTGCCTTTTTTCCAGGTAGGAGGTCTTGTATGTTGAGTATCTTTAAGGACGTTTTTCCATATTTATAAGGACCTTTGTCTTCAGTTTTGCTAACAAATGCTCATCCCAATGAAAACTGGTTTCAACAGAAAATGAAGGACACTACATATCCCAGATCATATTTATCTTCCTTTACCTTTTTCCAGGTCTACTGTGTGGAGTGACTAGAACTGTACACAGCACCATGGATTTGAATAATGGCATAATATTTTGGTCTTTTCATGCTAAGTGTAATTTATTGTTTCCTTTGTTCATAGCCAATCTCACCATCTTTAGTATGTCATCCTTCTACCTCGCTGTATATACAACCATGGGCCTCAAGATGGAGATCCAGATTGTGCCTTTCATGCAAGTCTACTTGATTGCAGACCCATTTCTACAGGAGAAGACTTGTGGTAAGTAATATTCAGGCACCATCTTCTTTCTCCACAGTGGAACATCCATTGGGAACAATTCATATATGTTGTGTTTCTCAAACAAGGTCTCTGTGGAAACTTCAACAACATTCAGGCAGATGACTTTGAAACCATCAGTGGTGTAGTAGAAGGAACTGCGGCTTCATTTGCCAACACCTGGAAGACTCAGGCTGATTGTCCTAATGTCGAAACCTTCTTTGATGATCCTTGTGCCCGCAGCATAGAAAAAGGTAAGTACCATACAAAGACATTTTAGGAATCTATAAATTAAAGGGCTTGATATTCAGATAGCTGCACCTGCTATCCAGATAAGTGCCCTAGGGTAGAGTCAGAGTGGTCCTGGAACTAATACAAATAGTGGTGATATGCAATCCACTATCCGGAGAACTTAGGACAGGGAAAAAGCTAAGTGCCAGCCACTATCTGGATAGTGGTGCTGAATATCAAAAAGTATCTGGATATTCAGCAAATGGCATCTGGCAAATGGCAAAAAATGCTGACCACGCTGACTGAATATCGACCCTTAAGTGTTTATTGATTTTTTTTCATACTTACTTATTTAAATACGCAAATTGATTTTAGCCCATTTAAGCCATTATTTGCTTATACCTTTGGAAAAGTACTGGACAAGTATATCATTTGTTTTTCAAACTTTTTGCTGTATACAGAACTAGGAGTTTTATATTACTATCAGTCTGTTGCTCTTCTGTATAGTTGCTGGGGCTTATTGCGGCAACCTGCTGCATTTCTGTTGAAGTTGGAATTGATGCAAGTTGTAGGGAGAGCTCACAACATGCCACATGGCTACTTCAGATCGTTTGCAATTTAAAACTGCCCCCATGAGATTTTCATTAAAAAGACTGAACTGTGTGTAAAAGAAATTGTTAGTCCTTTACAATGCATTAATTTCCATCCTGAAGAACACTACTTGGGATATCACTGTTATCAAGAAGCAACAAGATCTATAACCTTAAATCCTAAACCCCTTCCCATTCCAATCAAATATAAAATATTATTGAATACAACTTTCCTAAATATTTTAATTATATGTTTTTAACTACATTTGGATCTGGATGGTATAAAATGTATTTGGTATACAGTAGGCTGACTAGTTGGAAAAGGGATGTCCAAGTTAGGATAGTCCCTATTTTTAGCTTATTATAAAAGGTTTTGTGTTTGGTGAGCCTTTTGCAAAATATGTATAAGCCACATTGCAAATACATGTACATGTATTATGGTGGCATGCACAGTAGGAACTGCCAATATATTAAAAAAAAGACTTTCAAAGAGCACCACCACTTGGTGCTTTCTACATGGATTTTGCAAAATTTGCATGTCCAAGGGGAGCCAATTAAGGAACCAAGACCAAAACCTGACATTTTTAAATTTTTTTAGTTGATTTTAAAAAACAGAGAGGTCAGCGCAATTTCCCCCTCAATCATTCCTCCAAAGCCCAGGGTCACATGAGCACTTAGCTGACATTTATGTTACTCAGAGCACATGTAAATGGCAGCAGGGGAATTTTTTGAAGCATATATGTACTGTCATTGTAAAATAAGCAATTCAGTTATACTTTCAGGTGGTAATTTTAGAAAGTAATTGCCATGCATACTGTGGTCATATATATGTGTAAATGACTACCTATAAAATACCGATTGGCATAAAAATACTCCCTTTGGTACGACGGTGCGTACTTTACTACTACTATTACTAGTACTACTGAACATTTGTAAAGTGTTACAAGATGTACGCAGCGCTGCACAGGCACATGTAAAAGATGGTCCCTGCTCATCAGATCTTACAATCTAGTCAAGACAGACAACACAGTAGCTGTAGACATCTAGGGGGAATGGTAAGGAAACACAAAGGAAACCAGGTAGGTCAAGATCCGTAAGCGGCAGCAAAGAGGTGAGTTTTTAGCCTGGATTTGAAAAGGGTCAAAGAAGGTGCCTGGCATACAGACCCAGGTAGTTTGTTCCAGATGTAAGGAGCAGCAAGGTGAAAGGAGCAAAGTCTGGAGTTAGCAATGCTAACCACTTTGCTGGAAAATACCTTAATCTACGTGTCTACTTGTGCAAAGTATGCATGTACATTCACCCTTGCTTTGCGGGCAAGTGTAAATGACTGCACCTGCATCCAAGGCATGTTCTCTGCAACATACACTAGTATTTTATAAAGGCACTTCCTTATCCTTATCCAATAGCATCCATGCAAGCACTTATGGAGGTGCCTACCCATGATGCCCTGTTTTAAAATGACCTTCTTGAAGTCTTCCCAAATCACACCCCCTTGAAATGAGTGCAGCTTTTCTAAAACCTCTCCTTCCTGTTGCACATGTAAATCGTGCCTAACCCTTGTAAAAGGATCTCTTTAATGTACTTACAAATGCAACCTATGATTAGCATTTAAGAAGGAAATGTCTGGTTCTACAATAGGACTGTCACATACTAGGCAAGAAGTGAGATAACTCGCAGATTGTTCTACCGTACCCAAGAAGCAGATGCAACAGGACTTTATTTAGTATGCAGGGCTTCTCATTTAGTTACAGTTTGAGGCAGGGAGTGAGTCAGCTCTTCCCAGTGAAAGATCAGCAAGGGCAGGAACCAAGCAGAAATCATCTAGTACACAGGATAGTGCAAAGGAGAGGCAGTAAGAAATATATTTTCCTTACAATTATACAGTGGTGCTTGGTGGCTTTGCAATATAATTTTAAGCTTTAACTTAGGGCAGTCGTACATCTGAATGCCCCTTTGCAATATCTAAAATGTTAGAATACTTTATAACTTACTATGTTTTTTTTCATGATATTGGTGCTATGCTCTAGATCAGTGATCCTCATCTCCCTTGTATGCAAATCTCTTGCATGCATACTCATTGTGGTTCTCCTGAAAACCTGAATGGCTAGCTGTATCCTGAGGACTGGGTTGAGAACCCATGCTCTAGATCAGTGTTTTTCAACCTTTTTTGTGCAAAGGCACACTTTTTTCATGAAAAAAATCACGAGGCACACCACCATTAGAAAATGTTAAAAAAATGTACCTCTGTGCCTATATTGACTATATATAAAGTAATTCTCTTGAATAGGAATCAAACACTCACACCAACCCCCCTCCCCTGATGGTTCACACCAACCCCCCTCCCCTGCTGGTTCACTCACACCACCCCCCCCTCCACTGCTGGTTCACTCACCCACCCCCTGTCACTTACTCACCCCTCCTGCTGGGTCACTCACTCACTTACCCCCCCTCCCCTTCTGCTTCACTCTAACCATCGCCCCCCCCCCTTGTTGGTTAACTCACACCACCCCCCCCCTCCACTGCTGGTTCACTCACACTCCCCCCCCCCCTTGCTGGTTCACTCACACACACACAACCCCCCCTCTGCCCAAGCCGCTGCTTCTGCTTTGTACAGAGCAGCGGCTGCACTACACTTACATTGAAAAGTAAAGAGAAACTGTGTCAGGAGCCCTCCGGTCATCGCAGAGCCCGAGGAAGTGATGTCATGGGGGCGGGCTCCTCACAGGCTGTCTTTCCTTTTCAAATTAACTTTATTGCAGCTAAAGTTAATTTGAAAAGGAAAGACAGCCTGTGAGGAGCCCGCCCCCATGACATCACTTCCTCGGGCTCTGCATGATCGGAGGGCTCCTGACACAGTTTCTCTTTACTTTTCAATGTAAGTGTAGTGCAGCCGCTGCTCTGTACAAAGCAGAACCAGCGGCTGCACTGCTATAGGGAATCGCGATCGCGTTCGCGCCGCGGACTTCGGCACAAAAGCCGGTTTTTTTGCTCTGGCCGCTCCCGATCTTGCGGCCAGAGCAAAAAACCGGCTTTTCAATGGCCGGTTTTACAACTGTGCCGGCAGCCGGCCTGGCCATGGAAAAACTGGCCAGGCCGGCTGAAAACCGGCCGGTTGGCAACCCTAATTTGTGAGCCGAGGCCACGTTACGGATGAAATTGGAATTTTTCCCACAGCACACCAGACAATATCTCACGGCACACTAGTGTGCCGCGGCACAGTGGTTGAAAAACGCTGCTCTAGATTGTAGTGTAAGACTCCCTGTACAAACTGTCCCAAAGTGCATGGTCCATTTAGGACAGGGAAACCTTCATTCTTTACTTCCCAAATCAAATATAAGCCTTTGCACCTCTCCCAAGGAAGAATGATATGTCTCTGTAGGTCTCCTGATCACTTCCATCCTCAGAAGAATGATAAGCCTTCATAGACTTCATGTTCATAATCCTCCTTTCACCCTGCAGAATAACAATGGACCTTTGCCGTCCTTCCAAACACAATAAAGTGTAAAGGCCCTTCATTCTTCTGGGTTCGTGGATCTGAACATACGTGTCCACATAGGACACTGACAAGAAACTTAACTACGCTGCCTGATGGGCTGTTAGCTATCTCCAGGAACAAGCAGGAATGTAGTCTTCACATATGGGTGATGTTGCCACCGACGGAGCCTGCACGGGAACACTCCCCAGGATCCAATAGGAAAGCCTTTGGAACATCCCACTGTGCCTGCGTTGCTGCCTTCCTGCCTTTCCAGCTCTCCCTCCTCAGTTCTTCTTTTTCTGCAGAGCCGACAGGAAGCAAATCCTGTTACTGCAGAAAATTCCTGTTTTTCAAATTTTTGTGGTTTATGTCTGCCTTTCCATCAACGTGGTATGGACTTCCGTCGGTACTTTCTTTCTTTCTTTTTTCTTTCTTTCTTCTTAAAAACAAATCAACAAACAAACTGTGAGGAGAAAGTTCAACTTTCTTCAGGCACATCGATGCCATCTTAGGTCTAGGCCTTCCATTTGTTGCTGACACAATGGAAAAGCCATCCAGTGGTTTTAAGAAGTGTTCCAAGTATGGCAGTACTATCTCAGCCACCGACACCCATGACTGGTGTCTAAGATGCCTAGGGCTTGATCACCAACCGTCACAATGTCCTCTCTGCAGGAAAATGATGAAGAGAGGCCTACAGAATCAAACTGCAAAGGTGGACACCCTCTTTGCCTCTGATGCCATCTCTTTAGCAACGACATCATCGAGAGCTTCATCTTCCTCCCATGGATCTCAGGCATCAAAAACTAAGTCTTCATTGAAGGCTGGCCGCCCCCCAAGGGTAGATCTCCTTCTAAGCATTGAGATGCCTCGAGCATTGCCCTAAAGCGGGACACACCGGCCAAACAACCCTGGAGGGAGGACCTTCCCTCCAAAGCCTTACTGGGGTCTCAGGATGCTCCCAAGGCTTCCACCTCTGGAGAGCTCCGGGTGCCATGCTCAGGGATCATGGCCCGCAATTCCGGTGCCGATACCCAAGCATCGACAAGCTCCATGGATCAACATATCCTTGCCATTGAGTGGAGCTTAGCAGCCTTACTGGTGGTCTCAAAACCAGTGAAACCCTTACAGTCGGTTCTGCAGGCGTTGGTACCGGCATCTGTACCGATACAGGCTGCATCAACTTTCTTGCCACTTTCCATGCTACCGCCCATGCCAGCCCTCAAATCCATTTTTGGTATCAAGGTTCTGACTACATAAATTCCAGGTACTGGTACCGAGTTCGTACAGAGCGCCAACACCCTGCCCAACGATACTTCGAGTCTTTGGATTCCGATTCCTCAGACGATGAATTGGCCGATACTCGAGAAATATAAACTCTCCCGGAGGACCAGTCTCCATCTCCACAATGCCACATGTCCCCATCAGAGGACATGTCTTTCCAAGACTTTATTTGCGATGTTGCTAGGGTCCTGTCCATAACAATAACATTGGAGAAAGAGTCTAGGGCCAAAGAACTGGAAATTCTTCAATACCCAATGGCTCCAAAAGAGGCGGCTATGCTTCCTATCCATTGGATACTTCGCGACCTCATGCTACGTATGTGGGAGACACCACTTACTATTTCTCCCCATTCCCGCTGGCTCGATACCATGTACCGGGTACCAGTGTGTTCTGGTTTTCAAAAGACACAATTGCTGCACCATTCCATGGTACTGGAATCGGCAATGAGTCAAATCAGGAGTGCAAAAACACATTCCTCAAGCCCTCTGGGTAGGGAATCAAGAACCCTCGATGCTTTTGGTCGATGTTGCTTTCAAGGCTCCATGCTATCGGTCAGAATCAGTTCCTACATACTCTATATGCGTATGTTCCTCAAAGAGGTAGCTAAAGATTTGGAGTTGATGGCTCCTCTTTTTCCCGATGACAAGAGGGTGGATTATCTCACCCTTGTAAAGCATGCTCAGAATGTCTCAAAATTTGTTAATAGAGCAAGTTTTGACTGCTTTGAGTGCATCAGCAGAACTACATCCATCTGCATCGGTGCACACAGGATTGCTTGTCTCCAAGCATCAGATCTTGAACAATGCGTTCAAGATAAGCTGGATAATATCTCTTGCACTGGTGAAAACTTTTTTTGGCAAGGATTGGCAAGACAAGGCCTCTCAGTTGGAGTCCGAGAACACTACCCTAGATCTACTGCCAACCCAGCTAAGAAGAAAGCAGCAAAGAAAGCCTTCTTCAATAAAAAGAAGCAGTATTATCCTTCTTATACACCTGTTGTTCAATGTCAGCATGATCTTGAAGGACTAGAAAAGGGCACTGCTACGTCTGGAGAGAGATCTGCAATTGTGAGTATATACTTCTGGGAATTTTTCTGAAGGGAGTTCTTTGGATTAAAGCTGAGCTTGTAGTTTAAATTTAATACTCACTCAGGGTCTAGTATCAGCAAAGTGCTTTTAGTTTAAATTTAAAACAGAGAAGAGAGCTTTCTGGTTAAATTTCGAACCCAGCAGAGAGCTTCTAGTTAAAATTTCATAATAAGTCAGAGCCTAGCAGCAGCAAAGAGCTTTAATTTAAATCAAATCAGAATATAACTTAGCATAAAAGCCAACACAAGGTCAGTATTCTTTGAGCAACAAATAAAGTCTTCTGGAGACCTTTACAAAGAGGCCTTCTACCTAGGGGGAAAGAGACCTGTGAAACCTTTTCAATAGGTGTTAACGCCAGGTGGCAGGTCAAAAGGCCATTTTGAAAGACTCCGTCTATCCAAGCAAGGACTGTTAATCATCCAGGAAGTTGGTCACAGCTTACCTCAGAAGCACAGGACAGGGTACCGTGTAGCAGCCCTCTTTTAATAAGTGTTATTTCCCTCCCTCCCTCCCCAACACCCACCCACCCTGGGATACTCCTAGCTTTATAGATACTTACACATCTTAAAGGAAAGGGGGTGCTCTCAGGTGCAGCTCATTATCCAAATCAGTCATACAATAAGGACCTGAGATTAATTAAGCTTCAGGTGAACAAGGTATATTATGTTCAAACTTTTTTATTCAATTTCCAACAGCCACATCCAAGATAAACAGGCAGGCAATTGCAGATCACAACAGTGTAACACAGAAAATACAATGATCAAAGCAACAAATCTAACATACCACTAGGGGAGAAAGTGCAAACAGCCCACACCCCATATACCAATGGCAGATAGAGCAGAGCACTGCAGTAGCGAAGAAGGGAAGGCAACGGAGGCAACAAAGACATGTCTAAAGACAGCACCCCATTCCAGCCATCCCAACTAGGCAGTCAGGGAGCAACCAGGGAGTACATACCGTGATAAGCAGGGACTCAGACCCCCCACCCCTGGACCACCCCCATCAGCCCCACCGCAGGCTCACAGTCAACAGATACAGTAGGATAAAACATGCCTCCCCTCAGTGCTGCCACTCCCCCTCCTCTACCCACCTCCCCCCCTTGGCCGCTTGCACAGTGTGCCAATCCTCACAGACGGACCCAGGGTGTACTCTTCTCCCAGGCCCATCCGTAAGTCAGAACCAACAAGCACCTCTGCACTCATTCGCTCATCCCCAACAGCCATACCTTGCCCCTCCCTTAGCACCCCCTCCCCTCCCCTCCCTCACTCCCCTCCCACCCCCTTCCCCTTACCCCGTATCGGAGCAATCTACCCTCAGTCATCACGTAGGTGTGCTAGAAAAAATCATCCAAAAGAACCAGTCTATTCTCTAAATGCCTCCCAGGACCCTACGCCGAACCCGAGAAGGCAAAAGAGACAAATGAGGACCCCAACCCTCCAAAAACCGCTGCCAACGCCGCGGGTGCCCGGCTGCGTACAGTCGGGCAATGAGTAACATCTCATGAAGCTTCACTCTCCAGATACCGTACACAGGTCCAGTTGCATCCAGCCATCTCTGTAGTACAGTCATGCGCGCCAGCATCAGCACCAAACGGATCCAACGTATCGTCACGGACCCCAGATCCGCCAGCCACTCATCATCCCAAATATCCAACACCACGTTACCAGCATGCAGGGGCAAGGGTTGCTGTACACATTGGACCAAGTAAGCCGTCACCTTCCCCCAAAAAATCGGAACCTGTGAGCACGACCAAAACATATGCCCCAACGTAGCCCGGGACTCATTACACCAAGGACAGTAGGGGGTGGGGGCCAGGCCCGCACTCCACGCCCAGTGAGGCGCAAAGCGTAAACGGTGTAGTATTTTAAACTGAGCATCCCTATGAAGTACCAGCACACTCAACTTAGGGATAGCTGCCAAGCCGCGCAGCAGCCCATCCGGGGATATCACCTCCCCCAGATCCTCAGTCCAAGCAGTCGCCAACTCTTGCACCGCGAGCGGCTCCACGAACTCCCAAAGCATTTGGTGAAGCCCCGAGACATGTACCCCCTGATCTGAACCCCTGAGCGCCCCCTCCAAGGCAGAGCTAACCTCCCCCCTCAATGCCACACGAGGTACACCCCGAAGATAACTGCGAAGCTGCATAAAGGGAAAAACATCCCACGCCCCCAGCGGGTACTGCCGCCCTAACAAAAGGAAATCTTCCACCGCACCATCAGGCGTTAGTACCTGCTCCAAATTCTCTATCCCCATCTGCGCCCACCTCTCAAATACCGGCCCTCCCAGGCCGGGTAAGAAATCAGCATTGCCTCGTATGGGGAGATAAGGAGAATAACGTGGCATAAGTCGGCGCCCCGCACAAAAGTAGCACCAGGCCTGCCGTACCGGGTCTAAGACCACCTCACGAAGCTCGCGGTTAAACCCCGGCACTGGCGCATGAAGAAGATAGCGCGGGTGAAAAGGTTTAACGGCCTCCCGCAGAAGCGCCAATGGCGAGCAGTCCTCCAAGTCCCAGAGCCAGTCTCACCCGATCCGCAGTAAGCAGGCTATATTGTATTTCCGAATGTCCGGGAGGCCAATGCCTCCCAGAGAACTGGGCTGCTGCAGAACTTCTAAGCGGACCCTAGGTTTTCGTCCCTGCCAAAGAAAACGGGTCAGAGGAACCTGCAGCTTCCGAAGGTCTACACGCTTCAGGAGCAACGGGAGAGTCTGTAACATGTAGAGAATCTTGGGAAACAGTGCCATCTTGTATAGAGCCACCCGCCCCCCCTGAGAAAGCGGAAGATCTCGCCATTTGTCTACAGAGATCGTAACGGCATCCACTAGTTTAGAGACGTTAAGACGATAAAGGTCCCGCACTTTCGCCAGCAGATAGATGCCTAGATATTTGAAGTGACCATCCGCCCACTTCAGCGGGAAGTCCCCGATCCAACCTCGCTGGGCCGCGGAGCCAACCAGCATGGCTTCAGACTTATCTAAGTTTAGGCGAAACCCCGAGTACACCCCATATTCCTTAATAAGTTGGAGCAAATGGGGGAGTCCCTCCTGAGGGTTTCCCAGATGAACAAGCAGGTCGTCGGCGAAAGCCGCGACCCGGACTTCAGTCGCCCCCACTGGAATCCCTCGAAAATCCGTGGCTGCCCGGATCCGGAGCAGTAACGGCTCCAACATCAAAACAAAGAGGAGCGGGGAAAGTGGGCATCCCTGACGGGTTCCCTTCTGAATGGGGAAGGCCGCTGACATATGACCATTCACCATAATGGCCCCTTGCGGCTCAGAGTATAATAGACGGACCACATCCACAAAAAAGCCAGAGAACCCCATCACCTCCAAAGTCTGATACATGAAGCCCCAGTTGACCCGATCGTACGCTTTCTCAGCGTCGAAACTAATTAGCAAGGAACCCTGCTCGGCCACTTGTCCTGCACACAGTGAAAGCAAAATGCGTTGTACGCTGAAAGCAGCATTGCGGCCCCTCACGAAGCCCACCTGGTCGCTATGAATCAGGTCCAGCAAAAACCTTGCCAGCCGGTCTGCCATGATTTTTGCCAAGAGTTTGATATCAACATTGAGGAGTGAGATGGGGCGGTACGAGCCCGGCGAAAGCGGATCCCGGCCTGGCTTCAGCAGGATAGTAATCAACGCCATATTGGCTTCGAACGGGAACCTTCCCAGCCCTACCAATGCTTCAAAATACCCCACAAGAGGCGCCACAACAAGATCGCCCAAGATCTTGTAAAACTCACTGCGGTAGCCATCTACTCCGGGGGCCCTGCCCAACTTTAAATTCTTGATCCCCTCCTGAACCTCCCGGCCCGTTAGTGGCTGACTAAGAGCCTGTAGGCCCTCCGCACTAAGTTTGGGCAACTTACAGTTATTGAGAAAGTCCCGACCCGCCGTATCTGGAGCCCCATCCCTAGCGTAAAGCTGTCGGAAAAAATCCGTGAAAACCACCTCAATATCCGCCGCTCCCCGTCTAAGAGTCCCATCTGCATGCCGAATCGCCCCAATCATACGTCCCCCCCCAGCAGGCCTCACTAAAGAAGACAGTAACTTACCAGCCTTGTACCCATGCTGGTACAACTTGTACCGATAATACATCATAGATTTTTGCGCCCGTCTATGGAGAAGCATCTCTAGCTCCGTCTGAAACACCCGCATGTTACGACGGTTAACCTCGGTCGGGCACCCCGCCACCAGTCTCCGTGCCTTCCCCATATCCCGTTCTAAACGAAGGATCTGCTGATTCAATCGCTTACGCCGCAAGCTAGTATAGCTGATAATATCACCGCGTAAAACGGCTTTACCTGCTTCCCAAAAAAGAGCAGGAGAAAGACCCGGCTGATCATTGAGGGCCACATAGTCCTTCCATCGGTCCCGAAGATAATGCTCAAACTGCACGTCTCCCCCCAGCTCCAGAGGATAGCGCCAAAGCCAGCCCCGACCAGGGTCACCACCACGCAGCTCTAAAGTCACCATCGCATGGTCGGAAAGCACAGAAGGGCCCACCTCAGCACACTGAGTCCAACCAAAAAGGGACTCTGAGATCAAGAAATAATCAATTCGGGACCATGAGCCATGCGCTCTAGACTGATGAGTATACTCCCGATCACCCGGATGCAAGACCCGCCAAATATCCAGAAGCTGATGCCCCTCACACAACCCCCAGAGGCGTCGCCGGGTGCGCTGACTCTGACCCCCAACTGGCCCAGTGCGATCCATATGGGCGTCTAACACTTCATTAAAGTCACCCCCCAAGGATAACCTGATACCCGGTGGTCCCCGCCAGGACCTTAGCAAGAGCCTGAAAGAACCGAGCTTCGTATACATTGGGGGCATAGATCGAACACAGAACCACTTTCAGCCCAGCCAGCATCCCCCACGCACAGACGTATCGGCCTTCAGAATCAGCATCCACTCGCTCCTCCACCCAATTTACAGAGCTAGTAATTAAGATGGCCACACCCCGTTTCTTCCCCAGCGCCGGGGATCCGTAAACCTTACTGACAGGGCCTTTACATAACTTTCCATGCTCAGCCCCAGATTGATGCGTTTCCTGTAGCAAGACCACCCCTATCCCTTTACGTTTCAATTGCTGTAGCACCTTATAGCGCTTAATGGGGGAACCAAGGCCACAAACATTCCAGGATGCGATCTTAACCCCAGCATTCATTGCATAATATGCGAAAAAGCCACCAAGAGATACAGAACCTATGCACCAAAAGGCGAAGACCCCCCCAGCCTAGGGTCTCCCCCATCAACCACACTGAGAATACCAAAAACCACACCAGCAAACATTCTCTCAATCTTCCACCATGCAGCACCCAATCCAACACATCCGATACAACCCCTACCCATCCTTCCACTCTGAACCCACCCTCCCCCCGCCCTTCCCACCCACCCACAGCCCCCTCTCGTCCCAGCCAGACAACCGACCCCCCCCTGCCCCCTTCCCCAACCCAAACCTGCATCACCCACCAGTCCTCCTCGTCGACTGGCCACTCCATGACCTCCTAGACATGCAGAGCTCCCCCCCCCCGAAGAAGGCAAGACCCCACCGCACCCAGCCATCCCATCCCGGACCTCTCCACAAGCCTTCACCCTCCCTCCCCACTGCCCGGTTCAATGATCCTAAACAAGTTAAGAGGACAAAAAGGATTAGCAAACCAAGAGATACAGTAGAGCAGCGCCCGAGCAACTGCGAGCATTCTCCGTGCAATCAAACATACAATAAGCTCGGCCTGCCTCCCACAGGGACCCCCCGTCCCCCTTCCCCCTCCCATTGACAGCTAACTCCCGGCCAAAACGGCACAGGGCGCCACCACAAGGGGACAGCGGCACGGGCCCACAGACATTGCCATGGACCAGACATTCCACAATCCACCACATGGAGGCGACTCGGGCCATGGCGAGACCAAGGAGTCATGCTAGTGACTCTCCCGAGTTCCCCAATAATCCCCCCACCCGCCACTGGAATCCCGCACCTCAGCCCAGTCCAAACGCCACCAAGCAGAACTGCGGGCTTCCCCCCATATACGGAGAGCATCACAGGCCCGTTAACTGGCCCGGCTCCTCCTCTGAGCAAACAAAGAAACAGGAAACATCATATAAGGAGGGAAGTAGCCACCTCTCCACTGTAACACCGTAACACAGTACAAGAAAAAAAAAAAAAGTAGCAGATACCAGAGAAATAAACAGCAAGTAATAAACCACTTTTGAACAAACAATACAAGAACCCAAATAGTAAAGAAAATAGTGAACCAACAATGAGACTAAATAAAGCCATGGGGATGGGAAGAGAAACTGAATTGGGAAAAATATAGGAAAAATTAAGAAAGAAATAAGGTGGGAGAAATAAATTGGATTGAGATAATAAAAATAAGAACAAAAGGGGGAAAGTAAAGAAATAAAAAGAAATTAAAGAGGGGAGAGAGAGATGAGAAGGCAGACCCCCCCGGGGCTGCGTACAGCCGGGAACAAGCCCTCAGCATTACCAAAGAAAAGAAAAAGAATGGGGGCACATAGTCCCATAGTAGGAAGTCCAGGCGGGAGCAGGAACATTTCTAGGTGAGTCCTCCAAGGTCGCTCCTCCGATCAACCCAGGCCATTACAATAGGCCAGTGCTGCCTCCGGAGACAAGAATGTCCGTCGTCCGCCTTCGCAGTCCACACGCAGGGTCGCTGGATAGGCCATAGTGAGGCGCAGGCCCCGCTCTATTAGCCGCCCGCAGACGTCCTTGAATGCACGGCGCCACTGTGAGACCCCGGCAGAGTAGTCTTGGAAGATCAGGAGTTTGCAGGCTTCACCCCCCGCACGGCGCTGCTGCCTCGAAGCTCTCAAGATCCCCTCCTTCTGTGAGGCATTTAGAAAGCGCGCGATCACCGCTCTGGGCCGGTTGTCCCCCGATTTGTAAGGCCCCAGTCTGTGCGCTCTCTCTAGCACTATGGCACCCATCTCCGCCTCCAGGGGTAAGTTGTTAGGCAGCCAGGTCTCCAAATATTGCCTGAGGTCCTTTTCCTGCACCGACTCTGCAATTCCAATAAATCGAAGATTGTTGCGCTGGCTCCTATTTTCGAGATCCTCCAGCTTCTCCTCGTGTCGCGCCAGGGCCTCCTCCAGCTTCTTGATGCGGGCCGCATCCTGCGCGCACGTGTCCTCAAGCGTGCCCACACGCTGTTCCACCTGTTCCACCCGGGTCGTGAAGTTGGTTACTGCCTGGGCAACTGCGGTAATTTGCGAAGCTAAGCCACCCAGGCGTCCCTCCAAGGCTTCCACTACAGCCTTCGAGACCTCCGCCACCATCATCGGCGCTGCCATCAGCAGCCCCGTCGGCCATCTTGGCTTCACTGCCGCGAGGCCGCTCCCTGCGGGGTGTTTTTGCAGCCATAAGCTCACGATCCGCCCGAGGCGCGCAAGTTCCGGTGCCCCCGGCGGAGTACCGGCTCCCCCTCACTCTGATAAGATTTAGCGGCGAAAAGCAGGATTGGTAACCAGGGGGGAGGGCGCGAGCTCCGGAGCTAAGCAGGAGACGTCCTACTCAGCCCACCATGTCACCGGAAGTCAACAAGGTATATTAAATGTATTAGGTACAATTTTATTAGTATAAATATCCATAGCAACCCTTAGTAAGTAAAGAACTTAAAGATCTAAACACAAGCTTAAAACTAAGATGCAGACAGCAGTCCAGCAGCAAGATGGGGGCTTTGCAGTCTATTTCATTGAGTGTCCCATGTATGATTTTCTCCCAGTTGGTGAGAGGTCTTACGTGTGCACTAGGTGCAAGGAGCTCTTTGCTCTCAGGGAACGAGTCCGTTCTCTAGATGCTAGAGTAGCAGACTTGGAAGACATAAGAAAGACAGAGAGGTACATAGACGAGACCTATAGGGATATAGTCCTGAAGTCCCAACTCCAGTCTGGCAACATCCCTGTTGCCATGGAGGAGAGAGGTCACGTGACAGGAGAGCATTACCCTGGTGTGGCAGGAAGTGATCCTGTAACTAGGACCTGTCCTCCAGGTGATGTAAAACCCTCTCGCATCGAGAAAGTTTCTCCAGGGCCATGTGCCCATGAGGGAAGGGTTAGGACAGCAGTTATAGTTGGTGATTCAATCATTAGCCATGTAGATAACTGGGTGGCTGGTGGATGTGAGGATCGCCTGGTAACATGCCTGCCTGGTGCGAAGGTAGCGGATCTCACGCACCACCTAGATAAGGTCTTAGATAGTGCTGGGGAGGAGTCTGCTGTCTTGGTACATTTCGGTACCAATGACATAGGAAAATGTGGTAGGGAGGTGCTGGAGGCTAAATTTAGGCTTTTAGGTAGGAAGTTGAAATCCAAAACTTCCAGGGTAGAGTTCTCTGAAATGCTTCCCGTTCCACGCGCAGGCAGAGCTATGGAATCTCAATGTGTGGATGAGACAGTGGTGCAAGGATGAGGGTTTTGGATTTGTTAGGAACTGGGGAACATTCTGGGGAAAGGAGGGGCTCTTCTGAAGGGATGGGCTTCACCTTAACCAGGATGGAACCAGGCTGCTGGCATTAACCTTTAAAAAGGAGAGAGAGCAGCTTTTAAACTAAATAATAGGGGTAAGCTGACAGTCGCACAAGAGCGCATGGTTCAGAAGAATGTATCCTTGAAGGATACTACCAAAAGCAGAGAGGTTCCAAAAAAGAGTAGAGTAGCACAAATGCTCTTGAGTATGGAGCAGACAGAGCTTAAAGATCCCAAATTACCCATGGCTACCAACAGCCAAATTAATATGAATAAAATAGAGTCTCTAAAATGTTTGTATGCAAATGCTAGAAGTCTAAAAAATAAGATGGGAGAGTTAGAATATATAGCACTAAATGAGAGGTTAGATATGACTGGAATCTCAGAGACATGGTGGAAGGAGAACAACCAGTGGGACACTGTGATACCTGTGATATCATAATGATAGAGCTGATCAAATTGGTGGAGGAGTTGTACTGTATGTTAAAGAGGGCATTGAGTTAGAAAGGATTAAAGTTTTGCAAAAAACAAAATTTGCTGTAGAATCTCTATGGATTGAAATTCCATGTAAAAAGGGGAAGGCGATGGCAGTGGGGGTTTATCGACCGCCTGGCCAGAATGAACAAATGGATGATGAAATGCTCAAAGAAATCAAGGAAGCTAACAAAAGTTACAGCACAATAATAATAATGGGTGATTTCAATTACCCCGGTATCGACTGGGTCAGTGTCAGCAGGACATGCTAGAGAGATAAAGTTCCTAGATGAAATAAATGACTGCTTCTTGGAGCAGCTGATTAATGAACCGACCAGAGGGGAAGCCATATTGGACCTAGTCCTTAGTGGAACACCAGATGTGGTGCAAGAGGTGAGGGTGTTAGGACCACTTGGCAATAGTGATCATAGCATGATCATGTTTGATTTAATTAGTGGAGGAGGGATAGTAAGGAAATCCCCAGTACTACCTTTTAACTTTCGAAAGGGAAACTATGATAAAATGAGGAAAATAGTTAAGAGAAAACTAAAAGGAGCAGTTGCAAAGGTTAAAGACTTACATCAAGCTTGGGTGTTGCTGAAAAATACTATCTTGGAAGCCCAGACCAGCTGTATTCCACGCTTTTAAAAAAGTGGAAGGAAGTCCAAAAAGCTGCCAGCATGGTTTAAAGATGAGTTCAGAGAGGCTGTTGTTGCCAAAAAAAGCATCTTTCAGGAAATGGAAAAAAAGAGCCAAACGACGAAACCTGGAAACAGCACAAGCACTGACAAGTTAAATGCAAGGCATTGATAAGGCAGGCAAAGGGAGAATTTGAGAAGAAGCTTGCTGCGGAAGCAAAAATGTGAAATAAAGACTTTTTCAAGTACATTCGTAGCAAAAAACATGTGAGAGAGTCAGTTGATAGAGGGATTAAAGGGGCACTAAGATGCGACAAGGCGATAGCAGAGAGACTGAATGAAATCTTTACTGAGGAAGATGTAGGGATGTTACCCATGACTGAAGTGGTATTTAAAGGTGCAGAAGAATTGAAGGAAATATTGAGACATCGGAAAAATGTATTACAACTATTAGATAAACTGAAGAGTAGCAAATCACCTGGGCCGGATGATATACATCCAAGGGTGTTGAAAGAAGTGAAATGTGAGATTGCAGACCTGCTATTGGTAATCTGTGAACTATCATTAAAATCATCTCTAATACCTGAAGATTGGAAGATGGCGAACGTAACATCAATTTTTAAAAAGGGTTCCAAGGGTGATCCGGGAAACTACAGACCAGTGAGCCTGACATCCGTACCGGGAAAAATGGTAGAAACCATCATAAAGAACAAAATTGCTGAACATGTAGATAGTCATGGCTTAATGGGAGACAGCCAACATGGCTTTAGACAAGGAAGATCTTGTCTTACTAATCTGTTATGTTTTTTTGAAGATGTGAATAAACAGGTAGACAAAGGTGAGTCAGTTGATATAGTGTATTTGGACTTTCAGAAAGCCTTTGACAAGGTCCCTCATCAGAGACTTTTGGCAAAACTAAAGAGTCATGGGATAGGAGGCAGTGTACCATTGTGGATCAGGAACTGGTTAAAAGATAGAAAGCAGAGGGTAGGACTAAATGGCCAATTTTCCCAATGGAAAAAGGTGAATAGTGGTGTACCCCAGGGATCAGTGCTGGGTCTGCTGTTTTTTGACGTATTCATAAATGACCTGGAAAAGGGAATAACGAGTGAGGTTATCAAATTTGCAGATGACACAAAACTATTTAAAGTTGTTAAAACCCAAGAGAATTGTGGAAAATTGCAAGAGGATCTTGATAAATTGGAAGACTGGGCATCAAAATGGCAGATGAAATTTAATGTGGACAAGTGCAAAGTTATGCACCTAGGGAAGAACAACCCAAACTATGGTTACACAATGCAAGGTTCCACATTAGGAACCACCACCCAGGAAAAAGATTTAGGCGTCATTGTGGATAATATGTTAAAACCCTCGGCCCAGTGTGCAGCGGCGGCCAAGAGAGCAATTAGAATGCTAGGTATCATAAGGAAAGGAATGGAAAATAAAACAAAGGATATTATAATGCCTCTATATCGTTCCATGGTGAGACCGCACCTTGAATATTGTGTGCAATTCTGTCCGCCGTTTCTTAAAAAGGATATAGCGTTATTAGAATAGGTTGAGAGAAGAGCCACCAAAATGGTAAAGGGGATGGAAGGATACTTCTATGAAGAAAGGCTAAAAAGGTTAGGGCTCTTTAACCTAGAAAAGAGATGGCTGAGGGGAGATATGATAGAAGTCTATAAATTAATGAACGGAGTGGAACGGGTAAATGTAGAAACATAGAAACATAGAAATATGGCGACAGAAAAAGACCACATGGCCTATCTAGTCTGTCCTTCCATATCAATAACTACAACAGTCCCCTTTTTAGCTTTAGAGATCCTCTGTGTTTGTCCCATGCTTTTTTGAATTCAGTTACTGTCCTCATCTCTACATAGATCGATTGTCTACGTTATCAGAATATAGAAAGACTAGGGGACATGCAATGAAGCTGCAGGGTAAACTATTTAAGACTAATAAAAGAAAATATTTTTTCACTCAACGTGTAATCAAACTCTGGAATTTGTTACCAGAGGATGTAGTAAAGGCTGTTAGTGTAGCTGGGTTTAAAAAAGGTTTGGACAAGTTCTTGGAGGAAAGTTCCATATACCATTATTAAGAAGGGACCCAGGATAACAATGCTTGACCCAATACAAGCATTGTGGAACCTGTGTCTTTTGGGGAAACTGCTAGGTACATATGACCTAAATTGGCTACTGTTGGTGACAGGATAATGGGCTTGATGGACCTTGGTCTGACCCAGTATGGCATATCTTATGTTCCTATGTTCTTATGTTCCTCAGAAGGGACAACAACCTCCAAAATAGCAAAAGAAGGCTCAGACTCCCAAGTCTCAGCTACCTCAGTAGACTCAGGCTGTTTTGGGTTTTTGATTCCTTTCTAGACAACATAGCTGTCCTGCCTCTAAAGAATCCCGACCCTATCCACATTCCAGACAGTCTATGCCATTATGCCCACAGATGGCATCTCATCACCATGGAGCAGTGGACTTTAACAATAGTACGGAAGGGATACAGACTTCATCTGTGAAGCCTACCCCCTCCAGCTCCACCAAGAGAGTTCAATTCTCAGCCCTCTCTCACTGCTCTATTACTACAAGAGATAATCCCCCTTCTACTACAGGGAGCAATAGAGGAGGTTCCAACATTCCAACTGGGAATGGGCTTCTATTCTCCCTACTTTCTTATTCCAAAGAAAACGGGGAATACAGGCCCATTCTGGACCTCAGGACCCTAAACAAGCATCTCCTATGGGAGAAGTTCAAGGTGGTCTCCCAGGGGATCCTTCTTCCCTGTCCAGAGTCAGGACTGACTTTGTTCTCTAGATCTAAAGGAAGTGTACACTCATATTTTTATCCATCCAGAACACAGAAAATTCCTGCTCTTCATGTTCCAGGGATGACTTTATCAATTCAGAGTCCTACCTTTTGGCCTCACCTCTGCCCCAAGTGTCTTCACAAAATGCATGGCGATAGTATCTGCATTGCTAAGGACTCTAGGGATATTTGTTTTTCCTTACTTAGATGACTGGCTCTTAAGAGCAAACTCCTCTCAAAAGATCAGTCTGTCCCTTTCACGCACCCTGCAGGTGTTACAACACTTGGGATTTGTCATAAATATTCCAAAGTCTCAACTCATCCCCTCTCAAACTCTAGAGTTCATAGGAGCCCTCTTAAATACTCAGCAGTCAAGGGCATTTCTACCCCAACTCCGCTGCGCTTGTCTCAATCAATTAGCATATCAGGCATTTCTCAAGAACTATCTTATTGCTCAAGAAATGCTACAACCTCTGGGTCATATGGCATCAACGGTGCATATAGTTCCATATGCCCATCTACATATGTGCACAGCCCAATGGACACTGGCATCCCATTGGTCTCAAGTATCAGGTTGCCTAGGGGACAAGATAAGTCTCTGCCCTTCTGGTCTCGTCTCGCCAGTGGTTGTGTTCCCCAGAAAATCTCTTTGTAGGGTCACCTTTTCAGATGCCTGCACAACAATGTACTCTCAACGTGTTATGGGTCAAAATTGTTTCTGAATGAATATATTCTATAACCAAATCAAAATAACTTTTCATTCAACCCGTTAAACAGAGTTAGAATATCTTAAAGAATTCTCCAGCTGATCTCAGATCAATACGTGCATCACTCTCTCGTTTCAATGAAACTTCAACGGTGTGCCGATTTCACATCAAGGATCTGCTGATGATAAAATAATTAGAAAACTCAGCAGATCCTTGATGTGAAATCGGCACACCGTTGAAGTTTCATTGAAACGAGAGAGTGATGCACGTATTGATCTGAGATCAGCTGGAGAATTCTTTAAGATATTCTAACTCTGTTTAACGGGTACAACAATGTACTCTGACAACGGACGCATCCAAACTGGTCTGAGGAGCCCATCTGGGATCTCTCACCACTCAAGGCCTTTGGTCTTAGCAGGAGCCACAACTCTACATAAATCTGCTGGTGCTCAGGGCCATTTTCAATGCACTCAAAGTGTTCCGGGACCATCTTCATTGCCGCAGAGTCCTAGTCTAAACCGACAGTCAAGTAGCCATGATCTATGTGAAAAAGCAGGGTGGAACAAGTTCTGCAGGGAGGCTCTACATCTCTGGTTCTTTTCCATACATCATCGCATTCACCTCCAAGCAGTGTATCTCCCGGGCAAACACAATGTCTTAGCAGACAGACTAAGTTGAATCCTTTTCCCCCACAAGAGGTCTCTTCATGTAGACACAGTCTCCTACATTTTTCAGATCTGGGGGACTCCAGAGATAGAACCTTTTTGGAAGTCCTCAGAATGCCAAGCTCCCTTGCTTCTGTTCCAGGACTCCTGCAGTGGACAGTCAACAGGTGGATGCTTTTCACCTCCATTGGGGACATGGCTTCCTTTATGCCTTTCCTCCCATTCCTCCCATTCCCCTAATTCCCAGGACCCTTTTCAAACTCCAGGCAAACAGGAGCTTCATGATTCACATAGCCCCACACTGGTAACATCAACTGTGGTACCCTTTCCTTCTATGTCTGTCTGAGGCTCAACCCATAGATCTGGGGTTTGCTCCAGATCTCCTCTCTCAGGAGGAGAGGATGCTGCTCCATCCCAATCTGTAGTCTCTTCATCTCACAGCATATCCCAGGAGGTGAAGGATATCCTTTTAACTTCTAGAAAGCCATCCACCAGATGGTCCTACGCTTTCAAGTGGCGTAGGTTTTCTTTCTGGTGTTCTCAGAAGAATATTAATACCTTCTCAGCTCCGGTGGAGGCGCTGCTTGAGTATCTCCTCCATCTATCTTCTTCTCGACTCAAAACCAATTCGGTAAGAGTACACCTAAGTGCAATTGCGGCCTCTCATATGCCCTTAGATGGCCAACCCATCTCTTCTCAGGCGCTCATAGCACGCTTCATGAGGGGTCTTCTATTAACCAAGCCTCCCATTAAAGCCACCACCAATGGCATGGGACCTCAATGTTGTTCTAGGGCAGCTTCTCAAACTGCCTTTTGAACCTCTAGCCTCTACATCACATATGCTTTTCACGTGGAAGGTGATCTTCCTCATTGCCCTCACTTCAGCAGGACGCATTAGTGAGTTTCAGGCTTACTCACCTTACACATGGTTCCACCATGATAAGGTAGTCCTTAGGCCTCATCCTCACTTCATGTCAAAGGTGGTCTCACCCTTCCATTTGAACCAGTCAGTTTACATTCCTATGTTTTTTCCTAGACCTCATTCATCTAGGGCAGAAGCAACCCGCCACACTCTAGATTGTAAACGTGCCTTGGCTTTTTAACTTCAGAGGACTCGAGAACACCAGAGGGCTTCTCAGCTGTTCATCTCCTTTGACTCTAGTCACTTCAGGTTGCCATTCTCCAAACATACTCTATCCAAATGGATAGCAGACTGCATCACTTTTGCTTATGAGAAGGCAGGACTCTCCCTCGAGAGTCATGTCACTGCCCATAATGTTTGAGCCATGGCTACCTCGATGGCAAATCTATGATCAGTAGCTATTGATAAGATCTGCAAAGCTGCAATGTGGTCTTCGGTCCATACTTTTGCTGCTCACTACTGTCTGGACAAGGACTCCCGCCGGGATGCCAAGTTTGGCCGGGCTGTTCTTCAGCATCTCTTTCACACTTATAACAACTCCTACCCGTCATCCTGGACTTCAATATCAGACATCCATGGAGGGTACATGACCTTTTTAGGCATACCTGTGGTAACCACTGACGATTCTGAGGTCATTCTCTCTGGCATCTTCATGCTAGGGAGTCCCATATGTGAAGATTACATTCTTGCTTGTTCCTGAAGCTAGCATAGTTACTCACCTGTAACAGATGATCTCTGGGAACAGCAGGAATTTAGTCTTCACAACCCACCCTCCTCCCCTAGGACTTGTAGGGTTTCTCTTTTTCATTTTTCTCTCCTTTTATCTCAGCTACAAACTCAACTGAGGGGGGAGAGCTGGAAAGGTGGAAAGGCAGCTACGGAGGCACAGTGGATGCTCCCACAGGCTTTCCTATTGGATACTGGGGAGTGTTCCTGCGCAGGCTCCATTGGTGCTGACACCACTTTTATGTGAAGACTAAATTCCTGCTGTTCCTTGAGATCACCTGTTATAGGTGAGTAACTACACTTTCCTGCCTTAAAGCTGCTTGCGTAAAGCTGCTTAGTGTATCTAGCGTCAATTTCTAATGGGCTCATAATAATAATATTTTTTTAGGTATTTGCAAGTGCATTAGTAATGTTAAGGAACTGGTGGTAATACTAAGGTTCATGCAAATAACATGCAATAATGTGTTTCAGACGTTTGTATTATCAAACACCTAGTTAACGTGGGCATGAATGCTAATACCCGTTATATCAGCCCCTTAGTGGCCTTCAGAGAAATACAACCAAATTCACAATCAAACCCTAACCTGCTGAATTGCTTCTCCTTCCAGAGGAATATGCGCTGCATTGGTGTGCCTTGCTAATGGAGCCCACAGGACCTTTTGAAAGGTGTCATGGTGCGGTGAATCCACATAATTATTATGCGGTAATGCTGAATTATTTGAAAATGCATGTTGCTACTGTCTGATTTGCAGAATAAGTTTGAGCCAGAGCAGTAAACCTTCAGTGACAACCACGAAGAAGGCTGCTGGGTAGCTTTGTTCTCTTTCGATCACAGCATCTCACAGGTTTTGCAGGTTAACAGGCTGCCTGAAGACTAACCCCATCTAGACATGACACTTATTGAGCCAGGAAGAGTAACTCCTAGGGTTTCAGAGAATTCGCTGCTCACTGGTTACAGCTGGGTGAGTTTGACTATGGTAGCACTGCCAAGTGAAAGAAGTCTAAACTTGGCCATTAATACACAGCATATAAATATATAAATGGAAATGGAAGCCCTCCCCCTGATAAGACATTATCCCCAATCATTTTTTTTTTACATTTGCTCAGGCTAAAAAAGGTTTCTTATTACTTATTTCTTCATGTCCTTGGCCCTTTCCACTTTGGAAGGGAAATGTCCTTTTTTTAACTAACAATTTTCTCTCCTTCTGCCTGGTTATAAATGGGTGTTAAATATAGGAAATACCATATCTAAAGATTATGGTTGTGACTTTTAAATTAGGATGTAGCTGTCTTGTTCACAGTAGGCTGCTCTGGTGTAGCTCTTTCCTGTCCTTGCACCTGCATGGGTGTTAAGTGGAATGTAGTTGAACTTTGCTAAAGAACAGAATAGAATATTTTCTTGTCCATGACAAAAAAAAAAGGATGCATGTTAATGAACTGAATACCCATTTTGTTATGACAACAGGGCTTCAAGGGCCAGAATTATGTTTAGGACCAAAATCTTGACATCCCACAGCACTTTTTGTGTTCCTTTGCCTGATACTTAACCCTGACCTTCAAGACCCAGTTCCTGAAGGCTTCTTTCCCATTCTGCGTCTGTAGCAAAAGACCTTGATAAATCTGGCTCTAAATTTCTAAATATGAAATCCAAGAGTACAGGCATTTAAGACTGGAGAGAAAATTGAAAGCCTTACAAGAACAAACTTGAGGGAAGTTGGAAATGTATTGTGACTCCTTGGATGCAATCTGGAAGGTTATTACTCAGGGAGGAGATTAATGGAGCTTGTCTTCTTAGGACTGCTTATTCGACACCTGCAACTGCGAGAAGAGTGAAGACTGTATGTGCGCTGTTTTTTCTTCCTATGTCCGGGCCTGCACTATCAAAGGAATTTCGTTAGATGGATGGAGAACAAATGTTTGCAGTAAGTGATAAAAGCAAAGAGGAATGTCATCTTCAGTCTTGAAAGTACTCTTCTGTTATAAGGCAATTTTTAGGTAGTATGTGGAGATCAGAATTGGGAAGTTCAGGTTGGGACGTACCACTGTTCTGACGGTATTTTAAAAAAGACACGTGCATGTATTTGCTCACCCTCAGAGCTGGAGGAGCGGCTTTACAAATCTATATGTGGGAAAAATCAATAGAGGAAACTTGGCAATGTACATGTGCACATATAACATGATATTTCACAATTAACGTGTGAGTGCCAGGGCTTACATGGGTAGTCGGCTATTTTGCAAACCTATATGTATAAATGCTGCCAGTTAACTACAGAGGCCCTGTCTGTATTTTGGGGGGAAATAAACAATGGAACATTAAGGAGTATAACTCCCTTAATCCCTCCTGTAAAGAGCTGGCCAAAGCAAGCATTTTTTAAAACCCTAGATGTGCCAGTGAGCAGCTATAAATGCTCACATAGATAATTTTGGTCATATGCGTGCATGTCCTATATGAAATGGTGGTAGATTTTTGACCTACCCAAGCAATGCCATAGCCACACTCCTGACATGGCCCCTTGCAATTTCTATGTACGATTATGTATATCTGCATGTAAATTAAGCCAGTTCCACAAGGATGCCATTTCCACAAATAAATGCTGTTTTTTTCCCACAAGAAAATTGTCAATAGGGCTTCTACAATAACACCCTTTATGAAGGAAGAATTTGGACTTGCAGTTACCGCGCAATGTTGGAATTAATATGTGGTAACTGCAAAAGCTGTGTTAACTTGCGAGCACTCAGCATTATCCTATACGTTTAACATACAAGAAACATCGCTGCTTTCTGTTAACTGCATTGCAGTCAGTGACACCTTTTCCGGTGGCATTAACTATGCCAAGTCTGTTAATTTAACAGCTGTCACATTAAGGCGCAGTCCCTGCTCATTGGTGACATATTCTCTACCCATTCCCCAGTCCATTCAGCATTAGGCTGTTAACATGGGAATTAACAATCACTAATTGTCAAGCTGTTGCACTGTCGGTGTGCACTAGTTAACCTCTTGACACAACTCATTAGTAAAATATGCTTTATTATGTATGGTGTGCTCGGCTATTCTTGTTCCTTAAATGGTTTCTTACCATGTTACTTTTTGCTTACACGTTTTGGGGCAATTTTGAAATTGTTGCAGGAGCTTGCAGATCTAACTGGTTTAATGAAAAGTACATGCATAGTAACATAGTAACTGAGAGGCACATTTCACAATGGGACGTCCACGTGCAATCTGGGACGTCAAAGCCTAAACTTCTAAAAAAAAAAAGCAGGCACATGCAAGCTCAGGCATGATTTTGGAAATGTGGATGTGCCCGATATGCATGTGTATCAAACGTCTATATAGACATTCCCAAGATAGCATTTCAAAACAAAGATGTCTAATAGCATTATGGTTAGAGGAGTGCTTAAGAGCTGAGTGGCCAAGGTTCAAATCCCAGTATGGGCCCTTTGGGATCTAAGGCTAATCACTTAGTTCTGGATGTTTTAAGGCAAAAACAAGCAGTTTCCTGATGCCTATTCTTGCCTGAAACAGGTATAAACATTGATGTGCCTGCAAACATCTCTGACTTTCTGAGATCAAATAGGGACACATGAGTCCATTGCTCCTCCCCCTTGCCTACTTGGATGTCCCTGCACTGGAGATGTCTGCGAACATTATTAATGGAATGGCTACGGAGACGCACCTCTGATGTTGACATTCACGTACACGTCTGTAGATGTCCAAATCATGACTAAACCTTTTCAAATGACCCTCATAGTATATGACGGCAGGTCAGGGGCAGCTCAAGGCAGTCTGCTGCCTGAGGCGAAGAATGAGATAGCGCCCCCCCCCACCACCACCTTAGAGGGGGCGGGGCTTTTTCATAAATCCAATCAGAGACTGAACCAAATCAAAAAGCCGATTAGATTATATGGAGGAAATGCAAGATGTTTGCACACAGGGCCGTATCGAACTGCAATCGCGCCTTGTGCGACTTGCAATTCGGGCGTATGCCCCCCTTTCCCCCCATATCTCCATCTAGCGCTACCTGCTCTTTCCCTGCTGCTGCCGCCCTCTGTTTTTTTCACAGTGGCACTGGCAGCAGGGAAAGAGCAGGCAGCACTGGACGGAGGTATGGGGAGGAGGAGGGGGGGCATGCACTCAATCTGAAAGGCGCCGGCACTCTAAGCAGATCTGTCCCCTCCCTGCTCTGATATCGTTTTGGAGGAGGGAGGGACCAGACCAGTTTAAAGTGCTGCAAAAAGGCTTTGGGTGCATTTTAACTGCCTACTATTGTCCTGCCAGCGGCAGCAGGGCAACAGCAAAGAGCCGAAATGCGCCCCCCAAGCCTTTGCGCCCTGTGCGGCTGCACTGCTTGCACAGGGCTAGGTACGGTCCTCTTTGCACACCAAGGAACTAAAAGACAGCAAGAATCAATAGCACAGTTTATAAAACTAAATTATAACCCATTTTTATTTTGTTATAAACTGCGTTATGGTTCTCCCTTTTTCTTTTTCAACATATATTTTTCATCCACAGTAAGTGCAGAGCAGAATCACGACTTTCACCCACAGAACTCAATATTTAAAAAAAAATCTGATTCTGATCATCTCACTAATAACAACAACCACCACTATTATCCAGTACCAGGCATATTGTGAACTAATAAAAACCCTACAACAAAAAGCAAACCTACCATACCATACCATATCAGCACAAACTTCCAAAAGTCACATAAGGGCCCCATCTAAAAAAAGCGTCACTGTAAATACTACAGTGGGCCCTGGAACATCCATACACCTATTTGAAAAGCTGAACAAGTCAAATTACTACAGTATAGTATAGATCTTTATATACAAACTGCATGTTAACAGAACACCTTACCTCAATCACACATGCACAACATCGACCCTCACCAAGTACAGAATAAGTAACCACAATCTAAAGTAAAAATAAAAATATGTAGACAAAATTTAAACTGAAACCCCAAAAAGCCAGAGTCCACATGCAGTGCAACATCAGATAAATAAGAGATGCAGTTCCCCAATACTGTGTAAAATATAAGAATAGCACAAAGTCCAATCACCAAAATTAAATAAAATTATTTTTTCTACCTTTGTTGTCTGACCATTTTATTCTCTGATCATGCTGGTCCCGTTCTGAGGCTTCTGCTTTCCTGTCTTCTCTTAGCTCTCTTTCTGTGGTCTATGGTCCATGGTCCATCTGCCATTTCTTATCTCTTCTTTTGTTTTCTTCACTTCTTTCCGTCAGCCAATTTCCAGTTTCAGTAACCCTCCCCAGTATCAGTCCCCTTTCCAGTCCTCCCCTCCCAGTACCTTCCAATGTCAACCACCTTGTATTCCCATGACTGCCACTTGTGTCCATTCCGTTCCAGTCCCCCTCCTTTCCCACTGTCCAGCCCCTTCTAGTCCAAATACCATCCCAGGTATCAGCTCAGGTTCACTCTCAGTGCCACCCCCAGTCAGCTCCCTTCCAGCCACCCTACCCTCTGTCCATCTCTATTCCAGTGCCATTCACGTGTCAGCTCCCTTCCAGCCTCCTCCCTATTACCCAGCTACCTACCACTACCATCCCTAAGAGTCAGCTCCCTTCCAGTACCCCTTCAGTACATTCCAGATGTCAGCTCCTTTTCAGCCCCCTCCTTCCCTTCCTGCCCCATCCTTCCCCTGGCAGACCCTCTCAGTATCCACTCCCTTCCAGTCCTATTCTACCATCCCCCCGCATCAGCCCATTTATAGCCCTAGCCCCTAGTTTTCTTCCATGGCCAGCAGCACTCTCCTCCCCTCCCCTATTAGTCCATTTCCTGTCCCAGCCCATTTCTAGTCCTATCCCTTTTATCAGTCCACCCCAGTCCTAGCCCCCCAATCAGCCCATTACCAGTTGTAACCCTCCAATAAGTACATTTTCAGTCCTAGCACCCCAATCAGTCCATTTCCTGTCCTAGTCTCCCCACATAGTCCATTACCAGTCCTAACCCCCCCATCAGCCCATTTCCAGTTCTAAACCCCCATCAGTTCATTTCCAGTCCTAGCCCTCCTCCGATAGCCCATTACCAGTCCTAGCCCCCTCCGATCATCCCATTTCCAGTCCTAAGCCCCCATCAGCCCATTTCCAGTTCTAACCCCCCGATAGCCCATTACCAGTCCTAACCCCCCTTATGATCAGTCCATTTCCAGTCCTAACCCCCCATCAGCCAATTTCCAGTTCTAACCCCCCATAGCCCACTACCAGTCCTAGCCCCCTCCCGATCAGCCCATTTCCAGTACTAACCCCCCATCAGCCCATTTCCAGTTCTAACCCCCCCGATAGCCCATTACCAGTCCTAGCCCCCTCCTGATCAGTCCATTTCCAGTTCTAAACCTCCATCAGTTGATTTCCAGTCCTAACCTCCCCCATCAGCCAATTTCCAGTTCTAACCCCCCATAGCCCACTACCAGTCCTAGCCCCCCCCCCGATCAGCCCATTTCCAGTACTAACCCCCGATCAGCCCATTTCCAATTCTCCCCCCTCCCCCCGATAGCCCATTACCAGTCCTAGCCCCCTCCTGATCAGTCCATTTCCAGTTCTAAACCTCCATCAGTTGATTTCCAGTCCTAACCTCCCCCATCAGCCCATTTCCAGTTCTAATCCCCCATAGCCCATTACCAGTCCTAGCCCACTCCTGATCAGCCCATTTCCATTTCTAAACCCCCATCAGTCAATTTCCAGTCCTAACCCCCCATCAGCCCATTTCCAATTCTAACCCCCTGATAGCCCATTACCAGTCCTAGCCCCCCACCCGATCAGCCCATTTACAGTACTAACCCCCATCAGTCCATTTCCAGTTCTAACCCCCCATAGCCCATTACCAATCCTAACCCCCCATCAGCCCATTTCCAGTTCTAAATCCCCCAATCAGCCCAGTTCCTGTCCTACCCCCCTGCATCAGCCCAGTTCCAGTCCTAGACCCCCCCCAACACAGGGAAATTGAAAAAATAAACCTCCCGCCTAAGAAGCAACTGCCACTGTTGCTCCAGCGGCAGCAGAGGCAGAATGAGGAGCCCCGCGGCCGCCCGCCCGCCCCCCCAGAGAGCCTGCTTATTTCCCCTGGTTTCGCCGGCTCCACTTTGCAGCGCTGCGGCGAAGGGACAGTGTTTCCCTTAACCGTGGCTCTGTTAAAGCTGAGCCTGAGGTGCTGATGGGAAACAGGATTTGCCACGGTTAAGGGAAACATTGTCCCTTCACCACGGCTCTGCAAAGCGGAGCCGGCGAAACCAGGGGAAATCAGCAGGCTCTCCGGGGGGCTCCTCATTGTGCCGCTGCCGCCAGTGGAGCAGCAGCGGCAGTTGCTTCTTAGTCGAGAGGTTTTTTTATTTTTTTATTTTAAAGGCCGAGCGAGGCGGTGACGGCGGTCTTTTTGGGGGCAATTTTGCCACCCCCAAAAAGCCCAAAAAGCTGCCGCCTGAGGCCACCACCTCACTTGGCCTCATTATAGAGCCACCTATGCGGCAGGTAGAGAACAGTATGGATCTTCTAGTCTGGCCAGTAAGGTGGCTAGAATAGCTGTACCTACCACTTTGTGCAGGTCACCCCTCTATTTGTTGGAGTATAAAAGATAGTTACGCTTATTTTGATTGTATCCTCTTGCTATAAAGGGGATCCACTGTATCTGTCTCATGCTATTTTGAATTCAGTCACTGTATTTGCTCCCACTACCTCCATCGGGAGGGCATTCCAAGCATCCACCACCCTTTCAGTCAAAAAGTATTTCCTGACATTGCTTTTAAATTTATTTCCTTGCAGCTTCAGTTCAGCATTTATTTGTAGTTTAGTACTGTACGTGAATGTAACTCCCCTTTGTCATCTCCTGGAAAGGTGCAAGCTAAATACTACTAATGAATAAATACATTCAGCCTTTCCAGTAGTAGTTCAGAGTGAGTTACATTCAGGTATTTCTCTGTCACCAGAAAACTTACAAAGTTTGTAACAGAGGCAATGGAGGGTTAAGTGACTTGCTGAAACCATAAGGAGTGTTAATGGATGTTGTATCCTACTCTCTCCCTGTTCTCTGGTTACTGGCCTAACCACTAGATCTACTCCTCCACGTTTGACCACTTTGGCTTGAGGGGCCATTTTCAAATAGGATGGTCTAACTATGTTAATGATTATTAACATGGATAGAATTCTGCCTTTGAAAATTGTCCTCTGTGTGATAGCAGTACATTTTGTCAGGCAATTTATTATTCCATATTGGTCAGATTATATGAAAATATGAGGTGATATTTAACAGAATTAAACTTTGGCAAATCAAACACCTTTGACTTCAATAAAAGGCCATTATGTTTTATGTATGTTTTATGATTGGTGTTGAGCAAGTTAGTTTTGTCAATGAATAAATAGGGATAAGTATTACTGGTTATAGACTCGTTGGATATGAAGATGCTCTAGGGATTCACGCATTACTCATTGGAGCAAGAGCTGCCTGCAGTCACTGGGCCATTTCAGATGTACTAATGATACAATGTGCATAGAAAAATGTAGAGTGACGTTCGATGTGCACCTGTTTAAGGTCTGCGGGTATTTTGTGGAGGCAATTTTCAGAGGTCTTTTGAAAATTTCACAGCCTATGAGAGTAACTTATATAAAGTCCAGTATAGTTAATGTATATTTCACTCCTATTTTATAAAATAAAGTGCATGCTTACTTTACTTTATAAAATAGGGGCTTAAGTGGTTGGAAAAGCACATTTAATCTAGGCGCTGGTGTAAATGCCTGCACCTAGATTGGTTAAGAAAACATGCAACTTATAGTATTTTATAATTTACATGCACACTTGTGTGCTCTGCCCAAACTCCACCTATGTGCATGCCCACAGTGAAAGTTCAGGCTCACGTGCATCCTTAAAGAATAGTGACCAGCTAAAGTACATATTTATTTATTTAATTTATTTATTTAACTGCATTTATATACCGCTTTTCACCGGGTCAAAGTGGTGACATATGTACATGTCCATTGTCAAGCATAGCACTAAACTACCATGATTTACGCACATAGATGGTGCATAACTTAGAGGCTCCTTATAAAATTGTCTCCTATATGTGCATGAATCTATATACTTAGTAGCATTGCATGCATACGTTTCTGTGCATCTAGCGGGGCCAGGGGCAGTCCTGTGGATGAAGAAAGGAGGCATTGGCATTTATGCACATATTCTCTTAGGCTTCCGCAGCTAGTATCATGATTGTTGCAGTTTTCTGGGTCATGCCACATATTGGAACGTGAAACCAACATTTCAGCCACAGCTGAAAAAATGCACAGCATGATGTCTGAAACATTAGTTCCATGTACCAAGATGTATTATGACCCAGAAAACTGCAAAGATCATTTATGCAGATACTTTTGCAATTTCAAATGGATGCACATAAGTCTGCATGGAAAAAGTACCCTCAGCATTAGCAGGGGCAAATCAGTGTATGTACTTTTTCTGAATCAGTTTTCAAAGGGAAAAAATCCCGTTGAAAACCAATGTTAAGTTTATGGATTAAAGGTACCTGCAGACTTCACAGTTATTCACAGTCTTAAAATTGTCCCCTTTTATCTGCAGACTTTACATCATTTTTCAAATGGGACAGTATTCTTTTGGGAATTTATGTGGAGGAGTAACCTAATGGTTAGAACAGCAAGCTGAAATCAGGGATGCCGGAGCTCAAATCCTACTGCTGCTCCTTGGGGTCTTGAGCGAGTCACTTAACCCTCTATTGACTCCGGTCTAAATTTAGATAATAAGCCTTCCAAGGGCTGAAAATACTTCCTGTACCTGAATTTAGCTTACGTTGAACTTCTGAGAAAAGGTGTGGGCTAAATCCAATTGCCATGAAAGTATGCCCACAAATCTACACCTATTGGGGCTAATTTTGTAAAGGTTTTTCTTTGTATAAAGCCTGTTTTACATGTAGAAAAGAGATTTTATAACATTGCTTAAAATGTATGTGTACAGAAAGTGTGCAACCACTTCTGTGCGCTCTGCGTATATATTCCTGGGGGCACAGTTTGGGCATTGTGGCAGTCAATTTGCAATGTATGCATAGATTTCATAAAATACGCAAGGACATGTTTAGAGGGTCATTTTATAAAGTCATGCCTAGCTAATGTACGATTTAACATGCACTAATCATGCCTGTTTTATAAAGTTGAATATGCGAGTGCAAAGTTGTAAGATACACACGGCAATTAGAGTCGTGAGCACTTGCACTAGTCTTAGTGACTTGTTTTTTGAAGGATGTGCATAAATTATAGTTTTTTTATAATTTACATGTGAAAATTTGTACTCTGCCAAAGTTCTACCTATGTGAACACCTGCATTGAGAGTATGTGCCCTTGGCCTGATATGCGTGCTTACAGAATAGCAACCGGCTAAGGTATGCATGTAAAGGCCAATTTGAATGCATAAATCACTGAAAATATTGATGAGGCGTAGTTTGTAAAATTACCCCTTCAGGGTCCATGCACACAGTTACATCAATGTCAGAGCAGGTGTAAATGTGTTTGTTGACCTTTGTGCGTTATTGGACATGGAGTGTATTTTATAAGGGCACATAGGCGCCTATGTTGGTGTTATAAAATAAGCTTAAAGTAGGCATATTTTTGGACATTGCATGTAGGCGTCCTGATATAAAATCAGGCCAATTAGTTGTGTAGGTACTTTCCCATGAAAACAGACACACATACTTGGAAATCCAAAGGCATGCTCATAAGAGCACTCTGTACCCCAACTTGCTTCTGGAAGCACCTCCCCAATGCACACGTACACCTATGCATGCATTCATCATACGCTTGATTTTATAACAGGTTACATATGAGAGAAGCCCATGTGCCTTTATGAAATAGGCTCTCGGATCCAGCCCTAAGAGCGTATAAATGATGAAGCACAAATGAACACTTGCTTGAAAAAGCTGTAAATATGGGCAAATACTCTACATGTGTACCTGTTTTTTTATAAAATAGATACATGCATTACAACCCCACCTCCACCCCACCCAAACTATGCCTCTGGAAACACCTGCACATAGCTCGTGTAAAAGTAGACCCATGCTTTGAGGTAATATTATAAACTCTTGCCCGTACTTTACTTTATAAAATAGGGACATAAGTGGTTTGAAAACACATGTAAACTTGTCTTATGCCTGCTCTATGGCACATGTAAATTCTCATGCCTAGATTTTGAATGTTATAATATTTTGTAACTTATGTGTGCAACTTTGCAGTCTGCCCAGCTTTGCCTAATCATCTGATGTGCATGTCCACTCTGAAAGCACGTGCAATCGGACTTATGTGCATGCTTCCAGAATAGACATTGCCTAAAGTACCCACAGAAGTGTCCATTCATGCATGCCTATTCCTTGGAAATACTAGCGTAGGCACATAAATGGTGCGTATTCTTATGCAGCTCACTTACAAAATGATCTCTTTTCTGTGCACGTACTTTTAATGTGTGTGTTCATTTGAGCAATTTTATAAAAACCTTTCTCTGTATGTAAATTGCTTTAGAAAATTATCCCCCCCTTCCCCATGTGTGCATACGTGTATGAGCTTATGTGCTGGGCAGTTTTCAAAAGCCCCATTTCCATTTTATTCATGCAAGTGTCTGAAAATTGTCCTCAGTATGTACGTGTTTTGAGGTTGGATGATCACATGTGAAAATAGTTCATTTCATAAGCTAATGCACAGTATTTAGTTATTTGGTCAAAATATTTTTGCATAATGCTGATTTTTCTTTCCCAAAGACAAATACGTAAGTAGCTGCTCCAAGCCATTAACCTACAGCTACTCCATCAATTCCTACCAACCCACCTGCCGCTGTGTAAGTGAGCCTGACATGACGTGCAACATGAAGTTTATCCCAGTGGATGGATGCACCTGTGAGGAAGGGTTCTATATGGACGATTATGGCGACTGTGTAGCACTAGATGCCTGCCCTTGTCGTTACAAAGGATCTGCTGTGCCTTCTGGGCAAATCTTTCGTGAACGTGGCATCATATGGTAAGATCTATAGGAAAACCTGATCATGTGAAAATATTCAGAGGGACTTGCTGCTGCTCCTAATATCTATTCATGGTTAACCCTATGGACTCCTGGAGGGTCAAGCCAAGCACTGCTCATGCATCACCTGCACCTGCACATTTGATCCTATACTGGCAATCTCCCACTCACCAACTGGGTTATCACCTGCCTGCAATACCCTGACTGTAAGTAACACCATAGCCTATGGCTGTATCAAGGATGTTATATTCTCCTGAAGGTTTTGCACCATCGCTGCCATATTCGTTAGCCCTAGTGCATTAGTTGCAGATGGGCACCTTTTTATCTAGGGCGACATGCAGCCGGTATGGATTCTTCTCTTCCTTCCTTCCTACCATACTTTTATATAGTCTCCCTCAGGGGCGGAGAAATGCTGTTTTCATGGGGGGGGGGGGGCTAAGATCCACCCCTCGGCCAGCTACACAGAGTGCAGCTGCGATCGCCAACCTTCCCCTCCTGTCTGCCCATGGGAATCTGATCTCCTGCAGGAAGACAGAAAGGGTGTTTGTTGCGATCGCAGTATTCTTATGCCTGCCAGAAATGGGATCCCCGTGGGCAGCCCGCTGCCTGTTGGTTCGCGATTGTAGTGTTTCTCTCCTGTCTGCCTGCGGGAGATTGGATCTCCATGGGCAGACAGGAGGGGAAGGCCAGCAATCGCACCAGCGAGGTTTTGGTGGGACCAGGGCCCGTGGGGCCCACCCCGTTTCAACGCCTATAGTGTCCATTGCTGAGATTTGGTATAGATTTTGTACAACTGAAGGTACTCAGCAAGACTTAGGGAGAAAAAAATATTCCCTCTCCCTCAGAGATACACAGCAATTCACATCAACTTTCCTGCTGAATTTTTTCTGTGTTCTCTGTTCTCTATTTGACCCCCCCCCCCCACCCCGTCTATATTTGTGTTTTCATGTTGCAATAATTTTGTTGGATTATTTTTGTTGTTGTTATGAAATGCACCTCCATTTCATATCCCCTTCCATAATCCCAGCACTCTCCCCACAGTCCAGCCCCCATGATCCCCAAGTATCCCCTCTCCTAGTGTCTCCTGATCCTCATGGCAGTCCTAGTGCCTCCCAGTGGCCATGAGAACACCCTTGCACGCTGCCTGCTGGCAGCCATGGGGTTGCATCATCACCTTACCTCCTGCAGGATGATATGAGTACTCCACATTCAGGTGAGGCTTCTTTAGAGTTTATGGTTTATTAAAAGACTTGATATACCATTCTTCAGCATTAGATCAGGGCAGTTTACAATAAAAACATTAGAAACAGAAAAGAATGCCAATTAAACACAAAAGAAATCATAAAGGTCAGGTATCCATAGAGGGGGAAAAATGGGGGAGGTAATACAGAGCTTTTAGGAGTTCCAGATGTACTAAACTGTATCAGAAACTATACTGAAGACTTGCTGAAAAAGATATGTTTTGAGGGATGTTTTAAATTTTGGGAAGGAAGATTCAAGATGTAGGAGGGCAGGGTGAGAGTTCCAAAGTGAAGGGCCTGGGAAAAAGAAAGCAGAGTTTTGAAATACTATGCACATGGGCATTTGAAGGGGTAGGTAGATAAAGTCGGTGCACATGTACTGAATGAAGTGAATGGGTGGGGGCATATGGAATTATATGGGAGGAAAGAGAAGCTGGAGTACCAGAGTTAAGGACCTTATGAATTACGGTGAGTCCGGGGACCACATGGGCATCCTTCTTCTGATGACCCTTTGGACTGGTCCTGCCATAAGCTCTGATGTTTCTGTTGGTTTTGCTATGTGGTTTTCAGTCAAACTGACTTCATGCAGACACCATACTCCTGTGCTGTTCCCTTGAACAGGAAATATGGGAAGCTTGTGGGCTGAGTTTAAGAACATAAGAAATGCCATACTGGGTCAGACCAAGGTCTATCAAGCCCAGGATCCTGTTTCCAACAATGGCCAATCCAGGTCACAAGTACCTAGCAGGTTCCCTAAAAGGTACACAGGTTCCACAATGCTTGTCCCAGAGTAAGCAGTGGATTACTTGGGGCTGGGTCCTCTTTAATAACGGTTTATGGACCTTTCCTCCAGGAACTAGTCCAAACCTTGTTTAAACCCAGCTACACTAACAGCTTTTATTACACCCTTGGGTAACAAATTTCAGAGTTTGATTATGTGATGAGTGAAAAAATATTTTCTCTTATTAATCTTAAATGGGTTACATTGTAGCTCCATTGCATGTCCCCTAGTCTTTCTATATTCTGATAACGTAAACCGTAAACAATCGATCTACATTTACCTATTCCACTCCATTAATTTATAGACCTCTACAAGGTACTTCAGGCCGGAGGGCCGGGGGTTCAAGTCCCACCTGGGGACAGCAATCTTAGGCCGGAGAGACTGGGATTTCTAGTCCTGTAGGCACTCCTTGTGGTCTTGGGCAAGCCACTTAACCCTCCATTGCCCATGTACCCTGTAAGTATTAGTGTATGTGTCTCATATCCCCTCGTGTTAAATGTATCCCCCAATTGACCGCTTTGACCCGGTGAAAAGCGGGATATAAATACAGCTAAATAAATAAATTATATCTCCCCTAAGCCATCTTTTTTCCAAGTTGAAGAGCCCTAACTTTTAAGCCTTTCCTCATAGAGGTATTCTTCCATCCCCTTCACCATTTTGGTGACTCGTCTCTGTACCTTTTTTAATTCTCCTATATCTTTTTTAAGATATGGTGACCAGAATTGCACACAATATTCAAGGTGAGGTCACACCATGGAATGATACAGAGGCATTATAATATCCTTTGTTTTATTCTCCATTCCTTTCCTTATGATTCCTAGCATTCTATTTGCCTTCCTGGCTGCCGCTTTACACTGGGTGGATGGTTTCAACGTATTTTCCCGGAACAAGCAGGAAGTCAGTCCTCACATATTGGTGATGGCATCAATGGAACCTGTGCAGTAATCTCTCCCCAGCTTTCAAAGCAAGCCTTTGGGAGATGCACCACACATGCGTGGTCCCCTTCCCGACTAATGATGCCATCTTGCCTCAGTCTCCTTTTTTCTGCAGATCCCATCGGATGTGTGTCTGTTCCACCCAAAAAAGGTTAGCAGGTTTTGTCTTAATATTTGCTTCTCTGGTCGCGTACCGGTCCCTTCTCGCCCCTGAGTCTACTTGCCTAGGCATTGTGTTTCTCAGGTTCTTTTTCTTTTCTTTTTCTAAATTTTTTATTCTGTTCAGGTTTGTGCCTTTTTCCCAGCCAGGCCAAGGGAGTTTGACCTCGTAGAGGCCATCTTCCCTGCTGTGGCCTTGATCAGTGGCTTCAAGCCGTGTGAAAACTATGCACACATATTGTGTATGGACCCACATGATTGCTTCCTTCGATGCCTCAGGCCAGATCATGAACCCTTGGTCTGCAGTCTCTGTAAGCAAATGACTCCCAGCAGCAGCATGAGTCCATCTTCCACAAAGTTGACTCAGATCCAGAATCATACATGAAACCTTGCTCCAAGTCCTCCCCCGGGATCTTGGACCCTTAAGGGAACCGAGTGGCCTCAGAGTCTCAAGGCCAACGAGCCTCCAGCCAGAGCTCCACTGATGAGGGACCTCAGAAGAGTCGAGGGCAACAGTTGGGATAGGCCATCCAAGTTGCCCCAGTGGGAGCTGCTGACATTTATTTATTATTTATTTATTTATTTTATTAACATTTCTTATATACCGCACTATTTGACATCAGCGCGGTTTACATAGAACAAAAACATCCGACAAATTGCATATGTCTGGTCATTACAATTATCAAGGATATGGAACTTGGATAACAGGGTGAACTATATACATAAGAAGTGTGGTGAGAAAAGGATCTTGTTAGTTGTTTTACATTGTTGGGAACACCTGATGCAAGGTCTTGCCTGGTTGACTACTACTATTGCTGAGGCGCTCGCTATTCAAGTGGGACTGAGGATCGATGTTGTCAGTGAGATATTTGATGAAGAGGAAATGTTTAAGGGCCTTCCTGAACTGACTCACGTTGGGGATTGCCCTGATCTGTGCCAGTAGGGGTATTCCATAGTCTTGGGGCGCAGAGTTTGAAAGCTCTGTTAGCTGTTGTTTTGGTGCAACTTATCATTGCTTTTGGGATTGTTAGCATGCTGGACTCTGCGGTTCTTCTTGGTCTGTTAGGTGCAAGTGGTTGAATGAGTTCAGATAGTGAGGAGGAGGAGAGCCCCTTGCCAGCTTTGAAAGTCATCACCAAGGTCTTAAAACTGATTCTGGCTTGGATGGGGAGCCAGTGTAAATAGCCCACCCTGTATATAGCTCAAACAAATCAAGCACCCAACACATCCCTCACACAACTAAGTTTTATCCTCACTGCATGTACAACACACACACTTTACCTGATTGCTTGCTGTGATACCACCTTGATTATTAAGATAAGGCGGTTTAGAAATACTGTTAAATAAATAAATAAAATAAATAAACTGTTTCAGGAGGGGTGTAACATGGTCTCTCCTGGAAACCTCAAAGAGTACCCGCGCTGCACTGTTCATAGCAATTTGCAGGGGGCATCAAGGGACCAGCCTCAGACCCCCAAAGGCTGCGGAGTCATCTGCAGGATGGGGGCCCTGGAGCACAGTTTGCCTTCTTGGCCCAGCAGCAGGCTCTGATGCTCAGTTCCTCTGGGTCATCACTCCCAACCATGGGGCCATTCATGTTGATGGACTCCCTGGAGGTCAAGCAGATCCTTGAGTGCCACTGGCCTCGAGAAGTCCCTTGGTGTTGGTCTCAACCTCAGTGAAATTCTTTGGGGCTGCGGTCTTTGGGGGGGCCGAGGTATGACCCCGAGACCTGGGGAACCCTAGACTCCACCACCTCAGAATTGGACTGGAAGACCGAGGACAATGAATCCCTGGACACCCGCTGCCACCAGGACATACCCTTGGACCTGTCTCCCCAGATTCACAGCGCCGATCCACTGCCAAAGAGATGGCCTTCCTCGACTTCGTGAGGGATATGGTGGAGGCCCTCACTTTTACCACTGAATTGGAGGAGGATCCTTGCATGGAGGACCTCAAGAGCCTCCAGTACGAGGCTCCTCCGAAAGACACACTCACAGTGCTTGTTCCCCCCCATCCTGGAACAGCTGCTTCTCCACCTGTGGGAGAAACCCTTCTTGGTGCCCATAGTAAGCAGGCAGCTGGACTCAATGTACCGGGCTTGCTGGAGCCTTGGCTTCCAAAAGCCCAGCTACCTCATAACTCCATGGTGGTAGAGTCAGCCATGCATAGGTTTAAGAGCCAGAAGACGCACTCCTCAGTGTCCCTGGGTAGGGAGGCTTGTGCCATGGATGCCCATAGGCAGGAAGTGCTTCCAGGGCTTGATGCTTGTCAGCCGGATACAGGCCTACCAGCTGTACATGTGCATGTTCTGGTAGGACTTGTCAAAGGAGTACGCCGGGTTCTTGACTGGTCTCTTGGAGGAACCCCTCAGTGGTTCTAGATCCTGGCCTCTGCAGTCAGAGAGTGCTCCAAGTTTATTACTCGGGCAGCCTATGATGGCTTTGAGTTGGCTGCTAGAGTAGCTGTGGCAGGCATTAGTGCCTGACACCATGCCTGGCTACAGTCATCCGCCCTGGAGCAATGGGTACAGGACAAGCTGGTCGATGTCCTCTGCCAGGAAGAGAACCTCTTTGGCAAACCCATGATGGATAAGACCGCTGAACTGGAGTCCAAGTATCTGACAAGGACCACACTCTGCATGAAGACTGCTGACCCTTCCCAGAGGATGGCTTCAGGCAGAAAGCCCTCATACCCGAAGAAGAGGAAGACTTATGGAAATTACCCCCAATATCCGGCATTCCCAGTTCCCCAACAGGGCCAGCAGGCCAAGGGATAGGGGTATGACCTATGTAAGCTTAAGGCCCCCAAGCTCCAGACCATGTCCCCAGTGCAACCTGGAGAGAGGTTTTGACTCCTTGGGCATAGTCTCTCTCCCCCCAGGAGGCACAGCCCTGCAGCACATGGGGGGATTGTCTGGTACATAATGCCCACAGGTGGCCAGCCATCACCACAGATGCATGGGCCCTTCAGGTGGTCAGGAAGGGTTACCTCCTCCACCTCCAACAGACGCCCCCACCATTTTTCCTGGGAGAGCCCCCAAGGACTCCCCTTCACTGGGCCCTGCTCCAGCAGGAACTCACAGTCCTCCTAGCAAGCAAGGCAGTGGAACCCATCCTCATCCACCTCAGGGGCAGGGGGTTCTACTCCCACTATTTTCTGATCCCTAAAAGGATCGGAGGGTTTTGTCCCATCCTAGGTCTGTGGGAACTCAACAGGTTGCGGGTGAGGGAGAAGTTCAAGATAGCTCTCCCTTGGAACCCTGCTGCCATACCACCAGCAGAGAGACAGGCTATGCTCCCTGGACCTAAAGATGCATACACACAAATCCCCATACACTCCCTTCAGAGGCAGTACCTTCACTTCATGGTGGGAGGAGAACACTATCAGTACAAGTTGCTGCCCTTTGGGCTGGCCGCTGCCCACAGGTATTCACCAAGTGCCTGGTGGTAGTCACAGATCACCTCAGGCTCCAGGGGGTTTTCACCTTCCCTTATCTGGATGACTGGTAAAGGACAGCACCACTGCCCAAGCACTATTCTTGTCCTAGAGCACTTGGGGTTCATAGTCAACTACCCAAAGTCTCATCTGCAGCCAACCAAAAACCTAGAGTTTATAGGGATGCAGCTGGACACTGTTCTTGTCAGGGCTTTTCTTCCAAAGGACAGGGCCCTGCGACTCCAAGCATTGCAGATAGTACCCAGCATTGTCGCTCGGCATCTGCCCGACACATGCTCACCTACTGGACATATGGCATCAACGGTGCATATCACTCCGGATGCCCACTTGCAGATGTGGGCAGCCCAGTGGACACTCCACTTTCAATGGTCCCAGGTCACAGGGAAACTGCGAGGTAGGGTGACTGTCATCAGTCTCCTGGATGACTCTCTTGGCTGGTGACAACACCTCCTGCACCTACTGGCAGAGATGCCTTTCCAGATGCCCACACCGCAGAGGATCCTCATGATGGATGTCCCAAAATTGGGGTGGAGAGTCCATTGTGGTGACCTCTGCACTCAGGGCAGTTAGTCACCAGCAGAGAGCCTTCAGCAAATCAACCTCCTGGAGCTCCGGACTGTTGCCTTATCCCTCCAGGTTTTTTGTCACCACCTGTTGGACCAAGCAGACTGACAATCAGATGGTGATGTTCTATATAAACAAGCAAGGAGGCACGAGGTTGCCCCTCCTTTGCTAGGAAGTGGTGAGCATCTGCACTTATGCCAGAGCAACAAGATGCTCCTGCGGGCAATATACCTCCTGGGCCAGGACAATACCCTGGTGGACCGGCTCAGTAGGGTACTCCAGCCCCACAAGTGGAGGCTGGACCCCAGAATTGTCCACCCTCTATTCCGGCACTGGGGGCTCTCATGAATGGATCTCTTTGCCAGAGCAGCCTATGCCAGGCTGCCCTGCTTTTGTTAAGGCAGCTGCACACCGGCAGGATAGCGGCAGATGCCTTCCTGATTTCAAGGATGGAGGGCCTCCTTTATGCCTTCCCACTCACGTCCCTGATCACCAAGACCCTCTTTAAGGTCCAGCGCGACAGGGCCACAGTGATCTTGATAGCCCCATGGTGGGCCAGGAAGCCATGGTTTTCCCTGCTTCTCCACCTGTCCACGGCGCTCCCAGTTCCCCTGGGGTTCAACTCAGGCTTATTAATGCAGGAAAAGGGCTCTCTCCTGCATCCCAACCTGGGGTCCTTGACACTCATGGCCTGACTGCTGAGTGGGTAGCCCTGACTCCTTTCAGCCTCTCTACTGAGGTGGAGGAGGTACTCATGGTCTCCTGTATGACCTCTGTATGCCAGGTGTACGCCTTCAAGTGGCGGAGGTACTCTGTCTGGTGCACAGAGAGGCAGGTTAACCCCTTCTCCTGCTCTGTCCAGCTGGTGCTGTAGTATCTGCTTCATCTGTCTCAGGTAGGCTTGAAGTCTAACTCAGTTAGGGTGCACCTTAGCATGCTAGTGGCGCACCACCATCTAATCGAGGGCAAACTCCTCTCCACTCAGCCATTAGTGGCTCACTTCCTGAGAGGTCTGCTCCTCTCAAGGCCTCCCATCCATCCTCCTGCAGCAGAATGGAATGTTGTACTCTCAAAGCTAACCACGCCACCCTTTGAGCCTCTCGGCTCCTGCCACCTTAATGATCTTACTTGGAAGGTGGTGTTCCTCATGGCGCTCACTTCGACTCTCAGGATCAGTGAACTTCATGCGTTGGTTGCTGACCCACCGTAAATTAGGTTCTATAAAAACAGGGTTGTGCTCTGCACACACCCCAAGTTCCTGCCCAAGGCGGTGTCTCCATTCCACCTTAGCCAGCAAGTGGTACGTCCCACCTTCTTTCTGCAGCCCCATGCCAGCAGGACGGAGGCCATTCTCCACATACTGGACTGTGAGCGGGCGCTATCCTTTTACCTGCAGCACACCCAGGGCCACCGCTGAGCTTCTCAGCTCTTTGTCTCCTTTGATCTAAGTCGGTTAGAGGCGGTGGTCTCTAAATACACCCTGTCCACCTGGGTAGCGGAATGCAGCATCTTCATCTATGAGAAAGCTGGTCCCTTGTCAGACATTGGCTGGGCCGCCACCTGCTCCTCAGTCCATACCTTCACAGCTGATTACTGCCTGGAGAGGGAGTCCTGTTGGGACAGTGCCTTCGGCGAGGCAGTACTCCATCATCTAATCCAGGGGTCTCAAACTCAAATTGCTTTGAGGGCCAAATGAGGACTTGTAAAGTAACCCGGGGGCCGCACAAGACGCAGGCCTAATTTGCATAAGGGACCTCATTTGCATAAATATTTGCATAATGTTACCATAAACTAACTTTTAGTAAACATGCCTCTTAATGAGCGTATGGATAAAGAAAGACTAAAAGATTTCTACATTACTATAATCCAGTGCCAACCGCCAGGCACATTAGGAACTACTACAAACACTACCCATTTAGAACCCATAGCAAACCCACCGTATCGTAACAGCACTACCAGGACTCACAAAGCACCATACCCTAACTATCAAAAGGAAACACGGAAAATATAAACCCAATCCATTTCAGAGAATAACAATACATGACCTACTGGGGAAAGAGAACAAGTGGCAATGTCAAATAGGAATTACATAAACAGAATACCTCAGCTCAGTTACACATGCAGAACATACACCATCACCAAACAAGGAATCAAAATTTAGAAACAGGAAGACAATAATTAAACTGGGAACCCCAAAAGCCAAACTTGGAATGTACAAACAACACTGTAGAAATAAAACTATAAATTAATTTCCTCTTGTATTAAATAAAGCACAGACGTTAATGATGCACATTTCCCAGAGCTGACATATTCCAGTAATTCAAAATAAAGAGATATTTTTCTACCTTTTGTGCATTTTTTTTTTCTGTTGCAATTGTGCCAGCCTCTTCTGGTTCTTGGTGTCTTCTGCTAACTCTCCATGGTCTGCTGTCCATTTGTACTTTCTTCTCTCTTCTAGTTTTTTTCCTTTCTCTCTCTGCATCTGCTTTAACATACTAATCTTTTTCCTTTTGCTCTTTCCTCATTCCTATTTCATCCACTCAAATTTTACCCCTCCATTCTCAATCCACACTTACTCACCCAGTACCTGTCCAATTGTAGATTTTTCTTCCCTCCCACACAAAATATTTTTTCCCCTCTCCATTTTACTCACCCCGCCCTATCCCATACTAATCCAAACCCAACATCAGCTCCCTTGTAGTTTCAGCCCCACCCAGCATCTGCTCCCTTCTAGTCCCCGCATCATCAGCCCATTCCAGTCCTATTCTAGCCTCACCATCAGTCCATTTCCTGTCCTTGCTCCCCCCAACTAAGCCCATTTCCAGTCCTAGCTCCCTCCCCTCACAGCCCATTTCCTTTCTAAGCCCCCTCCCCATCAGCCCATTTCCATTCCAAGCCCCCCTCCCCATCAGCCCATTTCCATTCCAAGCCCCCTTCCACTCAGCCCATTTCCATTCCAAAACCCCGTCCCCATCAGTTATTTGCAGTTCAAGCCCCCCCTTCTACTCAGCCCATTTCCAGTCCTAGCAACCCCCCAGTCCATTACCAGTTCTAGCCCCCCCATAGCCCATTACCAGTCCTAAGCCCCCCAACAGCCCACGTCCAGTCCTAACCCTCCCATCACCCATTTTCATTCTTAGCCCCCCCATCACCCCATTTTTAGTCTTAGCCCCCCCCCCAATCAGACCACCTCCAGTCCTAACCCCATCTGCCCATTCCGTCCTAACCCCCCCCCCCAATCAGGCCAAGTAAATAAACTAAAACAAAACCCTGTCTGCTGCTGCTGCTGCTGCCGCCGTGGTAGCAGCACAATCAGCTGTTCGCGGTCCCTTCTCCTATGCCCGGAAGAGCCCCGAGTCTGCTCCTTTAGCGGTGAGCTTTTCAAGCCGCGAAGAGAGTATTTTCCTCTCGCGCGGCTCACAAGCCGCGCGAGAGGGAATATTCTCTTTGCATCTTGAAAAGCCCGCCGCTAAAGGAGCAGACTCGGGCTCTTCCGGGCTGAGGAGAAGGGACCGCGAACCGCTGATTGTGCTGCTACCACGGCGGCAGCAGCAGCAGCAGAAGACAGGGTTTGTGTTTTTTTTTTTTTCCTCCGTCGCGGGCCGCACAAAGTTCGGTTGCGGGCCGCGTGTTTGAGACCCCGGATCTAATCGGTATATAGCCAACTCCTGCCCTGTGGCCCTTGCTGTGTTCGGGCTACCAGTGCACTGGTTCCTCACTGGACACTGGGGTCATTTGTGGGTCTGTTGTCTTCCGACTCAGTTGCTGCTGTTCATGGCTCACCTTTTTCTGGTCACCCATGGCTTTTTACAGGATTTTTCGGTAGCCTGTAGCTGGGGAGTCCCATATGTGTGGACTGACTTCCTGCTTGTTCCCAGAGAAAACATAGTTACTCACCTGTAACAGGTGTTCTCCGGGGACAGCAGGAATCAGTCCTCACAACCCTCCCTCCTCCCTGTGGAGTTGCTTCTTGCTGTTTTTTTCCATCGTGCTATGAGATCATACTGCTTCAAGATGGCACCCTTAGATGGGAAGGGGACCATGCATGCGTGGTGCATCTCCCAAAGGCTTTCTTTGAAAGCAGGGAAAAGATTACCATGTGGGCTCCGTTGGCACTGATGTCACCCTTATGTGGGGACTGATTCTGCTGTACTCGGAGAACACCTGTTACAGGAAGTAACTATGCTTTATCCACGATGACGCCTAATCTTTTTCTTGGATGGTGGTTCCTAATGTGGAACCTTGCATTGTGTATAGTTTGGGTTGTTCTTTCCTAGGTGCATAACTTTGTACTTGTCCACACTAAATTTCATCTGCCATTTGGATGTCCAGTCTTCTAGTTTATTAAGGTCCTCTTGCAATTTTTCACAATCCTCTTGTGTCTTTGAATAATTTTTTGTCATCTGCAAATTTTGATCTCCTCATTTGTCATTCCCATTTCCAGGTCATTTATAAAAGCAGCAGGCCCAGCACAGATCCCTGGGGTACTCCATTATTCACCTTTCTCCACTGAGAAATCTGGCCATTTAGCCCTACTCTCTGCTTTCTATCTTTTAAACAGTTCCTGATCCACAATAGTACGCTACCTCCTATTCCATGACTTTTTAATTTTGCCAAGAGTCTCTCATGAAAGGACCTTGTCAAAGGCTTTCTAAAAATCCAGATACACTATATCAACTGACTCATCTTTATCTACCTGTTTATTCACACCTTCAAAAACACATAACAGATTAGTAAAACAGGACGTTCCTTGGCTAAATCCATGTTGGCTTTCTCCCATTAAACCATGATAATCTACATGTTCAGTAATTTTATTCTTTATAATGGTTTGACTGAGAGCCACATATTGAAGTTTGAAGACTTGATAAGCAGAGGAGCACTGGAAAGGATTTAAAGGATGGAGATGTTGCTGTTCGGGGAGTAAAAGTTGGGAGATACTGTTTTTTGGTTGAAAGTGTCAGGGGAGAGGAATTTACCAGGGTTTATGATTTCAGTTGAAACTCAGAAGCCCTACTCATAATTTCTCCTCTTTTCTCACAGCACCTGCAAAGAAGGAAATTTGCATTGTATGGGAGGTGACACCATAATTCCAGGTAATGCAAATAATGGAAGGACGGAGAAACAGTTGTTTGAAGCAATGTGTCATGTGGCAGGGGGAGGGGGCTTGCAATGGTGAAAAGTATGCATGCACTTTGAACTCTGTGGACTTTGTTGAATGTTCAAAGTAAAAGAATGCATATACCTTCACTTTGAAGAATATCCCAGAGAAAATACCCAGAGGTTTATACTTATAAGGCTGTATTTTCTGAATTAAAATATGTGCAAATGCGCATAGTTCTAAACCTTGCCTTAGGAATTCTCCCTATTTTTGGTAAAAGTATGTGGAAAATGTAGGCCCAGATTTAGGAATAGCCAGTATAGGCAATAGCCTAGGGTGTCAAATTTTGTACTTACCAAGTACCTGCTTCAGCGTGCTACCATGGCATGGTGACACTTTGTCCCTTCTGAGAAACCCTTCTCTAATTTCCAGGGAACATTTCTCCTGCTTTCGTCCTGCCTTGATCTTGAAAGTGCAATTTGGAATCAGCCTCCACATTAATCACTTGTACATACTTCCCTTTCTGGTCTTCCAAGGAGAGATTTAAAGTCTCCAGTTTGCCAGTTATAGCTAAACCTTCAGCACTCAGATCTTCCTCTTCCAGAAATGAGCCCTGAATCCCAGATGGAAAAGAGACACCATCAAGTCCTTTCCTACTGGGTTGCTCATTCTGAATAGAAACCGGAGTTTGGGGTGGAAGGTGGAGGACCTAGGCTCAAGAAAACTTCCTCAGTTGTTAAATCTAACTGCCCTTCAGTAGGTGTTGAAGAACCAAGTTCATCACTTTTCTTTACCCACAGTTAGAAAATTGTCCCTGGGGCCTTGAACCTCCTCACTCTTGGCTGAGTTCCCAGTTCTCTCTTTCTCCTTCCTTTTCCCCATGTCCACTACTTACCAGATGAAAGAACTCAGATCTTCCCAAGCAGCAGTTCCCACGATGTTCTTCAGACTCATTGGGTTGTGAAGGGGCTCCAAAGGGGCGTACTGCTTTGATCGCGCTCCTTTGGTCATGTGACCATGAGTCATACAACCTCAGGCTGTGTACCGCAGCCAATGTTCCCTCTAATTTTCTGTAGGCTGTGTGCGCATAAAATATCAGCTGTGTGCAGCTTTTGAAGGAAGGTTAAATTTTTGTGCGCCACATAATGACACTCTGAGTTATATACTTTAAAATTTGACTACACGTCAGAATACAGTATGTACACCACATTGATTTTAATCAAATTAAATGAAAATAGACGATTACTAAATGAAGCAGGAAATTTCTAGTAATTACAATCATAACTTTTAAATTTTAAGACGTCTGTGTTTTCTATCAGAATCAGAGCCGTAATTTTTGTGCGTTCTGTTGTAAAGTATGTGCGCTTGCTCGGCGAGGTGTGTGCGCGCGCACACGCGCACAGCTTAGAGGGAACAGTGACCACCGCACTCAGTTTTTTAAAATAGTGATCCTGGGGACTCTAACATCACTTCCGGGTTCACGGCAACCTGCAGGCAAAGAGGGAGGGGGGGGGGCAAAAGATGATATCCAAGGTCTCCCTCACCTCTCTGGCTCCTCCAAACTGCCTCTCAGCCAGGTACTGCTCTATCCATAGCTCTGCAGCACTTAGTTCTTTAAATACAAATCCTGGGGGCTCCAATGACATCGCTTTTGGGTTCACTGCGACCAGCAGGCAAAGGGGGGCAAAAGATGATATCCAAGGTCTCCCTCACCTTTCTGGCTCCTCCAAACTGCCTCTCAGCCAGGTACTGCTCTCCCCTCCCCCCTGGCTTCTTTTGGAACCTATTATGTGCACCTTGAACCTGACCAGTGGGTATTTTAGTTGTATGATTTTAGGGACTCCTTTCTTCTCAGTGCCTGTGGTCACAAGTAACCTCAGCCCTAGCCAGCCCAAGGCCTAGGTCTTTTGCATAGCTGGGAGCAGAGCTGCCACAAGCCATTGGACTTTCCCTGGGTTTTACAGTAGTAGCACCTCCTAGTGAGATTTTGAAAAAAAATGTTAAATTCTCTTCTCTCAAGATGTTTCTGCATACTTCTCTTTTGATTCATTGGTCTGATTGCTTGCATGTATGTACGTTACTCGCAGACGCCTTGAATGTTGTCCTTTTTTAATCTTCCAGTCTGCACCCCTCCCATGGTTTACTTCAACTGCACTAACACTGCCCAGGGTACCATAGGCTCAGAGTGCCAGAAGAGCTGCCAGACGCTCGATATGGAATGTGTAAGCTCTTACTTACTCTTGCGTATTATCGATACTTGCAGCACTTCCAACTTCAGCCAACGAACAACTCATAAGACAACCTTCATAAGCCATTTACGAACATCTGGGGGGCATATTCAGTGGTGGTAGCTAGACTATTTAAAGTGCCTAACCACCACCGCTCTCAATAAACCCAGACATTCAGGACCATAACTTATTTGGTTTCCAGCGCTATCAGGGTTTGCTGGACGGCAGTGTCGCTATCTGATTAGTGACAAATTCAGCCATTGACCGGATAGCGGAAACTGGTTAAAGATAGGACAGCCATTCGGATGACATCAGTTTAACTAGTTTAACTATCTGGTTAGTGACTGAATATTGCTGCTAACCAGATAGTAACCGTCACTTCCCCCGATCTGCCCACAGACCATCCCGGTTTTAACCAGGTATTTTTTATGCGTTCTATGGGGATATTCAGCACCACTAACTGGTTAGTGCCATGAAATATTGGGCTGAGCACATTTTAGTTGATAAGCAAGTCTGTTAACCAATTAAAATGCATGGAGCCCCATGCAGAAAGGGGCCTGTCTGGCCCGTCTTGTTGTCCAAAATCTGGACAGGTCAGATTTGCACCCGATTCTGATCCCACAGGGGCTAGATGGCCTTGAGATCAGAATCAGGTGCAAAGGGCTTGGACAGGCAGGATGTGCTCCGATGCAGGCCCTTTGGACTCCCCGCTGCCTCCCTGTCCACCCTGCCATGGCTTCTGCATGCAGCCCAGTGCTATGGCATCCTGTCACAATGGCACCGAGGCACCATGCAGTAGGCCCCCAGACCCAGAATAGCTTGCTTCCCTGCTGCCAACCCCCAAACAGGCCTGGTAGGGTCAAATTGCAGGGAATCTCCTGTGCCCTCCCTACTTTTCAGGGGGTTCACCACCTCAGAGTGCCACATTCGGGGTGACTTATTCCACCCCGAGGTAGAATAAGTCACCCATCCATTTCATCCAAGCATGGACGTACAGGGCCACAACTGGTATCAGCCCTATATGTCTGGGGTCTGGGTCCCGCCTTCTGCCTGCTCTGTCTCCTTCCCCTGCCCCTGTCCACAGCTCCCCACACAGCGGTCCTGAACATGCGAGGAGCTCTGGACTGGGAATCGGGTCCTGACGAATATTAGGGGTTGGATTCCACTCCGGATGTCCGACCTTGTTATTCGTGACTCTGCATGCCACCCTTTGAATATGCCCCCTATCTCTCATCTTTAGGTGGCATGAAATGCATTAAACAAAATGACCAGCTAAATAAAAATATTTTGTACATTATCAAGAAAAATCATTTGCTATGGTTGATCAAACAGTACCTTTCAGAAAGATAAGAAAGGTTTGCACTTAATTTATAGGATGATAGATTTTTTTAATGGTGCAAAAGCATTTACGCAGTAATGTTACAATCCTTTTTTCAGTGTAAAACACTGATTTAAATGCATAAAAGGCCTCACATAAAAGCATGTGCAGTGCAAATTAACCTCTCCTTTTGCAGTAGGCACATCAGGGAAGGAGTTAAGGTGGAATGTGAGCAGAACCTCGATTTGCACACACATTTTACACGCTAACATTTATGTCTGCTCTCCAGTGGCATATCTAAGATTGAATAAGCCCTGGATGGTAAAATTGAGATAGGCCGCTATACTACCATCTCTTCCAAAGTAGTGGGAGACTGGAAGATATCCCCTTCAGTTCCAATCAGGGAGTTGGATGAGGGGTTGTTCTATGGAAATTGATGGGGGTAGGCTCACTTAGTGGTAGATATACCCTTGCTGCTTCAAGCAGGCATGGTGTCGGAGATTTCATTTTAGAGGCGATTTCTGCAGGATTTATGCTAGTATTATATAAGGACACATAAGCACCTATGTGTCTTTACAAGATAGGTGCCTTCTCCATCTCCAAACCTAGGTACCCTGTTGTAAAATTACCCTCTTAGAAGGCATGGAGCACATTGAGGGAATCATTTACTAATAGTTACCACGTACTATTAGCTGCAGGGGCCATTGAACAAAATGGGCCTTGTGGCAAATAGCTTTCACTAAGGGCATTAGTGCCCAGTAACTTTAGTGAATGATCTCGTGAATGCTCTGGAATCAGTGGCCTTTTCATAGCAGGTTTATTCTTTAAGCCTGACCAGCCAAAATGTACAATTAATCGTGAGCTTCTGGTGGGGGGAACTTGTCTGCTTTGTTGCAGTTTGGTCTTCTGTGATCATATTATTATTATGTGGTTTATGGATGACATTCTGCTCACACCATTTCTTTGTGACATTTTCAGTATAGCACACGATGTGATTCTGGCTGTGTGTGCCCTCCAGGGCTGGTATCAGATGGAAAGGGAGACTGCATCCTTGAGACTGAATGTCCATGTATTCACAACGAGGCCAACTACCAACCTGGAGATAGTATCAAAATCAGCTGCAAGACTTGGTATGATTAAACAGCAAATGTGGGGCATAACTGTGTTAGAGTTCCCTTTCGGGGTACTGGTATCTAGAAGGTCAATCTAGGTAGCTCTGGATGTTCTTACATTAGATGCCTTGGCAAACTGAGATTATTTTAGAAGCATTTCTCCATGTAAATAGTAGCATTTACACAGATAAAATGGAAAACTCATTTAAACGTGACTTTAGAAATCCACTGTTTACACGTGGAGATCAAACCATGCAGGCATGGTAGAAGTGTGCTATAGGCATAACTTTGGTAGGCCAAAAATCTACATGCGTATTAACCATTTTACAAAGGGAATTTGCATATATGGTCAAAGATGTCCATACTGGGTTTTCTAACAGCTCGGAGACATGCATAGATTTTCACAAAGTGCTAATTTACGACAGGGCTTTACATGAAAAATTACGGGGGTTATTCTCCTTGATCCCCCATTTTTTATTTCCTCCTCCAAAATGAAAATTTAAAAAAAAATGGATGCCTCAGTTCTTAAATTCATCTGAACTAGGTAGGGACTTGAAAAGAAGACCAGCGTCAAATGAGTCAGTGGTCTTCATAGAGCTTCAGATCCCATAGGAAAAATGTTCATATTTTGACCTCTGTCAGATCCCAGTAAAATCTGTGAATTCTGCTTTACACATTGTCATTGATTTGTGACAATGACAGAAGTCACTCTTTGATAGTTTCATTGGGCCCAGTTTTCAATTAGACAGGTTATGTGCCGCGGCAGCACACAGCATGCCCGCCGACTCCCTTAACCCGGATTTTCCCTTCCACAGCAGCAGAAATGAAAATCCAGGTTTGTCTGGATGTACCAGCAGCCACAGAGGCTAAATGGGTAGCAGCATTGTTCAATGCTACCTGTTTAGCCCCTGTGCCTTAAAGATAGATGAGGAAAAACCTTGCCTATCTTTAAGGCGCAAAGGGCTAAGCGGGTAGCTTGGAAAATTGCTGCTACCTGTTTTGCCCTTTCCTCTGCCCCCGCTCCATCTGGGTGCGTTAGGAAATTATCTGGGATTTTCGAAAGGCACTATCTATGTACCTGCCTTTTGAAAATCCCTGATAAGGCATTTACATGGGTAACTAGGGCAGTTACCCATGTAAATGCCTTCAAAAATTGGGCCCATTATGATTGCTTCTTTCAAAAAGAGAACAGAAAGAGTTCATAAATGCTATTGTAGCTTGAAGCTGGTAATTTGACCTTTACTCTGTTTAGGAAGGAAATTTATTTGAAATAAGGATCTTGAAGGGAGAAGCTGCGTAGCGTAAGGCCCCACTTTCGGGAGAGTTTGCCATAGTGAAAAATCATTTTGACAATAAAGCTAATAATCCTTTGAGACTTAATAGTATAAAGTACTTTGGTGCATTTAAAATAAAGGTGATATGTTAGACGTTTCTATCGTTCCTCGAGTCAAATGTTGCGTGACCTAAGTGGAAGAGAATCGCATGTATTGTGTTTGCGATTACCATTGACCCTTTTCTCAGCATGTGTAAGGACAGGAGGTGGCACTGTTCTGGAGAAGAATGTATGGGGACTTGCACCATCTACGGAGATGGGCATTACATTACTTTCGATGGCAGACGTTTTAGTTTCAGTGGAAACTGTGAATATACCTTGGTCCAGGTATGTTGCTTCTTTCTTGGAATGAGTATTTAACAAGCATTGGCATACCTGCCTATGCTAAACGACTTGCTAAGATGCATCTTTGCTGCATTTTACAGGACCACTGTGGTAATAGCAACAGCAATGGCACCTTCCGAATAATCACTGAGAACATCCCTTGTGGCACCACCGGCACCACCTGCTCCAAAGCTGTTAAACTCTTCCTGGGGGTGAGTAGTTTTTCTCTTAACATGGAACAGTTTTACAGGTCAATATTCAGTCGCTAGGGCCAGTGCTGGCTGTAGTAGATAATGGCAGAAGATCCAGCTAGAGGGGCAAGCAGCACCACCACTATCTGAATAGTGCCAGTACTGAGGCCGGTGTCTGGATAACTTTCAGGCATCTTCTTTGCTATCCTAATCTGGATTGTGATCTCAATATCGCTACCCCAATGAAAAATGGATATTTGCTTCTGAATATCAGATCAATAATGTAGTGCTTTCCGCTTGGTTTGAAGCAGGGGTTCTCAACCCGGAACCCAGGACACACCTAACCACTCAGGTTTTCGGGAGAACCACAGTGAATATGCATGAGAGACATTTGCATACAATGGAGGAAGTGCATGCAAATCCCTCTCATGCATGTTCATTGTGCTTATTCTGAAAACCTGACTGGCTGGGTGTGTCCCGGGGACTGGTTTGAGAACCCCTGGTTTAAAGAATTCTCAGAGCACACCTAGACCTCAAAAAACTCTTCAAGGAGATTTTTTTAAAGCAAATCTTGCTCTATGTCAAAGAAATGCCTTAATTCGCTCAGTTTCTTGTGGCTACATTTCTTCTGTAGTGGTGCCCTTCCTTAGTCCTAACAATTTTAATGAGAATTCATCCTTTTAAATATTACTTCTTTATCTACTTAAGCTTTTGATTACTTACCTGAAACTGATGGAAAAGTACATTCTCATAAAGGTTGTGTCTTCTGATAGTTTTCTTGTTTCTAAGATAATTTTTTAATGCCTACCAGAGGTTTTAGATTATGATGTCAACTTCATTGCAGTCACTTAGACCTTGGAAATATGCAGAATTCCAGTAACAGCACTGACTGGACAACATTAAGGCTCAGATTCTGAAAGGAGAATAGCGAGGCTGTACGTTAGAAACATAGAAACATAGAAATATAATGACAGAAAAAGACCACATGGCCTATCTAGTCTGTCCTGCCATATCAACAACTACAACAGTCCCCTTTTTACCTTTAGAGATCCTCTGTGTTGGTCCCATGCTTTTTTGAATTTTTACTGTCCTCATCTCTACCATCTCCACTGGGAGACTCTTCCACGGATCCACTACTCTTTCCGTAAAGAAATATTTCCACATATCACTCCTGAATCTATCTCACTTCACCCTCATCCCATGTCCCCTCGTAGCAGAACTTGCTTTCAATTGAAAGAGGCTCTCTCCCTGAACATTTATGCCACGGAGGTATTTAAACATCTCAATCATATCACCTCTATCCCGCCTTTCCTCGAAGGTGTACATATTAAGATCCTTAAGTCTGTCCTCATATGCTTTATAATGAAGACCACTAATCATTTTAGTAGCCACCCTCTGCACCGACTCCTTCCTGTTCACGTCCTTTTGAAGGTGTGGTCTCCAGAATTGCATACTATACTCCAAATGAAGTCGCACCAAAGACTTATAGAGAGGCATTATCACCTCCTTTTCTCTGCTAGCCATTCCTCTCCGTATGCACCCAAGCATCCTTCTAGCTTTTGTCGTCGCCTTTTCTACCTGTTTAGCTACTTTAAGGTCATCAGACACAACCACGCCTAGGTCCCGCTCTTCTTTAGTGGACAAAAGTACTTCACCCCCTATACTATATTGCTCCCTTGGAGTGCTGCAGTCCAAATGCATGACCTTACATTTTTTAACATTAAATCCCAGCTGCCAAATTCTAGACCATTCTTCAAGCTTAGCTAGATCTCTCCTCATGTTGTCTACACCTTCCTGGGTGTGTACTCTATTGCAGATGTTGGTATCATCCTCAAAGAGGCAAACCTTACCCGACAGCCCTTCTGCTGTATCACTAACAAAGATGTTAAAAAGAATCGTACCAAGGACAGATCCCTGGGGTGCACCACTGGTAACATCCTTCTCCTCAGAGTGAGCTCCATTTACCTGTAGTCTTTGTCGCCTCCCACCCAACCAATTTCTAACCCAAGCAGTAACTTTAGGGTCCATCCCTAGGGTACTCAGTTTGTTTATAAGTCGCCTGTGAGGAACAGGGTCAAAGGCTTTACTGAATTCTAAATGCACCACATCTAGGGCTCTCCCTCGGTCCAACTTCATGGTCACCCAGTCAAAGAAATCAATCATATTTGTCTGACAAGACCTGCTTCTGGTGAATCCATGCTGCCTCGGATCCTGTAATCCGCTGGACTCCAGAAACCTCACTATTTTCTCTTTCAGCAGCATTTCCAATAATTTACTCACCACCGAAGTTAAACTAACCGGCTTGTAGTTTTCAACCACATTCTTACTTCCGCTTTTGTGTAAAGGCACCAGATGAGCCTCTCTCCAGTCCTTTGGCTCCACTCCCGACTCCAACGAGGCATTGAAAAGGTCAGTCAGTGGAGCTGCTAGAACGTCCCCAAGTTCCCTCAGTATTCTAGAGTGTATCCCATCCGGCCCCATCGCTTTGTCTGCTTAAGTTGAGCTAGTTTCTCACGAACCCAGTCTTCTAAAAATTGTTCAAGATGTCCCTCACTTCTGTTCCTGTTTGTGGGTGTTTTCTGAGGTCCTGCTCCTGGCTCTTCATCTGTGAACACAGAACAGAAATATTTGTTAAGCAATTCCGCTTTATCCTTATCAGCTTCTACATATTCCTCCCCTGCACCCTTGAGTCTGACAATACCACTTTTGCCCTTCCTCTTCTCACTAACATATCTGAAAAATGTCTTATCCCCACATTTTATTGCATTGGCTATTTCCTCCTCCTTTTGAATCTTTGCCTTCCTGACTACTTTTGCTAGTTCTCTAAGTTTTTCCAAATACAGATGCCTGTCTTCCTCTCTCTGTGATCTCTTGTATTTCATGAATGCCTCCCTCTTTTTCTTCACTTTTTCAGCTACTTCTTTCGAAAGCCATAGCGGTCTCCTTTTCCTTTTACCTTTATTTACCATTTTAACAAAAAGGTTGGTTGCCCTTAAAATATCCCCTTTCAGTTTTGCCCACTGTTTTTCTACATCCCCCAGCTGTTCCCATCCCACTAACGACTCCCTGAGGTCTTGGCCCATCTTGGTAAAGTTAGTCTTTCTAAATTCTAAGATCCTCACCTTTGAATGGATTCTAACAGCCCTAGTCCTAATACTGAACCACACCATCTGGTGATCACTGGATGCAAAATGATCTCCCACTACAACATCAGAAAGACTTTCACCATTGGTAAGCACCAAATCCAGTATGGCCCCTTCACGTGTGGGGTCTGTTACCAATTGCCTGAATAGTTCTCCCTGTAGAGAATCCAGGATCTCCTTACTTCTAGATTATACTGCAGCAGGAATGTGGCAATCAACATCTGGCATATTGAAATCTCCTATCAGTAGCACTTCCCCTTTCCTAGCAATGCTGCGTATGTCTTCAATTAACTCTCTGTCCATCTCTTCCTCTTGTGAGGGAGGTCTGTATATTACATCAATGCAAATAGATTTCTCTTTCCTTCTTTCTAGTTTAACCCACAATGCCTCCTTTCTCCCTTTTAAGCTCTGTAATTCCAAAGCTTTAATAATAGTTTTTACATATAGTGCCACTCCTCCTCCCCTTCTTCCTACCCTGTCCTTTCTGAATAAAGTATAGCCAGGTATAGTTACATCCCAATCATGGTTTTCTGTGAACCATGTTTCTGTAACTACCACTAAATCCAAGTCAGTAGAACGTACAGCCCCGCCATCCATCCTTTCCGAATCCTAGAACACTGTCTCCCCACACGCACACAAGCACTGTGTGGGGAGATGGAGACGGGGCAGACTGTGGGCAGGCCAGACACCTGGATGTACAGGGGCAATTCAGGCAAGGGCCCTGTACATCTAGGGGCACAAGGGGGATGCATTGTTTATTCTACCTTGGAGGTGAAATAAGCACTGGTCCCCTGTGTGCCCTGGCCTGGCAGCTGCCCCCAAGGCAGCAAATGCATGGTAGGCACTGGCCCGCTGCCTGACCATGGCCTCAGTGGGCCACACCAAGAGCCGTGCAAGGGATCCACTGGATGGGGGAGCATCGGGCCGTCTGCTTACCAGTGGGTTCAGAGGGCCTGACCATGCAATCCCATTGACATCCCCTCAGCCGCAAGAAGGGCACGGGGGGCCATCCTCGGGCCTGATTCTGACTGCCGCGGGAACATTTTGCTCCCAAGTTTCAGAATCGGGTCTAAATGGGCCCCTCCTGCACGGGGCCGTCCAGATGACCCGTATATGCCCCTTCTGGAATCGGGATCTAAATAGATAATTTTCAGGTTGTTTACTTTGGGTTGAGGATCGTTGCTACTTTTTACCTGTGAGGTTTGCTCTAAGTTTAAAAGTGAAAGTATGTGTGGACTTTTGCATCTGTTTTTGTACAGATGGGTTTTCTACTGAACCTGATGGGTCCAATATTAAAAGGGGTTTAGCCAGTTAACAGGACCAGCTAACCAGATAAGCCCTAGTGAGGCAAATATTCAGCAACCTTATCTGGATAGTGCTCTGATTGCTGTGGCACTATCTGGATAATACCGGAGTGGAGGTACAACAACAAATACATAACATCGGCAGTAATCAGGAGCAGCAAAGAGCAGGAACACAACACACCGTGGAAGGAGCAAGGTCTTTATTTACTATCCAATGAGGTCATCATACACGTGTTTCGACATCCACCTTCTTCAGGGGTTAAAGACCTCATAAAAACCATAAGGTAAATGGTAAAACCATAAATACATAAAATCATAGATATAAAACAATCATGTATGTAGGACGAGGTGTAACTAAAATGAAAAATGTTTCTGTTAAATAAGAAAAGAAAAATAAGAACACAATTTTTTTTGTTAACATCAATAATATAAGAGATTTAAAAAGTAAAATAGGAATTAAAAAATCATAAACCAAAATTTAAAAGACCTCTTGTTCACACAAACTAGTGTGTAACTATATGCAATGCTGGTTACAGGTACATAGACATAAACATTTGATAAGTAAAGACGCATGGAAAAGTTTTAAAATAAACAGCAAACAAATAAAGGGGGAGCTCACCTATAAGGAAGGCTATATTTCCTAAGCACTCTTGCCAGAAAATGCATTTAGAAACACACAAGATTATTGGGTAACTGAGGTAAAAATATATAGACACATCGAGGGGTCACATAACAATAAAGAACCAACTATATGCAACAGAAAAGAAAGGTAAATCACAGGAACTGGATCAATCAATAGTAGAGCTAAAATATAAACTGTAAAGGAACAATTGTGGAGAGCTATGGTCAATGATCAGCAGTGGATATGTGCCTAGCCGCTCATGTCCTCGTTTCTCTAGATCCAAAGTGCATTTGATCTCCCTAGGATGGCAGCACAACTTTAGCCAACTATTAACATTGAGAGTATATTACTCCTTGCCTCCCTCTGGGTGCGCAACTTGGCCTTTTTGTCTCCTTTATATTACTTAACAAGCAACTCCATGAATACTGTTGATTGTCCTATCTTCCTCCTTTATAAAATTTGACACAGTTCTCCACAAGTGATTATTACAGTTCCTGTGATTATTATTACAATTGATTATTACAGTTTTCCGCACAGTGGAAAGACTGGAATTGAGCATGGAAAAAAGAGGCAGAAGGAGTGTGAGTGAAGGCTCAAGGAGCCAAGTAGAAGGGATAGGATCTAGGGAACCAGTAGTTTTATGGGAAAGACAGAGTCAAAGATAGCCCAGAAGCAGAAATCAAGTGAAAAGATGACCAGGTATGCAATAGGGAGAGAGATTGGGGTGGGGGGGGGGGGAGAGGAGAAGTCAAAGGAGGAGACAGAAGGGTAGGAGATAGTAGAGTTGGGCAGGAAAGAAGTGATGAACGGAGGGAGAGAACCTTATATGCCAACTTGGAGGGGTCTGGAACTGAAGATGAGAATGGGAATGAAAAGGTAGGCAGAGTAGAGCTGTTGAGATGACTAGGAAGATGAAGAGATTAGATGAGAATAGTACTCATGCTTGGCTAGATTAATCAAGGAGAATACTCTCGGTGTCGTAGATGGAAAATACAGAGCATATTGGAGGAGGGATGTGTTTTTGCTTCCAAGGCAAGCTTTTTTCCAAATTCTCGCTTTGCCTGCCTTATCAGTGCCTTGCATCTAACCTGCCAATGCTTATGTCATTTCCTGTTTTCATCATTTGGTTCCTTTTTCCATTGCCTGAAAGATGCTTTTTTGCCAGCAACAGCCTCTCTGATCTCGTCTTTAAACCATGCTGGCAGTTTTTTGGACTTCCTTCCACTTTTGTTAAAGCATGGAGTACAGCTGGTCTGGGTTTCCAAGATAGTATTTTTAAACAATGCCCATGCTTGATGTAAATCTTTAACCTTTGCAGTTGCTCCTTTTAGTTTTTTCTTAACGATTTTTCTTATTTTATCATAGTCTTCCTTTTTAAATGATAGTGCTGTGGATTTCCTTGCCGTCCTTCTTCCATTCATTAAATCAAATGCGATCATGCTATGATCACTATTGCCAAGTGGCCCCAACAGCCTTATCTCTTGCACCAGATCCTGCATTTTACTAAGGACCAGGACCAAACTAGCTTCCCCTTTGTTGGTTCATGAATCAGCTGCTCCAGGAAGCAGTCAATTATTTAATCTACAAACTTTACCTCCCTAGTCCTGCAGTGACATTGACCCCGTTGATATCGGGGTAATTGAAATCACCCATTATTATTGTGTTGTAACTTTTATTAGCTTCCCTGATTTCTTTCAGCATTTCATCATCCATCTGTTCTTTTTGGCCAGGTGGTTGATAGTACACCCCAACTGTTACTGCCTTCCCCTTTTTACATGGAATTTCAATCCAGAGAGATTCTACTGTGTATTTTGTTTCCTGAAAAACTTTAATCCTTTGTGGCTCAACACCCTCTCTCAGATAGAGAGCAACCCCTCCACCAATTTGATCAGCTCTATCATTATGATATAGTTTGTACCAGTGTAGGGATCCAGCCGGTTCGGCCCCATTCGCACGAACCGGTTCCGGCCACAAGCTGCATTCGGTGAACCAGGCCAAAAACGGCATCCAGATGCCGGTGCTGCTCTGGCGGGACTCCTCTCGCCCGCCTGTGGTTTGATGGCATTGGGGGATTGCAGCATTGTGGAAAGCCCCCGATGCCGTCTAACCACATGCTGGTAGGGGGAGCGGGTCGTTGGACCACCAGGGAGCTGCTGCTCTGTGGTGAATGCCAGCAGCCTGAGCAGATGCCGCTGGCAACACAAACTTGTGCTGTGCTGCTGCCCGCTCAGTCCTATCAGTGGTGCGATTGTTCCGAATGGTTCCTTTTCAGATCGAATCCCGCCACTGGTTTGTATCCAGGTATCACAGTGCCCAACTGGTTGTCCTCCTTCCACCAGGTCTCTGAGATGCCAATCATATCTAACCTCTCAGTGCTATATATTCTAGCTCTCCGATCTTATTTTTTAGACTTCTATCATTTGCATACAGGCATTTTAGAGATTGTATTTCTTTTTCATGTTGATCTAGTTATCAGTTGATGGGGTAATTTGGAATATTTCAGCTCTATACTTAAGGGCATCTGGGTTACTTTTATCTCTTTTGGAACCTCTCTGTTGGGATTACCTAACGTCTCTCTTTTGCTAGTACCCTTCAAGGATACATCCTTCTGAACCATGCACACCTGGTGACTGTCAGCTTTCCCCTATTATCTAAATGCTGCTCTATCTCCTTTTTAAAGGTTAATACCAGCCGCCTGGTTCAATGTGGGTTAAGATGGAGCCCATTCCTTCAGAACAGCCCCTCCTTTCCCCAGAATGTTGCCCAGTTCCTAACAAATCCGAAACCTTCTTCGTTGGACCATCGTCTCATCTATGCATTGAAACTCCGGAACTCTGCCTGCCTTTTGGGTCCTGCGCATAGAACAGGAAGCATTTCGGAGAATGCCACCCTGGAGGTTTCCAGTTCTGCTGAAAACATTCCCCTAGGAATACCTGCCTAAATTTTCCTCAAAGTATGCAGACCTGAAAATTGCCTCTCCTCAGTGCTGGTGAGCAGAAAACTGGCATCAAGTTAAGGAAGTGAAAGGACATGCCACTAATTCACATACCTGCAACCACTGAGTTTAATGTAGTGAAAGAAAAAAATACAGAAATGTCTCACGAGAAAGGCATTTTATCTTTTTTAAAATCACACTCCAAGACATTACTAATTTAGTACCTAGTGAAAGACCAATGACTTACATAGTTCTGAATGAGGACTTTCTTGCACATGCTTTGCACTTGCTGGAAATTAAATGCAAAGTATGAAGGTAAAAGGTAGCCTCATTCCCCTTCTGGCCCCAGATCTTCCAGCAGAAACTCTGTGAGGAGTTTCTCTTTATTTATGACTTACATTAATGAAGCTCAGAACAATGTGCAACTTAAAATACTGCAATACAATACAATATAAATAGTTGCAATAAATATACCACATAATAAAGAAAATCATATAGAATTATCCATAGTAACCCTCCCGTAGAATAGCCCAGCACAAACAAAGCCATTCATTCCATAGTATAACTAAATTAAATGTATTTATGCAACATACCTGCAGAAAGAGAAAATAATTTGGCAGTTTTATAAGGGCTGTTTAGATTTATGTGCATTTCATGTGCATATTTCAAACCTATTTTATAAAATATGGCATCCATGCATGTTACTTTATAAAATAGGGTATAAGTAATCAAAAACAGAAATTAAAGTAGGTGCGAGCCTTTATGAGTACCCTAAATGGCTGTGTCTAGACTTTTCAAGAATGTCTGTAAATTACGAGTGTTTTAAAACGTGTGTATGTAGATATGCGCTGCACTCAAACTCTGCCCCTTTACATGCCCACAGTGAAAGTACACACTAAGAGACCAAAGCAGGACTCGGCACCAATGTTCCCTCTAATTTTCTGTCGGCTGTGTGCGCATAAAATATCAGCTGTGCAGCTTCTGAAGGAAGGTTAAATTTTTGTGCGCCACATAACGACACTCGGAGTTATATACTTTAAAATTTGACTACACGTCAGAATACAGTATGTACACCTCATTGATTGCACTAGAAAATATTGTAGAACTTGTGAAAACCATAAATACACAACAACTTTTAAATTTTAAGACGTCTGTGTTGTTTTCTATCAGAATCAGAACTGTAATTTTTGTGCGCTCTGTTATAAAGTATGTGCGCTCGCTCGGCGAGGTGTGTGCGCACGCACACGCGCACAGCTTAGAGGGAACAGTGCTCTGCACACTCGGGCCATCCGGATGTGCAGAAAATATACAGCACCGATGTGGACCCTGTTCTGCATTCCTGTGGTTGCAGAATCAGGGCGCTTGGACGACTTGGCTTGCTCAGCATTTTGAGCCAGGATATGTTCAAGTGCCTACTCGTCCCCACCGCTCAAGGGTCTGGCTGGTGTGCCAGTGTCGTGGCTCCCATTGCCTGAGAGCCCAAATGCTGCCCACAGAAACATACCTTTTTCTCACTGCCTCTCCCTTGGCGGGGTTAGCCAGGACCAGGATCGGGCAGTGGGGTCCTCCCACAGTGGGCCTGCTGTTTTGAGGAGGCTGCGTGCCCTGTTCGCACCAGTGCCCGGCACTTATTTCACCTTTGAGATGGAATAAGCCAGGCATCCAAAGTGGGACCGTCAGACTTACAGAGGCCCGACCTGAATGGCCTCTGTATGTCTGGGAGTTTCGGCCTGCCCCCTGCTCCATGCCGCCCACTTCTGCCCCCATCTAGCGCTCTCCACACAAGAGCCTTGTATGTGCGGGGAGAACAGTAGTCAGTATCAGGAGCAGCAGCTGAGTGTGGGTTGTAAATCCAACCCAGATGTACAACCCTGCTATTCAGGTTACAGAATCTACCCCTATCTGTCCTATGCCTACTTACAGAATAGCGACTGACTATGTTATGCATATAGGTGGCCATTTACTGTATGTGTGGAAACCACTAAAATATTGTACTTTCTGCTTGCATGTTTGTTGTTGTTGTTAAGTGCCCCTTATAAAATCATCATCTAACCACAGAAAGATAGCATATAAAGCCTAATAAACTTTAATAGCCATATCTGTGTCTTGATCTCCCATCGAAAAGTCAGAAAAACAGACTGTCACCTTTTGTGGTACAGTAGTAACCAACCCTTGAAGTATCAGGAAAACAGTGCAAGACGTCTTGAAAAATTTTAAGCAATGGAAAGGAAAATAATTACATAATTGGTCAGTGACATATTTAAGTTCTGCCTTAGGCATGGTTTGAAAATAAGCTTGCAAACCCGCTGGTGCTTTGAAAATGTACCCTACTGAGCAGTGTGACAAATGCCCTGCCCTTGCAACAACTGGATTAACCATGTGATTTTTCCTTTTATTTTAGGGTAATGTGCTGAGACTTGCTGAAGAGCGCTATGAAGTACTTGAAACCAGCAGTGGAGAGAATGTGCCCTATAACATCTATCACATGGGCATCAACCTAATGATTGAGGCTGGCAATGGAATGAACGTAATATGGGATAAGAAAACGCATGTGCAAGTCAAGCTCAGGCCAGACTTTAAGGTCAGCTTTAAAAGGCAGACATTGTATTAGTATTGAAATACAAGTGGAGGGTATGAGCCCCAGAAAAAGATCAGAAGATGTGGACTAATGTTGTTCACCAGCATATTGCGGCCCACAGTGCATGCAAGTTAGTCCAGTTTGTTTGGGTAGCATAGCAAAAGATGGCTAGGCATGTGAACTCACCAGCACTAAAAAATGTGCATAGACAAGAAGGTATAGCGAACTGGAATAAACCTGTGGAACATGAACACCAAAATTCACATTTCAGCATCCCATTTTATTCTTCTGAGTCATTGCAAATTGCATAGGCTTCCTAACTTAGGCCACCTTTAAAAAATAAGCCTGTCTGTTTTTTTTATATGACGGATGTAGTCACATTTAGGTGGCAGAACCCCACAGTTCCATCAGGATTTCCACACACTGTCACTGTGCATGTAGCCTAGTGGTTAGAGCAGCAGGCTTGGAACCAGAGATGTCAGGGTTCAAATCAGGGCCGGCCCGTCCATTGTGCCAGGGTTTGCAGGGTCGGCTTCAGAGGGAGCCGGGGATGCCTGAGGCCCTGGCTTGCCCCTGCACAGCGCTGGAGTGAACAGCAATGTGTTCCTTCAGTCACGCTGTATTCATGTGAAGCCCGCTGAGTGCTGGGAAACAGGAAATGACCTTTACCTTCCTGGCACTCAGGGGGCTTCACACAGTGCGAGTGAAGGAGCACACTGCTCTTCATTCCAGCACCATGCAAAGGTGAGCCGGGGCCTCTGGCATCCTGGGCTCCTTCATAAGCTGCTCCAACAGCACAGGGCTCTTCGGAGTGGGGGTGGGGGCTAGGATAGGACTGGAAATGGCTGATGGGGGGCTAGGAATGGAAATGGGCTGATGGGGGGGCAAGGATAGGATTGGAAATAGGTTGATGTGGGGCTTTGACTGGAAATGGGCTGATGGGAAACTGGGATAGAACTGGAAATAACTGATGGGGTCTAGGAATGGAAATGGGCTGATGGGGGGGATGGGGATAGGACTGCAAATGGCTTATGGGGGAGGCTAGGATTGGACATGGGTTAATGGGGGAGCTTGGATTGGAAATTGGCTGATGGGGGCTAGGATAGGACTGGAAATGGCTGATGGTGGGGCTAGGAATGGAAATGGACTGATGGGAGAGCTTGGACTGGAAATGGGCTGATGGGAGGCTGGGATAGGACTGGAACTGGGCTGATGGGGGATGGGAGAATGGGACTAGAAGTTAGCAGATGCTGAGTGGGGCTTGAACTAGAAAGGAGCTGATGTTGGGGGAGGACTAGAAGGGGATGGGGCTGGAGTCGTGAGGATGGAGAGGGTAAAAGATATTTTGTGTGGGAGGGAAGAAAAATCTACAATTGGCTGGGTATTGGGAGAGTAAGTGAGGATTGAGAATGGAGGGGTGAAATTTGAGTGGATGAAAAAGAAATAAAGAAAGAAATGGAGGAAAGAGCAAAAGGGAAAGATCAGTATGTTAAAGGAGATGTAGAGAGAGAATGGGAAAAAACTAGAAGAGAAAAGAAAAGACAAATGGACAGCAAATAATGGACAGTTAGCCGAAGACACAAAGAAACCGAAGAAAGTGACTGGAGCAATTACAACTGAAAAATAAAATGCACAAACAACAAAAAGTAGAAAAATACTTTTTTATTTGAATTTATTAACTGGAATATGTCAGCTCTGGGAAATGTGCATCACTAATGTCTGCGTTTTATTTGGTACTAGAGGAAATTAATTTATAGTTTTATTTCTCCAGTGTTGTTGTACATTCCAAGTTTGGCTTTTGGGGTTCCCAGTTTAATTATTGTCTTTCTATTTCTAAATTGTGATCCCTTTTCCTTTGTGTGGTGATGGTCTATGTTCTGCATCTGTAACTGAGCTGAGGTATTCTGTTTATGTAATTCCTATTTGACATTGCCACTTGTTCTTTCCCCAGTAGGTCATGTATTGTTATTCTCTGAGATGTATTTGTTTAATATTTGCAGTGTTGCCTTTTGATAGGTAGTGTATGGTGCTTTGTGAGTCCTGGTAGTGCTGTTAGGATACGGCGGGTTTGCTATGGTTTCTAAATGGACAGTGTTTATAGTACTTCCTAATGTGCCTCACAGTTGGCACTGGAGTATAGTAATGTAGAAATCTGGTAGTCTTTCTTTATCCAGACACTCATTAAGAGGCATGTTTACTAAAGGTTAGTACACGTTAACATTATGCAAATATTTATGCAAATGAGGGACCTTATACAAAGGAGGCCCCCAATAAGTCTCTGCACATGGTCCCGTGCCCCCCTTGGGCCACCCCTAGTTCAAATCCCACTGCTGCTCCTTGTTTACCCCTCCATTGCTTCAGGTATTAACTTAGATCAGGGGTGGCCAACTCCATTCCTAGTGCACCACAATCCAACCTGGTTTTAAGGATATCTCTATTGAATATGAATGAGATATATTTGCATACAATGGGAGACAGTGGATGCACATATGAATATTCATTAGGAACATCCTGAAAACCAGGTTGCATTGTGGTGCACTAGGACTGGAGTTGGCTACCTCTGACGTAGACTATTAGCTCTCCAGGAACAGGGAAATTACTGACTGCATCTGAACTACTGCTACTGGAAAGGTATAAGCTAAATAAATAAATCTTTGTGGCTCAGTCATTAAGTCATGATGAACCTTCTCATAGGTACAGGACAGGCCCATCTTCAATTGCAGATGCAACTTGTGCACTGATAACAGGTAAAATGTATCTGTGCATTTGCACCTACAATGCAACAGATGCAACATTCTATCCTAGAAATGAAACACGCAGATTGATTATACAATCTCCACATGTAATTTATTTCCTTTGATCCCCGTCCCCCCAGCGGTGCATCCTGGGACACATAGCACAGGGTCGGTCAGTCAGTCTGCTGACCTTGCACTGTCAGTTCCAGGATGCACCATGATGATGGGGAGTCAGTCTGCCAAGTAGGGAATTTTCTTCCTTATTTGACAGATTGAACCTGCCCCCCTCAAGTGGTCCATGCCCAGGATGCACTGCACAGTCAGACGCCACTGTTTTGAGGAATGGTGGCAGGGAGGCATGAGCATGTGGGCATCACTCCCCCCCCCTTGAAAACTTAGGGAAAAAGCAGCAGCTGACGGCAAATCTCACACTTGATTTAAAAGAAGTTTGCCACGCTGACCGGCTCTCTGTAAAGCACTACTCCGTGACAGCTGGAGACCCAGGAAAGCATTTCCCATTAAGGGGCTGAAATCTTGTGGGCATCATGAGACCTCGACCCCTCAATGGGAAATGCTTTCCTTGGCTTGCGGTTGCTTTACAGAGAAAGAGGCAGTGGAGATAGTGCGGCAGACTTCTTTTAAAGTAGGTGTGAAGCTGTTTTCTGCACTCTGCTATTGCCACTGACGTTGCTGTGGCCCTCTTCCGGCCTAGTTTTCCCCCCCTCCCCCCCCCCATATGTTGCAGGGCTGAATGGGCAGTTTTTACACCACTGTGTCATGTTATTCCTGTATAAACGTGGAGGCTCATTTTATAAAAGGTCGCATATGTGTGAAGTCAAGTAGGTGCCTCTTTCAAGCCTATTTTGTGAAGATACAAAGTCAGATATGTGCTTTAGAAAATGACCCCAACAAACCATCAGAAATTGAGGCTGAAACAAAACCCTGACAATTACGTCTGCATGGGAGCAGGTGTAGAGTATGCGCATAAATTGTGACGGCAGTGCCCACACTTCACGCAAATACCGTCCCTATAAAACCACCTGCGTGCTGATCATCACATTTATTTATTTATTTAATTTACAGTTTTTCTATAAAATCAAAGCGGTTTACATTTTAACTTACATGTTACAGGGAACGTTTATAAAACATGTACTTTGAAGCATGGGGTAATTTTACAAACAACATTTTGTATATTTATATTTGCATATATGCACAAAAAAATACTTTATAAAATGACCCCCCATGATACTGAAGTTTGTGTGTATCATTATTAAATTGATCATTTATAACTGAAAAATCAATAAAGATCTTTAAGCTAAAAAAATGTTTGCGTATTTTCCCCTGAGTCGATTCCCATCACACTGTAAGCAAATGAAATCCCCTGATTGGGGATACTAAAGACAGGAGAAAAAGAATAAGATGTTCTCTTAGGGCCTGATACTCAGAAGGCTTTATCCAGCAGGACTTGCGAACCGGATAAACCCCACTGAGCTCAATATTCAGCGGCACTATCCGGATAGTGTTGGGGGGGGGGGGGGGGCGAGGGTGGTGCAAACACTTATTCAGTTAGCAGCAATTTTCAGTCTGCTAAGTGGATAAGAAACCACATAAAGTTAGGCCCAAAAAAAAGCAGGCCTAAATTTATATGGTTTGGCTATCCAGATAGTCTGCATCAGCCTCCACTGAAACCGGATATTTAGTGGAAATTGCTATCCAGGCACTTATACTGACTATCCGTTTTCACTTTTACCTGCAGCAGCTGATGTTTAAAAACGACACTCTTGGCCTGCTAACATTATACAAATAAGCAAATATCTAGCAGCTCATATGCACTTTTATTCTGCTTTACAGGGCAAGGTTTGTGGTCTCTGTGGGAACTATGATGGAAATACCGTCAATGACTTCACCACCAGGAGTCAGTCTATGGTTGAGAATGTGTTTGAGTTTGGAAACAGCTGGAAATTCTCCCCTGCCTGCCCAGATGCCAAGTTCATCAACGATCCGTGTATTGCAAACCCTTACAGGAAAGGCTGGGCGCAAAAAAAGTGCAGTCTGATCACTAGCAAAGTGTTTGCCTCCTGCCATTCTGAGGTACCGTAATCCCATCAAGACCACAGGCTGCATTTTTTCTAACATGGGATATATCATTACAATCTTATTGAGGCCTATTGTGTCACAGGCACTACAGTACTAAGCCTCATTGTCATTTTTAGATTCTTTAAAAGAGGAATTTTTCTGTCTGTTGCATTATGTTAATTATATTTTTATGAGGACTGTTTTTTGTATCTCTTACCATATTTTTACCAGTCTCTTTTGAGATTTATTTTTTCATATAAGGATGTCGTTGTTAACATAGGCAATGCTATTGTTCCGATTGCACAGAAGTTAAAAAGATCTTTAATTGATTAACAAATAAGTTCAGAATTTACTACCTACCTGCTATCTTAACTGATCTGTGACACCACTCACTATAAGCACAGGAGATTCTTTCTTTGGACATTACTATGTGTCATCACTAAGTCCTTTGAAAATATATAACATTGGAGCATCATGAGCCAGTGCGCTAAGGGATTTTCCCACTTTAGGCCTGATTTACCACAAACTAATCAAAGGCAGCTACACACATCAGAGTGGAGCATTATGACAGCAAATTAAATATATCTACAGTAAACTCCTAAAAAAACCTCATTAACCTCAATCCTTCTCTCAGGTTGAGCCAATTAAATATTACGATGACTGTGTAAAAGATGCTTGTGCCTGTGATACTGGGGGAGACTGTGAATGCTTCTGTACAGCGGTTGCTGCGTATGCACAGGCATGCAACGAGGCCAGGGCCTGCGTGGTCTGGCGAACTCCTGAAATCTGTCGTGAGTATTATTCTATAACTTTTGCTAGGTGGGGGGAAGCACTGTATATGAGTGCATGATAAAAAGGTCAAAGTAATGGTCATAAATACTTCTAAAAGATATGTGTTTTATAATTTTAAAAAAGTTCTATATCTAAACTTGCACATGGCCTTAACTGAAATGTTCAGAGGCTATTTCGTCTGTCTAAGTTACTTTTAACATATTCTGGGGCCTATTAACTAAACCATGTTAAAACGGGTTGTTAGAATTAATCACGATGAGCTCACATGCCTATTAACAAAGTAAGTGATGTTTGGGATGCGTCAATGCTGTAATTCTATTTACTAAACCATGCTAGTAGGCTGTGTGTGCATAAAGTCCATGGGTATAACAGGAGAACATATTTATAAACGTCTACAGTATTTTTGCACTAGACCCATGAAAATGCCTTATAACATTCCTGCCATACAAGGCTACTTCTTTAAAACTTTTCCACATGTGAAGTATGTTTTTCATGTGGAAAATGGCACATACCAATTTGTGTGCAGATATGCATACAGAAAAATAGGTCCACTACAAGATTATACAGTCTGCATATAGGCTTTCCCAGGGGCGGGGGTAAGGGTCGGGGGGGGGGGGTGCAGAGTTGGGGTAGAGTTGCAGTGTGTACTTATATTTTGTAAAATATCCATTTATATGCATAGGACCCGATTCCATTCGGGACATACAGGTCCTGTGTGCGTCCGGTTGGAACTGGACACACAGAGGGAGTCACTATTCTGATCTTGAGGGACACATCTAGTCCTGTGGGATCAGAATCGCGAACAGAACAGACTTGAATGTGCAGGCTAGGACCGCGATTCAACCTACCCTGCACATACAGGCCTTGCCTGGCTAACTCAGTCAAGGCTTTTAAATGGAGCTGTGGCACCATGCTGTCCGGTTGCCATGGCACCGTGGCTCCATTTAAAAGCCACAATCCTCAGCCACCGGCCTCCAAATTGCTTTCCCTGCAGCCTGGTCCCCAATCTGGCCTTCTGCCCCCTGCTGCCCCTTCCCAGTCCCAGACCTGCCATTCCTGCTGCATTAAGAGGTGGAATAACTTCCCCATTCAAGTCACTGGCCCTGGACGTAAGGCCCAACATTAGAATCGGCTCTGTACATCTGGGGCTGGCTACCGCCCACTGCCCGTCCTAACGCCATCCCCAATCCTCCCCTTTCCGCCCCTGTCTAACTTCCCTGTAAAAATGTGCCTTTGAGTCAGTCCTGACTCCTGGCGACCCAGAAGCTCCTGGGTTTTCTTGGCAGTGTCACTGGAAGTAGATTGCCAGGCCTTTCTTCCGAGGCAATGGAGGGTTAAGTGACTTGCCCAAGGCCACAAGGAGTGCTAGTGGGACTTGAACCCTGGTTGCTTGGTTACTAAGCCAGTGCTCTAACCACTAGGCTAGTCCTCCACTCCTAACTTCCCTGTACAAGGGCACAAATAGCGGGGATGGACGTCCATGGTTCAGAATGATCCCAGTAGAGTACATTCACACATTTGTCCCTTTTCCAGCACCCTGCTACTAGGGGTCATTGTAAGAGCCTGTCTTTGCTGTCTTTATACAACAGGCATAAAATAGGCACCTGTTTGGACCTTTCACATAGGCACTCTGTTATGAAATTACCCTCCCCCTCCTCACCACCACACCCCCTCAGATTTAGTGCCCATAATTGCAGGGTTTCAGAAGAAACCTGAGTGTGTGGGTCTCACCTGTTACTGCAATAACTGGGGTAAATGATGTGGAGGGGGGGGGGGCAAAGCCACAGCTAGTTATCAAAGAAGGCTTCTAGTTCTATATGGCAACAGAGCTGGAAATCCAGGAATTGGGGTGAAAATGCTGGACTGAAAAAATGTACTCAGGAAAGGCTAGAAGCATTATAGGATAAGGGATCCCCTGTGAAAGGCTAGAAGCATCATACAGGATAAGGGATCCCCTGTGAAAGGCTAGAAGCATCATACAGGATAAGGGATCCCCTGTGAAAGGCTAGAAGCATTATAGGATAAGGGATCCCTGTGAAAGGCTAGAAGCATCATACAGGATAAGGGATCCCCTGTGAAAGGCTAGAAGCATCATACAGGATAAGGGATCCCCTGTGAAAGGCTAGAAGCATTATAGGATAAGGGACCCCTGTGAAAGGCTAGAAGCATCATACAGGATAAGGGATCCCCTGTGAAAGGCTAGAAGCATCATACAGGATAAGGGATCCCCTGTGAAAGGCTAGAAGCATCATACAGGATAAGGGATCCCCTGTGAAAGGCTAGAAGCATTATAGGATAAGTGATCTCCTGTGAAAGGCTAGAAGCATTATAGGATAAGGGATCCCCTGTGAAAGGCTAGAAGCATCATACAGGATAAGGGATCCCCTGTGAAAGGCTAGAAGCATTATAGGATAAGGGATCCCCTGTGAAAGGCTAGAAGCATTATAGGATAAGGGATCCCCTGTGAAAGGCTAGAAGCATTACAGGATAAGGGATCCCCTGTGAAAGGCTAGAAGCATTATAGGATAAGGGATCCCCTGTGAAAGGCTAGAAGCATCATACAGGATAAGGGATCCCCTGTGAAAGGCTAGAAGCATCATACAGGATAAGGGATCCCCTGTGAAAGGCTAGAAGCATTATAGGATAAGGGATCCCCTGTGAAAGGCTAGAAGCATTATACAGGATAAGGGATCCCCTGTGAAAGGCTAGAAGCATTATAGGATAAGGGATCCCCTGTGAAAGGCTAGAAGCATCATACAGGATAAGGGATCCCCTGTGAAAGGTTAGAAGCATTATAGGATAAGGGATCCCCTGTGAAAGGCTAGAAGCATCATACAGGATAAGGGATCCCCTGTGAAAGGCTAGAAGCATTATACAGGATAAGGGATCCCCTGTGAAAGGCTAGAAGCATTATAGGATAAGGGATCCCCTGTGAAAGGCTAGAAGCATCATACAGGATAAAGGATCCCCTGTGAAAGGCTAGAAGCATCATACAGGATAAGGGATCCCCTGTGAAAGGTTAGAAGCATTATAGGATAAGGGATCCCCTGTGAAAGGCTAGAAGCATCATACAGGATAAGGGATCCCCTGTGTAAGGCTAGAAGCATTATACAGGATAAGGGATCCCCTGTGAAAGGCTAGAAGCATCATACAGGATAAGGGATCCCCTGTGAAAGGCTAGAAGCATTATAGGATAAGGGATCCCCTGTGAAAGGCTAGAAGCATCATACAGGATAAGGGATCCCCTGTGAAAAGCTAGAAGCATTATAGGATAAGGGATCCCCTGTGAAAGGCTAGAAGCATTATAGGATAAGGGATCCCCTGGGAAAGGCTAGAAGCATTATAGGATAAGGGATCCCTGTGAAAGGCTAGAAGCATCATACAGGATAAGGGATCCCCTGTGAAAGGCTAGAAGCATCATACAGGATAAGGGATCCCCTGTGAAAGGCTAGAAGCATTAAGGGAACTGTTCTCTTCATTCATCTTTTCAAAATCATTCTTTGTTCATCAAAAGCAAAGTACAAACCAACACCTTGATTTAAGAATATATTTTTCCACATATGAATAAAAAGACAGAAAATCCTTTACAGATGAGGGTATAAGAGTTACACACATTCAAGATTAGCTAAATAGTGTTCTATCTAAATGAAGCAGAGTTATCGGTTAGCCATCACCCAAAATACATATGCGTCAGAGCGAGTCTGATCATCCTCAGAGTTATTGCTTCCACAGAAGTCACATCATGACATGAGAAAATAACATTTGGTGATTGCTGATGTGGTCTTTCTTAGGGGGCATAGCTAGCTTGTTGTGTCCCGAAGACTGGGTTGAAAACCCCTAGTCTGGAGTGGCAAAAATGACAGAGGTCTTAATAAATTAGTTAATCTGCAAGGTACCACCTGCGTCTATAATTATTTTTCCCCAAAATAACAATAGGTGTACAATTGTCTGAACATCATTTGAATGTGCAGTGGTGTTAGGGAAAAGCTACCAGATTTCTACATGACTTCCCTCCAGCGCCACCTACCATGTGCATAAAACCCTGCAAAAAGACCAGTAAGAGTCCGCATAGCAATACTGCTGTAACAATAGTATAACATGCGTATGCTATGTGTCCAACATGTTCCTGCCCTTCAGTAACAGGAAGCTGCATCAGATGCATCAGAGATGCAGTGTGCACATGGGCTTCAAAAACCCAGACTGATTTTTTTACTATTTCCTGTCAGCTGCCCACTGCTAGCTGTCCCACAGCTGGGCCTGGCTGGCTCACTGTGCCAATCGTACTGCTCTCCTGTGACTGCCCCACCCCGTGCGAGTGCACAGTTTTCATAGTGGCCTTGCCTGACCAGCTAGGAAGTATCACTGTTCAGCAATGACTGACATTGTTTCTCTTATCTCCATGGTAACTTAACCTGAAAAGGCCATGGTTGAAGACAGGATACTGGGCTTGATGGACATTTGGTTTGGCCCAGTGTGGCACATCTTATGTATTTATAGCATACCTGGCTCAAGGTGTAGAGCCTGGACTTTGGAACTGAAGCTGGGCCTTCCCTATACCAATGCTCAACCCTGCCATTCAGCCATCAGGCTGGATAAAATTGTTGTATTTGGCCTTCACTCAGCCCTTACTGAGTGTTTCTAATGATAAGATCGGTTGTTTACTCTATCAAAAAGTAGAAATACTAGGGGACAGGCAATGAAGCTCAATGAAACCCATTTAAGACTAATAAGAGAAAATATTTTTTCACTCAATGTATGATCAAACTCTGGAATTTGTTACTAGAAGATGTAGTAAAAGCTGTTAATGTAGCTAGGTTTAAGAAATGTTTGGCAAGTTCCTGGAGGAAAGGTCCATAAACCATTATTAAAGAGAACCTGAGAAATCCACTGCTTACCTTGGGACAAGCCTTCTGGAACCAATGTACCTTTTTGGGAACCTGCCAGGTACTTGTGATCTGGATTGGCCACTGTTGGAACCAGGATACTGCCCTTGATGGACCTTGGCCGGACCCAGTATGGCATTTCGTATATCCTTATGTAAGAAATAGCCATATTGTGTCAGGTGAACATGGATAAACGTTAAGCAGAGCAGTCTCTTTAAACAATTCTGATTTTCCTTTTTTCGTGCTAGCTCTGTTCTGCGATTACTACAACCCAGCTGGAGAATGTGAGTGGCACTACAAGCCATGTGGCAACCCCTGCATGAAGACTTGCCGAAATCCTGATGGAAAATGTCCTGAAGACCTTCCAGGATTGGAAGGTACAAATTCCAGCTGCCTTCTTTCTAACTTTAATATATTCAGTGGCAGGTGCTGAGCATGTGTGGCTTATGCAAGACTGGGCTAATTTTGGGATTCTGATAGCTCTTGACAATCCATGAACATTGAACATGGCTTCAGCTACAGCCTGTGTGCACCATGATTCTAAGCATTTGAAATAATCTGTGTTTAGTAGTCAAGAGCTCAGGAAAGTTTTAATCTACAGGCCTTTCTAATATGACATGCCACAGCTGTATGTCCTCATTCTTCACAGCTATGATAGCAGAATCTTAAGTTTTGATTTGGATTTCATTTCTTGTCTTTCCAGATCTGAGTTCAAATTGCGTTACAGAATAGGTACAGTAGGTGTTTCCCTCTTCCACAGGCCTTGCCATCTAAGGGCTAGATTTACTAAAAGGCACCCATGTGTGCTAACATGCATTATTTACTGCATCCCATTTTAGGCAGCGGGACCTATATAATAATGCGCACTAACACACTTTAATAGATCTTGCTCTAAGTTTGTACTTGAGACAGTGAGATTTGAATCCCAATTTTTGTTCTTAACTACGCTAGTTATCAATAATTCACCATCTTCCAACAGACTCTCTTACTCTCTGTCACTCTGAATACCCTTCTTCCCCATGATAAGAGAAGGACTGTTTGTAATTATTAAGGCTGGTTTCACCATTGGCTTTCCTCTAAACTTACTACCTGTCCCTCTGATCCCATCCTCACCCATCTACTAGACTCCATCTCCTCCATTGTAGTCCCTTCCAGCTATCATATCCTCAACTATTGCTTTCTACCGCAACTGCTCCTGCAGCCTTCAAGCATACTGTGGTTACACTTCTCCTTTAAGAAACCATTCCTTGATCCTACCTGTCCTTCTAATTATCGATCCATCTCTCTCCTCCGCATTATTTATAAACTACTAGAATGTGTGGTTCACCATCATTGTCGTGGCCTTCTCTCCTCTCAGTCTCTTTTGGATCCACTGCAATCTGGCTTTCATCTTCTACATTCATCTGAAATGGCTCTTGCCAAAGTGTCTATCAAATTGTTCCTGGCCAAATCCAAGGGCCTTTACTTGATCCTCATCCTTCTTCACCTTTCTGCTGCTTTTGACACTGTAGATTATTTATTTATTTATTTATTTACTGCACATTTATATACCGCTACTTCCAGCGATCAGCAGCGGTTTGATTCATGTTCGGGGATTGTCAATCAAGACTGGGGGGGGGGGGGTGGTATGTACAAAGAACTGGGGTCACAGCACACATGGTTAGCGTCTTAGGGGGTGACTTATACATTCTTACATCTATATATACATATTTACAGAATTATACATAGAGCAGTTTTGAATACTCTCTCAGTTGATGGTAGATCACTACCTTTTCCTTGATATCCTGTCCTCCTTGGATTTGGGGGTTCTGTCCTGTCCTGGTTTTCTTCCCATCTCTTCCACCACACTTTTAGTGTATGTTCTGGTGGATCCTCCAGCCTTTCATTCACTGCACCCCAGGGCTCTGTCTTGGGACTTCTCCTTTCATCTCTCTACACTCAGTCCCTTGGTCATCTCCTCTCATGATTTTCAGCACCATCTCTGTGCTGGTGATTCTCAGATCTACCTTTCTACACGGAAATCTCTCTGGGAATCCAGACACGGATCTCTGCCTGCTTATCTGGCATTAGTACCTGGATGTCTCACCGCCATCAGAAATTGAACATAGCCAAAACTGAGTTTCTTATTTTTCCTCCTAAGACCTCCTCTCCCCTTCCTCCTTTCTCATTCTCTGAGGATAACTCTCTACTCCTCCTTGTTTCCTCAGCTCACAGCCTTTGACTCCTCCCTCTCCTTCTTCACACACATCCAACAGATAGCTAAAACCTGTGGCTTTTTTCTCTATAACATTGGCAAACTTCATCTCTTTCTTTCTGAGCACACTACAAAGACTCTTATCTATTCTCTAGTCACCTTCCGTCTAGACTTTTGCAACCTCTGCTTTGCAGGTCTTCTTCTGAATCATCTCTCCTCACTTCAGTCTGTTCGAAACTCAGCTGCACGGCTAATCTTTCCCCAGGGTTGCTATGCTCATGTCATCCCTCTCCTCCTCACTGCATTGGCTCCTTATCTGTTGCCACATCCACTTCAAATTTCTACTATTGACCTATAAGTACCTTCATTTGGCTGCTCTCCCTACACCCCTCCTCGGGAACTTGGCAGATTGCTTCTATCTGTGCCCTTCTCTTCCACTGCCAACTCCAGACTTCAGTCTTTTTACCTTGCTGCTCCTTATGCTGGAACAAACTACCTAAATCGGTATACCAGGCTCCATCCGTAATTTTGTTCAAATTCAGGCTATAAGCTCACTTCTTTGAGACTGCTTTTGTATTCTGATCCCTCTAGTTTCCTGTTTGCCTCCTATGTATTTCCTTACCATTCCCCTTGATATATTCTAGTCCCCAGCTGTGTTGACGGTCTTCACTGTTATGTTGTCTGTTGACTACATTGTAAGCTCTTATGAGCAGGGACTGTCTCTTACATGTCTCTGTACAGTGTGGTGTATGTCTTGTAATATTATACAAATGATAAGTAGTAGTAGTAGTAATAGATTGCTGGGAATGGGGGTTGAAACATGAAAGAGAGACTGTCTGGGGACAGGCTGGGGGGCATGGGGTACATCATTTCTGCAATGTGATATGCCCATAAATTGTTGCGCTCCTACCTCTGTCATCAGCATGGATTAATTGTCTGAGAGTTGATCCCTCAATGCAGAGATGATGTCCCCCAAATCTCTTCTGAGAAAAAATCTTTAGAGGAGCCCAATAAATACAATACGCTGCAATCAAACTCATAGCAAAGTTGGGAAGTCTGTAGTCCCCTGAGCTGATAAAAACACTGCTCACTTTTCTCTTCTGGAGATCTTAATCACATTAGTGCAGTTAACAAAAAGAGTTCTGAGCTTAATTACTCAGTCCTTCAGGTGTGTTGTGTGCACAAACTTCTTCAAGGGAGAATTTCTTATTTCTGCATATTCCTCCTAAGAAGGTTCGTAGGAGCAAGGAAAGGAGCTGGAAGTTTCACTGATTAAATAAAGGATAGTGTAACTGGTGCTGGCTCTTCATTTTCCTTCTGTAGACTGGTCTCAGTAACCTCTAACCTCACCATATATGCAAACAACAGGTCTCATTAGCTGATCAGCAAGGGCTTGCAGGCACACAGACACGCTGTAACAGCAGCATCCCCCAAAACGATTCTGAAGCACTTGTTAACAATGCAACAGGGCTACATGCCCATGATATGAAATTCAAGCTAAAGATTGCTTTTTTCCACTCCTGCTTTTGATTCTCTTTGCTTTTCCAGGATATAGTTTGAGGAAATACCTTGAGCCAGTCCTGAACCCAGGAAAGGGTTGCAGATAACATGCCTCAAAGACTTTTTTATTCCTCACAGGAGCATTCAACAACAATGAAAACAAGAGTAACATAGTGCATGCTGCAGACCCCCTTCCTTCCCCCAGTCATGGGAGCTCTGTGCTCTCCTTATACTGTTTAAAGGGGACACCAACTAGCAAATTCTGCATTATTTTGATCCAAGGGTTTTGAACGTTTAGTGGTCATTAGCTTCACAATTGATATCGTTTTTGTTCTCATGTTTTTGCTTACCTTCAATATTTATTGCTCCACTGCATTGTGACATCTACAGAAGAGGCCTGTGTGGTCTCGAAAGCTCATGTATAACTACAGCACATCGGCGATATTAAACTTAGATGATCATGGTTAAAGTCCTCTGTCTTTCTTTTTCACAAATTGGTTTTCGTCCTTCATTTTTGCAGTAAACGGGATCTTTTGTAGCAATGTCCCCCTAAAGCTGTGAAGGAGTTCTCTCCCCACACTGCGGCTGGTAGGGGAAGGACTCTCATGTGGCACCTCCCTCTAACAGTAGCAGTGCAGACAGAGGTTTCCCATGCAGTTTCACAGAAGATGCTATAAATTCTATCTTGTTAACTGCCCTGCATGCCAACTCCTCCCCTATGTTCTAGCTTATTGTACTCAGTTTAAGTTACGATGTAAACTGCTTTGATTGAAGGATAAGGTGGTATAGAAATCTGGTTAAATAAATAAACAAATAAAATGAAGGACGAAAGCCACTTTGGGAAAAAGAGGGCTAAAGAACTGTAATGCTGTTGCTGGACCTGTGAACTGCCGGACCTATGACATTGCAGCATCTCATCTACCAGCAGCGATGCAGGTGGAGGACTCTTGTGCAACTTTGTGGGAACTTTGCTCTGAATAAACTCACGAGTGGAGGAACCACAGAATTGTTAAAATAGTCGGCTAAGAACCAGAGAAGCCTTGTTCAATTCTCACTGCTGCTCTTTATGACCTAGATAGAGCAAGTCAAATCATCTCCTATTGCCTCAGGTACAAACTTAGATCGAAAACCTTCTTGGAACAGAAAAATACTTACCATACCTGACTGTAGCTCACCTTGAACTTTGAGAAAGGTGTGAGCTAATTCCAAAGTCTCCTGTGTTTACTGGATTTTTAGATTTCTTACCTCTGCATTGTGCTAGGTTGCTATCCAAGCTGTCCAATAGACAAGCCCTATTTTGATGAAGAGGGAATGAAATGTGTAGCTCACTGTGGCTGTTATGATGAGGAAGGAAACTACTACAAGCCGGGAGAGAAGATGTTTCCAAAGAACTGTTTGAGCTGGTAAGAAAAGATTCTGAAGGAGTTCATGAAAGAAGTCTTTGCGAATGAGATTTGTGCTCAAGTGATTCTGATGCATTTTTTTAAATAATATACTCATATTCCTTACTGTTTAACATCAAGTTCCCTTGTCTTTAATTGTATTCAGTACACTAATATTCCTTATAATCCAGTGGGGTGTCATTTTATAATGTTTCCATGAATACCATTTGAAAGAACCTAGAATCCGTCTTATGCTAAATAAGGGTGTGTAGATCACGCATGTTTAAAGTGTCCCTAAACAAAGACATGGGGAGGGGTGGCCTGCACGCAGCGGCAGGTGCACCTACTCTTGCCATCTTACTGGGCAGACTACATGAACCATACTGATCTTTATCTGCCATCATTTACTATGTTACTATGTCCTACCCAGACAACACAGCAACTAATTACGAGTTGTCATCATGAATGATATTGTAAATGAGTTGTATGAAATGTTAGAAGTTCTTGTGGAAATGGAACTAACCATGTAGTGAGCTCTGAATGGCCTACTGTGATAACAGAAGTAATCAACAGCTGGATCTGTCTGGCAGACTGCAAATGTGGTAATAAGCACTGTAAAAGTTCTAATGTACAGTAACTGTAGATGCTCATGTACCCAGATCTGCCAATAAGTTAGGCAAGGGACCTAGGAGTCCCTGTGTTCTGAAAACATCCACATGATTATGGTAGTCATTTAAAATTAGTGCAAAGCCTTGAGATGGCCTATCTTTAAGCCGTAGGAGCTAACCGGGCTTCATGTGATATCACTGCTGCCTGGTTAGCTACTGCAGCTTCCGTGCATATGCGGCAAACCGGATATTCAATGCTATGGTTGCATATGACCTCGGCATTGAATATCCAGGGTTAGGGATCAGTGAGTGTAGCTATACACCGTAGGAGCGCATAGCCTGCCCACATGAATATCAGGCCCCATACTACCATTTTATCCCATACCAGAGAATGCCTGCAAGAGAACCTAAACCTGCTAGAGACCTACAGTAATAACGGACCCTAGAGGAAATCTGGAAAAGGCAAAGATTTTCCAGAAAACACATCTTCAACATAAATTCACATATTTCCTCAGTAACAAAACCAGGATACCTAGATCATCTGTAAAGTTTACATTTGCTATAAAAACACTATAAGAAAACATTCTAAAAGTGTACTTTGCATATTTTATTGCATCCTCCCCCCCCCCCCCAATGAGTTTTATTTAGTTATTCTCTGCTGTTTTTTCTTCCTCTGTGTGTCCAATGGGACTTCTCTCCTGCCTAACCAATTATCTTTCTGAACTATAGCCTATTCTCCCCATCTATTCATATGAAGCCACATCACTTTGTCCTCTTAATGCTAACTCTCCCTAATCTTTTCCCTTCCTTGCAGCAATGTTGATGCTCTATTTCTTATCACCCTTTCTCTACTCCTATCGCCTCTTCTGCCATTTTGTTTCCTACCTTATCATCTCCTCTTCAGCTTCTACATTTTCTTCCTCTCATTCATCCTTCCCCCCCTCTGAGAACATCTCACCCCCATTACCGTCATGCCACCTCCTTTGTCCCCCATACCCTTTTTTTTTAATAACTTTTATTTATGAAGATACCTTTTTACATGGTTATACTATAAAGCAGTTATAACCAAGAAATACAGCAAATCAAGGAAAATGCATACAAATAAAGTTCACAACAATCAGTCCACATCTCGGAGAGACATTAAAACTTAACAAAACGAGAAAACAAGGCAAGACCCAAAGGGTCCCTCATACCCTATTGCTCCTTCTCCTTTATTCATCTGGGAATATCAATCCACCACCCTTCCCACAAAAATCCATTAAAAATGCATAATTGGACATCATGCTTTAAAATATTAATCTTTGCTCTTTGCGTGTGTATACACATTCTCCCTGCAGGTAACAGAATGTGCTGATGGCTCTTTGAGGCTCTATTTTTTGGCTTTGACTGTTGCCAACCCAAACATTAGGCAAGATTCAGCAGCCCCCAACATAACAGCAGCCCTCCAAACAACATTCCTCTCCTTCCCCACAAGGATGACAACAGGGCGTTCAGTCGTGCCCAACATAACACCTCTTCCATAGAAAGGCAACAACGAGGGACTTAGCAGCCCAAATACAGTATCTCCTGCCCACACAAGGATGAGAGAGGGGAGCTCAGCATCCCCAACATAACACCTCCTTCACCACAAAAGCAAACAGGAGCTTGGTGACTCCAACATAACGCCTCTCACTCCATCTAGGCAAAAACAAGACTATCCTTAGTCTCTTCTACTTGCTATAGCTCTCTGCATCTCTCTCTCTGGGACTAAGGAGCTTTTCAATGGCAGTTCAGTTTGGGAGAAGGGAAGAGTGAATTAAGTGGTTGCAGTACTGGTAGTTACAGCAGCCTTTTGGGGGGGATAAGTTCAGTAGTGGTAGCAACAGCAGCTTTGGGACAGCAACAGAAGCTAGGCATTGTGTCAGTTTTCGTACAAATGACAAAAATCTATGAAAATCATGCTTTATGGATTGCTCGCCTAATGGTGCAAAGATGCTTGGAAAATGTTCATGAATTTCCATTCATAAAATGGCCAGTGGCAGAAGATCGCCACTGCTCAGTTAGTAACGAGGGCTGTCCCAAAAGCCCTCAACACGCCCTGATGCTAAGCGGCTAGCAGTGGGATGTGCAGCGGCAGCAACCGTGGATATTCGGCAGCACTAACCATGATAGTGTGCTCAATATCCAGCTCAGCAGTATTTACACCGTTCTAGGTCTGCAAACCATGCATATGCCTTGGAATATCCTCCCAAGGTTCCTATACTCGGACAAAGTCCTCAGTACCAGGACTCTAACTTGCAGGTACAAAGGTTAGCTGAACTTACCTCGCTCCTGCAGCCTCTTCAGCAATTTTGTTGGCTCTTCCCTGCAAGCAGTCTGGGTGCTGTGCTCATCTTTGTTGCATAATTAAGGGCCTCACAGCCAGTCTGGGTGCTGTGCTGGTCCTCTTGGCATGTGTTAGGGCCTTACGGGTGATCAAGCTGCTGTGCTGGTCCTCTTGGCATGTGTTAGGGCCTTACGGGTGATCAAGCTGCTGTGCTGGTCCTCTTGGCATGTGTTAGGGCCTTACGGGTGATCAAGCTGCTGTGCTGGTCCTCTTGGCATGTGTTAGGGCCTTACGGGTGATCAAGCTGCTGTGCTGGTCCTCTTGGCATGTGTTAGGGCCTTACGGGTGATCAAGCTGCTGTGCTGGTCCTCTTGGCATGTGTTAGGGCCTTACGGGTGATCAAGCTGCTGTGCTGATCTCCTTGCCGTTTTACTCCTCTCAAACTGCCTTGGTGTATTTCCACCAATTGTGGTGCTGCTTTGCCCTCTTCCATTATCTTGAGAGTTCATTGTGCCCTTTGTACTGATTTACTCTTCTGATGGTGGTTTCTGGTACTCATTCTGCCACTATATGTATTTTCTGCCCCTCTTCTAGTGCCCCTGGGGAGGGGGTTTGCGACACTCTTGATGGCTTGTAATGCTCGTACATAAGCCTGTCATCAAGTTTCAATCAGCTTTGATTAAAAACAGTTGGCAGGCCTATTGGTCCATTGCAAATTAGCTTCCCCCATAGACTTTAATGAGGACAAGTAGGATGAACAAATGACTGCTTTGGTTCTTGAAGACTATCTCAATGGGTTCATTCCAATGAACAAAACCGAGACCAAAAATCTTTGGTATGCACAGGTCTATTGGTCATTATGTCTTCAGTTATTCACTTCTTCTTTCGTTTTCAGTGAATGCACAATGAATGGCACAGACTGCATTTATGACGTTGAAGGTATGGTGGCAATGCCGAGTTTTATATCAATAACCCAGGCACCATCTCTGTCATTTTCCCCAGTATCTGACTCTGCCATTCTTTACCTTGTGACTTGCAGCTTGCCAATGTGAATATGATGGAAAGATGTATAAGTACAATGAGACCATCTACCATACCACAGATGGCATTGGAGGGTGTATCACTGCAGTGTGTGGAGTCAACGGGACAATAAACAGATCCATTGAGACGTGTGCTACTACACCTTCTTTACTTACGGCCACGCCCTTCACGTTTACTACAACACCTGCAGCAACATCAGCGACCACAGCAGGTGCGTCTTTACACATTTATTCCATTGTCTATGAAGCTTTGACAGTCATTTCAGTGTCCTTTTTATGTAGTCTCTTTGAAGGTAATTTTAAAAGGCATTTTCATGGGTGAATCAATGCATTAACTGTGGAAGTGTGCTTTTATAAGTCGCCCTCTCTATGCATGCCTAGTGCTAGTTCATGTTTACTTTTACCCCCCTAGTGGGAGGAGAGATTTCACGTGGAATTTAGTTACAGTCAGGGAGGCAGAGTTGCAGATTTTTTGCAATAAATTCTGCAATTTCACATGGGCTTTATGGTGAGAAAAATGCTGCAGTAAATTCTATGGTGTGTGTGTGTGGGGGGGGGGGGGTGGAATTCAAAGGCATCTACATGGTTTGCAGACTTGCAAACCGCCTAAATACCGGTTATTTATTTTATTTTAGCGGAATAGTCAACGGCATTAACATGGTTAGTGCTACGAATATCCGAGGGTGCCATTGCTACAAGCTCCCATGCGACATGGTTAGCATCAGAGTGTGTCATGAACATTCTGGGGAAGTGCGGAGGAGGTACCCATCCCTAACCGGGCAGCGGCAATATTGAGCCAGCACCATAAGAAAAACTCCCAGTGATGCAGTCTCATTTTGATGAAAGTCTTGGTCTTTTGTACATTGGGGTCATTATTTTCTGGTTAATTTAACAGTTGCTTAGATAAAACCATCTGCTAAAAATTCCCTTCCCTTCATCAGGTAAACATACCACCATAACAAGGTAGGACTTTTAAGTATAAAGCAGGCCTTTCATTTTGAAATTCCTGAGTCTGCTTTACGACTGCTCAAAAGCAGGTGCAGAGTCCATGAGTAAGTCCACATGGCATAGGACTGCTCCTGAATGTTCAGAGATTCACCTGCAGCTCCCGTGGATATGGTTTATGGTATATTAGTATTTAATTTACTGCTTTTTCAATACAAAGTGCATACAGGCCTTCAAGCATTGACATATTTTAAAAACTGTTCCCTAAATGTGATATTTATAAAGCTTCAAGGGTAAATTATCAGCAAATGAGATGCTCATAATTATGATTCCTAAAGACGCTTTTCAAAACATTTTTGTGAGATGTCAATGTTCCATATGTAAAAACCCTTTTAGGTAGCTATAAATCAAAGATACTTCCCAAAATGTTGAAAATGTTCCAGATACAAGATGAATGTCACTTGACCCAGTCTGTATTTTGGGAGGTCTGTATCAGTGCAAGATGTATTTACAGAAATATCCACATTTTCAGTTGTATCACCACTGCATATTGCACTTCAAGAGGCAAAAAAAGCCATTGAAGCGTTTCAAGATTGACTTAAGTCAATAGCAGGCAGGAACTGGCTCTGTATAATGAGCGCATAGTAGCACATCCTCACAGTGGTGGGCTTCTATATAGGACTTCAACCAATCATACAATGAAACCTGTTGGTCAAATCTAATTGGCCTTTCTTTTAGGTAATAGATCATCATAGTAAAAGGCACCACTTTTCTTAGACCACCTCCGTTCTCTAAAATGACTGAGGACCAGGGCTGACCTTTATGGATGGAATAATCACTTCTGCTTCATGCTTGGTTAAAGCTCTGTATAAACACAACTCATTGAAGGATTTATTATGTGCACTGACTTTGTGGAACCAGTTCTTGCATGATGTCATCTTGAGCAGTTTTAAAATATCTCCACAATGTCTTTTATCTCCAAGTTGAGTATGCAGTGATGTGACTGAAAATTTGTATTTTTATACAACTCTATTTGTATTTTTTATACAACTCTATCTTGTACTAACCTGATTTTCTCTAGTGCAGACAGATGTCAAGCAGATCCTAACACAGCTTGATGGCTTTCATCTTAAATCTGTAAACACTTCAGACCTTTGTGAGGTGTCTTTGATTGATTAATTTACTTTCTAAAGTTCGAGAGCTGTGTGTGTGTGCATATGTATGTATGTTCTATAATCTTTTTATTTAGTGTCCTATCCACATCAAATTTTCAGAGCATTCTAAGGGGGGAGAGGGCACGAGGACCGTACTGATAGGATATTCAGTGACACTATCAAAATAGTGCCTTTAATATTCTTACAGATTACTTTGGCACTATCCCAATAGTGAAGATGCAGTCTGTGGACAGAGTTTGGGCAGCGCAGTGAATTATCTGCATAACAATGATATTCAGCACCGTGATCTGGGTATCTATCTAGATAACCTAGTGTAACCTCGCGCCACGGTCTCTGTTGGTTAAACAATGGGATTCTCCTTAAAATATAAATGTTCACGGTAGCCAGAGCAGTTGTTAAGAGTTTGACCTCTCCCAGAGAGTGACAACTAGTTCAAAACATTAAGGTCCTCTGGAATACCTTTCTATTTAATAGGAAGCAACAATGGCAGGACAACCAATGAGCTAAAGCTAAATAAAAGATAAGGGACTGATGATGTCACAATTAAAACATGTCTTTATTCCCCAATGAGATGGTATAAGAGAACTGTCTGAGCTCTCAGAGCAATAAATGGCGTTCCATACTGTGATACATGGTTGTCTCAGTAAGGTTCCCAATAAGATACAATATGGGATAAAGAAACCAGAATTTCCCAAACGACTAGTTACAAAAATATCAGCATAACCTGAGACGGCAGTGTTCAACACTTCAAAACATTTCCTGATTATAGGAATAGTTAAAAATTTAAGACAAATAAATCTATGCAAACATTTAACATGTAGTTGAGCTCAAATATGACCCATTCTGTGTAATGCTGGTAGCTACTTATCAATCTGATGTCTTCCAGGATGGGACCCAGGACAACCCAGACAGCAGCTTCTTCTTCTGATTGGAATTCTTCTCTCTTCTTTATTTCAAGCTTTTTCAGCACATACCACATAAGTTACTAAAGGAAATATTTCTTAATCTAAATCACCTATCTCTAGTTCCCCATTAGCCCAAACATATATCAATAAGGACTGCAAACTTGCAAGACTTTCAGATAATGGAGATTCTAAAAAAAAAAAAAAAGAAAAAAAATCCCCTTTCCCCTCACTCTTATTCAACTACAAGCAGCTGCTATGGAGGGAGGAGGAGGCTTAATGGTTGGGGCAAGTTACCTCAGGCTGGAAGGTCAGGGGTTCAAATCCCACTAGAGGACAGCAACCTTGGGCCGGAAGGACTGGGGTTTCTAGTCCCACAGGTGCCCCTTGTGGTCTTGGGCAAGCCACTTAACCCTCCATTGCCCATGTTCCCTGTATTAGTGTATATGTCTCATATCCCCTCATGTTAAATGTATCCCCCAATTGTGTTGTGACCACTTTCCTTGATGGATAAGATGGCATACAAAACTGTCTAAATAAATAAATTCTCCAAGATTCCATTCCCATCCTCAGTCAAAAACCAAAATTTCATCTCAGTCACATATACCAAAATCTAAGAAATTAAAAACTTCTTTCACCTCCAGTTACTTTTACTATTTAATATCTGAAATCAGTAAGAGGTGGTTCCTCTGCACAACCCTTTTCAAATCACAGATCACAAACTTTATCACTGGTCCAATCTTCCACTCCTTCTTCATAGGAAAATTGGGGAGAAATAATAAAATTGTCTCCCTTAACTCTTATATTTAGTCAAAGAATTGAATCCTTAGTAGTTCCAGTCCCCTTTAAAACTATTCCAGTCTTTTAATTTTTCAAACCAGTTTCTTTTCCTGTCTCAAAATAAACCTCACAGAAAATAGACCTCTCAATTATTCAAAATCTAAACTCCTTTACAGCATCTTGCCTAGCCCTGTGTGAGCGGTGCAGTCACACAGGGCACACAAGGATTAGGGACACATTTCGAGCTACCAGCATCAGCTCCCCCCCCCCCCCCACACACACACTGCCTGCTGTTGCCCTGCCGCCGCCACTTTTTGTTTTCTCAGAGGCAGCACCTGCAACAGCGGTGCAGACCTGAATTCAAATTGAAAAAGAAAAAAACAAAACATGCAGGTCTTTCCGACTCTGTGCTGTAGGCAGGTCAGGTCCCTCCTTCCCTTCTCTGATGTAGGTCATGTCAGAGGAGGGAGGGACCAGGCCAACATGTCATGCCCATTCTAAGGCAATTTGCATTGGCTCCCAAAGCGAACCGCCTACAGTAAATTACAAAGCTCTATTGATGACATTTAAAGTACTACATAACCTCTCTGCAGTCTCCCTCGAGGAAATCATACAACGGACACCGAACAACAGAATGAGAAGGACAAACATGACAAACACACTACCACCCCTTCAGCAATAAGAAGGAATTCCCAAGCTGCTAAGAACAGAGCTTTCTCATTATTCACACCAATTCTTTCGAACACCCTCCCTGCCCCGATCTGACCTGTCACCCTTCAGGAAGGCAATAAAGACTCATTTGTTCCAACTGTACTATGACCGTATACCATAGCTATGCTATAGACTGTGCTTGCCAGCCCTAGCTCTGACCACCCTAACTGCTTACAGACCACAAACCAGCTTGTAACTTAGTTCTTCCTGTTACTAGCCAAGTTTACACCTCTGTTCAATGTAATATACTTATTGTTTATTGTGCAATGTTAGTTGTTTATTGTATTGTTCCCTGGCGTGGCCCTTAGGCGCGGGCCCGGGGGCGCTCTGGTGTGGTCCATCCATCCTGCTCCTCCATTTTATCGCAGCCCCCTGGTTCTAAGTAAGCACGGTCGCTACCATTGTTGCTTGGGGCTTGTACTGTTACCATCGCCTGCGTAGAATCTGTTACCCATTACTGCCTGAATTTGCTACCATTGCCTGCGTAGAACCGCTACCACTGTTGCTTAGAGCTTGAACTGAACTGCTTGAACTGCTACCATTGCCTGCGTAGAACTGTTACTCACTGCTGCTTGAACTGCTACCTTTGTTGCTTAGAGCTTAATGGTTACCACTGCTTGCATAGAGCTGTTTACCCATTGCTGCTTGAATTCCTACCATTGTTGCTTAGAGCTTGAACTGCTACCACTGCCTGCATAGAACTGTTACCCATTGTTTGTTCATACCTCGCTGCCCACTACCATGGCCCCATATTTCATTGTCATTCTCTTCCTCCTCATTTTCCTCCCCAGCTGCCCCCCTTCCCATCTTCCCCCTACCCTCCTCATTTCTCCCTCCACTCTACCCCCTAGCCTAGCACCCGCTCCAGAGCCTCTCCATACTATTCCCCGCATTCAACCTGCCCCCCTCTCTACCTTCCTCACTTCTCCCTCTATTCTGCCCCCTAGCCTAACACCTGCTCTTGAGCTTCTTCACACCATCCCCTGCATTCAACCCCCCTCTCTCTTATGCAACCCCATCCTCGTTTCCACCATACTACCTCCACTTTACCTCGCTCTCTTATACTCATTCTCCTTCTCTCATCAGGTAACATCAATCCCAACCCTGCCCCCCCCAATTTCTCTCCCAAAGTTCCTCACGTACCCTATCTAATCTCATCCACATCCCGCTCCTCCCCCCTTCCACCCTCCCCCATTTATCCCACAGTCACTCAACCTTTCATTTCAACTCCAACCCTACTCCCAAATATAATCCCCCACATAACCTATCTGATACCATCAATTTATTTATTTTATTTATTTTATTTATTTAACATTTTTATATACCGCGCTATTTATTATCAGCGCGGTTTACATAGAACTACAAAACATCAGATCACTTCCCCCCCCCCCCTCATGTCCCTCTTGGAAAGCACATACACCCAGGCATATCCACCCACACCCTCCAAATCTCGGTACTACCCCAGAAATAGACCCCCACGCTACTTTGATAAGAGAGCCACATGTAACTTATCTAATCTTATCCATATCCCTCTCCTCTCCCCCTCCGCTCTCCTGTTTACTTGCGCCCTATGGAACGCATGCTCAGTCATTAAAAAAACTACTTTTATTCACGATCTCTTCATTTCTAATGCCCTACACCTTCCTGCCCTGACCGAGACCTGGCTCCCCCCAGATGACACCGCATCCATTGCCTCTCTCTGCTATGGGGGCTACCAATTCTCCCATACACCTCGATCCACTGGCCACGGTGGTGGCGTTGGCCTCCTACTCTCCCCCTCCTGCCAATTCCAACCCCTCCTGCCACCCCAATCACATGCCCCCCTTTCCTTTGAAGTCCACTCCATTCGCCTCCTCACACCATTTTCCCTCCGTGTAGCTGTTATCTATCGCCCACCCGACAGCTCTAAGTCAACCTTCTTCACTGACTTCGACTCCTGGTTTTCTATCTTTATAGATCCCTCTTCCCCCCCCTCTTATTCTTGGCGATTTCAACATTTATGTCAACAACCCCTCCGACCCCCATGCCTCAAAGTTCCTCGCTCTTACCTCCTCATTCGACCTCCAACTCTGCTCCACTGCCCCCACACACCTACACGGCCACTGCCTTGATCTAATACTCTTCTCCAATTCCTCTCCCTCAAACTTCCACAAATCAATCCTTCCCTCATCTGACCATCACCTACTAACATTTACTCTTCAGCTCCCGCCATCCCAACCTCATCCTGTCTCCTCCGACCTTTTTAGAAACCTTCATAATATTAATCACCTGACTTTCTCCTCCACCATTTCTCCATCTCTTTCCTCTATTTTATACTCCGAGTCTGTCAACGAAGCATTATCCTCATACAATGCTACACTATCCTCAGCCCTTGACACTCTTGCCCTTCCCACCTCATGTCCTGTAAAACGATCTACCCCTCAACCCTGGCTTTCACCCACAACCCGTTACCTATGCATCTGTGCCCGTTCTGCCGAACGAGCCTGGTCCAAATCCCACTTCCTGGAAGACCTCCTACACTTCAAATTCATGCTTGGCTCCTTCCAGTCAGCCCTAGCACTTGCCAAACAAGACTACTACATCCATCTGACCAATTCCCTTGCCTCTGACCCACACCGTCTCTTTAATACCCTCAATTCTCTCCTCAAGGTCCCCCTGCCCCCGATCCCGCCCTCCCTCTCTACCCAAACCCTAGCCAACTACTTCCATGACAAAATTCTCAAAATTACTGACCAATTCCCTACCCCCTCATCCACCTCCCCTCCCCCCCATTTCTCCTCCCCCACCCATACTTCCTCAGCTACCCTCTCCTCCTTCCTCCCGATCTCTGAAGAAGAAACTGCACTTCTTCTTTCCTCCTCGAAACCCACCACCTGTTCATCAGACCCTATCCCCACCCATCTCCTACGTTCCATCTCCCTCACCATCGTCCCCTCCATCACTCATATCCTCAACCTCTCACTCTCCACTGCAACTGTCCCCGCTGACTTCAAACACGCTGTTGTCACACCCCTCCTCAAGAAACCCTCACTTGATCCCACTTGCCCTTCTAACTATCGGCCCATCTCCCTCCTTCCCTTCATATCCAAATTAGAATGAGCAGTCCACCATCATTGCCTTGACTTCCTCACCTCTCAGGCCCTCCTGGACCCACTACAATCAGGCTACCGTCCCCTACACTCCACTGAAACGGCACTCACAAAAGTCACCAATGACCTGTTCCTGGCTAAATCGAAGGGCTTCTATTCTATCCTCATCCTTCTTGACCTTTCTGCTGTCTTTGACACCGTTGACCACGACCTTCTCCTCACCACCCTCTCCTCGCTTGGCTTCAAGGACTCTGTACTATCCTGGTTCTCCTCCTACCTCTCCCATCGCTCATTCAGTGTATGCTCTAGCGGCTTCTCCTCCTCCCCTACCCCGCTCCATGTAGGTGTACCCCAGGGATCTGTCTTGGGCCCCCTCCTTTTCTCTCTCTATACCCAAGGCCTTGGTGTGTTTATCTCTTCCCATGGCTTTCAGTACCATCTCTATGCCGATGACTCCCAAATCTACCTTTCTACCCCTAATATTTCTCCGGCAACCCAGTCCAAGATCTCCTTGTCTCTCAGACATCACTGCCTGGATGTCTCATCGCTGATTGAAACTGAACATGACCAAGACTGAACTCCTTGTCTTTCCGCCCAACTCCTCCCCCCACTTCTCCCCTCTCAGTCCATGTGGATGGATCTACTATCCTTCCTGTTCCCTCGGCCCGCAATCTGGGAGTCATCGCCTCTCTCTCCTTCTCTGCCCATATCCAGCTTGTAGCTAAGACCTGCCGCTTTTTCCTCTACAACATCAGCAAAATCCACCCCTTCCTCTCTGAACATACTACCAAAATGCTTGTCCATTCCTTGATCTCCTCTCGTCTCGATTACTGTAACCTACTCCTCGCTGGTCTCCCCATGAGCCACCTCCTTCCCCTCCAATCTATACAAAATCACGCTGCTCGATTAATCTTCTGCCAGCCTCGCCATGCCCACATTACTCCTCTCCTCAAGTCACTTCACTGGCTCCCTGTCCAATTCCGCATCCAATTCAAGCTGCTCCTGCTGACCTATAAATGCATTCACTCTATGGCTCCTCAATACCTCATATCTCTTGTCTCTCCCTATGTCCCCTCACAAAACTTGCGCTCCGCTAAGAAATTGCTTCTTTCAATGCCTTTCACCCGCACTGCGAACTCCTGATTGCGCTCCTTTCACCTTGCTGCGCCACATGCCTGGAATAGCCTTCTTGCATCTTTGTGCCAGGCGCCCTCCCTCGCCCTCTTCAAATCCAGGTTGAAGACCCACCTCTTCACCGTTGCATTCAGATCCTGAGTTCCATCCTCATCCTACCCTAACCCCCATTTATATTTATGACCAAACCATAGATCAAGCTGTACCTGTACCACACCGTATCCTCCGCTGAACTGACTAATGCTCTGTACTGTTCTAACTAGATTGTAAGCTCCGATGACCATGACTCTGATGGGGAGGGACTATCTCTTGTATGTTAGCCACCTCTTGTAGGCTAACTGTGCAGCGCTGCGTGCATGGTGCTCTATAAGTGCTAAATAGTAGTAGTAGTAGTCTCTGATGCCTGTTCAATGTAAAATGTTTATTCTGTTCTGTGTAAACTGTGCTAATTTTGAAATAGTGCAGTATAAAAAATCAAACAAATAAATAAATAGATAAATAAATTCAGGCACGGAGTTGGAAAGACTCGTGTGTTTTTCTTTTTTTTTTCTTTTTTAAATTTGAAGTCAGCTGTATCTCACTGCTGCCATGGCTGCAGCCTCTGAGAAAACAAAAAGTGGCGGCAGCAGGGCAAGGACAGGCAGCCGGCTGGACATGGAGGAGCATCGAGGTATGGGGGAGGGGTGCACCAGATGCGCAAATAGCACAGGGCAAAATTATGGCTTGGTAGGGCCCTGCTCCCTCAGTAAAGAGAAGCACTCCTGAAGCCAAAAAGGCAACCCCTTCAGCTCCTTCCCCCTGCAGCTCAACCAAAAAAACCAAACCAAATAAACAATAACCCAGTCAGAAACATTTATTCTCTATTCAACATCACTCACACTCGCTTTCAAATCCACAATCTTTCCCACATTCACATCTGCAGAGGCCTCTGGGACTCCCACCAGCTCACATTCCCCCATTCAGTACCACATCCAGACCACAACAGACTATCCACTGAAACCCCCCAGCATTCTACATTCTCCTGAGTTCTTCTTGCACTGACCACGTCATTGTAAAGTTCTAAATACATTCACCCACCAGTTTAAAAGCGCCAATGCTTTTGCCACTGCTGCAAACTTCCCTGGGTAATTTTTTTATTTATTTTTGCTTTCTTTCCTCTGATTACACTAGGACAAAAAAAAAAAGCTGAATATCGCCACTATCTGGATGGTGCCAGCACTGACTGTGGTATTCAGATACTCTTGCTGAAAATCCAGATTTCCTTTAACCACTGTGGATAGCCAGCATAGTATATCTTATGTTCTTATGTTTAAAAGGATTTCTGGCAGCTAAGGCTGAATACTGATGAAAAAGATTCTTTTTATATGAAGGATATGAAATTTTCAATTCATAATTATTAATATGGATTTTTAATTTGTCAATATTTTTCCCTTGAAGCGCTATGAACTTCCCTTTTATTTCTAAATATGAGTATTCTGATGCTTGGATTCAATGTCAAAGTGATCTTAAAAAGTAACATAACATTTCATAACCTAACTATGCCAAAATGAAAGGCAGCCTCACATCATTGTTTAGCGCTGACAATAAGTACAGATTTTAAGCACTGCATTAGGAAAAACTAAAACAAATATTTCCCAATGCGTCCATTAATTAATTAAGTAGCATGCAAAAAAGCTCTCAATGAGAAATGCAAAGGAAAATGTCCCTCAATCACTACTGTTTGTGGTATACTACTGTATGTAATTACTGGTGCAGCAAGATGGTTCATCACAATCTCATGCTATACTGTCTGTAACAATAATTATTTCCCAGTTCACAGTACCAGAAAATTAATTGGGCAGAATTTCATTTCACAGGCAGTGTTTGATCCAAATGAAAGGTTTGTAAAAAATACTGCAAGCAAACCCTTTTATCAAAATTTGAAATTATTATAGCAGACTATGCAAAGGTTTTGCAGGTATACCATAAATCATTTTCTCAAACACTTTTGGAACAGTGCTCGGGAGGGAGGGTCATTTTAAAACAGGTTGTCTAGATGAGAAGGCCAAGTCATCACACTTCTCTGTCTTTACAAAATGCCAGCACAACTTTTGTTGAAATTCTGGGTACAATGTGGCTGTGGCCATTTCCCCCAGCTCAGAAGCTGAGGCTGATGTAGGTCCGGAATTTAAAATCTGCTTCAAGTCTCCATCTGCAATCTACCCAAACTCCTGCCCTGACAATACTTAACACCTGGGGTTGCAGAAAACTGCACCCTAGAGAATTTTAACTAAAGGATTTAACATGCATTAATGAAATAAGCACACATTACGTACCAGAGCCCTTATATTTCTACGGGAAGAGAGGGACTTTACACGCATTAACATCATCAATATCCATCAACCTTTAGTAAACATGTCCCACTGTCTTCTCACCATATCTACCATTACACATGGGTAAAACTACCAGGAGTTTCTTATATACATAGAAAAGGGGTTATCTGTAAAAAGGTCCTTTTTAAAATTATCCTCAAGTCTCAGAAATCCTATAAAGTAATAACAGGTAATAATCTCTATGGTAAAGGAGTATATGAAATATACATTAAGGTCAACATAATGTTGTATTTTCAAATACGTTATTTTGAATTGAAGCACAGCTTCTAAAATGGATTGTCCAAAAACAAACTCTCATTATAACATATTTATTTTAATACAGTGCCAACAACTTCGACCTGTGTTCATGAAGTTTGTACATGGTCAGAATGGTATGATGTCAGCAAACCAAACTCAGACCATGAGGATGGAGATTTTGAAACATTTGAGAATATAAAAAATGAAGGGCATGCAGTGTGCAATGCACCAAAGGACGTTCAGTGCAGGGCAAAGGACAAACCAGATTACCCTATAGATGAGCTGGAACAAAAAGTGAAATGTAACAAAACTTTTGGACTGACATGCTACAATAAAGATCAGATGCCACCAAAATGTAACAACTATGAAATCAGAATTGAATGTTGCCACTATGTGTCCTGTGGAACTACAACACCTCTGATAATTTCAAAGTCACAGACTATCACAGAAAGAGCAACAACCTCAATCACTAAACCACCCAATGTCACAGAAACCTCTAAAACACATCATACCACTTCAGAAATAGAACTCACAACAGAAAAAGTGACGACTTCATCACCAGATACCACGGGAAAACAAACAATTACATTTCAGTCTGACCCTGCCTCTCACCAACATACAGTCAGAGTACCGCAAACAACAAAACTGCCTCTTACCACTGTGACGCCTGAAATTACCACTGGCAAAGTCAGTCCCTCAACATCAGGTACTACGGAAGAACAAATTACATCCTCTCAACCTGCTAGTACCACACAACAAGTTACTACTACTCTACAGGGCAGTACAGTAGTCGAGGTTACTTCTTCCTTTCCAGAGACAAGCAGAGTCATGTCACCGAGCTACACCACTTCTGTTGAAATTTGCCCGCCAAAATGTTATTGGACAGCATGGTTTGATGAAAGTCATCCCTCTTCTGAAATTACCAGTGGGGATATTGAAAACTTGGATCGAATCAATAAATCCGGAAAAACAGTCTGTAAATCACCAGACGAAATACTAGATATTGAATGTGGAGCAGAGATGTATCCCTCTCTAAATATTAGTGAAACTGGGCAAGTTGTAAACTGTAATCTATCATCAGGACTGATTTGTAATAACAAAGACCAGAAAGGCATCAATAAGATGTGCTTGAACTATAGAATAAAATTCAAGTGCTGTGATAATTACAAATATTGCACAGAAACAACAACAACATCTAGGACTGTAACTGCCAGTGTAACTCTCACTCCTTCTGTGTCTGTAACTACAGGGACACATGTTGCATCTACAGACATAGGAACGAAAACAACAGGAGTATTTTCCAGTTCTGCACCCAGAACTGATGAAACAAAAATTACCTCCTCTCAACCTACAGCTACCAATTCCCAAGTTACCAGCACAATGGCAGAAAGTTCTGGACATGTTACAACTTCAACTGGGGGTATTACTACAAGGAATGTCAGTCCTTCAGCACCAGGTACTACGGAAGAACAAAGTACATCCTCTCAACCTGCTAGTACCACACAACAAGTTACTACTACTCTACAGGGCAGTACAGTAGTCGAGGTTACTTCTTCCTTTCCAGAGACAAGCAGAGTCACGTCACCGAGCTACACCACTTCTGTTGAAATTTGCCCGCCAAAATGTTATTGGACAGCATGGTTTGATGAAACTCATCCCTCTTCTGAAATTACCAGTGGGGATATTGAAAACTTGGATCGAATCAATAAATCCGGAAAAACAGTCTGTAAATCACCAGACGATATAGTAGATATTGAATGTGGAGCAGAGATGTATCCCCCTCTAAATATTAGTGAAACTGGGCAAGTTGTAAACTGTAATCTATCTTCAGGACTGATTTGTAATAACAAAGACCAGAAAGGCATCAATAAGATGTGCTTGAACTATAGAATAAAATTCAAGTGCTGTGATAATTACAAATATTGCACAGAAACAACAACAACATCTCCGACTGTAACTGCCAGTGTAACTCTCACTCCTTCTGTGTCTGTAACTACAGGGACACATGTTGCATCTACAGACATAGGAACGAAAACAACAGGAGTATTTTCCAGTTCTGCACCCAGAACTGATGAAACAAAAATTACCTCCTCTCAACCTACAGCTACCAATTCCCAAGTTACCAGCACAATGGCAGAAAGTTCTGGACATGTTACAACTTCAACTGGGGGTATTACTACAAGGAATGTCAGTCCTTCAGCACCAGGTACTACGGAAGAACAAAGTACATCCTCTCAACCTGCTAGTACCACACAACAAGTTACTACTACTCTACAGGGCAGTACAGTAGTCGAGGTTACTTCTTCCTTTCCAGAGACAAGCAGAGTCACGTCACCGAGCTACACCACTTCTGTTGAAATTTGCCCGCCAAAATGTTATTGGACAGCATGGTTTGATGAAACTCATCCCTCTTCTGAAATTACCAGTGGGGATATTGAAAACTTGGATCGAATCAATAAATCCGGAAAAACAGTCTGTAAATCACCAGACGATATAGTAGATATTGAATGTGGAGCAGAGATGTATCCCCCTCTAAATATTAGTGAAACTGGGCAAGTTGTAAACTGTAATCTATCTTCAGGACTGATTTGTAATAACAAAGACCAGAAAGGCATCAATAAGATGTGCTTGAACTATAGAATAAAATTCAAGTGCTGTGATAATTACAAATATTGCACAGAAACAACAACAACATCTCCGACTGTAACTGCCAGTGTAACTCTCACTCCTTCTGTGTCTGTAACTACAGGGACACATGTTGCATCTACAGACATAGAAATGAAAACAACAGGAGTATTTTCTAGTTCTGCACCCAGAACTGATGAAAAAAAAAGTACCTCCTCTCAACCTACAGCTACCAATTCCCAACTTACCAGCACAATGGCAGAAAGTACTGGACATGTTACAACTTCACCTGGGGGTATTACCACAAGCAATGTCAGTCCTTCAGCACCAGGTACTACGGAAGAACAAAGTACATCCTCTCAACCTGCTAGTACCACACAACAAGTTACTACTACTCTACAGGACAGTACTGTAGTCGAGGTTACTTCTTCCTTTCCAGAGACAAGCAGAGTCACGTCATCTAGCTACACCACTTCTGTTGAAATTTGCCCGCCAAAATGTTATTGGACAGCGTGGTTTGATGAAAGTCATCCCTCTTCTGAAATTACCAGTGGGGATATTGAAAACTTGGATCGAGTCAATAAATCCGGAAAAACAGTCTGTAAATCACCAGACGATATAGTAGATATTGAATGTGGAACAGAGATGTATCCCTCTCTAAATATTAGTGAAACTGGGCAAGTTGTAAACTGTAATCTATCATCAGGACTGATTTGTAATAACAAAGACCAGAAAGGCATCAATAAGATGTGCTTGAACTATAGAATAAAATTCAAGTGCTGTGATAATTACAAATATTGCACAGAAACAACAACAACATCTCCGACTGTAACTGCCAGTGTAACTCTCACTCCTTCTGTGTCTGTAACTACAGGGACACATGTTGCATCTACAGACATAGGAACGAAAACAACAGGAGTATTTTCCAGTTCTGCACCCAGAACTGATGAAACAAAAAGTACCTCCTCTCAACCTACAGCTACCAATTCCCAAGTTACCAGCACAATGGCAGAAAGTACTGCACATGTTACAACTTCATCTGGGGGTATTACTACAAGGAATGTCAGTCCTTCAGCACCAGGTACTACGGAAGAACAAAGTACATCCCCTCAACCTGCTAGTACCACACAACAAGTTACTACTCCTCTACAGGGCAGTACAGTAGTCAAGGTTACTTCTTCCTTTCCAGAGACAAGCAGAGGCACGTCTCTTAGCTACACCACTTCTGTTGACATTTGCCCGCCAAAATGTTACTGGACAGCGTGGTTTGATGAAAGTCATCCCTCTTCTGAAATTACCAGTGGGGATATTGAAAACTTGGATCGAATCAATAAATCCGGAAAAACAGTCTGTAAATCACCAGACAATATACTGGATATTGAATGTGGAGCAGAGATGTATCCCTCTCTAAATATTAGTGAAACTGGGCAAGTTGTAAACTGTAATTTATCATCAGGACTGATTTGTAATAACAAAGACCAGAAAGGCATCAATAAGATGTGCTTGAACTATAGAATAAAATTCAAGTGCTGTGATAATTACAAATATTGCACAGAAACAACAACAACATCTCCGACTGTAACTGCCAGTGTAACTCTCACTCCTTCTGTGTCTGTAACTACAGGGACACATGCTGCATCTACAGACATAGGAACAAAAACAACAATAGTATTTTCTAGTTCTGCACCCAGAACTGATGAAACAAAAAGTACCTCCTCTCAACCTACAGCTACCAATTCCCAAGTTACCAGCACAATGGCAGAAAGTACTGGACATGTTACAACTTCACCTGGGGGTATTACACAAGCAATGTCAGTCCTTCAGCACCAGGTACTACGGAAGAACAAAGTACATCCTCTCAACCTGCTAGTACCACACAACAAGTTACTACTACTCTACAGGGCAGTACAGTAGTCAAGGTTACTTCTTCCTTTCCAGAGACAAGCAGAGTGACGTCATCTAGCTACACCACTTCTGTTAAAATTTGCCCACCAAAATGTTATTGGACAGCGTGGTTTGATGAAAGTCATCCCTCTTCTGAAATTACCAGTGGGGATATTGAAAACTTGGATCGAATCAATAAATCCGGAAAAACAGTCTGTAAATCACCAGATGATATAGTAGATATTGAATGTGGAGCAGAGATGTATCCCTCTAAAATATTAGTGAAACTGGGCAAGTTGTAAACTGTAATCTATCATCAGGACTGATTTGTAATAACAAAGACCAGAAAGGCATCAATAAGATGTGCTTGAACTATAGAATAAAATTCAAGTGCTGTGATAATTACAAATATTGCACAGAAACAACAAGAACATCTCCGACTGTAACTGCCAGTGTAACTCTCACTCCTTCTGTGTCTGTAACTACAGGGACACATGTTGCATCTACAGACATAGGAACGAAATAAACAGGAGTATTTTCCAGTTCTGCACCCAGAACTGATGAAACAAAAAGTACCTCCTCTCAACCTACAGCTACCAATTCCCAAGTTAACAGCACAATGGCAGAAAGTACTGCACATGTTACAACTTCATCTGGGGGTATTACTACAAGGAATGTCAGTCCTTCAGCACCAGGTACTACGGAAGAACAAAGTACATCCTCTCAACCTGCTAGTACCACACAACAAGTTACTACTCCTCTACAGGGCAGTACAGTAGTCGAGGTTACTTCTTCCTTTCCAGAGACAAGCAGAGTCACGTCACATAGCTACACCACTTCTGTTGAAATTTGCCCGCCAAATGTTATTGGACAGCGTGGTTTGATGAAAGTCATCCCTCTTCTGAAATTACCAGTGGGGATATTGAAAACTGGATCGAATCAATAAATCCGGAAAAAAACAGTCTGTAAATCACCAGACGATATACTAGATATTGAATGTGGAGCAGATATGTATCCCTCTCTAAATATTAGTGAAACTGGGCAAGTTGTAAACTGTAATCTATCATCAGGACTGATTTGTAATAACAAAGACCAGAAAGGCATCAATAAGATGTGCTTGAACTATAGAATAAAATTCATGTGCTGTGATAATTACAAATATTGCACAGAAACAACAACAACATCTCCTACTGTAACTGCCAGTGTAACTCTCACTCCTTCTGTGTCTGTAACTACAGGGACCCATGTTGCATCTACAGACATAGGAACGAAAACAACAGGAGTATTTTCTAGTTCTGCACCCAGAACTGATGAAACAAAAAGTACCTCCTCTCAACCTACAGCTACCAGTTCCCAAGTTACCAGCACAATGGCAGAAAGCACTGGACATGTTACAACTTCACCTGGGGGTATTACCACAAGCAATTTCAGTCCTTCAGCACCAGGTACTATGGAAGAACAAAGTACATCCTCTCAACCTGCTAGTACCACACAACAAGTTACTACTACTCTACAGGGCAGTACAGTAGTCAAGGTTACTTCTTCCTTTCCAGAGACAAGCAGAGGCACGTCTCCTAGCTACACCACTTCTGTTGACATTTGCCCGCCAAAATGTTACTGGACAGCGTGGTTTGATGAAAGTCATCCCTCTTCTGAAATTAACAGTGGGGATATTGAAAACTTGGATCGAATCAATAAATCCGGAAAAACAGTCTGTAAATCACCAGACGATATAGTAGATATTGAATGTGGAACAGAGATGTATCCCTCTCTAAATATTAGTGAAACTGGGCAAGTTGTAAACTGTAATCTATCTTCAGGACTGATTTGTAATAACAAAGACCAGAAAGGTATCAATAAGATGTGCTTGAACTATAGAATAAAATTCAAGTGCTGTGATAATTACAAATATTGCACAGAAACAACAAGAACATCTCCGACTGTAACTGCCAGTGTAACTCTCACTCCTTCTGTGTCTGTAACTACAGGGACACATGTTGCATCTACAGACATAGAAACGAAAACAACAGGAGTATTTTCTAGTTCTGCACCCAGAACTGATGAAACAAAAAGTACCTCCTCTCAACCTACAGCTACCAATTCCCAAGTTACCAGCACAATGGCAGAAAGTACTGGACATGTTACAACTTCACCTGGGGGTATTACTACAAGGAATGTCAGTCCTTCAGCACCAGGTACTACGGAAGAACAAAGTACATCCTCTCAACCTGCTAGTACCACACAACAAGTTACTACTACTCTACAGGGCAGTACAGTAGTCGAGGTTACTTCTTCCTTTCCTAAGACAAGCAGAGTCACGTCACCGAGCTACACCACTTCTGTTGAAATTTGCCCGCCAAAATGTTATTGGACAGCGTGGTTTGATGAAAGTCATCCCTCTTCTGAAATTACCAGTGGGGATATTGAAAACTTGGATCGAATCAATAAATCCGGAAAAACAGTCTGTAAATCACCAGACGATATACTAGATATTGAATGTGGAGCAGATATGTATCCCTCTCTAAATATTAGTGAAACTGGGCAAGTTGTAAACTGTAATCTATCATCAGGACTGATTTGTAATAACAAAGACCAGAAAGGCATCAATAAGATGTGCTTGAACTATAGAATAAAATTCAAGTGCTGTGATAATTACAAATATTGCACAGAAACAACAACAACATCTCCTACTGTAACTGCCAGTGTAACTCTCACTCCTTCTGTGTCTGTAACTACAGGGACCGATGTTGCATCTACAGACATAGGAACGAAAACAACAGGAGTATTTTCTAGTTCTGCACCCAGAACTGATGAAACAAAAAGTACCTCCTCTCAACCTACAGCTACCAGTTCCCAAGTTACCAGCACAATGGCAGAAAGTACTGGACATGTGACAACTTCACCTGGGGGTATTACCACAAGCAATTTCAGTCCTTCAGCACCAGGTACTACGGAAGAACAAAGTACATCCTCTCAACCTGCTAGTACCACACAGCAAGTTACTACTACTCTACAGGGCAGTACAGTAGTTAAGGTTACTTCTTCCTTTCCAGAGACAAGCAGAGTCACGTCACCTAGCTACAGCACTTCTGTTGACATTTGCCCGCCAAAATGTTACTGGACAGCGTGGTTTGATGAAAGTCATCCCTCTTCTGAAATTACCAGTGGGGATATTGAAAACTTGGATCGAGTCAATAAATCCGGAAAAACAGTCTGTAAATCACCAGACAATATACTGGATATTGAATGTGGAGCAGAGATGTATCCCTCTCTAAATATTAGTGAAACTGGGCAAGTTGTAAACTGTAATCTATCATCAGGACTGATTTGTAATAACAAAGACCAGAAAGGCATCAATAAGATGTGCTTGAACTATAGAATAAAATTCAAGTGCTGTGATAATTACAAATATTGCACAGAAACAACAACAACATCTCCGACTGTAACTGCCAGTGTAACTCTCACTCCTTCTGTGTCTGTAACTACAGGGACACATGCTGCATCTACAGACATAGGAACAAAAACAACAATAGTATTTTCTAGTTCTGCACCCAGAACTGATGAAACAAAAAGTACCTCCTCTCAACCTACAGCTACCAATTCCCAAGTTACCAGCACAATGGCAGAAAGTACTGGACATGTTACAACTTCACCTGGGGGTATTACCACAAGCAATGTCAGTCCTTCAGCACCAGGTACTACGGAAGAACAAAGTACATCCTCTCAACCTGCTAGTACCACACAACAAGTTACTACTACTCTACAGGGCAGTACAGTAGTCAAGGTTACTTCTTCCTTTCCAGAGACAAGCAGAGTCACGTCATCTAGCTACACCACTTCTGTTAAAATTTGCCCACCAAAATGTTATTGGACAGCGTGGTTTGATGAAAGTCATCCCTCTTCTGAAATTACCAGTGGGGATATTGAAAACTTGGATCGAATCAATAAATCCGGAAAAACAGTCTGTAAATCACCAGATGATATAGTAGATATTGAATGTGGAGCAGAGATGTATCCCTCTCTAAATATTAGTGAAACTGGGCAAGTTGTAAACTGTAATCTATCATCAGGACTGATTTGTAATAACAAAGACCAGAAAGGCATCAATAAGATGTGCTTGAACTATAGAATAAAATTCAAGTGCTGTGATAATTACAAATATTGCACAGAAACAACAAGAACATCTCCGACTGTAACTGCCAGTGTAACTCTCACTCCTTCTGTGTCTGTAACTACAGGGACACATGTTGCATCTACAGACATAGGAACGAAAACAACAGGAGTATTTTCCAGTTCTGCACCCAGAACTGATGAAACAAAAAGTACCTCCTCTCAACCTACAGCTACCAATTCCCAAGTTACCAGCACAATGGCAGAAAGTACTGCACATGTTACAACTTCATCTGGGGGTATTACTACAAGGAATGTCAGTCCTTCAGCACCAGGTACTACGGAAGAACAAGGTACATCCTCTCAACCTGCTAGTACCACACAACAAGTTACTACTCCTCTACAGGGCAGTACAGTAGTCGAGGTTACTTCTTCCTTTCCAGAGACAAGCAGAGTCACGTCACCTAGCTACACCACTTCTGTTGAAATTTGCCCGCCAAAATGTTATTGGACAGCGTGGTTTGATGAAAGTCATCCCTCTTCTGAAATTACCAGTGGGGATATTGAAAACTTGGATCGAATCAATAAATCCGGAAAAACAGTCTGTAAATCACCAGACGATATACTAGATATTGAATGTGGAGCAGATATGTATCCCTCTCTAAATATTAGTGAAACTGGGCAAGCTGTAAACTGTAATCTATCATCAGGACTGATTTGTAATAACAAAGACCAGAAAGGCATCAATAAGATGTGCTTGAACTATAGAATAAAATTCATGTGCTGTGATAATTACAAATATTGCACAGAAACAACAACAACATCTCCGACTTTAACTGCCATTGTAACTCTCACTCCTTCTGTGTCTGTAACTACAGGGACACATGTTGCATCTACAGACATAGAAACGAAAACAACAGGAGTATTTTCTAGTTCTGCACCCAGAACTGATGAAACAAAAAGTACCTCCTCTCAACCTACTGCTACCAATTCCCAAGTTACCAGCACAATGGCAGAAAGTACTGGACATGTTACAACTTCATCTGGGGGTATTACTACAAGGAATGTCAGTCCTTCAGCACCAGGTACTACGGAAGAACAAAGTACATCCTCTCAACCTGCTAGTACCACACAACAAGTTACTACTACTCTACAGGGCAGTACAGTAGTCGAGGTTACTTCTTCCTTTCCAGAGACAAGCAGAGTCACGTCATCTAGCTACACCACTTCTGTTGAAATTTGCCCGCCAAAATGTTATTGGACAGCGTGGTTTGATGAAAGTCATCCCTCTTCTGAAATTACCAGTGGGGATATTGAAAACTTGGATCGAATCAATAAATCCGGAAAAACAGTCTGTAAATCACCAGACGATATACTAGATATTGAATGTGGAGCAGATATGTATCCCTCTCTAAATATTAGTGAAACTGGGCAAGTTGTAAACTGTAATCTATCATCAGGACTGATTTGTAATAACAAAGACCAGAAAGGCATCAATAAGATGTGCTTGAACTATAGAATAAAATTCAAGTGCTGTGATAATTACAAATATTGCACAGAAACAACAACAACATCTCCGCCCGTAATTACCAGTGCAATTCTCAGTCCTTCTCTGTCTGTAACTACAGGGACACAAGCTACAGACATAGGAATGAAAACAGCAGGAGTATTTTCTAGTTCTGCACCCAGAACTGATTTTACTTCTTCACTATCGACCAGTGGACCTCAAAATACAACTGTTCCTTTTCTATCTACAAGATCACAAATTACTACTTCTGTTTCTGGGACTGCCAGTGGACATGTTACTATTTCTCCTGGTATTACCATTTCAAAAGTGAGTACTTGCCCCTAAGTACTTTATAGATATATGCTTGCTCCTGTCAGTGATGTACTGTGATAACACATGTTTTCATTTTCAACAGGTCACTTTAAGTTCATTGAAATCTAGAACTTCTTTTCAAACAACCACCAAAAGGTTTACTTCTCCTATCACTCCAGTTCCTACCTCCATACCTTGCTTTTGCCAAGTGAATGATACAGTTTATTCTCCTGGTAATTATGGATTTATTTTTAAGTAGTTTGTAAAGATAATAGACAATTTCTAAATTAATTAACACCACTCTGTCAGAATGATTTTCAAGGACTGAGTATAACAGAAAAACGTGACATAAGATAAAAAATAATAACCTCTAAATAAAAGCATTACATCATTTTGTAGAGATGCTTTAGGTTCTGTTCATTCAAACAGCAGAGACCTCTAGTGGTCCTACGAAATTGCTGTAGTATGGCCTGTTTTTGTTCTGGCAAGCTTTCCAAACAGTAGAGCAGTGATGGCTAACCTTTTTGAGCCCGAGTGCCCAAACTGCCGCACAAAACCAAAGAATTTCCTCAAAGTGCCAGCACGTCAATTAAAGCCTCATTTGCATAAGGTGCCTCATTTGCATAAATATTTGCATAATGTTACCATACACTAACTTTTAGTAAACATGCCTCTTAATGAGTATATGGATAAAGAAAGACTAAAAGGTTTCTACATTACTATAATCCAGTACCAACCGCCAGGCACATTAGGAACTACTACAAACGCTGCCCATTTAGAACCCATAGCAAACCCGCCGTATCCTAACAGCACTACCAGGACTCACAAAGCACCATACCCTAACTATCAAAAGGCAACACTGCAAATATTAAACCAATACATTTCAGAGAACAACAATACATGACCTACTGGGGAAAGAACAAGTGGCAATGTCAAATAGGAATTATATAAACAGAATACCTCAGCTCAGTTACACATGCAGAACAGACCATCACCAAACAAGGAATCACAATTTAGAAACAGGAAGACAATAATTAAACTGGGAACCCCAAAAGCCAAACTTGGAATATACAACAACACTGTAGAAATAAAACTATAAATTAATTTCCTCTTGTACTAAACAAAGCGCAAAAATTAATGATGCACATTTCCCAGAGCTGACATATTCCAGTTAATAAATTCAAAATAAAGAGATATTTTTCTACCTTTTGTGCATTTTTTTTCAGTTGCAATTGTTCCAGCCACTTTCTTCTGGTTTCTTCGTGTCTTCTGCTAACTCTCCATCTGCTGTCCATTTGTCCTTTCTTCTGTCTTTTTTTTTTTCCATTCACTCTCTACATCTGCTTTAACATACTAATCTTTCTCCTTTTGCTCTTTCCTCATTCCTATTTCATCTACTCAAAATTTACCCCTCCATCCTCAATCCCCACATATTCTCCCAATACCCGGCCAATTGTAGATTTTTTATCCCTCCCACACAAAATATTTTTCCCCTCTCCATTTTACTCTCCCAGCCCCATCCCATTCTAATCCTCCCCCAACACCAGCTCCCTTCTAGTTCCAGCCTCACCCAGCATCCATTCCCTTCTAGTCCCTGCATCAGCCCATTTCCAGTCCTAGCAGCCCCCCAACCCATTTCCAGTCCTAGCAACCCCCCAACCCAATACCAGTCCTAGCCCCCCCTCATCAACCCACTTCCAGTCCTAACCCCCCATCACCCCATTTTCAGTTTAAGCCCCCCCCTATAACCCATTACCAGTCCTAACCCCCATCAGCCTACTTCCAGTCCTAACCCCCCATCAGCCCACTTCCAGTCCTAACCCCCATCAACCCATTTCCAGTCAGCCCCCCATAGCCCATTGCCAGTCCTAACCCCCCCATCAGCCCGCAGTCCATGACCAGTCCTAACCCCATCAGCCCACCTCAAGTCCTAACCCCTCCCCATCAGCCCATTTCCTGTCCTAGCCCCCCCCATAGTCCATTATCAGTCCTAACCCCCCATAGCCCATTACCAGACAGCCCCCATCAGCCAACAGCCCATTACCAGTCTTAACTCCCCCTTAGCCCATTGCCAGTCCTTACCCCCCCATCAGCCCACAGCCCATTACCAGTCCTAACCCCATCAGCCCACCTCAAGTCCTAACCCCTCCCCATCAGACCATTTCTTGTCCCAGCCCCCCATAGCCCATTATCAGTCCTAACCCCCCCCATAGCCCATTACCAGTCCTAACCCCATCAGACCACCTCCAGTGTCAACCCCCCATCAGCCCATTTCCAGTCCTAACCCCATCCAACAGCCCACCTCAAGTCCTAACCCCTCCCCATCAGCCCATTTCCTGTCCTAGCCCCCCATAGCCCATTTCGAGTCCTAACCCCCCCCCACCGCCCACCTCAAGTCCTAACCCCTCCCCATCAGCCCATTTCCTGTCCTAGCCCCCCATAGCCCATTACCAGTCCTAAGCCCCCATCAACCCACTTCCAGTCCTAATCCCATCAGCCCATATAGACTTAGCTCCCCCATAGCCCATAGCCCATCACCACTCCGACCCTCCCCCAGCCCCCCACCACTCCTAACCCCCCCATCAGCCCATTTCCTGTCCTAGCCCCCCATAGCCCAGTACCAGTCCTAGCCCCAACAGCCCACCGCCATTACCACTCCTAACCCCCCAGCCCATCACCAGTCCTAACCCCCCAACAGCCCACAGCCATTACCACTCCTCACCCCCCCCCCGCCCATTACCACTCCTAACCCCCCCAGCCCATCACCACTCCTAACCCCCCCATCAGCCCATTTCCTGTCCTAGCCCCCTCCAGCCCATCACCAGTCCTAACCCCCCAACAGCCCACAGCCATTACCACACCTAACCCCCCCCACCCCATCCCCAGTACAAACCCCCCCCCCCCCCGAAATTTTTTTACAAAGAAAGCTGTCTCTGCCGGGGCCGGGGCCGGGGCCGCCGCGGCAGAATCGAGTGTGCCGCGGGGCCCCCCCCGCCCAGCAGAGCCTGCCCTCCGTCCCCGGTATCACCTCTCTCAGCTGCCTCCAGTCACACGCGCCGGCTTTCAGAGCGCGAGGGAAGAGTTTCTCCCTCGCTGCTCTGTTAAGCCCGCGGGGGCTGATGGGAACTTCCCATCAGCCCCCGCGGGCTTAACAGAGCAGCGAGGGAGAAACTCCCCTCGCGCTCTGAAAGCCGGCGCGTGTGACTGGAGGCAGCTGAGAGAGGTGATACCGGGGACGGAGGGCAGGCTCTGTTGGGCGGGGGGGCCCCGCGGCACACTCGATTCTGCCGCGGCGGCCCCGGCCCCGGCAGCGACAGCTTTTTTTTATTTTTAATGCCGCATATCTTGATTGCGAACCTTCCCGCGTGCCAGCTGCAAGGCCTTCGCGTGCCACAGCTGGCACGCGTGCCATAGGTTCGCCATCGCTGCAGTAGAGGGTTCTCTTGCCCAGGGTCATCACCATGAGAAGAGACTCCTCTAGAAGAGAAAATTCAACTACTAAACCACACCCAAAGACACAACCCTGACTTTGTCTTCATTAATCATTGCACCATAGAGATGCAGTAGGATTCTGCCCTTAGGGGGACATGGGTCTTTAGCTCTACAGCCAATGTACTGTAGCTAGAAGATAGATTCCCTTGACTAGATACTGCATCATGACTGTGCAGGAGCTTAGGAATGCCAACCGACCAGTTTTATATGGCCAAGTCGACTGCTGGTTTTTCGCTCAATCTTGTCTCCCCACAGCCATCACCCTATCTCTTTTTCTCTCTCCTTACCCTGCACCCCCCAATCTCTCTCCCTCTCCCTCTCAGAGCCAGTGTGACCCACTGTGCAAGCAGTGCACTTGCATAGGGTGGCGGTATCACTCCTCCCCCATCCCACCCACCGCCACTGCCACTGACCGAAACCCAGCTAAAGCAGCAGCCGCAGGGTATCAGCTTTAAAAAAAACAAAAAACAACAAAGCCTCGGGTCTTTGCAACTCTAGCATGCTTGCAAGGCCTTACCAGTTCCACCATCTTTTGATGCATACTCTCATGTAAGAGGAGGCAGAACCAACAAGGTCTATTAAGCACATTTAAGTCACAAAAACCCTGTGCTTTTTTTTTTTAAAGCTGCCACAGAAGCCATAGGGACGATAGAGAGAGAGAGAAAGAGAGAGGTTATGCTGGATCACAGTGCGGGCTATAGAGGTGGACAGCATATGCTGGACACGGGGACAGGGAGGATAAAGGTAAGGGACCCATGCTGGCCAAAGGAAGAGGGAGCAGGGGTTAGATGGTGGCCACGGGGAGGCAGAGGACAGATACTGGCAAAGGGGAGAGATGGGGGGCGGGGGAGCAGATGGTGGCCACAGGGAAGTGTAGTGAAGATGATGGCAATGTGGTCAGACCGGCGGTGTTGGGCATGGGGGGAGGAGATAGGGGCAGGGACAAGAGGAGAGATGGACATGGGGAATAGAGACACAAAGGAAAAATGGTGGGCATGGAGGGAGGGATAGGAAAAAATGGATGTAGGAGGGGAAACAGAATATAGAGAGGGAGAGAAACTGTACATGGGGGAGAGAGGGGAAGAGTTAGAGAAAAACTAGGAAATAAGAGGCTGGGGAAGGAGTGTTAGGAAATGGGAGGGTTGGGTCTGATGAAAAGAGTGAAACTGAGGAGTAGTTGGTAAGGAGATGGAGTGAAATCTGGATAGAGAAGCACAAAAATAAATGGAAGAAAACTGAATAAAGAGAGCAGTGTTAAAATCTGATATAAGGGATGAAGTGAAGACAGGAGGAGAGAGAAGAAATGGCAAATGGAGAGGAGACCATGACAAGAGAGTTAAGAGAAGACAGTGGAAAACAAAAAAAACAGAGACAGAGACCAAACATAAACCAAAACAGAGAGTTAGAAACATAAAATGACTGACAATGAAGGTAGAAAAAAATCATTTTATTTTCCATTTTGTGACTGAAAAATGTTGGTGTTTGGAAAATATATCTGCCATGAGTCAAGACTGGTGTTGGAGATGGCTGAGACCTAGCCCAGGTCAAAACCGTTTTTTTTTTTTGGGGGGGGGGGGGGGGGGAGGAGGAACTCTAAAGCCCACTAGCAAGCTGTGCCTTTTTCAGCCTCAGACAAATCTGAAGCCCTCTCTGGCTTAGGGGCCTAGGGCAATTGCCAGGTTGCATCCCTCATAATGCCAACCTTTGAATCTGTTGTCTTTTATTTTGTATGATAACGGGGAAAATGAATTTCTGTTTCTCTTGTATTGCACTTCAAAGGTTTTGGTTTATTTTCGTCTACATATTTTTCTTTTTATTTTGTGGTCACTTATTAGTGAAGGCCTATTTGTATTGTGTGCATGTGCGACCAATGTTGGGTATTGCTAATATGGAATTTCTGTTTAAGAATGTGTGGCAATCTGGCTTGCTCAGTTTGCATATTACCCACTCTGCAGTTATTTTTGAAGAGTGGGGCAAGGGCAGGCAGGAGGTGAGCATGGACAGAGCATGGCTACCCACAGGGTGGCAGGTTTTTAGCTTTCAAAAAGTTGGTAACCATAGAAGGGCTGGCCTTGCACCCAATATCCACTGTGTCTGTAGAAACATTGCCAGAACAGCCCAAAGCCCAGGAGGAGAGGAGGAGGCCATAACAGTGCAGAGGAGAAGGAGTAAAGCAACGTCATATCTGGAAGCCATTGATCCAAAGGGAGAAAGAGAGGATAAGAACTTAAGATATACCATAGTGGGTCAGACCATAGGCCAATCAAGCCCAGTATCCTGTTTCCAACAGTGGCCAATCCAGTTCATAAGTATCTGCTGGGTTCCAAAAAGATCCAAAAATATAATCTTTTAACAGCATGACACCAGAGCCAGGAGCTATGAAAGTGCATTATGAGGGGCACTGCAGCTGCAGCAGCAACCAGCTGAAAAAGTACATTGAAAGACTATAGTGCAGGAAGAAGGTTTCCTCTATCAGTCTTAACCACAGAGTCAGGAGAGAGAAAGGAGAAACATGGAAACATTGAAATATAGGGCCCGATATTCTTTTGCGATGGCTATGTGTTGCTATGGCGTATAGCCGTTGGTGCCAAACGTTAACCCTGGATATTCAATGCCAGGATCATATTTGACCCCAGCATTGGTATCCACCTTCCATAGCTGAGGTCATATCTGCCCATTCCCAATTAAATACCCCAGGTATTGAACATCTCAACCTCCCAGAAAATATTTCTTGGGATTGGCTGACAACCTGGCTTTCTGTAGACTGGTCAACAAGGCTTATACTTGGGTTAGATGTGTGGTCCAGTCTTTGATGTAGATGACAATGTCACCAAGGTAGGCAGCTGCACACTCCTTGTGTGGTCAACTTGGTGACACAACATGGAAGGGGCCCCATGTAAAACAAAGGGCAGCACTGTAAACTGGAAGCAGTCTTCTTCTTGGCAATCAGAGTCAAGGACACCTGCCAGTATATTTTTGACAAATCCAAGGTTGATATAAAGCGTGCTTCACTGAATCACTCGATTAGCTCATCTAATCTGGGCATCCGATATGTTTCTAGTTTAGAAGCTGCATTGACCCTCTGGAAGTCAATATAGAATCTGATGCTTTTATCAGTTTTAGGAACCAAGATGATGGGTGACGACCAGTCATAGACTCTTTTACAGCTCCAAGGTTAAGCATCTCTTCCAGCTTCTTGACAATGGCATATCACCGGGCCTCCTGAATCCGAAAGGTTGTTGCTGGATAACCACCCCAAGGTCAATAATGAAATCATGACAAATGAGGTGGGTTTGTCCTGGGCTAGTGGAGAACACCTTTATGTTCTAGAGTTCAGATGGGGCTGACATTTTCAGTCCAAAATCATCTTCATGTACCATCGTTTCTGTCACTGGAGTCTATGTTTTCAGTAAGTTAATATGGTAAATTTGGGCTTTCTTCTGTTTATCTGGCTGGGCAATCTTGTAGTCAACAGGACCCACTTTTTCTTCCACCTCATTGGGTTCCTGCCATTTACTGAGTAACTTGCTCTCAGATGAAGGCAGCAAGACTCAAACTCTGTATCCTGGTAAGGTGCGGTGCCTGGCTGCCTGATTGTAGCCCCTGGCCTACTCGGCTTGGGCTTTTTCCAGACTGAGTTGGGCCACCTCTGACTTTACTCAACTGGCTGTTGATTTGTATAATGTTCTCCACCAAATTATGCCCAGCATGGGGTTCTTCTTCCCAGGTTTCCCTTACCATGTCTAATATGCCTCTTGGCTGTCTTCCAAAGAGCAACTCAAAAGGCGAAAACCCCTTGGAACTCTGAGGTACCTCATGGATGGCAAACATCAAATAGAGTAAGAGAATGTCCCAATTCTTCCCATCCACCTTCATAAACCTTTTTAACATCTGTTTCAGAGTTTTTTTAATCCACTTGACCAGGCCATCCGTCTGTGGGTGATATACTGATGTTCGCAGCATCTTGACCTTCACCAAGGCACACATTTGCTTCATCACCTTGGATACAAATGGTGTTCCTTGATCTGTGAGGATCTCATTGGGTATTCTCTCCTGCGAAAATAGTTCCCAGAGGGAATTCATGATCATAGCAGTCTTCATATTCCTTAGAAACATAGAAACATGATGACAGAAAAAGACCGCATGGCCTATCTAGTCTGTCCTTCCATAACAACAACTACAACAGTCCACTTTTTACCTTTAGAGATCCTCTGTGTTGTTCCCATGCTTTTTTGAATTCAGTTACTGTCCTCATCTCTACCACCTCCACAGGGAGACTATTCCATGGATCCACTACTCTTTCTGTAAAGAAATATTCTCCAGGACCAAGCAGGAAGTCAGTCCTCACTTATGGGTGACGTCGGCGCCGACGGAGCCCTCGCGGAGCAATTTTCCCCAGCTTTCAAAGAAAGCCTTTGGGAATTGCAGCGCGCATGCACGGTCCTCTTCCCGCCCAAGGGTGCCATCTTAGCCAGTCTTCTTTTTTCCGCGGAGCCCTACAGACGTCCCCGTCTTGTCCCCGCGAAAAAGTCGATATTTCTTCATTATTTTATTCTTTTTTCCTTCGGTTCGACGCCGGTCTTTTTCCCGCCCGGACTCGCGACGCCGGTCACGAGTCCTCTTCCTTTTTTTCGGTTTTTCTGACTTAGCTTTCGTTTTCGATTTTTCCCTGGCAGCCCGGTCCTTTGACCTCGCAGGGGCCCTTTTTCCCCCGATGGCTGCCAGAGGTTTTAAGCGGTGTGGTCAGTGTGACCGAAATATGTCACTAACTGACACACACGACTTTTGCCTCCGCTGCCTGGGCCCAGATCATGAGGAACTGATCTGTGGGCCCTGCGGCAAAATGTCCTCCAAAGCGTTGAGAAGTCGGCGGCATCAGCGTGATAGGATCTTCGCTGACCCCAGCCGTACCCGGACCTCGTCGGAGGCCTCCGCGTCCAAAGGCTCCAGCTCGGACCGTCGCCGGAGTTCCTCCGACAGGGGTTCTCCCTCCGGGGACCATCGTCGGAAGGTGAAACCCGCGAGGGCGACGTCGGTGGACGCTCCTGGCTCCGCGAGGACCAGGTCGCGTAGCCCCGACAGCCGCCCTGGGTCCTTGGAGAAGGAGCACCTCACGAAGCGACCTCGCCTGGAGTCGGAGATGCCTGCTCGGGTAAGTCCTGTGGTCCTTCTGGACTCGCCTCCGCGACAGCCGACGTCGGGCCCGACGCCGTCGGGGCCCGAGTCGGGGGCTGCTGGGTCACCTGAGCTTGGACTCAGGTTGACGGCCTTGGAGAGCAGACTGTCTGCCTTCATGGACCAGCAGCGGGCACTGCTCGCTGGCCTCGCTGGCGCCGCTGCCCCGACCGCCGGGACGTCGACGTCCAAGTCGACCCCGGAGACCGAGCCGATCCTCGAGTCGATGCGAACTCGAGTCGATCCTCGACCGAGGTCGCCGACGCCGACTCCCTCGGCGTCGGGGCGGCAGGCGCCGCGCCCTGCCCGGGCCGACCCCACCGAGTCCTCGTCGGAGTCGGTCTGGGAGTCTGAGGAGGAAGAGTCGCCTGATGCTTTCCGGACTCGGTGTGTCCCCTCGGACTCACCGGAGTCCGAGCCTCGGAAGCAGTCCCCCCCGGAGGATGCCCGGTTCTCGGACTTCGTCAGGGATATGGCCACGGCTTTGGCCTTCCCTGCGGACCCCGAGGAGGAGCCTCGAGCCGAAGAGCTCGACGCCCTCCAGTATGACTCTCCCGCAAGGGAACACTTTACTGTACCGGTTCCTCCTATGCTGGAACGACTACTCTTCCGCATGTGGGAGAGTCCGGCCTCCTCGCCGGTCCTGAGCAAGCGGGTCGATTCTATCTATCGAGTCCGCAAGAGCCCTGGCTTTCAAAAGGCACAGCTACCACACCATTCCATGGTAGTGGAATCGGCCATGCATCGTCTTAAGAGCCAGAAGATGCACTCCTCGGTGCCTCCTGGCAGGGAGGCCCGTAACCTGGATGGCCTTGGTAAGAAGTGTTTCCAGGGCTCTATGCTCGCATGTCGTGTCCAGACCTACCAGCTATACATGGGCATGTATCTCCGAGATCTGGCTAAAGAGCTAGCCGGATTCTCCGCTGGTTTGTCCGAGGAACCCTTGCGGAGGTTCCTGGCCTTGTCCACTGGCATTCGGGAATGCTCTAAGTTCATGTCCCGAGCAGCCTATGATGGCTTTGAAGCATCGGCTCGAGTGGCCGCAGCCGGCATCGGTGCCCGCCGACAGGCTTGGCTTCAGTCGTCAGACCTTGAGCCCTGGGTGCAGGACAAGTTGGTCGATGTCCCCTGCCGAGGCGAAAACCTCTTTGGCAAGCCCATGGCTGAAAAGGCTGCACAAATTGAGACTGAGACTCTCACCAGGACCAGGCTTTCTAGGAAGACCTCTGCCCCTTCCCAGAAAAAGAAGGGCTCGGGGAAAAAGTCCTTTTACCCGAGGAAGGCGGCTGCCTACAAACAATACCCCCATTATCAGGCCCCTGCAGCTCCCCAACAGGGCCAGCAGGCCAAGGGACGGGGTAACGGGTCCCGTAGGCAGCAAGCCCCCAAGCCTGCACCACCAGCCCCTGCTCAGCAGGGTGGGGGTTTTTGACTCACTAAGCATAGCCTATCCCCCCCGCTGGTTCCTCCCAGCACCGGAGGCCGGCTGGTTCACTTCGCCCACAGGTGGTCCAGCATCACCGCAGATGGCTGGGTGCTTCAAGTCGTGCGAGAAGGCTATCTTCTCCACTTCCACCAGGTCCCTCCCTCCTATTTTCCGGGAGAACCTCCACGACCCCCTCTGCACAGGGAATTACTCCTTCAGGAGTTAGCAGGTCTTCTGCAGGAACAGGCGGTGGAACCGGTGCCACACCACCTGAGAGGTCAAGGCTTTTATTCCAGGTATTTTCTAATACCAAAGAGGACAGGAGGCCTCAGACCCATCCTGGACTTGCGCAACCTCAACAAGTTCCTTGTGCGGGAGAAGTTCAAAATGCTTACCCTTGGAATCCTTCTGCCCTACCTCCAGCAGGGAGATTGGCTATGCTCCTTGGATCTAAAGGATGCCTACACGCACATCCTCATCCACCCAAGCCACCGCCAATACCTAAGGTTTGTGGTGGCAGGAAATCATTACCAGTACAGAGTACTGCCCTTTGGCCTGTCCTCCGCACCGCGAGTCTTCACAAAATGTCTCGCGGTGGTGGCGGCCCATCTCCGGCTTCACGGCCTCTATGTCTTTCCGTACCTCGACGACTGGCTCATCAGAGCGGCGTCCGCTCCGGAGGTCACCAGTGCCACACGCCGCACGGTGACTCTTCTGCAGTACTTGGGCTTTGTTATAAATTTCGCAAAGTCCACTTTGCTCCCCTCACAGGATCTCGAGTTCATCGGCGCAAGGCTCCACACTCCTCAGGCACGAGCGTACCTACCGCTCGACAGGGCTCAACGGCTCATGGACCTAGCCGACCGTTTTCGCAGCCAGCCCCTGGTCTCCGCCAGGCGCTTCCTGAGACTGCTCGGCCATATGGCTTCCACCGTCCATGTGACCCCCAATGCCCGCCTGAATATGCGGCCTGCTCAATGGTGTCTCCGCCAGCAGTGGCGACAAGCCACAGGCGGCCTAGCAGACCTAGTGCGCGTCTCCGAGCCGCTGATCTCGTCTCTCCGGTGGTGGCTTCGGCAGCCGAACCTGATATTCGGAATGCCTTTCCAGTCACCTCAGCCGACCCGGGTGCTGACCACGGATGCATCCCTCCTGGGCTGGGGAGCACATTGCCAAGGGGCACGTACTCAGGGCCTCTGGACCACGTGGGAGTCTGCTCAGCAGATCAACTTCCTGGAGCTCAGGGCGATCCGCCTGGCTCTCAAGGCGTTCTCCCACCTGACTTCCCACCAGTCCGTCCTTGTCCAGACGGACAATCAAGTTGCCATGTTCTACGTGAACAAACAGGGGGGCACGGGCTCCTTCCTCCTCTGCCGGGAGGCACAGAAGCTCTGCTCTTGGGCCTTCAGTCACGGCATTCTCCTGAAGGCAGTTTATCTCCCGGGCCAAGAGAATTGCCTGGCGGACAAACTCAGCAGGATCCTCCAGCCGCACGAGTGGCGTCTGGATCCCTTGGTAGTTCAGAAGCTCTTCCTAAAGTGGGGCCTCCCCACGGTGGATCTCTTTGCCAGTCCTCACAACCGGCAGCTTCCTCACTTCTGCTCTCGTCAGCCACACCCCCTTCGGGTTACGGCGGACGCTTTTCTAATTTCATGGTCGGGGAGCCTTCTGTACGCTTTCCCTCCCATCCCGCTAGTCTCTCGGACTCTTTTCAAGGTTCTCCGAGACAAAGCCTTCATGATCCTGGTGGCCCCTCGCTGGCCCAGACAGCCGTGGTTTCCGCTCCTACTGCAATTAGCGGTGGAGGATCCATTCCCTCTGGGGGTACAACCGGATCTCCTCACTCAGGATCAGGGGTCTCTACTACACCCCAACCTCAGGTCTCTCAACCTCATGGCCTGGCTGCTGAGAGGGTAGTCCTTGCTCCCCTTCTCCTGCCGGCAGAGGTGGAGGAGGTCGTCTTGGCTTCGCGACGGCCTTCTACCCGCAAATGCTATGCCCTTAAATGGCGTCGCTTTGCCGTCTGGTGTACCCAACAGTCTCAGGATCCCTTCTCCTGCCCGGTGTCGGTGATCTTGCAGTACTTGCTACACCTCTCTAATCTGGGACTTAAGTCCAACTCAGTCAAAGTTCACCTCAGTGCTCTTTCGGCACATCATGTGCCGGTGGACGGTAGACCTCTCTCCAGCGACCCTCTCGTAGCGAGGTTTCTCCGAGGTCTCCTTCTACTTAAACCACCTCTGCGCCCGCCAGCGCCTGACTGGGACCTGAATGTGGTTTTGCAGCGGATCACCTGTCCGCCTTTTGAACCTATGGCTACCTGTTCTCTCCGTTTTCTGTCTTGGAAAACGCTGTTCTTGATAGCCCTCACTTCCGCTAGACGTGTAAGTGAATTGCAGGCCCTCGTGTCTGATCCCCCTTACACTCGGTTCTACAAAAATAGGGTAGTCCTACGGACTCACCCAAAATTTCTTCCAAAAGTGGTCTCCCCTTTTCACATCAATCAGGAGGTGGTACTTCCAACCTTCTTTCCCAGACCACACTCCAGCCGAGCTGAAACGGTCCTCCATACCCTGGACTGTAGAAGGGCTTTGAACTTCTACCTTGACCGTACGCGGGAGCACCGTAAAGCTGCTCAGCTTTTTGTGTCTTTTGACCCCAATAAATTGGGGCTCCCAGTCTCCAAGCGTACTCTGTCCATCTGGGTTGCGGACTGTATCTCTTGGGCTTATGGGGCAGCCGGACTCTCCTTAGAAAGTCGAGTCACGGCTCATTGCGTTCGGGCAAAGGCTACGTCAGTGGCTTACCTCCGCTCTGTTCCGCTGGCAGACATCTGCCGGGCCGCTACTTGGTCTTCGAGCCAGACTTTTGCGGTCCATTACTGTCTCGAGAGGGAGTCCCGCAGGGACAGTGCTTTCGGACAGGCAGTCCTCCGTAATCTCTTTGAGGTCTGAGCAACTCCTACCCTCCATCCCGGATGTGGGCTACCGGTGGGTGATAATTCAGCGAAGATTCTTTCCTTCTGTGCTGCTGAGCTAGAGGGAGCTCATTTTTGTGCTTAGGGTCTCCGGTAGCCTTGAGCTTGGGAGTCCCATAAGTGAGGACTGACTTCCTGCTTGGTCCTGGAGAAAGCGTAGTTACTCACCTGTAACAGGTGTTCTCCAGGAGCAGCAGGAATCAGTCCTCACTACCCTCCCTCCTCCCCTTGGAGTTGCAATCGTCTGCTTCTGTTCTTTTGCAAATTTTTTATGCTGTCTTTTTTAGCTATGTCATCTGACTGGCTAAGATGGCACCCTTGGGCGGGAAGAGGACCGCGCATGCGCGCTGCAATTCCCAAAGGCTTTCTTTGAAAGCTGGGGAAAATTGCTCCGCGAGGGCTCCGTCGGCGCCGACGTCACCCATAAGTGAGGACTGATTCCTGCTGCTCCTGGAGAACACCTGTTACAGGTGAGTAACTACGCTTTTCTGCATATCACTCCTGAATCTATTTTCCTTCACCCTCATCCCATGTCCCCTCATAGCAGAACTTGCTTTCAATTGAAAGAGGCTCTCTCCCTGAACATTTATGCCACGGAGGTATTTAAACATTTCAATCATATCACCTCTATCCCGCCTTTCTTCTAAGGTGTACATATTAAGATCCTTAAGTCTGTCCTCATATGCTTTATAATGAAGCCCATTAATCATTTTAGTAGCAACCCTCTGCACCGACTCCATCCTGTTCACATCCTTTTGAAGGTGCGGTCTCCAGAATTGCACACCATACTCCAAATGAGGTCGCACCAAAGACTTATACAGAGGCATTATCACCTCCTTTTTTTCTGCTAGCCATTCCTCTCCGTATGCACCCAAGCATCCTTCTAGCTTTTGCCGTCGCCTTTTCTACCTGTTCAGCTACTTTAAGATCATCAGACACAACCACGCCTAAGTCCCGCTCTTCTTTAGTGGACAAAAGTACTTCACCTCCTATACTTGTATTGTATTTCGGTCACTACCGCTGAACCCCTGAGCTATTCCCAGAGGTTTCTTCCCTAGGCTCTCCCTCCCCCATAGCTGCCCCCAGATTCTATTGGTAGTTGTAGCTTTTTGTGGTGATGCCAACTCCGGGACTTAGCAAGCTTGGGAGTCTTGACGTATAGATCTGGGTCTTCCGGGGGAAGATCTCTTGGAAATATTCCTGGTCCGACTTAGTGGAGCCGTTAGTTTGCCGGGCCCATATTGCTCTGAAATTTGGATAGTCTCAGCCAATCACCACTGGATATGGTAGCCAGGACAGCACTACGACCTCAAACATGGCTTGTCCTGCTGGATCTTTAAGTGAAACCTGTGTCATTGGATACTGCCTCTGGTCTTCATGCACACAGGCCAGTATTACCATCTTTGCATAGTCAATTTGAAATTGGGTTACAGTTTCCAGTGAATGAGGGTCCGCACACTCCCAGAGTCTATCAAGGCCTGGAGGCGGGTCCCCTTGAGTTCCACTGGAATCACAAAATTCTGGGCCTCTGGGTGGGAAGTGGCCACAAATATACAGGTGTGAGAGATAGGCTGACATCCATGGGTTCTTCTGTATCCTTAGGACATTCCCAAGCAAAGTGTCCCTGGACGGCACACCTACAAGGAGGGACTGATAAGTCTCTGGCCTTGTAACAAAACATAAAGTTACGAGCACACTTCAGTGTCGGAGGTCCAAATGATCTCTCTGCGGAAATCTGACGTGTGCCTGTAGTTTTCTGTTTCATTACAAGGCCAGAGACTTATCAGCCTCCTCGTAAAACAGGTGAAGGAGTCATTGCTGGGGCCATGCCCTCACTTTGGGGGTCAGAATAGGGGAGCCAACATCTGTTCTGGCTTCCTCTTCCATCCTCCTGGGCTAATGGGTGACTTCTTCCTCTTCTCACTGACCACTTCAGTCCTTGGCTGGACTTCATATTACCCCTCAGCTATTTACAGTGCACTCTCCAGTGTAAGCTTGGGGTGCTGACGTACCCACTGTTTCATTGGGTACGTCAGCACCCTAAAAACTGCTCCAATAGCACAATCTTGGATATCTGGGGTCCACTTTTTCCCTCTGGTTGCAGCCACTTCCATGCCAGATCCTTCAAACGACAGAAGAACTGCCGAGGGCTGTCCTTTATCTGGAGCCCCCCCTTTCTGAACTGCTGGTGGCTGACCTCTGGGGTACAGCCGGCCTATTCCAGTATGGCAGCCTTGACAGCTGTATATATGGCTCACCCATCTAGGTTGGTGTCTTAGAATGCAGCCTGACTGCTGCTTGTCAGAGGATTCCCCAAATAAATAGTCCGTGTCTCCTCCGGCCATCCGGCCATGCAGGCGGTTCATTCAAAGTTCACCATAAAGTGGCCTGGTTCAACTTCTGTAGTCATTTTAAGAAGTGCTTGTGCTGGAGGGTGGAATTACAATCTCTGTAGGGCCTGACTCAACTACTGCTGCTGTTGCTGCCCTTCCAGCAGGGTGTGTTGAAACTTGTTGTCGTTCCTGATACTGTTCTTGTTGATACTGTTCCTGATACTGTTGTTGTTGCAGCCCTTCAGCCAGAATCTGGAGAAGATGCTCTATCCTGGCTTGTCACTGTTCTCTTGCAACACCATCCCTGCTTCCTCGTCTGCAACTGAGTTAATGCTGCAGTATTCCATCTCCAACAACATTTAGTGGCCTGTAGTGGCCAGAACAAAGCTTGCCTGATCAGCACTGATTAAACCTTCTTTAACCCTTTCCAGGCCGAGCCCGAAACTCTTGGGATCCAAAATTCTGACTAAATATTCCTATCAAATGGTATATAATACATGACCATAGCAGAAGGAAGATCACTATTAGAACATATTGAATAAGACGGGCAAAATTTTCCTGAAATATGCAAGAATTAACCCGGCTGCAGAATGTGGATTATAAATTTAAAGGAGGCCTTGAAAGGGTTAAGCTCCCTAATTAATGTGAGGCTAACCCTCTTAGCCCATACAAACAAACAAAACAATCCTGACCTGCTGTAGAAGCCCATTCCTGTAGGTATGTGAATTTGCCTTCAGTCACGTGGTTAGAAGAAATCACCAAGATGCCACCATATGTGGTAATGTAGCATGCAGTGGGAAACACAAACCAAACAACAATTCATGGAAAACAAAAGCAGTTTTTATTCTGTCCCAGCTTGTTAAACCTCCACAAAGCAATACCCAGAACAGACAGTAGTTCAGGGAAAACAAAAGCAGCTTTACTTTGGTCCTAGCTTGTTAGAACTCCAGAAGCTGGTTCTCCCAGTCCTTCTTCCAGCTCCAGTTAAAGTTCCTACCTCAGAACTCATTTTGTGCAGCTTGTTTGGAAGAACGTCTAGCTCCATGGGCCTCTCTTCCCTCCTGCAGCCTGCTGGGTTCTTAACCTCTGAGCTACACCATCCAAGCCACACCCTCCCAGCCCTGAACTCTAGGCTGCAGATTCTGTCTTAAAGGGGACTGCTTATAATCCCTTTGCAGAGGATGAGGTAACATTCTGTAAACCCCATTACATATACATATTAAGGTATTTAAATCTATCTCCAGATGCCTTATGACAAAGACCACTGAAAAGGAGTGTAACTGCTTGTAGTACAGATGGAGTAAAGAAAAACTGAGTGTAACTGCTTGTAATAAAGGGCCTTTTGTTACCGATACTTAGTGTGCACTTTCTCCCACACAGCCTATAGGAAACAAATGGGCCATTATCTGTATTTGTTTTGTTTGGTTCAGAACACAAATTCTAGCCTTGATTCTGTTCTTGGGAGAAAGGGAAGAGGAGTGATTGAAGTGAAGATTTCAAAGGCCTCCCAGTGTATAATGGTCCCACTTAAGGAAATCAAATTATCCTTGAGAGTAGAAGCTGAAATGACAGCATTACTCTTGGAAGTTGTGGCTATAATTTGCCAAACAGCATGCATAGCTGCTGTAAGGGAAACACACTTAAAAAAATGGCACCCAACCAATGCGGGTCCTAAATGGCACTGACATTTTTTTTGACTCTTGGGCAAAGCACTAAAATTTAAGTGGCAGAGTAAGAACATAAGATATGCCATACTGGGTCAGACCAAGGTCCATCAAGCCCAGTATCCTGTTTCCAACAGTGGCCAATCTAGGTCATACGTACCTAGCAGTTTCCCCAAAAGACACAGGTTCCACAATGCTTGTACTGGGACAAGCAGTGATATCCCGAGTTTCTTTTAATGGTTTTTGGACCTTTCCTCCAGGAACTTATCCAAACCTTTTTTAAACCCAGCTACACTAACAGCCTTTACTACATCCTCCGGTAACAAATTCCAGAGTTTGATTACATGTTGAGTGAAAAAATATTTTCTCTTATTAGTCTTAAATAGTTTACCCTGTAGCTTCATTGCATGTCCCCTAGTCTTTCTATATTCTGATGACGTAAACAAGCGATCTACGTTTACCCGTTCCACACCATGCATTAATTTATAGACTTCTATCATATCTTCCTTCTGCCGTCTCTTTTCCAGGTTGAAGATCCCTAACCTATTTAGTCTCTCTTCATAGAAGTAGCCTTCCATCCCCTTTAACATTTTGGTGTCTCTTCTCTGTACCTTTTCTAATAACACTATATCCTTTTTAAGATACCGCGACCAGAATTGCACACAATATTCAAGGTGCGGTCGCACCATGGAACGATACAGAGGCATTATAATATCCTTTGTTTTATTTTCCATTCCTTTCCTTATGATACCTAGCATTCTTTTTGCTCTCTTGGCTGCCGCTGCACACTGGGCGGAGGGTTTTAACATTTTGTCCACGATGACGCCTAAATCTTTTTCCTGGGTGATAGTTCCTAATGTGGAACCTTGCATCGTGTAACCATAGTTTGGGCTGTTCTTTTCTAGGTGCATAACTTTGCACTTATCCACATTAAATTTCATCTGCCATTTTGATGCCCAGTCTTCCAGTTTATCAAGATCCTCTTGCAATTTTCTACAATCCTCTTATGTTTAACAACTTTTGTGTCATCTGCAAATTTGATAACCTCACTCGTTAGTCCCATTTCCAAGTCATTTCTGAATATGTTAAAAAGCAGAGCAACTAGGCCTCAAACCAGCCTGCAGCCTTGCAGCAGCTATAGTTACGAGTTCCAGAGAGGAAAATCCTACCAAACCTGCAGACAAATTTACCAGTGATGTCTACCACTTGATGCCCAGCTACCTCTCTCCGTTGAGGGAGGAGTGATAGTGGGCTGAGCACAGTATCAGCATTACCACTGAGAGCATGCTTTGGTAGCAGTAATTCTTCAGTGACACTACCGTGGATAACCATTCCTTGACTTGGATGAATACCCGACTCACAGCTTGGGGAGTCCACAGCCCAAGACTGGCTCACAGGAATTGGAGACCTAGTGCAAGATCATCTGCCATGGGAGTCAGCACATCCAGCCTGCCATGAGCAGTGGGAGGGCCAATGCCAATCCCAGTATTGAGCAGCAACAATAGTAGCGCTGGAGCCTCCGTGACAACCATCTGTGCAGGTAGGATGAGTACTGGTAGGGAGACCTCTGTCTCCCAGAATGTGCCATCGAGCCACAGGCAGAAGGGACCCCTAGAGCCAAAACATTGATCCAAGAGAAAGAAGGAGGGGGCATGGCCTCTGCCACTAGGGCTGCAGCATCCATATCCAGCGCAGGAGTGTGAGGGAAGCACCCCACATTAATATGGTTGCCTACCATCTAACTGAGGGAGACAGGAGGAAGAAACCCTGAGGCCTATGTGCTGCGATTGTGCCTTATTTGAAAAAGTAGAGTAGACATTGGAAGTCTCTGACACCTTGGACCCCCACTAGAGGAGAACTGTTGTCAATGGCCATGGACTGGGTGAATGAACAGAGACTTGGGAAGCTCACTTCTCCACTACTTCAGAGACTATGCCATGGACTAGTGAAGGCCTGCTTCAGATTGAAAAGGATATTGATACAAGACTGCCAGTTCTTGCAACCTTGCTTGATTACTTGAATCTATCCTTAGGATCTTTAGTGGAAGGACCTGCCTCAGCAGTGTCCACCATGTGGTCAGTATCCAGCATGCAGGTGGACCAGCTATCTTCTCCCAAGGACAGTCATGGTTCTAGAAACTGAAGGAAAAGGAGCTCCAGAAGAGAGAATTCGGGGTTTGAAAGTGGCGGTGAAGTAAACCTTTCCTTCCTGCTCATACCCGCAGAACTGAAGAGGGATCCATGGATTGAACCAGATTTCCAGGCGACCACAGGCTACTGCACTCATCCAGATCACAGCGACTGGTGAGAAGGAGGGTGTGGATGATTTGGAAATGCACATATCCAAGTTATGACTGTCATGGAGTTTTTTAATTATTTCTTGATGCACATCGTTACACTTGTATAGGATCATTTTTACTTGTTTAATCATTTTGGAATCAATTTGCTTATTACCAATTAATATTTTAGTTTCCTGTCTCGGCCCTTGTTTGTTAATTCAATTCAATTGTAATCTTAATTTTTATATTTTTATGCTTTTATTGATTTATTGTCCTCTGGTTTGTCTTTTGAATCTATACATATATCATTTGTTTAGACACACGTGTTTAATCTATCATTTTGATATTCTTTTGCCATCATTTATATATCATTTTATTTATTAGTTTTTAATGTTGTATACCCATTGTTATATTGATTTTAACATTATTTGTTTAACCCTATGGTAGCTGTATGTCCCCCGAAGAAGGCGCAAGCCGAAACGCGTAGGGACCATCTTCAATAAAGCAGTCTGTTCCAAACCTGCTCTCCTCTCTTGCTCCGTTTGTTCCCCCATGGAGTTAAAAAGAGACATGTGGGTATGAGACCAGATCCAGTTGTTTATGCACCATTTCACCAATGACAAAAAGGACAAACTATCAGGAAGCATGAATTCTTGCTAGTAGGAGAAGATGGGAGAGCAAAATGATACTCAGTAATCTGCATTCTGTTCATCAGAGGTCTATTTAGAAAACCTGATTGAGATTGTAGAGCTCCTGAAATGCTTCCAGGAAGTAAAAGAGACATTTGCAGAGACTACTTGAATATGCAATATTTATTTATTTATAAATTCTTCTATACTGCTTTATCCATAAATCAAAGCGGTTCACATAAAACAAAGATATATAATTTGAATGGGAGGAGTGGCTCAGTGGTTGGGACAGGTTACCTCAGGCTGGAGGGGCAAGGGTTCAATTCCCATATAGGGACAAGTAACCTCAGGTCCAGAGGGACGGGAGTCTCTAATCTCATGGCCACTCCTGTGGCCTTGGCAAGCCACTTAACCCTCCATTGCCTCAGGTACACTTAGATTGTGAGCATTGGCAGCTGCTGTTATGCTGCCATTGTTTTCTATGGGGTATGTCTACTAATCACATTAGCTTTGGCTGCAAACATAGTGTATTAGTAACTATAACTGCACAGTAAGCAGCAAATCTCCATGGTACCGGGGTGGGTGGGTCCCAGGGAACATCCTGCAGATACTGTGGAGGTCTGGATTTCCTGCAAAAACCCCACATTGGCAGATGCCCCGACTGCTAAGTATTCTATTTAGCTGTCTAAAATATTATACTGTTACACTGTTAATCTGTAAATTAATAAAGCTGCTATACTGTAAAATGTTGTTTTACTGTAAACCATTTTGATTTAAGGATGATGCAGTCTATAAAACCTGTTAAATAAATAAATACCATGGGAATAGTCTTGCAGTGCCTGCTGAAGCAGGAACCATGGGTCCCTGCAGTAAATCCATGGGGAGGGGTGGTAGTGATCGGCAGGGCCGGCCCAAGGGTTTGTGCTGCCCTAAGCAGGCCTACTGTGCTGTCTCTATGCCCTTGTTGCCGTCCCCCCATCATCATCTCACCTCAAGTGTCGCAGCAGGCCTTAAATGTGCTTGTGGGGGTAAGTCCCACCAGGTGGCACGATGACATTGACCCCAACTAAATTTTTTAAATCAGCGGCCATTTCAGCAACGCGATGGGTTTTAAAGTGCCACGTGCATGTGCCCTCACAGTATGCTACTCCTGATATTTGCCCTTCCAAAGTAACTTCCTGCCCCTTTGACAGGAAGTTGTGTTAGAAGGGGCAAGAGCTATAGGCTGTGAGGGCACATGCATGCAATACTTTAAAGCCTGTATTCCTGAAGCAACCACCAATTTAAAAAATATGGGGCCAGGTGTTACCCTGCCACCCACTGGGACCTGCCGCCCTAGCAGCTGCCTTGTTTGCTAGCAGGCGGGCCGGCCCTGTTGATTAGGTGCACAGAGCTGTCAGCAGCTTTATATCCCGATCGCTATCATAGCCCTCAACTACTGTGTTCAGCCCTCCCCCCACATAATATTGATGGTGTCTCGGTGCTCTGATCCACAGCACTGACAACCTAAAAAATAAGAGTTTGGGCACCCCTTCAGTAATGATTCCCCCGGACACTCCTGATCCATATAGGAGCTGCCCAGGGGGGATTGGTGCACCCCCAGAAGTTAAAAGTATCCTATCTAGCCAGTCAGGCTAGCCCCCCAATGTCCCACTGATGCACAAGGGTGGGGTGACATGGGTCTCCTCCCTCTCCCTCTCAACTCCTGGGGCAAATGAGCAGAGGAGTGGCCTACTGGTTGGGGCAAGGTACTTCAGGCCAGAAGGTCAGGGGTTCAAATCCCACTAGAGGACAGCAACCTTGGGCCAGAAGGACTGGGGTTTCTAGTCCCACAGGTGCTCCTTGTGGTCTTGGGCAAGCCACTTAACCCTCCATAGCCCATGTTCCCTCTAAAATAGTTATCTCCAAGTTATAATGCCCTGTTCAATGTAATTTCAGTTTGTTCAATGTAAACCACACTGATGCAGAATAGCACAGTATAAAAGAGAATGTAAATAAATAAATAAAATTCTGGTTAGTCAGCCAGCAAAAGTGGGGGGGTCCCATGGCCTCCCTGGCCTCCCTGGACCTCTCCTAGAACATACCTTTAGATCCATAGTGGTCTAGTGGAAGAATGAGGAAGGAGCAGTTCTATTCACTACTGCCCCATTTTGCAGTCAAAATAAAATGGCCACTATCTCAAGGTACTGCCCTCTAGCATCTCATTAGGGGGCAGCAACACGAGATTGTGGCCATCTGTATTAGGGCCTATGAAAAGGGCAGGAGAGAAGAACTCCTACCCTTCTCATATTTATTCTGGTAGTTTTCCAGAAAAAGGAGATATCCATGCCCAGTGGCATCATCTTGGGAAGAGACTCCTCTGGGAGGAAAAATTCAACCACTGTGTAAACATCACCCAAAGAAAGAACCTTATTTTTGGCTTCACCACTCATCACACCATGAAGATGGAGTAGGAATGTTCCCATGGGAGGGGGGGGGGGCAGGAGGGTGGGGGGCAAGGATTTTTGGCTCCATAGTCACTGTACCTACAAGATGAATCCATTTTGTTAACTACTGCACCAGGAAAGAGTAGAGGGATTGGAGGGTGACGTACAGTGCATTGCAAAAAGTATTCATCCCCTCTGTGTTTGTCCTGTTTTGTCGCATTACAACCTGGAATTAAAATGGAGTTTTGGGGGTTAGCACCATGTGATATACACAACATGCCTACGACTTTGAAGGTGCAAAATATCCTTTATTGTGACACAAACAATAATTAAGACACAGAAAAAACGGAAAGCAGGAGTGTGCATATGTATTCATCCCCCTCAAAATCAATACATTATAGAGCCACCTTTTGCTGCAATTACGGATGCAAGACTCTTGGGTATGTCTCTATTAGCTTAGCACATCTAGCCACTGGGATTTTCACCCATTCCTTAAGGCAAAACTGCTCCAACTCCTTCAAGTTAGATGGGTTGCGTTGGTGTACAGCAATCTTAAAGTAATGCCATAGATTCTCAATTGGACTGAGATCTGAGCTTTGACTAGGCCATTCCAAGACATTTAAAGTTTCCCTTTAAACCAACTTTAGCAGCATATTTAAGGTCCTTGTCCTGCTGGAACATAAACCTTCGCCCCAGTCTCAAATCTCTGGCACACTGAAACTGGTTTTCCTCAAGAACTGCCCTGTATTTAGTGCCATCCGTCGTTCCTTCAATCCTGACCAGTTTTCCTGTTCCTGCCAATGAAAAACATCCCCACAGCATGATGCTGCCACCACCATGTTTCACTGTGGGAATGGGGTTCTCGGGGTGATGGGAAGTATTGGGTTTGCTCTGCACATGATGTTTCGCTTGATGGCCAAAAATTTCAATTTTCATCTCATCTGACCAGAGAACCTTCTTCCATGTGTTTGGGGGGTCCGCCACATGCTGTTGTGCAAACTCCAAATGTGTTTTCTTATTTCTTTCTTTAAGCAATGGCTGTTTTTCTGCCCACTCTTCCATAAAGCTCCGCTCTGTGGAGTGTATGTCTTAAAGTGGTCCTATGGATAGATACTCCCATCTCCACTGTGGATCTTTGCAGCTCCTTCAGTGTTATCCTTGGTGTCTTTGTAGCATCTCTGATTAATGCCCTCCTTGCCCGGTTTGTGAGTTTTGGTGGGTGGCCTTCTCTTGTCAGGTTTGTAGTGGTGCCATGTTCTTTCTATTTTGTTATAAAAGATTTAATGATGCTCCATGGGATATTCAAAATATGGGATATATTTTTTAATGCAACCCTGATCTATACTTCTCCACAGCTTTGCCTCTGACCTGTTTGGAGTGTTCCTTGGTCTTTATGTTGCTTGCTTAGTGGTGTTACAGTGTCAGGAGCCTTTCAGAACAGGTATATTTATACAGGCATCATGTGACAGATCATGTGACACTGATTGCACACAGGTGGACCCCAATCAACTAATTATGTGACTTCTGAGGTTAATTCGTTGGACCAGATCTTATTTAGGGGTTTCATAGCAAAAGGGATGAATACATATGCACTCACAGCTTTTCAGTTTTTACCTGTTTTTTTTATATACAAGATATTTTATTGTCATTTCACTTCACCAATTTGGACTATATTGTTAGGTCCATTACCTAACATTCAAATGAACCTCCATTTTCATTCCAGGTTGTATGTAATGTGACAAAACAGGACAAAAAACAAGGAGATGAATACTTTTGCTAGGCACTGTAGGTCACTTAAGGCTTACAACCAATATTCACTGCGTCTGTGCAAACACTGCCAGACCACCCCAAAGCCCAGGAGGAGAGGAGCAATCATAGCAGTGAAGAGGAGAAGGAGTAAAGCAAATGATCCAAAGGAAGAAAGAGAGGCTCTAGAAGGACACCCTTGCTACCCAGTGACACCAGAACCAGGTGCTAGCAAAGTGCAGGATTGGGGACCTGTATCTGTAGCAGCCTGCAGTTCAAAAGCTACACAGAAACTTTATAGTGAAGGAGGAAGGGTCCTTTATCAGGGCTAATCACAGATCCAGGAGATGGAAAGGAGAAAAGAAGTAAAATTGTTTAATATAGTTGGAGGAAGGAGAAAAGGAATGTAACTGTGTGCACTCTTCCCTCCCCACTTTAACCCCTCCCCACTCTCTGTTCCCTTTCTGGGCTCACTTTCTTTCTCCCTCCCCCAAGCACTTCCACCCCTTGCCCTCCATTCACCCATCCTCCTTACTTTTTTTTGTTGTTGCTGTTTTTTTGTTACTGTCCCTTTAAATTTGTTCTGCCTCTCTCCCTGTCTGTTTTACTTTTTTTGAAAGCTTCGATCTCTGCAGCTCTTTGCTGCTTTGGGAAGACTTCCCCTCCTGTTCTGCCCATAGGGATCCGATCTCCCACAAGCAGAACAGGCGAGATCTTTACTGCGATAATGTCATTGAGGAACAGCACAAATCAGGGTTTATCGGTTATATCCAACCATGATTAGAGCATTGTGGGAGTTCTTTCGGTAGTTATTGGTTATAACTGGAAGCCCTATTTATATAAAACTAGTCTTTCCTCACTCTGAATTAATTTTTGCCCAGCTACTGAATGTCAGTTTTACTATTTTGTTATTTTTTACAGGTGAAGTAATTTACAATAAAACAGACAGTGCTGGTTGTGTTTTCTTTGCAATTTGCGGTAAAACTTGTCAACCTGAGAGATTCCAGGGTGACTGCCCAGCAACAGTTCCACCTCCTACAGGGACACCAGCTGAGACACTTTCAACACCAACAGCAGCCCCAACTTCAACTACAACAGTCATTTCAACCGGCTTATCATCTTCAACAACTCCCCTCACCAGCACATCCATTCCAGCAGAGGGTTGTTTCAATGTTGAACCACCAAGAATGGTAATGCAAAACATCTCATTAAGTGTTTTGAATATTTGAGGAGCAGAGATTTATATTACAATAGATTCTAATGATTTCTCTTTCTGATCAATACATTCAAGCCTAAAGCAATGATGCTGGAAATAATGATTAGCAGGGTTTAATTTGTGCCAGAACAGGTAAAATAGCATTCCAGTACTTTTGCATCTTAAGAAGTGGACGCTACTCAGATGGCATGAAAAACCTGGCATTCTATTCCCATCCCCCTGAATATGTTGTCATAAGCCATTTACCCTTGATTAGAGGGAAAGCATCTTACAGGAAGAACTATTATATCTCCAGAGGGAACAGGTTTCATTTGATCATTATCCAAGTATATTATCAGAGATATTTACCAAGCCTAATCCAGATCTTGGTTGTTCAACTAGTGATCACTAATTGGGCCATCATGATCTAGATTAGGTTTGGTAAATATTTCTGAAAGCATACTTAGACATGGTTTCACAGAATTTCTGGCAGAAAAACATGCAAAAGAAAAGTCTTTGGAGCAAGTCTCTAGGAGTCCATAGATTCACAAGGCAAAAAATCCAGTTAGGATTTTCCACTGAGCTCAAGACCATACAAATTTTGGGCCAATCTGGAAACAGGTACCAAGAGCACCAGAAATACAAGACCCAGTTAAGAGCAGGTTGGCTGGCTGAAACGTGTTCACCATGGTGACATAAGAGCTACTCTTACAAAGCACCTACCTTTCAGCCCACAAATTAATGGTTCACAGCCAGGCTGTGACGATGAGGAGAAACAGAACGATTGTTAATAGAGGTGGAGGGAGGGGGAAACAAAATTCTTAGTTTTTTTATGTTCATGGTTTGTTTGTCATGTATTAAGATAAATTGACTTTTTTTGCTTGCATACCCTTATTTTTTAATGCCTCCCACTCTCTGCGCAACTCGGGATCACAACCAGGTGCAGCAGCTACCTGGCATAAGAGCATAAGAATATGAGAACATAAGAAAAGCCATACTAGGTCAGACCAAGGTCCATCAAGCCCAGAATCCTGTTTCCAGCAGTGGCCAATCTAGGTCACAAGTACCTAGCAGTTTCTCTAGAAGACACAAGTTCTACAATGCTTGTATTGGAACAAGCAGTAGATTTTCTTGGGTCCTCTTTAATAATGGCTATGGACCTTTCCTCCAGGAACTTGTCCAAACCTTTTTTAAACCCAACTACACTAACAGCTTTTACTACATCCTCTGATAATGAATTCCAGAGTTTGATTACGTGTTGAGTGAAAAATTATTTTATTTTATTAGTCTTACATGGGTTACACTGTAGTTTCATTGCATGTCCCCTAGTCTTTGTACATGTTGATGGTGTAAACTATCGATCTACATTTACCCGTTACACTCCATTCATTAATTTATAGACTTCTATCATAAATCCCCTCAGCTGTCTCTTTTCCAGGTTGAAGAACCTAACCTTTTCAGCCTCTCGTTCCATCCTCTTTACCATTTTGATGGCTCTTCTTTGTACCTTTTCTAATTCCATTGTATTCTTTTTAAGATACGGTGACCAGAACTGCACACAATATTTGAGGTTCAGTCACACCATGGAATGATACAGAGGCATTATAATATCCTTTGTTTTATTCCACATTCCTTTTCTTATGATTCCTAGCATTCTATTTGCTTTCTTGGCTGCCGCTGCACACTGGGAGGAGGGTTTCAATGCGTTATCCATAATGATGCCTAAATCTTTTTCCTGGGTGGTGGTTCCTACTGTGGCACCTTGCATTGTACAATCATAGTTTGGGTTGTTCTTTCCTAGGTGCATAACTTTGCACTTGTCCACATTAAATTTCAGCTGCCATTTGAACATCCAGTCTTCCAATTTATTAAGGTCCTCTTGCAATATTTCACAATCCTCGCTCTTTAACAACTTTAAATAATTTTGTGTCATCTGTAAATTTGATTACCTCATTCGTTATTCCCATTTCCAGGTCATTTACAAATATTTTAAAAAGCAACGGACCCAGCAAAGATCCCTGGGATACTCCACTAATCACTTTTCTCCAGTGGGAAAATTGGCTATTTAGCCATATCTTCTGCCTTCTAGCTTTTAACCAGTTCCTAAACCACAATACCACACTACCTTTTATCCCATGACTTTTTAATTTCGCAGAGTCTCTCATGAGGGACCTTGTCAAAGGCTTTCTGAAAATCCAGATACACTATATCGGCCAATCCACCTTTTTCTGTTTATTTATACCTTCAAAATATATAACAGATTAGTAAGACAACACCTTCCCTGGCTAAAGCCACGTTGGCTGTCTCCTATTAAACCATGACTATCTACATGTTCAGAAATTTTATTCTTAATAATGGCTTCTACCATTTTTTCCGATACTGACATCAGGCTCACCAATCTGTAGTTTCCCGAATCACACCTGGAACTCTTTTAAAAAATTGGTGTTACATTGGCTATCCTTCAATCTTCAGATATTACTGATGATTATAATGATAGTTCACAAATTAATAATAATAGATCTGCAGTCTTATATTTCAGTTCTTTCAACACCTTTGGATGTATACTATTCGGTCTAAGTGATTTGCTACTCTTCAGTTTATCAAATAGTTGTAATACATCTTCCCGGTTTATCAATATTTCTTTCAATTCTTCTGCTGCTTCAGCTTTAAATACCATTTCAGTCATGGTAACTTCCCTACATCTTCTTCAGTAAAGACTGAAGCAAAGAATTCATTCAGTCTCTCCGCTATAGCCTTGTCCCCTCTTAGTGCTCCTTTTACCCCTCTACCATGAAGTGGACCAACTGACTCTCTCATAGGTTTTTTGCTACGGGTGTACTTGAAAAAGTTTATATTATGCATTTTTGCTTCCACAGCAAACTTTTTTTTTCAAATTCTCTCTTTGCCTGCCTTGTCAATGCCTTGCATCTAACTTGCCAGTGCTTATTTTGTTTCTATATTCATCATTTGGCTCCTTTTTCCATTTCCTGAAAGTTGCTTTTTTGGCTACAACAGCCTCTCTGACCTCACCTGCAGTCATTCTCGATGTCCCCCTACTCAGTGTATTCTAGAAGGTTGCATGTTTCCAACCCTGCCCATTTCCATGATATACTCGTGGACACCTCTGATGGCCACACCTCCTCGGTTAAACCGTGCATCTCTTAAGCTGCTCTTCTCACCGACAGTGTTGTGCTAATGCAAACTAGACATAAATACTGATGATGCATAAATGCTGATGCAAACTAGACTATATATACTAGTCTCTTTCATGCCCAGAATGCTGCAAAGTAATCTCAGTGCACTTTAAGATATTGTAAGATCGAGCAGATATTAACATGTTTGTCATGACATACCTTGCATCAGTATGGGTATGGCAGTATAACAACTCCTCTGTTATTCTTGCATTGGTCATCTCTAAAAACACTCTTTAAAATGCTAAGTATGGACCCATTCCAACCTCACAAAAACCTAAACTAACTTTGCATTTCCCCAAAGGATGCCTTGTATTGCTGAGCCAAAAACCAAAGTAACAAAGTCCTATAAACATAAAGCCAAAACCAAAAAATAGAGCAAGAAGTAACTGAGTACTGTAATAAATATTTATATGTTGGAAGACTGGCCTTGATGGATAATCCCCTCTCGCGGCCCCTCTTCTGTTTTAATCAATGATAGGTTCTTATTTATATAGAACGTTTATAATAATCATGTAAAAAAAGCACATCTTTTTGTGCCCCTACACAATTGATTAATTCAATAAACTGCAGTAGATCACTACAGTCACAAATATGAAAGTGCAAAAACTTGAAGGCACTTATTTGAGAAGATGGCAAAGGTTTTCAAGGGAAGTCTCTCTACAAGGAAGCATGTTTGTGGGGGCCACCTTCTCAGATAAGTGCCTTCAAGTTTTTGCGCTTTCATATTTGTGACTGTAGTGATCTACTGCAGTTTATTGAATTAATCACTGCGGTTTAAAGGCGATATAATTACAAGTCATACGCTCAGTCTCATAACGGTTTTTGAATGTTTTAATTGTGTAGGGACAGGAACACTGTAAAATCACCATGTGACTGTCTGGGAGGATGGATGCATTGCAAGGATCTGACAAACATTGGATCTCCAGTAGGAAGCTGGGGGGAGTCACAGAGTTTTTGCGGGTGTCTGAGATAAAAATAGGAATAGAGGGGGTGCAAGAAAACCAGAGGGAATAGTATGGGAGGAGTGAAGGCAAAGGTTAAATGTGAATGAAAGCCAGAGGTAGTGATAGCTGTGCATATGTGAAAAAGAGTCAAAGATGGTGTTGGGGTTGCAATAGGACAGATGAGATGATGGAAATGGATCCTGTGTGAAAATTCTCAGGGATCATGATGGGAGGAGAGGGTTTGAGAGAAAGAGAGAGAGAGACAACCATTGAGGGGCCATGGGTATGTGTGTGTGTGTGAGAAAGAGCCAGAAGATGGAGAGAACATGGAACAGATGGAACTGGAAATGAGAAAACAAACAAGATGCTTGGGAGTTGAGAGTTAGTGGCAGTAATGGAGTGAAGGAGGAAGACTGGAGAGGACTGGAGAACTACAGAATGAGTAAAGGAAATGATTGAAATGGGGTCAGAGTAAGAGGGAATGTCAACATTTGGCAGCTGGGATTTAATGTTAAAAAATGTAAGGTCATGCATTTGGGCTGCAGCAATCCAAGGGAGCAATACAGCATAGGAGGTGAAGTACTTTTGTCCACTAAAGAAGAGCGGGACCTAGGCGTAGTTGTGTCCGATGATCTTAAAGTAGCTAAACAGGTAGAAAAGGCGACGGCAAAAGCTAGAAGGATGCTTGGGTGCATACGGAGAGGAATGGCTAGCAGAAAAAAGGAGGTGATAATGCCTCTGTATAAGTCTTTGGTGCGACCTCATTTGGAGTATGGTGTGCAATTCTGGAGACCGCACCTTCAAAAGGATGTGAACAGGATGGAGTCGGTGCAGAGGGTTGCTACTAAGATGATTAGTAGTCTTCATTATAAAGCATATGAGGACAGACTTAAGGATCTTAATATGTACACCTTAGAGGAAAGGCGGGATAGAGGTGATATGATTGAGATGTTTAAATACCTCCATGGCATAAATGTTCAGGGAGAGAGCCTCTTTCAATTGAAAGCAAGTTCTGCGACGAGGGGACATGGGATGAGGGTGAAGGGAGATAGATTCAGGAGTGATATGCGGAAATATTTCTTTACGGAAAGAGTAGTGGATCCGTGGAATAGTCTCCCAGTGGAGGTGGTAGAGATGAGGACAGTAACTGAATTCAAAAAAGCATGGGACCAACACAGAGGATCTCTAAAGGTAAAAAGTGGACTGTTGTAGTTGTTGTTATGGAAGGACAGACTAGATGGGCCTTGTGGTCTTTTTCTGTCATCATGTTTCTATGTTTCTATGTTTCTTTGTAACATGGGGATGATGGGAATTGATGAGCGAAGCAGAGAAGAAGCTATTTGGAGAAAAGGAAGCCAGCCACACTGAGGGAGAGTTGAAGGGGCGATATAGGAAGGTGAATTATTAGAACAGAGAAAACTGAAGGGTGAGAAGTGGTAAAGGAGGAATGAGATCTAAATGTGAAAGAACAGAGAGACAGTGATGTAAAAGATAGATTAAGGTACAGTGAAAAGAGAAATAGAGAAAATGAGATGAGAGGATTAGATCGATGTCAAACATATATGGGATAGGGATTAATGAAAACAGGAGGAGAAGAAACATAAAATAGAAAGGAGACTCAAGGAAAGATGATAGAAGAAGACAGACAAGAAAAAAAGCAGAAAAAAAGTTCTAAAACCAATATGATAGGAGGAAAAGCACCCAGACAGCTAAGGTAGAAAAAAAAAGCATTTTATTTTCAGTGTAATGACTGAAATACTTAACAGTGAGGACATCCCTATATGGCTGCTTCTGGGGTAAACAGAATTTTCTTCAGGTTGTGATGGCTTTTATTGGATCATGTAAGAATGAGTTTTGAGACCACATGAATCCTTACTTCAGATGTGAATAATATTTCTGATGTGCCAAATTTGTGCGTTTGAGGAAGGAAGAGGAGCGGTATCAGATTAGGGTTTTTTTGGGAAGGTAAAGGGGGAGGGTAATGGTATATCAAAGCTTTTGGTAAAGGGAGATGCAATGGTGGATCAAGAATTTATGGGCAGGGGAAGCTTAGTGATGAAGAAGGGCTTTAGGGAAACGGAGAGGGCAGATGGATGAGGGAGGGTAGGGTAGGATAGGAAAAGGGTATACTGATAATTGCCTGAGAATGAAAGGTGAAGTCGCTTGACCAAGGTCACCAAGAGCATCAGTGGGAGAAACAGGAACTGACCACTGGGTGCCCTTTTCCTCAGCCTGCTACTGTAACCACTAAGCTATTCCTTGGTTTCCACCTTCTCTACTTATGCAAACCCTCCTCTCCTTCCCGCCCTGCCACTGAAGGTCTGGTCTAGGATCCCCAAATCCTTTTATGTTACCACCTGGAGTTTTGTGACAGTGGCTGTAGTAGGGTGAGGGCTATGTGTGACATGGGGCTGAATGTATGTGTGTGTGCATGCTGAGATGTGTGTACATGGCAGTGGTGTGTGCGTGTGATGGGGTTGTGCGATTGAGTGGATAGGGGCAGGACCATATCAAGCCATAAATGAGCCCTGTGTGACTTGCACATCTGGAGCGCCCTCCCCCCCCTCATGTTTGTCATTTACCACATGCCCAGCATCTCCCTATGTTACCCAACACCTCCACGTCCAGCTGACTCCCCCCCCCCCTACACTGCCTGCCTTTTCCCCGCTACCGCCACTTTGGCAACAGCAGCAGTGAAGTGGACCTTCAGTTGAAAAAAAACTGCGTATCTTTCCGACTTTGTGCTTGCCTGCTGGTCTGGTCCCTCCCTCCTCTGACATGCCTACATCAGAGGAGGGAGGGACCAGACCAGCCATTCAAGAACAGAGTTGCAAAGACCTATGTTTGAATGGCTGGTCTGGCTCCTCCCTTCTTTGATGTGAGCATACGTCAGAGGAGGGAAGGATGAGGCCAGCATGCAAGCTTGGAGTTGGAAAGACCCACGTTTTTTTTCAATTGGAGGTCCGCCCCACTGCTGTCACTGCCACCGCCGCCACAAAAGGAAGCAGGGACGGGGCAAGGGCAGGTGGGGGGAGGGGGAGCCAAAGCCAGCAACCCCAAATGCACCCCTAATTTTTCCGCCCTGTGCAGCTGCACCACTTGCACAGGGCTATGTATGGCGCTGCTTAGCGGTACGCACACCCATCCATGGTTGTTGGGCTCATTCTTTCCCCTTTGCACTCTTCAATGCTCTTTTCCCTTGCTCCCTGTCTTTGAGTTCTGCTCTCATTTTCTCTTCCCCCCCCCCTACAAGGGTTGCTTCCTTCGTTGGTCCCTAGCTGTTCCTAGGATGATGGGACCTGTGCTTCCTGCCTACTGCATGAACGGTTTCCATTCACACAAATAGCTTCTAAGGCTGGCAGAACCTTGGCGCCCCCCCCTCCCCTCCTTTGCATTGCTGAGCTCCACACTTCTTTAGCTAGCAGTCTCTGATGTCCCTGCCTGCTGTACTACTCACCACTGGAACCAAAGCACAGGCGTTCCCCCAGCCAACCGTTGCATGTTTGTGGAGTGGACACAACATAGTGTGCATCGCAATGAAATGGACAAACCTGCTCCGAACAAATCCTCTGTCTAAATAAGGGGGTATACAGTATTATATAATTACCTTGTAATTTCCCTTCATGGCAAAAGGGAAAACGGAGATGTTTCATGCCATTAAATATGGTTGTTCTCAGCAGATCTTCCACCTCCTATTTTCGAGATCTTGCTATCTGCTTTATTAAGACAGTGATCTATTGAAATGCTTACTTCAAAAGGAAAGTTTAAACAATGTGTGGATTATGCTAATCTAGTTTATTTCTTAATTTCAGGTTGGAGAGATTTGGTACCCCCCGAATAATAACTGTTCTTCCTATCAATGTTTGAAAATAAACGATCGGTTTGAAGTGGTTGAAGTGAGCAAAAAATGTGAAACCATTGACACCAAAGACTGTCAGTTTGTATGTTCTTTACTTATTCATGGATTCATTACATTTCCTTTGTGAAACTGGTGAAGATACTGGGTCTAAGATGCCCTAAGGGAGTATTTTATCCAAGGGCAAAGCCTGAATAAGGATGTTTATATTCAGCAATCAGCTCTTATGTTATCGTCCTGTCTCCGTCTGCCTTGAAGTCTGATTCTAGGCTACCAGAAAATGCCATAAATATATGATGCAGACCTGAGAAAAGTTGGTCAAAGTGATGCCAGCGCTCTTCACTGGATATTTTCATTCAATTACCTACTCAATGAGTCAGAAAAAATAATTTAAAAAATTATAGCAACTTCCAAGTAAATGATGGGTACAAAGCAGAAGGTAATCTTGTGATAGGACAGAAAGTCTGGGTTTAATTATCTCAGGAGAGATTTAGGTTAGATGTTGAGAAAAACTGGTTGTGAAGCACTGCAACAGTGAAATGGTGAGATTTCCATGTTTGGAGGTTTTAAGAACTGCTGTTGAGTCTGGGTTGGTTTAGGTACAGTGAGATCCTGACTGGAAGCTGGAGGGAGGGGAGGGAAGCTAGATGATCTCTTCAGATCAGGTCCTTTCACCCCACTATCTACTTCTATAAAAAAAAACAAACCAGGTCCACATTTCACTCTTAAGTGGTCTTTCTTTTTTTTTTTAGACCCTCCAGTTTCTTCATGCTCCACGGTCTTCCATTTCAATTAGAACTGGTCTCTATTGAACTAAAGCATGATGAGCTTTCATTTGGAACTACGTGTTCTTTTTTTCCCCTTTATTATATATTCCCTTCCCAACTCACTTGGTCCCGTCACCGCAACAATAATTTTCAGCTGGGGGCCTGTGTGTGGCATTCTGCCGATAGGTACCACTATTGAGCAGTGATTGGAACCTCCTCCTCCAAGGGCTTTGTCTAGCTGGGGAATGGAAGCCCTAGCTACATAATCAAATCCAAATACCTCCATATTGAAGAGCACATCATCTGGCACAGATCTACTAGGCCAGCTCAGTTCTAATGCTGTATGAAGTTGTTGTATTATCCTTGGTCTCAGGATCTGTAGGTTCTGACATACTATGGGCCTAGTCTTAATCATATAGTATAGTATATGACAGTAAAAATGAATGGCTGAGGCATATTTTAATGTAATAGAAAAGAAGATCAACAAATTAAAGTCTGATCTTTTTGGCTTTCAATCGTACTTTGTAGCAAGCGGTTATCATTAAATAAATCATGAGTGGCTCTTTTAGAACCCTTTCGATGAGTCTTGACCCATATTAGGGATGGTTCTGTTTCAGATAACCTCATGTACTCTGACAGTCTGCACATGCAAATATAAAATGATTTAGGAGCCAGTTTTTAAAAGGATCTAGCCAGTTAATTAAATAGTGGAAGAATAACCGGCCTAAGTTTAGTCTTTCACTGTCAACCCGTTACTGCTACTGCTAGTATTTAACATTGTATAGCCCTACGAGGTGTATGCAGCGCTGTATACAACATGTACGAGGCATTCCCTGCTCGCCGTCTATCAGGACAAATGCATATAACTAACAGGGTAGAACAAAGGGGAAATGGTTATGACACGCAAGGGTTTTCTCTTTAGCTCTCAGCCTTATTTTCTGTTTATTGTAATTCTTTTTTCTGTGCTTCTGTACTAAAGGGCGTCAAAGATACTCCAGATGGTTGCTGTAAGATGTGCATTCCTGGAGGTATGTTACTGTATGTGTCTTTTCAGCCTTTGTGCTTAAGAGAACTTTCATTTTTTTATGGCTTAAACCAACTTTTCACCCATTTTTTTTAAAAAATAGAACTTGTTATTTGTGGAACTCAAAACAGAACAACGGTTCTCACGAGTGGGCCATGCCAGCTTGCTGTTGATCTGCCGTACTGTGAGGGCACATGCAACAGCTCTTCTGAGTAAGTAGTTGCAGATTTATTGTACTGTGTCTTAGGTCTGGATCATGTCTGCTTTTTCCTGCAGTACGTGGGCAGCTTTGGATGTGCCGCTCACATTTATAATCATTCTGCAGTCACAGCAGTGCTGGTTTATTTCCCACTCCGTAAGGTTGCTGATCTTTTAAAAGATAAGAGCCAAGAGGCCCTGAAATAAACTAAACTAAAGCAATGAAATAAACTAAACTAGAAAGCTGCTATCTGACCTGCAACCTGCCCTGCTTGCCCTGCCCTGCCCTCCTCTCACAGATATTTCCTTGTTGAAGTTGGGCTTGGGCCCAGCTGAGACACAACCATGGTGATGAAGACAGTAATGGCAAGCTATAAAGCCTCTCTTCCCCTCCCCACCCAACACCATACACTACACACCGTTAGCTCTCTTCCAGTACACATCAGCCCAATGGTGATTTTCTGCCAAACATGCCAGATTGCTGACCTGCAGCGATTTTGAATTTTTGTTCTTTTTCCCATTGCAGTTAGAGTGGAAGAGGTACCCCCCCATCCTTCGAATTTATATCTCCCTTTTATTTTGAAAGAAAATTATCACTACATTAGTCCCATGGCTTTTCACACGATCCATCTCCCAGAGCCCCCCCCAAACATTTCCAGATATCAGAGTTCCTCCCTTCAGTCTCCCGAAAGCCTCTCCCAGAGCACTTATGCATGATTCCATCCAGATTCTCCCCACACATGACATGATCCCACATCCAACAACAGGTCCTAAACATATGATCCATCCCCCAGAACCCCATCCTATGTACAATTACCCACATAACCCCATCATTTGCGTCCCCCACATACACACACCCCAGAGTCCCCTCATACTTATGACATGATCCTACATTCCCCCATGGTGTCACCTCACTACGCCGTCATTCCCAGTAGGCCTGCAATAAAAACTCAGCTAACTCAATATGAGGAAGGTGGCTCCACACCTATGTCCAGCCTGTTGATTTTCCCATGCTCTGCTGCTGGGTATACCCTATGTATGAAAATATGATAGACATACATGTGCACATGTGATCCAATCTACCTTCTCCTCCTCTCTCAGCAAGATTGATGCTTTTAAGCTGAAAAGGGGTGAGCTTTCTGTCTGTCAGGCAACTGCAATCACAGATCCATTAGCTACACTGCCCATCCATCCTGACTCCTTCGTCCAGTCTGCTAAATGATGGCTTTTATTGTGCCACTTGCTGACTGCCAGTCACTTGGCAACTAACTCTGTCTTTGATGTGTTTCTTTTGACTACCAGCTCAGTAAAAAATAGGGTTGGGATCTGATGTCATGAGCCTTCATTTACAACTATCTACGATAGGACTTTTTTGACCAGTTTCATATCCTCTCTCAACTTCCTTTATTCCGGTCACTGCAACAACAGTCCTTGGCCAGGGGTAATTCCAGACATCTTCTGGGATCCTACAATAACGGGTCCTAAATTAGGCAGTAGGGGGTCACTATTGCATGATGATTATCATGTTGTCCCCTTTTTCTGCAGCATCCCTGACCTTGAATGACCAAGGGAGTGGGCGACCTGAGCTAGGAGTTGAATCCAGATCCTTTTGCATGACAGTAAGGAGCACAGAATCAGTGGGTGGGTCCCTTGAATTACCATTTCTATAGAAAATGTCACCTTAACAACATAAGATAAAAACATAGAAACATGTCAGCAGAAAAAGACCATATGGCCTACCTAGTCTGCCCTTCCATATCAAATACTATAGTCCCTTTTTTTTCCCTTAGAGTTCTTCTGTCCCATGCTTTCTTGATTTCCGATACTGTCCTCGTCTCTACTACCTCCACTGGTAGACTATTCCACGCATCTACCACTCTTTCTGTAAAGAAATATTTCTGTATATTTCTCCCGAGTCTATCTCCTTTCATCCTCATCCTATGTCTCCTCGTACTTGCTTTTACTCGAAAGAGACTCTCCTCTTGTGCATTTATGACATGGAGGTATTTCAACGTCTGTATCCTATCTCCGCTATTCTGCCTTTCCTCTAACGTATAGATATTATGATCTTTAAGTCTGTCCCCATATGCTTTATAACAAAGACCACTAACCATTTTAGTAGCCACCCTCTACACCGACTCCATCCTGGTTATATCCTTTTGAAGGTGTAGTTTCCAGAATTGCACACAATACGCCAAATAAGGTCGCAGCAGAGACTTATAGAGAGGCACTATCATCTCCTTTTTCCTGCTGGCCATTCCTCTCCCTATACACCCAAGCATCCTTCTGGCTTTCACCATCACCTTTTCTACCTGTTTAGCCACTTTAAGATCATCAGAAACAATCATGACCAGATCCCGCTCTTCTTTCGTGGACAGAAGTAGTTCGCCCCCTACACTGTACCACTCCTTTGGATTTTTGCAGACCAGATGCATGACTCTGCATTTCTTATTTATTTATTTGTTACACTTTTCTATACTGCCCCTTCCAGATATCAGGGGTGGTTTACAGATAACCAAACATGTTACATATAACAGGTAAATTAACTTCTTACATGGTAATTTAACAGGCGAACAGCTTAATATGAACTATATATATATTAACTATATACAGGGGTTAAATGGGCTTGTGTGAGTATGATATGGTGCTGTGTGTGGTTTGTGTGTGTGTTAGATTGCTTGTGCATTTGAGTTAGTGTAGTCGTTTCCATAGTGTACAATAAAGAGGTGTGTCTTGAGCTCTCTTCTAAACACCTGGAAGTATTTGACTGAGCAGATTGATAGTGATAGGACGTTCCAGAGTCTAGGGAAAGTAAAAGTGAAGGCTCTGGAGCTTGTGATCTGTTTTGTTTTCTGAATTGAGTGTAGGATTAGCAGAGAGGGATAGTAAGGATAGTAAGGAAATCCACAGTACTACCTTTTAACTTTCGAAAGGGAGACTATAATAAAATAAGGAAAATAGTTAAGAAAAAACTAAAAGGAGTAGTTGCAAAGGTTAAAGACTTACATCAAGCTTGGGTGTTGTTGAAGCCCAGACCAGCTGTATTCCACGCTTTAAGGAAAGTGGCAGGAAATCCAAAAAACTGCCAGCATGGTTTAAAGGTGAGGTCAGAGAGGCTGTTGTTGCCAAGAAAACATCTTTCAGGAAATGGAAAAAAGAGCCAAACAATGAAACCTGGAAACAGCACAAGCACTGGCAGGTCAAATGCAAGGCATTGATAAAGAAGGCAAAGAGAGAATTTGAGCAGTAGCTTGCTGTGGAAGCAAAAACGCGAAATAAAGATTTTTTCAAGTACATTCGTAGCAAAAAACCTGTGAGAGAGTCAGTTGGACCATTAGATGATAGAGGAGTTAAAGGGGCACTAAGAGGCGACAAGGCGATAGCGGAGAGACTGAATGAATTCTTTGCTTTGGTCTTTACTGAGGAAGATGGAGGGATGTTACCCATGACTGAAGTGGTATTTAAAGGTGCGGAAGAATTGAAGGAAATATCGATACATTGGGAAGATGTATTACAACTATTAGATAAACTGAAGAGTAGCAAATCACCTGGGCTGGATGGTATACATCCAAGGGTGTTGAAAGAACTGAAATATGAGATTGCAGACCTGCTATTAGTAATCTGTGAACTATCATTAAAATCATCTCTAATACCTGAAGATTGGCGGATCGCCAATGTAACACCAATTTTTAAAAAGGGTTCGAGGGGTGATCAGGGAAACTACAGACCGGTGAGCCTCACGTCAGTACAGGGAAAAATGGTAGAAACCATCATAAAGAATAAAATTACTCAGCATGTAGATAGTCATGGCCTAATGGGAGACAGCCAACATGGCTTTAGAGAAGGAAGATCTTGTCTTAATAATCTGTTATGTTTTTTTGAAAGTGTGAATAAACAGGTGGACAAAGGTGAGTCGGTTGATATAGTGTAGGTGGACTTTCAGAAAGCCTTTGACAAGGTACATCATCAGAGACTTTTGGCAAAACTAAAGAGTCATGGGATAGGAGGCAGTGTACTACTGTGGATCAGGAACTGGTTAAAAGATAGAAAGCAGAGGGTTGGGCTAAATGGCCAATTTTCCCAATGGAGAAAGGTGAATAGTGGTGTACCCCAGGGATCTGTGCTGGGTCCGCTGCTTTTTGACATATTCATAAATGACCTGGAAAGTGGAATAACGAGTGAGGTTATCAAATTTGTAGATGACACAAATCTATTTAAAGTTGTTAAAACCCAAGAGGATTGTGGAAACTTACAAGAGGATCTTGATAAATTGGAAGACTGGGCATCAAAATGGCAGATGAAATTTAATGTGGACAAGTGCAAAGTTATGCACCTAGGGAAGAACAACCCAAACTATGGTTACACGATGCAAGGTTCCACATTAGGAACCACCACCCAGGAAAAAGATTTAGGCGTCATTGTGGATACCATGTTAAAACCCTCGGCCCATTGTGCAGCGGCAGCCAAGAGAGCAAATAGAATGCTAGGTATCATAAGGAAAGGAATGGAAAATAAAACAAAAGATATTATAATGCCTCTATACCATTCCATGGTGAGACCGCACCTTGAATATTGTGTGCAATTCTGGTCGCCGTATCTTACAAAGGATATAGCATTATTAGAAAAGGTTCAGAGAAGAGCCACCAAAATGGTAAAGGGGATGGAAGGATACTCCTATGAAGAAAGGCTAAAAGGTGTAGGGCTCTTTAACCTGGAAAAGAGAGGGCTGAGGGGAGATATGATAGAAGTCTATAAATTAATGAACGGAGTGGAACGGGTAAACGTAGATTGACTGTTTACGTTATCAGAATATAGAAAGACTAGGGGACATGCAATGAAGCTACAGGGTAAACTATTTAAGACTAATAAAAGAAAATATTTTTTCACTCAATGTGTAATCAAACTCTGGAATTTGTTACCGGAGGATGTAGTAAAGGCTGTTAGTGTAGCTGGGTTTAAAAAAGGTTTGGACAAGTTCCTGGAGGAAAGGTCCATAAACCATTATTAAGAAGGGACCCAGGATATCAATGCTTGACCTAGTACAAGCATTGCAGAACCTGTGTCTTTTGGGGAAACTGCTAGGTACGTATGACCTAGATTGGCCACTGTTGGAAACAGGATACTGGGCTTGATGGACCTTGGTCTGACCCAGTATGGCATATCTTATGTTCTTATGTTATGTTCTTATGAGAGTGGAGTGCATTTTCCGTTCAAGTTCTTGTGTCTGGGGGGGGGGGGGAGGTATGGAGAAGGGTCGAGAGGAAGGATGGTGTAATATTGTTGACCAGTTTGAAGGTAATCAGGAGTTTTGTCCTTTATCCAACTCGATATTTGAAGCCAGTGGAGGTCATGTAAAATGGGTGTAATATGGTCATTAGTCAGGCCTTGCAAATGATTCCGGCTGTGATGTTTTGTGCTCTCTGGAGTATGTTTAGGTTTTTGGCTGGTATACCTTGTAACAAGCTTTTACAGTAGTCAAGATGAGGTATGATGATGACTTGAACTACTGATCTGAATTCATGGGTTTTGAGGAATGGTCTTATGTACTGAATGGTCTTTAGCTTGTAGAAAATGGTTCTGGCTGTTTGTCTTAAATGGGGGAGCATGCTGAGGGATTGATCAAGAATTATACCAAGGTAATTGACCTCTTACTTGACTGGGAGGATGACATTATTAATGGTGATGGTTTGGGGGAGGGTGGCTCTTTGACTCTTTGTGATGTATAACGCTTCTGTTTTTTTGAGGTTGATGTTGAGTTGTTGAAGTTCAGCCAGGCTTCGGTTTCACTGATGCAATCCGATAGATTGTTATAGGTGGGGTTTTCTATATCTATGGGGAGAGACAACATAATGTTGTCAGTATAGATATAGTACCCAATGTTAACATTTTTTGAATATATTGGTGATAGGCTGAAGGTATTTTTTTATTTATTTACATTCTCTTATATACCGCGCTATTCTGCATCAGTGCGGTTTACATTGAACAAACTGAAATTACATTGAACAGGGCATAATAACTTGGAGATAACTATTTTACAGGTATAGGTTGAATAATAAGGCTGAAAGGGCAGACCCTTGGGGCTACCCCGATCCTGGGGAAAGGTGACTGGGGGTCGTTGCCTATTTGAAGAAATAGTCTGTGGTTTGATATATATGATTTGAACCATAGTAAGACTGTTCCACTTAGCCCAATTTGTGCTAGTCTTGAGTTGAGGGTATCGTGGTTAATGTTATCAAATGCTGAGGTGATATCAATAAAGACTAGTAAGAATGCACGATTGAGATCATCTATGCCTCAGATAAAGTAGTCAAATAAGGCTTTCAGTAGGGTTTCAACTCCATGAAAAGGTCGAAAACCATATTGTTGATCATCCAAGGGGGCATTTATATCTATGTAATCTTGAAGTTCAATTTAGAAGGGTTTTTTTCAATAATTTTGGTAACAAAGAGAATGCTTGCTATTGGTATGTATGAGCTTGGTTCGTTTTTATTGAGTGTCTTGTCCTTTAGAACGGGGTATATGGAGGACATTTTAAGGTCAATGGGCATGATACCTTGGTGTAGGGATTGGTTTATTATGTGGAGGAGATATGGAGCTAGTTCAGTTTTTGCGAACTTAATCCAGGAAACAGGACATGGGTCCAAGGGGGAATTGGTTGTGTTAATCTTTGATATTATGTTTAGTAAATGTTTCTGATCTATCTGGTGGAAACTGTCCCATGTATTGGGGTTTGTTGGGAGTTCAGGTGAGGGGGGTGTATGTGAGGTTTTTATTTTTTAACCTGTTCGCAAAGTAGTCAGCAAGTGTTTGTGGTTTTATGCTGCACATTTCTGATTCATTTTAGTTGGTTTTGGTTAGTGATCTAACAATTGTAAAGAGCTCTCTTGGTCGGTTAAGAGCTTGATTTAGAATCCTGGTGTGATATTCTCTTTAAGCCTTGTTGATTGCATCTTTGTAGGTATTGAGTAGGCTAAGGTATAGTTGTCTGTTTTCTTGTGTTTTGGTTATTCTCCATTTCTTTTCTAGCTTTCTCATTTCTCCTTTTAGATTTGCGAGTTCTGGGGTGTACCATTTTTTTGAACATTTAGGTAGTTGCCTGGTGGGTTTACTAGGGGGTGACGCTGCTTTTTGTATGGTGTCTTTTGGGGAAACTGCTAGGTACGTATGACCTAGATTGGCCACTGTTGGAAACAGGATACTGGGCTTGATGGACCTTGGTGTGACCTAGTATGGCATATCTTATTTTCTTATGGAGTTGTTCCAGATGTTTAATGAGGTGTTAGAGTCCGGTGAGTCAGTTACGAGCTGGAGTAGTATATTTTCTAGGAAGGTGTCATTGTTAAAGCATTTGAAACACCTGGTTTGGGGTGATTTATTCAGCGTGGTGGCAAGGGGGTTATCTAATAGGATATGGAAAGTTATCAGGTAGGAGTCAGACCAGGGGACTGTAGAGGTTGATAGGGTGGGTAGATTTATAATTTGTCGGCCATTGAGTCAAGGAAGGAGGTGGTGTGTGAGGTGTTGAGTGAGGGTAGGTTAAGATCTCCTAAGATGATATGTGGTTTCCTGGAAGATGCCATGCATGCTGACTCAAGAATTGGGTTTAGTTTGTTGTGGCCAGGCAATGGGGGTCTATAAATGAGGCAAAGTGAGAAGTTCTTATTTTCAATTTAAGCATGTCCATCCCATCTAAGCTGTTTGAGAAAGAGAGAGTGGTTTGAGTCCTGTTTTGTAGAGGATGAGTACTCACCTCCCCCCCTTTTGGAGTCTCTGGAGCAGTTGAATAGGTCAAATCCCCATATTTGTAGAAGGTTTATTAGGACATTGTCAGTGAAGGAAAGCCAGGTCTCTGACACAGAGAATGTCAGGGTTCTCATCTTCGACTAGGTCTATGATTATTGGATTTTTGTTTCTTATAGATCTTGCATTGATGAGGATGCATTTTAGTGGGGAAGGTGAGTTAGAAGGGTATGTAGTTTGGTATAACTATGATGGATGGATATGTATTAGTCAATTGTTTTGTTTATTAAGTCCTGGTTGTGGTCTGTGCATATGTTCTATAGTAAGCGGTAGAGAGTATAAATTATTCCTGGTAGTGCTATGTATGATTAGGATGGGCCTAGTAGAATAGGCATCTCAGCGGAGCAAGTAGGTGTTTATTATCTGTTGTAATAGAAGGAGGAGGAGGTAGGTTATACTATGAATTAGTTTGTAGGTGTCCATAGTGGGAGCTTGTTCAGTATGTGTATTTAAATTAGTGTGGGTCTATTTTGAGTGTGAGGGATTAGTGCTAGGGGAGTACTGTATGGGGGTGGGGGCTAGGGGGGGGGTCCCTGTGTGTTGGGTTATTGGGGCAGAGCTCTCTGCCTGTAGGTGTGGTGTGAGGGTCTTGAGTAAGGAGCATGAGTCAGAGGTAGCAGTGGAGGTAGGAGGTGGAGATAGGGGTGTTGCAAAGCTTGGGAGAACGGAAACAATGTTGCATGCTTGGAGATAATGCTGCAGATGTTTACAGTGGGTTTGGGAATGGGGATAACTAGGTCAATTGCATCTGCGTGTCAGGCAGTACAATACAGTGCAATGCTGGCTTAATGGTGGGGGAGGAGAATAATGCAGTATATACAGTTCAGGATGTCTCCATGACGATGTAGATGGGGTAACTGGTGCTGTAGGCTTTTCAGCAGAAGGTCGAGGAGTGCGGTCTACCTTTGCTCGGCAGATATAGTAGAATGCTAGACAATACGGCATGACTGGAACAATGCTACAGCTGTTTGTACAGGTTCTGAGGTACAGTAATGGTGATTCAGCTGGATCAGTGTGATACGCGTATAATACAATGCAGTACAATGCTGGCCTAGTAAATGGGGGAGAGTCTGTTGGATGCACACTAGTACAAGATACTCTACAAGTCAAGATAAATCAGCCTATGGTGTAGGTAGACCATATAGGCTGCTGTGTATTTCCCTAGTATAGTACTGTGGGTGTATTTAACTTACGATCATTAGGGTTGGTGGAGAGTTCACGGTTGGGTGTGAGAATTAGGTCAAGGTTTCAGTCTGGATGGCTGCAATTTCTTCCCCCGCTGATGTTCCTCACCTAAAGCCCTCTGGCAAGGCCCTCAGGCGCAGGCAAGCCCGCAGCACGCTGATATTTAAAGGTAGTCTTTGCCTCCCGGTGATGACATCCTTTGGGCTGAGCTAGGCAGGCACATGTGGCTGAGGCGTTTCCCTGGCGGGAGAGCTGCAGGAGGTGCAGAGAAGTACGGAGAGCACAGGATGGATGTGCAGTCTCATCTCCTTAGTTGCGATGGTTATTGCTTTCTCACTTGTTTTTATTTATTTAACAAGTTTTTTATACCGCCTTGTATTCAAAGCAGTTTACATTGAACAATCAGAACAGAACATTACATAGAACAGGGCAGCTAAACTGAGATGTTAACAGGGTCAAACAAAACAATGTGATTTAAGTTACATTGTAAATTTACATCAAACTACATCTTAGCATTAAATCTCAGCTGGGTTAGACCAAGGGGTCCATCAAGCCAAGTATCATGTTTCCAACAGTGGCCAATCTAGGTCACAAGTATCTGTCAGGTTCCCGAAAGGTAAACAGATTCTATGCTGTGTCTCCTAGGGGTAAGCAGTGGATTTCCCCAGTAAACTGTAATAATGGTTTATGGACTTTTCCTGCAGGAACTCATCCAAACCTCTTTTAAACCCAGTTTTTACATAAATTTAGCCAAGGAAAGTCTTGTTTTACTAATCTGTTATATATTTTTGAAGGTGTGAATAAACAGGTAGATAAAGATGAGCCGGTTGATAGAGTGTATCTCGATTTTCAGAAAGCCTTTGATAAGGTCCCTCATGAGAGACTCTTAGGGAAATTAAAAAGTCATGAGATAGGAGGCAGTGTGCTATTATGGATTAGGAACTGCTTAAAAGATCGAAAACAGAGAGAAGGGCTAAATGGCCAATTTTCTCAATGGAAAAAGGTGAATAGTAGAGTACCCAGAGATCTGTGCTGGACCCGTTGCTTTTTAAAATATTCATAAATGATCAGGAAATGGGAATAATGAGTGAGGTGATCAAACTTGCAGATGACACAAAGGTATTCAAAATTGTTAAAACACAAGAGAATTGTGAAAAATTGCAAGAGGATCTTGATAAATTGGAAGACCAGGCGTCCAAATGGCAGGTGAAATTTAATGTGGACAAGAGCAAAGTAATGCACTTAGGGAAGAACAACCCAAACTACAATTACACAATGCAAGGTTCCACATTAGGAACTACCACCCAGGAAAAAGATTTAGGCGTCTTCATGGATAATGCATTGAAACCCTCTACCTAGTGTGCAGCGGCAGCCAAGAAAGCAAATAGAATGCTAGGAATCATAAGGAATGGAATGGAGAATAAAACAAAGGATATTATAATGCCTCTGTATCATTCTATGGTGCGACCACTCCTTGAATATTGTGTGCAATTCTAGTCACCATATCTTAAAAAGGATATAGCAGAATTAGAAAAGGTATGGAGAAGAGACCTACAATTCTAAGGGGATGGAAGGATATCCCTATGAGGAAAGGCTTAAAAGGTTAGGACTCTTTAACTTGGAAAGAAGACGGCTGAGGGGAGATATGATAAAGGTCTATAAAATAAGTAATGGAGTGGAACAGGTAAACATAGATCGGTTGTTTGCTTCTTTGAAAAGTAGAAAGACTAGGGGACAAACAATGAAGCTACAATATAGCTCATTTAAGATTAGTAAGAGAAAATATTTTTTCACTCAATGCGCATTCAAACTCTGGAATTCATTACCGTAGGATGTAGTAAAAGCTGTTAGTGTAGCTGGGTTTAAAAAAGATTTGGACAAGTTCCTGGAGGAAGATTCCATAAACCATTATTGAAGAGGACCCGGGAAATCCACTGCTTACCCTGGGATAAGCATTGTGGAATCTGCGTACCTTTTTGGGAACCTGATAGGTAGATGGACCTTGGTCTGGTCAAGTATGACATATCTTATGTTCTTATGATACAGAGGTATTATAATATCCTTTGGTTTTATTTTCCATTCCAACCTGGAAAGAGGGGACTGAGGGGAGATATGATAAAGATCTATAAAATAATGAATGGAGTGGAATGGGTAAATGTTGATCGGTTATTTACTCTGTCAAAAAGTAGAAAGACTAGGGGACATGTAATGAAGCTACAATGTGGCACATTTAAGACTAATCGAAGAAAATCTTTTTTTCACTCAGTGCATACTCAGACTCTAGAATTTGTTATTGGAGGATGTAGTGAAAGCTGTTAGTGTAGCTGGATTCAAAACAGGTTTGGACGAGTTCCTGGAAGAAAAGTCCATTTAACATTATTAAAGAGGACTGGGGAAATCCACTGCTTACCCCTGGGTCAAGCAGCATGGAATGTGTATAACTGTAGGAACTCGACAGGTAGGTGAGAGCTGGAATGGCCCTTGTTGGAAACAGGATACTGGGCCTGATGGACCCTTGGTCTGACAATATGGTATATCTTATGTTCCCTTATGATTTCTAGCATTCTATTTGCTTTCTTGGCCACTGCTGCACACTGGGTGGAGAGTTTTAACCTATTATCCATGATGATGCTCAGATCCTTTTCCTGGGTGGTGATTCCTCATATTGAACCTTGCATCGTGGTACCACAGTTTGGGATGTTCTTTCCTAGGTGCATAACTTTGCACTTGTCCACATTAAATTTCATCTGCCATTTGGATACTCAGTCTCCCAATTTTTCAAGGTACTCTTGCAATTTTTCACAGTCCTCTTGTGTTTTAGATAAATTTGTGTCATCTGCAAATTTGCTCACCTCATTTATTATTCCCATCTCCAGGTCATTTACAAATATGTTAAAAAACAGTGAACCCAGCACAGATCCCTGGGGTACTCCACTGTTCACTTTTCTCCTTTGAGAAAATTGGCCATTTAGCCTTGCTTTCTGTTTTCTATCTTTTAACCAGTTCCCATTACATAATAGTACACTGCCTCCTATCCCATGACTTTTTAATTTCCTCATACTTTATTGTAATTTGTCATTGCATGAAAGCAGGTGCAAATAAAGGCTCAGTTTTCAAAGGGTTTGTGCACCTAACTGAGAGTTAGCTCTTAAATTTGACCCTTGGAAAATTTAGTAGGGCTGAGTGCTAAACCTATGCTCTAAATTTCATTAAACTCCTAAATTTAGGAGCCTTATTAGTGGGCGGCACCAATGGCAGCTTTAAGGTAGAAAAATAGGTGTTTAGCACTGATTTTCAGCCTAAGTACCTAAATTAGGGGGTCAATATTCAGTGGCACATATCCATTTAACAGCACCTGCTAACTGGAAAAGAGCTGCTGACTGGGATCCTCAGTGTCTCTAGACAGGAAGTGCAGTTGACTTTCCTTGTAGACCACTTCGTCATTGGATATCTGGATAGTACCAGTGCAATCTGTGGGCATAGCTGAGGCAGGCCTATATCATTCTTTGGTATACGGATAACTATTTGGTTGATGTAGAAGAGAAAACGCTGTCCTCCTAACAGGATAAGTGCCAGTGAGTGTGATACTCAACAGCACTATATGGATACTATTGCTGAATACTCTCTCGGATTGCTTTGGTACTATCTAGATAGTGCTGGAGTGGTCCAGAAGCAGAACTGCGACAAAGCTGCTAGTTATCTTCAAAGCAGTGATATTCAGTACCACTGTCTGGATAGCTTAGAACAAAATAAGTTGCCCTAAAAAGATTGTCCAGGTAACGACCCTGAAAATCACCATTATATGGATAACAGCTGAGTCTGACTGTAGTATTTAGAGATTCAGTATTGGCCACTATCCATAAATGGCATTGAAGATCCAGATTAAATTTAGTATTTAAAAAAATGCTGAGCACTGTGGCTGAATATTGATCTCTTAGCTCATAAACTCCTAAATTTAGGTGAACCTTTAGCAAAAACTTAGGGGTATGTTTAAAAAGGGCATTAGGGGAGCCAGTGTGCTGTTAATGCCCATTATCAGCGCCCTTAACGCAGCAAAAAAGCTGCATTAACAGGTGTTAAAGGCTCCAGCAGCGTAAAGAGCGCTGTAGGCGGAGAGTGGGCATTAACGGGGCAGAGAGAGGGCGTTAACAAAGGGTGTTCCCTTAACTCCTGCTGCACTAATGTGTGTTAAAGCCCTTTAACGCTGGGAACCCTAACGCAAAGTAAAACCTCACGGAAAGGGTATATTTTGAGGAGAGAGAGCCTATTTTAATGTCTGCAATGTGATGCACAAACAGAGGAGCACAAGATAGTGATAGTAGTGCCTCATTAGCAGCACCAGCATAGTGCCCAAGTATGAAAGGGCATTATATTAATGGTGCAAATGGGGCAAAGGAGGTGGCATGAGGGTCATGCACAGGGTGGATCAGGCAGCTGCCTAGGTGGCACAAAAGAACATAAGATCATAAAATATGCCAAACTGTGTCAGACCAAGGTCCATCATTCCCAGTATCCTGTGTCCAACAGTGGCCATCTAGGTCACAAGTACCTAGCAGTTTCCCCAAAAGACACATGGGATCCACAATGCTTGTATCGGGGCAAAAAGTGGATATCCCGAGTCCTCTTTAACAATGGTTTATGGACTTTCTCCAAGAATCTGTCCAAACATTTTTTAAACCCAGCTACACTAACAGATTTTACTACATCTTCCAGTAATGAATTGTAATGGAGAGTTTGATTATGTGTGACCAAAAAAATATTTTCTCTTAATAGTCTTAAATGGGTTACACCAGGGGTGGCCAACTCCAGTCCTAGCGCACCACTATCCAGCCTGGTTTTCAGGATGTCCCTAATGAATATTCATACAAACATAAATTACCACAAACACTGAGAGTAAACCACTATCACCAGAACCATCTCCAGAATACCAATCAACTAAGTAAACCAAATAGTTGAAATATTCCCAAATTTCATATGGTAAAAAAAACTACTGAGGCTTAAACCCTCCAAACAACCAAAGACCAGCAATATTTTTATATTTTTTAATATTATATTAAAATACAAAAGTTTTACAGAATAATAAATAAAGGGATAAAACGCCTTGGGGAATAACTTGTACCACTATTCAGCAGCACATAGGCCATCAGGGATCCAGTGAGCTTCATATCACAGGCTTAAAAAACTCCCTCCATATTTATATACTATAGCAAAGAACTATTATTGAAGCGCTTAAACAACATCCTCTCAACCAACTTTATTATATTATATTTTATCTTATAACTTTACTAAAAGTTCAATTTCAATCTCAGATGCAATGGTCATAAAAACCTGCAAAGAATAAAACAAAACTTATCAACTGAGACTCTCAGCCCCGTTAAACATAGCACACACATTCACTTATCTGAAGGTGGCAGACACCAGGCCACAAAAATGGTTCCAGGTTGCGATCTGGTGCCTGCCACCTTCAGATAAGTGAATGTGTGTGCTATGTCTAACTGGGCTGAGAGTCTCCGTTGATTAGTTCTGCTTTATTTTAATGCATGCAACACCCTTCATGGATTGCCCACACCTCCTTCTGACCTTGGCCAGGTCACCTAACCCTCCATTGCCTCAGCTGACTGCAGATTCTTACAGTCCCCGATTTTTTATTTTATTTATTTATTTTTACATACCGCACTTTTAGGATCAGCGCAGTTTACATATTAACAACTCGATACATTGAACAGTACTGGTTTTGATTACATTGAACAGGTATAACTAACAATGGTATGATTACATTAAATAATAGATGTTATAATGAAGGAACTATATACAAACTCAATAAATAATAGAAGTCTGTTATAATGAAAGAACTATATACAAACTGAATAAATAAAAGAGGTCTTAATTTAGTTAGCTATGTAAAAATATACAATCTGGATTTAGTTAGATACTGTCTGTAGAAGCTGGGAGAGGGCTGTGCATTAGAGGGAGGCTGTGATCAGCTATGGTACATGATCGAAAGCGAGCTGGAAAAGATGAATCTTAATTGCTTTGCGAAAAGTTGACAGGTCAGTGATAAGATGGATAGAAGCAGGGAGGGAGTTCCAGAGCAGCGGGGCAAACCTTTTTGGTACAAGGTATCCCAATGTGACTGCACTGATGCAGTTTACCTGCATACAGCTGTAACCTATTTGGGCAACATGAGTCATGTATGACATCATGACTGTTACTTTACAGCTTTGGCTCCATTACATCTCTGCAGTACATGTGGACACATCCAACCCCGTGGATAACCACCTGCAAGTATCACCTCATGTCCGTATGTGCCCGTTTGCCCAGTTTGGATGACATCTGTGCAGTTGTTATCTGCACACTTGTCTGAGCTGTTGTATGGTGGCTGTGTGGCTAGGACAGGTGTGAATCCCACATGTCTGGTATCAGGCCTTCCAAGTGGCACTGGTGCATATTTTCACGCACAGTACAAATACATTGGGGATGGCACCTATGGCACATCAGTGCTGCCAGCCCATACTACCCTCTCCTCAGTCGCCATCCTTCCTTCAGCCCATCCATCTGCCTCTGTCAGCTGTGTGCAGTCATATCTTCTTGTGCAAGCTGCTATACCATGGCCTACACTGGTACTCTTTTCTGTATTTCAATCTTCACACACGCCTCTCCTGTGCGTGATCTGCATGTCACCATGCCTACTCTGTCCTCCTATCGCTGCACACATCCTGCCGCTTCTGGCTCTGTTGGGAGACACGTCTTCCCCATCCTATGTCACACACTGACATTGCACCATTTTACATTGGCACCCCCTGTGCATCGGTACAGCTGCCTCCCACATACTTGTCCACTTTACTGGCTGCCACATAGGCTGCCTACGGATATGGCAGGTCCATCAGCTCCCACCTGTCCTTCCATCCATCACCTTTACATTGACTTTCCTTGGCGCTCCTTTATCTAGCGTTAGGGTTACAGCCGTTTTCTGATGTTAGGGTGCAGGCTTGACACCTTAATGCCCAATGTCCTGTTAACACACATTTAATGGCCCACAGCGCCCTTTACGCAGGAATGCTTCCTACCTGCCCAGTGCCCTCTATGCATGTAACACCCCTTATCGCTGCCGTTAATGCCTATTACCTTAATGCCCTTTAGTAAACATACGCTCAAGAGTAAATTTTTTCATGCCAGCACTAATTTCCAAAGTTCACACAACAAGGACTCTGATTAGGAAATGGTAGCACCACAAATATTGCAGTGGGTTCTTTTTGTGTGTGCAGAGGTGGAGTGCCTGTGTGTGTGTGTTCTGGTGAAGAGGTGTGAAGGCGTGGCTCAGAGGTAAGGTGCCTCTGTGTGTGTGGTCTCTGTCATGTGGAGGCGGGGTGGGAGTGTGAGTTTATGGGGAATGGCTTTCCTTGGCGCTCCTTTATCCAGTGTTAGGGTTACAGCCATTTTTGGACATTAAGGCGCATGCTTGACACCTTAATGCCCGATATCCTGTTATCACACGTTAAATGGCCCATAGCACCCTTTATGCTGGAAGGTCCCCTATCTGCCCAGTGCCCTTTATGTCTGTTACCTTAACACCCTTAGGTTCCTATGTTTGACTGAAAATAGGAGACAAATTTAGAAACCTAGCGTAGGAGCCTGAATTTAGGAGCACATCTGGTTTTGAAGATTGAGCTCTATGTGTGTAGATTAATCACCATGGATACCTTTCCTCCTTTACCAAACTCTATTCCTCATGAATTTTCAAAACATACATTTAACTGTAAAAAAACCTTTTACATATTTCTCCCAAAATATTGAGAGGTTAGATGTAGGGGTGCTGTTGCTAAAGTGCTTTAAAAGAATACGCATATTATCTGGCCCTTAATGCACTTTAGAGGGCAATAAGGTGTATTATTTTAGATTAGATTGCAAGCAGTGAGGACCAGGAACTGTGTTTTGCAACTATATGTGCAGCGCTGCGTACACCTTGAAGCTCTATACCAATGATTAGTAATAGTAGTAGTAATATCGCACAGTTTTGCTCCGTAACACACGTTAATTGTTATTGAGATACAAAGCATGCAGATCATGCAAAAGACCTCATTAGTATTTGAATAGAATAATGTGGCCTGCGATGATCCTTGCAAGGTGCATTATTCATGGGATCTAACATGCAGCCCCATATGCACAGCTGCATTCTTAACGGGACTGGCAAAAATCCGTTATATGGCTGCTTGAACCCTAATAGTAGTACCACAAGACTACTGCTAGGATTCAAGTAGTGCCATTTTGAATCAGGCAGTGATAGGAGCAGGAGAAACTATGGATTGCTCCTGCCTGAAGACCCTGAGCCACCGATGAAAGTTAAAGGTAGGCCCGCGGGGCCTTCAGGGTGGATGGGGCAGTCTTCCTCAGGTGGGGGGATCTTGGGGGGGGGGGGAGAAGAGTCCTCTACTAAGACTTTGGAGGAGTGAGGGATGTCCAGGAAGAGTGTTCTTGGGGTTGGGGGTCTTCATATGGGTGGGGGTGGAGGGGTTGCTGTCACCTAGATGCCAACTCCTTTAAGAACACGACAGGGAGCTGGCATTATTTTTTCCTCTGAATAACGCAGCTTGCAGTCATCACCACAAGCTGTATTATTCCTTTACTGTGGGAATCAGTAACTTGTGTTACCGAGTTACAGGTCAGTGATGTTCTGGGGCAGCATCAAAGATAACCAATTAGTGTCTATATTTAGCCACTGGGCAGTTATCTTAAAGTGGCTAAGGTTTGGCAGAAAAAAGGCTGTCCTAATTTTAGCTGCTTCAGCTAAGTGGGCAGTGGCTGAATATTGTCGCTCACTGGTTAACTGCAGCACTATCTGGCCAACCCAGATATTGAATGCCACTGGCCGGATATGACCCTTACATTGAATATCCGGGTCTAAGTTAAAGCGGCGATGGCCAGCAGTTTTAACAGTACCGGTCATGGCTGCTGAATATTAGTCTCCAAGATTTTACCGGAGCTTAGTAACTAATCCCCTTAGCGATGACTTCATGTTCATTTGTGGTTGGACAGGTATTCGCTTGAAACACACAGGATGGAGCATAACTGCACATGTTGCCAGGAACTGAAGAATAGTACCAGAGAGGTGCAGCTGCCCTGTCTCAACGGAAGCAACATCAGTTACTCTTATATCCATGTGGAGAAGTGCGGCTGTGTAGGCAGAGTCTGTACCCTTGCATAAAGCTTCCGTCAACCACTGCAGGAGGTCAAGAAGGAACAGCAAAGAGTCCGAATACAGAAAAAAATCAATAGCTTCAAGAACCCTTTTGTGGAAGAGCTGAAGATGTTGCTCTGGTCTTCCTAATTATTTCTGCTTCCTTTGCAAATAAGTCATGAATGTTTCATTTTCTTTGTTCCTTCCCTGCCTACAACAGTACTCCGTAGTTTCAGACTTACCTAATATTCCAGATCTATATAGGAACTTATCCAATGGACGTTTCGGTTTTATTAGAAATAATGATTTTAAAGCACAGTCTATGCTGATATTTTTGATAGAGGTTAAGATGAATGTAATGTATCATTTTGGGACTAGAACATTCAAGAATTATTTAAGGCTTTTTGGGGTACATAAGAACTATAATCTGATATACCAACTTTATATTTCAAATTTTTAAATGATGAATAAATATTTGTTAACCTGTTAAGCCTGAGTATATGTTTTGGTAAAGCACGGTCAAGATCAAAACCACATTCATGGAGTGTCTGAGGAATTTGGAAATTTTTTGAAAACAATCCAAGTCTTTCCTATACTGTCTGTTAACTGTCAAAATTCTAAAATGCACGTGCAGTGGCCAGTATGGCAAGAGGTTTATCTAAATTATCTATTTAGATATCAATTGCTCAAAAAATTACGCATGAAAATCCCAAGACATTGGAAAAATGAGTTGCATGTTGATTAACTTGATGTTCATTCCAGTGTGTGAATTCACATAAGCACATATTTTTCTTATGTAGCAGAATTTATGCGCATAAATAGATGAGACATGGAAGGTTATGGGGACATGTTTACTAAAGGTTAGCGCACGTTAATGAATGTTAATGTGTGCTAAGTGCCACTGCAGCTCATTTATTTCTATGGGCGCAGCAGTACTTAGCCCGGGCTAGTGTTCATTAGCACCTGTTAACCTTTAATAAACATGCTTCTCCACGCAGAAATCGAAAAAAAACCCCCCACACACAAACACACACAGGTTTTGGAATGGGGTGGGTTTTGGCTAACAAGTGTAGTTGGAGAATGACCAATGCTAAGGGAGAGAAAGAAGAGAGAATTAACTGTATAGAAAGGAGGTGAGACCTGAAGATCTATTAAGCTATATCAGAGCATTTTAATTCACTTACAAGTTAACTTCTATAATTCTCCTGTGAGAATTATCGTCTGGGAACAGATCCTGCTCTTCCCTCTTGCCTCTCACTATCAGGATCAAATGGTCTCTCCCATCCCTCTATGATGTCACAATAGTGATAAATCACAGCTTATAAAGCAATAGGTTGAAGAAGCAGTGAGTCACAGAACAGTGAACAGGTAAGTTCTATACTGTTTGAGGGAATGGAAATGAAAGGCTGAAAGACCTGAGGTTGTATTCCCAAATTTGCAAGGCATTTGTGAATAATATCATAGTGGATCCATTGTAATCAAGGTTCTGGACAAGCTGAGAAATTGCTCCAATTTTTCTGGACAGCACACAGGAGAGCAGGGCTCCTGCAGAAACCAGTAAGGGACACAGCGAGCAGAAGCAATAGATGACCCAGTGGCTCAAAAATAGTATGAATTGCTTTATTGAAGGTCCCCGACGCGTTTCGGCTTGCGCCTTTCTCAAGGGGAGAGTTGCTTACAAAGAAAAAAAATAAATATATTAAATACATGCATAAACATATCTCTAAAAAAGGCAACCGGGACACGTTTATATAACACATTGACTTAAAAATAAAATTAAACCATAATTGTACAATAAAGAATAAAATGTAACATTCATATTAGTTTAATAAATAATTAAAAACCATAATTAAAAACATAAAATCGTATATCAAATTACATATAAAAATCCATAGAAGAAAGTAAAGAAAAAGACGCAGGGCAGAAAAAACAGGAAAAACTGCTCATATGTGATTAATACTACTCATTCAAGCAAAACTAGATGAAAACTACTCACTGAGACGTGCACCGAAGTGCCGTTTAAATTGAAGGGACACTGAGGTCTTTAGGTAGGGTTATACTGTGCCACTATGTAAATAAAAAGGAACACATTTAAAACTGAAGCCTCAAAAAACGGAGTACTAAATTACTTGTTTGACCATGCAATCAAAATTAACCTTGTTTGAAAATATCATACTATCAAACTACATCAACTTGTGCAGTAAATAATGAACCGAACACATCATATGAAAACAACTCATTTGAACGTTATTATGTAGGGCAGGGCAACTTTGTTTAAAAAGAATAGTCATTGAAGCATGCATCAAGGTGTCGGTTGAATTAAGGTTTCAAGAAGAAGTGCTTTTAACACTTGTTTGGCTATGCATTCGGAGTGAGCCTTATTTGAAAAACCTCTGTAGTAACAAGACCACTTGTACCGTGAATGATTAAACTCATATGAAATGTGATTTAATCTTAAGGAACTACTCACTGAAGCAGGCACCCAAGTGCTGAGACACTGTGCTCTTTTGTGAAGTATGTTATAGCGCTATGTAGATAAACACAGATCACATTAAAACATAAAATGATAGTGCTAAAATAAAGCTCTTGTGAAAACTTCAGAAAACGGAATGTTTTAAATTACCTGTTTAAACTGCACAATCGGATCAATCTAGTTTTGAGAAACCACAACACTGTGTTAGCAAAAAAACTCTGGCAGGACTGTGCAAGATGCGTATTTCCAAATCAAATCAGGATGCTTTGTTGAAACGCTGTTTTTTTAAAGACGCTGATATTCGTGCCAAAAGGGGCGTGGCTGTCTTTATCCAATCACCGGAGAGGTGTTAGGAAGATTTGTGTAAAAAATAAAAGAAAGCAATAATTCCATTTGTAAAGCCGATATTTAATTATATTTGGAACAGTATTTTGGTTGTGTTAAAAAAACGCCTCCAGTATAACTTTAGAAAAATACATATCGCACACCGAAATCTCGGCAAGAAAGGACCGACGGTACTTTATCCTGTGCAAGAAAATTTGTATGGAAAAAGTAGACGGGGATAACAGTGACCTTAAGTAAGAATCTTTGCAGAGTGCGGATTTGCTATAGTGTGACACAACTACCCGAGATAAACGGCAGCTACAAATTGAAGGCTAAATATGTACAAATTAAGACACGCATCGGATTATTAAACATGAATTAATACTGAAATCCATTAAAAATGTTATGCTCTATGGAAACCCTATGTTAAAAAAACCTCTATATTATAAAACTTCACCTTTAAATTCTTGCCCTCATTTATCTTAATAAACTCAAAAAACAGAGTAGGGGATAAAGGGCATTATAAAGGACACCGTATAAAAAAGTAATCAAAACTATGGAGTCTGTATAATTAAAAGAGTGATCATAAAAGCCGCAATGTATGGAGAGCTTTTAAACGAATAAAAACCGCGTTCATGTTTATGACGTATGTATGGAATAAATTATTGATTGCACAATCTTTAAAAGGCTTTGGCCAAACATAAATCAGAGAATGTAGATCAATATTTTAGTAAATGTAGATCAATATTTTATAGCCGTTCCTTGAGAACTGCATGTTTATCATTGTTGTAGGATGATGTTATCAAATTGTTTCTTATAGGAATGTAAAAAAACTTTAAAAACGTGTATTAAAAGAATGAGCGATGACCTTATGTAAATAAATAAATAAATAAATAAATATTGTAGCGTCTCCTAAAACAGACTAAATAATGGGTCGTCATATTATGCTTTAATAAATAAATAAATAAATAAATATACTAAACTCATGTAATATATATGTTAAAAGCTTAAAAACCATCTCATTCAAACATGAGTATTTATATGAGCAAAATTAATGAGTGCATCTCTGAGTAGTAAACTAATGGAACATATTTAAACCGAAATTATGTGATGCAAGTAAAATAAATAAATGAACTATTAGGAATAATCGAGCTTCATATATGTGAAAAAAATGAGTATAACCATTAATGTTCATCAACGTTAGGCAGCTTGGTCTTGCTGAACAGTAATCTGAAAGGACTAGGGGCTACAAAAAAACAGATAAATCAATCTCTTGGTTGAGACCATTAGGTTCCAAACTATTAAATTCGTATATGAACCGCTGTTCTAACTTCAGGAGAGACTTATCAACGTCTCTTCCTCTCCAATGCGGAATTGCCACTTTCAAAACCACGTACTTCAGGTCCTGTATAGAGTGATTCATTTTAAGCCAATGGGCGACAAGTGGGCGATCAGGGACGCCCCGTTGGAGGCAACTTCTGTGTTCTATAATGCGAGTACGCACTTGACATTTAGTTTTGCCAATATAAACCAGTTTAAACAGGTAATTTAAAACATTCCGTTTTCTGAAGTTTTCACAAGAGCTTTATTTTAGCACTATCATTTTATGTTTTAATGTGATCTGTGTTTATCTACATAGTGCTATAACATACTTCACAAAAGAGCACAGTGTCTCGGCACTTGGGTGCCTGCTTCAGTGAGTAGTTCCTTAAGATTAAATCACATTTCATATGAGTTTAATCATTCACGGTACAAGGGGTCTTGTTACTACAGAGGTTTTTCAAATAAGGCTTACTCCGAATGCATAGCCAAACAAGTGTTAAAAGCACTTCTTCTTGAAACCTTAATTCAACCGACACCTTGATGCATGCTTCAATGACTATTCTTTTTAAACAAAGTTTCCCTGCCCTACATAATAACGTTCAAATGAGTTGTTTTCATATGATGTGTTCGGTTCATTATTTACTGCACAAGTTGATGTAGTTTGATAGTATGATATTTTCAAACAAGGTTAATTTTGATTGCATGGTCAAACAAGTAATTTAGTACTCCGTTTTTTGAGGCTTCAATTTTAAATGTGTTCCTTTTTATTTACATAGTGGCACAGTATAACCCTACCTAAAGACCTCAGTGTCCCTTCAATTTAAATGGCACTTCGGTGCACGTCTCAGTGAGTAGTTTTCATCTAGTTTTGCTTGAATGAGTAGTATTAATCACATATGAGCAGTTTTTCCTGTTTTTTCTGCCCTGCGCCTTTTTCTTTACTTTCTTCTATGGATTTTTATATGTAATTTGATATACGATTTTATGTTTTTAATTATGTTTTTTAATTATTTATTAAACTAATATGAATGTTACATTTTATTCTTTATTGTACAATTATGGTTTAATTTTATTTTTAAGTCAATGTGTTATATAAACGTGTCCCGGTTGCCTTTTTTAGAGATATGTTTATGCATGTATTTAATATATTTATTTTTTCTTTGTAAGCAACTCTCCCCTTGAGAAAGGCGCAAGCCGAAACGCGTCGGGGACCTTCAATAAAGCAATTCATACTATTTTTGAGCCACTGGGTCATCTATTGCTTCTGCTCGCTGTGTCCCTCCAATTTTTCTGGTCAATGATTTTAGAATAAATGTATATAACACCTGCATGGCTATAACTAAAACCCCAGGATTACAAACTGGGACAAGAGCAAACCTCTCTTTCCCTGTCAAAGAGGGCCATGTTGGATTGAGGGATGGGTGGAGGTGGGGGTGGGGGAGGGAAGGGGTACTGTAGCTCACTACAAGAGCTTTACTCCAGTGGGAGTTCTTACCTTGACCAGCCTCACCAGTTATACCACCAGTGAAGAAGTAGCCTAGATGTTAGCGCAGGAGGCTGAGACCCAAGGAAGCCAGGGATCCAATCCCACTAATGCTCCTTATGGCCTTGGGAAGTCACTTAACTCTCCGTTAAGTGACTTCCCAAATTTATTTGCAACATAGAAACATGATGGCAGAAAACGGCCACATGGTCTATTTAGTCTGCCCTTCCATATCAACTAGTCTTTTATTTTAGAGATCATCTGTGTTTGTCCCATGCTTTATTAAATCCAGATTCTATCCTTGTTTCTATTACCTCTTAGCTGCCAAATTCTAGACCATTCTTCAAGCTTAGCTAGATCCCTCCTCATGTTATCTACTCCTTCCTGGGGGTCTACTCTTTTGCAGATTTTGGTATCATCCGCAAAGAGGCAAACCTTACCCGACAGCCCTTCCGCAATATCACTAACAAAGATTGTAAAAAGAATCAGACCAAGCACAAATCTCTGCAGCACATCACTAGTAACATCCCTCTCCTCAGAGTGAGCTCCATTTACCTGTACCCTTTGTCGCGTCCCACTCAACCAGTTCCTAACCGAATCAGTCACTTAGGGTCCATCCCTAGGGTGCGTAATTTATTTATAAGTCATCTGTGCAGAACAGTGTCAAAGGCTTTACTGAAATCTAAATACACCACATCTAGGGCTCTTCCTCGGTCCAACTCTCTGGTCATCCAGTGAAGAAAATCAGATTTGCCTGACAGACCTGCCTCTGGTAAACCCATGCTGCCTTAGATCCTGCAATCCATTGGCCTCCAGAAATCTCACTATGCTCTATTTTAGCAGCATTTCCAATAATTTACTCACCACAGAGGTCAGACTATCTGGCCTGTAGTTCTCAACCTCATCCTTCCTTCTGCTTTTGTGTAAAGGGACCACATGTGCCTTTCTCCAGATCTCTGGGACCACTCCTGACCCTAAAGAAGCATTGAAAAGCTCAGTCAGTGGAGCCACTAGAACGCCCCCAATTTCCTTCAATATTCTTGGATGTATCCCATCCAGCCCCATCATTTTGTCTACTTTTAGTTTAGCCAGTTCCTCATGAACACAGTCTTCTGAAAATTGTTCAAGATCCCCTTCACTTCCGTTTTCATTTGTGGGTGTTTTCTGAGGTCCTGCTCCAGTTCCTTTATCTGTGTCTCTCCAGGGAACTACTACTGGAAATGCATGAGCTAAATATATATATTTATTTTATTTAATTTATTATTAGTATTTATCTCATGCCCTTCCAGGAGAAGATCTAGGTGAGTTACATTCAGGTAAGTATGCATTTTTCCCTGTCCCCAAAGGTCTCATAATCTACACTCCCCAAATAATACAGTCTAGTGTATTTTGATTTCAAATTGCATTTTTAAGAATCAATTGGTAAAAATCCACAAAAGAAAAAATAAACATAAAAATAAGCAAGATAATACACAGGAACAAAATTTGCTTGATATATGCCTCTTGGTTCTCCTTACCAGTAGCTCTGTGTAGGGGTGCTGGCTGCAGCTGGCATGGTTTTCCAAATGAGTGGCTGTTGATAGTGATCAGATCCTCCTCTCTTTCATTCTTCACACTTTTCTATTTTTCTTCTTCTCATGACAAACTCTAAAAAATCTTCTCTTGTGGCCTGTGTGGAAAGTGACCTACAGACTCTTATTCCTCTGGAGGGAGTTACCCTCCTTTTATCCAAGGCCTTTTCCTTTGAGTCCCACTTTCTGGAGTCTGGGAGCCTTCTTGACTTCCAGCACTTTCTCCAGGTGGGAAAGCGAGCAGGGAAGACCCCACTCTGCATTCAAACCACATTCCTCAGAGTGTCCTCAAAAACTTCATGTGTGCCATCCATCTTACTCTGCAAACCAGGGGTTATTTACTCGTATCTTTGCACCATCTCTACAACATCCTAGCATCTCCCATTAAGGATATGTCCTGCTGCTCCTCCTACTTTGCCAAATTATATATAAAGGCACATTTTACAATGGGTCGTCTAAGTGCAATCTGGGATGTCAAAGTCTGAACGTCTGAAAACAAAGCAGGCACGTGCAAATTCAGGCATGATTTCAGAAACATGGATGTGCCCGTTATGGACGTCTATAGAGACGTCTACATAGATGTCCCCAGAATAGTATCTCAGAGTACTGATGTCTAATAGCATAATGGCTAAAGTAGTGGGTTGGGAGCAGTGTTGCCAGGGTATGGGTCTTTGGGATCTTAGACTGGTCACATAATTCCATCTTCTTTACCCTCTCTGGATATTTTAAGGCCAAACCAAGCACTTTACTGATGCTTATTTGTGCCTGCAGCAGGCCTAAATATGGACATGACCGCAGATGTCTCTGGTTGTTCCTGAAATCAAATGGAGACATGTAAACCCACCATACCCCTTTGCCTACTTGGATATCCCTGCACCGAAGATGTCTGTAAGTCATTTGTGGAATGGCTTCAGAGACGTCTCCATGATTTTGAAATCCAAGTGCATGTCTTCAGATGTCCTGAATCATGACTAAACCTATTAAAATAACCCCCACAGCATGAAGGGAACAGGATGTTACACTGAAAAATTAGTGCTTAGGGCAGTGATCTCACTAATTTTTAATTTGGAACTCAGAGGCTGATGAAGAGCCAACAAGAATTTTTGGGCCCGATATTGAAAAGCACTTACATGGCTTACAGAGCTCTAAACCATGAAAATGCTGCTTAGAGGGATATCCCCGATTAAAGCCGCTACGCACACTGATGCTAACGGCTTAGCATTGGTGCATGTTGGGGGCATTCCAGGGTGGAGCGGAGGTGGCACCTGTTGCTAACCGGGCAGCAGCGAAATTGCACTGCTGCCCAGTCAGCAACCCATGGGGAAAGATAGGCGAAGCAAAAACCGTCCTATCTTTACCTGTGGGAGCTTACTGGGCAGCAGCGCAATATCGCCGCTGCCCAGTTAGCTTCTGCAGCAGCTTTGGCTATGCCGCGACCCCAGATATTCAATGCTGGAGCCACATATGAACCCGGCATTGAACATCCAGGATTAAAGTTTGGCATTGAAGGCTATGCACTGTAAAGGCTCATAGCCATTACAAATGAATATCGGGCCCTTCCTGTGCCTGGTGGTGGAATGATACTACTGATCAACAGGCGCCAATGAAACCCTGTTCCCATTGCCTCTCCCTCTCTTTCTCATCTCTTCACCCTGTCCTCAGCAGTCTCTCTCTCTCTCTCTGTGCCTCAACTTCCCATCTGTCCCTAGCAGTCTCTCCCTCTCTCCATTTCTCTCTCAACTCACCAGGGGCTCAGACCATGCAAAGGGTATTGTGTTTTGATTTTCACATGGACACAGGGGAAGCGGCTCCTGCAGGTGTTCACACACAGCTAGCTGTCTCCTTGACCTGCCTCCTTCCTGAAACAACAGGATCAAAATCAAGAGAAAACCAGGATACTCCATCAACATTAACAATGGAGTTCTCAGGAGCATCAATGAAACAAACATTACAGGGTAGAGGAACTCTATTATCGATGCCATGAGTTTATTCATGGTAACCATAAGTTCCCTCAAAGGGGTACTGACTAGCCAAACATTTTTTTACAACAGCAACCCTAGTTTCAGAAAAAAACATCATACTTTGTCATGGTATTGTTGCATTTCTCCTTCACATTTTTAGCAGACAAACTACAAAGAGCTTCAGTAGTATCCTTCAGGAACGGTTTACCTGAGCAGAGCCAATGAATGTCTTTGGTGTGTTGACACATGCCTAAATTAGGTTCAAGAAATTGTTGCGGATCATCATAACGGCAGGCTAAATACTCAGCGGTATTGAAACACAAGTAAAAGTTCTCAGACGTTTCAACTGGTAAATATTATCAGGCAAAATGAAAGGTAAATTTAGAAGATAAGCAATTTCCATCAACATATAGTGGAATAGCATTTCACAAGTTGAAGGCAAGCTGGATCAGGAGTAGCTCAATGCTATTTCTGGTTATCTTATTAAAGGCATCAGCGATAAGGTCTGTGGGTACTAGGTATGGGGGGAATTAGACCATGCATCAGACTACTGATACTGTTATCTAATTCTCTAAATAAATCATAAGTAAGTTCATGCATTAGTTGCATGAAAATACGTTCATCATCATTGACACCTTTAATCATTGTCAATTCTGTTTTGTTCAGGGAAATCTGTTTAGAATGGAGATTAACCATAGTTAAGGATGGGTTTTGCCATGTACAATTAATTGACCTTGTTATGAATGAATCTGGACTCTGATATCTTTCATATCAGCTCATAACTTTTGGATATTACTCTGAAGTTTACTTAGAGATACAACATTAGCACTAGACATAGTGCAAGCAAATAAGAACATGAAATAGTGCATCAACAGTGAATTCAAAAAGTCTAGGCCTAGTGTGTTCTTGTGGTATGGGTTGCATCATAACTTTCTCCAACTGGCTTAAAATGTTCTGTACATTAACAGTGGCAAAGTCCATGTGTGCTCTTAACTTCAGTTGTGTGTTAGATGAGCGTCGATCAGACGTGTTACAGTATTTCTGTAGAGTATGCTATGGGTCCAATGACACACAGACTTTGTGTGTGATGATCTGGGACTGGGTAGTTAGGAATATGGGTGTATCCTGCAGCACAATTCCAGATGGTGGGCCAGGTTCAACCAGTCTGGCAATTTCAGCTCCCACTAGCAGTAAAATCAGGAACAGGACCGTAAAGGTTTGGTTCTCCATCTGAAAAATGAGTTTGTATTATTGATTTCAAACAGTAAAATTGTATGAAAATTTCTTCATCATATACACGATTTTGTTCAGTTTCTGCATCTGTAAAGGTTAAAAAAATCCTCTTTTCTCTTTTATAAGTGCATTTCACTTATAGCTTCACAAACATTCAAAACAGGAAATTTTTAAAATCACATGAGCCTAGAAGCTGTCCTTTGTGTGGCTCCAAAATTTCTATTTTTTATTAAGGGATATGTTTATTAAGCCAGGCTAACAATTAACCTATGCTATTTATAACTAGGTATTATGTTATTCAATGGGCTTAGTTACAAATTGCACAGGTTAACCATTAGCTCAGCTTAGTAAACACACCCCTAAATCTGCATGTGCACTGTCTAATGAGACAGCATGAGCAAGGATAAAATGTTAAATTATGATCTCTCCTTTTAAAGAGAAAATTGGAAATGATGATTAAAGATTTTCTATTTCACTTCAAACTATGTACAAATGAAATCAAACTTCTTTCGGAGGTTTGCCAGCTTTAGGAAGCAACACGTGAATTCAGATGTAAATTAGTACTTACAGACTTCATAAGCTCTGCACTGTTCCGCTTCAGGTTGAAGTAGGTAGAAAGCTGCATAGGAAATATTCACAAAAAGCAAATGAGTTAGACTGAACCCAGGGTCAGTGTGAAATTAGGTAAACTAGATGGCCGCCTAGAGTACCAATGGTCCAGGTGGAGTCTATTGCTGCTGCTGCCTCTCTCCAGGACTTGCAGTGGTGGCAATGGATGGCTTCAAACAGCCCTGCAATGCTTACCTAAACAGAATCAGCTGCTTCCGCCCCTAAGCAAAAGGAAGTCGGCATCGGAGTGGGCAGAAGTGCATATAGCCTTGCAGTGCTAGAGATTTAGGTAAGCTAGAGATTTAGGTAAACCCATTGCCATCGCTGAAGGTCCCAGAGAGGGGAGGCAGCAGTAGCAACGGGTGCTGGAATGGGAAACAGCAGGGGTGCAAGGGATGAGGTTTGCCTAGGGGGTCTCATATCCTTGCATTAGCCATGACTGAACTATTGTCAGTGCAAATCCCCCTCATCTCTGTAATGCCTTTCTCTGAGGCTCAGAGACTGCTAGCTGAATTTGGAAATTTCACACAGGTGGGGCCGAGTTACAAATGCTAGGTGTGCCTTTGAGTCAGTGCTGATCCCTGGCGACCCAGCAGCTCCTGGGTTTATTTGGCAGTGTTACCAGAAGTAGACTGCCAGGCAATGTTCCCTCTAAGCTGCGCTGGGTCCTCCGCCAGCATTCCTGCCAGTGGGGGGAGGGGCAGAGCGTTGATCTCGCTGCATCCCCCCCCCCCCCCGGCAGGAATGCCGGCGGAGGACCCAGCGCAGCTTAGAGGGAACATTGTTGCCAGGCCTGAGGCACTGGATGATTAAGTGAATTGCCTAAGGTCAGAAGAAGTGCTAGTGGGAATCAAACTCTAGTCGCTTGGCTACCAAGCCAGTGCGCCAACCAGTAAGCTACTCCTCCATTCCCAGTTACAAATAGCATGGGTTAATCATTAGCCCTGTTTAGTAAAATTACCCCTGAGAGTACTTACATATTCACTTTGGTCCAATGTAACCATGACTGAAACCTTTAATATCAGCCTTCCTATAGGAAATGAACAAAACCTGTTCTTTTTGAGTGGTCAGGTGACCTCAGAAATGTACACTCTCTGTGAACTCCCTTGGGAATGTCTTTAAAACAGCTAAGATAAACCAATGTTAATTTTACTTTGACAAGGAAGATTTTTCTCAGACATCTGTATACAAAAGGAAAATGTGATTAAATAATCATTAATATTTACATAACTAGCAGTAGTGGAACTTGAGGGGGAAAAGCCCACTGACTATAAAACCAGTTTCTAGTCTTCGGCACACAATCAATGTGCCATGAGGAAGGAATATGGGGTCTCCCCTCAGGGGTAGGTATGTTTGGCACATAGACACTGTACGATGTAAGAGTAAGGCCTCTGTCCTTAAGGGACAGGTTTCTGTGGCACCCATCTATAGCACCCTAAGGGAGAAGAGAAGTCTTTTGCACCTTGCTACATCACAGTGTCAGAGAGTACAACAGGCTTAGAGCATCTGCAGAGGATTGATGCCTGTGCAAACCCTGCCGGCACCCCCATGAGGTGAGCAGCTCAGTCTGTAAAGAGGTTCCAAGATCTGTACCAGTCTTCCAGATCAACAGAGCCAGGAGCCTTGCAGAGCAGTTCCAGGGACCTGCATCTACAGAAGACAGCAGCTCAAGGAGAAAAGGAACCCAAGCAACCATCCTATACCAAAGGTGACCTCCAGTGAATGGTGACAGATTAAGGGACACTGGGACAAAGAAGAGACAGAGGTTTCCACTCAGGAAAACCAGACTAAATACTAAAGGTACATAAGATGCAGGGGCGGGTCATCCACTAGGCAAACTAGATAGTTGCCTGGGATAGCAGACCCTGGTATGTGGCATCATTGCCCCCTCCCCTGGAAATGACAGCTGAACTGCTGCTTCAGTGCCATGGTGGGTTTTAAAGCGTGTGTGCAGTTCCAGCCTGCTGCTCTTGCCCCCTCCAAGAAAGCTGCATCGGAGGGGGGCAGGAGTGACAAGCTTTGGCCATTATGTGACTGCTGAATATCAACTCTAAAAGTTTTAATTTATCCCAGTTAAAAGACTGCACCTGCAGTTTAGAGGAAGTGACCCGTTAGAGGGGGTAAAAGCAAAGGAAGCCAGAGCTTGAATCCTGCTTCTGCTCTGGACTCTTGTAATCTTGGGTAAGTCACTTTATCTGACACTTCCTCCTCTACCTACATAGACGGTAGTCTCTATGGGGCAGGGATATAGTGTACCTGAATACTTATCATCACTGTGCATTCCTGTGTATATCCAGTAACACTAGAAGCATCTCAGCAAAAAGAAATTTCTCTGTTGGACCACAAGATGGTGTATTAAAACCACACGTCCTTGAAAGATGCTCTGAGAGCAAGTAAGAATCACAGTTTATTGCTAACTTCATAATTCCCTTTATTCTCCACAGCATCTCCATGCATAGTAGAAAAGCTGAACAGTAGGAGATGACACCATAATTCCAGGTAATGAAACAAACAATTGTTTGAAGCAATAGTAATGTCATTAGTTTTAAATTATTCAGCTTGAAAAATAGCAAGGGTAAAATTGTTAATCTCTTAAAGTTATCACAACTTTGAATGTTTGCGGGTGCTGTTGCCACACGCCCTGATGCTAATTGATTAGCACTGGGGCATGCCAGGGGCATTCTGGGGCATCATTAATTGGGCTGTGACGATATTGAGCTGCTGCTCGGTTGGCGACATGAACGTCAGGAGCAGGAAAGATTGGCCTAACTTTCGCTGAATATTGCTGCTTCCCCGTTAGCTTTGCAGCAATCCAGGCAACCCAGATAGTCAATGCCTGAGCTCGGATATGGCCCTGGCATTGACTAGCCGGGTTTAAAGTTCAGCGGGGATGGCTAGTCGTGCTAGATTGACTGTCGCTGGATATCATGTATGTAATAGATCCTATGGAAGAGGAGGAGGTGTAGCCGTTATTTCTAGATCCAACCTTCAACTTTCCATAACTGAATCCACCTCCACACTAGGTATGGAATCCATCACAGTCTCTAACTCTACACTATCACTGCACCTTATATATCGAGCTCCTCAGACAGACTCCTCTGACCTCTCCACTATTTTAGACACAGCCTGCTCCCCTCAATCCCCCTCACGCCCACTAATAATCCTTGGAGACTTAAACTTATACTCCACACCCCTCACTCATTCCTCCTCCTTCCTCCAAGCAATGAACACTCTGCAATTCACCCAAATACTACACCACCCTACCCATACTAAAGGAAACATCCTTGACCTAATATTTATACCCCATCATTCTCACTTACATGACCAAGTTCAACACTCCATCCATCCAATTCCATGGTCTGATCATGCCATCATCTTTTTCTCCCTCCCCTACTCATCCGCCAGACATCAACAACCTATCCATCCCTACCACAAACACAAATTCAAACCTTTCAATGCAACCAACTTCTTCTATCCCCTCACTAGACCAATTTCATGTAAATAGTTCATGTATATAGTTCAGCCCCTGTTATCCAAGTTTATATTCCTGTTCGATGTAAAACCAAACAGAATGTGTGTATTGGTCACTTTGTTATACTGTAAACCGCGCTGATGCCGAATAGTGCGGTATATAAGCAACTGTAATAAATAAATAAATAATAAACCTGAATCTTAATCATTTCATCTCTGAATGGAATAAAGTCATTTCTACTGCTTCCCTATCCCCACAAACACCACAGAAGAACCCCATGGTTCTCCACTAATCTCAAAACCCTTAAAAGGGAGCTTAGACGTCTAGAACGAAAATGGAGACACACCCAAGACCCTGACTCACATTTAGCCTACACTTCTAAACTACAAATATATTGTTCTGAAACACTAAATCAAAAGAGACAATATAATGAAAACATTATCAAACGTGCCCTTAACAAACCTAGAGAACTTTTCTCCATCGCTAAATCCCTAATAAATGAACCCCTGCAACAGGACCAACTGCCAAAAATAACAGCACAAACCATAGCTGACCATTTATCATCCAAATACTTCCCCTCATCAGCAACTTACAACCCCCAACCTACCTTTGATCCCCATACTCAACTTCCCAACTCATCCTGTCTACACACTTGGAATGAATTTCACTCTATTACACTAGATAATGTAATAGATGTCATAAAAGGATTGAACACATCAACCTCAGCTTTGGATCCTTGTCCAACCCATTGGATCAAAACAACTAGCAATACCCTCGGCCCCTATATCCTAAACTTAATTCAAACCTCACTTAAATCAGGCCTTGTTCCACCCCTTCTTAAATGTGCCTCCATCCGCCCAATCATTAAAAACTCAAAACTTGACCCTACCTCCCCTTCATCCTACAGACCTATCTCCAGTATTCCCTACCTAGCAAAGATTACTGAAAAAATAGTCCAAACCCAACTCCAGAACCACATTGACGACCACTCCCCCCTTGACCTCTACCAACATGGCTTTAAAAGAAACCATGGAGTAGAAACACTACTTACTTCTCTACTAAATTCACTGTATTTACATACCCAAAACCCTACCCAAGGATGTCTCCTCATCTTTCTTGACCTTTCTGCTGCATTCGACTCTCTACCTCACAATCAACTCCTAACCAGACTTCAAGAAATAGGTCTCAATGGTACAACACTTAAATGGTTCCAATCTTATCTGAACTCCAGAACTCAACAGGTACGACTTGGAAATGACACCTCCCTCCCATTTACTCTGAAACAGGGTGTACCTCAAGGATCTAGCCTATCTGCCTTACTTTTTAACATCTTCCTTCAACCTGCTTGCAAAATATTTCAAGATCATGACATACAGTACCAAATATATGCTGATGACATGATGTGCTTCACCCCTTTTAACCTCTCCAATCCCAACTTTTCTAAAATCAATGAATGTCTAACTTCCCTCAAATACTGGCTTTCTCAACATAACCTTACAATCAACCAAGCAAAAACAGAGGTACTTCAAGTATTTTCTAACCTCACATACTCACCTCCCCCAACTCTCACCATTGCTAATCTCCCACTTGTTATAAAAAATCAAGTAAAATATCTTGGGAATTACCCTTGACCAGAACCTCTCCTTCACTGAACACATAAAAAGATCCACTAACACAATATATGCAAAACTACGCACACTCCGTAATCTTAAACCTCTCTTAAACCCAGACTCCTTTCGCACTGTATGCCAGTCCCTCACAACTCCTTCACTTGACTATTGCAATCTAATTTACCATGGTCTCCCTAAAACTACAATCCAACCACTCCAAATAGCCCAGAATACGGTAGCGAGGCTCATATCCAACAAACCCAGACGAGCTCATATCACACCTGTCCTACACGACCTTCACTGGCTACCTATACAATACAGAGCTAAATTTAAGGTCCTCACCCTTATTCATAAAATAATCTTAAATGAATCAGCACCATGCCTCGCCTCACTCCTCACTTTTCCTAGCAACACAAGAACACGCCGTACCTCCACCAAAAACTTGCTATCCACACCCACAATCAATAGGTACTGTAAACAAGCTACAAGTAATAGAGCCTTCTCCCTTTACGCCCCATCTTTATGGAACACCCTCCCCCCCGAACTACGCAACTGTGAGAGCCACATTGAATTCCGCAAAAAACTAAAAACATATCTCTTTATAGAGCATTTTTCCTCCCCACCCTAACTCTTCACCTCGTGATCTACTTCACTACCCAATTCCCTCCAATTCAACATAAAACTATATGCAACCAAGTTACTCAAATTTACTCAATGTAAATAGTTATCCTAATCAGTTAGCTATCCTTTACCTCTCTCCATGTATTAAATCTACTGTTCCAGTACATATTGTTACTTTGTTAACTTGTTAACTTGTTACTTGTTATTTTTAATTTAATCTTAATTTTATTACAGTTTTACTTGTATCCTTAATTATCCTACATTGTTTAATTGTTCCCTGTAAACAGTTGTAATATACTGTACTATTGTTTCATGTAAACCGTCTTGACTAGTAGAAAGACGGTATATAAAAACTGTTAAATAAATAAATAAATAAATATCTGGTACCAAGTATTTATTGTACTCAGCTGACTCAGGATGTGAGCTGTAAATCCTTTGCATGTTAGTTAGCTCAGGTCTGTTTAACCACGTTACTCCTCCGTCTTTACTAGCTTCCCGTCAAATTCAGGTTCCAATTTAATGTGCTCACGATGGCCCACAGAGTTCTCCACACTCCACAATACCTTTCTGAATCTGGTCCATCTTCATGCTCCACAACCCCCTGCCTGCTCTGATCCATCCACTTCAATGTTTCCATCTTCCCTGTGTTTCACAGGCTCATCTCTGTTTTCCTCTTCCTTGGCCCTGCCTTGTGGACTCCTTCCCTTCTGCCCTCCGCTTAGAAGCCTTTTTCCAGAAGTTTAGAGCTATGCTTAAATCCCACCTTTTCTGGACAGCCTTTGAGGCCCCTCCTTCCCCAACCTAGACTAGTGCCCATCCCCTGCCCTTCCCGTCCCTCCTCTCCTCTGTGTGGTTTGTTTTTCTTTCCTGTCCTGTCCACCTTTGGCGTTCCTTTCTTTGTTTCCTGTTTTCGCAGTAATTGTTATTATTGTAAACCGCTTTGTTATTATTTTGTTTAGGTGGTATATCAAATGTTCAGATACAATGTACAATAACTAAACCCAGCTAGCCAATTAGCAAAAGGGGACCTCCCTGCCTCCCCAAGCCCCCTTCAGCCCTTACCTCCACACTCCTGGTTGTCTAGTGACCCTGGGGGCAGGAGCGGTCCTCTCTGCTCCTGTTCCTCCTCAGTGCTATTTAATAATGCACCAATCTCATGGTGCTGCCCCCTAATATCCTGAAGCTAGGGGGCAGCATTGCAAGACCAGCATAATTTTGTTAGTTCAAGGGAAGAGGGGAAGAGCAGTCTCATGGTGCTGGCTCCTAGTGTCAGAACGCTAGGGGGCAGCACCACAAGATCGGTGTCATTCTACATAGTGCCAAGGATGTTGGCAGGAGCAGAGAGGACCGCGCCTGAGCCCATTAGCCCATTAGACCACCAGGAATTTGGAGGTAAGGGCGCAGGGTTTTCTGAGGCTTCCTTTTGCCGACTGGCTAGCCGGGTTTTAGTTATTGTGGGGGGGAGGGGGCAGACTGGCTAGCCAAGGTTTAGTTATTGTGTGTGGGGGAGGGGGGGTTTGGGCGGAAGGGGGCAGACTGGCTAGCCGGGTTTAAGTAAAAGGAGGGGTAGGCGGGGGCCAGCAGGCTAGTCGGGCACTTGTTTTTTAGGGGATTGTCTGGCCCCCCACACTGACACAGTTCTCAATGTTTTGGGGAGCTGTCTGGGGTTAGAGACATGGAAACATAATGGAAGACCACATGGCCTATCTAGTCTGTCCTTCCATATCAACCACTACAACAGTCCCCTTTTTGCCTTTAGAGATCCTTTGTGTTTTCCCATGCTTCTTTGAATTCAGATCCAGTCCAGCAGTTGGGGTGCTGGAAAGGGGGATCAGGCTCCTTTTGACAATGGTCAATGCTGCTGTTCACCCAATCCATGCCAGTTTTTAGGTGCAGGAGGGAACTAAGAGGGGTTTGGGGGGGGGGGGGGATATGTGATGACAGAATAATTACAATACTTTTGCCCTTCCCTTGCACTTGGCACACTGATCCTGTGATCCCTACAGGGATCCACAGTAAATGGAAAACCTCTGCAGTATCTGTAAGGCTATTGCGGTTTTTAGTGGGCAGAGCCCTAAAGTTACAGTTGCTGGGTGAATGTGTGGGAGCGCTGACTGGGAGTTGCCCTGTAACATCGCTGTGGTGTGTCACTGCTTCACTGCACACTCTCAGTGCTCTCTGCACTCCATAACATGGAACATGACACCCGAAGGAGCCCTTTTCAGGCTGCAGTGGGGCTGGTGTATAATGAAAAGCAGAGTGTTACATACGTAGCCAGTCTTCTGTCAGTGGGGTGTGGGTAGACTCCAGAGGCACTACAAACAAATATCAAGTCTCTGCTTTTGTGATCTATAACAACTCCTTTCATACTCACTCTCGCCATACAACCTCTCACTTGCCAAAGGGTGGAATGGGGAGAATAACTCTTAACGTCTAGGCTGGCCACTAAGGGGCCAGGCTCTCAAAAAGGCATTTATTGGGCACTCCCTAAATGAACAAATATGTACAAGAACTCCAAAATTAGCAAGATCAAACATACAGTGCAAAGAATAGGTAAGGTATATGAGCAAAAAAGCTCACATGTGCTCTTAGTCTGTGGATCAATCCTTGTGCTCATCCTGGGCTCTGGTACATCCTCCTCTCCTCAGTTACATCCTCTAGTCTCCTCTTTTCTCCATAGAGCAGGCACCAATCTCATCTTCTCCTTCATCAGTGTGTTGGGCTCCAGGTAACAAACGCCTTTCCTTCCTACTGAGATTTGCAGTGCCTCACTGCACATACAATTGGGACCTTAGACAAAGTCCCACTAGCCACACTCCCAGAGCAAGCAGGCAGCACTAACCTCTCACTCTTAAGAGTTCTCAGTCCTGGAATCAATGGTCTTGTCCCCATACCTGCTCTACCTTGGGTTGGGTTGCAAGCTGCTGGCTCCCCCTTCTCCTCACTAGATTCCATCTGGATCTCCTCTTTCCTCCCTTCAGACACATAAAGATAGATTCTGAGCAACATTTAGCAGGGATGGACGTATAGTTTGGACGTCCATCCCTGCTAAACACCAGGGTGCCGATCCCGCAGACAGAGTTCCCCGCATGTACAGGCAGGTTGTACAGGAAGCTCTGTTCATGGGTGAGAGGGGGTGGACTGGAGGAAGAGCAAAGGTGGGAACCTGACCCAGGACATACAGGGCCGATTCTGAGGTTGGCTCTGTACGTACGAGTTCGGCCATTAAAATGGGGGACTTATTCCACCTCGATGGAGGAATAAGTCCTCCAGACGTCAGGGGCTGCCAGAGTCTGGGCCTGCCGAACCAGTAAGGAGGTGCAGGGGGTTCCCCACAGCTCAACCCTGGCCATGGCAGGCCCAATTGGAAGTTGGGCTGTGGGGAAAGAAGGGTTTGCAGTCTGCCGGTGATCACGGCTCCTGCATGAGCAGCCTGGCTGGGCTAGCTGGGTAAGTACCAGGATGTCCAGGAAGCCTGAATCGGGGCATGTCCTGGACATCCCATCCTTAAACTGCATCTAGCCCCCGTGAGAGCAGAATTGGGTGCATCCCTAGGCCATCTGGATGTTTAGACGTCCGGACAGCCTGGGGACGGACAGGTTTGAATTGGCCTCCACACTCCCAGATAAGCTGTGTAGGCTTAGGGTATAGCAGTTCTTGGGGCTGTAAAACAGGCTACCTTGCTGGGACTCCTACCTAGCTTTATGGATATGATCCATGTTAGACCCCACCAACTTCTTTCCTCCTCCTTGCGAGCGGCTTTGCGGAAAGAGCCCTGTGCTCCTCCTGTCTCCCACTTCCCTCCTAATTTTAGTAATCATCCATCCATTCTAGACTCCTGAGTCACAAACTCTGAAAGTTCAGACCCAGAATGTTCCTCCTGTCGCCTCAAGGAAGGCACAATATGGCGTCCTGTACATGTATTTACATAGAGCAGATCTGGTGAAAGTCTCTCAGGGATCTGCTCTTTCTCAAGTCTTATTTTATATGTGTTTGCATCTGATGGGGGAAGTGATCTAAAGTCCCAGGGAGTGATCTACAGAATCTATACTAATGATATTCAGTTGACCATCCCATTTCAGTTTGACCACAGGACAGCATTTTCCTTTCTCAGTACACAGCGAGGACTGCAGGCACACTAGATGATGATGTCATCCGATGATGGCACAGTTCGGACAATCTGTTAAGCATTTGATACTTTTTAGAACCACTGATAAGCACGCATCAGCATTTCTGCAACAGCAACCCCCAGTCTTAATCATCTGCTCAGCAGGATCAGACACAAGGCATAGCCCTGTGGGGGTCCTGACAATACAGACAGGGAGCAAAAGGAGCATGCTGAGAAGCTGACCTGGTGAGAGCCACATGAGGCACAAAGCTGGGCACCAAGTGAGTCTGCCAAAAAAATGCACCGCAAAAAAAAAGAAAATGTGAAAAGAACTGCTGAAAAAATGGCACAGACACAGCAAAAAGGGAGACCTGAAAGGTTAATCCCAGCACCAGAAAAGTTGGTCAGGGTAATCTGAGAAGGGCTTCCCCAACTGCCTACATGCCTAGGAGGCCCCACTTCTGAAGAAAGGCCTGACTCTTTTTTTTTTCTCCCAAACCACAGAGAGCCAGTTACAGCCTCAAAGAAATGAATGGGCTGAAAATTAAATTTTGAAAAAATTCTAAAAAGACTAGCTACAGCAGATAATAGATAGCAAAAGGGAAGGAGGACCTGAGTCTAACTATTAACCCCCCCTCAGGGGTCCTATGGGTCCTCCTGATCCTCTGTGGCCCACCAGTGCTGGAACCTGTGGGTAACAGTGCTGGATACAGGGCAAGTGCCAGGTCAAGGAGAAAGGGACATACATGAGCTCTGAGTAACATTGGGCCTACTGGTTTCAGTCACATAGGCCATAGCATCATGCTGTGGACCAGGGGAGATAGGCCTATCTGCACTGCTGCACCAATCCTAATACCTTGCCACTTGCTGGAGGCAACAAATACTTGCTTCTGTCAGTACTGCATCAGCAGATATGCCAAGTGATGACATCACTGAAATTTGCTCAACTCTGCCCCACTTGCTGGCAGGAAAGCATAACATGCTCATGTGGACTGGTCTAGTAGGATGATTAGGAAGGGGGGGGGAGTCTTTGTTGCTGTTGAACTGTGATGTGTATGTATTATTTTATATGCCTCTTTAAGCCCTTGACTGGGCATGTGTGGGGTATCAAGGTTGTTTAAATAAACACATGGAGGCCAATTCCAATTTGTGTGTCCCCTCAGACGTCCATCCCCACTAAATGCTGCCTAGAATCTATCCTATAATACACAATAAAATCAATATACAACCGAGCTTACAAAAATTTGATACAGATCACCTAATTAGTCAATTAAGAACTTAAGTCGTAAGGCACCATCACACCAAAAACAGCATAACTATCTTACATCAAATTCTCCAAGGACTGCCCTCCCAGATGGAATATTTGCAATAAGATTGAGCAGTTATGTGGTAATGAGCACTACAATGAATCGTGCTAAGAGTCAGAAGTGCCATCACGTAAGAGTGTGAACAATAGACAAATACATTAAGCATTACTGAAACACCTATTGAATCAGTAATGCTTCTATCCGGCTCTCAGTTGGTGTATCCCAAGGATCTGTCTTGGCTCCACTCTTTTTCTCTCTCTATACCCTGTCCCTTGGTGTGCTCATCTCTTCCCATGGCTTTCAATACCATCTTTATGCTGATGACTCACAGATTCACCTCTCTACCTGAAATCTCTCCGGCAATCCAGACCTGGATCTCTGCCTGCCTTTCTGACACTGCTGCTTGGATGTCTCACCGCCACTTGAAATTGAACATGGATAAAACTGAGCTTCTTATTTTTCCCCTTAAAACCTCCTCTCCTCTTTCCTCCTTTCTCAGTCTCTGTGGATAACTCCTAACTCCTCCCTGTTTCCTCGGCTTGCAACCTTGGGGGTCATCGTTGACTCCTCCCTCTCCTTCTCCACACACATCCAGCTGATAGCTAAGACCTGCCATTTCTTTCTCTTTGACATCAACAAAATCCACCCATTCCTTTCTGAACACACTACTAGACTAAAGAGTGGATAAGTGTCTTAGTAGTGTGTTCAGAAAGGAATGGGTGGTAAAGGGGATGGAAGGATACTCCTATGAAGAAAGGCTAAAAAGGTTAGGGCTCTTTAACCTGGAAAGGAGATGGATGAGGGGAGATATGATAGAAGTCTATAAATTAATGAACGGAGGGGAACAGGCAAACATAGATCGACTGTTTACGTTATCAGAATATAGAAAGACTAGGGGACATGCAATGAAGCTACAGGGTAAACTATTTAAGACTAATAAAAGAAAATATTTTTTCACTCAACGTGTAATCAAACTCTGGAATTTGTTACCGGAGGATGTAGTAAAGGCTGTTAGTGTAGCTTGGTTTAAAAAAGGTTTGGACAAGTTCCTGGAGGAAAGGTCCATAAACCATTATTAAGAAGGGACCCAGGATATCAATGCTTGACCCAGTACAAGCATTGCGGAACCTGTGTCTTTTGGGGATACTGCTAGGTACGTATGACCTAGATTGGCCACTGTTGGAAACAGGATACTGGGCTTGATGGACCTTGGTCTGACCCAGTATGGCATATCTTATGTTTTTATGTTCTTATAACTATTGTAACCTACTCCTTGCTGGTCTCCCTCAGAATCATCTGTCTCCCCTATAATCTGTTCAACACTCTGCCGCGCGGCTAATCTTCCACCAACCTCATCATGCTCATATTATCCCTCTTCCCAAGTCACTTCATTGACTTCTTATCCGTTTCCGCATCCAGTTTAAATTTCTCCTGCTGACCTATAAGTGCATTTACTCTGCAGCTCCTCACTATCTTTCCTCTCTTATCTCTCCCTATATCCCTCCTCGGAAACTCTGCTCTTCTGGCAAATTGCTTCTAACTGTGCCCCTTCTCTTCTACTGCCAACTCCAGACTTTGCTCCTTTCACCTTGCTGCTCCTTATGCCTGGAACACACTAGAGTCTGTACATCAAGCGCCTTCTCTGGCCCTTTTCAAATCCAGGCTGAAAACTCACCTCTTTGCTGCCACTTTCAGAGCTTGACTCACCTGATCTCCTTTGTGTTTCCTTACCATTCCCCCTAGATGTATCCCATGTCTGCAGCTACTGTGTTGTCTGTCTTGACTAGATTGTAAGCTCTGATGAGCAGGGACCGTCTCTCGTCTTGTAGCGCTATACAAATCCCTTTACAGCAACAGGATAAAATCAAAATAAACTGAACCATCTAATTTCTCAACAAATAGGGGTGTCCTGCATGGAGTGGTCGGTTCACCCCTAAACAGGGACGTGGGGAGGGGTGGCCTGCACGGAGCGCAGGTGCACCTACTCTTGCCATCATGCTGGGCAGACTAGATGGACCATGCTGGTCTTTATCTTCCGTCATTTACTATGTTACTATATGTTACTAAATGCTTAGTAGTAGTAGTAACTTCAGTGTTCTTCCTAAAACTGAACATACTAATCTCATTCCTTGCCCCGCCCAAAAGGATAAGAGAAACCTACATAAAATGCATGTACAGGAAAGCCAAATATCAGCACTAATGCTGTGTGCCAGGAACCACCATATTCATGGAAGAGGTTAATTGGGGATATTCAGCATTTTGATTGTTTTGCCAAGGTAACCGGGTAAGTGGAATATCTCATTTACTATGCGGTTAACCGACAAAACTGGGTAAGTGTAATATCTCGTCTACTACATGGTTAACCAACAAAACTGGGCAAGTGGACTCTCAGTTATGGAGTGCTAGATGTCAGTACCCAGAGTCACTGCCCAACGACGCCATCACAGCATGGATATGCCAAGGTATCAGCTGCTGTGCATGCACCAGGCAGCCAGACCGTGCTCCCACTGGACAGGCATGGATGTAGACTGGTCACTGGGCCAGTAAAATGGGAGGAACATACTTGTACCTTATAAGGCATGTGACTTCTCGGCAAGGCACAGGAGTCTACAGCTATCAGTGCAGTCTGGGAGGAGGACACAAGGAGGCTGATCTGTGTGTGAACTCACAGAGTGACACACAACCTTTAGGCGCTGGAGTTCTATGTGTGGGGGACAGCGATGTGCAGGGGAGCTATAGCCCTAGAGTGAAGGTACACAACATGCCACACAGGTAAATGACCCAGGAGGCCAGAGAGGTAGCATGGCCCCCAACACTACCACAGAGTTGTGGCAGGGAGTTGCAGAGCCAATAAACATGCAGATGCTCCAGAATTCTGGTGGTACCTCTGAGGTTTGTCTGGGCCCCTGCCTCACTACCCACATTACTGCACCTTTTTATTTATTTTATTTATTTACATTCTCTTATATACCGCACTATTCTGCATCAGTGCGGTTTACATTGAACAAACTGAAATTACATTGAACAGGGCATTATAACTTGGAGATAACTATTTTACAGGGAGCATTTTTTCCTGACATGTATGTAGGGGTCTGTCACTGTACTGTGGCTCCCATCCAGTGACCCATATCCAAGTTCTCACACAACCCTGTTACCCAAACAGGGACACAACCTGTGGTCTGACATCTCTGTCATGCCCCAGCCATATGCAGGCAGTGGTACTTAGTAGATGTCATCTGACAGTAGTTTCCTGAACTCTATGCTGATTGTGCAGTGAGGACATAGTGATTGCCTATAGCAGAACCCAGGTAGGTGTGCCAGTATCATTGGATAGTCTGGTCCACAGCACTAGGAGGCCATAAAGCCTACATGAGTACCCATGTGCCCCCCACCCCCATTCTTTGTACCCGCTCCCATCTCATTACCCATTGCATAGATGCTCCATTATGGTACCACACTGCATACATAAGCATTCACACATATGTCACGTGGGGCCTGTGTCCAGGCTCCAACTGGTACTCTCCATGCTCTCACCTGTGTTGCACTACATCCATACCAAGGTATGTGTTTGACAATGCACCCCCCACATGTGCAGGTCCTATCAGCAGACCTACATCTCACCAGACTGCACCTGCACACTGGCTTCCAGCTTTCTCCATTCTCATATCTCTCCGGCCTGTACTATATGGTATTCCTCAGCCTTGCTGCTGTGGGACTCCTGGTCTGGCCACCACTTTGGCCTGGTCCTCAATATACCATGTGCTCACATTCAGGCCCCACCACAAGCCCAGCAGGTGCCACAGGCCCTGACCCATACAGTGCAAACCAATATCCGCCACCCCAATGTGCCAGACAACCACCTATGTTGCAGGAGGCAATGACGGCAATTGCCTTTATGTAACAACACACCATCAACACCCTCCTTCGCATTCCCATCTCTCCCCCCATAAGCACTGCCAACAAAGCCCTTCCCCAACCTTCCCACATATGCTATCCCTGCCCTTCCCCAGATCAGTCTAGGGCCCCAGGGAACCCTGGTTGCAGCTCTGCAGGGCCTGGGCTATGACCTGTAGCCCTGTGAAGATGGACCCTGCAGTCTTCACTACTGCCTCCCTCAGGAGATGCAGGTCCTCCACCAGAGTGTCCATAACTACCACCAGCTAATGGGGGGGGGGAGGGCAAAAGAAGTGCCTGGAACAGGGTCTGCAGGAGGCTTTGTTGGATTCTGCTAGTGCAGGGGGCCCTGGGTGTCAGCAGAGCCTCCAAGCCCACCTGATGCCATTGATAGCAGCTAATGGCACAGGGGACATGGGGGCCTGTTCACACGCAGGAGGCTCCACTGATACCCCACTCTCCTCCTGGCCATCCTCCTTGATGGCCACAGCTGGCCTGTCTGGCCCCCTTGTCCCAAGCAGAACATTTGTGCCTGCTTCAGCAATCCCACCCTTCTCCCCGGTATCCACTGCCACCCTAGTCATGTGCACCTCACACGGCCCCTTCTTTGGCACTCCCTCCAACTCTTCCACTGCCTCAGCATCCTCCTTCTCCTGTCATCCTCCCCCTGCTCTACCTCGTCCTCTGCTAAGCTAGCTTTTAGCCTGAATTTGAATAGGATGAGAGATGGAACATGGTGTACCAACTTAGGAAGTCCATTCCAGACATACGATGCAGCAAGGTACAAGGAACAAAGTCTAGAACTGGACAGTGATGTGCTGACCAGCAAATCCGGATATTCAGCTCCAAACGTTGGATAAGTTCCAGCGCCGAATACCCAGGTTTGATTAAAGCAGTGGCAGCTATGTAGAAAATCGCCATCCTTTTAATCACATCGAGTGGCTCAGTGGTTGGAAAAACAGGTTGCAACCCAGGGTTCAAATTGTGGTTCTCTCATTGACACTCTGTAACCTTGAGCAAGTCACTTTGCTCTCTATTGCCTCAGGTACAACTTAGAATGTGAGTCCATTCGGGCAGCGAAATAACTTGTGTACCTGAATATAACTCACCTTGAGCTTGGTTTGAAAAGATCAGTATTAAATTTAAAACCCCCAATCCAATTTTCTGACAGCCAATCTATACAAGTAAAACTCTTTGAAAGTAACCCTCTAAAAATATCAATGAAAGAAGAAAGCTAGAAAAAAATTTGAGAGACTGAGTTATAGTGACATGGAAGAGAGCTGAAAAGGATCTGTTACCTTGTGCTAATTTGTTATCACTATAACCAACTGATTTATCTTGTTATCAGTACAGCCAAAACTAATTGTTTGCATTATGGTTAATTATGTTTAGAAACTAAATAACAGGAATATTTCTATGATACCTACATGGTGGAAGCAGACAAAGACACACTATAGTTGGCAAACTTGGCAAACTGACTAAACCAATACTTTGATATGTGATTGCAACATTTCTTTGGCTTTAAGGTCCTATTTACTGTCTTTTTTTGTCAATTTCTGGAAGGTAAATAGTGCCCGTGACCAGGAACAGCTGTGCATACAATTTAGTAACTTGCTTCCAAAGTGTAGGATTTTGATGACCAGAAGAGAAAGCCAAGTGAAGAGGGAATCAAACACGGAAGAGTTCATGGGAACTGGTACTTCTTTGAAACTTCTTTTGAGCTTTGAAACAGAATCCGTATGTGTGCCATCTTAACTTAGAACTGTGCTTTTCAGCCCTCTTCTGGGTAGTGATGTTTTCAGGATTAACACAATGGGGCATGTTTACTAAAGGTTAAGACGCGTTAAGTAAAGGTTAACATGCTTAAAGTGCTGCCATTGCTCATTCATTTCTATGGGCCATTGCAGCACATAATGCCCGTTAACTTTCATCAACGCGTGTTACCTTTAGAAAATATGCCTCATGATTATGCCTGAGATTTGCTTATATTAGAGACCCATTATATGCAAATTACAGATTATGTGTGTTCCTTTCTTTGTTTACTGTTTTTGCAGCAATTGTTATTATTGTAAACCACCTTGTTAACTATTTTGTTGAGGCGGTATATCAAATGTTCAAATAAAGATAAAGATGTGTGCCTTTGGGAGAGGGTTGAGAGGCACTGCCTTCAAAATATGGGACGTACCAGTTTGTAGGGCAGAGGTGGTATGGTATTGGCTGTAGAACAGAATTTACTGGTTCCCAGTTTAGTCCTTGAGAGTTCAAATTGTTCTGATTTTCAGGAAATCCAGCATTAATAGTCATGAGATTCATTTGCAAACATTTGAGCTAAGAACATGACTATCTGGCATACAGTAGCTTGATGTCCCGAAAATGATACCCTTTGTTGGTCTTTAAAGAGTAGAGTTGGGAACTCTTGATTTAGATTTTTCCTTACTGGGTATTTATTTATTTAACATTTCTTATATACCACCTTTCATGATATCAAGGTGGTTTACATTGAACAAGCTGAAATTACATAGAACAGGGCATTATAACTTGGAGATAACTATTTTACAGGGAACATGGGCAACGGAGGGTTGAGTGGTAAGTAATGAGATGGCTTTTTTTATTGTCTCGCTTAGAATTTGAGATGACCCATCACTTACATTATTGGACACAAGATTTCATTGTGTTATCAAAGTCATCACTGTGCCAAATAATACAGTAATTGGGCAATAGTCAATAGGTATATTTGATTTGAGACTCTAAATTTATTTATTTATTTAGACAGTTTTGTATACCGCCTTATCCTTCAATCAAAGCGGTCACAACACTATTGGGGGATACATTTAACACGTGGGGATATGAGACACATACACTAATACTTACAGGGAACATGGACAATGGAGGGTTAAGTGGCTTGCCCAAGACCACAAGGAGCATCTGTGGGACTAGAAACCCCAATCCTTCCGGCCCAAGGTTGCTGTCCTCTAGTGGGATTTGAACCCCCGACCTTCCGGCCTGAAGTACCTTGCCCCAACCACTAGGCTACTGGCACTGAAAACATCAATTTATTGTTCACAATCTATCCTTCCCACTTGTCCTTAATTCCTTTTTCACTGTACCTTGTAGATTTCAAACCTTGATGTAAATGAAGAATCGGGCATTGTAATCAGGTCTGGGTCCCCCTAGGCAGAGAAGACAGTTTGAAAACAGCATCTCTTCTCTACTCTGGTGCTGATTTCTTCCAACCTACAGTATATTTGCAAGCAACAATATTTAGCTAACTCATGGCCAAAATGTATTCACTAATATTAATATTTCAATTTTTTTAAATATATGTATAATAATTCAAAGCTTATATTTCTTCATAGTCCACACACAAAATCAATTTACAAAAACATATATTCCAAAATTAACAACTTATGAAATAATTATTGTCAGAGAACATAGCACTTACTTTAAGGAATCGCTTGAATTTATGATGCATGTGTCTTCAATGAATTCAGAAAATTTTGAAAACAGCTTGCAACCACAGTTAAATGGCAGTAATCCAACATGGCCAGTGGTTTCGCCTCCATAATGATATATCAGCCAAATATGATGAAGTATAGATGTAGTTCTTTAAAATTGTTGACATAAAGCATGTCACAGAGGGAACAGCACATACATCTTTTACAGTATGATTCAGTTATATACCATTCTACTCAAGAGAAATTATTTTGTTTTCCAGGATTGTGTTTATTTACAAATTAGTGGTACTATTGCAGTATCATCACGGATGTGAGATGGATCATTGAAAAGACAAAAGAATACCAAAAGGATATCCATATGTATTTTATTGACTACAGCAAAGCTTTTGACGTTGTAAATCATGAGAAACTCTGGGCCACATTATGATTCATGGGTATACCAGAACACCTGATCATTCTCTTGCACAACGTTTACATTGATCAAGAAGCATCAGTTCAAACGGAACACGGAGAAACAGAATGGTTTAAAATCAGCAAAGGTGTACGACAAGGCTGCATACTTTCTCCCTACCTCTCTAATTTATATGCAGAACAATAATCAGAGAAGCAGGACTGTATGAAGAAAACCGAGGTGTGAAGAATGGTGGAAGACTCATCAAAGACCTTTGCTATGCTGATGATACCACATTACTGGCTGAAAGTGAAGACAATCTGAAACATTTGCTCCTCAAGATCAAGGAACATAGTCTTAAAATCGGTCTGCACCTTAACGTTAAGAAAACAAAGATCCTGACAACTGGCAAAATCAATAAGTTCATCATTGATGGAGAAGAAATTGAAATAGTTGACAACTTTAACTTACTTGGATCAACAATCAATAAAGAAAGGACTAACAGTCAAGAAATCCAACAATGTATTGCTCTTGATAGAATGGTTATGAAGGACCTAGACAAGATTCTCAAGAGCAGAGAGATGTCTCTCTCCATACAAAGATTTGACTTGTCCAGGCCATGGTATTTTCAATAACGTCACATGGATGCAAACGTTGGACAGTGAAAAAGATAGACAGGAAGAAAATTGATGCCTTTAAATTATGGCGCTGGTGACGAATACTGTGTCATGGACTGTCCGAAGAACAAACCAGTCAGTACTAAAGGAGATCAAACCTAAGCTTTCGTTAAAAGCTCAGATGATAAGACTTCGACTTTCATACTTTGGACACATCATGCGAAGAGAGGGAACATTGGAGAAAGATAGCAAGGTAGAAGGTCACTGTAAAAGAAGAAGGCCGGCAATGAGATGGATCGATACAATAACAGCAACTATGGATACCACTCTTTCAACAATGAGCCACTTAGCTGAAGACCGAACAAAGTTTAGGTCAACTATCTAGAGGGTTGCCAGGAGTCGACATCGACTCGATGGCACTTAACAACAACACAATGATCAATAACTGAATCATAAAAGATGTATGTGCTTTAGAAACATCTTTCAAGTCCAAACATTCCTGAAGTGGTTTAATATCAAAAATTTGCGGTGCATTACCATATAAAGATGTGATGTCCATCATCACCAACTGCCAAGTGTCTTTAATATTCTCACCTTTGAATGAACCATTTCTACCCATATTCTAATACTCAAGGACTATCCAGTGATCTCTGGATTACAGATGATCACCCACTACAACAGCATTAAGTCTTTGGGGTATGTTTACTAAACCGGGCTAACGGTTATCCCGGGCTATCTGCCACTAGGTCCCATATTATTCAATGGGACCTAGTTGCAGATAGCCCGGGTTAACCGTTAGCCCGGTTTAGTAAACATACCCATTTGTTTTCTATGGACCCTTTTGCAGAATACAAAGACAGGTTCCACAAAATAGCTGAGGCTCAACACAAGGCATGAACAGTGGTGGCCACTGGAAGCCAACAAGCTGCTCTGAGATAATACCTTGGAGGATGTGTCTTGCTAGTCTATGGTCTGCAAGGGTTCTTAAAGCTGACTGGGCATGCTGTGTAAAATGATGGAAGAGGAGTTGGAAGTATATCAAGATGGAGGACTATAATTGCTAAAACACTACCCCCTCACTAGGTCACTATTGAAGTACATCCCTTCTGCTCTTATACTTAGGCAGATTGTGGTCACCTGACAACGTGATGCTACTATGTGTAATGCACGCATGAGGTTTTACAAATTATGTAAGCCCCGAGCAGTTAAAAAGTTGTTAAAGAGAAAAAATGAGTGCTTAAGCATTTTTTGGAGGGAGGGGGAGCTGGAACCCTAGTAGTTATGATGGGGTAGTATTTTTCCTTTTTATCATTATTGTATGGTAGTGATAATGACATTCTATATTATCCAAATTTTAAAACCATCCGGTGTGACCATGTTCCTTGGAAAGAGTGAGAGGCAGCCTTTAATAATAATGTGCTTCGTGCTTTGTCTTTTGCCCCTATAATCACATCCAGGACCTGTTTTGAGTTCATGGATTGCTCAGTTTGATACTGAGAGTATTTGGTATCTAAACACAGGTGTTTTGTTATATAGGAGTTAATTAGGGACACCCCGATACTTTGTTTTTTTGCCTGACCCATTTTGTTAATCGGTGCCTTGTAGAAGGGGTTTATCCCACTGCCCTTAAGAAGGTGACTGTTGTTCCTCGGCTAAAACAAATTCATCTTCAGATCCCTCTTGTGGCAGCTATCAACCTACTGCCAGTATTTCCTTTTGGCTAAACTGGTTGAGGTAGTTATTGCAGCCCAGATGAATGAGTTTTTGAATCCTGTACGACTGGGATTCAGGAAGGCAGTAAATATTGACAGGACTATACAAAGCTAGAAATGCACCCTGTGCGACTAATGAATCTGGCGCCTTCTTCCACCTCAGTACAGTAACGCACTCTTTTTCAGCTTCTTGGAAGCCCAGTGATGATATCAGTGCCCACAGCCCTTGGAATAACCCTGAATATTGGGGCTGTTCTTGCAGCCTTCCTTGGGTAAGAGTAAGGAGGGAGACTTAATCCGATTGGTTCTCTCAGTGGCTTTTGATCGTACTCTGTTTTTGTAAAGACTGGCTGTGTGGGGTTTCAGAGAAATGTTTATGCCTGGTTTTTATTTTTTATAATGGAGAGGTTGTTGCTAGTTTATTTGGAGTCATTTGTCTCTATTTTTGAGTGATGGAGAGTGGACTGCCACAAGGCTCTCCTCTCTGGTCCATTTTAATTAATATTTTTCTGTCTTCATTGGGAAAATACATCAGGAAATTGTATTCGATACATTTTATTTATGCCGATGCAAGCCCAGCATAACCACCAGACAGACTAAGCAGTCACCTAGGGCAGTAGCTACTGTGGGAAGGTAAAGAACAGCAGCAGTCAAAGTACGACAATGGATCCTGAAAGCCACACAAACACAAAGGCCCGTTATTGTATACTTTTACTCACAGGAAGAATAGGCAAATTGCAAATAGTCCATTTACCCCTGTAAGTGGAAATCGTCCTCATTTTGAATGATGTCCAAATATGTGCTTTTATAGGCTTGCTCTGTGAGAGATGGTGCAAGGCTGAACATAAGAACATAAGATATGCCATACTGGGTCAGACCAAGGTCCATCAAGCCCAGTATTCTGTTTCCAACAGTGGCCAATCTAGGTCATATGTACCTAGCAGTTTCCCCAAGAGACACAAGTTCCACAATGCTTGTACTGGGTCAAGCATTGATATCTTCGGTTCACCCTAGGACATCTAACACCTTTGCAGTGGCCCTGTGCTGATGGCATCCAATGTTTTGGCTGCAGGCTGGATCCATTGTTGACACTCAAACTAAAACAGAGGAATGCTATCAACATATTGTCGGCTGGCTAACACATAATTGGCAAAAATTAAATCTAGAAAAAACAATTGTGCTACAGCTGGGTAGTAAAAATAAATCTTCCCCTGAAATTGGGTCACCTATTGCAGGATCTTTTTTTCCTTGCAGTCTAAGGTGCATAGTTTAGAGAGTCTGATTTGACCCCCTATCATTTGAGTCTCTGATTAGTGCAATAGTGCAGAAGGCTTTTACTAACCTACGGTTAATTAGGTCATTAAAAACATATCTTTGTGAATCAGATCTAAGGCAGATCATGCAAGTTTTGTTTTATACTCATGTAGACTACTGCACTATTATCTATTTGGGTTTCCCTGAGTGGTAGTTTGACACTAAAATGATCACTGGCATTAAATGATTCGACAGACATGCTGTTGCTTGAATAAGAATTTATATTAGACACCAGAACAACAAAGAGTATTTTTTAAACTTTTGACTATTGCTTCTAAGATGATGGGGGGATATCAGCCCCAAATATATGGGGGTCCAGTATTCAGACCGGACTATTATTCAAACACCATGGCAGTAGGGTTATCAATTTTGGAAATGTCATAATTTTAAAGAGCGCTAGTGAAAAAATGGTACAATTTCATGTGGCAAATTAACAACTAGCTTTAAATTTTGTGTAATATGTTGTTTACCTACCTGTAATTTCTAGGAAATTACACAATATAAAAATAAATAGCAATTGGACACAAGGTCCCAGGCATCTCCTTTTCTTTGCTGGATTTTGTTAAATAACATTAAATTAACTGCATAAATGGCATTTTAAAGACAATTATGTGACTACAAGTGTTGTTCAGACTATTGGTACTTTCGAATAAATATTACTTAATTTCCACATATTTCAACTGTGATTTGATGTAGGTAAGACTCCCTTTAAGCAGTTTCTGAAGATAGCTTTAGATTCAGCTTGCAAAACTGCATAATTTGGTCACTAGTAGTTTATAAAGTTTGGCAAAATAAAAATCTACCCCTAAAATTGACACACCCTACCATGGTGTTCATCTGTGGCACTTAAATATCGGCGGGATAATCAGCGGCAATAAGTGGATTGGAGGTGCTGCTGAACATAGAAACATAGAAACATGATGACATAAAAAGACCACAAGGCCCATCTAGTCTGTCCTTCCATAACAACAACTACAACAGTCCACTTTTTACCTTTAGAGATCCTCTGTGTTGGTCCCATGCTTTCTTGAATTCAGTTACTGTCCTCATCTCTACCACCTCCACTGGGAGACTATTCCACGGATCCACTACTCTTTCCGTAAAGAAATATTTCCGCATATCACTCCTGAATCTATCTCCCTTCACCCTCATCCCATGTCCCCTCGTCGCAGAACTTGCTTTCAATTGAAAGAGGCTCTCTCCCTGAACATTTATGCCACGGAGGTATTTAAACATCTCAATCATATCACCTCTATCCCGCCTTTCCTCTAAGGTGTACATATTAAGATCCTTAAGTCTGTCCTCATATGCTTTATAATGAAGACTACTAATCATCTTAGTAGCAACCCTCTGCACCGACTCCATCCTGTTCACATCCTTTTGAAGGTGCGGTCTCCAGAATTGCACACCATACTCCAAATGAGGTCGCACCAAAGACTTATACAGAGGCATTATCCCTCCTTTTTTCTGCTAGCCATTCCTCTCCGTATGCACCCAAGCATCCTTCTAGCTTTTGCTGTCGCCTTTTCTACCTGTTTAGCTACTTTAAGATCATCGGACACAACTACGCCTAGGTCCCGCTCTTCTTTAGTGGACAAAAGTACTTCACCTCCTATGCTGTATTGCTCCCTTGGATTGCTGCAGCCCAAATGCATGACCTTACATTTTTAACATTAAATCCCAGCTGCCAAATTCTAGACCATTCTTCAAGCTTAGCTAGATCCCTCCTCATGTTATCTACACCTTCCTGGGTGTCTACTTTATTGCAGATTTTGGTATCATCCGCAAAGAGGCAAACCTTACCAGACAGCCCTTCCGCTATATCACTAACAAAGATGTTAAAAAGAATCGGACCAAGGACACATCCCTGCTGAGAGGTGCGATCCGGGTAAGTCTCAGCACTTACCTAATTTGCCTGATTTTCAGCTAGGACTTGTCAGACGGCTGCCTGGGTGAGAATCTTCACACTCTTGGCAAGTGCATATTTCTATATGATTTGCAAGGTATTGTGGGCAATGTAGTTCATTCACACCAGACACAGCTGCTGACAATAATTTAGTTGTGCTCTTGGGTAAAGCCAATAAGATATTTATTTATGGGGTTATTTCTCCCAACACAGATATGCTTGGTAGCACATAAATTAGGTTACTTGCTTTCAGTGTTAAATTGGAAAAACAAAGTCAAAATCAGGAAAACAACAAATGAAAAGCCACAAAGCAAGAAACAAACTGTTCTTTTCAGGTTAACTTCTGATTACTTCCCACATAGATACAGAAGTGATTCTCTCCTAGCTCACAAGCAATTAGGTAAGGCTTAATTGCTAGCAGTTATCCAGCTGAAACCCCTTAGCTGGCTTGCTTTCTACTGTGTGGGTCAAATCCTGCTTCAGGAGCTTTTCTGGGTAGATTAAAGAACAAATTTGTATTTCTTTGTGATGGTTGCTGTACTTTATAACAGAAAGTTACCAACGGAGTTTAGATAGAGAGCAGTCCATATAAACAGGATCCTCATCTGCTATTAATCCCCCTTGTTCAACAAGCATGGGTTCAATATCATGGATTGGCACAGATGAATCTCTCAATGGAGCATTTTCAGGAGAATACTTGTTTCCCTGCTGTCTTTCAAGGTTATAGCTAGGGCATAGATCAGTGTTCATACCTGAGCTTCCATTGCTGCTAGAGTTCCTCTCTATATAGCCTGGCCAGTATGTAGTCCAGTTCTTATGTCCAGCCTTCCAATCCAGATCCCTGGACACTGGATCTCTCTTCACATACCTTCTGGCACGGGTCTTAGGGTCCCTTCCACGTGCAGCCGTCTCCCTCACAGGTAGCCTCTGGTGATTCCTAGCTCTGCAGCACCATTCCTCTGGCTTTCCCCAGTCCAATGGTGTATGCTGGCCCTTGGAATACCTCCCAGTATACGTACTGCTTTGGACTCTTCTAGACCTCTCAAAGGCTTTTCTCTTCCTTCTTCCAAAGGGTCTCTTTCCCTCTCTGTCCGTCCGGTTTGGCTTCTGCTTCTGATGATCCTTCAGATGAAACTGATGATCAAACTCAAGCTGATTCTCAGGATACTGAGGACAATTCTCTGGATATCCAAGGTGATCATGAAGATGGTCATCTGTAGAATAAACTCTACTCTTATTCTGCTTAGATGAGTGTTCCTCCCTAACACAGCACAGCTGTGCTGAATCAGGCCCTGCCCTTTGAGATGAGTGCTTAGGGATTACCTCATAGCCCTCCTGATTGAACACACGTTTTCTCACTTCAGCTCCTCTCATGGCTGTTGGAAATCTGGTGCATTCTGGGACTGGTAGTCTTTTATGGGAAAATTCTGTTTTCTTATTTCTACCAGAACTGACAGGTTGCTTGTTCAGAGTCACTTCATCTTTTCTATAGCTCCTTCCTGAGCTATGATAAGCTTCCTTATCACAGACTTCATTAGAATTTAGGACTGGTTTTGTGTGGCCTGTGAAATCTGAAAATTGGGTAAACCAGATAAGTGCTGAGACTTACCTGGCTTGCTCCGATACTCTCTGTTCTGCCCATGGACTGCCCCCACACTGACCAAACAATGCTAGGGTAGTTTGCGGTGATAGTCAACGGCACTATCTGGATAGTGCTACCGAATATCATGGTCTATCCATTTAGCCGGCTGGCTAATGGCTTTGAATAGTGGCTCCCTGGAGTCTTGTTATAAGTAATATCTGCCATAGAGGGACCTAAGATCTCAACAAGCCCTTCAGTTTAGTGCTTCCTGCTTTGAATGTTTTTCGGCTTCTTTCTTGGGAGAGACGAACAATTCAATGCAAAGCCCCTTTAATCAAGAATTTGTTACTGTTAGATATTAAGTTACAGTCAAATGACTTTTTAAAAGAAATGAAAGTCTTGCATCCCAAAAGCACTTACCTGCAGAGTGACAGCTGCCAAACAGACAAATGCCCTGTCCATTAATTTTCAGCAGCAATATTTGGACAGAATAAATTAAGACAGCAAAAAGCCATCCTAATGCAAGTCTCCTAGCTATAAGGATAGTAAGTGAATATATGTCTGTAACTATATTGATCTCTAGATATTTCATTGTGCTTAGCTCATACCTTTCTAGTAGCAGTTCAAGACCTACACTGGCATCTACGGAGCTGACCGCAGTCACTGCTGTCCACATATATTCAAGACTGCTTGCTATCCAGCTAGTGGAGCTGAATATACCTAATGGGGTTGATATTCAAAGCATTTTAGCCAGTTAGAGGACCTGTTAACTGACTAAAATGCACTCAGCCCAATATTCAGGGACACTATCGGGGTTATTCTGTGCCACGAAACAGCAGAGATGGACGTCCCAATGGGATGTCCATCCCTGCTATTCGTGCCTTCTCCCAGCTGCGACTAACTTACCCGCCAGTTGTATGGGGAAATTAGACGGGGGCGGGGAAGGGGGCAGAGTCTGGGGGGGCGGTCGCCGATCCTGGATGTACAGGGCCGATTCTAATGTCGGCCCTGTGCATCCAGGACCAGCGACATCTGCGGGGAAGTTATTCCACTTTCGAGGATTGGAAGACTAGGTGAGTTGATGTTAAACCGGCACATGTCTGGGAGAATAACACGATAAACCCAGAGTTTGTTAGTGCCAACGGTTATTTCTGAGGCTATGCTGTGACAATTGCGAATCACTGAGCCAGATTGCTTTGGTAAAGAGTTGAATGAGGTATTTTTTCCCTTTTTTCCTTTAGCAATCCTCTGTGTTTGTCCCATGCTTTTTTAAATTCAGTTACTGTCCTCATCTGTACCACCTCCACTGGTAGAGATGAGGACGATAGCAGCTTCATCAAGGCATTAGTATACACTGGGGCCTAGTCAGAGCAGATCCCTTCAAAGGCTTTGACTATTAGCCAGGCCTGTGCCTAGTTTTTCTATCCCAGGCTTAGTCGAATAATGTCACCCATATGTTAGGAATGTATAACCTTGGAGAATCCCTGCTACAAGTAAGTGAGTTCGCTTTCTTCATCTAGCACCATTGTTCTAACTTGGTTACATTCAAATTCCTATTGGATTATGTGACTTCAGAACTCCCTGAAAGTGGAGAAGGTTGCTTAGATAAATGTGATAGGTGAAAGCTTTAAGTGGCATGGCATTGCTGTTCCATAGCTTTTGTTTCATTTCATCAAGTTCCAGTTGGCATTAGCACATGGCATCTGCCTACTACCTGCACTGAAACAGGTTTAATATACACTGCACCATTGTTGTGCAGGTTAAAGCACCACAGATGAAACTGAATTAGTCTGTGGCATCCACATGGGAAGATGTCTGTGCCGCTAGACAATTACTGTGCCAAACCAATGCCTCTCCCATCTATGCAAAGACCTTTACTTGTTTCCATTGCACTGATTTGTACATTAACTCAAACAAAGCTGTCATTTATTTGGATCACAGTTTCTTTCTTTAAGATCTTGCATCTATTTGCAATGGCTTAATAAATGACCTTTTCAAAAAGGCTAGGATATGAATGAGACTTAGCATTTCCAAGTCCTGTATTACAGAGGGAATGGCTATATTTGCTCAGCAAAATCCCTGTAATCTGTAAGTCATCATCAAACAACTCAGATGAAAACTTTGACAGGGCTCATGAACGGTGCTCAGACTCCAATGGTTTCAGAGAAGAAACCAACTCAGAGATTGTTTCAGGCATATTATAAGCAACATGAACTCTATTAATAAAAGTATTGGGGATGATACTCTGAGGAGATTATTTTAGAAGCCTTATTTGCAATTTCTATGTGGAAAATGTGGCATTTACACATGGAAATGCCACATTTCCAGTCAGCCATAGCACTCGCCAAACAAGACTATTATGTCCATCTAACTCTCTTACCTCTGGCCCTCGCAGTCTCTTTACAATTCTCAACTCTTTCTTCAAGGTGCCTCCTCCTTCAACCCCTCCCTCCCTTTCTGCCCAAACCCTGGCTGACTATTTCCATGACAAAATCCACAAGATCACACACCAATTCCCCATAAGGTCAGCTACTTCCCCTCCTCCCCCTCTTCACTCCCAACTTTCCCCCTTACTTCTGCTCCCCTTTCTTCCTTTTCTATAATCTCTGAGGAGGAAACCACTCACCTTCTTTCCTCATCCAAACTCACTACCTGCTCCTCTGATCCTATCCCCACCCGTCTCCTTAGCTCCATCTCCTCCAATGTAGCCTTCCATCTCTCATATTATCAACCTATCGCTCTCCACTGCAGCTTTCCCTGCAGCCTTAAAGCATGCTGTGTTCACTTCTCAAGAAATCCTCATTAGACCCTACTTGTCTTTCTCACTATCAACCCATCTCCCTCCTCCCCTTCCTTCACTGCCATTGCCTCAACTTTCTCTCTTTTCAAGCCCTTCTAGATCCTCTACAATCTGGCTTTTGTCCTTTACATTCTACCAAAATGGCTCTTGCCAAAGTCTCCAGTGACCTGTTCCTGGCAAAATCCCAGGGCCTTTACTCAATCCTCATCCTTCTTGACCTTTCTGCTGCTTTTGACACCATTGACCACAGTCCTCTCCTTGATACCTTGTCCTCACTTGGTTTTAAGATCTCTGTGCTATCCTGGTTCTCTTCTTATCTCTCCCATCGTTCCTTCAGTGTTTGTTCTGGTGGATTCTCCTCTACTGCTATCCCATTCTTTGTTGGTGTATCCCAAGGATCTGTCTTGGGTCCACTCCTTTTCTCTCTCTATACCCAGTCCCTTGGTGCACTCATCTCTTCCCATGGCTTTCAGTAGCATCTTACGCCGATGACTCCCAGATCTACCTCTCTACATCTGAAATCTCTCTGGCAATCCAGGCCCAGATCTCTGCCTACCTTTCTGACATTGATGCTTGAATGTTTCACCACCACTTGAAATTGAACATGGCCAAAACTTAGCTGCTTATTTTTCCCCCTAAACTGCCTTCTCCCCTTCCTCCTTTCTCATTCTCCATGGGTAACTGTCTACTCCTCCCCGTTTCCTCAGCTTGCAACCTTGGGGTCATCTTCTCCTCCTCTCTCTCCTTCTGCATGCACATCCAACTGATAGTTAAAACCTGCCATTTCTTTGTCTACAACATCACCAAAATTCACCCATTCCTTTCTGAACACATTCACCCCTTCCATCTGATCAACACTCTTCTGCGCAGCTAATCTTCCTCCAGCTTTGTTATGCTCATATTACCCCTCAGGTCACTTCATTGGCTCCCTATCCGATTCTGTATCCAATTCAAACTTCTCCTGCTGACCTATAAGTGCACTCACTCTGCAGCTCCTCACTACCTTTCCTCTCTTACCTCTGCTCTGCTCTTCTGGCAAATCGCTTCTATCTGTGCCCTTCTCTTCTCTATAGCTAACTCTACTTCACTCCTTTCACCTTGCTGCTCCTTAGGCCTGGAACAAACTACCTGAGTCTGTACATCAGGCTTCATCTCTGGCCCTTTTCAAATCCAGGCTGAAAACTCACCTCTTCGCTGCCGCTTTCAGATCTTGATTCACCTAATCTTTTTTGCGTATCCTTACCATTCCCCCTAAATGTATTCTATGTCTACAGCTACTCTGCTGACTGTCTTGACTAGATTGTAAGCTCTGATGAGCAGGGACTGTCTTTTACATGTGAGGTTATCAAATTGGCAGATGACACAAAACTATTTAAAGTCATTCAGGCATTAGGGCATATCAGCAGAGAGGTTCCAATAAATACAAAAGTATCCCAAATGTCCTTCAGTATGGAGCAGACAGAGCTTAAAGATTCCAAATTACCCCTGTCTATCGGTAACCAGATTAATATGAATAAAATACAGCCTCTAAAATGCTTGCATGCAAATGCTAGATGTCTAAAAAATAAGATGAGAGAGTTAGAATATATAGCACTAAATGAGAGGTTAGATGTGATTGGTATCTCAGAGACATGGTGGAAGGAGGACAACCAGTGGGATACAAACTATATCGTAATGATAGAGCTGATCAAATTGGTGGAGGGGTTGTACTCTATGTTAGAGAGGGCATAGAGTCACAAAGGATTAAAGTTTTGCAAGAAACAAAAAAAAGGGGAAGGCGATGACAGTGAGGTTGTACTATCGGCCATCTGGCCAGAATGAACAAATGGATGACAAAATGCTCAAAGAAATCAGGGAAGCTAACAAAAGTTAGAGAACAGTGATAATAATGGGTGATTTCAATTACCCTGGTATTGACTGGGTGAGTGTCAACGGCAGGACATCCTAGGGAGATAAAGTTTATAGATTAAATAAATCACTGCTTCTTGGAGCAGCTGGTTCATGAACTGACCAGAGGGGAAGCCATTTTGGACCTAGTCCTTAGTGGAACACCAGATCTGGTGCAAGAGATAAGAGTGTTGGGGCCACTTGACAAAAGTGATCATAGCATGATCACATTTGATTTGATAAATGGAGGAGGGATAGTAAGGAAATCCACAGTACTACCTTTTAACTTTTGAAAGGGAAACTATGATAAAATGAGGAAAATAGTTAATAAAAAAAACTAAAAGGAGCAGTTGCGAAGGTTAAAGACATCAAGCTTGGGTGTTATTTAAAAATACTATCTTAGAAGCCCAGGCCAGCTGTATTCCTTGCTTTTAGAAAAGTGGAAGCAAGTCCAAAAGACTGCCAGCCTGGTTTAAAGATGAGGTCAAAGAGGCAGTTATTGCCAAAAAAAGCATCTTTCAGGAAATGGACAAAAGAGCCAAATGATGAAAACTGGAAAGAGCACAAGCACTGGCAAGTTAGATGCAGGGCATTGATAAGGCAGGCAAAGAAATAATTTGAGAAGAAGCTTGCTGTGGAAGCAAAAACACATAGTAAAGACTTTTTCAAGTACCTTCATAGCATAAAACCAGTGAGAGAGTCAGTTGGACCATTAGATGATAGAGGGGTAAAAGAAGCACTAAGAGGGGACATAATGGAGAGATTGAATGAATTTTTTGCTTCAGTCTTTACCGAGGAAGATGTAGGGATGTTACCCATGACTGAAGTGGTATTTAAAGGTGTGGAAGAATTGAAGGAAATATTGATACACCGGGAAGATGTATTACAACTGTTTGATAAACTGAAGAGTGGCAAATCACCTGGACTGGATGGTATACATTCAAGGGTATTGAAAGAACTGAAATATGAGATTGCAGACCTGCTATTAATAATCTGTGAACTATCATTAAAATCATCTCTAATACCTGAAGATTGGAGGATCACCAATGTAACACCAATTTTTAAAAAGAGTTCCAGGGGTGATCCGGGAAACTACAGACCAGTGAGCCTGACGTCAGTACCAGGAAAAATGGTAGAAACCATCATAAAGAACAAAATTGCTCAGCATGTAGATAGTCATGGCCTAATGGGAGACAGCCAACATGGCTTTAGACAAGGAAGATCTTGTCTTACTAATCTGTTATGTTTTTTGAAGGTGTGAATAAACAGGTAGACAAAGGTGAGTCAGTTGATATAGTGTATCTGGACTTTCAGAAAGCCTTTGACAAGGTCCCTCATCAGAGACTTTTGGCAAAACTAAAGAGTCATGGGATAGGATGCAGTGTACTACTGTGGATCAGGAACTGGTTAAAAGATAGAAAGCAGAGGGTAGGGCTAAATGGCCAATTTTCTCAATGGAGAAAGGTGAATAGTGGTGTACCCCAGGGATCTGTGCTGGGTCCGCTGCTTTTTGACATATTCATAAATGACCTGGAAAGTGGAATAATGAGTGAGGTTATCAAATTTGCAGATGACACAAAACTATTTAAAGTTGTTAAAACCCAAGAGGATTGTGGAAAATTGCAAGAGGATAAATTGGAAGACTGGGCATCAAAATGGCCGATGAAATTTAATGTGGACAAGTGCAAAGTTATGCACCTAGGGAAGAACAACCCAAACTATGGTTACACGATGCAAGGTTCCACATTAGGAACCACCACCTAGGAAAAAGATTTAGGCGTCATTATGGCTAACATGTTAAAACCCTCGGCCCAGTGTGCAGCGGCGGCCAAGAGAGCAAATAGAATGCTAGGTATCATAAGGAAAGGAATGGAAAATAAAACAAAGGATATTATAATGCCTCTATATCGTTCCATGGTGAGACCGCTCCTTGAATATTGTGTGCAATTCTGGTCACTGTATCTTAAAAAGGATATAGCCTTATTAGAAAAGGTACAGAGAAGAGCCACCAAAATGGTAAAGAGGATGGAAGGATTCCTCTATGAAGAGAGGCTAAAAAGGCTAGGGCTCTTCAACCTGGAAAAGAGTCGGCTGAGGTGAGATATGATAGAGGTCTATAAATAAATGAATGGAGTGGAATGGGTAAACGTAGATCGATTGTTTACATCACAGAATATAGAAAGATTAGGGGACATGCAATGAAGCTACAGGGTAACCTATTTAAGACTAATAAGAGAAAATATTTTTTCATTCAATGTGTAATCAAACTCTGGAATTTGTTATCGGAGGATGTATTGAAAGCTCTTAGTGTAGCTGGGTTTAAAAAAGGTTTGGACAAGTTCCTGGAGGAAAGATCCATAAACCATTATTAAAAGGGACCCAGGATATAAATGCTTGACCCAGTTCAAGCATCGTGGAACCTGTGTCTTTTGGGGAAACTGCTAGGTATGTATGATCTAGATTGGCCACTGTTGGAAACAGGATACTGGGCTTGATGGACCTTGGTCTGACCCAGTATGGCATAGCTTATTTTCTTATGTTCTTATGTTCATATGGGTTTTTAAAAAGTGCTCGTTTCAGCCATCTCTTTATAGGAGGAATTAAGGGGGCTATCCTCTTTAATCCCCTTTGTTTATTCCGTTTCCAAATTGAAATTAAATAAAGACTGCAGTCTCTGAAGTTAATTGGCAGAACTGATGGGTCCTATATTCTTCTGGGCAGGCTATGCGTTGGCACATAGTCCTGCCCGCTGCCCCTTAAACCCAGATATTCAATGCCGGGGTCATATGCAGCCCCAACATTGAATATTTGGGTATTGCCGCAGAAACCGGAAGTTGCCAAAGCTTACCGGGCAGCAGGGATATTGCATACTGCCCAGTTAGCGTCTGCTCTGTAAAGATTTCCTCGGCTATCTTTTTGGCACAAAGCACTAACCAGGCAGTATGGAATATTGCTGCTACCCAGTTATCTTGCGCCCCCACTTCTGCTCTGCTCCGGGATGCCCCCGACATGCCTCGATACTAGCCGGATAGCATCGGGGTGCATAGGGGACATACATGGGGATATTCAATGACTGTAAACCATATAAATGCCCTTCAAATATCGGGCCCGATATATCTTTGTTTGCAAAATACCAAATTACATGTGCAACTTACACGCAGAACTTGCAAATTACCAACTTATATGTGTAAGTTGCCAAGTTTCTTTTCATTTTTCCAAAATGTAGATTTGTAAAATGGTTCTATATGTTGGGAAATAAGTGTGCACTCCTGCGTGGTCATATATGTATTATAGAAAGGCGTCACTCATGATAAGAGTCTTTTCTAAAATACTGTTTGAATTTTGTGTGTCCCAATTCTGATCTCCATGTACTATTTATACTTTGCTTTCACAGCTCTTATGTGGTCAGTATCAGTTGCTGATCACATAAATGCTTTGATGCAATTTTTTTTGGCACACTAATGGGGTCATTTGATGAAGCATTTTCTTTGTGTAAAGCCTGTTTTGCATGTGGAAACGTTTCTTATAAAATTGTGCAGCTGAATATGCGTGTACAAGTATATGCGCTGCCAAGATGATGTGTATTTTACTGTGTACATGGAGGTATAGTTTGGGAAGAGTTATGGTGTAAATACATATTTTATAAAATACTGTATGTGTTTGTACACATAGGACTATTAGTCGTACCATCATGCGTGAGCCTGATCTTGTCTGATTTCGGAAGCTAAGCAGGGTTGGGCCTGGTTAGTTCTTGGATAAAAGACGTTCTTGGAATATCAAGTGCTATAGAATTACTGCTTTGAAGAAAGGCCTGACAATCTACAATACTTCCAGTCGCACCTTGCCAAGAAAATCCAGGGAACAGTCACTATATGGGCAACTATCCACAGAGTCACCAGGAGTCAACAATGACTCGAAAGCATTTAACAACAACAACACACATGGAGGGTGGAAATTTTATAAGGCGATGCCTACTTTTATGTGTAAAAGTAGGTTCCTATAAGGGATATTTTAGCCGTTTGCATGCATAAACAGCACTTTCTGCAAGTAAATGATCGCTTATAAAATCGCACCCAGCATAAAAATACACCCATTAATTTCATGGTGTGTATAGAGGCGACGTGTAAGTGGAGCATGCAAGCACCCTCATAGATTATAAAATGCTATAATTTACATATGTACTTACAAAATGGTGTGTGCTTGGCCACCTGTGAGGTGCATTTTGGCTGATTCATCATGAAATGACGACCATAGGTGGTAATTTGATAAAGTTTTTAATCAAATTGCCACCTACAATATCTATTACAAGGTTTCCCTCATGCAAAGCCTGTTTCATGTGCAGAAAGGGATGCATGTAAAACTGCATGACCGTTGCATGCACAAAAATGAATGCACTGAAAGTGAGTGCCTGCTTTTACGTGATGGGCATATAAGCATTCCAGGAGCGCAGTTTCGGCACAATAGCTGCAAGGTTGTGATATGCATTGTGTATTTTATAAATTATGTGGGTACCCGTGTTGAGTACATGCACATATTTACATAGTACGTATAAATGTGTACATCGGCATTCATACACTATTGGGGCTGGATCTGGGAGCCTGTTTTATAAAGGAACATATCTGTCTGTGTTGCACATAGTCCTTATTCTATTGCTGTAGCAAAGTGCAATCAATGAATAAGTCCAGGAGTCGATTGACAGGGTCCAAGTCAGTTTATTGTGCACAGGCCCAGTCAGTCAAAGCTTCAAAAGGAACTGAGCAAACGTTTATACAGAGACATAACCATTTATACCTCTTTTTCAGTTCGATACATGAAAGCTTTCTATTGGTTTTCACTTGATACATGCAAACTTCTCATTGGTCTTACATTCCCTGCACCTGTCCAATTAGAAATCCCTCCGGAGCCTAGCAACCGGCCCCCTCCTTTAGGATTGCTTGAACAATGGTACAGTTCTGAATCTCGTTACTTTTCTACTGCAAGGTTAACTTCAGCCTCTGGAATGCATATACTGAAACATTTCTGTTCTTTCTCACCCAAGAGAATAATAGAAGACTTATGAATTCATGAAAACTTCTTATTAAGCATTTTAAAACAGTTTTCTTATTTTTCACAGATTTTTGGTTCTTTTCTAGCTGTAATGGGAGTTAGGATCCAGGCCTAACTTACAGGCCTTTCATAGTAGCAGTCCATGCTAGACCATAGCCTACCTCATTCCCCCCTTTGATTATTCTCACCCGCAAGTGAGGAAGGATGAGAATTAAATCACTCATTAGTCAATTAACACATTATACTGGTGTAATGGCATCATCATCGTGGGGTATAGGGTAATACCGCCACATAGCTAATACTTTCGCAGCTGCCTTCCGCTTTATAGTGTTATCAATTGATGATGTTATCATGTGCAAGCAAAGGGGTAGGAGACAAGGGAGCAATAAGCACATGGCTAATATGAATAGTACGATCAACATAAGAGATTTCAGACCACCTATCCAAGAAAACAACGAACCAAACCACCCATCCATCTTTAAACTGTGCCAGGTCTGGACAGGCACAAATGTCTGCTCTCGCATCTGGATGGCTAAATCCTCAACTACATGCCCATTATTATCAATCTGTAAACAACAATTACTTAAGTTCAACTTCCCACATACCCCACCTTCAGCTGCTAACAATCTAAAGCTAAACGATTTTGATTAATGGCTGTACGCATTTGCGTACTTTGCTTTGCCAGAAGGGTTAGTGCTTTACTAGTTTCATTGGTTATTATTTCAACAGCTTGCAAACGTATTATTCGATTAATCATATAAACAGGGGTACGATATCCCCAAGTCCCATCCTGCTCCCAAGTAGCAGGTCCATAGTATGAAATGATTCTTTCTGGTGGCCATTCTTCACCATCCCATTTGTCCCATTGGCCTATTTTCAAGGCCTCCTTCAGCTGCCGACTTCTGTACACAGGATATCCCAGCTGTTCTCCCTGGGATGTTGGTAGAAGGAAAAAGGAAGGTCATATGGTTCCCAATACACATGCGCCTCCCCAGTGATGAGGAAGTCTGGCATATGCTCGGGTTCCGCAAATCCAGTACAGTCCAGGTGGTGCTTGCCAGGAGTTATATGCTACTAAGTTAGTCCAGATGCTGGCAAGTCTGGGGAACTGGACTAGAGGATTGGAAGATTCAGTAGCGTTGGCTCCTGACCACCAAGATGTTTTCTTAGTGGTACTGTTGTAAAACTTCTGTTTGAGACAGACCAGCTGCCCCACTTCCATATTAAACATTGGTCCATAGCGAGAAAAACATAAATTACCCACGATGGAGTGGGCCAATACCCATTCACTTGTGGTATTGCGTATATTAGTCTGATTATATGGAACAGAATAATTCAGTTCTTGTGCTTCCCAAGGCCATTGGTCTCCCATTTTTGTTCCTCCACAAAACAAACAGTCTGAAACATGGAGACTAGAAGCAACTGCTCCCGCTAATTCGAGAAATAAGTTCTGGGAGGCAGGAGGGATTTCAAACTCTGATTTCATGGCTTCATAGAAAGAGTGATGTATACGATAGGGTGAGGATACATGGGTGTTGGTGTTTAATCGCAGATATAAAATAGTCCCAGGATCTACACCTCCTCCTGCAATAAGCAACCCAAACTTGTATCCTTGCTTCCAGTGGCTGGGGTTGGCTATGAAGGGTTGTAGAGGATTACAGGCACCTTTCTGGTATTTCTTAGGTTCTGGTATGCTGATCTTCATTAGGCTGCCTTTGCGATGATCGCCGTCTTGTCCCGTTGGTGCATTTTTCCAGGTAGCAAAATATACACATTCCCATTTTGGGCAAAAGTAATCATTTTTAGATGCGGTGGTGTAAATAGTGGCTGCAGTACTCTTTCCTGTACATTTTCCCCATCCATAGGCTCCTTCTGGACACATGTATTTATCGTCATGGTAGTAGGCTCGCTCCCATGACCCACATCTGTGGTAAGCATTCCTGTTGATGGCATCACAAGCATCAAAGTTCAAGGTGATAGGTTTTGTGGAGTCGGTAAGGGGTTTTGTCGTATTCAGGATGGCTCCATCTTCATCATTCCAGCGTATCTCAAATGTATAGTATGATGGGTTTTGTCGAGGGGTATAACAAGTCTTACTTCTTCCCTTTGTGCAAACGTTCAGTTCGGTGCCCTTATAAACACACCGGCTGACTGTTCCAGTGCAAGTATAGTAGGAATGATAGAGCAAAGTCTGAGTAATCTTTTGTCCTGTTCGGGTGGTGGTTATGCAAGCTATACAAGGGGGTAGAGCAAAAGTATTTTCCAGGATTCCCAGGACTACCACTCCCACAAGGCAATAGTGGAAGAGCATGGTGATTACAGTCTCTGGGGGTTAGCTGGAAAATTGAGGATAATGAACTATACTGAGTTTTCTTCTGTTTCTGTAGTGATGGTCACTTTCGCGTGACGTAAGTGGATGCTGAAGATTCTCTATAAAGCTGGCTGTCTCCTCAGGGTGAGTTGCAATGGAGTCTCAGGATCATTTACTGACGTCCATTGGCCAGGATAAGGTGCAGCTGCCGGCTTCACTCGACTATGGTGGATCCAGGGTTCAAATTCTGCAACTTTCACTGTGGTGGGGGTTGACAGGATTACAACATATGGTCCCTTCCAATGCGGCACCAGTGGGGTCTTGCTTCACTCTTTCACCCACATGGACATTCCCGGCTTGAAGGGATGCAGAGGCTCGGTCAGGTTGATGGGTAGTCGGTCTTGCACCCACGTTTGGAGTTTCTGCAAAACAGAACCTAAAGCTAATAGTTCTTGTCTAGTTATTTCAGATCCTATCTGTCTCATGTCTCCCTTTATTCCCTGCACTATGGGTGGAGGTCGCCCATACAAAATCTCAAAAGGGGAGACACCTAAGGATCTGGTGGGAGCTGAACGTACCCTAAGAAGGGCTATGGGAAGGACTTGGAGCCACTTCAGGTGGGTTTCTTGGCAGAGCTTGGATAATTGAGTTTTCAAGGTTCTATTCATACGCTCTACTTTCCCTGAGCTCTGGGGTCTGTAAGCAGTGTGCAACTTACATTTTATTCGCAGAGCTTGAGCTAACTGTTGGGTCACTTGGGATACAAATGATGGACCATTGTCTGACCCTATAGTTGATGGTATTCCAAATCGGGGAATAATCTCATGGAGCAATACCCTAGTGACTTCTCGGGCTTTCTCAGTTCGGGTGGGATAGGCTTCTACCCACCCTGAAAATGTGCAGACTAACACTAACATATAGTGATATCCATTTACACGGGGCATTTCAGCAAAGTCTATCTGTATATCACTCATGGGGGTCACCCCTACTGACTGAACTCTTGGGGGTGGAACAGGACCTTGCTTGGCGTTATTTTTGGCACATATTAGGCATTGCTGTGCCACTGAGGCAGTTAAGGATCCTAGCAGTGAAATACAGAAATGGGGTATCAGGGCTTTCTCCATGGCTGTTCTTCCATAATGTGTGGCTTGATGAAAAGCTTGGACAAAGGCTGGCCCTAATGCTTCAGGGATGACTGTAGGACATGGAGGTGGACTACCTTCTGGGGGTGGTAGCACTATCCAACCTTGTTCTGTTAAGACTCCTCCCTCCTTTTCACAGTAATAGTCTAATTCTCTTGTAGTATATTGGGGTGCCCAGGAACTAAGGGGCACAGGGAATAGGGCTGCTTGCATTGCAATATCTTGGGTTCTGACATGTCCTGTGGTGGCTGCCTTTCGGGCTGTGGCATCTGCAAATCTATTCCCTCGGGCAACTTCTCCTGCTCCTGCCTGATGACCTCGGCAGTGCATGACTGCCACTTGTTTGGGGGCCCACACAGCATCTAATAACATCAATATCTCGGGCCCATACCTAATGTCCTTATCCCCTGAGGTGATTAACCCTCGTTCTTTATACAAGGCTCCATGTGCGTGCAAAATAGTGAAAGCATATTTGGAATCTGTGTATACATTTATGCGGAGTCCTTCTCCTAATGTCAAGGCTCTGGTGAGGGCTATCAATTCAGCTTTCTGTGCAGAAGTTCCTGGGGTCAGGGCTGAGGACTCAACTACCAGATCAAGGGTCACCACTGCATATCCAGCACAACGATGTCCATTGATGACCAAACTGCTTCCGTCTACAAAGAAAGTCCATTCTGGGTCCTCTAGAGGGACATCGGTCAAATCAGGGCGACTTGAAAATACAGTGTCCATGGTTTCTAAGCAATTATGATCAGGTGGCCCAGGACCAATTGGAAACAATGTAGCAGGGTTCAGAGCTTGACTAACTTTCAACTGTATCCGAGGGTTTTCACACAACATGCTCTGATACTTCAACATTCGTGCATTGGTTAGCCAGAAGTTTCCTTTGTGTGCCATGAGAGTCAGAACAGAGTGTGGCATTGTAACTTGAAGAGTTTGTCCTAGTGTGAGTTTGTCGGCTTCGCCCACTAGAAGGGCTGTTGCTGCAACAGCTCTCAGGCAAGGGGGCCATCCTTTTGCAACTACATCCAATTGTTTTGACAGATAAGCTACTGGCCGTTGCCAGGATCCAATTGATTGGGTCAATACTCCCAATGCGTTTCCTTGTGACTCATAGACAAAAAGATGGAAAGGCTTCTGAACATCTGGGAGACCTAAAGCTGGAGAAGACATCAGGGCCTTTTTCAAAGTTTGGAATGCTACATCTTGTTCAGGTCCCCAGTCTAGTGGGGATTTTTCCACTCCTCTGGTGGCTTGGTATAGTGGTTTTGCAATCAGGGCAAAGTTGGGGATCCATATGCGACAATATCCCGCGGCCCCCAGGAAGGCTCTTACTTGCCTCCTAGTGGTTGGAATGGGGATATTACATACAGCTTCCTTGCGTTCTGGTCCTAAACGTCGGATCCCACTGGACAACTGAAATCCTAAATACTTGACTTCAGTTTGGCATAGTTGTGCTTTGGCTCTTGAGACTTTGTATCCAGCATCTTTGAGAAGGTACAAAAGTTCACTAGTAGCTTGTAGGCATTCATTTTCTGAGTTGGTGGCTATGAGCAAGTCATCTACATACTGAAGAAGAACCCTCTTTCCTAGGTCCACTGGGTAACTTGAGAGATCTTGATTTAGGGCAGCACTGAAGAGAGTAGGTGAATTCTTGAATCCTTGGGGTAATCTGGTCCAGGTGAGCTGACCCCGCCTTCCTGTTGTGAGGTCCTGCCATTCAAAAGCGAATAAAAGTTGACTGGTGGGTGCTAGGCGCACACAGAAAAAGGCATCTTTCAGGTCCAGGACGGTGAAGTGAGTAGCCTCAGCGGGGATCAGTCCCAAGAGAGTATAAGGGTTTGGTACTACTGGGTGTATAGTTTCAACTGCATCATTTACTCGCCTTAGATCTTGTACTGGGCGGTAGTCCCTTGTCCCAGGCTTCTTTACTGGGACAAGGGGGGTGTTCCAAGGTGACTGGCATTCCTTGAGAAGTCTGTACTTCAGCAGTTTCATTAAATGGCAGTGAATTCCTTCTATGGCTGGTCGAGGAAGAGGATACTGCTTCACATGCACTGGTTCCACTCCTGGCTTGAGGGTGACAATGACAGGGGCTATGTTCTTCGCTAGGCCAGGTGGATTATCTTCTGCCCATACTTCAGGTGGGGCTATGAGGTTGGTAGGTATACAGGGACTGGTTGACTTTATTGGAGGTGCACTATAGAACCGCCACTCTTCTTCTCGGGGAACAGTAAGCACCATTAATCCAGCAGGCTTTGGGTTCACAGTCTTTTTCATTTCTCCCCCTTCAGCAAAGGATATTTGGGCCTGGAGCTTGGCAAGCATGTCTCAGCCCAGTAGTGGAATAGGGCACTTAGGCATATACAAGAATTGGTGCGTTATCTTCTGTCCCCCTAATTCACACATGCGGTTCTGCAAGAATGGTTTTGTGGCTTATTTCCAGTGGCTCCCACAATGGTGACAGATCGTGAGGACAGAGGAGCTACTGGCTTGGCTACTACTGAATGTTCTGCTCCTGTATCTACCATGAATTCCATGTATTGGTCCCCTATCTTTAAACTGACCATAGGCTCCTGGGGACCCAGGGTGAACATGGAGCCCAGTCTGGCCTAGTCTTCATCTATGTCATCCAGGTCATAGCCCGTTGCTACTGCCACTCCCTCAATGGCTTCCTCCCTCTCCTGCTGGAACTGTGTTCGATTCATTCCTCCTCTCCTTCGAAATCTTCCTCCTGGCCTCCAGGGACTCCCTCCTCCCCTCGCAGGGGCGGAGTCCAGATGCGGGCAATGTCCAATGTCCTTCTTCCTTGCAGTAGGCGCACTGATTTGCACCTAATGGAGGCCTGTCTCTTCCGCGGCCTCGTCCACGTCCATTGGTCCTTTGATTAGGAATACCTCCTCCACGTCGTCCTCACTTAAATGGAGAATAATCGGTTATATCAACATATGCAATGTAGATTTTCTAATGGCATGGGTCCTTGCTGCGAGCAACGAAGACCCATGCCATTAGAAAATCTACATTGCTTATGTTGATATAACCGATCATTCTCCATTTAAGTGTAAGAGTGTCCTAGTATTGGTCACTGTCCCCTGAAAAAGGCTTTGTGCTGAAACACATGTAGGGTTGATCTTTGACCCTCAATAAAGCTCTGTCTTCCAGTGGTGTGACTCTCCCGCTCCTTTTTGTTTTTGTTTCCATGCTTCTTTGAATTCAGATACTATCCTCTTCTCTACCACCTCCACTGGGAGACTATTCCATGGATCCACCACTCTTTCCATAAAGAAATATTTCCGCATATCACTCCTGAATCTATCCTCTTTCACCCTCATCCAATGTCCCTTCATAGCAGAACTTGCTTTCAATTGAAAGAGACTCTCCTCCTGTGCATTTATGCCATAGAGGTATTTAAACATCTCAGTTATATCACCTCTATCCCACCTTTCCTCTAAGGTGTCCATATTAAGATCCTTAAGTCTATCCTCATATGCTTTATAATGAAGACCACTAACCATTTTAGTAGCCACCCTCTGTACTGACTCCATCCTGTTTATATCCTTTAGAAGGTACGGTCTCCAGAATTGCACACTATACTCCAAATGAGGTCGCACCAAAGACTTATACAGAGGCATTATCACCTCCTTTCTTCTGCTGGCCATTCCTCATCCTATGCACCCAAGCATACTTCTAGCTTTTGCCTTTTCTACCTGTTCAACTACTTTAAGATGATTAGACACAATCATGCCTAGGTCCCGCTCTTCTTTAGTAGATAAAAGAACTTCACCCCCTATACTATATTGCTCCCTTGGATTGCTGCAGCCCAAATGCATGACCTTGCATTTTTTAACATTAAATCTCAGCTGCCAAATTCTAGACCATTCTTCAAGCTTAGCTAGATCCCTCCTCATATCTATACCTTCCTGGGTATCTACTCTATTGCAGATTTTGGTATCATCCGCAAAGAGGCAAATCTTACCCGGCAGCCCTTCCACTATATCACTAACAAAGATGTTAAAAAGAATCGGACCAAGGACAGATCCCTGGGGCACACCGCTGGTAACCTCCTTCTCCTCAGAGTGAGCTCCATTTACCTGTACCCTTTGTCACCTCCCACTCAACCAATTTCTAACCCAAGCAGTAACTTTAGGGTCCATCCCTAGGGTGCTCAGTTTGTTTATAAGTCGCCTGTGAGGAACAGTGTCAAAGGCTCTACTGAAATCTAAATACACCACATCTAGGGCTCTCCCTTGGTCCAACTCCCTGGTTACCCAGTCAAAGAAATCAATCAGATTTGTCTTACAAGACCTGTCTCAGGTGAATCCATGCTGCCTCGGATCCTGTAATCTGCTGGATTCCAGAAGTCTCACTATTTTCTCTTTCAGCAGTGCTTCCAATAATTTACTCACCACTGAAGTTAAACTAACCGGCCTGTTGTTTTCAACCATATCCTTACTTCCACTTTTGTGTAAAGGGACCACATGTGCTTCTCTCCAGTCCTTTGGCACCACGCCTGACTCCAACAGGGCATCGAACATGTCACTTCTTTCTCTATAACATTTCTTTGAGTTCATTGTAAACCGCTTTGATTCCGGAAAGGTGGTATATAAGTGCAAATAAATAAATAAATAAACATTATCAAAATACGTCCCTTCCTTTCTACACTCACTACTGAGACACTTATCCACTCTTTAGTCACCTCCCATCTAGACTATTGCAACCTCCTTCTTGCTGGTCTCCCTCTGAATCATCTCTTTCCCCTTCAATCTGTTCAAAACTCGGCTGCACAGCTAATCTTCCACCAGCCTTGATATGCTCATATAACCCCTCTTCTCAAGTCGTTTCACTGGCTTCTTATTCATTTCTGTATCCAGTTCAAACTTCTCCTACTGATCTATAAGTGCACTCATTCTGCTGCTCCTCACTACCTTTCCTCTCTTGTCTCTCCCTGCACCCCTCCTCGGGAACTTCGCTCTTCTGGCAGATCCCTTCTATCTGTGCCCTTCTCTTCTACTGCCAACTCCAGACTTCGATCCTTCCACCTTGCTGCTGCTTATGCCTGGAACAAACTACCTGAGTCTGTGCGTCAGGCTTCATCTCCTCTATATTTCCTTACCACTCCCCTAGATTTATCCTTGTCCTCAGCTGTTGTGCTGTCTGTCTTGATTAGATTGTAAGTTCTGATGAGCAGGGACCATCTTTTACAAGTGTCTGTCCAGCACTGTGTACACCTTGTAGCGCTATACAAATGATAATTAGTAGTAGTTATAGTACATCCCCAGAGTGTCTATAAATATGTGTATACGTTCACAGTGCTGGTACTTATATCTGGATTAAAAAGAGAAGTTCCCAGGGATATCTTTAAGTGTGTTCCATTGATTTTTCATATGTGCATAGTTGCCCCATATGCTTTACTCGTAGATCACAACAGATGTGACGTAGGCGCTTTCTAAAATCTATGTCAAGGGAAGGAATTACCTGGCCAGATAGCTTACTGAAAATGACTCCATCAAAATCTAACAAGAATTTGAAGAAGGAAAAATTGGATTTAAAATTGTGTTGCTGAATACTGGTATTTTAAATGAGTACTAACCTTTTGTATTAAAAACTCTACATTTAAAAAGAGACTGAGTGGACAGCTAACTGATGAATTTTAGCCAGTTATCTCTGGGTGAATTTTGAGCAATACCTAACTGGCCAGGTTTTCAGCTGAAAATTCTCCTAGTGGCTAGAGCATATCTTTCTAGATTTAGGCTCCTCGGTCAAGGCTGCTAGAACTTAACCTACTGGGGTGAAAAATCAGCACTGGCTGTTTTAAGTTCTCCCCAAGAACCCTTCCCTATTGTCGCGGCCTCCCTCCCACTCTCTTACTTACCTTTTGCAAATATTTTAAAAAGTTGCAACTGCCTTGATCTACTCTCCACCTCCCCTTCCATCTTATCGTAGTATTTTAAAAGGCTGCCTCTGCCCTGTTCTCCCACCCACTTCCAACCCCCAAATCTTGGGGCAAGAACAAGATCCTCCTAATCCTGCCACTTCTTCCTCTCACCTTTAACCCCCTTCTTAGTTGTTCTGGCCTGACCCCCTTTCCCTCCCCTCCACCCCCGGGCCTCTTGGAGGTAGGAGGTTTCCTGCTCTCACCCAGGTTTTTACCACTGCTGGCAGCTGGGCTAGGGGTACTTGATAATAGTAATTTATGCACTGTACTTCAAAGTCAGACTCAATCTTCATTTAGAACAGTGAATGAGGATTGGTCCTTTAGTTCTGAAAGGAGATTGTTCTCTGCTTTAATGCAGAGAAAGCCAGGGGGACTGCCAAATGGGGAGGCATGATTTTGGGGATTTTGCACAGTGGCAAGATAAACACTAAAGAGGTGCAGAGCATGACATTGCACTCTGTGGAGGAAGGCTGATGCAAGGAAAAGATTTTAGGACAAACTGGAGTTTGGGTTTAAGGGAGATTCTCAGAGCAAAGATGCTCCAATTCAGGCTTCAGACCTCTTTAATCATTGAAGGCGAAGGGGACAAGATCATCAATGGGTGCATTAGCAATGCATCCATTTTGCCTACTAATGAGCTGTTTTGCATGTATTTGCCTGCAGTGCAGCTCATTAATTTGGTACATTATTTGTTAGTGGAAGACAGCACATGGTCATTTATGACAGTGTGCACTATTTTCCATAGCACATTGAAACCATGCTTTAACTAACTTTAAATGCCATTGTTGGTGTTTAACATGTGTTTAACACATTATTGCAATTTAGTAAATAGACTTCATAGAGTGATACTTCATGTGCACAATTTAATACCAAGCATCAGAATGCTTAAGGCTTAGAAACCATAGCTCTACACAGGTAACCGAGCAACGTGCATGCAAGACCTGGCGCTGTTGGCATTTCCAGACAATTTCCTGTATTTATTTTTAGGATAATTGAGTTCTTGCTTGAGTCATGCTAATGTTGGGTATTATAAGCAAGTCTGTTTCCTTAATCCAGATGTTTCTTTTTCTTTTCCTGCTTGTGACGTTTACCAGAGTTACACAGGTAACTAAATCATAAACTTTAGTTACTGGAAACAGAGCGATTAAGGGAGGGTCAGGAATGATGATATCTGCTTTAATTAAACTCCCTGTTGGAAAACACGTCTACTAGGCTCAAGAATCACTGTGGTGATGTTTATATGATTTTTGTGTTACTTGATTAGATAGTAAGCCAGGACCTGGAATTCATTTTACATAGTCCACTGGCACTGATTAAATCTCAGACGAACAAATTGGTCAGATTAATTGACTGATTTCTTCTAATCATGTCTTTTAAAAGTCTGGACACCGTCTTGGACGATCTTTTTAAGACTGGAAAGGTGGCCTTGGAAATTCTCTAAATACATCAATAAAATAATTTGTCAGTCGACACAGAAAACATACACCTAGTTTCAGCAGCTTTGTCTGGGGAAAGTTTTCAGTCTCCTTTTGCAACTACTCATAAATCGGCAAGTTCATTTAAATGGAGAAACTCCCCGCAAAATCAGCAAAAAAATGTGTAAACTGCTACGCTAAATAATATCATCATTTATTATGCTGAACCCCCTGTGTATAGAATTGTGCCTTTTCAGTAACTCTGGTAACCCGGAAGCCCTCCTCGCCTCCTTCCCCAGCATTAACACCCCCCCCCAAGTACTTCGCCCCCCCCTCCCCCAACAAATTCACAAACAACTGTATTTGGTACAAACATTTTGGTCGCAGCTTTATTTACAACCTGTAAACCGACCCAACCAGGGCCTGAATAACAATTGAACATAACCCAGCCCCACACCCCTTTTCCGGAGGATGCCCCCCCACCCGCCATCTTAGTAGCAAGGCGGAGCATCCTCCTCCCCCCCAAACCCCGCCGCCTGCCTCGCCATCCTAGTAGCAAAGGCCGGCTCCCACCCCCCCGCTACCGGGTCGAGACCCCCAACCGGGCTGTCTCGCCCCACCCCGAGGAGCACTTCGCCCCCACTGCTCGTAACCAGGTCAAGCCCGCGCCGCTCCTGCGAGCGCTGGCTCTGTACCCCGCCACCGGTGCGAGGTATACACTATCCTCGCACCGCCCCCCCCCATAAAGCTGCGACCAATCATTTCCAGAGCTTCCTGCCAATCATTAAGCAATAAGTCCTGTCCGACCGGGGACAAATGTACCCCGTCGGTACGGTAGAGTCCAGCGCACAGGGGGTCCGCCCAAGGGTGCTGGACCTGCCACCCGCCAGCCTGCTGCAACCAACGGCCGATCTACCTGTTGACCTTGGCCAGCCCTCTCGACCACCGCCGCTGCGACAAGCAGGCCGGCCGCGGGATGATGTCCGACCACACAATCGCCAAGTCAGGCCACTGCTCCTGCAGCGACCGCAGATCTCGTTGTACTGCGCGAATGAGTTGCCGGCACGTCCAACCGGAAAGATCATTCCCTCCAAGATGTATCAGCAGTCCCAACGGCCGCTGCCGCCGCTCCGCGTGCTCCCGGACTACTGGAAGTAGCTGCCACCAACGCATGCCCCGCTGGCCGAGCCACACCAGCCGGAAATTGCAGGACACCAAGCCCAGGTGCGGACCCAGCGGACGAGTGGAGGCTCTACGTTCCGCCCAGTAGACGAAGGAATGTCCCAGCAGCCACCAGACGCCCGGCGGGCCCCGTGCAGCACTCAATGTCGGCACGCTCCGCAGAACTCCTGGAAAAGAAAACAGCATTAATACCCCCCCCGCACCCACCCCCCGACACCCCTGCAGCTCACAACTGTTCCGGCCGCACATAGCCCGTGTAGGCTCTAGAGCTCCAACGCCCGATGCGTTGAATCACCTCACCCCCAAGGCCCGCAGCTGCAGCGCTGGTCGCCGCACCTATCCGGAAGGAGTGAGATGCATAACAGCGCTCGTCCACGCCCAGCCGCCGCAAGGCCAGGCGGAAGACAGCCGTGAATTGAAACTGGGTGACAGCCGAACCATCCGCATGGCAAAAGAAACAGCCAGCCCCATCAAGACGCTGACGCTGGTACGTCCTCAAATTCTGCACCGGACAAGATCCCAGACCAGGGATGGCCCGCAACAGCACCCACCGGCCACGCCCCTGCGGGTCGGTTTTCGAGCGAGCCAGAAATATCCGTACAAGCTGCTCCTGCAGGTCCACCTGATGCACCCGCAACCCCCCCCGCCCACCCCGTCCGCCCGCCTGAGGGACCAGCTCACTAACTCGGAAGGCCCCAAAGAACGCTGTGACGAACAACGCCCGGAACAGGACGGCCTCAAACAAGGTAGTCGCGACCTCGGGTAGAACACCCCAAATACGCAGCAGCAAGTCATGCGAAACGGGACGGCGCCGATCCGGGGCGGGGGGCTGCACTCGTGCCCAACCGGCCAAGAGCCGCCTCACCACATACGAGGTGCCCGGACTGCCCCAGCCCGCCGCCCTGCTGAAGAAGGAGAAACCAGCCAAAGCCGCTCGTGCCGCCTCCCGGGACCAACCACACTCCTTTGCCCACACTATAAAAGACCCTGCCAAAAGGTCCCCAACACTGCCACCCCTCCAGCCCTTCCCCCACAGAAAATCACGAACCCGTGCATACCCACGCAGATAAGCCTTCCACGTACCTGGAGCCAGGGAAGACCGCAGCAAAGAGATCATTCCGGCATCCCAAGCCGCCAAAGGTGCTCCGGCACCACAGCCGCGGTCTCGTCCGCCCCAGGTGCCAACTCCCGAAAACCGCTCCCACTGGAAACGAGACAAAGCATCAGCAATCCCATTCTGAACACCCGGCACATGACGCGCCCGAGCCGTGACATTAAGACGAAGACAAGCCAGCACAAACACCCGCATCAACGCCGCCACCCGCGGACACTTGGGAGAATGGCGATTAATGACTTGCACCACCGCAGCGTTATCACACCAGAAAACTACCCGCCTGTCCCGTAACCTCTCCGGCCAAACCCATAAGGCCACCACAATCGGAAACAATTCCAGGAACGTCACATTACGCGTCAACCCACATGCAGACCACGATGCTGGCCACGGCACCGCACACCACGCGCCCTGGAAGTACAATCCCATACCCGAACCCCCAGCCGCATCCGAAAACAAGTCCAAATCCCGGTTGGACAGCTCCCCGGACTGTAACACCGAGCAGCCATTGTAATCCGCCAGAAACGCGTCCCACACACGCAGATCGGCTCGCATCCCCGCATTCACGCGGATGTGATGGTGCCCACAACGGACCCCAGCCATCGCCAAAGATAATCTCCACGCAAAGGGCCTCCCCATAGTGATGACCCGACACGCGAAATTCAAGTGGCCAACCAATCTTTGAAGCTCCGTTAACGTCACCTTCGCAGCGGAGCCCACCTCCGCCACCAAGAGCCGCAGCCGCTCTACTTTATCCATAGGCAAACGGACCACAAACTCGATCGAGTCTATCTCTATCCCTAAAAAGGAAATACGAGTCACCGGCCCAAACCGTCTTACCATCTGCCAAAGGGATGCAAAAATCCGCCGCCAGGCCCAGGAAAAGCCCCAGCAAGGATCCGCACACGGCGGACTGGGCCGGCCCGACGAACAAGAAGTCGTCAAGATAATGCACTATAGTCCGCCGCCCAGACCTCCGAACCAGCACCCAGTGCAAGAAAGAGCTGAAGGCTTCGAAGTAAGCGCACGAAATCGCGCAACCCATGGGCATGCATTTGTCATAATAATAATGATCGTCGAAACGAAATCCCAGCAAGGGGAAGGCGGACGGGTGGACCGGCAAGAGACGAAAGGCTGACTCAATGTCAACCTTCGCCAACAGAGCCCCTTTTCCGCATTGGCGCACCAGCTCCAATGCCTCGTCGAAGGACGCATAGCGCACGGAGCACAGCTCACACGGGATATGGTCATTTACCGAGGCCCTGAGGGGGCAAGAAAGATTATGGATCAGCCGATAACGACCCGGCTCTTTCGTCGGGATGACCCCCAGCGGCGATACAATAAAAGACGAGAAGGGGGGCCGTTCAAACGGCCCAGCCACTCTGCCCAGAGCACACTCCGCCGCAATCTTTTCACGGGCCACCTCCGCCAACTGCATCACCGAGACCGCATTCCCCCTCTCCAACCCCCTAACCACCCCCCGCACTGGGATACGAAAGCCCTCGGAAAACCCCGCCCACAACAGCATCCCCGCCTTGCCATGCCTGGTCGCCGCATAGAGCTCCAACCACGGCTGCAGCGCCAGCCTCTTAATGGGGGTAGGCGCTAGCCCCTCCACCGTCCCGTCACTTACTTGCGGCCGACGCCCCCGGCACCGCTCTACGGCTGCACTTGACGGCCGAGTGACCGGCGCCGCAAAGCGAACAAGCGTGCCGAAACTTGCAGTCCGGGAAGGGGCAGGACGTTTTATTGAAGCGCCAGCACAAATCCCCGCCGGGACCGCTCGCCCCCATTCTGCTCGTCTCGGGCCCCGGGCCCGCTGGCCGAAAGGACCGAAGGCCCGCCGGGGCTGCCGTGCCCGCCGCCTTACCCGAACCTGCACCCCCCCCATTCCGCCCCTTTTTGCCGACATTTGCGTGAGCCAAAGGTTGATATCCTTCATTCCCCACGACAACTGTTTGTTCTCTTCCATCATATCGCGGAACTCCTCATCATAATTAAGCCAGGCCCACCCTTCGTGCGCCTGGGAAGCCGACAAGATAGCATCGGCATAAGCTAATAGCTCGCCGTAACAACTCGGGTCCTCATGGCCCCATACGCTCGCCAACCGCAAAAAGGCCCGCGTCCAGTTCAAAGTGTTCCGAGACACCTTCCGTACCCTCCCCGCTTTCTCATCCTCCTTGCGTTTCTTGCGACTCTCCCCTGAACGTTTCCTCCCCTCCAACAGCCGGAAAATATCCAGATATCGCCGCTTCACGATTCGCCGCCGCAACTTGCGCGGAACACTCTCCCACAATTCCACGCAACGGACCACCGAGGAACCCGCCCCTTCTCCCGTCCGCGGGACGACCGTGGAGTCAGCCGAGGAAGTGGCTGAGGACCCCGACGATGAGGAGGAAGACAACGCGCTCCGCCGCCGACGCCGCCGTTGCTTCCGCTTCGCCTTGGCTTTACGAGCCGGTGGCGCACACTCGCCCGGCAGCACCACCGCCCCACCACCCCCCGCAGTGATCCCAGACAACTCACCTGCTGCCACCTGCGCCGCCGTCGCCTGCGCCTCCGAAGTGGACTCCGACTGCTCCACCGAGGTCGGGCCGGACTGGCTCGCAGTCGACGACATCTCAGTCGCTCCGACAATAGCCCCACTCGCTGGAACCTGTGCAGACCCCGAAACCTGCAATGGGAGAGGAGAGCCAACACACGGGGAAGGAGGAAAGCCAGTCCCTGGAGGCACCCACCCGTAAGGCCCCACCCCCCACCCAACACCCCCACCCTGTGCCCCCCCGAGGATCCTAACCCCCGGCTGCCCAGCTTGCAGCCCCCCAGGGGGCTGCCCAACAGCAGGTAGTCCGGCGCCCCCATGCTCCCCACCCCAGCCCGCCCCCCATGCCATAGGCTGACCATGTCCCGGGGACCAAGCCGGCCACCCTCCACCATGCAGCCCAGCCCTACCCCAACTCATAGTTAGGGGCCCATAAGCACCAGTCGGGGCCTGAACCCACCCTGCCCCCCCCGCCCGTCCAATCCACCCTATCCCCCCCCCTTCCTGAGGCACGCTCACATCTACCACCCTCCCCTCAGTCACTCCCCCCCCCAACAACCCCTCGGGCTCCTCAGCTCCAGGCCCAGCAACCCCCACCAGGGGGCTCCCCACCTCCCCAGGACTACTCAAGCCGGCTGCAGGGGCAGGGAGAGCTCCACGCTTCCCAGCCCCTACCCCACGCTTTCCTGCATTCCTACCACCCCCCCGCCCCGCCCCCCGGCCGGCCCCGGCCCCCGGGGCGGGCCCCGCCCCGCGGGACCCCCGCCGATTACCCCCAGCCCGTGCCCCCGAAGTCCTCCTGGCTTTGCTGCAGCCAGCCATGCTGCTGCCCTGCACAGTGCTTCCCCCTCCCACTATGCCGCAGAGGCAAGAATTAAATCAGGCTGCCCTCCTCTGTATTCCCTTTTTTTTTTTTTTTTTTTGAAGAACGCCCCCCCTAACCCGGCCGAAACACCCCCCCCGCCGAACGCAACACCCGTAGCGAGAACTCCCCCCCCAACGACCCCAACTCACCGGACAGCCAAACGCGACCGCTTCCCGAGGAGCCGCGGCCAGAAGGAGACGGCCACGCGGCTCCTCACGGACACAGCGCAGCCCCCCCACCGACAGCCGGCCAATGAAATCGCTCCGACAGTGTGATGGAGCGATTTCAAAAGCCGCGCACAGCCGTCTCGCTCTCCACCCGCCCCCCCCCCCTTCCGTCAGTATGCTGGAGGCCGAGGCCGGGCCCGGGCCCAGGTTACTGACGGCCGCGGGACCCGGCCCGCGGCCTCGAGCATTATTCACAGTCCCAGATGATCTGGAGTGTGAAAGCTCTAATTTGGGAATCAAACTGAGAGCTTTCATAAGGAAATGTCCAGAGCTTGTTACTAAGTTACTGGGCTGGCCTTATTTTATTTGGACCCAATATTCAAAGAATTTAGGCTCCTAACTTTGGAATTATGCTCTTAAAGTGGCCTCTTTGAAAATTTACTAGGGCCGAGTGCCTAAATATTTTCTTAAAATTGCACTGAACTCCTAACTTTAAGAGCATAAAATGCGGGTGGCAATGGGGGTAGATTTAGGGTGGGGAAAAAAGTTAAGAACTTAGCACTAATTTCAGCATTAGGCACCTAAATTTGGCTCATAAATCTAGGCAAAGAATGACAGGACTAAATTTAGGAGCATACATTTTAAGCGCCTAAATTAGGATGAATTTTCAGCTGAAAACTTAATGCTCCTTAAGTGTGGCTGAAAATGGGGTACAAATTTAGGAGCCTACATTTAGGAGTTCAGGTTTTTTTCTTGTTTAATATCGGACACTTTATTGTCAGCCTTTTAATTTCTTCCTGATTCTTTGAGTAGTCAGCCGAATTAAAATCAATCTTTACTGGGCTACAGGGTCCTGAATCTTCATTTGCAGCTAGCTGGGTTTCCATATTGTTGTTAACCTCTCTCTCCCTCATCTGTCTAGACTAGCAATTGCCAGTGGTTGGTGCCTAAAAAAAAAAAAGTATTGGGTCAGGACAAGTGGAGGATTGCAGATTCCACTCAAATGCAATAGGGAAAGGAAACAAGCTCAGAAAGATTCGGGATCAGTGACGTGGAAAAAATCACCACTGTTGATCACAGGGACAATCCTTGACTACAAATTGCAGGTCTGTTTACAACCTGAGCCTAGCCAGTCAATGCTTTTCTTATAGGATGGCTGGGAATGCCTCTCTTTGGGATGGTAAATGCAGTTTCTGCAGCAGCCCTAGTGAAAGTCGACCTATGTAGTAGAAGCCTGGCCAGGAAACTAAGCCTGCATCTCCCATATGACTGTGCAGCATTGTCCAGGCGGATCTCATGGATTAGTAGTTTATTGTGCTGTGTTTTCTCTGCAGTGTTACCTGTCAAATACTGTTTGCCTTAGCCAATATTCTGTATGGTATTTATTTATTTATTTATTTATTTAGCGTACATTTATATCCCGCTGCTTCCAGTGATCAGCAGCGGTTGTTACACATGGTGATGTTGGCTGTACTGGCCAGGAATTAGATTATAACACTCTGATTAGAGGGGGGGGGGGGACACAGCAGAATACAGATTACAGGCTTACAGTTGATTGCTATATACATAATTACATATGATTGTTATATACATATTTACAATTGACTAAACTGTAGAACTTTATAAGTGGTCTGCATATGTATATGTATATTTACACGCGGTTGCGTGTAGCTCATGATGTTAGGTTGTAATGGGACTTGAAAAGGTGTGTCTTAAGCTCCTTTCTAAAGTCCTTTAGATCATAGATTTCACGCAGATCACTTGGTAACCGATTCCAGAGTGTAGGAGCTGTAAACGAGAAAGCTCTGTTAGTGGTACAGGCATTAGCCTTTGTGAATGATCTCGGGAGGCAGATGGTGTTGAGGTTCGCTGCTCTCCTACTTCTGTTGTTGGGTGGATTGGAAATCAAGCTGTTGAGGTGAGAGGGTGCTATATTATGGATAAGTTTGAATGTAGTGACTAGTAATTTGTACTGAATGCGGGCCGTGATGGGGAGCCAATGCAGCTCAATTAGGGTGGGTGTAATGTGGTCAGAGAGTTTTTTTTGCATGATGAATCTGGCTGCAACATGTTGAGCCATTTGCAGAATATTTGTAGTTTTCTTTGGCAAGCCTTGCAGTATGGCATTGCAGTAATCTAGGTGTGGAATGATGAGTGCCTGAGCGACAGATCTGAAGTCATCATGATCAAGGATGTTACGTAAAGGCTGCAGTATTCTTAATTTGTGGAATATGGCTCGATTGGTGTTTCGCAGGTGCCTGTCCATATTTAGGTTGTTGTCAAGCATCACACCTAAGTATTTTATTTCTGATTTTATGTTGTAAATGTTGTTGTTCATGGTGACATTTTTAGGGGGCTCAAAACCTGGTTTCCTGGAGATGCACATTGCTTCTGTCTTCTTATGGTTAATGAGCATGTTATTTCGTTGGAGCCAGATTTGAAGCTCGAGAAGGCAATTTTCAAGCTTACTGATGTTCGGGTTGTTTGCATCCAGTTGTGTGTAGAGCATTAGGTCATCAGCGTAGATATGGTAGTTGATGCCGTGGGTCTGGAATATTTTGCACACATGGTAGGCATGGAATAAACAGTATTACAGAACTACTGTTTGAAGGTTACGCTGGCAAAGTTCTTTTACCCTTATCAACCCATCCTGAAGCTTTCCCCGCAAACCTAGTAAATAGTAGACCGTGATAATTACAGTATTGTTTGATTTTGAAATCAGCCTCCCCCCAAAAGAGATATACTAAAGGAAAGTTTTAAAAAGCATTTTTTTAAAAGAGCACATAGGGACCTATAAAATAAAACTTGAAAAAAACGTATAGTGTGAGCTCTCAAAGTGTTTTAGAAGTCACTTCTTTATTTATTTAACAGATTTCTTTACACTGCTTTATCATTTCAGTCAAAGTAACGCGTGATACAACAATATTTAGTATGTTTGCGATTAAAACTGTTAGAAATTGTGGGCCCAATTTTCAGACATGAGCTCTGTGTTCAGACCAAAATAATTGTTCTGCTGAAAAAAGCTTTTGAGGATCACACTGCCTAAGCTTTTAAATGTCTGGAGGCATTGCCTATTGTACATTGATGTCACTGACAGTAATTATATTTTGGCCTGCATTGCCTTGTATAGATTAAAGCATATCCAAATTATACAAAATGCTGTTAAGTTACTCTGTAATGAGGAACAGGCTGACCATGAACTCTGCTAGCAATGGAACAATACCGGCTTCTAGTCTTCACTAGAATCAAGTTTAAAATGGTTATGTCAGTTCATAGATCTTTTTATATTGGTCAGCCTGCTTACTTCCATATTTTACTCATCCTATACCACTCTCAGTGCTTGAAAGACCCTCACAAGCAAACCTTTTAGTAACATAGTAGATGGCAGCAGATAAAGACCAGCATGGTCCATCTAGTCTGCCCAGCAAGATGGCAAGACTAGGTGCAGGCTACCCCTCTCCATGTCTTTGTTTAGGGGTGAACCCACCACTCCATGTAGGACACCCCTATTTGTTGAGACGTTAGATGGTTCAGAAGTTATATGTTTCAGTTTATTTTGTTTTTATCCTGTCGCTGTAAAGGGATCCATTGTGTTTGTCCCATGCCGTTTTGAATACCGTCACCGTGTTTGCCCCCATCACTTGGTACTAGCCCTCTGTAAACTGAGATTAGATTGGAGTCGCTGTTCAGCTTTTAGCTGTTTTCAGTCTTCCTTATGGAATGTTGGCTATTTTGCAGCACTTAATCAGATTATTTTTAACCCTTTAAGACAAGGTTTTGTCTTTCTTCTTTGGCTTTGGCTGCACTTTCCCCTTTTGTGTTTCCCCTCCCTTTAGTGTGCCATTGCACTTTAATATCTTTTCTGTTGTTGGAGCTTGGTGTTGTACTCAATGCCCCTCCTTTTCTGGGATGCTTTGATTTCATTTGTGATTGCATTGTTTCCAGTCATTGTTTTCAGAAATTGCTGCTTTTGTAAGCCGTGCGTATGTGTTCTGATTGGACAAGATATAGTGTTCTGGCAGATTTAGTTCAGCACATGCACAGTATTCTTTCCCGTTTTTTTCAGTACTCTCTTCAGCAAAGCCAGAAAAATATTGTGGGTGATGTATGCTGCAGAAACAGGCATAAATTCCTCACTAGCATTGACCGCGAGCCTGTGAGCTAACCCTTAATGCCTCCTTGGACCTTGCTTTAAAATTTGCTATTGAGATTATCCTTTTAGTCTTCTGTGCACTTTTTTGCATCTGTGCTGCATAGCCGATTGCTTCCTTGGCATGCATTTCAGTGGATTTAAATGCAAAGCATGCTGTCGTTAGCACAGGCATTTACACTTTGTTTAGTCTCATATTCGATTCCTTCCTGCATTCTGTGCCCGCACTAACACAAAAGGTTCTGCCTGAATACGGAAGATGCCTGCGCTGAAGGCAACACACTTTTCTGCATCGAGCTGTCATTCTCGTCTGGCTGTTCCCCAGAACCGAAGTGTTCCCAATAAGATGGGCTGGTACAAGGCTACGAGGTACCCTAGGCGAACCCTCATTCCTGCTGCTCCCTCTGCTTCCACCGCTACCGCTGCAAGAACAGCAAAATGGTACTAGAGCGCAGAATAGATTAAAGGGTCTTAGGGTATAGGGTAGAGACAATGCTTAAGATCTAAGCTGGAATGAAATAAAAGTCAAAAATGCAGAAAGGATGAAGGGCGCTGTGGTTACAGTGAAATAAAACCTTTATTGGTGGTCCCTACATATAAAGTGTTTACAATTCAAAAAGGGCAATTCGAAAAAGTAAAGTGCAAAACTACGGCATATCAGAGTCTTTGGACTTCATGCGCTCCAATGATCTTCCTCTTTGCATATCTTCTTATTGGAGTACCTCACTCCTCTCTCCTCTCAGTTCTCTTTCTGCAACAAAGTTGACAAAAACCTGTACTCTAAGGCTTCATGTCTTAAACAGGAATAGCCAGTGTAATGTGGATTAAAGATTTTGAATAAAACCAAATTCTCCTGGATCTTAAAATACATTGGCGTAGGGATTTTTTTTCAGGCTGTTACTGGCACCTTTTCCACTGTCTGCTAAAAATGCTTTCTAGCACAGTCGGCCCTAGCACCATCCAGCATGATTTTAGGAGCAGTTTCAGCACGCCCCACAGCAGGGTCTTGAGCCCTTTCTTTTTCATTTGTGTTGCTGCACAGATCTGGGATCCTGATCAAGCTAAGTAAATGCTATTGGGCAGGGATAAGGCATGGCAAGAGCGCAGGCAGATGTTTATGGGGTGGGGGAGATAGAAGAGGAGAGAAATTAGGCTGATGCTCAACTGGAGGAAGGATGGAAGAGAGCGAGATTGGGCAGATGCTTGATAGGAGTGGGGAGGCAAGAGAGAGGGAGGGAGGGAGCAGGCCGGTAGGGGGACAGTAGAGAGAGAAAGCAGAAAGATGCTCAGTGGAAGAGTATAGAAGAGAAAGATGCTGAAAAGGGGCAGAAGAGAGAGGGCAGATTTTAGGGGAGGAGACGTGAGAGAAAGAGAGGGTAGATACTGGTGGGGGGGGGGGTGGAAGAGAACAGAAGACTGATCTTGGAGAGGATGGGAAAGGAAAGAGAATGACAAACTAGATACAGGAGGGAGAGACAGAGGTAAGATGCTTGATGAAGGTTTATGTTTTTTGAATTTAGATATACCGCAAGTATGAAAACGATCAAAGCAGTTTACAATTACAATTAAAATAGTACATAGAAATTCGAAAAGGAATGGCATTTTCTTTAAAGGAAAGAGAAAGATTAAGTAGAGCATATGAGGATCAGAATGTCGGAACAGGACTATGGTAGGGGAAGGACAGGGAAAGGATGGGAAGACAAGGAATGGACTTGGCCAGTTCCAGCATTTCCCCTCTGAAGCTTTGACCCAGCAATTTCAAATGCCTGTTCAAAGAGATGTCTTGAAGGCAGACTTGAATTTCTGGAGAATGAGCTCCAGATGCACGTGAGGATAAACTATTTCAAAGGCTGGGAGCTGTAAAGAAAAATACAAATTGATGTGTTGACTCATATTTAGCCTTTGAAGTTGGAGGTTTATAAAGATAGTTACTGTGAAGCAAATGAAGACAATGGGCTGCATATCCCTATCAAATGGAAAAGGATTGTCACTCAACTGCACAGAGCCAAGATTGATATTGCATTGTTGCGGGAGATTTTCTGTCAAATGATGACATTTAACTTGGGTTTCAAATGGTACCTCCAATCTCTTGCTTCTCATTATACCTCCCACAAAAGAGGTGTGGTGATACTTTTAGCAAGGGATTGTGGGTTTCAAGTCCACAATCAGACTATGGATGTGGAGGGAAGATTTATGATACTGGATGGGAAGTTTAATAATATCCAATGTAACAAGGTAGCATAGTAAATGACAATAGATAAAGACCAATATGATCCATCTAGTCAGCCCAGAAATGTAGTTAGAGTGGTGCCTGTCACTTTGTGCAGGTCACTCCCCTTGATGCTTTTGTTTAGGGTTGTATCCACTGCCCTATGCAGATCACCCTCCTCAATGACTTTGTTTAGGGTGTATCTGCCCTCCATACAAGTGACCCCCATCTATTTGTTGATGTATAAAAGTTATTTAAGTCTGTTTGATTCCATCTTCTTGTAATAAAGAGATCCTCAATCTGTCACGTTTTTTTATCCCTACCACCACCATTGAGAGGGCTTTCCAGGAATCCACCACCCTTTCCTCCCCTATCTCCTCTTTCCCATGTCAAGAACAGATCCTTTCACCTTACCTATTTCGTTCAATCTATTGAAGGTGGGGATTAATAAGAGAACTGCCCCTTTTTGCCATTCTAATGCAAACTCAAATTCTCAAACTGGGTCTTCTTCCACTCTATCCCCACCTGATAATCCCATCTCACCCATAAAGTGACAGTGAATATTACCAAACCAGTAAGAGTCGAGCATCAGAAAAAGAAAGGACATGGAATTGAAGAACAAGTCAAAAAGAAAAAGAACAGAAAACTGGGCAAGGCCTAGATGTGTTCATTTTCTTTGCCTCCTCTTCTGAGAAGTCATACAACTTTAGTCTGCTTCCTGGGATCTTGCGCCTTTGGGAACTAGATGTTTTCTACTCCAGCCTCTCGCATGTCATGCCAGATTTGGTGTTAGCACCTACCCCAGAGATTCCACCGTCTCTAAACAGCCCTCTGTTGTATTCAAAGATAAGTGCAAAGGAAAGCCCCAGTGGTACCGGATCCCCTCCTGTTGTAGCAGCTGTGTCAAGGGTTTGAAGCTCCTTCTCCTTTCCAGCATATATTATGATACATCTTGAAAAATCTGAAGTGTATAGCCTGCATGGGGCAGATTTCTTGCCTTTCAGGCTGCTCATTGAAGCCAGCTTGGCCTCATCGTAGTAGAAGCAAGCTGTAATAGGTCTTGGAGAAGAGATTGAGCCTCATCGTGAACCTGTAACTCTATGAGCTCTATCCAGATGCACATCTATGAGCTCTATCCAGATGCATATCATTCTTAGCCCCTGGGACACAAGAAGCAAACAAATTCTGAATGAAGCACAGACTATCTTCTCTGGCATCCTCCACTTTCATCAGGCCAAGTACTAAGGTTTTGTAGGCATCACACATTTAGGGTAGAAATCATCATGTAGTACATGCAAAAGTCATGCACTGCCTGTTGGGGGCATGTTCAGCAAGTCTCCAGCAGATACCACACTGATTTGGATCCGAACATGTGCCAGCAGCAATATGGATGCATTTAGTGCCACCCATTGCATTAAGTGTACCCGTGCTAACTGCAGCATTAACAGTGAAGGCACGTTGTCAACCCCTATGCCAGCTGTAATGTGAAAGCACACCTGAACGCTGCCTCTACCACACCCATTTCCCTCCCCATCACATATAGTGTGTAATTAACCCTGCTCTGTCTGTTTAGCATGCATGATACATTAGCGCATGCTCAAGTTCATGTCAACAGCTAGTGCAGCTTAGCAAACATGCCTCTAATATTGTGATGCCTTTGCCTATTTTCTAAATCATCTTGGCTCTCCCATAGACCTTTTATGAGCAGATCTAACTTATGCAACTTTGATTAGAATAAGGAAGCAGCATGGACTTGCTCTTCAATATTTATCTCGGTCTGAGTCACACTTTCATCCAATACTTTGAGTTCCGCTTTAATATCTCCTACTGCTTTGGAAAGTCTTCTCTGAAGAGTTCACGTACTTGTAAAATCTCAACTAGATCAGCCTGACTGTTAGCTGAGCACTATCCTGATGCCCTTCTGAAGTCGGCACTCCAGAAGCAGCCATACTAATAGTTTGCGACTCTATTCCAATGACATTTTGCTAGTAGAGCAGCAGAACTGGCTTTCTCAGTCATAAACTCAGAAATGGCACTTCATTGTGAAGACATAATTCTGCGAAACTTGGAGAATGTAAACCCATGGCCAGAAGATCATTAGAAGAGAGGTTCTTTACCCTTGAAGAACTCTCACCTGAAATAATTATAGCTCTGTGCCCTTCCAGAAGGACCAAATAGATAGACAGTCTGCCCGAATCAATGAAACAAGGTTTGGATCACTTTGCTCATTATATGAGAGTGGGGCTTCCCCATGCCTTTTCACAAGTGGTACCCCTTTATTCATGAAGAACTGAGCCAGCACCAATGGGCCTCCTTCATTGTCTCACATGGTATGGTAAAACCATTGTCTTCAGTACTTCATCCCAGCAGTACACCTCTGATTAGAGAGTATCCAGGCACTTTCTTAGCTAAGGGCCCCACACTCTGAGCCACTCTGGCATACATTTAGGGGTATGTCTGCTAAATGGCATTAGTTGTCATCGAGGCACTAATGTAGGAAATTTGCACCACAGTGACAGCAAAAGATTAAAGAGGGAGTTTTTGTGGGTCCTCAGATTCGAGAGCTCTTCAAAGATGACCGGTTCAACAACTTGCTGCAGGGTGATGCGAAACAAGCATGGAATGCTTTTCGCCTAGTGTCAACAAACTTTCTCGGGAATGTTAGGGCAGAAAACTACAAGGAACTAGTAGAAGACATGCTGATGCAGTATCAGAAACTTGGCTGCAATATGTTTCTAAAGATCCATTTCCTTGATTCTCGATTTCTTTCCTGACAACTGTGGTATGGTTAGTAATGAACATGGCAAACGTTTTCACCAGGATATCGCAACAATGGAGCAAAGATACCAGGGAAAATGGTCCACTGCAATGCTGGCTGACTACTGCTGGACACTCCCCAGAGAAGCTCCCGAACAGCTGTACAAGAGACAGGCGAAAAAATCTAAGAAGTCGTCTATGACTTGGTTTTTTACAGGTATTTTGTGATGTAAACATTAATTCTTGTAGATTACAAAAAAACTAGAGCCAACTTTGCAATTTCACTATCATATTCATGTTCAGCATATAAAAATTGATAAGAAATGACTATTTTTATTTCAGTAACATGACTTTTGTAAAAATTTGTTGACCAGTGATATATAACTGCTAGCTCCACCTCCACTCAGATACTATCTGGATAGTGCCGAGGTGGTCTGTAAGGATATTTAGCGGCTCTATCCATAGTGCTTCTGCATATACCGGTCAGTGGCATTTATCTGGAGAGCAGGAGATGCTGATCAGATAAGTGTTACTCAGTCATGATCTATATATTTTCATAGGGGTAGGTATTCAAATCCCACCAAACAAGTAAAGATAATTGGGTAAATTAATCCACTAGAGGTAGCTGGAAATTCTGCAACATTTACTTTCACATTTTTTGATTGCATATCTGGCAAATCTACCTCTGCAGAATTTGAGCGGGTAAATTTGGAACAGTCAATTGGCTAAACTTGAGCTATCCACCCTAGGAATGCTAGCTAATTTAGTACAGCGTTTGGTATTACCTGCACTAATTTTACTGCTTAGAGGGAGTCAACAAAGTTAAGATTAGGTCTTTGTTAATCAGTGTAGCTGTTTGATTTTATAACAATGAGGGGTATGTTTACTAAGCAGATGTGCTATTTGTATCTAGATACCATTTTATTCAATGGGATCTAGTTACAAATAGCACATCTTAATCGTTCGTCCTGCTTAGTGAACATATCCCTAAGGCAGAGGTTCTCAACCCAGACCGTAATTTGAAATTTATGAGGGTCTTTGACAACAGCAGTAGTTTCACACTGTAAATCATTCTTAATTTCTCAAAGCATTGTTTTGTTTTCATAGGTAAAACTTGGGCAACACTAGAAAAAGCTTGATGTGTCTGAAGATTGCTCACAGAGTGTGATATGAAAAAGTGAGTATTTACTGTATTGATTAACCAGTTTCTTCTATTGGAACAGTATAAATTGAAACCTGTTTTTCTCTTCCCCTACTGTACTTCCCCAAGAGTTTCTTTTGTCAAGGTCCTCTCCCCCAATGCTCAAACTTCGCTGAGCCGTCTTTGCATTGATGCAATTTATCCCCTTCTCTTGTACCATCAGCCTCTTCCTGCGGCAGCAGACAGCACCATTGCTTTTTCCTTTTTCTCTGCATTTAGTAGGAAGCTGAGACATTATATTGGCTCTTATTGGGAAGTTTGGAATTTTGTTCCCTTAGAAATTTGCAAGTGAGAACGCCATAAAATAAATGTGGGAATTTAGAGATAAAACCATCTCATTGTCATATTAACTTCAAAACATGCAGTTTCCTAAATCCTAGAAATTGAGTGTTTCAAACTATCTATTTTTGATTGTTTTCATTTAGAAATTACAGTTGACTATAATAATATCACAGTCTATTAGGATGTTAGGATAACCTGATGATACACAGAGCAGCTGTAAAAGGTGGATGTCAAGCTGGGGGTGGGGGGGGGGGGGAAGGAAAATCAATTGACCATGTTGCCAGTATTGTCATTGTACAGCTGCTATCATTGCTTGGGATCCATCCTTGGACACAAAGCTGTTCCTAAACCGCAGCCCTGGCTACCTGCCATGGAGATGATAGATTTGGCTGTGAAGAACAGAAGGATGTCTTAGCACATGCCAAAGCATTTTAACACTCTGTAAGGCGGCCTAGCAGCTTCATGAGAAGCTATAGTATCAGGAGTGGCTGCAAGGTGTAGGTATTTTCTATTAAAACAATAGGATGGACAGACATACAAATGTCATAACTGGCTTTTGTAATCTTAAATGATAAGTTACATAGCAAACAGTGGGAGCAATGTTCAAGTTGACTGCATTGAGGCAAAGTCTGCTCATACTTTTGTACTGGTGGCTTTTGCACCAGTTATGAAAATGAAAGTGTATGCAGAATTTCACTTTCAAATTTGCCATAGGTAAGTTTTGTTGGAAAAGTATGTGCAAAAATGCTTACATGCAATCGATGGGGCATGTTTACTAAAACATGGTAGCTGGGAACGCAGGGTTTAGCGTGCAAATAATGTGTGTTCTGCAGTAGCTAGGAGTGCAGCAGAACAATGGGTCCACACTAAAACTCTCGTGCTATCCAAGCAGCATGCGAATAGGCAGAGTTAGACCAGAGTGGATGTGAAGAGCTGGTCGCTGCTAGCATGGCGGTGTTAGTGGCTTATTTGACCAGGAGTTTATTTTATTTATTTATTTTATTTTATTTCAGTTTTTTATATACCGCACTATTTATAATCAGCGCGGTTTACAGATGAACACAAAGACCAGAACAACAGGCTGTTCGGTATTACATATAACAGTATAAACTTGGATAACATGGGAGAACTATATACATAGAGTTGTGGCTTGATAGCAGCAGGGTTAACTGGGATTTGTGCAATTTCCTGCTGCAGATCTGATACGTGTGCTTCAATTTTCTCTAAGCGCTGCCGGGAACTGTTCATCAGCATAGATAATTGTTCTATGTCCCTCCTTATATTAACTGAGACTTCAATCTGATTCTTCAATATCTTCTTCAGTTCCCTTATCTCCTGTAACACTGGATCAGACGGTATAGCAGCTTTGTCAGGTGTAGGAGCTTTTCTTCTTTCCTTTTTGAATCTGACGGAAGGATGAAGTGAGAATCAGATGTTGTATTTATCTTCTCTGCCATTTTTCCATCAAATAATTACATTTATATGACTGCTGATAGGAGAATATATTTGAATCCGTCTGAGCCGTTGTACCCTCTTTACTAGATTGACTCAAATGGTCTTCACTGGAACCACTACATTCCACAGGCCAGCAGATAAGGTGAATGGTTTTATTCAAGCACAATGCCAATCACATAAACAAATGATTCATACAATTACCTACTTCCTAAAGACACACATAAACAAAAATCAAAGCCAAAAAGGACAGAAACAAAATCTAAATAATAAATTAGTTCATTTTCTAATTTAATTATGCTTCCATAACGAGCACCTTCAGGCTACATTCCACTTATGCCTAGATCATGCTGTCAATCAAATCCTATGGCAGGAACAATGACATTAAAGGACAGCCCACGGCTCTAAGGGACTTAATTTTATACTATTTTGATGGCTTTTGAAGTTTGCCTGCAGAGTCAGTCTCCATGAAGGATTTTTGACAGTTTTTAAGTCGTGCCTCATCCTGTGGTGATCTAGTAGCCCTGGTTCCTCTTTCCAGCTGTTGCTGAGTCTTGAAACCTCTGTGCATAATGCTGGGCTGGAATACGTGTTTTTGGTGAAGTGAATGTCTAAATGATGGATATTAGCTTGTCCCATAAAGTTGTAATACAGAGTCTTGGATTATTTTAGATTTTTCACCAAAATATTTTATCCCCAATGTCATTTTAGACAAAATATTGGTTACTAATTCAAAGGCACTCCTGTAATTATTTATTTAAAATATTTATAGTCTGCTAATCCAACATCCTCAGCAGAGTACAGTCAAACATATATACTTTAAAACCAGACACAGTGATGGGAAAAGCGCATTTTAGATAGGCTGTTTGTGTGTCATCTGGGACATCCAATGGGAGGGGCAGCAGAGAAAATGGAGACCTGTAAATGCCTTCTAAAATCAACCTGTCTTCACCCCAAAAAATAAGTGTTTTGACAAAAATATAACGAAAATGGGGATATGCAGAATATGGATCTAGACACGTGCAGGGAGATGGCCAGTTTCAGAAAAATGCAGGTTTGAAATATGGACGTTGCCGGGATAAATAACATAGACGTGTCCGCGATGTCCTTTTAGAATGCTTGTGTGTCTATGTTACCACATACATGTCATTTTAGAAATAGAAAGGCACAGAGCAGCATCATTATTCAAAGAGGCGCTGATTTTCACCTGCTCTCCTTCTAGGAGGGGCAAAATGATTTTGGCAACCGGAGAGAACGCCTCTGTTATCCTTATTGTTGAAAGCTGGGCGAAACAAGAATTTTTCAAATTCCTTTTCATGCCAAGATATGGAAGTGTCCACCAGTTGTTTTAAATGTGTGACACCATTCTGAAATCAGAAATGCACGTAAATCTTTCTGGCTTTCATTGCCCCAGGACATGCATCTGTCATGCCTCCGTGCAACATGCATGTGATCGCGTTGGACACGTGTAAAATGGATCTTGGGGCGTGGATGTGACTGGCACTTTTGAATGAGCATTTTCAGACATGCAAATCATGAACAGAGTTTCTAAAATGACACCCTAAATATAAAAGCCTAGCACAGTGAGACAATTAAAACTTCATACTCTTTTAAGTAGGGCAGTCTGTTAGTAATAGAAATATTTTAATGGGTTAGGTATCCAGGTACACTAGCTAGAAGCTATTTACTGATAGTATTCTGTCACTGTGACTTGGCAGCTATTTCATTTGCTTATGAGGTGTACCCTGATGGGAAAGGTGGTTTATACCAGGGTTTAGTAAGTTATACAATTTTCTTTTCTGTTTTTTTAGGTTTTTTTTAATGTTTTTATGTTTTGTTTTGTTTTTAGTGCCATCAAGTCAGTGTTGACTCATAGTGACCCAGCTACCTCTGGGTTTTCTTGGCAATGTATCACTGGAAGTAGATTGCCAGCCTTTTCTTCTGAGGCAATGGAGGGTAAAGTGACTTGCCCAAAGTCACAAGGAATGCCAGTGGGAATTAAACCCTTGATCTTCTGGGCTCTAGGCAGTTGCTCTAACCACTAGGCTACTCCTCCACTCCTACTTTTATGTTAAGTTCCTAGTATTTATGGTAATTTATTTATTATTTTTTTGATATAAAGATCATACCCCTTGAGGTTTAGGGTTCAGTGTGTGAGTTACCCCATAGAAGTGTGGTAGGCTATAGGCTACCTTTTAGATAGGATGTGAAGATCAGAGTTTAAATGCTCAGACCACCACATTTACAATTGTGCTGGTAATTTAGAAATTGATCTGCTAAACGTGGAGTTGTTTCTGAAATATACAGTCCATAGACTGTGGGAGGAGTGACTACAAATGGAAAAAATCAACAAGGGAAACCTGACATTCTTCATGAGGAAGTGCTGACATTTCACAATGAGCACATGTAAATGTCGCCACTTATTCGTGTATTTGGGCCATTTTGCAAATGTAAGCGTGCAGGAAACTCTCTTGTTCCCATCTCAATTCAGAGAGGGAAATAAACATTGAGAGATAAATTCCCCTTAATCCCTTCTATAAAGGGATGGCCAAAAGGAACATTTTTTAAATCCCTACTTGTGTCAGGAAGCAGGTATAAATTTGGATGTGGACAATTTTGGACTTGCATGTGCATACCCTATATGAAATGAGGAATACACATGTAGATTTTTGTCTTACAGCACACCGCTGATACGCCCCTGCCTACTTTGGATATAAAGTTCACCCTTTTTATAATGGCAATTTACATGTGGCTGAAATATACATGTATAAATGGCCACTTATACATGTTTGAATCACCAATAGGGCTTCTAAAATACCCTGGTACAGGTTTATTCCTTATTTTTATTTTTATTATTGCTATTTTTTGTTCATCTTTTTTGTTTTTTGTTTTTGTTTGTTGTTTCTTTCTTAAGCTTGGTATTTGTTTTATTGCCTGCAGGTACTCCCCTTTATAAGCAACTCAGATAGATGACACACATTTAACTGTTACTGTTTTTTGATGTTTTTATGTTTTATATATTAGAAATGTACCCCTGAAACAGACAGAAGCCGAGACATGTTGAGTTGCTAAAGGAATTTTTCTTGCGTGAACTATAGTATTATATGTAAAATATGTTATGTATGTGTTCATAAAGTACGTAATTGTATCATCTGCATACGATTGACATTGGTCTTGAATAAAGCCATTTATCTTATCTGCTAGACGATGGGATTGCCACTCTTTGCTTCACATTTGTTTTCTGTGGTGGAGATTGCCTCTCTTTGTTGGACCACTATATCCAAGACATAACCAACTGGATCCTCCTTGGAGGCCTTGTAAGATTCCAGTGCTAGAGTACCCTATTTTTCATGTTTATTTTTCCTCTAAACTTGCTTAACATGTCGCTTATCCAGCCTAGGTACTCTTCTATTTTCTTCAGTCTCCAACTCTCACTTTAAAGTAGAGATGGTGATTGCAAAAAGGAAAGCTAAAATATGCCATTTCCAGTGATTAGGGCCTTTCAAGAAATCATGGGGCAAACACAGAAGATCGCTAAAGGAAAAAATAGTCTGTAGAGTTTAGTAATTCGTATGGAAGGGCAGATTGGATAGGCTGCATGGTCTTTATCTGCCATCACGTTTCTATGTTTTGTGTTCTGTAATTAAAGCTTAATGGAACAAGAGGAAATCGACTAAAAAAATCCAGATAAGGGGTCATTTTGGAAGCCTTGTTCAAGCTTTGGACTTCTGAAAACAGGCATAGAGACGTCCCAAACACAGTCACATCTTCAGAGCCATTTTAGAATCCAGGTCTGTGGATGTCCCTAGCATGAGGATGTCCAAGTCTGAATGGAGGCAAGGTAGATGTGTGGCTGGGGTGTTCCCAGGAATCTAGATGTCCCTGCCTGATTTTAGAAATGTCCCACATGTCCAGTATCATGTCTAAGGTTAGACTTGTTCCAGGCATCTGAAAAGTGCTTATTTTGGTTTAAAAAAAATCCAGAGGGTGTAAAGGAGAAAGTCCTCCCTCACCTCCAAATTCACTACAATTTCAAGGATAGCAGCAGTGGGATTTGAATTCTGACTTCCTTGTTCCTAGCCCACTGCTCAAACCATTAAGCTATTTCTAGCCTCTGAATGCTATTCAGGGAATGTGCTGCAAATACATCCCCCCCTTATAGAAGTCCATATTGGGCACCTCCATATTTGTGAAATCACGTCTGCACCTGGATGTAGCTGCTTTTTTTAAGACATTCTGGCTTAGATGTCCTTTCTAAAATCCCACTCATAGTCGTTAAGGATCACTGCTAGTATGGGTTTAAGAATCAACCATTGCGGCAACCTTCCAAAGGAGTGCTGTAGCCAAGATGGTATACTTTACATCATGGAAGGGCTTGCTACAGAGTTATACTGTTTTAGCAGGGATCCCAATGGGACCCTACACAGAGAACAAAAAGGAGCATTCACCTTGAAAGTTTCCCTTATTGGCTTTTTGATAGATGGTAAAGGGCTCAGCTAAAAATTTACCGTGTTGAGTTTGCTCAAAGGGTGTTTCAGAAATTTAGACTCATGGTGCTTTGCCCTAAAAGGTTATCATCAAAACTGACAAGCATCAGCATTCATGAGAACAATAAAAATAGGATCTTTTTATTTAACAGTAATAAAAGCCTCATATGAAACATCTCAGCATGATTCTTAGCATTCTGCTTTTGCATTTTTTTGAAGAGGGCTATTGGTTTTGCTTTTTTTGATTAGAATTTTAGTAGCTGCCTTGTTCTAACAGCTTTCCAGTATGTATTTGCTTTGCTTGATCTTACTTTAGTAGTGCCAAGTTAAATTCTTGGCATTATCCCATGTGGTTTGCTCTTGTTTGTAAGTCTTCTTGAGGCTGGTATGTGATGGATGGCTTTATTGTGCATGACATTCTTTTTCGTGTAACAAGAAACATTCCACACAAGGAAGCAAAGGAGATACTGAATCTATTAATCATGGCATAGTACACATTTTTTCTCAGTTTTGTAAAAGGAAGCAGAGGAAACGAAGCAAAGGTGTTACGTTAAAAAAGTATGCGAATGGGAAACTTATACTAAGCTGTGTATATAACAGTGGCACAGTGATGAAACAGCAGTCACAAAGTGCTTGGAAGAGGACATTAGCATTGGAATATGGATGTTCCAAGTTCATCATCGGTAGTCGCTATTTCTAGGGCTGCCATTTTTCCAAGTTCTGCAGAAAGGACACTTCCAGAAAATATTTACGTCTACTACCCAAAAGGAACAATAAAAATTTGGGGTCCACAAAAAAACAGCACTAGCCACTCAACCAGGCAGGAGCAAAAAAAGAAGCGGCAGATACACACCCAATAAACTTAAAAACTTTATTAAACCAAGGGGTGGCCAAAACCCAACACAGGCCGTGTTTCGTAATTACTTCATCAGGGGCTATCCAGCACACTAAAAAAACAAATATATAGATTAAAAAAATCAAATTAAAAAACAATAATCATATAGAAAATGTGGGAGAATTAAAAATATAGAAATAAAATTATAAACATTGATATATAATATAAGCATAAAGGCCAAAATGGACCATATCAGTGACCAAATATCTTAAGAACCTTAATAAAAATCATAAACCCAAATAACTACGTATTTGATTAACCAACAACTCCATAAAATAAACACAGAAAATTCATCTATATACACATATATATTAAATATGAAATATGTATAATAAATAAATAAATAATTAAGATATGAACACAAATTGGAATACAAATTATGATAAATTAACTAAAACTTTATAAGTATAAATGCAATACACAAAATAACACAAAGAATATAAAACACAACTGTAATTCATTGCGAAACAAGAAGGGATGAGGAGACTGGAAGAGGAGGACCCATCTAAAAACCACCATTATATGATTGCCAATAAAAGCTCATACTACAAAGATGGATATCCTGTGGGTGTGAAGTACAAAAAACTTCACCAGAATCGGTAAAAAACTGGCAGAGACAAATATCAGAATAGCTTCTAGAAAAAATAAAAAATAGTGGTAGTAAAAAAGGTGATTTAAACCTGTGGACCCATATGCCATATAAAAGGATTAAAATAATATTAGTAAAAAGATAAAATTATGAGTGTGTTTACATAGTTATAAATATCAAGAAACCATGGCTGTAGCCCCCATTGACATATAGATTGTGTATCTTTATTTAAAATCTAAACGTACTGTCCCTCTTAAGAATTCATAATGATAAATATAACCAGTACTAAACCCTGATTAAGTAAATGAAATCATCTTAGCGAGGGCTCAGTATACATTAATCTAAATGTATGTCTAAAAAAATGTAAGTATAATTCTCATAAAATTGTATTTTAATACTATCCCTATTAGAAAACTCATAAGTATAAAATAATCAAAAAAAGGGGGGGAAGTTATTTCTATAGTTATAAAATTAGCCCTATACATAATTGTGTTGATTAAAAAAGGGACCAACATAAAGGCATATTGTATAGAATATATAAATAGGAAAGAAAGATTCTCTAAAAAACGAACAAACCAACCACCCAACGGTGTTAAACATGTAAATAGAGAGAGGGTTCTCTAGAAAATCTTATGTAGAAACAAACAAGACAAACTCTCATCGGTTGTTGAAACTAATAAGACCGTGTTGAACACCATGAGGATATAGTGAAACCTAATGAAATCAAAAGAGAAAGGGAATCGAAAGATATGCAAAAAACAACCAAGAAAGGAATTATGAACCATTAAAATCTTTCTTGCCTTTACAATATCCAGTGTATTCCTGGTGCCGCGCTATCCCATCCGAGTCTCAGGTGCATGAACCAAAAAAACCTTAAAAGTGACATCAATATGTTAATACAACGTCAAAAATATCGGGTGCAGGAAAAGGTCCGGTGAACGCTAAATTAGAAGGCACGAACTTGTGTATCAAAGGTCAAAAAAAACGGAAAAAATGATCAGTGCCTAATGAAATTAAATGTAATCCAACTGTTAAAAGAAACCGGACTGCAATAAAGGATGGAATTGTATTTAAAACTAAGGCGTTTAAAACAATCGTGTGAAAGAACATTTTCATATAAGAAACTATAAATAAACACCCGGGGGAAAGTGGGGGGGGGGGGGGGAAAAAGGAAGGGGGAGAGAAGGGGGGGGGGAAGGGGGGGAAAGGGAGGGGGGAAGAAGGGAAGGGGAGAGGGGAAGGGGGGGATGAAAGGAGATTAGGGAAAAGGGAAAGGGGGGGAGGAAGGGGTAGGGAGGAGGGGAGGGAGGAGAAAGGGGAAAATGAAAGTACCAAGATTAACGATAAGCTTAAAAAGGAGTGAGTAAAAAGTCTTTCTTTAAACATCGGTTCCTTGTTTTGTTACCTTCTTAGTGTTATATAGTTGCAGGTTTGGCATTTATTATGTTTTTACAATTATATATGCAATTATTATGATGTTTTGTAGGCTTTTTAAATCGAGCGTTTACAATCCCCGATTGTTTAAAGAAGAACTTTTTACTCACTCCTTTTTAAGCTTATCGTTAATCTTGGTACTTTCATTTTTCCCCTTTCTCCTCCCTCCCCTCCTCCCTACCCCTTCCTCCCCCCCTTTTCCCTTTTTCCCTTCTCTCCTTTCCCCCCCCCCCTTTCCCCTCTCCCTTCCCTTCCCCCTCCCTTTCCCCCCTTCCCCCCCTTCCCCCCCCTTTCCCCCCCTTCCTTTTCCCCCCCCCTCCCCCACTTTCCCCGGGTGTTTATTTATAGGTTTCTTATATGAAATGTTCTTTCACACGATTGTTTAAAACGCCTTAGTTGTTTAAATACAATTCCATCCTTTATGGCAGTCCGGTTTCTTTTAACAGGGGATTACATTTATTTCATTAGGCACTGATCAGTTTTCGTTTTTTGACCTTGATACACAAGTTCGTGCCTTCTAATTTAGCGTTCACCTGGACCTTTCCTGCACCCGATATTTTTGACGTTGTATTAACATATTGATGTCACTTTTAAGGTTTTTTGGTTCATTGCACCTGAGACTCGGATGGGATAGCGCGGCACCAAGGAATACACTGGATATGTAAAGCAAGAAAGATTTTAATGTGTTCATTAATTCCTTTCTTGGTTTGTTTTTGCATATCTTTCGATTCCCTTTCTCTTTTGATTTTCATTAGGTTTCACTATTCCTCATGGTGTTCAACACGGTATTATTAGTTTCAACAACCGATGAGAGTTTGTCTGTTTGTTTCTACATAAGATTTTCTAGAGAACCCTCTCTCCTATTTACATGTTTTAACAAACCGTTGGGGTGGTTGGTTTTGTTCGTTTTTTTAGAGAATCTTCTTTCCTATTTATATATTCTATACAATATGCCTTTATGTTGGTCCCTTTTTTTAATCAACACAATTTATTGTATAAGGGCTAATTTTATAACTATAGAAATAACTTCCCCCCCTTTTTTTGATTATTTTATACTTATGAGTTTTCTAATAGGGATAGTATTAAAATACAATTTTATGAGAATTATACTTACATTTTTTTAGACATACATTTAGATTAATGTATACTGAGCCTCGCTAAGATGATTTCATTTACTTAATCAGGGTTTAGTACTGGTTATATTTTCATTATGAATTCTTAAGAGGGACAGTACGTTTAGATTTTAAATAAAGATACACAATCTATATGTCAATGGGGGCTACAGCCATGGTTTCTTGATATTTATAACTATGTAAACACACTCATAATTTTTATCTTTACTAATATTATTTTAATCCTTTTATATGGCATATGGGTCACAGGTTTATAATCACCTTTTTTACTACCACTATTTTTTATTTTTTCTAGAAGCTATTCTGATATTTGTCTCTGCCAGTTTTTACCGATTCTGGTGAAGTTTTGTACTTCACACCACAGGTAATATCCATCTTTGTAGTATGAGCTTTTATTGGCAATCATATAATGGTTTTTAGATGGGTCCTCCTCTTCCAGTCTCCTCATCCCTTCTTGTTTCGCAATGAATTACAGTTTGTGTTTATATTCTTTGTGTTATTTTGTGTATTGCATTTTATACTTATAAATGTTTTAGGTTAATTTATCATAATTTGTATTCCAATTTTAGTGGTCATATTCTTAATTATTTATTTATTTATATTATACATCTTTTTCATATTTATTATATATGTGTATATAGATGAATTTTCTGTGTTTATTTATGGAGTTGTTGGTTAATCAAAATACGTGTAGTTATTGGTTTTTATGATTTTTATTAAGGTTCTTAAGATATTTGGTCACTGATATGGTCCATTTTGGCCTTTATGCTTATATTATATATCAATGTTTATAATTTATTTCTATTATTTTTAATTCTCCACATTTTCTATATGATTATGTTTTTTAATTTGATTTTTTTAATCTATATATTTGTTTTTTTAGTGTGCCTGGATAGCCCCTGATGAAGTAATTACGAAACACGGCCTGTGTTGGGTTTTGGCCACCCCTTGGTTTAATAAAGTTTTTAAGTTTATTGGGTGTGTATCTGCCGCTTCTTTTTTTACAATAAAAATTTGGACCAACATTCAAAAACAGTTGTGAATAGCAGAGCTCAAGTAATCTTACAAGTTACACTACTACTACATATTATTTGTACAGCACTAATAGGTATATGCAGTTCTGTACACACAGACATTAAAGACAGTCCCTGTTCCACAGAGCATATAATCTATTCAAGACAGTCAAACAGAATAAACAGGGGGCTAGGATAAATATTTAAGGGAAATAATTAGAACACGTGTAGGTGTTAAACAGGAGAATAAGAGACTCAGGATCCAAAGGCAGCCTTGCATAGGTAGGTCTTTAGCCTGAATTTGAATAGGACCAGAGATGGAGTCTGATGTATTGACTCGGGTAGTCTATTCCAGGCCTAGGGCACAACAAGGTGGAATGAATGGAGTTTGGAATTTGCAGTAGAAGAGAAGGGCACAGACAACAGTGATTTGCCTGATGAGCAGAATTACTGAGGTGGGGTGAGAGAATAGAGCAGAGATAATGAGGTGTGAATGTAGCAGTTTGAACTGTATGCAGCAGTGCAATGCAATGTGTGCCTTCAAGTCAGTCCTGACTCCTGGCAACCTAGAAGCTCCTGGCTTTTCTTGGCAGTGTCACTGGAAGTAGATTGTGAGGCCTTTCTTCTGAGGCAATGGAGGGTTAAGTGACTTGCCCAAGGCCACAAGGAGTGCTGGTGGGAATTGAACCCTGGTTGCTTGGGTACCAAGCCAGTGTTCTAACCACTAGGCTACTCCTCCACTCCATGCAGCAGTGGATAGGGAGCAAATGAAGAGACTTGAAAAGAGAGGCTACATGAGCATACCGACACTGGCAAAAGGGAAGAGAGATGATTCAGTGGAAGACCAGTGAGGAGTAGCTTGCAGTAGTCTAAACGGGAGGTGATGAGAGAGTGGATAAGTATCTTAGTAGCACAGGGGTTTTCAACCCAGTCCTCAGGGAACCCTAGGCCAGTCAGGTTTTCAGGATTCCCAGAATGAATATGCATGAGAAAAATTTGCATATTCTGCCTTCATTGTATGCAAATCTATCTTATGCATATTCATTGTGGGAATCCTGAAAACCTGACTGGCCTAGGGTTCCGCGAGGACTGGGTTGAAAACCTATGTTAAGTAGCATGTTCAGTAAGGAAGGGATGAATTTTGCTGATATTACTGAGAAAGAAATGACAGGTTTTAGCTATCTGTTAGTTAGATATGTGCAGAGAAAGAGAGAGAAGAGTCAAAGATGATTCCTCGGTTGCGAGCTGAGGAAAAAGGGACGATGATAGTGTTATCCACAGATACAGAGAAGGGAAGAAAGGGATGGGTAGGTAGGTTTAGTGAGAAAGAAAAGAAGCTCCATCTTGGTGGTGATCAGTGTCAGATACCGAAGGGACATCCAGGCAGCAATATGAGATGAGTAGGCTGAGATTCAGGCTTGGATTCCTGGAGAGATTTCTGGTAGAGAGAAGTAAACCTGAGAGTCCTCAGCATAAAGATGGTAGTGAAAACCATGGGAGGAGATCAGGGAACAAGTATACGAGATGAGAAGAGGTCCCTAGGCAGAGCTCTGAGGTACACTGACTGAAAGCAGGATAGCACTGGAGAAGGATCCATCAAGCGTACACTAAAAGTACGATGAGAGATAAGAAGAAAACCAACACAGAACCGAGCCCCAAAGTCCAGTAGAGAACAGGGTGTCAAGGAAAAGATGGTGATCAACAGTACCAAAAAGCAACAGATAGATCAAGAAGAATCCAGTAAAGGCTCTTGGATTTGGTCAGAAACAAGTCACTGGAAACTTTGGAAAGGGCTATTTTTGTCGAACGTAAAGGATAGGCAGATTGCAGTGGAGCCAGAATGGCTAGAGGAAAGAAAGTTGAGTCAAACCTATAACATATTTGGATAGCAGATGATATCACTGCTATCTAGATAAGGTTTTGGCCCTCCCTTGTTCCACTCCTAACTTGGCTCACAAATGTACTCTAGTTGTTTAGTGATTTAAACAGCCCAATACTATCCACATGTTTTCTGAAAATAGATGGATAAGGCAATTATGCATTTGCTGGCCACTGGTGAACACATAATCAATTTTGACTGTTTATTGCACCTAAATAGCAAGCCTAAGCTAAAGAGATAGTGCTGCTGGTATGTGACTGCATTATTTATATTCAGTGACACTACCGATATGGATAGCAGTGTTAAATGTATGTATTTCATTATTTAGCTCACACCTTTTCCCAATAGACGTACAAGGCAAGTTACACCCAGATACGTAGGCATTTCCCTGCTCCTAGACGGTTTACAATCTAAGTTTGTACCTGAGATAATGGAGGATTATATGACTTTCCCAAGGCCACAAAGAGTGCCAGTGGGCTTTGAAGGCTGGTCTTTTCAGGTCTGGGCTGCTGCCCTGACCACGAGGTTACCCCTCCACTCCTTAATATTCATATCAAGTTAAGTTTTAGTTCTGGCATTTAACTTACTAGGGTCACTGTGATGGGTGAATACAACCCCATTATTTATTTTATTTATTTATTTACATTCTCTCTTATATACCGCACTATTCTGCATCAGTGTGGTTTACATTGAACAAACTGAAATTACATTGAACAGGGCATTATAACTTGGAGATAACTATTTTACAGGGAACATGGGCTATGGAGGGTTAAGTGGCTTGCCCAAGACCACAAGGAGCACCTGTGGGACCAGAAACCCCAGTCCTTCCGGCCCAAGGTTGCTGTCCTCTAGTGGGATTTGAACCCCTGACCTTCCGGCCTGAAGTACCTTGCCCCAACCACTAGGCCACTCCTCCACTTATATTTATAGATGACAAATACATAATTTAACGTTAGATAAAGAATAAGCAGAAAGGAGTGAGCTTGAGTGGAAGACCCAGCCCGTGGAGCCCTGGGTGTCTTATCCCATCCATATGTGACTACTCCTGTGCTCTGATCCTGGGGGATTATCCCAGTGCATTATTTAAAAGCTCAAATGTGCTACCAAGCTGACAGGCTGTATATATTCAGTCAGTCTTTTTTGCTTCTCGTGCCGATGTGCAAGAAGATGCAACCCACGAGCACATCTTTCACACCAGTTCTTGATGATTAGTTAAGTACTCATGAAAGTCTTTGCAAAAAGTGTTTCTGAAGTTGCATTGCACACACACAATCCATTTCAGTGCATCCACATTTAGACTGTTCCTTTCTTTTGCCCACTGGCTTTGCGTCTGTGAAAGCACCCGCTCTACATTCACATTCTATATAAGAACATAAAACATGCCCGATTAGGTCAGAACAAAGGTCCATCGAGCTCACTATCCAATCCAGGTCACAAGTACTTGACAGAAGAGGGGAGAGTAAAGAAATGTGTGACCTTTAATAGTTTTAAATGACATTCAATGGTTTTGAATTTTTCTAAATATCTGGCCCATTTTTGATATGATAGCAGCTTTTGGAGCTCTTCATCATCGCTGTAAGTTTTCACAAATTTTCTGTAGATTGCTGCAATGATCAAAGCAGCTGATATCAGTTTTCCTGCCTTTCTTTACCATATTGTATATCTGACACATGCATATCAGGGAAATCTACATGAAGAAAGAAAGAGAAAGAAGGGAAGGGATTTTACTCAAGGTGAGATAAATTCAATCAGATGCAATAGGTATTTTCCTGTCCCTGCCAAAGGACATATAATCTAAGGGGTATGTTTACTAAACAGCGGCTCCGATATCGCACAGAGGCTGCGACCGCTGCTTAGTAAGCATACCCCTACATTTTTTCCTGAGGCAGTGGAGGGTTAAGTAACTAGTGGGATTCAAACCTAGTTCTCAGCCTGTTGCTCCAAATATTAGGCCACATCTCCAAATAGTCTATGTGCACTCTCAGTGGATATGTTACACTTCATCCAGCTCCTCCTTGTCCTTTTGGGAACGCCCTTAATTTTCAACGACATTACATTCTGGGTCTTATGATCAAGAAGGACATTGGCCATTGAGCTCAGTGTTTTTATTGTTTCTAAAGTGGAAGTTTTTTCCCATTCCAGTTCTTCAAAGTGAGAGTAGAATACGCTCATTGCAGAGTGAATGTGCCAGAGGTAGATCTTACTGAAGCTGTCATTAAAGGTTTTCTAGAGCAGAGTAGCTGCTTTGCTTTGGGACAAGAAGAAAGATCTTAATTCCATAAACATCTGAAACCATCTTGCCATTTCAAGGAACAAGGACGGCCAGCATGTCTTACTGTGGGAGAGCAATTTTGTATATTCCGCATCCACAAATCCTGGCAGTGACCACTTAATCCCCCACTTTATCTGTCAGTCCCTCATGCACATCAGCACATTGTCTTTGTTGACACAGGTAATAGCTAAAACAGCTTGTTGTGAGTGAAATCCCCTGCACAAATGTCTGTGAGATGGTACGTTATAGAGCCCATCAAGGCTATGATCACAGACTCACTGGCATTCTGAGCACATGAGTCCAGAGTTTTGTCAGATCTGGTCAGGATCACTGGGTTTTTCCTTTCCTGACACCAGTCAGCATGCCTAGTGAATAGATATTGTCAATGATGGGATATCATAAGTCCCCATTGTTTATGGCTAGCACCAGACCCGGTGGAAAAGCTGGTGCCCTAGAGACAAATCTCCCCCCTGCTTGGTTTCCCTCAGTTGCCTTATGCCTGAAAAGAGGACTGAGTGCACAGCTGCACTAAAGCAATACATGCCCACAGTCTTTGCCCTCAGTGTCTTGCTGTGGTTTTGCTAGTTGCTACTCCGCTACATCTGCCCTGCATCTTTTTTTTCAGTGGCTTCTGTTGACCCCACATATACTGTAAATACAGAAAAAAAGAAAAAAATCCTTCTCTGCTACTCCTGTGTCTCTCTGCCTTTGTGGCTGCTGCTGCCTATATCATTGCCCGTCCTGACTGTTTCAGGCCCTGTCACTGCCCAGCCTATTTCTCTAGGTTAAGTTTCACCACCCTGCCGTATTGTTCCTGCCACCCTAACTGCTGCTGCTTGGCATGATCAGCTGCTCTGCCATGCCGTTTTGTCCATCGAGATGTTTCTCTCCAAAAAGAAAAAGAAAATACCAATAAATAATTAAAAAAAAGAAACAGATATTTCCTCATGTAGCATTAATCCCTTGGGCTGTCCATGTCACTGTTTGTTGTGTTCTGGATTTCTCCTATCATTCTAACTACTGCTGCCCAGTGCAGTCAGCTGCCCTATTATGCCATTATTTCCACTGGGGTGTTTTCTTCATTATGAGATAGGTACTATTGGGATGAATAGTACCCGTAAGGATCAGAAACATGGACTCTGCTCAAACCTGACATGAACAAGCGTGAGGTCTTTGAAATGTGATGCCTGAGACAGATTTTGGGTGTGTCTCTTCATGATCTCCGTCGAAACAAGACAATTCAGACAAGGTGCGACCATCAGCCTTCAGTCGAAAAACAAATTCAAAAACACAGACTGCTATGGTTGGCCATATTTGCAGAATGAACACCAGTTGGCTGCCATACAAACTCCTCTGATGAGAGCGACCTGTCCACTGGAGGGTTCAACAAGCAGCACTGAAGAAAACGTGGCTTAAACACATCAAGGAAGACCTAAGGAACCAGCGACTGACCATCGAGGAGACCAGAAATATCACCACCAATTGCCAAGGTTGGAAGCGTATTGTGAATTACACATGGAATCCAGCGGCACCTACATCAGCATATTGGTTGAGAGGATGACCTGCTCCTCAAATGCCAGCTAAAGATTAAAGAAGAAGAAGACTGTTGGGATGATTAGGATTGTTCTGTTAATTTTCAGATTCTTGGTTTGGGTGGGGGGGGGGGGGGAAACTAGAGACCTGGATGATAACTGAAGGAAATTATCAACCCAAGATTAAAATAGATTACAGTGATATGTAGTTAAACCATAAATCAATCACGTCTTCATCTTGTATTATCAATAAATATGTAGAAAATCCATAAAATATATTAATAAGAGGGGATAATTGAAGGGACCATTGTTCATTGTGACAATGTGGCAAACAATACTCCCTTTGAAATATGAAAATGGTCAGTTCATCATTCCTAGTATCAAGATCCATTGAGGAATATTTGAGGGAGACTCCCTGTTGTCACTTTTGTTTTGTACGGTGCTTAATCCATTGAGAACTATCATCAACTCAGGATATGGATTTAACTTTATTCCTAAAGAAGGTAACAACACTGAGGTAATATCACAGTTACAATTTGTAGATGACCTGAAGCTTTACAGTTCCAGTGACCAGCAATTATCAGAACAGTAAAAATATTCTCAGATAAAATTAAGATGACTTTTAGCCTTGACAAATGTGATAAAGCTACCTTCCTTAGAGGAAAATTGGTCAAAACTAAAAATGTCTCCCTGACTGTGGATTCTGACATCAGAGAACTTGAACAATGAGGTATTTATAAATACTTAGGAGTAGAGAAAGGAACAACATCAAGCAAAAATCACTGAGAGAACAGATCAGTAAATAATATTACAGGAGATTAGAATCATTATTGAAAAGTGCTTTGACATCATGGAATAAGATACAAGCCATTAATCAGCTGGCATTTCCTGCACTCTGGATCTGCTTTGGGACTGTAAACTGGCCTCTTAAAAATCTTGAAAAACTGGATGTACGAACATGAAAACTCCTCCATGCCCATGGGTAATTTATAAGAACCAGTGTATGTAGAGACTGTACATCCCTAGAGTCAAAGGAGGAGTGGGCTTCATAGAAATTGATTGTACTTACAAAGCTACTGTCATAGGCCTTCAGGCCTACTTAACAGTGCCATCAGGTCCAAATACACAGAAAGAGCTGAAATATGAAAGTAAAGTCTACAGTCTGTCATCATTGTCAAACTTGGACAGGCGTTCCGATGAATAGAATCCACCAGCACACTCAGGGAAGGAAACAATAGAATTTGCAAACACGAGAAAAAAATCTTTATAGAATTAGATCAGCAAACCAGAAGAAACAAGTGGAAAATGCACTAATACAGTGGGAAATACAGTTTTACTTCAGAAACTATTTGTTGATCAAGACTAGACATATGAATGGTTAAAGAGAGGTGAATTGAAACCAAAGGATAAGAAATTGATACTTGCAGTCCAGAACAGTGGATTACAGATGAGATGTTCACAGCAAGCATAGAAAAAATGGGTAAAGCAGTTATTTGTAGATTCTGTAAGAAAGAACTGGAAATTATTACTCATCTTGTAGCTGGCTGCCAAGTTCTGATAGCAGAAAATTTCTACTCAGAAAGGCACAATAAAGTAGAATGTCACATCCATTAGAAATGTTTTATACACCACAACACTGTTGTACCAGAAAAGCACTAGGACCATAGGAGAATGAAGAGGTTATGATAACCTGGGGCACTCTCATTCTGACCAATAAAAAGCTAGATGCAAGAGAATTGGGCATAGTGGTAAAGGTGAAAAACACCAGAATGGCATTGATTGTGAAGGTGTCAGTTCCAAGAGATTATTCTATAAATCAAATGGAGAGGGAGGAGATCCTCAAATACCAAGAAATGAAGTCAGAGACCAAGAAAATATGGCAGAAAGATGCAGAGATTTCCCATCGTGTTGGGTGCCACAGGCTTTATTAAGAGAAACTTTCAATCACACCTTGATAAATTTCCTTACATGCTACATTTTATGAAATTCAGAAAGAAGTTCTCTCTGGCACACTGCAAGTATTATGCCAAGTGTTCGCAGTAAATTTGAGAGACTGACATCATGCTCCATATACCCTGACTTAGGAATGAGATTCATTTCTGTCAAGGTATCCGCAAAACTAACCCATTTGGAGAAACTGACCCTCTTTTAAAGTTCACCTAAGGAGACTAATACCAGTGCCCTGGCCCTACTTAAATGGCTAATGCAAAAAAACTCTGAATCACTGTAAGAAAGTGGTATACCCCTATAAACACAACAGACTGGCTTACTTTAGCTAAGTATTTTGAAAATGGGCAGTTTTTGATACGCAAAAGGATGCAGACAATTGTTTACCTGTGCAACCTATTAAATGTAACTGGACTAATATTCCTGTCAGTATTTCAGAAGTTAAAAATTAGTTTCAGAGGGAAGTCATGGACAGATCATTAAAGGTAATCATTGTAGCTATGTTGTTGTTAAGTGCCGTCAAGTTGGAGTCGACTCATGGCGACCCTCTGGATAGCTATCCTAAATTGTGTTCGGTCTCCAGTCAGGCGGCTCATTGTTGACAGACTGGTACCCGTAGCTGCTGTTATTGTATCGATCCATCTCATTGCTGGCCTTCCTCTTTTGCGTTGACCTTCTTTCTTGCCAAGCATAATGTCTTTCTCTAATGATCTCTCTCTTCGCATGATGTGTCCAAAGTATGAAAGTCGAAGTCTTGTCATCTGAGCTTCTAAAGAAAGCTTAGGTTTGATCTCCTCTAGTACCGACTGGTTTGTTCTTCTGGCAGTCCATGGTATACACAGTATTCGCCGCCAGCACCATAATTCAAAGGCATCAATTTTCTTCCTGTCTGTCTTTTTCACTGTCCAGCTTTCACATCCATATGATGTTATTGAAAATACCATGGCTTGAACAAGTCGAATCTTTGTATGGAGAGAGACATCTCTGCTCTTGAGAATCTTATCTAGGTCTTTCATAGCCATTCTGCCAAGAGCAATGCGTTGTCTGATTTCTTGACCGCTTGTTGCTTCTTTATTGATAGTTGATCCAAGTAGGTTAAAGTTGTTCACAATTTCAATTTCTTCTCCTTCAACGATGAACCTGTTGATTATGCCAGTTGTCATGATCTTTGTCTTCTTTACATTAAGGTGCAGGCCCATTTTGAGACTATGTTCTTTGATTGTGAGAAGCAAATGTTTCAGATCATCTTCACTTTCAGCCAGTAATGTGGTATCATCAGCATAGCGAAGGTTGTTGATGACTCTTCCACCAATCTTCACACCTCTGTTGTCTTCATACAATCCTGCTTCTCTGATGATTTGTTCTGCATACAAATTAAACAGGTAGGGGGAAAGTATGCAGCCTTGTCTTTGCTTTGCTTATTTTAATCCATTCTGTTTCTCCTTGTTCCATTCGAACTGTTGCTTCTTGATCAATGTACAGATTGCGCAAGAGAACGATCAGGTGTTCTGGTATACCCATGCTTCTTAATGTGGCCCAGAGTTTCTCATGGTTTACACAGTCAAAAGCCTTGCTATAGTCGATAAAGCACAAATAGATATCCTTTTGGTATTCTTTAGTCTTTTCAAGGATCCATCTCACATCCGCAATGATGTCTCTCGTTCCTCGCCCTTTCCTGAAACCTGCTTGCACTTCAGGTAGTTCTTGTTCCAGGTATGGTTGTAATCTCTTTTGAATAATCTTCAGTAGAATCTTGCTGGCATGTGTGATCAGAACGATTGTGCGATAATTTCCACAGTCAGTTGGATCACCTTTCTTTAGTATTGGTATAAACACAGATCTTTTCCAGTCAGTTGGCCATGATGTTGTCTTCCATATTTCTTGGCAGAGTCTTGTGAGTACGGTAACAATTGCATCAGATTGCTGCAATACTTCTATGGGAATGCTATCAATGCCTGGTGCTTTGTTCTTTGATAAGGCTTTCAATGCTGTTTCAACTTCTTCTTTCATCACCAATGGTTCCCGATCATAAGGTACAGGTTGAAACGGCTGTTGGTCCACTTGATCTTTATCATATAAAAACTCTGTATATTCCTTCCACCTTTTCTTGATCTTCTCAGCATCATTCAACATAGAACCTTGAGCATCTTGTAACATTCCAATTCGAGGCTGGAACTTTTTCTTTAACTCTCGTAGCTTTAGGAAAGTCGATCTTGTTCTTCCTCTAATAGTTTCTGCTTCTATTTCCTTGCAAGTGTCATTGTAGTACTTTTCCTTGTCCTGTCTTGCTGCACGTTGGAAATCTCTGTTGAGTTCTGTGATTGTCTTTCTTTCTCCTCTGGCTTTAGCTTCTTTGCGTTTCTGGGCAATTTTCAGAGTTTCTTCTGTCATCCATTTTGGCCGTTTTTGCTTTTTCACCTTTTGTAGAGACTTCTCGCTTTCTTCCAACACAACCTTCTTGATGTCATTCCATAACTCTTCCGGAGCTCTGTCATTTGTATCTAAAGCAGCAAATCGATTTTGCAGGCAGTCTTTAAATTCCAGTGGTATATTCTCAAGCTCATATTTTGCTGCATTCATGAGTGGTTTGCTCTTTTTCAACTTTAGCTTGAGTTTGCATACTAGTAGTTGATGATCTGTACCACAGTCAGCTCCAGGTTTTGTCTTTGTTGATGTTACAGAGCTTTTCCATTGTTGACTTCCACATATGTAGTCAATTTGATTTTTATATAATCCATTCGGTGAAGTCCATGTGTACAGTCGCCGCTTGTGTTGCTGGAAGAAGGTGTTTGAGATGAATAGATCATTGGTCTTGCAGAATTCTATCAGTCTTTCTCCAGCTTCATTTCTGTTGCCAAGTCCATATTTTCCAACTACTTTGCCTTCTTCTTTGTTGCCAACTTTTGCGTTCCAGTCACCCATGACTATCAGGATATCCTGTTTGCATGTTCTGTCAATTTCAGCTTGTACTTGTTCATAGAACTCTTCAATTTCATTCTCTTCTGCAGCTGTTGTTGGGGCATATACTTGAATTATAGTTGTGTTGATAGGCAATCCTCGTAGACGAATAGAGATTAAGCGTTCGCTGACTGCATTGTATTTCATTACAGTTCTTGCAAGTTTCTTCTTTATTATAAATGCAGCACCATTTCTTCTTTGTCTTTCATTTCCAGCATAGTAGACCATGTGATCATCTGATGCAAAGTGCCTCATGCCAGTCCATTTCAGTTCGCTGACACCCAACAGATCAAGTTGTACACGTTCCATTTCATTCTTGACCACCTCCAACTTCCCTTGGTTCATGCTTCGTACGTTCCATGTTCCAATGTGTAAGATATCTTTACAGCTTCTGACTCTCATTTCATGCGCAGCTACATCAGCAGTCAGACTTCCCGAGGGCTTTGATCCAACCACATCATAAATGCTGGCTTTACTCTGAAAAGTCTTCAGCTCTTCCCCAGTAGCTAGTTGAGTGCCTTCTGACCTGGGGGTCTCATCTTCCAGCACCATAGCTCAATTTGTTTTGTTGTAACTATCCATTGGGTTTTCATGGCAAGATACAGACGTAGATTGCCGGGCCTTTCTTCCGCACAGTTTAAGTTTGGTATTGTTGCCGTTGTCACAAAAATGTGATCCTCCGCCGTCAACACTGTCCCATTCTGTTGCTGCCCAGATGGGTGGTTTGTCTTGGTCTGGCACCTCAGCTGAGACCTGACCATCTTGGGAGACCCTGCCAGTAGTTAAACTACCGATAGTTTAGCTCTCAGCATCACTGATGCACGCAAGCCCTCACAGCACGACAAAAGTGTAGCTATGCTTTGACTTATATTTGGAGAATGCCTGCCTCAGGCTGACATTCCTGGCATAAAACCTCTACTGTGCTCTGCTCTGTTCTCATGTGAAGAAAAAAGGCACTCACACTTGCAGCGAAGCAACCGCGGCTAAAAACAAATGTGAATAAAATCACACACGTATAACAGGTGAATCGATCACAGTTAATTTATTACACATATGTGAAGACCAAATTCACTCTTTGTATGACCCAGCACGGCGTTGTTTCGGCATGTGTCATCGTCGGGGGTCTCTGCAAGGAAGAGTAATCAACAAATCTACTGAATGAGAGAAGACACAAGAAAGTACAGTCCAAATCTTCAACAATAATGTTGATATTTATTGAAGCATGTGCACGTGAAGAAGCACATATAAATTACAACATCCACTATAACAGATTCATCTGTTTTATGTGATTTTATTCATCCTCACTTTTATCCGTTCTCAGACATAGCTGCCCTTTCCTAACAGTTGTGATCCATTTAAACTGCCTGGTTAGGGGCGGGGGGCAAGGGCTAAATTAAAAATTATGTGGATGGCAGCAATATTAAATCACTAAACTGATAATATATAATATACAGGGTGTCCCAAAAAAAGGGAGAACATCTTTAGCTATATAACGTCTTTATTTTGACAATTTCCGGTCACCATCTTTTTTCTTTTAATTTGTCAATCGTTTACATCTGTTTTTTTGAATTTTTAAATAACCTATTTGCCACGAGATGTTCTCACTTTTTTTGTATATAAGGCCTAAATGAAACAAATGGCACCAGCACAGTGATCACACTATCTCTGAATTTAGTGCTGCTTCCTATACGGATTGCGGCACAGAAAATACTAATTTCATTAAACACTGATGCTGATATAATTTACGTCAACCACTGCACCGGCTGAATATTGGGCCACATAATGGGAAATATTCAGAAGAAAATCTGCTGCCACAGGAAATTAACTGGAGGATTTATCCACTTATTTTACTGCCTGACATTTAGTGGCCCTCCATTGAGGTCAAGTCACTGAATAAGCAATCCTTAACTTCAGCAGATAATTTATCCATTTAAAATTAGGACTTCTATTTCTACAGTCTCCCTAAATACTAATGCTACAAAATGATAATAATTTATATAGCACTACAAGGCGTTTGCAGCGCTTTACAGACATATATAAGAAACGGTCCCTGCTTGTTAGAGCTTATAGTTATAGTTTTATTTACTTGATATACCGCCTATAGCGGGTAGCAGCTAGGTGGTTAAGACTTACAGTCTAATCAAGACAAACAATAGATGAGAACAGGGGTGAAAAGGAAAACAAGCAGCCTCAAAGATGTAAGCTTTTAGCATGGATGTGGATGAATATTGCCACTACGTGGATAAATTTGGGCTCTACCCCTGGAATGCTCCTGGCCCCTCCTAATTTTAAATGAATACATTTTGTCAGACATTGAGTTGTCCAGACAAAACGAACCTGTTAGCCAGCACCGAATGTTTTGGAATATTGACCCGATAGTTACTTTACACTAGAGTTGAAGACACAGTTCATTTAAATGCTTGAGAACAAGGCAGCAGAAGGGCCTGTCTCTTTACCATAAAAGTCCATGAGAAATTTGACTCTTGTGATGGAGGGGGTTATGAAACAAAGGAGGAACACCAGAAGGAATGCAAACACATGCAGACCAATCTTCAGCCACCACGGTCAACATTTTTTTTAACAAGGGCTGCGGTGGCATTGATTATCCAGGTTGGCCGGCGAAGCAGGAAGCTAGCTGGGCAGTGGCGATATTCGGCCGCTGCTTAGCTTCGGTGGTGAAAGTTAGGACAGCCTTTCCTGGCTAATTTTGGCTCGTTTACACCTCTTCTTCCTTGTTAAGATTAAGAGATGTCCCTGATTTTTATGAGTTGGTCGACGTTTGTATACTTGTCTCTGACTGGCCTGTTGCTAGTAATAAATCGTCCTAAATGTTGCATTAAATATCTTGCATGTGTTCCTACCCATGGCAGCAGGAGAAAGCAGTAGTGGCACTATATCTTTCAGTTCCTTGTGTTGCAATTAACAATGACAGTGTCAGATGGAAGAAGAGGAGCAGCGTGGTGGGAATTGCAGAGTCAATACAACAGTGAGCTTATTAGCTGTTTGGAAGAAACTTGAGGAACCAAACCAAGAGTGGACACTGGGCAATGGAAAGGGGAAAGGAGCAATGGAACTGGAGAGGGGGCATTTATTTATTTATTTTATTTAGCTGTATTTATATCCCGCTTTTCACCGGGTCAAAGCGGTCAATTGGGAGATACATTTAACATGAGGGGATATGACACACATACGCTAATACTTACAGGGAACATGGGCAATGGAGGGTTAAGTGGCTTGCCCAAGACCACAAGGAGTGCCTATAGGACTAGAAATCCCAGTCCCTCCGGCCTGAGATTGCTGTCCCCAGGTGGGACTTGAACCCCCGGCCCTCCGGCCCGAAGTACCTTGTCCTAACCACTGGGCAGCAGTAGTTAGAATGGTAGGAGAAATCCAGAACACAACAAACAGTGACATGGACAGCCCAAGGGATTAATGCTACATGAGGAAATATCTGTTTCTTTTTTTAAATTATTTATTGGTATTTTCTTTTTCTTTTTGGAGAGAAACATCTCTCCCTACACCTCTCCTCGCAAACTCCGCTCTTCCACTGGTCTGCTTCTGTCCGTGCCCTTTTCTTCCACTTCCAACTCCAGGTTCTGTTCCTTTCACCTTGTTGCTCCTTATGCCTAGAGCAAACTACCCGAGTCTGTACGTCAGGCTTCATCTCTCCTCCTTTTCAAATCCATGCTAAAAGCTCACCTCTTTGAGGCCGCTTTTGGCTCTCTGGTTTTCCTTGTGTTTCTTTGCCCTCTCTTCTTGTACCCTAATTCTCATCTGTTGTATTGTCTGTCTTGATTAGAGTATAAGCTCTGATGAGCAGGGACCATCTTTTATGTGTGTCCGTACAGCACCGCATATGCCTTGTAGTTCTATATAAATGAAGATTATTATTAATAGTAGTAGTCAACTGTGTTCCTAAAAGAATATCAACCAGTTCGAATGAGAAAAATGCCAGGTCAAAAGTGGAACAATTTTTTCATCACAGCAAACTTTGATAAATCTGCTCCAGGGTCTCTCCTCTCCTTGAAGAACTTGCCAAAGAGCTTTAAAGTTTTGATGTTTTTAGAAAATTAACTATATCAAATAAGGAATTGTTGTCCTTAGCAAAATAATTTGACTAACTCTGAATGGTTAGCACTGAAAACACTGGGGGGACCACCATGTAAACATAAGCAGACAATGCTCCCACTTATTTTTACCTGATATTTAGTTACTTGGACTGCGGAACAGGTAGTCCTAAATTTAAGAGCTAATCCAGAGATGCCAAGGGTGGCCCAGCCCAAAGAGTGAGATTTACAACTCCAATGAGTGAGATTGAAGCCAATGAGTGATGTTTTTCTTATAGCACGTTTGCGGTATACATTTGGAAAGATTTGCTTGTTGTATTGCTTTGCAAATGAACGAAGCGTCACAAAATGATATTTAAGTTTCTATGGTTTTATTTTAACTTGTAATTTTCACTCCCTCCCTCCAGAACAGAAAACTAGGACATTTCCTTGTAGAACTCACTATGCTAAAAAGAAGCCTGACAGTAACAACCTAAACTTTCTCCAGTACCAGGCGCATTGTGAAATAAGATGAAACGCTACAAAAGTTGCTCTGGATAGATCAAGTCTACAATTCCATATCAGCACCAATGAGCAGCTACCTAGGAAAAGGCAACACTGTTAATACATCAGTCCCAGGAAAAGTAAACTGACAGAAAACCTGGCTTCAATCACGCATTCTAAACATAGATAGACCCTCACCGACACTGAACATAGAACAAATTACCACAAACTGACAATAGAAATATGCAAAAATTAGACTGATACCCCAAGCACCCAGACTATGCTTACAGTGCACCAGAGAAAAAGAAACAACTATTTATTTTACCCCACCTAGTGCCAAATATTAAAATAGCAGATGATATCAATTCCAAAAACTGGTATATTTCAATCACTAAAACATATAAATGCACTAAGCAGGATATTAAGAGGCACTAACGCAGTTAGTGACACTGGATATCCCCAGGTGCTGTCGCTATACACCCGATGCCAAGCAATTAGCATCAGGGTGTTCTGGGACAGAGCAGAGCCATATTGAGCCTCTGCCCAGTTGTTGTTGTTGTTAAGTGCCATTGAGTCGGAGTCGACTCATGGCGACCCTCTGGATAGCTATCCTAAATTGTGTTCGGTCTTGAGTCAGGCGGCTCATTGTTGACAGACTGGTACCCGTAGCTGCTGTTATTGTATCGATCCATCTCATTGCTGGCCTTCCTCTTTTGCGTTGACCTTCTAACTTCCCAAGCATGATGTCTTTCTCTAATGATCTCTCTCTTCACATGATGTGTCCAAAGTATGAAAGTCGAAAGTCTCTTGAAGAAAGCTTAGGTTTGATCTCCTCTAGTACTGACTGGTTTGTTCTTCGGGCAGTCCATGGTATACACAGTATTCGCCGCCAGCACCATAATTCAAAGGCATCAATTTTCTTCCTTTCTTTCTTTTTCACTGTCCAGCTTTCACATCCATATGATGTTATTGAAAATACCCTGGCTTGAACAAGTTGAATCTTTGTATGGAGAGAGACATCTCTGCTCTTGAGAATCTTATCTAGGTCTTTCATAGCCATTCTGCCAAAAGCAATGCATCGTCTGATTTCTTGACTGCTTGTTGCTTCTTTATTGATAGTTGATCCAAGTAGGTTAAAGTTGTTTACGATTTCAATTTCTTCTCCTTCAACGATGAACCTGTTGATTATGCCAGTTGTCATGATCTTTGTCTTCTTTACATTAAGGTGCAGGCCCATTTTGAGACTATGTTCTTTGATTGTGAGAAGCAAATGTTTCAGATCATCTTCACTTTCAGCCAGCAATGTGGTATCATTAGCATAGCGAAGGTTGTTGATGAGTCTTCCACCAATTTTCACACCTTTGTTGTCTTCATACAATCCTTTTTCTCTAATGATTTGTTCTGCATATAAATTAAACAGATAGGGGGAAAGTATGCAGCCTTGTCTTACACCTTTGCTTATTTTAAACCATTCTGTTTCTCCTTGTTCCGTTCGAACTACTGCTTCTTGATCAATGTACAGACTGTGCAAGAGTACGATCAGGTGTTCTGGTATACCCATGCTTCTTAATGTGGCCCAGAGTTTCTCATGGTTTACACAGTCAAAAGCCTTGCTGTAGTCGATAAAACACAAATAGATATCCTTTTGGTATTCTTTAGTCTTTTCAAGGATCCATCTCACATCCGCAATGATGTCTCTCGTTCCTCGCCCTTTCCTGAACCCTGCTTGCACTTCAGGTAGTTCTTGTTCGAGGTATGGTTGTAGTCTCTTTTGAATAATCTTCAGTAGAATCTTGCTCGCATGTGGGATCAGAGTGATTGTGCGATAATTTCCACAGTCAGTTGGATCACCTTTCTTTAGTATTGGTATAAACACAGATCTTTTCCAGTCAGTTGGCCATGATGTTGTCTTCCATATTTCTTGGCAGAGCTTTGTAAGTACGGTAACAGCTGCATCAGATTGCTGTAATACTTCTATGGAATGCTATCAATGCCTGGTGCTTTGTTCTTTGATAAGGCTTTCAATGCTGCTTTAACTTCTTCTTTCATCATGAATGGTTCCCAATCATAAGGTACAGGTTGAAACGGCTGTTGGTCCACTTGATCTTTATCATATAAAAACTGTATATTCCTTCCACCTTTTCTTGATCTTCTCAGCATCATTCAACATAGAACATTGAGCATCTTGTAACATTCCAATTCGAAGCTGGAACTTTTTCTTTAACTCTCGTAGCTTTAGGAAAGCCGATCTTGTTCTTCCTCTAATAGTTTCTGCTTCTATTTCCTTGCATGCATCGTTGTAGTACTTTTCCTTGTCCTGTCTTGCTGCACGTTGGAAATCTCTATTGAGTTCTGTTATTGTCTTTCTTTCTCCTCTGGCTTTAGCTTCTCTGCGTTTCTAGGCAATTTTCAGAGTTTCTTCCGTCATCCATTTTGGCCGTTTTTGCATTTTCGCCTTTTGTAGAGACTTCTCGCTTTCTTCCAACACAACCTTCTTGATGTCATTCCATAACTCTTCTGGAGCTCTGTCATTTGTATCTAAAGCAGCAAATCGATTTTGCAGGCAGTCTTTAAATTCCAGTGGTATATCCTCAAGGTCATATTTTGCTGCATTCATGACTGGTTTGCTCTTCTTCAACTTTAGCTTGAGTTTGCATACTAGTAGTTGATGATCTGTACCACAGTCAGCTCCAGGTTTTGTCTTTGTTGATGTTATAGAACTTTTCCATCGTTGATTTCCACAGATGTAGTCAATTTGATTTTTATACAATCCATTGGGTGAAGTCCATGTGTACAGTCACCGCTTGTGTTGATGGAAGAAGGTGTTTGAGATGAATAGATCGTTGGTCTTGCAGAATTCTATCAGTCTTTCTCCAGCTTCATTTCTGTTGCCAAGTCCATATTTTCCAACTACTTTGCCTTCTTTTTTGTTGCCAACTTTTGTGTTCCAGTCACCCATGACTATCAGGATATCCTGTTTGCATGTTCTGTCAATTTCAGCTTGTACTTGTTCATAGAACTCATCAATTTCATTCTCTTCTGCAGCTGTTGTTGGGGCATATACTTGAATTATAGTTGTGTTGATAGGCATTCCTCGTAGACGAATAGAGATTAAGCGTTTGATGACTGCATTGTATTTCATTACAGTTCTTGCAAGTTTCTTCTTTATTATAAATGCAACACCATTTCTTCTTTGTCTTTCATTTACAGCATAGTAGACCATGTGATCATCTGATGCAAAGTGCCCGATGCCAGTCCATTTCAGTTCACTGACACCCAACAGATCAAGTTGTACACGTTCCATTTCATTCTTGACCACCTCCAACTTCCCTTGGTTCATGCTTCGTATGTTCCATGTTCCAATGCGTAAGACATCTTTACAGCTTCTGACTCTCATTTCATGCCCAGTTAGCCTTGCAGTAATGCGGCAAACCCGAATATTCAATGCCGGGACTGGATATGACCCCATCACTGAATAACCAGCTTTAACGTTCAGCACCAGCGGATAGCTGCCAGTGATGAATACTCCCCCTTCCCCCTTCCCCCTCCCCCCAATTCTTTATTCTACTTTTGTTGTCTGACCATTTTATTTTTCTAATTGTGTTGGCTCCAGTATCTGGCTTTTGCTTTCTGACTCTGTTTTTTAACTTTCTTTCCAGGGTTTCCAGTCCATTTGCCCACTTCTCATTTCCTCCTCTATATCCAGCTCAGACATTATTATTTTCCTTTTAGCTTCCTTCCATTCATTTTTCTGTCTTTCTAGTCACTCAGAGTTCAGTCTGCTTTTTACAGCATCTATGTACAGTTTTATATCTCTTTGCCTCACCCTGGCCCTACTTTCACTCCCCTGTCACCCCACCTCCAGCATCTCTCCTCTCTCTCTCATTCTAGCATTTCACCTCACTCTCTCCCCACTTCCTCTCTCCTTCCCACATCTCTTTTCTCTGTCACCATCTCAGGCTAGCATCTCCCATCTGTCTTCCCTCCATGTCCATCATTCCCCCTCTGGGTCCCTGTCCCCCTCCTATGCCTAGCATCTCCCCTCTATATTCCTACTCCACCCGCCTCATGTTCGGCATCCACCTGTGTGCCCCTATCCCTCATTCTATGTCCAATAACTCCCTTCTGTATCCTAGTCTGCCTTGCATCCAGCATCTGCCCCTCCCCCTATTCCTGCCCTTGTGTTTAGCATTCCCTCTCTGTGTCTCTGTCAAGCCTTCTATGCCCAGCACCTCCCTTTTGTGTCCCTACTCCTCCAACCGCACATACCAGCATCTCCATGTTACCTTATTCCCCCACCGTGTTTAGCATTCCCCCTCTCTATCCCTTTTCCCCTGTGCCCAACTTCTCCCCTATCACTCTATTTCCCCTCTGTTCAGCACCCATACTTATGCCCAGTGTCACCTTCTTTGTGTCCCTATCTGTCCACCCCCTTCCAGCCTGAGCTAGAATATCCCCTCTTTCACTCTTTCAGTGTCTCCCATATCTGCCATCTCCTCCTCCCCACATTTCAGACTGTCAGAATATCCCCTCTTTCACTGTCTCCCATGTCCACCATCTTCTCCCTCCTCCGATTCAGCCTGCTAAACTATCCCATCTTTCACTGTCTCTCGTGTCCACTGTCTCTCCCTCTGATTCAACCTGCCCGAATATCCTCATTCACTCTTTCAACATCTGCCATGTCCAGCGTCTCCTCCGCCCCACCTCGATTCCACCTCTCCTCTTTCCCACACAATGCCAGGCCACTGTTCAACTCCTCTGCCCTCCCTAGTGCTCGCTCTCCTCCACCCCTGTGGCTGCACTTGCCGGGACCTGCGGCAGCATCCATAAAGCACAAAAGAAGAACAGAGCTTGCAGATTCATAGTGCCACGTGCAGCTCTGCCGGTCCTGGCCCTCCTGTTTCTGCAGCTCCATGCTTCTTTTGTGTTTTGTTGCTGCTGCAGGTATTGGCAAGCGGCAGTGGAAGTGGAGACGGGCACTGGCTTGGGGAAGGAGCTGAACAGAGGCAGATAATGACCATCAGAAGATGTGTGAGAGAGAAAGGTAATGGCCGAATGAATATATCACATGCTGAACGCGCGTGACTTGGCATCTATGCAGATAGCTTGACCACGCGCGTTCAGCATGTGACCATTAAGTTATGGCTGCTATTTATGCAGCCCTATAAAATGAACAAAATCTTCCAGATAGCAGCTGGATATGATTGCTGTCTGGATAACGTTTGACCCTGTTTCTCTGATCCCACCGCCTCCTAAATGCAGAACTTTGGGCCGGACATCAAGATTTCTGAAACCAAAGACTTATGCAACTAATACCTGATGTTAACCGCATGTGCCCCATTACAATCAAGGGACTGGTCCAGTCTACTATAGTCTCTCAGTGTCAGACTTATTATTATTATTATTTTATTTATTTATTTAACAGCTCTTATATACCGCGCTATTTGACATCAGTGCGGTTTACATTAAACAAAATACACTCAGATTTAGAGAACTTGTCCAAGTTACAGGTAACAGGGGAATAAAACAAGGATTAACTGGGGAATAGCATATGAATAATTAAATAAAAGCAATTACATCAGACTAGAGATCTTGAGTGGGTATAGAGACATGTCATAAATAACATTTAACAGAGCAGGTATGTGCTGCCATGCAAAGAACTTGCATTTGATTCCTGGCCTGGCATCTGTTCCTCTTTCTGGTTTGGGGCTGGAGATGTCACTGAGGCAATTTCACAGCAAATCCTAGTTGTCACTCAATGACAGCACCTAGTGGCTGGACTCGGGGCCTGCATTTGTAGAGTTCTGGAGGGAGTCTTGTGGCATGATCCCTGGTAGAAGATTGCCACTGTAAGAACAGATCAAAGTGAGTTGGGAGGGGCATATAGAATAAGGGGAACACTCTCGCTAGTTGTGACTGAAGGATCTTGGCACTGAGGCCAGTTCTGAATCTGATAGCACTAGAATCCCAAAGAGGAGATAGAAATTGATAGGCCCAAAAACAGGCATTTTTTGCAATCAAATTCTAACCTTATTAAACCTGCAGCTTAGGGTGGTAACTCTGCTGTCATGAATACAGACGATGTGGCTGAAGTTGTCAACTGAATGACTAAACTTCTGCCCTTTGAACACAGATCTAATGTCTGCTTATTCCGTGTTGTTAAAAGATCTAGTGGAGAATGCTTTGCAAAATGATGTATTAAATAACAAGGAAGCATCCTTTAGATTGGTTTCTCAGCCATGAATGCGTAAGACATAATGCATTTCCAGAGCTTCATAAAACTAGATAGAATTCTCCAAAATTGGATTATTTGTTTTTAAGAATCTTTGTGTCATAATCACTTTCTTGGGTTTGTGATATCATAATTGTTCTTTCACACTGGCATGCTGTATAAATCAGTGAAAAATAACTCGTACTTTAATGTATTTTTGCACTGTGGTGTATATTTTAGACAATTGCATATGAAATAGGTACAGGGGTGTGAAGGCTTTTACCAGGCACTGCACTTATTTCAGCCCCAGTATTCAGTTTAATGTGGATTGACGGCTACTTTCTCTTTAGAAAAGTAAATCTAATAATCTTAGAAAGTAAACCCTGCACGTTGATGACTGTGTGCAGGCGAGCATGCAACATATCTGCTCTATGCTTTGCGGCTAATGATATATAGCAGGATGCCTAAAAGAAGTTTCAGCAAAAGCAACATACTGTATGTGCCTCTATGCCTTTATAAGATAAAATCCTTCAAGCACTCCAGCAGTGCACAAATTTTCATGCACAAATGTGTACTTACTCTGAAGAAGGTGTATATGTGTTTGTGTACTCTATGCTTACGTGCGTATTTTATTAAATGCCTGCGTACACTGAAGTTTCACTCCTACTCTATCCCAACTATGTCCCCAGGAACGCATACATGCATATCACATAAAAGCAGGCATGCACATTCCCATATGCAATTTTATGAGGGCCATTTTCCATGTGCAAACCTTCAAAGACATATGCAGGAGGTACCCAGGCAATACAGTAGAGCAGGAGACATTTTAGCATAGCTGTGGTGATGCCGTCTGGTTCAATCTTGCTGTCTCTTGACGGTGGCACAAAACTTTATTTGTAAATATCTTGTGCCTGATTTGTTTCTCGAATATTCATATGAAATAATTATGGATCTCATATTCAAAGGGCTTATCTGGTTAGAAGGACCTGATTACGGCATAAGCCCTGGTGAGCCCAACGTTCAGCACCACTATCTGGATAGTACCGCTCAATGTTTCTTCTGTCCACTGCGACGCAATCCAGATAGTGTCGCTGAAGGTTGGTGCATGGGGAGGAACCAGCACTTATCCAGATAGCGGCAATGTTCAGTGCCTCTATGCGATTAAGCATCCACATAACTTAGGACAGAAACAGTGCTGCTTTAAGTGTATGTGGAGTGGCTATTCAGCACAGTGGTAGGATTGGGCAAGTTCGGCCTGGTTCACGCAAACCGGTTCCTGCCGTAGCCTGCATTCACCAAACCGGGCTGAACATGGCATGGAAATGCCAGCACTGCAGTGGCGGGAATCCCCCTGTCTGAAAAAGTTTGATGGCATCAGGGGATTGTGGCATTGGAAGAAGCCTCTGATGCCGTCAAAACATTTTCAGGCGGGGGATCGGGCTGCAGGGCAAAGGCCAGGTTGAGGCACCTCGGTAGAGGGCAGCAGTCCAAGCGTACAGTCACTGCAACGCCTCCATGCAAAGTGCAGCAACCCGGCCTTTCATGCGTGCAGGAGGGCTGGGACCGAGCCGGTTCTTAGTCAGTTCAGGTATCTGGATCTTCTTGCTTGTTGCTGACCGCTGCAGAGCTCAGTATTATCCCATATGCTGGCTTCAAGGACTAGTAGATGGACTGGACTTTAGATGGCAGCTAAACTATCCAGAACTCTTAAAATCCACTTTTGCTATGAGTTTTATATTCTTCCCAAAGAGAAAAATAATGTTTATTGAAAGGTCTTTTATGACTTTACAGGGACGCCATTTGAAATCTGCAAACAGAAATGGTTTTCAGGGTAAAGAGCATATGTAAATAAACCTGACTGCTGGAACAAACCTATGCACACATATCTAATAAATATTCATTTGGGATGCGCAGGCAGAATTATTTCATGTTTTGCTTTTAATATTTTTTGTTTCTTTCACATCATTCTATGTTGTATTTCACTTTAATTTCTTTGCTTAATTTAAGGGAGTGCTCTTTGCAAACATTACACACTAAAAGGAAAGAAATGAATCAACCTCCCCCCCCCCACCCACTGATTAATAGTAGCCCTCCATGTGTCTAAAAAATCCCTTGGAGTTGTGTCCCCTCCCACCCCTCAAACCCCGTCCATTTACCTGAATGAAAGGGAGCAGGAATGATTCCCAGTTTTTTCTAACCTGCCTGTGCTGTGTTTCAAAGTTCTTCTGGGCGGGGCTTAATTTCTAGGGGAATGTTCTGGAACACATTCTGACTCCAGAGTAGCAGGGGTGTTCTGATACAGCTTCTCCTGAAGGGAAGAGGAGAGGAGAAGGTGAACTTGGAACAGACTTTCCCTAATCCAGACCCTCTTTTTCTTCTGTTCCTGCTTCTGGCCTGTCCAGCTCCACAGTTGCACTTCCCTTTTTGTCTCCAAATTAATCTGTTGCACTGATTGACCCGAGCCAGCGGCTTTTCAAATAAGTCCATATATACATGTCAGAAAGGGGTGGACTTGGACACAATAAACCTTTGCTGCTGCAATCACGGCTTTCCCCTACTGCTGCCTGCGGGGAGCTGATCTCCTGCAGGCAGAAGGAGGGGAAGGACACGATTGCAACCCGCCGGCCTTCCCAGCCTGTCTGCCTACAGGAGATCGGATCCCTGCAGGCAGACAGGAGGGGAAGGCTGGCAATTGCAGCTTCATGCAGTCTGGCTGGCCTAGGGGCAGAGCAATGACACACTCCAAAATGATACCAGCCTTGAGTCAGACAGTGTCATTTTGAGGTATGGCATTGGTGGTGTAAGAGCAACTAGGAATTGCCCCTGGGCCCTTTAGACTGTTTGGCCACAGGGTAAAATATGTGGAAGTCTGGGGGAACTAGGGCATGGGAACAGGGGGCAAGCCAGTGTTCTCTTATTTAATTTTGGCATTGTGCTTAATAAGCAAGAGCAGTGGAGAGACTGGAGAGGCTGGAGGGCTCCATATTGGGTTGGGCAGACTATGCGCCTCTATGGCGCATAGCCCTGCCTGCTGACCCTTAACCCTGGATATTCAATGCTGGGGTCATATGTGGCCCCAGCATTTAATATATGGGGATCACCGCGAAAGCCGGAAGTTACAGCAGCTAACCGAGTAGTGTCAATATTGTATGCTGCCCGCTTAGCTCCTGTGCCTTAATGATAGGAAAGGGTTTCCTCGCCTATCCTTAAGACACAGATTGCTAACCAGGCAGCATCCAATATCGATGTTGCCCCGTTTTCACTTGTTGCTGCCTCCGCTCCGTCCTGGAACACCCCCGACATGCCTGATGCCAACCGGATAACATTGGGGCACATAGGAGAGTTAGAAGGGGAAATTCAACAGCACCAACCATGTAAGGGCCATTGAATATCCCCATTTAAGGTATTTACATGGTTTACTGGGCTGTAAGCTGTGTAGATGCCTTTTGAAACTTGGGCCCGTAAACTATAGGAAAGAAAAATTAATTAATTGTAATTGTTTTTTCTTTGTTTATAAAACAAAATAAAATGAAACATAAATTATCCTTGACATTTCCTCTTTTGTTTTAAATGAAAACCCATCCCTATATTTGTTATGGATAACCTGGAAATGAACACCTTCGGTGGCATATGGATCCGGTGACTGCGTCCCATAGAGACATGGCTATGACATCAAATCTAAAACCCAAGCTTGTAATTGTTATGGAGCTTTTTAGGAGCTCTTCCCTCCCTCGGCAACTCACTGATAGGCCCTGGGAGGAATGGGAAGATCGGGTAGGGCAGGGGTGCACAAATTCAGACCTCCAGGTTGGGGGGAGCAAAAACAGTGGTAGAATTCAAAAAGGCATGGGACTTGCTCACAGCATCACAACATAGCAAGAATATGGAATCAGAGCAACCGGGCAGGCTAGATGGACCATGGTTGCCTTTATCTGCCATCATTTACTATGTTACTATGAGTTTTCAGCATATCTCTAATGAATATCAGATCTGCCCGCATATATTACCCCTATTGTATGCATATTTAACATGCATATTCATTAGGGATATTCTCAAAACTTGGCCTGCTTGCAGCCCTCCAGGACTGAATGTCTGCACCTCTGGTGTAGGGTTACCAAACAGCTGCATGAGTGGAATACAGAAAGAAAGCTCTAGATGTCTACTGACAATAGTTCAAAGGTTAATTGTTCCTGCTGAGAGGTCATAACACGTCCTTTTAGGATCCACACCCCTGCAGAGGTTGTGAGTTTTACGAGTCCCATAAACTGATATACCCCCTGAAAGGAAGCAAATACAATATCAGCAAAAAATATGGCTATTAAAGCTCAGCTTGATTAATAATCTCAGTGTGAAATCTTGGCTTTTTGTTTGGAACTACGGTAGCGTGCAGTGTTCCTGGCTGTATCATACTCAGTGCGATGGATTCCTATGGAGAGACCTCATTGCCTTTCTCTTTTTGACTTTCCTTAACAAGATTCACTGATTTTGTGATAGCACTGACAATGCTTCTATTAAATCTGTACTAATATATGCATAATAAATGCAGCTTGTAAACTTAAGCTAACATGCTGTGAAATATATTGCGAGGCCTAAAAAAAGCAAACAGAAGGTGGATGGGTGTGGGTAGCTTGTACTGCTCCACCTGCTAAACAGACAAAGTCACCTAATCAAACTTCTTTATATCCTGTTACCTGTTGAGCAATCCCCAAATAGACCAAAATGAAATATTGGTAAACAATATTATTTCAGTGAACTGTATCCCTTCCATGTTTATTAATCTGCACATTGTTCCATTGAAACCACACAAGTTGGCAACTGTATGCATGAAGGATGCAATATGGTAAGGATATTTAAGCATAAGGCAATATAGGATGTGGATCTTGGAAGGGGTTGGCTGGAGAAAGATGGATATGATAAAAAGAGTGCGTTAGGTTGTCTGTACGGTGAGGGAGTTTAGAAGACTAAATGGTCTGGAATGGATAAGAGAGCTAGTCGCTGGCATAAGGAAGTTGGCATACATTCCTTGAGGGAACACAATGAAAGGACAAAGTAACCTCATTGGAAAATGAAATGACTATTTCCCAACATTTGCACATATGCAAACAGTAATTGTTACCAACTAATAACAACCAATTCAGATTGACAGAATTAAAAATCACTAGATAAATATATTTATTTGATTAATGAAAGCCACAGATTTTGTTTAATGTAATTTTTTGAACAATAAGAGACCCTTTAATTAAATGTTAGCAAGTGTTAATGAAGTTAACATGCATTAAAGTTCCACGCGTCTGTAGAGATAAAAGGGCTATGGGTACTTAACGCATCTTAACTTTCTTAATGCCTATTAAAACCTTTAGTAAAAGGGCTCCTCAGTGTGTGGATTGCAAGCTCAAGAAATAAAAATGCATCAATACTACCCGATGGCTAAATGGTAAAGAAAAATGGCATAAATAATTTGTATTTAATTTATACAGCTATTTTACCAGGCATAAGCTCAACAAACATTGCAATTCTTATACTTCAGGGTGATATTTACAGCCACTGTGATGAAAAAATGTGTCTTCTAGTCTTCTTTGATATCTCTTCTTTATAAAAGTTTTAAAAGGGAAGAGGATGCAAGAATCAATGTTATTATTGTTCAGTTATATTTGGAAAACTGACATAGAGGGAGACAGTGATGTCAGCAACTTCAGAGCTCAAGATGCAAGGAGATAGTGACTTGACCAAGGTAACACAGGTTGTCAGTAATAGGTCTGGAATTTGAAGTGAGGTCACAGAGGGTCAGTAAAAGGCAGAAGCTGTACTCCTGAGTCAGGAGGTTTTGTCAGCGGTCACTGATTACCTTCTAAAAGGTAGTCAGCCGTCAACTACAAGAGTTGAAGTAATTATAGCCTATAAACAAGATAGCTGACTGTGTCGGAAGTGACAGAACATATACAAAAAGAGGGCACTGGTAATTTGAGTTAAGTCCAAGGAAGGAATGGTTATCAGTGCAGTACCTCAGGGATCAGATTTGGGGCTGGTTCTGTCCCGTATTTTCATAATTATATTACAGAAGGGTTAGTAGGAATGGTTTGTCTTTTTGCAGAAAGCACTTCGATCACAACAGAAAAGATACTCCCAATGGTGCAGACAAAATAAGGAGTAAGCCAAGAAAGCCTGAGGTGTGATTAAATGCTTGGCAGCTAAGATTTAGGGGCACGCTTATTAAAGGTTACCGTGCATATGTGCAACTGTGCCCATACAAATAAAGGGCCGTGGTGGCACTTAATGAGTGTTAAGCTTTAATAAATGCAAAAGGCATTTAGAATCATACTTTGGGGTTCATACGTGCAAGTGAGCTACTAATGTACACTAAAATGCTGTAGGATCTTCTGGCGATCATAGAAACATAGAAACGTGATTATTTTATTTATTTATTTATTTACAGTCTCTTATATACCGCACTATTCAGCATCAGCGCAGTTTACATGGAACAAAAATGCTCAGTACAGTTAACACATATGAGTTTACAGATAACAGGGCAGAAAACTTGGATAACAGGGGTAAACTATTTACAAAACTTGCTACATAGAGTCATATGAACAGGAGAGTTTCATAGAAATGCAGGTGGCAGATGGTGATGGCAGAGAAAGATCATATGGTCTATCCAGGCTGCCCTTCCATACCAACTATTATAGTCCCTCTTTTTCCTTAGAGATCTTCTGTGTTGATTCCATGCTTTCTTGAATTCAGATACTGTCTTTGTCTCCACTACCTCCACTGGGCAACTGTTCCACACATCTACCACTCTTTCCATAAAGAAATATTTCACATATTATTCCTGCGTCTATCTCCTTTCACCTTCAACCTATGTCCCCCCTCATTGCATAGCTTTCTTTCAATTGAAAGAGGCTCTCCTCATGTGCATTTATGCCACAGCAGTATTTAAATATGCCCCTCTCCCGTCTTTCCTCCAAAGTATACATATTGAGATTTTTAAGTGTCCCCATATGTCTTATGATATCCACTGACCATTTTAGTAGCCACCCTCTGCACAGACTCCATCCTGTTTATATCCTTTTGAAGCTGTGGTCTCGAGAATTACACACAGTACTCCAAATGAGGTCTCTCCAAAGACTTACACAGAGACGCTATCACCTTCTTCTTCCTGCTGGCCAATCCTCTCCCTATGCACCTAAGTATCCTTCTGGCTTTCACTGTCACCTTTTCTACCTGTTTCGCCACCTTAAGATCATCAGAAACAATCATGCTCAGGTCCCGCTCTTCTTTTGTGGACAGGAGTATTTTACCCCCTATACTGTACAGCTTTCTTGGATTTTTGTAGCTGAAATGCATGACCTTGCATTTTTTAGTGTTACATCTCAGCTGCTAAACTCTTGACCATTCTTCAAGCTTAGCTAGATCCCTCCACATATTATCTATTCCTTCCTAGGTGTCTACTCTATTGCAGATTTTGGTATCATCTGCAAACCTTACCCTACAGCCCTTCTGCAATATCACTAACAAAAATGTTAAAAAGAATCAAACCAAGGACAGATCCCTGCAGAACATCACTGGTTACACCTTTCTCCTCAGAATAAGCTCCGTTTCCCTGTATTCTTTGTTGTCTCCCAGTCAACCAATTTCTCACCCAGTCAGTCACTTTAGGGTTCATTCCTAGGATGCTCAATTTATTTATAAGTTGTCTGTACAAAATGGTGTCAAAGGCTTTACTGAAATCTACTGTAAGTACACCACATCATGGGATCTCCCTCAGTCCAACTCTTGGGTTGCCCAGTGAAAGAAATTAATTAGATTTGTCTGACAAGACCTGTCCCTAGTAAAACCATGCTGCCTCGAATCCTGCAATCCATTGGACTCCAAAAACCTGAGAAAACTTTAAAGAGCTCGCCTTCCTCTTTGAACTTGCTTGTACTTATCAGGATGAATATTCATCAGGCAATGATGGTAAAAATAATCTAGATGTTCAGTGCTGGTAACCTAATGGTTAGAGCAGTGACTTGGATACCAGTGTTTGAATCCCACTGACACTTTTTGTGGCCTTGAGCAAATCATTTGACTCTCCATCGCTTCAGGTACAAGCTTAGACTGTAAGCCCTCTGGAGACAGGGAACGACCTACAGTACCTGATTAAAACTTGCCTTGAATGACTACTGGAAAGATGTGAACCATCTACTAATAAACAAATTGCTGCTGTATAGAGCAGTGAGTGTCTCTGCATAGTAATGTTATTATCCAGGTAGCTAAGACAGTTGCTATCTGGGTAATTACCACCTCTGTGCTTACTCTAATCACAGGCTGCCCTGGAACTATACAGCTCAGTGGCACTAGCCAGATGGTGATGCTAAAAACTGCCAGTGATACTTATCTATCCCAAAAAGTGTTTCGGAATATTGACCCAATCCTTTTTTTTATAGCAGTATTGGATGTATGAAGTGCCCACAATGAGGCATGGGGAAGTAGTAGTTTACCCAAGTCTACAAAGAGCATTGTGGCAGGAGTTTTCTTGGTTCTCAGCCCACAAGCCACTTCCTATGGCTTTGATGAACTTGAGGTTATAAAATGGTATAAGAAGGCAGGGACCAGAGCAGAAACAATGCAAAGGTGGATAGGGGGACATATAAGCAGGAGAAAATATGAGGTGATGATGCCTCTGTACAGATCGTTGGTGCGGTCTCTACTGGAGTATTTTTTTTCAAATCTGGAGACTATGGGCCTAATTCTGTCCGGACCCGATTTCCCCTCCGCCTCTCCCTGTACGTCCTGAGCATCAAGACGTGGAGAGCCGGGAGGGGGCAGGATCTAGGTGGAGTGGGGGGCGGGCTGGCCGGGCAGGACATACAGGGCCGATTCAGGTCATGGCCCTCTACGTCATGCTGGGTCAAAGGGGAGCATGAGGGGAGGACGTCCCCGCAGGCGGCAGGGGCACGCCGGGTCATCCATGGGCCCAATTCTGTGCACCACAGGAACATTTTGTTCCTGCAGTCCAGAATCAGGCCTAAACGGACCTATCATCCTCGGGGACATCTGGATGGCCTGGACATCCTCCTATCTGAATTGAGAACCACATCGCTGAAGTCACTGGCTACCGGTAACCCCTAGGATAAAATACAAAATCAAAATGATTATCTTTAAACATCATTGCAACATCGCCTCCACCACATTATCCACGCTCCTTACAATGCTAAACGCCACAAGGGTAAGAAGAAACTGCTCTCAAAACACATATATAATTCCATCACACATCCGTAATACAAACCAATGCACCAGCGCCAGAGCTTTCTCCTTCGTCACCCCAACATTATGGAATTCTCTCCCCAATGACCTAAGAGCAACAAAAGACCTCCTGCAATTCCGTAAGGATTTAAAAACATACCTTTTCACTGAATACTTTGGTTACCCAAACAATCACACTAATTCCCAAGGTACATAAAGAACTTCTAAAATCATGTAGTAAACTTAGGGTAAATAACTAAGCAACCATATTGTACATAGTTCAGTCAACTGCATCTCCTTAGTATCTGATAATTCACACATTGTTCCATAGAAACCATGGGCCCGATATTCAACGGCGATGGCTAGTGCGAGTATAGTGCCTAGCTGTCGCCGCTGAAGAGTTAACCTGGATATTCAATGCCAGGACTATATCCAGCCACTGCACAGCACCGCAAGACACAGAAACTAACTGGACAGTGGCGATATTCAGCCATTGCCAGCAAAGGTTAAGACAGCTTTTACGGTGCCTAACTTTAGCTGCTGAGGGATAACGGGGCAAGGATGAATATCACAGCTGATTGGTTATCCCCAGGTACTGTCCCTAGAATGCCCCAATGCTACCCATGTAGTATCGGGGCGTGTAACAGTGGTATCCGGGAATATTCAGCGGCACTAACCCAAATATCCCACTTAGAGACAATTACAGCATTTATGGGTCTGTAAATCGTGTAACTGCTTTGGAATATCGGGCCCCACATGACATGGCAACTATATCCATGCTGTAGAGTTTGGTAGAAATGGGTTGATGAAAGATACATACATTGAACAAAATTAGAAGATTTAAGAAAAACTGAATAGAAAAACACGAAGGGAAGACTCTACCATCTCCACTTTGCTTCAGCTTTCATTGTCCTTACCCATGTTGCACTGTTCATGGATATAGTTGCCAAGTCATGTGGTCTCGAGGTTGTCTGCACTATGAAGATTAAGGGGTCTGTTTATCAAATTGTGATAAATGCACTTACTGCATGCTCAAGACAAAAATGTATGTATGATAAGTTGAAATCCTGTGTGGTAACTGTCAGGGATATGGCCAGCATCTATGCCTTCAGCTACTGCCCAGGGCAGACATTTGCCACCTGGTAAATGCATTGCCACTAGAATGGATGCACTTACCGCCTCTTTAAGAGGAGGAACATACATCTATGCTACCTGTAAATGCATTTATTGCTGCCTCTTCTTTTAAAATTCCTCTCATTTCCATATACTACCCCTCACTCCCCAAAACCCCCTCCCAACACCTCCACACACCATCCCTTTCCCCCAGAAACCCTCCATGACGGGTCAGACTATCTTCCCTTTCTCTTGGACTCCTTCTAGATCCCCTAATATCCTTTAAAAAGTGAAACCTACCCTGGACTTCCCTGGACCGTGACATCCTTTAAAAAGGGAAGGCCATCCCCTGAAGCCCCAAAACCATAAGAACATAAGAAATGCCATACTGGGTCAGATCAAGGTCCATCAAGCCCAATATCCTGTTTCCAACAATGGCCAATCCAGGTCACAAATACCTTTCAGGCTCCCACAAAGGTACACAGATTCCACAATGCTTATCCCAGGACCAAGCAGTGGATTTCTCCAGTCCTCTTTAATAATGGTTTATGGACTGTTCCTCCAGGAACTTGTCCAAACCTTTTTTAAACACAGCTACACTAACAGCTTTTACTATATCCTCCGGTAATGAATTCCACAGTTTGATTATGCTTTGAGTGAAAAAAAGTTTTCACGATTTGTCAAGGCATAGAATGAAGGACAAGCTGTTACCAGTTATCCACATGAGGTTTTGGTTGTTTATACATATGATTCAGGTGGATGAATAATCACAGAGAATCTTTCGTCTTCAATACAGTAGCACTGATAGTGTGCATAAAAGGTTCCAGTACACCAGATTTACCCCTGAAGAAGATATTTTCGAAACACGGCCTGTGTCGGGCATCACGGTGTAAGAAATAGAATTAATAAAGTATTCCTTCCTTCATACCACGCCTTTAGACTGCGTTCCTAATTTTTTCTAACCAGTACTCTATCAGTCGGCCAGTGTCTGAGCACCAGTGCTTTGCTAGAGCTATTTTGGCCGCTATAAGCAATTTATTATTATTATTATTATTATTATTATTATTAAAGACTTATAAAGCGCCGCAACATACGAAGTGCTGTACAAACATAGAAGAGAGACAGTCCCTGTTCATCAGAGTTCACAATCTAATAAGACAGAAAACAAAATAAGTTACATAATACAAATAACAAAAATTTACAGGACAAAGTAAGCAAATGTTGATAGAGAGATCAAGATAGGGTAAGACAGGAACGGAAAGCAATAATGAAGAGGTGGGATTTTAGTCTGGACTTGAAAATGGCCAGGGAGGACGCCTGGCGCACAGAGATAGGAAGACTATTCCAAGCAAAGGGTGCTGCCATTTGGAAGGAGCGAAGTCTGGAATTGGCAGTACGAGTAAAGGGCACAGATAAACGAAGACTGTTAGAAGAGCGAAGCAACCGAGAGGGGGTGTAAGGAGAGAAGAGAGATGAAAGGTACTGGGGGGCAGAAGAGTGAAATACATTTTTAGGTCAGGAGGAGAAGTTTAAATTGGATACGGAGAAGATTTGGGAAGCCAATGAAGCGACATAAGAAGAGGAGTGATGTGGGAAAAACGAGACTGGTGGAAAATGAGTCGAGCAGCGGAGTGTTGAATTGACTGAAGAGGAAAGAGGTGGCTTGCAGGGATGCCAGCAAGGAGAACGTTACAATAATCAAGACAGGAGGTGATTAAGGAGTGGACAATCAATTTAGTGGTGTCAATAGAGAGGAAGGGGCAAATTTTGGAAATATTGTATAGAAAGAAATGACAAGTTTCAGCAATGAGCTGGATATGTGAAGAGAAAGAGAGAGAGGAATTGAAGATAACACCAAGGTTACGTGCTGAAGAAACAGAGAGGAGTACAGCATTATCAACAGAGAGAGAGAAAGGGAAAAGAGGAGGGGAAGCATTCGGGGGAAAGATAAGAAGCTCAGTTTTGGCCATGTTCAGTTTTAAGCGGCAGTGGGACATCCAGGTAGCAATGTCAGAGAGGCAGAGTGAGATCTTAGATTGGATATCAGGAGAGATAACAGGTGCAGAAAGATAGATTTGAGAGTCGTCGGCATAGAGATGATAGTGAAAGCCATGGGAAGAGATAAGGGTGCCAAGGGATTGGGTATAGAGAGAGAAGAGGAGTGGACCTAAGACGGAGCCCTGAGGAACTCCTACAATTTCCCCTGTAACACCCCTTGTTCCCTTTCTCTGGGGATTGAGGGTCCACCCCTAGTAATAATTCGAAAGGAGTGATTTGATTGCACCCCCCACCCCCATCCCCAGCAAGTGCTTTCCCACCTCTGACCAGTAATTCTGCATAATTGGGCATTGCCACCACATATGATAGAAGGAACTGACTCGTCCACATCCCCTCCAACATTGATTCATCTCTTGTCTTCTTGCATGGAACAGGTGCCCTGGTATGATATGTGCTCTGTGCACAATTTGGAGTTGGGACTGTCTCCATAAGGTGACTGTTGTTAACTGATACACTTTCTGATAAATTTGCCCCCATGTCTTCTCCTCCAACTCCTGATTCAACCAGTTCCTCCATCCCAGTTGATGGGGAGGGGGCTGTTTTTTGGCCTCTTCCATTTGTACTGTATATAACGGTATATAAGAGAATATAAATAAAATAAATAAATATAGTTTAGAGAGTCATGTTCTCCTCCCCCTACCCTTATACAGCACCTCTTCAAGAGGCGTGGCCTGATGAGCCAGAAGTGACTGCCTGTGTGGCCATCCTAAAAAATATTGCAATTGAAAATATTGATAAAAGGGAATACAACATCCCATTTCATTTCTTGCATTACTACTACTACTACTACTCAGACTGCCAGGAGTACATGAAAAAGCAAAGAGAATACAACAAACTGATTCTAAATCATAAAAAACACCATCATACAAACATCATCACGAGATCCCTTAACTGCCCTTGAGAGCTATTCTCTATAGTGAAGGATCTAACCAAAGCACCACAAAGTCAATCTGCAGTCTCAATAACCCCTGAAGCATATGCAACCCACCTACAAAGCAAGCTCTTCTATTCACAGACTTCATCAAACCAACCCTTCATGCCAACAACAAATCAAGACCCCCCCCAAATTCCTGGACATATTTTTACTCAATCCTGGAGGATCACTGCATCAAACTCCTAAAATCCTTGATCACAATCACCTCCCCTCTGGATCCCTGCCCAACAGCCTAGATAAAGACGATATCACAAGAATTAGCACTGTCACTATGCAGAATAATACATTTATTCCTCTCGCAAGGAGTTATGCCACCACCTTTGAAAGTCTCATCCATAAGACCTCTCCTAAAGAACAATGCTACTGCTTTAAGCTCCCCAGCATCTTATTGACCCATATCCAGCATCCTGTTTCTTTCTAAACTAATTGAGAAGACAGCTACAAGATTACACTGACTCTACCTTACCACTCGATCTTCAACAACACAAATTCCGCGACCTCCATGGAGTGGAAACCCTATTAACATCCCTACTGAACACAGTTCTTAAAGGAATCGATAACATCACACAAGGCTTCATGCTCTTATTCATAGACATAGCATCTGCATTTGATTCAATAATACACTCCATACTCCTAGAAAGGCTGAAGGAAATAGGAATAAGTGACACCCCACTAACATGGTTCATTAAAATCATCTCTAATACCTGAAGATTGGAGGATCAACAGTGTAACACCAATTTTTTAAAAGGTTTCCAGGGGTGATCCAGGAAACTACAGACCGGTGAGCCTCACGTCAGTACCGGGAAATATGGTAGAAACCATCATAAAGAATAAAATTACTCAACATATAGATAGTCATGGCTTAATGGGAGACAGCCAACATGGCTTTAGACAAGGAAGATCTTGTCTTACTAATTTGTTATGTTTTTTTCAAAGAGTGAATAAACAGGTGGACAAAGGTGAGTCGGTTGATATAGTGTATCTGGACTTTCAGAAAGCCTTTGATAACGTCCCTCATCAGAGACTTTTGGCAAAACTAAAGAGTCATGGGATAGGATGCAGTATACTACTGTGGATCAGGAACTGGTTAAAAGATAGAAAGCAGGGGGTTGGGCTAAATGGCCAATTTTCCCAATGGAGAAAGGTGAATAGTGGTGTACCCCAGGGATCTGTGCTGGGTCCGCTGCTTTTTGACATATTCATAAATGACCCGGAAAGTGGAATAACGAGTGAGGTTATCAAATTTGCAGATGACACAAAACTATTTAAAGTTGTTAAAACCCAAGAGGATTGTGGAAAATTGCAAGAGGATCTTGATAAATTGGAAGACTGGGCATCAAAATGGCAGATGAAATTTAATGTGGACAAGTGCAATGTTATGCACCTAGGGAAGAACAACCCAAAGTATGGTTACTCGAAGCAAGGTTCCACATTAGGAACCACCACCCAGGAAAAAGATTTAGGCGTCATTGTGGATAACATGTTAAAACCCTCGGCCCAGTGTGCAGCGGCAGCCAAGAGAGCAAATAGAATGCTAGGTATCATAAGGAAAGGAATGGAAAATAAAACAAAAGGTATTATAATGTCTCTATATCGTTCCATGGTGAGACCGCAACTTGAATATTGTGTGCAATTCTGGTTGCCGTATCTTAAAAAGGATATAGCGTTATTAGAAAAGGTTCAGAGAAGAGCCACCAAAATGGTAAAGGGGATGGAAGGATACTCCTATGAAGAAAGGCTAAAAAGGTTAGGGCTCTTACCCTGGAAAAGAGACGGCTGGAGGTAGATATGATAGAAGTCTATAAATTAATGAACGGAGTGGAACGGGTAAACGTAGATCGATTGTTTACATTATCAGAATATAGAAAGACTGGGGGACATGCAATGAAGCTACAGGGTAAACTATTTAAGACTAATAAAAGAAAATATTTTTTCACTCAATGTGTAATCAAACTCTGGAATTTGTTACCGGAGGATGTAGTAAAGGCTGTTAGTGTAGCTGGGTTTAAAAAAGGTTTGGACAAGTTCCTGGAGTAAAAGTCCATAAACCATTATTAAGAAGGGACCCAGGATATCAGTGCTTGACCCAGTACAAGCATTGCGGAACCTGTGTCTTTTGGGGAGATTGCTAGGTTCGTATGACCTAGATTGGCCACTGTTGGAAACAGGATACTGGGCTTGATGGACCTTGGTCTGACCCAGTATGGCATATCTTATGTTCTTATTTATTTACATTCTCTTATATACTGTGCTATTCTGCATCAGTGTGGTTTACATTGAACAAACTGAAATTACATTGAACAGGGCATTATAACTTGGAGATAACTATTTTACAGGGAACATGGGCTATGGAGGGTTAAGTGGCTTGCCCAAGACCACAAGGAACACCTGTGGGACTAGAAACCCCAGTCCTTCTGGCCCAAGGTTGCTGTCCTCTAGTGTGATTTGAACCCCCAACCTTCCGGCCTGAAATACCTTGCCCCAACCACTAGGCCACTCCTCCCCTCCTTATGCTGTTACCTTTCCAAAAGAAAGACTCAAGTCAGGATTAAAAACAACACCTCAAGACCCTTCCCACTAAACCAAGGACTCCCTCAAGGCTCTGCACTCTCTGCTCTACTTTTCAACATTTACATTCAGCAAGTCTGCAAAATAATACAAGATCACAACTTACTTTACCACTTATACTCTGACAACCTAATGATATATCTTACCCTCGACATCAAGAACCCAGACTACTCAAATATCTCATCATATATGACAGCAATCACAGAATGGCTAGCACAACGCTACCCAATAATAAACTTCAACAAGTCCAAAGCTCTCATAATCACAATAAACTCTGCATTTATCCCCCCTCATAACCTATTAATTGACAACCGTTTAATTCCAGTCAAGACTGAAGTAAAATATCTTGGAATACATCTTGATCAAAGGCTCAATTTCCAAGCTCACATCAACAAGACTGCATCCAAAGCCTACAACAAGATCAAGATCCTCCAAAACCTATGGCTCTTACTCAATCAGAACCATTTCCGCTCTGTCTGCCAGGCACTAATAACACCCCAGCTAGATTACTGCAACCTCATCCTTCAAGGTCTGCCCAAATGTGCAACCCAAGCTCTACAATTGGCACAAAACACAGCAGCCAGATTAACCACAGGCACTAAGAAACATGATCACATCACCTCCATCCTAAAATCCCTCCACTGTCTCCCCATTTGATCACAAATAAAGTACAAGACCATAATGTTGACATTGAAGATACTGCACAACCAGTCAGCCGGATGTCTGACCAGACTAATCAAACGAGTTCCAAACATCCGATCAAGAAGGATGCAACACCTGAACACTCTTTCCACAGCTAATATTTCCTTGCATACTTCACAATCTGCTCTACATAGAGTATTTGAATTCCATGCCCCATCACTATGGAATTCTCTCCCGCACCATCTGAGAGTAACCACAGATATCACCGACTTCAGAAAGCACCTAAAGACTCTCCTATTTACAGTACACTTTGATGCCATATAAAACATGCAAACTCTCCAATAAATTGCTCTCCTTACACAACAAGTTGCCTTGCCAATCAAAGCAATCCACTATAAATAGTTAGAAAATGTAAAGAATTTTCAATTGTTAAATATGAATAGTTGTTGTTTCTACTGTTATATGTAAACCGTTATGTTCCATTGTAGACTGCTTTGATAATACTGAAAAGGCTCTCATCGATTGTGTGAGTATTCTTTTCCTTTTTATGGGGCTGTGTTTAACCTGGACATTCAGGGTTGCAATCTTATAATTCATCAGGAGTATTTCATGTTCCCGTATGCCCCCCTGCCCTCTTCCCACCCTCTCCCCAGGCGTCATCCTTAAGCATTGCATTATGAATACAACATAAACCGTAACATATCAATACTGAAACAACAACCTTAACATGATAACCCTCATCATCCCTACCGCCTTTTTTTCTTTTGGACTTCCATGGCTCCCTCACCTTGTGTTCCCTCCTTCCACGCTAGAGTTAGAACTCTCCCGCCATCCTCCCCCTTCCCACTTCCTGATTTTATGTGTTCTCTTCAAACCCTAGTGGATCAGGTGTCTATCGGAAGAAATAGCATCCAATAATCATCACCCCCCCCCCCCCTGCAATACTCAGAACTTGTCTCTTTAATTTTCTCCTATCTGCTCTTCCTCCCCAGGAATACCAGATGTTTATCACCACACCTTCACAGGGTTCATTCTTCCCCTCCATCTTATACCATGATTAGTTGTTCTATCCCCACGTTTCTTTGCTTATGTCTTTTGCTGCAGTTCTGGCTGTTCCGTTGTCCTTGTTTGCACCTCTTCTTCGGCCCTATGTAGGGATTGCCCCATTTCCTGCCCCATCGTCTGCTCATCTGTCTCCAGGTCTGCTGTTGCTTCCCTGCCGTTGCCAACATGGAGATTGTGACCGGGATCAGTTAGGCCTTCCTTCCTGACATCTAGTCCTTTGGTCCTGCACTCTCCTGGCTGCCGTTGGTCAATAATCATACCCGGAGAGTTAAGAAATTTCTTGAGCTTTGTGGGTGAAGCAAAAAACTCACTGACTCCATTGGACATCACTGTAAGGCAAGCAGGATATCATACCACCACTTGGATGCCTCTCTGACCTGCAGCAATTTCTTTCTCCCTTTGACTGTTTCTGCAGCTAGGTCTGGGAAAGCGTAGACTTTCCATTCTTTGTACAGAGCCCTGTGAAAGTATTCATCCGCTCGGTGTTTGTCCTGTTTTGTTGCATTACAACCTGTAATTAAAATGGAGTTTTGGGGGTTAGCACCATATGATATACACAACATGCCTACGATTTTGAAAGTGCAAAATATCCTTTATTGTGACACAAACAATAATTAAGACAAAAAAAGATAACTAAAATCAGGAGTGTGCTTATGTATTCACCCCCAAAGTCAATATGTTGTATAGCCACCTTTTGCTGCAATTAAGCTGCAAGTCTCTTTGGGTATGTCTCTACTAGCCACTGGGATTTTCACCCATTCCTCAAGGCAAAACTGCTCTAACACCTTCAAGTTAGATGGGCTGTGTTGGTGTACAGCAATCTTTAAGTAATGCCCAGATTCTCAATTGAATTGAGGTCTGAGCTTTTACTAGACCATTCCAAGACATTTAAATGTTTTCCTTTAAATCAGCTTTAGCAGTATGTGAATCTTTGTCCCAGTCTCAAATCTCTGGCAGACTGAAACAGGTTTTCCTCAAGAATTGCCCTGTTTTTTTTTTTTTAATTTATTTTATTTATTTTATTGCTTTTATATACCGCGCTATTTAAAATCAGTGCGGTTTACATATAACAGATTTGTGCATAACAGTCGCCTGCTGTGCATTTACAGTAAAACGGGAAGATACAACTTGGGCTTCAACTGGGCCATCGTTCTGATGGGCCAATCCTGACCAGTTCCCTGCTGATGAAAAACATCCCACAGCATGATGCTGCCACCACCATGTTTCACTGTGGGAATGGTGTTCTTGGGGTGATGGGAAGTGCTGGGTTTGCGCCACACATGGCGCTTCCCATGATGGCCAAAAATTTTAATTTTTGTCTCATCTGACCATAGAACCTTCTTCCATGTGTTTGGGGGGTCTGCCACATGCTGTGGTACAAACTCCAAACATGTTTTCTTATTTCTTTCTTTAAGCAACGGCTTTTTTCTGGGCACTCTTCCATAAAGCCCCACTCTGGAGTGTATGGCTTCCATAATCAAGCAGTCATCACACCACTGCTTGATTACGGAAACTCACTGTATCAGGGCCTCCCCAGCAGACCCTGCACCCACTCCAAATGGTGCAAAACACTACAGCATGCATAATTACGGACACTGCAAGATCTGAGCACATCACCCCCATCTTGCAGCAGCTGCACTGACTTCCAATGATTGCCAGGGCAAAATATAAAACAATTTTGATTATCTTTAATATATTACACCACAGCTCGGCAGATGCGCTCCAAAATATCATAACAAAAGGATATCAGCAATAGACCAAGAAGGACCAACAATGACAACAGGATACCACAAGACTAAACAGGCAACCTCCAGAAGAGCCCCCTCGCTACTGGCACCTACACTTTGGAACTCCCTCCCTATGGGCCTGAGGGCCTTGAATGATACCAAAGACTTCTGCAAGGCCCTCAAAATCTGGATCTTCACAGAAACCTATGAGCAAACAGACAAACAATAGTCTCCACTCGGACAGTAGCCCATCTACCTCCACCAACTTGATACCATACACCCATCCCAACCAGAAGTATGTGTTTAACGTTCCATGTTTTTAAGTTCGCTCTTGTTAAATGTAACCCTCCAATGTGTTGTCAGCACTTTGATTGTAGGATAAGGTAGTATACAAATACGTCTAAATAAATAAATAAAATAAATAAAATGGTCCTATGGACAGATTCTCCCATCTCCGCTAAGGATCTTTGCAGCTCCTTCAGTGTTATCCTTGGTGTATTTGTAGCATCTCTGATTAATGCCCTCCTTGCCCGGACTGGGAGTTTTGGTGAGCAGCCTTCTCTTGTCAGGTTTGTAGTGGTGCCATATTCTTTCCATTTCGTTATTTTGGATTTAATGATGCTCTGTGGGATATTCAGAATTTGGGATATAACCCAACCCTGATCTATACTTCTCCACAACTTAGTCGCTGACCTGTTTGTAGTGTTCCTTGGTCTTCATGTTGCTTGCTTAGTGGTGTTGCAGAGTCAGGGGCCTTTCAGAACAGGTATATTTATGCAGGCATCATGTGACAGATCATGTGACACTGATTGCACACAGGTGGACCCTAATCAACTAATTTTGTGACTTCTGAGGTTAATTGGCTGAATCAGGTCTTATTTAGGGGTTTCATAGCAAAAGGGATGAATACATATACACTCACAACTTTTCAGTTTTTACTTGATTTTTTTATATATACAAGGTATTTTATTGTCATTCCACTTCACCAATTTGGACTATATTGTTAAGTCCATTACCTAGCATCCAAATGAACCTCTATTTTCATTTCAGGTTGTACATAATGTGACAAAACAGGGCAAAAACCGAGGGGATGAATGCTTTCGCAAGGCACTGTAGGTCACAAAGCCAGTTCTCCTGGCTGCCCTAATGATAAAGTCTTTATCTTAGTATCTGAGCAGTTTGATAATAAAAGCCCTTGGTCTTTCGGTGGTGGCAGGACAAGGCCTCAGTTCTCTGTGTGCCCTTTCGATCTCATATAGGATGGGTGAGGGCCCCCCAGGAAAGCACCTCAGGAGTAAAGTCTTTTATGAAGCCTATTGGATCTTGTTCCCTGGCCCCCTCTGGTATGCTGAATATGCAAACATTCAACCTCTGCTCCATGTTCTCGAGATCCTCTGCTTTGCTTTGAAGCACCGCCATTTGCTGTTGCATAATAGATACTGCGCTGCGTAGCTGAGCTGAGCTTGGGCGTCCTCTGTATGGCTTACGCACTCTTCCACTTCCATTAGTCTCGTTCCAAATACTATAAACTTTTCTTGAATTTTATTGAGTACCTTGTTTACAATTTCAGCTTTGGACTCTCATATTTCTTTGAGTATGGTGATAAGGTCTGCCGCTGTTGCCTCATTTCCTCCCTCCCCTCCGCTCGTAGTCGAGGACACTGGTGATGTTGGGGCCTGCAGCTCCCTGTCACTGTGTTAGTTGCGGCTGCCTTCACTGCGTACAGTTCTCTCAGAGTCTTGGTTACTTTGACTCTAATCGTTTTGGGCATTGTAGAGCATATGTGAACTGAACTTGCCTAGGGATGGTGGCTAATTCTGCAAATTTTGCTGCGGGTTCAGGAGCTGATCTTACACGCATCGGTTCCTCTCCATGTCCAAACCGGAAGTCATAGAAACATAGAAAAATGATGACAGAAAAAGACCACATGGCCTATCTAGTCGGTCCTTCCATATCAACAACTACAACAGTCCCCCTTTTTTCCTTTAGAGATCCTCTGTGTTTGTCCCATGCTTTTTTGAAATCAGATACCATCCTCATCTCTACCACCTCCACTGGGAGACTATTCCACGGATCCACCATTCTTTCCATAAAGAAATATTCCCGCATATCACTCCTGAATCTATCCCCTTTCACCCTCATCCCATGTCCCCTAGTAACAGAACTTGCTTTCAATTGAAAGAGGCTCTCCCCCTGTGCATTTATGCCATGGAGGTATTTAAATGTCTCAATCATATCACCTCTATCCCGCCTTTCCTCTAAGGTGTATATATTAAGATCCTTAAGTCTGTCCTCATATGCTTTATAATGAAGACCACTAACCATTTTAGTATCCACCCTCTGTATGACCCCATCCTCTTTATATCCTTTTGAAGGTGCGGTCTCCAGAAATGCACAGAATACTCCAAATGAGGTCGCACCAAAGACGTATAAAGAGGCACTATCATCTCCTTTCTTCTGCTGGTCATTCCTCTCCCTATGAACCCAAGTATCCTTCTAGCTTTTGCTGTCACCTTTTCTACCTGTTTAGCTACTTTAAGATCATCAGACACAACCACGTCTCCATCCCGCTCTTCTTTAGTGGACAAAAATACTTCACCCCCTATACTATATTGCTCCCTTGGATTGCTGCAGCCCAAATGCATGACCTTACATTTTTTAACATTAAATCCCAACTGCCAAATTCTAGACCATTCTTCAAGCTTAGCTAGATCCCTCCTCATATTATCTACACCTTCCTGGGGGTCTACTCTATTGCAGATTTTGGTATCATCTGCAACGAGGCAAACCTTACCCGACAGCCCTTCCGCTATGTCACTAACAAAGATGTTAAAAAGAATCGGACCAAGGACAGATCCCTGGGGTCCACCACTGATAACTTCCTTCTCCTCAGAGTGAGCTCCATTTACCTGTACCCTTTGTTGCCTCCCACTCAGCCATTTTCTAACCCAGTCCCAGTATCATTTCTGTTTCCCACCAGACACCAGGGATCCCTTGTAAGAGCCAGGGTGGGGGAGGGGGTATCAAGGGTGGAGGGGAATCCAGGGAGTAAGCTTCATTTTTTAAGAGATTTTTGGGATTTTGAGACGGTTTTACAGGCTTTCTAAGGGGTGTAGGGGGTTTGGAAGAGGAGGGGATAATGTGACACATGTCAGGGAGATCCAGGAGGATGAGGAGATGCCGTAGCTGTACCAGGTGCTGGTGTACTTAATGTCTCCATTGAGAGGTGGTACGTGCATCTGCACTAACTGTACAAGCGACAGTGCATGGTACAGTGCCATACACTAACAGCAGTGTGCAGCCCATGCCCGTTCTTTGCCCATAACCCAACCACTTCCTGCCCCACAGCACAGCATTCAGCACACAAATTAGGATGCACTATCATGCCAACACAGAAACAGTTACTGCACTCGTGTGCTAATAGCACATGCTAATTGACCCACTAATTGCTTAGCGCACTTCAGTAAAGAGGCTCCTAAGAGGGAAGTGATATATGTGCAGGGGGAAAAAAGCTTAAGGAACCAGGTCTTTAAAAACCTAAATATGCATATCCTATTATTGGAAAGGAGAGATAAATTAGACATGATAGAGAACATTATATACTTCACAAGTATAAATAAGGAAGAAGCAGGAAAACTTGGAAAGAATGCTCTAGAACAAGAGGTCAAAGGGCATAACATGAGATGTAACATTGGACAGTAATTTTTTTCCAGATTATGGGATGGATTCCTGCAACAGCATTCTGATGGAGGCAGAATCAGTTACAGAATTCAAGAAAGTCTGGGATAAAATGTGACGAGAGTCTGAGATCAAGTGGAGTCTACAGTAATGGAACAGGAAGTAAACTGAGCAAGCTAGCTGGCCTTATGGTCTTACGGTTCTTATCTGCCATCAACCTGAATGTTTCTTTGTTACACAATTTCCTTTAAATTACAAAACATATGAGTCAACTTTGCTTTTTCCCACAGGTTCTTTAGTTAAGATTTCAACACTGAGGATTTTTCCTTTTGTCTTATTTAGAAAATACTGTACTTTTAATTATTAGTATTCATCAGCAAGTTAAACAAATGCTGTTTTCCATAATAAGCCTTTCAAATTTTCTCCCAGGGACAGAAGTGACAACTTCAAAAGAAATTCTTTTGCAAAATAGATTTTGTGACTTTTCAGACATTGGATCCTCTAGAGAATTTGTGCCGTGGGGGGTAGTGTTGCATGTTGGCATCTTATGCGTCAGTCTGCTGTTTTTGAATCCCATCCGGCTGGAATAATTTTCCAGTTCTTTACTGGGGTAAAAATATTAATGTCCACTAGAACCTTTCCCATATTTGCCTCCTAAATGAATGTACCCCTTCTTACTATTGAGTATTAAAATGAGTCATAGGGGCCAGTTTGCAATGCTGTGTGACCAACAGGCAATATAGATGCTCACGTTTTCTAGTTACTAAACAACAAAAATACACTGAACTTTAAGATGTTTTTTCTTAGGAAATATTGTTAAGGTCAGCTTCCAGAAAACTATGCAGAGGTTTGCATTTAATATGGGTTGCTTTTTCAGCAGTGCACTGCTTGACGGAGAATATTTTTATTGGCTGCTGTAGCGCTGTGCTTTGATTGGGTCTGAAGCACAGGGCTAAAGGCTGTATCGCAGTGGCCAAGTAACCATCACTTTGAATACGACCTTGAATATCTTCAGAGAACACCAGTCTCCTGCACAAAAGTACCATTGTTTCATGGCCAAGAATTACCATTTTATGCGGACATGCAGGACCGTGTCAGCCACAAAGACGGGTAATGTCATCTAATTGCGCCAGGATGGAACGCGCCTCCCAGAGCTCGGAGCTAGTGTAGTTCTGAGCATGTGCAGCCCTCACTGCGCTCAGCAGTCCATTCACTGTTTTCACTTTTGTTTTTTCCGTTCTGTTGAATGAATGTGAAAATGAAACGCTCCTACAAAAGGTTTTTGAAGAATCTTCCCTTTGTGTTTTCTCTATACTGTTTTCATAATTCTTCTAATTTGTCTTATTTTATTAGTTCCATAAAATATTTGTTTTCAATTCAAATTCTTTTCCTCAACACAGAGCCAGGAGTGTGAATGAGGCTACAGTGCCTCCCTACGTGTATAAAAGATGGCTGAAAACAATGTCCATAGAATGTGTCATTTGACTGGGACCCGCTATGAGCATAGAAGAGGATTCTCGAGGGCCAGGAAACGGTACCTCCTTTGGCTCCGAAAGCACTATAGGGCACAGAAAGAGCTCTTGAAAAATGAAGAGGAAGTCTTTGGTGCAGAAGGCAACTAGCTCAGTATGGCCTAGCAGATCCTCTTCCTTAGATGCTGCTTCTATCCTCTCATGCAGTGGCTTAAAAAGTCCCACCATGACAAAAGGGGAGTGCTGTTCCTCTTTGAAGCAGGTGCATGCTTGGCTGAGGTTTTATGACTGGGCGTGCATGATTCCTCACTGCGGGCAATATTCTAAAGAGCATAGTCGGATAGTTCAAGGGGGTTATTTTTGAAGATCTATTCGCGATTTGCACATCTGAAAATGCCCATTCAGGTGTGCCCATCACATTCATGTTCCAATAGCCATTTTAGAAAGGTCCAAATTTACATGTATCTGGCAAATCAAATCTATCTCATATGGGGTTGTGGCAGAGGCGTGCCTGGGGCAGTTTGCAAAACATCAACATGCAGAGCTGCTTTTAGAAGCGTGCCACACATTTATGACCAGTCATGGACATGTCTATATCTATACCTGTTTCCGGGGCCGAATAGGCTTTCCTAAAGTGCTCATTGTGGCTCTCTGACTCCACCAATAGTTTTTGCCCCCTCAAAAAAGCATGCAGGTAAAGCAAGGGGTCTTTTTATGGGCCGCAGTGCCACTGCACTCCTCTTGCAAAACGGTAGACTGGGACGTTTGTGGTGACACGTGCATATTCTGAAATAACATTGTGGGTATGTCTATGTTGCCAGTTTCACAGATGTGTATATTTCACACGTCCATGGTTCTGAAACTGGCCATTTCCTTGCAAGTGTCTGAGGATTGATGATGTATGTCCCCATTTCCTTGTCTTTTGAGATTTTTTATCTTTTGAGGCCAAAGTAGGTTGATTTTAGATCACATTTACATGTGCCCACCTTCTCTGCTGCCCCTCCCATAGAATTTTGGATGTTTTGACTTGGACATCCCAGATAGCACCGAAATGGACTTTTTAAAATGCCACTTCACTCCCTCAGCACTGAAGACCCTAATCATGGCGCAGCTCCAAAGCAAAAGAAACTTGCTGCTTCGCACTGACTCTTCAGTGCCTAAGATGCCCTACTGCCATCATTCCATCGCAAAGAATATTCCTGCGCTAGTGTCAGTGACTTCTCACAGACACATCAATGCAGTTCATGCAGCTGCACTGCTGACAGCTCAGTGCAGATGTTCTGCTTGCACCACCACTGACTAAGCACAGACATTCTCTTCATCTCTATTGCCTGAGCAGAACTCTACGCTATCACCACCTCCTTGGCACAGTGACTGTCCAAGGGAACCTGCATGTCCACTCTTTAGAAAACCTCCACTGTAATCCTGATTGTAGTGGTGGATAAGACCTCCTCTTCTGTATCCTTGTCTCTGCCAGAACTGCCATAAGAACATAAGATATGCCATACTGGGTCTGACCAAGGTCCATCAAGCCCAGTATCCTGTTTCCAACAGTGGCCAATCTAGGTCATACGTACATAGCAGTTTCCCCAAAATACACAGGTTCCGCAATGCTTGTATTGGGTCAAGCAGTGATATCCTGTGTCCCTTTTAATAATGGTTTATGGACCTTTCCTCCAGGAACTTGTCCAACCCAGCTACACTAACATCTTTTACTACATCCTCCGGTAACGAATTCCAGAGTTTGATTACATGCTGAGTGAAAATTTTTTTTCTCTTATTAGTCTTAAATAGGTTACCTGTAGCTTCATTGCATGTCCCCTAGTCTTTTTATATTCTGATAACGTAAACAATCGATCTACCTTTACCCATTCCATTCCATTCATTAATTTATAGACCTCTATCATATCTCCCCTTAGCCGTCTTTTTTCTGTTTTAGCCTCTCTTCATAGGAGTATCCTTCCATCCCCTTTACCATTTTGGTGTCTCTTCTCTGAACCTTTTCTAATAACGCTATATCCTTTTTAAGAAACGGCAACCAGAATTGCACACAATATTCAAGGTGCGGTCGCACCATGGAACGATACAGAGGCCTTATAATATCCTCACTCCTTTGTTCCTCTGTGTCATTGCTTCTATGCATAAGTTAGAGCTGCTATTGGAAGTGTACTTAGGCAGAGAGAGATTGAATTTTGCTGCTCTCTGTGTAACATTTTGCCCATTATTGATCAAGTGGTATCCATAGCTGCTGTTATTGTATCAATCCATTGCATTGCTGGCCTTCCATTTTTGTGTTGACTTTCAACCTTGCCATGCATGATTTATTCTCTAAAGATTGTTTCTTCACATGATGTGTCCAAAGTAGGAAAAGTCAAAGTCTTGTCATCCGAGCATCTAAAAAAAGCTTAGGTTTGATCTCCTCTAGTACAGACTAGTTTGTTCTTTGGGCTGTCCATGTTATACACAATATTCCTCATCAGCACTGTAATTCAAAGGCATCGGTTTTCTTCCTGTCAATCTTTTTTACTGTCTAACTTTCACATCCATATGACATTATCGAAAATACCATGTCTTGGACAAGTTGAATCTTTGTATGGAAAGATACATCTCTGCTCTTGAGAATCTTGTCTGGGTCCTTTATAGCTATTCTGCCAAGAGCAACGCATCATTGGATTTCTTGATTGCTTTCCATTTCTTTTTTGATTATTGATCGAAGCATATTAAAGTTATCCACTATTTCTATTCCTTCTCCATCAATGATGAGCTTATTGATTTTGCCATTTGTCAGGATTTTTGTCTTCTTCACATTAGAGTGCAGACCCATTTTATGTTCTTTGATCTTCAGAAGCAAATGTTTCAGATTGTCTTCATTTTCATTAGCATGTGGTATCATTAGCATAGCGAAGGTTGTTGATAAGTCTTCCACCAATCTTCACACCTCCGGCGTTCTCACACAGTTCTGCTTCTCTGATGTTCGTTCTACATATAAATTAAACAGGTAGGGGCAAAATATGCAGCCTTGTCGTATACCTTTGCTGATTTTAAACCATTCTGTTTCCCCTTGTTCCACTGAAGCTATTACTTTTTGATCAAAGTAAAAGCTGTGCATGAGAACTGTCAGGTGTACTGGTATACTCATGCTTTGTAATGTGGCCCAGAGTTTCTCATGATTTACACAAAGGCCTTGCTGTAGTCAATAAAACACATATAAATATTCTCTTGGTATTCTTTTGTCCTTTCAAGGATCCATCTCACATTTGTGATGATGTCACTTGTTCCTCACTATTCCTGAACTCTGCTTGCATTTCAGGCAGTTCTCATTCCAGGTATGCTCATAGTCTCCACTAAATTTTGCTGGCATATGGTATCAGAGCAATTGTGTGATAATTTCTGCAGTCAGTTGGATCAGTGGGCCTGGATCGCAGGCAGCATGGCGAGCCATCCATGGTTTTAGGTTTGCCGCTCTTGCTTCACCACGTGAGCTCAGCAGGGATGCACCTTTCCTCCCAGCCAGTACCCATGGTGGGTCACACTGGCCACACCCACTGCCCCGCCCTTGGTATGCCACTGAGTCAAATCACCTTTCCTCAGTATTGGGTATGAACACGGATCCTTTCCAGTCAGCTGGCCATGATGTCATCTTCAAAATTTCCTGTCAGAGCCTTGTATGTTTGGTAACAGTTGCATCTGATTGCTGTAGTACTTCAATGGAAATTCCATCAGTGTCCGGTACTTTGTTCTTTAACAAGACTTTCAATGCTGCTTCGACTTCTTTCATCACCAATGATTTCTGATCATAAGATATAGGTTGAAATGGTTGCTGGTCCACTTGATCTTTATGGCATAATGACTCTGTATATTCTTTCCACCTTTTCTTGCTCTTCTCACCATTATTCAACATGGATCCTTGAGCATCTTGTAGCATTCCAATTTGAGGCTGGAATTTTTTCTTTAACTCTTACAGCTTCAGGAAAGCTGATCTTCTAATAGTTTTTGATCCTATTTCCTTGCATGCCTTATTGTAGCACTACACCTTGTTTCATCTTGCCGCACATTGGAAATCTCTGTTAAATTTTGTGATTACTAATCTTTCTCCTCTGACTTTAGTTTCTCTGTGTTTCTGGGCAATTTTCAGAGTTTCTTCAGTCATCCATTTTGGCCGTTTTTTTTGCTTTTTCACCTTTTGTGGGGGCTACTCATTTTGTTAGAGTACGATTTTCTTGATGTCATCCCATAACTCTTTTGGTGCTCTATCATTGTAGCCAAAGCAGCAGATCAATTTTGTAGGCAGGCTTTAAATTCCGGTGGTATGGGGGAATGGGGGAGTGGTTTGTTTCCAAGATGGCGGCAGTGAAGGTTCAGCTGTAATGCCTAAGAGAAAGGGCAAACTTAAGGCTGTTCCCGCGGCGCTGTTGCCCAGCGGTGAGGGACCCATGGATCGATTCGTTCAGCTGTCGAAGGATCAAGTGTCGGGGATTCAAGCGGGCGCTGTGACGCCTGTGAAGGAAGGTGATTCGGCGTCTTCGCCCTTAGACACCTCGCTCTCCCCGGATGGGCATATCCCTCCTGATTCCCCGCTACCGCGGGTGCCCGGATTGCAAGAGACGCAGCTGCAGAGTCCGAAGTGGTGGCTGCCGCTGTGCCGGAGCGGGTCTCGTCTTTGGAGACTTCCGCTGGTTTAGCCGGGGATTCTCAAGTTGCCGTTGCGACGATTGTTCCATTCAGCAGTGGAGACCCTGATCAAGCAGATATCCCTTCAGCAGCAGATGGTTCTTCAATCTCCAGGCCTGTATTTCCTTTATTGGTTCGTCCAGTCTCCGTGACTTTGGACAGCATTTGGGATGCACTCTCTCATTTATTGAATGTTGTGGGGCAGCAATTGTCTACATGTTCTTTGAGAACTACTGAGTTGGAAAATCATGACTGTGGTGACAACAGATATTCAAGGACTTAATGCTAAGTACAAGTTGCTGGATCAGAAGCTTGAACAAGTTTCTGATCTCACTGCCTCTTTGGTTAAGGAAAATATTGCTCTTAGAGTTAAATCAGAGGCATTGGAGAATGCGGTTCGGTCTTCGAACCTTCGACTGTTGAACTTTCCCATTATTGTTGGGGAGGCTCCTCTTGATTTATTTAAGAAATATTTGTGTGAGGTACTTTCAGTACCAGTTGATTTGTTACCCCCAGTTTCTAAAATATATTATCTCCCTTCAGGGAAGAATGTTGGGAAAGTAAAAGTGGGCCCTTTGGAGTTGGATTCACTTAATGTTTCTGAGTTGCTTAGTACTCCTAAAGAGGAGGACGTGCCTGTTTCCACCTTACTTGTTACTTTAGCATTATCATCGGATCGGGAATGGCTTTTGAAATTGTTTTATAAAAAGAGAGTAAATTTATTTTATGGGAAAAAAGTTTATATCTTCCCAGATGTGTCCAGGGACACTCAGAAGCGGTGGAGGGCGTTTCTTTTATTAAGGCCTGGTGTCCTTCGTATTGGTGCCACTTTCACGTTACGGTTTCCCTGTAAATGCTTGATTGTTCATAATTCCCATAAATATGTTTTTCTTTCACCTGAGAATCTATCTGCCTTTATTAGTAATCAGTTGCCTTTGTGTTCTTCTTTTTCTTGACCAGGGTATGTATACCCCTTTGTTTATTGAGATCCTTCGAGCACTGCCTCTATCTGTTTTTCCTTTGTTAAACTGATGGGGCTTGTCCCCGTATATTTTGTTGCTACTTCTCTTTCCCCTTTTAGAGGGCTAATGTATAATTCTTGCTTGAAAAATTTGGGAAAATTGTATTTCTTGTATTTATGTCTGCAAGTATTATTGTTTTCTGGGTTCAAGTTTTTCTTGATCTTTTTTGTAATATGCTTATCAAAAATAAAATAAAAATAAAAAAAAATTCCGGTGGTATATTCTCAAGATCATATTATGCTACATTTATACTTTTCAGCTTTAGCTTGGGTTTGCATATTAGGAGCTGGTGATCTGCACCACAGTCAGTTCCAGGTTTGTCTTTGTTGGTGTAATTGAGCTTTTCCATTATTGACTTCCACAGATGGAGTCAATTTGATTTTTGTACAATCCATTGGGCAAAGTCCATGTGTACAGTCGCCACTTGTGCTGCTAGAAGAAGGTATTTGAGATGAATAGATTGTTGGTCTTGCAGAATACTTTCTCCAGCTTAATTTCTGTTGCCAAGTCCATATTTTCCAACCATTTTGCTTTCTTCTTTGTTGCCAACTTTTATGTTGCAGTCACCCATAGTCATCAGGATATCTTGTTTGCATGTTCTGCCAGTTTCAACTTGTACTTATTCATAGAACTGATCAAGTTCTTCCTCTTTGCAGCTATTGTTGGGGCATATACCTGAATAATAGTTGTGCTGAAAGGCATTCCTCGCAGACAAATAGAAATTACGCATTCGCTCATAGCATTGTATTTCATTACAGTTCTTGCAAGTTTCTTCTTAATTAAATATGGAACATTATTTCTTCTTTGTCTTTCATTTTTGGTATAGTAAACCATGTGATCATCAAATTCAAAGTGCCCATTGCCAGTCCATTTCAGTTCACTGACACACAACAGATTGAGTTGTATACATTTCACTTTATTCTTGACCACCTCCATTTTCCCTTGGTTCATGCTTCATGTGTTCCATATTCCGATATGTAAGACATCTTTGCAGCTTCTAAATCTCATTTCATGCGCAGCTATATCATCAGTCAGATGTCTTGAGTGTTTTGTTCTGACCACATCATAAATGCTGGCTTTACTCTGAGATGTTTTCAGCTCACCCGCAGTAGTCCACTGAGTGCCTTCTGACTATCCATTGGGTTTTTGTGGCAAGTGTTATTGCCTTTGTTACAGAAATGTGGTCCTCACCATCAGTATCGTCCCATTCTGGTGCTGCCCAGATGGGTGGTTTGTCTTAGTCTGTATGGAGAAGAGTGTAAAAGAACCACAGAGAACTTATTTATATGCTATAGGACCCCAAGGTTGTAATGAAATTTATGCACTACTTTCTATGCTATAAAATGAATAAAACACACCATCATAAATGTCATAAAAATGAAGTGCTAATGTTTCATTAAAATAAAAACAGAGAAACATCCTACAGTGTCTAAATAAATATTAATGATAATTATACAGCCACTAATAAAACATAACAATAACAATGATGATTGAAAAGTAATAATATTAAAAACAAAAATAACAATAATAAATATAAACATAAAAAAATAAAAGGAATAAAAAGGGCAAACAATGAAACTGACGTGATAAGAGACCACCACTGAAATTATAAAATAAAATATCAGGGAATTTGTGTTTGAATTGCCTCGTATAACTTGAAAGCATAGACAGAAAAAGAGAGCTATTTTCATCAAACAGCATGTCAAAATGGTTTATATTAAGACAGTGTATAAGTAAGTTCTCTGTGGTTCTTTTCCCTCTTCAAATTGGGTTACAACAAGATATAGTAGTACACATCAATTCTGAACCCTCCTTTTATCATGATTGCTTGCCATTTTATCTGTCCTGTTTTATGTCTGAAATCAAAACATCAATTATTCTTATCTTATTTTATTATTCATCCATCAAACACAGACTTCCCACTTCCGCTCCCTACTACCCCAGCCCACCCACAACAGAGCACACAAACCACCAGCAACGTCCTTACCATCCCCTATGAACGAACAAAATATAATCAACGAACCTGCAACAGAGCCTTTGAACTATACGCACTCTCTCTCTGGAACTCATTACCGAGCCAAATCAGAAACACTACCGACCTATCCGAGTTCCGGAAACAACTAAAAACCATCCTCTTTCAGGAATATCTTGGACCAAAAGCAGACAACCTCCACTGACATCCCACAGTCCCTCAGCCAAATCCCCAAAATACCCTAGAAGAGACCTATGTCTATTACCTAAGTCTTTACTAACTGTTCGAATCATCAATGTTGGCCCCCCAATGATGGCTCTCCCCCCCCCCTACACTGATTACTGTCCACCCCCCCCCCTTCCTTGTTAAACCGCTTTGACCTGGTGAAAAGCGGTATATAAATGCAGTTAAATAAATAAATTTTGTTATTTTACTATTACTTTATACATAAATGATGTTTTTATTTTATTTGTCAATACTTATTAATGGATTTTTATTTATTCACTCCTTCAATTTTGATTCTTATTAATTGTTATTGTATTTGTAGTTTCTTTGGATTTAATTTTGTGCAGTTTTGTTATCTTTGAGGTACCCCCTGATGAAGGCTTAGCTGAAACGCAGCCATGTTGAGGTCTAAATAAAGGAGAAATTTTACTTCTTGCTTCTTGTGTTGTCTGTTTTCAGAGAGATAGTAAGTATGTTTTCTTGTGGTCTTCTCTTTTACTGCCAACTCCAAACTTTGATCCTTCCACCTTGCTGCCCCTTATGCTGGAACAAACTACCTGAGTCAAACTATTTAAAAAAAACTGAAGAGTAGCAAATCACCTGGACCGGATGGTATACATCCAAGGGTGTTGAAAGAACTGAAATATGAAATTGCAGACCTGCTATTAGTAATCTGTGAACTATCATTAAAATCATTTGTAATATCTGAAGATTGGAGGATGGCCAACGTAACGCAATTTTTAAAAAGGGTTCCAGGGGTGATCCAGGCAACTACAGACCGGTGAGCCTCACATCAGTACCAGGAAAAATGGTAGAAACGATCATAAAGAACAAAATTGCTGAACATGTAGATATTCATGGCTTAATGGGAGTCAGCCAACATGGCTTTAGTCAAGGAAGATCTTGTCTTACTAATCTGTTATGTTTTTTTGAAGGTGTGAATAAACAGGTAGAAAAAGGTGAGTCGGTTGATATAGTGTATCTGGACTTTCAGAAAGCCTTTGACAAGGTCCCTTATCAGAGACTTTTGGCAGAGCTAAAGAGTCATGGGATAGGAGGCAGCGTACTATTGTGGATCAGGAAATGGTTAAAAGATAGAAAGCAGAGGGTAGAACTAAATGGCCAATTTTCCCAATGGAGAAAAGTGAATAGTGGTGTACCCCAGGGATTGGTGCTGGGTCCGCTGCTTTTTGACATATTCATAAATGACCTGGAAAAGGGAATAATGAGTGAGGTTATCAAATTTGCAGATGACACAAAACTATTTAAAGTTGTTAAAACCCATGAGGATTGTGGAAACTTGCGAGAGGATCTTGATAAATTGGAAGATTGGGCATCAAAATGGCAGATGAAATTTAATGTGGACAAGTGCAAAGTTATGCACCTAGGAAAGAACAACCCAAACTATGGTTACACGATGCAAGGTTCCACATTAGGAACCACCAACCAGAAAAAAGATTTAGGTGTCATTGTGGATAACATGTTAAAACCCTCCGCCCAGTGTGCCGCGGAGGCCAAGAGAGCACATAGAATGCTAGGGGGTCTGTTTACTAAACGGCGCACATGTACGGGGCGCACATGAGCGCTCTAAAAGATGTATTTAAGTGCTCTTAAGCGCCCCGTACGAGTGCGCAGCACATTAACGGGTCCCGCAAGCGTGCGCCGACAACGCGCACATTTGCGGGGCGGTCATGTGCGAAAGAGGCGTTGCCATGGCGAAATGAGGGCGGAGGAAGGCCCCCTAGGGGCGGAGATACGGGGTCAGTGGGCGGAATGTGGGAGGGGAGAGACTCGCCGCACAGGAGCGTGCCCGAATCTGCAAAGAAATTTACCGCCAGTGAAACACTCTCGTTAGAGGTGCTGTGCAGGGAAAAGAAACCGTTTTCCGTCAGCAATGTGCAGCACAATAGTGGAAGCCCAAAAACCGTGAGCAGTGTGATCTATGTGCACAGATCAAACGCCGTAATGTCACAGGGCACTAACCACACGGGCGCCGCGCACCTTAGCGCATCTGTCAATCACAGCTTCTGTTCTTCACGACGGAACGCCCACTCCTTATACGGCACCCGCTCGGTACCGCGGACCGCACAACACCGGCCTTTAGTAAACAGACCCCTAGGTGTCATAAGGAAAGGAATGGAAAATAAAACAAAGGATATTATAATGCCTCTGTATCGTTCCATGGTGCGACCGCACCTTGAATATTCTGTGCAATTCTGGTCGCTGCATCTTAAAAAGGATATAGCGTTATTAGAAAAGGTTCAGAAAAGAGCCACCAAAATGATAAAGGGGATGGAAGGATACCCCTATGATTAAAGGCTGAAAAGGTTAGGGCTCTTTAACCTGGAAAAGAGACGGCTGAGGGGAGATATGATAGAAGTCTATAAATTAATGAACGGAGTGGAACGGGTAAACGTAAATCGATTGTTTACGTTATCAGAATATAAAAAGACTAGGGGACATGCAATGAAGCTACAGGGCAAACTATTTAAAACAAATAAGAGAACATCTTTTTTTACTCAACGTGTAATCAAACTCTGGAATTTGTTACTGGAGGATGTAGTAAAGGCTGCTAGTGTAGCTGGGTTTAAAATGGTTTGGACAAGTTCCTGGAGGAAAGGTCCATAAACCATTATTAAAAAGGGACCATGGATATCACTGCTTGACCCAATACAAGCACCGTGGAACCTCTGTCTTTTGGGGAAACTGCTAGGTACGTATAACCTAGATTGGCCACTGTTGGAAACAGGATACTGGGCTTGATGGACCTTGGTCTGACCCAGTATGGCATATCTTATGTTCATCTCGACGCGCCGCAGGGCCAGGTCACAAGGCTGGTATAATAACCGGGTGCTTGGGGCCTGGGTTCTCACCAATGGTTTGCGTGGGGGTGGGGGGGAGGGAAGAGCGCAGAGAGCATTCTTCAAATCGCCCCACGTCAGGCACATGGGGCAATAAGATTGGGGGACGGTGGTCTGGTGGGCAGGGCAAGCAGGAAGCGTGGGAGACTGGCGGAGCGCGGTCTTCCTCTTCCTGCTTGGCCCGGCTGGAGAAAAGGTGTGTGCACGGCGGGGTCCGGTCTCGGGAGGCACGGTGAGGGCTCAGGGGGTGATTGTGGGTGGGTTAGGGGGTGATTAGCGAGTGATTGAAAGGGGGACTCGGTGCTTTCGCGTCATGGAGGGTTGCATGGAAGTTGTGAGCTGACTTTGGCGGGGGTGTATGACGGCGGGTTAAAGGGCTAATAGACAAAATAAACAAATAAATAAATAATATTAAAAACAAAAACTTCGGGGTGGCCAAGTGGTCTTTGGGGTTGGGCAGAGAGTCCACAGGTGTTATTCTGGGGTCTGAGCAGCCAGATAACCATCCCTAGTTGCAGGGGTCAAGCCTGGCAATTTTACTTATTCATGAGCAGGGATTGTGTGTGTGTGTTGTAGTCAAGGGCAGCTTTAATTTAATTTGAATTTTGATACCTTGTGGTGGTAAAGGGGGGGGGGGTGGGATTCTTCGGCCCTTCCGAGGTTCATTAGCATGGTGCCGACCCCAAAGGGGTGGGGGGTGGCTAGGAGGAGTGGAGGTTCTGGGCCTGGACCTTCCAAAAAACGGGCTAGTGGGCGGGGGGGGGGGGGCAGTGCTGCGCGGTCACACAGTGGTAGGGCCCAGGGGGTCGCCGGCCAGAGGTTTATCGGCAGTAAGGGGCTCAAGAATGGGAGTAAGTCTGACACAAAGCAGGGGTCGTGGGAGGGGAGCGGGGCCAAGGGGCAGGATGGTGGGTTCCGCGGGTGCGGTTGTAGGGACAGAGGTGGCAGGGAGGATACAGTTGGAGAAGGCTGGTGCAGGAGTGGTAGGGTCTAATGTGGTCGGCAGTGCCGAGCAGTCACGGGGGGCGGGGGGATCAGCGCACCCCTCCGGAGCGATGGGGGTGCCGAGAGCGGAGGTAGTCGGACAGAGTGCTGACATGGTTGGGCATGGTGCATCGGGAGTTTCTTTCCATCTCCCTTTCCAGGGTACTATTCCCCATGTCATCCAGATGGGCGCTTCCCACATCCAGCATTTACCGGGACCCCTGGTCCTTGGTCTTTTAGGGCAGGGCAATATGGGGGTATGGGGCCATGGGATTGCGGTTGGAGTAATTGGTTGGGAGTTGGGTTGGGTGGGGCAGGGATGACGCCTGGGAGGGGTATAGTTGGTTGGGAGTCTGGGGGTATGGGCTCTTCAGCTTGGAGCTGGGGAGGGGAGGAGAGTCGGGTGGCTGGGGCATCTTGGGCTGTGGCTGCTGGTGTTTCTCCTTCTTTGTCTGTCCAGGTTCCAGAGAATTTGAGTATAAGATCAAGTATGGCTGACTCCGGGTGGGTAGGTGGAGCAGTCTCTACAGTCCAATTGTTGGCGCAACCCAGCTCAGCGGCTGGATCACAGACTGTGAGTGAGCAAGCGGCGTCCAACCCAGAAGCCGGTGAGTATGCGGGCGGTGCGGCTGGCTCGGGAGGCGGGGCTCATCCTTTGGGGGCGGGCCTCGAAGCTGGCAGGAAGGCTAAAGCGAAGCATAGACGCGGTCACCGGTGTCAGTGTGATTCCTCTTCATCGTCATCCTCGTCTTCGTCCGGGGACTCTTTGGTGGGCTCTGCAGCACGGGCAGTCGAGAGGGTCAGCGGAACTGGGCCCACTGTAGTCCATTGTGCTGAGCTGTGGGAAGGGGGTACCTAGGAAGTTGAGACGTTGGATTAAGAGGCGCAGGTATATCGATATCTTTCTCCTGTTGGAGGGAAGAAAACGCTCAGGGGAAAGTAGGAAGAAGCGCAAAGAAGATGAAAAAGCGGGTCAGGTGCGGAAGGTCTCCTGTAATACACTGAACTGGACACGGGCTTTCTTAAGGTTAGCAAGCGTTTGGGGTCATTACTTTCCGGGACAATATGGCACATTTTTAGCTTATGCGGATGCGATATTAGCAGTGTCGCAGGCCCATGAGGGCTGGGTGTGGCTAAACTATGATGAGGCATTCAGGGACATGATGGAAGAGAATGTTCAACTCTTGTGGGGGGTCAAAAGACATTAATCTGTGGCTGACTCAAATGTCCGCAAAGAACAGGTCAGGGGAAGCAGATCTCGGGCAGGGCCTCAAGTGGCGTTGGCGGGCACGCGGTCCTTTCGAGCGCCAGTCGTTCCTACTGCTCAGCCGAAGGGAGGGACAGGAGGGGGAGATGTGTGTTGGCATTTTAGCAAATCTTCCTGCCCTTTCCCGGACTGTAAGTTTAGACATACTTGTTCCCTTTGTGGGGGTGGGCAAAGGGGTGTCAGGAGCCCCAGGGGGGAATAAGTGAGGGAGATTGGCGTGCATTGGCCCCTACTCCCATAAAGGTTGATGCGTTGCATCCGTGGTTGCTCCGTTTTGGGGGGTGCCAGCAGGGCAAGGGGTGGAGGGTGATTTTGTTAGGTTTTTTTGAAGGTTTCCGTATTCCGTTTCAAGGCGTGGTGGTGGATGGAGTGTCTAGGAATTCCAGCTCAGTAATTTATTTATTTATTTATTTACATTCTCTTATATACCGCGCTATTCTGCATCAGTGCGGTTTACATTGAACAAACTGAAATTACATTGAACAGGGCATTATAACTTGGAGATAACTATTTTACAGGGAACATGGGCTATGGAGGGTTAAGTGGCTTGCCCAAGACCACAAGGAGCACGTGTGGGACTAGAAACCCCAGTCCTTCCGGCCCAAGGTTGCTGTCCTCTAGTGGGATTTGAACCCCCGACCTTCCGGGCTGAAGTACCTTGCCCAACCACTAGGCCACTCCTCCACTCCAAAGTAATGCCTTTGGTTGCTGTTGTTCATAAGAAAATTGAGGCTGAATGTGCCTTGGGTAGAATAGCTGGTCCATTTCATAAACCTCCATTTTCGCCTTTTATTGTTTCTCCATTGGGAGTAGTTCCCAAGAAGGAGCCAGGCAGTTTTAGGTTAATTCATAACTTGTCTTTCCCGCCTGGGAAATCTGTGAACGATCACATCCCTCACAAGTTGTGTACGGTTCGTTGTGCTTCCTTTGACATGGCAGTGGCGTTGGTACATCAGTGCGGGTCAGGTGCACTGATGGCGAAGGTGGACATCGAATCCACGTTCCGATTGTTGCCGGTTCACCCTTTGGCATTTCCACTGTTGGGATTTCAGTTTCGTTCTCAGTTTTACTTCGATAAGTTTATGCCTATGGGTTGTGCGATATCCTGCGCATATTTTGAGGCCTTTAGTACCTTTTTACATTGGGTCTTAGAACAGCGCACTGGATTCTCCACCATAGTACATTACCTGGATGATTTTTTGTTCGTGGGGCCCAGTCAGGTGGGGATTTATTCCACTCTGCTGTACTCATTTCATGGTTTCGCAAGTGACTTTGGTATCCCTATAGCGGTCGATAAAACGGTGGGTCCTGTCACGTGCCTCACCTTTTTAGGAGTTGAGATAGATTCAATGGACATGGTGGTGCATTTCCCGGTGCAGAAAGTTGAACGACTAAGGGAATTGGTCGCGACGGTGGGATCTTCCGCCAAGACTACTCTCAAGGTTCTGCAGTCACTAGTGGGACACCTCAATTTTGCTTGTTGGGTTATTCCCATGGGGCGCCCCTTTGCGCGGCGATTGTCCCTGGCAATGGCAGGGGTGCCCCGCCCGTATCACCGTATCCGCCTCTCGTCTGGAATGCGAGAAGATTTGTGGGTCTGGGATTCCTTTTTAGGAAAATTTCAATGGCTGCACTGTATTGCAGTTGCCAGAAGTATCTAACGCGGACTTGCAGTTGTTTTTGGATGCTGTGGAAAGCTCTGGATTCGGTGCATACTCTCAAGGGGCTTGATGTGCAGAGGTCTGGCCGGTGGAATGGGGGGCGTCTGGGCTGACTTGCAACATTGGGTTTCTGGAGTTGTTCCCCATTGTGGTCGCGCTTTGGGTGTGGCCAGAGCGTTTACAAAATAGGAGGGTGGTGGTCAAGTGCGACAATGCGGTGGTAGTAGAAGTTATCAATCGGCATGCACCCAAGTGCCTGCGAGTGGCGGCGTTGATGAGGGTATTTGTATTGGCTTGCCTGCGTCTGAATGTTATCGCGAGTGCACGCCATGTGCCGGGTACACAGAATTTAATTGCTGATGCTTTATCCCGTTTTCAGTGGACTCAGTTTCGCCTACTGGCTCCGGACGCGGAGGAGACGGCCTTGGTGGTTCAGGATCATCTCTGGCAGGTTGGGACCCTGATGTGATGGCATTGTTGACTGTGTCGGTGGCGCGAGGAACTTGGGTGACATATCTGCGTGGATACTCTCAGGTGGGTGACATTTTGAGTGGGAGAGGTTGGTATGGTGGAAAGGTTGCAGATGAACTGGTTGCCCAATTCGTGTTGTGGGCAGAAAGGGAGGGCTGGTCCAGATCGGCGGCCACGTCAGTGATTGCAGGGTTTTCATTTTTCGCTAAGGCGGCAGGTTGGGGTAACCCCCATGCGTCGTTTCTAGTGAAGCGTATGTTGGCGGGTTGGGCCAGGGTGTGCCCCAAGTTGCAAGACGGGCGTCTCCCGGTGTCTCATGAGCTCCTTCTTCGGATTTGCGAAGTGATGCCACAAATTGCAGTCTCTGAGTTTGAGTCTGTCTTGTTTCAGGCATTGTTTGTGACTGCATTTTTTGGTGCATTCCGTGTGTGTGAGCTTGTTCCAAGGTCAGGAAGGAGGGGCGCGTTCGGGGGTTTGGATGTCAAGCATGCGATGGTGGAGGCAACGCAGGTGTGCATCTTTCTCCTGCAATCTAAAACAGATCAGATGGGAAAAGGATGTTGGGTGATACTGAAGGCAATTTTTCCCTTGCAATCATGTCCAGTGCATAATTTGCAGAAGTATCTGCATCGGCGACCGGGGGCAGCGGGCTATGCATTTATTCATGAGAATGGTAAGCCGGTGACACAGTTTCAGTTTACTGCTGTTCTGCGTTTGGCTTTGTGCCATTTGGGCTGCAATGAGAGGCGATTCGCATCACACTCCTTCAGGATTAGTGCTGCTACTAGTGCGGCGGCAGCGGGGCTGGAAGGAAAGGTGATTCAGTGGATTGGCAGGTAGAACTCTGGAGCCTACGTGGGATATGTGCGCCCACAGGAGTCCTGAGATCTGATGCGGGTGGAGGGGCGGGGGGGGGGGGGTACTAACAGTTTTCTTCCTCTTGCAGAGTTGCCTGCTGGTTGCAGTCAGATTTGTCTTCTTGCAGATGGTTCGTCCTCTGGAGAGTGGTGGATTATCGGTCATTCATTCGTCTACTTGGCAGAGCGCAGGGCCTTGTCACGCCCGCTGGGAGTTCATCTAGGGCTGGCGACATCTGGCATTCAACTGTGATGGATGGGAGAGCGCGGCATGCGATGGTGACAGCTGGTATCCTTGGTGCAGTCGAAGATCGGACAGCGGCAGCGGCCAGTCGGACTGCTGATTCATCTGGGTGGCAATGACTTATCCAGCTGGTCTTGCAAGCAGCTCATTCAGACTGTTCAGAGGGATATTGGACTCATAAGGGAATTATTACCTGGGGTTGTGGTTGCCTGGTCTTATATCATTCCGCGTCCCGCCTGCTGGCTACAGCGGAGGTGGTCTCGTTGCCTGGTCAAGATCAATAGGCAGATTGGGCGCTGGGTACAGCAGACCGGCTGGCTGCAGGTGTTGCACCCTTGGGCCGGGGTGAAGTGCATGGGATTATAATGCATGGATGGAGTGCACCTAGCTCCAGTGGAACAAGACTTGTTACTGAATTTTTGGCAGGAAGTGCTGGAGGAATGGTGTTGGTCGCAGCTTTCTTTGGGGGGGGGGGGGCGGCACAAGGATAGGTAGGCTACCTTGTGCCGGTGGCGGGGTATCTAGCTAGCACTCGCCGGCACGGTGGGGCATATATGGCTGAGCCACATTGAGGGGAGTGGAGTGCTCCTCAGGGTAGGAGTGATGTCTCCATTGGGGTCTCTGCCTGGTGTAAGGCAAGTGGAGCCAGCCTTTACTAATAATATGGTGAGGCGGCTGGTAGGGGGGCATGGGGAGGGGGAGCATGATGCACCACCTTGCTAATAAATGGCTGGTGGGGGGCATTATCTGGAATGGGGGTGCTGGGGGGGCAGTTTCTTTGGTAAATAAGAATGTTGTATTGGCTCATGTTGAGCCGGTGTTAAAACATGGTTAATAAAGCTGCGACCAAATGTTGTTCCAGAATTCAGTGTATGAGTGTTTATTGAGGAATTGAGAGGGGGGGATGGGGGGTTAATTGGCTAGGTGGGGGTTGGGGATTCAAGCGGTGGCACGAGAAGCCGGGCATACGGATAACCTGGTTAATCCCGACACGCTGCAGGGCCGGGTCCCGAGTCCCGTATAATAACCGGGTGCTCGGGGCCCGGGTTCTCACTGGTGGTTTGCATGGGGGGGTGGGAGGGGAGAGAGAGGAGCACAGAGAGCGTTCTTCAAATCGCCCCACATCAGGCACGTGGGGCGATATGTTTGGGGGATGGCGGTCTGGTGGGCGGGGAAAGCAGGAAGCGTGGGAGACCTGCTTGGCCCGGCTGAAGAAAAGGTGTCCCATCCCACTCACACATTATTTTGTGCGGGGAGGTGGTTGTCGCAGCTGGGTAGGTGGGAAGGAAGTTGTCGCAGCTGTCGTAGGCGGGGAGGAAGTGGTTATTTGGGTATGTCTGGGGGTATCTTGGGGGGGGGTTAATTGGCTAGGTGGGGGTTCAAGCGGTGGCACGAGAAGCCGGACATCCGGATACCCCGGTTATTATCAGTCTGCATGTCAGACTTCATCTCTGGCCCTTTTCAAATCCAAGCTCAAAACTCACCTTTTCGAGGCCGCTTTTGGATCCTGATCCACGTAGTCTCCTATGTGTTTTCTTACATTTCCCCTAGAAGTATCCTTGTCCTCAGTTGTCTGTCTTTACTAGACTGTAAGCTCTGATGAGCAGGGACAGTCTTTTACATATGTCTGTACAGCGCTCTGTATGCCTTGTAGTGCTATACAAATGATCAATATTAGTAGGAATAGTAATAGCAAAATGACTTCCAAATTGTACCAGGAGTAAAAGTCAGCATGATTGGTTTCACATGCATATGTACGGAATAGCGGCTGCCTAAACTCATATATGCCCATTGACATGCATAAGTCATTGAAAATAAATGATTTACTCTTGTAAATTGGTGCATAACTTTCCTCAGCTACTTATAAAATTACACCCATGATTTTATAAATTTGCCATATCTTTTTGTTTTCCTTTTTCTCCAAACGGAAGAGTTCTAATCTGTTCACCTTCCTTTCATAAAGGATATGGTCCATCCCCCTTGCCATTTTTGTCATCCCTCTCTATCTTTTCCAGTTTTGCCATATCTTTTTGGAGATGGGGGCAACTAGAGCTTATACCTAGGCATTTACACGGTTTACAGCACTGATCTTCTCCCCTACATGCGGGGCGTGTTGTGGGTATTCCGGGGAGGAGCAGAGGAGGCGACAGTCGCTAACCGGGCAGTGGCGATATTTCATGCTGCCCGGTTAGTGATCTGGTTGGGGACCTTGCCTATCTTTTAGATGCAGGGGCTAACTGGGCAGCATGCAATGTCATCGCTGCCCAGTTAGATACTGTGGCTGGGAGACTGTGCAGCAAACCTGGATATTCAATGCTGGGGCTACATACAATCCCAGCATTGAATATCACGGGTTAAGGGCGTATAGTTATCATAATTTAATGTCAAGCCAATAATGTCTAATGTTTGGCTGCACCATGGTAATAGACATGAGTGTCTCTGTTTTATTCCATATGCCTTTCTGACTAATTCCTCTCATTCTATTTGTATTTGTGGCTGCCACACACTGAGCTGAGAATTTCAATGTATCGTCCACAATAACTCCAAGGGGTCTGTTTACTAAAGGCCGGTGGTGTGCGGTCCGCGGTGCAGAGCGGGTGCCGTAGAAGGAGTGGGCGTTCCGTCGGGAAGCTGTGAGTGACAGATGCGCGAAGGTGCGCGGCGCCCGTGTGGTTAGTGCCCTGTGCAATTAACGAGGTTGATCTGTGCACATGGGACACACTGCTCACGGATTTGGGCTTTCCAGTATTGTGCTGCACATTGCTGACGGAAACGGTTTCCTTTCCCTTCCCAGCACCTCTAACGCGACTGTTGGACTCGCGGTATATTTCTTGGGAGATTCGGGCACGCTCCTGTGCGGCGAGTCTCCCCCCTCCCACATTCCGCCCACTGACCCCGTCTCTCCGCCCCTAGGGGGCCTTCCTCCGCCCTCATTTCTCCTTTCCACGCCTGTTTCGCACATTACCGTCCCGCAAATGTGCGCGTTGTCGGCGCACGCTTGCGGGACCCGTTAATGTGCCGCGCACTCGTACGGGGCGCTTAAGAGCACTTAAATACCTCTTTTAGAGCGCTCATGTGCGCCCCGTACAAGTGCGCCGTTTAGTAAACAGACCCCCAAGATCCTTTTCCAAAGTGTTGATGTTCAGCATCAAACCTAGCATTGTAACATAACATAGTATATGATGTCAGATAAAGACCAGCATGGTGCATCTAGTCTGCCCAGTAAGGTGACAAGAGTAGGTGCACCTGCGCTTTGTGCAGGTCACCCCTCCCCGTGCCGTTGTATAGGAGTGTATCCACCACTCTGTGCAGGTCACCTTTATTTATTGAGATATAAGAGACAATTAAGTTTATTTTGATTTTAGCTTGTTTCAATAAAGGGATCCACTGTGTAAGTGTATAAGTATACTTAGGCTTGTTTTCCCTATTCATACTGAATTTTATCTGCCATATCAATGCCAACTTCTTCAGTCTGGTCAGGGCTTTCTGGAGTTCTTCACAATCTGCTTTCAGTTTGACACCTTTGAATATTTCTATATGATCTGCACGTCATCAAAATAAATAAACCATAATAATAAACCATAAACTGATCAGTTCAGCAGTTGCTCTCTTTTCCAGGTCATTAGTGAATATATTAAACAACATTGGTGCTACCACAGATCCCCAAGGCAGTCTATTGTTTTGCTTCTGCTCCATAGGAAAAACGGACTATTTAGTCTTACTTTTTGTTTCCTATCTTTTAACTAGGAGTGTGAAGGTTAAAATTTTTCATTTTATTTAATTTCCTTTATCATTTGCTGTTTTGTTTTAATATATTTTCATTTTGTTTTTATAAATTTTTATTTCATGGCAATTTTGTTAATCAAAGAGTTAGCTGTTGCAGCTGCCCAAAATAAAAACATAGCTGAAAGGTTACTAGAGGTTTCAGGTAAATAAAAAGTCCACTTTTTTTTTTACTCACATTCAGAGGCTGGCCTCAAACCTGTGATGTTTTGGTTAAAAGATAGGCATCTTGCAGAATAGTTATCCTTTCTCCATGGGGTTGATTCTAGCCCATCTGCTCTTAACTGCATTTTGTAGTACTGGCAATGGTTCCTGTTTCCTGATTGGCCCAAAGTTTGTCTGGTCTGGAGCTCTATGAAAAATGCCTTGTGAATCTATTGACTCCTGCTATAGAGATTTACTATAAAAAAGATGTTTCTTTTGCCATGTTCTTGTGCCAAAAATTCTGTGAAACCATGTCTAAGTATACTATCAGAGATATTTACCAAACCTAATTTAGATCCAGAAATACAAGAGTTAAGAGCAGGCTAGCTAGAGCCAGCCTCCATGGAGATACGATGCCTCTTCTGCAAGATGCCTACTTTCTAATCCAAAGGTTATTGGTGTGAGGTCAGCTTGTGATGAAAAGGGGAGAGGGGAGACACATTTAGGATTTTCTAATGATATTAGAAATTTTGTTATTTCCCATGTCATTTCAAATGAATGCACATCCCTACTTTTAACCATTTTCCAATCCAGGGTAAGACATTGCCTCCTATTCCTCAACTTTTTAATTTCCTAAGAAGTCTGTCATGCAGAACGTTTTCAAATGCCTTTTGCAGATCCATATAAACTTTAGGGCCCATTTTACACAGCATGTAGTGGTTGGAATTGAGACATCCAGTTGGGATGTGTTCAATTCTGACACTATTTTAGAAAAGGCTCTTTCAAATCCAAAGCCTTTTGTGAAATACATATAAAGACATGCAAGAGTTCACATGGATTTGCCTACATGCCATCAGGAGGAGCTATTTTACAAATTTTCATATGATAAAACTATGTAGTATAATTCAGCAACTTCCATGTGGAAGTGCTAACATTTCATGTGGAAGTGGCAATTTTGCTGCTTCCATGTCTATGTAGTGGAACTTCCATGTGTATTTGAGCCATTTTGGAAAACTATGAGGGGAATTTTAGAAAGGGCATCCAAGTGCAATCTGGGACTTCTAAACCAGAAGATATGAACCCCCCCCCAGGCACGTCTAGGTGCAGGCATGATTTCACAAACATGGAGTACCCGATATGGACATCTATGGGGGCATCTACATAGATGTCCAGAATAGTATTTCAGAACCTGAACATCTAGGAATAACCTAATGGTTAGAGTAGTGGGCTAAGAACAGAGAAGCCAGGGTGATCAGTCCTGGAGATGACGGAATGCTATCTTCTCGATCTCTCTGGATGTTTTTTCAGGCAAAACAAGCATTTTTCAGATTCCTGTTCATCCCTGGCCCAGGTCTAAACTTATACACAATGCCGGACATCCAGGACATTTCTGTGATTAGGCTGGGAGGTCCACAGACCTGGCTTCTAAAATGGCTCTGGAGATGTCTCTGTGCTTTGGATATCTCTATTCCTGTTTTCGGTCATCCAAAGCATTAATGTTTTTGTTGTTAAGTGCTGTCGAGTCGGTGTCAACTCATGGAGAACATCTGGATAGTTGATCTAAACTGTGTTCGGTCTTCAGTCAGACGGTTCGTTGTTGAGACACCCATAGCTGCTCTTATTGTATTGATCCATCTCATTGCTGGCCTTCCTATTTTGCATTGACCTTCTACCTTGCCAAGCATGATGTCTTTCTCTAATGATCTCGCTCTTCGCATGATATGTCCAAAGTATGAAAGTCAAAGTCTTCTCTTCTGAGCTTCTAAAGAAAGCTTAGGTTTGATCTCCTCTAGAAGTGACTGGTTTGTTCTTCGGGCAGGCCATGGTATATATAGTATTTGTCGCCAGCATCATAATTCAAAAGCATTAATTTTCTTCCTGTCTATCTTTTTCACTGTCCAGCTTTCACATCCATATGATGTTACTGAAAATAACATGGCTTGAACAAGTTGAATCTTTCTATAGAAAGAGATAACTCTGCTCTTAGGAATCTTGTCTAGGTCCTTCATAGCCATTCTGCCAAGAGCAATGTGTCATCTGATTTCTTGATTGCTTGCCTTCTTTATGATGAACTTATTGATTTTGCCAGTTGTCAGGATCTTTGTCTTCTTTACATTAAGGTGGAGACCCTTTTTAAGACTATGGGCCTGATATTCGAAAGGGATTTACACAGTTTACAGCCCATTAAACCATGTAAATGCCTTAAGTTCACTTATTCAATGGCACTTATATGGTTAGTGCTAATGAATATCCCCTTCTAACCCCACTACATGCCCTGATGCTATGAATTCAGCATCGGGGCATGTTGGGGGCATTCTGGGATGGAGCAGAGGCAGAGATGTCACTAACCAGGTAGCAGCGATATTGCACCTCGGTTAGCTCGGTTAGCGATATTGCACCTCGGTTAGCTCAGTTAGCGATTGGCAGGTAAATCTAGGCGTGGCAAATGCTGGCCTAGTTTTACCCGCGGACGCTAACTGGGTAGAAGTGCAATATTGCCACTACCGGTTAGCTTCAGGGGCTCCGGGGCATGTGCAGTGACCCCGGATATTCAATGCTACTGCCAGGTATTCCTTTGAGCATATCAAAAGTGACTTCATGGCTCTGGGATAGAGGGTACACAGATGGTGTTCTCTTCAATCCTCCCTGTTGAGTGTAAAGGCAGAGGCAAAGAAGCTCACATCCTAGAGATAAATGCATGGCTGCGTGCATTTTATTTTCCTGGACCATGGTGTATTTAGATTTCAGTAAAGCCTTTGACACCGTTCCTCACAGGTGACTTATAAACAAACTGAGCACCCTAGGGATGGACCCTAAAGTTACTGCTTGGGTTAGAAATTGGTTGGGTGAGAGGTGACAAAGACTACAGGTAAATGGAGCTCACTCTGAGGAGACGGAAGTTACCAGTGGTGTGCCCCAGGGATCTGTCCTTGGTCCGATTCTTTTTAACATCTTTGTTAGTGATATAGCGGAAGGACTGTCGGGTAAGGGTTGCCTCTTTGCGGATGATACCAACATCTGCAATAGAGTAGACACCCAGGAAGGTATAGATAACATGAGGAGGGATCTAGCTAAGCTTGAAGAATGGTCCAGAATTTGGCAGCTTGGATTTAATGTTAAAAAATGTAAGGTCATGCATTTGGGCTGCAGCAATCCAAGGGAGCAATATAGTATAGGGGGTGAAGTACTTTTGTCCACTAAAGAAGAGCGGGACCTAGGCGTGGTTGTGTCTGATGATCTTAAAGTAGCTAAACAGGTAGAAAAGGTGACGGCAAAAGCTTTGGTGCGACCTCATTTGGAGTATTGTGCACAATTCTGGAGTCTGCACCTTCAAAATGATATAAACAGGTTGGAGTTGCTGCAGAAGGTGGCTACTAAAAAGGTTAGTGGTCTTCGTTATAAAGTATATGAAGACAGACTTAAGGATCTTAATATGTATACTTTAGAGAAAAGGCAGGATAGAGGAGATATGATAGATATGTTTAAATATCTCCATGGCATAAATACACAGGAGGCGAGCCTCTTTCGATTGAAAGCAAGCTCTGCTATGAGGGGACATAGGATGAGGATGAAAGGGGAAAGACTCAGTAGTATTATGCAGAAATATTTCTTTACAGAAAAAGTGGTAGATGTGTGGAATAGTCTCCCAGTAGAGGTGGTAGAGATGAGGACAGTATCTGAATTCAAAAAAGCATGGGACAAACACAGAGGATCTTTAAGGGAAAAGAGGGGACTATTGTAGTAGTTGCTATGAAAGGACAGACTAGATAGGCCATGTGGTCTTTTTCTACCATCATGTTTCTATGTTTCTATGTAATGCTGTCACTGCGGCATTAAATAACTGGGGTTAAGGGTAGGTGGGCAGGTGCGGTAGTGGCCAAAAACGACAAGAGAACATTAGGAATAATTAGGAAAAAAATAGAGAATAAAACAAATAATATCATAATGCCTCTTTATTGCTCCATGGTGTAACCAGGCCTATCTCAAAAAGGATATAGTGACATTAGAAAAGGTACAGAGAAGGACAACAAATGATTTATTTATTTATTTGCTTTTATATACAGCACTCTTTAAGATCAGCGCAGTTTACATATAACATGAAACAGTAAACAATTAAGCAATTTACATAGAACAGGAAGTTACATAGAACGGAGAACCATGGAACAGGTAAATGAGATAGATATCTGGGATAGAACGACTCTTCTATGAGAAAAGGTTAAAGAGGTTAGCCTGCAGAAGAGACAGCTGAGGGGAAATATGATAGAACATGGATAACATGTTAAAACCCTCGGCCCAGTGTGCAGCGGTGGCCAAGAGAGCAAATAGAATGCTAGGTATCATAAGGAAGGAATGGAAAATAAAACAAAGGATATTATAATGCCTCTGTATCGTTCCATGGTGCGACCGCACCTTGAATATTGTGTGCAATTTTGGTCACCGTATCTTAGAAAGGATATAGCGTTATTAGAAAAGATTCAGAGAAGAGCCACCAAAATGGTAAAGGGGATGGAAGGATACCCCTATGAAGAAAGGCTAAAAATGTTAGGACTCTTCAACCTGGGTAAGAGACGGCTGAGGGGAGATATGATAGAAGTCTATAAATTAATGAACGGAGTGGAACGGGTAAATGTAGATCGATTGTTTACATTATCAGAATATAGAAAGAGTAGGGGACATGCAATGAAGCTACAGGGTAAACTATTTAAGACTAATAAAAGAAAACATTTTTTTACTCAACGTTTTACTCTGGAATTTGTTACCGGAGGATGTAATAAAGGCTGTTAGTGTAGCTGGGTTTAAAAAAGGTTTGGACAAGTTCCTGGAGCAAAGTCCATATACCATTATTAAAAAAGGACCCAGGATATCAATGCTTGAACCAGTACAAGCATTGTGGAACCTGTGTCTATTGGGGAAACTGCTAGGTACTTATGACCTAGATTGGCCACTGCTGGAAACAGGATACTGGGCTTGATGGACCTTGGTCTGACCCAGTATGGCATATCTTATGTTCTCATGTAGAAGTCTATAAAATCCTAAATGGAGTGGAATGGATTGAGGCAAATCAATTGTTTATTCTTTCAAAAAGTACAAAGACTAGGGGACAAGCCATGGAGCTACAAAGTAGCATATTTAAAACAGATAAGAGAAAATATTTTTTTCTTTCAAAGTATTAGTATTTGTCACTCATTGCTGTTGGATGTAATAAAGGCAGGTAGTGTAGCTAGGTTTAAACAAAGTTTTGCTAAATTCCTGGAGGAAAAGTCCATGGACTGTTATTAATGTAGACCGAGAGAAACCCACTGCTTATCCCTGGGGATAAGTAGCATGGAACTGGCTAATTTGGGGATATGTCAGATACTCGTGTCATGGACTGGCCAATGTTAGAAACAGGACACTGGACTTGATGGATCTTTGATCTGACCTAGTATGGCAGTTCTTATGTTCCTTTCACTGGCATTTATCCGGTTAGTAGGTGCTGCTATCCTGATAAGTGTTTCTGAAAATTGATCCCTTTAATTTTTTAAAATCTTTATCAAGTGGGCTAGGCTCAGTTTTACTGAATCTGTAAGATACCAAGTAATCCCTGTACCTGAGTAAAGGTTACTTAAAGTTATGCTGTAAAACCCAATATTAACATTCATTATATAACCTACCTAATCTGATTTTCTTGTAGTATATAGTTAAGAAACATTTTCTGAGAATACCTTTTCCTGAAGGCATCTGACTTCAAAATAAATATTTATTTTGAGGTCGGGTGGAGTACATCAATGCCAAATGTATGCAGTTTGCCTTCAGAATAAATGGTTTGTTTTGTGGTTTACACTGGGGAAGCAGCTTACACGGTATAGTCCTAATAGGAAAGCTGATATATTATGTATGGCAGGGACCACGCCTGTTTAAAGGAAAATGGAATGATATTGGCCTCTGGGTAGCTCTCAATGTCATACTTACAGTATATTCCAGCAATATGTAAAGGGACAAATTGTGGTTAGGGCATTTCTGTGGATAGAATCAGTGCTCTCTAAAACTGAGGCCTTAATGTGACTTGCTTTTGCCTGATTTATTTTATTTTTACAAATGCCTTTTAGGATAATGAGAATGACAAACATATAACTCACATACAATAAAAGAAAACACATTGAAATAATCCAAATTCTTTTAGCAATGTAAGTAATAATTAGAGTTTTTTCAATTTAGGTTGTCAGCTCGGACGCCTCCTATCACTCCCCGTAATGTGGACTAATTTGGATTGCTTGTTTTTCTTGTGATGATTATATTACTTATGTATAATTTTGTATAATCTCAATAAATATAAAGATAAAAAAAAAAGAAATAATCCAAATTATACACAAGCATCATAGTAGTCATAGCTTGTGCCAAGCCCACACCTACATATGAGATTCAGAAAGAAAGAACAAGACCATCTTTTTCCCAAAAATATAAACACACGAAGCCAAAGTGAGCTATAAACCAAACTCTAAACTCTGCTTATGTAAACAGAATCATCAGATGTTCTCAGACACTGTAGAGTTCAATAGATGGAAGTCATTGCAGCCTCTCAATTCCAAATCTTTCTGGAATTATCAGATGTGTTGGAGATGGACCAATCAGGTTTTTGCATAGAATCTGTAGTATGGTGGATTCAATCTTTTTTTGAATGGCTGGTTGCAAATAGTTTTTATGAGAGAGAAGTTGATTAGCCTACTCCCCAAAAATAGGGAGCTCCTGAGGAAGCCCTGCTTTCTCCTATTTTGTTTAATGTCCACTTTTGCCCACTTGGCATGATTATTAGAAATATGTACTGCAAATGCTTATAATATTCAGATACTGGTGTCACAGGAGGCAATGGGAGCAGTAACAGTGATGGTACTAGGAGATTTTACTGAATCGGTAGCTGAATGGAAGGTTACCCACACCCTGGGAAAAGACCAGGATCATGTGGATGGGATGCATCTTATGTCTGGAGTCCTGTGCAAATTTGTTGTCTTAGAGACTGAACACTCCTTGGTATCCGAATTAAGGAACCTTGAACTTATGTTAAATTCAGCTGGGTGTTTGGAGGATCAGATAGCAGAAGGGGTAGGAGAAAGTCTTGGAGAGATTAACAATGGTGAGACAACTGTGCCCTCAATTCAGCTCAGCAGATCAATGTTTGGTCATAATAAGCTAGCTGGATTACTGTAATTCTCTCTTCATAAATTTACCAGAGAAGATCTTGGGCAAACTCTGGATTGTGAAAAACATGGAGACTAGGATACTGACAGGGAAAAGGAGATGGGAACGTGCATCACCGTTGTTGTAATGTCTTATATAATTGAAAATATTAGCATTTGCTGGACATTTAGAGGTATACAGGCTATTGGGTCTCTGTATTCAGGGATGAAGATTAAGAATTATATCCCAGTGAAAGCACAGTGATCACATCAAGAGAACTAGTGAGCCTGGAGCCAGAAGCTGTTTTGAGATCAAAAACTAATAGCAGAGCTTCCCCAACGGTTGCCCCACACTTATGGAACTAATAGCTGCTAAATCTTAAGGGTGAGAATAATTACTTAGCTTTCTGAAAATGGTTAAAAACATGGGGCCTGATATTCAGTGGTGGAAATATCTGAGGTATCTGAAATGCTGGCAAACCTATATTCAGTGCTGCAGAACATTAAGGAGGGAATTTTATAAGGGGGCATGCAGTTTTAGGCATCAAGCATGCACCCGACTGGGGCTTATTAGGCGTATCTTGCATAAGTGATAGCATCTGTCCTGTCAGATATGGCGTTCCTTTCCTTTCCCCTCTATTAACTATTTTATTGTACACGTCCCTGCTGTGAATGTGAAGGGCGGTATATCAAATTTAATAATAAACATAAACACCTATTGTCAAGGGTCAAATGTCTAACTGTAAGCATGTGCAAATAGACATGTGTATGATTAGCTGACCCTCCAGCAGGGCAGAAGAACAGAGGAAGGCTGGGAGAGCTGCCCTGTGTGCGCAGGAGCACCGTCTCCTGCAGGCGAAAGAGACGAGCAGGGTCGCGATTGTGGCCGGGATGCTGTCAGGCCCAGAGAGAGTGGAAGAGCATGTAGGAAACATTTAAAGGGGATGGTTTTAGGAAAGGGAAATGGGGGTGGCGGAAGGTTCAGAACAGAAGGCAGAGTGTAAGAGTGCAAGGGGGCATGGAGAAAGGGACAGAGTTTGGGAAGGGGAATGGGGAGGCAGCAGAAGAGGGGCAGAAGATGAGAGCGAAGAGTGTAAAGTGTTGCGGGTTAAATGGATGAAAGCATGGAGAGAAAAGGCCATAATGTGTATATGCCTAAGGCACAACTCCATAACCCCTCAGAAGACCCAAAGGTACCCCTATCCTCCACATGACCAGAGACACCCCATCCTCAGGCAGCACACACACACACTTATGCACCCCACCCCCATGATACAGATTAAGACATCCCACTCCCACACCACACACACACACAGACACCCCACCCCTCTACCACATGCACAAACACACAGGAACTTCACACCAGCATCACACCCCTCACTCCTACACCAGACGGGTAGTACATCCCCATATCAGACATACACACACACACACACTCATATCCACCCCACTCCCATACCAGTCACACACACAGGCACCCCATACCCGCCCCAAACACCCACAGACATAGCCATTTCACCCCTGCACCAGGCACAGAAACGCACACAGCTACCCTACCTCCACACCAGACACACACACAGTCACCCCACACCCACAACAGATACACACACACACGCACACACACACACACACACACACACACGAACCCCACTCTTACATCACCCCTCCCCACACACACACACACACACACACACACACAGGAACCTCACTCTTACATCACCCCTCCCCCCTAAATACCCCCCACTCCAACAACTCACACCCACATACACTCAGACAGGCACTCCACCCCCACAATATCCCCTCCCACACACTATCTGAAGATCGACTCAAATATATAGATGATACCAGTCATAAAGATTCCTCATAATGTCCCTGCTGCCATCACGAGACACTCTCTGTTTGCAATCTTCCACTCTCCAGACATGTAAACCGCTTTGACTGAAATGATAAAGCGGTATAAAAAACCCCTGTTAAATAAATAAATAAATAAATGTATGATTTTGCAAATTAAGGAAGGGAAAATGTGCCAGTTTGTCATACCATGAGTGTGCTCTTTGAACATGCATAACATCCCTGACAAATATGCACTTGCACACACTGCCCCTCTCACACATTCCTATGCACATAGAGCCTGACACCCCCCATGACACACACACACACATACATGTAGCCTCAACAGTCCCCGTGACACAAACATATACACACATGTGTGTAGCCTCGTAACACAGACCCAGATATGCACCCACAGATGAAGTCCCTGAATGCTTCATTCTGCAATGGGGGGAACTCACCACTGCAAGTGTGCACTTTGCAACTTTTCATAGTCATTCGCTGTGCTTATGGCCACACATATGAGTAAATGATGTTGGCATGAAAGTACGTGTATTGCGTGATGACGTCTAGTTTGCCAGGGGCTGTGATCATGGGCGGAGTTTTGGTGGGGCAGGGGTGGAGTACACATCTAGTCATGGACATTTCCTCCTGCCTTGGGGCTGCTGTAAATATCCACGCCTTGACCTAAGGTGCCATTTCTGCCCCTCAGGCTGATATATTATAAAGACTTGAAATAAGCACCTTCAAAAAACGCTTTCACTAGGCAGTAACCCTCATAGTCAGTAGCGTTTAATAGGTGTGTAATGTAGTCACTACTACCAATGCTGCTGCACATTTAGGGGGAGATATTCAAAGTAATTAATGCAGTTAGCACCTCTGAATTTCTGGGGGAGCCGCCGCCGCATGCCCCGCTGCTAACCAGCTACTGTAACATCAGGGTGTTCCAGGGATGGAGCGGAGGCAGCATCTGGTTCTCACTAAGCAGCGAAAGTTAAGCACAACTTTCACCACAAAGCTAACTAGGCAGCGGCTCAACATCACCGCTGCCCGGTTAACTTCAGCGCTGTCTGGCAGATCTGGTTATTCAATGCTGGTGGGTGGATATGGCCCCAGCACTGAACATCTAGGTCTGAAGTTCAGCGGCAGTGGTTAGCCGCTGTAGCAGTGCTGGCCACCGCTGCTGAATATCAAGCATGCTTAAGCTAAACATAGAACTTACCTGGATAGTGACTGAAAATCACCATTAGCCAGATAATTTTTGGTTCACTTGTTCTGTCCTTCCTCTGTCCTTTAATTATACAGATTGGACTGGGCCATTTAGACAATTTCTTGGCCCGATATATTTATCTGTATAAAGGGCAAAAATCTCTGGATAGTGGAAGAAGGCTGGAGAGCTATATTTTCAGTGCCACTGGTGAATGTATATCTCTGTATGACCATTGGCCATTGTTTTTTTGCTCAGCTGTTAAAGGAATGGTGACTGTCTCCCTTAGTTGGGCTTCTCTCTGATGTCAGAGTGTGCGGATGGACTGGAGAAGAAATGTAAACCACCTTGAATGGTAGATGGGTGGTATAAAAACAAGTTTAAACTAATAAATAAATAGATAAGATTACTTTTTATGTTGTTTTAATTGTACTTGTATTAATGTTATAAGTTTCCTTGTCCTTGCATGATTTGTAAATTAAATTAAATCTAGGAATTGGTGGGGTCCTTTGGAAATGTAAATTCTGTCTGCCAGTTTGTATCAAAATTCTGATATTTTTTGCTGTTTGCAGTGGTTGCAATATTGAGATTCACATAGGGTTGCCAACCGACTGGTATTCAGCCAGCCTAGCCGGTTTTTACATGGCCAGGCCAGCTGCCGGCAGAAATCTAAGACCAGCTACTGAAAAGCCAGATTTTTGTTCTGGCCATGGGGCCAGGAGTGGCCAGAGCAGAAAATCAGCTTTTCATTTCCTGGAGTCCTTGTTCCCCCAGTGCAGCCTCACCTTCTCCTCCACTCCAGCCGCAGCTCCTGCTTCTGACAGAGCTGCGGCTGCATGGGAGTTGACATGGAGGGAAGCTGGGGCTGGAAGAAAGCTGACATGGGGGGGGGGGGTGAGGGCTAAAAGGGAGCTGACAGAGTGGTGAAGGAGATGGCTGGAAAGGAGCTGATATGGGGGAAGGTGGTGGCTGGAAGGGAGCTGACAGAGGGGAGAAGGAGGTGGCTGGAAGGAAACTTACATGGGGGGGGGGAAGGTGGGGGCAAGAATGGAGCTGACACAGGGAGGAAAGAGATGGCAGAAAGGGAGCTGACAGAAGGGGAAGGAGGTGGCTGGAATGGAGCTCACACAGTGAGGAAGGTGGGAGCTGGAAAGGAACTGAAAGAGGTGGGTAGGTGAGGGCTAGAAGGGAGCTGACAAAGGGGTGAAGGAGGTGGCTGGAAGAGATCTGACATGGGGGGAAGGTGCAGGCAGAAAGGGAGGTGACATGGGGGAGGAAGGAGGTGGCAGGAAGGGAGCTCACAGAGGAGGGAAGGAGGTGGCAGGAAGGGAGCTGACATGGAGGAAGGTGGGGGCTGGAAGGGAGCTGACACAGGGAGGGAAGGAGGAAGTTGAAATGGAGCTGACATGGAGGAAGGAGGGAGCTGGAAGGGAGCTGACACGGGAGGAGGAAGGAGGTAGCAGAAAGGGAGTTGACATGGGGGAGGAAGGAGATGGCAGGAAGGGAGCTCACAGAGGAGGGAAGGAGGTAGCAGGAAGGGAGCTGACATGGAGGGAGGTGGGGGCTGGAAGGGAGCTGTCATGGGGTAAGGTGGGGATTAGAAGGGAGCTTATAGAGGGGGGAAGGAGGTGGCTGGAAGAGAGCTGACAGAGGAGGGAAGGAAGGGGCTGGAAGGGGGCTGGCACCTTGGGATGGTACTGGAGGGGGACTGGAAGGGAGCTGATACCTGGGTGTTGGACTGGTAGGTGGCTGGGTAAGGGGAATTTGGAAGTGAGGGGGCACATGGGGATGGCCCTGAAAGGGTGATGGACAGAGAGTAGGGTGACTGGAAGAGTGCTGACATGGGGTGTGGCACTGGAAGTAAACTGATACATGGGATAGTATTTGGACTAAAAGGGGCTGGACAGAGGGGAAGGAGGGGAACTGGAAGGGAATGCACACCACTGGCAGTCCTGGGAATGCAAGGGGGTTTATACTGGAAGGTAATGGGAGGGGAAGATTGGAAAAGGGGCTGATACTGGGGAGGGTTACTGGGATTGGAAATAGGCTGATGGAAGGAAGTGAAGAAAACAAAAGAAATGGCAGATGGACTGTAGACCATAGAAAGAGAGCTAAGAGAAGACAGGAAAGCAGAAGCCTCAGATCAGGACCAGCATGATCAAAGAATAAAATGGTCAGACAACAAAGGTAGGAAAAAATAATTGTATTTTCAATTTAGTGAGTGGACTTTGTGCTATCTTTATCTTGTAGAAGTATGGGGAACTGCAGCTCTTATTTATCTGATGTTGCACTGCATGTGGAGTCTGGCTTCTTGGGGTTTCAGTTTAATTTTTGTCTACAAATTTTAATTTCTACCTTAGTTTGTGGTCACTTATTCTGTACTTGGTGAGGGTCTGCATTCTGAGTATGTGACTGAGGCCAGGCATTCTGTTAATATGGAGTTTGTACGTAGGGGTCTATACTGTACTGTTGTAATTCGTTCCACTTTTCAAATAGAAGTATGGATGTTCTAGGGCCCCCTGCACTGTTTATAATGCTGATTTTTTCTGTGTAGGTCCCTTGTATGAGTTTTGGAAGTTTATGCTGGTATGGTATGGTAGATTTGGCCTTGTAGATCTTCGGTTTTATATTAGTTCACCTATATGCCTGTTACTGGAGAATGTTTATGTTGTTGTTAGTGAGATGACCAGAATCTGATTTTTTTTGGATTGTCACAGTCTGTTTGAATGATGCTAAGTATTTACTGCTAAGTAGTTATTTTTATGCAGGCTATGCATTTGCGCTTTCAGTACAATTTTCTTACAAGATTATTGAGAAGGTAGCTCAATGCCAAATCCAAGAACACATCGACTCCACAGCCCCTCTTGATCCATGTCAATATGGTTTTAGGGAAGCACATGGCATCGAAATGCTTATTGCCATGCTCTTTAACACATTAATCACAGGGATTAATGACTGCAAACAAGGATATGCCCTGATCTTCCTAGACATCTCCGCAGCTTTCAACTCAGTCAACCACGAACAGCTCCTAATACGTCTCCAGGAAAAGGGAATCCAGGGCTCAGCCTGGAGATGGTGCAAGTCGTACCTAACAGATAGATGGCAGCAGGTTCGAACAGGCTCTGCGACCTCCGAGCCTTTTCAACAAAAACATGGAGTCCCCCAAGGCTATCCGCCCTACTATTCAACATATACAAGCAACCCATATGTGCAATCATCCACTCCTTCAACATATCCTGCCTGATTTATGCAGACGACGTACTACTTTTCACCCCATTCACCATCGATCAACCAGACTTCTCCCCACTAGTAATATGCTTTGACACCATCACGGACTGGCTTCACTCACAGAGTCTCAAGAAAAACCTCAGCAAGACTGAAGTGCTGTTCATCACGAGAAACCAAAGCTTCTCCCCACCGGCAACACTGAAAACAAGAGACGCCAAACTCCCGAGCCGTCCCACCATCCGCTACCTAGGAGTCATGCTGGACCAGCACCTCGATATGAAAGCACACATAGGCAATACTGTAAAGAAGGTCTACCATAAGATGAGGACAATTCGACATCTCCGACCCTTGCTGCAACCAGAGGACTTCCGAACAGTTTTCCAGGCACTAGTAACCCCTCACTTTGTCCACGCCAATGTAATCCTTCAGGGACTTCCCAAGAACACACTCAACCCACTACAGCTAGCAATGAATGCTGCCGCCCGTTCCCTACACGGGGCCTCTAGAAGGGAGCACATCACTCCAATCCTAAAGGATCTGCACTGGTTGCGAATTTACTGCCGGATCCTATACAAAGTTGCCCTGTTAACTTTCAAGGCCATTAACAAAAGAACCGCCAGCACCTTGACAAACCTTATCTTCCTCACACCAGCATCTAGAACAAGAAGGTCTGCCGCCACCAACACTCTAGTAACCCCCAGTGAAGTAACAAAATGCACCAACGCCACAAGAAACAGAGCGTTTAGGTTCTACGCACCTACCTGCTGGAACGAGCTCCCAGCGACCATCCGCACGATCACTGACCTTGCCCAAATTAGAAAGGCACTAAAGCACCACCTCTTTCTCCTACACTATGCCCAAGCCAACAACACATCCTCACCTGGCCTTACCTTACAGTCAACATAGTAAATAATTTCACATCCTTGTATATAGCCCTCTGGACAAGCCATGTTGCTACAGCCACATAGTGTCCTCCCTACCATTGTATATAATCCATATATAATCCGTATATATCATGTATATGCTTTCCCCTGTTATCAGGAGTAGAGGAGTGGACTAGTGGTTGGGGCAAAGTACTTCAGGCCAGAAGGTTGGGGGTTCAAATCCCACTAGAGGACAGCAACCTTGGGCTGGAAGGACTGGGGTTTCTAGTCCCACAGGAGCTCCTTGTGGTCTTGGGCAAGCCACTTAACACTCCATAGCCCATGTTCCCTGTAAAATAGTTATTTCCAAGTTAGAATGCCCTGTTCAATGTAATTTCAGTTTGTTCAATGTAAACCACACTGATGCAGAATAGCACAGTATATTAGAGAATGTAAATAAAATAAAATAAATCCAAGTTGTACTACCTGTTCATTGTAAGTGCAAAGTAGGCTCTTCCCACTCTGCACAAAATGTTATCTGTGAACTGCACTGATTTTAAAAAGCGTGGTATATAAAAGCATTAAATAGATAAATAAATAAACATTGGATTTGAAGGAGAAATGCTAGCATTATATGAAAAGAGTTCACAAAGGAGTTTTGGGAAAAGGGAGAGTGGGGTGTAGCCAACATTAATAATAATTAGGGAGGGACGCCAATTTATTGGCTGCAGGGGGTGCCAGAAACCAAGGACCGGCTGTATGCATGCAGTAGGATAGCTTCAGGCTACGATCGGGGCTGTCAGTGGCCATGGTAGGCCTGAGTCAGCCCAGGGCAGCAGCAGCAGAATTGAGAGAAAAGTAAAGCTGCAGGGCTGGGCTCAGGCAGCATATGGGGTCATACAGGTATCAGGGAGAGCTGTGATCACCGTGGCTGGTCCTGTTTAAGGCACGTGGTGCTTGTGGCTGCTTGCAGACACTGCCACTGCAATTCTCACAACAGTCCAGCACTCTAGAGTAGCCACAAGCACCATGGGAGGGAGCTGATGCTGGGAGCAGGGGCAGCCCAAGGGGAGTGCGGGGCCATGTGCGGAAACTCGGTGTGGGGCCTCATTTGCATAAGGACATCATTTGCATAAATATTTGCATAATGTTACCATGCACTAACTTTTAGTAAACATGCCTCTTAATGAGTGTATGGATAAAGAAAGACTAAAAGATGTCGACATTACTATAATTCAGTGCCAACCGCCAGGCACATTAGGAACTACTACAAACACTGCCCATTTAGAACCCATAGCAAACCCACCATATCCTAACAGCACTACCAAGACTCACAAAGCACCAGACTCTACCTATCAAAAGGCAACACTGCAAATATTAAACCAGTACATTTCAGAGAACAACAATACATGACCTACTGGGGAAAGAGAACAAGTGGATGGGCCAGCCCTGGCTGTGAGGGGTTGGAACTAGACAAGTAGTCTAGTGGTTAGAGCACTGACTTAATAACCAAGAGACCAGAGTTCAGTTCCCACTAGCACTCCTTGTAGCCTTGGGCAAGTCACTTAACTCTCTATTGTTTCAGAAGAAAAGCCTGGCAATCTACTGCCAGAAAAACCCAGGAAGTGATGAGTCACCAGGAGTGGGCATTGACTCAAAGTCATACATTGCATTGCCTAAAGCCCACTAGCAAGCTGTGCCCTTTTCTCTCTCCAACAGATCTGAGGCCCTCTCTGGCTTGTGGGTCTAGGAAAATTGCCAGATTGCATCCCTCCTAATGCCAATCCTGACATCTGCTGTCTTTTATTTTGTACAGTACAGGGGAAAATGCATTTATATTTCTCTTGTGTTGCACTACATGCAGCTTCTGGCTTTCTGAGATTTTAGTTAAATTTTTGTCTATATATTTCTCTTTTCGTTTTGTAATCATTTTTTGATGAAGGCCTGTCTGTATTGTGTGTGTGTACAACCAATGCTGGATATTCAGTTAGTATGGAATTTCTGTTTAACAATGTGTAGCAATTTTGCTTCTTCACTTTGCACATTGCCCTCTCCAGGGCCGGATTTACCTTGAGTGAGGCCCTACGCCAACAAAAATTGTGGGCCCCCAGCAGGGGCGGCCCAAGGGGGGTGCGGACCTCATTTGCATAAGGGGCCTCATTTGCATAAATATTTGCATAATGTTACCATATACTAACTTTTAGTAAACGTGCCTCTTAATGAGTGTATGGATAAAGAAAGACTAAAAGATTTCTACATTACTATAATCCAGTGCCAACTGCCAGACACATTAGAAACTACTACAAACACTGCCCATAGTAAACCCGCCGTATCCTAACAGCACTACCAGGACTCACAAAGCACCATACTCTACCAATCAAAAGGCAACACTGCAAATATTAAACCAATACATTTCAGAGAACAACAATACATGACCTACTGGGGAAAGAGAACAAGTGGCAATGTCAAATAGGAATTATATAAACAGAACACCTCAGCTCAGTTACACATGCAGAACATAGACCATCACCAAACAAGTAATCACAATTTAGAAATAGGAAGACAATAATTAAACTGGGAATCCCAAAAGCCAAACTTGGAATGTACAACACTGTAGAAATAAAACTATACATTAATTTGCTCTTGTACTAAACAAAGCGCAGATGTTAATGATGCACATTTACCAGAGCTGACATATTCCAATTAATAAATTCAAAATAAAGAGATATTTTTCTACCTTTTGTGCATTTTTTTCAGCTGCAATTGCTCCAGCCACTTTCTTCTGGTTTCTTCGTGTCTTCTGCTAACTCTCCATCGTCTGCTGTCCATTTGTCCTTTCTTCTCTCTTCTAGATTTTTTTCCATTCTCTCTCTACATCTGCTTTAACATACTAATCTTTCTCCTTTTGCTCTTTCCTCATTCCTATTTCATCCACTCAAATTTTACCCCTCCATCCTCAATCCCCACTTACTCTCCCAATACCCGGCCAATTGTAGATTTTTTATCCCTCCCACACAAAATATTTTTCCCTTCTCCATTTTACTCTTCCAGCCCCATCCCATTCTAATCCTCCCCCAACATCAGCTCCCTTCTAGTTCCAGCCTCACCCAGCATCCATTCCCTTCTAGTCCCTGCATCAGCCCATTTCCAGTCCTAGCCATCCATCAGCCCATTTCCAGTCCTAGCAACCCCCCAACCCAATACCAGTCCTAGCCCCCCCATCACCCCACTTACAGTCCTTAACCCCCCATCACCCCACTTACAGTCCTTAACCCCCCATCACCCCATTTTCAGTTTAAGCCCCCCCTATAACCCATTACCAGTCCTAACCCCCCATCAGCCCACTTCCAGTCCTAACCCCATCAACCCATTTCCAGTCAGACCCCCATAGCCCATTGCCAGTCCTACCCCCCCCATCAGCCCACAGCCCATTACCAGTCCTAACCCCATCATCCCACCTCCAGTTTTAACCCCCCAGCCCATTTCCAGTTCTAGCCCCCCATAGCCCATTACCAGACACCCCCCATCAGCCCACAGCCCATTACCAGTCTTAACCCCCCCAAAGCCCATTACCAGTTCTAACCCCCCCAACAGCCCATTACCAGTCCTAACCCCATCAGCCCACCTCCAGTCTTAACCCCCCAGCCCATTTCCAGTCCTAGCCCCCCCCCCATAGCCCATTACCAGACAGCCCTCAAAGCAATTTGGGTTTGAGACCCCTGCATTAGGTCTTAAAACAGATCCATTTAAAGTTAGGACTGCTATTTTTATGCTCCCAGATGTGGATAATTTTCCCATATAATGAGTGAATATCACTGTTATATGGATAATTTTAGGCCCCATTCCCTGAACACCTCTTGCCCCTCCTTTTATTAAATGGATATCTTTTAGATGGATGTTAACTAGTCTATTCAAATTTTATGCATGTGGCAGCTCGATATGTAATATAGAAGGCAGTTTTGAAAAGATTTTGCTTGAGTAACAAAAGAGTTGTCCAGATAAAATTTGGAAAATCATCCTCCCCCTCTGCAGATTATGCACACTAAATCATTTCAGACCCCATCCTCAGGACTAAACATACCACAGAATGTAGACTGTAACTTTTGAATGTAGCATATTCTTGTGCTTCTGCTCAGGGATGCAAGTGAGAAGAAGGGAAAGCAGGAGCTCTGTTTTGTGTCACCCTCTACCCACAACCAGGATCCTCTTTTACCTTCCCTAGAGAAGCAGCAGCAGTAGCAAGCACATATCTAACATTGAGCGCCAGGTGTGCAAAACCTCATGCTTTGGCCATGCCCTATTGTCATGCCCTTCCCCACACAATTGAGGGTGCAGAGCAATGTCTGTAGGAGCTGTCGAGAGCAGGAGGGAGTGCAGACCTGGTGCCAAATCCTGGAAAAGTGCTCGCTGCTTCTACTGCTCTGGGACTGGTCCAGACTGAGGCCTAGGAGTGACAGCAGTGCTTTGACACCTGTTTGAAGCTGGTGCCGGAAGCACTACTGCACCTAAATCTGTGTGTCCTTCTGCTCACATCCCCCCCTGGCCCCCCAAGACTCCTATAGCTTATCTGTTTTTTCCCAGTATCCACAGGGACTGAAGGCCAGCAATGCGATGGATCGATACAATAACAGCAGCTATGGGTGCCAGTCTGTCAACAAAGAGTCACCTGATTGAAGATCAAACACAGTTTGGGACAGCTATCCAGAGGGTCGCCATGAGTCGACACTGACTTAACGGCACTGTTGGAAACAGGATACTGGGCTTGATGGTCTTGATGGACTTGATGGGCTTGATGGGCTTGATGGACCTTGGTCTGACCCAGTATGGCATATCTTATGTTCTTATGTTCACTTAACAACAACAACAGGGACTGAAGTGATTCCCAGTCACTTTTGCCTCACCATTGCTTTATTCCAAAATGGCAATAGTTGACCTGAGGCTGGTGCCGTTTTAGACTCTGGAGGTAGTATGTAAGTAGCAGCAGGACAGGACTGGCTAGACATTGCTGCTACTCCATTTGGGTCCTAGGTATAGCAGTTAAGCTGCAAGTGGTAACCTGCCTGGACTGGCAGGCACAACCTTAAGCAAAGGTAGAAGCAGAAAAGGATAAATTTAGATGTTACAGTCAACCCTTTGTGATATGTTTGGACAGAAGAAATGCTAAACAATAAAATTCCTTTTTTTGCGAGGAGTTATACAGCTGCCTGTAGAATATAAATATTCTTAGGGGTATGTTTACTAAACAACGGTAGCGGCTTCCATGCGATATCGGAGCTGCGGCCCTCTTGAATTCCACTGGGGCTGCGGCATCGATATCGCACAGAAGCCACTACCGCTATTTAGTAAACATACCCCTTAGTATATCATATAATGCATTTATTTATTTATTTTGAAATATTTGCTATAATGTAAGTAGGGAACAAGCCATCGAAGTGCTTTACAAATAACATAATAAAACTGAAGAATAAAGAGCTGAAAATAACGTAGAGGAGAGGAGAGAAAGCTACAACATCTCATTAAAAGAAAAGGAAAAAAAAAGAATGGAAGGGTGCAACAGCTACTGCCTAAGGTGAGGAAAAGGAATTAAACGAGGAAGGGGGAAGGAAAACTGGAAGAGCCAGGTTTTGTGGGACTTTTTGAATTTAGGAAGGGAAGGTTCCTGTCTGAGGGAGAGAGGAAGAGAGTTCTGAAGGGAGGATTGAGGTAAGAAAAGGAAGATTCCCTGGAAGTAGCCAGGCAAAGTGTAGAGAGGGGTGGAAGAGAGAGGGGGGCTACTGAGAGAATCAGAGGAAATGGGCGAGCTGTTAAGAAGTTATGATGGAGTCAAGATATTGGGGGATGGGGACTGCATAGTATGAACAGTGCACAAGTGAGAATCTTAAATTTCAGATGGACAGATATGAGACACGTGAATGGAGGCCAAAAGGAGAGAGATATCTTTGAACAGTGGGTGACCAAATTGAGTTTGGCAGCAGTTGACTATAAAAGTTAAAGATGTTTAAGGGAGTAAAGAAGCAGGATGTTATAGAGACTACTACATTAATCAAGCCAAGAGATGACTTGTGCAATAAAAATACATACAGTACCTGAATGTAACTTCCTTAACCGCCTAACTGCTACCCCCTATAGGTGGTATATTAAGTCAAAATAAAACTATAACTATAAAAATGGAAATTGGGAGGTAATGAAGATTGAATGGGTGTCATGAATGCAATGAAGTGCAAAGAAGCAGGATTTGAAGATGGCATTGATTTGATCTTTAAAAGTAAGGGAGGAGTCCAGAACGAAGTCCAGTGTCTTTAAAGTGTCACAAACTACCAGTGGAGAAGAGTAGAGAGTAGGGGGTGAGGGGAAAGAAGGAGTTTGGGGGAAGAGAAACAGATGGATTCACACTTGAAAACCTTCATGATCAAACAATGGTCCTGAAGCCAGTGGCTGACAGAATCTAGAAAGGTCTGAAGGGGAGAAGCATCAAAAAGAGGCAAGTAGTAGACAGTGAATAGTATCTGAACATCATCAGCATACAGATAGGGACTAGATCCGAGGGATTGAAGCAGAAGAGATAGAGAGGAGGGGAAATGTTAAACAGTATAGGAGCAAAAAGGGGACCCTGAGAAACACTGGAGGGAGGGGAGACAAGAAAGACTGTTTGGAATTAGAAGAGGCTTGGAAATAGCATTGAAACAGATAGAAGCATTGAAACATAATGGCAGAAAAAGACCATATGGCCTATCGAGTTATGCCCTTCCATACCAACTACTATAGTCCCTTTTTTCCCCTTTAAAGATGTTCTGTGTTGGTCCCATGCTTTCTTGAATTCAGGTGGAGGGTGATTCAGATCCCAGCATGTCTGCCCGCAGTGCCCAGCCAAAATCTGATATTGCCAGAGATATACCTGATTGTGTCTCCACGGGACCCGGATGTACCCGCGATGATGCTCCCTCTATGTCCAGGAGATCAACGTACGGGGAACTGCCCGTCCCCACAGTAGAATGCCACTGCTGAGGCGAGGGAGCAGTGGTGTTCTGGTGGCATGGGAAATAAGATCTCAGATGTTGAGGCTTTAATGGAAGAGGCTAACTTGGAATTAATGGCAGTTACGGAGACATGCTTCATGAAAAACCATGACTGGGATGTAATTAGACCCAGGTGTACTTTATTCAGGAAGGACAGTGTGGAAAGAAGGGTCGGTAGAGTGGCACTATACAAGGTGTGACAAAAAAGAAATGAGACCATCCCATAAATGTTTTATTACAAAATCTACAGCAAAATTGCACATTTTCCCCTCCAAAGTAATCACCCCCAGAGTTAATGCACTTCTGCATTTGCTTCTCCACGTATGGAAGCACTCGGTAATGTCCTCCTCCTTGAAGTCCCTCAGCTCCCTCAACGCAGTGGCCTGATCTCTTCTACAGAGGTGAAATGAGTTCCTTTGAGCAGTTTTCAGCCTGGGGAAGAACCAGAAGTTACACTGTGCGAGATATGGGGAATAAGGAGGGTGGGCGAGAGCTGTGATCTGTTTGGTGGCCAAGAACTGCCTCACACTACGCACGGTGTGTGCGGGCACGCTGTCGTGATGGAGCAGCCATGACTTGTCTGTCCACAGAGCCCACCTGCTGCACCGAACCAGGTCATGGAGGCAATTGAGGACCTGCTGATAGAAGTGCTGGTTGACTGTCTGACCTTCAGGCACAAACTCATGATGGACTACTCCCTTCTGGTCAAAGAATGCGATCAGCATGACCTTGATCCTTGATTTGGACATGCGCGCCTTCTTGGGTCTATGTGACAGTCGAATCTTTCACTCTGTCTCTTGCTTTCAGGGTTGTACTGGAAGACCCAAGTCTCGTCTCCTGTGATGACTCGGCCAACGAACTCTGGATCTTCTCCGATCTTCTCTAGCAAGTCTCGACAAACATTGACCCGGTGCTCCTTCTGGTCATCCAATAAAAACCCGGGCACCATCTTGGCGCATACCTTCCGCATCCCCAAGATGGTCTGCACTGACTCCCTGTTCAGGCTGAGCCCCTCAGCTATCATCCGCACCATCAATCTGCGATCACTCTGCACCAGCTGATTCACTCTGTCAATGTTCTCAGCCGTCTTTGTCGTGGAAGGCCGCCCTGACTTGGGGTCATCCTCCACCTCCTCGTGGCCAGTCTTGAAGTGTTTGTGCCACTCAAAGACTTGCGGCCTTGACATTGCATCTTCTCCATAAGCCTTTTGGAGAAGTTGGAGACACTCAGTTGGACCCTTCTCCAACTTAACCAGAAATTTCAAGTTGATTCTTTGCTCAATATTTCTGCCACCTCCAGTTGCGTGACAAAGTGATGGAGCAGTGTGCTTCAAAAAAACGTGAAAAAGAAAAACAGAGTGAGAGTGATGAAAAATATTATAGCAGAATAATGGCGAGATATTGCACAACACAGTGACATAAGCAGTTAGCCAACTGGCATTGAGTCATGGGCATGGCTGCCACAGTCTTGTTTCTTTTTTGTCACACCTCGTATGTAAAAAATAATATTAAAGCTATAGAATTGCAAGGCTTAACAGGAAGAGAGGAGGCACTGTGGAATAGAGCAGGCACTGCTACACCCTGTGAGGAGGATCTTTATATCACTCCACTTGCAGTGGAGGAGTGGCGCAGTGGAGGAGTGGCTTAGTGGTTGGGGCAAGGTACTTCAGGCTGGAAGGTCGGGGGTTCAAATCCCACTAGAGGACAGCAACCTTGGGCCGGAAGGATTGGGGTTTCTAGTCCCACAGGTGCTCCTTATGGTCTTGGGCAAGCCACTTAACCCTCCATAGCCCATGTTCCCTGTAAAATAGTTATCTCCAAGTTATAATGCTCTGTTCAATGTAATTTCAGTTTGTTCAATGTAAACCACACTGATGCAGAATAGCACAGTATATAAGAGAATATAAATAAATATACAAATCCCCCTCACATGGTTAGAAGTAGATGACATTTAATAGAAGACATATGCAGTGTTTATTTGTTTAACAGATTTTATATACCGCTTTTCTTCAGTCAAAGAAGTTTACATATAACAATGTTAACATAATTCTAGCGAATTTGTTTTACATATACCATAGGGTAGGCACAACTTGGAATAACGGGGTAAACAAAATATTGCAACTGTATTTCTGCAGTTTTATGTGTTTACAGTGCATACAGATGCATAACTTGTATTTAACATGGGGCGAAGATTAGAGAAAGTTTATTGGTGCAAGTTAAGTGAGGGGAGTGTGGTACTCCGTATTAGTGTCGTCCATAGTGTTCGGTAAAGACGTGTGGTATTTTTTTTTTGGAACAAATTTTACTGAACATTTTTCCAGATACATTTCATATACATCCAACACATTTCTTACATCTTCATAAAAAATGATAATACTATAACGAATAATGATAATAATAGTAATTTCACTTCCAGTCCCCGAAGCAGCCCCTAAGGGTCGTTCTTAGTGAGATTAGGATATGATTACAAATAGGAATATGAAGTCAAATAGGTATAGACACATGGGAACCCGTAAACCTCCTATGCTAGTAACCGTACCCATAGGGATCCATGCCTCTCTGAAACAGCAACAGATAACAGATAACATATCCTAGCAGAGCTTGGCAATCCCCCACAAAGCAATGCAATACACTCCCATACAATACAATACAGTACCTCCCATCACCCCACCTCCACAGTCTCAAACCTGGAAATACTGTCCTCTTCCAGAGACTGGTTGGATGTTCTCCTACCCTAACGAAGCAGCTATCTCTTCGTCCTGCTGTCAAGTTAACTGTTTCCCTTTCTATTGATGGAAAATGAGCAAAAATAACTGAGTGATGGGATAGACAGAAAAATCGTTTTCTACAGGCTGAAGGCCATAGTGCTGCAGAAATCCATCGGAGAATGAGTCGTGTGTATGGGGAAAACTTCATGAGTGATGGTGTTGGGCCAAGGACGCAAATCTGTCATTTCAGATGACCTGGTGCAACGAGTTGACAGAATGGTTAAAGAAAACCGCAGATTCACCATTACTGCTTTGTCTACGGAATTTCCAGAGGTTTCAAGGTCTGTTTTGTACTCTATTGTTACTGAACGGTTAGGCTACAAAAAACTTTGTGCACGTTGGGTCCCAAAAATGTTGACGGACGGCCACAAAAGCGCTTTCAAACCAATGAGGACCTTCAAACCAACGTCAAGGACTACTTGAATTCATTGGCGGCAACTTTCTTTGCAGAGGGTATTGAAAAGCTTGTCCACAGATATGACAAATGTCTCAATCTCTTCGGTGATTATGTCGAAAAGTAACCGTAAGTGTACCAATCTTTTGGTAATAAAATTATTGTTTTATATGAACTTGTCTTTTATTTATAGCCTATCGGAGGTTGAAAAAAAAACGGCCCTCGTACATGCGCCAACATAGAGGGTCATCTGCTCTTTTCCAGCAATAAAGGTCCAACGGCGTTATCGATAGACGTTACAAAATTCTCAGTTGCGTATGTATTAACCCTAACGAGATCAAACAAGCAAATGAGTAGCTATATAACTCTATCCAAAACTCCTGCTCCCTCCCTGGAAGAGTCCTTTCCCACCTCCTCTGGGGAAGGTTCAAACCGGGAAGATCCGAGAGATCTTCCGCTATAGCCCGGTATAACTTCGCCACAAAAGCTGGAAGACGTCTTGTTTCAAAAAGGACCTTTTCCCACCTTCTAGGTGCCCTTGTGAGGGCAACATTAGAAAGCTGAGTATCCAAGCAGTGATGCAGTTGCAGAAACTGAAAGTGTGAGAGAGAAATCTCTAGGCTCTCCTCCAACTTCAACTTGGACCAGGGGTCTGACCATCCCTCAAGGAGATTATTCTCGCTCCGCAGAGCTTTGATCTATCACTTCCTTTCCAACTTCTCGAAAACCCCATCGCTCCTAAAACCCAGTAAGGTGACTGTGCTCCCTTAAGACCTAACTGTTTACCAAGTTTCTGCCACGCCGTCTAGCATGGACCCATAAACATGTGATTTTTAACCTTTGCCACCTCTTCCAGCTCACTGAGGAAGGGAATTGCTACCAACGGAATCGGTTCCAACCAATCTCTCTCCAAAGCATACCAGTCAGCATCTTCACATTGTCTCCACAACAGTAACAATCGCAAACAAATACAGGAGTGATATAACTCTGGATCTGACAATCCCATCCCTCCAAATTCCTTTGGAAATGTAAGAATTCTCCAACTAATTAATGGTCGGCTACCTTTCCAAAGAAAATTTGTTATCATTTGTCGAAGGGACTTAAAAAAGGATCTGGGAAGAGCAATAGGCAATTGCAAAACAGGAATAGCAGCTTCGGTAATCCCAGCATCTTAAAAGTATTTAATCGTCCCAACCAGGAAACTGAACAAGAATGCCACCGGTCCAAATCCTGTTTAAGCGATTTAATGAGAGGAGAGTATTTAAGCAAGTATAACCTCGAGATATCCCTGTGTACATTAATGCCCAGGTACCTAAATTGTTCCACCACCTGGAAATTCACCTTGTACTGTATGGGCTCTGGACCCTGACCCAGATAAACATTGAAGTAATGTCGCCTTCTGCATATTAACTGTAAATCCTGATATATGAGAGAAGCTTTCCAGTATCTTTCATATTACAGGAAGGGTATTATCAGGGTCACACAGATAAATAATGTGTCATCTGCATATAATGAGATGGAGTGCCAATCCGATCCTAATTTGATCCCGACATCTTCCACACGTGACCATATATGAGCTGCAAGAGGCTCCATCGCTAGGGCAAACAGTAAAGGAGATAACGGGCATCCTTGCCGAGTACCTCTCCCCAGTGAAAAATAGGAAGAATCAAAACCATTTATTGACACAGAAGCCTGTGATCCCACGTATAAAGCTGCTATCCAGCTAATAAAGGAGGGCCCAAAGCCAAACGCTGCTAGGACCTCTAAAAGATATGGCCATTCCAGTATGTCAAAAGCTTTTTCCGCGTCCAGCGATAGAATCCCATAACCCATGTTCCCTGTAAAATAGTTATCTCCAAGTTATAATGCCCTGTTCAATGTAATTTCAGTTTGTTCAATGTAAACCGCACTGATGCAGAATAGCGCGGTATGTAAGAGAATGTAAATAAATAAATAAATAAATAAGAACCTCTTTTAGATCTAAGCCCATGTAGCACATTGACTAGTCTGCACACATTCTCGAAGCCGTATCTGTTCTTTATGAAGCCCATTTGGTTTGGGTGAACAATATCTGGAATTAGAGAGGCAAGCCGATTAGCTAAAACCTTTGTGAAAATTTTATAATCTATGTTTAACAGGGATATCGGTCTATAATTGGAACATTGAAGATGATCTTTATTAGGTTTGGGAATCACAACCATTGATGCCTGGTAGAAAGACGACGGTAGATTTTGCCTGAAAAGAATCTCATTAAACACCGATAACAAACTTGAGGCGAACATCTCCAGAAGCGCCCTATATAACTCCGCCGGCAGTAGATCAGGACCTGCTGTCTTAGCGACTTTGAAGTTCTTGATTACCAGTAGAACCTCTTCTAAAGTGAAAGGGCGATCCAGGCTCTCTTGACTCTCAGGTGATAGCTGAGGTAGCGAGGCTTCCCCAAGCCATTCTTGTATCACTGAGGATGCCACAGCCGCCTCACTGGTATATAGCTGTTCATAAAACTTAGCAAAGGTGGATGCAATATCCCCAGATTTATGCAGGGTCTGCCCCTGTGAATTCTGTATCGCTCCAATTCTGTGCCTTTGGCGCTGGTGCTTCAATTGCCACATCAGCACCTTCCCCACTTTATTTCCCTGTTCATAATATCGTTGTTTCGTTTTTAGCAATAGCAAGACAATCCTTTCAGATTCCAATGCTTCTAATTCCCCTCTGCACCGCATCAATTCTTTCCAGACTCGGGCTCCCCCTCCCCTTCTATGCTTTTTCTCCAGTTACCCGATCTCTCTCTGCAGTTCATCCTGTCGGGCCGTCAATTTCTTCTTATGAGCACAGGATAAAGATATGAGCTGTCAACACCCCTTTCCCAGCCTCCCATAAAAGAGCCCTAGATGTGTCTGGGGTATTATTAAATGTAAGATATTCCTCCCAGCCCTTTCTAACCACAGTGGTAAACTCACGCTGAAGCAATAATCCTCGGGGTAGGGACCACCTGTGTCGCAAGAACTCAGTCCCTCCATAGAAGAAATCAATGGAAATAATCCTATGGTTGGATGGTCCCATGGTCCCAATATCAGCCTTCCTCAATCTTGTGAGTCCCGAATTAGACAAGAACCACATGTCAATAGAAGAGTAACTATTATGTAAAGGCATAGTCCCTTTCCTGTCCATGTAGCTGTCTCCACACTTCACAGAGATCTAACTGTATGAGCCAATCCAATCTGTATGACCCCCAAGAATCGGGTCCCAGATCTGTCCAGCTCAGACCTCACACAATTAAAATCCCCACCAACTATTAATTCTCCTTGGGAATACTTCTGAACGGTTGTGAACAGCTCCTGTATAGATCTCCCTACTAAAGATGGAGGAAGGTACACGTCACTAAGGTCACAGTAACTTCCCCTATGGTACCTACTAACATCAGAAACCGTCCCTCTGGGTCTATGAGTTTATTTAGACGTTGAAAAGGGAACGAGGGCGAGAATAGAATAGCTATCCCTCTCTTCCTGGATGAAAAATTAGCTAGATGTATTTGCGGAAACTTACCTCTAGCCGCCTCAAAATGATCTTGCTAAGAGAGATGAGTTTCCTGCAAAAAAATAATCTTGGCTTTCTCTCTGGCCAGTTGAGCTAAAACCCGGTGTCGTTTACAGGGATTATTGAGCCCATGCACATTCCATGAGATAGCTTTAATCATTTCTTGTCCGTTTGAGCATTCTCTCGCCCTAGTCCCTGAAGGGCCAGACCTTCCCACTTACACAAAAGCCAATCACTCCTATCTCCCCCATCATTCTCTTCAAACATAACAGTAAAAGCCTGAACAATATCTACAGCTTGACCTGATAATAGACTACCCCTAGGGTCTCGGTCTCCTCCCTCCCCCTTGTCCCCCCCCTTGAACCATCCTATATAAGCAGGAAGTAAACAAAACCCTTAAACAAACCCAAGCTTGTGACACACTAAGTGTCTTAGAAGAAGGCAATACATTAATATTGTAACAAACCATCCCAGAGCCCTCCCGACCTCCCTCCCTTACTATCTTTAGATATACAGGGTACCCCTCTATTAACCTAACGTACATTCCAGCCTCCCCATGCTGTTGCATCTCTTTCACAATAACTCCCCCACCTCCTCCCCTTGTTTCGTTTGTCTCCTCCCCCCCCCAATCCCCCTGCACCTCAACCTTCATTACTCTACCCTCCCCCCTCTGCTCAATTACAATATACTTTCCCCTCTTCTGTTAAGGTCTAGCCTCCACCACTTTTGCCAGTCCCAAGAGGAGTAAATGCCGACAGAGGGAAATCTGTCTCCAGAGATTGACCCTCCTTTAAGCTTCAAGGAGAGGCTGTAGTTTCCATTTCTTTTTGCGGAATGGATTCTTTTTCGGAACTCAATGATCTGCGGGATGTAGGGACCTTGCGTCTTTTAGGCACTGAGACCTCCCAATCCCCATTCTTGCTTCTGTGTCTCAAGGGTCTCTCACCATGCTCCAACATGTCCAGAAACTCCACTGCATCCGGCAACTCTGAGATTCTTTTGGTAGTATTGTGCCACTCAAAAATCAAGGCAAAGGGAAAACCCCAGCAGTATTGAATCGCCTGTTTCTGCAAAGCCTGAGTTAAAGGTCTGAAACCTCTGTGGCGCTCCAGGGTGTATTGTGAGAGATCTTGATAGATTTGGATCTCCTGCCCTTTAAAAATTAGAAAGCGTTTACCCCTCACATTTCACATTAGAGAGAGTTTGTCTTCAAAAACCCTGAAACAGATGATAATTGCACAAGGCTGTGCAGTAGATTTCTTTCGCAACCCAGAACTTCGATGAGCTCTCTCCAATTGAACAGGGTTTAAGGCGTTCGGAACGCAGAAGGCATACAGCTCTTGGATCAAAGCCATAGAATTCTCTGGCTCTCCTGGCCGCTAGGCTAGACCAAACACCCTAATGTTATTATGCCTTTGGCGATTTTCTATGTCATCTTGCCTCTCTCTCATATCCTTCGTGAGCTGGTCCAGCTTCTGGAACTTCCTTTGGAAGGCAACAGTCAAATCTATTTGTTTGTTGATGTTAGACTCATTACGTGACACCCTGTCATCAAGTGATTTAAGTTCTGTTCTAATCTCGGTCACTGCCTTAGCAGAGTCTTGGCGGAAGAGCTTAAGCTCTTTCAGAATCTCCAGAAAATCTGCTTTTGTAACAGGAGACATTGAGCCCTCCAAATCACTCCTAGAGGAGGAGGCCTCCCCCCCCCTCAAACAGTCCCTGGGGGATTCGGTGTTGGGTCCGCAGATCGGGCAAACTTTGATAGTGAGGACACACTAGACTTGGAAGTGGCCATTGTAATCCTCCCTGGAGCTGCAGGAGATTCGTGTACTAACTGAACACTGGCGATTCCCGCTTGTTTGAGTACTAGAAGATTCGGTTCTGGGCAGCAGATCCCTAATGTCTATAGACGGCCCCACACTTCCGGTATCTCCGCAATGTGCTTGTGATGCCCACCATCAGAACATCACTCATTCTTTTCCGCCCTCTCCTGCGTTCCAGCCAATGCGTTCCACTGCCACAAGATGCTCTAATAGCCGCCGTTCTTCAACTCCCCCAATCTCTCAAACTTATCTCCCTTCAGAGCTTTGGTGGAAAAAGACCTCCAAACTGTTTGTCCTCTCTCGTATGGGACGGATCGCCTTTCCCCAGGGACGCTATATCGATCCCCTTAGCTTTGCCAATCCCCGTTTACATTCCGTGGCTTCCGGGTTCCTGTCTCGTCCCCTCCGGTGACAAACAGCGAGAGTGCAGAACAAATCCTTCACGTTCAAATTCCACCGCACTCTTTCTTACTTTTAATGTTTCCCTTATCAAAAATCTGGGGGGCCCTTCTCTTACCGTGGTCACACTCCATCTTCATGAAGTAGGAGGAGTAGCCTAGTGGTTGGGGCAAGGTACTTCAGGCCGGAAGGTCAGGGGTTCAAATCCCACTAGAGGACAGCAACCTTGGGCCGGAAGGACTGGGGTTTCTAGTCCCACAGGTGCTCCTTGTGGTCTTGGGCAAGCCACTTAACCCTCCATAGCCCATGTTCCCTGTAAAATAGTTATCTCCAAATTATAATGCCCTGTTCAATGTAATTTCAGTTTGTTCAATGTAAACCACACTGATGCAGAATAGCACAGTATATAAGAGAATATAAATAAATAAGAAGGGGGGGGGCTGTCTCCACATTTCAGCTGTGTCATCTTCATTCGGAGGAGCTATTCTTTGCGGTTTTCCATTTTTGTTGCATAACTTCTCAGTTCCTATTCCTCCAGGTGCCGGGGGTAATAAGCTTTCATGCCAGCATGAAGAGGCGGTTCTCCTATTCCCCGGACCTTACTTTATCCCCACATCTGCTCTTGGAGGTCGGAGAGCTCTCTTAACTTGCGGCTATATTCACCGGGCTCACGAGCGCCCCCCCAAAGATGTGTGTTTTAAGCCTTTTCCTTAGGTCTTTTATTGTTTGGGCTGATCAAATGGGTTCTCGGAGTGTGTTCCATAATGAAGGAGTGAGGAGGGAAAAGGCTCTGTTGCTAGTTTGTTGTTTGGACTTTATTCTGTCTGTAGGAATGATGAGAAGGTTCTGGTTTATTGTCCTTCTTGTTCTGTGATCGGGAGCCTTGTTTACTAATGCCTTGAGGCAGGTAGCAAATTGGTCATGTAATATCTTGAATGTAGTAGTAATAATTTTGTGCTTTGCTCTGAGCAGTATGGGCAGCCAGTGTAGTTGTTTCAGGATAGGTGTGATATGCTGTGATCTGGATGCGCCAACTAGTATTCTGGCGGCAGTATTTTGTGCCATCTGTAAAGGGTATAGAGCTTGTTTAGGTAGACCTTGATATAATATATTACCTTAGTCTAAGTGTGGAGTGATGATGGCTTGAAAGACTGTTCTGAAGTCATTATAATCCAGGTTGCGGCTGTACATTTTGTAGCATTCTCATCTTCATGTATGCTGTGTTAGCCATTTTCTTTATGTGTGTGAGCATGTTAAGGTTCTGGTTGATAGTGATGCCCAGATATTTGACCTTAGTTTTGATTGTGAACTCAGTATAGTTGATTTTTATTGATGCTGGGGAGTGAAGTCTAGATCTCGCATTACTAGAAGTATCTCAGATTTGCTGTTATTAACGGCCAAGTTCTTGTGCTACCACAGTGTAGCAGGCTATTATCTTTGAGTAATCTGGGGATTTTGCGGAGAATAGGGTGAACAACATAATGTCAAGAGCATATAGGTTGTAATGCACTTGGAATTATCTTAGCATTGAGCATATGGGTTGAATGTAAATGTTGAAGAGAAGGGCAGAGAGTGCTGAGTCCTGTGGTATGCCTTTTCATTGCTTAAAGTTATTTGATAGTCGTGTGCCCACTCGGATCTCTTGTTCCCGATCAGTGAGGTATGGTTTGAACCATTCCAGAGTTATTCCAGTGTGGCTGATTTCCTGTAGTCCAGTTATTAGTTGAGAGGTAATTTATTTTATTTATTTATTTATTTAAAGTCTCTTTTATACCGCGCTATTCAGCATCAGTGCGGTTTACAATAAACAACGAACATACACATTTCCAATAGTACTTTGTGTTTACATATGAACAGGAGAATCAACTTGGCTAACAGGGTAACTATATACAATAACAATATATACAATTTACAGGCTGGTCATGTGTTCTTATGGTTTCAGACAGAGGAGATTTGTGAGGTTTCGGTAATTGGTGCTGAGCTTTCATTGGAATCATTTATGGAATCAAATACTGTGGATATATCCAGGAAAATCATGATGAAACCTTGCTTGGAGTTTGCAGTACCTCTGACAAGTGTGTCATGGGATGAGGGTGATTCAGGAGTGATATGCGGAAATATTTATTTATGGAAAGAGTGGTGGATCCATGGAATAGTCTCCCAGTAGAGGTGATAGAGATGAGGATGGTATCTGAATTCAAAAAAGCATGGGACAAACACAGAGGATCTTTAAAGGAAAAAGGGGACTGTTGTAGTTGTTGATATGGAAGGACAGACTAGATAGGCCATGTGGTCTTTTTCTGTCGTCATTTTTCTATGTTTCTATGTCAAAGATGGATGTAAGTAGTGTATCGACATATTGATATTGATGGAAGCCATGCTGGCGGCGTCCAAGGGTGCATGGGTGTCGATGTGATCTTGGAGTTGGCTTTGCACGACTTTTTCTATGATCTTGGCTATGAAAAGAATGCTAGATATAGGTCTATATGAGTTTGGAGAGGAAGGGTCTAGTGTTTGTTTCTTTAATATGGGTCTGAATGATGCCTTCTTAAGGGGAGGAGGCATATATCCTTGTGATAATGAGGTGTGGACAATTTTTTGAATGAAGGGAGAGAAGTCCGCTCTGAGGATTTTGATCTATGATACTGGACATGGATCAAGGGTTGATGTTGTGGCATTGATGTTAGATATGATGTTGCTGAGTTCATTTGTGGAGATAAGGTGAAAGGTATTCCATTCAAGTGTGTTTGTTTTTGGGGCGGATGGGCTGAGGGAGGATAGTAGGTTGTTGTATGTTGGATTGGATTTGTTGCTAAGGTAATCTGCCATATCCTGTGGATTCAAAGAGGGTTTGCTTGTGTTTGCGATACTTTGGGAGTGGTCTTTTATGAGAGAGAAGGCGATTGAGAATAGTTCACTAGGTTGGTTAAGAGATTTCTTTAGGATGTTTATGTAGTATTTCTTCTTACATTTATTTAGCAGTTCAGAGTAATCCTTCTGTTTAGTGGTGTATTTTTCCTTGAGAGTGGCATCTTTCGTTCTCCTACACTTCTGACCTGAATAGCCTCTATATGTTCTGGCAGCTGGCCACTCCCCTGCTTTGCCCCAGCATCGCCCCATCCCACTCCCATCCAGTGTTCCCTGCAGAAGCACTGTGTACATGCGGGGAGACAAAGCAGCCTAATACACCTCAGGGACTGTTCGCTGGTTGACTATCCCGGCTTGTACTGCCCCCCATAATATCCTTGTCTCTACTACCTCTACTGATAGGCTATTCCATGTATCTACCACTCTTTCCACACAGAATATTTCCACAAATTACTCCTGAGTCTAGCCTCCTTTCACCTTCATTCTATGCCCCCACATTGCAGAGATTTCTTTCAACTGAAAGAGGCTCTCCTCCTGTGCATTAATGCCACGGAGGTATTTAGACTTCTCCATCATATCGCCTCTCTCCCACTTTTCCTCCAAAGTATACATATTACGATCTTTAAGTCTGTCCCCATTTGCCTTATGACAAAGCCCATTGACAATTTAGGTACCTCCTAAGCTCTCTCTTCTTCACTCTCCACCTCTTTCCCATTCTGTCTCCTCACACCTTTTTATGAATCTTCATGCTATTGATCCTTTGTCTCTTTCCACTATGGTCTCGTCACCTCTTTCTTCCATCTTATGTTCAAAATCTGTTCATGATGCTATAGTTTCCTATAATACTGCTCTCTCCTTTGCTCCTGATACTCTTGTTCCACCCATCCCTCATTCAATCAGATGAACTTCACCCCAGCCCTGGCTGTCCTCAACTTACCACTTTCTCCACACCTGTGCATGCTCAGCTGAGTGCATATGGCTTAAATCTCACCTCCTTTTGAAATTCCTTCACTTCAAATTCATGCTTACCTCCTTCCAGTCTGCATTAGCTCTTGCTACGCAAAACTACTATCTCCACCTGATTCTTGCCACTAATTCCCGCCAACTTTTCTCTACTCTCAATTCTCTCCTCAAGGCGCCTCTCCCTCCTATTCCCCTTTCTCTCTGCACAAAGCCTAGCTGAGGTTTTTTTTTTATAACAAAATACATGCAATTTCTCTCCAGTTTCCCCCCTAGAACAACTTCACTTCCTCCTCAATACCAACTTTTCCCATCAATCTCTATAATCAGTGTGCAGCGGCAGCCAAGAGAGCAAATAGAATGCTAGGTATCATAAGGAAAGGAATGGAAAATAAAACAAAGGATATTATAATGCCTCTGTATCGTTCCATGGTGCGACCGCACCTTGAATATTGTGTGCAATTCTGGTTGCCGTATCTTAAAAAGGATATAGCATTATTAGAAAAGGTTCAGAGAAGAGCCACCAAAATGGTAAAGGGGATGGAAAGATACCCTTATGAAGAAAGGCTAAAAAGGTTAGGGCTCTTTAACCTGGAAAAGAGACGGCTGAGGGGAGATATGATAGAAGTCTATAAATTAATGAACGGAGTGGAACGGGTAAACGTAGATCAATTGTTTATGTTATCAGAATATAGAAAGACTAGGGGACTTGCAATGAAGCTACAGGGTAAACTATTTAAGACAAATAAGAGAAAATATTTTTTCACTCAATGTGCAATCAAACTCTGGAATTTGTTACCTGAGGATGTGTTAAAGGCTGTTAGTGTAGCTGGGTTAAAAAAAGGTTTGGACAAGTTCCTGGAGGAAAGGTTTATAAACCATTATTAAAAAGGGACCCAGGATATCAATGCTTGACCCAATACAAGCATTGTGGAACCTGTGTCTTTTGGGAAAACTGCTAGGTACGTATGACCTAGATTGGCCACTGTTGAAAACAAGATACTGGGCTTGATGGACCTTGGTCTTACCCAGTATGGCATATCTTATGTTCTTATGTAACCTTTTCTTCCTTTACAAGATCTCTGATGATGAAACATCCCATCTTCTTTTCTCCTCCAAAATTACTACCTGCTCTTCTGATCCCATCCCCACCCATCTCCTTTCCTCCATTTCCTACACTCTATACATTCCTTCCATCTCACACATTCTCAACCTCTCTTTTTCCACTTCTACTGTTCCTGCAACCTTCAAGCATACTGTGGTTACTACCCTACCCTTCACTTGATCCTAACTCTCCTTCTAATTATCGTCCAATCTCCCTTCTCCCCTTCATTTCAAAACTTCTTGAATGCACAGTCCTGAACTGTTACCTTGAATTTTTTTTCTTTCAAGTTCTTCTTGAACCTTTTCAGTCTGGTTTTCGCCCTTTACATCCTACTGAAGCAGCTCTTGCCAAGGTTTCTATTGACTTGTGTCTGGCCATATCCAAAGGCTTCTATTCCATCCTTATCCTTTTTGACCTTTTGACCACTTTTGATACTGATGACCACCACCTCCTCCTTGACACTTTGTCATCACTTGTTTTTAGAGCTCTGTCCTATCCTGGTTTTCTTCTTATCTCTCCCATTACTCTTTCTGTGTTTGTTCTAATGGTTCCTCCTCTTCCCCTATACCATTTTCAGTTGGTGTTCCCCACGGGTCTGTTCTGGGTCCTATATTCTCTATCTACACCCAATCCTATGGTTCTCCCATCTCCTCCCATGGTTTTCAGTACCATTTTTATGCTGATGATTCTCAAATCTATATCTCCTCTCCTAATATTTCTCCGGCAACGTAGACCCATATTTCTGCCTGTCTTTTTGACATCGCCACCTGGATGTCTCACCACCAATTGAAACTTAACATGAACAAAACTGAGCTACTTATTTTTCCCCCTAAGTATTCCTTTCCCCTTCCTCCTTTTTCTTTCTCAGTTGGCAATACTCTTCTTTGTCCTGTTTCCTCAGTCCGTAACCTTGGCGTTATCTTTGATTTCATCCTTTCCTTCTCCTTCCACATACAACAAATTGCCAAAACTTGTCACTTCTTTATCTATAACATTTACAAAATTCACCCCTTCCTCTCTGATAACACTGCTAGAACACTCGTCCACTCTTTAATTACTTCCCACCTTGACTATTACAACTTCCTACTTTCAGATCTCCCTCATGAGTCATCTCTCTCCCCTTCAATCTGTTCAAAACTCTGCTGCAAATCTAATCTTTCACCAGCCTCATTTTTCTCATGTGACCCCTCTTCTCAAATCACTTCATTGGCTTCCCTTCCATTTCCATATCCAATTCAAACACCTCCTTCTAACCTTCAAGTGCATTCATTCTGCTGCTCATTACTTTCTCTTCTCTAACTCTACACCTCTTCTCGTGAACTTTGCTCTTTTACTGGCTTGCTCCTTTCTTTGCCCTTTTCTTCCTCTGCTATCTCTAGACTTTGATCCTTTCACCTCACTGCTGCTTATTCCTGGAACAAACTCCCCGTGTCCTTAGGACAGGCTTCATCTCTACCACCCTTCAAATCTTTACTAAAGGCTCACCTCTTTGAGGCTGCCTTTGGGTCTTGATCCCTTGTTCCTTGTATCTCCTTACCCTTCTCTATTCTATCCACTTTCTAACTTTGTCTTGGTTATCGTGATTAGATTGTAAGCTCTAAAGAGTAGGGACAGTCTTTATCTGTGTTTGTACAGTGCTGCCTATGCCTAGTAGCACTTAATAAATATTTATTAATAATAATAATAATTATAGTAATAATAGCTACACTTTGCACTGACTCCATCCTGTTTATATCCTCTTGAAGGTGTGGTCTCCAGAATTGCACATAATACTCCATATGAGGTCTCACCAAAGACTATCCCCTCCTTTTTCCAGCTGGCCATTCTTCTCCCTATTCACCCAAGCATTCTTCTGGCTTTTCCAATCGCCTTTTCTACCTATTTAGCTCCAATCATGTCCATGTCTCACTCTTTTTTTGCAGACAGAACCACATAAGAACAATACCATGAAGATCTAGTTTATGATGTTTTTGGATTAAGAAAAACTAGTCAACAAGGTCAAAGGCTGAGAAGGGTCAAGGGTGACTGGAATGATGGAATGTTTGTAGCCAAGGGCTGTCCAGATTTCATTCATAAGAATGGTGAGTAAAGATATTGTGCTGTGGCCAGAGCAAATGCCAGCTTGTCTAGGAAGTAAAGCTAAGGATTTATCAAGAAAAACTGAAAGTTGCCACATCACAATATGTTCTACACTCTTGGACAGAAAAGCCAGAGCAGAAATAGGGTGGATATTAGAGAAATGGGATCAGGAGAGAGCTTCTTTAGGAGGGGAAAAATAACTGCATGTTTCCATCAGGGAAGAACAGAACCAGTTGTGAGGCTGCCCTGGAGAAGAGGGAGAATGCTTGGAATGAAATAATCAGCCAGCCAGAAATCAGACGGGCAGGACAGGGATCTAGAGAAAGAGGGACAAACAGAGTGAGGGACATGCCTAGTATGATGAGAGGAGAATACATCAAAGAGATCTCAGCAAGATAATTAGGACAAGCAGGATGGTAAGTCCTAACAAGTAGGCAACATAATTGGGGAGATATAATTAACATAGAGGCCGATTCAGTTGTAGACATCTTGTCCTGTATGGCCGGTCAAAATCAGGACCTAATTCTGATCCCCTAGGGGTAGACATGCCCGCATGATTAGAATCAGGTCTACTGGCCTGGATGTGCAGGCTGGGTCCTGATTCTAATTGGCTGCACGTCCATCACCTACCCGGCTAACTCAGCCAGGATCCTGAATAGCACCGCGGCTCCATTCAAGAACCACGATCACCGGCCGCCACCAAGAAGATTCTTTCCCTGCAGCCCAGCCCCCAATCTGGCCATCTGTGGCCAGGGTCAGACTACGGGGAACCCCCTGCACCCCTCATCTTTCCATCTTCGCCGGCCTCCTCTGTCCACCAGCATCCTGGGGGAAAAAGTCCTCCGTCTAACTGTGTGACCCCAGATGTACAGGCTAACCTCAGAATCAGCCCTGTATGTCTAGGTTGCAGCCCCACCTGCCACCCACTCTCGCTCCTCCTCCAGCCTACCCCCTCCCGCCCACGAATAGTACTCCCTACACAAGTGGCCTGTACATGAGGGGAGCTCTGCTGCTGCCAGAGGGCTCCAACCATTTAGTGGGTCTGAACATCCAGATCAGACATCCAGACACGCTAAACAAAAAACAGAATGACCCCTATATTGTATAATCTCTTTTTTTAACATGTTAACTTCAAGATTAGTAAATTAATTAAAGCTCATTTGCATATCATTTACATGAGATGTTACTGGGAGCTTATTAATGTGTGTTAATGGGCTGATGCTAATATACTTTATTTGAACCCAGGTTCATGTCTCTAAATATTTAATTCCGATCTGCTTTGATGATAGGCATCAGCTTTGATCTGACTGAAATCCGTCTTAAAAATTCCAGAGATGTTCAGATTTATATGAATTTTTGTAGGTTTGAATTATTCAGGCTACTAAATGAGAACTAGGATTTCAGACAGCATGGGTTAGAGATGTTCTAAATAAATAAATACATACATAAACAGAAAATACATAAATAAATGTTAGCTATAAAGTTGAAAGCTACAGGAAGCAGGTGAATTATAGAGACTTGGGCCAAGATAAAAATGGTTCAAACGTATTCTTTCCAAAGCCTAGCATATCTCCGACTTGGATTATTTAGCACACTCTTCCTTCCCCACTGTTGTCTCAGCTTTGCACAATCCAGGCCTCATTATGCTCATTTCAGTTCCCACCTTGGTTACAACTGACTCACCTCACTCTACAAAAAATCTATGTTAAAACAGAGCAAAAGTATTTGCACAACTTGCAGAAAAGGTCTTACTGCTCTTAGTGTATCTCTCTAGCAGTCTGTATGAAAGAACACTCAATGGAACTATATAATATGTTTGAGTTCCAAGGTCAAGCAAGGGCCAGGAAAGGGAAGTGGGGAAACAGAGTTATGCATGCCAGTGACATGGTCAGCATTGATTTTTTTTGTTAGGGTGAGGGATTAACATGGGTGGGCACAAGGCAGTGTGAATGTTGGCACTGCCTTCAGTTCTCCTCTGATTCGACTGTTCTGCTGCTGCTGAGGGGGTGGGTAGTCTTGAAACCATAGTGAAGGGGCGATAGACCACCCAGGTCACCCTTGACTACGCCCCTGTTGCAGGTTGTATTAAATACTTGTGTTTAGTGCTTGAAGCCTTTATTTTGCACACATACACAGTGAAAGCTAGCACCTCTTGGTGCATTATTTTTAGACTATTAATCAGAATCAAGTCTGGATGTAGACTATCACTTACAGTAATTAATAAATGTAACTTTTTCACAGTTGCAGGAGAAAGATTTTCAGCCAGTCCTGGATTTTTGACAGCCCTATCCTGATGCATTATGGAATCTGCAGCATTGACCTCAATGCATAGAATCAAGGACTAGAATCCACACTGCTCAGAAATGTAAGTTCAGCATCAGGACTGGTCAAAATGTCTCCTTCCTAGAACTGGGTAACTTGGCAGCTCTTCTGATGTATGCCTGCATACAGATTAGTTCATAAGATACTGCTGGGGTTTTCAGTGTATTCCTAGGATCTTAAGGCTTTGGGAAACTGCTGGGTTGCTCTGCAGAGCCTCATCAGAGTCCCAGGCAAGCAGCACAGGCAATACAGCAATGGAGAGAGGAGCAGGAGTCATAATAAAAGCTGTATCATCTTCATGACAATACAGTGTGAACAAATATGAAATAAAATATTATATGTTGCATAAAGTAGACTGTATTTATTCATCATGTCTCCTTGTTAAGGGACAGGTTATTTATACCCTATTTTACCTGTTATACCTGCTTAATGCATACCCAAGTTTAATTTTCCTGTTTAATGTATACCCAAGTTATTATACCTGTTTCACTGTAAGCACAAATCACGAAATTGAGATGTGCAACTCTTATGTTCATTGTAAACCGCACTGATGTCGAATAGCGCGGTATAAAAGAGACTGCAAATAAATAAATAAATAAAAATATTAAGAAAGGAGCAAGGACTTAAAGGTGAGACATAAGGATCGTAGTATGTGCAAAACTAACCTATTTGGAAAAACTGCCCCGTGAGATACTCCCAACCGATGAAAAGCCGGATGCAAGAAAGCCGGACATAGTGGTAAAGGAGAGGAACACAAGAAGGGTATTGATTATAGAGGTGTCATTCCCAAGGGACTATGCTGTGAATCGGGTTGGGAGAGAGAAGATCATCAAGTACCAAGAAATGTAGTCGAAGACCAAGAATATGTGGCAGAAATATACCTAGTTATTTCCCTTTGTGTTGGGTGCCACAGGCTTGATAAAGAGGAACTTCCAATCACACCTTGATTATCCATACCTGTTACATCTTACCAACTCCAGAAGGAGGCCCTCTTTGGCATGATGCAAGCACTATGCCAAGCATTGGCAGCAAATTTGAGATACTGAGATCATACGTCACATACCCTGGCTTAGAAGTGAGGTTCTTGACTGTTACGGCAGGCACACAACTTACCCATTTGTAGAACTTGCCTTGAGAAGGCAATGGAATGAAAACTCTGGCAGGGCTAGCTAGCATTCCCAAACTGTCCACGTACCCATTTTTGGTATTCCTGCTTCTTTGTGTTGTTTTTCATTTCTCTTTGCATTCAGATTAAGAGATTTTATTTGCTGCATGTTTCCATTTGGCATAAGACGCGTGCAGCTTTATCTCTTGCCACACACCATGGGTTTAAACCTTCCTTTGGCAAATTTACTCTTCATTTGCTCACACTGTATTTCTGCTATTTCAGGATAGTTTTCGAAAGGTTCTGTATGTAAAATAGGCTTTTGAAAATTGCTCAGCTTCACTGTGGGGAAAGCATATACGTGCTGTGAAAAGGCACACTCACTTTTATTTGTGAGGAAAAGACGTGCTAGGTTTGGGGGGGAATGAAATGTTTCCTGTAGACCTGATCCACAGAATGAACAGGTGTAAAGTCTGTAGTTAGTTTGCAGGAACATTTGATACTCACAGATTTTGAAGGCCTGATTTTCAAAGGAAAACTCATTTTAATTCTTGATTTAGCATACACTCTTAGGGACATGTCTACTAAACTGTAGTAACCTCTTGCAGCTATTGCACTGTGATAGCTGCAAAAGCCCACGATATCTGCAGAGTCATTCCCAGCTTTCACTCTGCTGATAGCATAGAGGTGTTGGACTTATCGTGGAGACCTGCGGTACTTGCATCAGCAGGTTGTGCGGGAAGTCCCGTGGTGCTTGCCGATGCAGGTATTGTGGGTGCACACAGTAAGTTCAAGGGAAGGACAGGTAGTGATCAGGTGCACAGAGCTCTCACAAGTTTTGTTTCCCAATCGCTACCAGGCTCCTCTCCAATGCTGCAATTGGGTCCCCACCCAATCTTAGAACATTGTCGGTGCCATGGTATACAGATCTGTAGCACTCGCCAATATGAAAGAAAGTACCTTCCCCCCCTTCAGCGCCGATATTCCCCAAACAGCTCACAATCCCCATCAGGAATTGTCCAGGGGGGATCGGTGCACCTCTTCACAAGTACAAATATCCTGCTTAGTCATTCAGGTACCCAAAGGCTCCCCCTTCTTCCGATTCCAAAAAGAACACAGCTGACCAGTCAGGTCCCTCTCCCCCATTCAAAACTATAAATCCTGGCTAGTCATTCAGCCCACCCCAGCTCTCCCCACACCTCCCAGCCAGTACTTTATTTAAATCACAGTGATCCAGTGGCACAAAATGGCCGTGATTACCCAGTGCTGCCCTCTAGTGTCCTCTCCTGCCCACCTCATTGTTACTCACAAATATGGTCATAATCTTGTAGTGCTGTCCCCTAGCATCAGAACACTAGGGGGCAGCACCATGTGATCATGGCCATTTTGTGCTGGGCTGATAATGGGACAGGAACGGAGAGGACCACTCCTGCCCCCATTGACCACTGGACCACTGGGGTTTGAATAAGGTAAAGGCTGGAGTAATGGGAGGGGGGGGGCACCTCTATAGGCTGTGGCTGTTTTTGGAATGGGGAGGATGATGAGCCTTTGGGCACCCGAATGACTTCTCAGGATATTTGTGCTTGTCAGGTGGTGCATCAATCCCACCGGACAGTCCCAATGGGGATCGGGAGCAATCCAGGGGAGATCAGTGCTGAAGGGGGTGAAAAGGCACATTTTTCCATATTGTTGGTGCTGTAGATCTGTATATCTACGGCACCAACAATATTGCCAGATCAGGGGAGGTGATTGGAGTACTGAGGGGCTGTGATGTTGCACCAGAAGATTGTCTGCAGATAACACAACCTCTTAAGGTTATCTGCAGCCACGATTGGGCCATTTTTGGCAGCTATCTCACACAATATTTTGATACAGTTACTGCCAAAAGTACTAATGCCTACTTCCAGCCCGATCTCGTCTCCCTCCAGGTCCACGGCACAAAATGCGGATGTCACAATATCTGCATTTCTCTGTATTAGCCCTGCAGTAGCAGCTAACAGCCTTTAGAAACATAGAAACATGATGACAGAAAAAGACCACATGGCCTATCTAGTCTGTCTTTCCATATCAACCACTACAACAGTCCCCTTTTTCCCTTTAGAGATCCTCTGTGTTTGTCCCATGTTTCTTTGAATTCAGATACTGTTCTCATCTCTACCACCTCCACTGGGAGACTATTCCACGGATCCACCACTCTTTCCGTAAAGAAATATTTAGTAGACAAACCCTTAGAAATATAAATCCATATTTAATAGAGATTTTAGGTGGTAAAGTTTTACTTTTAACATTTGTTAATGGCAAACTTTAATGTATGGTAGCAGAAAAATTCTCCGCAACAATGTTTTTAAGTTGAAAGGGGCGTGGTCAGCATGTGGGCTGTAAGCAGCTGTGTCTGTAATGTATGTGTCTTACATCTATATGTACAGTACTACATACGCTATGGAGGACTATTTATAAATGATTATTAATAGTAGTAGTAGTAAATTGTTTAATGTTAGAAGTAACATATGTTAGTGGTATTTATTATGCTTAAAGACTTTTTAGTGTATGTTAACTGCTTACATTAAAGACCTAATGCACTTTAATAACTATTTGCATTTAGCTCTCTCCTTTCCAGTAGCTCACGGTGAGTTATATTCAGGTATTGCAGATATGTCCTGGTCCCCAGAGGACTTACAATCTCAGTTTGCACCTGAGGTAATGGCGAGTTAAGCGACTTCCCAAGATCCCAAGGAGCAGCGGTGAGATCTGAACTTTAGCTTGCCTGGTCCCCAGCCCACTCTGACCATTAGATAATTTCCTTCATTACAACTAAAAGCCCAGCATTCAAAAGGACTTATACATTGACTAGGGGCCGATAAACCTATATACAGTATCCACTGGCCCAGGATTTTCAATAGCACTATCCCTAAAGAGAGCTGGTGAAAATAAGTCCAACTGCCTCAGCTCGGTATGGACTGCACTGGGGTGGAGTAAGGGCAGAAGAAGAATAAAGGGACTAGCTATGCATGTGAAGGCATGTTTTAGAAAAGACATGGAGATCAGAAATAAGAGGTTGAGGTTGCAATGGTCATAATTTCACCAGCATTTTAGGGAAGGTTCTGCTAAATGCAGAGCCTCTTCTAAAATTACAGAATAAGGAGGTGCAGGAGGGCAGTTGATAGGCCACACCGCTTCCCTGCAGTTCCAATACCCTGGGCCGTATGATCTTGACAATTGGCTCCCCAGTCAGAGAGACTGGCATCTGTATTCAGCAGGATCCATAAGAAATCGTCCAATGGTAGCTCTTCCTCAGATGACAGGACTGCCACCACCACCGCAGGCTGACCTTCACCATCAACGGGAGTGGAAGCCTGCACTAAAACTCCTGAACACTCAGAGACCACTGAGTCAACAAGGACAGCTGCAGCTGAAGTGGTCGCATGTGGGCATGTGCCCATGGCACCATCTCTATGGTCACCACCATGAATCCAAGGAGCTGAAGAAAATCCCAGACTCTGGGATCCTGCTGCGCAGAGAACAGTGTCAGGCAATCCAACAGTCTTTTGTCTTTCTACTCTGGCAGGAAAGCTCTGCCCACTCTTTATCTGTCATAATATACTATGTTACTATGTTACTCGAGTGTCAAAACCTGCTCCCAGAAACTCCAGGGACTGGGAAGGCAACAGCTGGCTGTTTCCCTGATTGATCACCCAGCTGAGGCTGTCCAAAAAGTATAGTAAAAGCTGTTAGCGTAGCTGGGTTAAAAAAAACGGTTTGGACAAGTTCCTGGAAGAAAGGTCCATAAAGCAATATTAAAAGGGAACCAGGATATCAGTGCTTGACCCACTACAAGCATTGAGGAACCTGTGTCTTTTGGGTAGACTGCTAGGTAGGGTGGTCCATAAAAATGAATTCCTGAATTCCTTTGCTCCCTGGCCTGATTCTGGTTCCATTTAGGTAGAAAACACTGTGTACAAAGTTTGAAGCCAATCAAATAATATTTAGGGGTGGCTCAACAAGTCTTGAGATTTCCCCCTGGGAGCAGATGACGAAATGTTGCATCATCTTGTATCATCCACTCAGTTCCATGCTGATTACATTTGATTGCGTCATATTTGAACTAATCTCGTCTCTGAGAGGTGGCAAAGACATTGTACTATTATCTTTGTATCTTTATTCTTTTCAGATGGCGAAAAAATGTGGTTTTTATCTCATTGAAGAAATGTCCACCACAATTCTGGGGGGCCAAGCTCCCCAGCAAGGAGCAAGTGTTAAGTGTATTTTTACATCACCATATGACATTAAACAAAGGCGTTAGTGAAAGTGTATCTATTGTAACAAGTGAAGTAGAAGCTTACTGGGAAAAGGCCAGGCTTCCTGTTCAAAGAAATGACAAAATTCAAGAAAAAGTAAAGAAATTGTTCAATCAGTGGAAATTTTTGAAGAAAAACAAAGGGAGAGGAGGGAAACAAGAGGCAAATGAAAAAGAATTCCAGGTTGCAATGAAAAACCTATTTGATGTGGCGCATGCCAATGCAATGTCTTTAATTCATATTCAAGAAGACAAAGAATTCTTAATAGCGCAACGAGAACCAGGGCGCCGCGGCTCAATGTGCGCGATGGACAAGAAACTGCGAGAAGAAGAACTGAAAAGGTGCAGACAAAAACATGTTGCCGAAGCCGAGGCAACTACAAGCCAAGTTCAGCTGGAAGGATCTTCTTCCTCAGCAGAGTCAGGTGAAGACTCGTCGACATCTGCAGATTCAGATAACGGACAGAAGAAAGCAACTCCACAAACGAAGCAGTTTCGACCTAACAATGTCTGGACCCCAGAGCTTACAGCAGCCCTGGATCGGACAGGGACAACGGATCGCAATGCTCTGTTTGTGGTAGCTGAAACCGCCAGAAGTCTGGGACATTATCCTGGGGAGCTCAATATCAGCCGCTCCAGCGTCAAGTGCCATAGAGAAAAGCACCGTCAGCAACAATGGACGGACCTGCACAACACATTCAAAGCCGAAGGCAAAACATGCATTGTGCATTGGGATAGCAAGTTATTGCCATCTCTCCTCTGTTCAACCACATCCGTTGACCGCCTTCCAGTTTTGATAATGGCTGTCTCCACTGGAGAAACACAACTTCTTGGTGTACCAAAACTGACATCAGGAATGGGCGAGAATCAAGCTGCAGCAGTTTATGAACTGTTACAGGAATGATGTTTGGATGAAAAGGTTGCAGGCTTCTGCTTTGATACAACTGCATCGAACATGGGACGTCGATCAGGAGCGTGCATTCTTCTAGAACAGAGACTCCGTCGCACAGTCCTTCATTTGGCATGCCGCCATCACATTTATGAAATAATTCTTGGTGCAGTATTCTCTACATGCTCTGGAGCTTCATCGGGTCCCAATGTCCAACTCTTTCGCCGGTTCCAAAAGAATTGGGGCTCCCTTGACAAGTCCAACTATCAAACTGGAAAAGACTTGGAGGTGCTGCAACCTGACAGGGATCGCATCATGAAGTTTGCGGAATCCAAGTTGGCACAGGGCAATCACCAGATGATTACCTGGAATTCTTGGAGTTAACGATTGTCTGCCTTGGAGGGAATCTTCCTAGTTTCAATTTCAAGAAACCCGGAGCTTTCCATCATGCCAGATGGATGGCAAAAGTCTTGTACTGTCTCAAGATTTGGATGTTCCGAGGACAACTCAAAGATCTTACCCAACGGGAGGAGTCCTGTGTTCGTGATGTGAGCATTTTCTCCATCCTGATTCATGTGGAAGCCTGGTTTTCTGCCCCTGATGCCGCAGTTGCTCCTCGAACAGATTTGGAGATGCTGAAGAAACTACACTCTTACCACAATGACCGTGTTGGAAGAGCGGCCAGAGACAAACTGCAACAGCATCTGTGGTATGTGTCAGAGGAGCTTGTGGCACTGTCACTGTTCAATGAAGCTGTTTCAGCACCGACAAAGTGGGCCATAGTGTCGGCCATGATCCTGGCAGAATCAGATGAAAGCGATGAGGATGATGACGAAGACGAAGATCCCCCAAAGCGGGTCGAATTGAAAAGTTCCCTGATTCCACCACTTGAATCTTTTGCAACTCGCAAGTCAATCCGTTTCCTGAAACACCTCGACATCAACAGTGATTTTCTTAATGCAGACCCAGAAGACTGGGAAGAGAATGCATCATTCAAAGACGGTCTGAAGAAAGTAAAAAATCTTCCAGTGATCAGCGATGTGGCTGAGCGAGGGGTCAAACTCATTGAGGAGTTCAACGGCCGACACACCACAAAAGAAGAGCAACTCCAGTTCCTTCTGGGTGTTGTCTCGCAACACCGTAAGATGTTCCCCACATCGTCAAAGTCCTTACTAGCATCTGGACCACATTGAGTGCTTGGCAAGCATGATACCCCCATCTATGAGCGAATAATACCCAGTGGTCTGACGAACCCTGGGGGGGATCCAGGGGCCTGATAGATAGGGACCTTGAGCCACCCCTAAATATTATTTGATTGGCTTCAAACTTTGCACACATTGTTTTCTACATAAATGGAACCAGAATCAGGCCAGGGAGCACAGAAATTCCTACTTTTATTTTTTTCCCCTATGGCAGTGGACCACCCTACTGCTAGGTACTTATGACCTAGATTGGCCACTGTTAGAAACAGGATACTGGGCTTGATGGACCTTGGTCTGACCCAGTATGGCATATCTTAAGTTCTTATTTACTGAAAGGGAAAATTGAAAGCTCGAAGATATAGGTGCAGTAGAAGCTGAAAGGGGGAAAATGTGTTTTACCCAATGGCAGGCAGATAGTAAACAAACAATGAGAGAAATTATGGATGGATGTATGGGAATATACACAGTAGCCAAGCAAGTGTGTGAGAGGTGTATAACCTGTAAGAAAATAAACAAAAACTTAGGAAACAACCGCAGGAAGGCAGAGACTCTGGTCTTCGTCCATTCCAAAGTATACAGGTTGATTTCACTGAGTTGCCCCTGGTTGTGCAGGTAATATAGTAACATAGTAACATAGTAAATGACGGCAAATAAAGAACAGCATGGTCCATCTAGTCTGCCCAGCACGATGGCAAGAGTAGGTGCACCTGCCGCTCCATGCAGGCCACCCCTCTCCACGTTCCTGTTTTGGGGTGAACCCACTACTCCATGAGGGACACCCCTATTTGTTGAGAAATTAGATGGTTCAGTTTATTTTGATTTTATCCTTTTGCTGTAAAGGGATCCACTGTGTCTGTCCCATGCCATTTTGAATTCTGTCACTGTATTTGCCCCTACCACTTCCATTGGGAGGGCATTCCAAGCATCCACCATCCTTTCATTGAAAAAGTATTTCCTGACATTGCCTTTCAATTTACCACCTTGCAGCTTCCTGTTATGCCCTCTGGTTTTACAGCTTCCCGGTCTTTGGAAGAGGTTTGTTTCTTCATAATTTCCCTTTAAGTATTTAAAGGTCTGAATCATATCTCCCCTGTCCCTCCTCTCCTCCAAAGTGTACATGTTTAGGTCTTCAAGTCTCTTCTTATAAGGCTTCTGACGCAGGCTCTAAATCATTTTGGTTGCCTTCCTCTGAACAGTTTCCAGTCTTTTTACATCCTTTGCAAGATATGGTCTCCAAAACTGAACACAGTATTCCAAGTGAGGCCTCACCAGTGACTTGTACAGTGGCATAAGTACCTCTTCCTTTTTGCTGGTGATTCCTTTTTGTATGCAGCCCAACATCCTCCTGGCTTTTGCCACCGCCTTGTCGCACTGTTTTGCCACCTTGAGATCTTCAGAAATAATCACACCAAGGTCTTTCTCCTGATCTGTGCACACCAACCTCTCGCCCCCTATCGCGTAAAATTCCCTTTGATTTCTGCTACCCAAGTGCATGACTCTGCACTTCTTTACATTAAATCTTAATTGCCAAGCATTCTTCCAGCTTTTGAAGATCTTTCCTCATGTTAACCACTCCCTCGGGGGAGTCCACTCTGTTGCAAATTTTTGTGTCATCTGCAAAAAGACAGACTTTTCCATTCAGTCCTTCAGCAATATCACTCACAAATACATTGAACAGTGCCGGGCCCAGGACCGATCCCTGGGGCACCCCGCTAATCACCTTCCCTTCATCCGAGTGAGCTCCATTTACTATCACCCTCTGTTGTCTGTCAGTCAACCAATTTCTGATCCAATTTACCATCTTAGGATCCATCCCCAAGCTACCGAGTTTATTGATAAGCCTCCTATGAGGAACAGTATCGAAGGCTTTGCTGAAATCCAGGTAGATGACATCCATCGCATGCCCCTGATCAAGCTCCCTGGTCACCCAGTCAAAGAACTCAATCAGATTTGTTTGGCAAGATCGTCCTTCGGTAAAACCATGTTGCCTCGGGTCTTGCAACCTGTTGGTTTTGAGAAAGTTCACTAATCGCTCTTTCAGGAGCACCTCCATGACTTTTCCCGCCACCGAGGTAAGGCTCACAGGCCTGTAGTTTGACACTTCTTCCCTGTCACCACTTTTGTATAGAGGTACGACATCAGCCATTCTCCAGTCCTGAGGAACCTCTCCTGTTTCCAAGGATCTGTTGAAAACATCCTTTAACGGCCCTGCAAGAACCTCTCTGAGCTCTTTCAATATCCTGGGATGTATTCCATCTGTTCCCATGGCCTTCTCCACTTTCAGTTTTGCAAGTTGTTCTAACACCTCATCTTCTGTGAATGGTGTGGTAACTACTTCTTTCCCATTTTTATATTTGGGAGTTACAGGTGGTCCTTCTCCAGGACTTTCTTTAGTAAAAACAGAGCAGAAGTATTCGTTTAGCAATTTTGCTTTTTCAATGTCACTTTCCACGAGTCCGTTCGCAGCACTTCTGAGTCCTGCAATTCCACCTCTGATCATCTTCTTTTCCCGAATATACCTGAAGAAGGTTTTGTCATCACACTTCACGTCTTTAGCCATCTTTTCCTCTGCCTTTGATTTTGCTATCCTTATTTCTCTCTTTGTCTCTTTGAGTTTGATCCTGTATTCATTTCTGTGTTCCTCTGTTTGCGAGCTTTTGAATTTTGTGAAAGCTATGTTTTTTGCCTTTATTTGAGCAGCCGCTTCTTTGGAAAACCAAATAGGTTTTCTTCTCCACTTGTTTTTGTTTACTTTTGTTACATATTTATCTGTTGCCCCTTTTATTGCCACCTTTAGTTTAGCCCATTGCAATTCCACTTCCCTTATCTCCTTCCACCCTGTCAGCTCCTCCTTTAGGTACTCGGACATTTTATTGAAGTCGGTGTTTTTGAAGTTTAGGACTTTTAGCTTGCTATGTTTGGCCTGTACCATAGCTTTTATCTCAAACCACAACATGTGATGATCGCTGCTGCTCACAGGGGCACTCACGCAGACATTCGACACACAATCGCCGTTGGTGAGCATTAAATCCAGTGTTGAGCTTTCCCTGGGTAGGTCCATCACCATTTGTCTAAGTAACGCATCTTGGAGAGAATTTTTTTGCTTCTTTCCAGATTTGCAGAAGGAGTAATCCAATCCACATCAGGTAGATTAAAGTCACTCAATATGATCGCTTCCCCCTTTGTGGTTTTCTTGGCAATATCTATAATCAATTCATTATCTATCTCTTCAATTTGTGTCGGAGGTCTGTAGACAACAGCAGTATGGATGACAGTGCCATCTCCTCTTTCCAACACAATCCAGAGCGCTTCTTCTTTTCCCCATGCCCCCTGCATTTCAGTAGCTTTAATATTGCTTTTGACATACAAGGCTACTCTTCCTCCTCTTCCGTTTTCTCTGTCTCTTCTGAATAGATTATAGCCATGTATGGCTATATCCCAATCATGCGATTCGTTTAGCCATGTTTCTGTAATGGCCACAATGTCCAAATCCATTTCCACCATTAGGGCTTCTAGGTCTGGAACTTTGTTGGCTAAGCTTCGAGCATTTGTGCTCATTGCTTTCCAGCATTTAACTGGCTTGCATGTATTTAGCATTGATTTTGTTCTGCCTACATCTTCCCACTTGTTTTTGATGTGTGGTTTTAATGTGTGGCTGTTTCTGATTTTAATCTGCTTTTGCAGGGGGTGACGTCCAGAGCTTGACCTTCCACATCCGTCACCCCCTTGTTCTAGTTTAAATGCATATCCACATATTGCTTGTATTTTTCACTTAGGATTCTTTTCCCTGCGACAGAGAGATGTAGTCCATCAGCACAGTATAGTCTCTTGTTGTTCCATCTGTTACCCCAGTCGCCAATAAATCTGAATCCTTCTTGTTTGCACCAGGTCTGGAGCCATGTATTAAAGCTGTTGATGCGATGCAGCCTCTTTGCCCCCTTACCAAGCACAGGTAGAACCTCTGAGAATGCAACAGTGTTAACAATGGGCTTGAGTTTCTCTCTCAGAGATTGGCAGTACCTTTTGGTAATAGTAGACCATTTGACAGGATGGGTGGAGGCATATCCCATGGTAGCTGCCACAGCAATAGGAGTAGCAAAAATAGACTTGGAACAAATCATTCCAAGATGTGGAATGATAGGTCACATTGACTCGGACCAGGGAAGTCACTTCACAGCCAAGGTTTTGCATGTAAAGCATAATGGAAACTCTGGGAGTATCCTGGGATTTCCATACTCCATGGTATCCACCCTCCTCAAGGAGAGTGGAACGCATGAATCAGACTATAAAGAAGCAGCTAGCCAAATTGATGTTGGACTAAGTGTTTGCCCTTAGCATTGTTAAGAATCCAAACAGCCCCTTGGAAAGATTTAGGATTGCCCCCCTACGAAATATTATTCGGATTACCCTATATGGGACAATTAAAGGAACCTCCCCAGTTTGAAACTAAAGATACATTTCTTAAAGAATATATACTTGGTCTGTCCTCTTCTTTATCTGTTCTCAGGAATAAAGGACTGTTGGCACAAACACCCCCACTGGAGTTTGCAGTTCACAGTCTCAAACTAGGACAGTGGGTCTTGATAAAATCCTGGAAGGAGTCCAAATTGCAACCAGACTGGGAAGGCCCGTTCCAGATCTTACTGAGTACTGAGACTGCTGTAAGAACTGCGGAAAAAGGTTGGAATACATGAATTAAATGTCCGGTTGAAGCTCCTTCAGATGAACAATGGAAGGTCCAGTGAACCAATGACCCTCTGTGCCTGAAAATAACAAGGAAAAATAGAACAGGAGAGGAGTTGGTTAAAAAGGACTAATAAAAATTACAACATGGACAAAGAAAAGTGTATGGTGCTTTTAGTTTAAATTTAAAACACAGAAGAGAGCTTTCTGGTTAAATTTAGAACCCAGAAGAGAGCTTCTAGTTTATATTTCATACTAAGTCAGAGCCTAGAAACAGCAAAGAGCTTTAATTTAAATCAAATCAGAATATAACTTAGCATAAAAGGCAAAACAGGGTCAGTATTTTTGAAAACACTAAATAAATTCTTCTAGAGACCTTTACAAAGAGCTCTTTGCTCTCAGGGAATGAGTCCGTACTCCAGAGGCTAGAGTAGCAATGTAACCCAGGAAGTTGCAACCCCATCGTGGTCACTCTCTCGGGAAGGGATGATTTACTGGATGGGACCTATGGACTAGGAATAGACGTTAGTGGGCAAGATCCCCTGGGAAGATTGAGGATAAAAATACTCCTCCAGAATCAGACTCAGGTCTCCACACCATTCCCCACCCCAGTGTATCCTTTGAACCTAATAAGGACCCTAAGGCAGTCAAGAGAGTGGAGATTAAAGATTTGAGGGACACGTGTTATGGGGATGTGAACGCCTGGGTGGAATGGGTTAAATATACCGTAGGAAGTCTGAACTGTAGCAATTGCTACACATGTGCCTCCGGGAGGCCCATTGCACAGGTTGTGCCCATACCCTTGTGGTGGGATATAGAGCCTGATGGAGTAAGATGCCTCATATCTCTGTATCAGGAAAAAACGGCTTTGGAAATAAAAGTTGCAAGTCATTGAATTAGCTCTTTCGCCCTACAGACTTGAAGGAGGTAAAAGTTCCCCCCACATTTTCAGCAGTGTTTGGAAATCACTCCGCCTGTCTCACCAGGTGGGGGAAGAACTACATGAGGGAAGTGGGGGAACTGAACACCTGCGTTCTAAGCTTGAACCTGACAGGGATGGAAGGAAAAGAGAAGAACTACTCCAACCTGGTAATCCCTAGGGCAGACCTGTGGTGGTACTGTGGAGGGCGGACGCTGAGACCAACATTACCTACCCTATGGTCGGGAACATGTGCAATAGTTCAATTGGCAGTTCCTTTCACCTTGGCGTTCACAGAACAGGACGAGGGGCAAATACAAAGGGAAAGGAGGAGTACCTTGGGAACTTCATTTGATGACAGGATATATATAGACGCAATAGTAGTCCCACGGGGAGTTCCGGATGAGTATAAAGCACGAAACCAGATTGCAGCTGGATTCGAATCCCTGTTATGGGTAATCACGATAAACAAAAATGTAGATTGGATAAATTATATATATTATAACCAACAGCGGTTTATCAATTACCGGTATGCAATAAAGGGGATCGCAGAACAATTGTACGCCACTAGCAGAATGGCCCACTGAATGATTTTAGATATGATGGAGGCTGAAAAAGTGGGCTGTGTGATTTAGGGGGGGGGGGAATGTATGTTCATCCCCAATAATACAGCCCCTGATGGCACTATCACTAAAAGCCCTGCGAGGACTAACTACCTTGGCAGAGGAATTGGCAGAAAATTCAGGTACGGATACCTCTCTCACTGGATGGTTGGAATCATGGTTTGGGAAGTAGAAAGGGGTGGTAGTATCTATATTTACCTCTGTACTTGTTGTAATTGGAGTATTAATTTTGGTGGGGTGTTGCATAATACCGTGTATAGGAGGGTTAACTCAAAGATTGATAGAGACAGCAAGCACTAAACAAATGATTGTATCATCTCCAGTGCATAAGGGTGCAATGTTATTAATGGACATTAAAGGGGAAGAGATAGAGTCGGGAAGGATGTTATCTAAATTAGAAGCTTCCTATGGAACTGTAGAGAAAATGTAAAAAGTAACAAGAAAACTCTAAAAAGAAAGAGGGAGTGGTTTGATATATACAAATATGGTGTGTTATTTTTACAATGTAATATAATTCTTGTATTCTATTCATTTACCATTCTGTAATATAATTTTGTATGTAATGACTTTCTGACTCCCTTTGTTGTATGCCTGCATCCTGGAAGAGAGACTACATGGCTAGTAATACGTAGCCTGTCACATGTGCGGAAGTACAAAGAAGTGGAGTGAGACAGTATTAACCAACGAGTTATAGTCAGGCTGGAAGAGGGCAAGGACATGTAATGATTTTCTGACTTCCTTTACTTAGTCAAGCATTTCACCCGTTCTTGCAAGAATGTAATGTAATTAAATTAACTCTTTGCCTCACTGAGGAGGCTGTTATTGTGTAAAAAGTTATGTTTATTACATATCCAATCTGTCCATCCATAAGAACTTTAAGTTTTACAATCCGTTCCTCTCCCTGAGATATCCTCTATATTTGTCCAATGTTTTTTCAAATTCAGATACGGTTCTTGTCTCCACTCCCACCACTGGGAGGCTATTCCTTGCATCCACCACCCTTAAAGAACGATTTCTTCAGATTACTCCTGAGCCTATCCCCTTTCACCTTCATCTTATGACCCCTCATTCCACAGCTTCCTTTCTACTGGAGTAGGGTCACCTCCTATTTAAATACCATAGAGGTATTTAAATATTTCTATCATATCACCTCCCTCTCCTGCCTTTCTCCAAAATATACATATTGAGATCTTTAGGTATATCCCCATTTGTCTTCTGATGAAGACCACGGACCGTTTTGGTAGCCACCTTCTGCGCTAACTCCATGCTATGTATATCCTTTTGAAGGTATGGTCTCCAGTACAAGGGAACCATCACCTCCTTTTTCCTGTTGGCTATTCCTCTCCCTATGCACGCCAACATCTTTCTGGCTTTTGCAGTCACCTTGTCTATCTGTTTAGCCACTTCTAATCCCTTCATTCACTCCTGTGTCCCTTCCCCATCCCCTCATTCTTATTTTCTTACATCCAAGCTTAGCTGGAGAATGTGCCAGTGAAGCAACTTGGGTCGCACCCTTCCCATCTACTGCTCTGGGTCAGTGTGTCTCTTTGATCTGTGCAGGACAAAGCACAGCACATTGGCCCAACAGCAGAGGAGGAGGCTTGAGGCACTGCACTGCTGTTCTTCCCCTAACAAGTGGGACTGGCCTGGGTTTGGGAAGAGCGGACATGCAAGGGCTGCCGATGCTACTGCTGAATTCCACCGCGGCTTATGCTTCAGTCCCCAGTTTCCCTTTGCAATTTCATCGGGAATAGGGCCCAGTTTTGCAGCCTCTCCAAGGGCTGCAGAATCACTGAAGAGCAGGCAGCCCTGCATTAAATTGGAATGTACAACCACAATTTTATAATCATAACAGAATGCTTTGCTTCCTCTATTAGCTATAATGTAAATGAGATAAATAAATGAAACAAGCAAGATTCTGAATTCTGCAGTGGCTGGATTAAGCTAAGTTTTTGAATAATTTTTTCAAGCATTAAAATGATTAAACTGGAGTGACCACGGCGAGGAGCGGGTTGGAGTTCCTTCCCCTTTTGTATGGTCACTCCAACAAAAAGAAATAAGGAAGAAGATACGTTTTCTTGTATGCATGTTTATTTAATTTAATCTATACGTACGGAGGTTTATGCCAGGGTTATTTGTTTGAATTTAACACAGCTATGGCAACGCCGTCTTGTTCTACATATTACACAGGTACACTAAAAATTTTTTTTTTAAACTGCCTCTAATGTTTCGATTGATTTTTACATTTTTTGGTGCGCTGAATCCAAATCTGGTAACCAATTTGCTCCATCACGTACATATTCTTTGCTACATTGGGTTAGCAGTTTGAGGTGAACGTTTCAGATTGAGTGCGATCGAGATAAAAGTTTCTTGCTCTTGCTTGAAAAACCGCGCGAGAGGGGAATACTCTCGTCGCGGCTTGAAAAGCACGCCGCTGATAGAGCAGAGTCGGATCTCCGGGCAGAGGGAAAGGGGCCGCAGGACAGCTGCTTGAGCAGCAGAAGTCAGTTTTTTTTTTAAATTTGACAATTGATTCTGCTGCTGCCACGGCGGCAACGGCAGCAGCAGAAGCCAGGGTTTTGGGGGTTTTTTTGTTGGCCGGTAATGAGCTATGGAGGGGCTGACTGAACTGGAAGTGGGCTATTGGCAGAGGGGGGAGGGGGAGGGGGGGGTTATGACTGGTAATGGGCTGGGGGGGGGGTTATAACTGGTAATGGGCTATGGTGGGGGCTAGGACTGGAAATGGGCAGATGGGGGTTAGGACTGGAAGTGGGCTATTGGCAGGGGGGGTAATGACTGGTAATGGGCTGGGGGGGGGTTATAACTAGTAATTGGCTATGGTGGGGGCTACGACTGGAAATGGGCAGATGGGGGTTAGGACGGGAAGTGGGCTCTTGGCAGGGGGGGTCCTGCCTGGTACTGGGCTATGGTGGGGGCTAGGACTGGAAATGGGCAGATGGGGGTTAGGACTGGAAGTGGGCTATTGGCAGGGGGGGGGTTCTGACGGGTAATGGGCTCGGGTGGGGGCTAGGACTGGAAATGGGCAGATGGGGGTTAGGACTGGAAGTGGGCTATTGGCAGGGGGGGTTATGATTGGTAATGGGCTATGGTGGGGGCTAGGACTGGAAATGGGCAGATGGGGGTTAGGACTGGAAGTGGGCTATTGGCAGGGGGGGTTATTACTCGTAATGGGCTATGGTGGGGGCTAGGACTGGAAATGGGCAGATGAGGGTTAGGACTGGAAGTGGGCTATTGGCAGGGGGGGGTTATGACTGGTCATGGGCTAGGGTGGGGGCGAGGCCTGTAAATGGGGTGAGGGGGGTTAGGACTGGAGGTGGGCTGATTGGGGGTTAGGACTGGTAAGGGCCTATGCGGGGAGGTAAGACTGAAAATGGGGTGATGGGGGATACGACTGCAAGTGGGCTATGGGGGACTAGGACTGGTAATGGGCTATGGGGGGGGTAAGACTGAAAATGGGGTGATGGGGGGGTAAGACTGGAAGTGCGCTATGGGGAGGTTAGGACTGGTTATGGGCTATGGGGGGTCTAGGACTGGTAATGGGCTGGGGGGGTTGCTAGGACTGGAAATGGGCTGAGTGGAAGGGGGGCTTGAACTGCAAATGGCTGATGGGGAGGGGGCCTCGGAATGGACATGGGCTGAGCGGGGCGGGAGCTAGGATTGGACATGGGCTGATGGGGGGCTAGGATTGGAAATGGGCTGATGGTGAGGCTAGGATAGGACTGGAAATGGACTGATGCAGGGACTAGAAAGGAGCAGATGCTGGGTGGGGCTGGAACTAGAAGGGAGCTGATGTTGGGGGAGGATTAGAATGGGATGGAGCTGGGAAAGTGAAATGGAGAGGGGAAAAATATTTTGTCTGGAAGAGAAGACAAATCTACAATTGGCCAGGTATTGGGAGAGTAAGTGGGGATTGAGGATGGAGGGGTAAAATTTGAGTGGATGAAATAGGAATGAGGAAAGAGCAAAAGGAGAAAGATTAGTATGTTAAAGCAGATGTAGAGAGAGAGAATGGAAAAAAACTAGAAGAGAGAAGAAAGGACAAATGGACAGCAGACGATGGAGATAGCAGAAGACACGAAGAAACCAGAAGTGGCTGGAGCAATTGCAACTGAAAAAAAATGCACAAAAGGTAGAAAAATATCTCTTTATTTTGAATTTATTAACTGGAATATGTCAGCTCTGGGAAATGTGCATCATTAATGTCTGTGCTTTGGTACAAGAAATTATTTATAGTTTTATTTCTACAGTGCTGAGGTATTCTGTGTAATTCCTATTTGACATTGCTACTTGTTCTCTTTTCCCAGTAGGTCATGTATTGTTCTCTGAAATGTATTGATTTAATATTTGCAGTGTTGCCTTTTGATAGGTAGGGTCTGGTGCTTTGTGAGTCCTGGTAGTGCTGTTATGATACGGGGGGTTTGCTATGGGTTCCAAATTTGCAGTGTTAGTAGTAGTTCCTAATGTGCCTGGGGGTTGGCACTGGATTATAGTAATATAGAAATTTTCTAGTCTTTCTTTATCCATGCACTCATTATGCAACATTATGCAAATATTTATGCAAATGAGGCCCCTTATGCAAATGAGGCCCGTGTCTTATGCGGCCCCCGGGTTACTTTACAAGTCCTCATTCGGCCCTCAAAGCAATTTGAGTTTGAGACCCCTGTGTTACAGCCTTGTTCTTTGAAGGCATTGAGCATCCTGGCAACAATATCCTTATAGTTCTCATCCCGCCTGTTCCCCAAGAATTTGAGAACAACATCCTTGAAGGAATCCCAGGCTTCTTTTTCCTTCTCAGACATCGTTTCAGCGAATGCTCCATCTGAAATGAGTTTCCTTATATCAGGGCCAACAAACACTCCTTCCTTTAGCTTTGCTTCAGAAAGTCGGGGGAACTTTGAGCAAAGGTACCGAAAGCACTCACCATCTTTTGGAAGGGACTTGATGAATTGCTTAATGAGACCCAACTTAATGTGGAGAGGTGGTAATAGAATTTTATCACGAGGTACCAAGCTGTCATGAAGAACATTTTTCTCACCGTGTCTCAAATACTCCCGAATTGGCCAGTCTTTTTTCCCCCAGTGTAGGCCGCGGGCACAGCTATCCCACAAGCAAAGGAAGCAGGGATATTTGGTGAAACCGGATTGCTGCCCTAATAGCATGGATAGAATTTTAAAGTCTCCACAAATCATCCACTTATGCTCATCATAACGAATCTTCTGAAGAATCAGGGCCAAATTCTCGTATTTTTCTTGGAGAATAACAGAGTGAGCAATAGGAACTGAAGCGAATGTGTTGCCATTATGAAGAAGAACACCTTTTATGCTGTCTTTTGACGAATCAATGAACAGCCGCCATTCAGCAGGATCATACTTGAGTTTAAACTTTTCCATCACTCCGTATATATCGTTGCAAAATACCAAATCTTCCTCTTTGCTGAAATACTTCAAAAATTGTGTTTTGCGGTTGCGGTACCAATAAAAAGTTGTTCCTGGTGACAATAGATTTTTTTGTTTAAGCTGAGAACCTAGCAGTTGGGCAGCATCTTTTGGGAGTCCTAAATCCCGGACTAAATCATTCAATTCAGCTTGAGAGAAAAGTTCAGGTTTCGGATCTGGTTCAGTTTCAAACTCGGAAGTACTGGACTCATGGGGAAAAGCCATCTGATGAGTCTCATCATGATCAGAACCATCCACACAAATATGATCCAAAGATTTTGGTGGTTCAGGCACAGGTACTTCGTTGCTATGAGGCATAGGCCTAATTGCTGAGGGAAGGTTGGGGTAACTTATTACGTTCTTATTTTTTAAGTTGTATCCCTTCACAATGCAAGAGCAAAAATAGCAGTCACTGCTGTGGTCTCTTTGTTCACGCCACATCATAGGTATTCCGAAACGAAATGCTTGTTTTTTACCTTTCATCCATAAGCGTAGATCTTCCTCACATGTCTTGCACACTTTGTGAGGAGCCCACGGTTTGTCTTGATCGCCTAACTTCAAGCCGAAATAGGCGAAATATACTTTTTTAATAAATGCAGAAATGTTCCTCTGCCGCTTTTTCACGGTATATTGCCCACAAATAAAACAAAAACTGTCCGGAGAGTTGACGCAACCTCTGGCTCTGTGAGCCATCACAAATGCACAGCACTGCAAACTACAACTGTAGTGAACCACTTCGGAATAAAGCCGGATTACGACTGAGCAAACAAAAGGTAATAATGAACTTGCAAGAAACTGAAATTTGACAGGAACGTTCATGTCGCAACCACCGTGTTTGAGCGAGCGAACGAGGCGAGGCGAACAGGAAAGAACATGCGCCAGCGCAAGTACTGGATTTAGCCCCCCGCCTCCCAATTGTCCTGTTAATGTATAAAATGAATACAAAACACTCTAAAATATCATGAGGGAGTGTTTCTAGTTAGTTAACCATTACAACCTCTATTTTGGGCCAAGAAAATAAACTGCAGTCGGCTAAAAAGAAATTATGTGAACATTCCTTATATGGGTAAGAAATCTAATTTTGCAAGAAAACGTGACGTGATGGAACATTTTTCTATTTTTCCTGGATTCAGCACCCCAAAATCTATAGGAATCAGTTGCAAAACTGGAGGCAGTTTTTTGGTAGTGTACCTGTGTTATTAATTCAGTACCCTGGATATTAATGTCTGGACTGCCAGTATTAAAATCAGCAGTTAATGGGGGTTACCATATCAGTTTTAATGTGGCTTAATACATTGTCCCCAACTTGTTTTAAAACTGATAATACTATTGCTATTAATAGCAATTCTGCACAGAACTATGCACAAGGTACCTTTGTGAGTTGGTGGGTGAGATGACCCATAGCTATATATGGGGCTGTACCAAGCCATAATTGCGCCCTGCGCTACTTGTACATCTGGTGCACCCCTCCCCCATACCTCGGTGTTCCTCCTTGTCCAGCCAGCTGCCTGCCCTTGTCCTGCTGCCAACACTTTTTGTTTTCTCGGAGTCGGCGGTGGCAGCAGTGAGATAGACCCAACTTCAAATTGAAACAAAATAAAACAAAACAAAAACACGTGGGTCTTTCCAACTCCCCACTCGTAGGCAGGTCAGGTTCCTCCTTCCCTTCTCTGATGTAGGTCATGTCAGAGGAAGGAGGGTCAGGGCAGCTACTCAAACGCAAGTCTTTGCAACTCTGTGTTTGAATGGCTGGCCTGGTCTCTCCCTCCTCTGATGCGACGTACCATCAGAGAAGGGAAGGAAGGACCCGACCTGCCTACAAGCGCGGAGTCGGAAAGACCTGCACATTTTGTTTTCTTTTTTTTATAATTTAAACTCGGGTCTTCTCCGCTGTTCCTGGTGCTGCCACTGCTGAGTAAGCAAAATGTGGTGGCGGCAGGGCAACAGCAGGCAGCGTGGGGGTGGGGGGGTGGGGAGCCAAGGCCGACAGCCCGAAATGCGCCCCTAATCCTTTTGCGCCCTGTGTGGCTGCACTGCTCGCATAGGGCTAGGTACAATGCTGGCTACATATACAGTAATAAATTGATAAACTGACTAGATTTACTAAAAAAGCAGTAATCGTAGTACTGCACACTGACACCCATTAATGTGTAATTTATCACAGGTCCCAGTTTATCCAATAGGACCTATTTCTTGATAATGTGCATTAGCAGTTTTAGCAGGTGCTAATTTAGCCTGGCTGAGTTTGGCATCGCCTTTAATGCCCAGCATGGGAATAACCGAGTCTCAAGTAAAGTACTGCTCTTTGCTACCTGTAAGAATCAAGATCCCCTGAGATGAACAGCCACCATCACCACACACACAAAGAAAAGAAAACCCACAGCGTACATGGCAAGATCCTTGATTATCTTGTTTCTACCAGGATCTGCAATGACCAAGCAACTGGGTGGGAGCTGCTCTTTACTCCTTATGTCCTCAGATTTCTTTGATTGGAATATGCTTATACTATCGAAAGAATAATTCACACCCTTCCCAAAATACAAACATGCTTGTTTAGCTCCCTCTAAGAAGGACTGAGCATCCTCTGTTTACCTGTCACCTGTGAAGGAAAGCTAGTCTCTTCGAAACTCCACCTCTCCAGGAGCCTGTGTGAAGCAATCCGGGATGGCAGCCAAAACTCCCTTCTATAAAAGGCTTGTCTAAGGCACAGGTGAGCTGTTCCTCCTGGCAAGCCCTCAGTTTGGTACCCTGTGTCCGAACTTCGGACAAGATGGGTATAGGTAGGGGAACACAGATACCAGTATGGATTCCGGTAATAGCAATCATTGTTGTCCAGTTTACAGGTAGGAACTTATTTGCTTTTAATTTTACAAGGCTTATAAAAACTATTCTGAACTAGAATGCAATATTTACAGCAGATTCCAAAAGATCTGTACAGAAAAATAATAATTTTGTATGTAATTTCTGTGCTACCTTTCTGTATATTTAGTAGTCTAATGCATTTTGTGATTGGTGAAAAGAAATAGTCCAACAACACTGAAGACCAAATGCTCCAGTGATTTAGAGGCAGATACCGCCTGTAACACTGTGGAAGGAATATAAATACCACCTACTGCCCTTTGCCATCTGCCACACACAAACACTGCCCTGCTAATGAGTTTCAAGCCAGTTTGCTGAGACCACCAGTGAGGGTGCTAATTAGTGCGGAGTATGATAGTGTTATTAATGAGGTGGTCCCTTGTTCACTAGATCCAGACTCATCTAATGATAGTGAAAGACAGGGCTTTTTCTGAGGGAGTACTCAGTGGTACTGAATCATGGCACCTTTTATATGGCCTGCTAAAATTGACCCATGGTCCTCATTTATTAATGAACGAGCCCGGCATCTTTTTAGCTAGGAGGAATGCACTGCTGAAAGGGAAGAGGAATCTGCCCCTTACGATGCCACCATTTAAAAGTACATCTTGAAAAAGTAGCTATCTGATATTGAACTCCCAAGTAAATGATTCTAGGAAAAGAATTACGAAATAGTTTGATAATAAACGAGTGAGGGGAGGCGGAGTGAAGGAAAAGACCCTGTGTTCCAAGAAAGTGGACCTGACATTTTCAGTTATCCTGTTGCGGTTTTGCAGTGTTAAATCTGCAGCATTCAGGCCTTTCTCTCTGTAGAAAAGCTTCGCCTCCATAGTTCCTTCATACTTCTGACTCTTGGTCTGTGAAAGTTCTCGGCATCCATAGGTAGCTGTGGTATAGGCTCTTTCGGTGGCAACAAAGATATAGGTAAAAGTGTGTGCTGTAGTGAGCAAAGCTAAGTTTAGTTCACCCACCTGCTATGACCGACTTTTAGTAAAACTGAAAGCCGTGATTTGCTCGATGTACACAGGAATAAGCCAGCGCAGCACATCTCAGCGAGTCCTGCGATCGATGCTAGCTGAGGGCATTTTGCCTTCTCAGTTGCTATCTGAAGAATTTCAAGCAGTGTTTCATTTGTTTATTGCAGACATATCACAGAAAGAAAGGCACTTGAATCACTATAAAACTAGTCATACCTGCCTTATTTCCGGTTTGGCAGCAATGGTGCAAATCTATGAAGGGGAGTCAATACATAAGGTGGATTTAAGTATAAGATCACAACAGTACAAAGGCATCACAGAGGTAATTCTATAAGCAGCTGGATTTCTGCCCTTGTTTACACTCATAAGTCACTGTATTCTAGTGGTTTATGTGCGTAAATCCCCTCTTTCGCCTCTAAGGTGGCATTTCTGAAAGTGCGTGCTTTGGGCCAATCATGCGCACTTTCAGGGCGGGTGTGCATACGGGCAGAGCACACATTTACACGTGTATTTTATAGAGTACGGTGAAAAGCGCTTAAGCAAGGTGCAGTCCTTTACACCAATGGTGGAGATGGTCCAAGTGTCCGTGTGGCCTTAATTAGGCACATTAGCGGACAATTACGCTGCGATTCTATAAAGTAGAGGTCATGTGGATTTGACTTTATAGAATAGGCGCAATTATCACGTGTTAATCCAGCCTCCCCTTACAGAATTGCCCCATATGTATTGACCCCCTCATGCATTTCTTTCTTGAAATAAGTTCAGTATGATAAGGTCGACAGCCTCAATAATAGAGCTTTCTATTAAAAGCTGCCAAGCATCTTTTAGCAAGACATTTTTCAGTAGAAAGCAAGATTTACAGGTGTCAGTTACTGGGAGGAGATTTACAGATGTGAAAACAGCTTAGTCTTTTACTTATGGCCTGGGTCTGTTTGCAGTTTCGTAAAGTCCATGTTGTCTGGTCCTTTTCTCTTCCTCATGCTATTGAAACTCTGAAGGTCATCTTTACTAAATCAAAGGCACGCAAGTCAGTTGTATGGCTACCTTACTTCAAATTCCTAATTTATCTTTGCTACATTATGGGTCTCCTTGTTTTCAATTGAAGAGCTAGGGATGGGGACAGTACTAGGGAGGATCCTAGGCTAAGAAAGTCTTTTGGTATTTTCTCTTACAGTCAATCTAAATTGTTACTTGCTGTGAGAGATAGTTCCTTCAAAACAGAAACAACTCACAAATGTCATTGGTGCATGTCAGTAAGTCCAGAAAGCTAGAGAAGATGCAATTAGTAATTCTCATCGTGGAGAGTTCACAAATCTAGTTTACTGTAAATATTCTTTATAGGATAGGGATGAGCACAGGCAAAAATGCCAGTTCATTTTCAGAACGTTTGTTTCTTTCCCTAATTTTTATTCATTTTTTCAGCTAATTTTACAACTGCAAATTAATAAAAAATTAGCTCATACTAGAACTTTTTAATATGTAGAAATCGATTGTATGTGTGTTAATTCATAGATTTGCATACATTCAATTTTTTTGGGGCTCCTTCACACACCGAATGTGTGCTACTGGGTGCCCATCACCATAATGCCAGTATTTGCCATCCCTTCCTCCTCAAATCGAAATAGAAAACAAACATTTGTGGCAAATCAGGGCAACAACTTTATTAAACATTCAGGCCTCACTTGGAATATTGGGTTCAGTTTTGGAGACCGTATCTCACAAAGGATATAAAAAGATTTGAAATGGTTCAGCAGAAGGCGACCAAAATGATTTGGAGCCTGCGCCAGAAGACGTATGAGAAGAGACTTGAAGACCTAAATATGTACACTCTGGAGGAGAAGAGAGACAGGGGAGATATGATTCAGACCTTTAAATACGTAAAGAGTATTAATGAACAAATAAACCTCTTCCGAAGACGGGGAAGCTGTAAAACTAGAGGGCATAACATGAAGCTGCAAGTGGGTAAATTGAAAGGCAATGTCAGGAAATACTTTTTCACTGAAAGGGTGGTGGATGCTTGGAATGCCCTCCCGATGGAAGTGGTGGGGGGCAAATACAGTGACAGAATTCAAAATGGCATGGGACAGACACAGTGGATCCCTTTATAGAAACAGGATAAAATAAAAATAAACTTAACTATATATTATATCCCAACAAATAGGGGTGATCTACATGGAGTGGTGTGTATACCCCTAGACAGAGGCATGGGAGCGGCAGGTGCAACTACTCTTGCAACTTTGCTGGGCAGACTAGATGGACCATACTGGTCTTTATCTGCTGTCATATACTATGTTACTATGTAGTTAAAACACAGGCACAAATATGAATCACATGCAAAGTCATGACAGCCAAATTATACAGCTTCAGCCAGCCTTTGCAATCAAGAATCTACCCTTGCAGTCAACCTAATGGGCAAGAATAACTGCCCTCTGCCCATAACCCTTGGCTAGAACGACCTAGCCCGACTAAATATACAGCTGAACTGCATTTTCCAGGCTACCGAAGCTCCTAGCATGGAGTCAAGAAGCTGCAGTTTCTGTCCTCGTCTACAGAACCACAAGATGTAAGCCCCCAGCTCCCCACTGGTATCACACCTTCCACACCAGACTGTACTTACAAACGGTCACATGTCATCATCTACCACAGCTGTGATATAATCCCCACAACCCCAACCAACCAAAACCAGCCCCTCACAGGGTGGGGGTGGGGGATGGGCAAAGGCGACCATTTTCAAGTAAAACAACTTCCTGCCTAGAGCAGCCACGATGAAGAAGACTCCTCCTCAGTCAGTCCACAACACCAGCTCACACAGGGGTCTAGAAGGTAAGCTCAGCTGGAGTTATACCACTCCAGCTGACTCTGGTGCTTCTGCTTATGGAAGTGGAAACATACAGTCAGGGCTTCTTTCAATCTAATAAAGTATTAGTGACCACCAAATACCTCTCGCCTCTTGTGTGGCTCTCTTAGCTATTGCGAGAGGGTCTCCTCTTGTGTATTCTTTTACTAAAGGGCATTAAGTGAAAATCACTGTGGTAACTGTCAGGGACATGGCCAGCATGTTTCTTGCAGTTAACACGCAAATTTGTACTCTACTGTGGGTGCACCTAACACCACCTATTGAGCAATATGGATGGCGCAAAATATATCCCTCCACGCTAACTGCTATACACTCTCCCCACCCATTCTCTGCCCCGACCCACCCATTCAGCACCTCAACACACGATTAGCAGCATTTGATTCAATGTGCGGTAACTGTCATGCCCCCTGTGGTAACTGTTACCATGGGCCTAAGCACGCAGTTATCATGCACATAAGCACACAATAACTGCTTAGCGCACCTTAGTAAAAAGGGGGGTAATTATTGTTCTGGAGTAAACATGAGTTAGAGTTTTGTCTCACATGATTTTCCTTGTCTGATTGAACTTTTAGCTCCCTTGTTAGATCATAATATAATTTGAGGGGTGACATTGTTGTTCTGAATTCAAATTGCCATTAGATGGTGGGTTAAGTCATTTAGATCTATGTGTTTGGGGTCCATTCATCACCTCTTCCCAACTCCAGCAAACAATATATCCCAGAAATACATCTTTAATTCATGAAGCCAGTATCTGTGAGATAAAGAAATGTCTCAGCATACAGAATTTTCTCCCTCAGGGCTAAATAAACTTGGCAGAACCTGTGCTAGACATTTTTATACTAGCGTTTAAGGCAGCAGGAAGTGAAAAAACAAATCTAACATTGATTCTTTCTAATGAAATATTAAACTAAGGTGCCAGAAAGAAAGCTTGTGTCCTTCCAAGAGGTGGCAGGTTTATTGAGCTCTCAGATCGCTGCTTGAATCAGATTCTCTTCTGTTGCCACATTTCAGCTTCCTGGTGATACTGAAGATGATCTAGGAAAAGGACAGGAATCCCAGGCCCAACCTAGGAGCAGCTTTCCAGAGACTGCAGTCCATGTGCGACTGCATCTTAGACACTTCTGTGCTGTTTTTTTGCATTTTGTAGCGCCTACATTCGGAGAAAACCCCACAGACCGGGAGGAATCACGCTACCCTTCAATCTTGACAGATCAGTAAAGGGCACTTATGTCGCTGCCTTCTCAATTACCTGATAATGTTAAGAATGATCTTCATAGGAAGTTGCGCCCTCTGTGGATATTTCACATACTGGGCAGGCTTCAGAGTTGGTTCAAGGTGTTCACAACCTAGGCAAGCCTTAAGCTCTACAGCCCCGCTGGCTGTCAAAATCTATTCTTTAGCTTTGAATGCCTTGGTCTTTGCCACCCCCTCCCCCCGAAGTTGCCACCCTACGTGATTGCCTAGTTTGCTTAATGGTTGGGCCAGCACGTTTTACGTATTTCTCAAGAAATAAAATATATGCTCCATTTTGATTACAGTTGATACTTGACATGCTCCCCTGTAGTTCTAATGAACTCCATGCTCAGAACTGTGTCACCAATGACATTTGGTGAATATCTCTGATTGGTAGACAAAGCATGAATCAGACTACATTCTGTCTAACATAAGTGTGACGCTGCTCCAGCCAGATCGTCTCAAGAGTCAGGGAAATGGCAGGGAAACCACCACTAATGAATGAATATATAGTATATCTTGGGCATCCTACCCAGAGTGGCTTAAAAGAAATAAAAAAAAATACCACACAAGCTTTGAAGACTAGGAAGTTAAACATTAATAGTGAGGCGATCCAGAGAAAAAACAAAACAAAGGACTAACATAAATGAGGAAAAAGTCTCTGAGATTGACAAGTGAGAGGAAATGGTGAACCTGAGCTTCAGAGGGAACCAGGAGAATAGATGAAAGTGAGACGTGTTTAAGCTTTAGAGAACTGCTGATTCTCATTAACACCTCTTTGTCTTTGGCTGGCGTGAATGTATAAACTCTTCACAAAGGAAAAAGGGAGACCTGTTATCCAATCAAAGATAGAATTTGTTGTGCAGATATATTTTTATTGCAAATGTTTCAGATTACAATAAGTAATAATCTCAAGCAAAGGTATAGCAACGTGCAGAAAAAAGAAAAACTCAATAATAATAAAACTAAAGAACCAAAAGTAAAATATCAGGGATTTATGGAGATCGAAACCAAGAAACAATTAACTGGGAAAGTAAAATGAAAAGTAACTCATTAGAACATGAGCCTAATGTTTTCAATCCTGGTGAAACCCTAGTTGTACAGATATTTTGAAGAGGGGTGTTGTTAGTGGCCCCAAAGTTAATTTTTTAAATGCAGCGATAGAAGGAATAGATCTATACCTGGGGAAATTCATAAAGTTCTGCAATTGGGCAGCTAGATGTATAATTGCTACTTTTTAGAAACAGCATACACTCCCATCGCGGCAAGTGGGGTATCTATTATATGAGCAAGATTACAGCAGTCCAACATCAATATATTGATTGAGTCAATAAAATTTGGGGGTGGGGGGGGGAGCTTTTGAACAAAGGCCTAAAATAGATTGAAGCTAAGTGGTAGGGGGAGAGGTGAGAAGGAGATGGTGTGGCAGGGAATACCGAAACAGTTATGGACAGGGTGTGAAGCAGTGATAAGACTGGTGTTGGAGTTTCGAGCTGGAACCACTTTGGGAAAAATACCCTGTGCAATGTTTCTTGGCTGCTTCAAAAATCGAATAAAATATAAATAATAAAAAAAAAGAAAGCCGATGAGGTTGTTGAATGTAAAAATGCAATGTGTGCCTTTGAGTCAGTCCTGACTCCTGGTGACCTTGAAGCTCCTGGGTTTTCTTGGTAGCGTCACCAGAAGTAGATTGCCAGGCCTTTCTTCTGAGGCAGTGGAGGGTTAAGTGACTTGCCCAAGGCCACAAGGAGTTCTAGTGGGAATCGAACCCTGGTTGCTTGGTTACCAAGGCAGTGTTCTAACCACTAGGCTACTCCTTGTTGAATGTAGATGACACATATTTCAAAATGCATGTTTTTGAAATTGTTAAGGTGTCTTCCTCCGGCAATATTGTGAACTTAATATGTAGATCCCAACTTCAACCTTTGTTAGTCTTAGAAAGGAACAAACTCTGCTTAGCAGCTTTTTTTGGTTTCTTTGAAAAATGTCATTTATAAACAAATTAACTTAAAGGGAGAATCATATGCTAATAAAGCATTGAATGAATTGCTATTCAGTAACTGTATAAAACATCACAAAATATTCTCTCACACCAAACATTAAGGTGTTTAGATCAAGAACAAACTGTAGCAAAGTTTAATATATTGATTAACACAACTATAGCAAAGTTTAATATATTAATTTGCACTGCCTTTGTGAAGAAGTGTGAGTGTACATGTACAGCACATGAAGGCAGGTAATAAATGATGAGGGAGCCCTGTTAAATATACATATATGCAAATTTTTTATCAAGTGGCATCCAGGCTCCATGCAGTGAGACACCCCCCTTTCCTCCCCGACCTACACCCACTCTTCCCCTCCCCCATCCCAAAGCCCCTTGTTAATATCTCCCTCTCCCGCTGAAACAATGCATTGGACTATAAGCTTACCGAAAGAAAGAAGTTTAACTGAATTCGTTTTTGGAACGATTTCTGGCCGCAGCATAACCTATACAACACATAACCATAATACTGTACATACAATACATAACCATAATACTGTACAATTCACAACCTATATATAAAACAGGAATTTGACTCTCTTAACTGATCCCCTCATCGAGATGCACAGCCCATACTAACCTGGGGGTGAGGCCGTTAAAGCGAACCCCTCGGCCTCAACTCATTCTGTCACAATTAATGCTGCCAACAAATACAAATCTTGCATGATGCACAAAGCAGTGGAGCAAGCTGTTGAAGTGTGCCCTTGGCCCCCTGTTTATAGCAGGGTTTCACCTTCATGGTTTGGATCTGACCTCTCAAAGGTCGGTACTTACACCTGCTTGATTTAATGATGCATAGGTATCGCCCTCCCTCCCCCGCCATCCAAATGTAGAGAGGCACATTGCCTGCTGGCCCTTCTGCAAACCCGTTGACTCTATATCGGGGAGGACAAATTTCCATATTGCCACTCCCCTTAGGCTGTAATGTACGGCTGTGCGCGTGGGTAAACTATTTAAGACAAATGAGAGAAAATATTTTTTCACTCAACGTGTAATCAAACTCTGGAATTTGTTACCGGAGGATGTAGTAAGAGCTGTTAGTGTAGCTGGGTTTAAAAAAGGTTTGGACAAGTTCCTGGAGGAAAGGTCCATAACCATTATTAAAAAGGGACCCAGGATATCAATGCTTGACCCAATACAAGCATTGTGGAACCTGTGTCTTTTGGGGATACTGCTAGGTACGTATGACCTAGATTGGCCACTGTTGGAAACAGGATACTGGGCTTGATGGACCTTGGTCTGATCCAGTATGGCATATCTTATGTTCTTATGTTCTGGTACCCCTTCAATCCCGGCCACATCCCTCTGACAGCGACTCCTCGCTTTTCGTGGGGGGGGGGGGGGGTCCCACCTGGCACTCAGCTGAGCTCAGCCCTTGTCATATCCAACAGCACTTCAACCATGTTTTGTACTGCACACAGGAACATGTCCATGGCAGTATCCGACAGGTGCATGCCATCTGCGTGATACAGGCCAGGGAAGGTTTCTTCTATGGGATCAAGCCTTACACAGGTCCCCCCGATGGCCTATATGAATTGGACCATCCTTCTATTCACCTTGAATCAGGTCTTTTCCACTGCTTGGTGGGACCTCTCATCTTTCCACACTCTTAGCGGTATGATATGGGACCATACCAGCTGACAGTCAGGGAAATTATCAGCCAGTGACAGGAGGTCCCTCTGAATTTTCCTGGTGAGCTCGACACCAGGCGTCTTCGCCAGGTCATTCCACACCAAGTGCACAACCAAGGTCCATGGGATCCCTCCCGCCCTCATTTTATGCATGAGGGTCGGCACTAACTGATCCCAGAGCATACCACAAATATCTATCCAGGCTATGGAGACTTCTGCCACTCACAGGCCCAAGTTGAGACTCTGGAGTCTAGACCATGTTCTCTGCTGGGCCCAGTACAAGCAGGAATGGCTGCATATCCACACCGCTTGGGGGCTTCAGGGGGAACCTGTACCTAGGATAAATCAACCAAGATAATGAGCAAAGAAAAGACAAGTAAGTCTAGTCAGCAAGCAATGGTGTTGCATGATGCAAAGCCATCATGCTCTGGACTCTGAGTGAACGTAGAGCTTATAATGATCAAAGTGCCACTGGCCAAGAGACATGATCAGTTCCCATGTCATGCCCAACCCCGTCACGGTTGTAGTCGCCCCAATATGGAATGAATGTGTGCCATAACAGCCCACCTCCAGACCCACATTCACAATAGCCAACTTCAATACCCTGTTAAACTGAAAATGTGACAGGGGCATGCCAACAATTGAGCACCACCAGGCGGACAGACCTGACTATATTCCCTGAAATTTTGCACCAGGCATGTGGTGTCCACCAGGAGGGGGGCCAACAGCAGTTTGGCTCCCCTTCCCTCAGGATCTGTCTTGGCTCGACAGATATTCAACAACAGCATGCTGCCACTCAATACGACGTCCCCCATCTGGAGACCTGCGCGTCCCGGTGCATATTTCCAGGAGGATACCAACTCCCCCCTTGGAGCCTTAAAAAATGCCAATGTGAAAGCACATCTGAACAGGTGTGCCTTGTACGAGTAGTAACAAATCTCATCCATTGCTATGACCAGCATCCTCAACAGCTCATGAGTGACTGAGCGTCTGCATTCAGGCATGCGGTGAAGCTCGGCTTAGTATCTTCATTACCCTTGGAATGATGAAATCAGCCTAATGGCTCAGTTCCCCCATTGCTTTGGCAAAAAAGGTGATGGCTGCTAAGCGCATTCTTACCATGGATTTACTCATGTGCATGTCCCTGCATCAGAATATCCAGCAAAGAATGGTGCTGATCTTAAAATGGTCACCCTTCCTGATGCCGTCATGCACACAGAATTCACGGAAGTGATTCCAGGCCTTAAAGTATGTCAGCCTGGTATGCTCATCCAGGGAACCCATCAAGAGGTTCCATACCTCAGCAGACTGCTTCTAGAATAGATGTCTTAATTGCATCTGCCCCAGGTGCACTGGCCCACAACGCTGACATCTTAAAATGAGAAAGGGCATCGGCAATCATGTTATGGTAACCAGGAATGTGCTCGGCCCTGTACACAATGTTGTGCAGCAGGCAATGCAAAACAATCTGTCAGAGGAGCAATACTATCCCCAGCATTCTTGGATACATCCCATTGACTGCTTGCACCACCGCCATGTTGTTGATGCGGAATCTAATTGCCTTATTGTCCAATTGTGGGGCCCAAATAAACAGAGCTGTCATTATGGGGAACAGTTCCAGGAATGTGATGTCCTTAGTCGTGTCATAAGAGTGCCACACATTTGGCCAGGGCTTGGAGCACCAAGCCCCTTTAAAGTATATACCAAAGTCAGCCCCGCCAGATGCATCTGTGAACAATTCCAGGCCAAAGCTCGAAACGGGGGAGTCCTGCCAGAATGCTAGGCCATTTAAAGTCTGCAGGAATTACTCCCAGATGCGTGAGTCTTCCCATACGCCCCTAATGACCTTGATGTCATGGTGTCACCTTTTTATCCCTTTGTCTCCAAGGCCAGGGAGCGACAAAAATCCTGCCCCATGGGGATTACTCTGGAGGCAAAGCATAGTAATCTGAGCAGAGATTGAAACTGCTCTAGTGTTGCTTTATGAAGACCCTCATCTGCTCAATGGATGTTCTCAATTTATCCAGCTTATCCCTGGGAAATCAAGACACATTGGCCCTGACATCCAGCTCATAGTAACATAGTAAATGACGGCAGATAAAGACCAGTATGGCCCATCTAGTCTGCCCAGTAAGATGGCAAGAGTAGGTGCACCTGCTGCTCTGTGCAGGCCACCCCTCCCCATGTCTTTGTTTAGGGGTGAACCCACCACTCCGTGCAGGACACTCCTATTTGTTGAGAAATTAGATGGTTCAGTTTATTTTGATTTTATCCTGTTGCTGTAAAGGGATCCACTGTGTCTGTCCTATGCCGTTTTGAATTCTGTCACTGAATTTGCCCCCACCACGTCCATCGGGAGGGCATTCCAAGCATCCACCACCCTTTCAGTGAAAAAGTATTTCCTGACATTGCCTTTCAATTTACCCCCTTGCAGCTTCATGTTATGCCCTCTAGTTTTACAGCTTCCCTCTCTTTGGAAGAGGTTTGTTTGTTCATCATTTCTCTTTAAGTATTTAAAGGCCTGAATCATATCTCCCCTGTCCCTCCTCTCCTCCAAAGTGTACATATTTAGATCTTCAAGTCTCTTCTCATAATGCTTCTGACGCAGGCTCCAAATCATTTTGGTCGCCTTCCTCTGAACAGTTTCCAGTCTTTTTACATCCTTTGCAAGATATGGTCTCCAAAACTGAACAAAGTATTCCAAGTGAGGCCTCACCAGTGACTTGTACAGTGGCATAAGTACCTCTTCCTTTCTGCTGGTAATTCCTCTTTGTATGCAGCCCAACATCCTCCTGGCTTTTGCCACTGCCTTGTCGCACTGTTTTGTCACCTTGAGATCTTCAGAAATAATCCCACCAAGGTCTTTCTCCTGATCCGTGCACACCAACCTCTCGCCCCCTATCGCGTACATTTCCCTTGGATTTCTGCTACCCAAGTGCATGACACTGCTCTTCTTCGCATTAAATCTTAATTGCCAAGCATTAGACCATTCTTCCAGCTTTTGTAGATCTTTCCTCATGTTAACCACTCCCTCGGGGGAGTCCACTCTGTTGCAAATTTTTGTGTCATCTGCAAAAAGACAGACTTTTCCATTCAGTCCTTCAGCAGTATCACGCACAAATACATTGAGCAGTGCCAGGCCCAGGACTGAACCCTGGGGCACCCCGCTAATCACCTTCCTTTCATCTGAGTGAGCTCCATTTACCATCACCTTCTGTTGTCTGTCAGTCAACCAATTTCTGATCCAGTTTACCACCTTGGGACCCATCCCAAACTACTGAGTTTAGCGATAGGCCTCCTATGAGGAACAGTATCAAAGGCTTTGCTGAAATCCAGGTAGATGACATCCATCGCATGCCTCTGATCTAGTTCTCTGGTCACCCAGTCAAAGAATTCAATCAGATTTGTTCGGCAAGTTCATCCTTCGGTAAAACAATGTTGCCTCGGATTTTGCAACCTGTTGGTTTTGAGAAAGTCCACTATTAGCTCTTTCAGGAGTGCCTCCATTACATTTCCCGCCACCGAGGTAAGGCTCATGGGCCTGTAGTTTGTCACTTCTTCCCTGTCACCACTTTTGTGAAGAGGTACCACATCAGCCATTCTCCTGTTTCCAAGGATCTGTTGAAAATATCCTTTAACAGCCCTGCAAGAACCTCTCTGAGCTCTTTCAGTATCCTGGGATGTATCCCATCTGGTCCCATGGCCTTGTCCACTTTCAGTTTTGCAAGTTGTTCTAAAACTCATCTTCTGTGAATGGTGTGGTAACTACTTCTTTCCCATTTTTATATTTGGGAGTCACAGGTGGTCCTGCTCCAGGATTTTCTTTAGTAAAAACAGAGCTCAATACCAAGAAATGTAATTGCTGACACAGGGCCCACAGTCTTTTAACTACCAGGGGGATTCCGAACCCCTTGGCCATTCATTCGAAGGAGCTGAGGACTATTTTGCACTCCTCGGCTCCAGCCCCCAAGAACAGGAAATCATCTAGGTAATGCATCACAGAGCCAGGCACAGATTTCTCCTCAACCACCTAATGCATGAGTGAGCTAAATAGCTTGAGATACGTGCAGGAAATTGAGCATCCCTTGGGCATTCATTTATCATAGCTCCCCATCGCTGTCTGATGCCGAACTCTCGGACATTGAGATTGTGAGCTTCTGTGCCGCCAGACTCACTACAGATTTTCCTCTGGAAAAATCCCCAGCTGAGCTGGGCCCAGTGTCAGACTGCGCGATAGGTGTGTTCCCGCCTCTCATGAGTACTGCAGCCTCGAGGCGTTGCCTAATGACACCCGGGCCATGCTGACCGACTTGCTCCAGCAGCACCCGTGTGAGCTCCTCCATTTCATCCCCGAGATTTGTTGCCACATGCTCCCTATGAATTGGTGCTGATCACCTTCCTCTTCGCTGGCCGACCATTGTCTATACCTTAGTTGCTGCCATAGATAATGCCTCCTTCCTTGCGTCCCAGTTCAGTCCCCACTCTTCCTGGGCATATCTGCAGTGGGAAAACAGCTAGGAGAAGTGATAAACAATGTTACAAACGGAATGTGTCCCAGCCCCACTGACCCGGAACACTGGACCCCCCACCACACTGGCACCTAATTTTGCTTTTACTTCTCTGTTTTTTTTTTAAATTTTTTAAAATATATATATATATATATGATTATACTCCTACCCTTATGGGCCTAGCCATGCACCAGTTCCTGAGACAACAAACAGAAGAAAAGACTAGAGGAATTCCCATATTTGTTATATATAAACCCATTTCTCTTTTTTTTTTAAATAATCTATACCACCCTCCCACAAAGGGTAGGACTCCCACCGTCCTAACATCTCCTAGAACATTACACCTACATCCCCTGCTGTAGTCAACCCAACCAATTTTTATTAATACTAGTAATCCACATTTGAAACAAGAGGTGCCATAGCACCAAACCGCCACTAGATGGCAGCATTGCCCCACAAATAGATTTCAGCCCCACTGAAAACGGAAACCCAAAACTATGCATATTCCCCCTCCTCCCTAGTCACCGATGGCCTTACCGATGGGGAGGGAAATCCTGGGCTGACCTGCCAGCTGGGCTGAGGGACAGACTTCTAGGTGCTCTGTCATTGGGCTTTACGTTCTTATTTATTTATTTATTTTTGAAGATAGAGTCGCGACTACCCTGCACCCACATGCGGAGGCCTGGAACTTGCCTGGGACCCTGACTTCAGCAGGTGGCATCAAGGCGAATAGCAAACTTGCTTCAGGGCTATGCTGCCACTGCCCCTGTGCTCCCTTTTCCTCCAGCACCAGCGGCCATGCATGGAGGAGGCCAGAGAGGCCGAAGAAGACCAATAACTTGCTGGGGGGTGTTGGGAGACTTTTGGGTAGCACCAAGTGATATACTCCCTACCCCATCAGCCCGTGAGCACTTCCCTGGGTACGTGGCTGGCTCCAACGGGCATGCTGTACTTTTTAAAATATTTGCACCGCGTGCACTGCAGGAAGACATTGACAAACCCTGAGTAACCTTGAGGGAAGGCCCACCATGTAAAAAGGAAAGGAGTGCAGAAAGGACCCAAAGGAAGATGGGTATTGTCCTACACCTTCAACTCTGGCTCCCCTGACCTTACCCTGCGCTTCTGTGAGGGTTGCTGCCCTGCCCCCATAAGCAGGGGTAATTGAAATGGGTGATTTCAATTATTCTGGTATTGGCTGGGTCAGTGTCATGGCACGACATGCTAGGGAGATAAAGTTTCTAGATGAAATAAATGACTGCTTCTTGGAGCAGCTGGTTCATGAACCGACCAGAGGGGAAGCCATTTTGGACCTAGTCTTTAGTGGAACACAAGATCTGGTGCAAGAGATAAAGGTGTTGGGTCACTTGGCAATAGTGATCATAACATGATCGCGTTTGATTTAATAAATGGAGGAGGGACGGTAAGGAAATCCACAGTACTACCTTTTACCTTTCAAAAGGGCGATTATGATAAAATGAGGAAAATAGTTAAGAAAAAACTAAAATGAGCAGTTGCAAAGATTAAAGTTTTACATCAAGCATGGGTGTGGTTTAAAAATGCTATCTTGGAAGCCCAGACCAGCTGTATTCCACGTTTTAAGAAAAGTGGAAGGAAGTTCAAAAAACTGCCAGCATGGTTTAAAGGTGAGGTCAGAGAGGCTATTGTTGCCAAAAAAGGAGTCAAATGACAAAAACTGGAAATAACACAAGCACTGGCAAGTTAGATGCATTGATAAGGCAGGCAAGGCATTGATAAGGCAGGCAAAGAGAAAATTTGAGAAGAAGCTTTCTGTGGGAGCAAAAACGCGTAATAAAGACTTTTTAAAGTACATTTATAGCAAAACACCTGTGATAGAGTCAGTTAGACCATTAGATGATAGAGGGGTAAAAGGGGTAATAAGAGGGGACAAGGCCATAGCGGAGAGAATGAATGAATTCTTTGCTTCAGTCTTTACTGAGGAAGATATAGGAATGTTTCCCATGATTGAAATGGTATTTAAAGTTGATGCCGCAGAAGAATTGAAAGAAATATCGATACACTGGGAAGATGTATTAAAACTATTTGATAAACTGAAGAGTAACAAATCAACTGGACTGGATGGCATACATCCAAGGGTGTTGAAAGAACTGAAATATGAGATTGCTAATATTAGTAATCTGTGAACTATCTTTAAAATCATCTGTAATACGTGAAGATTGGAGGATGACCAATGTAACGCCAATTTTTAAGAAGGGTTCCAGGGGTGATCCGGGAAACTGCAGACCAATGAGCCTGACGTCAGTACTAGGAAAAATGGTATAAAAACCATAATAAAGAACAAAATTACTGAACATGTAGATAGTCATGGCTTAATGGGAGACTGCCAACATGGCTTTAACTAAGGAAGGTCATGTTTTACTAATCAATTATGTTTTTTTGAAGGTGTGAATAAACAAAGATGAGTCAGTTGATATAGTGCATCTGGATTTTCATGAGAGACTTTTGGTGAAATTAAAAAGTCATGGAATAGGAAGCAGTGCACTATTGTGGATCAGGAACTGGTTAAAAGATAGCAAAGGGTAGTGCTAAATGGCCAATTTTCCCAATGGAGACAGGTGAATAGTGGAGTACCCCAGGGATCTGTGTTGGTTCTGCTGCTTTTTAACATAGTCATAAATGACCTTGAAATGGGAATAACCAGTGAGGTAATCAAATTTGCAGATGACATAAAATTATTCAAAATTGTTAAAACCCACGAGGATTGTGGAAAATTGCAAGAGGACCTTGATGAATTGGAAGACTAGGCATCCAAATGGCAAATGAAATTTAATGTGGACAAGTGCAAAGTTATGCACCTATGAAAGAACAACCCAAACTATGGTTACACAATGCAAGGTTCCGCATTAGGAACCACCACCCAGGAAAAAGATTTAGGCATCATCGTGGATAACATGTTGAAGCCCTCCACCCAGTGTGCAGCGGTGGCCAAGAGAGGAAACAGAATGCTAGGTATCATAAGGAAAAGAATGGAGAATAAAACAAAGGATATTATAATGCCTCTGTATCATTCTATGGTGTGAACGCACCTTGAATATAGTGTGCAATTCTCGTTGCCGTATCTTAAAAAGGATATAACATTATTAGAAAAGGTACAGGAGAAAACCACCAAAATGGTAAAGGGATGGAAGGATACCCCTATGAAGAGAAGTTAAAAATGTTAGGGCTCTTCAACCTGGAAAAGAGATGGCTGAGGGGAGATATGATAGAGGTCTATAAATTAATGAATGGAGTGGAACAGGTAAATGTAGATCAATTGTTTATGCCATCAAAAAATAGAAAGACTAGGGGACATGCAATGAAGGTATACTGTAACCTATTAAAGACTAATAAGAGAAAATATTTTTTCACTCAACATGTAATCAAACTCTGGAATTTGTTACTGGAGGATGTAGTAAAAGCTGTTAGGGTAGCTGGGTTTAAAAAAGGTTTGGACAAGTTACTGGAGGAAAAGTCCATAAACCATTATTAACTGGGATATCACTGCTTGACCCAGTACAAGCTCTGTGGAACCTGTGTCTTCTGGGGAACCTGCTAGGTGCTTGTGACCTGGATTGGCCACTGTTGGAAACAGGATACTGGGCTTGATGGATCTTGGTCTGACCCAGTAGGGCTTATCTTATGTTCTTAAGCCACCAACACTCTGACGGACTGTTAGTAAGCAGCAGAAGTGGTGAGGCTGGGGTATTGAGAACCACAATGTGAGCCGTTTGGTGGCTGTTCCACACGGAGGGGCAAGAGGGCAGCCCACAGCCTGTCGGCCCTTAAAATAGCTGGTGCAGGCCTGCCCTTCTGCCCCTATGCCCCACCATCATTAATCCCTGCCCTGTTGTGCCCGGCGACTGCTAATCCAGCTGGCTGGGTCTTTTAATTTGCACTGCCTTTGTGAAAAAATGTGTTTGTACATATACAGCACATGAAAGTAGGTAAGAAATGATGAAGAAACACTGGTAAATATACATATTTGCACATTTTTATTAACTCAGTTTACAGTTTGGATTGAACTATCCTCCGAGTAGGGTTGTCGAATTCCATTTCAGTATGCCAAAGCACTTATTATTTAGAGGTAGGTACTGTAGTTTTTCATGCAAAGCTTGCCTCATAATTTTTGTCTCATCCAATGGATGGTATCTGACTTCTGGCCAATCAGGATTAAGCCTTGTTGACATGCTTTGGATGTTCTGATCAGATGGCTTCGGTCACCATTATTCAGTTTATGTTCTTTGGCACAATAGGCTTTTGTCTAACATTACATAAGTTCTCGGCTCAGTCCTTTTTTTCTAGAAGCAGCAGTCCATTGTTATTTACGAGGACAGAAGCTCTGATACAAGCTTTGTCCATGTCTAGGAGGATGTTCATGGGAAGGGACTTTTAATATTATTTATTGGAGTAATTTAATGGTAATTTAATTTTATGTTTGTTTGTTTGTTTGTTTTTAGCTGTGGGCTTCATATATATTGTGGTTCTTTATTGAGGTTGACTTAATAACTACAGAATAGCCTTCACCAGTCTTCCTCATCTCCGTATTTGCTAACATCACATATTCCTTTGCCCAATGGTTTTCTTTCTCATTCTGCTGATTGCTAGAGTACAGGGTGTGCTCAGTAAATTCTCTAATGGGGCTTATTGGATTTTCTTTTAGAAATGCTCCTTCAATTTAATCATATTAGTGGAATGCACAATAAATTCACTGTTGTTTTCTATATATATACAACTAAAGAGATTGAGATGTACCTTGTAATTAATATTAGACAGATTAACAGCCCTTGAAAGATTCTTTTGTTCCAAGGCTTGTTCAAAGTACCTTTGAGAAGGAAATGTAAAAAGAAAAAGGATGGAAGGGTTATTCTTGAATCCCTGTCTCTAGTCTCAGTCTTCCCCACTACTGTGGAGACTTTCTCTACTAGGGAAAGGGGCAAGGTCAGGTTTCTAGATTTTCCAGTATGCAGGGTATCAGGGGAGAAAGCTACATTCTGTGCAGTTAGGATTCCTCAGAGTTATTCAATCATGAGTGAGCTTTCAAAACATCCTTAAAACATGACTGAAGAGCTGACAGAAGAATCTAGACTGCCAGTTCAATTGGAACCAACCCTTCTGAAGCAATGCACTCCAAGCTTTCATTCACAGTAATCTGGATTTCTTGTTAGAATTTAGCCAACTCCTCTACTGGCATTGCTAAGAGACACCTATGCTAATTTTCACTGGAACCTGACATACGTGCACCCTGGTGACAGCCAGTAGGTGTCACTGTTGTGTTATAACTGGGACTTCTTCCCACTTCCTTCTCTCCCAGGTGCTGTTAATACTATGGCATACAGCAGTCTCACCATGACAAAGAGCCAATATTGGTGCTCTTTATGCTGGTCTAATGTAAACAACCATAGCCTGCAAAGACCCTGACATCCTAGAAGAGAGGCTCAAGTTGAAAGGGGGATCGATTAGTCCGGGCGAAAGGGCACATGATGAAATTTTGAAGGGAAGGGACTGAAAGAGCATTTCCCTTTATATACTGAAGAACTATGCCTTAGAATTGCTGAATCTGCCCATGGCATTCTACCTGCTCTGCATTACTTAGGAGTAAAACCCAATCCATTCATAGTGTTCCATTTTTATCTCTTCACAGCCCCTGCGCAGATGCAAAGTTATGAACAGCAAACTGAAAACTCACAATATGAATATCAAAATGTTCAGCAGGAACAAGGTACCACATTTCTATTTTTGGTTGAAACATCTGGAACATAGTTGTGCTGCATATGGCAGTAATCACTTATGGAATTTATTTTTGGAAATGAAGAGACAGGAAATGTAAGTGAGGCCTTATAGCTATACAAAGGGTCCAATAAAGATATTGGCCATTAGTGCCTGAACTGAAGGCAAATAATTCCAGTCAAAGGCTCTGTGATGTCACTGCCAATTATTCATGACCACAGTCCGAAATGGACTATGTAAAAAAGCACTTGAACTGCTTCATTAAAAGCAACAGTGGGGCATGTACACTGAAGCGCGCCAACAGGGTAATGCGGGGTTAGCTTGTGGTATTGACGCTGCACTAAAAAGTAGTATGGGGCCCTGTACTAAAACCTTCATGCTACCCTTGCAGAGATTGGGCGGGATGAGGTGTTCCCACTGGCACAGACAGCGCAGGTACCGCACCTCAGTGGTTGGCATTAGTTGCTTCTGTGGCCCTTTTACCACGGTGATGTACTTATCCCCTGCAGGTAGCACTCAGCCCCATGCTAGTAACGTGGCCCACACACGTGCTACCAGCCCAGTGCTTAGTAAAGATGCCCCAGTGAAACCTTAAGCACTGGTTGTTTTACTTCATAGAAGCAAAGTGCCAGACAGTGCAATATTGAAATACCTTTTTATTGAATTCTAACCGTAGAGCACATAGCCAATGCCAAATGTAAATCTTATATCTGGTTTCCTTCCTAAAGGTTGTGGTGTCTCAACCACAGGTAATTTAAAATATGCCAATGTGGACTGCCAAAAAATCTAAAAACTTAACATAATAGGCATCTGCAGGTTGTTGTTTTCTCTCTCTGCCTCTAAGGACTCTACATATTAAGCATTTCTCCCATGGTTGAATAATGAGAGAAAACCTGGGAGTGTAGCTTGGGTGGATCTGGGCATAGTTAGATAGTACATGTGCTGCTTAGAAAATATTTGATGTGCGTACATGTCTACCCAGTTGTGAGCAGGAATACATATATTTGGGATTTCCTGCAGGTTTCGTGAGGTTAACATAAAGATAAAGGGGGCCTGTGTTGTCTTTAGGAAACAGCCCCAAAATAGGCACTTGTTTCTCTTTGACACATAAGCCATATGTTACTAAATTATTCTGCATATGTATAAGTCTTATGTAACGCATTTTTGATTTTCTGAAATCAGTTCATCAAAGAGAATTTGCGTTTTTTTTCTCTACTATGAGCAGTGTACAGCACAGATAGCACCCGATTAACAAGACATTTCTACGTGGCAGGAAATGGGAGAACATTCCCTACAGATCAGACTCCTAAATCATGAATGGATAACAGTCTCATCATCAAATGAGCTGTAATTTTCCTGCCAATTTAGAGCTGGGAATTCTAGGTCACATGACTGAACTTTGGTAGCAAGGCTACCCACAGAATGCACGATCTCTAAATAGTCAATGGTTCCAAGGAAATAGAAGTAAGGGTTAAAGGTTGTGGTTCAGATTAATTTTGACTTTTTTCCTTTCACCCAAAGGTTCTCAGTCACAGATTCCTTATAGTCCAGTGACCTTCATCCCATCAATGGCAATGGCAGACATTAGACGTAAGTGAAACTGAAACGTTAATTCTCATGATTGGTCTTTGGGATTCAGTAGATCTGCAGAGAGGCAAGTGGATGAATCAGTAGAAACTGGCTTATCTATGTGGGCAAATGAAAAAGAAATATATGGGGAAACTATGCTATAGTATAACGATAACATGGAATTTTGAAATAAATTGATCTAACTTTCCAATTAATTATAGTTCTACAGGTTTTCAATTGCTATAGCTTATCATGGAAGTTCAGTTTTAATATGTCTAGCTGTGAGAATACAAACATTTCCATTAGCTTGGGAGTATTAATAAAACAAGATTCATTTTAGTCTAAGATCTTCTGAGACAGTGGGGCATGTCTACTAAAATGCATTACCAGGATGAGGTGGGGTCAGCGTGCGTTATTGACGCTGCACTAAGAATCCTGTGCTATTCTTGTAGCACGCATTGAGGCAGTGACTGGGCAGGGTGGGCCTTCTCAATGGGCGTTGTTGTTAGTTGCTTTCCTGATACAGTGCAGTAAATAGCACGAAGCCCCCCACTAATAATGCAGCCCATACTCACATGACCAGCACAGAGCTTAGTAAACATGGAGGCACACTTGGCCAATCAGGTTTTCAGGCTTCCTGATTATGCACAGGATAGATTTGCATAGATGGAAGACCAGTTGCATGCAATTCTATGTCCTATACACTCATTGCGGTAGTCCTGAGAACTCAACTGGCTAAATGTACATCCAGGAGAGGGTTGAGAAGCACTGTTCTGAGGTGTGTATTTTTGTCACCCTGTGTAGGTTTTCTTCTCATATATAGAATATTCTTGAGTGTTTTATTTTTTAGTCCTTGTTGTGGTAATAATCCTTTGACCAGGGTGCACAGATTGTGGGTCCAACCAAAACCTGGAATGCGTTCATCCCGAGTCCGACCATTAGGAGTCACCAGTGCAAAATAGTTAAGAGTGCATCTCCCCTTCCCAGGATTGTGAGCACTCTTTCCTTAGCAACTCCAGGTCTGCCCAGCCCAAGGAACAGAAGCCGGGGCTGGGAAGTGAACCCAGTGTCACAGTGTTTCGAGGCATGCACATTCTGCTAACATATCTTTTCTTTATAGTGCCATGTAGTGGCCATACAGAGGGCAATTTTCAAAGCATTTAGCCAAGTAAAGTGGTCTGATTGAAAATTGATGTCCTCACATGTGGCTAGAAGCCACACACCTGCCATTCTGGGTGTATCTTTAGTTGTTTGGGTATGTTTAGGTCGGGGTGGAAAGAGGAAGCGTGTATTTGATTTTCCTTTCCCCTGGTCACCTGCACAAATTAGCAGGCACAAAGTACTTGGGTGCACATATGCTCTGCACTTGCTAATTTTCAAAGAGAAACAATATGAGAAATTTCTCTTTGAAACATTTCCTATAACCCGCATACCAGCTCCACCACCTGTGGAATTTGCAACTCTTTGGCCATTTGAACATTGCTTCTGCAGTCTAAGGAATGATTATTTTGCATTAATAAGATGCCGTTCTTGGGCATACGGGCCAATAAATTCAGGGTTAGATGGGAGGGCAGACGTGCTAACAGTCCTAATGAAAGAGATAAACAGGTGGATAGAGAACAGAGGTAGACTGGTAAAAGGATTTAGAAGAAGCATGAAAATATGACAGACTGATTGCACAGCTCAGGGAAACTGGAAGGCTTTCTGATAGTCTATTTTGGATTCACAGCCATGATCACTGCCCACAATAACCGAGTTTGCAGCACTTGGGGTAACTACCACTTCAAGAACTTTGATGGGAATGTCTTCCACTTCCCGGGAACTTGCAACTATGTCTTTGTCTCACATTGTAAGAGTGCCTATGAGGTCTTCAACATCCAGATCAGGCGCAGCGAGGTGGACGATTTGCCAGTTATCTACCGCATTGTAATAAAGATTGACGGTGTGCCAATTGAACTTGAGAACAACACTGTTAAGTGCAACGGCAATCAGTAAGTTCAAGCATCATAAATGCAGACTGAAGCAGAAGGGAGGACATTGTCAGACCCAGAGAGCATGGTAAAAGCTTATGCCTGAGAACATGGGGATTCTGGTTAAAGCTCCCCCTTGATGTTTTTGGCATGTCCACATGTCTATATTTTTGAATTCATTCCAGATGGGTAACCCAGTAAGAAGACTATATGCCAGTGTGTACACTGCAGGAAAACTAGCTATGACCATATGAGAAATGATTGTTCCAATGTTTGTCCTTTTTTGTTGCTTAGTTGCTTTCCTGCTGCTCACTGTTAGACAGCCAGCTTAGGGGTCTCTGATCCTTTGAAGGCCACCTGCTTTTTCCCTTTAGTGTATCTCTATTGCATTGATGGTCCTCAGCTGAGAGGTATAGACTATGACTTCCTTTAGAGCCTGGTTGAAATATCTTTTGAGTATCTTCTATCCCCTTTCCTATTGTATTGGCAATATACACTTTGGCAGTTCTCAGGTGAAATTGTTGTGCTGCTCCATCTGCCCCCCCCCCCCGCCCCTTTGATGTTTCTCTGCTGTTTTTCAGTCCAGTTTATAGTTGTCTTCTGTTTCTGGTGCTCAAACTACTAGTTTCTGTATATGCTATTAGTGGTATATAAACCTTGCAAATAAATAAATATTGGTTGGTAAATATCACTGTAGAGTAACAACCATATTCTCTTCCTTCACGGAGCCTCTGGAGTCTGCCACCGCGGCATCTCCTGCCTTACTGAGCACAAGAACCATGCACTGGATCCTGAATCGAACCTGGATCTCTCCATAGTGGAAATTCTTACTCTTCTGTGAAGCCTTCATCTGCTGTGTATAGCGGCCACATTTGTCATCTCTGTGATATGGTCAAGGCAAACCTTTAGAATCCGCAGTCTTCTCTTGGGATTCGTTTATTTATTTATTCATATTTAATATTCCCCTTGACTACACTGCTTAAGTGCAAAGCTGATTACAAACATTAAATATAGAGAGCAATAAATACAATCCCTAGCATCAATTCACACCTCTGCTGTTCTCTTTCAGTGTTACGCTACCTTACAGCTACTCGGGCATCAAAATAGAAAACAATTCCATGTATATAAAAGTCAGTGCCAAAGCTGGTTTATATGTCATGTGGAACAGAGAAGATGCAGTCTTGGTAAGCACTTTTACAAAGGTCTCAAACATTACTATTATATTTAGAAAAACTACATTATGTTACAGGCTGATATGTAGTAGTTATGTGCAGGTAATCACAGAAATGAGTCAATAAGGAACAAACAAGCTAGTTTGGAGCTTTGGGGGGCATAAACCTAGATCTGGGTCAGGCCACATGTGATACTGACATTAGTCGATGGAAAATGCAGGTCTGGGCCTGGTTAGAGACATGAACAGTGAGAGCAAGCTCTGAAAAGACAGTGTGATAAATCCTTTCATTGCATCTGAATCCTGACTAACAACACTCTTCCTACTTCCGTTTTGGACTTCTTACAACTTTTATATAACCTAAACAAGTGATTTCTGATCATTTTTGGCTAAGGAACTGTTTAATATAGTCCTGAAGTTCTCTGGAGTTTACATGTTCATGGGAGGAAGATCTTCCCTTGGAACTTCCCACCAGCTCCCTTATAAAGCAAAATTATGCCCTCGCCTCTCGCTTTCAGTATTTCTATCTCTGTCTTGGATAAAGTAATGTGGTTGCCATGTTAGTCTGCTTTAATGGTTGATAAATAAAAATAAAACAAACAAACAAACAAAAAAGGAAAATAAAGTGATACCTTTGTTTTTGACTAATTTAATACGCTCTTTGCTAACTTTCGAAGGTTCAAATTGTCTTCCTTAGGTCAGGACAGTATGAGCAGAAAAAATATAAAAGTATTCCAGTGATAATCTCAAGGGGAAAAGAGGAGGGACAGTAGGGGAGATAGATGGGTGATTGGAAGGTGATAAAGTAGTAAATCTGTATGGTTTGGGGTTTTTTTTAATTACCTTTTCAATGAATCTTACAGCAACTTGTAAGAAAAAGAAGCAAACAATATTTCAAACAATATCCCACATCAATAAGGGGAACTCACATTAATACAGTACATACTTATATAAAACAGCGCATGCCCTCATCAAGGGAACCGGGAGTTCCTATTTCATGGGTGCAGATTTAAATTTACCCTCTTAACATAGCCAATTCAGAGAAATAACATACAAACCATTATATCACCATTTGCCCTGAAGAAAGGTTTCCAACTGGGTGGATTCAAAAAGTACATATTGTCCATTCTGATATATTATGATACATTTACAGGGGAATTTGAGGTAGAAGGTGGCCCCCCAACGCCAAAACAGACATGGCAGAAAATTGCTGCAATGTCTGTATTTGGCACAATCATCCTGCACTATCACCACAGTAGCAGCTAATGCAGTTTAGTAAACATACCCCATATGCATACATGAAAGCTCCACCCCATGCCCCAACTTACTTTAACTTGTTTGCCAGCTTATTGGACTGCTTCCACTCCAATTCTGGCGACTGTTCCCTTCCAGACTGAAGTCTCGCGGTGTGGCTGTTATCAAATACAAAGTCCTGGTAACCATTTTCAAACTATTGCCTGTCCTCACAGTTTCTACAATCCATCCTGCAAAAGCCAGCAGGCAACAGACTCAGGAGAAGCTGTACGCTGAACACTTCACAATCTCACTCGAAAAGATCAGGAGTAGCCAGACTGCCTGCTCACTCACCAGGAATTTGGAATAGTCTCCCAGAAAAAACTAGAGTCGTATCAGACCTTACAACATTTCTCAACGAATTAAAAATACTACCATTCAAAGAGGAGTTTGAAAACCGAACATAACACGTTAAGCATAACAAGGATCAAACAATAGCTTTACAATATGTCTAGTGACCAATAAACATGTCCATTAATTACTTACTCTAGTGACACAAGCAATGACTGCGGCTAATACTCAGAATCACATAGGAAAATACACTAGAGATATGAGTAGAATTATTCATGTTTACAATGTTTAGAATGTTTCAACAAAATGCATCACGAGTTATGTGAAAGCTAACAATGTAACCCGAGTTAATCTGTTCATCATGTTCTTATTAATTGTTCTATGTAAAGTTTAAAAACTATTATTGTTTTGTGTAAACCACTTTGATCAAAAGAAAAGAGATCTATAAAACCATCAAATCAATCAATCAATAAATAAGCTTTCAAAAACTTTATAGTTAGTTTGGAAAGCACGTGCGCAGAGGTGTGCATCGTGGGGGAGGGGGGCATTGTGGAGGGGAGGTGTTAAAATCTGTTCCGGGTGCCAAATAAGCTCAGTACACCACTGAGCGAGCCTTTTGCAAAATTCTAGGGGAAGTATGTATGTACTGAGCTGGGTATTTCCTAGATGCCATTTGAGGCCTATTAAATGGAGATATGGATTATTTTTCCATATCAACCCGGGTTAGTGGATCATTTAAAATGCACACATAAGCACCAATTTTTAGTTGCACATGCACACACAGAGTTACTTCTGCCTTTGAGCAGGTGTAATTTTGTGTGGGAGCTTCCAGGAAGACTATTCTATAATGGTATGTACATAGGTGCATTTGTCGATTTTCTGAAATAAGCGCAACGTTTGCACTCTGTTATAAAATTACCCTGAGCGATTAAACTAAAAAGAAAATAGTTTACAAAACAGTAAAAATAACAATCTTTCCTTGGAGATTAGGTCTGAGAGTTCAAATAAATCTTTTGAAAGACAGGTAAAGACCAGGTTGTTTCAGCTGGCTTTTGGGGAACAGTTGGTGCTATTTTCTTTTCTTTTTGTTTCTTTTTTCTGTTTTTTGTTTGTTTTTGTAATACGTTGTATTAACATTAGTTTTCAATTATTGTAAACAGCTTAGATGCTGCCCTCTATAGGTTTGATGAGCGGTATATTAAATGTTTTTAATAAATAAATAAATAAATAAATAACCAGTTAGTGCTATGTGCCCTGGAATAATATTGCCTAATGTTACTTTACCTCATTCCAGTTTCAGTATTCTACAGCTTACCGTGATAAGCTTCTGAATAAAAGAATTAAGGGGTATGTTTACTAAACCGGGCTAACGGTTAACCCGGGCTATCTGCAGCTAGGTCCCATTGAATAATATGGGACCTAGTGGCAGACAGCCCGGGGTAACCGTTAGCCCAGTTTAGTAAACATACCATTAAGTCTGCCAAATTTCACCATCATATAGTAATATCCTATAGTTTAAATGCCAACTTCCTTCTTCTTTTTCCCTTCTCTGGAATTTAGCTGGAACTGGATAATAAATTTGCCAATCAGACATGCGGTCTTTGTGGAGACTTTAACGGCATTCCCACTTTTAATGAATTCATTGCAAATGGTAAGGATAAGAGCTAATTGCTGGTATTTTAGACAATGGTCAGTCAATATTCGGGCTGCCTGGGTGGCTTAGTGGTTAGAATAATAGTTTCAAAACCTGTCCCTCACCCAGTCTGAATTTTAGGATCTCCCCAATGAATACACCTGGGCTAGATCTGCACGCACTACCTCCAGTGTCTACAAGTTTATCCAGACATATTGATTGCAGAGATCCTGAAAATTGGACTAGCTGGGGGGGGGGGGGGGGGGGAAGGTTTCCTGGGACATGTTTGGCAGCCAAGGGTTAGAGTAGAGGCATACCCAGACCTTTTTTTTCATTTAATTTTCTATTTGTTTCATTTATTACAAGCTAAAGCAATGTCTTTATTTATTTATTCATTTAGTAGTATTTCTCTTACCCTTTTCCAGTAGCACTTCAAATAATTTGTATGAAAAATGAAACAAATCCCACACCGGCCCTCTTTCTGCCTCCTGCCCCCAGTCTTCCTCCAAACCTCATCCTTGGATCAATAAATTCTTCACATGGCAGGAGCACTCTGCAGTTGCTCTTGACCTGCTGAGAGGGTAACACAAATAGCCCCTTTTAGGGTCCTTTTTACTAATTAATGTGTGTTTTAACTCACAGCAATTTGCAGTTAGGAACACTAACGGGCGAGTGTGTCTGTCACCGGACACTAAAATGCACGTTAATCGGTGATTGCAGGATGGAGCGGGAAATAGGTGGGGGGGAGGGGGGACATGGAGACCGCATTACCACTAGCCACAGGGCAATTGCCTTGCAGTCAGCGGCAACACGGCTCTTAACGTGGGTTCACCTAATAACTCCTGGATGGGAATTGTTAAGTGAACCCATCACACGTTACCTATTGGGAAGATACTGGTCACGTCCCAACAGTTAACATAGATACTTTGCGGTTAAAGTGTGTTTGTTAGAAATTTCCATTTCATTTTAACAAAAGATCATCCCTAGATTTCAGCATAACACTGAACTTCTCAATGAGGCTTTCATAAATGATCCTATAAATGCATATGGACGCATAGTCACATAGAGGCACCCTGCATGCAAGTGTGCGGGCCTGTAGGGGAGGGGTTCCTAGAAGCAGAGTTAGGAAACACAGATTTTTGGAATTCCAAAAGCACAGAAATACGTTTTTATGGAGAAAGAAATTACACAAATTGCAGGTGCAAATCTGCAGCCTGCACATTTCCCCTTTGAAAATCAAAGCAAAGTTGGTAGGTAAAAAGAACTCACAGACCTTCCACATAACACACTTGAAAGCTGCTCCCTTTGGACCGCAAATGTAATAGCATTTCAAACTCTTGCTGTGAAAGCTTAATGAGAACTGTATTTCAGACAACCTTCATTCAAAACCCCTTTTCCCCCCAGCCCACATTACTTCTTGTTTTTTGGCTGTCATTTTATCTGGGGTTCATTCTTCATTATTTGCATTTAGCTCATGCCTTTTCAGTATTAGTTGAAGTTGACTTAGAGTGCAAGCTTTATGAAGACAGGGAAGTACCGACTGTACCGGCATATAAGTGCCAGACTTACTAAAAGGTGCTACCGTGCAGAATTTCCCATAGGGCCTATTCTATGCCATGGAACCTATTTATTAATAACCAAGACTAATGCCATAGTGCATTTTAGTAAATCTGGCCTTAAGAGCGCTAAGTGACTTGCCGAAGGATGGAAGGGTAAGCACCGGCCAGTAAGACAAGCTAAAAGCCTATTGCTTTCACTACTTGCTGCAGATGTCGAGCTGACTCCAGCACAGTTTGGGAGCTTGCAGAAGATGGATGGACCCTTGGAACAATGTGTGGATGAAGCACCTACCGCTATGGACAACTGCACTGATATTGTATGAACTCTTTTTCTGCTGTGATATTCATTAAACGTCTCCGCTCCTTTCTTTTGCTTCCTGGGCAAAACATGGGCAAGACATGGGGAGGTGGTGACAAGCTTTCCGGGGTGAGATAATGAAGTAAAGGAAATTGGGAGGAAGCTTCTACTACTATAACGATTGATAGCGTAGGTCCCATAGCCTAGGTGAAAAGTCTCTGCTTTGGAACCAGAGGTTGCAAGCTCCTGAGACCCTCAGCTGGAAAAGTAGACCGAATTGTTGTGTAGTGCCTCAGGATGCTTAGAACTTTCCCAAGATGGCTAGACAGGCAAATGGTCTACCAGAGTAGATGCACAGGCCCATAACCGAGGTAGGTCGGACCCGATGCTCACCCTCTCCAACCTCCCCTCCTTCCCCCACCTCCCCCCCTTCCCCACCACAAACTACACAGAAACCATTCATTGGGAACCATCTAGTCGCAGCTTTATTAACTTTCAAATAGATCAACAATTAATTCCAACAGAAATCCTTTTAACCGTACAATAGCGGAACGAAGCCTCACCAGCCATGCCACTAGCAAGGTAACCTCACCTCCCTTCTGCCGCGGTCAGGCCAACAGCAAACTTCCCTACCCCTCTTTCCCCGACTTTGCCATGTAGCTAGAAAAAGTCAGCTATGGGTTGTCCGGGTCAAGGGTACCCCACCCCCGGCCCAAGCTTAGCCTAAGGCTCTGGACCCCGCCTATCCCCCTGCTGCGACACCCCTTCACTCGACCCCTATCCCCATCAAGGGCGGGAGGGTGGGACACCGGCAGCCCGAGCTCTCCACGCGCCTGAGAGCAGCGAACCGTCGTGCCTCTCAGGCTCCTCCCACCTCCCAGGAAGCTGCTCCAGTGAATCCATTGGCTCCCCCATGCTCGTGCACGCAGAGGGTCACCAATGAATTAAAAGGATGCACCCTACATCACCCCGCCTCCAGCCAACCCCCACTGAAGGATGAGCACCAGGTTCCGCATCGGGCCGCGCCACCCGGTTACGGGCGACCGCCCCGGACCCGCCGCACGGCCTTACATTTATAATAGAGGAACATTTTCAAAGCCATTTTTGCAGGTGGAAAAAATTCTTTACCTACATAAATCAGCTTTGAAAACTGTCCTCCCTTAGTGCTGTTAAAGGCATGTGTTGTTGAGCCAACTTTCCTAGGTGTGTGCCTAGGCCAGGAAAGGAAAGATATATAAGAACTTGGGTCATACCAAGAACTGGGTCAGGCCAAGGTCCATGAAGCCCAGTATCCTGTTTCCAACAGTGGCCAATCCAGGTTTCAAGTACCTGTCAGTTCCCAAGAAGACACAGGTTCCACAATGTTTGTATTGGGGCAAGCCGTGGATTACCTGCATCCTCCAGGAACTTGTCTAAACCTTTTTTAAATGCAGCTACATTAATAGCTTTTACTACATCCTCTGGTAACAAATTCCAGAGTTTGATTATGCATTGAGTGAAAATTTTTTTTCTCTTATTAATCTTAGACGGGTTACACTGTAGCTTCATTGCATGTCTACTTTTTGATGGTGTAAACAATTGATCTATGTCTATCCATTCCACTCCATTCATTAATTTATAGGCCTCTATCATATCTCCCCTCAGCCTTCTCTTTTCCAGGTTGAAGAGCCCTAAGCTTTTAAGCCTAATGGGATATGGGTAGACGCAGGGCCGGCCCCAGAGTTGCTTCAAGGTATTGGCGGCCTAGGCAAAATTTAAGCCATATGCCACCCCCCCCCCCCCCGACTGTCATAATCTGCCATTTAGCATTGAATGTCCTGCTCTTTTCCACCTCCTAGAAGGTGCCACCCTAGGCAATTGCCTAGTTTGCCTGATGGTTGAGCCAGCCCTGGGTAGCTGCCTATTTGTCTTTATCAAATAGTGGGATATGAGGCAGAGAACATTTCTTGAATGTTGGTGCAGTCGCTTACACCTGCTTGTGAGCAGTGTAAATGTTCCCATGTGCCTTATGCATCAAAGTCTGTAATTAAGGTATTTTATAATCTATGTGCCTACATTCAAGCTCCTCCCACAATACATCGACTATGCCTGCCAACAACTATGTGTTTTCAAGATATGTTATAATGTGAAGTAAACGAATAATGTATCGTTGTTGCAAATATTGAGACAACACTTAAGGATTCAACAATACTGTCTCTTGTTTTCTAATTTATTCTAACAGGAAAAGAAATGTGAAGCCGCTCTGACAGGCCCAGGCTTTTCCAATTGTAACTCCCTTGTTGATATAACCCCCTACGTCATGGCTTGCACTCAAGATTTGTGTCTTTGTAAGGCATCCAAAGACTGCATGTGCGACACCTTGGCTGAATACTCCCGGCAGTGTGCTCATGCCAATGGTAAACCTCCAAACTGGAGAACGCCAGATTTTTGTGGTAAGCATCTCCAGATAAGGGGCAGACTTAAACTTTCCAGATAAGAAAGATTAACCACATAACTCACCACGGCATGTGCAATTAGGAGTATTAACTCTATATTTTGTATTTCTCTGGGGTTTTGTGAATAATAGACTCCAAATGCCTTGAGTAGTGCTGGATGTTTACTGGAGCACTGATTAGGGAAAAAAAAAAAGTCCCGAACAAGTAGCCTTTTGCCATCTAGTGACTTGATTCTTAGAAACATAGAAAAATGACGACAGAAAAAGACCACATGGCCTATCTAGTTTGTCCTTCATTGCACTTAACGTTAACGTTTGGATTTTAGAATGCTGGCCAGTTTCTTGTCATGTTTTTATAATCGATCTCCCTTCACTGTCTGGGAGATGGAATGGAGGCTTTCCTCATGGTCGAACTCTTCAGTGACCAGCAGGTGGCAGCAAGAGTAGCTCATCCTCGGCAGTGCATGTATTGCTTCCAAAGCAGTTGCAGATATGATATATCCATTCAGGTTAAGAGACAGCAGGAGATGACTTGGTTTCAATGGTGTGTGAAAATCTTTTTTTTTTTTTTTTTTTTATATTTCAGCCAAAAGGTGTCCATCCAATATGCAGTATGAGGAGTGTGGCTGTAGCTGTATTGATACTTGCAGCAATCATGAGAGCAACGAAGTTTGTGAGGATCACTGTATAGACGGCTGCTTCTGTCCCCCAGGCAAGTCCTTGCTCCAAGCTCAGCTTCCCCTTCCCTGTGCGAGGCATATAATCTTGCTTATCACTGAAGATATTTTCTTTTGGTTTAGGGACTGTGTTTGATGACATCGGCAGCGCTGGCTGTGTTCCCCTTGAAAAGTGCTTCTGTACATACAACAACGAGAATTATGCTCCCGGAGCAGGATATTCTACCCCCTGCCGTTCCTGGTGAATCTCTTTCTTTTGAGCCCTCATGCTTTTCTATTGTGGCCTGCCAGGGCTGGACCAACAAATAGGCAAGACTAGGCAGTGGCCTAGGGCGGCAGCTTCTGCAGGGCAGCAAAGAGCGGAAGAGTCAAAGCAAACACTAGATCCCGATAGCCAGACAAACTCAAAGAGCCATCAGCATATTCTTTTACTTGCAGGGAGAGTGGGTACAGAGCAAAGTTTAATATTTACAAATAGGAAGGGGGAGTGGTAGATAGTGGTGACTACTAGCCCTTGTAAAGTGGCTAGCCATCGCCATTGACTTTAAATCCAGATATCTGATACCAGTGCCATATCCAGGCACCAGGACTGAATATCTGGATCAACTGGATAAGGGTACTTGCATTAAATTTAAGTCTAAACAGGCGTGAATTCTGCTTTTAAAAATGACCCTGCCTCCATTGTATGCAAATCTCTCTCATGCATATTCATTGTGGATATCCTAAAACCCTGACTGGCTAGGTGTGTCCCGAGGATTGGTTCGAGAGCCCCTGCCTTAGGGGCATGTTTACTAAACATTCCTAACGTGCGGGGCCGCGCTAGTGAGCGTGTGCCATATAAGGAGTGGGCGGTTCAGGCAGAAAATAGAAAAAAAACGGTAGTAAGCAACCGGACGTGTGTGCGTCGCGCTAATGTGCGGGGGTCGACATTACCGCGTGGAAAGGCAAAGTGGCGCGCTGCTGAGTATACAAAACAGCAGAGCCGTGGTACAACGGTGAAGACACTGACCAATGGTGCAGGGGCCATGGGTTCAATCCCCCAGTGTGTGCAACGACAAAGGTCAGCTGAGGCAGTAACTGTAATGATTAACATTGTTTTAGGAGGCAAATTAATTTGGAACGGCATAAGGCGGCGCACAGTTACTTTTGGGCGGCAGAAGGCGGCGCACAGTGCTTTTTGGGCGGCATAAGGCGGCGCACAGTTATTTCTGGGCAGCAGAAGGCGGCGCACTGGTCCCCTTGGGCGGCAGAAGGCGGCGCGCTGATAGGCACAAGGCGGCGCGCTGATGCACAAGCACAGGAACAGAGCCACAGCACAATGGTTAAAACACTGACCAATGATGCAGGGATCAGGGGTTCAACTCCTCACAATGCCCAGTGAAAAATGCCTGCTGAGGCAGTATGTATTATGTTGAGGAGTGCTGTAGGAGGCTGTATAATTATATTTTGTTATCACTACTAGCAAACGCACTCTCCCAGCATGTTACCATACGGCGGCCCATAAGGCACATGTTACAGTGCACTGTTCGCCAAGGCACCCTTGAATGACCCCTATAGGGCAGCATGTATGTTGCGACACAGGATAATGTATAGTGCACCCTATAGGGATGGCAACCATAAGGTGGCCTACAGGGCGCCCTATGAAGCACCCTCAGAGGCACCTAATGGGTATAGTAAGCTGAGGGTGGTCTTGCCGGCATAGACATATGTACAGTAAATAAAAATAAAGCTGTGGACAGCCCTACCAAAGGGCCCCACTGTGGGTTTGAACCCATGACCTCTGGCTGCACAGGCAGTGATGTAACCATTGCGCTACAGCTCCATAGCTGTAAGCAGGCCCCTGGCTGGCTGCAGATAGCCTACACGTCACCGCACAGACAGTCTGCTGGTGGCAACAGAATAGGGTTAGGCCACCCGTACCCATGATGCACTGCACATGCAAATTAGCTGTCCGCAGATGGACACAAGATGGGGAATGCACCCCCACAGCACCTCGGCCCTGTTGGGGGAAGTGACCGGGTGCACCCACACAGCACCTTGGCCTAGTAGGGGGCACTGACCGGGTGTTTTACTGGCACAGAGTAGCCACACACCGTTACATCGTGCGGGTACTGTGCTCACCCTGAGTGTGCAATGAGGTGGCCAGGACCAGGTCAACAACACCTGCCATGGCTGATGGAGGCCAAGCGGGCGTTCCAAAGCAGTGTTAAGATAGCTAGTTTCTGCACAAACACCATGGATATCCCTGTCTGCCACCATCAGGCACCCCCCCCCCAGTGGCAAACATGGTCTCCATCAAGGGATCCACACTCTACCTCCCTGCAAAGGTGGCAGTAGAGGGCAACATCAACCCCAGTCCTGCTGAGGAACACCACCACCCCCCCAGGCAGGCAGCTCCATACACAGCCATAACACAATAGCAGACAGACATAAGCCCAGGGTATGGTAAGCTGCACTCCACCACCAGATATTCCCCTGCAGCAAGCCAACAGCCACTGCACCATGCAAGCCATTATAGCAAGACATTTACCAGCTACAAACAGTCTGCTGGTTAGTCCATAGTGCATGTTCCCAATGGAGATGCATGCACCCAGAACTGGGCTGTCTGCATACACAGCAAGCAGATAGATCAGTGACTGGGCCCCAAAGAGAAACCCATATCTATCACATGAGAGAACTACTATACAGCACTATGGGGGGGGCCTAGCCATGCTGTGGTCACTGCACAGTCAGGGTGAGCGTGATCCCCCAGAAGGACATGCTTTGGCCACCCTGTCTGTGTAGGTGGTGGCCGGACACTACAATATCCCAGCCAATGTCCCTGCCAGGGCCCTATGCCCAGTGCAGATGCATCCTGGCCACGTCACCCTGCCCTGGCTATACCCATGGTACCTTGCACCTCATTATGCACATTGACTGGCCAATACTGGCAACAGTGCTGGCAGTGCGGGCTGTTGAAGGGGCTTGCAGCCAACACCCACTGTATAGACAGACACACACTTCCACACCTCTGCCATCATGGTGCTACGATTGAGGGGGTAAGTAGCCTTGCCCACCAAACCGGTCCTGAGCACGGCATGGCATGGATATGGTACGCATTACAGCTGGTGGTCACTCCCCAGGGTGGTAAGCACCGTCAGAGGCCAGGGCTGGAGCATGCCCCGCAAACACCTAACAGATTGTTTGGATGGGGTCAACTAGCAGTATGTACGTAACGTATGGATAACTGCCTGCCTGTGCTCCTAGCAAACGTCTCCGAGCTGTGTACCGTATACCTCAGGTGTAGGGTGACATTGGTAAGTTATGCAAGTGCTCGTTGTGGGTGCTGCATGCACGGTCCAATGTTCTGCCTTTCCAGGAGACATTGGCCAATGGGGCCTGTGGGTGTGGGTGTGTCTGCCCTTGATGGCTGCTGCTTTACGGCACAGATTCCCAACTCCAGTCCAGGTTTGCATCACACTGTTCGGGTTTTCCTGCTATCCCTCATGAATATGCATGGGCTACATCTACATGCCATGGGGGTGGTGCATAGATATACAGCACAGGCATTTGTATGAGTGTCAGCATGGAACCTGACTGGTGTGTGGCCCACCAGGACTGCATTTGGGTGATTCTGCTCTAGGTACTGCCCCTGTTCATGGTTTCTGTGCTCAGTGGGGTAAAAGATAGATGTCTTACCATTGCATATGTCCCCGCCATGAAAGGTGTGTCCTTACTATCACTGTTTAGTTGTGGGAAAAATATGTGGGCAGGATTGGCAGTAGCCCCAGCTGGGCTTTGAACCTGTGACCTTCTGTTCTTGTATGCACTGTCTGTGTGCACTGCACCACTGTGTAGCCACAGATTGGTTGGATTCCCTGGACTGTCCATGACTGTGGATCCGGCAGGACCTGTCTGTTGCAGTGGACTGTGCCAGCCTGCACATGGCTAGGCCTCTGTCTTCTGTGGTTAGCAGCCACTGCCCCCTGCACCACATGTACTTGTCCGCCAACATGCTGGCATGAACTTCTCTCAGAAAAAGCAGTTGACCTGATTGCAATGTGGCAGTATGGGACTGCATTTGGGGGACTTGGCTGTAGGTAATGCCCATTGTTGTGGGGTGTGTGCGGTGTTGGGTAAAATATGGGTGTTTTCCCCATGCATACAGGGGTGTCTGCGCTATCTTTATTTAGTGGTGGGTAAATAGAGGGACTGGGCTGGCAGGTGCCCCAGCTGGGTTTTGAACCTCTGCCCTCTGGTCCTAGAGGTAATAACTCTGTCCGCTGTACCACACTTTGGCCACAGAGACAGTGCAGCCCCTGGAGGCAGTAAGCCTGGCAGGATGGAGTCACAAACCCTGCTCTACGCAATTCTACTGTGGGCATATGCACCCTGTCTGGTGACAAACGTGCACATAACCCCCGGAAATGACCACGGGAAATGTGGGACAAAATATCACCACGCTGGGCAACAGTGATATTAATGGGCAACCATAGCAAACACTCCCAGGAAAGCTCCATAACGTGGAAATGGTTTTTGGAAGAGTCTCCTCTCAGTAGACCCTTCCAAACTTCATTTCTTTTTTCTGGAGCTTTGCTGGGTGTGATTTCTGTATTTGCCCATCACTATAACTGTTTCCCAGCTGAGTTACTATTTGTAATAGTTCTGTTGTGGTCATTTTCTATTTTTATTTTCACTTTTGTGCTGTGCACATGTATCACACTGCTCACGTTTTGCTGGTTTCCCCGGTTTTCCTGTACATTGCTGACGGAAATGGTTTCTCTTCCCTTTAAATGCTTTCTACCGCGAGTGTTTCACTCGCGGTAGTTTTTACATGCAAATTCGGGCCCGCTACTGTGCGGGGAGCCTCTCCCCTCCCACTCTCCACCCATTGACCCCATCCCTCCGCCCCTCCGGAGCCTTCCTCCGCCCTCCTTTCGCCGTTCCACGCCTCTATCGCACATTTGCGGGCCCGCACTTGTACGGGGCCCGTTAGTGAGCCGCGTACCTGTGCGGGGGTGACACGCACGTGTGCGGGGCATTTAAACGCGTTTATTCGCGTTTCAGTGCCGCGTTTCCGTGCGCTATTTTGCGGCGCGCACATTTGCGGCTTTTAGTAAACATCCCCCTTAGAGCAAAGCTGTACAGCATGTTCTGTATCTACTGCACCTTGGGAACAGAAATTTAAGAAATATTAATTTCATTTAGCCGTGTGTATTGTAAAAATGCTATGTGTAACTTTTAGAGTAACATTTTCTTTCTGGGTAATTAGTACTATATGCACAGTTATCTTGGAAAGTGTAGTAGCAGGAGGTGTGTATTTAGTTGCCTCAAAATATGAAAAAGAAGGTCGTATTTCTTGTTCGAACTTATAGGAAAAGAGTTTCACAAGAACTTTGATATTTTAATGGAGTGATCATCAGCTGCATCTCTAGGCCCTGATGAAATGGGTATGGAGCAGGATTTGTGTTTGTCATATTTTTTAATTGTTTTCAACATTTCTGTTCAGCACCTGTACCGGAGGCCTCTGGAAATGCCAGGAGTTTGAATGTTCTGGAACCTGCTCTATAGAAGGAGGCTCGCACATCACGACTTACGATGCCACTCGTTACACCATCCATGGAGACTGTAACTACGTCATTTCCAAGGTGAACACAACGTGATTCTCACTGTCGGTCCTAGATGTGCGGCTTTGGGGAAGAGGGCTGCACAAGAATGGAAAACTTGCTACCCTAAAATAAAAAGTTTCCTCTCCTGTCACTTACACTGTGTGCAGGCAGCATTAATAATAATTTGGAATTATGAAACATTTACATATAAGTAGAATCCCGATATTTACTTAAGGATGGATGAGCTGACAGTGCAGTTCTGGAATCTAAGCTGCTTATTAATGTGACAGAAAATAGTCATCCCAGCTGGGCAAACGGAACCATAAAGCTGTGAAATAAAGCGTCCTGTTTACTAAGGTGCATTCAGTTTGCCAGTTACATTAACACCCAGTAACTGCAGAACCTCTGCATTAACTGCAGGCGGCATTTCCAGCATTTTGGGGAGGGCTGCTGTGTCATTGACGCAAGAAAATAGTAGCTACATGCATTAACTGCACAGAAGATATCTCATGATGCACCTAGCAGACTCTTGCAGGTAGCATTAACGATTCTGCTTTCTGCCGTGATAATAGTGAACATGCAGTAATTACCTCCCTGCAACGGCACTTTGCATGTTAGCTGTTAGTGTCCGGTAAGTCCCATGTTCAGTAGCTAACAGTAAACTGGAGTCAAAGTGCATCAGGCTCCACATAGAAGCGATAGTGAGGAACATGTACAGCGCTGCGTACGATGAGTAGCGCTATATAAATGCTCAATAGTAGCAGTAGTAGTAGGAACATAAAAAGTCGCGGGTCACAGGTTACCCTGATTCCTAGCGGAATGTTCTAATTTATTGGTCCATTGATGGGGAAAATAAATGACTACTAGAAATCTGAGGCAAATTTACTTGAGTATTCATGAAAATGATTTAAATTACGTTTGTGGTTGATTAAGAAGAACAGGAGAAACTGCCACCATGGGCCTGATATTAAAAAAAAAGCTGAGCTCCTAAATTAGTGCCCTATTTTTAGTCACATTTAGGAGCCCAAGTTTTAAGCTGAAAATTCATCCTAATTTAGGAACTTAAAATTTATGCTCCTAAATTTAGGTCTGCTATTCATTTTCCTATATTTATGTGCCTAGTTTAGATGCTTAGTGCTGAAAATCATTGCTAAGCTCCTAACTTCTTTACCTCACCCTAAATCTGCCCTGATTGTCACCCACCTTTCGTGCTCCCATCTTGATGAGTTTAGTGAAATTTTAAGAAAATATTTAGGCAGTTAGCCCTAGCAAATTTTCAAAGTAGCCAATTTAGGAGCATCACTCTCAAAGTTAGGAGCATAAATCTTTTGAAAATTGGGTCCTATTCCTCTGGTATATATGGTGGAATCTAAAGTTGGTATTGCTTGTTGCAGTTATGTTTTGGCAAAGAATACAAGTGGTATTAATGAGTATATTTGATATTGTGGTATTTATTGATTAATGTATTGATAGTAATTGTATTTCACTTTTACTTTTGAATTTACTCTTTGTATTTTATGTTTTATGCATTAAAATGTTTATTGTTATGTTTTTGTCAGCTGCTTTGAGCGGACTTTAGCTAGAACATTAGGGCATAACTCTAATAGATAGACAGACTACAGGAAATTCAGACCTAAGTTGGCAATAAAACTTCAATGCCCTGAATTCATTGTTTTTAACCTTGGACCTGGATGTACAAAAGTTCATGTTATTAGTAAACAGGACCCAGGGAATTAAATGGGACTATGAGAAATAGCACATGTGTCTGTGCATGCTGACATGGGAATGTACTTTAGTACATTTCATTGGTTCTTTAACATAAATCCTTGGTATCGTTGGTTCCATGCTTTACGCTCTCCATGCCATTGATTCCCTGCTAGAAACCTTTGGTGCCACAGGTGTGTTGTCATCAACTTGTAATGTTTTGTGTTTGATTTTCAGCATTGTGAGGAGAACATCTTTTCTGTTATTGGAGAAATATCTCCATGTGGAACAACACAGACAGAAACATGCTTAAAAAGTGTTGTACTCATCATCAACGGAGGGAAGACTGTAAGTAGCAGAAAGCATAAAGGAATTACAGGTACAGCGGCATATAGTGTGTCACTGGGAATTAAGATTCATAGTGCCACATAATAAACCGCCTTCACCTGAGCATCAAAGCACTAAGGGATCATATGTCCTCTTCTGCCAGATCTTTTCACCACCTTCTTTCCGTGTTCTTCCAGACTCTTCTTATCCGATCCAGTGGCAGCGTATTTATGAACAAGGTCTATACTCAGCTTCCCATCTCAACTGGTGAGTTCTACTACCAGAACCTGTTTGGGCCGTCACTGCACTCATATCTCTCAAGCCTTCTATGATGCCTTCAGAGATTCATGTTTCCATTCAGTTCCAAAGTAGGAGAATACCATAGAACTGCAGTGGCTTCACCTTACCCAAGAATTTACCTGTAATTATTTCTTTGGATTGAAATTGGATGACAAAACAATTAATTTCCTTTTTAAAAAAGCAGTTTGCAGCCTGACAGAACACAGTGGATCAGTCACAGTGTCACAGTAACTTTAGAAAGAATTTCTGTAGAGTGGAGGAGTAGCCTGATGGTTAGAGCACCGACTTAGGACCCCACGAGACCAGGGTTTAATTCCCACTAGCACTCCTAGCTTTGGGCAAATCACTTAACCCTCCATTGCTCAGAAAAATCCAAGTTATCAATCAATGTACATGGCCAAGTTTAAGTTACAATGTGAACTGCTTTGTCTGAAATGATAAAGCAGTATAAAATAAAACCTGTTAAATAAATCAAATTCATCATATTAAATCAATATCCTATCATTTAAATGCTCAAAGATTGAAAATCTCATCATTGTGTGTTTCATCTAATCACTCAGTTTCTAAAATATCAGTTGCTTCTGATTCTGAACCTTCATTGACTTCCATAACCTAATGGTTTGTGTGGCCTCAAACAGCTCTCTAATCTCTCACATGTTGACTTATCTCTTCATAAACATATGGGAGCAGGAATGCCTCTTGAATTTGAGAGTTGCACATGTTTGCAAAATGCGGGAAATGGAATGATCTGGTACTGTACTATGTCTTATACAGAACATCTTCCTCCTCCATAGTCATTGTGAGGGAGTGCAGGACAGATGTACTATTTTTTGGAAAATCAGTTTTGGGCATTTACCCAATCCCAGTTTACGTTTATTGTACACCACATTAATGTCAAGAAAAAGGCAGTTAATCAAGTGAATTAAACATTAAACAGAACTTACTTGGAGCAATTAACTGTCTCAAAGTATCTACAGGGTTCCATAACATACAGATTTTTAGCTGGAGCGCAGGGGGGAATTTGTTCAGGGGTGAGGTAGGTGTTTTTTGGCAGGTTTGGAAAATACTGATTGCAGATCAATGTTTTAAAAATGTGCAGGCTATTTTCTGCAAAAATGTATCCAACTTAAAAGAAGGTGCAAACGTTTTTAAAAATGGCCTCCTAAATCACTCATTTTCTCACCTGTTCTTAACTCGGACCTAATTTTAGCTTCTACTGTTTGACTTTCTATGCTGTACTTTTTCTAGCTTGCCTTCATAGTCTCAACGCCGTCACTGTTTTGCTGAAATCCTCAGTGTTTCCATCCTATGCAATTTACTTGTCAAATAATTGTCTGCACTCATATCCATCTAGGGATACATTTTCAAAAACGTAGGAGCCTTTTTATTAGAGTATGCTAAAATGTTGTAATTAGCTTGCAGTGGTAGCAAAAATGGATGCACTATAAGTGCAAAACCTCAGCAGGGGGGGGGGGGGGGAAGGGGTCTCAGCAGCTTCCCACCAAGGTAAAAGGTCATTTCACAAAGTTGCACCCAGCTAATGTGCATTTCCACGTGCTTATTGTTACCTATGTAATGAAGTTCACTGCATGCATACTTCTTTAGGCTGGATTTATTAAGGACCTATTCACTAATAACGCACATTAATGGCTTTCGTGTGTGCTAAGGCAGTAAAACACTTAATCAATTTAGCCCTATGCATTTCAGCTTCCAGCACAATGCCTGGGAATTTTCTACCATATTGGTGAAAGCCATTAGAGAGCTGGTGACTTTAGGCTTCTGAGATGGTCCATGATGTGGATAGTGCAGATATGATTAGGAACCTTGTTAGGGAATCTGATGCCCTGTGCAAGGTTTGCTGTCGGCACCTCTTCCCTCCATAGCATTTTACCTCTCCACTTGGCTGTACAGATTATAGGGGCTGTCCCCACATCAAGGTGGGCAGGGCCACAACTGGCCAGGGGCAGAGAACCTTCAGAAGAGGCCAGATGGTGCATAAGTTCTTCCTCTTGCCTTCTCCCCTGGCTTAGTGCCACTTACAGGGGCCCCTCTTTCCCAAATATGTTGCTAGTGCTGCATGGCATACTTTAGGACTGTTATTAAAAAGCAATTATGTGGTTGGAAGCAGATGCTGACCACATGACTGCTTTGTTTTCAATGTTATGTCCCAAGTAACGTATAACTTTGAGGCTCTATATAGCCAAAGATTTGCAGCTTAAATTGGATAGGATTTAGAGCAAGCCAGGAGCAAAGCAAAAATTTATATGGCTATTCAGTTGCTATCCGGTAAGTTATATGTATCATTGCCAGAAATGGCAGGTATTTTATCTGGATAAGATAGTCATGTAAAGATATGCATGCATGTTAAGCCGTGACACTTCTACGTCTATTGCTGCAGAAATTTATTTTATCTGTATAAAGTTACACAGAAATGCCTCCACTGAGAATGTACTTCTTTGAATCCTGAACACAATCATATTAGTTTATACCTGATATAAATGTGGGAGATACATTGCTTTGAGAAATAAATCTTCATTTTGGGATCTGCTGAGTTACTTGTTATCAAGACTGGCCATTGTCGGAGACAGGATGCTGGGTTCCATTGACCTTTATCTCATTTCAGCACAGCCTTTCCCATGTTCTTATGTTCTTATAAAACAAATTGCATTTTTTTCAATAATATTTATAGTGAAACATCTCATTTATTGCCTCTTTTTTGTCCATAGCTGACGCTACCATATTCAGACCCTCAACCTTCCACATGATTGCGCAGACAAATATAGGCATCCAACTGCTGATCCAACTAATACCCACCATGCAAGTCTACGTGACCATGGACTCATCTTACAAAGGAAAGACCTGTGGTAAGGACTATTGACTTAATTACAACATCGTCTTCATCCCTTGCCAGAGAATTTCCTTTCATCTGATGTCAATGCTAACACTTGGTCTGCTCTTCTTAACAGGTCTCTGTGGAAATTTCAACAATATTCCAAAAGACGACTTCACATCCTACAGCGGAGTAATTGAAGGAACTGGGGCCTCTTTTGCTAACAGCTGGATGACCCAGGCTAACTGTCCTAAAATTGAAAACAGTTTTGAAAGCCCCTGCAGTCTTAGCATAGAAAATGGTAAGCACACAATAGGCACTAGAGACAAGAAAAATGTGTATTTGTTTCTTTAATTCCATTTTCCTTTTTTAGTTCAAACTTCTTTTTTTTAAACTCCTGCCACCATAAGGGCCATAAGTGGGTCAGGTTTTTAGACTATCCCTGAGAAATATGCATGAGATAGCGTTGCATGTAAACTTCATATTTTATGCATATTCATTGAGGATATCCTGAAACCTGAAATTGTTTGTGGCCCTTGAAGTCTGGAATTGAATATCACAGGTGGTTCCCAAATCTGTCTTGGGGACCCCAGACAGTCAGGTTTACAATGATTATTCATGAGATAGCTTTTTATACATTCCATTCCATCAATCTGCATACATTGTAGGATATTCTGGAAAGCTGACTGTCTGAGAATCCCCCAGGACAGCTTAGGGCAGCACTGGAATGCATGTAATAAACATAAGAATTGAGAATGAATTAGGGAACATTCATTTTCTGGAAAAGTGAGTTATGGAGATTTTCAAGCTATGGGTGAAACATATCGTACGTTAAGAACGTGCACAGGTCAGGTTGGTTAAAGTCGTCTTATATAATTGGAGCGGGTGTTCTTTTCCCGGCTGATATACAGCACGGAGGAAGTATGACATGTCTTATGTACTCCTTTCTGTAGAGAAATATGCTCAGCATTGGTGCGCTTTGCTGACCAACCCCACGGGACCTTTTGCTGAATGTCATGGACTGGTGAACCCTAAGATTTATTATGAGGTATTTAAACAATTCTTCTTCCAATAGGGACAAAGAAAAGCCAGAATTATGAAATAATGAGACAAAAAAGAGACAGGGGAGGCGATTTAATAGGTCCAACAGAGTAGAGAGAAAGAGCCCAGTTTCAATCTACTCTTCGAATTCCTTTTTTACTGTTTCTCTCTGTTTTCAGCTCTGTTGTTCTCTACACACTACTATCAGTAACAATAAGATGCAGCCTTCACACAGCAGATGTAGAATCCAACCCCCCCTCCTTACTTTTTGTATCATTAATGCTGACAACAAAACTAATTCTAGCCACCAGTTCTCACCAGTGTTTTGGGGCTCAAAGAGATGGAGAGAGGGTCACTAGACAATAGAGGGACATTTAGAAAATGTGAGTTTTATTTTGGACTGAAATAAAACATTATTACAGGATGCTCTATTTATTAACTGATATTTCACAAATAGGAGATAGGAGCCTTTGCTTACTGTAAGAGTGATTATATCAACTCCCACCTAGTTAAGCATGTACTTGGCTTTATAAAATGCTAAGGTAAATGGCCAAAAATGTGCGTTCACTTAAGACGTGGTTGCGCCTAAATTCATAAGGAACATGCGTCAAGTATACAATTTTATAATCTTCTGCTTCACCCAAACTCGGTCCCTGTACAGTCCCACAGTGAAAACACACGTGATCGGATGCACACATGCACTTACAAAACAGCAACCGAGTCAATTGTGTGTGGAAGTGCAAAATTATGCACCTATATGACTAAAGTACCTAGAGCTATGTGTGTTGTACATGCATAAATCTAGGCGGCTCCTTATAAAGTTGCTCCCTGTGAGGATAATTTTGTAGAAAGTTCCCTGCCAATATTCCTATGTAGTATTTGTATAATGCCTCTTACAAGCAAATAATTAAGCAAAGTATGACTATGGTATAGGCATGTTCTGAGGCGGAGTTTGGGCAGGTTGTGAGTGGAGTTATTATTAAATTGGTTTCAGTTTTAAGTTATTACTTCCCTATCCCCTTCCACTTCTGTTAAATGGTTAATTGTAATACTGTTTTATGTAATGTTCATGCTTTGAAGTTTTCTGTAAACCGCTTTGATTCACTAAAAGCGGTAAACAAGCACACATAAATAAATAATTAACGCAGGTACTTTGTACTGTACAATACACAGGTGCATTTATACCTGCTCCCAAGGAGATGCAGGTTCACTTCAACTGCAATTTTGGCAGAATTTGCGCAAGTATTTCAGCAGGGCACCTAGGCATCCATATGTCTTTATGAAACAGGTTGCAAATAGGCCCCTTCTTGCTTTCTCAATCGAAATGACTTTGTATAAAATGACCTCTGTGATACCCAGTTGTCCTCATTCTCAGCCTTCTCATTTGCCCCTCTGCAGAACTGCCTCTTTGACACCTGTAACTGTGAGAAGAGTGAAGACTGTATGTGTGCAGTGCTCTCTTCTTACGTCTATGCCTGTGCTGCCCAAAACATCTTGCTGAGTGGATGGAGGAAAGACGTCTGCGGTAAGTAATGAAGCTGATCAATGGGTTTAGTTTCTAGACAGAGATCGTCAGTCATTTATTATATTTTTGCAGTTCGGTTCCACCTCAAAGCTGTCCTGCAGACGGAGCTGGCGCAAGAATATAAAGTGCCCTCGATGAACTATCATCCCTGCCGCCCTCCTGCTCCACCCCTGACCCTGCTGCCACCCCCTCCAGGGCCTACAGAAGCAGCAATGACAATAAAACAGCAAAGCGGCGCTTACAGAGAGCCTCTGAAGCTGCGTGCTGTTGATGTTGTGCTCTGACTAGCTAGTCCTCTCCCCTCCAATGTAGTCTTCCTGTTTGCAAGGAAGCAGGACCGGCTTGTCAAAATGCAGCACCAACTGCACACAGTGTCCAAGGCCCTGGGCAAGTGCTGCATTGCTGTTTTATTATCATTGCCGCTGCTGCAGATTCCGGAGAGGGGCGGCAACGGCAGGAATGCGCTGTGCTCTAGAGGCTGCTGCTCGAGGACACTGCCTAGTTCAGCTAATAATAGTGCCGGCCCTGCCATCAGAAAGCCGCAGTCAAACACATTATTCTGCTAAAAATCTGTTGCCCTTTCTCAATAATAAGTGACAGTCTGGGCCAGCGCTACCATTAGGTGAACCAGGTGGTTGCCTAGAGTTCTGCCTTCCGGGGGTGGCCATTGCTGCCGCTGTCACCTCTGGGACCGACAGCTAAGACAATAGCTGCAAACAGCCTCACGGAGCCCATGTCAAGCTTCGGTTCCGCGGGGATTTTGCTTCTGCTCCTCTCCAACTCTCGATGCCGACTTCCTGTTTGCATGGGAAGTCAGTATGGGGCGTTGGAAAGCAACGGAAGCGAACAGCCCTGCAGTGCCAAAGCTTGAAGGTAAGCTCCGTGGCGCTGTTTGCAGCTATTGCCATTGCTGTTGGGGAAGGCAGTGGTGGCAATGGGTGCCATGGGGGGGGTGGGGGCACAGACGGGATAAAGTTTGCCTAGGGTCTGTCATCCCCTTGCGCCAGCCCTGGTGAAAGAGAATGCCCTGGAACAGGAAAAATAAGTGTCGATTCATGCCATTGTTCATGACTGGCTCTGTGTCTCAGGAGTAGGGCTGCCAGCTGGCTTCATAGTTTCAGGTCAGGTTGATCTAGCTCTGGGTCTGCCCTGCTCTATACATGCGCTTCTAGCCTTGCTCTTCTTATGGAATGCCACAGGGAAACCAGAACTACAAGTCCCTGCATGCAATGGGGTAGAATCAAGACTGGATCAACCTGTCTTGCAACCCTTGGAGTTAACTGTAATCAGATGAGATTTGTGTATCTAACTGAATGGTTTGCCCATTTCCAGGAAAACATCACTGAGATGCATAGACAGCTATGTGACAGCTCAAGTAGTGTGATTTGGTCTCATATTCCCAAACCGACTATAACAAGAGTCTTGGTAGCTTGGGATAATGTACAAGTGGAAGCCGGCTGTCTTGGGGCAGTGCTCATTGGATTTTAATGGAGGCCAGATGACTTATTGCTAACAAGGATGCACTGTGGAGCCTACAGAGAATGGCAGGAGACAGGGACAAAGACGCGAGCAAAAGAGCAAGCAGAAAGGACATCTTAAAATTAGCATAAGCCAGTCCATCCCCGTCCTTTGGACACACCCAGCCAATCTGGTTTTCACAGTATCCACGATGAACCTGCATGAGATAGATATGCACGCACTGCCGCCAGGATATGCAAATCTGTCTCATATCCTGAAAACCTGACTGACCGGGTATGTCTCGACGACCACTGGCATATCCTGATGATGGAAAAGGAAACGGAAAGGAGGAGTGAAGATAGAAAGATACAAGGAGGATAATTGCCGCTAATAAAAGGGTTTTTCATATAATACAGCCATATATTTCGTGGGATAAATTTGCCCCATGACTGAAAATAAAGTACCCTACATAATATAGAAATGCCCCAAAGTCAAATCTTATGTTTTAACCCTGAGGACTAGGTAATATATTCCGTGAAAATGGGGCCTGGTATTTAGGCATGTCATATAATAATATAGCAACATATGTGTTTCTTATTTTTTCCTTCTCAAGATAAATATACAACTATGTGCCCAGAATCCCTGACATACAGCTACAATGTTGCTTCTTGCCAACCCACATGCCGCTCTCTTAGTGAACATGATGTCACCTGTGGCATCAAGTTTGTTCCTGTTGATGGTTGCATCTGTCCAGAAGGCACCTATATGAATGAGAATGGCAAATGTCTGGACCAAACCAGCTGCCCCTGTTACCACAGAGGAAATGTTGTGCCCTCTGGGGAGGCTGTCCATGAAAACGGTGCCTTATGGTAAGAAGATTGTTCAGAAGATCTTGGGGTATAGAGTTCTCAATGGTATGGTACTGTGTTGAATTGTGACTGCGGTTTTCTTTTCAGCTCCCATTTTCCCTTGTTTTCTTGTATACCTGAGCTGTACATGCATAACAGCCATTTTCCTTTCCTCCTCACTGGTATCAAGCAAGTTGCATCCATAGCAGCAACTCCTGCTGGTTCCATTGGACAGTCGATTTATACCAAAGCCTTGAAGTACAATAGTAGCATCAAGATGTGCTGACTCATGAGAACACATTTAGAACTCTATCAGTGCTACTACTACTATTACTAATCATTTGTAAAGTGCTACAAGGTGTACGCAGCACGGTACATATAGATGTAAGACACAGTCCCTGCTCATCAGTTCTTACAATCTAGTCAAGATAAAAAAAAAACCCTCACAGAACTGGCGACTAGTGTAAGGTAAGATACACATGAGCAGTGGGCAAGAGAATGAGGAGTATCAGGATCCAAAAGCAGCCTCAAAGAGGAGGGTCTTCAGCCTGGACTTGAATAACGCCAGAGAAGGAGCTCGATGCACAGACTCAGGTAGTTTTTGCAGGCATATGGAGCAGTGAGGTGGGATGAATGAAGCCTGGAGTTGGCAGTGGCAGAGAAGGACACAGATAAAAGGGATCTGCCAGAGGAGCGGAGTTCCTGAGGAGGAGTGTAGAGTGAGATAGCAGAGGAAAGGTAGTGAGGAGTCGCAGAAGGAATGCACTTGTAGGTAAGTAGGAAAAGTTTGAACTGGATGTGACAACTGATAGGGAGCCAGTGAAGTGACTTGAGAAGAGGGGTTACATGAGCATAGCAACACTGGAGGAAGATTAGCCATGCAGCTGACCTTTGAACAGATTGAAGAGGAAAAAGAGGATTCAAGGGGAGACCAGCAGGGAGCAGATTGCAATAGTCAAGATGGGAGGTGACTAGTAAGTGGATGAGGGTCTTAGTAGTGTGTGTAGAAAGGAAGGGAGGAATTTTGCCAGCACTGAAGACCTGGTAGAGTGGTCTGGAAGTATGCTGCCGGCCCTGGATGTTTTGGTCTTCATTGCAGAATCTTTGACTTTCAGAATCTGTGGGTTCCTGCTTGCTATCTCCACTACCTCTTTGGATGGCAGGACCAGGGAATCCCTGCTGGCTGCACTGCTTCAATCTGCAAGTCTGTAAACTATGTTCCATGTTTTTGCCATTCTCCAAAATCCGGCACTCCACATCACAGCCTAGTATGCTTAATGGCAATGCTGACCCTGCATGATAGCTGATGTTTTACTTTTTCTAAATCCCATTTGAATTATTATTGTATTTCGTACTCCTTTTTGCTGTTGAGAAAAAGAATTACAATTCTCTCAGTGATGAATTAATGAAAATTAGCTTGACGTTCCTGGAGTGTTATTATTTCAAATGGAAAATAAGGATAAGAAGCAAATCCTATAAGTGACCACAAGTTGGTACTATAGAGCTACAAATCTCAGGATGGGGAGAGAGGAGAAATTATGTATAGTACAACTGGCGTTTTCGGTGGCTGTGAGACTTTTCAAAGACTACAAAACAGAAGTACATGAGCTTTTGAAACCAAATAGATCCCTTCTTCAGATGTGAAACAGAACAAGGAAAACTACACTTCTTGCAAAAGTAATATCTCATTTTCTTTTACAGTACATGCATGCATGGGAAAATGGAGTGTATTGGAGGCCAACCTGAAAAGCCTGGTAATTATAGTTTTTCTTGAATGCTCAGTTTATCTGTAAGTTCCTATATTCAGTAGTGTGAAATCAGAATTGGCTCAGAATGGCCCATATCGCAGGAGGTTGTTTGACAACCGTAGCTCCGAAAGCAAGAACGTACCTACATGTGTTTGAAAGATTAGCTTTGGAATTTACCTAGATTGACGGAGGTGGCTTGGGCATCCTAGAGTTAATAGTGCTCTTATCTCACAAAAATGGCCCTCACTATTTTCTCTTTCAGAATGTGTCGCTCCCATGTTCTTCTTTGATTGCTCAAATGCCACCTCAGGTACCAAAGGGTCTGAATGTCAAAAGAATTGTCAGACCTTCGCTACGGAATGTGTAAGTTGTACGAGTCTTGGTAAATATGGTCAGTGCATATGGACAAGATGACAGTGCAGAAAAGGCTGGATTAACCCAGAGTTACACTTCAGACAATCTTAAATCTAGAATGAGCTGTGTCTCTAGCTCCACAGCAACTTTGGAGAATGTTAGCTTCACGATTACTCTGGAGAAATAGTTGAACTTGAATGAACATAAAGGGGTATGTTTACTAAACTGTGGTAACGTAGCAGCGGCTACGTTAAGGCATGTTTTGTAATGTTAAGGCGCCTTAATGTTACATAACGCGCCTTAATGTTCCTGGCCGCGGTAAGTCCAGAAAAGGGTGGAGAGAGGGCGAAGAGAAGGGGTCAATGGGCGGGGAGTGGGTGGGGAGAGAGCCCTTTCACACTAACGCGGAGAAATTAAGGGCTGAATCCTAACGCAACTGAAAACCTGGCGTTAGCACACATTTGCAAGAGAAAGAAACTATTTCAGTGTCAGCAATGTACAGCATAGGCAGGGAGACCAAGAAAGGTGATAGTAGTGCTCCGTTTGCAGCAACAGCATAGTGCCCTGGTATGAAAGGCCACTATGGTGATGGCGCAAATGGGGCATGGGGGCTGCAGGCGGTACATGCAGTGGGGGCTACTGGGGAACAGGGTGGACTAGGCGGTTGCCGAGGTAGCACATAGGAATGCAGAAAATGGAAACCAGCAAGACAGCAACTGACCAGGGTCAGACATGCCCATGAGTCTGTGGCCCACAGTGTCCCATCCAGGAAACATTACCCAGCAGGTATCCCAAGGGGCATATAACATTGACAAGCCGTGCCGGGGGAAGCATGGACATCTATGTAGGCACCCCTACCCCAGAACCCACACCTTAGGCAGCCACCTACCTGTCCCCTGGATGGCCTGGGATGGAGCACCACTGGCACCAACAGCATATGGTCATGGTGGCATGGCAGAGGGGATGGGTGATTGTGCTGGAGGGAGCAGTGGCACCCGCCTGCAGTGGACCTAGGCCATGCCCTGTACCAGTACATGTTGTGTAGTGCAACAGAAGAGGTCTGGCCGAGGAATATAAGGGTAGCCCCAGGGACAACTATGCTGCTGTGGCAACAGTATTGTGCAGTATACCCAGCTAGCATGTCCAAGAGCAGAGGGTCAGAGGTTCAGTTCCCATCTGTGGATCCTGCAGAGCATCTCCCCATAGTTTTAGCCCACAATGCAGTCACAACAACAACATGGGCAAACCCCAACGCAGTGGTGCACAAGGGTACGGACACCCACTCACAAGGGCTCCACTATCCACAGCTTCATGGAGTATCAGGCTGTTAGCCCCAGCACAGAGCTTCAGTTATCACCAGAGCACTACTACTACCCCCTGCACAGATTAGCAATGTCGGCACTGTGATCAGGACCAGTGCGGCGGGTAGGGTTGTCAACCACCTCCATCTCTGAACAATGCTGAGATAGGTGTGGGAGTGTGCGTATATCTCCCCATTGTTTTGTGTCTGCCAACACCTCACTGAGCCCACATTGCTCACACTGCTTCCAGTGTTAGCCTGCAAATGTGCATAATGAGGAGCAAGGTATTGTGGGTATGGCCCAGACAGGGTGGATTGGCCAGGATGCATCTGCACAGGGTGGAGGGCAATGGCTGAGATACTGTAGTGCTCGACCACCACCTGCATGGACAGGGTGGCCACAGCATGTCATGCTGGGGGGTCACTCTCACTCTGACCGAGCAGTGACCATGGCATGTCTATGTTCCTACATAGTACCACATATTATTTGTTTCCAATGCTACCTGTTTGTTCTCAGTTCTGGGGCCCTATCACAGGGATACCTGCTTGGTGTCTGTGCTGTGCATCCCACCTCTGGGTGCACAGGGTTCCTCTGTAAGCATGCACTATGGACTGGTTAGTGGGCTGTCTGCAGTTCACCTGTGCATGGGGGGGGGGCATCTTGTAGGATGCTGCAGGTGCAGTCTGACTGTGCTGTCTGTTGATGAATGGCAGATGATGGTGTGGGGCAGTTGAGCCTTCACCTGCCTACCCCAAGCATCATTGCTGGTCTGAAATGGTCACAGGTATGGCACTGGCCCAGCAGTTCTGGAGGACTGTCATCCGCCAGCAGGACTGTGGTTGCTGGTACTACAGCCATTCTGAAGGGTGCAGGCACCTGTCCCACCACACCCTCATCTACAAAAGGGGTGATTGAGGCCCCTTGGGGTATATAGTGCATACCACTTAGACCCATAGTGGCAGTGCTACATAGCCCTCATGCGAGTCTAGATACCCCACAGCCCTGATAACAGGTACCCATGGCAGCCAGACCCTAACACCGGGCACACACTGACAGTGCTGTGGATGTGCAGCAGGACCTATCTCTAGCACCACATGTACTGTGGACCTAGTGCTGGCATGGTCTGTAGCTACTCTGTGCTAGTATCACGCACTGTCAGTCCATCTTACTATGCTGCAGTACCGGAGAGGTGCAGACCCCATTTGGTGGTCAGCTGTAGGCCGCTGTTCTGCATGTGCAATGCATCATGGGTGCTGGTGGGGTTACCCTATCTTGGCACACAGAGCAGACGGTTTGTGCGGTGACCTGCAGTCCTTCTGTACCCAGCCATTGCTGTGCAACAGGCCATAGAGGTATAGCCTACTGGTTAGTACACTGATGTTCTAGGTGGAGGTCATGGGTTCGATTCCTCATTGTTCCTTCCTGTCCAAGGCAGATATTTTGCTTGCCTGTGACAGTCATATCTTTGCAGATCCATGCTGCCAGCCCATAGTACTCTCACCACAGTTGCCAGCAATCCTTATAAGGCGTTATAAGGCTCCTAATTAGGCACAGTACAAGGCACATTACAAGGCACCTTATTGGGCACAGTACAAGGCACGTTATAAGGCGCCTTATTGGGCACAGTACAAGGCACGTTATAAGGCACGTTAAAAGGCGCCTTATTAGGCACAGTACAAGACACGTTACAAGGCACCTTATTAGGCACAGTACAAGGCACGTTAAGGCACGTGCCTTGTACTGTGCCTTATAACGGGCGTTACCTGACATGCTTGCCATAATGATGCCCCACCCACGCCTTTATATAGGCATCTGTACCTCTACCGCGGAACCTAACCCACTTGACATTACCACAGTTTAGTAAACATACCCCAAAGTCAAAGATCAGTTGGGATCTGTGACATTGTAGCAGAAATGAAGTTGGGCAGACTAGATGGATCTTGAGGGCCTCCTCTATCATCATATTCAGTGGTGGGGTTACCATCTAACTTTTATCTGTGTAAAGTTGTATGCATTTTTTTTTAGCGGCTCTAGAGGGCTAACAAATACATAATTTTATAAGGAACATTTATGCCTATTGTATGAGCCAACAGTGCACCTAAATGTTGGTAGTTTAGTCATTTATGCACATAAGTAACGACTTTTGCACCTAAATGATCTCCAATGAAATACCGATTGGTGTAAAGGCAGGTGCATTTTTTGCATCATGTGTACTTTCAGTGTGGGCGTGCACAGGGGTGGGCAGATCATAGTGTACAATACTATAATTTACACATGTACAGGCACTTGCAAAACATAGGCTTGATCATTTACATCAGCTCCAAAGGTGTTTTATAAAGAAAAAATAGACCGACCTTTTTTGTATCAAAGAGAATTGAAATCAGTGCATTTTGACTGCCTTTAACTAGGTGCCCATATATAAAATTACCCTTCACTCGTGTAAGAGCCAGTACTGAAAATTCACGTAAATATTTATATGGACGTGTTCGTTTAAAGTTGTTGTTTCTCTTTTAACCATGAATTAGGGATATGCAGTTGTTGGTGTGCCTTAAAAATATAAATGAAATGTGCAAAACAAATGGAAAATATGTCTGAAATTTGGGACACAAGTTTGAAAATGGCCCAAAAATGAACGCAAAATGTTTTCCGTGCACATCCATACCATGAATTGATGGTAAAGCACGTCAGTTTCACATGTGAAAGGCAAATCTGCTAAACTACTGACAGACCAGCTATTTACCCTTGCCACCTGGACGGAATAAAGATGATATTCAGCAACAGGGGCCAAGTGCGTTAAAAGCGTCTGGCTGCTGCCACTTTAACTAAACTGGATATTCGGCACGGAACCTATCGCACATCCTGAGCCAAATATCTGAGTTCACAAGGCTATCCGTCAGCAGTGATATTCCGCTGCTAATTGGATAGTGAAAGCTGTATAAAATTAGGATAGCCTAACTTTATTCAGTTTAGCTCTCTGGTTAGCGACTGACAGGATAGCTGCCTAACTGTGGCTTTAACTGGGCATCTTTTCCCTGGTCTGTGGTGATATTTAGTGGCGCTATCTGGATAGTGCCACTGAATATTGGGATTGCCGTGGTTTAGCCAGTTAGGAGATTCGGCTAACCAGCTAGACTGTTTTGAATATGCCTGCCATCAATTATATGTTCAGTAATGGAATTTCAACTCTAAACCTCTAGGGCCCGAAATTTAGCGGTGGAGTGACTAGCCGTTGCTACTGATATTCAATAAAGGGGCCATATTTAGTCAGCGGCATTGAATATCCAGGTTAGCTTCAGCGGCGCAAGTTAGGACTTTCACCGCTGAGGGGTAACTGGGCACAGGCTGTTTATCACCGTTGCCTAGTTATCCCTGAGTTGGTGCTGCTGAATATTTCATTCACTGTGATTAATGTGGATAGCAGGTCTGCTAACCATGTTAATTGCCTCTAATTTTGGGTCCAAAGATTTTAAGTGCAGAATCTGTTTAATATTGTTTGTTCCATTCTTTTTGACAGCTGCTTTTTTAGTTTTACCTTTCTCCTTCCTCTGACATGATCCCTTTTGACACGGTTTCCCCATGGCTTTTACAGTACAGTACAGAGTGTGTCTCTGGCTGTGTATGTCCTCAGGGACTGGTAGCTGATGGCAACGGTGGTTGTGTCACTGAAGAGCAATGTCCTTGCATTCACAATGAGGTCAAGTATCAGCCCGGGCAAAAGATCAAGGTCAACTGCAACGACTGGTATGTGCATGAAGAGTGTCTTTTACAATGTGGATGAACAATAGTCAGGGGGTATTTTCAAAACAATATAACCGGTTAGCAGATCTGCTAACAAGTTAAACCATATTCAGTGGCACCAAATTGTTTAGTGCTGGTGAATATTTTCTTGTACCGGGTTTGACCTTATTTGTTTAAAAGAATTTGTTTTTTTCTTCCATCTCATATACGACAAATAGCAGGTGATCAATAAAATGTTGTGCTTTGTTATCTTGATATCTGGAATAAGTAAGAATTTGTACCATTCGTATTATGATTTTATTCAGGGCAGTCATTGTCAAATGATGTTACTGTATCTCTGTGCAGTCAGTAGGGCAGACCAATTAGCCATTGCAAGTCAGCAGTTATGCATGAGAACGGCAGCAGTGGGCAATGTAACAGATCACGCTGCATTGTCTGTGTAAGCCCTCAAGCACATCTGTCTAATGCGATTGTTAGTCTCCAATATCATATTCACTCGGAATCACCCGATACTTCTCCATAGAACTTGCACCAGGAAGTCTCTTTGTGATGTCATTTCCCATTGTTGTATTGTCATCATTTGATATTCATTGATGCAATATTCTAGCTGCTTGTTGAAATGGCCACAAGTCATCTAAAAACCACGTGCATGACTTTATTCTTTTCGGTGACTGAACATGTCCATATATTGATAGTCCTCAGCCAGTGGTGTAAGTTAGAATGAGGGGCCCCAAAGCAAATTTTGCTGAGAGCTCCCCATTGTCATGGTCGTGGTTGTGGTGCACCCCCTCCCATGCAGGACCTCCTCTTCGTACAGTGGCCCCCCATGTGGAGGCAGCAGCATGACAAATTTTCTTTATCATGTTTCCCAGGCTGCTCTGCTTTTGTAAGCTTACTGCAGGCCCGGCGGCTGTTTCCCACCGGGCTGAAGTCTCGCTTTGTGGCTGTTAACGTGAGACTTTGGCCTGGTGCAGAACAGCTGCCGGGTCCACGGCAGACCTACAAGCAGTGTGGCAAACATGATAAAGTAAGTTCTCTGTGCTGCTGTGCACCCCCTTTTTACCTGGGCCCCCCTGCATTGCTAGGACTGCTTGGGCGGAATTTATGCCAGTGTCCTCAGCCTGTTTTATCTGTTGAATCTGGTCAATCACAACTCTTCTGATATTTAACAGGGTGATTCCAGCCTATATATATATATATATAGTTTGTTAATAAGAGTATGCTTTAGGCAGCTGACTATACATCGACTACTCTTGTTAAGCAGCGAGTTGATCTTGTTTGGGGCAGTACCACGGCTTATTACAGAAAAGCTAATAATTATATTATGATTGTATCATTTGAATTACATTTAGGGGCCATTTTACAAAAGTGTGCTGTGGTTTGTGCATTTAGCGCAAAAACTAATTGCATAGTAGATGCAAATGGTGTGCGCTTACTACTGGGCGGTGTGTCCAGCATGTTCCTGGCAATTGCTTCACTGGATGGTGCCCTAACAACCCACAGTGGCATTCACAGTTACCACAGATGCACTTAACTCCACCTTAAGTGAACCATTGCTAATCGCAAGGTCACAGCGCATCGTGTTTACCCGCGCTAACTGTGCAGTGCTCACCACACTCACACTCTGCCTCTCAGCGACCCCAATGTGCAATTCACAGTTAGGGCAGCAATTGGCCGGGCTAACTGTGATGGCCTTGCACCAACAGATACCACAGGCCTCAACATGTACTTAACGCTGTTAAAACTTGTATTAGCTGTATGGTACATTTTAGTAAAAGGGTCCCTTAGTGGGATTGATTATATGTAAATAGATACATATACAGGGTGGCCCAAAAAAAGTGATAACATCTCGTAGCATATAAGTTATTTAAAAATTCAAAAAGACAGATGTAAACGATTGAAAAATTTAAAAAAAAAGATGGCGATGGAAATTGTCGAAATAAAGACGTTATATAGCTAAAAAAGGTAAATAAGTAAACTATTTAAGCTTTTAATTTATGAGATGTTCTCACTTTTTTGGGCCACCTTGTATATATAAATGAAGAACACTGGTATTCTTTCACTTAAGATGTTTTCCCCTTTCATAGTACATGTCAGAATAGAATGTGGCAGTGTACCAACAACCCCTGTATGGGAACTTGTGCTGTATATGGAGATGGGCATTTCATCACCTTCGATGCAAAGCGTTATAGCTTCAATGGAAACTGTGAATATACTTTGGTCCAGGTAGATAACTCCACTTTTCCTGCTAATTTAGATGCAACTGATATCCCATAGCAATAATGGTTGCTACCAGTGGTGTACCAAGGGTGGGGTGGTAAGTTCGGTCTGCCTGGGTGCCGGTCAGAAGGGGGATGCAGTATAAATTCCAGGCCTACAGGGGGGCTGCACATGCTTGGCAAACTTACTTTCATTTCTTTGCTGGCCTGTCCCACTGCCCCCACTCCAGGCCACTGTTACCTCTCAAAGTCTTGCAATAATAGCCACACCACAAGACTTTGACCCAGGAGGGAACAGTGGGTCCTGGAGTAGAGGCAGTTTGGCAAGCCAGAAAACAAGTGGAAGTAAGTTTGCCAAGGGTGCATGTGGGTGTGGGCATCATGGGCTTGTTGCAGGGGGATTGTCGCTAGCAAGGGCATTGTGGAGGGTATTGAGGGGAGGGTATTACGGGGGGGGGGGAAATCACATAGACTAGGTACACCACAGGTTGTTACACCTAGATGATCAGTGACAACTCATTTTTCTTTTTAGGACTATTGCAAAAACTCTTCTGAGGGCACTTTCCGAGTGATCACGGAGAACATCCCCTGTGGCAACACTGGAACCACCTGCTCCAAGGCCATTAAAATCTTCCTCAGAGTGAGTAGCTTTTCAGACCATAGATCGCTCCTTTCAGATAAGTTATGTGTCCAAGTAATCACCGTAAAGAACTTAGGGCCGATATTGTTGGGGCGCTATTCATTGCTACCGAACTTTAACCCCAGATATTCAAACTTGGGCCATATCTGGCCACTGGCATCGAATATCGGGGTTAGCCGCACAGCCGCACACAGAATAGAAGCTAACCATGCAGCTGTGATATTCAGCTGCTGCCCAGTTAGCTTAGGTGGCAAAAGTTACAACAGCTTTTTGCTGTGCCTAACTTTCGCAGCTGAGGGATAACTGGGCAGTGGCTGAATATCGTCGCTGCATGGTTATCCCCAGGTAGCGCTCTCGGAATATCCCCGATATGTCCCAGTGCTAAGCGGTTAGCATCAGGGCTATCACAGCATTACTTAGGAATATTTAGCGCTTATCCACTTAGCAGCATTTACACGGTGTACAGCTCTGTAAACCGTGTAAATGCCTTGCAATATCAGGCCCTTAAGGTTTCTGTACAGATCATAGGGCATGATAGAAGAGTTGGCAAGACAGGATAGATGAACAGATAGATTGATAGATGCAAAGATTATATAAGTTCATACAGCAGCAGCTATAATGATTTATCGAACTCCCAGGAGTGCTCCAAAGCTGCAGATTTCTGTGGTATAGCAATGGAGCTGCCCAAAATGCACAGATTGCTTATTACAATCCCCAGCCTTGTTCATAAAGGGCTAAGCTTGTCCCCACTGCCCTGTCTTTATAAAAAATCACGTTTACTTCATAAAACATTCTTCTGGTGCTTCTCTATAGTTAAATGGTTGCTGGTGGCAGTGTCACACGCTATTCAAGCCAGATTTTCTTCATATGAACATAACCGCGGCACAGAACCTTTTAGCTGAAGTTCCATTCTCCAAAAACTCATATTATCTGAAAAGCCTTGCCCGCTGCAGCTTATGTTCCATTATCTGGAAACCGGTTTAGGACCCGATATTCAAAGTGATTAATTCAGATAGCAGACATGCTAACTGCATTCATGATGGTGATTGGGTGTTGCTGCTGAACGCCCCGATTCTAGCCAGCTAGCACCAGGGCGTTCCAGGGATGGAGCGGAAGTGGCACCCGGGGCCAACTGGCAACAGCAATATCCAGCCGCTGCCGGGTATCCCTAAGTGCTGAAAGTTAGACATTTATTTATTTAATAGCTTTTATATACCACACTATTTGGTATCAGAGCGGTTTACAAGAAATGTTAACATTCAAGCAACTTTACATAGAACAGGCATAAAACAAGCATAGCAGAACAGGTAACTTTACATTAACAGGCATGAGCAGCAACTTGGTTAATAGAGGAAGAGAACTGTTAACATACCAATGCGTCAACGAAAGGTAAAGGGTGAGAGGGAGAGAAGGGGAAGGGGAAGGGACAGAGGTGTGATCGGGGCAGGGGAAGAAGGGAGAAGACGTCATGTAGTCAGCATTAAGGGAGTCATTCATTATGAGAGTCCTTCATTGAGTTATGTAATCAGCATTTTGAGAGTCTTACATTATGTTCTGTGGTCAAAAGCCAGCTGGAAAAGGTGAGTCTTTAAAGCCTTCCTGAATGTAGATAGGTCCATGATTCGGACTGAAGCAAGAAGAGCATTCCAGAGGGTTGGAGCATTTAAAGAAAAGGCACGGTTCTTGATGGCTTTAGTGCAAGTCCTTATGATAGAAGGAGCGACCACGGTATTTACCATGTTGGCTCTTCGCGTTCTATTGTCTGGGGTTAGTTGAACCATTGCTGACAGGGAGGATGCGGGTGGCCTAACTTTTGCTGCAAAAGCTAACCGGGCAGTGGTTGAATATCGCTGCTTGCTGGTTAGCTTCTCCACTGTCCGACTGATCTGGATATTTAACACCTGTGGCCGGATATGGCTGTGGTATTAAATATCCAGGTCTTAGGTTCAGCAGCGCTGAGCAAGGGCTAGTTGCCATAGCTGAATATCTTCCCCTTATTATTTAAAAATTTGTAAGTATTCAAAAGATGGATTTGTTCTGTTATCTGGTAAAACTGTCGATTATCCAAAATATATGGGGGAACTTCCATTTTCTATAAATCTCCATTACTGGAGGGCATATCCAAACACATTAACACAGTTAACAAACCTGCTAACTATGTTAATCCCCCTGAGTGGGATAATAAGCCACACATACCTGGTTTATGCCACTGACTATCCTCTCTTAGCCCATCTGAGCCCCCGACAGTAGCTGTTTTGCACTGGGGCGTTCCGGGAGCAGAGCGGGTGTGGCACCACAGCTTAACTGGTCAGCAGCAGTATTGAGCTGATAACCGGTAAACCCAAACCAGCTAAAGTTAAGCTAAAAAATGCAGCCCTGATTTGCTGGTTTAGCTTTCTGGTCAGTGGCTGAATATCGCCGCTGAATAGATAGTTAAATTGCTATTCTGGCATATCGAAAATTCAGTGTCACTGACCAGATAAGGCCCTGGCACTGTATATCTGGTAATAATTTAAAGCAGCGATGGCCAGCCACTTCAAACTCACTGGCCCCCACCGCTGAATTATCCCCCCATTCTTTATAAAGACAAAACCAGATTTCTATAGTGAAAGCACATGCCTCTTGATGATTAATTTGCAGATTAATACCCTACCAATAAACATGAAATTGAGATATCATTTAAAAATGCTTTGTGACTTACCGTTAGTTGTCTTTTTTCTTTGTCTTTTTTTAGACTCATGAGCTGATATTTAATGATGAGAAATTAGTGGTGGTCAAGAGAGGTTCTGGTGAAGAGGCGCCCTACCAAGTCCGGGTCATGGGCATCTACATAGCTCTTGAAGCCAAAAATGGATTAATCGTTTTGTGGGATAAGAGGACCAGCATCTTCATCAAACTCCCTGCAGACTTCCAGGTTAGGGTTGGAAGACAGACATTGCAAAGGCGATGTATAACTTAAAAGAGTGGAATTTGGAGGGTGTGGCAGTGGCATGTAGACCATACAGTCCAACACATCCAGTTAAGAGTATAGGGACCACTATTCAAAGGGGTTGATCAGTATCTGCTAATAAGATAAACCCCACGGAAGGGGATATTTAGCAGCACTAACCAGATGGTGATGCTGAATATCCCCATTGATGGACAGTGATGATCCGTTGTTTGGGCAAGAACTGTCCCACCACTAAAATGGTTAGTGACAGTTTTCAGTCCATTAACCGGATTAGTGGCCACATCTATCCGGGTACTGGCTGAATATCTCCACTAACCTAATAGCAAATCCAGTCAGTGGCGAATCAGGATATTCACTGCCGGATGCTGCATAGACTCCAACACGGAATATGCACTTTCAATATCAGCCACAGTAGCTAGGCGCTTTAAACCACTTTGATTGACCACAGTGGCTGAATACGTACCCCATATTTCATTTCTGTCTCAGTGGTTGATGCCAATGCTGTGTTCAACATGTGAAAGGCTAGGTTCTGGTTTTGGAGTAAAATCTTCCATTTTCTGGGTTGGTTGGTCTAGAAGATGCAACAGTAACAGCCAGAGGCTGGGCTTAGGATCTACGACTCAGGGCTCCAGAAGAATCCCTAGTGTGTGGTCACTGGTTGAGGAATGTCGCTGCTATGACTGATCTAAGTGGATTGGGAGGGTATATAAAATGGAAGCCAGTTCCCACTGAGTTTGAAGCCTAAAAGAGCATGAAGAAACTACTAGGTCCTATTTCCCCAAAGGAAGACAAGGGCATATATGTAGGGAGTGAATAAATAAGGTCAAACTTTTGATATATATATATATATATATATATATATATATATATATAGAGAGAGAGAGAGAGAGAGAGAGAATATATTTATATATAGATAGAGAGAAAGAGGGTCATTTTATAAAGTTGCTGTAGTTAATGTACCTTTTTCAGTGCCTATTTCATGTCTATTTATAAGTCCTGTGCTAAGTACATGCGACTGGATGTGTGCACGTATGCACAGAATCATGACTGCCTCATGCATACATGACCATTTAAGTGCATGTATGACTACAATTCCTAGATATACGCACACTGTGAGTAAATCTAGGCAGCCTTTTATAAAATTACCCCCAAAGTGCATTTCTTTGGACCAGCTTCACTAATAGGGCATCCAACAAATGTAAGTAATAAATACATAGCCATCCAAAGGGCTGAGCAACACAGGCAGCTGCCCAGGGAGCCCGATGGAAGGAGCACCATGCCACTGCTGTCATTTCAGTGGTGGAAGTAGGATTCTGCATGACTCTTCCTGTGCACTCATGTTCTCTGAGCAAGCTCCTCCCTGCTGGCTGGCTGGCTGCATCATCCAAGAGAGATTTTCCCATCCAGAGCATCATTTAGCCTGTATATCTTCCTATTTATTTATTAGTTTTTATTAACCACTTTCATGAAAAGATTCACCTAAGGCAGTGTATTCCAAGTCTCCCCTGTCATAGACAACTTACACTGTAGTAGTAGCAAGACAATAGCAAAATGACCCCATTTCTGCATAATAGACAATTTGAACAGTGAGATGAATTGAAGATAGGCAATAATGCAAATGCAATATATGCCTTTGAGTCAGTGCTGATCCCTAGCAATGCAGTAGCTCCTGGGTTTTCTTGGTAGCGTGACCAGAAGTAGATTGCTAGGCCTTTCTTCTGAGGCAATGGAAGGGTAAGTGACTTGCCCAAGGCCACAAGGAGTGATGGTGGGAATTGAACCCTGGTTGTTTGGCTACCAAGCCAGTGTTCTAACCACTAGGCTGCTCCTCCACTCCTAGTATAAAGAGCTATTTGATCTACCAGTGCATATTTCTAATAGTGCCTCTGAAAGTTGCCTGGAGAATACAGCATTTAAAAAGAACACCACACATTGGGAATTGAATGTTTATTGGCCCATCAAAGGCGGAATCATGGTAAAAGTATATATGTGTGCTGGAGAGGTGATCCTCTGTTTCATTACTATTCTTGCAGATTGATTGCTGTAGATCTTTTCCATTTCATATCTGTAAGATCTGAGTTTGAAAGTGCGCCCTCCTAGTGGCCCCTACCTGATGAGATAAACACATTCAAACTTAGTGTGTCCTTCATGGATAGATTTCCACACTTCTTTGTGGATGCCGTGCTACTCACTTGGACCATAAAAAGTGGAAGATTTCTGAGAAAATTTGTAAATGGGACATGGGCCAATAAACTTCCATAAGAGCAATAGCATTTCCCAGGGAAATCCATTGAGAACTGAAATGTATCATTGATTTTTACCGTAGCTTTGTTAAATATTTTGCTTATTGTCCCACAGGGAAACGTGTGTGGTCTTTGTGGAAACTATGATGAAAATGGCAACAATGACTTCACCACCAGAAGCCAGTCTGTTGTTGGAGATGTAATAGAATTTGGAAACAGCTGGAAATTCTTATCAACTTGCCCAGATGCCCACGAGCTCAAAGATCCTTGCTCTACCAACCCTTACAGAAAGTCATGGGCACAGAAGCAGTGTAGCATTATTACTAGTCAAGCATTTGCTACTTGCCATGCTCAGGTATTGTGCATCGAATATTCTGGGAATCTTTCTCCTTGCTTAGAAGAAAGCTATATGCCTAAGGGAAGCTATGTAGGAAGCACTGAGAAGCATGTCAGCCACAAGGAGGCCACTTTGTCAGTGGCCTAATATGTATGAACATTTAGGGGGATATTTCAGAAGCATTCTCACACCCAAAAAGCAGCATTGAATATATTGCAATACATGTCTCAATGTCATTTTAGTTCATGCATTTGGAAGACAATGCTCACCATGTCTACCCTGCCAGGGGGAGTGGTTGGGGCAGAAAATGGGAGTGGTGTGGACAGGGCCCACCATGCACTCATGGATTTCTGAGTTTATAAAGAGAATCTATGCCTGAAAATAAATGTGGACTTGGCATTTATTCTTGTTCCCAGGCATGAATAAGTACCTGTTGACGGACAGATTTCCATATCAATTTCAGGCCCACCTTACATTTCCAACTGCCCTGGCAGCTCCCGAATGAGGATCCCTCCCTTTCCAGCCCCCCTCTCACAGCCAGTAGCAGAGCCCTCTCCTTCCCCCCCCCCCAAATCAGTCAGAATGCCCCCCCTTCCCTCGAAGACATCTACACATATACACAAGCACCTCACCTCCCCCCTCCCCCTGAGGACCTTTCCACCAGATGGGGCCATCGCCTGACACTAGGGTTGCCAACTGGCTCCAGATGCGCCCGACAGGCTTGCTCCAGTCCTGGGTTTACCCCATTGCATGCAGTTACTTGTAGTTTTCCTTTTCTAATGGAGTGCAATGGAGAAATCAGAACCACATATCCCTGCATGCAATGAGGTAAACCCAGGAATGGATCGAACCTGTCGGGCGCATCTGGATCCAGTTGGCAACCCTACCTGACACCCCTACTTCACAACTGACACTCCTGGGCTTATTGGGGTCTTTGGGATATGGTGGGAGCAAGGCATATTCACTCCTGATCGCCAAGAGGCAGCATATTAAAATGGTGCTGATGACTGCTAGCAATAATCTCTATCCGGATAGTTCTGGGGTCGTCCATTGCTGGAGCTAAAGCAGAGACAAATATTATCCAGATGGTGGCGATATTCATCCCACTATCTGGATTGCTAACTGCATAAACCTAAACCAGGAAAGAGGTCGCCCTAATTTTTTGTGGGTTGCTCTTTGGCTAGAGGGCTGAGTATATTCAGCAGTGACCTCTGGACACCGGCACTGGATATCTGGATATTATTTAACCACCATGGCCAATGTTTAAAAATAATGCTGACCACTGTGATTGTATATTAACAAGACTATTTTTATCATTTCTTCCCAATTTGTGCAAGAACTGGCTGCTTTGCTATTCTTATTGATGATAAGCCATTTCTCCAAGTCTGCTTTGTAAGACGTGCTGCTTCCCTTTCACACAAAAAAAACACACATTCAAATGCTTTGCAGTAACATGAGCAGAAATGCAAGATTTCAAGTTAATATTCATGAATTGAAATTCAGCTCTACTGTATTCCTTCCCTCAGGTTGATCCTCTTAAATATTATGATGCCTGTGTTACTGATGCCTGTGCCTGTGATACTGGGGGAGATTGTGAATGCTTCTGTACAGCGGTTGCTTCTTATGCACAGGCATGTAATGAAGTCGGGGTTTGTGTAGCTTGGAGAACCCCTAAAATCTGCCGTGAGTATTATCCTATAACTTAAAGAGGAAACAGGATGTAGTCATGGCATCTAGCATAGCTGGGGGTTAAAAGAGATTTGGACAAATTCCTAGAGGAAAAGTTCATAAACAATTGTTATCCAACTAGACCTCAGAATGCTACTATTATGAAGGATGGACCTTTCTTTGAGATCTTTTGGGTACATCCTAGTAGCCTGGATTCAATACTGTCGGAGACAGGATGCTGGCCTTGATGGATCTTGGATGTCTTACCACTGCTTGAAATTGAACATGGCCAAAACTGAGCTTCTTATTTTTCCCCCTAAAACCTCCTCTCCTCTTCCTCCTTTCTCAGTCTCTGTGGATAACTCTCTACTCCTCCCTGTTCTCTTGGCTCGCAACCTTGAGGTCGTCTTTGACTCCTCTCTCTCCTTCTCCATACACATCCATCTGATAGCTAAGACCTGCCGTTTCTCTATAACATCAACAAAATCTGCCCATGCCTTTCCGAATACACTACTAAGACACTTATCCATTTCTTAATCACCTCCCATCTTGAGTATTGTAACCTAGTCCTTGCTGGTCTCCCTCTGAATCATCTCTCTCCCCTTCAGCCTGTTCAGCACACACATATTACATAGCCCGTTCTTCTCTTTCCCTATCTTCTATCTTTGCCCTGCCCTCTCTTCTGTCCTATCTTGTTTTTGGCGTTCTTTTCTCTCTTTTAGTAGCAATTATTTGTTGTTGTACACCACTCTGATATTTTAGCCTGGATGTTCAATCAAATGTAGAAATAAAGATAAAGATAATCTTCCACCAGTCTCGTCATGCTCATATTACCCCACTTCTCAAGTCTCTTCATTGGCTTCCTATCTGTTTCGTCATCTAGTTCAAACTTCTCCTGCTGACCTATAAGTGTATTCATTCTGCAGCTCCTCACTGTCTTTCCTCTCTTATCTCTCCCTACACCCCTCCTCGGGACCTCCGCTCTTCTGGCAAATCGCTTCTATCTGTGCCCTTCTCTTCTATTGCTAACTCCAGACTTCACTCCTTTTACCTTGCTGCTCCTTACTACCTGAGTCTGTATGTCAGGAACCTGTCAGGCCCTTTTCAAATCTATGCTAAAAACTCATCTCTTTGCTGCCGCTTTCGGATCTTGACTCACCTGATCTCCTTTCTGTTTCCTTACCATTCCCCCTAGATGAATCCTGTGTTTACACCTACTGTGATATCTGTCTTGACTAGATTGTAAGCTTTGATTAGCAGGGACTGACTCTTACATGTCTTTGCAGCGCTGCGTACATCTTGTAGCGCTATACAAATGCTCAGTAGTAGTAGTAGTGAATGGAAAATGCTGTGTTCTTATGAAGAACAAAGGGGAGGTTAGGAATAAGAAACAGTCTGATTGTAGCAAATGGAAGGTTTAAATTTAAAAAAAAATTCAAGTGTTATAACCTTTGGCCTGCAGACCAGGGATTCTACTACCAAGGTAAAGGAGTAAATCCTTAGTCAGGTTCACAGAAGAGAACTTTTTACCTGGGCTAGTAAGCTCATTTTTAAAGTGGACCTTGAGTACTGGGAGTATGCACAGGCAAGAAAAAATGTGTTTAGTTTTCTTATCTTTCATGAATTGTTCACAATTTTTAAGTGCCTTTGGCTAACATATAACTTTTAGCCCTGGATGGCAGTTCAACTGAATGGCTGAATACAAGGGAATTAGTAAGGGTGTGCTGTTTCTTTCAGGAGGTCTTTTCTTTTAGCTCCAAAGACATTCTCTGTTTCAGTACCCTACAGAAACACAAGATACAGATCTCTTAGATTCTCATTCCCTAGAATCTTTCCATGATGAGTAACATCCTTGACTAAACCATCATGGTTATCTTTGGCAGAAAGTAGAATAGCAAATGGTTCAGTCCACCCTACTGTGACAACTTCAATATGCCCTCTACAGACCTTAGATGAAGGGTTCAAAGCCCCTCTTGCATTCATATGTTATGACTCTTTTTGGGTCTAACAATGACGAAGGCAGCACATAAATATAACAGACAGATGAGAAACTAGGGGACCACATCTTTAACATGACAAATAAAAATGTGTAAGTTTTCCAATTTAAACTTTTTTTCATGATTTTTTTCCCATGGACATTAAATGGAAATGGTCAACCCCCTTCTAGCCTGAAGACCCAGTCTTCTCTGTGGTCATGTAAAATGGTGTTAACACTGATGAATGAAAATGTGGGAACATGAAGCAAACATCTTGTGCAGTAGTGTATTATACGTATAACAACCTGCTCTCATCGTATGTCTTCTCGTGTAGCTCTGTTCTGTGATTTCTACAATCATGATGGGGAATGTGAGTGGCACTACAAACCTTGCGGAGCTCCTTGTATGAAGACCTGCAGGAATCCCACTGGAAAATGTCTTTATGACATACCTGGTTTGGAAGGTAAAAGAATCTCCAGTAACGTTTCACTTCATGTCAGCATAGGTGTGAAGGAGTAGCCTAATGGTTAAGAGCACTGGCTTAGGAACCCAGAGACCAGGGTTCAATTCCCATTAGCACACCTTAGGCAAGTCACTTAACCCTTCATTGCCTCAGAAAATCCAAGCTATCAATATCCCTGTTTAAGTTACAATGTAAACTGCTTTGATTGAAATGCCTCATAGAACCTGGTAAATAAATATATCATTTATTTACAGCAAGAATCAGTAATACAAATTGTTTATAATATTGTCTTATAATTTCAAGTCTATTCATACATTTAAGTAGAAATTGACAGACTCGCCCTAGCAGCTGAAGTACAGCATAGTTTTAGACAGCAGAAGTCTACAGGGTCAGTCATATCAGTGATAGATACACAAAATGAGGCATGTTAAATATTCAGACTTACGCTCAAACAGGATAAATTTTCAGTCTGAAGATTTGATGTGAATTTGCCAATTTATGGGGATCCGCATCAAATAATAATCTGTCACTATGGACCTCATAAATTAGATAAATCTGGCTGAACTCTAATGCCCATTTGCTGATTAGCACTGTGGTACTTTAGTTCTAAGTACCTATAGACATGAGAGAGCTCTTCCCTCCCCTGCCACCGCTGTCCAGTATCTCCCCTCACCTTCAGGCCTGCCTTTCACATAGTTGTCCTGGCAATAGCAGAGAGAGGAGAGCTCAAAATGAAAATCAAGCATGGAGATCTGCCTGCCTTCATGTTCTGACAGGTCCTGCATGGGTTGCCCTTTACCATGGAAACCTGTGTAAGAGGCAGGCTGCTGCAGGAACGTCAGAATGTGAAGGCAGGTAGATCCCAGTGCTCGACTTCAACTTGAGCACTGATCTTTCTGCGGCTGCTGGAACAGCCATGTGAAGGGCAAGGCAGATCCCAATGGAGCATTGCGGCAATACTCCTGCTCCTGTCAAAATTTGGCGCCAGAGACAGTTGTTTATGTTGCCTCTGCCCAAATACAGACCTGCTCATTAGAGGGGCTGGCAACTCAATATACCCTAGACTTTTATGCAAGTTTATTGAAGTAGTACATACATATCTATTCATCAACAAGGATAGCACTTGTGTAATCTCACTAGTGAGGATTTGTAGACCTTCTGAAGTCAGTCAGCAGAGTCTAGATTCAAGGGAGCCATGAAACTCTGAGCTACATTCAAACTCCAAAGGTTTTTACTTCCAGCAGAAATATTTATAAGACAATATCCAAAACAATTTACATGGACAAAAAGTGTTTTATCCATGCTAATCGACTCTCTGTAAATTGCCTTCCCACTATGAGCTATAAGCCCACACTTTAGAGAACGATGTGGCTACTTTTGGCTACATTAAGTGTTGATGTTCTCGATAGCAATTTTGGTCTGGGAGGAAAAGCGCATGTAGAGATGCTATTTCCATTATCTTCACTTGCACTTTTCCAGCCAACATCTACATGCAGTAAAAGCAGGGATCAGTCACCGTGTATATACTTTGGCTGCAGAATGCTTCAAAGCCAGAATAAGGAAAGGGCATGTTTGATTTGGAGATAGTGGCATCTCCGTAGAGATCAAGTAGGATGCTTTTTGTCCCATTGTGCAGAGTGTGAACATTGAGCGGCTGGAGATGAAAATCCTTTCCTTCTTTGCTTTCAAAATCCACTTGAGATTTCTTTCTGTATAAATCCACTTCAAATTCTTATTCCTCCTGTATTCTAGGCTGCTATCCCAAATGCCCAGCAGGCAAGCCCTATTTTGATGAGGATGACATGAATTGTGTAGCAGAGTGTGGTTGTTATGATGATGAAGGAAACCGCTACAAGCCAGGAGCCAAGGTGTATACACCCATAAACTGCCAGTCCTGGTGAGCCTTTACATCAAAAAATGCTGTTCCTCAGCTCTGTGATTGGATATTGGGACTTCTGCCTACCTTTTAGTACAGCGAATTTCTGACCTTAACCATTGCTATGAATATCTGATTTCTTTGAAAACCAAATAATAATGTGTTTGTTCCCTGCTTCCTTCCATAAAAAGATCTTGGAAAGTTTTGTCATTGTATGCCTTTCTTCTTTCGTTTTCAGCGAATGCACGATGAAGGACATAGACTGCAAGTATGACGTTGAAGGTATGGTGGCAATGCCGAGTTTTATATCAATAACCCAGGCACCATCTCTGTCATTTTCCCCAGTATCTGACTCTGCCATTCTTTACCTTGTGATTTGCAGCTTGCCATTGTGAATATGACGGAAAGATGTATAACTACAACGAGACCATCTACCATACCACAGATGGCATTGGAGGGTGTATCACTGCAGTGTGTGGAGTCAACGGGACAATAAACAGATCCATTGAGACGTGTGCTACTACACCTTCTTTACTTACGGCCACGCCCTTCACGTTTACTACAACACCTGCAGCAACATCAGCGACCACAGCAGGTGCGTCTTTACACATTTATTCCATTGTCTATGAAGCTTTGAAGGTCAAAGAATGAAAGTCACTTCAGTGTCCTTTTTATGTAGTCTCTTTGAAGGTAATTAGGAAAGCAGTATGCCTCGGTAAACAAGGGCCTTATCTGCAGAAATGAGCTTTTATAAAAACTGCCCTATAGAGGCAGGCAAAAGTATGTGACTGGTGCCAGTTCACCTTCACTTTTGCCCACTATGCGGGAAGGAATTTCCAGGGCTAGGTGAAGTATGGGACTCCATCTATACTTCTTTCAAACGTATGCGTGCATTTTAACTCAGAAAGCTATCTACACAAGATAGTACTGGCAAATATATGCATGTGAATTTCTTGAAATAATTTAAAATCTGAAGGTATCCACCTTCTTTGCACCAGAGTGGGTAATAATAGAATGAACCCTTTTTTAAGTCCAGCAGACCTATTACACACTTTCTCATACATATTGTATTGCGTATTTCATATGGCTTGCTCCTCTACTCTATTTTAATGTTGAAAATAAAACTTCAGAACAAAAAGATACCTGGGCCAATATTCAAAGGAAGTTATTTGTTCACCGACAGCTAATAAATATATAACGTTCCTATTTGTGGATTTTTTGGCCAATATATGGTTAGAAATGGACCAAAAATCTATCTAGCCAGCCCAGTGCTATCCATATACTAAGAGCATGGAAGGACATAAAATTATCCGGCCAGCAGCAAGTTAGAAATCCTTTCATGATGGCATTCTTGGGGGTTATTTTAAAAGCCCTGTTCACAATTTCCATGTTTAATTTTAGACATTTACGTGTAGAAATGGCATCCATGTGCCAATGACAATTTTAGAAAGAGTTGAATATATACAGGGATGCCTTTACTATGAAGAAATTGCAAGAGGGTATGTCGAGGTGTGGTGTGTTGAGGTGTGTTTAGGGAGTGCCTGGATGGGACAAAAAATACACCTGTATTTCCCATTTCATATAGGGACCACACGTGTGTGACTGCAATTGTCCATGTCGGGATGTAAGTGTCAGCATGTACATATGGAAGCTGCCGGAGTTTCCCCCGTTGATTTTTCCCACATACAGATTGAGTATTTATTTCTTATAATTAATTAGCTCACATCTTTCCTGGAGAAGATCAAGGCGAGTTACATTAAGGTACAGTAAGTCCATATGACGTGGGACTGCTCCTGAATGTTCAGGGATTCACTTGCAGCTCCTGTGGGTACAAAGTGCATGCAGGCCTGTAAGCTTTGCCATATTTTAAAAACCGGCCCCGAAATACGATATTTATAAAGCATCAAGGCTAAAATATCAGCAGATGAGATGCCCATAATTATGATTCCTAAAGACACCTTCAGAAACATTTTTGTGAGATGCCAACGTTCCCATGCAAAAATCCTTTTAAATAGCTACAAATCAAAAATACTTCCCAAAATGTTGAAATCTTTCCAGATGTAAGATAATGTCACATGACCCAGTCTCTATTTTGGGAGGTTGGTCTGCGTCAGGAGGAATTTAGATCAGTGCAAGGTTTACACAAAAAGGCATTTAAAATCAGATCGGGGTATTCAATGCCAGGGCCGTATCTGGGCACTGGAATATCCGGTCAGCAGCAAATGTCACCCGTGGCTGGAGTGCAAAACCTGCTATTCAGCTCACCTGACGTTAGGCGATTAGGATTAATTGTGCAGTTGCTGAATATCGTCATTGCCTGATTATTGCACACTGGTGGCCCCCACTCTGTCCCTGAACATCCTGACATTAGCTGCTTATCGTTGGGGCATTCAGCGGCATAAACCAGGGATATTCAGTGGCACGAACCGAGTTAGTGCTGCTGAATCTTACAGCGAGTCGCATTTACATAGTTCGCAGGTCTGCAAACTGAGTTAGTGGCCGGTGCTGAATATATAGGGGGTTATTCTGCGCTACGAATATTCTGTGCCCGACGGGATGTCCATCCCCGCTATTTGTGCCCTGGCCTGCCTCTGACTAATTTTCCCGTCGGTTGTGCGGGGGAATTAGAGGGTGGAGTCTGGGCGGGCAATGGGCGGTCGCTGGCCCTAGACGTACAATGCCGATTCTAATGTCCTAATGTCAGCCCTGTACATCCAGGGTCTGTGAAATGTCTGGGGAAGTTATTCCATCTCCGAGGTGGAATAACTTCCCCAGATGTTTTTTTTTGATGGCCCGGGGGTGGATGGGGCAGGGGGGGGGGCCAGGATTTATTCCCCACAGCCCGACCCTGGCCTTAGGAGGCCAGATCGGGGGTCGGGCTACGGGGAACAAACCCTTTTTGCTGGCAGCTGGCATTGTGGCTTTTAAATGGAGCCACAGTATCATGGCAAGATGATGCCTTGGTGCAGCAGCTCCATTTAAAAGCCCTGAGTTAGCCGAGTGCAGTCCTGCATATGCAGGCCAAACAGAATCGCTGTCCTGGCCTGCATGTGCAGGACTGTTAATGATTCTGATCCCGCGGGGCTAGATGTGCCCCGTGGGATCAGAATCGCAATCCCCTCTGTGTGTCCGGTTCTGATTGGATGAACAGAGGCGATCTACGTCCAGGACAGAATTGGGCCAATAAAGATTAAACTTTAAACTGATTTTTTACTTCAGTGGCAAAGTTATCTAAAAGAATAACATAATAAAACATAACATAACAACTATGCCGTTATGAAAGACGGTCCCAAATCACTTTAATGCTGACAAGAATTGAGACTTTTAAGCACTTCATGAAGAAGAATGACAAAAGGCATTTTGTTCTAGTCTCCAGTATTTAATTAAGAAACATACAAAAGATATGCGGGGTCACAGCTTGCTATCTCTTCAGCGGCTCTGCAGTGATGCCAGGGGCGGCTCAAGGTAATCTGCTGCCTGAGGCGAATAATGAGATGGCGCCCTCTCCCCCCCACCTTAGAGGGGGGGTGGAGCTTTTTCAGAAATCCAATCAGAGACTGAACCAAACCAAAAAGCCGATTAGATTATATGGAGGAAATGCAAGATGTTTGCACACAGGGCCATATCGAGCTGCAATCGCACTCTGTGCGACTTGCAGTTCGGGCGCACACCCCCCTCTCCTCCCCATACCTTCGTCCAGCACTGCCTGCTCTTTCCCTGCTGCTGCTGCCCTCTGATTTTTTCACAGCAGGGAAAGAGCAGGCAGCGCTGGACGGAGGTATGGAGAGGAGGGGGGGTATGCACCCGATCTGAAAGGCGCCGGCACTTTAAGCAGATCTGTCCTTCCCTGCTCTGAGGGACCAGACCTGCTTAAAGTGCTGCAAAAAGGCTTGGGGGCGAATTTTGGCTGCTTGCTATTGTCCTGCCAGTGGCGGCAGTGAAACAGCAGACAGCCGAAATGTGCCCCCCACGCCTTTGCGCCCTGTGCGGCTGCACCACTTGCACTGTTCTAGGTACGGTCCTGTTTGCACACCAAGGAACTAAAAGACAGCAAGAACCAACAGCACAGTTTATAAAACTAAATTATAACTCATTTTTATTTTGTTGTTATAAACCGTTATGGTTCTTGCTTTTTCTTTTTCAGCATATATTTTGTATCCACAGTATGTGCAGAGCAGAACCAGGACATTCACCCACAGAATTCAATATTTAAAAAAAAATCAGATTCTGATCATCTCACTAACAACAACAGCAACCACTATTCTCCAGTAACAGGCTTATTGTGAACTAATACAAAACCCTACAACAAAGAGCAAATCTACCATACCATACCATATCAGCACAAACTTCCAAAACTCACATAAGGAGCCCATCGAAAAAAAGCGTCACTGTAAATACTAGAGTGGGCCATGGAAACATCCATACACCTATTTGAAAAGCTGAACAAGTCAAATAACTACAGTATAGTATAGATCTTTATATACAAACTCCATGTTAACAGAACACCTGACCTCAGTCACACATGCACAACATTGACCCTCACCAAGTACAGAATAAGTAACCACAATCTAAAGCAAAAACAAAAATATGTAGACAAAATGTAATCTGAAACCCCAAGAAGCCAGAGTCCACATGCAGTGCATCATCAGATAAATAAGAGATGTAGTTTCCCAATATTGTGTAAAATATAAAAATAGCACAAAGTCCAATCACTAAAATGAATTAAAATTATTTTTTCTACCTTTGTTGTCTGACCATTTTATTCTTTGATCATGCAGGTCCTGATCTGAGGCTTCTGCTTTCCTGTCTTCTCTTAGCTCTCTTTCTGTGGTCTATGGTCCATGGTCCATGGTCCATCTGCCATTACTTATCTCTTCTTTTGTTTTCTTCACTTCCTTCCATCAGCCCATTTCCAATTCCAGTAACCCTCCCCAGTATCAGCCCCTTTCCAGTACTCCCTTCCCAGTACCTTCCAATGTCAACCGCCTTGCATTCCCACGACTGCTACTGGTGTCCATTCCCTTCCCTTCCAGTCCATCTCCTTCCCCACTGTCCAGCCCCTTCTAGTCCAAATACTATTCCTGGTATCAGCTCAGGTCCACTCTCAGTGCCACCCCCCCCCCCCCAGTCAGCTCCCTTCCAGCCGCCTTACCCTCTGTCCATCTCCCTTCCAGTGCCATTCGCATGTCAGCTCCCTTCCAGCCTCCTCCCCATTACCCAGCCACCTACCACTCCCATCCCCAAGTGTCAGCTCCCTTCTAGTCCCCCTTCAGTACATCCCAGGTATCAGCTCCTTTCCAGCCCCCTCCTTCCCCCGCGTCAGCTCCCTTTGTGCCCCCTCCTTCCCCTGGCAGACCCTCTCAGTATCCACTCCCTTCCAGTCCTATTCTACCATCCCCCCGCATCAGTCCACTTGTAGCCCTAGCCCCTAGTTTTCTTCCAGGGCCAGCAGCACTCTCCTTCCCTCCCCCATTAACCTATTTCCTGTCCCAGCCCATTTCCAGTCCTATCCCTTTTATCAGCCCACTCCAGTCCTAGCCCTCCAATCAGCCCATTACCAGTCCTAACTCATTTCCAGTGCTAGCCACCCACCTGCCCATTACCAGTTGTAACCCTCCAATGTCCATTTTCAGTCCTAGCCCCCCAATCAGTCCATTTTTGTCCTAGTCCCCCCAATAGCCCATTAGCAGTCCTAACCCCCCATCAACCCATTTCCAGTTCTAACCCCCCCATCAGCCCATTTCCAGTCCTAGCCCTCCCCCGATAGCCCATTACGAGTCCTAGCCCCCCTCCCGATCAGCCCATTTCCAGTCCTAACCCCCCATCAGCCCATTTCCAGTTCTAACCCCCCCCCATCAGCCCAGTTCCAGTCCTAGCCCCCCCAACCCAGGGAAATTGAAAAACTAATTTAAAAAACCTCTGGCTTAAGAAGCAGCGGCAGAATGAGGAGCCCATGGCTGCCCGCCTCCCCGGATTTCCTGTTTCCCATCAGCACCGCGGGCTTAGCTTTAGCAGAGCCGCACAAAAGGGAAACACTCTCCCTTCACCGCAGCTCTGCAAAAACTGAGCCGGTGTGGAAGAGAAATGGGCACAGCTCTCCGGGGAGTCACTTGGCCGCGGGGCTCCTCATTCTGCCGCTGCCACCACTGAAGCGGAAGTGGCAGCTGCTTCTTAAGCCAGAGGTTTTTTTATTATTTTTATTTTGAAGGCCGAGTGAGGTGGTCTTTTTTGGGGGCAATTTTGCTGCCCCCAAAGATTTGCCGCCTGAGGCTACTGCTTCACTTGGCCTCATTATAGAGCCGCCACTTTCCCCCGGCTCCCGACCATCCCCCCGGCTGCTGGCCCTCTCTGCCCATGTGTCCTCAACCTTGCCAGGGAACTTTGTCGCCCTTCTCTCTCTATGCAGCCTGGTTTAGCCCTCTTTGATCACGGGGTTGTGATGTACCCCCCTGGATGGATGTGTCTGGGTCGGGACTTGGTCTTGCCCCCCCTGGCCCCTCCCCGCTTCCGTTTTGATAGCCCTGGAATTGTATTCATTTGACTGTATTCATTTGTTTTTTTAGTGTGTGTGGGTTGGGAAATTTTTTGAGAATAGTAGAGTGCAAAATCTTCTGCAGGTTGGCTACTATAAGGCCGTAAACTGGAAATGGACAGAGTTATTGTTGTTTAGCTCAAGATATGATATTGTAAAGTCTGGACTAATGTAATGCACTTGTTGAAAATTGTGAATGTTGTAAAAGAAATCCTTAAAATAAAAAATGGAAAAAAAAGAAACATACAAAAGAGCTATCAATGAGAAATGCATGGAAAAAGTCTCTCATGCATTGTATCATTGTATATAATTACAGGTGTAGCACGATCGTTCATCACAGTTTGGTGCTATAGTGACTGAAATGGAAAATAATTGTTGTTACACTGTACCAGAAAAACTGATAATCGGGTATAAGGAATGGGCAAAAACTTAAATAATTTTGCCTGCCTCCCAAAAACTAATTGGAGAAAAAATTGTATTGTACAAGGACAGTGCTTGATCCCAATTAAAGACTTTAAAAAAATATCCCAAACAAAACATGTTTTATTAAGATTACTATAGCAGACTGTGCAAAAGTTTTATAACTGTGTCATGAATCATTTTCTTGATCACTTTTTGAACAGTGATCATTCTGGAGGGTTATTTTAGAACAAGCTTGGTAGATGGGGAGGACAAATAGGGAGCTATGTTGAGGCTATTTTATAAAAACACATAGGGGAGGATATTCCAAGGCATTTACAATAGCTGGATGCTCAGTGGTACTGGCACCGTGTGCCCCGATGCTAACCGGTTAGCATGGGGCATGTCAGGAGTGGCACCCATCACTGATCAGACAGTGGTGATATTGAGTCACTTCCTGATTAGCGACACACAAATGCTGCCTTACTTTTGCCACAGAAGCTAACTGGGCAACAGCTGAATATCATCTCTGCCTGGTTAGCTTCTGGGTTCTGCGGTTAAACTGGATATTCAATTCCCATGCCAGATAGGGTTGCCAACTGATCGGTTTTCAGCCAGCTAGGTCATTTTTAATATGGCCAGGCTGGCTGCCAGCAGATAGCCAAAACCGTCCATGCAAAAGCCTTTTTTTTGCGGGAGTCAACAGAGTGAGGCGGCTACCCGGGCAGCAAAAAAATGCCCCAAAAACAACTCAGCCATGGCCTTCTTACTCTGCCCTGACCTGCTGCTGCTATCACTGCCGTCATCACAGCCACTTCTCTCAGGTCTGCATGTGGCAGCATAAATCACCCCCCCCCCTCAAGTGACGACAAGCAGCAGCAGTGGCTTAGTAAATGTATGAGGTCCTGAATCCAACGCGCTTGCATGTCTCCACCAGTCTCGCCCCTTCTGACACAGCTGTACGCATTAGAAGGGGGCGGGACTGGCAGATACAAGCACATTGAAATCGAAACATCGTGCTTTTGCTTGTGTTTTTTATTTCCTTTTTAAGATGCTGCTGCTTCTCTCAACATCAGTGGCTTAAAGAAGGAATATAAAAAAACACAAGCAAAAGTGTGGGGTTCCGATTCCAGCATATGCTTGTAACTCTCTGACAGTCCTGCTCCCTCTGACATGGAAGTATGCATTGGAAGGGGGAGGGTCCAAAAGCATACAAGAATACTGGAATTGGACCCCATTCTTTTACCAAGCTGCACTGCTGCTTGTTGTCAGTTGGGGGAAGGGGATAATTTATGCCACCACGTGCAGACCTGGGAACATGCTGGGGGACAATGGCAGTGGCAGCTGCAGCAGGTCAGGGGACATGGTGGGGGACAGGCGGACAGATGCTGGCCAGGGTGGAAGGATAGCAGATGGTGACTGCAGGGGGGATGCTCAGGGCAGATGTCGGCTATGGGATGAAGGGGGCAGTGGGCAGAAGGTTGCCAAAAGAAAGATGGAGAGCAGATGCTAGGCATGGGGCGGGGGGGGGGGGGAGGGTGATGGGGGAAAAAGGGAAGATGGTGGGAGGAAATAGGATTAAAGGGTAGATACTAGGCTTGATGGGCTATAGGGGAGACAGGGTGGATGCAGGATATGGGGGCATGGAGGGCAGATGCTGGGCATGGGGGCAGTAGGGGTAAAGGGGCTGATGGTGGGTGGATATGGGGAAAAGGGCAGATACTGGCCATGATGGGGACAGGGGATAAAGGACAGATGAAGAACGTGGGGGTATGGAGTACAGATGTTGGGTATGGGGGAGATGAGGAGAAAGAGCAGATGCAGGACATTTGGAGAGATGGAGAGAAAAGACAGATATTGGGCATGAGGAAGAGATAGGAGAGAAAGGGCAAATGCTGGACATGGGGGCATGGAGGGAAGATGCTGGGCTTGGGAGGAATATGCTGAGCATGGGGAGTACTGGTAGGTGGCACACTGAGAAGTGATGTTGGATATGGGGAGGGGATATGGACAGAGAGGGGAGGTGTTGGACATAGGCAAGACAGGGCCATAGAAGGGAAGTGCTTGACATGGGGGGAGAAGGATAGCAACAGGAAACAGAGGTGAGATGATGGTTAATGGGGAGGATAGTGATAGGGACATAGAGGAGAGATGCTGGGTATGGGGGGGAGGAGTTAATTAGAGGCAATGTTCCTTCTAAGCTGTGCTAGGTCCTCCGCTGGCATTCCTGCCAGTGGGGAGAGGTGCAGAGGGATTGCGCACATTGGTTAAAGGCTAGAGAAGGATAGAGAAGGAGAGAGAGAGGGAATGGGAGGGTTGGGGTGAGGGAAAGAGATGGAAAGCTGCAGCTAAATATAGTAAAAAAAAAAGTAGTCTGGTAGAAGGAGAAGTGAAATTTGGATAGAGGAGCGGAAAAATAATTGGAGGAAAACTGAACAGAAGAAATCAGTGTTAGACTGACCTAAAGGAGGAAGTGAAGACAGGAGGAGAGAGAAGATATGGCAAATGAATAGGAGACCATGAAAGGAGAGGTAAGAGAAGACAGATGAAAACAGACACACAGACTGGGATCAAAAGCCATTAAAAAAATAAAATCACCTGACATCAAAGATAGAAAAATAATTCTATTTTCTATTTAATAATTGGAATATGTCCGTTTTTGGAATGTACATCTGTCAGGACTAGTGTTAGACATGTCTGGGGCCCAGCCCAGGCAAAACTTTGGAGGGGATTCTAAACACTACTGGCAAGCTGTTCCTTCTTCAGCATCAGACTGGTTTGGGGGCTTTCTCTGTCTTGGGTGTCCAGAGCAATTGCCCTGGTTGAATTCCTCAGAACGCCAGTCCTAACATCTGCTATCTTTTGTTTTGTACGGTACAGGGGGAATGCATCTCTTTCTGTTTCTCTGCTGTTGCATTGCATGTAGGATCTGGCTTTTTGATGTTTCAGTTTCCCTTTTATTTGGTGAAGGTCCATCTGTGTTCTGCATGTGCAACCAAGGCTGGGTATTCTGTTGGGATGTAATTTCAATTTAAGAATTTGTAGTAATCGGGCTTTACTGAGGTTCTAGTGCCCACTGCAATATTTGCAGTGCTACCTTTTCCTTACAGGGTCCTTGGGTGTGTTTTGGCAGTTAGCGCCGGCATGGTAGATTTGCTCTTGGCTCTGAAGGATTATTTTTTCATCCATTTTCCAATAGACTTGGTACTCGGAGGGTTTGTATTGCTGTTACTGAGATCTTTGTTGTGTATGGGAAAGTGCCTAGCTCTGCTCTGCACAGATTATTGGGGCAGGGGTCTGTGGATGCAGAATATATATTGAGATTTAATAACTTAACGGAGACCATATATGTATTGGGATCTGAGGAGGAGAATGTGGCGGAATGGATGCAGAAGAATGTAATCTCTTGTACTCCTCCCACCCTTCGATATGGCCTGCCGATATTAAAATCTGTGCTGCTGCTCTCTCTGCAGTTATTTGTTGGGGGCAGGGCAGGGCAGGAAGTGGAGCATGGATGGGACAAGGGCAGAGCAGAAGGCTGAATGGGAGAGGAGACATGAGTAGCCATACGTGGTGGGTTTTTCTCTTTCAAAAAGTTGGCAACCCTATGGCCAAATAGGGCTCCAGCATTGACTACCCTGGTCTAGGATTCAGAGCCAGCAGAACTCTGGCCACCAGCACCTCATATCAGGTCCATAGCACCTATGTGTCTTTATGAAATACCTGCACGAAATCTGCTAAAACCTGATCTAACATACGGTCATGGATATTTATACAGGAGAAAGTATATTAGGCTGAGGTACCTGTGTAGTTGTTGTTGCTGTTGTTAAGTGCCTTCAGGTCACTGTTGACTCATGGCGACCTTGGAAATGTGGTCTGTGCTTGGTCTTCAGTCAGGTAGCTAATTGTTGATAGAGCGGAATTCCTAGCTATTGTTACTGTATCAATCTATTACATGGCCAGTTGTCATCTTTGGCGTTGACCTTCACGTGATGTTTCTCTTCACATGATGTGTCCAAAGTATGAAAGTACTCGCAGGTAGCTATGTATTTTATAATCTACAAGCATACTTAATGATCTCACTTGTGTTCTGCCCTGGACATGCTTAAACCTGACTATATAAAAATCCTACCTGCCTTATCAACACATGTACTTTTATTGCATGAAGTAATTTTATAGGAAACCTTTTAACAGGACTTACATGCAAAAGGTCCTTTCTAAAATTAGTGTTAGAACTACCTATAAACTTAATAATAGGTGAAAATCAATAAGAGAAATGAATGCATGAAATACAGATTAAGATCTATATAATAATGTATTTTCAAATAATTTATTTAGAATTTAATGACGTTTTCTAAAATGCATTGCTCTTAAACAAACATCCTCATTTTAAAATATTATTTACATTTAGTGCCAACAACTTCAACCTGTGTTCACGAAGTCTGCACATGGTCAGAATGGTATGACGTCACCTATCCAACATCAGACCTTGAGGGTGGAGATCTTGAAACATTTGAGAATATAAGAAATGAAGGGCATGCAGTTTGCAGAACACCAAAAGACGTTGAATGCAGAGCAAAAGACTATCCAGATTACGCTCCCGAAGAACTGGACCAAAAAATTGAATGTAGCAAAACATTTGGACTGACATGCTACAATAAAGATCAGTTCCCACCAAAATGTTACAATTATGAGATCAGAATTGAATGTTGCCACTATGTGCCCTGTGGACCTACAACAGCTCCGGTAATTTCAACAACAGGGCCTACATTAGAAACAGCAACAACCGCTATACCTACACAAACTACTATTATGGTATCAACTAAACCAGAAGTTACTACTTCAAAACCTGAAATCACAACAGGGAAATTCATTACTTCAGTGGCAGCAACTACAGAAGAACAAACAATTACTTCTCAGTCTGTCCCTACCACTCCGCATATTAAAACCACACAACTACCTGTTACAACTGCACCTCCAGCACTTACCACAGGGAAAGTCAGTATTTCAACAGCAACTACCACAGAAGAACAACTTCCAATTTCCCAAACTGCAACAACCACACAGCAAGTTACTAGTACTCCACAAGAAAGTACAGGACCACATGTTACTACTTCACTTCCTGGAAAAACCACAGTGATAGTTCCAGTTTCCACCACTGGTGTAACTACTGTTTCAGAAGGTACTACTACTTTGCCAGGAACTACTGTAGAACATGTTACCACTTCACCTGCAGGTGTTACCACAGGCAAAGTCAGTTCTCTATCACCAAGTACAACTGAAAAACAAATGACCACTTCTCAAAAAGGAGCTACCACATCACAGGTACCTCCTACTCCACATGGCACTACAGTGCAGCCTGTGAGCACCTCTGTAGCTGGAACCTCTGGTACACCTGTCACCACTTCAACATTAACAACCACCAAACAACAACATACAGTTTCCCAAATTGGAACTACCACACAGCAAATTACTAGCACTCCACAAGAAACTAAAGGACCACATGTTACTACTTCACTTCCAGGAAAAACCACAGTCATAGTTCCAAGCTCCACCACTGGTGTAACTACTGTTTCAGAAGGTACTACTACTTTGCCAGGAACTACTGTAGAACATGTTACCACTTCACCTGCAGGTGTTACCACAGGCAAAGTCAGTTCTCTATCACCAAGTACAACTGAAAAACAAATGACCACTTCTCAACAAGGAGCTACCACATCACAGGTGCCTCCTACTTCACATGGCACTACAGTGCAGCCTGTGAGCACCTCTGTAGTTGGAACCTCTGGTACACCTGTTACCACTTCAACATTAACAACCACCAAACAACAACATACAGTTTCCCAAATTGGAACTACCACACAGCAAATTACTAGCACTCCACAAGAAACTAAAGGACCACATGTTACTACTTCTCTTCCAGGAAAAACCACAGTCATAGTTCCAAGCTCCACCACTGGTGTAACGGGTTGCCAACCAGAATGTCTTTGGACAGAGTGGTTTAATGTCAATTCTCCCTCTTCTGAACTTAGCAGTGGAGACAGTGAAACCTATGAGAAAATCATTGAATCAGGAAACCCAATCTGCAAACGTCCAGAAGATAGAAGAGATATAGAATGCCAAAGTGTTAATTATCCCAATATTAGCATTAGTCAACTTGACCAAATTGTAACATGTGATAAATCATCTGGACTGGTATGTAAAAACGCAGATCAGAAAGGTGACTTTAAGATGTGTCATGACTATGAAGTAAGGGTTTTGTGCTGTGATTACAGTCATTGCATAAGACCTACAACATCTCAACCCATAACTACAAGTGCAACTGGAACTACTATTGTGCCAGTAACTACTGGACCGCATGTTACAACTACATCTTCAGTAATGGAAACAACAGGAAAAGTTAGTATTTCTCCAGCAAGCACAGCAGAACAACCAAGAACCACATCCCATGCAGAAACTGCTATTTCAGAAGGTACTACTACTTTGCCAGGAACCACTGAACAACGTGTTACCACTTCACCTGCAGGTATGACCACAGGCAAAGTCAGTTCTCCATCACCAAGTACAACTGAAAAACAAATGACCACTTCCCAACCTGGAGCTACCACATCACAGGTACCCGTTACTCCACATGGCACTACAGTGCAGCCTGTGAGTACTTCTGTAGCTGGAACCTCTGGTGTACCTGTCACCACAGGGAAAGTCAGTATTTCAACAGCAACTACCACAGAAGAACAACTTCCAATTTCCCAAACAGCAAGAACCACACAGCAAGTTACCAGTACTCCACAAGAAACTACAGGACCACATGTTACTACTTCACTTCCGGGAAAAACCACAGTGATAGTTCCAAGTTCCACCACTGGTGTAACTACTGTTTCAGAAGGTACTACTACTTTGCCAGGAACTACTGTAGAACATGTTACCACTTCACCTGCAGGTGTTACCACAGGCAAAGTCAGTTCTCTATCACCAAGTACAACTGAAAAACAAATGACCACTTCTCAACAAGGAGCTACCACATCACAGGTGCCTCCTACTCCACATGGCACTACAGTGCAGCCTGTGAGCACCTCTGTAGCTGGAACCTCTGGTACACCTGTTACCACTTCAACATTAACAACCACCAAACAACAACATACAGTTTCCCAAATTGGAACTACCACACAGCAAATTACTAGCACTCCACAAGAAACTAAAGGACCACATGTTACTACTTCACTTCCAGGAAAAACCACAGTCATAGTTCCAAGCTCCACCACTGGTGTAACGGGTTGCCAACCAGAATGTCTTTGGACAGAGTGGTTTAATGTCAATTCTCCCTCTTCTGAACTTAGCAGTGGAGACAGTGAAACCTATGAGAAAATCATTGAATCAGGAAACCAAATCTGCAAACGTCCAGAAGATAGACGAGATATAGAATGCCAAAGTGTTAATTATCCCAATATTAGCATTAGTCAACTTGACCAAATTGTAACATGTGATAAATCATCTGGACTGGTATGTAAAAACGCAGATCAGAAAGGTGACTTTAAGATGTGTGATGACTATGAAGTAAGGGTTTTGTGCTGTGATTACAGTCATTGCATAAGACCTACAACATCTCAACCCATAACTACAAGTGCAACTGGAACTACTACTGTGCCAGTAACTACTGGACCGCATGTTACAACTACATCTTCAGTATTGGAAACAACAGGAAAAGTTAGTATTTCTCCAGCAAGCACAGCAGAACAACCAAGAACCACATCCCATGCAGAAACTGCTATTTCAGAAGGTACTACCACTTTGCCAGGAACCACTGAACAACGTGTTACCACTTCACCTGCAGGTATTACCACAGGCAAAGTCAGTTCTCCATCACCAAGTACAACTGAAAAACAAATGACCACTTCCCAACCTGGAGCTACCACATCACAGGTACCCGTTACTCCACATGGCACTACAGTGCAGCCTGTGAGTACTTCTGTAGCTGGAACCTCTGGTGTACCTGTCACCACAGGGAAAGTCAGTATTTCAACAGCAACTACCACAGAAGAACAACTTCCAATTTCCCAAACAGCAAGAACCACACAGCAAGTTACCAGTACTCCACAAGAAACTACAGGACCACATGTTACTACTTCACTTCCGGGAAATACCACAGTGATAGTTCCAAGTTCCACCACTGGTGTAACTACTGTTTCAGAAGGTACTACTACTTTGCCAGGAACTACTGTAGAACATGTTACCACTTCACCTGCAGGTGTTACCACAGGCAAAGTCAGTTCTCTATCACCAAGTACAACTGAAAAACAAATGACCACTTCTCAACAAGGAGCTACCACATCACAGGTGCCTCCTACTCCACATGGCACTACAGTGCAGCCTGTGAGCACCTCTGTAGCTGGAACCTCTGGTACACCTGTTACCACTTCAACATTAACAACCACCAAACAACAACATACAGTTTCCCAAATTGGAACTACCACACAGCAAATTACTAGCACTCCACAAGAAACTAAAGGACCACATGTTACTACTTCACTTCCAGGAAAAACCACAGTCATAGTTCCAAGCTCCACCACTGGTGTAACGGGTTGCCAACCAGAATGTCTTTGGACAGAGTGGTTTAATGTCAATTCTCCCTCTTCTGAACTTAGCAGTGGAGACAGTGAAACCTATGAGAAAATCATTGAATCAGGAAACCCAATCTGCAAACGTCCAGAAGATAGACGAGATATAGAATGCCAAAGTGTTAATTATCCCAATATTAGCATTAGTCAACTTGACCAAATTGTAACATGTGATAAATCATCTGGACTGGTATGTAAAAACGCAGATCAGAAAGGTGACTTTAAGATGTGTGATGACTATGAAGTAAGGGTTTTGTGCTGTGATTACAGTCATTGCATAAGACCTACAACATCTCAACCCATAACTACAAGTGCAACTGGAACTACCACTGTGCCAGTAACTACTGGACCGCATGTTAAAACTACATCTTCAGTAATGGAAACAACAGGAAAAGTTAGTATTTCTCCAGCAAGCACAGCAGAACAACCAAGAACCACATCCCATGCAGAAACTGCTATTTCAGAAGGTACTACTACTTTGCCAGGAACCACTGAACAACGTGTTACCACTTCACCTGCAGGTATGACCACAGGCAAAGTCAGTTCTCCATCACCAAGTACAACTGAAAAACAAATGACCACTTCCCAACCTGGAGCTACCACATCACAGGTACCCGTTACTCCACATGGCACTACAGTGCAGCTTCTGAGTACGTCTGTAGCTGGAACCTCTGGTGTACCTGTCACCACAGGGAAAGTCAGTATTTCAACAGCAACTACCACAGAAGAACAACTTCCAATTTCCCAAACAGCAAGAACCACACAGCAAGTTACCAGTACTCCACATGAAAGTACAGGATCACATGTTACTACTTCACTTCCGGGAAAAACCACAGTGATAGTTCCAAGTTCCACCACTGGTGTAACTACTGTTTCAGAAGGTACTACTACTTTGCCAGGAACTACTGTAGAACATGTTACCACTTCACCTGCAGGTGTTACCACAGGCAAAGTCAGTTCTCTATCACCAAGTACAACTGAAAAACAAATGACCACTTCTCAACAAGGAGCTACCACATCACAGGTGCCTCCTACTCCACATGGCACTACAGTGCAGCCTGTGAGCACCTCTGTAGCTGGAACCTCTGGTATACCTGTTACCACTTCAACATTAACAACCACCAAACAACAACATACAGTTTCCCAAATTGGAACTACCACACAGCAAATTACTAGCACTCCACAAGAAACTAAAGGACCACATGTTACTACTTCACTTCCAGGGAAAACCACAGTCATAGTGCCAAGCTCCACCACTGGTGTAACGGGTTGCCAACCAGAATGTTTTTGGACAGAGTGGTTTAATGTCAATTCTCCCTCTTCTGAACTTAGCAGTGGAGACAGTGAAACCTATGAGAAAATCATTGAATCAGGAAACCCAATCTGCAAACGTCCAGAAGATAGACAAGATATAGAATGCCAAAGTGTTAATTATCCCAATATTAGCATTAGTCAACTTGACCAAATTGTAACATGTGATAAATCATCTGGACTGGTATGTAAAAACGCAGATCAGAAAGGTGACTTTAAGATGTGTGATGACTATGAAGTAAGGGTTTTGTGCTGTGATTACAGTCATTGCATAAGTCCTACAACATCTCAACCCATAACTACAAGTGCAACTGGAACTACTACTGTGCCAGTAACTACTGGACCGCATGTTACAACTACATCTTCAGTAATGGAAACAACAGGAAAAGTTAGTATTTCTCCAGCAAGCACAGCAGAACAACCAAGAACCACATCCCATGCAGAAACTGCTATTTCAGAAGGTACTACTACTTTGCCAGGAACCACTGAACAACGTGTTACCACTTCACCTGCAGGTATTACCACAGGCAAAGTCAGTTCTCCATCACCAAGTACAACTGAAAAACAAATGACCACTTCCAAACCTGGAGCTACCACATCACAGGTCCCCTTTACTCCACATGGCACTACAGTGCAGCCTGTGAGTACTTCTGTAGCTGGAACCTCTGGTGTACCTGTCACCACAGGGAAAGTCAGTATTTCAACAGCAACTACCACAGAAGAACAACTTCCAATTTCCCAAACAGCAAGAACCACACAGCAAGTTACCAGTACTCCACAAGAAATTACAGGACCACATGTTACTACTTCACCTCTGGGAAAAACTACAGTGATAGTTCCAAGTTCCACCACTGGTGTAACTACTGTTTCAGAAGGTACTACTACTTTGCCAGGAACTACTGTAGAACATGTTACCACTTCACCTGCAGGTGTTACCACAGGCAAAGTCAGTTCTCTATCACCAAGTACAACTGAAAAACAAATGACCACTTCTCAACAAGGAGCGACCACATCACAGGTGCCTCCTACTCCACCTGGCACTACAGTGCAGCCTGTGAGCACCTCTGTAGCTGGAACCTCAGGTGCACCTGTTACCACTTCAACATTAACAACCACCAAACAACAACATACAGTTTCTCAAATTGGAACTACAACACAGCAAATTACTAGCACTCCACAAGAAACTAAAGGACCACATGTAACTACTTCACTTCCAGGAAAAACCACAGTCATATTTCCAAGCTCCACCACTGGTGTAACGGGTTGTCAACCAGAATGTCTTTGGACAGAGTGGTTTAATGTCAATTCTCCCTCTTCTGAACTTAGCAGTGGAGACAGTGAAACCTATGAGAAAATCATTGAATCAGGAAACCCAATCTGCAAACGTCCAGAAGATAGACGAGATATAGAATGCCAAAGTGTTAATTATCCCAATATTAGCATTAGTCAACTTGACCAAATTGTAACATGTGATAAATCATCTGGACTGGTATGTAAAAACGCAGATCAGAAAGGTGACTTTAAGATGTGTGATGACTATGAAGTAAGGGTTTTGTGCTGTGATTACAGTCATTGCATAAGACCTACAACATCTCAACCCATAACTACAAGTGCAACTGGAACTACTACTGTGCCAGTAACTACTGGACCGCATGTTACAACTACATCTTCAGTATTGGAAACAACAGGAAAAGTTAGTATTTCTCCAGCAAGCACAGCAGAACAACCAAGAACCACATCCCATGCAGAAACTGCTATTTCAGAAGGTACTACCACTTTGCCAGGAACCACTGAACAACGTGTTACCACTTCACCTGCAGGTATTACCACAGGCAAAGTCAGTTCTCCATCACCAAGTACAACTGAAAAACAAATGACCACTTCCCAACCTGGAGCTACCACATCACAGGTACCTGTTACTCCACATGGCACTACAGTGCAGCCTGTGAGTACTTCTGTAGCTGGAACCTCTGGTGTACCTGTCACCACAGGGAAAGTCAGTATTTCAACAGCAACTACCACAGAAGAACAACTTCCAATTTCCCAAACAGCAAGAACCACACAGCAAGTTACCAGTACTCCACAAGAAACTACAGGACCACATGTTACTACTTCACTTCCGGGAAAAACGACAGTGATAGTTCCAAGTTCCACCACTGGTGGAACTACTGTTTCTGAAGGTACTACTACTTTGCCAGGAACTACTGTAGAACATGTTACCACTTCACCTGCAGGTGTTACCACAGGCAAAGTCAGTTCTCTATCACCAAGTACAACTGAAAAACAAATGACCACTTCTCAACAAGGAGCTACCACATCACAGGTGCCTCCTACTCCACATGGCACTACAGTGCAGCCTTTGAGCACCTCTGTAGCTGGAACCTCTGGTATACCTGTTACCACTTCAACATTAACAACCACCAAACAACAACATACAGTTTCCCAAATTGGAACTACCACACAGCAAATTACTAGCACTCCACAAGAAACTAAAGGACCACATGTTACTACTTCACTTCCAGGAAAAACCACAGTCATAGTTCCAAGCTCCACCACTGGTGTAACTACTGTTTCAGAAGGTACTACTACTTTGCCAGGAACTACTGTAGAACATGTTACCACTTCACCTGCAGGTGTTACTACAGGCAAAGTCAGTTCTCTATCACCAAGTACAACTGAAAAACAAATGACCACTTCTCAACAAGGAGCTACCACATCACAGGTACCTCCTACTCCACATGGCACTACAGTGCAGCCTGTGAGCACCTCTGTAGCTGGAACCTCTGGTACACCTGTTACCACTTCAACATTAACAACCACCAAACAACAACATACAGTTTCCCAAATTGGAACTACCACACAGCAAATTTCTAGCACTCCACAAGAAACTAAAGGACCACATGTTACTACTTCACTTCCAGGAAAAACCACAGTCATAGTTCCAAGCTCCACCACTGGTATAACTACTGTTTCAGAAGGTACTACTACTTTGCCAGGAACTACTGTAGAACATGTTACCACTTCACCTGCAGGTGTTACCACAGGCAAAGTCAGTTCTCTATCACCAAGTACAACTGAAAAACAAATGACCACTTCTCAACATGGAGCTACCACATCACAGGTGCCTCCTACTCCACATGGCACTACAGTGCAGCCTGTGAGCACCTCTGTAGCTGGAACCTCTGGTACACCTGTTACCACTTCAACATTAACAACCACCAAACAACAACATACAGTTTCCCAAATTGGAACTACCACACAGCAAATTACTAGCACTCCACAAGAAACTAAAGGACCACATGTTACTACTTCACTTCCAGGAAAAACCACAGTCATAGTTCCAAGCTCCACCACTGGTGTAACGGGTTGCCAACCAGAATGTCTTTGGACAGAGTGGTTTAATGTCAATTCTCCCTCTTCTGAACTTAGCAGTGGAGACAGTGAAACCTATGAGAAAATCATTGAATCAGGAAACCCAATCTGCAAACGTCCAGAAGATAGACGAGATATAGAATGCCAAAGTGTTAATTATCCCAATATTAGCATTAGTCAACTTGACCAAATTGTAACATGTGATAAATCAACTGGACTGGTATGTAAAAACGCAGATCAGAAAGGTGACTTTAAGATGTGTGATGACTATGAAGTAAGGGTTTTGTGTTGTGATTACAGTCATTGCATAAGACCTACAACATCTCAGCCCATAACTACAAGTGCAACTGGAACTACTACTGTGCCAGTAACTACTGGACCGCATGTTACAACTACATCTTCAGTAATGGAAACAACAGGAAAAGTTAGTATTTCTCCAGCAAGCACAGCAGAACAACCAAGAACCACATCCCATGCAGAAACTGCTATTTCAGAAGGTACTACTACTTTGCCAGGAACCACTGAACAACGTGTTACCACTTCACCTGCAGGTATGACCACAGGCAAAGTCAGTTCTCCATCACCAAGTACAACTGAAAAACAAATGACCACTTCCCAACCTGGAGCTACCACATCGCAGGTACCCGTTACTCCACATGGCACTACAGTGCAGCCTGTGAGTACTTCTGTAGCTGGAACCTCTGGTGCACCTGTCACCACAGGGAAAGTCAGTATTTCAACAGCAACTACCACAGAAGAACAACTTCCAATTTCCCAAACAGCCAGAACCACACAGCAAGTTACCAGTACTCCACAAGAAACTACAGGACCACATGTTACTACTTCACTTCCGGGAAAAACCACAGTGATAGTTCCAAGTTCCACCACTGGTGTAACTACTGTTTCAGAAGGTACTACTACTTTGCCAGGAACTACTGTAGAACATGTTACCACTTCACCTGCAGGTGTTACCACAGGCATAGTCAGTTCTCTATCACCAAGTACAACTGAAAAACAAATGACCACTTCTCAACAAGGAGCTACCACATCACAGGTGCCTCCTACTCCACATGGCACTACAGTGCAGCCTGTGAGCACCTCTGTAGCTGGAACCTCTGGTACACCTGTTACCACTTCAATATTAACAACCACCAAACAACAACATACAGTTTCCCAAATTGGAACTACCACACAGCAAATTACTAGCACTCCACAAGAAACTAAAGGACCACATGTTACTACTTCACTTCCAGGAAAAACCACAGTCATAGTTCCAAGCTCCACCACTGGTGTTACGGGTTGCCAGCCAGAATGTCACTGGACTGGATGGCTTGATGAAGACTATCCTTCTTCTGGAATTGTCGGAGGAGATATTGAAACCTATGATAAAATATTGGCATCAGGAAATGCAATCTGTAAAAGAATACAAGATATTCAAGATATAGAATGTAAAACAGATAAATATCCCAATGTAAATATTAGTGAAGTCGGTCAAGTTGTAACATGTGATGTAACATTTGGACTGGAATGTAGAAATGAAGACCAGGAAGATGAATTTAAGATGTGTTACAATTATAAAATAAGGGTTTTATGCTGTGATGACTACAGTCATTGCATAAAACCTACCACATCTCCACCTGTAACTACAAGTGCAATTGTCACCGCTACTGTTCCATTAACTACTGGGCTACATGTAAAAACTACACCTTCAGAAATGAAAACAACAGAAAAAGTTATTACTTCTCCAGCAAGCACGGCAGAACAACCAACAACCACATCCCATGCAGAAACTATTATTTCAAAAGGTACTACTACTTTGCCAGGAACAACTGAACAACATGTTACCACTTCACCTGCAGGTTTTACCACAGGCAAAGTAAGCTCTTCAGCACCAAGTACAACACAACAACAAATGACCACTTCTCAACCTGCAGCCACCATTACTCCTTTGATATCTACCACTGCTGTTGAAGAAACCACAAGATTTATTACACCTGTCACTCCAGTTATTTCCTCCACCCCTTGCTTTTGCAAAGTGGACAACACAATTTATTCTCCTGGTATGTATGGATTTAGTTTTTGAAATATATACTAAAGATAATATTTAAGCTTTTATATCATTTATATGAACTTTATTAAGTGCTTGTCTGGCAGGAAATGTCCTCTCAGGGTGGTATTGTATACAAACATGCAATCTAGAGTAATAAGCCATAGTTTGAAAAACATCTTGTCATCTAAGAATTCACTTTGCTGAGAATACATGCCCGGAGCCCAGGGGAGCCTTACTCGTGCCTGCCTGAACACATATTTCCTCTCCCTTCCCAGCTCTGTCCCCTTTTGTCTAACTTATTGAATGAATTGACACTCCTTTTAAAATGGGAGCAGATTGCCAGAGCTTTTTGTTGGCAACATTTGAACTGCAACATTTTGGAACTTAAGCCTTTTTCTATTAATTCATAAACAACTTCCTCAACCTAATTACTTTGTCAGTTTCCCAAATTGAAGTGCGTTGTCCTAATCATGTGGTCCCCAAGCCTCTGCCTTCCCCCCCTCTCCCTCCCTTCACTCCATGAAGGGAAGGCTGTTTATTGTCATTATGCTACTTCCATTCCGTTCGGTCAGCTTGGGTGGTCTCTTATTGCCAAGACAGTCTGTTATTCTGGCCTGGGTCCACTCTTGTACCTTGTACCTTGTTGCATTCCTTTTGTGGCCAAGTCTCTACTTGGGCCCAGACACCTCACAGATAGTGCTTGAACCCTCATTTATCCTCAGTCACTGCACCTTGAATATTGTGTGCATTGGATATAGAGGAATTAGAAGAAGTGAAGAGAAGAGCGGCTAAAATGATAAAAGGGAGGAAAAGGTTAGGACTCTTCAGCTTGGAAAAGAGACAGCTGAAGGGATATCTGTTACAGATCTATAACATAATGAGTGGAGTGTAACAGGTAAACTTACAGTAGATCAATTGTTTATTCCTTCAAGATGTACGGGACATGCAATGACACCACAATGTAGCATATTTAAGATTATTCCTAGAAAATATTTTTCACTTAACACATAATGATTCTGGAATTTGTTGCTGGAGGATATAATAAAAGGTTATTAGTATTGCTGAATTGAAAAGAGTCTTGGATAGGTTCCTACATGAAAAGTCCATTAACCATTATTAAAGGGGGTTGGGGAAATCCACTGTTTACCCCTGGGATAAGCAACATGGAATCTGTCTATCTTTTGGGAACCTGACAGGTACTTGTGACTTGGATTGGCCACTGTTGGAAATAGGATACTGGGCTTGATGAACCTTTGGTATGACCCAGTTTGGCATCTCTGATGTTCTTATGTACTCTTTCTCTTAGGCTAGGTAAGCAAATCCAACTCTTTCCATTCCCACACTTGTAGTACTTCCTGTGGTTTCCCTGGAATAGAACCCTCTTCCCTGAATTAATATGTTTCTCAATATACCTGGAGGTGGTGATGATGCAGGTGAAAGTCCTGATATTGTTCTGGGCCTTACTCCAGGCTCCGATGTTACTGGTTACTAATGAGCTTCTGAATTCCTCTTTTCTTTAGAGTTGGTTGCTTCTACAAATGCAAGTCTCTGATACTACTCTGAAGTTGCTCTTGGCTCTGAGGTTGCCTTTCAGTTGTATTTGAATATACTTGTAGGAATCCTCTCCTTCTGCTCCAAAGGATGTGGCTCCCTTGTTCCTTTCACAGACAGGACTTTTCTTCCTAAAGTCACTAAGCATGCTGGCAAGGTTTGCATCATCTCATTCCCCTCTACTTTCTCCTCTCCTCTATAACTGCAGCTCCACTAAAGATGGTATTAGGAGCTGGGGAATAGCCACTGCCAGTAATCCCTTGCTTCTAACTCTGAGGTGGAATAAGCAGGGCATCCCCCTGCAAACCCCGTATGTGTAGGGCCGTCAATAGAATCTTGCAGTGGGGGATGGAGGTGGAATACCGGCAAGGTGGAAGTGCCTCCCTGCTATCTGCCTTATGGAATTGGGGCCATAATAACATCCAAGCAGTCTCTACAGCTATATACATTTTTTCTAATTTTTTCCTTCATCCCCGTTGCCATGTGACCATATATTTTGCTGATTTACCCACCAGAAGTATCACACTTTTTTCTCTATTGCCCACGCCCCCTCCCACCTCTATTCTGGAGGAGTGGCCTAGTGGAGGAGTGGCCAAGTGGAGGAGTGGCCTAGTGGTTGGGGCAAGGTACTTCAGGCCGGAAGGTCGGGGGTTCAAATCCCACTAGAGGACAGCAACCTCAGGCCGGAAGGACTGGGGTTTCTAGTCCCACAGGTGCTCCTTGTGGTCTTGGGCAAGCCACTTAACCCTCCATAGCCCATGTTCCCTGTAAAATAGTTATCTCCAAGTTATAATGCCCTGTTCAATGTAATTTCAGTTTGTTCAATGTAAACCGCACTGATGCAGAATAGCGCGGTATATAAGAAAATGTAAATAAAATAAATCAATAAATAAATACTCTCTTTTGGCCCTGCCATCCCTTTGTCCATTCTTGTGCCCACATTTGCAGAGGCTTCCTTTGGATTGTTCCCCTTTAGCAGCATTGCTTCAGTTCTACCTGATATCGATAAACCCCTCAGTTCTCTTTTCCTTTCTTTCCACTCACCTTTGCCCCACCGACCCCTCCTCGTTAATCTGTTCAGACCAGACTTGTTTTACCTCTTTCCAGTCCTTGTGCTGTCCTCCTGGCATGTGTTAACATCTGCGCTGCATTACTGACCGCTCATTCTCGTCTTACCTATTGGTCCTATCACAGTATCAAATCACTCCTCCTGGTTAACGGAGACTTGACTCCTGCAATGCTGGACCCCAAGTCCACTGCTAGCACTGTTGCTTCAACCGGAATGCTGTTCCTTTCAATTCCTAAGCTGTCGGCTGATGTCACCTGCATTTCCCTATGGCAAGGGATACTCTGTGCTGCAGCTTGTCATCGGATTGGCTGCTGAAAACTGGGCCTGCCGCCATGTCTGCCTCTTGTTGTCCCAATTGCCCCAGTCAAGAAGACTGTAGGATTTGTTTCTCCAGTTGTGACTTTCGTTCCATGCTAGTTCGCCAAGCCTGGTGTGCTTACTGATCCTTGCATTCCACGGTTGCTCTGGTGCTTGGTGCCAGTCCTGGCATCTTTCTCTTTGCCGTGGCTTCCACTGTACAATCTGGCTGCCTAGGCCACTTGACCTGCTTGTCTGCCCACAGATCCACTGATTGGGTTGGTAAGACTCTGTGAAACCACTGCTGCTTTCGACATGAGATGCCGTTACATGTTCTGCCCACTGCCCCTTGTTATTATGCTAGCCTGTGGACCTGGCAGAAAGCTGAGAGATTTCTGCTAGTGAGAATTTCAAATCCTGTGTGGTCCAGGCTCCCTTTCCATCCCCAGCTCTGGCTCATGTCATGGTAGCCCAATCCCTAGATGGACCTGCCTGTATCTTAAAAAAGATAAAACTATAAAACTCAATAAGCAAAATACATTACAGCAATCATCATGATTATGAATAGGGGCTGGATTAGGGCTCAGTCCAGTACTTCCTCTTTTCTCCCTTTTTATTTCTAGCTGTATCAGTATCAGTGGTCAAGGATTTCCCCCTTATATTTCTAGATTTTCCCACTATTCTTAGTCTGGGGACTGCATCAGTGCTTCTGAGGCTGAGAGGTTCCTATTTTAGACCATGAATCTGGCCAATTGGTGTCAGCTTTAATGATGGTCAGAAGTCCCTACCCCCTAGGGTCTGTGAACACTCCCTCCCTCGTGTCCACAGTTCTAGACTTGATCTGGAAATCTTGAATTTGATGTTGCTACAATCTTTTTTTACCTTTCTCTAAAATAATTTTTGCTAGTCACTGAAAGTGAGTTTTACTTTTTTGTTATATTTTTACAGGTGAGGTAATTTACAATAAAACAGACAGTGCTGGTTGTATTTTCTTTGCAATTTGTGGTAAAACTTGTCAACCTGAGAGATTCCAGGGTGACTGCCCAGCAACAGTTCCACCTCCTACAGGGACACCAGCTGAGACACTTTCAACACCAACAGCAGCCCCAACTTCAACTACAACAGTCATTTCAACCGGCTTATCATCTTCAACAACTCCCCTCACCAGCACATCCATTCCAGCAGAGGGTTGTTTCAATGTTGAACCACCAAGAATGGTAATGCAAAACATCTCATTAAGTGTTTTATGTAATTCAGTGTCTCGTGTGGGTTTATGCCTTCATCATTCCAAAGAATCAATGTGATCTTGTCAGTGCTAAAAAGTGGATTCAAACAATCACATATAATACTTTTAGAAAATGTATTTTAATGTAGTTGAAGCGCAAATATAACTTAGCTTTGGGGTAGTGGTGTAGCCATGATTCTTGTCTGTGTCATTAGTGACGTATTTCATGAGCAAAGATTTCCATTACAGTAGATTGCACTGACACACCTTACTAACATTGTAACATAGTATATGATTGCAGATAAAGACCAGTATGGTCCATCTAGTTTGCTCAGCAAGGCGGCAAGAGTAGGTGCACCTGCCACTCCGTGCAGGTCGCTCCTTCCCATGCCTTTGTTTAGGGGTGTACCCACCGCTCCATGTAGATCACCCCTATTTGCTGAGATATAAGAGCTAGTTATGTTTATTTTGATTTTATCCTGTTGCTATAAAGGGATGCACTATGTCTGCCCCATGTCTTTTTGAATTCTGTCACTGTATTTGCCCCCATTACATCAATCGGGAGGGCATTCCAAGCATCCACTCTTTCAGTGAAAACAAATATTACTTATTTTATACTGCTTTATCATTTCAGTCAAAGTGGTTTACTTTGTAACATAATTGGTAATGCACATTGATTAACTTGAATTTTTCTGAGGCAAAGGATCAGGGGCGGCTCAAGGCAGTCTGCTGCCTGAGGCGAAGAATGAGATGGCACCCCCCCCCCCATCACCTTAGAGGGGGCGGGGCTTTTTCAGAAATCCAATTAGAGACTGAACCAAATCAAAAAGCCGATTAGGTTATATGGAGGAAATGCAAGATGTTTGCACACAGGGCCTATCGAACTGCAATCGCGCCTTATGCGACTTGCAACTCGGGCGTACGCCCCCCTCTCCCCCCATACCTCCATCCAGTGCTGCCTGCTCTTTCCCTGCCGCCCTCTCTTTTTTTCACGGCGGCGCCGGCAGCAGGGAAAGAGCAGGCAGCACTGGATGGAGGTATGGGGAGGAGGAGGGGGGGGGGCATGCGCCCAATCTGAAAGGCGTCGGCACTCTAAGCAGATCTGTCCCTCCCTGCTCTGACATCGTGTCGGAGGAGGGAGGGACCAGACCTGCTTAAAGTGCTGCGAAAAGGCTTTGGGCGCTTTTTAACTGCCTGCTATTGTCCTGCCAGCGGCAGCAGGGCAACAGCAGAGAGCCAAAATGCGCCCCCCCAAGCCTTTGCGCCCTGTGCGGCTGCACTGCTTGCACAGGGCTAGGTACGGTCCTCTTTGCACATCAAGGAACTAAAAGACAGCAAGAATCAATAGCACAGTTTATAAAACTAAATTATAACCCATTTTTATTTTGTTATAAACTGCGTTATGGTTCTCCCTTTTTCTTTTTCAACATATATTTTGCATCCACAGTAGGTGCAGAGAAGAACCAGGACACTCACCCACAGAACTCAATATTAAAAAAAAAAAAATCTGATTCTGATCATCTCACTAACAACAACAACAACAACAACCACTATTCTCCAGTACCAGGCATATTGTGAACTAATAAAAAACCCTACAACAAAAAGCAAACCTACCATACCATACCATATCAGCACAAACTTCCAAAAGTCACATAAGAAGCCCATCCAAAAAACGTCACTGTAAATACTACAGTGGGCCCTGGAACATCCATACACCTATTTGAAAAGCTGAACAAGTCAATTTACTACAGTATAGTATAGATCTTTATATACAAACTGCATTTTAACAGAACACCTGACCTCAGTCACACACGCACAACATCGACCTTCACCAAGTACAGAATAAGTAACCACAATCTAAAGTAAAAATAAAAATATGTAGAAAAATTTTAAACTGAAACCCCAAGAAGCCAGAGTCCACATGCAGTGCAACATAAGAGAAATAAGAGATGCAGTTCCCCAATACTGTGTAAAATATAAAAATAGCACAATCACCAAAACTAAATAAAATTATTTTTTCTACCTTTGTTGTCTGACCATTTTATTCTGTGATCATGCTGGTCCCGATCTGAGGCTTCTGCTTTCCTGTCTTCTCTTAGCTCTCTTTCTGTGTTCTATGGTCCATGGTCCATCTGCCATTTCTTATCTCTTCTTTTCTTTTCTTCACTTCCTTCCATCAGCCCATTTCAAGTTTCAGTAATCCTCCTCAGTATCAATCCCCTTTCCAGTCCTCCCCTCACAGTACCTTCCAATGTCAACCACCTTGCATTCCCATGACTGCCACTTTTGTCCATTCCCTTCCAGTCCCCCTCCTTTCCCACTGTCCAGCCCCTTCTAGTCCAAATACCATCCCAGGTATCAGCTCAGGTTCACTCTCAGTGCCACCCCCCATTCAGCTCCCTTCCAGCCACCCTACCCTCTGTCCATCTCTCTTCCAGTGCCATTCACATGTCAGCTCCCTTCCAGTCTCCTCCCTATTACCCAGCTACCTACCACTCCCATCTCCATGTCAGCTCCCTTCTACTCCCCCTTTAGTACATTCCAGGTATCAGCTCCTTTCCAGCCCCCTCCTTCCCTTCCTGCCCCATCCTTCCCCTGGCAGACCTTCTCAGTATCCACTCCCTTCCAGTCCTATTCTACCATCCCCCCCCCCCCCCGCATCAGCCCATTTGTAGCCCTAGCCCCTAGTTTTCATCCAGGGCCAGCAGCACTCTCCTCCCCTCCCCTATTAGCCCATTTCCTGTTCCAGCCCATTTCTAATCCTATCCCCTTTATCAGCCCACCCCAGTCCTAGCCCCCCTATCAGCCCATTACCAGTTGTAACCCTCCAATAAGTCAATTTTCAGTCCTAGCACCTCAATCAGCCCATTTCCTGTCCTAGTCTCCCCCCATAGCCCATTACCAGTCCTAACCCCCCATCAGCCCATTCCAGTTCTAAACCCCCATCAGTCCATTTCCAGTCCTAGCCCTCCCCCGATAGCCCATTACCAGTCCTAGCCCCCTCCGATCAGCCCATTTCCAGTCCTACGCCCCCATCAGCCCATTTCCAGTTCTAACCCCCCCGATAGCCCATTATCAGTCCTAACTCCCTTCCTGATCAGTCCATTTCCAGTTCTAAACCCCCATCAGTTGATTTCCAGTCCTAACCCCCCCATCAGCCCATTTCCAGTTCTAACCCCCCCATAAGCCATTACCAGTCCTAACCCCCCCATCCGCCCATTTCCATTTCTAACCCCCCTGATAGCTCATTACGAGTTATAGCCCCCCCCCATCAGCCCATTTCCAGTTCTAACCCCCCCATAAGCCATTACCAGTCCTAACCCCCCCATCAGCCCATTTCCAGTTCTAACCCCCATAGCCCATTAACAGTCCTAGCCCCCTCCCGATCAGCCCATTTCCAGTACTAACCTCCCATCAGCCGATTTCCAGTTCTAACCCCCCCATAAGCCATTACCAGTCCTAACCCCCCCCCCCCCATCAGCCCATTTCCAGTTCTAACCCCCGATAGCTCATTACCAGTCCTAGCCCCCTCCTGATCAGTCCATTTCCAGTTCTAAACTTCCATTAGTTGATTTCTAGTCCTAACCCCCCCATCAGCCCATTTCCAATTCTAACCCCCCCATAGACCATTATCAGTTCTAGCCCCCTCCCGATCAGCCCATTTCCAGTACTAACCCCCATCAGCCCATTTCTAGTTCTAACCCCCCCATAGCCCATTACCATTCCTAACCCCCCATTAGTCCTTCCAGTTCTAAACCTCCCAATCAGTCCAGTTCCTGTCCTACCGCCCCCCATCAGCCCAGTTCCAGTCCTAGACCCCTCCCCCCCAACCCAGCGAAATTGAAAAAAAAAAAACTCCAGTGTAAGAAGCAGCTGCTGCTGCTGCTCTAGCAGTGGCAGCGGCAGAATGAGGAGCCCTGCTACCGCCCGCCCATCAGCACCTCGGGCTCAGCTTTAACAGAGCTGCGATTAAGGGAAACACTGTCCCTTCACCGCGGCTCTGCAAAGCGGAGCCAGGGAAACCAGCGGGCTCTCCGGGGGGGGGGGGGCGGGTGGCTGGCCGCAGGGCTCCTCATACTGCCACTGCCGCCGCTGGAGCAGCAGCGGCAGCTGCTTCTTGCGCCGGAGTTTTGTTTTTTTCTTTTATTTTGAAGGCTGAATGAGGCGGTGACGGCGGTCTTTTTGGGGGCAATTTTGCCACCCCCAAAAAGCCGCTGCCTAAGGCCACTGCCTCACTTGGCCTCATTATAGAGCTGCCTATGCAAAGGATGGTTGTGGGAATTGAACCCTGGTCTCTTGGCATCCAAGGCCAGTGCTCTAACCATTAAGCTACTCCTCCACATATGATTAGAGCAATGGGGCCTAAAGCAGTGAGGTCGTAAACCATGACTGAGAGCATCAGAAAATTTCTCTGGATAACTTTGAGAGTTACCAGGACTGGTTAAATTTCATTGGGTGTCTGATGGCCCAGTTTAATCACAGAAAGTCGGTTGAATACCTGGTTAGAATTAATTGACTATCTCCCTGCTGCATACAAGAGCCCTTTTACTGAAAGCGTGCGCTTAGTGGCAAAACTAATGTGCGGTAAGTTTACCCCTCCTGCTGTGTCAGGGGCATGCCCAGCAAGTTCCCTGCAGTTAGCACACAATCGCTAATGCTAACATGCAGCGCACATAATGCGAGTACATCTCATGGCACCCGCAGAGATGACATTAGGCGCACTCGCTCTAATCGCCACATTTATTTATTTAACAGGTTTTTTATACCGCTTTATCATTTCAGTCAAAGTGGTTTACATTGTAACTTAAACTTGGTAATGCACATTAAACAGGGACATTGATAACATGGATATTTCTGAGTGCACCTTGGCCATTGACACTGAGCACATAACAATTCCCCTCACGCTAGCAACAATGTGCATTACACACACACACACACACAACACACACTGCACCCCATTCCCCACCCCATCGCACAATGATCCATTAACGCACATTTTGGCGATAGTTTGCTCTCATGCAGACCCGTAAAGTGTCACTGCGGCTAGCAAATGCGTGCTAAAACGCATTTTAACCGGATAACATGCTTTAGTGGAAGGGCCCCTTAGATCCCTCTGTAACTATTTAATTATGTCATTTGCTGTATTGTCTTCCACTGTTTCAATATTTCCACTATTCATAATGAGTCTGAGCCAACAGCTAGCAAATGTTATCTGCCTTAAGTTGTTTTGCAAAGACGTGACGTAAATTAATTTACTTGATTTGATTACTTTGAATGAAACGAGCAGGGGATGCAAAGAACTGATGTGACTATGTGCTTTTGATTGTAGGTAAATGAAACCTGGGAATTTACTAAATGCGCTCATGCAACCTGCTTGGGAAACAACACCATCGCCATGACACCTGTGAAATGTGCCGCTGTACAAAATATTACCTGCGAAAGTGGATTAGAACCCAAAAAGGTTTTCGATGACAATGGCTGCTGCTACCACTTTGAATGTGAATGTGAGTATTGCAGAAATGTAATTTATTGTGACTAAGTAAACTGCACCATCAAACCAAACGTATCAGCATATCATTTTTTAATGATAGCCAATGAACTAGAAGATTGTGTACCAAAGTTGGAATTTGGAAGTTATATTTGAAGATCATAAGTTATAATGATCGTTAGCATCATAGAGCCCAATATTCAAAAGATCTAGGTAGCACCTTGATCTGGCAAATTACAATTTTTTCCCTTTCAGAATTCCTTAATTTTGGTGGTTGAGGGGAGGGTACTGGTTGGGCTGCGAATAAAAGGTAGGAATTCAGTGCTGTTCGATTTCTAGACGTTTAACGTAGTTGAGTAAATGGCAATCCTAAAATTAGAAGCCTGAAGTTAGGGGTCTAAGTTCAGCTGAAAACAGGCACCTAACCTAGCCACCTAAATTTAGGGATTTGGGGGTTGATATTCAGCAGCAGCAGTCAGTGCTTTTAAAGTACCTGTCCACTGCCGCTTTAATTAAACCAGATCTTCAGTGTCAGAGCTTAGTTGGGATCTGGCACTTAATATCCAGTTTTGCTGGCCAGTGCGATTGCTCTGGTCAGCAGCGATATTCACCTGCTAACTGGACAGCAAAAAACACATAAAGCTGGGGTGGAGGGGGGGGGGGGTATTGACCTGTCCTAACCTTATGCGGTTTAGCTGTCCAATTAATGGCTGAATACTGTGGCTAACTGAGGAGGTGCAGGACCGTTGCCCAGTTGGCCCACAGACTGCCCCAGTGTAAACTGGGTGTCATTCCTGCGATCTGCAGATAGTGCCACTGAATAATGGAATTGCCGTGGCTTAGCTGGTTAGCTAAGAAAACATGCAGGCGATCAGCACCTAATGTTGCCTGCATTTGAATAGTGAGCTATTTCAAGCTATATATAATTCTCTGTATAACTTAGGCATTGAAGGCGGAATGCAGAAATAGCAAGGCTAACTTCATCCATATAAAGTTATGCTTGCACTTTTAGTGTTCAGACTGATGAATATTTGCTACAAAATTCCTACTAATCTTGAAGGATCCTCTTTCAAAGAAAGCACAGTCAACTGAGTTACTTGCCCTACAGTGTACATTGCCCATTGTGGAACTACTGATTTCAAAAAGTGCAAACTCTGTATATTAAAATAGTGATCCTCCACGTATGACACAATGAGCAAAACAGAAACAGAGAAGGTGGTGGTAGAAAATAACCATATGGTCCATTCAACCTGCCCATTTGCCTTTTATATTGTCACAGATCAGTGCATGAGTAGCCTAATAGTTGGAGCAGTGGACTCAAAACCAGGAAAGTCTGGTTAAATGTCTCTGCTAGCAAGTCACTTAACCCTCCATTTCCTCAGGTATGGGGTTAGTCTGTAAACCCTTTGGGGATAGGAAAAATACCCACTGTACCTGAAGGTAACTGAGCTTGAACGTCTGGGGAAAGGCATGAGCTAAATCCATTTCTATCAATTATTGATCCTTTTCATCCTTGACTGTAATACTAAGACTCCTTTTAATCTGCGCTAAGTATGCTGGAATTCTGTCACTGTTTTGGCTCCTATCACTTCTACTGGAAGTCTGTGCCGAGTGTCTGTCACCTGCTATGTTTGAAAGCATTTTCTCACATTCCTTTAGAGCTTTCCTCTTTTCAGCTCCATATTTATTTAGAGGTCAATTACATCCTGTTATGGTAGGTATTTATCTATCTATCTATCTATCTATCCCCAAGATGCTTGCTATCTAAAGGCTAAATATATTAACCAATATTAATGTTCTATTGCACATTAACATGGTTTAGGGCATCTTACTTAACATAAGCCCCATTAAGCTACAGGGTAAATTATTTAAGACTAATAAAAGAAAATAGTTTTTCACTCAACGTGTAAACAAACTCTGGAATTTGTTACCGGAGGATGTAATAAAAGCTGTTAGTGTAGCTGGGTTTAAAAAAGGTTTGGACAAGTTCCTGGAAGAAAGGTCCATACACCATTATTAAAGGGACATGGGATATCACTGCTTGACCCAATATAAGCATTGAGGAACCTGTGTCTTTTGGGGAAACTGCTAGGTACTTATGACCTAGATTGGCCACTGTTGGAAACAGGATTCTGGGCTTGATGGACCTTGGTCTGATCCAATATTGCATATCTTATGTTCTTATTCTCAATGGAGCTTATTACTTAATTAGGTGCATAACTCACACTAATACATTAAAGCATCTTAGTAAATTTAGCCCTAAGTTTGTACCTGAAACAATAGAAGGTAAAGTGACTTGTTCAAATCCTGTTCACTCCTTCAAAGAGTACAAAGACAAGCTATGAAATTATGAAGTAGTAAATTTTAAAATAAATAGTAGAAAATATTTTTTTCACTCACTGCATAATCAAGCTCTATAATTTGTAGCCAGACAATGTACTAAAAACAGCATAGCTGGGTTTAAGAAATGTTTGGACAAGTTCCTTGAGAAAATGTCCATAAAATGATATTGTGGTAGACTTGGAGAAAGCCACTGCTTATCCCTAGGGGGTAAGTAGCATGGGATCTTGTTACTTTTCGGGATTGTGCCAGCTACTTGTGGTCTAGATTGGCCACTATTCGACATAGGATACTGAGCTTGATGGACCTTCGGTCTCAACCAGTATGTTCATGAAATGTCAGGAAAATCTGATCCTTGGCTTCCATGGTTTTCTGCATGTTGCTCTAACCACTGTGCTGCTCATCCACTCATATCCTTGTCTCTTTTATTCTATGGAAAATTGAATTTTGGAAGTATTCATAGATGCTTAAGTATAATTATACAACAATTTATTACAGGTTTGCCAAAGGGATTGAATGGAAAAAGGTCCTTACAACCTGTCCAGTTAGTCTTCCTTTTCTTTTTCCAGCCTAATTTTTACAGATGAGCTGTTAAATCTGTCCCATGCCTTTAAAAACAAAGGGATCTGCTTATTAAAGTGAATGAAGCTGTAACAGCTAGCATGAGGCCACGGTAACTGCTGGCATGACAGTTACTGCATGCTTATTTTTATGTTAACTGCTCATTATATGACAGGGCGAGGACTGGACAGGTTAGGAGCAGAGTGCACATTGAGCTTAGTGTGGGAGTTGCAGTTAGTATGAGTTAACATAGAGCCCAATCCCTGAGGGGGCACGTCCACGCCATCTGGGGGCCCACAAGCAGGATGGGCCCATTAGGACCCAATTCTGCACTGCGGGAGCCAGACATTCCCGTGGGTGCAGGATCAAGCACTAAGATGGCCCGGTGTACCCCTGCATCACCGTGGGGACGTCCTCCCTGCTGGCCGATCTGCCCACCCAAGTGCCAACCCCCTGTAACCCTGCCGCCCGGCCCTGGTCAACCAAGGCCTGGATTGGGCAGCAGGGACTCACCCTTTTTGCTCTGGAGGGGTTTGGGCTTCAGGGGTTGGGGGCTGCCGGGCAAGATCAGAGGGACACCACATGCTTCTTCCATCCCAAAGGTGGAATAAGTAGGATGTTCCCCCCACCCCCAGTGATCCCCGGACATACAGGGGCATTACTGGAATTGGCCTATATATCCGGGGGTCGGCCACACCCACTGTCTGCCCCTATGTCCCCCCTTGCCCCCTGCAGCATGCACAACGGCTCTGTACATGCAGCGGGGCTGGGAGGCAAAATAGGTTGAAGGCTATTCGCCTATCTGGACTGGGCCCTTAATGCTATTTCCTCAGGGGGTGTTAAATGGGCCAACTTTAATTACGAATGCCATTGCTGCACATTAGGGAATGTTTTGGTGGGGTGACTGCTAAGAACATACTGGGCTCGCCCCAAGAGTTAGTGTGCAGCTGTTGTACCCACCGTGCAGTACTTTTTATTCCTAACGTGGTAAGTGAAAAATCTTCCCTCACTTTAGTAAAAGGGCCCCTAAATGCTTTGATTTATTTTCAGGTTGATGCATGGTTCCACTCCTCTCTTACCTCTCTGTACTCCCCTTCTGATACTCAACACCATTCAAGTTGTGCCCACCTTCGTCACCATCACACTACATAGCTCTTCCAGTTATCTAACCATTTCACTACCTCTTTCTTTTCTTTAGAATAACCTTTGTTGTGACACCCAAGATTGTCTTTCTTCATCCCAAATTTGCTCTCCTTTAAATCTAAAATGAGATCTCACTTTTCCATTCTTCCCGTTTCTACATTGTCACAATCCATTAATTATTTTTAGCATTTTGAGTCTGCCATGCTCATATTTGTTGTAAGGTACCTTGGGCAAGAATGCCATAGAAGTACTGAAACTAAATATGATAAATGAACATAAAACATGTTCTTTTTTTTTGTCTTATTTAGCTTGTATAGGACCAGATGGAAAATCCAAAATGGTGAGTAATAGACAGAAGATTCTGGTACAAAATAGATTTAACATGCATTAACCTACAAATTAATGCACATGCAATCAATCTGCATGCATTATAAATTTCTAAAATGTTTGTTAAAACATTTTTAAATTGAAAGAAAAAAAATACTTAGAAATCAGGAACATGTCTAAAAATTCTAAACATGAGCCAAATGTTGTTTTGTCTATGTGCATCCCGAATTTATAAGTGCATTTCACAAATCCAACAGTGACTATTGGGGAGGTTCCAGCCAGCTATGAGTTGGAACTGTCTGCCTCAACAATAGGTGCTTTCAGGCCTAACAGACTTCCGCCTTAGATCTACTCCTTACTTATTTATGTGGGATTCTCAGGCCTAAATTTAGGAAACATTCTAAGGTCCATAATATTTTTATTCTAGCTTCCTATGGGGAAACCAACCTCATGGGTCTATCTGCCCCCTTCCCCACTTGTAAATCATTTGCCCAATTTTATTCAAATTAGTGACATAGAGGGCCCAGCGACTCATACATTTTTGCATACATCGATCAGATAATTAAGATCTGTCGATTCTTTCTCCTTAACATTAATAAAATTTGTCCCTTCCTCTCTGAATATACTACTAAGACACTTGTCCACGCTTTATTCACCTCCCATCTTGACTATTGTGATCTCCTCTTTGCTGGTTTCCCCCAGAGCCATCTCTCTCCTCTTTATTCAAAACTCTGCTACGCAGCTTATTTTCCTCCAATCCCATTACTCTCATATAATCCCTCAAATCACTTTACTGGCTCCCCTTTTGTGTCCATATCCATTGCAAACTTCTCCTTCTAACCTTTAAATACATTCACTGTACTGGCCCTCACAACTTTTCCTCTCTCCTCTCCAGGGCTGGTGCTAGGGTTTCTAGCACCCCCCTGCAACCTATAAATCGGTGCCCCTCCCTCATTATTATTAATGTTGGCTGCACCCTACCCTCCTTTTTCACAAAACTGCTTTGTGAACTCTTTTAAAGCGATAATAGTATTTCTCCTTCAAATCCAGTGTTGTAAGAAAATTGCAGCAAATGAGCAAATGCAAAGCCAAAATAAAAATACTTAGCAGTAAATACTTAGCATCGTACAAACAGGCTGTGATAGTCTAAAAAAAATAAAAAAATAAAATAAGATTTTGGTCATCTCACTAACAACAACATAAACATTCTCCAGTGCCAGGCATATTGTGAACTAATATAAAACACTGCAAAATCAGTGAAAATCTACAAAGTCAAATCTACCATACCATACCAGCATACAATTCCAAAACTCATACAATAAGGGGCCTACCCAGAATAAAGCAGCACTACAAATACTGCAATGGGCCCCAAAACCTCCATACACCTATTTGAAAAGCTGTACAAATCAAATTACTACAGTACAGATCCCTACGTACAAACTCCATGTTAATAGAACACCTGGCCTTGGTCACACATTCCGATCAAAGACCTTCACCAAGTACAGAAAAATTGACCACAACCTAAAGTAAAAATAAAAATATGTAGACAAAAATTAAAATGAAACCCCAAGAAGCCAGACTCCGCATTTGTTGCCACACCAGATAAGAGCTGCAGTGCCCCATACTGTTTGAAATATAAAGATAGTGCAAAGTCCAATCACTAAATTGTTTGTTTTCCTTTGTCTTCTCTTAGCTCTTTTTTTATAGTCTATAGTCCATCTGCCATTTCTTGTCTCTCCTTTTGCTTTCTTCATTTTCTTCCAGCAACCTTTTTCCAGTCCCAGTAACCCTCCCCAGTATCAGTCCCCTTTAAAGCCTCTCTTCCCAATACCTTCCAGTGTCAACCCCCTTGCGAGAAACAGGAAATGCTTATTCTTGACATTCGAAACTCCACAACCCAGCAGTTTAAAAGTTAGCAGAACTGCAGGGACAGAGAAATGTTCCCGCAGCTGCTTTCTTTTTTGAAGTGGTGGGTGGCAGGCAGCTAGCGACGGCGCCCTCCACCCCGGCACCCTCCTGCCGCGCTTGCCCAACTTACCTGGTAGTGGCGTCCCTGCTCCTCTCTCCCTACACCCCTCCTCGTGAACTCCAATCCTCCACTGGCTTTCTTCTCTCTATGCCCTTCTCTTCCTCCGCCAACTCCAGACTTCAGTCTTTTCACCTTGCTGCTTCTTATGCCTGGAACAAACTTCTTGTATCTCTACGACTGGTCTCATCTCTTCCCTTTTCAAATCCATTCTAAAAGCTCACCACTTTGAGGCTGCCTCTAGATCCTAATCCCCTACTGTACGTACCTCTCTCTCCCTTGAACCCTTTATTTCTCACGTATATCTCGGTGCAAGTTTTTAGTTGCATGGTTTTTGCATTAGCATTTATTGATTGAAAATGTACAGAAAAACGTAAGGCATACTATACGTTATGTTAAATGTGTGCCAACCAACTGAAATTTGCTCCTATATATCCTGCTGTTCATGGTATAGCCTGGGGAAACTTGGAAGAGCAATTGCCAGCAATGTAGCTGTGATAAGAGCACCATCAAAGTGCAATGTACACCGACGGAATGCAAAGACCAAGAGCCCCAGACTTGTGAAAAGGAAGGCTTTGAACTCGTTAATGAGCCGTCTCTAGATGACCAGTGCTGTTCTGTGCTTGTTTGCAGTAAGTGATCTCCAGTTTCCTTCACCGAAAAAACAAAGAGCATCGTGGGGAAACTCTATGGTCTTTTCAAAACCACATTTAGATTTATTTTTCATCCCCTGCTTATGTATGACTGGTGATCCAGGAGTGGTGACAACTCTGGTAGATACACACAATGATTTACTAATGAAGACACCTATGCTATTTGCTAGAAGGGGGAATTCGGCTGTCACGAAGTTTGGAGAGAGTCAAATGATTTAGTATAAATCTTCAGGTCAATTTGAAAAGAACGTATGTGGTTGGCAGCAGGTGTCTAAAATATCCCAGCACTTAACATTGGCTGTAGAAATTGCTAGATGGCCAAAATGTAAGCATTTTAATTTGGACAGGAGGCTAAAAGTGATACAAAGAGTGGTGAAATGCAGCCAGTGTTCATATGTGTTGAAGTTTCAAGACACGAATGGCATGTAGAGCTTTATAAGCAACTTATGCATATTGAGGGGCTCAATATACGCATATGTCTATGTGGATAAGTTTGCTACATAAAAGGATGTGCTCTGCAATCTACTGAAATTTGCTATTCATTTGTTTTGAAATCACAGAGGCAGAAAACAGTTTAGTTTGCATGGCACTCCGAGCTAGGGATCACCTCCCTCTTCCCCGCTTGCTTTTCCTTTCCTTGAACTTCTGCTGGAAAGATGTGAGCTAAATATTACTAGCCGAACTAAAAAAAAAAACATCATATGGAAAGACACCAGTGTTTTGTGGAAATCAACAGCCACAGCTGCTCGCACTAGCCCCCTTTGCCCACTGCCTCCCTTTACATCCGCTCCATCGACTTCCCGCTGTGTGTCCCAGTGGATGAGGCTCCTGCTGGTTGGAAATTCAAAGCTGCCTAGCTGTTGTCTTCTTTCCCTAGCGGGTCCATGTCCCCAATGGAGGGGGTGCTTCTCTTCTTTATTCTTACTGGTGATGGCCCTGAGAAGAAGGCAGGGGTTTAGTTTCCTCTTTCAGATATGAAAGGTTTCTCCTAGATTGGGATCCAGATCCATTATCAGTAGCTAATGGAAAAGGATGTAGCATAAACTTACAGGAATGTAAACAGTTTATAACAAGTGTTCCCACTGCCTTTTCTCCAACCTCTTCTTTTCTATTGATACTCAGAATGTAACCCCAGACTTTGCAAGAATACCGCAAAGAAATGTGATCCAGGTTACACGCTAAGATCAGTCATCGCTGAAGGGGACTGTTGTGCTACATGTGGTGAGTTCTGAATTCCATATGCGAAGTATATAAAGGTATATATAGAGGTATATAAAAAGTGATGATTGTATTATTGTACTTTATTATCTCACCGATTCCTGGCAAATGTTTCATTTTATTATTTGTCTCTGCTTTATAAATCAACGATTTCAATAAATTCTCAAAGGGATAAATCTGTAACCATACAAATAGTGCATAATTCTAAATACAGTATGCTACATTTTATTTTGCCGTTGTGGAATTGCAAAATATGCATCTACTGTATAAAAACAAAAACCCTATACATTGTTTTATATTTCTTCCAACAGAACCCGATCAAGTTTGTGTTGTCAACACTACAGTGTACCAGGTAAGGATATCGATATGAAGTGGGAAGATGTTTTAATCTTGGACTCCTTTCTTTCCAACTCATTTCCCCAGTAGTGTTCCTCTTTCTGCTTCTTAAGGAGAACACTTGTCTCTTTCCACAGTCTGCTCCTGGCTTTATGGCCGCCATCACAAAAAAGATAAGTAGGTCAATATTAAAAAGGACTTCTGCGGCTGGCAACAGGCACCGGTGACATATTTTGATTGACATTTTGAATGGCAAACCAGTGGCGTTGAGCTAGAAGGACTTTTTGGTAGGGCCTGAAGTTAATATGAAAAGGCACTGGGTACTACCAATATCGACACTGCCTGTGCTGATGCTGACACCGCAGTGGTCCTTGCATCCTGCTACTGACTGGGTGGGTCTGAATCCAAAGTGGTAGAGCTATGGTCCATCCAGACTCATCTGAGGCTACACCCCTGCTCTGAACCTTTGACCGTATAATTCTCTATGGGGGTCATTCCAATCAGTGAATAGCGGAGGTGGACATCCAACTGGCATTTATCTCCTGATGACAATTCTGGTGTCAGCGCTCCCTGCATGTACAGAGCATTTGTGCGGGGAGCGCTGGATGGGGGCGGAACTGGGGCGGAGCGAGGGTGGAGCAGGGGTGGGGCCGGGCACTGGAATGTACAGAAACCATTTAGATTAGGTCTCTGTACGTCACCCGGAAGCAACTTGGATGCCCTGGAGGTGGAATAAGTGCTGGGTACCCCACCGGTTGCAGGCTACAGCCTCCCTACCCCTGGACATGCCGGTGCCATGGTGACTGAACGCTGCTGTACCGGCACACCAGCAGGAGTACTGAGAGGACTGGATGGGCAGAGCATGGGACGTCTCCCTTGTCGGCACGCCAGGCCACCTAAGTGCCCTGATTCCACAACTGCGGGAACATATAGCTCCTGTGGTTGCGGAATGGGAAAAATAGGCCCATATATGTTTTGGGCGTCTGGACGGCCCGGACGTGCCCATATCTGAATCAACCTCCACATGGGGAAAAATTATCTCTCTGAAGTGGGGAAGTAGAGGCATTCTGGGTATGCAGTTTAAAGTTATCCATATAACTTTAAACACATAAATAAAATGGCTAAATAGAAGATATGACTTTATATGGATACATGTTCTGTATAAGGTTATACACACATATGCTCATCTGTTTCACATATATGTGTGACTCAACTGAATATACATGTGAAGCCCCAGTTTGCTTAGGATGCCTAGGTCAGTAAAGGGACGTCCAAGCTTGGACATTTTCCGGCTGATATTCAAAGCCCTTAGCTGTCCAGCCACGCTTTTCATGCATCCTTGTTTCTTTTACTTTCTTATAGGGAAACATGCCAGTCCAGTTCAGTTCAGTTCAGTTGAAATCTCAGGGAGGTGTGCACATTTATACGTTGACTTCCATTGCTTGATTTAACATGTTTAAACCTGCCTTGCTATTGGTTAGTGCATGTACTCATCTGCCGAATGCATTTATTGCCCGGTTTCCTACAGGAAAAACACATGTACCGTTTAACAACCTATGTATCACACAGAAATTCACAAAACGAACACTGTCATAATCATATATACATTTTTATACCAAAGAAAAAAAAAATTCACGCATCTGCTTAATCTTGTTTTTTAAAGAAACAGCGGGCACCTAATGTAAAAAGGAAGATGATTGTACCAGTGTATCCCTGAAGATATAAAACCATGTAGATACTGTGCTTTCCTTCATCCTCTTCTTAGAGCTTCTATGTCCACTTTGATAGTTCTCTGCCCGCATTGATCACTCCTGTAGCGTTAGGCAAACCTTTCCGAGCCCATTCTCCAGGTTTGCTTTTATAATATAAACTTGCAAGATGCAGGTGAGTTTATTCAGTAAATGTGTTGTTTCCTTGATTTCTCTAGCCCGGAGTGCCAATTCCTTCCACCAAAGAAAGCTGTGAAGAGTGTAACTGTACTAATGAAATGGATCCAAAGACAAAACTCAACCTTGTGAAGTGCAAACCCATCACTTGTATGACAGATTGCCCATTGGTGAGTTCCGGTTTTAACTTTAAAAATGAACCAAATGGCAGACACCAGTAAAACATTTGTGGTGGTGCCTACATCCCTCTCCCTCTCTCTTTCTCCCTTCTCTCCAAGGTGCTCTCTTTTTCGCTCTCTTCCCCTCCACCACAGCACCGTCATGCTGTCCTTTTCCTTCCGCCTCGGCTCTTGTAGTCCCCACAGCTCGTCTGTTCCTGTTGTGCCACAGTTCTTAAATTCTGGAGGCCCACACTGCACACAAGCTCTCGCAGCAGTTCTCTATCCACAATGTGTCTTTCCCTTGCTGGCAGGGTGCTTATCCATGCTAATGCACACATGCACACCCCGCCCTCAGGGGACAGACAAGTCAAACCGCTCTACCACTAATATAGATAGATAGATTTGTCAAGACCAGGCAAAATTCGAAACTAGTTGTATTGAGTTGATCTATTTTTTTCCATTTTATACCACAGGGTTTTGACTACCAGATGAAAGCTGGTCAGTGCTGTGGAGAATGCGTTCAGGTGGCATGTGTAATGAAGTTGGATAACATCACTCAAGTAATCCAGGTATTTTTGACTTCTGGTGTCTAGCTCCAGGTTTGCTAGTGTTAGGAAAGTGCACAATGGGTATTTTACTCTGTGGCACAGAAAATTGGTCCTTAAACGTCTATACTGTACAATGGGTATAGATAAGTAGATTGGTGAAGACCCCTGAATATTTTTGTACAGTAGCTAATATCTAAGATGTTGAAGCAGGTCAGTCACTGGACAAAACAGGATTTATTTTGGCACCTTCCTTCCCATTTAGGTTCATGTGCTTGCAGATTGACTCAAAACTGATACTGATACTGCCATACTATACCTAGCTTCACCATCTGCCATATCTCTTCCACACAGGTCCCCCCCACACTCAACCCACTACGATACATAATGGCTCCCATAAAAATTAAAAACCTTCCTCTTCCTCTCCTCCTAATAGCTCTCTTAATACAACACATTTACACATACAAGGACAACCAAATTCCTTATAACGGTATTCCGGTCATCCATAATCCTTACCAAAATTTACCACATACCCCAATATACACTCACTCCTAAAATCAATACTCGCGCCACAGTTCCCACAGACACTATCCTAGACTAATTCAGATAAACCATCAACACCATGTCAATATAAAGGACAACCCCAACAGAACTACTAAGTTAAAACTCATCCTAATAAACATTCGTTCCATACGGAACAAGATACCAATAATCAATGACATGATAAGTGATAAAAAACCTGATATTATCTTCATCACTGAGACATGGCTTGCACCCACGGACACAATCCTATTAAACCAGCTAACTACACAACAATATGATGTATTCAACTGCCACTGAGATGTAAAAAGAGGAGGTGGTGCACTCATACTCACCAAAAAAGACCTACAATACACCCTAACAAACTCAAACAGTATAGATGGAACGGATATCATCAAAATAGAGAATAAAACCCTTGCATTCACCCTCATCTATAGACCCCCATCAGCTGATCAAAAAAACCTCACCACCATCCTCGAGCTCTCATGCACAACACTTAAAGGCAAACCACTCATAATCCTAGGAGACCTGAACCTCCCATCTCTAAACCAATCTCATACAGAAAACTTCATGGACTCCATGACACAAATGGGATATGATCAGATCCATGCCCTCACACACACAAAGGGCAACTCATTAGATCTCATCTTCCTCCCTACCCCCTTTAGCAACCACCAACTATACACCTCCCCAATTATAACGGAAGTACCATGGTCTGACCATCACTTGATAACATTCCACCTCCTGGCACTAACACCCTCAAAATCTACAAACATAACACCACACTACTCACGTTTCACTCACTTTGACAAGAATACATTCCTTGACAAGGTATTACCCAAACTCACCACAAACCTACCAGACATTAACTCAGCTATGAACCACTGGAACCTAACAATACAGGAAGCAGCCGCCCCCACAAAAACTACACATAAGCAAATAAAAAACAACAGAAAAATGGTTCACGAAGGACCTTGCCAAATTAAAAAAACAACTGAGGAAACAAGAAAAAAGATGGAGAAAAACAAAATCAAATGAAAACAAATCCCAATAAACAAACATACTCAATGAATATAAGAATGAAATTGACAAATCAAAAAGAGACTACCATTCTAAAGTAATAAATACAGCCATCAATAGACCTAGGGAGCTATTCGGGATTGTGAAAACACTGACAAAAACTCAGAACTCAGAGCCTAAACAAGCCACAATAAGTGTACAAACATTAGCAACACATTTTGCCGAGAAATTAAAGAGAAAACCCCTTATTCCAACAACAATATTACAATCAAATACAAAAATAAACAATGAATGGACAACTTTTCAAATGGTGTCGAACAAAAACACCTCCTTAAAATCATAGCAATGATCAACACCACAACCTCCCCAGTGTCATGGATCAAGTCCACAAAAGAAGAACTTGCTGCAAACATTCAATACATAGTTAACAAATCACTTTCACAAGGCATCATGCCTGATGCCCTAAAACTCACTTCGATTCGCCCAATCATAAAAAAACGTAAACTCGGCTCAAAAGACTCAAACTCATACAGGCCCATAGCCAGCATACCTTTCCTTGTCAAAATAATAGAAAAAAACATACAACTACAACTACAAGAGCATATTGATGAGCACAAACCCCTTGATACACACTAGTTTGGATTCTGCCCCTTCCATGGAGTTGAAACTCTCCTAATTACACTGATGGATTTTCTCATCAGAGGTACAGACGACAACAATCAAGGCTTCCTACTCCTGTTTTTAGATATATCTGCCGCATTTGACAACATCAACCACAACACACTGATCAATAGACTAGAAAACCTAGGAATAGGAGGGACAGTTCTCAAATGGTTCAAGTCATACATTTCACACAGATTAATACGTGTTCAAATAGGTCAAGACACATCAGAAACATTCTCCCAAGGACAGGGAATCCCTCAAGGCTCAGCCCTCTCCGCCCTCCTCTTCAACCTGTACCTGCAACCCATTACAAGTATATTTAAAAAACACAATATTAACCATTTTATATACGCTGACGACATTATGCTCGCTATTCCCATAAACATTAACTGCCCCAAATACGACATCAAAAAGATTAGATGGAATATGTCACATACCTCCTCGCCTCTCACCACCACCAAAATATTGTCTATTAGACAACTTTTTGGTGGTGGTGAGAAACTAGGAGGGATGTGACACATTCTATCTACCCTTTTGATGTCGAGGACATCTGTACCTTGCCCACTCACAATCGTACTTGACAGAGGTGTACGGCAGGGGTCCCCAAATCCAGCACTGGAGGGCCACAAACCAGTCAGTTTGGCAGGCTATTTCTAATGCATATATATCTCATTCATATTCATTGTGGATAGCCTGAAAACCCGACTGGCTAGTGGGGTCCCGAGGACAGGGTTGAGAACCCCTGCAAGAGCTTTCTCCTTTACTGCCCCCACTCTCTGGAACGAACTCCCAATAACTCTTCGATTGATGAAAGACCTTCATCAATTCAAAAAAGAACTCAAACCTTACCTCTTCTCTGAACACTTTGAAACCCCCTACATCCAGAGAACCACCCCCCAGCAATCGCAGAAACATACCCACAAAACTCATGAAATCACAAATGACTAACTCAGATAAAACCTCCACTATTAAAACACAAGTCTTACGATGGAAAAGAAAAAATCCAAAACCTACACAAGTTCAATTGAAATACATGTTTAATGTCTAACCCTTTTACACCATGTTGCTTACTGTTCTTTGTAAATAGTCCTATGTAAATAGTTTTGAAATTGTTCTATGCAATGTTGCCTGTACATAGTTCAGATACTGCTCTATGTAAAGTATACCGAAGTATACAAAATTGTTAACTGTTCCATGTAAACCGCCCTTGATCTCTGGAAGGGGTGGTATAGAAGAAATAGATAAATAAATAAATAAATAAAAGAGAAATGAAGGATTCCCTTCTCTTGGCTAAGCACCCAGGGCAATTGCTGTTGTTGCCCACCACTTAAACCAGCCCTGTAGCAAGCCTGTAGGGCCCAGATGACTAATCCTTATTGTATACCTATCATCTGACATAAGCTTAGGTGTTCACCGTGACTTTCAGTTTTCAGGGACAGAAGGCCATGATGACCCTACTGGACAGAATTTTCAAGAGGAAAATAGAGCTATTATTTATAGGTTTTGTAAAAACATATCATCTTTGAAGGGCAATATTGATTAATGAACAAGCCAAAGAGCTGACCACAATGTCTCAGGCGAATGCTGCCATTGTTCTGGTGTAACATCTTTAACCACATTGCACCTTTCAGGATAGAAGTAGATAGATTCAAGCACACCTTTCAAATGTGAGACTTTTCCATTTCATTCTACATTTTTACAAAGTTATTACATCTTAATTTCAGCTTGGAGAAACCTGGAATGCCCCAGATACAAATTGCACCTCTTACTCCTGTGAGAAAGTTGAGGACCAGTTCGTTTTGGTGACATTAAAGAGAGTGTGCACCATCATCGAACCCAAGGACTGCGAGTTTGTACGTTCATTTTGTATAAATTTGTAATTTTTGAATAGTGGCAATCCTTTTTAAAGTATAGAAGGTATTCGAGGATTATCTTTTTCAAATGTGAGGCTTTCACTTCATTTAAATGTTGATGTAATGATTCCTAGGAGGCAAAGTGATGACAGTCATACTGACACTCAGACAGACTGCAGTATGCCCACCATTTCATTCATGAGCTGAGTTAGTATATACCAGTGGTTCTCAACCAAGTCCTTGTGACACATTCAGCCAACCTGGTTTTCAGAATATGAATAAGATAGATTTGCGTGCACTGTCTTCATTGTATGCAATATACCCCATGCTTATTCTTTAGCTTTTATCTTTATCTTTATTATTAAACTTGATTGTCCGCATCTTCGCAACATCAGGGTGGTTTACAATATTGCAAAATGCACAGTGGCTATGGCCAGAAACGGAAAGGAGCTACAATTTTGACAGGAAAGCATTCATTCACACCAGTGAAGAGGAAGGAAAAGAGGAGAAACACATAAGGGGCATGGGACTAGTATCCTCAGGGGTCAGGGAAGGGAGCAGAAGAGAAGGGCCCTGAATTTGAGGTAGCACTCTTCTTGACAGAGGGAAGTGAGTTCCACAGAGAGGGTCCAAGAAAGAAAAAGGCTGTATGATGGGTTTATCAGGATGGGTACATGCTGGGAATGGGACGTGTAGTCAATGGATGTGGACAGAGTGGAGGACAGGGGGTACGGAACAAAATTGCAAGGAGTCAGTGAGGTATTGTGGGGTATGTAGGTGAAGTACCTTACGGGTCAGGATCAGGAGTTTGTATGTGATACAGTGGGAAATTGGGAATTTCCTGCAAACCTGGCTAATGGGCCGATGCAAAAGCCTGCGCTAAAGCTCAGCGCAGGGTTTCTTAATGCAAATCTAATGCAGACATTTTTCTCTGATTCTGTAAGCAAACAGCATGCACATATGTTATGCATAAAACGTCTGTGCTAAACAAAGAGCAAGCCAGACGCATGTGCACATGGATCTGCGTTAGCAGCACCTATATCTTGCACACAAAAAGACCTGTCTGGAACATGTATACTGTACATATCTCGGGATGCTATCTAGCACATAAATAGCGACATTGTTCCGCACTGAAGCTCTATTCCGAATAATATTGATGTTTATGTGCTAGATATGGAATGGAGTGAGCTACAGGGACCATGGCCCCAACAATGTTTTGCCCGACACAGCATCAGAAGCCAGAGATCTTGGGGGCAGGGCCAGAGCTTCGTTCATTTGGCCCCTCCAACCAAAAAGGTGTTTCGCTGACCCCCGGTTCCAGCACATTTCCCCTGGTGTTTTTTTTTTTTTTACAAGAACATAAGATGTGCTATATTGGGGCAGATCAAGGGTCCATCAAGCTGAGTATCCTGTTTCCAACAGTGGCCAATCCCAGTCACGAGTACCTATCAGGTTCCCAAATGATACATAGCTCCCATGCTGCTTGTCCAGTGGCTAAGCAGTGGATTACCCTGGTCCTCTTTAATAATGCTTTATGGACTTTTCCTCCAGAAACTTGTTCGAACCTTTTTTAAATCCAGCTACACTAACAGCTTTTACTATATCCTCTGGTAACGAATCCCAGAGTTTGATTACATGTTGAGTGAAAAAATATTTTCTCCAATTAGTCTTAAATGTGCTACATTGTAGCTTCATTGTGTAGCTCTTATTCTTTCTACTTTTGAAGCAGTAAACAACCAATCTGCCATTCATTATTTTATAGACTTCTATCATATCTCCCCCTCAGCTGTCTCTTTTCCATGTTGAAGAACCCTAATACTTTAAGCCTTTCCATCCCATTTATTATTTTGGTGGCTCTTCTCTGTACCTTTTCTAATTCTGCTATATCCCTTGTTAAGATATGGTGACCAGAATTGCACACAATATTCAAGGTGTGTTTGCACCATGGACCGATACAGAGGCATTATAATATCCTTGGTTTCATTCTCCATTCCTTTCCTGAAGATTCCTAGCATTCTATTTGCTTTCATGGTCGCCGCTGCACATTGAACAGAGGGTTTCAATGTATTATCCTCGATGATGCCTAAATCCTATTCCTGGGCAGTGGTTCCTAATGTTCCTACATTAAATGTCATCTGCACTTGGACATCCATTCTCCCAATTTATCAAGGTCGCCTTGCAATTTTTTACAATCCTTTTATGTTTTAACAACTTTGAATAATTTGGTGTCCTCTGCAGATTTGATCACCTCGCTCATTATTCCCATTTCCAGGCCATTTATGAGTATGTTAAAGAGCAGCGGGCCCAGCACATATCTCTGGGGTACTCCACTAGTCACCTTTCTCCATTAAGAAAATTGCCCTTTAGCCCTACTCTCAGTTTTTTTTACCACTCCCTTCAGCAAAGCTAGAAAGAAGTTGTGGGAACTGTATGCTCAAGATAGAGAAGAAACAGGCATAAATTCCTCACCAGTGCTGGCCACAGATCTATGAGCTAACCCTTTACGCTTCCTCAGACCTTACAGAATGTGAAAATCCCAGCATTGAGCTCAACCTTCTGGTCTTCTGCGCACTTCTTTGCATTTGCACTGAATAGCTGATTGATTTATTACCGTGGATTTTAATGTGCTATGTGCTGTGTGTTGCTGTCTGCTTGAGGCTTTGCGCACAGTTGGCTTTTCGCATTGGTAGTGCAGAAGATTGTCTACAAAAATTGAGCTAACCTGTTGTGCAAAGTCTAGCGCACTTAGCTATTACAGCAGTGAATGGGTGTGGCCCAAAGACTGGGCTGAGAACCACAGCCATAAGTGGTACTGTCTACTGTACAGTGCCTGCAGCCTGAAGCATCTTATGTGACTTCACTGCTGTGGTCATCAGGGCCACTGTCAGCCATGGTGGTTCAAACCAAGACCGCAGGATTTCCAGCAGTTTGTGTAGCCATCACTATACACTTGTTTTCCTTACGTTGGAAACTCAGGTACACAAATAAAACATGTGCAGGCTGATTCAGTGGTGGCACTTAAATTAAGGAGAAGTTATTCATTTAAACTATAAGCATTTTCAGTGACAATAGCCGGGGATGACAATTTATATAAAATTTCTGATATTCTTTTATACAGTATGGGGGATTTTTCCGAGGCATGAATAGTGCTGCCCCCAACTAACTTCCCTGCCGGTTGTGCGGGGAAGTTAACCCATTTTGGACAGCTCGCATATTCTTTGTCCGTTCTGGATGATTTATTAGATTTGTTACACTCAAACAGCTATGAAATACCGGCAATAATAAAAAATATTAAAACTTTGCAGAAAATAGAAGTTTCACATAGTGTATGTTTTTCATACACTGGTCCAATATAGTCTTTAGAAAAGATAGGATTCAGTTCCAATATTCATTGACATAAACATACTGTATGATACTATTGAAACTGCAGTTTTCATTTAAAACACTTTATTATGATATAATATAGTTTGTCAACAGTCCATTCTGACGGCAGAATATGATACACGTGAAAACACTTCTGATGCAGTGCGTCGATATTGCACCATTGAAACACCTAGAACAGAATGCTTGACAGCAATTTGTTTCGACAACATATTAGCCCAGCGTATGAAAAACATACAAGGGCGATATACACACCAATAACTCTGACACTAACTAACTTACAGTTATCTAAACCTATTTTCTAAAGTCTACAAATACTTTTAAGTGCAAAATAGTAGCTATTATAGCATTATAAGCTAACTATTTTTTGTGATCTTTTTATGTTGAGCCGCCAGTACCGTCAAAATCAGCAAACTTCGAATACCTATTAAACTAACTAGATCTCAGATAAAAAAATCTGTATATAACGCTTTTTGACATAATGATAATAGCTAAACATAGTTCCATTGAATTTATAACCATTAATTAGTAAATAGTTGAGTAGTAAGTATGGAAACCTTATGTATGTAAAACATACGCTGGTCCAAAACGGGTTAATTGGGGGCAGGGAAGAGGCGGCCCAGAGGATAACTTTCCTGGACATGTCTTTTTGGCAGCTCCAGGGTGTGGAAGGAGCTGGGGAGGGGGCAAAAGTTAATTCCCCGCAGCCCGACCCTGGCCTTAGGAGGCCGGATCAGGGTTCAGGCTGTGGGGAATTAACTTTTTGTGCATGCCCTGATTGAGTTAGTTGGGCTTTGCTGTACGTGCAGGCCGGGACTGAATCGCAGTCCCAGCCTGCACATACAGTGCTATTCGCGATTCAGATCCCTCGGGGCTAGATGTTCCCCGTGGGATCAGAATCACGATCTCCTTTGTTCATCCGGCTCAGCCCGGACGTACAAAGGAGATTTACGTCCAGGACCGAATCGGGCCCTATTTGTTTGAAATTGTTTCAGTTATTTATTTTTTGTTGTGATTAGTATTATTTTGCTGTTTGTACTGCCCATCCAGTTTCCATTTCTGTCATATAGTGTGGCGTATAAATATTAAACTAAATGAAACTAAATAGATAATTATCAGTTTAAATTTAGACCTGATATTTACCTGTCACTACTTGGACAAATAAGTTATATGGTCAGCGGTTGAATTTCACTGCTAAACATATAGGGCCTGCTATTGAGTTAGGAGGATTATGTGCCCCTTCGGCGCATAGCCCTCCTCGCCGACCTCTAACCCTGGATATTCAGTGCCAGTGTCATATGCAGCCCTGGCATTGGAGATCCGGGATTGCCGCACTGTCTCTCAGCCACAGTCGATAACCAGGCAGCACCGATATTGCATGCTGCCTGGTTAGCTCCTGCCCTAACAGATAGATGAGTTCTTTTCTCACCTATCTTTTAGGCGCAGATCACTAATTGGGAAGCATGCAATATCGGTGCTACCCAGTTCGATCATCGCCGCCTCCGCACCTCCCCGGAAGGTATAGGTGAGAGGATTTGTTTTCTAAAGCGTTTGTGTTTGGCCCCAGTGGTGACAGTATTGCACTTTTCTTAGATTACTCATTAATCCTAATCTGGGAAAATACCCCTTGGGCTGATATTTTAAGGGATTTATTTGTTTACTGGCAGCCAGTGAACCAATAACTCTATCTATATTCGGAGGCTGTATGGAAATGTTGGACCAAAACTTCCTCCAACTATCTTAGCACTATCCATATAGGGGGTCATTTTAGATGCTCTTTTCATGCTTTGGGCATCTGAACATGGGTATGCAGATGTCCAAATCATGGAAACGTCCCCGAGGCATTTACTGAATGATTCCAGAGATGTCTCTGGCATAGGCACTGGACACGTCTCCACCCTCGTCCAACTCTATATCTGCACAAAGAGGTATCAGCAAAGTGCTCAGTCAGCAAGCAAAATATCCAGAGGGTACAGAAAATAGTACTCTAACATCCCCAGTACTGTTTACAATTGCAAAGAGAGCTGCTGGGAAATGGGGTAACTTGTTGTTTTTTTTATTTTCGCACTGCAGAATGGCAGGCTGGGGCACATCCCCTGTCTACAGTACTGTTGTGGGGATGTCTATGTAGATGTTTCTGACGATGGGCAAATTGGACACATATATGTTTCTGAAACTGTGCCCAAACTTCTACCGTATGTACCGGCCTTTTTTCTTTGGATGGTTTGGCCTGGATGTTCCAGAATGCGTCTAGACTTTATTTCTAAAATGGGCCTCCACGTGAAGGGGCGGAAAGAAGGCAGAGTGGCAAAATGATGCAGACAGCAGTCATTTTCATCCACTCTCTTAATTTAAGCTTGAAAGGATACAGCGACGATGGTCATCGCATGTGTGTATATTTCGCATCACTGACTATATGTATGGTGGTATTAATTTAAATCCTTGCACTGACTTTTAAATCGATGACTAATGCCACTGAAACCTGTCCCGCCCCCACCACCATTTCTTTAATAGTTCCGTAAAACTAGTGGCCCGTGCCTTCAGAAGCAAAACTGTTCTTACTGGTTGACCTTGTCACCACCTCTCCTTTCAGATATCACTGTTCTGCAGCCAGCAGTTTCCATCAGCCCTACGTCACACCTCTTAACGATGTATTCTTTCTACTCTAAGTACATATGCAAGTCTGTGGTTCCCAGGTTAGCCTCCCATTCACTAATATTTTGTCCTTGTCTTCCTTTTTTGAAGGGAGTCATTCAAATGACTGAAGATGGCTGCTGTGAAAGATGCATACGTGAGTAAACCCATTGTATTATGCTAAGCCAAACGGAAGCAAAAATATGGTGTATGTTTTCCTAAAGATCCACATAGGTCATCTGACATATAGTAATGCATTTCCCAATTTTTTACTTTCTACCACAGCTGAACAAGTAGCTTGCAGAGCTCAGAAGAAGTCAGAGGTTCTGACCCATGGTGACTGTCAGGCTACTGTTGATTTGGCCTATTGTGAAGGGGTCTGTAACAGTTCCTCAATGTAAGTGGCAGCAGGTTTACTGTACTGTATCTATAGTAGATGGTGGGGAGGATGTCATATACATGTGTGCAAACATTGAGGGAGGGGGTGATTTCATAATAGGACACATATGTAGGAATTTAAAACATTGCCGTATTAAGACTATTTTATAATGGCCACACAGGCATCTGTGCAAGTGGAGAAGTAGCCTAGTGGTTAGAGCAACAGCCTCCTATTACCCATCAGATCTGTGTTTGATTCCCACTGGCACTCCTTGTGACCTTGGGCAAGTCACTTTACCCTCTACTACCTTGGAAGAAAAGGCCTGGCAATCTACTTCCAGTCATGCCTTGCCAATAGAAGCAAGGGGCTGCTGAGTTGGCATTGACTTGATGGCACTTTAACAAAAAACAAAAAAGGCGTCTGTGCGTTTTCATAAAATAGCCTTCCAGAACCAGCCACAGTTGTGAACAAATGCATATGTATGAATTTAGCCTCTTATGAGGTGTAAATGAGTGCATCTATGCTACACATGCGCCTGCATGTTTTATGAAATACGTTCATAATGTCACAACTCCGCTTCTGCTGCATCCAAACGACTCCACTAAGAGGGCCATTTTCAAACAAAGTGGTTGGCCTTCACCCAGGTAGCTCAGTGAGTTAGGCAGCTAGTGCGGAACAACTCAAAACTTACCCCTAGGGGTATGTGTGCTTCTGGGGGCATTAAAGCTGGAAGATAAACTATGTGCATGCATTATTGGCTTTTCCAATACAGTGCTGCATAATTTAACCCTTAGAAATAGCAGGGGCTAAATCCCCAGCATACTTTTGTACCTATGGAAGCTTTAGTGAATTTTTAAGGAGAAACTAACTAGGCCCTATTTATAGATTCTATGTTGATATTTACTTTTGTTGTACTGGTTCATGTTATACAGTACAGCGTATACTATTGGTCATATTGATCTTGGAGAAAGCTGGAAATTTTGAAGGCTGTGATACCTTATATTTCACCAACAATGGCATGATACAAAAATGTTACGTATGAACTTTAGCGACCACACTGGTTCCTTTTCCATAGGTCACATTATACAATCTGTTTTATCCAGACATTATTTATGACATTATCCAGTTTTAAAGCTCTTCTCAGAAGTGGAGTAGCCTTGTGCTTAGAGCACTAGGTGGAGGCATGGGGTGGCTAAGGTTGACATCCTACCCTTCCACTGGTGCTCTTTGTGACCTTGGTTAGTCACCCTGCCTCAAGAACAACTTAGGATTAATTTCCTGTGCCTGAATTGTAGGTTGGAAAGAATTAAATCCAAGTAAGATCTCTTTCAATCCTTTTGTATTTTCAAGCATTGCCCTAGAGAATTACTCCAAAACCTTTTCTCTCTCATACATATTTACTGTGGTTATCCTGAAAACCTGACTGGCTAGGTGTGTCCCGAGGACTGGGTTGGCAATGTCACACAAACCCATTTCCAAGAGGCAGACTTTAAGCCATTCCTAGATTTCCGAGCATCCAGTCGTGCTGCATTATGGCATATGCAGCACCGACTTCATGGGTGGAATCAGAGACTACAAATACCACACTGCTTTAGGATATAAATTTAAAACCAGGACTAGTCAAAAAGGCTCCCTCCTGGAACTGGGGAACTTGGCGTTAAGTCCAAGAATTCAAAAAGGAAAAATGTTTTACAAGGGTTGCAGGATACTTATCCCAGAACTAGGAAAGTGGCACAAGAAAAGTTGTTGGAATAAGTCTCTAGAGAAAGAGTCAATATATTCACAAGGCAAAAAATTCAGGAAGGATTTTCCATGGAGCTCAAGACCAGAAAAACTTTGGGCCAGTCAAGAAATATGAACTAATAGTACCTGAAATATAATAACACAGCTAAGTATAGGCTAGCTAGAACTAGACCCCACCCTTCCCTCTAAGAGACATAATAGCTTCTTGTGGAAGACCATTGTCTTCCAACCCAAGGGTCACTGTTTTGAGGCTTGCCCAAGACAACTCCCAATAAAATGGCAAACAGCAAGATTCTGATAACCTTTCAGCTGTTTTTTGGCAGCAGCCACAGCCTTCTCTTAATTAACAAATTTGTTCTGAATTGAAAATGTATAAAAGTCAAACAAAAGGAACATCTATAAAGGCAAATGAAGGAAAAAGCTGCAAATGATGCAGGAAACTAAATCAAACGATTTTTTTCTTAGTTTGCACTCAGCTAGCAGCTATCTGGATAACTCTGGACAACAGAAAGCTGACATGGCTATCTGGGTAGCTATCCATACAGTGGCCCTGAAAGTCGAGACCAATTCTTTTCGGGGCCCATCCGGACATCCAAAATTTGCACAGGCCAGTTGCGCAACCGATTCTGCACCCATGGGAGCAGAATCGGGTGCAATGGGGCTGGACGGGCATGACATGCTCTGATTCTGGCCCACTGTACATCTGGCCTGATCCCTATACAAATCAGCCAGGACTCCTGCATGGAGCCTGGTGCCGCGGCATCCCGTTGCCATGGCACCGGGATGCCATGCAAGAGCCCCAATTGCCCGCATGCCAGCAGATGTCCCATTTCCCCACCATCTTACCCCTTGGAACAGCCTGCCATGGCTGGGATTGGGCGGCAAGGAACCCCTGCTGAACCTCACCTGCTTTCAGTGGCCATGGATGGTGATCCCCTACCTTCGAGGAGGACTTATTGCACCTCAGATGTGGAATAAGTCCCCCGTCTAAGTCGACAGTCCCGGATGTATAGTGCCGTGACCGGAATCGGCCCTGCATGTCCGGGGTCAGGGTCACGCCTCGAGCATGCCTTCGCTCCTCCTCAGGCCCGCCCCCTCCTGCCCTGTCCTGAGTTCCCCACACATCTCCTCTATATGTGCAGGGAGCTCAAGATCGGGAATAAGCCCTTGGCGTTTAGCAGGGATATACGTCCAAACTGGACATTCATCCCCACTAAACACGGCTCAGAATGACCCCCATAGCGGCCGGCACTCATCGCATTATTCAGATATTCAGTGCTGACTCTGGTACTGAATACCCAGATTCAATCTGAATGTTGTTGCTGGTGTTTAAAAAAGCGCCAACTAGTAGTTTCCTAAATTTAGGGAATTTAGTTCCCTAAATTTGGCTGAAAATTTGCCTAAAATTTAGTAACCTAAGTTATGTGCTGAGCATTTTTCACATGTTTTACTTTTGTGTCCTATAAGGTATTCGAGTAGGACAGACATGATGGAGCATGAATGTACTTGCTGTCAGGAGCTGAAAGTTAGCAAGAAGGAGGTGCAGTTGACATGCCCAGACGGCAGCAGCATTGGCTACTCCTACATCTATGTGGATGAATGTGACTGCGCAAGAACGGTGTGTGTCCCAGAGCAAAGCGCTGAGCAATCGAGCCAGCAGTCAGAGCAGCAAGGCACGATAAGGAGAAGAAGGTGGTCTAGAAGATGAAGAAGCAATCAGAGTCAGAGTTAAATGATGAAATATTCTGTAAAATTGCATATATGCTTCCTGCTATATTTCAGCTTCTGCTTTTAGTCAGAATAGTATTTTATTGCGATAGAGTTGTAAGATATTTGAAATGGACTCACTAACCTTTGACTTTGGCCAAACATAAACTTTAGAAAGGACACAGCCTCCTTTTTGAGTGATGGGAATATACTATTTTGTTGTATGCAGGGAACTGTAATATAGAATAACACAAATCTTCAGATTTTAGCTCTGATATTTGTGACAATCTACGTGCCCCTTCTCCAATGTCCTGCAACTCATGTCTGGAAAATATCTCAGCCAATAATTCCCAATGGAGCAGCCACTGAATTCTCTTTAGCCACAGCTATTACAGGGTGTTAAGAGTGCCTCCATTGCTGTTTGGTTCTTGTTACGCAATCCAACTCCTTCAGCCCTTCTTAGATAAGCCCAATTCATTCAGAGGAATAACAATTACAGAAAGTCCACCTCTGCCTTCTATGACCCTCGTTCCCATGTGCTTTTAGGATACCTTAACTTGAAGATCATGTATGTCAGCTTCCACATTGAAGACTGTAATTTACTTGTATGGTTTTTTTTGGGGATAGGGTGGGGAGGAAATAGTTTCAGATGCAGTAGAAACTTGCTGTAGCATTCTCTGTGTTTACAAGATGTAGGAATAATTTGTAACAATATGCAGACTTTTACATAATTAATATATTATCGGCAGAAGGTAAGTGTGAAGGACTTTGTTAATAGTAATATACCGAAAAATGCAATGAGGCCATGTCTGGACAAGCAAACTGCTATTTATAGAATTTTTGAAACGTGGTTTTTGACAGTGTCTCTGTTTATGCCATCACTAGGATTTAAGTTTGGGAAGAAGCCATCATGTTTTACGTTCCCTGCTATGTACATCTTGTCAAAAGTTACGCCTCAATAAACTTTCAGCACCACCAATCCTTTTGTCCAGTGCTGTGTTTCTTTCCATTCTAGCACTTGATTCATTTTATTTTTCAAGTGAAAAACTATAGGGCCAAAATCTTTTTGCTTCCTTTCCTGGCGAGATTTTAGTAAGGTGAACAGAAAGAGTATACAGGCATTAATTTCCTGAGCATCCCGAAAGAAGTTATAATCTGTCCAGAGAGGAGGGTAGGTAGAAAAGTAGGTGGTGTGGCTCTTTTATGCAAAAAAATAACATGAAAGCAATTGAAATGTTGGTGCATGGGAAGGGGAGAGGAACAGTGTACGAATGTATGTTTATTATACTCGCTATACCACCCTTTTGATATTGGCACCAGAGCGCTTTACAAAGAAAAGCTCAAAGTTAGAAATTCCAATTAAAACTGGAAAGTAAAACCCAACTCAGTATTTAAAGGGACATTGGTGAAAACAGATAACACTGCCCTAGCTCCTCCCACAGACCATCACAGAATTAACCAGTCGTCTGTGAGCAGATAGTGCCGCTAAATATTGAGGATCACCAGAGTGTTGCAAACCACATAAACACTTCTGAATATTGACCCCTTGTTCTTACCAATGTTCTTAGGACACAGCATGACATGCTTTCATCCATTCCTCCCATGACCCAAGCTAGGCTTAAGTAGACTCACGCTACAGCATTCTGTTTCCTACTACAGTTGTTATGGATGGAGACTTCCTATAAAAAAATATAACGCTGGACTTTAGCTTCACTTTGGCTTTTAGTTATTTGAAGTAGACAGTCTGCTGGTAGGATGTGGGACACATGACTGTGGGATTGTTTCTACTGATCCTCTTGCTCTGTGACCGAGTGATGCTCTCTCTGTTCTTTCCTTTGCTTGTATTGGATGGAATTCCTTTCATAATTCTTTATTGTAATTTTATGTCCATTACTCTGATGGATGATGAATGAAAGGCAGTATAGCAGAAGAAAGTAAACATAAACATAAATATTACCAGTCAAGGACTTTTTGCCTACTCACAACTAAGGCATGGTGCCCACGCACTCAGTAGCATCAACTTCACTATTGACGTGGTAGATGCTTTACTGAACACTTTCTGTTAGAAAAGGAGAACAGAATTTCTTCTCTACTTTTTATTCTATCTTGATACAGCTAAAGCCACCTTATAAATGTTGAGCTCTGGAAAGTAAGTTTATTTATTTATTTAAAAGGATTTATATACCGCTTTATTGTGGAATCAAAGCGGTATACACTTCAAACAAATCATGTAGGCATGGGAGTGGGCATGCAGTGATTGAATCAACAGTTTGTGTGTGTGTAGTGTATAAATGATTTTGTGGTGAGCTACATACATTGTGAGCTATTTACAAGGGATTATATACAAGTTGAAAGGAGGGGGGAGGCTGGGGTCTGGAAGAGAGGGGATCGGACTGTGTGGCTGTTGGTTAGGTCACTTGATGTCTGTAAATGTCCTTAAAGTGTTCTATGAAGAGGGTCATTTTGAGCATCTTTCTGAAGTCCTTGAGGTCCACAGTTGATATCAGGTCATCGGGGAGTGCATTCCAAAGAGTGGGCGCAGCCAGGGATAGCGCTCTTCTTGAAGTATCTTGTCTTGTTTTAGCGAATGTTCTGGGGGTGATGATGATGTCTGAGGTGCCTCTCCTCCAAGGGTCTGGTGCCTGGGTCAGATCTGATGAGGGGTTGCAGACTGTTCGCTGAAAGGTTCAGTTTGATTTTGAATATGTTTAGTAGAGCCTTATATCGGATGCGACAGCTGATTGGGAGCCAGTGGAGGTGGCTGAGAATGGGGGTGATGTGATCGTGCCTTGAGGAACCAATTATTATGCGGGCTGCAGTGTTCTGTGCCATATGTAATGTCCGGAGTGCTTGTTTTGATAGTCCAAGGTAAATGGGGTTACAGTAGTCTAAACTGGGAGTGATTAGTGTTTGACAGACAGTGCGGAAGTGATCCTGTGAGAGAATAGGCTTGAGACGTCTGATGGTTCTTATTCTGAGGTATGCATTCCTGGTGCTTCTGGCGATGTGAGACTGTAGGTTCAGGTCCTTGTCAAAGGTGTCCTTGTTGAACTTCTCTCCAAATCATTGGAGAAAGGGGTGCAAGATATTGCAGTTTTGCTAGAAAATGTATCTTTTAGAGAGACCCAATAGAAGATTCTGATTCGTCTTTATATTTCCCAGCATCAGGTGCACAGGTGCATGCAGACTCTCTTCTGCGAGAAGGGGACCTTGGGACACATGTTCTGGTCTTGCCCAGTCATTTATCATTTTTTGGAAATTGATACTGAATTATATCACCAAACTGTTAGGGAAGCTTCTACCCCAAAAGTTGGAGATCTTATTGTTTGATAATTGTTCCCTAGCCGCTGGGGGAAGTTACTTGTAAGGAAAGACTGTCTTATTGTAAAGCAGTGTATTCTGTCTCACCGGTGGAGGTCTTCCCACCGTCCTAGATGCATGGGTGCATTGCTCTCCACAGCTTTAAGGTAATAGAGGAATGGCTGCCAGAGGGAGGGCTCCTTGGCAATGGGAATCTTTCACAAAAAGTTGGGGTTTCTATATAGACTCTTTGCCACATAGATGCTCAGAGTACTGCTCTTGAGATGTGATATACTGCTACTTATACGTACTCCTATACTGACTGCAGGTTTTTGCAGACGGTAGTAACTGAGGGAAGAGGGTGGGTAGCTGGCTAGGAGAATATTGTTTTATGCTTATGAGTAGTTTTGTTCTTGTGCAAATAGCATGGCATATATAAGAAACAATATGTTAGTGCAAAAAATGCTGCGGTAGCTGCAAAAATCATGTTATCTGTTGGGGGCATGCCCATCATTTCCCCATCCATTGAGATGGTGTTAGCTGCATTCACAACGACTGCAAAATGTGCAGCTACCACACACTGTCAATGCCTGTGGTAATCGCACAGAACAGACACGCTCACTTTCCACCTATACTCCGCCCACTCATGCAACTAATATGTGATTTGCAGCTATTGCAAAAAAAAAAAAAAAAAGCCTGTATTAGCTATTACTTTGGTGTGATTTTCCTGCATTATCACTTCTATGACAGCTGTCACCCTTTAGTAAACATTCCCCTGTGTGTCATGCTGTGTGTATTAAGTTGGAAAGTCCAACAAAAATAGATGTGTTAAAGAATTACTCTCTTCAGCAAATCCTTCCACACCGAAATTGAATTGCTCATCTAAAGAACCAGCTCCAAAGAAAATCTACTGCCTGATTCAAATGAAGACGTGGCATATAGGGACAATGTCAAAATTTCATGCTACTGATCAGAACCAATCTTGTAAAGACAAACCAACATTTTAAACAAGTGTAGATGTGGGACTCCGGAATACTCTCTCTTATGGGACTCATTCCAGAACATGAATAAGGGGTTTGAAGTGTGGCGAAGATGCTTATGTGCCGAAAACATTCCAGACCGTATTCTGAAACATTGCTGACATGCACATCCATGGCGCTAACATGGGGATCTCAGAACGTGGGTGGGAGAGGGAGGAAGGAGGGCATGGGCAGCCACAGAGCCATAGAAAGTGTATTCAAGAAAGGCCCGTGTATGTACTTTTTCCCAGAAACGTCCATGTTATTCCTGCTGAAATGTAGTATAACCCAAATCTCTGTCCAATCATGCAGAATGAAGAACTAAGGGGTATATTTACTAAACTGCGGTAAACGTGAATAACGCGTGCTATAGCGCGTTAACGATCGTTACCGTGCTATAGAGCATTAACGATCATAAATGCGCTATAGCGTGTGCTATCACGCGCACTATCACGCGCTAACGATCGTAATGCTCCGCGGCATGGTAAAACACCGCAGAAGGTGGAGAGAGGGCGGAGAGAAGGGGTCAATGGGCGGAGAGTGGGTGGGGAGAGGCTAACACGCTGATTTCCAGAGTTGAATTCCAACGCGAATGAAAACTTACCGGTAAAAGCACTATAAAGGGGAGAGAAACCATTTCTGTGTCAGCAATGTACAGCCTAGGCAGGGAAACCAAAAAAAGTGATAAGTGTGATAGATGTGCACAGAACAAAAGGGCACAGAAACACCGAAAATGACCCCAACAAACTGGAAAAAAACAACAACCAAGCTGGCCAATAGTGGTAGCAATGAGAAACATCAACCACCCCCCCCCCGAGTAAGGTCCATAGAACAGAGATAATTCGTGGAAGGGTCCATACTCCGTCCCCATACAAGGTGCATGGGCCCACAGTGAAATAGCGCTGCTCAGGGATTTCCCCACCATCAGACAGGGTTCCTATGGCGTGCACATGTCCTGCAACATCAGGGCGGGCATGTCGGAACGGGCAACCGGGCAGATGCTGGAAAAGGGGATACAGAGGGCTGCAGGTGGCACATGCAGTGGCGCAGCTGGGCCACAGTGGGGACTAGGGTGATGCTCAGTTGGCCCATAGGAATGCATAAACAGTAGAGCCAGACAGCAACTGATGAGGGCCCAACATGGGCACGAGTGTGTTTCCCAAAGCGTCACAGGGGAGAGTACCCAACAGCAACCCCCAAGGGCACGGAACACTGGCAGGCGGGGCTGGGGGGGGGAGCTTGGACGTCTATGCAGGCACCCCTACCCCAGAACACGCACCCTAGGCAGGCACCTACCTGCACACTGGATGGCCTGAGACCGCGCACCACCAGCTCCACCAGCAGAAGGGCATGTCAGCATGGTGGCTGAGGGATACTGGTGGTGGAGGGGGCAGTGGCAGCTGCCCGGAGCAGACCGTGGCCTAGCCCTGTGTAGGTGGGTGCCATGCACTGCAACAGACAGGCCCTGTCTGACCAACAGTCATGGTATCACCAGGGAATGCACCATCTCTGTGAGAACATGGTGGTGCAGTGCACAGAACCGGTGTATTCAGAAGCAGAAGATCACAGATTCAAGTCCCAGCTGTGGTTTCCGCCAACCCAGTCCTCATATTTTACCCACTACTATAACGTGCTAATACAGGCAGAACCGTTCTTGCAGATGACGTAAACATGCCCAAAACACCAACATTTTACCCTACAGAGCACAGACACCATAAACATGCACATTACCTAGAGCAGAGCCTCCCAAATGCAGTCCTGGAGGGCCAAACACCATTCCAGTTCCATGCTGCCTCTGATAAAGATGCCTGTGCTGCATTTCTATGCGCCACCCCCATGGTATTCAGATGTATGTCATGCATATTCATGAGGGACAGCATGAAAATCCGAACAGTGTTTGGCACCGCAGGACTGGAGTTGGGAACCTCTGCCGTAAAGCAGCAGCCAACAGGGGCAGACACACCCGCACCCACAGGCCCCATTATCCCAAGCCTCCTGGAGAGGCAGGACTTTGGGCTCTGCGTGCATTTCCCAATACTAGCACTTGCATACCTTAGTAATGCCACCCTAAACCTGGGAATATGGTACACAGCTATCAAAAGGTTGCTATGAGTACTGGCAGATAGCAATTCCTAGGTTAAGTACAATGTTCGGAGTGAGCTGCATCATAGCAACCTTTCTGATGTCTTTGGTGTGTGCTTCAGGTCTGGTCTCTGACAGTGTTTACCATCCTCGGGAGTGACCCCCACCAGTATTGCGTAACATATCCATGCCTGCACTGTGCCCAGGACTGGTGTGGTGGCCAGGGCTGCTAAACACCTCTATAGTAGCACAATGCTGGCCTAGGTGTGGGAGTGTGTGTCTCTCTATCCAGTGTGTGGTGGCTGCAAACACCCTCCACAGCCCACACTGCTAGCACTGTTGCCAGTATTGGCCTGCCAATGTGCATAATGAGGAGCAAGGTACCGTGGGAATAGCCTGGATAGGGTGGCCTGGCCTGGCCGCATCTGCACAGGGCATAGGGCAATGGCTGGACATTGTAGTGCCCGGTACCACCTGCATGGACAGGGTGGCCATAGCATGTCCTGCTGGGAGGTCACTCTCACCCTGACTGAGCAGTGACCATGGCATGGCTAGGTTCCCCCATAGTGCTATGTAGTATTCATCTTATGTGATATTTATTGGTTTTCTTTTGGGGCCCAATCACTGAATTATCTGCTTGGTGTGTATGCTGATATCCCCGTTCTGGGTACATGCATCTCCTCCAGGACCATGCACTATGGACTAGCTGGCGGACTGTCTGCAGCTAGTATGTGTCTTGCTGGAACACCGGGCAGGGTGCAGCGGCTGGAGACTTGCTGCTGGAGAATGCCAGATAATGATGGGGGGCAGCTGAGCATTTTCCAGACCTGCTGTCTGTCTGCTATCGTGTTATGGATGTGTACTGCTCTGCATTGCCTGCCCTGTAGGGTGTTTGATCCCTAGTAGGACTGGGGTGATGGTCCCCCTCTACTGCCACCATTGCAGGGGGTTGAAAGTGGTTCTGTGGGCGGGAGATCCTGTCCCCCACCCTGAGCCCTAGAGGGTGCGTTGGGTGGTGGTATGTAATCTCCCTGGTAACCACAGCAGAATGTGGGTGTGGTGCCGCGCAGTCCTCCTGTAGCCAGCCATGTGTTTATTAGCAGCTCTAGCCCACTGGTTACCTCATTGCCCATGGAGCCAGAGGTCATAGGTTCACAACCCACAGTGGGGTTCATTGATAGGGCTGACTTAGGCATTTGTCTATTTTTACTGTATATTAATGCTGCCAGCACAACCACCCTCAGGGTACCGTCACCTTAGGGTAGCTCAAAAGGCACCCTATAGGGCGTGCCTTACGCGGCGCCCTATAGGGCGCACCTTACGTGGCGCCCTATAGGGGGCACCTTACACGGCGCCCTATAGGGCGCGCCTTACACTTCGTCCTATATTATATGTATTATATGCCATTTGATAGGAATATTTACACTTCGCCCTATAGGGATCGCCTAAATATTCCTATCAACTGGTATATAATACATGACCATGTCAGAGAGAACATCACTATTGGAACATATTTCATAGGACGGGTACAATTTTCCTGACATATGCAAACTGTAACCCGCCTGCAGACTGTGGATTAAAATATTATAGTCGGCTTTCAAAGGGTTACACAGTTTGCCTCAGCCAGCCTTATTCATTAGGCACACTGGGGAATCGAACCCATGACCCTTCTACCATCAGTCTGTGTAGTAACCATTGTACTACAGCTCTGTTTCTGTATTTGGGTGTCTGTGCGCTGTCTTACGCTTGCGCGCAGTAGCGCGCGTGCTGTAACGATCGTTGCTGTGCCGCACGTAATAACGCGTGCAACTGCGCATTATCGGTTACAATGTACCGCCCATGTCCTTTTTTGGCTTTCCTTCCACTAACGCAGCTCCTAACGCGAATTGCACTAACGCAGTTTAGTAAACATACCCCTAAGAGTTCTGCTTGTCGCTTTGAAAGATTCAAATCTCTGACGAGATCCTTCAAATCGCCTTGGTCCAGTAAATGTGGTTCAAAGCTTGGATTCTGCATTACAGCATCGCCATCATCGTCAGCATTCATTGGTTCTTCTTCTTCTTCATCCTCATTCACTGTAAGATTATCTGGAGGTTTTGGCACCGGCAATTCTTGACAGTGAGGCTCAGGCCTCATGGCAGATGGTAAATTTGGGTAATTTACAGTGTGTTTTGATTTTGAAGTAATGCCTGCAATGTTTGTAAACCAAATCAACATGATCTCCCTATAACTTATCACCAGCCCTCTACAGATAAAAATGGCCTTTGGATTCTAAACCTACCCACAACCCCCAAAGCATGCAACTTTTTTTGTCGGATCGTTCACCGTGAGAGGAAACAATTCCACTCCTGTAGTGAACCCTCCTTTTTACTCAATAATTCAATGGCTGCTCATCAGCCCAGCTAACAAAAACAGCACCCGCTGCCGTCAGCAAAATCAATCCGTTTTCTTTAAAAATGTAATAGAGGCAATCAGGTCTCCCCCGATCCACAGGCTCCCAAAACAAACACCGCAGCTCATTCAATCCCCCACTAGAATTAGTATTATGAAAGAGGACTTAGCTGCTTGGAAATAGAAGCTGTTCCACTCTGTCCATATACTCTTTGAAGGCTTCCTCCACTCCACGTGAAGGAGATAGAGAATCCACTGTTCATCAACAGGTGGTCCGCTTGTTTGTAAGGCAAAAGTAGCAATCTGTCAAGTGATCTCTTGGTTCCCCCTCCAGATCATTGGAACAGCAAAATTCATGTGTCAAACATCCTTTACCCAACCTGTTAGGAGTCTGATACAGGTAATACAGCAGACGTGAGGAGCCCAATTTTTGTCCTGGTCACTGACTTGACATCCAAAGTACAGCTTATAACATAGTAACATAATATATGACGGCAGATAAAGACCAGTATGGTCCATCTAGTCTGCCTATCTAGTCTTAACAAGCGGAGTAAAACATCTTCTCTGCTTCTTAAAAGTAACCTCACCGCAAATGTAGCAAAATGAATCTGGATGATTAACACACTTTTGAGGCATTGTTAAACAACTACAAGCGATAATCGTAATATTTATTAACCAACTGCTGTTTATGAAATAGATTAACGCAAACTCACATCCATTCAGATTCTGTTTTTTTCAAACAATACAAACCACAATCGCTGACGGCGACAGAAAGCATACCAATACATGACTCAGCGTTTTCTGTTTGTATCAGTAGGGCAAGGGGCCCGGTTAATTAATTATATTATAACTACATGACTCAGCATTTTTGGTTGTGGCTGACAACATAGAATAATAATTATGATGGAATTTTTTGTATTCAATCTTTGTTTACTGAAACAAAACTGCAACAGCTAATTTACAGTAATGTACACACTTTACTAGATGATATCTCCTGAAGTATGGGTGATAGAAAAATTCTGATACCATATTTGTAAACAATGGGAAAAATTACATATGAAACAGGTCAGAGTGGGTTTGTGACAAAAATTGTGTTGACCAGTGTAATTGCAGAATTAAAATCTTTAATTGTATGACTGATTTTAATTAAACATTTTAATAAATGTCCACTCCTTCTGATAACACAGGTACACTACCAAAAAACTGCCTCCAGTTTTGCAACTGATTCCTATAGATTTTGGGGTGCTGAATCCAGGAAAAATAGCCAAAATGTTCCATCACGTCACGTTTTCTTGCAAAATTAGATTTCTTACCCATATAAGGAATGTTCACATAATTTCTTTTTAGCCGACTACAGTTTATTTTCTTGGCCCAAAATAGAGGTTGTAATGGTTAACTAACTAGAAACACTCCCTCATGATATTTTAGAGTGTTTTGTATTCATTTTATACATTAACAGGACAATTGGGAGGCGGGGGGCTAAATCCAGTACTCGCGCTGGCGCATGTTCTTTCCTGTTCGCCTCGCCTCGTTCGCGCTCGCTCAAACACGGTGGTTGCGACATGAACGTTTCTGTCAAATTTCAGTTTCTTGCAAGTTCATTATTACCTTTTGTTTGCTCAGTCGTAATCCAGCTTTATTCCGAAGTGGCTCACTACAGTTGTAGTTTGCAGTGCTGTGTATTTGTGATGGTTCACAGAGCCAGAGGTTGCGTCAACTCTCCGGACAGTTTTTGCTTTATTTGTGGGGAATATACCGTGAAAAAGCGGCAGAGGAACATTTCTGCATTTATTAAAAAAGTATATTTCGCCTATTTCGGTTTGAAGTTAGGCGATCAAGACAAACCGTGAGCTCCTCACAAAGTGTGCAAGACATGTGAGGAAGATCTACGCTTATGGATGAAAGGTAAAAAACAAGCATTTTGTTTCGGAATACCTATGATGTGGCGTGAACAAAGAGACCACAGCAGTGACTGCTATTTTTGCTCTTGCATTGTGAAGGGATACAACTTAAAAAATAAGAACGTAATAAGTTACCCCAACCTTCCCTCAGCAATTAGGCCTATGCCTCATAGCAACGAAGTACCTGTGCCTGAACCACCAAAATCTTTGGATCATATTTGTGTGGACGGTTCTGATCATGATGAGACTCATCAGATGGCTTTTCCCGATGAGTCCAGTACTTCCGAGTTTGAAACTGAACCAGATCCGAAACCTGAACTTTTCTCTCAAGCTGAATTGAATGATTTAGTCCGGGATTTAGGACTCCCAAAAGATGCTGCCCAACTGCTAGGTTCTCGGCTTAAACAGAAAAATCTATTGTCACCAGGAACAACTTTTTATTGGTACCGCAACCGCGAGACACAATTTTTGAAGTATTTCAGCAAAGAGGAAGATTTGGTATTTTGCAACGATATATACGGAGTGATGGGAAAGTTTAAACTCAAGTATGATCCTGCTGAATGGCGGCTGTTCATTGATTCGTCAAAAGACAGCATAAAAGGTGTTCTTCTTCATAATGGCAACATATTCGCTTCTGTTCCTATTGCTCACTCTGTTATTCTCCAAGAAAAATACGAGAATTTGGCCCTGATTCTTCAGAAGATTCATTATGATGAGCATAAGTGGATGATTTCTGGAGACTTTAAAATTCTATCCATGCTATTAGGGCAGCAATCCGGTTTCACCAAATATCCCTGCTTCCTTTGCTTGTGGGATAGCCGGGCCCGTGACCTACACTGGGGGAAAAAAGACTGGCCAATTCGGGAGTATTTGAGACCCGGTGAGAAAAATGTTCTTCATGAGAGCTTGGTACCTCGTGATAAAATTCTATTACCACCTCTCCACATTAAGTTGGGTCTCATTAAGCAATTCATCAAGTCCCTTCCAAAAGATGGTGAGTGCTTTCGGTACCTTTGCTCAAAGTTCCCCCGACTTTCTGAAGCAAAGCTAAAGGAAGGAGTGTTTGTTGGCCCTGATATAAGGAAACTCATTTCAGATGGAGCATTCGCTGAAACGATGTCTGAGAAGGAAAAAGAAGCCTGGGATTCCTTCAAGGATGTTGTTCTCAAATTCTTGGGGAACAGGCGGGATGAGAACTATAAGGATATTGTTGCCAGGATGCTCAATGCCTTCAAAGAACAAGGCTGTAACATGAGCCTGAAAGTCCATTTCTTGCACTCCCATGTGAACTACTTTCCCGAAAACTTGGGGGCGTACAGTGAAGAACAAGGTGAAAGGTTTCACCAGGACATCAAGGACGCAGAGAGAAGGTACCAAGGAAGATGGAACACCACTATGATGGCTGATTTCTGCTGGTTGCTGCTGCGGGAAACCCCAGATGAAAAATACGCCAAGCAGCGCACCAAGAGAAGCATTCGGGGGAAGAAGAAACGGGCCCACCAGGAGATTGATTGACCCAAGAATGACTTTAAAATCTAAACTGTGTTGACAAATATCGTGTTTTTACTAAACTTTGAAATAAAAATTTGCTAGTTATTACCACAGTGTCGGATCTCATTTATTAGAATTTTATTTTCACACCATCGGGTGTTTGTCTTCATGTATTGCAATGGTGCGATTTACGTTTTCTATTCTTACATACATACCTGTACAACATTTGTTGCACATTTCTTTGCTTTGCTTTGTGTCTAACCTCGCTCTTATATGCTCAATGTTTGTGCACATGTATGTGGCTGTTTTAAGTGCAGACAATTTTGCTACCATCACAGTGTGTTTTGTTGACATTACTCTATTCTTATGTGCTGCCTTGTTACAATTTTCTTTATTCTTATTTGAATAACTACTAAACAATTAGTATAAAGAATTCATCCAAGAAACTTTTATCTCGATCGCACTCAATCTGAAACGTTCACCTCAAACTGCTAACCCAATGTAGCAAAAAATCTGTACGTGATGGAGCAAATTGGTTACCAGATTTGGATTCAGCGCACCAAAAAACGTAAAAATCAATCGAAACATTAGAGGCAGTTTAAAAAAAATTTTTTTTAGTGTACCTGTGTAATCATTCTGGATAACTATTTCAAGTGGTTGCAAGGCTTACATCTTCTTCAACTGTTAGTGAATCTCTCCTGAGACATTCTCCCAATAATCTACTTCTTTATGAAAATTTTTGTACTGAGATCAAATCCCTCCTGCTTCTCCACCTATTTCTGCCTCAAGTGCGAGGCTTAACAGGCCCTAGCTCTAGTTCCAGCCACTGACTTTACTACCTCCTCATTGCTCAACCACTTAGTGCTCCCTTAGCCTTTGTCGGCTTCAATGAACTTCTGGCAGGTTTTTAATCCTGCTTCTCTGGTGAGTCTTCAGAAAGGTTTTCTATTGATGAGCTACTCCTCCTCATCAGCCAATCCTTTGCCATCGCTTTGTTATTAAGTGTTATCAAGTCAAAGTTGATATATGGTGACCCTCCGGATAGTTGTCCTAAGCTGTGCCATCTTGACTTGTGAAAAATTCTCATTTAGGCATTTTACTAAATGTCCTATTGATGATCAATGTGTGTCTAAGACTGGGATCCTTCTCTGACTGCTGGAAGGAAGTTAAGGTCCATTCTCACTTTTAAAAACCCCAATCTCAATCCATCTGTAGTTGTCCACTCTGCCATTTATTTTTAAGGTGGTTGAGAAATCGATCTTAGGACAACAAACCGACTTCCTGGACAAATCTCTCTCACTTCATCCTTATTAGTCATGATTCTCTTCTGACCACAGCATAGAGACCACCTTAGTTGGATGCTGAGAAAGACACTGTTCTTATCTCCCTTGACCTTAGTGCTACATTCATCCTATTAGATCACAGTATGCAGCTTTCATGTTTAGGTGGTCATTCTGGAGTAGTCTATAACTTCTAATCCTGCTCCCATTAAAGCACTTTGATTTGATGTACTCCAGGGTTCCACTCTTGGTCTACCTTATTTTATTTATTATTAAAACCTTGCTATTCTGCCTACCATTCAAAATATGAAGGCAGGTGCATTAATTTAAAAATGCAATTATACAATGCATCATTAATAAAAACAATGCCATTTTAAAATTTAAACAAAATATAAAACTAAATAAAATATATTTTAAAAAATCAATCACATCTTATATCATCCCTTTCAATCTGAAAATCATAGAGTAGCAATCTTAAAGTAGATATTTTTTCAGCATTTACTTGCTGATGAAGCAAGGTTTTAACTAACTTTTGATATTATTATTATTAATAAAGACTTATAAAAGCGCCACAACATACAAAGTGCTGTACAAACATAGAAGAGAGACAGTCCCTGCTCATCAGAGCTCACAATCTAATAAGACAGAAAACAAAATAAGTTATATAATACAAATAAAAATTTACAGGACAAAGTAAGCAAATGTTGATAGAGAGATCAAGATAGGGTAAGACAGGAACGAAAAGCAATATTGAAAAGATGGGATTTTAGTCTGGACTTGAAAATGGCCAGGGAGGACGCCTGGTGCACAGTGATAGGAAGAGTATTCCAAGCAAAGGGTGCTGCCAGTTGGAAGGAGCGAAGTCTGGAATTGGCAGTATGAGTAAAGGGCACAGATAAACGAAGACTATTAGAAGAGCGAAGTAACCAAGAGGGGGGTGGGGGGGGGGGGTAAGGAGAGATGAGAGGTATTGGGGGAGCAGAAGAGTGAATACATTTATAGGTCAGGAGGAGAAGTTTAAATTGGATATGGAGATGGATAGGAAGCCAATGAAGTGACATGAGGAGAGGAGTGATGTGGGAAAAACGAGACTTGCGGAATAATGAATTGACTGAAGAGGAAAGAGGTGGCTTGCAGGGAGTCCGGCAAGGAGAACGTTACAATAATCAAGACGGGAGGTGATTAAGGCATGGACAATCAATTTAGTGGTGTCAACAGAGAGGAAGGGGTGAATTTTGGAAATACTGTATAGAAAGAAACAAGTTTTAGCAATGAGCTGGATATGTGAAGAGAAAGAGGGAGAGGAATCGAAGATAATAACAAGGTTACGTGCTGAAGAAACAGGGAGGCGTACAGAGTTATCAACAGAGAGAGAGAAAGAGAGAAAGAGGAGGGGAAGCATTCGGGGGAAAGATAAGAAGCTCAGTTTTGGCCATGTTCAGTTTTAAGCGGCGGTGGGACATCCAGGCAGCAATGTCAGAGAGGCAGAGTGAGATCTTAGACTGGATATCAGGAGAGATAACAGGTGCAGAAAGATAGATTTGAGATTCATCAGCATAGAGATGATAGTGAAAGCCATGGGAAGAGATAAGGGTGCCAAGGGATTGGGTATAGAGAGAGAAGAGGAGTGGACCTAAGACGGAACCCTGAGGAACTCCTACAGGTAGTGGGGTTGAAGAGGAGGAGGAGCCATCGAAGCACACGCTGAAAGAGCGATGGGATAGATAGGAAGAGAACCAAGATAGTACAGAGTCTTTGAATCCAAGTGAGGATAGGGTGATAAGAAGGTGGTTATGGTCAACAGTGTTGAAGGCAGCAGAGAGATCAAGAATGAGGACAGAATAAAAGCCTTTGGACTTTGCCAAGAACAAATCATTTGAGACCTTAGTAAGAGCAGTTTCAGTGGAGTGTAGGGGATGGAAGCCGGACTATAAAGGATCCAAGAGGGTATGAGAGGAGAGAAAATCAAGTCAACGGTGATAGACTGCATGGTCAAGTAGTTTAGAGACGAAAGGAAGGAGAGAAATGGGATGATAGTTAGAAGGACAAGTGGGATCAAGTGAAGGTTTTTTGAGGAGGGGTGTAACCACAGTATGCTTGAAAACAGAAGGGAAGGTTGCAGTGGAGAGAGAGAGGTTAAGAATATGAGAAATAGAAGGGATGAGAGATGAAAAGATGGAGCTAAGGAGGTGGGTGGGGAAGGGGTCAGAAGAGCAGGTAGTAGGTTTGAAGGAAGAGAGAAGGAGTGACGTTTCCTCGTCAGACACCATAGGGAAGGAAGAAAGGGTGGCAGAAGTTTGGGGAGGGGAGAATCTCTTCCTGTTGTAGTTAGTGACGTTTATTCAAGGTTTCAGTCTTATTTGTTTTTAATGTGCTGATGATATCCAGCTTCTGGCCATTTTGGATTCAGGCATAATTGATATGGATCCTCTCACCACTTGCCTCAGTGCTGTGGTGCACCGATAAGCACAATATAGGCTAGTCATGAACCCTCAAACACAAGAGGTTATCTGCTTTTCTCAGAAGTAAAAATAAACACACTCTGGACCTGGTACCTTCAATTTTTGGTAACACCATTGCCTTAAAAAATGCATTACCTTCCTTGGGATTCTGGTCAACTCTAACCTAATCTTTATGTTCCAGAATTCAGTCATGGTTCTTTCCTCCTTTCTAGCTCTATGGAAAGTTTGCTCTTTGAGATACTTCCTGCTAGAAACTAGTCTCAACCTCCTAATTCATGCACTTACCCTTAACAGGTTAAAGCACTTCAAGGTGCTCTATAATGGACCGAAGCTTCTGTTTTCATAAAGATTACAACGTATTCAAAATATAGCAGTTAAGCTCCTTGTCAAGACACAGAAATTTGATTATGTCACTCTTTTCTTATCTCATACTATTGGCTTTCTGTGGCATGTAAGATTAAATATAAAATGTTGAGCCTAATCCACACATCCCTCTATATGGGCTTCCTTTATACTTATTAAGGCTTCTTGCCAATTATACTCCCTCACAGGTCTTAAGATTGTCGCAAGTTAACCCCCTGACCAGTTCTTCCTCCATGTGACTATGCCTGGAACTGACATGTAAATCATCCTTCACTTATTTAGCTTCTTTATTCTGGAACATACTTCCAAGAAGATTGGGCTATAGACCTCCTACTTGAAGACAAGTTTGAAGACCTGATTCTTTCTCCAGGCTTTTTCTTCTTGAGGCTATTGGCTTGCCTGGGTCACCTTCCCCTTGAACTAGCAGGTCAGCTGGCCAGTCACTTTTTTCTTTTGTGGTATTCTCATCTTGTCTTAGGGCTCCTGAAGTCCCCATTTATTTTTTATGTTTTTAACCTATTGCTGAGCTGTTGACTGTAATTAGTGCACCATTTTTCTATAGGTTTACTCATACACTGCCTTGCTATTAGAATCAAAATACAGCTAATCAAATCACTTAAACATTAACCATTAAACCATCTATACCGGTGGTCCAAAGAGTTGGGCTGGTCCGATAGTAAATCTAGCCCTAGGTTTGTGCAGCAAGTTGGTTCAATTAAGCAGGTTTAACCTCGTAAGTGCTACCGATTATATGGATAGGATAACCAGCTTAAAATTACTTCATTAATTATACTGATTTGGGGCTACTGAATATTGACCTCTAAGAAGCCTTAGCAACACAACAAAGGATGGAAAAAAATCAGAGGTAGAGTAGGATCAGTTACATAAACATAGCAGAAATTAGCAAGTAAAGACCATTCAGTTCATCAAACCTGTCCATTTCTTCTTAGTTACTTTAATGTATCTCCAAAAAAAGTTATATCCCAACCTTCATAGTTTGATCCATATGTTCCATTTGAACATTTGCCACTCTAATTACAATTTGTGTATTCCTTTTTCTTTCTTGTAATTTTGTCTTGTCCCTTTCTTTGTTGGTCTGTATTGTCTGATATATTTTTAGTGAGCCATGATGACACTTTTTATTCTATTTGCTAAATGCCAGAGAAAAAGATTTGTTACCATTCCACTACTCAATTTTATTACTATCCATGGCTGTTTTGTGTCTCCCAAGCATCCCACTTTTAACAAAACTTTCTCATTACAAATTTTTAATTTTTTCACATCAGCCCTACTGAAATCTAGATCTTTCTAGTATTGTTTGATTCTGGGCTATTGTTGGCATTAAACCACACTGTACAGTACTCGACCCCAGGTGGTCCTCTACCATAACCTCTATGGTACTGCTTCTGTTTGCCTGTACCAAGTCTAATGCCAAATCACCATGAGTGGGCTCCTCAACAAAAATTCATATAAATTGCAGCCTTTAAATTGGTCTGTCTTACTACAACGGAAAAAGTAATCAATGTATTTCTGCAATGCACCAACTTTTAGCTGCATGTAGGAAGGCAATCCAGGGGTATGTTTTGGGTGGGATTGGAAAATAATGTGCAGAGTGTATTTTCAGACCTATGTATATAATATTATTTACCAAACTACTCACACAAAAGCATAGCAAATGTTGAAAGGAGAATATGAGTGTATTTTCTCTTGGTTCGAAGTCCATGCATAAAATAATACTCATGGCCTTTCTTCCATAACCGACATTCTTAACTTGTCCCCTGAGTAAGTCTAAGGTGAATCTAGAGCAAGGCAAGAGCTCTGGACTACATCTAGCAAGAGAAGAGATTCTAGGCCAATGGCGAGTGAAATACTGTGACTGCAATACTAGTCCACTTCAATATGCAAAAATAAGGGTCAACAAATAAGTTACTTGACGTAAATCAACACAGCTGAGGCTAGCTTTTGAGTGCTATGCTCCCTCCATCATGCCAATGAAGAGAGAGCACAATTACACAGGGCTTAAACAGTCCCGATTCAGCTAGGCATCAGATTCTCTAAAATGTTTATTGGACATTTAATATAAAGGTTGAAGTGACAGGAATTTCCGGGAAGTTCATATGTGCTGTTGCCATGAAAGACTACTTTCCTTGTCCCATTGATCCACGACTTCCACATTTGCTCAGAAAAATAGGTCAAATGTGATGCACTGACACAAGGATTCGGTGCCCCCAACCTGGCTTAGCAGAATTAGGTTTTTACTGGGCACGTTGTGCCAATGTGTGCAGGAACCAGGATCTTTTGTGTTGAACTGCCACCATCACTCAAATTAACAAAGAGCTCTAAAGAGCGAAATGAAATATCCTTGAGTGTTTTTGTTCTACCAGGATCTGCACTGACTACTGATCACTGGTGCCAACTACCTACAGTACATCACTGTGTTTTTTCACATTTAGAGAAATAAAGTGACATCTCTCGAGGAGATCTTTCATAACATGCTCAGATCACAACAAACATGAATCCTGCCCCTCAGAGTAAATCTTGTTTCCAAAGTCAAATTGTGCTGTAGGAATTAATTTGCTTCACAAATGCATTCTGGGAGGCATTTTCGGTGCTTTCATTTAAGATACATTGAGACTGTGAGCCTGCAAGTTCATTTGCAAAGGAGTTTTTCTTTGAGGATGTCTTACCCATAAGGACTGCTGGTATAAAGGTATCCGCAAAGTTTATAGAGTAAAACTCCCCACCTGGATGTATACATGGAGGAGAATTAAAACAAAACTCCTTGGGGAGCATATTCACAGCGATTAATGTGTCTAGCTGACCTGTTAACCACATTAATAGCGTTGAACAGGATATCCAGCAGCACATAGCTAGTTTGTGTCAATGGATCTGCCCCTCTAATGCCGCTCGATGGCTTCATGCAAACCGCTTAGCATTAGAGCATTCCGGAGCCAGCGCCGAAGATAACCGGTACGCAGCGCTATTCAGCCACCGGCTAGTTATCTTGAAGCAGCTAGTTAGGCAGGAAAAAAGGCTGTGGCAACTTTAGCTAACCAGGCAGCAGCTGAATATCACCACTACATGGTTAGCTGACCCCCGGGCATTGAATATCTGTTTCTTTGTTAAAGCGGCGATGGTCAGCAGCTTTAACCGCTCTTGCTGCCACCACTAAATATCAGTCCCCTTGTGCGTACTTTGCCGAGACAGCCCTGGTCCTTCCTCTTTCCCCCAATAAGGAAATGTATGTGCGCTGTGAACAGTGGATAATACAAATACTGTTCCATCCACTGCAGAGAGGAGAGGAGTTTTGTAAAGGGCTTTCTCAATAGATATATACCGGTTTACCCATAGAGAACCTCTTAAATTGCTCCTTGTTGATTGCTAAACTATTTTAAAAATGAAGACTTAAGATCCATTAAAGGAGAAACCTATTCCTATAAATGTATATATTTTTAAGGATGCTACAAGAAGATATTTGATGAATCTATTAAAGCGCCAAAGTCAAGAAGTCCACTTCCTCAGTACTGCACAGAAAAATATTTTTTGGCAGACCTTTTCTTAAATGGATTTTAGCACACAAGCTAGGTCACCTTATTCCTGTGCTCCATTTTACTTCATTTATATCATCAACTTTAAAAATGACCCTCTGGGTTTCAACTATAATTTCTTTATTACAATTTCTGTACTACTTGTGCACAATTCCCTCAAACTTTTTCACAACTATAATATTGATCCTCAACAGCCCAATTTTCCCCAACGGTAAAAACATACTTGACCTTTTAGCACTAATTATTTAGACTGATTTCTACCTCTTAAAAAAAAAATAAAACATCATGATTAAATGGTTGCCCCTACTCATCCATGCGCATGAAAGATAAGGGGAACTTTCTTTTTCTACAATGGCAAAATTTTAAGCACTAAAGGGAAGATCTGAAGTGTTGTGTGCTTAAACAATATGGGCCAGATATTGAACGGGATTGAGATGATTAGCAGACCTTGTCTGGGACAGTCAGTGGTACTAACATGATGGTCCCTAAGTGATGAAAGCAGGTGCAGTCAAGACTGGCCTGACCTTTGCCCTTGTAGCCAACTGAGCAGCAACTGAATTGCCGCTGCCCATTAGCTTCTAGGTTCTGGGGCGAACCTGGATGTTTAATGTGTGTCCGGATAGGGCCCTGGCATTGGATATCTGGGTTTAAGGTTCAGCAATGGCAGCTGGCAGTTATGGGAGCACTAGCCGCTGGTGCTGAATATCAGGCCCGATATTTTTTAAGAGGTGGAATTCAGTCTAAGCAATTTGGACACACAAACAAGCATTGATTGACTGATGTCAGACAGTGTCCCCATTGGGACTGAATGCTGAGAGAGAACAGCAACATTTCCGGTAGCATGGAGGATTTTGTTTCAAGTATATTGTAGCCCACCATTAATTTATTTACAAGAAGATATTTCCCATATACTAAATAGAAAATATTTGAAAGCTGACTTTTAGAAATTTCAGGGGCTGATAGCAGACCAGTGAACGGATAAAGTTATCCAAATAATTTGAAATGGATATTCAGCAGACTTTACCACATAAACGTATCCAGATAACTCTAAAACCAGCTATTTGTGCAGCCTGGTTTAACCAAAAGTATCCGATATCAGTACTGTCTAGCTCAAATGCTTCCTTGCTTAACCAGATAAATTTTCTGCAGTCAACTCATTTAGAAGGACAAAATGTAAGTGATGAGATAGATTTGGAGTTTGAATAAAAACATTTTCTGTATGCAAGTAAATCCGTTTTTTACTTATGGATGCAGTGAACAAACATGGAATGAATTAGTGAAATGAATATATCTTTTTGACTCTTACTCTTCAAAGAGTACATTTTCTGTAGGACATCTAACAGCAAAAGTACAGAACTGGTTTATATGCCTTGAGTTTCTATGCATATCTTTGTCAGTTCCCCCTCAGTTGATAAAACCCTACCTCATGTCATTACAGTGAAAATCCCTAGCCAGAGTCTACAAACCATGGCTCCAACTGGAACCTCGTGTACGCATATCCTGAGTACGGCCACGTACCTATGTAGTAAGACATTTTCCATAGGCAGAGAGAGGTAATTTACAAAGCACGTTTTATATGCAGAAGATGCCCTTTATTAAAGTGTGTGACCAATGTGCTTGTGCAAGTACTGTATATGTGCCAACAAGGTCACATAATCATGTGTGCACCTGTACACGGGCATTCCTAGATCCATAGTCTGAGGAGAGTTAGAGTGAGATATCTAGGGCGGCCCAAAAAAAGCGAGAACATCTCATAGCATATAAGTTATTTAAAAATTCAAAAAGACAGATGTAAACGATTGACAAAAAAAAAAAAGATAGCGACCAGAAATTGTCAAAATAAAGACGTTATATAGCTAAAAGAGGTAAATAAGTAAACTATTTAAGCTTTTAATTTGCGAAATGTTCTCACTTTTTTTGGGCCACTCTGTATATATATGTACATCAGAGAATAGGTGTTTACAAGCATAGAGTGCACATACCCTTAAACTTTCAGAGATGTTGTAACTTTGCGCAAGAGAGTTTGTTTACTACTGGGGGACATTATATGAGCCTATTTTATAAAGACACAGAGGGACCTGTTTACTAAGGTGCAGTCAGGTTATGCTGACTTTCCTATATTTTTGTTGCTATTGAAAATGAAAAGTTTTATAGTTCTACTTTGTTCACCATTTGGTTTCTTTGAGTTTTATTTGGGCTCAGTTTTCTAAGACTCGAAAACTGGGCATCTAAACAGCAATATGAGTGGAGGAGTAGCCTGGTAGCCAAGAGATCAGGGTTCAGTCCCCACTAGCACGCCTTGTGACCTTGGCACAAGCCACTTTACCCTCCATTGCCTTGGAAGAAAAGGCCTGGCGATCTGTTTCCTGTCAAACTTCCCAAGAAAGCCCAGGGGCTGCTGGGTCACCAGGAGTCAGCATGGACTTGACAGCACTTTTATTTAAAAAAAAAAAAGAGGGGGAGGGGGGGTAATATGTAATAACATAGTAAATGATGGCCAAGAAAGACCTGCATGACCCATCTCCTCTTCCCAACAAGGCATTTAGGTTTGTAACTGCCACTTCATGCAGACAGTCTCTCCATTAAGCATTTTAATTTAGGTTGCAACTGCTGCTCTGAACCAGCTTCCCCTGCTGTGTTTTTGGAAGCATGAAACTTATTTAAGCTTTGCTTTAAGCAGGAATGCTCCTCTTCCTATATAGCGATCCTATGTGCTTATTCTATGCCCTTCTGAAATCTCGTCACCGTTTTGGTCCCTACTACCTTCATCGGTATTTCCTGATGTTGCTTTTAAATTTTCCTTCTTTGAGTTGCATTTCATACAGGAAGGCTAGATGGTGGAGGGTGGAGTTGTAGGGTATAAAACAAATCTGTAAGAAACATGATGGTATCAAGCATTTTTGTTTTGCAGATAAAAGATGCTGGCCGATTAGCCTCTGCGGCTTCCAGGTTGTGCAGCACAAACCAGATTTTCAATGCCAGGGCTGCATATGACCCCAGCATCGAAAATCCAGGTTAGACGGACGGTGGGCACTCTATATGCACCAATGCGATGCACAGCACCACCAAATGAAGATTCAGCCCTAAAAAATTAACTCCACTGTAGCTTCTTGATAGGCCTATGCAATGACCTCCAATGGGACTCTCTCCCTCACACAAATTTATGCCTGCCTGGAAGGAGATGCAAGCGTTTGCGTGTACTCTCTGTGTATATATACAGATTTAATAAAATAACAATGCCCCGAGATCAGCTGGGTTTTAAGCCCCTGAAATCGCCTGGGGCAGTCCCTGCCACAGCCTGCTCACCCCGGAAACCCAGCTGATCTCAGCGCACAGTGGGAGAGCCGTTTGGAGCCAGCCGTGCAGCAACGGAGGTTTCCAGGGTGAGCAGGTTGCGGCGGGGACTGCCCCTGGCGATTTCAGAGACTTAAAGTTCCTTGTCTCCATAGACGCGCGTGGTCGTGGCATGCCCTAAGGGGCATGCCACAAGGGGAAGATAGGCCCCTTGGGAGCCGCGAAGGAGCCTGAAGAGCTGTTGCCTGTATGGTTAAAAGAATGAAGAAAATATTTCCTTTGGCTCCGAGAGAAACTAGTCCTATGGATAGACATTTGAAGAGTGGGCGTGTTGAGACACCCCCCCCCCCCCCCGCAGGTACTGTTGCCCCTCTGCAAACTCCAGAGGGAGCTTCTTTGAGCTCTCCTGAGCGTTCTCTGCCACTTTCCCCATCGTTAATAACCCCGCCGTAACCGCTGGCTAGTGGTTTGCCGATACAACAAAGTACTCCTCTTCATATTGTTGGTTTTGTTACCTGTTACTTGGGTGCCTCCCTAGAATGTTCCACAGGATATTCCAGATTCTCAAGTCTACCACAGTATCCCAGCTTTGTCAATTTTCTCAGGAAACTGTGACAAAGCTGGAGGCAGTTGATGAGCAGTTGGAATCCTTAACTACACAGGTACAGAGATGTGACACCCAGTATGCTTCCCTTCAGTCGATGAGTGCCTCCTCAGTTAAAGATAGTTTATCATTGTAGATTAGATTCCCTGGAAAATGCTCTTAGGATGAAAAATATTTGTTTGTTAAATTTTCCTGTTACACATTTGATATCCCCTGAGATATTACTTCGTAAATACATGAAGGAGGTGTTAGAACTTTCAAATTCAGATACTATTTCTTTTTCCAAAATGTTTTATATTTCTTCACAATTGATATCAGGAAAGACTCCGGGTGAATATGGTATATTGCAATCCCAATCGTCTAATTTTACTCAATTCTTGGAAGACTCAAAAGACACCATCATGACTAGGGCCACCTTGGTGGCTTCCTTTGTATCTTAATTAGATAAAGCTTTGGTATTTAGTTACTTCAAACATAAAGATGTGTATTTTTGTGGTGCTAAAGTACAACTGTTTCAAGATGTCTCCAGCCAAGGGGGTAGTATTTGATATTTTCCTTAAAAAGGTATCGGCACAAAAAGCAGATGTAAATATGTGCATTCACTTTTGATAAAAAAACAAAACAAAGCTACTCTCACAGTTCTAACCAGTAGGTTGCTCCTCCACATTTAAAGAAGGCTTGGGGGAGTCAAAGGAGTGGATGAGGTAATTGGTGATCTGGTTAGGTCCTTCAATTTGGCTTCAGAGAAATGTGAGCTGGGGGTGGTAGTGGGCATGTTCGGGGTGTTGTCTTATCGTTGGAAGGGAAGGAGACTCAGACCAGGTTTCTTTGCAAGAATATCAGTCCCTTTAAGAAAGGCTCCCAAGAGCACCCGGCCATGTATTAGCAACCTGAAGTTCCCAAACGCAAAAATATATTTTTCCAGGAATAACATGGCTTGCATTGCTCTACACAAAAGTTGATATTCTCTTTGCATAATAATGAGGTGTATCTCATTATTCAGTGTGCACTGGGGTAAATTAATTTGTATTATCGTAAAATAACACAACATAAGATATGCCATACTGGGTCAGATCAAGGTCCATCAAGCCCAGTATCCTGTTTCCAACAGTGGCCAATCTAGGTCATACGTACCTGGCAGTTTCCCCAAAAGACACAGGTTCCACAATGCTTGTCAAGCATTGATATCCTGGGTCCCTTTTTAATAATGGTTTATGGACATTTCCTCCAGGAACTTGTCCAAACCTTTTTTAAACCCAGTTACACTAACATCCTCTGGTAACAAATTCCAGAGTTTGATTACACGTTGAGTGAAAATATATTTTCTCTTATGTGTCTTGAATAGTTTACCCTGTAGCTTCATTGTATGTCCCCTAGTCTTTCTATATTCTAATCAGTAAACAATAGATCTACATTTACCCGTTCCACTCCGTTCATTCATTTATAGACTTCTATCATATCTCCCCTCAGCTTTCTCTTTTCCAGGTTAAAAGAGCCCTAACCTTTTTAGCCTTTCTTCATAGGAGTATCCTTCCATCCCCTTAACCATTTTGGTGGCTCTTCTCTGAACCTTTTCTAATAACGCTATATCCTTTTTAAGATACGGCGACCAAAATTGCACTCAATATTCAAGGTGCAGTCGCACCATCGAACAATACAGAGGCATTATAATATCCTTTATTTTATTTTCCATTCCTTTCCTTATGATACCTAGCATTCTATTTGCTCTCTTGGCTGCCGCTGCACACTGGGCGGAGGGTTTTAACATGTTATCCACAATGACGCCTAAATCTTTTTCCTGGGTGGTGGTTCCTAATGTGGAACCTTGTATTGTGTAACCATAGTTTTACATCTCATCGCTCCAAGCGACACCAATCCTGGTTTTCAAACCATCTCATCCTCTCTTAAGACCACCTGCCCTGCAGTCCCCAATCTTGGCTGATTTTCCCCTTTCTTGCTCTTCTATCCCTGATTCAGTCCATGTTCAACAATAGTCTTTCCTCTGGTGTTATTTCCACACTGTGGAAACATGCTACTATCCGTCCCCTTTTGAAAAATCTGTCCATTGATTCTTCTAATCCTGCTCATTATCGTCCGGTAGCTACCCTTCCTTTTCTTTTGAAATTACTGGAGAAATTTGTTTTCTCAAAGCTCTCTTCATTTCTCGACTCATGCTCTTTACTCCCATCAGTCTGGTTTGCATCATGGGAATAGCACAGATACTATTCTTCTTTCTCTTCTCAGCAAATTGCATGCCTCACATGATTGTGGTGACTTCCATGGCAGTTTCTCTCAACCTTCCTTCAGCCTTTGATTTAGTTAATCATTGCATCCTTCTCTTTCGTCTTCATGATATTGGGCTATGTGGCATGGTTCTTAATTGGTTTCATTCTTTTCTTTCCTTAGATCTTCCACAGCGGTTCTGCCTCTTCTTCCCTTCCCTTGCTCTGCAGTGTTCCCAAGCTTCGGTTTTGTCCTCTCTTCTGTTCATTATTTTTCTAGCCCCATTAGCTCTTCTTGTCGAACACCACAGCATCTCTGCACACTACTATGCCGATGCCATCTTTCTAATTCATCACACCAGCCCTGTATCCCCTGACCTCTTGCCTCTCCACTATTTCTACATCTCAACCCCACAAAATCCTCTGCAATTTGGTTCACATTCAGTAGTACTTCTCCAACTCTGGTTCCTTCTCTTTTTGGTTTAACCATCTCCCTTGTGGACACCGTTTGCTATTTAAGTGTCATTTTAGATTCATCCTTATCATTCCATGCCCCTCTCTCTGCAGTAATCTGCTGTTCTTCTTGTGCTCTCCATCAGATATGAGCCATCTGTCCTTTCTTCTGTCCTCAAAACTCACTACTCGCCTGCTTACCCTTGTCATTTCCAGGTTGAATTATTGTAACATTGTTCTTCTTGGCCTTCCTCAGTATCAGATTCGCTGCCTACAAATCATCCAGAATACATCTGTTTCACCCCTCCTAGTTCACCATCATTGGTTTTCCATCAAATACCACTCAGAGTACAAGATCCTTACCATGCACTTCACACTGGTTTCCCCCATTCTCTTTCTGATCTTCTACTTCACTCCTCACACCACTTCATCCGTAGCATCCACACAAACCTCCCCTCCCCTCCATTTCTTAGGCTCATCTCGAATCTACACGTTCTTCAGCCTTTTACTTTCTTGCCCCTGCTCTCTGGAACTCCCTTCCCTCTGTTCCGTGACTGGAACCTTCTTACCCTAAGTTCATAGTTCCCCTGAAAACCCACTTCTTTACTTTAGATCATGACCTCCCATCTTCGTAACTTCCCTCCTTATCTGGTTTCTCTTTCCTAGTATGATTGCCAATAAAACAGAAAAGAGTTAAAACATTCTTTTCTGCCTTTGATTTAATTTTGATTTTACCTGTACACTACTCTGCTGTTTCACAAAGGATGGTTAAAATTTTTTAATAAACATACATCTTAATACATGTTAAGGGGCTAATATGGTGCATTATTCCCTTAATGCAAGTTAATAACAACTACTCTCTTTAACCAGTTACATTTTAAAGATCTGCTGATTAAAGGTAGTGGAGTATTTTATAGCCAATTATTGTCCTTAGGAATTATTCAGAAAGCAGGGCTCATGCTACTATTAAGTGAACTAGATGCTTACCCAGATTACATAGAAACATAGGAATATGACGACAGAAAAAGACCACATGGCCTATCTAGTCTGTCCTTCCATATCAACAACTACAACAGTCCCCTTTTTTCCTTTAGAGAACCTCTGTGTTTGTCCCATGCTTTTTTTGAATTCAGTTACTGTACTCATCTCTACCACCTCCACTGGGAGACTATTCCATGGATCCACCTCTCTTTCCGTAAAGAAATATTTCCGCAAATCACTCCTGAATCTATCCCCCTTCACCCTCATCCCATGTCCCCTCGTAACAGAACTGCTTTCAACTGAAAGAGGCTCTCCCCCTGAACATTTATGCCACGGAGGTATTTAAACATCTCAATCATATCATCTCTATCCCGCCTTTCCTCTAAGGTGTACATATTAAGATCCTTAAGTCTGTCCTCATATGCTTCATAATGAAGATCACTAACCATTTTAGTAGCCGTCCTCTGCAGTGACTCCATCCTGTTCACATCCTTTTGAAGGTGCGGTCTCCAGAATTGCACACTATACTCCAAATGAGGTCGCACCAAAGACTTATACAGAGGCACTATCACCTCCTTTTTTCTGCTAGTCATTCCTCTCCGTAAGCACCCAAGCATCATTCTTGCTTTTGCCGTCACCTTTTCTACCTCTTTAGCTACTTTAAGATCATTAGACACAACCACGCCCAGGTCCCGCTCTTCTTTAGTGGACAAAAGTACCTCACCTCCTATTCTATATTGCTCCCTTGGATTGCTGCAGCCCAAATGCATGACATTTTTTAACATTAAATCCCAGCTGCTAGATTCTAGACCATTCTTCAAGCTTAGCTAGATCCCTCCTCATGTTATCTACACCTTCCTGGGTGTCTACTCTATTGCAGATTTTGGTATCATCCGCAAAAAGGCAAACCTTACCCAACAGCCCTTCCGCTATATCACTAACAAAGATGTTAAAAAGAATCGGACCAAGGAGAGATCCCTGGAGCACACCGCTGGTAACATCCTTCTCCTCAGAGTGAGCCCCATTTACCTGTACTCTTTGTTGCCTCCCACCCAACCAATTTCTAACCCAAGCAGTAACTTTAGGGTCCATCCCTAGGGTGCTCAGTTTGTTTATAAGTCGCCTGTCAGGAACAGTGTCAAAGGCTTTACTGAAATCTAAATACACCACATCTAGGGCCCTCCCTCGGTCCAACTCCCTGGTCACCCAGTCAAAGAAATCAATCAGATTTGTCTGACAAGACCTGCCTCTGGTGAATCCATGCTGCCTCGGAACCTGTAATCCGCTGGACTCCAGAAACATCACTATTTTCTCTTTCAGCAGCATTTCCAATAATTTACTCACCACCGAAGTTAAACTAACCAGCCTGTAGTTTTCAACCACATCCTCACTTCCGCTTTTGTGTAAAGGCACCACATGAGCCTCTCTTCAGTCCTTTGGCACCACTCCAGACTCCAATGAGGCATTGAAAAGGTCAGTCAGTGGAGCTGCTAGAACGTCCCCAAGTTCCCTCAGTATTCTAGGGTGTATCCCATCCGGTCCCATTGCTTTATCTACTTTAAGTTGAGCTAGTTTCTCACAAACACAGTCTTGTGAAAATTGTTTAAGATGTCCCTTGCTTCTGTTCCTTATTGTGGGTGTTTTCTGAGGTCCTGCTCCTGGTTCTTCATCTGTGAACACAGAACAGAAATATTTCTTAAGCAATTCCGCTTTATCCTCATCAGCTTCTACATATTCCTTCCCCTCACCCTTGAATCTGACAATACCACTTTTGCACTTCCTCTTCTCACTAACATATCTAAAAAATGTCTTATCCCCCCATTTTATTGCATTGTCTATTTCCTCCTCTTTTTGAATCTTTGCTTTCCTGACTACTTTGCTAGCTTCTCTAAGTTTTTCCAAATATAGATGCCTGTCTTCCTTTCTCTGTGATCTCTTGTATTTCATGAAGGCCTCCCTCTTTTTCTTCACTTTTTCAGCTACCTCTTTCGAAAGCCATAGCGGTTTCCTTTTCCTTTTACCTTTATTTACCATTTTAACAAAAAGGTTGGTTGCCCTTAAAATATCTCTTTTCAGTTTTGCCCACTGTTTTTCTACATCCCCCCAGCTGTTCCCATCCCGTTAACGACTCCCTGAGGTATTGGCCCATCTTGGCAAACTTAGTCTTCCTAAAGTCTAAGACCCTCACCTTTGAATGGATTCTCACAGCTCTAGTCTTAATACTGAACCACACCATCTGGTGATCACTGGATGCAAAATGATCTCCTACTATAACATCAGAAACACTTTCACCATCGGTAAGCACCAAGTCCAGTATGGCCTCTTCACGTGTGGGGTCTGTTACCAATTGCTTGAATAGTTCTCCCTGTAGAGAATCCAGGATCTCTTTACTTCTAGATGATACTGCAGCAGGAATGTGCCAATCAACATCTGGCATATTGAAATCCCCTATCAGTAACACTTCCCCTTTCCTAGCAATGCTGCGTATGTCTTCAATTAACTCTCTTTCTACCTCTTCCTCTTGTGAGGGAGGTCTGTATCTCACGCCAGTGCAAACAGATTTCTCTTTCTCTCTTTCTAGTTTAACCCACAATGCCTCCTCTCTCCCTTTTAAGCTCTGTAATTCCAAAGCTTTAATCACATTTTTTACATATAGTGCCACCCCTCTTCCCCTTCTTCCTACTCTGTCCTTTCTGAATATTTATTTTATTTATTTATTTATTTTACAATTTTTCTATACCGCACTATTCAGCATCAGCGCGGTTTACATGGAACAAAAAAATCAGACAGGGTAAATAAGTCTGAGTTTACAATTAATAGGGCAACAAAACTTGGATAACAAAAGGTAACTATCAGTATATAAAGTATAGCTAGGTATAGTTACATCCCAGTCATGGTTTTCTGTGAACCATGTTTCTGTAACTGCCACTAAATCCAAGTTGGCCATTCCCACCAAAGCTTCAACATCAGGGATCTTATTCCCCATGCTACGAGCATTTATACACACTGCTTTCCATATGTTACCCCTGTTACCCATTTCCATAAAGGTATTTAATGCATCACTTACCTGGGGGCTTTTTTCACCCATCCCCAATGAATCTAGTTTAAAGCCCTCTTCAGTAGATTAGTCAGTCTACTACTGAAGATGTGTTGACCTTTCTTGGACAGATGTATGCCATCTCTGCTCTGCAACTCTTGGAACAGCATCCCATGGTCTAGGAAACCAAAATGCTCTTGATGGCAACATCCACGCAGCCATGCATTCATCATCAGGATGCGAGCCTCTCTGCCTTGGCATTTACCCTCAACAAGGAGGATTGAAGAGAACACCATCCGTGCACCTAACTGCTTCATCCTCTGACCCAGAGCCATGAAGTCACTTTTGATATGCTCAGAGGGATACCTGGCAGTATCATTTGTTCCGACATGGATTAGCAACATTGGGTAATAGTCAGTGAGCTTGATGAGTCTCGGCAAACTCTCCATAACATCTTGGATTTTGGCACCAGGCAGACAGCATACCTCTCTGGACATCAAGTCTGGTCGGCAGATGGATGCCTCAGTACCCCTCAGAAGAGAGTCACCAGCCACCACTACCCTTCGCTTCCTTGTGGTCACTGATTCTGCAACTCTGGGGTACTTCTCTGGTTCTTCCCTTTCCAGGGATACTTTCACCTCCTCCATGTCCAGGGCTGCATAATGGTTCTCCAATTCAAGGGCTGGAGAAGTTGAATGGGTGATTCTGCAGGCCCTGGTGGATTGTGTCCAACCTTCGTCATTCTGTTGGCACCTATCTTCTCCTCTGCTAGCGAGCTTGGATGTTTCAAGAAGCATCTCATCAATGAGATCATTGTTGGCCCTCTCATCAGATTGTTGGCCCTCCAGAGACGTCTGCGCCTGAGGAGGACAGAAACTCTGTGTCGTGGTTTGGGGTCCATTGCAGTCACTGCAGGTCCCAAGGAGGGGTGGCAGCTGTGGCAAGGGGGTCACAGGAGGGCAGCAAGATAGAGGATCCACCGAGAGTACCTCCAGTCCTTGTAATAGCCCTGTCAGAAAGGAACAGGAAATTTGGTAATATGTAAGGTGCAAATACTTCTTGAGTATTATGTGCTGCTCTTATTGACATATTTCAAAAACAGAGAACAGAAGTAGAAAGGGTTTAGTGAAGGGCGAGAAAAAAATGATTACAGGGATGGGCCAGCTTCTTTAAGAAAGACAGCTTGGAAACAGAATTGCTAAAGGGCAGTACAATAGAAGATTATAGAGTTAAGTTTCCTGTGGAAAAAGATGTGAGGAAAGAGAAATTAGACTTACCTGCTAATAATTGTTCCTTGAGGAACTCCAGTCCAGTCTCGACCTCCGGGTAGTGTACCTCTTCCAGCAGCTTGGAGACTGAGCACATCATGTTTTGATGACCTCATAGTACTTAGGCAGCTGGCCCCACTTACCAGCCCCAGTAACCTATTGACAAAGCAGATTCACAGGAGAAATAAATAAATAAAATAGTACTACATTGAGTATATTCCAAAACAAAGACCAGAAGCTGGAAACAGATCTGTCCACTTATTCAGGAAGCCTCCATCCACAAAGAAGAAAAGGAAGAAAGGCTTACCTGTCAAACTTCTGAATGGCCACCTGTCACGAGCTCCAAAGGACTTCCTTGACACCATCTGCCGGACCACTCTTACCCAGTAAACTTTTCTCCTGGCCTGGGATTGCCAAAGTATCACAATTACTGTATCAGGAAGGGATCTGGGACTGGGCTGGAATTCCTCAAGAACAACAATTAGCAGGTAAGTCTAATTTCTCTTTCCTTATTGTCCCTCCAGTCCAGTTCTGACCTCTGGAATGTACCATAGCAGTATTATACTCAGGACAGACCTGCGAGTCTGGCCTGAATGAAAGCCCCCTCGGACTCTACATCCTCCTAGCCTACACATCCAGGAGGTCATGCTTCACAAAAGGTCTAAAAAGACGACCAAGTAACTGCCCTACAAATTTCTGCTGTTGGCACCAACTCCTGGAATTCTGCTCTCTACTGTAGCAGAAATGCAGGACATCTAAACAAAAACAACCTGTCTGACCTTCAGAAAGATGATATTGAGAAGGACAGAGCCTAAAACCCTATACACGTCCAACTGGCACTACTGCTGGTCCGAGGCTTCCTCTGATGACCCCAACAAGCACTGACAGGGTGCTGGTGGGTTAACATTAAAAATAGAGAGCACCGTAGAAAAAACAAAACAAAACACAAAAAAAACAAAAACAATGGACCGAACGCAAGGCTACCTTCTTATTAGAAATGGAGAGAAGCGTCCCCAACAGGACCATGCATGGAGCTCCGGAACACTGTTCCCTCTAAGCTGTGCGCGTGTGCGCGTGCACACACCTCGCCGAGCGAGCGCACATACTTTACAACAGAGCGCACAAAAATTACGGCTCTGATTCTGATAGAAAACAACACAGACGTCTTAAAATTTGAAAGTTTTATGATTGTAATTACTAGAAATTTTCTGCTTCATTTAGTAATCGTCTATTTTCATTTAATTTGATTAAAATCAATGTGGTGTACATACTGTATTCTGACGTGTAGTCAAATTTTAAAGTATATAACTCTGAGTGTCGTTATGTGGCGCACAAAAATTTAACCTTCCTTCAAAAGCTGCACACAGCTGATATTTTATGCGCACACAGCCTACAGAAAATTAGAGGGAACATTGCTCCGGAATCCTACGAGCGGAACAGATGGCCATCAGGAATCCTGACATAAGTGCCAAGAACTTCAGGGTGCAGAAGCTCAACAGCTCCTCTGACACTCCTGACCACACTTAGCTGAGGTCCTAGGGAAAAACCACTGCCTATTACAGTGGGCAGAGCTACTTGAACACTCCGAGAAACTGTATCCTCTCGGGGTGCATCCATAAGGACACCACCTAGACATCCCCCAGTAGCCAATTCTTGCCACCACCTGCACCGGCAAGCAACTGCTGGCCAACCCTTGACCGGGCTTGACTGAAGGACGGTTAAAAATCCTCAGGCACAGATACTGATAGATGATGATGCCAATCGCTGCCACACTTTCAGCCCGATGGAAATACCAGCGCAGAGTAGCCTTGCTTGTTCAACCAAGCCCTATCAAGGGCCATGGCTCAATCCACCTGAGGCTGCCAACCGGCCAACGCCATGGTTGCACCACTGTGCTACTGATGAGTTCCACATACGTTGGTCCCCTGGGCCAGTCTGAGGTGATGAGAAGCCTTCACCCTCAGTGCACCTAAATTCGCTGTACAAAGCACCCAATGAGCTCCCCGGGAAGGAACCATAGCATTCCCCTCGTGGGCCCACTCTGCAGTACCGCATCTAGGCCATCCGCCAGTCTCTCCCATCTGCTAAAGAACCTGCTCACCTTGGCCATCGCCAAGGCCGCCATCAGATCCATTATGGGCATGCACCCCATCTGCATTATCTATGAGAAGGCTGACGTTGAGCGTCCACTCTCCTAGGTCTTCCGTGCCTGCAACATGGGTCACCAAGATGGCTTGCAGATGTGCTTCCACCCAATCCAGCAGGATGCAGGCTTCGCTGTTCAGGTGAACACTTCCTGTGCCCCTTCATGACTGCTGCAGGCCACCGTGGTGGCGTTGTCTGAGAAAACCTGAACCGGAAGGGGAGGAGAACTCCTACCCTGCTAGGAATACTGCCTGCATTCAGAGTAAGATGAATGCCCCGCCACTCTACCGGCGACCAGTGCTCTAGGGCCACCCGGTCCTTGCAATATGCTCCCCAATTGGAGGAGACTGTGTCCGTTGTGAAAGTTAACCAGAGTGGTGACTCCAGCGGCTTACCAGCCCCTAAGGAAATGGTCAGCTCAGCGTATGTCATTGCAAAGACCAGCACTGGAGGAGCACCCAGAGCAAAGAGCAAATGTGGGCATGCACCCACTTTGTTGTAGCAACCATGAGTTCTCAGCCCTGGAAGATAATGTTACATGGAAGGTGCCTGCTTCCCAGCCCTAGATTCCAGGAGGGACATCATGCCAAAGGAAACCCAGAAACACTCCAGGTCCCACGACGGGGGTCAGCTGACTCTTTGCCACCTTGATGACCCAGCCAAGGCCCTGCAGAAACACTACAACTGTGCTCGCTCAATCTACTTCCAGTACTTTGCCGGAATTTACCCATCTTCTAGGGGACTCACCTAACCTGCCGTGTCTTGCAGGCCGTATTCCAAAAATGTGGCTTCTTGCATGCAATCTAGCAAATGCCCATCTTAGAGGCTGCCCTCCTGCCAGGCCTCTCATCCCAACACTGCGGTCCGGCCAGCATCTTGGGATGGACCGGACTGTGCCCTAATGCACACTCAGAAATGCAGGGACCCCCCAAAAGCACCAAACACAAAGAGGATTCAGCACTGAAGCCTGATAGAAAAATACTGTAGCCCAAGGCAAAGTATCAAAATAAAACAGCCTAAGCAAAACTAAAGTAAAATACACAAACACTAAAAGAATTCAGGGCTTTTCTTCTGTCTGTGCTGTAGGTATGCAGGCAGCTGCTTGATTTACTGCCCTGGGAGGGAAAAATCGCAGCAGGAGAAAACCAGCCAAGCTGCAGTGCTCTAGGAGAGAAATATAAAAAAAAATGGTGCCTCTTTTTCAGCCATGCAGCTAACGGCCCACAGCCATAAGATCTAACCCGAAAGCCAGGGCCTTCCTCCAAGTTTATATCAGTGTGGCCGTTTCTGCTATGCACCGCTCAAATTATTCCAATTTCTGATCTCGGTCCTACTTCGCAGCGTTTACCTTTGCTTCCTCTGCGACTTCTGGACCGCGGCCCACAGCACTGCTCTTCCCTTCGTGCTCAGCCATTAAAGCAGGCTTTGGCACCGAGGGGCTGCCCGGGGAGTCAATTGTCTGCCGTTTCTGTGCTCGTGACGAATTCGGGATCTGCCTCTAGTCCTGGGATGTCTCTGCCACCCCACAAACTCCCCCACAGAGCGGGGGGGGGGGGGGAAAGGAGTTGGAGGGAAGTCTTCTTCCTTTGCTGTTGTAGTTATAAGAATCTCTTCCTGCCTATTTCCTTGCTTTTTTTTTTTTTTTTGAGAATCCTACCAAAAAGAGCAGCTCTAACTATATCAATCCTATGCTCCTTAGCTGCTCCTTCAGTGAGCCCAAACCTTGGCTCACAACCTCCTCCAGCTGCTTGGAGACTGAGCATACTAGGGCTGGTAGGTGGGGCCAGCTGCCTAAGTACTATGAGGTCATCAAAAGATGATGTGCTCAGTCTCCAAGCTGCTGGAAGAGGTACACTACCCAGAGGTCGGGACTGGACTGGAGGGATGATAAGGAACAATTATTTACTTTACAGTATCAAAATGTACTACAAATGGGGACATTTCAGGAAACTAGTAGCATATTTACAACAAATTTAAGAGAATAAATTTTAGTCAATGCACAATTAAGCTATGGAATTTGTTGCCAAAGTATATGGTCAAGGCTGGTAGCACAACCGAGTTTTAAAAAGGTTTGAACAAGTTTCTGGAGGACAGGTACAGTCATTATTAGCCATTAAAATGTGTCTTCTCTTAGTTCTGGGAATGAACAATATGGAACAGACTTTCCTACTGAGATGTACTGGAAACTTCCAGATGACCCAGACTGGCCATTGATGACAGGATACAGGGCTCGATGGACCCTTGTGTTTCTATGTGCTTCTAGCAAGAGGAAAATCTCTTGACCAACCATGAGTGATTGCTCACTATAGTCTAAAAGAAACCCAGGACCATGCCCCTCTCTAGCCACACTCAGCCATAAACAACCCCACTCTCAGCTACATATCTGTCTTCTGTCTATCATTCATTACTACTTATCATGCAAATTAACATGAATGCTGATAAAAATTGCTTAGGCTTCATTATGTTTTGTTTTTATGGCTTCATTTTTGTGTGGGACACAATGGTAGGCTTTTCATGTTGGTTAAGTCTGCACCGCTGCAACCAATCGAAGTGCAGGACTCTTGTCATAATGACCCATGACTTCCACATTGATTTAGAAGAACTATGTGAAATGGATGTATTGATACAGGAATCCAATGTCCCCAACCTGGGTTAGCAGAAATAGGTTTTTGCTGGGCACTTTGTGCCAATGCGTGCAGGAACCAGGATCTTTTCTGATGAACTGCCACCATCACTCAAAATAACAAAGAGTTTTGACAGAGCAAACAAATATCCTTGAGTGTTTTTGTTCTACCAGGATCTGCACTGACCACAGACCTTTGGTGTTAACTGCCTACATCTTAGTGCTTCTTAAGGGGCAGTTTCTCCAAATGGGTTAATTTTGCACATACCATGACAGTAAGGAACTTCACCTCTAAAGGTAATGTACTTCTCTTAATATTTAGAGAAATACAGTGGCTCTTCTTTATAAGAGGATCTTTCATAATGTACTCGGGTCACAACAAACAGGAATGTTGCCCTCCCGAATAAAATCTGTAACATATTTGCTTTCAAAATTAAACTATGAGGCCCTTTTACTAAAGTGTGCAAACCTGCTAATGTGCATTTTCACATGCAGTAACTGTATGCAAGGGCCAGCGATAACTATTAGCATTGGTGCATGACACTTACTGCACCGTGATTTGCATGCTAACCTGCCAGTTGTGCTTATGGAGGGGATAGGGTGGAGGGTGGACATATTGCATATTGCACACTGTCAATGTAATGCCATCCTCAATAGAGTATGTATCCATGCGTTAACTGGCAGAAACATGCTGGTCATGCCCTGAATAGTTATCATGGAGGCCTTACATATATTGGGGAGTCATTCCAAGCCACAAATAGTGGGGATGGATGTCCCAATGGGAAATCCATCCCCGCTATTCATATCCTTTCCCACCGGCATCTAGCATTTCCTGCAGCCCGACCTGGCCTTGGGAGGCCGGATCGGTGTTCAGGCTGCATGGAAAGCATTGCAGGAGCCAGCAGCCAGGATTGCAGCTTTACAATGGATCCATAGTGCCATGGTAACCAGACACAATGGCACCACAGCTCCATTGTAAAGCCCAGACCGAGTTAGTCAGGAAAGGCCTGCATGTGCAGGCCAGTGGAATCGCAGTCAAGACCTGCACGTACAGGCCTGATCGCGATTCTGATCCCACGGGGCTAGATGTGCCCCGTGAGATTAGAATCGCAAAGCCCTCTGTACGTCCGGTTCAGACCCCGAATACTGAGGGCTTGTACGTCCGGGACTGGATCGAGCCTATTGTGTATTCGTTTTAGCACTAAATGCATGTTAAGTGCAAAACACTTAACACACACTTTAGTAAAAGGGCCTCTATGTTTTACAAATAGATTTTTTTTGCCTGTAAGAACCGTTTGCTTTAAAAAGAGGATGAATATAAATGAATATCTTTGAAGCAGCAGCTAAAAGGAGAATTCTTTTCAAATAGATGATTTCCCAAATAGGTTCATGTAACGTACTATTTTCTCCACACTGAATAAAAAATGATTGAAAATTGATTTTCAGGAAACTAAACTTTAAAAAACATCATCTGTTAAAAGAAAACTTTTTTAGGTGTTAAACAAAACCCTATTATTTATTTACTCTGTTAAAGAAATAACAAATAGGGGCATGTTTGTTAAGTTGCGATAGGCTTTTGCAGTTAACATTGTGGGTCAGTGCAAATAGCACTACATTAGCTGCAAAAGCCAAGCATTACCTGCGCAGCATTTCCCCAGCAGATAAAGCAGCAAACATGGGTTGAGGTACAGCAGCATAGTGGATGCAGCTAGCCATTAAGGTGGTGTTAGTAGCACCCGCAATGTCTGCAAACGTGTGGTTACCACATGCTATCAATTCTTGTGTTAACTGAGCTTTGGAGACCCGCCCATTCTCCACCCATACTCCGCCCACTCACACAGCTAATGCACCTTCTACAAATAGTGCAGAAAATCTCTGCACTATCTGTATTTACCCCATATTAGCTGATAGCTTGCCAATAGCATGGGAAAAGCGCATTACGTTAACACACCTTAGTAGATAGACCCTATAGAACCAAACTGTGAAATGAATATATTTTAGTAATATCTTTAATCTTATACTATGGGGGGCATTCAAGAACACAAATAAGGAATTTGTATGTACGGTTGGGACGTTTAATGCCGAAAATGTCCCCAAACGTATTCTGAAATGCTGCCAACATGCACATCCATGGTGCTAGCACGGGGATCTCAGAACATGCTCAGGAGGGGCAGAACGGGGGTGTGGTCTGCCACAGAGACATATAAAGCATACTCAGGAAAGACCCGTATAGGTATTAAGTATTTCCTGGAAACATCCATGTTATTCCTGCTGAATTGTGGAATAAGGACAGAAAAGATTCTGCTCTTCCCCGCAATGCATCCCATATGGAAGAATGGTTATGAAAGTATGTTTAGAAATAGTGTGATTACAGTCTGGAAAAACACAAGATGCAGTTTTAAAGGTACAGAGAGCAGAAATGAGGGAATGTTGGAAGCCATAGACACATCAATAATCGCCTTTACAGAAAAATTAAGAAGAGCAAAAGTGTGTATTCTGGCTATGCCTAAATGTGCCATTTGTGCTAAAGGAGCCAATCTGGGGGACCCTAGCAATTCCCATGCTCTGAAAAATGGGACTACTAATGTAGGGACAGTATAGGCATAACCAAGAAAAGGATTCTTGTTTGGGTGAGAAAGGAGATCATATATTTAGTTTTTGTACCCATGCTATTATGTTATGTCATAGCTGTTATGTATAGGTTTGGGGCATCTCTTTGGCAGAAAATGAAAGTTTGTGTGTGTGGTTTGAGGGGTGCATGGGAGTATCTGGTGTGCTCATCTGCAATGCGGGAGGAGGGGGGGGGGAGACATGAAAGCCTGGCCAGCACCTGGACCGTATGGATGACCGCAGCATCACCAGTCAAAATCAGAGAGGGTTCACTATAGCTAAGTGTCAAAACATATCCCTGCCAATAAAAAGGGACCTTCAGAATAAGGGCATTCAACAGTGCAAACAGCACTAAAGCATGCCCATAATGCACATTTTGTGGGATCAATGGTGTTGCTTTTAAGCAGGTATTAGTGCCGTTTGCACTGCTGAATGCTCTTATTCCAAGAGTCCATTATTATTAACAGGGTTATGTTTTGACATTTAGCCATAGAGAACCTATGCTGTTTCCTTCTGGATTAATTTTCATAGGGTACTCTAATAAAGGTCTGATAAATTGCAGTGTGATAGGGCAGCCATACATCCGCTGCGCCAGGCACTGGGAGATATGACTGATGTTGTGCCAACATTCTCCAGATTGTTCCATGAGGCCTACATCCCTACCCAGGCCTGGATCAATGAGAGCTGCAAGAGTGGAGATATATCTGGAGTCTGACTACTTGGTGTGATGGTACAGGGATTTTCCCTCCCATGCCCACACAGGTCTGACTAGAGGAGCAGTGCCACAACGCAGACCGTGGGAAGGCAGACAGGGTTGCCTCACAGATAAAGGATGTATACAGACTGACATACGCCAGAATGGGAGAGGTGTAGCTGATGTGAGAAACCCAGTTCCCAGATACGTGGGCTTCAGATGCCATAGTCAGAAGGCCCTACTATTACTATACTACTACTACTGATCATTTGTATAACGCTACAACGCGTACGCAGCGCTGCACACACACACGTAAAAGATGGTCCCTGCTCGGCAGAGCTTACAATCTAGTCTAGGCAGACAACACAGCAGCTGTGGACAGGATACATCCAAGGGCAATGGTTCGGAAGCACAGGGGAGTTTGGGCAGATCAGATCCAACAGCAGCAACGATGAGTTGAGCGTTCAGCCTGGATTTGAGAGGGGCCAGAGATGAACTCTGACGTACAGGCTCAGGAAGTTTGTGCCAGGCATAAGAAGCAACAAGGTGAAAGGAGCAACATCTGGATTTGGCAGTAGAAGAGAAGAGCACAGATTGAAGCAATCTTACAGAAGAGCAGAGTTCCCAAGGAGGGGTGCAAGATGAGATAAGAGGGGAATGGTAGTGCAGAGCAGCATAATAAGTTCACTTATAGGCCATAGGCATGAAAAGGGCATATATTTGTTGCTCAGCAATATTATGCATCCGTTGCAGAACTGCAAGGTTAGTTCGAGGTTCTGTGCACTTGGTGAGGGTCCATCCCTAGCAGTTTAGAGCGTGTTTGTAGATATGACCAGGGCAGGAATAACTGGAGCCGGTTCCCAATGCCACATACCATTTGATGCAAGGTATGTCCTGACATACATGTTCATATTTACATTCTCGTATACCATATTGGGGTGCACTGAGATTACCTAGCACTTTTCAGAACATGGGGATGTCAGGACTGGTATATGGTCTTGGTTGCAGCAGCTGTCTTTTCTCTTTGGTATTTATGTTTAGTGTGCTTCAGCAAACTATTGTCTGTGATGGGTAGCTTAGGAGAGACATGTTTTTCCAGAGGGGCGTGGCATCCGTGGGTACATCGCAGGGACGGGCAGATCTGAAACGTGCAACTTTTCAGAATACGGTGGGTATGGGGATGTCCACAATGTTTACCTGCATCGACGCCCAGATGCGTGCACAGGCTGGCTGAATAATGCTTGCATGTGTCGTGAACACATTTATCTCCCCGATTCTGGACCTGCTGACATGTCCAGAGCCACAGATGAGTTATTAGGTTCAAAGGGGGCCTGTTTTTAATTTAGATGTGTCCGAGAGCCGGATGTGCATGTTATGGAATCGGGCTCTATGTCCCCCAAACATTAGGATGTCTGACTAACCTTTGGGAAAAAGGACTGGATGTTCAAAGCGCCACTGTTAAAATGGACTTTGAATTAAGGAAAATATGGGAAAAGTCTCTTTTTGTTTAATACAACCCCTCCCTTTCTATTTACCTGTCACCTGCAGTGCAAAACTCAATTCCATGCCCCACCTCTTTTTCTGTAAGATAAATTGGGCCTCTAGCCAAAGTTTTTTTCTATAAAGGCTCCTATAAGAACTCAGGTTCTCTGGTCCTTCCTTGAGAAAACCAGTTCGGCACTCTGTGGCCGAACTCTGCAGAAGATGGGAGAAGGACAAAGGACACTATTACCCTCATGGATACTGCTGTTTTGTATTGTGTGCTTCTACCATAAAGGTAGGTATTCACTCACTTTTCTTAAGGAAGAACCAGATTTTTCTCGACTAGATGAAATCATTCCAGCACAGTTCCTGCTGCACATCTAGCATATTTTTTGCCATTTTCCATTCAGCTCTATCCTGTGGAGATGTGTTCCTGTGCATGAGGTTTTGCGTGTCTCTGATTTTCTTCTTTGCATGGCTGTGATTTCTCCGTCTTGTCTTGATAAGTGTGAAGAAAAAATTTAAATACATTTTCGCTTGCTCCAATAAAAATGGCCAATAAACAGAAGGTTTATTACAAATGGATTCCCTGCCACCAAGTTATGGTCCTAGCTGGCAAATAGGAGCAGCCCCAAAAGCATCATTCAGTTTCTTCGGAGCATTAGAATTTGGTCAGAAACAAATTATAGGGGAACAAAAAGGTTGGGGGAACCTAACTTTGGTGACACATGGCTTAGCTTTGGGAGAGGAGTGGCCTAGTGCTTAGGATAAGGTACTTTAGGCCAGAGGGCTGGTGTTTCAAATCCCACCTGGGGACAGCAATCTCAGGCCGGAGGGACTGGGGTTTCTAGTCCCATTCGCACTCCTTGTGGCCTTGGGCAAGTCACTTAACTCTGCCCACCATTTTGATTGAAGGATAAGGCAGTATAGAACACTGGATAAATAAATAAATCTCAGAGTGTGTGTCTCTCGGCCTACCATGTGTTTAATCTCAAAAAATTAGCACAAGGCTGGTGCTCATCCTGTGATTAAAAAAGGGAGGGGTGTCTGGCATGTCTCCAAGTTGCTGGTGCAGGTTTTGGGCTACCCTTAGCTACATGCAACATTTGCCAGTGAGCATATACCAGAGACACCAGCACTAAGCGTAATCTGCAGTTTCATCCTTGAACTTCCCCGTCTCCACCCCAACCTGTGCTACCCAGGGAGTGTGAGACCTTTGGCAGTGTTGCATTTTAGGTAAATTTTACCATGGCGCAATTGGTGTCATGATGCACACACCATCTGATAGTTTGGTTTAGTAAACATGCCCTTAGAGGGTTTTTTTTTAATTTGGTTCTATATGCTTAGGAACTAATAAAAATTATTATACTTAAAAAAAGGAAACATATATCCTGCCTGCGCTAAAGGCTTTGCTTTAAGTCTCCAAACTATCCCATGGGACATTAATTAAAATGTCTGATTTGTTTTTTTCAACTTTGCCAGATGTTTTATATATAATGTTAATAAAGACAGTCATATTATCAAATGTTGGACTACAATGATTTAAAGAAAAGAATAAAAGAGGAGGAAGGTTTGGCCCAGAGATTAGCGCACCAGTCTATTCCTAGCGTGGACTTCCAGCAACTGGTCCCGATAGAGACAGAAGCCCAAATGGGAAGCTATGTGCTTCTAGCAATTCAGAAGACCTAAATCAGCAACTTCTCTTCATCAGAAAAGGAGGGGGGAGGGAAAGGAGTGACTTTTCTGTTTTTCTCTGTCTGCTTTCCACCCATTTCTGGGTGACAAAAGTTTAACAATTTTCACCCCACCATAACTCTTTCTTGGCAGAATACTGCACAGTTTTGCTATGGTCTCCTGCAGCCTTCAGCATCTAGTCTTTCCTGGTAGTCCGCTATCTGGGTACAGCTCTGCTTGACTTCTAAGATTTAACAAACTTGGACCTCTCCCAGAACATTGTTCCAAGAGGAAGAGTGGGAGCTGTTTTAAGTGCCATCAAGTCAAGGTTGACTCATGGTAATCCTTTGGATAGTTGTCCTAAACTGTATTCAATCTTCCGTCAGGTGGCTACTAGCTGTCATTATTGTATTGATCCATCACATTGCCAGTCTTCCTCTTTTTCATTGAGGTTCAACCTTGCCAAGCACTGTGTCTTTCTCTAATGATCTCTCTCTTCACATGATGTGTCCAAAGAAAACTTAGGTATGATCTCCTCAGGTACTGACTGATTTGTTTTTTGGGCAGTCCAAAATGCTGAATAGTTCGCATGCATTGACAAAGCAGCAACATTTCAAATGGAACATGGAGAAACGAAACGGTTTAAAATAAGCAAAGCTGTAGAAGAGGGGCAGAACAATCAACAAACTTCAGTCTTGAGTGGCAGAGGATGTTTTGTGCTTTTGTATTATTTGTATTCATAACCACAATCTGTATGGCAGATTACATCGTAACACAGTAAGTGATAACAGATGAAGACCAGCTTGGCCCATCTAGTCTGCCCAGCATGGAGACTAGAGTTGTATCTGCTACTCCGTGCAGGTTATCCCCTTCTTTAAGGTTATACTTGCCGCTCCATGCGGGTTATCCTGCCCCCTCCCGTTTTATTTATGAAGTTAACATCCTCTTGTTATATAGTGATTCTCTGTGTCTGTCCCATGCCTTTTGAATTCCGTCACTGTTTTAGCTACCACTACCTCCATTGGGAGGGCATTCCAGACATCCACCATCCTTTCCATGAAAAAGTATTTCCTGATGTTGCTTTAAAGTTTACCCCCTTGCAGCTTCATTCCATGTCCGCTAGTTCTACAGCTTCCCTGTCTTTGAAAAATATTTGTTTATTCATAATATCCTTTCAGTATTTGAACATCTGTATCATACCCCCCTCCTTTCTGTCCTCTAGGGTATACATATTTAGGTCTTAGAGACCGTTCTTATATTTCTTCAGGTGCAGGTCCCATATTATTTTGGTCGCCTTCCTTTGAAGCATTTAAATCTTTTGCTATCATTTGCAAGGATGCATGCAGTGGGAAAACATGGATCTGTGTGTAATTGGCATGTTAGGGGCCCTTTTACTAAAGGGCGCTGTAATGTTGCACCTAAGTGTGCCCATGGACTTTTATAAAATGCATGTCTTTCTCCACGCCACATCTGGAACACCTTCATACACACTTTCCATGCATATATTTTTATGCGTTTCTATGGTTGTGCAATTTTATAAACTGCTTTTTCTGCATATAAAACTGGCTTAACCTGTGGAAAAAGCTTTATAAAACGACCCCTTATTTGTGTAAATGATGCCTAAGGCTTTCAAAATTCACTCCTAAAGGTTCTACTGAAAATATAGGCTTAGCGCAAGCAGTTCTGCCTGGCAGGCTGAAAAGTATAACGATAGTAACTAGAACTTCTAGTGAAAATGCGGGTGCTCAGTAGGCAATATAAGGATCTAGGAGGTTGGCAATATAAAGGATCTAGGAGATTGGATGTTTGAGCAATAGCAATGCTGGAATGGGTAGTGTGATGGGCCAGCATCGGGCAGGGCACCACAGTCGTGGGTGTCACCGGCTCTCGGCGTGTCCACTCCACTCCTGGCTGTCTCAACCCAGTCCTGGTTTGCACAACTTCAACAGTTTATCTTTACTTATTATTTGGAGCATACTCCGACTGGGAGAAAGTCCCACAATAGTCCAACCCCCCCCTCCCCCCTTAAGCTTGTGTCAGCCTTGTCACAGGCTAACAGAACCTACCTCTTGGAGTACTGATCTTATCTCATATATTCATCCTGTAACCATTCATTCAGGGACCCAACCTTAAACCTTTTATGCTCTCCACCAGGGACACCACTCCTCAATATGTCCCCTACCACCACAGCATGCACATATTTTGTCATGCAGCACTTTCTTGCCCTTATTTAGGAAAGAGTTTTACTGGGGGATGGGCTACTCTCCCCATCCTATAATCCTCTCATTGTACCTTTTCATGGGATAAGGACCTGCATTGGGGTAATAGTCCTATGGAATGGCCTCTGTGGAGGGTGTTTCCCTCCCTTGGACTCCCATATCCCCAGGCTGACTGGACTTCTCCCCTTTCTTGAGGCCATGTCTTCCCCAGGAGCTGCCTCATCCATGGTTGCTAGCCGGTCCTTCCCCAGGGAACACTGAAGAGATGGCTTTGGGGTCCGCTCCAACCAAGTAGGATCCTTACCAGTTTCTGGCACTGAAGGACCAACCTGTGCTATCCTCTCTTTACCCAAGGGCTCTTCTGTCCCACCTACAGCTTCCTCCCGTCCAGGTGTTATCTATCCCTGCCTCCCAACTTGGCGTTTTCTTCTGGAAGCCCTTCAGACCCTACCATATTAGTTCCCCCACTACCACCCTCTGGCTTGAGGTTCTCTGGACCTCTTCCAGAATCTCCATCATGGGACTGCACTCCAAGTTCTCCAACAGACTCTGGAGTGCTTTCTTCAGGGTTTCCTGCCATACCTTCTTCTTCTTCTTCCCCTAATCCATCATCTGAGTGGATTGTTCTATTGCCCCATTCTTCCCTCTTATCTCCAGGTACTCTTCTTCCTCCATTATAACCTCCTGAGCTGGGTGCTTTCTCAGGGGAATAACAGGGTCTACCCTTGTGGTCAGGGCCCACTTACACCAGCAGTCCCTTTTCCTGTGCCTGCACTTCCCACATCCATAACAGTGTAGGTTCCTTCGCTTGGGCTTTTTCTGATGATGGCTATCTATGCCTCACCTAGCTCCTTGCCTCTCTGCCCGACTGACAGGTAGTGGCACGGGAAACATCCCACTGTGACTCCTTCCTCTCAACCCTTGCCGCTAATATGTCTTTGAATGAAGAATGAAAATAATAAAAAGGATAAACCTATGCCTAATTAATTTACTAATAAAGCAAAAGAAACATTTTTGTTGGATCATTTGCCATGAAAGACTCTCTCGTAGCAAATCCTCTGTTTTTATCTATTTAGAAAGGGATCAACCCTTCATACCACACACTAAGGGATAATACCATAATTTCCCCCAGTAGTACTTAACTGAAACAGCGTTTTACAAAAGGTTTGAAACTTCTGAACCAACACCACCGTAGAGACTCCTTTGGTTCAATCACTCCAGCGATGGTCATTTAGACTGCAATCCTTGTGATTAGCAGTTACCAATATTTCTTTGGCAACACACTCTCTTTTTAAATGCCCTCTTTTTCCACATTGGAAGCATTTGTACTCACTTCTTGGGTGTTCCTGCAGAGGGAACTGATCTCCCATGGGCCGCTTTGGGCCAATCCCCCCAGATAGCTGGATGGCCTTGCTTGTAGAGTGGCCCCTGGGCTCACTCCTCCAGAGGACAGCCATATTGACCTCAAAATACAGCTCTGCCACCCTAATGGTCTCTTCCATGGAGCGATAGCCCTGCTTTATAAGCCATCCCCATGGTTTTCCAGGGGTGGCATAAAGAAATTGTTTTAAGACAACGTCTTCTACCACTTGGGCTGCAGTTTTGCCTTCAGGATCCAGCCACTTATTGACTAAATCATTTAATCTTTGGGCTAATGCCCTCAGTCTCTCATCCAGGGCTAAGGTTGCTTTTCTGAAGATTCTCCTATAGGAGTTGTCAGGCCCAATCCATCCTTAATAGCGGCCTTGACGGTGGGATAGTCCATGGCTTGAGCAGGAGACAAAGCCCTATATGTTTATGTCTATTGAATTTGATATACCGCCTTTCAATTTAAAAGCAAAGCGGTGTACAGAGTCAAAAATCAAAGCAGACGGCCAATGGCCTGGAAATGAAAAGAAATTACAATATCAGAAAGGACAGAGAAGACCAGGCATACCGGACAGAAAGGGAGGAACACACAAGAGGACAAGGGTTCATGCAGAGAGGGAGGGAAGGTTGAAGGCAGAGGAAAATAAGTGGGTTTTCAATTGGGATTTAAAGGTACAATTATCTTGTTTGAGTCTGAGGGAAGTAGGTAGTGAATTTCAGTGTGCGGGACCAACAAAGAAAAAGGCGGTGCGAGTGGATTGCAGGTGTGCCCGAGAGGGGGATGGAAGATGGAGGCAATTGATATGAAGAGACCAGAGAGTGCGATTGGGGGTATGAGAATGGAGAAGGTCGGCAAGATATTGGGGTGTGCGTGTATAGATAACCTGGTGTACGAGGGTGAGAGGTTTGAAACGGATGCGGTAATCTACAGGGATCCGGTGCAGATGGAGTAGAACTGGGGTGACATGATCAAAACGGGAAGAATGGGTGGTGATATGTGCGGCAGTATTTTGAATGCGTTGAAGTCTACTAAGTTGGGAGTTAGGAATGCCAGAGAGTACTGAATTGCAGAAATCCAGGCGAGAGGTAACGAGTGAAAGAGTAAGAATAGTAAGAGCTTGGGGAGTGAGAAATGGGTGAATGGCACGGATCTGTCGGAGATGAAAGAAAGAGGTTTAAGTGACATTGGAGATGTGTTCATAGAAGGAGAGATCAGAATCAAAGAGGACACCAAGATAGCGGAAGGAGGAGACTAAAGGAATGGAAGAGTCGGCAAAGGACGGGGCCAGTTGAGGGGGAAGGACTATCATGGCAGTGAGGAAGGGAGGCACGGAGATCTATGATTTTCGAATGAAAAAAGGATGCCAGCTGACTGGGGGTGGGAGTAGTCAGAGGGAGTGGAGGATGGGAGGAGGAGTGAAGGGAGGTAAGAGATCTGAAAACAGAATAGAGATGACAAGTATTATTAGGGGCAGTGGTGATTGCAGTGGAAAAGTGTGTAAGCTTAGCAAGATGGACTTGGGAGAGATAGTGAGAGAGTGACACTCCTTAAAATCTGTCAACAGAGATGGAGGAACGGGACTTTCTCCATAAGTGCTCTGCCCGGCGGAGATGAGAGCGGAGGAGGTGCAGACCTGAGTAAAATCATGGCTGAGAGGGCCTCACTTGTTAACGATATGGCCAGCCTCACAGCCCACTGCTCCGGCAGCGAGGCTACTGTGGTAGCCACCCACTCAAAAGTACCCAGAAAATCATCCACATCGTCTTTGTCACCCAATTTCCCAAATGAAAAGGATCCATGATTTTGGGATCCTACTGCCATGCCAGGGGTTGCTTGGGAGTCCATCCTCACAAGTGCTTCCCTCTCTTTCTCCTCTGCCGCTACTTTGAGGAATCCATGCAATAAGTCCAACAGAGGGCGCTGTTGTTCTTGAATAGTAGCTAAGGAGGCCTAGTGGATCCTTTGTGACTCCTCCTGTTGCTTTTGGAAATAGGTTGCCATCCATTGGAATACCTCCTTGGGATCCCTCAGAGCCAAACCTGCAACAACAAAACAATGAAACCCAACTGTGGGTCCCTCAGGCACTCGCCTAGTCCTTTGAACTGCTGGCCTCTCTACCCCATCCCTGGTGGCTTCTTTGCTCAGCCTTCTATCAGTAGTCTATGGCAACCACAGTAGGTACTCTTACCTGGTATGGCCACAGACCATCACCTTGGCTGAGGTATGGGGATCTTCCAGCATCCGGGTCAATCACACATGCACAGTATGCGTAATATCCTGCAACTACGCCACTTGCGATGGCCAGCATCGAGCAGGGCACTGCAGTCATGGGTCTCACCAGCTCTCGATGTGTCCACTCTACTCCTACCTGTTTCAATCCAGTGCTGGTTTTGCACAACTTCAACAAACAGTTGATCTTAACCTATTATTTGGAGTGTACTCTGACTGGGAGAAAGTCCCACAAAAGTCCAAGACTCAAGACGGCATGCTCTTCTGTGCAGAATTTCCAGAATGAGTCATAGCTTCAGACATTCCTCAACAGTACAGCAAATCCACATGTCACAGCACAACTATTGCAGCAAAGTCTTTTCACCTCTCTCTTTATATCCTCAGATAAGAGGCACAGCTCCCCACAATTGAAGAAGCAGTTCCAGTGTATCTCACAGCTCTATTGGCTGTGAAAACAGCCCTCTCTTTCTTCAGATTGTGCACTATCCTCCTGAACCCTCTCTTGGGCTGTCTCTTACAGTACCTCAAACATCCATAGGTTCAGTGGTATCTTGTTCCCCAAACTCAATAGCTTCCATGGGTTGCTCCTGGGCTTCCTCCTTTTTTTCACAGCCCTTCCAAACATGTGCCTGGTTACTAAACTGATCTACCTGTGTGTCCTCTCCTAATTGGCTCTCCTGGTCCTTCCTGGGGAGGGCCTTCCTATCCCAGGGTCTTCTGGGACATGTAGTGTGACTGACCTTGTCACAGTAGATATTTAGAAGAACCAGGTGAAATGTGTGTATTGATATAGAGTCTATCACAGTGAATGGCTTGCAAATTGTAGGTAAGCAAGCTATTAGGTGGTAGGCTTTTAGAATGCTATTTAGGTCTCCCTTTAGAAGGAGACATATTCTTCCTTCTATTAACCATTGTGGTGTTCATTCTGACTTTCTGAATTGGTTTTTGCAATTTGTCAGATCTTGGTGGAGAGATGTAAAATATTTAGCCAAATGTTAGGCATTCCATCAGGGCAGTATTCTTTCAGTCTGGAGCTCTTCTCAGTCTAGCTCTCCATTCTTTGATTGCTGCTTCAGGTCATTCCATCACTTTTGCCATTTCCCTCTGTTGAGTAACAATCCTGCTTCTTTGTTGTGCACTATAGGTTCATTACATAGGTCTCTCTAGAATGTTTTGCTTCAGCTTTGGCTGGTGTTCTTTTGATCTTTTACAGTCCTCTATTTCGCAAACTTTGTTCAACCAACTGAATTCAGTTGGGCAATCTTAATATACCCTAAGAATGACAAGCAGTATACAGTAAGTTTGATTCACTTCATATCAGAAGATTAAGGAAACCGTACAAGAGGTGGAAGGCAACACAGCACTGTGACATTGTGTTAATCTGCTTTCCATACTCTTCATGGGTATAGAAAGCACAGCACTACATGGCAGCAGAGGATGTGCGGCTTCATGGTGTCAGTATCCCATGTGTTTCCTGAAGTGTGCTAATGGCTACCATGTGCCAAAAACAGCCAGTACAGTAAAAATCCCATGTGAACTGCTTAGATTGTGACAGAACTGGAAATGGGAGGGTTAAGGGCTGAGAGTGAGAGTTGACTGCACATTGTGGTTAGCTCAGGGTAATTAGTTTCAATGTTGCAGTTAGCATGGGTGCATTTGATGCCTCCTCAGTGGGTGTTATTACGTGCACCTCATTAATTGAAAATGCCACAGTTGCCCGTTAGGGATCTTCTCAGTGTGGTAATTGCCGGGAATGTGCAGGGCATGCCCTTAACAGCGTGGTCCCGTTGCTCTTACAGCATGTTGGTTTTTGCCCAAACATGAGGTAAGTGCAAATCCTTAGCACACTTTTGTTAACATCCCCCTAAGAGACTGCATTGCTCCTCTGCCTTGTTCAGAGGAAACATGAAGAAATAGTTCTTTACTGAGAGGGGGTAGATTCCTGAGATAGCTTGCTGGCACAGGTAGTGGCAACCAAACTGTTTTTAGAATTTTTACATACTTGAGGATAACAGCTAGGAGTCATGTGAGAGAGAGCTAGAGTTTGTTTGGTCTTATGAAACCTTAAGAAGTCCAAAGAGGGAAGAATATAAGACAATGGGTAAAAAAATGGTGGCATGGCTGCATTTGGCCCCTAAAAGAAGGTGGTAACCCGCATAACCCAACATCAACAGGAACACGGTGGGCAGCTGTTTTAAACAACAGCCTCGATAATTTTGGCAACTATGTGAATTATTACAGACTTGGTGATAAGATTCGGCAAGGGCCCTGTGGGCTGGATTACACAGAAACATGATGGTAGATAAAGACCATACGGCCCATCCACACCAACTACTAAGCTCTGTAATTCTCTATAGTTGCCCTATGCTTACCTGAATTCAGATATGGTCCCCTGGGAGGCTGTTGCATTCATCCCCCACTCTTTTCGCAAAGAAATACTTTCTTGGTTTTCTCCAAAGTCTATGTCCTTTTACCCTCTTCCTACAGTCCATCTTTCCAGAGATTTCTTTCAATTGAAAGAGGTCTGCTGCCTGTGCATTTATACCCTGGAGGTATTTAAATATTTCTATCATATCATCTCTATTCCCCTCTTCTTCCACAACATGCATAGATAGATCTTTCAGCACATCCTCATATGCTTTCTGATGACTACCACCGGCATTTTGGTGGCCATCCTCCTGACCGACTCCATTCTGTTAAAAACCAAAGGGGAAGATGGCAGGGTGTGGAATAGGCTGTTAGTGGAGGTGACAGATGCCAACACTTTCATGGAATTTAAACATGTTTGTACAGAAATGGAGGGCAGGGGTGTGCATTTCTGAGGGTACATTTAATTTGTTTGAGGGCCTAAAATCTTTTGTGCATGCAGATCACATTTGTGAGCATATACCTCTATGCATATACCTTTATGCACATTAGAGGGAGCAAATGTGCATAACTTCATTTTAGCTATGATTTCTGCAGATTTTGTGGAGAAATTTGGTAGTCATATAGCTGCCAATGGGCCCGATTCAAAGAGGCAACTTGTGGGGCTTCACATCTCAGCAAGATGGCTGGCGGGACATGCAGCCACGCAGGCCATCCTGCCCCTATTCCCCTCAGGCTCGCCATGCACAGCTAGAGCAGTGGTACAGGGAGAGCTGACGGAAGGTGAAAAAGGGGTGGAATCTGGAGAGAGCAGGGGGCGGGCCAAGGTGGCAGGATGTACAGGGCCAATTCAGGTCAAAGATGGAATAAGCAGCATGAACCTGGCGATCAGGGCCAGAACTCCCCCCCCCCTCCCCAGAGACTGGGGCTGGGGGCAGGTAGGTCCCTGCCACCTGATCCAGGTCATGGCTGCCTAGCTATGGGTCGGGCAGTCAGGAAGAAGAGGGTTGGCACTGCGAGTGACAGGGGAGCCTGCGGGGAGGACGTCCCTGCAGGCATGCAGGGGCATGCCGGGCCGTCCTTGGGCCTGATTCTGTATGCCACAGGAACATATTGCTCCCGCGTTACAGAATCGGGTCCTAATGGGCCTGTCCTGCCAGGGGCTGTCCAGATGGCCCGGATGTGTCTCTGACAGAATCAGGCTCCACGTGTCTTTATGAAATAGCCCCAACATACATAACTATTTGGCCTATCAACCTAAGCAACAGGGATGTGCATTCATTGCGGTTTATTTTGTTCATCTGGACACCTAAAAATATCATTTTTGCATGTAAATTACTTGTGTGCATGTATTACCTACAATTTATGTTTTCAAAACCTTTGTAGAATATATCAGAAGTACACAATTATGACAAATATCTGCAGAAACATGAAACCCCCCCCCATGAAAATGACTAAACTTTCATTTTAAAGGACGACTTTCGTTTTAAGTGCTAGGCACTCCAAAAGGAACACTAACTGAACGTTTTCTAGCCGTGCATACCCATGCTAGATACGCTGTTACACGATTACTCTCCACGTGGCTGAATATTGCCACTTCGATGCATAAATCCGATGCCTATATGATGCCACATTCAGCCTGCCCCAAACCTCACCCCATTTTTGGATTGCAGTTCATATGTCCAGTATTATCTATTCATCCATGAGGAATCTCTTCTAAAAAACACTTATTCAGTCAATGCCACAACCAACTTTGTAAGTGCTTTTGAATATGGACCTTCTTAGTCAAATTAACTCTTTCATGCCATCTCTTTTCTATTTTCACAGCCCAAGCACAACAGTGTTACCAGATGGAAGATCAAATGAGTGACTTAAGTGGGCTTCGATCTCTTCTACGTGCTGAACCACGTAAGTTTTGCTTTTGAAGAGGGTATGGGAAGCAAATTGCTTCAGCAAACGTTAGTGAAGCAGATTTAATAGATAAGATGAAAACAGGAATCATACCCTTACTGAAGCAGATAGTTAACCTGCCTAGATACAAAAGATGCACTTCCATTTCCAAATGATGTGAAAATATCAACAATGTATTTCATTTAATTTGTGCCATTTTTGCACCTGAAATGACATAAATCACAAAATTTGTTATGTGTTTTATGCCATTTCAGACCATCTTTAAAACAATCTATTTGCTCCAGCCTTGATCAAACTCCTTCCATCTGCCTTGAAAAGATGGCAGTAGAGAGCAATACAGGAGTATGATATCTGAAAGTTATAGTGTTGCCTGGTCCTTCATATTGGCTCCCTGTTGCTTGGCCATGGGGAAGAGAAAGGGGAAGGGGAAGAGTCAGACCTACCCTCCCACCCAAGTTGGGTAAGATCCTCTTGATAGTATAGACGATGCTAGAAGGGTTTGGTCAGGGCCATACCAAGGGCTGTGTGAATGGTGGACCCACAGGGCGCAATCACAGAAGGGGGTACTGATATCATCACTGGGCTTCCAGGAAGTTCAAAAAAAGAGTGAGTTACTGAATGTGGCTGGGTGGACGGAGGTACCAAATGCATTAGTCGCACAGGGTACTTTTCTAGCTTGTTACAATCCTGGGTTTAGTATTCATCAGAAGAGTGGCTGTGGCTACAGCCAGGACCATAGAACCATTGGTGGACCAAAGTGCTGAAATGGCATCATTGAGCACGAGTTGAGAGCAGTTTCCCTGTGACCCGAAAATGCTTAAGGCCATGAGGAGAGATAGGCCCTGTCTGGAGTGGGTAGTTTGGCGCTGTGTCCTAGATTGGAGGGGATTCCCACGGTGGTGTCTTCTCATCTGAGTCCAGCTATAGAAGGCAAGAGTGTAGCCAGACCACTCAGGCAGAAGAGAAGGAAAGAATTTCCATGATGGGACTCGGATGTTGCGGCCTTGGAGTTGCTCTGGGATGTTGTCTTCCCTTTTTTTAATGGCTAGGAAATTTAAGAATGATTTGTGACAGTAACCAGTGGATACAGTATATTGAGGATGCCATCTGAGGCACAACATCCTGTGGTTCAGGTGTAATACTTGGCTCTACCTGGAGGAGGCGAGAGCTCAATTCCGATTTAGCAGGAAGAAGAACATACAGCAAGTCTGAATTTAAATGAATTTTTAGAGAACTCCCTCTATATGATCACTCAAAGGATTATTCTGGTAGCTACTTTTGCCCTCAAACCCAATCGAAATACTGTGCTTCATCTTTACTTCAGAGGCCTGCAAGAGATTTCTTCGGGGTCTGTGGTTTGTATATTTCCTAATTTGTCAGGGACTACCACAGAAAAGGCACTGAGATTTCTTGAGGCTTAGATGGCCTTAGATGCTAGCTTTAATTAGAAAATTTCTTGTAATCTTTTGTAACTATTGAGGGTAAACATGATCTTTTTTGATCCTAAATAGCTCATAGATTTTATTTTTCTTTTAGAAAAGGACTGAGGGCAGGGCAGGCCTTAACAGTTGCTGGGCCCAATTTGGATCATTTTGGCGGGGCTTCCTTGGCTTAAGATAAATATGTTATAAAAGCAGATATTGTTTTATTTTTTATATTAGCTTATATTTGGACATAAACATATTAAAACAAAACTATATGTATAAAGACATTTTTCTTGCTTTCTTTTCCACAAACCCTTTCAAAATCCCAAAGCTCTCTCATCCCTAATGCGTGAACCCCCCCCCAATGGGTCAAATAGGTTCAACTGACTTAAGGCTGGCTAACTAGAGTTAACATGATTTGGGAGCCGGCTGCTATAACCTCCCCTCATATTTTCTCTCTGCTTGTTTAGAGTTCTATTTATGTTTGCTTGAGGCCACTTCAACATGTGGTGATCTAATATTAGATGCAATTTTTCTTGTAAGCTGATGTTTCCTTGTGATTTAGTATAGGGTTGTTTTCACTTATCATTCAATTTAGAAATGAATGTTAAATGATGCTCTTATAAAGAATGCACTAAAAATGTACCATGGCTGGATTCTACCCCCCACCCAATCCTTGCTTACCATACTTCTATACCTGGGGTCACCAACCTCCAGAGGGCCGCGGGCCGCACAGCCGACTACCGGGAGATAGTCATGCCTACAGTGAGAAGGTCAGCTTGATATGGTTACAGCGAGTCTGTTCTGCAAGCTATGTTGTGCAGTGAAGAGGATCGGGAAAGAGGAGGTGCAGTGAAGAAGATATTGAAGATCAGAGGTGAAAGAGATGAGAAGACTCAGCTTGGAGACAGCAGTGTGAGACCCAGGAAAACACCATCCATCAACACTGAGGCAACTTCACTCATCCAATTACTTGACTGGTGCTCCGGAGTCTCTGAGCCTCCTCTTACCTGTACCATGACAACAGCAGAGATCAAGGCATTTCTGAGCAGGCCCATGGTGGTTCCAGACTGGCCATCACATACTTGGTCCATAGAAAGATGCGTAAAAATGACAACTGAGGCCGCTGGTCATGTGTACAATCAGGAGAGGAGGGAACGTTATATTAGGGGTCAGATGGTCAGCAGGGAGCTCATGAGCCAAAACAGAAGCAAACAAGATATTTATTTATTTATTTTATTTTATTTAACATTTCTTATATACCGCGCTATTTGTCATCAGTGCAGTTTACAATGTAACAATAAAACACATAGGCCAAATAACTGGCTTTCGTTTACAGATAACAGGGAATTAAAATGGAGGTAAACCAGGGGAACTATATACTTCTTTGCTGGATTTTGTTAAATAACTTTAAATTAACTGCATAAATGACATTTTAGACAATTATGTGGCTACAGGTGTTCAGACTATTTGTACGTTCAAATAAATATTCCTTAATTTCCACATATTTCAACTGTGATTTGATGTAGGTAAGACTCCCTTTAAGCAGTTTCTGAAGATAGCTTTAGATTCAGCTTGCAAAACTGCATAATTTGGTCACTAGTAGTTTGTAAAGTTTGGTTAAATAAAAATCTACCCCCAAAATTGACACTCCTCATTGCTTCCAATAACATGCTAGCTCAGTGATATTCCCAAAGCGCTTATATGCTTCACAGTGGAGCCAACCCCGTAAATGTTTCTTTTCAAATCAGAGGTAGATCTATAATTTGCATATTTAGGAGTATGTTCACTAAGCCCCATGCTAGCAACATAGGTTTGGGTCACATTACTAGCATAGGCCACTGCGCTAAATGCAGGGGGATAGAGACAGCTGCTAGTGCCATTGTGACAGGAGCTCCCACCCCCCAACCAGGCGCCACTCAGATAGCACATGTTTTTTACTACAAGGCCCTGTACTATTTTTTAGCATGGTGTCAAAAACACATGCTATTCCTGTGCTACCCGGGTAGCATGCATTAATGAACATGCCTCCTAAATTGCAAAATTGTCAAAGTAGTATGTCTAAAAAAGGGCTGTGATTTGGGCTGGGGCAAAGACAGGCACAACAGTTATATGCTCAAAGGCAAAAGTCAGCTGCTGAATATGTGGTGGTAGATTTTCAGCCAGCGCAGTGATCAACTTCAGTTAAATGCCAGCATGTAAATTAATCTGGATGTTCAGTGCCATCATACTTATAACACCGATGTTCAGGGAGAGAGCCTCTTTCAATTGAAAGCAAGTTCTGCTACGAGGGGACATGGCATGAGAGTGAAGGGAGATAGATTCAGGAGTGATATGCGGAAATATTTCTTTACGGAAAGAGTAGTGGATCCGTGGAATAGTCTCCCAGTGGAGGTGGTAGAGATGAGGACAGTAACTGAATTCAAAAAAGCATGGGACAAACACAGAGGATCTCTAAAGGTAAAAAGGGGACTGTTGTAGTTGTTATGGAAGGACAGACTAGATAGGCTATGTGGTCTTTTTCTGTCGTCATGTTTCTATGTTCAATATCTGGATAATGTGGTCTCTACATCCTCATTATCTGCCGGGCCGGCCCCAGAGTTGTTCAAGGTGTTGAAGCCCTAGGCAAACCTTAAGCCTTACTCCCCCCCTCCCCCTTGGCTATCAGAATCTATTGTTTAACTTTGACTGTCCTTCTCTTTACTCCCCCCAAAAATTGTGCCCTAGGCAGCTAGCTAGTTTGCCTAATGTTTGGGCCTGCTCTGACCATGTTTAGTTTAAGCCTGCTATTCAGGCTAAACATATGAGGGTTATTTTAGAAATTCTATTTGTGAGTTGGACATCTAAAAAATGAGCATTCAGATGTGCAAATCAAAGAGACGTCCCCAGCAGGGCCGGCCTGTCCACTAGGCAAACCTAAGTGATTGCCTAGGGCAGCAGACCTAACTGGGTGGCACGGCACACATGGCTTGCCACCCCCTCATGCTGAGCCCAGTCATGCCACACCATGTCTCTGCCTCTGATTCTGGCAGTGGGGATGGCTTTACGGCAGGTAAAGTGCATTGGCACACATAGCCTGCTTCTTCTCAGAGGAGCCAGAAATGGCAGGCCATGTGTGCTGAAGCACATGGCCTGCCGCTGCCGCCAAGTCACCACTCTACCCTGCCACCAGAATCAGCAGCAGCGCGACTGAGCACGGGGAAGGGTGGGAGGGCGGCACACCAAGGCTACTGCGTAGGGCGGCATATAAGTGCCAAGCACTCATCACACCTCTGCTTGATTACGGAAACTCATTATACCAAGGCCTCCCTCAGCAGACCTTACACGCACTCCAGATGGTGCAAAACACCGCAGCATGCATCATTGCAGACACTCCAAGAGCTGAGCACATCACCCCTGTCTTACAACAACTGCACTTGCTCCCAATGGTGGCAAGAGCAAAATTTAAAACAATCATGATCATCTTTAAAATCATTCTCCATCTCTCAGCAGACGTACTCCAAGACATCATAACAAGGAATATCAGCAATAAACCAAGAAGAGCCAATAATGATAACATGATCGGCACACCTGCAGGATATCACAAGACTAAACAAATAACTTCAAGAAGAGCTCCATCACTACTGGCGTCCACACTATGGAACTCCCTTCCAATGAGCCTGAGGGCATTAAATGACATCACAGACTGCCGCAAAGCCCTTAAAACCCTGCTCTTTGTAGAAACATATGAGCATACAGACAACAGTCCCCACCCGAACAGTAATACAACTACCTCCGCCAACCAGACACCCATTCATCCCAACTAGACATATGAGGTCATTGTACAATGTTGTTAATTACCCTCATGTTAAATGTAACCCTTCAATAGTACTGTCTAAATGTTGTCAAGTACCCTAATGTTAAATGTAACCGTCCGATTGTGATGTGATGTGACCACTTTTATTGAAGGATAAGGTGGTATACAAATCTGTCTAAATAAATAAATAAGATATGCCGTACTGGGTCAGACCATCAAGTCCAGTATCCTGTTTCCAACAGTGGCCAATCCAGGTCACAAGTACCTAGCAGTTTCCCCAAAAGACACAGGTTCCACAATGCTTGTATTTGATCAAGCAGTGATATTCTGGGTCCCTTTTAATAATGGTTTATGGACCTTTTCTCCAGGAACTTGTCCAAACATTTCTTAAACCCAGCTATACTAACAGCTTTTATTACATCCTCCAGTAACAAATTCCAGAGTTTGATTACACGTTGAGTGAAAAAATATTTTCTCTTAATAGTCTTAAATAGGTTACCCTGTAGCTCCATTGCATGTCCCCCAGTCTTTCTATATTCTGATGACATAAACACTCCATTCATTAATTTATAGACCTCTATCATATCTCCCTTCAGCTCTCTTTTCCAGGTTGAAGAGCCCTAACCTTTTTAGCCTCTCTTCATAGGGTTATCCTTCCATCCCCTTTACCATTTTGCTGGCTCTTCTTTGTACCTTTTCTAATAATGCTATTTCCTTTCTAAGGTGCGGCAACTAGAATCACACACAATATTCAAGGTGCGGTCTCACCATGGAACGATATAGAGGCATTATAATATCCTTTGTTTTATTTTCCATTTCTTTCCTTATGATACCTACTCTCGTATTTCCTCTCTTGGCCGCCGCTGCACACTGGGTGGAGGGTTTTAACATGTTATCCACGATGATGCCTAATCTTTTTCCTGGGTAGTGGTTCCCAATGTGGAACCTTGCATCGTGTAACCATAGTTTGGGTTGTTCTTTCCTAAGTGCATAACTTTGCACTTGTCCACATTAAATTTCATCTGCCATTTGGATGCCCAGTCTTTCAATTAATCAAGATCCTCTTGCAATTTTCCACAATCCTCATGGGTTTTAACAACTTTAAATAGTTTTTATTTGATAACCTCACTCATTAATCCCTTTTCCAGGTCATTTATGAATATGTTAAAAAGCAGCGGACCCAGCACAGATCCCTGTATTACTCCACTATTCACCTTTCTCCATTGAGAAAATTGGCCATGTAGCCCTACCCTCTGCTTTCTATCTTTTAACCAGCTCCTGATGCACAATAGTACACTGCCTCCTATATCCTATGACTTATTAGTTTTGCCAAAAGTCTCTGATGAGGGATCTTATCAAAGGCTTTCTGAAAGTCCAGATATATTATATCAACTGACTCACTTTTGTCTACCTGTTTATTCACACCTTCAAAAAACACAACAGATTAGTAAGACAAGATCTTCTTTGTCTAAAGCTATGTTGGCTGTCTCCCATTAAGCCATGACTATTTATATGTTGAGTAATTTTGTTCTTAGGTGATGGTTTCTACCATTTTTCCCGGTACTGACGTCAGGTTCACAGGTCTGTAGTTTCCCGGATCACCCCTGGAACCTTTTTTAAAAATTGGTGTTGCATTGGCCATCCTCCAATCTTCAGGTATTACAGATGATTTTAATGATAGTTCACAGATTACTAATAGCAGGTCTGCAATCTCATATTTCAGTTCTTTCAACACCCTTGGATGTATACCATCCAGTCCAAGTGATTTGCTACTCTTCAGTTTATCAAATAGTTGTAATACATATTCCCGGTGTATCGATATTTCTTTCAATTCTTCTACAGTATCACCTTTAAATACCACTTCAGTCATGGGTAACATCCCTACATCTTCCTCAGTAAAGACCAAAGTAAAGAATTCATTCAGTCTCTCTGTTATGGCCTTATCCCCATTTAGTGCCTCTTTTACCCCTCTATCATCTAATGGTCCAACTGACTCCCTCAAAGGTTTTTTTTTTTTGCTAAGAATGTACTTGAAAAATTCTTTATTGTGCGTTTTTGCTTTCACAACAAGCTGCTTCTCTAATTCTCTCTTTGCCTGCCTTATCAATGCCTTGCATTTAACTTGCCAGTGCTTGTGCTGTTTCCAGTTTTCATCATTTGTCTCTTTTTTCCATTTCCTGAAAGATGCTTTTTTGGAAACAACAGCCTCTCTGACCTCAGCTTTAAACCATGCTGGCAGTTTTTTGGATTTCCTTCCACTTTTCTTAAAGCGTGGAATACAGCTGGTCTGGGCTTCCAAGATAGTATTTTTCAACAACCTTTGCAACTACTCCTTTTATTTTTTTTCTTAACTATTTCCCTCATTTTATCATAGTCTCCCTTTCAAAGGTTAAAAGGTAGTACTGTGCCTCTCGGCCGACGTGACCCAGCACGGAAAGCATGGCCAACCTAATACTCAGCGAGCCCTGGCCGTTCTGGTGGTGGTCAGCGCCGCTGTCATCGTCTATTTCATTATTCGGACTATAAGAATAAGAAGACGAAACAAAAAGACAAGAAGGTATGGTGTTCTAGACACAAACATAGAAAACATGGAATTGACACCATTAGAACAAGATGATGATGATGATGATACTACACTGTTTGATGCCAATCATCCTCGAAGATGAGCCTGTGCTTTTAATGGAAGAATTTCAAATCGGAACAACAGGTGCAGCTTATGAATGAGGAATAAGAAGCTAATAACAATTGTTGAGGGTGGGGGGGTATTTATGTCTACCATGGATTTGTTATGGTTCTTAAAAAAAATACTACCAATTAATCTTGTATATGTAGCAATATTCTGTAAAGTAATTCTGAACCACTGGAGAAAAAATTGTGAATTCATAGAAAATTTTTTTATTATTGTAAAGCAAGGTATTTTTTTGCTTACTTGTTATAAAGCAATTATTAATGGTGGTAATTTTTTGCCCTAATCTACTACAAAATATAAGTTTACCTAAATGTTTTGTTTTCTGCATTGTTTTGCTTTAAATAATAAACTTTAGTGGTGTACTGTCATGTGGACTTCCAAGTATAGTTAGAAATGTCTTTAGTTGAAATGTGTTTCATTTTGACATTGCCCTGCCAAACCTATTACTTTTTGAATCATCAAATTTTTATTTAATGTTTTGGGGTTTCTTAGATGTACACTGTAAAATGTATTTAAATTTGTTCTATGCAAGTGGTCGGAATAAAAATGTTTACATATTTGCCATGCTAACTTCAGAAAATAAAGCCAACACATTACAATATTGGTGATAATCCTCTAAAAAAAAAAAAAAAAAAAAAAAAGGTAGTACTGTGGATTTCCTTACCATCCTTTCTCCATTAATTAAATCAAACGTGATCATGCTATGATCACTATTTCCAAGTGGCCCCAACACCCTTATCTCTTGCACCAGATCTGGTGTTCCACTTAGGGCTAGGTCCAAAATGGCTTCCCCTCTCGTTGGTTCATGAACAAGTTGCTCCAAGAAAAGTAATTTATTTTTTCTAGAAACTTTATCTCCCTAGCATGTCCTGCCATGACAATGACCCAGTCAATACCGGGGCAATTGAAATCACCCATTATTATTACTGTGCTGTAACTTTTGTTAGGTTCCCTGATTTCTTTGAGCATTTCATCATCCATTTTTTCATTCTGGCCAGGCAGTCAATAGTACACTCCCACTGCCATCACCTTTCCCTTTTTATATGGAATTTCAATCCATAGAGATTCTACAGCAAATTTTGTTTCCTGCAAAACTTTAATCCTTTCTGACTCAATGCCCTCTCTAACCTAGAGCACAACCCCTCCACCAATTTGATCTTCTCTATCATTATGATATAGTTTGTACCCAGGTATCACAGTGTCCCACTGGTTGTCCTCCTTCCACCATGTCTCTGACATACCAATCATATCTAACCTCTCATTTAGTGCTATATATTCTAACTCTCCCATCTTATTTTTTAGACTTCTAGCATTTGCATTCAAGCATTTTAGAGACTGTATTTTATTCATATTAATCTGGCTATTGGTAGATAGGGGTAAGTTGGAATCTTCCAAAGACGGGGAAGCTGTAAAACTAGAGGGCATAACATGAAGCTGCAAGGGGGTAAATTGAAAGGCAATGTCAGGAAATACTTTTTCACTGAAAGGGTGGTAGATGCTTGGAATGCCCTCCCGATGGAAGTGGTGGGGGCAAATACAGTGACAGAATTCAAAATGGCATGGGACAAACACAGTGGATCCCTTTACAGTAACAGTATAAAATAAAAATAAACTTAACTATCTAATTTCTCAACAAACAGGGGTGTCCTGCACGGAGTGGTGGGTTCACCCCTAAACAAAGACATGGGGTGGGTTGGCCTGCACAGAGCGGTAGGTGTACCTACTCTTGCCATCTTACCGGGCAGACTTGATGGACCATACTGGTCTTTTTCTGTCGTCATTTACTATGTTACTATGTTAAGCTCTGTCTGCTCCGTACTCAAGGGCATTTAGGCTACTTTTGTCCTTATTGTAACCTCTCTGCTGATATGCCCTAATTTCATTCTTTTGGTAGTATCCTTCAAGGATACATTGTTCCAAACCATGTGCTCTTGGGGGATTGTCAGCTCTGCGCTATTATCTAGTATAAAAGCTGCTCTATCTTCTTTTTAAAGGTTAATGCCAGCAGCCTGGTTCCATCCCGGTTAAGGTGAGGCCCATCCCTTCGGAAGAGCCCCTCCTTTCCCCAAAATATTCCCCAGTTCCTAACAAATCCAAAACCCTCATCCTTGCACCATCGTCTCATCCATGCATTGAGACTCCGGAGCTCTGCCTGCCTTTTGGGTCCTACGCGTGGAACGGGAAGCATTTCGGAGAATGCTACCTTGGAAGTTCTGGATTTCAACTTCCTACCTAAAAGCCTAAATTTAGCCTCCAGAACCTCCTACCACATTTTCCTATGTCATTGGTACCGACATGTACCAAGACAGCAGACTCCTCCCCAGCACTGTCTAAGACCTTGTCTAGGTGGCGCGTGAGATCCGCTACCTTTGCACCAGGCAGGCATGTTACCAGGCGATCCTCACATCTACCAGCAACCCAGCAATCTACATGCCTAAGGATCGAATCAGCAACTATAATGGCTGTCCTAACCCTTCCCTCATGGACACATGGCTCTGGAGAAACTTCCTCGGTGTGAGAGGGTTTTATATCACCTGGAGGACAGGTCCTAGCTACAGGATCACTTCCTGCCACACCAGGGTGATGCTGTCCTGTAAATTGTGTAAATGCCTTTTGAATATTGGGCCCATACTGTGTGTGAGTGGTCCCAGGGCCAGAGTTTGTGCAGAGCAGGGGCAGAATTATGATGTACCCACACATTTTATAACACACACGAGGACATGTGTAGAGCATGCATACCAGAACAGGTATAAATGTGTGCATCAGCATTTAGATGCTATTGAGGCTGGTCTATAAAAGAATATAGATGACTATGTTTTTATAAAATAGATTTAAGAACTTTACAAACAAGCATTCTAGTATAAAAGTTGGCCCTTTAAGTAGATGGGTGGATATAGTAACTTCTTGTATGCAAACAGATGATTAGAAATTTGACCGTTACCCCCTAGTTATGCAACATCATTGGCTTCCTATCAGATCACGCACTCGATTCGAAATCTTAACATTCACTCATACATCCATTCGCAAACCAGCTCCAGAATATATCTCTTCTTTGACCACTCTATACACCCCGGCCTGTGCTCTTCGTTCTGTTCATGGTTTCAGACTGCTTATTCCATCACCATCCACAGTCAAAGATGAGTTTACTTGACAATCTACATTTGTCGTCTCAGCCTCCTCCCTCTGGAACAGGCTGCCCACTTCCTTATGGATGGTGCCAAAAAGGCACTGAAGACCCACCTATTTGAATCAGTATTTGAATAACTCTCAAGTTGACTCCCTAAACTCAGTTATTCCCCCCCTCCCATTTTGTTTTTCTCAGGTCATTACCAGGCAGAGCCTAACCCCCCTCCATAACCCCCTCCCCCCTCTTTACCTAGATCTCCTCCCCCCTCCTTGTTTTCTCTATATTCTCCTTTCCTATTACCAAAGATGGTGTTATTTTCCTTTTCCGATGAGTGTTTTATGTAATCCATACTACTTGCTTACACATATTGCGGTAGTCAAATAAAGGCAAACCTAAACCTAAACATAGATGATTGCAGTAAACGGACCACTTGACAGAGATGGATAGACAGGTCAGTAGAAGATAATAACTACATTAAAATGCATATCATTAATAAACATAGTGATACACAATTGCCTGTTTAAGGAAAACTAAAGTTGATTTGTACTTTCTGTATTGAAATTACAGTCATGCCTCCTGCTGAAAATGACCAAGTCTGTACAAGCTGGGGAAACTTCCACTTCAAAACTTTTGATGGCGACATCTTCTACTTCCCCGGAACCTGTAACTACCTCTTCGCTTCACACTGCAGTGGTGAATATGAAGATTTCAATATCCGGATTAGGCGCATGGTGGTGAATGGAACTGCCACTATCAGCTGTATCCTGCTAACGATCAATGGAGTGGTCATTGAAGTAAAAAGCTCCTCCACTGTCTGCAATGGCAATGAGTACGTTCGGATAACGTAAAACCTATTTCGATGTTGGTATACACTAGAGAGTTTAAATACTGCTTCTCATCTCTGCAAATCTGTTCCGTTTGCCTGTTGTATTGGAATAGCACCAACTAAATAAAAGTTGATATTTTGGCTATGGTAATCATGATCTCCTTAAGACCATTCCAAACTAGAAATGTTCCTATGCAACTGCCCCTTCTATCCCCTTTCCCTCTCCGTCTGCCCCCACCTCCCAGACAGATATGGGCACTTCATCTTATCAAGCTTCCTGAAAGCCCAATGATGATGTCAGCGCCCGTTCTGCATCTTGCACCCTGTGTGGCCGCACCACTTTCACAGCCCTTGGTACGGTCGTGGTTCACGATCCATGTCACAATGGGATAAAAATATATCTGCTGTTGATTAAAGGCACCTTTCCATGAAAACTTTTCTAAGAGGCTCATTTATTCAATCAATATTGACAGTTCATATAGCTGTTCTTCTTTTGTTATCTCTAGTGTTATTGTTGCTCTTTACATTCATGTTGTATAATCTATTCTAAAGTGATATATTCTAATACTCTATGGTCTCCCTTTCTTTTCCTTCTAGAGTCCAACTCCCTTACAGTCATATGGGAATCCAGGTGGTAAAGACTGGCATGTATGTGACTGTCACTGACAAGAAGGGGCTGGTGTTCAAATGGCAGGAGAACAGCATTGAGGTCTGTATGCATGCTGCCAAAGATAACAGAGTTATTTTACTGTTTCATTGACAAGGCAATTTTGAAAATGAGCAGGAGATTTGTGTTCTTGTGGGTATGTTGGGCCTGTGATATTGCAAGCTAATTTTCGAAAAGAGACCTTGCATGGGCTATTTAGGGGTGTGCAGGCCAAAAATGTTTGTTTTGTTTAGTTTCCTGTGTTGTATGCAAATGTTTTCCTTTTGTTTTGTTTTCTTGAATTTTGTCATTATGGTGTGGACTATTAATGACAGATGAGAGGTGATGAAATTTCGGGAGGGTGGGGGAGTATTCTTCTGTTTCAGTTTGAAAACAGCATGAAGCAATCCCATGTAGTTTCAAATGAATAAACATCCCTAGGACTTTTCTTTTCCAAATGTGGTTGGCCGAGGGGACAGGGCACCATTTTTAATATATATATATATTTGCACCTGCTTAGAAGTAAGTGCAAATATATATTCCAAAACTATTCCTTCCGATTTCATAATGAAATCCACACACGTATTCTCCCTCCCATGATCTTAGACCCACTTCTTTTTGTACATGTGGAATAATTTTATAACAGGGTGCCTAACCTGGGAGGGCACATAGTACACATTTTGCGCCCATCTTATAACGGCAGTACATGAGCCTATATGCCAGAGAGCTGATGCAAAAATTTACACATGCTCTGAAGCAGGGGGTTCTATGTACTGGTAAGAATCGCTGTATATGTATCAATCCTGCCCCTGCTATAGCTATTCTCCCCATTGCCTGCATGTGTATTGTACAATATGGCCTCTATGGGTTCGATATTCAAAGGATTTATACTCCTAACCTTAAGAGTTATGCGCCTGATATTCTTCTGAGCAGGCTATACACCGCATCGGTGCATAGCCCTACCCGCCGACCCTTAAACCCGGGTATTCAGTGCCGGGGTCATATGCACTCCCGGCATTGAAAATCTGGATATCAATGCACAACTTGGAAGCCGCGGAAGCTAACTGGGCATCAGCGATATTGCATGCTGCCCGGTTAGCGCCTGCGCCGTAAAGATAGGCAAGGATTTTCCTCTCCTATCTTTTCGGCGCAGAGCACGAACCGGGCAGCATGGACTAAACTGCTGCCCAGTTATCTCACACCCCCACTTCCGTTTCATCCCGGAACACCTCCAACATGCCCCGATGCTAGCTAGATAGCAGCGGGGCGTGTGGGGGATATAGATGAGAATATTCAGTGGCACCACCCTTGTATGTGCAGTTGAATATCCCCATTTAATTCATTTACACGGTTTACTAGGCTGTAAACTGTGCAAATGCCCATCGACTATTAGGTCCTTTGTTCCTAACATGGCCTTTCTGAAAATATTCTAGGGTTGAGTGCCTAAACTTATACGCAAAATTTCAGTAAACTCCTACATTTAGGAGCATAAAAAGTGGCTGGAAAAAAGTTACATAAGAACTTAAGATATACCATACTGGGTCAGACCAAGGTCCATCAAGCCCAGTATCCTGTTTCCAACAGTGGCCAATCTAGGTCATACATACTGTCGTGCCCCCGTTGCTGTGCACCTGTTGGTTAGGCAGGGTACTGCGCTGGGGCTTCCATGTAACTGGCCTTCTGGTAGTTGTAGTTGTGCTGCCAGTTAAAAATCAGTCGTGGAACGATGGTAAGGTTATAAGGGCTTTATTTCCCTTTCCCAAAAGGACTTCTTATTATGGTACAAAACAAAAGAAAATATAACCCTTCCTGGGCATATAACAAAGGAAAGAAACTGTAACAAAAATAGCTTCCTTTCAGCGTCTTAACCAGAAAACAAGTGTATTTCAAAACAGTCTTGCACAAGCAGGAATCAGCCTTCCTTTCACAATGTCAGGCTTCAATAGCTCTTGCTTCTCTTTACCTTAATGAGGAAATGCTGTCTGCCATAGAAATTGTACAATCCATCTGTTCAATGCTATTCTCAGCTTCAGATGGCTCACATTGCATTGCTTCTTCACAAGGGTTTAATATATCTTTCCCTTCAGCATGTGAGAGCTTTTCAAACAGTCTCTCTCGGTTATGACGTACTTCTCTTTCTTTGTCTGTGAGAGTAAACTGACTGCTACTACCACATTCACTGAACTTCTTCAGGAAAGAGCCTCTCCCCTGCTGGTGACTGTTAGGTGAACTAAAATATTCTCCTGCACTTCTATTAGAGGGAGTTGGTTTACCTCTTGCCTCTGCTTGGCTCAGGACCCTGTGTATAGCTGGAGTTTTAAACGGCAGTCTTTCTGAGACTCTGCTCCTTACGTTCCTTTCAGAGAGATTAACTTCTTCAGGTAAAAAGCATTTAACTTTCTCATGCCTAGAATAAGGATAGTGAAACTTCTCTGTTTCCCTTAAGCTGGCTTCATATGGCTTTTGTATTTCAAGGAACTGTTTCCTATAGCCAAGCCCTGTGCTTCCCCTCTTAGGATAAGAATAAAACTCTTCAGCTTTTACCTTTATCCTCCCAGCTCCGTTCCAACCTGAGCTGTTTCCAACACTCTCTGGGACTCTCTGATAAGTGAGTCTTTCTCTCCTGGCTTTGCTACCTCCTCTGTAGCTCTCTCCACAATAGCCGTTATCCTCAATCTCACTCTCTGAATCCAGCTGTCTTTGCCTCTCACTCAAGCACTCATGGTAATCATTCAAACCTCCATTCAGGCTTCCGTAGTGATAGTCAGACACGCTTTCTTCACAGCTATCTCTCCAACTCTTCTCGTCCTGCCTTTTCTCTCTGCAGTTCTTGTAGCTCTGTCCTCTGTTCCCTCTGTTCTCCCTAACTGTTTGTGAGCTGTGCTTATCTAGGTATCTCCGAGAAGCACCTCCCCCCAGCTGATTTGTATCAGGTGAGAATCTCCTAGCTTCCCTGCTGGCTGGGTGTGTCTCTCTGGCTCGTGACCTCACTTGTTTTCGTTGCTCATAGCAACTTTCTGACATGTGCTTTCCACAAACGTCAGTGTCTTCCTGATCTGCTACTCTTCCATCTGTCTCCATAGGCTCCACTGGTGAGTCTGCTCTGTGACAGATTCCCCCCCTTAAAATATTACGGGCTGCCGCAATCTCAGACAGACAGCACGTAATTCGAGATAGTGCATCCGCATTCCCATGCGTTTTCCCTGCTCTATGTTGAACAGTAAAATTAAAAGATTGTAGCGCTAGGTGCCACCTCGTCAACCTCGCATTATTATTTCTCATTTGATTGAGCCATTTTAATGGGACATGATCTGTTACTAGCAAAAACTTCCGTCCTGTGAGATAAAAACGAGTGCTTCAATGGCCCATTTTATAGCTAGGCATTCTCGCTCAATCGTGGCATAATTTCTTTCTGCCTTGGAGAGCTGCCTGCTAAGGTAGGCTACCGGATGCTCGATTCCTTCAAAGACTTGGGACATCACTGTCCCTAACCCCGTGTCCGATGCATCTGTTTGAACTATGAATGGCAGGTTGAAATCTATGCCCCGTAGCACCGGGGTACTACAGAGTTTCCCCTTTAAGGCCACAAACGCTGTCTCCGCCTCTGGAGTCCACTGTACTCGGTTAGGCGCATTCTTTTTCAACATTGCCATAAAAACCATACTTTCTTCTGCGAAGCGGGGTATGAATCGACGATAATAGCCGAGTAACCCCAGAAAGCTTCGGACCTGTTTTTTTGTTGTGGGTCTGGGGAAATCTCTGACACTTTCTATTTTACTCGCTAATGGCTTTACCAGACCTCTCCCTATCATATGGCCTAAATATTTGGCCTCTTCCGTGGCGAACAAACATTTTTCTGGATTGAGGGTGAGGCCAGCCCTCCGTAGTGCTCTCAGCACCGCTTCCACCCTAGCCAGATGTTGCGCCCAAGTTGTGCTATATATGACTACGTCGTCCATATAGGCTAGGGCGTATTCATGGTGAGGCCTTAAAACGTGGTCCACCAAACGCTGGCACGTGGCGGCCGCACCGTGTAAGCCAAATGGCATCCTTCTGAATTGGAATAACCCAATTGGTGTACTGAACGCCGTCTTGGGCTTGGATTCCCTTGTTAAGGGGATTTGCCAATATCCCTTACTGAGGTCGAGGGTGGTTAAATATTTGGCTTGCCCTAGGCGATCCAGAAGATCGTCTATACGGGGCATGGGATAAGCGTCAAATTGTGAAATTTCATTGACTTGACGAAAGTCAATGCAGAACCGTAAGGTTCCATTGGGTTTTGGCACAAGTACAATAGGACTGGACCACGGGCTGCGCGATTCTTCTATTATGCCGGTGGCCAGCATTTCTTTCACTTGTTTAATTACCTCCTGTTTGCGGGTCTCTGGCATTCTATATGGCCGTTGCCGAATTACTCGTCCGGGTACTGTAATAATTTCATGAGCCAAGAGGTGGGTTTCGCCCGGTCGAGTTGTCAGTACATCAGTGAATTTCCCCAACATTTGCATTAACTCTTTTTGTTGTTGGGGCAACAGTTCGGTGCCTATCCTAGGGGTAGGTTGTTTTTCCCAATCCTCGATCTGCGGGCCCAGATCCTCCTCACTTCTTTCCTCACCTAAGGCTGTTAAGTTTTTAACCTCTCTTTCTCCTGTAGAGCCAAATCCCCCCGTCCCCCGTTTCGTCGGTGGTAATGAGGGTACTTCCTCCACCGAGGGGAACCCTACGCGCTCGCAGATCAATTGTGCGATTCGGTCACCTGCGCGTATCTTAAAGTCCTTACTTCCAAAATTAAATAACAGGACTTTTATGGGGCCCCGATAATCAGGGTCAATGACTCCTGCTCCTACATCTAAGGAGTACTTCACAGCCAGCCCTGACCTGGGCGCGATGCGCCCATAACATCCCTCCGGGATTTTTATCTGGATACCCGTGTCTACCAGTGTTTGTCCCCCTTTTACAACGAGGGTGTCTTCTATACTAAAAAGATCATATCCCGCGGCTGCCGCGGTAGCTCTTGCCGGGCCCTTAGCCTGAATATTGGTCTTACAGAATTGAAGTACAAATTTTGGCTTATCGGGCGATATCGCCTTGGTAGGTGGCTGCTTTTGGGAGCCTGTCTTACGAGTTTTCCCAAATAGAGGACTGGGAATGCTAGCCGCTAAGGCCTCGGCTCCTATTTCTACCTCTGCCGGCTGGCAGCATGGGGGTGTAGGGGCTAGCACCTTCTGAAGACCTCTCTCCATTTCCTGGCAGAAGGGTGCCCAATCCCTCCTGAGGACAACTGCGTAGGGTAATTTGGGGACTACAGCTATTAATATTTGCCGGGTGATCCCTAAACCCTTTATGCTCACTTCATGCAAGGGATAATGGGAAGCCTCTCCGTGTACGCACCGTATGCGCACCTGGCCCTCCGCTTGATTCGGGGTCGACGGCCACTGGTTCTCGATGGTTTCCCAAAGTTTTTGAGAAACCATACTCTGATCAGCTCCCGAATCAAGTAATGCTAGGGCCTCTACCCCCTCCACCTGGACCATTTGGAGGAATCCTTCCGGGACTTGTCTTTCAGCCCCTGTTACCAGGACCGTTTTTACCCTACAATTTTTCTGGTAGTGACCTGGCTTTCCACACCTGTAACACTTCTTATTAACAGATATATCACCAACATTATTATCATACATATTTCTTTTATGCATCATAACTTTTTCACCTTTCCTCATTTTATCAGGATTTTCACTGCCAGTTATTTTTAACTCGCCAATCCTAGAGGTGTCAGCCCTTTTTGCTTCATAAAACACATCTGCCATATTGGCTGCCTCTTCCGCATTACGGCAATCCTGTAAGGTGAGGAAGGTCTTTAATTCAGGGGATACAGATTGCATGAATTGCTCCAATATTATGTCGTCCATAATGGAGTCTAATGACCTCCCTTCGGGGTTCAGCCATTTATACGCCAGACTTTTTAACCTCTGGTATAAGGCTCTGGGAGTCTCCTTATTTTGTATTTTTGCCTCCCTAAACAGATGTTTATAATGTCTGGGTGTAAGGCCCAGCCTATCTTTTATAGCTTTTTTAATTTCTAAGTAATTAGTGGCTAGGGTAGCAGGCATTCCCTTAAATGCTGACAGAGCCTCGCCAGTTAAAGTCATGGCAAAGCGCATGGCCCATTGCTCTGTTGGCCATTTAAGGGTCTCTGCTATCCTTTCAAATGATTCAATGTAATCATCCAAGTCATCATATTGTGTTAGCTGTCCCATAGAAAAATTATGGCAACTGTTCAGTTCTACTTGCGGCATTATGGGCAAGTTTGCTGCTCCAGCTTCCTGTGGCCTCTTTACAAGAGCTTCCAGTGCTTCCAATAAAGGTCGCTGCTGCTCTTTCATAGCGTCCACATATTGTTCTTGGAGATGTTGCACGAGCTCTGCTTGTCTGTCCCACTGTGCTTGCATCCACATTTGGACATCAAGCGGATCCATCTTCCTGGAGTTGAACCACCTGTAAAAGAAAAGAAAAGAAAAGCCCACCAAGTGCGGTATTTCTTTTACAAAATCCCTGTCTAGGTATAGCGCCCCCTTTCTCACTGGTGTCCTTCTACCTTCCCGCCCAGGTTACCGTTACCTCAGGCTCCTGGTAGACTTCAGCATGTGAGAAAGGTCTTTGCTTTTCTGGCCGACCTGCCAGCGAAATCCTCCTTAGATAGCACTGCTGAGTGGTCACCGTTCCTCCAGAGATGTCCTTTTTCCTCTTTATTTCTTCCTTTTTCCTCTCAGGAAAAACCCACATGGTACAAAAAAAAATCCTAAAATACTACGCCATTATGTCGTGCCCCCGTTGCTGTGCACCTGTTGGTTAGGCAGGGTACTGCGCTGGGGCTTCAATGTAACTGACCTTCTGGTAGTTGTAGTTGTGCTGCCAGTTAAAAATCAGTCGTGGAACGATGGTAAGGTTATAAGGGCTTTATTTCCCTTTCCCAAAAGGACTTCTTATTATGGTACAAAACAAAAGAAAACATAACCCTTCCTGGGCATATAACAAAGGAAAGAAACTGTAACAAAAATAGCTTCCTTTCAGCGTCTTAACCAGAAAACAAGTGTATTTCAAAATAGTCTTGCACAAGCAGGAATCAGCCTTCCTTTCACAATGTCAGGCTTCAATAGCTCTTGCTTCTCTTTACCTTAATGAGGAAATGCTGTCTGCCATAGAAATTGTACAATCCATCTGTTCAATGCTATTCTCAGCTTCAGACGGCTCACATTGCATTGCTTCTTCACAAGGGTTTAATATATCTTTCCCTTCAGCATGTGAGAGCTTTTCAAACATTCTCTCTCGGTTATGACGTACTTCTCTTTCTTTGTCTGTGAGAGTAAACTGACTGCTACTACCACATTCACTGAACTTCTTCAGGAAAGAGCCTCTCCCCTGCTGGTGACTGTTAGGTGAACTAAAATATTCTCCTGCACTTCTATTAGAGGGAGTTGGTTTACCTCTTGCCTCTGCTTGGCTCAGGACCCTGTGTATAGCTGGAGTTTTAAACGGCAGTCTTTCTGAGACTCTGCTCCTTACGTTCCTTTCAGAGAGATTAACTTCTTCAGGTAAAAAGCATTTAACTTTCTCATGCCTAGAATAAGGATAGTGAAACTTCTCTGTTTCCCTTAAGCTGGCTTCATATGGCTTTTGTATTTCAAGGAACTGTTTCCTATAGCCAAGCCCTGTGCTTCCCCTCTTAGGATAAGAATAAAACTTTTCAGCTTTTACCTTTCTCCTCCCAGCTCCGTTCCAACCTGAGCTGTTTCCAACACTCTCTGGGACTCTCTTATAAGTGAGGCTTTCTCTCCTGGCTTTGCTACCTCCTCTGTAGCTCTCTCCACAATAGCCGTTATCCTCAATTTCACTCTCTGAGTCCAGCTGTCTTTGCCTCTCACTCAAGCACTCATGGTAATCATTCAAACCTCCATTCAGGCTTCCGTAGTGATAGTCAGACACGCTTTCTTCACAGCTATCTCTCCAGCTCTTCTCGTCCTGCCTTTTCTCTCTGCAGTTCTTGTAGCTCTGTCCTCTGTTCCCTCTGTCCTCTGTTCCCTCTGTTCTCCCTAACTGTTTGTGAGCTGTGCTTATCTAGGTATCTCCGAGCAGCACCTCCCCCCAGCTGATTTGTATCAGGTGAGAATCTCCTAGCTTCCCTGCTGGCTGGGTGTGTCTCTCTGGCTCGTGACCTCACTTGTTTTCGTTGCTCATAGCAACTTTCTGACATGTGCTTTCCACAAACGTCAGTGTCTTCCTGATCTGCTACTCTTCCATCTATCTCCATAGGCTCCGCTGGTGAGTCTGCTCTGTGACAATACCTAGCAGTTTCCCCAAAAGACACAGGTTCCACAATGCTTGTATTGGGTCAAGCATTGATATCCTGGGCCTCTTTTCAATAATGCCTTATGGACCTCCAGGAACTTGTCCAAACCTTTCCTCCAGGAAATTGTCCAAACCTTTTTTAAACCCAGCTACACTAACAGCCTTTACTACATTCCAGAGTTTGATTACACGTTGAGTGAAAAAATATTTTCTCTTATTTGTCTTAAATAGTTTACCCTGTAGCTTCATTGCATGTTCCCTAGTCTTTCCATATTCTGATAACGTAAACAATTGATCTACATTTACCCGTTTCACTCCATTCATTAATTTATAGACTTCTATCATATCTCCCCTCAGCCGTTTCTTTTCCAGGTTAAAGAGCCCTAACCTTTTTAGCCCCTCTTCATAGGGGTATCCTTCCATCCCCTTTACCATTTTGGTGGCTCTTCTCTGTACCTTTTCTAATAAGGCTATATCCTTTTTAAGATAAGACGACCAAAATTGCACACAATATTCAAGGTGCAGTCGCACCATGGAACGATGCAGAGGCATTATAATATCCTTTGTTTTATTTGCTATTCCTTTCCTTATGATACCTAGCATTCTATTTGCTCTCTTGGCCGCCGCTGCACACTGGGCAGAGGGTTTTAACATGTTATCCACGATGATGTCTAAATCTTTTTCCTGGGTGGTGGTTCCCAATGTGGAACTTTGCATCGTGAAACCATAGTTTGCGTTGTTCTTTCCTAATTGCATAACTTTGCACTTGTCCACATTAAATTTTATCTGCCATTTGGATGCCCAGTCTTCCAATTTATCAAGATCCTCTTGCAATTTTCCACAATCCTCTTGGGTTTTAACAACTTTAAATAGTTTACTGTTATCTGCAAATTTGATAACCTCACTCGTTATTCCCTTTTCCAGGTCATTTATGAATATGTCAAAAAGCAGTTAGGAAGTTAGTACAGATTTTAAGCACTAGGCTCACAAATTAGGCTCATAAATCTAGGCAAATGAATAGCAAGCACAACCTTTAAGCTCTTAAAGGCAAAAAAATTCAGGAGCGCTTAAAACCAGAAAAGATAACTTTGGGCCAATCAGGAAACAGGAACTAATGGACGCTTTTACTAAAATGTGTTAGGTTTTTACAGTGGGGATATGGCCAGCATGTTCCTTGCAATTAGCATACAGATGTGTTTCTTAACCTGCAGCATAATTAATGTGATTTTATCTAATACCACTCATTGAAGTATCATTAGGTGCACCTGTGTTAATTTCAATATTGACAGTTATGCGCTATGTGCCCCCACGCTAACTGCAATGTGTTCTCCATGCCCATTCCCTGCTCCTAATCTGCTCATTCCCTGCTCCAACGTGCAATATGCAATTACCAGGGGAATTAGCATATGGTAGCTCTCATTCCCACATGATAACAGATTCCCTGGGCCTGCACTCTAAGATCGCCAGAAATAAAAGATATAGCTAAACCTCAGGAGGCAGAAAGGTTTCCCTGGAAAAACTGTTGTCCTTCAGCATGAGGGTCACTGGTTTGAGGTCAAGCCATGACAATGGAAAGCAAAAATAGAATTTTGATTTTTTTTCCTGTCATTTTGGGTGAATAATGATATGAAACGACATGTGGAAACTGGCCAGGTTGGCTCTTTGTGAAACATTCTTTTGTTATGGTAGCCAGCTTTCAACAACATTCAGGCATCGCGATGGGGGTTGCAATGGCCACCTCAATAACAAACCTATATATGGCCCACTTTGAATCAGTACGGCTAGCTGACTGCAGATATCGTCAGTATAGGCATATGTGGGTTCACTATATTGACGATGTATTTATGCTGTGGGGAGGGTTTGAAAGAAGTCTGATATAATTTTACAATTGGCTTAACCAACAGGACTCTTGTATACAATTCAGGATGGTACATGAGAAAACTTCAATTTCCTACTTGGATGTTCAGATTTTTAGAACGCAAGAGGGATTTGAAATTTCAATCTTTAAGAAAGAGACAGATAGAATTGCCCTTCTTCATTAGGAGAGTGCACACACATCCTGTCAAGTTGAAGAATGGACTTCCGTTTTCTCCGTTTTTGAGATATCATAGGAACTGTAGTTCAGTATCAAAGTACATGCAGCAGTCCCGAGCAGTTGGCCAAAGCAGTTCATGATAGAGGATATCCTTCTGGGATCAATGAGTGGGCCCGGATACATGCCCTATATAATGTTAGGGACTGGCTCCTTACCTCGTGACCACAGCATAAGAGAGAAGACTCTCAGTTTATATATTTGGTTACTAAATTATCGCCATTGAGTGGGCAGTAATGAAAGATTATTAATGCCATTTTCATGTTTTGGGTTTTTTGGATTACAAACCAAGGTTTGTCTATATGAGGGGGTGAAATTTGCGAGGTATTTTAAGCCCGACAATGCCTGGAGTGTCTGATAGGTTTGTTTTGCAGCCACGCCCTAGTTCATGTGACTTCTGTTCTTTGTGCTCATTTATGTGTGTGATGACTGCCTTTGTACATCATGGAGTACAGTGACAACTGCTTTGACAGACTACATGTCGATCAGAGTTTGTGGTGTATGCATTGTTGTGCCCAAGTGGGCCAGGGGCGGCTCTATAATGAGGCCGAGTAAGGCGGTGGCCTAAGGTGGCAACTTTTTAGGGGCGGCAAAAATTGCTCCCAAAAAACCTGCCTCACTCGGCCTTCAAAAAAAAAACCTGATGAGAGGAGCTGCTGCCGCAACAACAGCAGAATGAAGTGCCCCGTGGCCGCAGCCCCCCACCCACTCCCTCCCCGGCAGAGCCCTCCTATCTCCCTCAGTGCTGCGGGGATGGGAGTGTGACAGGCAGAGAATGGGAGAGGCATGGGCAGGACTGACCCCCGGACGTACAGTGCTGATTCTGCTCATGGCTCTGTACATCTCCTCCTCTCTCTCCTTATCTCTTTCATCCACTCTGCTTTCCAGTTCTATTGATGAGGCTGTGACCTCTTATAACAATGCACTCTCCTTCACCCTTGATACTTTTGCCCCCCTCATCCCCTGTCCTGTTAGGCGTTCTTCTCCTCAGCCCTGGCTCTCCCCTATTGCCCGCTTTCTGCGCGCTTGTGCCCGCTCTGCTGAGCGTGTCTGGCTCAAATCCCACTCTTATCCTGACTTTCTCCACTTTAAATTCCTGCTCTCTTCCTTCCAAACAGCCATTGCACTTTTCAAACAAATTTACTTCCTCAATCTGAATAACTCTCTTCCCTCTAATCTTCATCGCCTCTTCAGCACACTCAATTCTCTCCTCAGTGTGCCTCCACTCCTGATTCCTCTCTCCCTTTCTGCCCAAACCTTGGCTAACAACTTCCATGACAAAATCCACACAATCAGCCTCCAGTTCCCTTCCTCCCCCTCTTCCCCCCCTATTTCCCAATTCTCCCCTCCCCAAACTTCTGCCACTCTTTCTTCCTTCCCTATGGTCTCTGATGAGGAAACGTCGCTCCTTCTCTCTTCCTCCAAACCTACTACCTGCCCTTCTGACCCCTTCCCCACCCACCTCCTTAGCTCCATCTTTTCATCTCTCGTCCCTTCTATTTCTCATATTCTTAACCTCTCTCTCTCTGCTGCAACCTTCCCTTCTGTTTTCAAGCATGCTGTGGTTACACCCCTCCTCAAAAAACCTTCACTTGATCCCACTTGTCCTTCTAAATATCGTCCCATCTCTCTCCTTCCTTTCTTCTCTAAACTACTTGAGCGTGCAGTCTATCACCGTTGTCTAGATTTCCTCTCCTCTCATACCCTCTTGGATCCTTTACAATCTGGCTTCCATCCCCTACACTCCACTGAAACTGCTCTTACTAAGGTCTCAAATGATTTGTTCTTGGCAAAGTCCGAAGGCTTTTCTCTGCCCTCATTCTTCTTGATCTCTCTGTTGCCTTCAACACTGTTGACCATAACCTTCTTCTTATCACCCTATCCTCACTGACTCTGTACTATCTTGGTTCTCGTCCTATCTATCCCATCACTCTTTCAGTGTGTGCTTCGATGGCTCCTCCTCCTCTTCAACCCCACTACCTGTAGGAGTTCCTCAGGGTTCCGTCTTAGGTCCACTCCTCTTCTTTCTCTATACCCAATCCCTTGGCACCCTTATCTCTTCCCATGGCTTTCACTATCATCTCTATACCGATGACTCTCAAATCTATCTTTCTGCACCTGTTATCTCTCCTGATATCCAGTCTAAGATCTCACTCTGTCTCTCTGACATTGCTGCCTGGATGTCCCACCGCCGCTTAAAACTGAACATGGCCAAAACTGAGCTTCTTATCTTTCCCCCGAATGCTTCCCCTCCTCTTTCCCCTTTCTCGCTTTCTGTTGATAACTCTGTACTCCTCCCTGTTTCTTCAGCATGTAACCTTGGTGTTATCTTCGATTCCTCTCTCTCTTTCTCTTCACATATCCAGCTCATTGCTAAAACTTGTCGTTTCTTTCTATACAATATTTCCAAAATTTGCCTCTTCCTCTCTGTTGACACCACTAAATTGATTGTCCACTCCTTAATCACCTCCCGTCTTGATTATTGTAATGTTCTCCTTGCCGGCCTCCCTGCAAGCCACCTCTTTCCTCTTCAGTCAATTCAACACTCCGCTGCTCGACTCATTTTCCGCCAGTCTCGTTTTTCCCACATCACTCCTCTCCTCATGTCGCTTCATTGGTTTCCCATGTGTCTCCGTATCCAATTTAAACTTCTCCTCCTGACCTATAAATGTATTCACTCTTCTGCCCCCCAGTACCTTTCATCTCTCATCTCTCCTTACACCCCCTCTCGGTTGCTTCGCTCTTCTAACAGTCTTCATTTATCTGTGCCCTTTACTCGTACTGCCAATTCCAGACTTCGCTCCTTCCAAATGGCAGCACCCTTTGCTTGGAATAGTCTTCTTATCTCTGTGCGCCAGGCGTCTTCCCTAGCCATTTTCAAGTCCAGACTAAAATCCCACCTCTTCACTATTGCTTTCCGTTCCTGTCTTACCCTATCTTGATCTCTCTATCAACATTGCTTATTTTGTCCTGCAAATTTTTGCTATTTGTATTATGTAACTTATTTTGTTTTCTGTCTTATTAGATTGTGAGCTCTGATGAGCAGGGACTGTCTCTCTTCTATGTTTGTACAGCGCTTCGTATGTTGCGGCACTTTATAAGTCTTTAATAATATAATATAATATAATATAATAATATCTGGGAGATCATCTGGGGATGGCCTGCTTATTTTACCACTGAGATGAAATAAGTTCGGGTTGCCCCTCCAATTCTGCACTGGCAGACTCCACCTGGAGCCCAACAGCCCCCCCCCCCCCCCAGAGCAGCAAGCAGCACAAGGTGGGTCCTTGCCGCCCTATCCAGGCCCTGGCTGGTCCCATATGGGGTCAGGCAGCAGGATGAAGGGAGACAGGGATGCGGCAGGCTGGCTGGGAGGTGGTGTGGATATCTCCTGGCAGCCACAGGGGCATGCCTGGCTGTCCTCTGGCCCGTTCTAAATGCCACAGGAACATTTTGCTCCCACATTTCAGAATCGGGTCCAAATGGGCCCACTCTGCACGGGGCCATCTGGATGGCCCAGACGTGCCCCTTCCAGAATCAGGCTCCACATTCCTTGATCTTGAAAAGCAAATGTTTCAGATCGTCTTCACTTTCAGCCAGTATTGTGGTGTCATCAGCATAGCGAAGGTTGTTGATGAGTCTTCCACCAATCTGTGAATCAAATGGATACGTTACATTAGAACATCTATTTGTGTGTCGTATCTGAACAGATAAGAAGCCCCATTTTGCACAGGGACTCCAGATGGGAAATGGGACACCCAGATTTTGCTGAATGTGAAGCCTTTTGTAAAATATGTATAAGGACACTAGCAAATATACACTACAAAATGCAAGGTCATGCATTTTTGCTGCAAAAATCCAAGGAAGTGGTATGGTAGGAGGTGAAGTACTTCTGTCCACAAAAGAAGAGCTGTCCTGGGGATGATTGTTTCTGATATTCTTAAGGTGGTTAAAAAAGGCGATAGTGAAAGCCAGAAGGATGCTTGAGTGCAAAGAGAAAGGAATGGCCAGCAGAAAGAAGGAAGTGATAGTGCCTCTGTATAAGTTTCTGGAGTTCTAGAGACCTCACCTTCAAAAGAATATGAACAGGATGGCGTAGGTTCAGAGGGTGGCTACTAAAATGGCCAATGAGCTTTGTCATCAGGTAGATGGGGACAGACTTAAAGATTTCAATATGTATACTTTGGAGGGAAGGCAGGAGAGGTGAGATATGATAAAGACGTTTAAATACTGTACCTCTGCAACGAGGGGGCATAGTATGAAGGTAAAAAGGGCTAGACTCAGGAGTCATCTAAGGAAATATTTATTTTTGGAAAGAGTGATAGATGCATGGAATAGTCTCTCAGTGGAGGTAGTAGAGACGAGGACATCATCTGAATTCAAGAAAGCCTGGGGCAAACCCAGAAGATCTCTAAAGGAAACAGAGGGACTATAGTAGTTGGTATGGAAGAGCAGTCTGGATAGGCCGTGTGATCTTTTTCTGCTGTTATGTTTCTATATTTCTATACCTGTTTTTACTGGCAGCATCAGTATCAGTTTTATAAACCTGCATATTCAGAATAAGAATGGAATCACTCCAATATTTTTCGCTGCTTCCACGTATAAGTGCCAACAACTATTTGTATAGGAGATATTTTTGACAAATATATGAGTTTCCCTCAGGCTGGGCTGAAGGCTAATTAACATGGCCAAGCCCATTCCCCACACCTGTAGTTGGGGCTGGTGCCACTATCAGGCGAACTAGTTGGTCGCCTAGAATGCTGGCCCTCCGAAAGCATGATTGTAGGAGCAAATGGACAACATGACATAGTGCTGGCGCCTTTAAGTAAGTGCTGTGTTGTGGATTTTGAATTATTGCTGCTGCAGGCCCTCTCCGGGGCCTGCAGCAGCAATAATTCAAAATCCACAACACAGCACTTAAAGGCGCCAGCACTATGTCATGTTGTCCATTTGCTCCTATCTGCTGCTTCCACTCTCCTCTGAACCGGAAGTCTGCATTGGAGAAGGGCGAAAGCAGCAGATAGAAGCACATAGAAACCATGACACAGTACCAAAGCTTTTAAAGAAGTGCTGCTTCATGGTTTTTCAGCCATTGCCGCCACTGGAGGTCCCAGAGAAGGGTGGGAGTGGCAGAAATGGGGATGGGTGAAGTGGGGGGTTGGCACAATGGAAGACTCATTTAGGGTGCCTCTATTCCTTGCTCTGGCTCTACCTATAGTGTTAATTGAGGGACAGAGGGACGGAGATGGTGGACTAAGGGAGCTTGAAAAGAGGAGAATGTGAAAGAAGGGGCTGGAAGGGCGGTGATGGTGGTTAGGATGCTGGCCGAGGAACAAGATTGTTCCCCGGGCAAAATCTTCCTTGACCACTCAGGTGAGGCAGGGATTGGGGAGACTGGCTCAAAGAAAGGTTGCCTGAGCAGGAGAGTTGTGATGAGCAGCTTAGGAGACGCACATTTTTCCCTAGGGGCATGGTGTCCGCGGGTGCATCGCAGGGATGGAGAGGATCCAAAACATGTAACATTTCAGAATACGGTGTGCATGGGGATGTCCAAAATGAATACCTGCATCTGAGGCACAGGGTCAGCTGGATAGCGCTTGCACATGCCCAGCCAAACACGTCCATCTCCACCGATTCCAGTCCCATGGGCACGAACAGACACATCGATGTGGAATTGGGTTCAAACGCGGTCCGTTTTTTATTTAGATGTGTGTGTGGGCTGGATGTGCATGTTATGGAATCATGTTCTAAAGCACATCTGCTCTGGACTTCTGGAGTGTGCTCTACATCTTGAAGCATGGAAATTTGTTTTGTCATTTCCACATGCCCATCTAAATTATGCATAGATGTAGAAGCCCGTGGTTCCCATCCACTAGGATTGTTGCCCTTCATTTTTGGCATGGTTTCCTGAAAGTTCATTTTTTTCAGCGACCGAGGATTAATTCTGTACTTTGTAACGTGCATATTCATATCCAGATTTGGAAGGTGCATTTGTTGACAAATCCTCAGAAAAGACTCTATGCCTCCAAATCTTTAAGGATTTCCTTGAGGTTCCATCATTCTGTTAGATGTCCCTTGTAATCCCATTCTTTGAGATATTCCTTGCAGATTCATTTCTCCCAGCTGGGCTCATCCTAGACATATTCATCCTGGGTGGTCTTTGACCAGTAAAGACTCCTCTAGGATTATACATGCTGGTAATTTTAATCAAGGCTTTCTTTAATAAATTACAAGAAGGTATTGAACTCTTTGAGACCACCAAAGTCAACTGATGGAGAGCCAATCGAGTCTTAATTTGAACAAGCTAAAAAGATGGAGGGCACGTCAAAATTCAATGAATTCACAGCTGGTTCGCATCTGTATCCGGACAGAAAGAGCTTCAGAATGACCACACAGCTTCTGACTTCCTCTGCGTGTGAGAAGCTCATACACTGACAGTTTCTACAGGCAGCTGCACGCACCCCCTCCACCCGCGATCACAGCCTCCGTCTTTCTGCTCTTCAGCCCACAGGAGCAGCCTCTCCTGTGGTCCCACAAGACTTCTGCTGACTGCGATCATTGCCTCCTTCTGCTCTTCAGCGCTGGTCGGCGCTCTTGAACTGCGGTGAACTCCTGCCGTGCTTATCCAGCTTAAAGGTAGCACCGACCCTGACTGACTTTGATTTGTGATGTTAATAAAGGCTACAACCATTTTTCTGCAACTTTTGGAGCTGAGACTTTTGTAAGGAAAAAAAGGGGAAATGGGTGTGAATGCCTGTGTTGATGTAAGTGTAGCCAATTAAAGAGCAAATCCACAAGACAAGGTTTTACGTTTTAAAGGTGAGAGAACTGCCCCCTCTATCTCTTCTTGAAGATGAGCAATTTGCAAAAACTCGTGCACTCCTCAGAAGAGGTCCAAAAGTCGACAGGGCCATTTCTAAAAATATATATGTGATCATTCCCAGTCCTCAAGGGCCGTTAATAGGTCAGGCTTTCAGGATATCTCTAATGAATATGCATGAAATAGGCATGCATACCACCTCCAGTGTAAGAAAATCTCTCTCGTGCGTATTCCTTAGGGATATCCTAAAAACCCAGCTTGTTGGTGGCGCTCAATGACTGGGAGTGCATACCACTGATATGTGTACTCCCACTGGAAAATGAGAAATACACATATAACTTTTTGTACCACCTAAACCATGTTCAAATCCTACCAAATTTAGGACTGTGAGTTCCAAGACACAGCAGCATTTTGAATCACCATTTACATGTGTATGCAACCTGCATGTGTAAGTGCTGGTAGTAATGTGTAGATTCCATGCAAGGATTTTAAAATGACCTCTAACGTTATCTGGATAATGCTGAATTCTGGCGCTACCTAAATCGTTTTTGGCCCCACCTTCAGGACGCTTCTTAGTGCTTCTCCTCCTAAATGTATACCTTTTGCCTCAACATTGAGATGTTGCTGTTGTTAAGTGCCGTCGAGTTGATGTTGACTCATGGCGACCCTCTGGGTAATTTCCTAAACTGGGTTCGGTCTTCAGTCAGGCGGCTCATTGTTGATAGAATGGCCTCCATAGCTGATACCTGGCCAAGTAAAGGCTGCTATGCGGAATATTCAGCGACGCTAACACAGTTACTGCTGCTGAATATCCATAGGTACCCCAGTACACACCCTAATGCTAACCAGTTAGCATCAGAGCATTCTGGGGTCATTCCAGGGGCGACAGCCAGGAGTAACTGGTCAGCAGTGACAGTCAGCCGCTGACCAATTATCCCTCGGCAGTGAAACGTAGGCCATTAAATGCTGTCCTAACTTTGGCACTGAAGCTAACTCTCCAGCGGCTGAAAATTGCCACTGCCCAGTTAGCTTCCTGGATGACCCTGTTAGTCAATGCCAGTGGCCAGATATAATGTTGGGCTTCTTTCCAAAAACTCTAAGCCTAAATTGTTTGCATTTCTAACCTGGATTTTTTTTAAAAAGCTCTTTTGCGGTCAGCACTGTCGCCAACAGCATAATCCCTTTTGAACATTGAGCAGACTGTGTTCATAGGTGAAAGGCCAGTCACCATTTCTCCACTCCTTAGCTAAATGAAAAGTTTGCAAATATTTTTCCAACTACTATTACCATTTGTCTGTAGATCACGCGCTATCGCAATTTAAATGTGTACATATATTATTATGTTGCCATTCTCATTGTTTCTTTATTCCTATATTTTTTAGCTGAAACTGGATCATAAATATGCCAACCAGACTTGTGGACTTTGTGGCGACTTTAATGGTCAGAAGACTTACAATGAGTTCATTTTAAATGGTAAGGTGAGAAATGGTGCCAAGCTGCATACCCCTGTCTGTTCAGCATTTATTAGAGAAAGCAGGGAGTTTGAAAGCAAAATTTCACCAGTAGGTGTTCACTCGGAAGCTCCTGCAGTCATAAGTTACAAATGGGGGACTTGCCGAATCCAAAGCAGAAGATGACATGGTGTGCAATAGCTTATTAGTGGAGGTGACACATGCCAGCACTCGTATGGCATTTAAATGTTTGGTGCAGGAATGGAGAGCAGGGGTGTGCATTTCTGAGAGTGCATTCAGTTTGTTTGGGTGCCTAAAAGGTTTTTGTGCTTGCAAATCACTTGTGTGAGCATATGCTTATAAATGAATGTGCACACATTTGATTTGTGTGCTTAAGATAGTTTTAGAAGCCACTGAATGCATGCATGTAAAACAAAAATGTGAAAAAAAAACCCAAGAAAAATATCGCACAAACTTTGAGAAACATTTGGAAAATATGAACGAGTCAAACATTTTTTGGCCATACACATCCCTAATAGAGAGTAATGGTTGGAACTAAGTTAACAGATTGTCAAAAAAGCATGAAGGGAGCTGGTGATGGTTTAAATATGAGCATTTAAGTCATAGAGAACCAGACAGGAAGACAGCTAAGCAGACACAACTGGCCAATTGGTCTTTACCCTCCATCATCTGTCATATGCTAAATTTTTGACCCTCTTCTACCCAACCAAAAATACAGGATGTTTTTCTCAGTATAAAGGAGTCAATATTCAGTCACACATACAATATACAATTTGAAAACATCTAACTTACATGATTTAAAATCACTCTGAGAACAGTATCTCAGTGCTGGTGACCTGATGATCCCAGCCAGGAAAATTAACTCCATTTCTGAGCTGGAATAGCACAGCTTGAGGTGATTACTGTAAGTTGCATTATTCCTTTATTGCTGGTATCACCAACCTAAGGTACAGAGTTACCGCAGGTTGGTAACTCCCGTGATGTTAAAATGACCAGTTTTACTACAGTTTAGAAACTACCCCTGTATCAAATAAAACGAAACAGCAGAGAGATCATTCGGCCCTCCGGAACTGAAGTGTGCTTGTAGCTTTCTGTTTCGTTACAAGGCCAGAGACGTATCAGCCCCCCTCTCGTATATATACCAACTAGAAAATGAAATCACGCATTCCCTAAATACAAATAGAAATTGCTTTGCGATGATTTTCGTACTTGTGGAGTTATCCAGTGAAACCTTACGTTTTTCCTTTATGACTCCAGGCTCTTAAACCATTCCAGCATTGTCATTTCAGAAAGGACGCTAACAGTTTTCTGTCCTGATAGGAATGGAATTGTCTACGCTGGTGCTGAATGTGCTACCAGAGGCACATATTGAGGGGGGAAGAGACAGTGAAAAAAGCGTCACAATTACAGAAAAGGAAACTGCATTACTGTTGCTTGTTTTAGGGATCATTCTGACTCCAATTCAGTTTGGAAGTCTGCAGAAGCTGGATGGACCAGAAGAATGTGAGGATCCAACGCCTTCCCCCTTGAACTGCAATGAAACTGTGAGGCTCTATTCTTTGGCTTTTTAACTTTTATATACCCTTGCATTAAACTATCTCTGGGTGAGAGGAAGGAAGGATTTAGTACTTGGCTATGGAGGAAAGGAACTGAATAAAAAAGAAAAAAACATCACGATATTGCTATGAAAGCTGAACATAATGTAAAGATTTTCTTATTGAGCTCAACAGCAACCATATTTTGTTTTCTGTTTTATTAATAGGGAACTATTTGTGATGCAGTGTTGACTAGTTCTGCGTTCATAGTCTGCAGTGAATTTGTTAATATTGCACCCTATATTGAAGCCTGCATCCAGGATCTCTGTCTGTGTCATGGGTCGGATATGACAACATCATGCCTATGTGATACCTTTGCTGAATACTCCCATGAGTGCGCTCTTGCTGGAGGACACCCTGGGAACTGGAGGACTCCAGACTTCTGTCGTATGCATTTTTATGATGGAGCTTAATTTGTAACGAAGCTGAACTTTTCAGTCTATCAGCAACACAGTCCAGTAGTTGTCAGGGGGAACTATAACAAGAATTTTACTCCTGAGAAGACAGATTTTAGATATGATATGGAGAATCCCCACAGTATTTTACAAGAGGCACTACCAAATATAAAGCCTCTTGTAAAATAGGTGCAGGACTGCATGTGTATGTCAGTGGGAGCAGCAATTTTAAGAAACTGCACATTGGGAAAAAATATAAAATACCCTTCATGTATGTGTGACAACAGCTTCTTAAAATTGCTGTGCCATCAGTTCCCTGGGGATCACTCCTTGATTGTGATCTCCCCCCCCCTTCTCCCCGATCCCCTGACCAGATGAGTTTCCTTCCCCAACCCCTACCAAATCTGATCTCCCCTATTTCACCAAATCATCTGATCCTTCCACAAGCAAACATCCCTGGCACAAACACCTACCACCCTCCCACATGATCCAATGGCAACCATGACCCCCTGAGGGTTAACAGCATTTTTACATCTCCATCCCATCCTTCCCCTGGCATTACCCTGGTGTCTAGTGAGTGCAGAAGTGATGTTCAGTCACTCTTGCTGTTACTGTGCCAAATTTCAAAATGGTGTTAAAGACCCCTAGAGGCAGTCTTGTGATATTACTGCAGTACCTTCAGATGACCATTAGGAGTAATTGGCTGCATTTTGGAAGCCAGTAAAGTAAGGGCGGGAGTCGGTGCGCATGGCTCCTACTCCCAGTAAACACCAGTAAGACCGGGGAGAGGGTTCAGGGTGATGGTGGGGTGGGGCATGCTTGAGGGCCATGGGGGTTTTATTGTTGCCATGGGGGTTGGGTGGGGGTGTTTCTGCTACTGGGGTTGTTTGTGAGGAGATCAGATACTTTGGGTGTAGGAGGATTTGATGCTTTGGGAGACTAGTAGGTATCAAATGGGGTGGAGGATTGGGCTGAAATTGATCAAGGTCTGGAGGTCACCAGGGGAAAATCAAGGTCAAGGGAAGGCAACTGTAAATGCAGATGTCCATTATTTTCCCTAGAGACATGGATTCTCTATGTGAAATAGACCACTCACTCTCCGCATCCTCACCATGTCTTCAGGAAATTTAAATCTAGTAAGCATCCCCACCTTTAAATAGCAAATGTTCTTAACTGACATTTACACGTGTAAATGCTACTATTTAGATGTGAGGATGCTCCTAAAATAACCCCCTAGAGGAAGGCATTTTACTAGTTAATCTGTGACATCAGTGACCTCTCTTATTAGATATGAGTGCCGCTGTGCGCATGTTAGTTTGCAAGGGCTTGCAGACAAATAAAAAGAGTGAAAGAATATGCAGTAATGTTCTTAGATGATCAAACATTGGAGTATGTCCACTAAGCTGGGCTAATGGCTAACCTGGGTTATCTGCAGCTAGGTCCCATTAAATAATTTAGGACCTACTTGTAGATAGCCGGAATTAACCATTAGCCCGGCCTAGTAATTAACTATTAGCCCTGGACGTACTGAAGATCATTTTAGGAGCATTTTGTAGCTGTTACAGATGTAAATAGCAGAGCTTATACATGTAAATGGCCAATGGGTGCATATTGTGATTTTACAAAGGTGCTATTTACATGTGTAAAAGTCGTAGGAGAGATATTTTGGAAGGGGGCTTATTGTATTCTGAATATAGGTGCAGTTTTCACAGGAATTAAAAGTATGCGTGTATTTCAGATTGTACAATGCAAATATATATGTAGGGTGGCATATTCAGTAGATAAAGCAGCTGGCTATCACTGCTTTAAATTATGGCCAGATATTCATTGCTGGGACTATATCCAGCCACCGGCACTGAATATTTGGTTTGCCCTGCTAGCATTTAGCTCTCTTTAATCTTTATCACTTTGAAATTGCAAGATATTGCTCCCACTGGATTTCTGTAAACAAAACTCAAACTTCTGTCTCAGAAGTTCTGAATTAAGCAAAATTCTGCATGCGTTGTTTGTTAAAATAACACAGCATATTGGTTTTTTATTGATAATTTAAAATACAATGCCAGTTTTTACAGAAAAAAATATCACAAAAAAAGTGCAAAAATTGTGATGTATTATTTGCAGAATTCCAGCAAGAATAGCTTATGGAAACAAGATATACTGTAGCAATTACATTTTCTGTCTTTTTTGTAATTGCAGCCTATATATGTCCATTCAACATGCTGTACCATGAATGTGGCTTTCCCTGTGTGGACACTTGTTCTGATTTCCACCGTTCACAGTTCTGTGATTCACACTGCATTCGTGGCTGCTTTTGCCCACCAGGCAAGTTTTTCCTGTCAACCTAAAGCACTCCCATGCATCCTTGAGACCGTGAGGACAAGTGAATTGCATTTCCCAGGGGTAGAGATTAGAAAATGTCAGTAAATCAACGTATCCTAAACCTAATGCACTATGAATAAACAGTTCGATGTGACATTAGATCGCTGCAATACTGTACCCAGATGAACTGCAACTTGGTTTGAATGAAATAATTCAGTGCAACATTATGCAGTTTCATCCCTGTACCTGTTTCCCTTCAGGTAACTTCCATCAGCATCTGAAGTCACATCAGGTCTTCTCTTCATGTGGTCAAAGTTAGGTGGTTCATTAAGCCTTCCAAATAAATAACTAATAGACATGCCCCCCCCCCCCCCAGTGGACAGAGTGAAGACGTTTACTGTATTCAGAGCTAGAACCTTTGCATTTAAGTACAATGAGTGTCCATCTTTCCCATGGGGGAGATCATTTACTTTATGTTAATACACATTAGAATACTAATGTAAACCCCTTGGACACAGTTTCAAGCTTCAAACACATGGGATTTGGTTGTTTAAACAATTTATAAGTATTGAGAAAGGGAAAAAGAGTGTAGCTTTTGGAAGATTGGATGGAATTATGAACCCACATTTTTCCTTTTCATATAAACAGGCTTCCTCTAAATACAGGAAAAATGGAAATAATGGTTTTAAGTCCTTACAAATGAGCAGAGAGCCCTAATACCATTAAACTAGGGGCTTACAATATTCCTCCCCGTGCAAGTCGGGAGCCTGGAGGTCATCCCGGACTCCTCATTTCATTGAGATTGTAGAGCAAGATGATAATGAGACTTAGTAAAATGTTTACACTCACTGACTTGAAGTCTGGAAGCTGCAGGAGGTAGACATGAGCGTGTGCCTTAGGGGTATTTATATTATTTTGTCTGGGGGATCTGGCTTTACATAGAAACATAGAATGAGACAGCAGGGCCATTGAATCCACAGTACTGCCGATGATACCTGGTCTTTGGCTGCTCCTGCTGCCCTCCTTCTGAGAATCCTCTGTGTTTATCGCATGCTTTCTCTAACTCTGATACAAGGAAGCCGGTCCATGAATCCACAATTCTTTCTAGGAAGAATGTTCTCTCATGATATTGTTGAATTAAACCATATTTGGATCTCATATCACGAGCATCCTACTCAGACTTTAGTTAACATTGGTGTAAAGATAAATGGGGCCCTTTGTGGCCTAAAGGCCTAGAAAAGATAATGTTGCAAGACTATTTCCTACTACCATCAGCACGCGCAGTCTGGATAGAAGCTTGTCCTGAACTAATTCAGGTAGTTGTTAATGGGGCCTATGTGCAAAGCTATTTCCCTATGAACACAACCCATTAGTATAGCAAACCCCAAATCTACTGTTTAGTATGGCTTGATTCTCCTGGGGGAGGGGGGACTATCCTCTTACAAGTGTTTGAGATCTATTAGAGCTCCTGAGAAATGTTTGAATTCTGTACAGTATGAATAGTACATTCCATCGTCACCTGATGTCGTGCAGGTCACTGCATTTGCACCATGCTGATGTTTCTCCCTTTTGTTTCAGGAACTATATTTGATGACATCAGCAACTCTGGTTGTGTGCCCCAGAAGCAATGCCCCTGCATTTACAATGGCAAGGTCTATGCACCAGGGACAACTTATGCTACATCGTGCCAGAACTGGTAGCTGACTCTGCTTGATAAATATTCTGTGTTGTCATTCTGTAACTCATTAACATTGTATGTTGCTTCATTACTACACCAGTTTGTTTTACCTCCTTGGGATCGAGGAACAGAGTTACACAGGCAAACATCCCATGAGGGCACCTCAACCAGCAGCATGAGATAGCACTCACAGTAACATAGTATATGACGGCAGATAAAGACCGGCATGGTCCATCTAGTCAACCCAGCAAAGTGGCAAGACTAGGTGCATTCTGGTAACATCAATATAAAAACACATAGGCCAGATGCACTAAGCAATTTTACATAGACACAGCTGCCCATGTAGAGCAGGAGCAGGGCCGTGCCAAGGGCTGTGTAAGCAGTACAACTGCATAGGGCACAAGTATAGAAAGGGCACTGATATCATCACTGGGCTTCTGGGAAGCTCGATAAAAAAACTGTTCCTGCATGAAGCTGGTTCAGCAGTCTCACATGGCGCATTGCTAGCTTGGTTTGGTCATGAGCAGGCATAAAGCATTATCTGTAATTTGTTTTTAAATTATGATAGAAGTCTATAAATTAATGAACGGAGTGGAACGGGTAAACATAGATCGATTGTTTACGTTATCAGAATATAGAAAGACTAGGGGACATACAATGAAGCTACAGGGTAAACTTTAAAACTAATAAAAGAAAATATTTCTTCATTCAACGTGTAATCAAATTCTGGAATTTGTTACCGGAGGATGTAGTAAAGGCTGTTAGTGTAGCTGGGCTTAAAAAAAGTTTGAACAAGTTCCTGGAGGAAAGGTCCATAAACCATTATTAAGAAGGGACCCAGGATATCAATGCTTGACCCAGTACAAGCATTGCGGAACCTGTGTCGTTTGGGGAAACTGCTAGGTACGTATGACCTAGATTGGCCACTGTTGGAAACAGGATACTGGGCTTGATGGACCTCTGACCCAGTATGGCATATCTTATGTTCTTATGTTCTTATACAGTTAATATTGGGCCATTTAAATGGGCAGATGCTATGGGGTTTATTTTAGAAGCTATATTAGTGATTTACACGTCTGACAATCCCCAGTCTGTCCACTGCCTCTCGATAGGTAAACTCTCATATAACATACACAAATTGTCCCCAAGATGCCTCAGTAGTATGGGTGTGTATTTATCACAGTTAATTCAGTTTGTTTGGGAGCCTAAAAATTAGCAGTGAATGCAAATCACTTGGGCATGCATATACTTACAAATATATGCTTGTATAATTGATTGCACACATGTTCAACTTTCTGCACACAAACAGTTAATGTGCAAATGAGTAAATAAGTGAAACAACCACAAAAGAAATGCTCTAAAATCACTAATTCGACAACCAGGATCTGGATTAGGCTTGGTAAATGTCTCTGATAGTATACTTAAACATGGTTTCACAGAGGTTCTGGCACAAGACCATGGCAAAAGAAAAGGTTTTTGGAGTAAGTCTCTAGAGCAGGAATCAATAGAGTAATAAGGCAAAAAAATCCAGGAATTGTTTTATACAGAATTCCAGATGAGACAAACTTTGAGCCAATCAGAAAGCAGGAATAAAGGTCACCAGCAATGCAAAACACAGTTAAGAGCAGGCTGACTAGAGCCAACCCCCATGGAGGTGTAATGGCGCTTCTTGAAAGATGCCTGCCTTCCAGCCTCAGTCTTGAGGGAAAAAATCATTTGAGTTTTGTTTTTTTTAATTTGCCTGAAACCTCTAGTAACCTTTCAGTTATGTTTTAAGTTTGCACAGCAGCCACAGCCATATCTGTAATTAGAACAATTTCTCTGAAATGAACATTTATAAAAACAAAAATGAAAATACAAAAGAAAACAAAAAAACCTGCATATGACACAAGAAACTAAACAAAACAATTTTCTTTTTATGTACACACCTAATACATAGTTCACTTTCACACATACTTTTACCCACAATAAAAGGAACATTCCTGGGGGAGGACTGAAATACCATTTGGAACAGCATGCATATGTTTACATTTTAAACAGTATGCTTTATTTTTCCTCCCAAAATGTGTTTGCACAAGTTAGTTGGTATAAATCTGTGCAGACACGTTTCCTAGTATAATTTACAAAACTGAAAGTGTACACCTGATTTCACTTTGTAAACACAACAAAGTCCAAGGACTGAAAAATACACTTGTGTGGGCAGATATAAAATTACCCTTGAAACTGTATGGATGAGTAAATAATGTGTGCATACACTTCCACAGAAGTATGGATACAGCTCTGCTCTGAAACGTACCCCATGGATTTTATGCACATATAAATATACCTGCTTTTTTGGCATCCACACAATTTCTGGTTCAAATTATATGCATAAATGTGTATTCTTTTAAAGTAAGCATGCCAATTCTAACCCCTGCAACCACACCCCTGGGAATGCCTTTGTTCAATCCAGTCAGATAGACTGTATGTCTACAAGTTAACTATGCATTGGAAGGGAAATTTTGTAAGAATCTAATTCTACACATAAAACACTCTTTTATGGACATAAAGGCCTTTTAGAAATGAGCTCTATTGGGGTAATGTTATAAGGTACTTGAACAGAATTTTGCCCTCACAAATGAGCTCTTATAAACTTGCCTGTGAGTACATAAATATAAAAAGCAGGTGCACAGCAATATAGTATGTACTTTTCTGCGAAGATGATAATTCTATAAGGAGTGTTTATGCATGTAAATTATGCAGTTGAAATTCTATAAGTAAATGTGCACAGGGGGTTTTAAAACGCTTTCTAAAAGTCCAATGTCCATTCCAGAACTATATATAAAAATATATATTACTGGGTAAATGAAGAAAATTAAAGCTGTTCATCTGAGCTTCACAAACCATAGGCATAGGACACAAAAACAACAAAAATAACAACAACAAATAACCAAAAAAAATACATAATATACCAAAATAATACTGGCTATTCCTCCTTCTGTGTTTTCTCTTCTTCTTGGATCTTCCTTCAGGACTCTTCTCCTCTTCCTTGGATTCTCTTCAGATCCTCGAATAAGACTCTTTCTTCTGTCAACCAACTCCTTGGACAGTAATTCCTCTTGACCCTGAAGATTACTTCCAGGCACTTCTCTCTCTCTGTTATGGGCTTCCTGAACCTAGGAAGCATCTAGGCTAGAAATCACTCCAAACTTCCAACTTTGACTAATAAACCAAGTTCCTCTGTAATCAGCCAATAATAAGCCCTCTTTTCTCAAAGGTAGTTCACCTCTGGTAACAAATTTCTGTTTCAAACTTCCAGATGGCCATCCCTTTGCCTGTGATTCCTATACATGGTGAACCATTGTTTGCAGACCCCACTCCCAGAAAGAAAGAAGGCAAGACCCAGATATGTTGTATTTTCTTCTACTTAAGGGCTTACCCTCTGAACAGCCTGAGGCTCCCTCTGTGACCACCCAGCCTACTTCTGAGAGATGGAAAAGAGGCAAAAAGATGAAATACTCCTCTAATTTATTAACTTAGTGGCCTCACCAGTTCCATCTAGGCTATTTCCTTTTGGGAGTAGCCAGCTGGTAAAGTCTTAAATGGGTTATATTGTAGCTTCATTGAGTGTCCCCTAGTCTTTCTACTTTTAGATGACATAAAACAACCAATCTATGTTTACCCATTCCACTCCATTCAGTAATTTATAGATATCTATTATATCTCCTCTCAGCTGTCTCTTTTCCTCACTTGATTTGCAGTTTGTTGTGCTGTGAGGACTTGTGTGCATCAATGATGCTGAGGGCTAAGCAACGGTAGCTTAACTACTTGCAGGGACTCCCAAGATGGATAGGTCTCAACTGAAGTGCCAGACCAAGACAAACAACCCATATGGGCAGCAGCAGAATGGGAGGTGTTGGCGGCGGAGGATCACATTTCAGTGACAACGGCAAAACCACTAGAATTAAACTGCATGGAAGAAAGGCCTGGCAGTCTACTTCCATATCTTGCCACAAAACCTCAATGAATAGTCACAACAAAAAAAATTGCACTATAGTGCTGGAAAATGAGACCCCCAGGTCGGAAGACACTCAACTGACTACTGGGGAGGAGCTGAAGACTTTTCAGAGTAAAGCCAGCATGTACAGTATGATGTGGTTGGATCAAAGCCCTTGGGACTTCTGACTGCTGATGTAGCTGCACATGAAATGAGAGTCAGAAGCTGCAAAGATGTCTGACATATTGGGACATGGAATGTACGAAGCATGAGCCAAAGGAAGTTAGAGCTGGTCAAGAATGAAATGGAACGTGTACAACTCGATCTGTTGGGTGTCAGCGAACTGAAATAGACTGGCATCGGGCACTTTGCATCTGATGATCATATGGTCTACTATGCCAGAAATGAAAGACAATGCATTGCATTGCATTTCATTTATAATTAAGAAGAAACTTGCAAGAACTGTAATGAAATACAATGCAATCAATGAACTCTTAATTTCTATTCGTCTACGAGGAATGCCCATCAACACAACTATAGTTCAAGTATATGCCCCAACAACAGCTGCAGAAGAGGATGAAGTTGATGAGTCCTACGAACAAGCACAAGCTGAAATTGGCAGAACGTGCAAACAGGATATCCTGATAGTCAGGGGTGACTGGAATGCAAAAGCTGGCAACAAAGAAGAAGGCAAAGTGCTTGGAAAATATGGACTTGGCAGCAGAAATAAATCTATTCATCTCAAATACCTTCTTCCAGCAACACAAACGGCAGCTGTACACATGGACTTCACCCAATGGATTGTACAAAAATCAAATTGATTATTTCTGTAGAAGTCAACGATGGAAAAGCTCTATAACATCATGAAAGACATCTGTAAGATCAAGATGGAGTGTGTGCTAACAGATCCCCAACTACTAGTAATCAAACTCATGCTAAAGTTGAAAAAGAGCAACCCACTCATGAATGTAGCAAAATATGACCTTGAGAATATACCACCAGAATTTAAAGACTGCCTGCATAAATTGAGTTGCTGCTTTAGATAAAAATGACAGAGCTCCAGAAGAGTTATGGGATGACATCAAGAAGGTTGTGTTTGAAGAAAATTGAGAAGTCTCTACAAATGGTGAAAAGCAAAAATGGCCAAAACGGATGACCGTAGACTTCAAACATGCCATTGTCAAACCTCTCCTCAAGAAACCCTCTCTTGATACCACCTGTCCTTCTAACTATCGACCCATCTCCCTCCTTCCCTTCATATCTAAACTACTAGAACAGGCAGTCCATCGCTGCTGCCTCAACTTCCTCACCTCCCAGGCCCTCCTGGACCCACTACAATCCGGCTTCTGTCCCCTACACTCCACTGAAACGGCTCTTACAAAAGTCTCCAACGACTTGTTCCTGGCTAAATCTAAGGGCCTTTACTCAGTCCTCATCCTTCTCGACCTCTCCACTGCCTTTGATACTGTTGACCACAATCATCTCCTCACCATCCTCTCCTCGCTTGGTTTCAGGGGCTCCATACTATCCTGGTTCTCCTCCTACCTCTCCCATCGCTCCTTTAGTGTATGCTCTGGTGGATCCTCCTCCTCTCCCACCCCGTCCATGTTGGTGTACCCCAAGGATCCGTCTTGGGCCCCCTCCTTTTCTCTCTCTATACCCAATCCCTTGGTGCACTTATCTCCTCCCATGGCTTTCAGTACCATCTCTATGCCGACAACTCCCAAATCTACCTCTCTACACCTAATATCTCTCCAGCAATCCAGACCAGGATCTCTGCCTGCCTTTCTGACATCGCTGCCTGGATGTCTCATCGCCGCTTGAAGCTGAACATGGCCAAGACTGAACTCCTTGTCTTTCCCCCCAACTCCTCCCCTCCTCTTCCCCCCCTTCTTAGTCTCCTTGGATGGTTCTATGATCCTTCCTGTTCCCTTGGCCCACAACCTGGGAGTTATATTTGACTCCTCTCTCTCCTTCTCCATACATATCCAGCACATAGCTAAGACCTGCCGCTTCTTTCTCTACATTAGCAAGATCCACCCCTTCCTTTCTGAACACACTACTGAAACCCTTATCCACTCCTTAATCTCTTATCGCCTCGACTACTGCAACCTACTCCTTTTTGATCTTCCCACTAGCCATCTCCTTCCCCTTCAATCTATACAAAATCATGTTGCTCGACTAATCTTCCGTCAACCTCGCCATGCCCACATTACTCCTCTTCTCAAAGACGCTTCACTGGTTCCCTCTCCAATTCCGCATCCAGTTCAAACTTCTCCTGCTGACCTATAAATGCATTCACTCTGCGGCCCCTCAATACCTCTCATCTCTTATCTTTCCTTACACCACCTCTCGTGAACTTCGCTCTGCTAACAAATCACTTCTATATAGGCCTTTCACTCGTACTGCTAACTCCCGACTTCGCTCCTTTCACTTTGCTGCACCTTACACCTGGAACAACTTACCTGTGTCTGTGTACCAGGCACCCTCCCTGGCCCTCTTCAAATCCAAATTGAAGACCCACCTCTTCACTGTCGCTTTCAGATCCTGACTTCTTTCTCTTATCTCAACCTAACTCCCGTCTATTTTCATGACCGAATTGTAAAGTCCTTACTGTGCTCTGCACCGAATTGACTATTGCTCTGTATTGTCTCAACTAGATTGTAAGCGCTGACGAGCAGGAACTGTCTCTTGTATGTATACCTGTACAGCGCTGCTTGCGTGGTGCAATATAAGTGCTAAATAGTAGTAGTAGTAGTAATATCTGGAACAAGAATTGCCTGACGTGTAAGCAGGGTTCAGGAAAGGGCGAGGAATGAGAGACATCATTACGGATGTGAGATGGATCGTTGAAATGACTAAAGAATACCAAAAGGATATCTATATGTGTTTTATTGACTACAGCAAGACTTTTGACTGTGTAAGCCATGAGAAACTCTGGGCCACATTAAGAAGCATGGGTATACCAGAAAACCTGATAGTTCTCTTGCACAACGGTTACATTGATCAAGAAGCAACAGTTCAGATAGAACAAGGAAAAACAGAATGGTTTAAAATCAGCAAAGGTGTACGACAAGGTTTCAAACTTTTCCCCTACCTGTTTAATTTATATGCAAAACAAATCATCAGAGAAGCAGGACTATATGAAGACAACCTAGGTGTGAAGATTGGTGGAAGACTAATCAACAACCTTCGTTATGCTGATAATACCACATTACTGGCTGAAAGCGAAGATGATCTGAAACATTTGCTTCTCAAGATCAAGGAACATAGTCTTAAAATATGTCTGCACCTTAATGTAAAGAAGCCAAAGATCCTGACAACTGGAAAAATCAATAAGTTCAGCACTGATGGAAAAGAAATCAAAATAGTGGAAATCTTTAACCTACTTAAGCAACTATCAATAAAAAAACAACAAGCAGTCAAGAAATCTGACAATGCATTGCTCTTGTCAGAATGGCTATGAAGGACCTAGACAAGATTCTCAATAGCAGAGGTGCCTCTCTCCATTCGACTCGTTCAAGCCATGGTATTTTCATTAACATCATATGGATGCGAAAGTTGGACAGTGAAAAATATAGACAAGAGGAAAATTGATGCCTTTGAATTATGGTGTTGGCAACAAATACTGTGTATACCATGGACTGCCTGAAGAACAAACCAGTTAGTACCAGAGGAGATCAAACCAAAGCTTTCTTTAGAAACTCAGATGACAAGACTTAGACTTTCTTACTTTAGACACATCATGCAAAGAGAGAGATCATTAGAGAAAGACATCATGCTTGCAAGGTAGAAGGTCAACACAAAAGGGGAAGGTCAGCAATGAGATGGATCAATACAATAACAGCAACTATGAGTGCCACTCTGTCAACAATGAGCCACCTGACTGAATACCGAACACAGTTTAGGACAACTATCCAGAGGGTCGCCATGAGTCTACACTGACTTGATGGCACTTAACAGGCAACGTCATATCTCCCCTCAGCTGTCTCTTTTCCAAATTGAAAAGCCCTAACCTTTTAAGCCTTTCCTCATAGGGATATTCTTCCATCCCCTTTACCATTTTTGTGGCTCTTCTTTTTTCTAATTCTGCTATATCCTTTTTAAGATACGATGACCAGAATTGCACACGATGTTCAAGGTGCTCCATGGAACGATACAGAGGTATTATAATATCCTTTGTTTTATTCTCCATTCCTTTCTTTATGATTCCTAGCATTCCATTTGCTTTCTTGTCCACCGCTGCAGACTGGGTGGAGGATTTCAATGAGTTATCCACAGTGATTCTTAAATCTTTTTCCTGGGTGTTGGTTCCTAATGTGGAACCCTGCATCATGTAACCATAGTTTGAGTTGTTCTTTCCTAGGTGCGTAACTTTGCACTTGTCCACATTAAATTTCATCTGCCATTTGAACATCCAGTCTTCCAATTTATCAAGGTCCTCTTGCAATTTTTCACAATTCTCTTGGATTTTAAGAACTTTGAATAATTTTGTGTCATCTGCAAATTTGATTGCCTCACTCATTATTCCCATTTCCAGGTCATTTATGAATATCTTAAAAAGCAGCGGACCCAGCACAGATCCTTGGAGGACTCCACTATTTACCTTTTTCCAATCTGAAAATTGGCCACTTAGCCCTACCCTCTGCTTTCTGTCTTTAACCAGTTCCTGATCCACAATAGTACACTGTCTCCTTTCCCAGGAGATTTTAATCTCACCAAGAGTATCTCATGAGGGACCTTGTCAAAGGTTTTCTGAAAATCCATGCGATGAGGGGAGGATTGCTTAACATACGATGGGTTGAGGATTGGGTCAGGTATGGGCATAGAGATGGCATTGTCTGTGCATTGCAGTTAGTGTGTGTTACATACCATGCATTGTCAATTTTTTGCAGTTAACGGGAGTGCACATAACACCTCCTCAAAGAACTAAACATGTGGTAAAGAAATTTTTAGGTAGTAGTTGTATAGGTCATTCACCACCCCTCCCCCCACTGTCAAAGGGGAAAGAGCACATACACATGTGTGGGTTCAGAAGTGGCAGCACAAAGCCACAGCTTTGAAAAATCACAAAGAGGGCGTATCTAACGCCCTAGGTGGTCAGTTAGTCTACCTAGTGGATGAGCCGGCCATGCCATACATCAGCTCCAAGGCAAGCATAACTTTGTATATATTGTCGTCACCCTAGCCTGGGCCAAAGGCCTAAAGGCGCAGGGCTGCCAATGTTAGTCCTTAAATAAAGAATTATACTATTCTTGTCCACAGCTTGGACTTCTGGGACTTGTAGTCGTTTCTCCTTATTTAAAGACAGTAGTGTGAAACTGATGGGTTTTTTTTTTAAGGCAATCAAATTTATTTATCTTCCCCAAAAGCACTAAGGCTCAACACAAACGTTAGGATTCTTCTCCAAGCAATAACATCAGGAAATTATACACAAACTAGAACTGAAACTGCTTCATAAGCCTTTTAACATATGTAGCTGTTTTCATCAAACGTTCAGCAAACAAAACATAGCTTCTTCCTTCAAGCAAAGCAAACTGTCCATTTTTTTGTCTTCTGCTTCTTTAGTAATTCAAATACAAATTATGCAAGTATCCTTTCTTATTAGAAGCGGTTCCTAGCATCAACCCAGATAGGTTAACTCACCCTGTTTCTTCAGAGCTTTCTTGGTTAAAGACTTTTTATCAGAAAGCTTTCAATCTGCCTTCTGGCACAATGAACAGTCCATTGCTAATTCCTCAGTTATAGAATCCTGCTCAGGACAGTCTACCTGCATCTCTTCCTGCTCTACAACATGTACGTCTGACTCTGAGCTTTCAGGAACTGTTTCTGGCTTAATGCTCTGTAAGAGCTCCTGGACTTCTCTCCACAGGTGCTCTCCACAATAAGGAACGTTTGTACCTGGAATGTGAGGATTCCTTCTCTGGATCAACTGCCTCAGTTCTTCTAACTTGTTCAGCCCTGGTTCTTTCCAACAAGCTGGGTTCTGGTCACTTCTAGCTGTGAGTTTGTCCACACACCTTTTGGCAGCCTGAACTCTTTGAGCTGGTCCACGTACCGTTTGAACTGCAGCCTGACCCTCGTCAACAATTCTCCTAGCCACACCTCGGCTGGCTTCAGGACTAACATCCTTCCTACTGTAAGCTTGGCTTTCTTTATGGCTGCTACTTTCACTGCTGAGCTCCTCACCGAAATCTTTACCGTTCTCCTCCCCGGTGATCTCCTTTCTGCTCCCCGGTGCTGGCTTCTTTCCTTTTCCTTCCCTGGGTTTATATGGCTGTTTCTTAAATAGCCTCCACTGCTTCCTACTCAGGTGTTTTTCATTACTCCCCAAGCCTGCACTTAGGTTAGCAGACTTGGGTGTGGCCTGACTTCAGTGACTGCGTGTTTTATTCCTTTACCTACACTCTGAAAGCTGTGAATTCCCTACCTGTCTCTTTCCTTAAAGGTATATTTACAATTTTCCTCTATTTCCATGGGCTCAGCAGAGCTCTCCTCATCACAATATATATCTGCTAAATCAGTGCCTAAGCTTGTATTTTATAACATACATGCATAAATCCCACCCCCACTTTGACCACTGTTTGTCCCCCAAGAAGCCGTATGTATACAGTTGTGGTCACCATTATTGGCACCCTTGCAATTCAGCCGCTTAATGTCCAATATCTCCCCCAAAAAAGTGGCCAGTGAAATAGCTTTGGACTATGTATGCACACATATTTGACACATAAAAATAATCAAATAAAACAAGATCAATTAAAAAAGGAAATAGTAGGAAACAGTATAAAAACTGGGACATTGCCAGAACATGATTATTCCCCTAAAAAAGCCCCAGGAGACAGCTGTTATAATGACATCAGACTCCGTCTTTCTTTTAAACTGGTGGATGGATGCATTTTGTTTCAGAAGCGCATATGCTATTTAATGGACCAGTGGTTTCTCCGGCTGTGTTTGTTTTGCCCAAAACGTGGCACGTCATAATATATGGGGATTCCTTTGCCATTTGAGGTCCTGTGAAGTGCTCTTTTAAGATAAGTACACAAGCACTTGTTTGTCAAAGAAAACAATTAAAAGGGAAGGCCACATGTAAGTGGGCATTTGTATACTCCCCCTCCTTTCGGTTGTCCTGACACAACACACTATTATACCCACTCACTTTTCTCCTGGGGATTTTTGAGGGGATTCATATATTTGCCCTCCAGTCTTTTTGGGACTTTGGTTTTGATGAGAACATGATTATTGGCACCCTTCTAAGCAATTCAAATTAGTTTAAACAGAAGAACCACATTCCCATGGCAGCAAAATTAGACGTACCTGTGATCAATTGTCAGTACTCACATGACTTGAATCAACCAAAGAAAGATGGCTCTAATGTTTAAAATGGCCACATTCACGCTCTGTTCCATTTTCACAATGGTGACAACAAGAGAACTGCCCAAGACAGTCAGAAAAGCCATTATCACCAAATATCAAAATTTAAAGGGGTATAGGGCCATCTCCAAAGACCTTTGGATTCTTATGTCTACATCTCACAGTGTTATTAAGAATTTTTCTGCTCATGGAACTGCCAAGAACCTCCCAGGATGTGGTAGAAAGAGGAAAATTAATCCAAGAAGTCTTCGAAGGTTAGTGCAAACTATTGGAAAACACCATGTACTATATCCAAAGAGCTTAAGATTGACCTGGAGCAATCTGGAGTGGTGGTTTCAAACTGCATCATATGCTACACACTACACAAAGAAGGACTTCATGGGCGAAGACCAAGGAGGTCCCCACTGCTCAAAGACAGACAAAAAAACATTACCTTGAGAAACCATAATCCTTTTACGAAAATGTTCTATGGACAGATGAAACCAAACTTGAGCTCTTTGGCAATGCAGACCAGTGATACATTTAGAGGTGAAGAAATGAATCTTAAAAGGAAAAAAAAACACCCTCCCTACAGTTTAATATGGTGGAGGTTCCATAATTTTGAAGTAAAATATGCTACCTAGTGTCAGAAAGTTGGTATGGGTTGAAGGTCATGGGCCCTCCAGCAGGACACTGATCCAAAACATACATCCAAAAGTGCAAAAGAATGGTTAAAAAGGAACAAATGAACTGTTTTAAATTGGTCAGCAATGAGCCTTGATCTCAATCGAATCGAGAACCTTTGGAGAGAGCTGAAATCTGCCATTGGTAAAAGGAATCCTGGAGACATTCATGAGCTGGAACAAATCACAACTGAAAAGTAGCAGAAACTGCAAGCATACAGATGTACAAAACGTATAGATGGCTACAAAAACCGTTTGGAGGCTGTCATCACTGCCAAGGATCGTGCAACCAAATATTAATGAAGGGTACCATTAATTCTGTCCAGGTCATATTTTTTTCAGAAATTACTATGTCTAAGTTGCACAGACATCTTTTTGTTTGTCGTATACCTTTGAACATACTATTAAAATATTATGATGACATACATTTGGAATATTTCCAATTATTTCTCAAGATATTGTACACAACAGATCTAAAATGCAAAGCGGCCAATAATGTTGACCACAACTGTATATCACATAAAAGTAGGCAGTACATTGTCCTAGCACCTACTTTGATGAACATATGACAGGTCAGTTTTATATGAAAAGGCTGTTCTACATGCTCGGGTCACTTATAAAATCGCTTCCTGTGTAACTAGATTTAGTTGCTTTAAGGGATCAAGTTGCCTAACTCCATAGGTAGTTGGTGTCATCCTGATGAAAATGCCCCCCTTTATCTCTATGGGGAATGTCTTCTAAGCTACGCTAGCTGTTAATGCAGGCTTCAGCATTTATGGTAAATAGATGGCACAACGTTAATTCTGCGCTATCTGCTTAGTGCGTGACAGGGAGGAAGATGGTCATGATAGGGGTGAAGTGTGGGCGTGACTACACATCATGGTTAGTATGGGGGTTGACAATGCATGCACACTGTCAATGTTGCAGTTAGCAAGGGAGCACTTAATGCCTCCTCAACGGTTGGTGCTAAATGCACCCGCGTTGCCGTCTGCATGAATAAGGGTCTGAATAAGTGTGGTATCTGCTGGGGCCATGCTGCACATTCCCCTAATAGGTAGCACATGAAATTTACACATATTGCTTGTTGATATCTATCCTAATTGCCGAATGTCTTCAAAAGACTAGCACCCTGTAGTAAACATGTATGTGTTTATTTCTCTCTTTCTCTCTAGAAATATGTACATTTAAAGCCATGTAAGCATCGATAACCGGCAGGCATCTTTGCTTAGATACAGTTGTATGGATTAGAATAATGTGATTTCCATGTTAGAAATAAGGATGAGCTACAATGTGTTTATTGACCTTTACTTCTGGGTATGTAGATATATGAAATGTATTTGTTCCACATTGTTTCCTCTCTTCCCCTTATGCCATTACATATCTCTGTGCTTTCTCTTTAGCACCTGTTTGGGAGGCCAGTGGAAGTGCAAAGAACTTGCTTGTTTTGGGTTTTGCTCTGTGGATGGAGGTTCACATATTACTACGTTTGACGAGGTTCATTATACCTTTAATGGAGACTGTGTATATGTCCTGACAAAGGTAAGATTGTAAGCTCTGATGAGCAGGGACTGTCTCTTACATGTCTGTGCAGCGCTGTGTACGACTTGTAGAGCTATACAAATGCTCAGTAGCGGTAGTAGTAGTAACCTTACTGGGCATCTACAGGGGACAAATTACAGCCCTCTTTCAACTTCTCCACAAATGTGATTTCAAATCAGAAATGTATTCCTTGGCTGTGTTGAAGAACAAAGTTCTGGGCCTAGAAATCTTTCTTGTATTCTGCTGTTCACCATTCACTTTAACCTTGACCAAATTACCTATACACCTCTGTGTAAATTTAGACTGTAAAGTCTTTTGTGAAGGTAACATTCCATTAAGCACATTATCTTGCATAATAAGAGGGGGTAGGAAAAATGTAAAATATGGCAAAGAGAAAAGTTGCTAAATATGGAAATAACGAAAATGTTGTTGGCCTGCCTTTGCACGGTGTTTTCTGTGCTCAGCATACTGGGGCTGTACTGTTGAACAAGGTTGTGTTTAATAAAATACTTTAAACATAAAATGGACAAGTTAAAACAAATTCTGGAATCCATCAGAGCAATGTCTAACGTCTCAAGAAACATGGAAACCATTTGAAGGGTTTTCCAGTGGGTGCCAGTATTTGTGTCCCATATGCAAGGTGGTTATCTGATGTAATTTTGGGTTGCTGTCATTTATGTGCACTTTTCATTGCTTGGTGTTTGATGCTGTAATAAACAGGTATCAACACTGTGGGGTATGTCTACTAAGCTGGGCTAACGGTTAACCCAGGCTATCTGTAACTAGGTCCCATTGAATAACATGGGACCTAGTTGCAGATAGCCCAGATTAACTGTTATCCTGGCTTAGTAGACACACCCCTATGTTTGGGCATTATTGAACCCGTAACATCATGCCATCAGCAGACAGTCTTGGTTGCAGCCTCCACCTTGTTACCATTGGTTCAAAACCCCATTGAGAGTCCATTTGGAACAGCCATTTAGCTCTTGCTTCCTGATTTCCACTGGATTCTGGAATGTGCACTATACCCAAGATTATATTCGTGAACAAGATCTCCATTGTAGCTTGTTTAACTGTACACAAAGGGGCATGTTTACTAGCGTATGCTGTTAGCGTAGGGTTTGCCACGCTACCAGCATGCCGTCCCACATTAAAAATCCTATGCTAACCAGTGAACACGCAATTGGGTGGGGACAAGGCAGTTTGGGGGGCTAATAGGGGGTTGACACCGCATCACAGTTAGCTTGGGTGTTTTGTGACTGCTGCTGTTAGTGCAGGTGCGCTTAATGTTACCTCGTAGTGTGCTGGTTCACACAGTTTGGCACATTAGCGACACACTAACAGCAGGGGGGATGCTTTTGGGCTAATTGTTTGGCATAAGTGTGTGCTAGCAGCCTGCTCTTTAGTAAGCATGCCCCAAAATTGATTTGCACATGAATAAAATCAATATGTATGCATAAAAACATTCCAACGTGGTAAAAAAGTTCTTAAAATGAATACCTGAAATGAACTGAAAAACTGAAAATTGGGGGGAAAGTCCAAAAAATCCCCAAATATCCAAAAATCTTTTGCCTGTGCCCATTCCTAATATATATATTTTCCTATTTGTTTAAGTCATTCCTTTTAGTAGTTTACCCCTTTTCACCTTTGATGTTTTGGCTGCCTCTTCTCTTTCCATTGTTTGTCTGTTATTAGTCTCATTCGTTTAATCCTAGTAGACATGTACAATGCTTTACTGACCCATGAAAGACAGAGAAGACCATCAAGCAAAAAGCAAATAAGAGGATTTGAGGTCGATTTTCTGCGGCGGTGTCTGTTGCCACTTTAAATTAGGACTAGATATTCAGCCCCTGTGTATATCCTGTAAACAGTGCTGAATATCCTTTTTGTCTGGATAGCTGTCGTTAACAGAGATATTCCGCCTTTAACCAGATTGCAAAACCACATAAAGTTAGATGAGCCTTTTATCTGTCCTAACATTATGCGGTTTAGCTATGCAGTGAGTGACTGAATATCACCTGCCACCCCTGCTCGACTCATGGAGCGCCCCAATGTTATCCAGATACTGCTGGGGTATTTAACCTGGTTAGTGGGGGATATTTAGTATAAATGCCTTTGAATATGCTCCCCTTTGTGTTACACCACTGAGGCCAGGTGGGATAAGGGTGGGATTAACTGAGGAAGAGGCAACTTTGGCTGCAGCTGCGAGGAATGCACCTGGGCAAACTTAAGTCTTTGAAATCTTGCTATCAGAAAGTATGAGGACACCCCGATGAGACTGTGGGAAGAGCGTCAAGCGTACTCTGTAACTTGCAGGGTAATCCTTAGAAGTCATTTTTTTTAGATATAGAATAATGCTGATAAGAAACACATTTTACAAACTAACCCCAATGAGAAAGGTCCGTTTTCCAAAATATGTGTTTGACGAGGTTTGGAATACTGGTCACAGTCATCTAGTACCACATAGTCTGCCTAGAAATGTTTAATACTTTGGATTCGTTGCTGCAGGCTTTGAATGTTACAACGTTGTGTTTTTCAGCTTTGTACAGATGATTCATTCACTGTTCTGGGTAACCTGGTCAGGTGTGGAATGAAGGGTGCCAGGACATGTTTGGATAGCGTAATCCTCCGTCTCAATGGGGGAACAACTGTAAGTATCAGAGGTTTTATTCAGGAGGTAAAGAGTAATGGCCCCCCAAAATGACTCATTTTGGTTGACTCATGGCCCCCCAAAATGAAAGAGTGCAGCATTTGCATGCCCCAAATTACACATATAACGGGTGGCCCTTACAAGGAAGGCAGTGCCTTTAGCCAAAGCTACAGGAGAATGTGGAGGAGCAGGGCTGCAGCTAACATCTGATAGCTCAGCATTGCAAAAGGTGGGAGACATGAGGACAGAGGCTGAGCTGTCCATACAATAAAGGTAGCAAAAAACATTTTTGTTTTGGTTTAATGATTTCAAGATGCCAAGTTTGGGAATCTAAATGTCCAGTATCTCTGATATCTTTGGATTTTGCACAGTTCAGGAGGAAAGGCGTTTCTGGGATTGAGATTCAGAAGGTTCCTGCAATCCACATAAACCCTTCTCTGCCCAATATTCACTGGCACTGTCCAATTATTGCTGCAGAATGTGCCCTACAGACCGCCTTGCAAACATCTGGCAAGGGTGCAGCTGGGGTGACCCCGGCTACTATCCAGTTAATGGCAATATTCAGCTGCAGACTGGACAGGCAAACTGCATAAAGCTAGATGAGTTTGGATGGCCGTGAGCTCAGTCTCCAGCCCTCTGTTTCTATTCCTCTGGTGTCGTGCTGCAGGCAGAGTCCAGCTCCTGGAGTCTCCAGTTTCGTTTTTGTCTGCACATTTCTGTTTCTAAGATGTGATCACTTATTCTGCATCTGAAATGGATTTATCCATATTTCACACATTTGACCAAAGTGAGGTATCTTGCAAGCTTGTAGCTTCTGTGTAGGATTTTGTAGCAGTTTGTCTTGTTCTCTTTCCCCAACAAGAGGTGTGTTCTAGGGATTGGTGTAAATGCCTTTTCATGGACTCTATGATTGCTTGTGGCTATTGTGAGAATGGGTCACTTCACAGTCACCACACCCTTTAAGGTTAGCCTTGCATACAAATCCCGGCCCATGTTTCACTAGAGAAAAGCACTGGTAAGTATACAACATGGAGAGAGTGAGGGAGAGTAGGTAGAGTAGCAAGGATTGGAAAGAAAGTCAGCAGGGAATCACAGAACATATTTCACTGCTACAGTACCCGTTATTCTTTACTGTTCGTAGTGGTGACGGCCACTACTACTAAGGCTGTGACCTCTTCTGCTGTTGCCTCTTTGTCTTTTTCTGCTGCTAAGGGTCAGGTCTCCAGCAATGGCGAGCACTGTGGGGAATGTCCCCTGGCCCCCCTGCCCCATCCGTTCCTTGGGCGGTAAGAAAACACAGGTCCAGGGAAGTTATTCCACCTCAGAGGTGGAATAACTTCCCTGCACATGTCGCCGGCCCTGGACATACAGGGCCGACATTAGAATGTCCTGTACATCCAGGGCTGGCAACTGCCCAGACTCCGCCCCGTGCTGCTCCTTCACCGCCTCTGTCTAACCTCCCCACAGAACCGGCGGGGAAGTTGGATGCCGGCAGGGGAAGGCACTAATAGCGGGAATGGAATAACCCCTATGGAGGCCAGTTCTGTAAATGTGCATGTCCGGGCAGTGGATATGTCCAAATGGAAACGTGCAGAAATAGAGCCGGATTCCACACGCATGGGGGCAGACGCAGCCTCATGCACAGAATTGCCCACATAGACGTGCTTGGCACAGCCCTCACACAGTGCTATGTTGTACGAAGATGGGTATAAACCAACAATGGTATTGTACGTCCCCACGCTCACCGTATTCCAAAAGGATGTGCATCTGCGACCCTGCTCATCTCCACAATACACCCCGAATGGCCACGCCCCCTTTCAAAACAGGCAGCTGTGAAGTTGCTGTGGGCACGGACAGAGCTGTTCTTAGGCTGAATGACAATATAAGTTGATGATACCCATAGGAGGATGCAGGTTAGATGATAGAAACTAGTCTTTGGCATGCTCAGACCACTAGAAAGCAATTGCAGTGCACTGTAATGTAGCAGAAAAATAGGTTGAGAGTGATCCATCTGGCACAAGAAGCAGTGCAGCACTACATACATGGCAGTAGATACATGGTGTGGACATCTCAGGAACACATCTGTACAATGCTAAGTAAGCACATGAACCCAGCAGAATAGACCCCGCCTCCCCCCCAACCCCCCCGTAGCGAACCTGCCAGAGATTTCCCTATCACTAATAAAGAGCCAGTGGAATGACAGCAGTCGGCAGTGCAGGTAGCACCCAGACATGCCCAGAGACACCAATGGCGCTCCCTGCAATTATGCACATTGTGTAGGGCAATGCGGGTGCACCTTTTTTTTTTTTTGTTACTGTGACCTCAATCCTCCCTCTCCTCTGCTTTCTGTTCAGGAACTCTGCATGCTGTGGTTTCCCAGCCTGCAGACACAGCAGTGCACTGCATAGGCTTCACATCCATTCACCACTATGGGCTGCAATGAGGTGCAGGGCAGATATATTTGTAAGTCCTATCTTTAGTCCACCTTTCAGCATGTATAACCTGGGCATCCAAGGGTAGTGCCGAATATGTTTTATACATCTCGGGGCTGGCCACGCACCCATTATGCCACCTTCCGCCCATGTTCTGCGATTATCAGCGTAATGTTATAAAGCTTTTCCCATGGGTAAAGTCTGTTGTAGTCGTGGAAAAGGTCTTTCGTAAAGCTGAGCAACCACATGTGCATGGAAAGAGGAGCCTAGTTCCTTTCTGAGATCTGTGCATGAGCATTCCTAGGAGCAGGGCTGGCCTGTCCACTAGGTGGGTTAGGCCGCCACCTAGGGTTGTAGACCTCTGTGGGTGGTGCGGCATGGTATGGTGCTCACGGCAGGCCATGTGCTTTGGCAGACATGGCCTGATACCTCTGACACCCCTCTGGCAGGAAGTTGTGTCGAAGGGAGGACAGAAGTGTCAGGCCATGTCTGCCATGGGCCACCACTTCTGAGCCGAGCCGCTTCCCCTCTGCCGGAATCGAAGCAGTGAGGGGTGGCAGTGCAGCTCAGCGTGGGGAAGGGAGGGCAGCATTGCTTGGTATGGGGCAGGGGAGGGTGCCACGGCTGGGACTTCTGCCCAGAAACCCTTGGACCGGCCCTACCCAGTGGTGCAGTCTGGGTAGAGCAGAGGTGGAGTTGTGATGTACGTACATATTTTATAAAATCATGTTTTTCAGAGTGAGTGTAGATTTGTGTGTGTTCCTGTGTTGCCTTTATAAAATATACTTCTCAAAAAAACACTCTGTTATGAAATTACCTCATTAGTGGGCAGCAGTAGCTACTAAGAGGATTGAACTTGATAGATTTCAGATTTTCTTTCAGCCTAAATCAACTAGTAAGTCTAATGTCTACTGCTGAAATCCATACAGTCTTCCAGGAAAGAAGAAGGTGATATTCAATCTTGGGGCCAGAATAGTTAGAGAGTAAAACCACTTATGGTAGAATCATGCTAAGCTTCATCTTTCTTTTTCTTCCTAGACCATTTTGATCAAACAATTTGGCAACGTTTTAGTGAACTCAGTGGACACCCAGCTTCCTGTTGTATTGGGTAAGATTCTCTCTACGTACTCACAGCCCCCTTACTGGCAACTCTTCCCTATGATCTTATTTTTTGTCTTGTCCATCAATTTTCCCCTGTTTCTTTGTGCTCTCATCTCAATCAGTCAATTTCCATTGGGTTGTGGAGTCATAAGTCTTGATTTAGAAATACCAGAGGATTTTCCCTCTACTTTTCATATCCATTTCCTGTTTCAGCACAGACATTGCAGTGACAGTGCTCAACCAGGGGCCAGAAATCATGGTTCCTTTCAGAACCTGGCTATCATGGACCCTTAGAGGCTCATTCTGAAAGGTTTAGTCATGGTTTGGACTTCTGCAGACATGCACTTGGACATCAAAATCACGGACTCTGCTCCATGACCATTCCACAAATGCTGTTTGCAGTCGTCTCCAGTATGGGGATGTTCAAGTAGGCCCAGGGGTATGACGGAGACATGTCTGGGGAGGAGCAATAGACTTACACATCCCCTTTGATCCCAGAAACAGCGGAGCCATCTGCAGGCACCTGCATCTTTATTCCTGCTCCAGGCATGAAGAAGTATCAAGAAAGTGTTTATTTTCTTCTTAAAACATCCGGACAGCATAGAGAGTTAAGTGACTAGCTATAGATTACAAAGGACCACACTGGAATTGAACCATGATGATCTAGCTCTTAAACCACTACTCTATTATGCTATTAGACAACTTGGCTCTGAAATGCTCTCCTGGGGACATCTATATAGACATTTGATACATGTGCATATCGGGCACGTCCATGTTTCTGGAATTGTTCCTGATCTAGCACATGCCTGCCTGTCTTTTCAGGCGTCTGGCTTTGACATCCCAGATTGCACTTGGGACATCCCATTTGAAATGTGCTTCTTAGTGGGGCCACTAGATGTCACTGTGAATGCAGCCCCTTTCAAGGTTATACCATGACTTCTTCTAGAACACCCAAATGTCTTTATCATTTCTTCCCTCTCCCTTCTCTCTTCTAGGGTGTATACATGGAAAGCAATTTTCAAAGCTCTTCATATCAGCAAGCAGTTTTATACCTGTGGGAAAACCCTGCTGAAAACTGTCCACTATCCTCTGCTGGTAAAAGTAGCTGCATTGTTTACAGCATAAGTACTTTTACCTGAATCAGAAAAGGGACATGTTCAGGGTAGAAAGAAGTCAGGGCCATTCATGCTCGAGCAGATCGGGGGGATCATATACAGTCTTGGTCAACTTTACTGACACCCTTGCAGTTCAACCTCTTAATGTTCATTATCTCCCCCCAAAAAAAAGCGGCCAGTGAAATGGCTTTGGACTACATATGCACACATATTTTACACATAAAAGAATCAAATAAAACAAGACCAATTAAAAAAGGAAATAGTAGGAAATAGTATAAAAATTGAAATCTTCATATGATAAGAAGCTCTAAACTATACCATTCTTATGTCTGAGTGCTTTTGATGAGGCCGCCAAGCCTCTCGCAAAGAGCTCTCCTTTTAATCTTTTATCAAGTGCCCCAAGACACCTCTGACATGTTAAAACACAACCCACTGTGAAAACACTTAAAACTCCTATAAGAACTTATAATGAAAAACTTATAATTGAAATTCAAACTTGCAAATCTTCATGTAAATCCACCATGGTTGTTGAATCTCCCATATAAGTCCCAACTGTTGGTCGCAGACAATGAATGTTGATAAAACTCAGCTACTCTAAATGATATCAATGTCACTGAGCAAACACGGCACTGCATTTAGAGCTTGCCAACTCATCAAAGCTCTGAATCAATGCTCCTGAAGGACATCCGTTGATTCCAAATATTCCAGGGTCAGTTCCTGAGACCTTCCCTGTTGGGGGAAAGATAAGATCATACATAAACTGTTGCCACTATAACCTTAGACACTTGAGTTCTCATGGTCAAACTCTCATCATCAGGATGTACTACTTAAGGAATGCTTCTTCCTCTTAGAGACCAATGTGGTGGAACCTGTTCCACCAGAGAAAAGAGGGTGGGGATTTTAGTTAAAGTATTTCTTGATAGCAAAGAAGACAGGACTCCACCCCAGTATTACTACTACTACTTATCATATGTATAGTGCTACATCATCCCATCAAAAGTCGAAAGGCTTTGAACAAATTCCTGGCAAGAGAACAATTCAAAATAAGTTCCCTTGTCATCTTAATTCCTTTTCTGCCAAAAAGAAACTGTATGTGCTTCCTGGATTTAAGTGATGTTTATACCCACATCCTAGTAATAGGAAGTATCTTGGATTCATAATAGGAAAACACCATCGTGCATATCACGTTTTGTCCTTTGATCTATGTCAAGCACCATGAGTATTCTCAAGATGCCTAGCTAAAGTTGCAGTTCTCCTGCACAGCCTATCTGTGTGATTGACTGGTAAAGAGCCCATTTCAGGAAGGTGCCATTGAAACAGTGAACTGAACCATCTGGTGTTGGAGTCAAAACTGTTTTTAGCAAACTACTCTAAATCCCAATTTAGTTCATCATTTTAATTAGAATACACAGGGATTTTCTTGGGCATGACTTTCTCAGAACAGGTCCTGCAATTCACATTAATTCTCACAACTAGCTGTGTTCTTCACTGAAGCACAAGCTGAGTGATCCATCGCTAAGAGTCTTAACAGCTTCTCAGAATAAGTTCATCAAACTACAATCCTGAAGAGCTGCAATCCAGTCAGATTTGCAGGCTATCCCATTATCTAATGAATATTCATGGTAATATTTGCATGCACTGCTTCCATTGTATACAAATATATCTTATGCATATTCATTAGGGATTAGGGATTGGAATGTCCAAAAATGAGTTAGAATTCATATTTTCTGATTTTGTTTGATTTTGGGGTTTTTTTCATATTTTTGCACACATTCATCTTAAATGCATGCCTGCTATGCATACTAAAACTCTTTTGCATGACGAAGCCCTTGTGCACAAATTAATTCATAGCTATATGAGTGCACAAAAGATTTGCATGCACAAAAAGCTTTTAGACGCCCAAACGAAATGACAGGCAGAATAATGAACACTCCACTGGGGATATCCTGAAAAGTAGATTGGTTTGTGACTCTCTGGGATTAGAGGGCAATTTTAAAGGTCATTTCTGTGTCTAAAGTGGTGAATCTGATAAGCGTGTAAAGTTAAATGCATACAGCCTGTGCATACATTACTTGAACCAATTTGGGTTGAAGAAGGATTTGCATTTATGAGCAGACTTTTGAAAATACACAAATATGCATATACGAGGGGGTACCCCAAAAAAACAGGAATTATTTTTTAAAAGCTATTTATTTCAAATTCTTTACAAAACAACCTTATCCCCTTCAAAATACTCTCCATTACAACTGATACATTTGTCCCACCGGTGCTTCCACTGTTCGAAACATTTTTTGTAGTCATCTTTAGAAACGGCCGACAGCTCCTCCCTCTTTTTTTCTTGACTTCTTCAATGTTGTCAAATCGGTGTCCTTTCATGCCCCTTTTCATGCATGGAAATAAGAAAAAGTCGCACGGAGCCAGGTCAGGCGAGTAAGGTGCGTGGGGCAGCGGAACCATGCCATTTTTAGCCAAAAACTGTCTAACAGAGATGGCTGTGTGTGCAGGTGCGTTGTCGTGGTGGAAGAACCAGTCTCCTGCCTGCCACAAATCGGGTCTTTTTTTTTTTTTTGAACCATATTTTATTAAGCTTTGTGGCAAACAAAAACATACCAATCACCATCCAAACAATATCAGAAACTTACTGTACCCCCAACCAGCGCTCCCCGTCCCATACAATAACAGAACCCACAAATAAGGTTACAAAACCACAATGTAGATGGCTGGCAACAACCAAGCAAAGTAATGGTAATAGCAATTAATACAGGCAGTAAAAAAGCCCCGCATCTCAAATCGGGTCTTTTTTGACGAACACTGTTGCGCAGTCTTCTTAAAACTTCCAAATAAAAGGTTTGATTGACGGTCTGACCTGGGGGAACAAACTCTGAATGAACTACCCCCTTGGCATCAAAAAAGCAAATCAGCATTGTTTTGATGTTTGATTTGACTTGACGACATTTTTTTGGATGGGGTGACGATGACATCTTCCATTAGCTTGACTGTTGCTTTGTTTCTGGGTCGTAACCATAGCACCATGACTCATCACCTTTAATGACCTTTGACAGAAAATCTGGATCAGTTTCAAGCTGTTGTTTCAAAACACGACATGTTTCAACTCGATGTTCCTTTTGATTGTCAGTCAGAACCCAAGGAACAAACTTGGCAGCAACCCTTTTTCATTCCCAAATCTTCCGTTAAAATTCGCTGAACCGAGCTCCAAGATAACCCACTAATCTCTGACAGTTGATCAATTGTCTGTCGACGGTCTGTGAGCACAAACTCTAATTTTTTCAATATTTTCGTCGATTCGGGCAGTTGATGGACGCCCAGAACGAGGTTTGTCATCAATCGACATGTCGCCATTTTTAAACCGAGCAAACCACTGGTACACTTGACTTTTTCCCATAGCGTCATCTTGATAAGCTGTTTTCAACATTAAAACAGTTTCAGCAGCATTTTTACCGAGTAGAAAACAAAATTTCACAGCTGCACGTTGTTCACTTAAACTTGTCATCATAAAAAAAGAAACAAGAACAAAACAGCGCTAGCAAAAACAATCACTGCAGATGAACAGAACAAGCCAGGTCGACAACACAAGCGCCACTGAACTGACAATGAGTTGCACTATACACGCCTAGCGGCAGAAGTGCATACTACACAAGCTCCGCCCATGGCAATGTTATTCCTGGTTTTTTTGGGTACGCATTTGGTGTTATGCATTTGTTAGCTTGTATTTGGTTTGTTTGGGCACATAAAATTTTTTTTACATGCATATACCTATGACTTAACACACCTATAATTTGTTCATGTAAAAATGTTTTAGCATGCATTTATTGTAAAATGAATATGTGCAAAGAAATGAAGAAAACACTTGAAAATTGAGAAAATGTCATAAAATATAAAATTGTATCAAACTTTCTTTTTGGCCAGGCAGATCCCTAGTAAATTACCTTAGAAAATTTGTGCATGTTATAAAGCAGGAGTAAAAGTAAACTAATAATTTCCCTGGAATAATTTTTTAAATGGAAACGTGCCCATGCTCGAACTTGGATGGGTGAAATATGCGTGTTCTATTAACATGTTTGTTTGTTTGTTTATAAAATTACTACTACTACTGAACATTTGTATAGCACTTACAAGATGTACACTCATCAGAGCTTACAATCTAGTCAAGACGGAAAACACAGTAGCTTTAGACATGGGATACATTTGGGGGAATGGTAAGGAAGCACAAAGGAAATTAGGTGAGTCAAGGTCCGAAAGTGGCAGCAAAGAGGTGAGTTTTCAGCTGGATTTGAAAAGGGTCAGTGAAAGCACCTGATGTACAGACTCTGGTAGTTTGTTCCAAGCATAAGGAACAGCAAGGTGAAAGGAACGAAGTCTGGAGTTAGCAATAGAAGAGAAGGGCAGATAGAAGCGATTTGCCAGAAGAGCGGAGTTCCCAAGGAAGGGTGTAAGGAGACATTGAGGAAAGGTAGTGAGGAGCTGCAGAGTGAATGCACTTATAGGTCAGCAGGAGAAGTTTGAACTGGAAGCAGAAACGGAGAGGAAGCCAATGAAGAGACTTGAGAAGAGGGGTAACATGAGCGTGACCTTGTCTCTCTTTAAGGCGCATCGAAAATCACTGCTACCCGCTTAGCCCTTTCCTCCACCACTGTCCCACCCCGGAACGCTCCCAACAAACCCCTATGATAACTGCATAGCATCTGGGAGTGTTAGGGACTTATCTGGGATTTTCAAAAGGTACTACCCATGTAGGTGCCTTTAAAAATTCCAAATAAGGCATTTACATGGGTAACAATTCAGGAAGGCTCTCAAAACCCACCTTTTCCTCCAATACTTCCCAGACAGCAATTGAACTAGATATCCCTCCCAAGAAATGACCCAATCTAGAAAGGCCCTTACAATTTTTATCTGCAGTGTAGATAGCTTATGTATATAGTTAACCCGGTTATCCAAGTTTGTACTCCTGTTCATTGTAAAAACCTGACAGTTGTAGTTATGGTCGTTATGTTATGATGTAAACCGCGCTGATCCTAAATAGCGCGGTATATAAGAAACTGTAATAAATAAATAAATAACTAGGGCAGTTACCCGTGTAAATGCCTTCAAAAATTAGGTGACTAAGGAATGGATAAGTATCTTAGTAGTGTGTTCAGAAAGGAATGGGGTGAATTTTGTCGATGTTGTAGAGAAAGAAATGGCAGATCTTAGCTATCAGCTGTATGTGTGTGGAGAAGGAGAGAGAGGAGTCAAAGAGAACCCCAAGGTTGTGAGCTGAGGAGACAGGGAGGAGTTGAGAGTTATCCACAGAGACTGAGAAATGAGGAAGGGGAGAGGAGGGTTCAGGGGGAAAAATAAGAAGCTCAGTTTTGGCCATGTTCAATTTCAAGTGGTGATGAGACATCCAAGCAACAATGTCAGAAAGGCAGGGAGAGATCTGGGCCTGGATTGCCAGAGAGATTTCAGGTGTAGAGAGGTAGATCTGGGAGTCATCAGCATAAAGATGGTACTGAAAGCCATGGGACGAGATGAGTGCACCAAGAGACTGGGTATATAGAGAGAAAAGGAGTGGACCCAAGACAGATCCTTGGGGTACACCAACTGAAAGCAGGATAGCAGTAGAGGAGGATCCACCTGAACAAACACTGAAAGAGCAATGGGAGAGATAAGAAGAGAACCGGGATATCAAAGAACCCTTAAACCAAGCGAGGACAAAGTATCAAGAAGGTGTCAAAAGCAGCAGAAAGGTTAAGAAGGATGAGGATCAATTAAAGGCCTTTGGATTTTGCCAGGTACAGGTCACTGGAGACTTTGGGCCCGATTCTGAGATGTGGGTTGCGTGACTGCACGTCCCAGCAGGTCATGCAGCCCCACAAGCCGTCGGGACCCTATTACAATGTCTAATAACCCCTCTGACTGATTATTGTAATAGCATCCTCCTGGGACTCCCCAAAAAACCACACACCAATTCCAACTAGCGCAAAACCTTGCAGCACGTATAGCATCAAACTCAAGACGCACAGATCACATCACCCCCATACTCTGTGATCTTCACTGGCTACCAATCACCTCTAGGATAAAATACAAATACATAATGATTATCTTTAAACACCATTACAACATAGTCAACACCACATTATCCACGCTCCTTACAATGCCAAACACCACAAGGGTAAGAAGAAACTCCTCTCAAAGCACATATACAATTCCATCACACATCCATAACACCAGCGCCAGAGCCTTCTCCTACGTGGCCCCAACAATATGGAATTCCCTCCCTAACGACCTAAGAGCAACAAAGGACCTCCTGAAATTCCGAAAAGATTTAAAAACATACCTTTTCACTGAATATTTTGGTGACCCAAACAATCACACTATTTCACAAGGAACATATGGAACAAGAAAATAATACCATCCGTTAACCCAGACTCTTAGAATTATGGAGTACCCTTAGAGTAAATAACCTAAGCAACCATATTGTACAAAGTTATCTGTATATAGTTATGGAATGTTTTATGTATATAGTTACATTGTTCATTGTAAAACTTGTTATGATGTTCTATGTAAACTGCCCCTGATCTCAGGAAGGAGCGGTATATAAAACTTTGCTAAATAAATAAATAAATTCCCCCTCCTACTCTCCCCGGACATCCTGAGCAGCAATTCTGAGGTCGGTCCTGAACGTCTGGGGCCGTGAATGTAGACGGGGGACTTATTCCACCGCAGAGGTGGAATAAGTTCCCCTAGACGTCGGTGGATCTTGCAGCCGGGCCGGGACAAAAAGGTAGAGGGGTGCAGGAAGGTCTTCGCAGCCAGACCCTGGCCATGGGAGGCTGGTTTGAGGGTCCAGATTGAGGGGCCGGATCGAGGGTCCGGCTGTGGGGAAAGAAGAAAATCTGTGGCGGCTGGCATTTGTGGCTCCTGAAAGGAGCCACGGTGCCATGACAACAGGACGCCATGGCACTGTGACTCCATTCAAGAGCTTGACTGAAGTAACTGAGGGTCTGCTGGGCATGCAGACCAACTAGAGTCAGGGCCTGGCCTGCACTTTCAGTTCGTAAACCCAATTCTGATTCTGCGGGCACATCTAGCCCCCGTGGGATCAGAATCGGGTCTAACTCTGGGCGTTCCCGCTTCTGGTCGGCTGCACAGAGGGCTAGACGGAGAAATCAGAATGTGCCTCTTATTGTACATAAAATGGAGAAATGAAACATTAATTAAAACTGTAAAATGCTTGCTTCAAGTTAAAATAAACTATTATTATCTTGTGGTGATATGTACAAAAAGATTTTGGCTGACGAAAATCTGCTAAATCAAATATCGTCAACTGGTAAATACATGTAAATGTTTTATTGTGCTTGATGCCTAATAAAATGTTTTTTTGAAAAGTGTTATTTTTTGAAAAAATATCCTAATTTTGGACCAAAGGTATCTGGCAATCCTAACTGGTAACCCTAACTGTGAGATTACCGCTTGAAGATCGCAGGCTTCCATGAGATAGGCCTCAATTGGTGTAGTTATGTGCATAAGCTGCTGGGGAATACCCCAATAGGTAAAACAGAGGTTTTGCAGCAACCGTGTGTTAATTTTGACAATTAATGTAAACTGAAAAACCTTACCACACTTTAGTAAATAGGGCCCATTGTTCCCGTACCTAATTTCTGCTTGTAGGAGAAATACCTGAGTGCAGGGGCAGGGCCAGGCAGCTATGACCCTTATAGCACCACTGAATGGATAATGATTCAAATAGCCTAAGGGCAGGTTTTTTGCTGTCCTAAGTTACCTCTGTATAGAGATGCTGAATATCGGCCACACTATGCAGATACTCAGCACTGGCCACTATCCCGATAACAGTGTTGAATATCCTGATTATTTTTAGTCACAGTGCCGCTGCTCAGTTTTCCCACCCTCACGTGCATTTGCAGTAAATATATTCTGCATGGTTTATGGGCAGCAAGTGCTGTATACTCCTAAAGCATTTCATCAGTTTTGATTTATGTTGTATGAGGGATATGCATTTTTGTTCTGTTCAATTTTATTATGCTTTAGTGCACACTAAAATGAAATAACACATGCTGATATAAAGTAGCACATGCTATTGTGTTTAGTATGTGTTATTTTGTGATAGAGTGTGTTATTTTTTATGTGCCAAAACTAGTGTGCGATAAAATGGAAATTGCCTAGAACTAAAAAAAAAGAAAAAGAGCTAAATGAAAAAAATAAACAACAAAAATATTTTATTCTGTATGCCCCTAATTGTACTGAATATTTTGACCTGAGGTTGACCTTATGCTTCCCACACTCATGATCAATGCATTTTTAATTCTTTTGTTAATTTTGTCTTTTCTCCCTAGCCAATGTAACTATGTTCAAACCCTCATCCTTCTTCATTATTGTGCACACGAACTTTGGCCTCCAGCTCCAGGTTCAGATTATACCCATGCTGCAGCTTTATATAAGACTGAATCATTCTTACAAGAGAAAGATGTGTGGTAAGGAAAAACTCCAAATCGAGTTTCTCTTCTTAAGTGAAATACATATCTTTCAGTTGTACATAAAAGATTTAAACTCATGAACACTTTTTCACAAAGGTCTATGTGGAAACTTCAATAATATTCAAGCAGATGACTTCAAAACTATGAGTGGTGTGGTGGAAGGGACTGCAGTTGCCTTTGCCAACTCCTGGAAGACCCAAGCTAAGTGTCCCAATATCAAAAATATTTTTGAGGACCCATGTGCCTTCAATATCGAAACTGGTATGTGTATTTCTTCTGCTGTATATATTCCAGTCATATCCATTTGCTTTAATTATATGGGATTATTTTAGCAAATGTTAAATATTTGATCAGAAAACACAATTTGTTGAAATAAAAGTGCTGAGCTTTAGATTCTAATTAAAACAGAGAATGAAAGATGTAACCTACTGATATTTGAACAACTATGAAGGCAATTTAATTTACATTCTTGTAAACCTCCTATCAACCTTCCTAAGCAGTAATACAAAAATACATTCACAATAAGAGAAAACATACATAGAACAATCATACATACGGGAAAATTAATTTAACGCATAAGCCTCTCTAAAAGGCAAGATTTTCAAATTTTTTCCTAAAAGAAGTAAATCATGGTCACCATGAGGTTCCAGGGGCAGAGAATTCCAAAGCTATGGTCCAACAACTGCAAATACATGAAATCCAATGTCACCTCACCACAACTGAACTCCACAGTGAGTTGCATGACAAACAAGGATTCCAATATTCCCTTGCTTCTAGTTCATCCTGCAGCTCGCAGTCTACAGCTGAAAATTTAGCAGCCCTATTCACAGCACCTCACCGTTTCATATGCTTTTTATCATTTCTATATATTTCCGTTGTGATGGCGGACTATAGTTTATACCTGCATAGACTGTAGACCGCTTGTTTTATTTGGATAGTCCAAAGCTACAGTTTCTCCTTGTTCACTTGAAGCGGCATTTTACAAATGACGTCCAAGTGCGATCTGGGGTGTCCAAGCTAGAACAACTGGAAAAAAAAAAGCCGGCACATTCAAGCTCAGGCATGATTTCACAGATGTCGTCGTGTTCAATATGGTCGTCCACAAGGACGTCTAGATAGGCACCCCCAGAATAGTATTCCAGACTGTGTATATCTAGGAATAGCCTAATGGCTAGAATAGTGGTCTAGGACCAGGGTTTATATTCCACCGTGGCTATCATTCTGATTGTGTACGGTATTGGGGATGGTGGAGTGCTATCTTCTCTACACTCTCTGGGTGTTTTATGGCCAAAACAAACACTTTCCCAATGCCTATTTGTACCTGTAGCAGGTAAAACCTTGGATGCACCTCTGGAAATCCAGGACGTTTTGGAGATCAGGCAGTGATGTCCAGGTTCTTGAGAATGCCTCTACCATGCCACTGTTCAGACTTGGATATCCTCACACACACTGGGGATATCCACAGACAGAGCTTCTAAGATGCCTCTGGAGATATTGTAGAAGCTTTGGAGGTTTCTATGTCCATTTTCAGGCATCCAAAGCACAAATAGGTTTCTAAATAATCTTCTTGTTATCTCAATGGTTTTTCTTAGAGACAAAAGGAAAAGGAGCATTGAAATAGCAATAAATCATTGTCAGGGATGTTAGCAACAGGAAGAGAATGAAGCAGGGCCGCCCTCCCACTAGGTGAGCTAGGGGGCGGCAGCAGTGGCACACATGGGCTGCTGTGCCGCCCACCCCCAGCTGCTGCCACTTTTGGGATTACTGCCGCTGCCCGCCTCCCCCTCCTAAGAAAGAATCGGCGGCAGCTGGGGGGGGGGGCAACAAGGCCGGGGTTTCTGCCTAGGACGGCAGAAGCCCTTGGGCTGGCCTAGAAATGAAGCAACTATCTTTGACATAGTGTAAGAAAAAGTAAGATCAAAAGAATAGCAGTCATGAAATATAAATGGACCCAGAAGGAGGGTGGCAGGCAAAATTACCAAAAGAAGCAAAGAGAGGCAGGAAGAGCAATGAGACAGACAAAGGAACAAATAAAGAACTATGTTGTCCAATCAGTAAAGATAATAATGAAAGCCTTTTACTCTTTGCTTACTGCAACCTCTTAAAGGGGGTAAATGTATGTGCTTTGTTCAACAACATGCGTAATTTATCAGATTTTTTTTTGAGACATTCCCAAGTGTGGATTTTGATCAGAGTGGGATCCAGTGATTATAAACCTATTTTAGCTCCCGGCATCTACACCAAAACCAGTCAGTCCACATCAGCGAGGGCCCTGTCCCCTGCAGCACCTGCCACCTGGAACTGCCTCCCGGATGACTTGAGAGTCACCACTGATGCCAAAGATTTCAGGAAAAAGCTGAAAACCTTTCTCTTCGGAGATCACTTTGGGGCCATCACCTAATGCATCGCATCCCCCCTCCCCCCGCCGACTCCGCAATGAATCCCCTCCCCTACAACACTCACCCCCCCATCTCATAACACTTTCTTATACATACTGTACATACTCCTCCTTGTAAATAAAATACTACTAAGCACCTCCCGCATGTCTCCCCCTCCCGCCTTACTATGTAATGAGTTTGAATTGCCATGTGATATGTTGTTTTTCTATGTAAACCGCTTTGATTATAGGAGAAGGTGCTATAGTAATCCTGTTAAATAAGTAAATAAATTCCCTGGGACACACCTAGCCAGTCAAGTTTTCAAAATCACCACAATAAATATGCATGAGGGGGATTTGCATGCACTGCTTCCATTGAATACAAATCTCTCTCATGCATATTCATAGTGGTCAGCCTGAAAGCCTGACTGGCTAGGCGAGTCTTGAGGGTCAGTGGAGAACCCCTGATATAATCCAATGGAAAAGTAACTATATGGAAAGCAAGTGCAGGCCATTTTTCCATAGGCAATAATAGAGACAGAAGTGCCCACACAATATCGCTTTCATTATTGCAGCACACCTTTTGGGTAAATTATACATGTGGGGCTTGTAAAACCATGTGTAGTTTGATTCTCTAACTTTAAAGGGCCTGTTTACTAAAGAGAATTAGATGTGACCGCAGGGCTAATGCGGAATTAATGGCTGGCGGTAGCAGCTAACGTGAGAAATGCAGCTGCTGCAAGCCTTTATCCATGCTAAATGCATTTCCTGTGTTGGCGGGAGTTGGATGGAAAGTGGGAGTTCCCGTTTGGAGCAGCTTCCACAGGCGTCTGTATCGAGTTGTAGCTGCTCTTTCTGCAGGCCTCGTGGATGCAGCTACCACCGCCTCAATGGGGGGCAATAGCTGCATCTGCAACGCTGTCTTCCCACAAAGCCTGCATTTTTTCCATGGTTCTGAAGGGGAAATGCCCCCTGTAGAGACCGCAGGACCTTTGCAGCTAATGCCTGACGTTAGCTGCAGAAGCCCATCGTGGCTTAGTAAACATAACCCTAAGCGAAAAAGATGCATTTCTGTGCTAGTTTGGGTAGCTGATGAATGTGGTGTAGTTGCAAATGATGCATGCAGTTTTAATGTTCTCACTTTGCCCAGACTTTCAAAAGGGAAACCAAACGGATACTCACCCTTAGCATTTTGGTAGTAAGTCCCACATGAAATCTGCCTGCAGAGTTTGTATGCATGGTCGAGGTAGGGTAAATAGCACACATGCTTTTGAAGCTATCATATATATGTATGTTGTTGTGCTTCCCCAACCTAAACTACCTAAAAAAAAGGCCCCTTTTAAATTTGGACAAAGTCTAAAGATTATGAGCCCTGCACCTCCCTCTCTTTCTCCACCTCCTTCTCGTTTCTTCCTCTATAACATAAGTAACATTCATCCTTTCCTTTCTGAACATACTACTAAGACCCTTATAGACTCTCTAGTCACCTCCCGTATAAACTATTGCATCCTGATGTTTTCCAGTATCTCTCTCTCCTTCAATCTGTTCAAAATGCAGCCGCATGACTAATCTGCCGCCAGTCTCGCTATGCTCACATAACCCCTCTTCTCGAGTCACTTCACTGGTCCCCTATCCGTTTCTGCATTTATTTCAGACTTCTCCTACTGACTTATAGGTGCACTCATTCTGTAGCTCCTCACATACTCCCTGCACCCCTCCTCGGGAACCGCTCCTCTAGCAGATCCCCTTTATCTGTGCCTTTCTCTGCCACTGCCAACTCCAGACTTTGTTCATTCCACCTTGCTGCTCCATTTGCTTGGAACAAACTACCTGAGTTACCTGTGTACGCCAGGCTCCTTCTCTGACCCTAATCAAATCCAGGCTAAAAACCCACCTCTTTGAGGCTGCGTTAGGGTCCTCATCTCCTTATTCTCCTGCTTATCGCCTATCTGTATCTTGCCATTCCCCTTGAATGACCCTAGTCCCTAGTTGTTGTGTGGTCTGTCTTGATTAGATTATAATCTCCGATGAGCATGGACTTTCTCGCACTTGTACATGTATAGTGCTGTGTTTACCTTGTAGCACTATACAAATGGTAAGTAGTGATAGTAATAATAGGAGGGAGGAATTTTTAGACAGACCTGTGTTTTCACGTAAATTGCTATTTCCCCATCTAAAGGGCTTTGAAGATCATTCTTTGTGCTCTTTGGATTTGGAATTTAGGTTTAATTACTTACCATTTTCAAATTAGAGTTCAGGGCAAATTACATTCAGAAAAATACACGTCAACAACTTATATCCTCCTTTTCCAGTAAAAATGCCCAGAATGGGTAACATAAAGCGAGTGTCAGAAAGCTAAAGTACATCAAAGCAAAGAGGAAGGTGTCAAAATGAGGCGACAAACAGATTCCCTTCTGGGATAGGAGGCAATCTACAAATAAGCAATGAAATGAAACGAAATTCAATGAAATTGAATTTTTGGGCTGTTATGTCTTATATTTCCAAAATAAGAATTATCCAAAGAGCTCATGAACTTTTGAAGGTCCCTTCTCCAGCTGTTCTCAGCAGGCCGCAGATGGCTGCTGGACATTTGCATAGTGAGTGCGCAATGCTGATGGATTAATACCAATGAATTTCCTTTTCCACTCACCAGAGAATTATGCTCATCACTGGTGCGCCTTGTTAGTCAACTCTACAGGACCTTTTGCATTGTGCCACAACGTGCTAAATCCAGACATCTACTATAAGGTACTTTTAAAAATTATTTCCCATTACTAAATTAAGGGATGAATTCAGTTTACCAAAAAGGACCTTGAAAAGCAATGGAAGAGGACGTCACCATAGCTGATCTGAATCACTCGATAAAGGCTGAAATTAAAAAAATGTTCATTTTCAAAGAGACATACTGGTGGTAATTTTATAAGGAACCACCTAGATTTACACACAAAAAAATGTACATAAATCCAGATATTTTAGTCCTATCTGTAGGTGGGCACATGCATGTGTTCAGTAAATGATGCAGTAACTATTCTCTAAGGACACATCCAATCATGCGTACTTTCAGGAATGGAGGCACATAGAGGAGGGTCTCCCATAAGTTCATTAAGTATATTTTATGCTATGAGTTTATATTTGCTTGTCAATGTACTGCAAAGTACCTTGAATTAATCCATTGCTAAGGATTAATTAATTGCTGATAAAAATGCCCAATGAAGTACTTTGGTAAAAAAAATTCCATCCTATTTTAATTGGCTTGATATTGGATATGAAATGGGGGGGGGGGGGGCTTTTAATCAAATGCACATAAAGGTTTTTTAAATAGTCTATTTTTTAATTGACTTATTAAAACACAAGCAAAAGCTTTTTAAACTAGCCTGTTGCTTAATTGACTTTTAAATAAGCACAGAGAGGTCGATATTCAGAGCTATGGATATTTCTAAGTGACAGCAGTCAATCATAGCCTTTAAATATCTTCTAGATATTTCAGCAGCAGTATCCAAATATGGCTGCCAGTGAATATCCAGATTGTGTTGCTGCTATAGGATAATCACTCCATTATCCAGATGATGGTGATTTCCAGATGCTATTGGGAGAACTTATCTGGACAGCCTTTAGGACAGCTTTCTTTGCAGTCATACGTTATCTGGATAGCAGCTGAAACTTGCCACTCTCCAGATAATGGCTTGATTATCCAGTTGGTGGCTGATGCCGCTCTCACTTTCGAAGCAGTGTGTAGAGATAGTCAGTGGAGCTATCCGGATAGTGCTGCTTCTGAATATCTGTCTGGGTGCCCTTATCTGGATCACTTTTGTGATTATCTGGATAAGAGCATTTGAATGCTAACCCCAGAATTTATCAGTATAACTCCCAATCTCTCTTTTCCTCAAGTTTGAAGACACAATTTCCCAGCAAGTGTGTAGATTCTGTACAGCAATGGCAGGTGCTGTCTCAATACCCCATCAGGATTTAGATCACTAATGAACTGTTTTTTTATTTTACTCTTCTTAAATGCCTTGGAGTCAATACCACTCATGGCGACCCAGTGCCTAATTGTCCTAATTATATTCTAATTATTGATAGAGTGGCATTCCTAGTTGTTGTATTTTATTGAGTCGTCACATTGCCGGTGTTCTTTTGCATTGATCTATGACCACTTTTTATAACCTAACTGAAGGCAGTATGCAATGAATAGTAATTTCATAGAATAATATGCAATAAAATAAATAGGAAAAATCAGAGTAAAAACTTTGAGCTTAATATACTGTCATGCATTACTGGTACATAACCCTCATTGCATAAAGTGGGACCTGCAGTAAATAATGTACATTAATGATTGTTAGTGTGCAGAAACACAGTAGCACCTTGTAGTAAACCTAAAGAAAGGGAGGGAAGGGAACTTCTGCAAGCAGCAAGCGCCTGGAGAGGAACCACGGCCAGACAGGAGAAATCTTCTAATAGCACACTTTATTGAGGACCCCTCGTGTTAATAGAAGATTCGTCCTGTGTGGCCGCGGTTGCTCTCTACTCTTTCTCCCAGTAAATAAAGCAATTTAAAATAAAACATAAAAATAAAACTTTGAAAATATATATTTATCCACACCTAAATCAGGTATAAGGCGATTATTGTATAAGCATCTGCACGTATAAAGATTGGCATTTGCATGTGTAGATTGGCTACATGCGCAAACAGTGATTTTAGAAAGCCACAAGTTAGACGTGGAAATCCACACTGTGTACAGATTTCAAGGAAGCATGGATAGGGCGTGGATTTGGTGGGCCCAAACTATTGATGTGTAGTCTCCATTTTAGAAGAGGAATACACATGAGTACCAAGCATTTTTATACCTGCCCTGAGGCATGCACATGTGCCAAACTGAAGGAACAAGTGCAAAGGCTGATGGAACTCCCACCAACACCCCCCCCCCCTTGACAACATCACTACCCACATTTGACCCCACCTCCAAAGGCACCTACATTAATGCAGTACTCCCTGAGGCCCCAAAGCATCTGAGGCAGTTTAGCAAAGTCCCTGACACCCCTCTCCCCAACCCAAAACACTAGGAACAGTTAAGCAGAACTCGAACTCCTCCCCAAATCATTTATCACAATCCCTCGACCTCCCCATCCAAAGCAACCAAAGTAGTTCAGCATAGCTCCTCAACCCCCACACCAGATCCAAACCCTAGCACCAACCAGGGGCTGTCGCTGGTGATCTGGTGGAGCTGGAGTTAACCCGTTTGCTCCTGCTCCATTGGGCTCTAGGTTCAAAATGGCACTGGTCATCTCCTAGTAGTAATATCACGATACTTCCAATAGGGGTTATGCTGCCTAATAAACATCATTTTGAACCTGAAGCTCAATAGAGCAAGAGTGACAGCTGATCATTCCTGCTTCCACTCGACCACCAGGGAGAGCCTCCAGTAGGCACTGAGCGCTGGATTGGGGCTGGGAGAACTAGCCTAGTGGCTAGGGTCGGGGGTTTATTCAACTCTTTTCGGAGTTCTGGGAGATTGGAACATACTGGAATGGTGTGGAGATATGGAAGAATGAGGGGGTGCATGGATGTCAGGGGAGCAGCAATTTAAAAAAGCTACTCCATCACACAATGGGAGAACAGCAGGGCACTCTCTTTCCTCATAAGCAGCATTTTAAAATTCGTTGCTCTCTTTGGAAAAAGAATCTTGTATTTGCCGATTTCTAGCTTGGTGTTTTACAAAAGGGTCTGCATTTGGCAGAACCTTTGTAAAACACAGGGGAATTGTGCATGTCCTGACCTGGGCTTCTCAATTACCCTCTCTCTGACCTATCTAAAACGTGCCTTAGAGGCTAACAGGGAATCATTAACTAAGGAACAAGATGCAAATGTGTAATTAAGTATACACATTTGAAATGTCATCTTTGATCCCTCTCAGTTAACACATTTTCTTAGCGATAAGCCTGTTATAGTTTCTGAAGATTCGAGTTCGACTTGTCTGGCTGTTGAAATTAGTGTGCTCTATTGCTAAATAGGCTGCGTTATTTAAAAATTTAAACAAACAAAACCCCCCCATCAAAACAAAGCACAAGGTTTTGCCCTACACATCCCTAGTTGAAATACCTTCATTCTAAGGAGTGGACATGCAGCTCTCCTCTCTGTTAGTATCAGAGTCTTTTCTCTAGGTCTCAGTAAATTCTTGTGTTTTGGGATTACTCTGCTCTCCTTATTGAGGACTGTAAGAAGGAAACAATCCCAATACGATTGTTTCCTTTCCATTTCTTTGCTTTATACTTACATTTAATTGGACGGGCTCCTACTTTGAACAAGTGTTATGCTTGAAATCTTTGGAAAATTTATAAATAGAACATTTAAAAAAAAGAAATGAACAGGAAGGCCATGTGGCGTAAGCAACTGATCTACGTTGACCCGTTCTACTCCGTTCATTAATTTATAGAGCTCTATCATATCCCGCCTCAGCCGTCTCTTTTCCAGGTTGAAGAGCCCTAACCTTTTAAGTCTTTCCTCACAGGATGGAGGGATGCCACTATGAGGTAAAAAGTATTTACATGCAAATTTTCAGAATCAAGGTGTGCACATGTTTTGAAACTTATCTCTGGAAATGTGTTCATGTATGTTTGTACCTTGTTCTTCAGCACACAGAAATTTTCTAGGTTAATTTATGTTCATACAAGCAAATTCTTGAAAGCAGGCATGCAAATGTAAACCCATCCCCAACCCTGCCCCTGAGAAGGCTGCCACTCATTCTGGAAGAAGTTACATGTGGGACAGGCGGTATGCACATTATTATACCTGTATATCAGATAGGCAATTTTATAAAAACCCATTTCCGTGGGTAAAGCCTTGTTTTACCTATGAAACGGCTTTTGAAGATAGCCTTCCCAGTAATTTATCATTGACGTGGCTGATTTGCCCTTCTCCAGAACTGTGTTTTTGACACATGCGTCTGCATGAAGAGTGAGACCTGCTTGTGTGCCGCCATCTCCTCCTACGTCCGAGCCTGTGCTGCTAAAGGGATCTTATTAACGGAATGGAGGACCCAGATCTGTGGTAAGTCATAAGATGCTTGGTGGGGTTTTCTGAAACCCCTTTTTTGCAAACATTTTTAAGAAATATATTTCTGATGTCTAGCTTTGTTATACTGTCCCTTGATTTTCTTCGGAAAATAACTTAGACCAGCAACTATGAACCGTGTAGATATCAGGGATGCACATGTGCTTGAAAACAACAGCGTCAGTGTGCAGTATTGTGCAATAGGACACACTATTGATGACAGGACGAAACCTGACATTTCAGTGGGTTTTCTCTTATTTTATCTTAAAAACAAGCAATAGTGTGCACTTTTAACAACACAGGAAAAAATCTGAAATTTCAGATTTTGTTTCTGTTGTTTCAAGTTAAAAACAAGCAATAACGCATAATACTGAGCAATAGGGTGCACTGTTGAGTGTGCACTATAGATAGACACAAAAGTAATTAAAAACCCAATTATAAAGGGAAAAAATCCCATAAACAACATGGAAAACTAAACGAAATGAACATTTTTGTCTGCATAACCCTGGTAGATATTGGTCTGTGTCAAGCATCTAGAATTAGAAGATGGATGGATTTTAGTGTCTCTTGTGTGGGAACAGAAATAACAAATGATGAAATGGTCACTTTTCTCAGAGTATAAATGCAGATGCTAGTATTACTCTGTATTATAACAAAGAAGTGTATGCTATATCGTACTTAGACTCTTGGCTAAAGAGGTCTCAGAACCCATAGGCTGCCATTGTTTTCAAAAGACTGCAATGGACTAATGCCTAAATGTACATCAATGACCTCACTCTTAAACTGATAGCCATTAACAGTTGTCTTATACGAAATTTTTATACGTATCAATATGTAATGTTGTTTCCATTGGCAAGCTTTATAATTGTATACTGAACCAGTGAACCAGTGCTTATCTGTATAATGGATTCCCGACGCTTGTTCACGCGCTATGTAATGCGTTTCATCACTTTGGTTTCATCAGGGGAGTGTTGCGGATCTGCACTGTAAATAGAAAGGAGTTCTTTAGGATATACACTTCATAATATTGTGAATTAGTGTAAATTCTTAATCAGGGTTTAGAACCCTCCTACCTCTAGTATCACTGGAATGGTTCCGTTCGGCGCTGTTTGGTGCTTGCTGTGGGACTGACTAGGGTGCCGCGCATGCGGGGTATTTAAACGCTAAAACATAGTTAACTACACCTGAAGAGCTGCAGTTATCAATAAGTGGAAGGGAAATGATGACCATTAGTTGCTCCTCTCATAAACATGCTTCCCATTCTATCCGGGAATTTAATCCCCGTGGTATAATGGAACCTAATATATATATCCACCGTTGTTCCCGATATATCAAGGTTTGATCCAATTACATAGCGCGTGAACAAGCGTCGGGAATCCATTATACAGATAAGCACTGGTTCACTGGTTCAGTATACAATTATAAAGCTTGCCAATGGAAACAACATTACATATTGATACGTATAAAAATTTTGTATAAGACAACTGTTAATGGCTATCAGTTGAAGAGTGAGGTCATTGATGTACATTTAGGCATTAGTCCATTGCAGTCTTTTGAAAACAATGGCAGCCTATGGGTTCTGAGACCTCTTTAGCCAAGAGTCTAAGTACAATATAGCATACACTTCTGTGGGAACAGAAATAGCCATGGGAGCTGCTTTTGGTACAGAAGTTACAAAAAGGGATATATGATTATTTTTGTGTTGTTTTGATGGAACATAACATAAATGGGCCATTTTATGAACGCGCGGTAAGATTTTGCACTTATTGCATGTTGGGAGCAAAACCCAATACTCAGCAAGTTCAAAAGCCACTTGGTAGCTGTCAGAGGCACGCCCAGCATGTCCCCCGCACTGAATGCACAGAAATGTCCCTTACTACGTTCATCCCCAATTAGTGTGGGTACACCTAACACCTCCTCTTGAGGGGCATGAAGTGCACGTCTGCTAATTGCAACATTAACAGTGCAGTGCAGTTTAATTTGGTAAAATTCTTGGAAGCTTCTCAAGATGATGTTGTTACAATGGCTACCCTTCTCATTGCTTTCATATTGGAAAGTGATAAAATGACAGTTTTAAAAGCTTACTTAAAAAAAAAAGATTGTTTTGTGACTGAAATCTGCAAGTTTTTCTTGCTGCTAGGATTACACAGGCCCACAGCAAAAGGAGCTTGCCACAATTGCAGCCATTTCCTCCTGTTTTGACCACAGGAGATGGGATTCTTGCAGGCAGAACTGGAGGGGAAGGCCATGGGAGGCTAGGGACGGAGTTAGGGTGGAGCTTGGGGCGGAGTCAAGGAGGAGCTTGGCCCCCCAATCTAAGAGTCATTCTGTGGCCCTTGGCTGTCCCCACCCCCCCCCCTACATCTAACTCAGCGCTCTGCACTAGTAATGCAGCCCAAACCCCTTAAAGTAGCTAAACAGGTAGGAAAGGCGACCGCAAAAGCTAGAAGGATGCTTGGCTGCATACGGAGAGGAATAGCCAGCTGAAGAAAGGAGGTGATAGTGCCTCTGTATAAATCTTTGCTGCAACCTCATTTACAGTATTGTGTGCAATTCCGGAGACCGCACCTTCAAAAGGATATAAACAGGATGGCGTCATTACAGAGGGTGGCTACTAAAATGGTTAGAGGTCTTCATTATAAAGCATATGAGGACAGACTTAAGGATCTTAATATGTATACCTTAGAGAAAGGCGGGATAGAGGTGATATGATTGAGACGTTTAAATAGCTCTGTGGCATAAATGCACAGGAAGAGAGCCTCTTTCGATTGAAAGCAAGCTCTGCTACAAGGGGACATGGGATGAGGGTGAAAGGGGATAGATTTAGGAGTGATATGCAGAAATATTTCTTTACAGAAAGAGTGGTGGATCTGTGGAATAGTCTCCCAGTGGAGGTGGTAGAGATGAGGACAGCATCTGAATTCAATAAAGCATGTGACAAACACAGAGGATCTCTAAAGGAAAAAAGGGGACTGTTGTAGTGGTTGATATGAAAGGACAGACTAGATAGGCCATGTGGTCTTTTGCATGTCGTAATGTTTCTATGTTTCTAAACCCGTGGTACTTGCATGGGGCTTGGTAAACTGGCCTCTTAGCCCCTTCCTTATGGGATTCTCTTGTACCTTATCTTTAAGTTGAATACTAGGGGGCATGTTTATTAAAGTGCTCTAACCGGTAGCTCGGAGTTTGGCATGCTGAAAGTCCATGCTAGCCAGTCAGTATGCATCTGAGCGTGGATTGGGTGGGTTAAGGTCATAACATGGGTATTGACAGTTCATCTTGTTAGTTCAGGCATTGTGGGCACATCCTAACTGCACCTGTTGCCATTAGCAAGGGTGCACTTAATGATACCTCAGTGGCTAGCATTAACGGCAGCTGAGTGCTGGTTAGCGCAGTGTTGCATGTTAGCATCATGCTATCAGCAGGGGGTTGAACGCACATGCTCCCAACAATTAGTGTGGGTTTCTGTGTTCATCTGGTGGCACAAATATGTGCTAGCGGTGCATACCTTAGTAAACATGCCCCTTTATCTCTAAATGCAATGCTACGTACTAGGGGTGTGCATTCATTAGTGCACATTCAGTTAGTCAGTGCAGCTTGAAATGATTTCATGCACACAAATTGACTTAGTACACTTTAATTCATCAGCACATGTTTAATCAATTTAGCACATTAAACATTTCCTATTAAAATGAATGTGTGAAACTAACTGAAAAACCCCCTGGAAATCTGGAAAATATTTGAAAAAACCCTACATTTTTCTTGCCCATGCACATCCCTTACTCTATACTAAATTGCATTTGAAGTGGAAAATGGGGCTGTTCTATTGATTATGGGTTGCATTTTAGAAATTAGCTGGCATAAACATTGTCTAAAGAATGTCTCATGTTTACTCAATATGCTTTCAGTGCATCTTTCAGCCATGCACTAAGCAAGCATCATAAAATGCTGAAGGTGTTGCACAATAAATTTGTTAATACTATCTTGCACCAGACAAATATGCTGCGTGTCTCAATTCCTTCCAATACAACTATATCATCACTTCCTGTGAACCTACTTGCCGATCGTTGAGCGAACATGACGCAACCTGCGACATTCAGTTCACTCCCGTGGATGGCTGCAAATGTCAGGATGGACTCTACTTGGATGCTAATGATACCTGTGTACCCTCGGCTCTCTGCTCCTGCTATCACAAGGGAAACATTGTGCCTGTTGGGGGCAGCTTTCTTGATGATGGAATGCTATGGTAAGATCATATTTTGGAAAACACTGGGGCTGAATATCTGATATTGTGAAAGTATAGAAATGGTGAATTGTCCTGTTTTCTTAACATAAACAATGCTACCAGTTTAGTTGTGTTATTGCTCCTTAGGCTGTACCAGATTTCTCTTTAGACTGCAGTAAAGTTATGCTAAAGAAAACAAAGGAGGCTGACTAAAGGTCTAGAGGAAAAGTAAGCGAGTCGCCAGTAAACATGTTCTGGAACCTATTAGAATGATGATAAGTCCAACAACACTCCTTATCTCCCCTCAGCCCCACCTCTCCTCAAACCTCGGTTACCTATTTCCCATTCTTACCTCGGTGAGCAGGCAAAGACCAAGTCTCCTGGAACAGTAATACACAAAAAAGCATTTCACTGATAAGCATGCAGTGGAGGCTGGCAAACATGCGGCAATGTTTCATGGAAAAAATGAGTCGGAGTAGGATCTGTCATGGGATTAGGGCAGAGCATTTCAAACTTATCACAGGGATGCCACAGCCATCAGGTTTTCAGAATATCCATCATGAATATAAATGAATAAATCTGCATTGGAGACCTAACGTATGAAAAGTTCCCCCGTGAATAGTCACTGAATACTCGCATCCTGAAAGCCTGATTGTCGGATGCTCAGGTTAGTTTTGGGAAGCCATAGGGGTAACAAAAAAACATAAGGTAATTAGATGTGGCAGACTGAGTCAGACCAAAGTTTTGTCAAACATTTGCAGGACCTGTTGGATCCCAAAGATAAGAGGTTTGTTACCTAAGCTTACAGGTCTAATAATGATCTATAGACTTTTCCTCCCGAAAGTTCGGTAAACTCTTCACAGACCCGGCTTTGCTACTTCCCTTGACCACATTTTCTGGCAACAAATTCTACAGCTCAGTTGTACACTAAATGAAAAAAATACTTTCTCTGATTTCTTTAACGTATGCTACTTTAAAGTTTCATGACATGTCCCCTAGACTTAGCATTGTTTGAAAGGGTAAACAGTCATTCCCTATTTGCCTGCTCCATCCCACTATGATTTGATACATTTCTATCATATCTTCTCTTTTCTAGGCTGAATATCCTAACCACTGTAACCTTTCTCTAGATGGGAGCTGTTCTATCCCCTTTCTTATTTTGGAATGTTATAAAGACATTTTACGTAAGGGGACAAAAATGTGCAGCTGTCCATCTGTCTGTCTGTATGTCTGCCTGCCTGGGGTCAAAATAACTTTATGAAAATTTAATGGAACTTGGCCAAATTTGGTGTGAGGAACAAAACAGGAAAATATATATTGAGTTTGAAAATGGGCCTTATCGACCTGGAGGTTCCAGAAAGATAGTCTGAAAAAAAAAATTACAGATGTATTTCTGTGGAAGAGGGAGTTCCATCATCAGCTGCATGGAAACATTGCTATTCTGAAACATAGCTTTCATGGAATTATTCCTTTCAAACTGCTCCTTCTCTCTCCTATCCCCTCCAACTCAGAGCCAACAGATACACACACACATACACAGAAATACTACTACTACTACTACTGAACATTTGTATAGCGCTACAAGTCGTACACAGTGCTGCATAGACATGTAAGAGACAGTCCCTGCTCATAGAGCTTACAATCTAGCCAAGACAGACAACACAGAGGGTTTAGACAGGGATAGAAACAAGGGGGAAAGGTAAAGAAACAAGGAGATCAGGTGAGTCAAGATCCAAAGCAGCAGTGAAGAGCTGGGTTTTCAGCCTGGATTTGAAAAGGGTCAGAGAAGGTGCCTGGTGTACAGACACAGGTAGTTTGTTCCAGGCGTAAGGTACAGCAAGATGAAAGGAGCAAAGTCTGGAGTTTGCAATAGAAGAGAAGGGCACAGATAGAAACAGTCTGCCAGAAATACACATATATATACAGGTACATCCACAGACATCCAGACATGCAGATATACACAAATACATTAGACAGCACACAAAAATATATACATACACCTGCACACAGATACAGAAACATATGCACACATGTACATACAAGCACACACGTACATGTGGGAAGTTGAAAATCATTCCATGAGGCATGATCTACATGCTTTTTTCCATCACACACTCCTCACCCTGCTGCCATACCTGTATCCTTGCTGGGTTGGCTCCTAGTGGTGTACATTCATGAGTGCACATTTGGTTTCTTTGGGTGCTTAAACGTTTTAAGAGGCGTAAATCACTTCTATGCACATATATCTACAAAGTAGCATGCATTCAATCGACTGCATGCATTTCAGGTTCTTGTGCACATAAAATACATGCCTGAAAATCAGGAATAAAGCACTTTAAGCAAGCACAAATTAAACTTTTCTTGGCTATGCACAGTGAATCTAGTGATTTGGATTATTCTAGTAAATTCTGCTGTAAAACTTAGTGACCAACCCTAAACCCTTCTAAATGTTACTATGGATGTCGATACAAAGAGGGTAATTTAATAGCCTTTGTTTAGGCAGTCAAAACATACATATTTTAAGTCTGTTTTATAAAATCAAATAGGCATCTACTTGATTTTACAAAATACTGTCATAAGTGGCAGAGGTCATACCTTAAATTCATGCTCGGACATTTCTATAGAACATAGATACATGACTACAGAAAAAGACCACGTGGCCCATCTAGTCTGTCCACTACAACACTCCCCTTTCTTCCTCCAGAGATCCTCTGTGTTTGTCCCATACCTCCATAGAAACATAGCAGGTGTAAATGAAAGTGCATATGGTCTGCAAGTATGCACATACAGTAGATGAAGGTATTTCATACTTGTGAACTCCATCTTGCCATGCTCAGTCCATGCCACCAGCCACGTGAATTCAGCATGCACACTTTTACGCTAGTCGGTAGTTTATAAGAGGTCATTTATATACATACATGGTCACATGCATGCAAGAAGGACAATAGGAATATATCGCCTTATGTTTTATGCACATAAAAGAGCTTCTATAAAATTACCCCAGGGGTTGCACACATACAGTAAGTAATAAGAACGTACTTTGATGTAGCCCAGATATAGGCATGTTCTGGGGTGGAGGGTTGACTGGAATGAGGGTAGAGTCGCATGTTATGCTTCAAATGGCTGATATGAAAAGGGAGCCACGTAAGGATATGCACCATATATACATGTACGTCATTATTTTCAAGGGATTGCATGCGTGAATGAATACTTATGCATCTACTGATATGGCTGCTTTTCTGTAAGTATGCACAAGACCAGTCGCTTGTCCTTTCAACGTGTGTGTGCACAGAGGGGAAATTTGGATAGAGTGCAAATTTTCCCATGGAAGCTATAAAATACTATAACTTAGTGTGTTCTTTAGGTGTAAGTGCTCACACCTGGCTTGTTGCACATTTTTGGCTACTTATGCTCTGTGTAATAAGGTATAGTGCACGTCTGCTTCACGTTATGAAACAGGTATACTAACAAGTGTTAACTCCTCTGGAGTTTATAAATTACCCTCATATTGTATCAAATACATGCATACATGTATACTTTATTTAAAACATGGCCGTTTCTACAACTAGGCGCCAGGCATTAGCCTGGGGAGGTGGGGGCACAGTAGGGCAGCCCGGACACAATTGGCTAACAGAGAGGTAGCCTGAGCAATGATGGTGGTTTATGGTTTATTGTGAAAGCTGGTGGGGTGTGCAGGCCTTGTGTACCTGCTTAAAGGCCTATCACTACGCTTTATTTATGTGCTCTACAGGCTCGGTTTCAGCTCCGGCTCTCATGGAGGTGGGGTGGTTGCATTGTAGCTGCAGTGGTGGTAGGAGGAAGGGAAGGGGGACTTGGACATCTTTGGGGGGGGGGGCTAATAGGGAAGGAGAAATATGTTGGACGCCCTTGGGGGGACAGGAAAGGAGAAAAATGGTGGACATCCTTTGGGGAGGATGGTAGGGAAGGGGAGATGATAGAGATGCTGGTCACCTGGGGGGGAGGAGGGGGGGGGGTAAAGAAGGAAGGAGAGATTCTAGGTACCTTGGTGGGAGAGGAGTGTGCCTGGCTGAAGGGTCATCTAAGACATCATACACTTAGACCAGCCCTGACGCAAGAGCATTTACGCCACTCCTGAGCAGTTTCAATCTAACCATGATTTCTGTTGACTTACCCCTAATACTTTATAGAGACACGTAGGTACCTATATGTCTTTATATAAAATGGGCTTTAAAAAGGTGCCAACTTAGCCTCCCAACCAAGGCGACCTGTTATAAAATTGCCTTCTTAGTGACCGGACTGACTAGCTTGCTACTGATTGCTATGTACACATGGCTGTATATGTTGCCATGTACAGTTGCCCTCTGTGGTTTTAATATAAAGCACATCATTTGAAATACTGTATGTTGACAGTGACATCTAATGGTAAGATATATAATCACACTTGGTTTCATTTTATATGTTGTTGGCATTAGAGGGACAGTCCTCCTCCGGTTTGCCTCATTCCTTAACGATCGCTCATTTCGAGTAGACATATGTAATTCCTCATTTACTCCATATTCATTGCTATGTGGAGTCCTGCGGGGTTTGGTCCTCTCCCCTCTTCTCTTTAATATTTTTTAAACCCTTTTGCAACCCTTATTCAAGATGCCGGACTCTCCACAAACACGCAGTTGATATCCTACTTATCACCTACACTAACAATTCCAGACCCAGCCTCACTGGCCAATACCTACCAGGGCAAAATAGCAACCTGGGTTGCTAAATAACTCCCTAAATCATAAAAAAACCCACCTCCACTTGGATCAGTGATAATTCCTCTCCTCCTATATTGGCCCCCATCTTAGAAGGAGCTGTAGCACTCAAGTCCTCCTTTAAATACATGGAGGCAAATTCAAACCTGCGTGTCCTTGGGCCATCTGGATTTCCAGACATCCGGACAGCCTGGGGATTCACCCGATTCTGCTCCCGTGGGGGCTAGATGGCCCCGCGGGAGCAGAATTGCGGCATGGTGGTGTGATGTCCTGGACGTGTCTTGATTCAGGCACCCGAGACATCCAGCCACATCCCCAGCTAGCTCAGCCTGGCTCCTGCATGGAGCTGCAGTGCCGTTGCTCCATGCAGGAGCCGCATTCCCGGCGGCAACAGCAGACTCTTCATTCCCTGCAGCCCGACCCCCGATCGGGCCTTCCATGGCCACGGTCAGGCTGCAGGGCACCAACTGCACCCCCTCACCTGCTTTTTGTGCCCCATCTCTGGCATTCGCCGATGTCCAGGGGGACTTTCACCACCTCTGAGGTGGAATTAGTTCCCTGTTTAAATGGCTGATCCCGGATGTACAGGGTTGATCCCGGCATCAGTCCTGTACATCTGGGGTAGGTGTCACGCCTCTGGCCTGCCCTCACACCTCCCTCGGCATGACTCCTCCTGCCCCCATAAAGAGCTCCTCGCACATCTCTGCTGTACATGCAGGGAGCTCTGTGGGTGGAATCGCCACCCAAGAATTTAGCAGGGGTTGGCGTCCGAACTGGGCATGTATCCCTGCTAAATGCTGCTCAGAATCTACCCCTTAAGGACTGTTTTAGATTCTGAGTTCTCCTTCTCCTCTCACATTGGTCTTGTAGTGAAATCATCATTTCTAGCTCTACACAGAATCCATGCTATTGTCGTTCCTTGGATCTAGAGGCACAGACCACAGTTCTGCTTAGTACAGTAATCTCACGACTTGACTGCTGTAATATTATTTATTCTGGTTTACCATTCTATGAAATTAAACATCTACAGATCATCCAAAACACAGCCATGTACATTCTCTCCCAAGCCCATAAATATGATCATATTTCTCCACTCAGAGTGGAGGAGTAGCCTAGTGGTTAGAGCAAAAACCTAGTACCCAGGAGCTCCAGGTTTGATTCCCACTGGCCCTCCTTTGCCTCAGAAGAAAAGGCCTGTCAATGTACTTCTGATCACATCTTGCCAAGAAAACCCAGGGGCTGCTGGCTTGCCAGGAGTCAGCATTGATTTGCAGCACTTAAAAAAAATTATCCAGCACTACTGGCTCCCAGTTCAATGCCTTATCCATCTGAAGAGTCTCATTCTTACCCATAAGGTCCTTCATGACTATCTTTCCTCACTTATAACATTACATGCCCCCAGCTTGTTCCCTCTGCTCACTGCATGGTAACAGCTAGCATATCTTCCCTCCACCCATCAAAGATCAAATAAGAATCCACCTGACAATCTGCATTTTTCTTTGCAGTCTCTGCTTTGGAATAACTCCCACCACAACTGCACCTTGATTCAGTTTTCAAACACATCAAAGCTGCTTTAGAAACTAACAGGCCAAGGCAGAAAGCTAGCGCAGACGTTTTGAGTCCATAACACCACGTTTAAGCATAGAAACATAGAAACAGAGAAACATGATGACAGAAAAAGACCACAAGGCCCATCTAGTCTGTCCTTCCATAACAACAACTACAACAGTCCACTTTTTACCTTTAGAGATCCTCTGTGTTGGTCCCATGCTTTTTTGAATTCAGTTACTGTCCTCATCTCTACCACCTCCACTGGGAGACTATTCCACGGATCCACTACTCTTTCCGTAAAGAAATATTTCCGCATATCACTCCTGAATCTATCTCCCTTCACCCTCATCCCATGTCGCCTCGTCGCAGAACTTGATTTCAATTGAAAGAGGCTCTCTCCCTGAACATTTATGCCACGGAGGTATTTAAACATCTCAATCATATCACCTCTATCCCGCCTTTCCTCTAAGGTGTACATATTAAGATCCTTAAGTCTGTCCTCATATGCTTTATAATGAAGACTACTAATCATCTTAGTAGCAACCCTCTGCACCGACTCCATCCTGTTCACATCCTTTTGAAGGTGCGGTCTCCAGAATTGCACACCATACTCCAAATGAGGTCGCACCAAAGACTTATACAGAGGCATTATCACCTCCTTTTTTCTGCTAGCCATTCCTCTCCGTATGCACCCAAGCATCCTTCTAGCTTTTGCCGTCGCCTTTTCTACCTGTTTAGCTACTTTAAGATCATCGGACACAACTACGCCTAGGTCCCGCTCTTCTTTAGTGGACAAAAGTACTTCACCTCCTATGCTGTATTGCTCCCTTGGATTGCTGCAGCCCAAATGCATGACCTTACATTTTTTAACATTAAATCTCAGCTGCCAAATTCTAGACCATTCTTCAAGCTTAGCTAGATCCCTCCTCATGTTATCTACACCTTCCTGGGTGTCTACTTTATTGCAGATTTTGGTATCATCTGCAAAGAGGCAAACCTTACCCGACAGCCCTTCCGCTATATCACTAACAAAGATGTTAAAAAGAATCGGACCAAGGACAGATCCCTGGGGCACACCACTGGTAACATCCTTCTCCTCAGAGTGAGCTCCATTTACTTGTACTCTTTGTTGCCTCCCACCCAACCAATTTCTAACCCAAGCAGTAACTTTAGGGTCCATCCCTAGGGTTCTCAGTTTGTTTATAAGTCGCCTGTGAGGAACAGTGTCAAAGGCTTTACTGAAATCTAAATACACCACATCTAGAGCTCTCCCTCGGTCCAACTCCCTGGTCACCCAGTCAAAGAAATCAATCAGATTTGTCTGACAAGACCTGCCTCTGGTGAATCCATGCTGCCTCGTATCCTGTAATCCGCTGGACTCCAGAAACCTCACTGTTTTCTCTTTCAACAGCGTTTCCATTAATTTACTCACCACTGAAGTTAAACTAACCGGCCTGTAGTTTTCAACCACATCCTTACTTCCGCTTTTGTGTAAAGGCACCACATGAGCCTCTCTCCAGTCCTTTGGCACCACTCCCGACTCCAACGAGGCATTGAAAAGGTCAGTCAGCGGAGTTGCTAGAACGTCCCCAAGTTCCCTCAGTATTCTAGGGTGTATCCCATCCGGTCCCATCGCTTTGTCTACTTTAAGTTGAGCTAGTTTCTCACGAACACAGTCTTCTGAAAATTGTTCAAGATGTCCCTCGCTTCTGCTCTTATTTGTGGGTGTTTTCTGAGGTCCTGCTCCTGGTTCTTCATCTGCATTTTACAATCCTTTAAATGCAGGAAATAGACGTAAACGCAGACAGAAAAACTCGCGTCCAATTTATGCCACACGTCTTTAAATCTAATTAAATTAATCCTAATTATTTAAATAAATTTTAATCAGTTGGGCTGGTAGGTAAATCATGGCTATGCCCGATGCAGAGACAGGCGTAGAGGATTTCACAACCAGCCATAACGTCAAAACCTTTGGTCTGAGTAAAAGTAAACCTCTAATGTGTGCCCTCGCCAGTATTTTGATTGCACCGGGTGCTTTTCCCGATTCCTATATCATCTTCTCCTTAGATGATCAGGCATTGGGAAAAGCCCCCGATGCCATCAAAATACTGGCGGGGGCCATGCCCGACAAAAAGGAATCACCGGCAGCCTCCCCGACAGTATTTTAATGGCATCGGGGACGATTGTGGCATCGGGAAAAGCCCCCGATGCCATCAAAACACTGTTGGGGCCGTGCCCTGATAGAAAGTAATCACCTGGTGGTCTAGTGGACCTTGAAACCCCACCCAAAGTAAAAGTGAAATCACCACCCAAACAAAGAAAAACAAAGTAAAATTTACTGGTAGTCCTTGAACCCCCCACCCCAAAGTAAATGTGTAATGCAAATTAGCCACACGATGCCTGAAGAGCATGTCAAACTAGCGCAGACTTCTTGTGCGCATGTGTTTGGCTTGCTCTCGCTGCAGTGGCTTATTTGCATGCTCACAGTTACCGCAGCGGGTATTTGCATACCTTAACCTTCGGCATCGCACGTTAAAATGTGTGCATTGTCAGGAACGCTAAAAAATTGATCCAGTGCGGGTCTAGTGCTGGCTTTCTGCATCGGCCAGTAGGTCTTTGAACTGGTCTTCAGGGTCTCGGGGTAGGACTCTGGGCTGCTGGTCCTGGCTGTCTGCCTCCTCTTCCTAGCTGCCCTCTGTCGCTACCTTTCTAGCCTTTCGACTATAATTAATGGAGTTCCTTTCACTTTCTAATGATTTGATTTTTATGAAACACCGCTTTGTTGGTTTGTAAAGGCGGTTTAACAAGTACAATGAACCGTAAACCTCTATTCATTCCAAACCAGCAAAATGTTTGGGAACCACGTTATTCAAATCACCATTCTAGATTGCAGGCACTGACATTTGCAAATATAAAATACTTATGGATGTGCATATTTTATAAAATACATGCATAAATTATGACTCTACCCATGTTCTGCCCAAGCTCCTCCCCTCGACATGCCTAATCTGCAAATATGCTTTTAAGTGCATTGCACGTACCTTCAGGTGTGACCTAATTTTATAAGAGGCCTTTTATGTGCATAAATCAGTATTTTATGTGTGGAAAAGGTTTCTAAAATTTCCTCCCCAGTGACCAAACCATATCATTTGGTGCTGGTTAGTAGGTTTACTGCCAACTAGTGCTAGAAAAGCCCAGCAATGCCTATCACCTTGATAGAGTGGCGCCCTGTAGCTTTAAAATCTGTGGACAGTGACATCAAACGGTTAGATATATTATCATGGGGGCATGTTTACCAAAATGAGTGTGCATTAATGAAAGTTAATGCTCATTATGTGCTGCAATGGCCCACAGAAATGAATAGGCAACAAACACAAACACACGTATACGTAAAGAAGTTGTTAAGAACTCCGTAAGCCATGCTCAGTCTGCTTCCCCCACTTGCTAAATGTTAAAGTCAGCAGCTGAGTTCTAACCTGGTTAAGGTGGAGCTCATGCTTATGGAATAGACTCCCTCTTCTCCAAAATGTTCCCCAGTACTTAATACACCTAAAGTCATCTTCCCTGCACATTGTCTCATCCATACATGGAGATTCTGTAGCTCTGCCTGCTCCTGGGGTCCTGTGCGTGGAGTGGGGAGCATTTCTGAGAACGTAACCCTGGAGGCTCTATATTTCAATGTTCGACCTCAAAGCCTTCAGAATCTCCTTATGTTTGCTTTTTCTGAGTTCCTATGGTATATGGCATCCTCATGAACAGGAGCTGTGGGAAATCTAGATACATTTCTCATGCAGAGACATTAATAGGTTCCATGCCAGGTGTAAATGTGCTGTTTGATTGATGTAAGTTCACAATATCTCATTTTCTTTTATAGCTCCTGTTATAAAGGAAGGCTAAATTGCATTGGACATGACCCCTCAACAGGTAATATAACCTTTTGCTGGTCAATCTTCCCCCTACATCTTTGACAATGTATTGTAAAAGCTGCATGAAACGGATATTTATATCACATGTAGTCTCCTTCAGAATTCTCATTACAGAACATAAGAACATAAGATATGCTATACTGGGTCAGACCAAGGTCCATCAAGCCCAGTATCCTGTTTCCAACAGTGGCCAACCTAAGTCATACATACCTAGCAGTTTCCCCAAAAGACACAGGTTACACAATGCTTGTATTGGGTCAAGCATTGATATCCTAGGTCCCTTTTTAATAATGGTTTATGGACCTTTCCTCCAGGAACTTGTCCAAACCTTTTTCAAACCCAGCTACACTAATGTCCCCTGGTAACAAATTCCAGAGTTTGATTACACGTTGAGTGAAAAAATATTTTCTCTTATTTGTCTTAAATAGTTTACCCTGTAGCTTCATTGCATGTCCACTAGTCTTTTTATATTCTGATGACGTAAACAATCGAACTACGTTTACCCGTTCCACTCCATTCATTAATTTATAGACCTCTATCATAGCTCTTCAACCTGGAGAAGAGCTATGATAGAGGTCTATAAATTAATGAATGGAGTGGAACGGGTAAACGTAGTTCGATTGTTTACGTCATCAGGAGTATCCTTCCATCCCCTTTACCATTTTGGTGGCTCTTCTCTGTACCTTTTCTAATAACGCTATATCCTTTTTAAGATACGGCAACCAGAATTGCACACAATATTCAAGGTGCAGTCGCACCATGGAACGATACAGAGGCATTATAATAGCCTTTGTTTTATTTTCCATTCCTTTCCTTATGATACCTAGCATTCTATTTGCTCTCTTGGCTGCCGCTGCACACTGGGCGGAGGGTTTTAACATGTTATCCACGATGTCGCCTAAATCTTTTCCCTGGGTGGTGGTTCCTAATGTGGAACCTTGCATCGTGTAACCATAGTTTGGGTTGTTCTTTCCTAGGTGCATAACTTTGCACTTGTCCACATTAAATTTCATCTGCCATTTGGATGCCCAGTCTTCCAATTTATCAAGATCCTCTTGCAATTTTCCACAATCCTCTTGGGTTTTAACAACTTTAAATAGTTTTTTGTCATCTGCAAATTTGATAACCTCACTCGTTATTCCCTTTTCCAGGTCATTTATGAATATGCTAAAAAGCAGCGGACCCAGCACAGATCCCTGGGGTACTCCACTATTCACCTTTTTCCAATGGGAAAATTGGCCATTTAGCCTAAGCCTCTGCTTTCTATCTTTTAACCAGTTCCTGATCCACAATAGTACACTGCCTCCTATCCCTTGACTTTTTAGTTTTGCCAAAGGTCTCTGATGAGGGACCTTGTCAAAGTCTTTCTGAAAGTCCAGATACATTATATCAACCCAACTCACCTTTGTCTACTTGTTTATTCACACCTTCAAAAAAACATAACAGATTAGTAAGACAAGATCTTCCTTGTCTAAAGCCATGTTGGCTGTCTCCCATTAAGCCATGACTATCTATATGTTTAGTAATTTTGTTCTTTATGATGATTTCTACCATTTTTCCCGGTACTGACATCAGGCTTACCGGTCTGTAGTTTCCCGGATCACCCCTGGAACCCTTTTTCAAAATTGGCGTTACATTGGTGATCCTCCAATCTTCAAGTATTACAGATGATTTTTATGAAAGTTCACAGATTACTAATAGCAGGTTTGCAATCTCATATTTCAGTTCTTTCAACACCCTTGTATGTATACCATCTGGTCCAAGTGATTTGCTACTGTTCAGATTATCAAATAGTTGTAATACATCTTCCCGGTGTAGTGATATTTCTTTCAATTCGTCTGCAGTATCACCTTTAAATACCACTTCAGTCATGGGTAACATCCCTACATCTTCCTCAGTAAAAACCGAAGCAAAGAATTCATTCAGTCTCTCCGCTATAGCCTTGTCCCCTCTTACTGCCCCATTTACCCCTCTATCAACGGTCCAATTGACTCTCTCACAGGTTTTTGCTATGAATGTACTTGAAAAAGTCTTTTTTACGTGTTTTTGCTTCTATAGCAAGTTTCTTCTCAAATTCTCTCTTTGCCTGCCTTATCAATGCCTTGAATTTAACTTGCCAGTGCTTGTGCTGTTTCCAGTTTTCGTGATTTGGCTATTTTTTCCATTTCCTGAAAGATGTTTTTTTTTGGCAACAACAGCCTCTCTGACCTCACCTTTGAATCATGCTGGCAGTTTTTTGGACTTCCTTCCACTTTTCTTAATGCGTGGAATACAGCTGGTCTGGGCTTACAAGATAACACCCAAGCTTTGCAACTGCTCCTTTTAGTTTTTTCTTAAGTATTTTCCTCATTTTATCATAGTCTCCCTTTCAAAAGTTCAAAGGCAGTACTGTGGATTTCCTTACCATCCCTCCTCTACTAATTAAATCAAACACGATCATGCTATGATCACTATTGCCAAGTGGCCCCAACACCCTTATCGGTTGCACCAGATCTGGGGCTGTGTTGCTTAAGTTCAGACCAGACATAACTTAGCCCAGCCTTGGGGACTTTTCTGAATGGGGAGAAGCAGAGATAATTCCGTATATGCTGTGGCACTGTCTAGATTTAGGTGGCAAGAACAGACACAAATGGCACTATTTTAGCCATTTGTGTACATAAGTGGCCACTTAGGCATAGAAATGAGAGATGTGCCTCATTCTGAAAGTGAACACATAAATACAATGGTGTGTACTTTCACTGGGGGCGTGCACAGGGACAGAGAGGGGGTGGAGCTTGGGCAGGGTGCAAAGTTACATCCAGAAATTATGAAATGCTATAAATTGCACATATTTATTTGCAAGGGAATTGGCTCATGCCTTTTCTCAGGAGTTCAAAGCAAATTACATTCAAGCACAGAAGTTATTTTCCTGTCTACTACTACTATTACTACTACAGCGGATCATTTGTATAGCTCTACAAGGTGTAACACAGTGCTGTACAGACACATGTAAAAGGCAGTCACTGCTCAACAGCTGAGGACAAAGATGCATCTAGGGGAATAGTAAGGAAACAAAGAAAACTAAGCAGATCAGGATCCAAAAGTGGCCTCGACAAGGTGAGTTTTCAGCTGGATTTAAAAAAGGCCAGAGATGAAGCCTGACGTACAGACTTAAGTAGCTTGTTCCAGGCATAAGGAGCAGCAAAGTGAAAGGATCAAAGTGTGGAATTGACTGTAGAAGAGAAGGGCACAGATAGAAGGGATCTGCTAGAAGGGTGGAGTTCTCAAGGAGGGGTGTAGGGAAAGGTAAGAGAGGAGAAGTAGTGAGGAGTAGTAGAATGAGTGCACTTATAGGTCAGTAGGTGAAGTTTGAACTGGATATGGAAATGGATAAGGAGCCAATGAAGCAACTTGAGAAGAGGGGTAATATGAACAAATCGAGGCTGGCTGAAGATTAGCTGTGCAAATGAGTTTTGAACTGATTGAAAGGGAGAGAGATGATTCAGAAGGAGAAGATTGCAATAGTCGAGACAGGAGGTGATTAAAGAGTGGATAAGTGTCTCAGTATTGTGTTGATAAAGGAAGGGGTGAATTTTGCTGATGGCAGTTTAAAAAATTGAATGTGGACAAGTGCATCTAGGAATGAACAACCCAAACTATGGCTATATGATGCAAGGTTCCACATTAGGAAACACCACCCATGAAAAGGATTTAGGCATCATCATTGAAAACTCTCTGCCCAGTGTGCAGCGCAAGCCAAGAAGGCAAACAGAATGCTAGAAATCGTAAGGAAAGGGAGAATAAAACAAAGGATATTATAATGCCTCTGTATCATTCCATGGTGGGACCACACCTTGAATATTGGGTGCATTTCTGATCTCCATATATTTAAAGTGATGTAGTGGAATTAGAAAAAGTAAAGAGAAGAGCCACCAAAATGGTAAATGGGAAGGATGTTCCCAAAGTCCACACCTTCCACAATGCACATTGTAGAACCTGCGTGCCTTTTTGGGAACCTGCCAAGTACTTGTGACCTGGATTGGCCACTGTTGGAAACGGGATACTGGGTTTGATGGACCTTGGTCTGACCAAGTAAGGCATTTCTTATGTTCTTAAGACGAGTTAACATTCAGTTACTGTGATTATTTCCATGTCCCCTGAGGTCACATCTAGGCATGGGTGTTCATACCAGCTCCAGGGCTGGTATAAATGATTGTGCCTTATAGTAACATGGCGTTTTTGAGCACTTAGGCATCTCTTTATAAAATTACTCTGTTTATACACTAGCCATGCTTTCTCAGAGTCCCTTTTTACTAGTGGGCAGGAACTCCTAGAATGGACTCTTTAGGGCATCTTTCCATTTCCTGAATCTGAACTGAATCCTCTTCCTCTCCTGTGGGTTTGGTATCAGATGTGGATTTTCCTTTCTGTGACCTCCAGTAGTAAGTAGTCATGTGCATTTTGGGTTCGTTTGGGCACATAAAGATTAATAATGTGCGCACATGGCTTGTGCGCATGTATACCTGCAAGTTAACATGTGCACAAAAAAGCTGTAGTGCACATAAAAGGTGTGCAATTCTGATGAAAATAAAAACAATTTTGATTTATTTTCTGTTAAAACAAATGTTTCTTTGGTCCTGCACATGGCCAGTAATAGCATGTTGGTGAAGCCACAGCTGCTGGGGAGCTACATGAAATTTATTCTCCTCTCCACTAAATTGCAACAGGGTCCATCCAGTTCTCAGAACCTTTTCTGGAGAACCAAAGATGAGAGCAACAAAAAACAGCATTTTACACGATCGACTCAGCTCTTGTAAAATGGCCAGGGTTATGTGTGCATAAAAATAGGTATACAGAAAAATGACGCTTACTTAAACCTCCATTGTCTCAGGTACAAACTTAGATTGTAAACTCTCTGAGGACCTACAGTACCTGATAAAACTCAGCTTGGGCTATAAAACACACACAAGAGGCAGGACAAGGAACACTGTAGGAAGGATGACCTTTATTCGTGAACAGAGAGGTGTGCCCGACATGTGTTTCGGCCGGGGGCCTTCTTCAGGGGACCAAAAACCTCTACAGAAAACAATAAAACTGAATAGATAAATATTAAACAATTAAAATAACAAATATAGAGTAAATACATGTAATAAATAACGATACTAATTAAAAAGTGCTTTCAGAACATGGAAAAATATATACAGTAATTAAAAAGGCAATAAAACAATTCAAAATAGTTCATAAAAAGAACACATATAAATAAAAACATATAATAAATATGGACAACTGTAACCAATCATCCAACCTTAAGAGTGAGAGAACGGGGGAAAACCATATGTACAAATGGACACTCATACAAGAGATGATTTGATAAGACATAGTAGTAGGAACTTAAGGACAAACCACGGACTTACCAGTTGTAACTTTATGAGCCTATAGATCCTGAAATGATATGTAAGAAATATAAATCAGAAAACATTAAAAACAATACAAATGGTCAAATCATATGTTAAAAAGCATGTGTGTTAAAAAGCAGAAGCTACCGGAGGTACCTGAAGAAGTACAAACCAACGCAGAAGCAGACCACGAGGGGAATTAACAAAATGACAGTGCAGTCAAAAATTTTCACAAATGCTATTATGCAATGGGAAACACCAGAAGTGAATGTTGGTTGAGTAAAACACTATCAATAAGGGATTGAAGTAACCAAAAATCAAAGGTGCTTACCACTAAGCTTGCAATCCAGTTCAAAAACGATAAGCAAAAGGGCCAAATGAGAATGAGGCCAATGACGAATGACTTTTAAATACAAGCAATTGAAGAAGAGGAAGCTATTGCCAGAGCTGCACTGTCTTTAACCACTGATAAGGGGGCGAGTTTCTCCTTCCTGGGTCCAGGAGTGGGAGCCCAGTGTTCCTCCACTATGCCAGTTGGGTCTGTTTTTTCTTTGCCTGTCTCTTCTATACTGGTGTCGCTGCTGTGTAAGCCGAAGGTGATGACACTGGACTCTATATGGGCTGCCCTTGAAAATGTGCATAAGGTATGTTCGGACGTTCTTCATTCTTTGGCTCTAAGCACTCCTTGTTTGGACTGTGGAGAAGAGGGTGAAGACCAACAGGAAAAATTGTTGGGGTCTCAATCTGCTATTAAATAGCTACAACAAGTTCAAAGAACTTTAGCTCTAGATAGACTAATGTTGCACCATAAAGTGGAGAACCTAAAAAATCAGTGCAGAACTTGAAACCTTTCGGTTTTAAATTTTCCTAAGGTGACTCTGCTCTCCCCTCGGGACCTATTTATTTAGCTGTGCTTATATACTGCTTTTCACCAGGTCAAAGCAGTTTACAAAATAAAGGAGGGTGTACAGTAAAACATGTTATCTCATATTTACAAAGGGGGGGGGGGTTACCATCACCAGGAGGTTCAAACATATATACATTTCAGTTGCACAATCATCTTATTTACAGTCTACTTTTGGTCTGCTTCTGAGTCTCAGATTGGGTTCTTCTCTGTTCGTGCCCCAGGTAGATGCTGAATAAATGGGTCTTTAGCTGTTTCTGCAATGAGGAGAGGTCCGTGTTGCTTCAGATATTGGGTGGGAGTGAGTTCCAGAGTGTGGCGGCATATAATTGAAATGCGCGGTTACAAGTTTGCTGGTTAAATTTGGTCTTCTTGTATGGTATGGACAGTATGTCACATGTATCCTGTCGTGGTGGTCTTCCGGAGCTTGGACGTTGTAACAGGGTGCTCATATGTGTGGCTTGTTGCTAGTGAAATGCTTTAGAAATCAGGACTAGTGTTTTATATAGTGCCTCTAGAGGGAGAATGTGAAGATCTATCAGTATGGTTTTGATGTGGTCATATTTCTTCCCTTTTTGGATAATCCTCGCTGTCGTATTCAGGGCTGTACACAGTGGGTTGAGACTGATGGCTGGGAGTCCTTGATATATTGCATTATAGTAGTCCAGTTGGGGGAGCGTCAATGCTTGAATGTTCTGAAGTCTTGTGGGTCTAGAAGAGGTCTGAGGTGCTGTAACATCTTGGCTTTGAAAAATATTGTCTTTGCTGTTTTTGCAGTCTGCTGTCAGAAAGATAGTGATTGATTCAGAATGATCTCTAGATATTTGATGTGGGTTTGGACTTTTATTTTGGTTGTTCCCAGTGTGAGGTGCATTGTGGGTATGAAGGTTTGATCTTTTGTGACAAACAATGCTTCTGGGTTTTTTTAGGTTTATTGTGAGATTGTTTTCCTGGAACCAGTTGGAGATGTTGTTGAAGCAGTTTGTTAATTCAAGATTTGTTGGATTTGCAGTTGAAATGGGACCATTGAGCATAATGTCATCTGTGTATATGTGGAAGTTGACATTATGGTCCTTATTATAGAGCAGAGTGGTTTGAGGTAAATATTGAATAGCATAGCTGAGAGTGCAGAGCCCTGCGGTATTCCTTGAGTTTGTTGAAATGTGGGGGAAGTGGTGGTGCTGGTTCGAATTATTTGATACTTATCTGTTAGGTAGGATTGAACCATTGCAGAACTTTGTCCTTTAATCCTATTTCTTGTAATCGGTGTAGAAGAATGCTGTGTGAGATTGTATCAAATGCTGCAGAGATGTCCAAAAAGATCAGGGCGTATCCAATATGTTTGCTCTGTATTCCTTTGATTAGGGTGTTTATGAGTGAGATCATGAGGGCTCCAACCCCATGGGAAGGATGGAATCCATGTTGCTGGGGATCAGAGGTGTTGTTTATATCCAGGTGGTCCTAAAGTTGTTCATGAACTATCTTTTCAATAAGTTTTGCAGTGAATGGGAGGCTTGCTTCTGGTCTGTAAGAGACAGGATCCATTGGGTGAAGTTCAGCTTTCTTGAGGATTGGGCGGATAATAGACCTCTTGAGGCTGGCAGGCATGATTCCCTGTTTGAGAAATTAGTTTACAATTTTGGCGAGTGCTGGGCTTAGTTCGTGTTTTGTCTTTTTTATCCAGATCACTGGGCATAGATTGAGGAGGGAGGTGGTTGTATTGATACCTGATATGGTAGTTTCAATTCTTTCTTTGAAAATTGTCTCAGATGTATCCCATGTAGTGGCAGGAGTGATATCATTGTTGTCTCTAATGGTTGCTGGTTGAGTGTTGGGTATTTGCAGGAGCTGATGAGTGTTGGATATATGCCGGAGCTGTTTATATTGGGCTGCAAGTCGATGTGGCGGTATATTTGGGAGTTTGGATGAGAGGTTCTGGGTTTGGTCAGTTGTTTGATGATATCAAAGAGTTCTCGTGGTCTGTTGATTGAAGTGTTTTTCAGCTTTGAGTAATAGGACTTCTTGTGTTGTCTGTCTCTGAGCAATAGTGATTGAGTGCATCTATGTATCTAGCTCTGTCATTTTCGCTTTTCATTTTCCTCCATTTCCTCTCCATTCTCCTAAGGTTTGTTTTTAATTTCCGTAAGGCAGGTGTGAACCATTGTGCTCTTGTTGATATCCTTGTTTCCTTTGTGCATTGTTATTGGTCTTGCTGCAGTGGCTATTGTGTTGTTCCAATTGTTTGTTAAAGTTTCCAGATCAATTGTATCCATTTGCAGGTTTGGGAGAACTTGTCTGAGGAAGTCATCCTTATCAAATGTTTTGAATCTTCTTGTTTGTTGTGTATCTTCTCTGGTGGATGCATGTTGAGAAGAGCTGGAGAAGGTGATGAGGTAGTGGTCGGACCATGGGACAGATGTGATCTTCAGGTTCTTCTTTGTTGATGCATTTTTGGCTTTGAGGAATATGAGGTTGAGGGTGTTTCCTTTCTCATGTGTTGGGACGTTGACGATTTGGGTTAGTTCCATCACGTCCATTGCTTCAAGGAATGCATTGGCATTCTTTTCCTGTATGGGTGGGAGGTTGAAATCACCAAGAACTATATGATCTTTCTTGGTGATATTGCAGTCTGATATTTGTCTGAGGATATCTGATAGGTCCGAACTTGCGGTAGGTGCTCTGTATAACAGGCAAATTGAAAGGTTCTTGTTGGTGATTGTGAGGATGTCTGCTTCTTCTGTGGATTCTGCTGCTTAGTTTCGGAGGTGCAGGGTGGACTTCACTATTATAGCTACTCCTCCTCCTCTGGAGTGAGCTCATGAGCAGTTATATAAGCTGTATCCATTAGGTGTTAGTTGATTCATGAGTATGATTTCAGTATCCACTAGCCAGGTTTCAGTTAAGCAGAGGATATCAGTCTGATGAAATGAGATGAGGTCTTGGAATAAGGGGAGTTTATTCCTCATCAACTGAGCATTTATGAGGGAGATAAGGAGTGTTTGAGTGAGCTGGAGTAGAGGAGTGTTCTGGTATGAATGGGATATGAATGAGTCTCTGTGAGTGGTGAGCACAAGGTGTTGTTTGCTTTATGAGTGTACTGTGGGAGGGTTGCTTCTGGTTGTGATATGTGTATGCTCTTATTGCCATGTAGTGTTGTGGAGATGGCCATGCAGTTGTCCATTATGGTACAAATTGAAAAGGAGGCATGAGTTCTGCTGTACCTTTGTCTCTTTTGCTGCTCCGGAATCGTTGCTGTTCTTTTTATGCTTCTTGAGTCCAGTTGGTTGGATGGTTGGATGGTCTGGAGACGGCCAGGTCAGGTCCTCGATGAGAATTCTGTCGGTCCCCACCTGCGGTCCACACCTAAGGGCCACGCCAAAGGGCCCTGTGGCGAGGCCCACCAGGCGCAGGCGCACCTTTGCTGAGGTTCCTTTTATGTTACTGCGTACTGTGTCTGGATGAATGGTGCACACTCTGATTGGCTTGCTGCAGCACAGGGACTGGAGATTCCTGTGTTCCCTTCCCCTGTGCTGTGAGATGTCAAATCAGGGCAGCGGGGGCTGTCTGAAGGAGCGCCTTTGCTGAGGTTCTTTTTATGTTGTTGCTTGCTGTGCCCAGAGGAATGGTTTGTTTTTTAACTATCCAGAAGCTAGCATGCTTCCTATCCAGGAGAGCTATTTTCTTCCTTCCCAGATGGCTAAAGATGCTTCTCTACAGGCAGACACCTCCTTGGTAGATGTCTCGTCAAACTCTTTAGATTTGGATAATTTAACTGATGTCTTGTTGAGTTCTACTGAGGTGAGAGAAGCCAGGTCTACTTTATTAGTTTCATTCGTTTTCTTACAATATAAAGAGGCTGTGATGCATTTGTACTCTAAAAAAATCTTATGTTACCTTTTTGGCTGGGAAAATCCAGATTTTCCTGGAAATTTCTAAATGGATGCAACTCAGGAGGAAGAAATTTCTGGAGCTTCAGCCTGAGGCCGAGGCCGAGGCCTTGGGGGTGAAGTTCCAGATAAGATTCCCCTGCCAGTGTGTCCTGTACTATCAAAATAAGGCATCACTTATTTAAACCCTCACAATTACGTTTCTTATTTGATGCTAAACATCTAAAGGGTTAACCATATGTCAACTCTGTGTCCACCTATGGGTATTGAATTGTTTGTGGAGGCACAGTCCACTCTTCTCTTTTTTTTCTTTACCTTCATTACCACCTTCCTTGTGTATTCTTGGATCCCCACCCCTCTTATTTGTGGACTATTTCACTCAATGGTGTAACATTTATTTCTTCTTTTGGTTTCTTTGACACTTGTGTTTTATAACTGAGTGCATTTTTCTGTTTCAAAGGTTTCTCCTTTGTTTGTAAATTCACTATACAAGTAAATTAGTAAGAGCCCTGTGCACTAAGCACATTCAAAATGGGAGAAAGCCTTCAGTGCATTGGCTCATGAATTTCATTATAAAATAACTTCATTTCTACTGAATAACGCATCTTATACAATATTGTACTGTACTTCCCTCCAGAATGCTCAGCTCCTAAGACATACTTTAATTGCACCAATGCCCCTGTGGGAACCAAAGGCTCCGAGTGCCAGAAGAGCTGCCAAAATTTAGACATGCACTGTGTGAGTATCCTTTTGTTAATTATTGAGTCAGTAAACTATTATTTAATGAGTTTGGCTACTGTGCATAGATTGGATTGAACTGAGACATTCATGATGAGATAAAGTAGTTTAAGGGGACCAGAGCATTTCATTTAAATGAAAGTAATTCTGAAAAGACTATGGCCCAGATCAGTAAGCTTTTCTATCCTTTAGCACAGCGTTTTACTCAATATTTTCCTATATTAATCTTACTACTGATGCAGTAAGAAATTTTAGCATGGAAAAATCGGCAATAAAACCAAAATGCTGAAAATTTAATATCGTATTTTTGATCTTCTCATAACACTGAATCAGTGTAGCACAGGAGGAAAGGGCCATTGAAGGTGAAGGGTGGCACTTCATCTCATGTGACCCAAGATCCCTGGACCACCCACCTCTGACCCCCTAAGATCTCCTTGGTGGCCTAAGTGGCTCCTTTGTCAACCCACCCTTCTCCCTCTGACCCCACAGTGGGAGACAATTTCAAAAACATTTTTGTTGGCAAATAGCAATTTCTCCATGCAAACTGCCTGAAAATCACCCTCCATCAGCCTGGCTAAGCTTCTGCTCAGTGTTCTACAGCATATGCACTGTGAACCACATTTAGGGGTGGTGCTTGTTCCTGGGTGGGGGACAGGTTTTGGCTTGGATTGAAAAATAACCTGCATAGATTGTTTTTTCAAGTTTATGGGGATAATCTTACATCTGCCTGCACTGATGAAAATTAGGAAAGTGATTTCACTCTATGGAATTTTAAGATAAAACTAGGTGTATGCACTTTAACTGAAAATTAACCCGGGAAAAGTAGCTGGGCAAACTTTCGCCTACTATTTGCAAGGATACGTCTTTGTGAGTGATAATAGAAGTTTGCTGAGAGGTTGACTTGGGGCAAATGCTTGAAAGGCATAAAGGAGCAGCACAAGCAGTAGCATTGCATGACCTGGAGGCCGCCTTTCAATACCGATTCGATGGCTAGTGCTGTAATCAATGTCTCCTTGTGCTGCGTCCACGGCTGTAGTGAACATGGCTTTTCTGAGTCACATCCAAGGGTTTGCTGATCTGAAAGCTTGATTTTTAGTACAGAAGCTAATGTGAGGTTTTGTGCATTTTGGTAAGTGCAGTGTCCAGCCCATCCATCTACATACAGTGCATGATGTGCTGCTGAGATGTTTGGGGTGTTGTGGCATCTTTGCTCCTCATCCTTTGAGGTGCTGCTCTTCCAAGCTGTCTTCTCCTTTGCCTTCTTTGCGGCGCTATGGATTAGGGAGCTGGTGGCTTTTGGGAAATTAGCTCTGAGAGAATCTAGGCTATTGCAGGAGGATGTTTGGGTGAAGGGGAAAAGGATGTGTTTGCAGATCCACCGGTCCAAGACAGATCAGCTGGGGAGGGGTGCATGGGTGGTGTTCCTTAATCTTCAAACCTGCTTATTTGCCTGGTGCACTGGGCAGGTAGTTTCTTGGTCGGTGGGCTGATTGACTATGCCATGATGATTGCAACCCATTGACCAGATTCCATTTTGAACAGTGGTGCAAAAGAGTCTTGTGACTGCAGTGTTGGATGCCTGTTGTTTCGATACTCACTCTTTCAACATCAGCGCTGCCATCTTTGCTGCTAGTCAAGGGGATATGTGAGCAATTCCCAAAATATTAACACACACAAGCTAAATACTTGTTAGAACACCTGCAGAGGGTGGGGCATTGAACAAGTATTTACAGTTGCTTATGTGTGTTAATATTTTGGAAATTGCTCACATGCTGTTTTGCTCCTAGTGTCATTGCCAGGGTTCCTGATGCCAAACATTTGTGTAGACATTCCTTCATCTTCCGAATCACATCTGGGAGTTCATCTGGGACATGCTGCTTTGGGTGGCTGGATATGCTGGCTGGGAATTTGTGATACCAAAACCTTTCACGTATTAATGACCTAAATGAATTTGCCAGCCCCAAAAATTTAAAAATAAAGGTGAAAAGGGCCATGAGATATTGTCAGAGTGCAATCTATGCCCTCCTTTTCAGTCATCAGTCTAATCACCCAATCCAAGTCCTTTTTTTGCTTTTATTATATCCACATATGTTTTTATCTTTTCCTTTTTTACTTTAAAGCTAGAGCTTCAAAGCTTCTCACAAATAAATCACGCTTGCTTCTTAAACTAGCACCACTTATTTCATTTGTTGGCACATTCCATGGGCATCAGAACAGGGTGGGCCACATGGGCCCTGGCCTCACTAAAACTTTGCCCACCACTAGAGAGAGGGCAGCGGTTATCATAGAAGACTCCTTCTGTCTGTCCATGGGAGATCGGATCCCCATGGGCAGGAGGGGAAGGCCGTGACAATCACGGCAAAGACTCCTTCTGTCTGCCTGTTGGGATCCAATTTCTTGCGGGAAGACAACAGTAGTCTTTGCTGTGACTGTGGCTGTCTTCCCTTCCTGCCCATAGGGATCCAATCTCTTGCGGGCAGACAGAAGGAGTCTTCCAAGATCGCAGCCATTTCTTTCTCTTCTGCCTGTGGGAGATTGGATTCCCATGGGCAAGAGGGGAAGGATACCACGATCGCAGCAAAGACTCCTTCTGTCTGCCCGTGGGAGATTGGATCCCTATGGGCAGGAGGGGAAGGCAGCCATAATTTCAGCAAAGACTCCTCCTGTCTCCCCTCGGGGTATCAGATCCCCACAGGAAGAATGGGAGGAAGGCCGTGGGGAACAAGTGGTGGAGATAGGGCAGAGCTTGAGGTGGAATCAAGATGGAGCTTGGTCCCTCTAATCAGAGAGGCCTTCCTCAACCCCTGGCACATCCCAAATACACATTACATTTGAAACATTTACACTTGTAATTGCTATAAATACTTTTAAGTTGCTTCGCTTTTCATCAGGTGTTTTTTCTTGAATAACAATGCTTGTTGGAACACACACCCGTTACGCATATTCTTCAGCACACACTGCTTTCACATTTCACTCAAGGCAACTGGCAGCTAAGCCACATCTGTATAGTCATTGATCCAGTTTAACCAACTGGCTTGTGCTGGAGCCACCTCCTCCCAAGGCTGTTGCATTTTCCATTGCCTTTCTTAGAAACATAGAAACATGACGGCAGAAAAAGACCAAATGGCCTATCTATTCTGCCCTTTTATGTTGTTGCTGTTGTTAACTGCCGTCGAGTCAGAGTCAACTCATGGCGACCCTCTGGATAGCTATCCTAAATTGTGTTCGGTCTTCATTCAGGCGGCTCATTGTTGACAGACTGGTACCCGTAGCTGCTGTTATTGTATCGATCCATCTCATTGCTGGCCTTCCTCTTTTGCGTTGACCTTCTATCTTGCCAAGCATGATGTCTTTCTCTAATGATCTCTCTCTTCGCATGATGTGTCCAAGTATGAAAGTCGAAGTCTTGTCATCTGAGCTTCTAAAGAAAGCTTAGCTTTGATCTCCTCTAGTACCGACTGGTTTGTTCTTCGGGCAGTCCATGGTATACACAGTATTCGCTGCCAACACCATAATTCAAAGGCACCAATTTTCTTCCTGTCTGTCTTTTTCATTGTCCAGCTTTCACATCCATATGATGTTATTGAAAATACCATGGCTTGAACAAGTCGAATCTTTGTATGGAGAGAGACATCTCTGCTCTTGAGAATCTTATCTAGGTCTTTCATAGCCATTCTGCCAAGAGCAATGCGACGTTTGATTTCTTGACTGCTTCTTTATTGATAATTGATCCAAGTAAGTTAAAGTTGTTCACAATTTCAATTTCTTCTCCTTCAACGATGAACCTGTTGATTATGCCAGTTGTCATGATCTTTGTCTTCTTTACATTAAGGTGCAGGCCCATTTTGAGACTATGTTCTTTGATTGTGAGAAGCAAATGTTTCAGATCATCTTCACTTTCAGCCAGTAATGTAGTATCATCAGCATAGCGAAGGTTGTTGATGAGTCTTCCACCAATCTTCACACCTCTGGTTGTCTTCATACAATCCTGCTTCTCTGATGATTTGTTCTGCATATAAATTAAACAGGTAGGGGGAAAGTATGCAGCCTTGTCTTACACCTTTGCTTATTTTAAACCATTCTGTTTCTCCTTGTTCCGTTCGAACTGTTGTTTCTTGATCAATGTACAGATTGCGCAAGAGAACGATCAGGTGTTCTGGTATACCCATGCTTCTTAATGTGGTCCAGAGTTTCTCATGGTTTACACAGTCAAAAGCCTTGCTATAGTCGATAAAGCACAAATAGATATCCTTTTGGTATTCTTTAGTCTTTTCAAGAATCCATCTCACATCCGCAATGATGTCTCTCGTTCCTCGCCCTTTCCTTAACCCTGCTTGCACTTCAGGTAGTTCTTGTTCCAGGTATGGTTGTAGTCTCTTTTGAATAATCTTCAGTAGAATCTTTCTGGCATGTGGGATCAGAGCGATTGTTCGATAATTTCCACAGTCAGTTGGATCACCTTTCTTTAGTATTGGTATAAACACAGATCTTTTCCAGTCAGTTGGCCATGATGTTGTCTTCCATATTTCTTGGCAGAGCCTTGTAAGTATGGTAACAGCTGCATCAGATTGCTGCAATACCTCTATAGGAATGTTATCAATGCCTGGTGCTTTGTTCTTTGATAAGGCTTTCAATGCTGCTTCAACTTCTTCTTTCATCACCAATGGTTCCCGATCATAAGGTACAGGTTGAAATGGCTGTTGGTCCACTTGATCTTTATCATATAAAAACTCTGTATATTCCTTCCACCTTTTCTTGATCTTCTCAGCATCATTCAACATAGAACCTTGAGCATCTTGTAACATTCCAATTTGAGGCTGGAACTTTTTCTTTAACTCTCGTAGCTTCAGGAAAGCCAATCTTGTTCTTCTTCTAATAGTTTCTGCTTCTATTTCCTTGCAAGTGTCATTGTAGTACTTTTCCTTGTCCTGTCTTGCTGCACATTGGAAATCTCTGAGTTCTGCGATTGTCTTTCTTTCTCCTCTGGCTTTAGCTTCTTGGCGTTTCTGGGCAATTTTCATAGTTTCTTCCGTCATCCATTTTGGCCGTTTTTGCTTTTTTACCTTTTGTAGAGACTTCTCGCTTTCTTCCAACACAACCTTCTTGATGTCATTCCATAACTCTTCCAGAGCTCTGTCATTTGTATCTAAAGCAGCAAATCGATTTTGCAGGCAGTCTTTAAATTCCAGTGGTATATTCTCAAGTTCATATTTTGCTGTATTCATGAGTGGTTTGCTCTTTTTCAACTTTAGTTTGAGTTTGCATACTAGTAGTTGATGATCTGTACCTCAGTCAGCTCCAGGTTTTGTCTTTGTTGATGCTATAGAGCTTTTACATCGTTGACTTCCACAGATGTAGTCAATTCGATTTTTATACAATCCATTGGGTGAAGTCCATGTGTACAGTAGCCGCTTGCGTTGCTGGAAGAAGGTGTTTGAGATGAATAGATCATTGGTCTTGCAGAATTTTATCAGTCTTTCTCCAGCTTCATTTCTGTTGCCAAGTCCATATTTTCCAACTACTTTGCCTTCTTCTTTGTTGCCAACTTTTGCATTCCAGTCACCCATGACTATCAGGATATCCTGTTTGCATGTTCTGTCAGTTTCAGCTTGTACTTGTTCATAGAACTCTTCAATTTCATTCTATTCTGCTGCTGTTGTTGGGGCATATACTTGAATTATAGTAGTGTTGATAGGCAATCCTTGTAGACGAATAGAGATTAAGCGTTCGCTGACTGCATTGTATTTCATTACAGTTCTTGCAAGATTCTTCTTTATTATAAATGCAACACCATTTCTTCTTTGTCTTTCATTTCCAGCATAGTAGACCATGTGATCATCTGATGCAAAGTGCCCGATGCCAGTCCATTTCAGTTCGCTGACACCCAACAGATCAAGTTGTACACGTTCCATTTCATTCTTGACCACCTCCAACTTCCCTTGGTTCATGCTTCGTATGTTCCATGTTCCAATGTATAAGACATCTTTATAGCTTCTGACTCTCATTTCATGTGCAGCTACATCAGCAGTCAGACTTCCCGAGGGCTTTGATCCAACCACATCATAAATGCTGGCTTTACTCTGAAAAGTCTTCAGCTCTTCCCCAGTAGCTAGTTGAGTGCCTTCTGACCTGGGGGTCTCATCTTCCAGCACCATAGCACAATTTGTTTTGTTGTAACTATCCATTGGGTTTTCATGGCAAGATACAGAAGTAGATTGCCGGGCCTTTCTTCCGCGCAGTTTAAGTTTGGTGTTGTTGCCGTTGTCACAAAAATGTGATCCTCCGCCATCAACACTATCCCATTCTGCTGCTGCCCAGATGGTGGTTTGTCTTGGTCTGGCACCTCAGCTGAGACCTGTCCATCTTGGGAGACCCTGCCAGTAGTTAAACTACCGATAGTTTAGCTCTCAGCATCACTGATGCACGCAAGCCCTCACAGCACGACAAGCTGCAAACCAAGTGAGAGCCCTTTTATATCAAATACTAAAGTCCTTTCTTTTCCTTTAGAGATCTTCTATGTTTGTCCAATCCTTTTTTGAATTCAGATACTGTCCTCATCTTTACTACCTCCACTGGGAGATTATTCTATGCATCTACCACTCTTTCCGTAAAGAAATATTTCTGCATATTACTCCTGATTCTATCCCCTTTCACCCTCATCCCATTTCCCCTCGTAGCAGAGCTTGCTTTCAATCAAAAGAAGATCTCCTCTTGTGCATTTATGCCACAAAGGTATTTAAATGTCTTTATCATATCTCCTCTATCCCAGCATTCCTCTAACATATACATATTAAGATCTTTCAATCTGTCCTCATATGCTTTATAATGAAGGCCGTTAACCATTTTAGTAGCCACCCTCTGCACCATCTCCATCCTATTTATGTCCTTTTGAAAGTCTGGTCTCCAGAATTGCAAACAATACCAGAGACATATAGAAGCACTGTCACCTCCTTTTTTTTGCTGGTCATTCCTCTTCCTATGCACCCAAGCACTCTTCTGGCTTTCGCCATCACCTTTTCTACCTGTCTAGCCAGATCATCAAAAACAATCACACCCAGGTCCCGCTCTTCTTTTGTGGGCAGAAATACTTTGCCCCCTACACTGTACAACTCCCTTGGAGTTTTGCAGCCCAAATGCAAGACCCTGCTTTTTTTAGCATTAAATCTTAGCTGTCAAATTCTTGACCATTCTTCAAGCTTAGTTAGATCCCTCCTCATATTATCTACTTCTTCCTGGGAGTCTACTCTATTGCAGATTTTGGTATCATCCACAAAGAGGCAAACCTTACCTGACAGCTCTTCCGCAATATCTCTAACAAAGATGTTAAAAATAATTGAATCAAGGACAGATCCCTCAGCACACTAATGATAACATCCTTCTCCTCAGAGTGAGCTCCATTTACCTGTACCCTTTGTTGCCTCCCATTCAACCAATTTCTAACAAAGTCAGTCACTTTGGGTCCATCCTTAGGGTGCTCAGTTTGTTTATATGTTGCTTGGGTGGAACAGTGTCAAAGGCTTTACTGAAATCTAAGTAAACCACATCTAGGCCTTTCCCACAGTCAGGGCCGGATTTACCTTGAGTGAGGCCCTACGCCAACAAAAATTATGGGCCCCCAGCAGGGGCGGCCCAAGGGGGGTGCGGGGCCTCATTTGCATAAGGGCATCATTTGCATAAATATTTGCATAATGTTACCATATACTAACTTTTAGTAAACGTGCCTCTTAATGAGTGTATGGATAAAGAAAGACTAAAAGATTTCTACATTACTATAATCCAGTGCCAACAGCCAGACACATTAGGAACTACTACAAACACTGCCCATTTAGAACCCATAGTAAACCCGCCGTATCCTAACAGCACTACCAGGACTCACAAAGCACCATACTCTACCAATCAAAAGGCAACACTGCAAATATTAAACCAATACATTTCAGAGAACAACAATACATGACCTACTGGGGAAAGAGAACAAGTGGCAATGTCAAATAGGAATTATATAAACAGAACACCTCAGCTCAGTTACACATGCAGAACATAGACCATCACTAAACAAGTAATCACAATTTAGAAACAGGAAGACAATAATTAAACTGGGAATCCCAAAAGCCAAACTTGGAATGTACAACACTGTAGAAATAAAACTATACATTAATTTGCTCTTGTACTAAACAAAGCGCAGAGTTAATGATGCACATTTACCAGAGCTGACATATTCCAATTAATAAATTCAAAATAAAGAGATATTTTTCTACCTTTTGTGCATTTTTTTCAGCTGCAATTGCTCCAGCCACTTTCTTCTGGTTTCTTCATGTCTTCTGCTAACTCTCCATCGTCTGCTGTCCGTTTGTCCTTTCTTCTCTCTTCTAGTTTTTTTCCATTCTCTCTCTACATCTGCTTTAACATACTAATCTTTCTCCTTTTGCTCTTTCCTCATTCCTATTTCATCCACTCAAATTTTACCCCTCCATCCTCAATCCCCACTTACTCTCCCAATACCCGGCCAATTGTAGATTTTTTATCCCTCCCACACAAAATATTTTTCCCTTCTCCATTTTACTCTTCCAGCCCCATCCCATTCTAATCCTCCCCCAACATCAGCTCCCTTCTAGTTCCAGCCTCACCCAGCATCCATTCCCTTCTAGTCCCTGCATCAGCCCATTTCCAGTCCTAGCCACCCATCAGCCCATTTCCAGTCCTAGCAACCCCCCAACCCAATACCAGTCCTAGCCCCCCATCAGCCCACAGCCCATTACCAGTCTTAACCACCCCCAAAGCCCATTACCAGTTCTAACCCCCCCCCAACAGCCCACAGCCCACAGCCCATTACCAGTCCTAACTCCATCAGCCCACCTCCAGTCTTAACCCCCCAGCCCATTTCCAGTCCTAGCCCCCCATAGCCCACCAGACAGCCCCCATAAACCCACAGCCCATTACCAGTCTTAACCCCCCCATAGCCCATTACCAGTTCTAAACCCCCCCAATAGCCCACAGCCCATTACCAGTCCTAACCCCATCAGCCCACCTCCAGCCTTAACCCCCCCAGCCCATTTCCAGTCCTAGCCCCCCCATAGCACATTACCAGACAGCCCCATCAGCCCACAGCCCATTACCAGTCTTAACCCCCCCCAAAGCCCATTACCAGTTCTAACCCCCCCAACAACCCACAGCCCACAGCCCATTACCAGTCCTAACCCCATCAGCCCCCCTCCAGCCTTAACCCCCCCAGCCCATTTCCAGTCCTAGCCCCCCCATAGCCCATTACCAGACAGCCCCATCAGCCCACAGCCCATTACCAGTCTTAACCCCCCCCCCAAAGCCCATTACCAGTTCTAAACCCCTCCCCAACAGCCCACAGCCCACAGCCCACAGCCCATTACCAGTCCTAACCCCATCAGCCCACCTCCAGCCTTACCCCCCCAGCCCATTTCCAGTCCCAGCCCCAGCCCCCACAATAGCCCATTACCAGTCCTACCCCCCCCCCATCGGCCTAAAGTAAATTGAATTTAAAAAAAAAACCTGCTGGCTGCCGCCGCGGGGCCCCCTCTGCTGCCGCGGCAGCATGGACTGACCGCGGGGCCCCCTCTGCAAGGTGAATCGGTCGGTCGGTCGGTCGGTCCCTTCCTCCCTCCGTGCAGGCTTTGAGAGGCGCGAAGGGAGACTCCCTTCGCGCCTCTCAAAGCCTGCACGGAGGGAGGGAGGGACGGACCGACCGACCGACTGATTCACCTTGCAGAGGGGGCCCCATGGGTCAGTCCATGCTGCCGCGGCAGCAGAGGGGGCCCCGCGGCGGCAGCCAGCAGTTTTTTTTTTTAAATTTTATTTTAAAAAAAAGCTTATTAGTTCGATTTTTGTGGGGCCTTGCCAGCTGTGGGCCCTACGCCACGGCGTAATGGGCGTATAGGTAAATCCGGCCCTGCCCACAGTCCAACTCCCTGGTCACCCAGTCAAAGAAATCAATCACATTTGTCTGACAAGGCCTACTTCTGGTAAACCCATGCTGCCTTGGATCCTGCAATCCACTGAATTCCAGAAAGCTCACTATCCTCCCTTTTAGCAATATTTCTAATAATTTACTCAATATAGAGGTTAGAATAACTGGCCTGTAGTTTTCAACCTCATCCTTACTTCCGCTTTTGTGTAAAGGGGCTACATCTACCTTTTTCCAGTCCTCTGGAACCACTTTTGACTCTAAAGAAGCATTGAAAAAGTTAGTCAGTGGAGCCGCTATGACGTCCCCAAGTTCTTTCAATATTCTCAGATGAATCCCATTTGGTCTCATCGCTTCATCTACTTTTAGTTTAGCTAGTTCCTCAAGAACACAGTGTTCTGAAAATCATTCAAGATCCCTGTTACATCTGTTCCTATTAGTGGGTGTTTTCTGAGGTCCTGCTCCTGGCCCTTCATGTGTGAACACAGAACAGAAATATGTGTTAAACAATTCCACTTTATCCTCATCGGCTTCTACATATTCCTCTTCTTCACCTTGAGTCTGAGAATACCACTTTTGCACTTCCTTCTCTCAGTAACATATCTGAAAAATGTCTTATCCCCCCATTTTATTATGCTATTTCTTCTTTTTGTATCTTTGTTTTCCTGATTACTTTGCTAGCTTCTCTAAGTTTTTCCAAATATGGATGCTTGTCTTCCTCTCTCTGTGATCTCTTGTATTTTATGAAGGCCTCCCTCTTTTTCTTCATCTTTTCATCTACTTCTTTTGAGAACCATAATGGCCTCCTTTTCCTTTTATATTTATTTACCTAACAACAAGGTTTGCTGTCCTTAAAATATCCCCTTTCAGTTTTGCCAATTGCTTTTCAGCATTCCCCAGCTGTTCCCATCGCGCTAACAACTCTTTAAGGTATTTTCCCATCTTGCCAAAGTTAGTTTTCCAAAAGTCTAAGGGGTCTGTTTACTAAACGGCGCACTTGTACGGGGCGCACATGAGCGCTCTAAAAGATGTATTTAAGTGCTCTTAAGCGCCCCGTACGAGTGCGCGGCACATTAACGGGTCCCGCAAGCGTGCGCCGACAACGCGCACATTTGCGGGGCGGTAATGTGCGAAGAGGCGTGCCAAGGCGAAATGAGGGCGGAGGAAGGCCCCTAGGGGCGGAGAGACGGGGTCAGTGGGCGGAATGTGGGAGGGGAGAGACTCGCCGCACAGGAGCGTGCCCGAATCTGCAAAGAAATTTACCGCCAGTGAAACACTCGCGTTAGAGGTGCTGTGCAGGGAAAAGAAACCGTTTCCGTCAGCAATGTGCAGCACAATAGTGGAAGCCCAAAAAACCGTGAGCAGTGTGATCTATGTGCACAGATCAAACGCCGTAATGTCACAGGGCACTAACCACACGGGCGCCGCGCACCTTAGCGCATCTGTCAATCACAGCTTCTGTTCTTCACGACGGAACGCCCACTCCTTATACGGCACCCGCTCGGTACCGCGGACCGCACAACACCGGCCTTTTAGTAAACAGACCCCTAAGATCCTCACTTTTGAATGGATTTTATCAGCCCTAGTCCTAATACTGAACCAAACCATCTGGTGATCACTGAATGTGTGATGATCTCCCACTATGACATCAGAAACACTTGTCCCATTGGTAAGCACTAAGTCCAGTATGGCTCATTCGTGTGTAGGTTCTGTTACCAGTTGCTGGAATAGTTCTCCCTGCAGAGAATCTTAGATCTCCTTACTTCTAGATGACACTGCAGCAGGATTGTGCTAATCAACATCCGGCATATTGAAATCACCTATCAAAAGCACTTCTCCTTTCACGGTCTATAAATTTAGCTAAATAAATAAATACTGCGTATGTCTTCTGTTAAATCCCCATTCACTTCTCCCTGTGAGAGAGATCTGTATAGATCTCCTTACTTCTAGATGACACTGCAGCAGGATTGTGCTAATCAACATCCGGCATATTGAAATCACCTATCAAAAGCACTTCTCCTTTCACGGTCTATAAATTTAGCTAAATAAATAAATACTGCGTATGTCTTCTGTTAAATCCCCATTCACTTCTCCCTGTGAGAGAGATCTGTATATCATATGAATGTAAATGGATTTCCCTTTCCCTCTTTCTACTTTAACCCACAGTGCTCCTTGCTCCCTTTTAAGCCCTGTAATTCTATAGCTTTAATATTATTTTTTACATATAATACCACTCCTCCTCCCCTTCTTACCAACCTGTCCTTACTGAATAAAGTAGGCCATTCATTGAGAGAAAACTTCTACATGGTACAAGTTCAGTTCTATGTCAAGTTTCAGCATCACTTTAGTTAATCTACATGTTACAAGTCATGTTATAGGTCAAAATAAGCACAGACGTATTGCTCAGCTGAATTCGGAGAAGCAGAAACATTCTGTCCTGTTCCGCTAAACATGGCCTTGGGTTTGGGTACGCATATCTCTCCAGGCTGCTAGTGAATTCCGAACTGTCAGGCTTCAGGCTGTTAGCAAATTCTAAACTATTCTCCACATTAACCCTTTCAGAGAGCTCTGGTACCCCATTTCAAGTCCCTCTCTACAGTCCCCCCTCTGATTCTGTATAGAATCACTATAGAACATGTTAGTGTAGCTGTGTTTAAAAAAGGTTTGGACAAGTTCTTGGAAGAAAGGTCCATAAACCATTATTAAGAAGGGACCCAGGATATCAATGCTTGACCCAATTCAAGCATTGTGGAACCTGTGTCTTTTGGGGAAACTGCTAAGTACATATGACCTAGATTGGCCACTGTTGGAAACAGGATACTGGGCTTGATGGACCTTGGTCTGACCCAGTATGGCCTATCTTATGTTCTTATGCCCATGTCCAAAATGATAGATAGATAAATACATACATGTGTACATGATAAATAAATAAATAAATACATAAATAAATAGAGAAATGTATCAATATATAAATAAATAAAATAATTATTCTGCCACAGCAGGAAACGACTTCCACTCCACTTCACTTTGCTTCAGAGTCCTAGGCATATCTGGTCCATGGGTGAACTTCATCGTGTTGGTTGGAAGAAGTCTTTATAGACATATAGTCCATTTGACAATATAGAAAAAGGATTACAATCATTCTGAAAAGTAATCAAAACTATGTGATGCTGTTTGCCCTTGCTAAGAAAATGTATACAGAGAGTAAGGCTCTACCAATTATTCTTGCAAGCACAATTTGTTAGCAGTGGCCAACTGCTCCTCAGAAATCTTTCAGAAGTTTGTACCCACATCATCTGCCACTGGTGATAACTCCATATTCTTCAGCAGCTTCTCCTTTCTGGGCTTCACTATGTACATCTTGGACAGAGAATGTCAGTAACTGTCCAGGCTTCATGGCTGCACATATGTCTTTCTATTAATAGACTTGTTTGAATTGCTGACTTCCTTTCATTCACAGTAGTCATCATCTTCAGCCCATAGGATTCAGTACATGCAATATATAATTTACAGAACAATTACAATATTCCTCTGATTCCCCACAATGGCAAACATGCACAACTACTAATGGCAATGGAGAATTACTGAACAGAATTATCTTATGTAATCTAAAGTTAATTAATTACAATACATCTACTGCTAGCACTAAATTATTACAATTTATTTAACTATATGGAAACCAAGATAGCTTGCAACATACTTCTATTCTGCATCTGCATTCCTTAATTTATTCTCTTTATCTATAAAGTTAAAGTTAGGTCACATAGTAATAGACACACCTCTCTTGTCAGGTGTACAACTGTACAAGGAATAGTTAATCTTATTTCTTAAGGGGTAGCAAAAATCAAAACATAACTGACCGTTCGTGGAAATTAAATTAAACTCATTTCAATTGTTTACTAAAAATTCTTAGGAAAGCTCTCTTATCTTAGGTAATGGTTTGACTCACATTACTTTGAATATTTTCTGTAATATCACTATCTGATTAGCATAAACATTGCAGCTAACAAAGGAAGGAAATCAGGACACAAAGGAACAAATACAGATAGTTCATCACATAAACAGAATTGTGCTCAAGAAATGATCAAAAACATGGAATTTAAACCAATTAGAAATCCAATTGTCATTGTTTACAGCCTCTCTTTGTTGCAACTTTATTCAGCACAAAGCAGCATAATAATAAAGGATCAATTAATCTCTTGCACAGGGAAATTTATTTACACCTTGAATCTATCTCAATAGGTGATAACTATATTAATTAGTCTTGGCATTTGTTTTATCTATTCCAATTGTAACAGGACATTTGCTGCACACTTCCTTAATAAGATCAATTCTGCATGGGTCATTTCATAACAACAAACTGAAACACACATCATGAGAATTTAAAATCCAATAGACTCTTGCAGGTGGCTGAAAAATAGTCTGGGATATTGGTACTCTAATCTTTTACACGTTCATAGATGTGATGTATATCTGGATTTTCAATTAATCTTCTAAGAGAAAAAGAAAACATTATAATACACATTTACCACATTGGTTTAATTACTTATCTTAATTGTTAGAATGAAATTGTATCACTCATTATTTGTAATTTGTAAAAGCTAAATCCCTATTCTAAAGATTTTTCTTTAATATTGCATGTATCACTATACTTCTTGTACAATAAGAAACAAAAATAATAACAGATATAAACATTACTAATCAGAAATCACAAATTGAAAACAAACTATCAAATCTTCATGACAAGCGTTGTCACATAAATGCGCGTGGTAACCTGCACCCCCAGACTGAATTCACTGTATACCTTTCTTTTTTTTAATTTTCTTTTTCCTTTTACTTCTTTTTCTTTAATCAAATAGATTTGTTTTGACTTTGACATGCAATTCAGTTTTCACTTGTATCTGTATTTCCTTTAAACACCTTCATAACATTTCTTAGGGGCTTGTTTACAAAGCCGCGGTAGTGGTTCGCGATCGCGATCGCAGCCGCGGCCCCATTGAAATCAATGGGGCCGCGGCTCCGATTACGATCGCAAACCGCTACCGCGGCTTTGTAAACAAGCCCCTTAGTCTTTGTTATATCATGCAAATTCACACAACTTATAAGACATCTAAACATATCAAAACACTATCACACATTGAAGATTTTCCCATTCATTCACATCAATTAAAATATGTACTCTAAAGAATTTTATTCTGCAAAAGCTCTAGGACCCCTAACCTAGAAAATAAAACTTAATATTTTGGATTAACTTAATTACTGTATAAACATAAATAAAGAAATAGTTAACAGTTTTTGGGTTTTCCTCCCCATCACAATTGCCAAATACAAGATTCCTGTAAAATAATCTTGAATAATTTTTAAATACAATCACAATCCTGTTTATTTATTTCTGCTGCTGCCAATTAGAATCAAATGTTGTTCTTTCTGTATAGATGGGAATTAGCTATATTCATGCTTTAGTGTGGATTGGAGGAGTAGCCTAGTGGTTAAAACACTGGCTAGGTAACCAAGCAACCAGGGTTCAGTTCCCACTAGCACTCCTTGTGGCCTTGGGCAAGTCACTTAGCCCTCCATTTCCTCAGAAGAAAGGCCTGGCAATCTACTTCAGGAGCTTCTGGGTCACCAGTATTCAGCATTGACTCAAAGGCACACATTGCATAATTGTAAACAATTTTTTAAAGAGTTTCTCTAACAAAGCTTAATCTGGCAAGCAGGCCTTGAACAACTCTGCAACTCGTCTCCCCCTTCTATAAACATACAATCCTGCCAAACTATGTTATCTGTGCTACCAATATGTTATCTGTGCTGTCTTCTATCAAGCTATTACTTCTGTATTCCTCTTCTCCCAATCCATTGATTCAGAGAATCCATTCCATATTATAATACAAGCCCCAACAGATAGCAAGGAAAAAACAGTAGCTGCGCAAACATACTACTGCTGCAAAATCAATCATAGAACCTTATTTCCAAAAGAAGCAAAGAAATCTAAAAGAATAGGAAAAAAGGAAAGTAATCTTATTCCTATTTCCAACACTAATATGGGCTTCATTTAGTTTAAAAATATATAATAATAGCAGGCAACAGAGAACTTCCCATAACTTCAGAAGAAATACCCGAGTCGGAAATCCGCTATCATTCACAATAGTGAAATAATTACTTTAAACAAAAGTTTACTAAAACTGTATCTGCCCTAGGAGCACTGGCCTGGAATGCTGCCATCTTAAAACGAGAAAGGGCATTGGCAATCGTGTTATAGAACTAGGAACATGAGGACAAAAGAAGCTCTCCTACCATGAGTGCCACGGAAAACGCTAAGAAGAAGACACATCTGACAAGACAGGTCTCAAAGGTGTCCTAGTAGACCGCCACCTATGATGTGAGCAGCTTCCTTAATACCTCCTGGGTGATTGGGCACCTGTGGTCCAGAGTGTGGCAATGGTCAGCCACCCGCCCATTGTCCTTTAACAATGATGAAATCGGCTGAAGAGCTCTTTTTCCCCATTGCCCAGACGAAGAAATTGACTGCCACTAGATGCATCTGTCCACAAATTTCATCATGCCGCTGTCCTTGCATGATAGAATCCACTGGAGAGTGGAGCCTATCACCCACTGGTCACTGTCCCTGATCCCATTAAGACTACAGAACTCACAGAAATGCTCCCAGGCTTCCAAAATATTTTCAGCTGATGCATTCAGCCAAGGAAACCCGTCGATAGCTCCCGTACTTCGGCGGGCTAAATGCCTGGACTGCTGCTGGAATGGACATTCTGATGTCATGGAACAATGAGAAAGGGCATCAGCAATGTTATTGTAGAATCCCGTAATATGTTCTGCCTTAAAGGTGATATTATGCAGAATGCAGCATAACAATTTCCCAGGGCAGCGCCACCATCCCTAGCATCCTGGCATACTTCTGTACTTCTTGGATCACCGCCAAATTATTGGTGTGGAATGTAATCACCCTATTAGCCAATTGAGGGGCCAAGATAGACAGGGCTAGCATCATGGGGAATAACTCCAGCACGTGATATCCTCATTAGCGCCGAAGGAGAGCCACTTGCATGCCCAAAACTCCAAGTCCCAGGCCCCCCAGAAGTATATCCCAAGAGCACGATGGCCAGGGTTCCAATCTCAGCGTGGGCCATTGTGATCTAAGGCTAGTCACTTAATTCTCCAATCTCTGAATGTCTTAAGGTGTAAACAAGCACTTTCCTGATGCCTATTTGTGCCTGGAACAGGTATAAACATGGATCTGCCTGTAGATGTCTCCACCACACCCCTTTGCCTACATGGAACATCTGCGAATATCATGTGTGGAATGGCTATTGAGACATCTCCATGATTTCCACATGCAGGTCTTCAGACGTCCAAATCACGACTAAGCTTTTTAAAATGACCTTCACTGTCTCCATTTGGGAATGCTACTATTATTGATCATTTGTATAGTGCCACAAGGCATATGCAGTGCTGTACAGACACATGTAAGAGACAGTTCCTGCTTATCTGAGCTTACAGTCTACAGTAGTCAAGACAGACAGCACAACAGCTGAGGACAAGGATACATCTAGAGGAATGGTAAGGAAACACTGTTAAAAAGCAAAAACTGGATCCAGCATTGCTCCTTTTCCCACGGGTTCCAGTAACATTTGCCCGAGTAGAACTCCTTGAAAGGCATCCAGGATCTCTCTACTTCTTTCAGATCCTACAGATGGGATAATCCAGTCCATATTGGGTAGGTTGAAATCACCTAGCAACATCTTCTTGATATCTACACCAGATCTCTCTCCATTTCCTTTGTGTGAGATCGAGATCTATAGACAACAGCTATGGGGATGTAAGTACCATCTTCTCTTTCCAAGACAGTCCACAATGCTTCCTCCTTTGTCCACGCCCCCTCCATTTCAGTCACTTTGATATCATTCTTGACATAAAGTGCCACTCTTTCCTCTTTTTGACCACCTCTATCCCGGAATGGCCATATCCCATTCATTGGATTTATTGAACCATGCCTCTGTAATAGCAACGTTATTCAACTTGTCTTCCATCATTAGGATTTGTAGATTTGGAATTGTATCGTAAGCATTTGTACTCATTACTTTCCAGCTATTTTGAGTTGCCTCGTTTATGTTCTGTTTAGCCTTGTGCCTAGTCTTTCCTTCTTCCTTTCCAGCTGCTCCCTAGCACATGTAGGGTTTCAGTCAGTCCTTTCCAGGAGGGATTAATGAGGATATCCTCCTTAATCCCCCATAGTTTATTTCCTCCTCCAAATTGAAATTAGATAAAGATAGAGGCATCTGTAGTTAATTGGTAGCATTTGTCTGTGCAGGTTTACAAAATGGCTGACATACACATGTAGGTGCCGGAACTTATACATGGAAGTTATGTGTTTCCTCTGTTGATTTTTTCCATATGTACATTTGTAAGATGGCTCCTCTGGCTACACACATTGGCAAATATATTCCTGCAGTGTTTTAGAAAAGGTGTCACGTTTGACAAAAACGTTTCTAAAATGCTGTTGGAATTGTGTAGTTGTGACCTCAGTGCCACAGTTCTGATCTCCACACCCATGCTTTCATGGATATTAGATTTAGCTGAATCAGAAGCTACTTCTTGGTTGACATTTGAATTGCTTTGATTGCACCGCACACAAGAAGAAGAAATAGTTTGAAATATATTTTGAGCTCACCTAGGAATTTCTTTGCTTCTGACATTTCTCTCCGGGATGCTGTAGTACAACTGCAGTTTATTATCCTTGCTCCTGTGAAGTAATTTCTTCTAACCTCTTGTTCTTTTCTTGTCTTTAACAGTATAGCATGCAGTGTGTTTCTGGCTGTATGTGCCCTGAAGGGTTGGTGCTGGATGACACAAATACCTGCATCCCAACAGACAAGTGTCCATGCACTCACAATGGGATTGCCTACAAGTCTGGGGAGAAGATTAAAATCAATTGCAACACTTGGTATGCTTCTTTGACAGCTATTATGCTTTCTACAGTCTCATGTACAACAAGAGTTCTAGTGTGCAATAAATGAACATAGACCGAAGGTTTGATTATGGCTATATAGAGAGGAAGTATATGAGCAATGAGATGCATGTGAGGGTGAGAGTGATGGATTGATAAAATATTAATGCATGTCAAGATCTGACGTCTACTAACTCCAATTATTTTCTCAGTTATCAGGTTGAAATCTGTACTGTATTATTTAGGGTTATCTTGTTATGAAAGCTATACTGGAAAAAAAATGTTACCTCAGTATCTTCAGTGAAGTAAGATTTTCTTTCTCTCTGAAATCAGGTGCGAGAAAATAGCACATCAGGAAAAGGCTGAGCTATAAGAACTGTTGTTATTTCCTTTGTGCCAGTAATGCTTCAGGGGTTCTCAACTCAGTGCTCGGGACCCACCTACGCAGTCGGGTTTTCAGGATAACCACAATGAATATGTATGAGAAAGATTTGCATACACTGCCTCCATTATATGCAAATCTCTCCATGCATATTCATTGTGGTTATCCTGAAAACCCGACTGGCTAGGTGGGTCCCGAGGACTGGGTTGAGAACCCCTGGCTTAAGTGCTTTCAAAATCTAAGTGACCACATCACACCAGTACTAATGCAATTACACTGGCTACCCATAACAGCTCGCACAAAATACAAAATACTAACAACCACCTTCAAACTCATCCACAACTTAGCACCTTCCTTCCTCAACAACCTAGTAAGATTGCAACCTCCTACCCGAAACAGAAGAACCCACAATTCCAACATCCTTCACACTCCAACAGATATAAGATCTGCCAAAGCTAACACCAGCCACAGGGCTTTCTCATATGTGGCGCCAACACTGTGGAACCAACTCCCACCAGAACTACGAGCTAGCAATGACCTTCTAGACTTCAGAAAGAAACTCAAAACGCACATTTTCCAATCACATTTCAACCTGAACTAAATCCACAGATGGAGCAGCCCCTGACCACTGTGGCCAAAAAGCTTATCCTGTATATATGTATTTATGTATATATGTAAATGAACTCCCCCATAGCTAAGAAGTGTTAACTCTGTATGATGTGCTTTTCTGACAATCTGTATGTAAACAAAATTTGTACCTGCCTTGATTCGGCAGTTTCACAATAGTAATCCTACCCGCTTCTGATCGCTGGAAGGAGCGGGCTACAAATGCTTGCTAAATAAATAAATAAAAATGCCCCAAAGCTAGCTGCTTGGTATTGGGGGCATTCTGGGGCTGGCACAGTGGCGATATTGAGCTGCCGCCTCGTTATCGCAGAATGGTGAAGGTTAGGCACATTAAGGGCTGGCTTAACTTTCACCGCAGAAGCTAACTAGGCAGAGGATGAATATTGCCGCTGCCCAGTTATCTTCTTTGCTATCTGACCAGGCAGATATTCAGTGCCGGTGGCTGGATATGACACTGGCATTGAGTATCTGCTTTAAGTGACGATGGCTAGCCACTGAAACCACATTAGCTGCCGTCACTGAATATCTCCCATCCCTTATAATTGCTATTGCTAATATGGTATTTTATTTATTGAGAATGATCAACCAAAATGCTCCTTGTGATCTTGGACAAGTCTTTCAGCCCTCCATTGCCTCAAGTACAAACTTAGAGGCTGATATTTGGAGCCCTGGCTATTTAAACACCACACGGTCAGACGTGATACTTAAATATCCACCGGCTATTCAGCAGCAGTATCTAGTTGGTGGTTCTCATTAAAATCTGTGTGACCACTATGGGGTAGATTCTGACCAGCGAATAGTGGGGTTGTATGTCCGACTGTATTCGGCTGCCAGTGCTCTCCCATACACAGAGCTGTTGTGTGGGGAGCACTGGACTGAGGCAGGAGAAGGAGAGCCGGAGGCGGAGAGTAGGCGGTGAGGACAGGCCACAGCACCCAGATGTACAGGGCTTATTCTGGTCATGGCCCTGTACATCCACCAGGGACAGGATGTGTGTGTGACTTATTACACCGCAGAGGTGGAATACATCCCGGGAGCGGCAGCTATGGGCCAGACAGCCCCCACAACTATATAGAGGGGGTGCAGGTGAGTCCCCGCCATCAGATCTTCAGCCTTGGCAGACCCTGCTGAGGGTCAGGTGGCGGGCAAAATCTTTGCAGCGCTGTTGGGCCTTGCTTGCTCCTGCTGGGTATCCTCGTGCCATGGCAATGGGATGCCACGGCACCGGCACACCAGCAGGATCACTGAGCAGTGGAGAGAGACAGCTTGCTGTACGTCTCCCCGCTCAGCATACTGTGTACTCCGGCCCAACCAGGTGACCTGATGCTGTAGCCGTGGGAATGTATAGCTCCCACAGTTGCAGAATCAGGTGCAACTGTACCCCGTCCATTTTGTGGATGCTCGGACGGGCCAGACGTGCACAGTATGGAATTGCTCTCCGTCTGGTTAATTGTGGCACTTCTCTGGCTATCAACAATTTTCAGCCACGATCGATAAAATATCTGGGTAGCATCTTAAGATAGCTTTTTCAGTAGCTATCACTAAATATCTCTCTGGGTATTCTTCTATACATAACCTCTTTGGTTAACTAGATAAGGGCTTTGAGAATTGACCCTTTCAATTGTAAGTCCTCTGGGACAGAGAAATACTGCACTTGTAGCTAAATGTGACTCACCTAGAACTATTACTGAAAAGACGTGAACTAAATAAAAATAAACAAATAAATAAATATATCGATAAACCACTTTGTAGTTTCTGCATCTGAAAATAAATAATGGCAAGGGCTCATGTTTTCTGCTTTGCTGAACAGTGAGTGCAAGCAGAGGAAGTGGACGTGCACTAAGGAAGTCTGCCTGGGAACCTGCATGGTTTATGGAGAAGGGAATTACATCACCTTTGATGACAAACGTTATTCTTTCAACGGTGACTGTGATTATGTCCTGGCCCAGGTATGTTGTCTTTACCGTTTCACTTTTAAATGAAGATAAACCAGTATTTAGCAACATCTCACAGTGGTTTTTAAAATAGTTAAGTAGTAATACGCACACACATTCCTCTCCTCAGGATCACTGCGGCAATGATGACAGCGCAAGCACTTTTCGTGTGATCACGGAGAACATCCCCTGTGGCACCACTGGAACCACCTGCTCCAGGACGGTTATAATCTACGTTGGTGTGAGTTGCTTTTGTACACATCAGAACGCAAGAACTGTGACACTGGGTCAGACCAAAGGTCCTTCAAACCCAGTGTCCTGTTTCCAACAGTGGCTGCCAGTCCAGGTCACAAATATCTGACATATCCGAAAGCAGCAGTTCCCTGATACTTATCCCCAGGGATAAGCACCAGTTTTCTCTTGGACTACCATAATAACAGTTTAAGGACTTTTCCTCTAGGAATTTGTCCAAACTTTTTTTTTAAACCCAGCTACACTACTTGCTTTAACCACGTACACCAGCAATAAGTTCCAAAAACTAATTATACAGTATGTTCAAAGAAAACATATTTTCTTCTATCTGTTTTAAATGTACTGTTTTGTAGCATGTTTTGAGAAAGTAAATAATCAATTTGCATCTATCTGTTCCACTCCACTCAGGATTTTGACCTCTATCATATCTTCCCTCAACCATCTCTTCTCCAGGCTGAAGAGCCCTAACCTTTTAAGTCTTTCCTCGTAGGGTACCTTCCATCACTTTTAATTGGTCCCTCTTCCATGTACCTTTTCTAATGCTGCTATATCCTTCGTGAGATGCAAATACCAGAATTGCACACAGCACTCAAGGTGTGTTCACACTATGGAGCAATACAGAGGCATTATAATATACTTTGTTTTATTTTTTATTTCTCTCCTAATAGAAACATAAAAATATGGTGGCAGAAAGAGACCACATGGCCTATCTAGTCTGCCCTTCCATATCAAAAACTTCAACAGTCCCCTTTTTTTCTTTAGAGATCCTCTGTGTTTCTCCCATTTACTTATTTATTTAGGTTTTGCTACCAGTTAAAGCAGTGTACATTCAGGTACTGCATATATATTTTTCCCCTTGTCCCCAGAGGGCTCACAATTTATGTTTTTGTACCTGAGGCAATGGAGGGTTAAGTGGCTTGCCCAAGGCCACAAGGAGCACCTTTGGACTAGAAACCCCAGTTCTTCTGGCCCAAGGTTGCTGTCTGCTAGTGGGATTTGAACCCCTGGCCCTCTCTAACTTGCCCCAACTACTAGGCCACTCCTTCCATGCTTTTTTGAATTCAGATAGGGGGTTATTCTGAACCACGAATAGCGGGGATGGACATCCCAACACGACATCCATCCCCGCTATTCGTGCGACTGCAGGCCCCCGAATAACTTCCCCGCTGGTTGTGCAGGGAAGTTAGTCGGGGGGCAGGGAAGAGGTGGTCCGGGGGTGGAGAGTGGGCAGGCAGTGTGCAGTCATCAGCCCTGGATGTTCAGAGCCGATTCTAATGTCGTCCCAGGAGTGGGAAAAACTCCCTGGACGTTTTTTTTTTTTTTATTCGGGGCGTGGAAGGCGCTGGGGGGACAAAGTTAATCCTTCGCAGCCTGACCTTGGCCTTAGGAGGCCGGATTGGGGGTCAGGCTGTGGGGAATGAACTTTTTGGGGTAGCGGCCAGCAACATGGCTTTTAAATGGAGCCGCGGTGCCATGGCAATGGGACGCCATGGCACCGTGGCTCCATTTAAAAGCCCTGGCTGAGTTAGCCAGGCTAGTGCTGTACATGCAGGCTGGGACTGAATTCCAGTTCTGGCCTGCACATAAAGTGCCGTTTGTGATTCTGATCCCATTGGTCTGGACGTGCCCCGCAGGATCAGAATCACGATCTCCTTTGTACGTCTGGGTCAGCCCGGATGTACAAAGGAGATCTACGTCAGGAATAGAATCAGGCCCATTCTGTCCTCATCTGTACCACCTCAACTGGAAGAGTATTCCACACATCTACCACTCTTTCCGTAAAGAAATATTTCCACATGTTACTCTTGGGTCTATCCCCTTTCACCCTTATCCTATGTTCCCTCGTAGCAGAGCTTGCTTTCAATCGAAAGAGGCTCTCATTCTGTTTATTTATGTATGCCACAGAGGTGTTTAAACATCTCTATCATATATCCTCTATCCCACCTTTCCTCTAAAGTATACATATTAAGATCCTTAAGTCTGTCCTCATATTGTTTATAATGAAGATCACTAACCATTTTAGTAGCCACCCTCTGTACTGACTCCATCCTGTTTATATCCTTTTGAAGGTGCGGTCTCCAGAATTGCACACAATACTCCAAATGAGTTTGCACCAAAGACCTATACAGAGGCACTAACACCTCTTTTCTTCTGCTGGCCATTCCTCTCCCTATGCACTCAAGCACCCTTCTGGCTTTCGCCATCACCTTTTCTACCTGTTTAGATACTTTAAGATCATCAGACACAGTCACGCCTAGATCCCGCTGTTCTTTCGTGGACAGAAGTACTTTACCCCCTATACAGTATCGCTCCCTTGGATTGCTGCAGCCCAAATGCATGACCTTGTATTTTTTAACATTAAATCTCAGCTGCCAAATTCTAGACCATTCTTCAAGCTTAGTTAGATCCAGGGCCGGATTTACCTTGAGTGAGGCCCTACGCCAACAAAAATTGTGGGCCCCCAGAAAAAATAAAAACGAGATCAACTTACCAAAACAGAAATGGCAATAGATGTATAGAATTGCCTGACATAAAGAGGCAATAGGGACAAAATCAGCATCGGAATTCAAGAAATACATTAAAAAGACATATTCCAGTTAATAAATTCAAAATAAAAAGTATTTTTCTACCTTCTGTTTGGGCATTTTTTCAGTTGCAATTGCTCCAGTCACTTTCTTCTGGTTTCTTCGTGTCTTCTGCTAGCTATCCATTTGTCCTTTCTTCTCTTTTAGATGTTTTCCATTCTCTCTCTATTTCTGCTTTAACATACTGATTGTTTCCCTTTTGCTCTTTCCCCCAATTCTTTCCTTATTCCTTTATCATCCATTTAAATTTCACCCTTCCATTTTCAAGCCCCTCTTACTCTCCCAATACCCAGCCCATCATAGACTTTTCTTCCACACAAAATATTTTCCCCTCTCCATTCTCATTCCCCATCTATTCTAGTCCTCCCCCAAAATCAGTTCCCTTATAGTTCTGTGAAGCCGCGAATGCTGGGAAAGGTTAAAGGGCATTGCCTTTAACCTTTCCCAGCAATCGCGGCTTTACAGATACAGCCGCCAGCGTGAAGGAAAAGGCTCTTCACGCTGGCGGCTGTACAGAGGGAGCCGGGGCCTCGCGCGAGCTTACCCTGCTCCCTCTGAAGCCCTGCGGTGTGTGGGCCGGCCCCGGGTGGGCCCTTGCCAGCTGTGGGCCCTACGCCATGGCGTACATGGTGTATAGGTAAATCCAGCCCTGGTTAGATCCCTCCTTCCTAGATGTCTATTCTATTGGAGATTTTGGTATCATCCACAAAGAGGCAGACCTTACCCGACAGCCCTTCCGCTACATCAGTAACTAATGATTCCTAACATTCTGTTGGTTCTTTTGCCGTTGCTGCACATTGAGCAGATTTCAATATATTGTCTACAATCACAGCCAGATCCTTTGCATAGATGGTGACTTCTAATGTGTAAACTAGCATTGTGTCTCTATAGTTTGGGTTTCTCTAAAAGATCCCGAAGAGCTTTCTACTTTCTAAGCAGGCGCTAAGTATAAGTGGCTTTATCAAAACTAAATTATGTAGAGCTTGCTCCAGTGTCCTTTCAAACTTCTATGTCTCACAAAAGTATCCGTATCTTTGGAACTGAGCTACTGCATAGAAATTTATATTTCCATTTCTACCCTGTGAATAATGCAATGCAATAGGGGTAATTTTAGAAGCCTTATTCATGATTTCCATGTATATAATCGGGTATTTACAGGTGGAAATGGCATCCTTGTAGAAATGGTGATTTTAGAAAGTGCTAAATTTGTACTAGGATGTCCTTACTCTCTCTCGAAGGCACATATTGCATTTTGTCCTTACACCATAGACGTTTCAAGGGGGAATTAAGAAGGAGTGGCTTGGGCAGGTAAAAAATCTGCACATCATCAGTGTCAGGATTTACAGGTGCTCCCTGGCATGTATATGTTTTTAAAAAGTGCCAGTTTAGGCCAGCCCATTACACAAGGGATGAAAGGGGTTGCCTTCCTTAATGGCTGAAATAAATAGGTAAGTGCTGGCACCTATATATGGAAGTTGCTGAATTTGCTACGTTGATTATTCCCACATGTATATTTGCAAAATGGTTTCTGCTGTTCCACGTATCAACAGATACATCTGCATTCCTCCCTATTTATATTTAAAAAGGCTCCATGTTTGGCCGAGTACTTTCTAAAATACTGCTGTAATTGCGTGCTTGGTAACCTTAACATCTCAATTTCAATCTTCGCGTACTATCTGAAATGTGCCTTCATGTGACATATTCATAACTATGATTCTCCATTGAATAAGTTATTCTATTACCTTATCAAAACCTCCTATTAAAGTCTGTGATTTATGTATTCTGAAGTACATCATTTCAGATGTTTCATATTGGTTCTACCAAAGGTAACACGAGCTCCAAAAAACATGTTGGAGAAGAAAGTTAAAAGGGGGCTATCTTGTATTTTTACTGAGGTACTCAACAGGACAGAAGAATAGGAATGCAGTGTTCTGTAGTGTGGAGGCAAACTCCACCACTTGACCAGCCAAAATCCATGCAGCTATGATCGCTGGCCTTCCCTTACTTCTGCCTGCAAGAGATCAAGTCCCACGGGCTGATGTAGAGGAAGCTCCGATCACAGCAGCAAAGTTTTGGTGGGACTAGGGCCCCTGTACCTCCCCCCCCCCAATTCTGACACCTATGCAACAGGATAATAATCTATGTTGAACTTCTATATTTCTGTGCTCAAGAACTCTTGCCACTGAACTAAAGAACCAGTTCCATACACATTTCCCATTGTTGTTATTAAGTACCATTGACTTGGTGTCGACTCCTGGCAAACCTCTGGATAGTTGACGTAATCTTTGTTTGGTCTTTAGCCAAGCGGCTCATTGTTGATAGAGTGGTATCCATACCTACTGTTATTTATTGATCCATCTCATTGTCGGCCTTCCTCTTTTATGGTGACCTTCTATCTTGCCAAGCATTGTGTCTTTCTACAATGGTCTCTCTCTTCACATGATATGTCCAAAGTATGAAAGTCAAAGTGTTGCCATCTGAGCTTCTAAGGAAAGCTTAGGTTTGATCTCCTCTAGTATTGACTGGTTTGTTCTTCGGGCAGTCCACGGTATACAAAGTATTTGTTGCCAGCACCATAATTCAAAGGCATCAATTTTCTTCCTGTCTATTTTTTTTACTGTCCAACTTTCGCATCCATATGATGTTATTAAGAATACATGGCCTGGACAAGTCAAATCTTTGTATGGAGAGAGACATCTTTGCTCTTGAGGATCTTGTCTAGGTTTTTCATAGCCATTCTACCAAGAGCAATACATCGTCGGATTTCTTGACTGCTAGTCCTTTCTCAAGATCAAGATGTTCCTTGTTCTTGAGATGCAAATGTTTCAAATTGTCTTCACTTTCAGACAGTAATGTGGTATCATCAGCATAGCGAAGTTTGTTGATAAGTCTTCCACCAATCTTCACACCTTGGTTGTCTTCATACAGTCCTGCTTCTCTGATGATTTGTTCTGCATATAAATTAAAGAGGTAGGGAGGAAGTATGCAGTGTTGTCATATACCTTTGCTGATTTTAAACCATCTTGTTTCTCTTAGTTCTATTCGAACCGTTGCTTCTTGATCAATGTAAAGGTTGTGCAAGAGAACAATCAGGTGTTCTGGTATACCCATGCTTATTAATGTGACCCAGAGTTTCTCGTGGTTTACACAGTCAAGAGCCTTGCTGTAGTCAATAAAACACACATGGATATCCTTTGGTATTCTTTTGTCTTTTCAAGGATCCATCTCACATCCACGATTATGTCTCTCATTCCTCACCCTTTCCTGAACCCTGCTTGCACTTCAGGCAGTTTCATTCCAGGTATGGTTGTAGTCTCTGTTGAATGATCTTGAGTAGAATCTTGCTGGCATGTAAGATTAGAGTGATCGTGCGATAATTTCTACAGTCATTCAGGTCACCTTTCTTCAGTATTGGTTTAAACACAGATCTTTTCCAGTAGGTTGGCCATGAATTTGTCTTCCAAATTTCCTGGCATAGCCTTGTAAATGTGGTAACAGCTTCATCCAATTGCTGTAATACGTAATGGGAATGCCCTGTGCTTTGTTCTTTGATAAGGCTTTCAATGCTGCTTTGACTTCTTCTTTCATCACCAATGGTTCCTGATCATAAAGTACAGGTTGAAATGGCTGTTGGTCCACTTGATCTTTATCGTATAATGACTCTGTATATTCTTTCTACCTTTTCTTTATCTTCTCAGCATCATTCAAAATGGATCCTTGAGCATTTTGTAGCATTCCAATTCAAGGCTGGAATTTTTTCTTTAACTCTCATAGCTTTAGAAAAGCCGATCTTGCTCTTCCTCTAATAGCTTCTGATTCTATTTCCTTGCATGTGTTATTGTAGTACTTCTTCTTGTATTGTCTTGCTTCACATTGGAAATCTCTGTTGAGTTCTGCGATTGCATCACTTTCTCCTCTGACTTTAGCTTCTCTGCGTTTCTGGGCAATTTTCAGAATTTCTTCAGTCGTCCATTTTGGCTGTTTTTGTTTTTTTCATCTTTCTTCCAACACAACCTTCTTGATGTCATCCCATAACTCTTCTGGAACTCTGTCATTTGTATCTAAAGCAGCAAATTGATTTTTCAGCAGTCTTCATTTCCTATTATTTAATATAATATTCCTTTCACACTGTTGTATTTCAAAGGCAGTCAGCTCTATTTGCTCTTTTTACATTTTGAAGCAAAGACCTTTATAAAGACTGGACAATAAAATCAGAAGTTTACATCTTTTTTTACTAGTCATCAACATTTGGGTCTTTCTCAGAAAAGAACAAGTCACGAAAAAGCTTCTTTCCAAGCATAGATAAATGGATTTCTAGTAAAATTCTTTTATTGATGTATTTTCTCATTGTGATTTCTTATTGCTCCTTTTTACTTGCATCTTGATTGGACCTGGTTTGAAGTGTCATGGTTCTTCTTCATTCTTCACTACGCAGGGTTTTCCCACATATTTAATTTTTACCCCCCTTATCTTGGTCATCCATGACAGCAATAATCCTTGGCCAGGGGCCATTTGTGATTGCTCCCTCATGCATTCTGGATATGACCTTTTGGGGTAATTTTATAAGTGATGAGCATGTAGACCAACATTTTAAATATTCAAGTAAGTGCTTACAAAATTACCCCCAGCATATGGATATATGAAAGTAAGTGCTCAAAACACAACACCCACTTTTAGGAATTACGGGGGGTAACTTGATAATAGATCACCTAGGTTGAGAGGGCAAGAAGATGACTATTTCTTAGAGCGTCCCACTGCACAACTCAGATGTTCAAGATTTAGACATGTGAATTGCACGTTGAGAAACTAGGTCTATGTATTGACTGACACTTGTATGAAGAGGCTGAACTACCAGAATATAGGGGTATGTTTACTAAACCTTCTTAACGTGCGCGCTGTGCAATTATCACGTGCTAAGGTTCCTTAGCGCGCGATAATGATGCTTTATGGGGCACAAATGTGTCCTAGCGCGCGCTAACGCATGCAGCGGCACAAACAAGCGCTGAAGGCGAGGAAAGGCTCCCAGAGGGTGGAGGAAGGCTCCCCAGGGGCAGAGAGAAGGGGTCAATGGGTGGAGAGTGGGAGGGGAGAGGCTCCCCGCACACTAACGATGTGAAATTCGAGGCCAAAAATAACGCAAGTGAGAACCTCGCGTTAGAGCTGATTTAAAGGGAAGAGAAACCATTTCTGTCAGCAATGTACAGCAAAACCAGGGAAACCTAAAAAAGTGATAAGTGTGATACATGTGCACGGAACAAAAGTACAAATAAACATTGAAAAGGACCCCAACAAAATATACAAAAAACATAACCAAGCAGGGAAATAGTGATAGTAATGGGAAACATCAAAAACACTCCCAAGAAAGCCACCAAAAAAAGATATGAATTTTGGAAGGGTCTACGCTCCGTCCCCATACAAAGTGAATGATCCCACAGTGAAATAGCACTGATCAGGGTTTCCCTCTCCATTGGACAGGTTACCTATGGCATGCACATGTTCCACAACAGCAATGGCGGGCATGTCGGAATGGGCAACTGGACAGATGCTGGAAAAGGGGATACAGAGGGCTGCAGGCGGCACATGCTGTGGTGCAGCTGGGGCACAGTGTGGACTAGGCAGATGCCTAGGTGGCACTTAGGAATTCTGAAACTGTACAGCAGCCAGACAGCAACTGATGAGGGCCCAACATGGGCACGAGAGTGTTTATCACAGTGTCACAGGGGATAGTACCCAGCAGGTACCTCCAAGGGCACAGACCATTGGCAGGCGGTGTTGGGGGGAAGCGTGGACATCTATGCAGGCACCCCTACCCCAGAACACGTACCATAGGCAGCCGCCTACCTGCACTCTGGATGGCTTGAGACTGCACACCACCAGCACCACCAGCAGAAGGGCATGTCAGCATGGTGGCAGAGGGGTACTGGTGGTGGAGGGGGCAGTGGCAGCTGCCCAGAGCAGACCATGGCCTAGCCCTGTGTAGGTGGGTGCCATGCACTGCAACAGACAGGCCCTGCCGGACAAACAGTCATGGTATCACCAGGGAATGCACCATCACTGTGGTAACACAGTGGTGCAGTGCACACAACCAGTGTGTTAGGAGGCAGAAGGTCACAGGTTCAAGTCCCAGCTATGGTGCCTGCCAACCCAGTCCCCATATTTCACCCACTACTACAACGTGCTAATACAGACAGAACCTTTATTGCAGATGACGTAAACATGCCCAAAACACCTACATTTTACCCTACAGAGCAAAGACACCATAAACAGGCGCATTACCTAGAGCAGAGTCTCCCAAATGCAGTCCTGGAGGGCCAAACACCATTCAGGTTCCATGCTGCCTCTAATAAAGATGCCTGTGCTGCATATCTATGCACCACCCCCATGGTATGCAGATGTAGCTCATGCATATTCATGAGGGATAGCATGAAAACCCGAACAGTGTTTGGCACACCAGGACTGGAGTTGGGAACCTCTGCCGTAAAGCAGCAGCCAACAGGGGCAGACACACCCACACCCACAGACTTCATTAGCCAATGCCTCCTGGAGAGGCAGGACTTTGGGCTCTGCGTGCATCTCCCAATACCAGCACTTGCATACCTTAGCAATGCCACCCTACACCTGGGTATACAGTACACAGCTATCAAACGTTTCCTATGATTACTGACAGATAGCAATTCCTACGTTAAGCACAGTTTGCTGATTGAGCTCCATCATAGCAACCTTTCTGATGTCTGTGGAGTGTGCTTCAGGTCTGGTCTCTGACAGTGTTTACCACCCTGGGAAGTGACCCCCAATAGTATTGCGTACCATATCCATGCCTGCACTGTGCCCAGGACTGGTGTGGTGGCCAGGGCTGCTAAACACCTCTATAGTAGCACAATGCTGGCATAGGTGTGGGAGTGTGTGTCTGTCTATCCAGTGTGTGGTGGCTGCAAACACCCTCCACAGCCCACACTGCCAGCACTGTTGCCAGTATTGGCCTGCCAATGTGCATAATGAGGAGCAAGGTATCATGGGTATAGCCTGGACAGGGTGGCCTGGCCAGGATGCATCTGCACAGGGCATAGGGCACTGGCTGGGACATTGTAGTGCCTGGCCACCACCTGTACAGACAGGGTGGCCACAGCATGTTCTGCTGGGAGATCACTCTCACCCTGACTGAGCAGTGACCATGGCATGGCTAGGCTCCCCCATAGTGCTATATAGCATTTCTTTCATGTGATATTTATGGGTTCCCTTTTGGGGCCCAGTCACTGACTTATCTGCTTGGTGTGTATGCTGATATCCCAGTTCTGGGTGCACGCATTTCCACCAGGAACATGCACTATGGACTAGCTAGCAGACTGTCTGCAGCTGGTATGTGTCTTGATGGAATGCCTTGCAGGGTGCAGCGGCTGAAGGTTTGCTGCAGGAGAACACCAGATAGTGGCGGGGTGCAGCTTAGCATATCCAGGCCTAATGTCTGTCTGCTATTGCATTATGGATGTGTACAGAGCTGCATTGACTGCCCTATAGGCTATCTGTTCCCCAGCAAGGCTGGAGTTGATGGTCCCCTCTGCTGCCACCATTGCAGGGAGGTAGAATGTGGATCTGTTGGTGGGAGACCTCTTTACCCCCTCAGCCCTGAAGAAGGAGGAGGAGGAGGAGGAGGAGGGTGGTGGTACATAATCCTCCTAGGGGTCCATAGGGGCTAAACCTGACTGAGGCATACAGATATATCCAATGTGTGTCTGCAGAAACTACCTATCTCACACATTAGCACTGCTGAGGACCTGCAGCATGGCCTATCTCTGCTGTGGACCTGGTGCTGGGCACCCCACCTCACCCTCAGGGTGAGTGCAGTACCTGCACAATGTGACGGTGTGTAGCTGCTCTGTGCCAGTACCAGACACGGTCAGTTCCCCCTACCAGGCCGAGGTGCTGTGGGGGTGCATACCCCATCTTGTGATCATCTGTAGACTGCTGATTTGCATGTGCAGTGCATCATGGTTATGGGTGGGTTAACCCTATCCTGGTGACCACAGCAGACTGTTTGTGTGGTGACGTGCAGTCCTACTGCAGCCAGCCAGGGGTTTGCTAGCAGCTATAGAGCTGTAGCCCACTGATTATTTCACTACTTGTGGAGCCAGAGGTCATGGGTTCAAACCCACAGTAGGGGTTCTTTGATAGGGCTGTTCAAAGCATTGTCTTTTTTTAATGTACATTAGTGCTGCCAGCAAAACACCCTCAGGGTACTGTGACCATAAGGTGCCTCAGAAGGCGCCCTATAAGGCGCCTTATAGGGCACTTTATAAAGCGCCTTCTGAGGCACCTTATGGTTACAGTCCGTATAAGGTGCCTTATAAGGTGTCCTATGCAGCGCCTTATAGGGTGCCCTATAGGGGACATTATAGGGTGCCGTGGCAGACAGTGCACTTTATAATGTGCCCTATGGAGTGCCTTATAGGGTGCCTTATGCAGCACCTTAGGTTACGGCACGTGAGACTGTGTTTGCTGGTAGCAATAAATAAAATACAAATAAAATGCCTCAGGAAACAATACTTACATGTCACAGCTGATAGCTCAGCCAGCCTTATGCATTAGGCACACTCATGACCCCTGTATCATCAGTCAGTGTATTAACCATTGTGCTACACTTCCGTTTCTATGTTTGGATGTCTGTGCGCCTACTTAAGATTACCGCGCGGTAACGCACTTAGCGGTGCTTTGCCCGATAATGTGCGCAGCAGCGCGCGTTATCGTGCGCTAATCCCGTTTTGCTACTTTAAACTGAAACGCCCACTCCTTATATGGCATCCTGCACTCTAACGCTGGGCGCACATTAAGAGGGTTTAGTAAACATACCCCATAGTTTAACATCTCTCAGGTTTTAAGTGTGGGGAAAGTTTTTAAAATTACTCCCTGTGGCACACAAAGAATCTTCCTCTTCATCTACATTATGCAATAGAATTCTCAGAGTGCTAAATTATGGAGAATCTCTATACATTGAGAATGAAATTCATAACAGCATGTTAGCATGTTTCTTGTATATTTTTTTGAAACAGAAAAAAAACATTTAAAATCACAAAAACTACACTTTTAAGGCAGATGTAACTCACCATTTTGCATAGGAAGTCTGATTTTGCATAGGAAGTCTAGATAGGAAATGGGATATCCAAGTTGGGATATTCACGCTTTCCTGTGTGTTGTTACAAAAGGCTGTGCTCAGTACAGAGCTTCTTGTAAAACATGTATAAGGACACTAAGGAATACATGTACAAATGCCAACACATCCAGTGAGAACAGCTGTTTCAGTAAGAAACATTCAAAAAAAGAGTGACAGAGGCTGGAAATGCAAGTGCCAGATTTCACAAAGCTGGACATTCAAGATAACCCAATTAAGGAGTCAAAAATATAACTTCTTTTAGGGAAATTTTGAGGTGGATTTTAACACAAGAGAGCTAAGCGCAATTTCCCCCTCAATTACTGGTACATACTCTAGGTCCATAAAAACATAAGATATGTCATACTGGGTCAGACCAAGGTCCATCAAGCCCAGTATCTTGTTTCTAGCAATGGCAAATCCAGGTCACAAGTACCTGGCAGGTTCCCAAAAAGGCACACAGGTTCCATAATGTTCATCCGAGGGTAAGCAGTGGATTTCCCAGGTCCTCTTTAATAATGGTTTATGGACCTTTCCTCCAGGAACTTGTCCAAACCTTTTTTAAATGCAGCTACAGTAACAGCTTTTATTACATCATCTGGTTACAAAGTCCAGAGTTTGATTACGTGCTTAGTAAAAAAATATTTTCTCTTATTAATCTTAAATGGGTTACACTGTAGTTTCATTGTGTGCCCTCTAGTCTTTCTACTTTTTGATGATCTACGCTTACCCGTTCCACTCCATTCATTAATTTATAGACCTCTATCATATATCCCCTTAGCCATCTCTTTTCCAAGCTGAAGAGCTCTAACCTCTTAAGCCTTTCCTCATAGGGGTATCTTTCCATCTTTACCATTTTTGTTGCCCTTCTCTGTACCTTTTCTAATTCTGCTATATCCTTTTTAAGATACGGTGACCACAATTGCCCACAATATTCAAGGTGCGATTGCACCATGGAACGATACAAAGGCAATATAATATCCTTTGTTCTATTCTTCATTCCTTTCCTTATGATTCCCAGCATTCTATTTGCTTTCTTGGCCGCCATGTCACACTGGATGGAGGGCTTCATCGTATAATCCGCTTAGCTGACACTGGTGCCTGCTTCTGGGCAGGTGTAAATGCTGATATCTATATACACACATACTTTTCTGGACCACTCAAAACACAAACAATATTCCCCCTTCCAAAATATGCATGATGCAGCTTTTAGACATGTAAATGGCAGCTTTCTAAAATCACTATTTACAGGACTAAGGCATTTATACACATACAAGTCATGACCTTCTAGAATGATCTTAGAATTGCCAAATTACCATGTTCCAGCAAGGAGACTTTTAGGTCAGTATTGGCTTTGAACTTACATCCACAAAATACTGTGGTTTGTAATCCTTGAGTCTACCCATTGGCATCAATGATGCAAGTCCCATAATGCATCAGGAGAAAGTTGCCTAGTCTAAGATCTTCCTCTTGGAACTCGGTAAATTGTCAGCTCTGCGACCGCCCTTTTTTTTCATTTATAAATAACCCCAAACCTAGAGGGTAATTTCTGGTAGATACGTCCTATGATTTCTAACCAATATTATTTCCTCCTCTTAGAGCTACAAGTTTCTGCTCTCTGATGAACATTTTAAAGTCGTGGCTGAAGGCACTACAAAGATGATTTATACGGTGCGGACAATGGGCATCTACCTGGTGGTTGAGTTCGACATTGGGTTGATTGTTTTGTGGGATAAGAAGACCACCATTCTCATCAAACTCACTGTGTATTATAAGGTGAGGCTTAGATATCTATAGTTAAATGTCAAGAGATGCAGCTAAGTTTTATTGTGAAAGATGTCAGGGATTCGCAAGAAATATGCCATGAATCACATATGCATTTTTATTTTTAAATGAGCCAGAAGCAAGGGAAATACTTTCTATGGTGTTGGCTCATCTCTGCGAGGGAACTTGCAGCTTGATATGCCACTTTCAGAGTTCTGAAAATGAAAACTATGGGTTAGATTTACTAAAGCCCGCTACCACATTCGCATGCATTGCCATGCAATGTTAACCACAGGTCCCATTTTATACTGTGGGACCTATTTATTAATAACATGCATTAACAGTGTTAGCACCTACTCAGACAGTAGCACCCTTAAGTCAACCTAGTTCAGCAGACATTGTCTGCATCCTCCACCCTAACGGGAATGCTTCCACACAGCAAGGAAAACCTTATGAGGCTTTTTCCATATGTAAAGCCTGTTTACATGCAGTAAAGTACAGCCACATACTACTACTACTAACAACAATAATAATAACGTGCATAAAAAGGAAGCACACAAAAAGAGTGTGCTTACTTTTATGTGATTTTTGCACAGACATTCCCAGGGGGCATACTTTGGGCAGAGTGGAGGCAGAGCTGCAATGTAAGTGTGTTTTTATAAAATAGATGGGTACATGCACAAAGTACATACACACATTTATGCATTTTTCAGAGTAGATGTAAATTTGTGGATGGCTATTTGCAATTATTAGGGCTGGCTCTGGGAGCCTATTTTATAAAGACACATAGAGCTCAATTCAGTGAGGGACACGTCTGGGCCGTCTGGATCGCCGAAAAATGGATGGCCCCAAAATTTACCCGATTCTGCAACTGTGGAAGCCAGATGTTTCCGCGGCTGCAGAATCGGACACTTAGATGGACTGGCAATGCCCCGATTCCCAGGCACGAGATGCCCACCCAGCACCCTGTCCAGCTAACCGTATGCTCCTACTGGTGTTCTGGTGCCGTGGCGTCCCATCACCATGGCACCAGGACACCCTGCAAGAGTGCCAAAAGCCCGCTAAGGAGGTAAATGCCTTTTCCCCACTGCCCATTCCTCAGCGGGAGCATCCAGAGCAGGATCGAACAGCAGGGACTACCCTGCAGCCCTCCTAGCTGTTTGGTGGGGTTGCTTGGCCAATCCGTTGCCTCACCCAGGGCTTGTACTTCCTCTGAGGTGGTATAAATGCCACGTCTACCCTGCTGTCAGTGGATGTGCAGGGCCTTGACCTAAATCAGCCCTGTATGTCTGGATGCCTCAGCCTGCCCCTGCTCCACCCACTCTCTGCCTCCATCCCGCCCCCATCCAGTGCTCCCCACACAGTAGCTCTGTGCATGTGGGGAGCTCTTGAGACGGCATAAGGTCCCAGTGTTTAGCGGGGCTGGACATCAAATCAGGACGTACAGCCCCGCCATTCTCCGGTCAGAATCTGGTCCATAGGCACCTATACAGTATTGCCTTTTTGGAATTCTTCATTGATGCCCTGTTATAAAGTTACCTTATTGTATGTAGTTTTAGCAACATGAAGGGTATACAGTTTTCAAAAAGTCATTATACCACAGTAAACTGAGATTACATCTGGTAAATAGGTTTTGAGAATTGTCTTCTTAAAGAACAAGGAAACAGTTTGAAGTATTTTGGTAGAATTTTGTAACCACAATTATCCTGTGGATTTTTTCCCTTTCTAACAGTTCCTGAAATTGCAGAAAATTAAACCTTGATCAAAAACTTTGTATTTCAAAATTGTGTAACGAAATGTACTTGTAGGCTTTTTGCACTCATTTGCCCTACTATTGCCCAAAACCCAATTTTTGGCTTTACTTGACTTTTACTTAATAGTGAGTGGATGCCATATGATGGCTCAGGGTGATAATGACATATATTATATAGGGATGTATACTGTATTTCTTCTCTAAAACAATTAAACACTCAACAAAAATCTGTTTCATTTGTTCTTGAAAACAAAATGAAAAATAGCCCTCAAAATGTTAGTTTTTTTCTTTTAATTTTGGAAATAAAAAAAAAAACATTAAAAATTAATCCCCTCAGGCCTTCCCCTACATTCTCCCACTCCCTATGCATAACATTTATCTGATCCATGTTGCCATCATTAAGGAAATGGGTCAGGAGTGACTCCCGTCACGCCTGCCTGCCAGATCCGATTTTCAAATTGGTGCTGGCTGGTGCCATTTTGAAAAAGAAACACAGCAATACTGACCTTGGATCACTCCTGCCCTATTTTCACTACGGTGACCCCAGAGATGGGGCAAATGGGGTGAGGGGTTTGGGAGCCAGAGGGGAAAACCCAAGAAGGGTTCCAACAGGGAACGTTTTTCCCTTTTATTCTTTTCTTTTGTTGTCTTTGTTGTTTTTTTGAGGGTTATTTTATTTCTCAGATTGAACTAAACTGAAAAAATCTCATACAAAATGAAAACAAAACAAAACAAAGGGGAAACAAAAAACATGAAATGAAACAACCATTTTTATTGTGCACAGTCTCTAATTGTAGCAAACACTCAATCCCCTCTAAAGGTTTTAATGATTTCTAATTGCAGGGCAAGGTCTGTGGCCTTTGCGGCAACTATGACGAAAATGCCAACAATGACTTTACCACCAGGCTTCACTCTGTAGTTGGAAGTGTAGTAGAGTTTGGAAACAGCTGGAAAACTACGTCTACATGCCCAGATGTCACTGATCCCCAGGACCCTTGCACTACCAACCTTTACAGGAAAGCTTGGGCGCAGAAGCAGTGCAGCATCATCACGAGCCAAGTGTTTGCTCCTTGCCATGATCAGGTAATGCGTATTAAAATGTCCCCTTCACCTACATCTCACATCTGACCCCCTGGCAACGATGAATCCCCCTGAGGTCACTCCAGCAGACATCCCGTTCTCATCCCAGGTCTTACCAGGATCCCAGGTCTCTTAGTATTACAAGTCAGCTGGGGCTTAGTATAATAAGCCAGCCTTCAGTTAAATTAAAGCCAGTTAGGGCTTAGTATTACCAACCAGCTTTCACTTAAATTAAAGTTAGAAGGAGGTACATTCCAATGTGGACGTCCAGGCCCCTGTGTATCTGACCAGAATCAGGATGCCCAGAGGTAGACCCAATTCTGATCCAGTGGGGACTAGACATGCCTGCGGGGTCAAAATCGGGTCTAGGGCCTGAACATGCAGGCTGGGCCCCGATTCCGATTGGCCTGCATGTCCAGCAGATCCCCGGATACCTCAGTCAGGCTCCTGAATGGAGCCACAGTGCCTTGGCATCCCGTTGCCATGGCTCCATTCAGGAGCAATGAATTCTGGCCACCACCAAAATCCTTCTTTCCCCGCTGCCAGACCATCGATTCGGCCTCCCATGGCCAGGTTCAGTTGCGGGGAACTTACTTCACCACCCTACCTTTTTGTTCAAGCCCGGCATGATCCCCCAACGTCCAGGAAGACTTATTCCACCTCTGCAGTGGAATAAGTCCCTCATCTAAGTTCATGGCCCCAGTCGTACAAGGCCGACCTCAACATCGGCCCTGTATGTCTGGGGTCACGAACTGTCCATGCTCCGTCCTTGCTCTGCCTCCAGAACGCCCACTCCCACCCTCATCTAAGTCTCCCCATACAAACACATTGTTTGTATGAGGAGGCATTTGCCGGGGCTGGTAGACGAACGAATAGCGGGGACGGATTTCCCAACAGGACATCCATCCCCACTATTCACGGGACAGAATGACCTCCTTAGAGTATATCTTAACAGAGAGAATAGAATAGGATAAATATTCTTTGAGTATATATAGAGAAATTTTTTTAGAGACGTTTTACAAAGAGGCCTTCTAGTAGGGGGCAAGAGAACTGTGAAATTGTTTTAAATAGGTGTTAAAGCCAAGTGACAGATCAAAGGCTCCCTCCTTCAAACCAAGAACAATATGAATCACCCAAGAAATTAAGATACTGTCTCAGAAGTACAGATACAAATAGGATAGCCCTCTCACCCAGCCCTACTCCAACCCAGGCATAATCCCACCCATGCATAATCCTTGGTTTATAGCCTCCTAAAGCAGTTAAGGGCAAGGGAGTGGTTTTACTCAACTTCTTGTTTAACTAATTATTTTCATCAGCAGGTTATTAGGCATTAGGAGAGATTAATTAAGTCCTTGCAATTCACTTTGAGGTCAACACGAGAAGTTCTTTATACTTATTAGGTATAATTGTATTGGTTCAAGAATCCCTATTCCCCGAGCAACTTTACATAACTTAACTTTAAATAGCTAAAAAAAATCTTTAAATCTAAGATATAGACAGCAGTCCCAGCAGTGAGATGGGGGGCTATTGCACTATTACATGTATGATTTTCTCCCATTTGGTGAGAAGTCTTATGTGTGTACCAAGTGCAAAGAGCTCTTTGCTCTCAGGGAACAAGCCATGCACTTGGAGGAGCTGAGGCAGACAGAGGGGTATATAGTTGAGACCTTCAGGGACGTAGTAGAGAAGTCCCATCTCCAGTCTGGCAGCTTCTCTGCTGCCATGGAGGAGAGAGGTCATGTAGAAGGAGAGCATCACTTGGGTGGAGCAGGAAGTGATCCTGTAGCAAGGGCCTGTCCTCCATGTGATGTAATACTTTCTCGCACCGAGGATATCTCTCCAGGACCCTGTGCCCATGAGGGAAGGGTAAGGACAGCTGTTATAATTGGCAGTTTGATCATTAGGCACATCGATGGTTGGGTGGCTGGTGGACATGAACATCACCAGACTACCTGCCTGCCCGGTGTGAAGGTAACTGACCTCACACGCCATCTGGACAAGGTTTTAGATAGTGTTGGAGAGGAGTCTGCTGTCTTGGTACATGTTGGTACCAATGACATAGAAAAGTGTGGAAGGGAGGTTCTGGAAGCCAAATTTAGGCTTTTAGGTAGAAAGTTGAAATCCAGAACTTCCAGGGTAGCATTCTCAGAAATGCTTCCCGCTCCACATGCAGGACCCAAGTGGCAGGCAGAGCTTCAGAGTCTCAATGCATAGATGAGATATTGGTGCAAAGAAGAGGGTTTTGGATTTGTTAGGAAATGGGCAACATTCTGGGGAAGGGGGGAGGGTTTTTTCCCGAAAGGATGAACTCTAACTTAACCAGGGTGGAACCAGGCTGCTGGCATTAACCTTTAAAAAGAAGGAGATAGAGCAGCTTTTAAACTAGATAATGGGGGAGAGCCAACAGTCACCCAAGAGCGCATGGTTCGGAACAATGTATCCTTGAAGGAAACTAGCAAAACAAGGAAATCAGGCATGCCCAATAGAGGTACAAGTAAAAATCAGATAGAGTTGAAAGATTCTAAATTATCCCTGTCATCAAATAGCCAGAATGTTAATATTAGAAGACAGCAAACTTTGAAATGCCTTTATGCAAATTGTAGAAGTCTAAAAAATAAGATGGGAGAGTTAAAATATATAACAATGTAAAAGTTTATATATAATTGGCATTTCAGAGACTTGTGGGAAGGAGGATAACGAATGGGACACTGTGATACCAGGATTCAAACTATATCATAGTGATAGGGTAGATCACATTGGTGGAGTGATGGCTCTATATGTTAAAGAGGGCATTAAGTCAAACAGGATAAAGGTTTTGCAGGAAGGAAAATACACTGTAGAATCTCTGGGCCTAATATTTGAAAGGCATTTACATGGTTTATAGCCCAGTACACTGTGTAATTACCTTAAATCGGGATATTCAACTGCACTTACACAGTTAGTGCCGTTGAATATCCCCTTCTAACTTCGCTTCACACCCTGATGCTATAAGGTTAGCATTGTGGTGTGTCGGGGGCGTTCCAGGACGGAGCATAGGCGGAGACTGTCACTAACCAGGTAGCAGCAATATTGCATTGCTACCCAGTTAGCGATCGGGAGTAAAACTAGGCATAGCAAAAGCTGATCTAGTTTTACCCACTGAAGCTAACTGGGTAGCGGTGCAATATTGCCTCTACCCAGTTAGCTTCGGCAGTTCTGGGACATGTACATTGACCCTGGCTATTCAATGCCATCACCGCAGCATTGAATATCTGGTGTTAAGGGTTGGCAGACAGGGTTATCCACCATAGCAGTGCATAGCCTGCCCGATTTGGACCCTCTATGGATAGAAATTCCATGTAAAAAGGGGGAGGGAATGGCAGTGGGGGTGTACTATCATTTTCCTGGACAAAATGAACAGACAGATGATGAAATTAGGGAGGCTAGCAAAGTATACAACACAATAATAACGGGAGATTTCAATTACCCTGGTATTGACTGGGTCAATGTCACATCAGAACATGCTAGGGAGATAAAGTTTCTAGATGAAGTTAATGAGTGCTCCATGGAGCAGCTGGTTCAGGAACCAACATGCGGGGATGCTGTTTTAGATCTAATCCTCAGTGGAATGCAGGATCTAGTGTGAGAGGTAACTGCTTTGAGGTCGCATGGCAATAGTGATCATGACATGATCACAATTGATTTAATAAATAGAGGGAGGATTCAAAGAATTTGACTGCACTAGCATTTTACTTTCAAAAAGGAAACTATAATAAAATGAGGAAAATGGTTAAGAAAAAACTAAAAGGAGCAACTACAAAGGTTAAGAGTTTACATCAGGTCTGGGCATTATTTAAAAATACTATCTTTGAAGCACAGACCAGATGTATTCCATGTGTAAAAAAGATGGAAGGAAGGCCAAATGATAGGCAGCATGGCTCAAAGGCTGAGAGGCTATAGAAAAAAAGAACCAAATGACGATAACAGCAAACAACATAAATTCTAGCAAGTTAAATGCAAGGCATTGATAAGGCAGGCAAAGAGAAAATTTGAAAAGAAGCTTGTTATGGAAGCAAAAGTGTATAATAAAAACGTTTTCAAGTATATTCATAGCAAAACTCCTGTGCGGGAATCAGTTGGACAATTAGATGATGGAGAGGTAAATGATGCACTGAGAGGACAAGGCCATAGCGGAGAGACTGAATGAATTTTTTTCTTTGGTCTTTACTAAAGAAGATATAGAAAACTTACCCATGCCAGAAATGATATTTAAAGGTGATGTATCAGAGGAATTGAAACAAATCTCGATAAATCGGGAAGATGTAATACAGCTAATTGATAACTAAAGAGCAACAACCCACCTGGACCAGATGGCATATATCCCAGTGTGCTGAATGAACTGAAATATGAGATTGTAGAATTACTATTGGTAATCTGTGATCTAGAATTAAAATCATCTGTAGTACCCGAAGACTGGAGAGTGGCCAATGTAATGCCAATTCTTAAAAAGGGTTCAAGGGGTGATTCAGGAAACTACAAACCAGTGAGCTTAATATCAATTCCGGGCAAATGGTAGAAATCATTATAAAAAACAAAATTACTGAACATGGTTTAATGGTAGAAAGTCAACATGGATTTATAAAAAAAAGTCTTGTCTCACCAATCTCATATTTTTTTGAGGGTGTGAATAAACAGGTAGATAAAGATGAGCCAGTTGATATAACATATCTTGATTTTCAGAAAGCCTTTGACAGAGTCCTTCATGAGAGACTCTTGGGGAAATTAAAAAGTCATGGGATAGGAGGCAATATACTATTGTGGATCAGGAACTAGTTAAAAGTTAGAAAAGAGAGGGTAGGGCTAAATGGCTAATTTTCTCAATGGAGAAAGATGAATAGTAGAGTACCCCAGGGACCTGTGCTGGGTTCACTGTTTTAAAACATATTTATACTGTAAATGACCTGGAGATGGGAATGACACCAAATTATTCAAAGCTGTTAAAACACAAGGGGATTGTAAAAAATCACAAGTGGACTCTGATAAATTGGTAGACTGAGCGTCTAAATGGCAGATGACATTTAATGTGGACAAGTGCAAAGTTATACACATGGAGGCAAATTCCAAACAGGCCGTCTAGCCTCCTGTGCGGCCGACCAGAAGTGGGACACCCAGAGTTAGACCCAATTCTGACCCTGCCGGGGCTAGATTTATTTATTTATTTTATTTATCTATTTCTTCTATACCGCCCCTTCCAGAGATCAGGGGCGGTTTACATGGAACAAGTAAACATTTGTATACTGCTGTATACATTACATGGAACAGAGATTTTTAACTTTATACAGATAATAGATACTAATAGATGTCCCCCCAGGATCAGAATCGGGTCTACGGCCTGGACCCGATTGGCCGGGCCCTGATTCGGATCGGCTTGCATGCCCAGCTACATGCACGGCTACCTCAGTCAGGCTCCTGAATAGAGCTGCAGTGCCATGGCATCCCATCGCCATGGAACCGCGGCTCCATTCAGGAGCAACGAATTCCGGCCACTACCGAAATCCTTATTTCCCCGCAGCCAGACCATCGATTCGGCCTCCCATGGACAGAGTCGGTTGCGGGGAACTTACTTCACCCCCTTACCTTTTTCTTCGAGCCCAGCAGCATGATCCCCCAATGTCCAGGGAGACATCTTCCACCACTGCGGTGGAATAAGTCCATCATCTAAATCCAGGGCCCTGGACATACAGGGCCAAGCTCTGAATTGGTCCTGTACATCTGGGGTCACAGCCCACCCATGCCCTACCCTTGCTTCACCTCGGGAACGCCCCCTTTCGCCCCTGTCTAGGCCTCCCCGTAAAAACATCCAAATAAGATGTCCATCCCTTCTATTCACTGTTCTGAATGACCTCCTTAAGGAAGAAAACCCCAAACTACAGTTACACGATGCAAGATTCAACATTAGAAACCACCACCCAGGAAATGGATTTAGGCATCTATAATGGGGTATATAGAATGTTACCCATCTCTCTCCAAAAGGATTATCAACAGCCTCCTTTAAGAGAGTCTGCAGCCCAGAGTTCAGGGCGGGGAGGACATGGCTCAGAGGCAGAGGTTAAGAATCCAGCAGGCGGCAGGTGAGAGAGAGGTTCATGGAGCTAGGTCCTTCCAAGGCAAGTTGTGCAAAGGAGTTCTGAGATAGAAATTGTAACTGGGGCTGGAGGAAGGGCCGGGAAGACCAGCTTATGGAGGTTAACAAGCTGGGACAGAATTAAGCTGATTTTGTTTCCATGAACTGCTGTCTGTTCTGGGTTTTGTTTTTGAACGTTTAACAAGCTGGGACAGAATACAAATTGCTTTTGGTTTTCCCCGAACTGCTGTCTGGCCTGTGTTTTAAAGAAAACCGCTTTCTACCTCAACCCATGCTTACCACAGCATCATCATGGATAATACGTTGAAACTCTCTGCCCAATGTGCAGGGGTGGCCATGAAAGCAAGTAGAATGCTAGGTATCATAAGGAAAGGAAAGGAGAATAAAACAAAGGATATTATAATGCCTCTGTATTGTTCCATGGTGCGACCACACCTTGAATATTGTGTACAATTCTGGTTACCATACCTTAAAAAGGCTATAGCAAAATTAGAAAAGTACAGGGAAGAGCAACCAAAATGTAAATGGGATGGAAGGATATCCTTACGAGGAAAGGCTTAAAAGGTTAGGGCACTTAACTTGGAAAAGAGGCTGCTGAAGGCAAATATGATAGAAGTCTTAAAAATAATGAATGGAGTGGAACAAGTAAATGTAGATCAGTTGTTTACTGCTTTAAAAAGTAGAAAGACTAGGGGACATGCAATGAAGCGACAGGGTAACCTATTTAAGACTAATCAGAGAAAATGTTTTTTCACTCAGCATGTATTCAAGCTCTGGAATTCATTACCAGAGGTTGTAGTAAAAGCTGTTAGTGTAGCGGATTTAAAAGTGGTTTGGACAAGTTTCTGGAGGAAAAGCCAAACCATTATTAATGAGGACCAGGAAATCAACTGCTTGCTCATTGGACAAGCAACAGGAATGTCTGTATCTTTTGGGAACCTGCTTGGTGTTTGTGGCCTGTATTGACCACTGCTGGAAACAGGATACAGGACTTATGTTCTTATGCTCCTATGTCTAATGGAAGCAGGATCAGTTCTAAGTCACTCCTGCTCTTACTAACCTGGGTTTGAAAATGGCATCCATGGTCCCTGGCAGTTGATAGAGCCTCTGCAATCAGAAATCCCTCAGAATGGAAAATTACTCAGTTAGTGCACACTATTTATCGTTCTTCCTAAACAATTACAGTATGTCATGCAAAACCTCTACTCTTCAAAGTAGTTAAAGCAATCTACCCTTTCAGCTATCATGCACCCCTCTCTCTCTCTCTCTCTCTGTCTTTCAGAACCTGCATTTAATATCTTTTCAAAATAAACATCACTGATCACCTGCTCCAGGAACCTTTTTCACCTTCTTACAGAAAAAACAATCCTCTTGCGTAAACTTCATATGTGCTCACAGTTTATTCTACCAAACACAAGCCCCTTGTATTGCAAGTGCAAGAAAATACTATATGTTGTTCAATTCTGACAGGTTGACCCAACCCCATATTATGACACATGCGTGAAGGACTCTTGTGCCTGTGATACTGGAGGAGACTGTGAATGCTTCTGTACAGCGGTTGCTGTCTACGCTCAGGCATGTAATGAGGTCGGTGTTTGTATTGCCTGGAGAACCCCTGAAATCTGTCGTGAGTATTAGCCTAGAATTAAATAACATAAGAGATGTGTGTAAAGAGAGCAGGGAACACAGGGGTAAGCAAGAGGAAGGATGGAAACTTGTTAGCATGTACTGCCGAAAGTCCAGTCCTGTTTCGTTTTAAAATATTTCTTAAACTAATAAAAGCACAAAATAATGTATCTCCACACTCTCTTAGACTGGACAGTGGATAGGCAGTGGGGATCTGTCGGTTGCTTAAACCCATCAGACATGCATCAGGTTTCCCAAATAAAGTGCATATTAGATGCAAAACCAAACTATCAAGGATAACATCTATCCCACAACACATTTACTCACAAGCACAATTTACAGTCTTGCTGGATTAAAACCAGATTAAAAGGTAATAAAAATGATCTTAGGGCATGTTTACTAAAGCGTGCTAACCGGGTAGCAAGGGATTAGCACACTAAAAATCGCATGCTACCTGGGCAGCACACATCTGGATGGCGCCTGGGTAGGGCAGGGGTGTTCCTGCCTTGGCACTGCTATCGCAGGCCTTGAAAGTCCCCACTGCTGGTGCTTGGTGAGAAGTAGTTGCTACCCGCAGTGGTATTAATGTAGTGAGCTATGCTAAATTCAGGGCAACAGCAGTCCCTGTCCCCCTGTATCTAGTGCAGGGGGGCAGAGACAGTGAAGCGGGTCTAAATGTAGATGGTGTTGCAGATGTCCCTGAGGGTTCTGAAATCGAGTGATGACGTCTAAGTCCATTGCATCACCTCCATGCCCGCTGCCTATTTGGTCGTCCCCACATTAGAGATGTTTTTTAAAAGCCGTTTGTAGAATGACTCCAGGGATGTCTCCATGATTTGGATGGCCACGTGCACATCTTCAGATGTCCAAATCACGACTAAGACTTTAAAAAGGATCCCCTTAGTAAACATGCCCCTTAGTTGGAAAAGTGTTTTGGTAATGAGTTGACTTATCATCTTCCCATGGTAAAAGAAATACTGTCAGACAAAAAAATGCAGCCCCAGAAAGATAAAAAGGGTGCTTCTTTCAGGAAGTAACTGTCAATCACTGGAACACCACAGTAGGGGTTGTCATTCATGAGCAAGTATTAATTAAATCCTAAGGGTTATGGTTGTGCTTCTGGTTTAATTATTTGATAGACCGCCCTTCAAGGAGTATAAACATATATATAACTTTCAAGGCCTTGTTATATGAATGTTCTCTGCACTGTAGCACTTAGCACTCATTCCAAGAATTTGAATGTCCAGGTGGGAAATGGCTGAAAAAATTTAAATCTTTATTGAGCGAAAGGCAAAAATATGAGCACAGTGTAACAGAAAACTAGTAGAAAAGAAAATAGTTCTTTTGAGATAGACAAAGAGCAAAAGAAGGAATTAAACACAAACTATGTTAGATTCTCTGGTCTTCTTTTCCAAAGCAGGCTCTTCTCCAAACTTCAGTATGTTGAGACAGGATGGACATCTGAATAAACAGAATCTTTTTCTCCCTTCTTTTTTGGTGTAATCCTTGAGGCTGTCCAGACTCTTCTCTCTCCTGGTGTAGAATCCTTGATTCTCTTCTCTCAAGCTCTCTGAATCTCCAGGGCAGAGGTGTCGGAACGCTGTGTTCTGTGGGGGGCCAAGATCCTCCCCTTGGCTAGCCGAACTCCATGTGATTGCGATCTGCAGCCTTCCCCTACTTCAGCCTGTGGGAGATTGGGTCCCCACAGGCCAACATAGGGGAAGCTCTGATCACAGCAGTAGTAAAGTTTTGGTGGGGACAGGATCCCGTGGCCCCCCGCTCTGACACCTATGCTCCAGGGATCTTTGAAGATGACTCCTTAAGAATAGTTGTTCTCCTTATTTCTTCATAGGCTCATTAAAGCACATCTTATTCCCTCAGGTTCATAGAATTTCTGGAGGATGTAAAAACAAACCACCCAAATAAACTCTCCTGCCAGTCCAAGGGCCACCTTATTTATTTTATTTTATTTATTTATTTGTTTTTATATACCGCTTTGTCTAGGTAATCAGAGTGGTTTACAGAGAACATTTTAACTACTGCACGAGGCAGTTTACAGGGGACAATTACAGAGAACAGTTACAAATAACAATAACATTGAAATCTAATAACTATGGCTTCCTCTATCCTCCAGGGAGCTGTGAAAGCTGCCTCTATGACACTCCCAGCACAGTTGACTAATGATATGGAGAAGTTGAGCTGGGAATCCAACTCAATACCTGTGCATGGCTCCAGCGCTCACTGAGTCACAGGGTCATCTCCCTCTTAAGATTTCTTAATGCATCAGATAGATACACCTAAAGGCTTGGAATTGATTTAGTAATAATTAGTGGTGGAATGACTACACAGTTTCAGTGACCATCAACTCACCATCCCCTGCACTTCCCACAGTAATGCAAGAGCTGAATACGGATACTGTATCTCTGAAGTCACATTAAAACCTTTCTTTCTAGTCACATCTCTAGTATTTATTTCTCTTTTCTCTTTAAGCTTTATTCTGTGATTACTACAACCCAACTGGAGAATGTGAGTGGCATTACCAGCCTTGTGGACACCCCTGTCTCAAGACCTGCGAGAATCCTAGTGGGACATGCTTTTATAAGTTGCCAGGTTTGGAAGGTAATAAAAACTTCAATTTTTGACTTTTTTTAAAATTCTCAACATGTTTATTGAAACATCACCAAAGAGAAGAACAGGATTGCACAAGATTGGCCTCTGTAACAAAGCAATATGGGCATGAAATATTCACAGCAGCGAGAGCAATGACAATCTGAATTTTAACCAGCTGCCTACCATTCCATCACAACTTCACCAAATAACTCCATCATTCACTTGCCAACCAAGGCAAAGCTTCAATATCAAACAAATTTTCCCCCAGAGTCTTCATGGGCCATTAAACTAAATTATGTATTTAGGAGTCTTTTTCACTTCCAGTTACGGTACTTTAATAGAAATCTTTAACATTCATTATTTTTCTGAATTAATTACTTAGCAAGCATACGAGAAAGACTATGAAATGACCAACTTTGAGGTGAGACAATTGGGTAAGGTGCAGAACAGATATGCATTTTTGCACCACCTAATATAGGCTATTACTAAAATGTCTATGCTATTTAGTAGTAGCACATGGTCTTACATAACAGGGCGCAGTATTAAATAAAGAAAATAAAACAACATAACAAAAAACAAAACATGAGGTTCAACAAAAACAAAACAAACTGATATGAAATGAGAATTTTCTACCTGTATGCTCTTACACAGAACTAAGTGACCCATTCAAAATCCCATATACATCACCAGCCTTCAAGCAATATAATATTTTTGTTGGACTATTGCAAAAAAGGCTACTATTAACAAGTTGCCCTTCTTATTGCCTTTTTTAATGTTTTTAAATAATAGTGATCATGCAAAGTTACTTTTAAGATATCAGTGTTTAAAAGTAACTTTGCATGTTCACTATTATTTAAAAAAGATTAAAAAAGACTGATAAGAAGGGCAGCTTGTTGATAGCAGCCTTTGTTGCAGTAGTCCAACAAAAATAGTAACTTGCTTGAAGGCTGGTGATTGTTGAAAGTAACTTGAAGTGGGGTAGCAGGGCCCTCCGAAAGGGTTAATATGGAGAATGGCTTGGAATGTTGCTGACAGTCTGTAGCCCAGCAGCCTGGAGAGAGATGTGTTCTAAAAGCCAAGGTTGTACTTTGGGATGACATTGTTTGTGAGAACGAGACAGAACGCTTTTGTTTTTAGAATGCTGGAGCTGGTTTTTAGAATGCTCTGAGCTATAGCATGTAGATAAACAAAGCTCGACGTAGAGCTGATTTGTACCATGTAACAGTTTTTCCCTAATAAAAGGAGGTGCGATGACCTAGCTTGAGGGGCTGAGGGGGAATCATGAGAACTTGCACAAGTTTGTACACCTGTGAATTCCTCATTTAAGCTTACATCACACTGTTAATATAACTCTATATGTGTGCTTCCTTATTTGCAGTTGAATTTAAATAATTGATGTCCAAGGACCAAGGTTACGTTTTGCAACCTGGGCAGGGGTAGCACAGGCAAAGAGATCCAAGTGATGTATATGGGATTTTGAATAGGTCGCTTAGTGAGAATAGATTATCCCTATACAGACCTAATGTGTGATCAGATTTTTACAGAACTAGGGAAGGGGAGGTAGGATGTGCTTGAAAATGAGTAATTGATGCATAGTCACTAACTGGCAGTGCAGAAGGAAAAGAGGAAGAGTCAATGCCGTGGCCAGTAGAGTTGGTCCTATTTACCTGGCCAGTCAGAGTGAGAACGAGAGCAGCATGCATGAGGGAGTGAACGAGAAGAAGCACAGAAGGGAAGAGAGAGGAGGCAGCCGTAGGGGGCATGGAAGAGAGACAGCAGCAGACTAGAGGATGTGCAGGATGGGAAAGACAGAAGGGGGATAAGGTGCTAGAATGGTCGAGAACAAGGTGAAAGATGGAGCTGGGACTAGAGGTATGAGAAAGGAGAGAAAAACAAGGATGGGGGAGACCCTAGTGGAACCATTTTACATAGAAACAAGGAGCGACATCACTCAGGGTTTGGTACATGTATGTAGTGGCAGTATAATTAGCAGATTTAGCTACCTACACATGCGTTTTCCAAAACTGCACATCCAAGGGAAGCCTATTAAGGCATCAAGCTCCAAAACTCAAATCACTGGCATGTTGTGGTGCTTTTTCATTTGAGGGATAAATCCTACCTCATGCTTTCCTCCCATGCCCAGGTCCAAATGAGAAGTTAGTTAATAATAATGTGTCAGCTAAAGTGGGTCTAATTGCTGATATGGAAATGTTTTAAACTATCCCTGTCAGTGACGTAGCCGGGGCTGATTCTTTTGGTGGGACCTGAGGTTAACAGGAGAGGGCACTAGGCGGTGAAGATGTTGAAACAGTCTCCAGTTGTCATCTCATTGGCCTGAGCCACTGCTGCTGTCTGGGTGGGCCTGACTCCAAAGTAGGGGGTGGCCCACCTGTGCTTATGCCTCTTTGGGTTTATTACCACTGCAAAATACAGAGCACATGTATAATTTCAGGGTCTGTGCAAACAATGCCCAGAATATGTCCCGTTTAAATCTGTGTAGGCCGTGTCCTACATATACAAGTAGCAGCTGTCCTAAAGTCCTTACTTGCAAGTATATACGAATTTACACATGTAAAGGGCTTTTTTATACTTTATACTTTGTCAAATTGCCTCCTAAAAATAGTAGAGCCTTGTAATAAGACCCGATCATGCATGTTAGTGATGCAGAATAATGTTAGCCTTAGTACACCGAGGAGCATGTCTACTAAAGTGCAGTAAGTGTTTTCACTTACTGCATACAGTATCAGGAGCAAAAACCACTGTATGGTAAGTGCAATGGCTCCACAATAACTGCTGGGGGTATGTCCGGTATGTTCCCAGTAGTTATGGCACGGAAACGTTCCCTAAAGCCTGACAGCACTGGCAATTAGCATGGAGGCACTTCATGCTAGCCATTGAGGTGGCGTCAAGTGTACCCATGCTAACTGCAACATTGACAATTACAATGTACTAATTACTCCTAACTGCAACGTGCAGTCAAAACGTACTCTCCACCCCTACCCACACAGTTCCCACCCCCTTGTGTTCTGAACTTGCTCTGGGTTTTTTGCCATGTCGTTAATAGCACACAGGAGCAGTCACTGTGGCCTCGTGCTAACTAAGATTATCGTCTGCACATACAAATGAAAGAACATGAAATAAAAATGAAGGTTTACGATGCACAGGGTAAATAACATGGCAGGCTCGCCTTCTTCTTTTGCTTATTTACTCCTATGTCCCATTTCTTTTGTTTTTCTTTATTCTACCTATAGTCTTTCATTCTCTTCTCTCACAGCCTGCTCGTTCTTCTCCTCTTCATGCACATCCTTCTCTCTCAGGCCTCTCCCTTCCTTACCTGCTGGCCTCCTGCCTCTCTCACACATCCCCCACCTCTTTCTTCATCTCTCTTCTCCAGCCCTCTTTGCCTGTCTCCTCATCACTTCCTTCTCCCTTTTTCCTCCTATTTCCTCCCCTTCCAACAGTCATTCTCCTCTACTTCTTCTCCTGTGCCTCATCCCTCTCCGTCCTCCTCTTCACACTCTCACCTCTTGCCTCTCCTCCTCCTTCCTGCCGTCTCCCCTCTGCTTCCCCCCTTACCTAATCTCACCTTTCCTATTCTCTACTTCTTCCTTCACCCTTCTCCACTCATGCTATCCTCTTGCCCCGTCCTATTCTCCTATCTCACTCTCCCCTCCCCTTGCCATCTTTCCCTTTCTTGCTCAGACCGGGAACTGTGATTGTTGGGGGGAAACAGGCGGCAAACAGGAGTTGCAGCGTCACGTGCATCGTCTTCTCCCTGCTAATGTGGGCCTTGGGAACCCAGTGCATTGCAATGCTGCTGATCCTTATGGCTCCCTCTTCTTTTGCCCTAAATTTCTGCTTCTGGGCAGGAAGGAATTGTGGGTATAAAACTACCTGTAGACTTCGCACCTCTTTTGGAGCAGTAAATTACACACAGAGGTTTCAAAACAAATTGATATTCCTGCGCCTGCCTTGATAGGGATGTGTATTCCTTAGCATGCATTTGGTTTATTAGTATGCCTTCACAGCATTCTAAATTGATTTAAGCATGTTAACCTACAACTTAAGATGTATTAACTCAGCCTAGTGGTTAGAGAACTGGCTTGGTAACCAGAAGACAAGGCTCGATTCCCACTGACACTCCTTGTGGCCTTGAGCAAGTCACTTAACCTTCCATTGCCTCTGAAGAAAGGACTGGCAATCTACCTCCGGTCATACTACCAAGAAACCTAAGAGCTGCTGGGTCACCAGGACGCTAAAACAATTTAAAAAATATAAGTATGTGAAATGAATCAAAAAATATCCAAATATTGGGAAAAGTGAATGTTTTCCAGGCACATCCTAATGTCTTACTCCTACTTCCATTCTGCCTCTTTTCTGGTATGAACCAAATTAGGTACACTAGTTTCAGCTCTTCTCTTCTCCTAGGCTGCTATCCTGACTGTCCAGAAGACAAACCTTATTTCGATGAGGAGCAAATGAAGTGTGTAGACCAATGTGGCTGCTATGGTAATGACTTGTACTACTACAAGATAGGCCAAAATGTGCCATCGTGTGAGAACTGTGCGACGTGGTAAGTTCTGAATCCTGTGTATTTGAGAGGCTATTTCCTACTGCCCGTACTGCGGCAAAGTCCAGGGGAACCGTTTACTAAGCAGGTGCATTTCAGTCTCATTTGGAAATTTGTTTGGACGCCTAAAAATTAAGCATCTGCCCAAATTACTTGTGCGGGCATTTACCTATGAATTAACACACATACAATTGATTTGGACTTGAAAAAAACAATAGCATGTATCGTAGGCACACAATTACAATGAAGACAAAAGCATTTTAGTTTGTTTTTGTTTTAAACAAAGTTTTTTTTTAACCCAGTACCTTCTTTTTATCTTTTTGCTTTGTTGTCATTTGTAATGTAAAAACTAGCACCTAAGAAAAACGTATCTATGCACACTTCCACATCATCTGTAAAAGCACAAAAGTATTTCTTTTTTATTTGGATGTAACTCATGCCTTTTTAGTCATAGTTCAAGGCAAATAGCATTCAAATATATTAAGTATGTATGCATTTTGTTGCAACCATGTCCCCCAAATGTGGGAACTATGTGCATATTTTTACCCAGATATAAGTGAGAAATTGTTGTTACCTATGAAAATTGCTTTGAAAATTGCTCTGCAAAGAATTTGTTAATGGACTTTAGCTTAGTTTCCTTGGACCCTCATAGAGGCCAATTCTGTCTCCCCCCTGTATGGCCAATCAGAATCGAGGCATACAGAGGTAAAACCGATGCTGATCCCGCAGGGCTAGACATCTCCGCAGGATCAGAATCGGGTCTACGGCCTGGACATGCAGGCTGGGCCCAGATTCCGATCGACCACATGTCCATCCCACATACTCAGCTAACTCAGTCAGGCTCCTAAATGGAGCCGCAGTCTCATGGTGTCGCATTGCCATGGAACTGCGGCTCCATTCAGGAGCCGCAATCCTCAGCTGCAGAAACGAATCTTCTTTCCCCTCAGCCCGACCCCCGATCTAGCCTCTCATGACCAGGTTTGGGCTGCGGGGAACCCCCTGCACCCCCTTGCCCTCCTTAACGGGCTTGGCCACATTGTTTGGCTCCATCCAGGGGGACTTATTCCACTTCTGAGGTGGAACAAGTCCCCCATCTCTTTGGCCAACCCCAGACGTACAGGGTCGACCTCGGAATCAGCCCTGTACGTCCAGGGTCACTCTCCTCTCACCATTTGCCCTCACTCTACCTCAGTCCCTCCCCCTCCCTCCCACGAACAGAGCTTCCCATATAAATCACCTGTTCGTATGGGTAGTTCTGTCCCCAGCAGGTTGCCTGGCTATTTAGAGGGTCTGGAAATCTGGATCAATGTTCAGGATGACCCTGATAATGTCTTATGGGGCAGTTTCAGGTCTAGTCATTTTCATTTCATGTATTTATTTATATTCTATATGATCCAAAAATGGACAGACAGATCACAGTCCTACATACATAAATATTTAAAACAGGGTAACAGACAGACAGTACTTATAGTACTCTCAGTTGCCATCAATGTGAACAGGTTACCATGTGCACTGTTCTGTATCAGCTTTCAGGAACTGCGTTTTTTATCTTCTTACCATAGATCTACAATATTTGATAAGAATGTAATGATATCTGGATTTCTTAAGGAGCTGGAGCTCTGATCTAAATTGCTGTTTTGTAGCAGAGTTGCCTCAGGCTTTGACTTAAGGTGCAATCTCTGTTGCTTATGCTAATATTTTATAAAGAAAATGAGGCATCTACTTGTCTTTATAAAATAGGCTTAATTTAGTAACATTGAAAGATGCTTTAATGTGACTCGTACTTTCAGAATTGCACCTGACTACAGTCCATGCTTAAGTCATTCAAAGCTTGTGATTTACACATGTAAAGGCATGCAAATCTCAAGCTGTGCCTTTTGGAATTACTTGCCATGGGTCCGATTCTGCAAGGTGGATAGCGGGGCTGTATGTCTCAGCGGGATGTCCAGCCCTGCTAGCCACCTGCACCGTATGCCACCTCCTGCCCTCCTGCACACACAGAGTCACTGTGCATGCTGCAGGAAACAGGGGTGGCATGGGGGCGGAGAGTGGGCGGAGCATGGGTGGGACTGGACCCCGGACATACAAGACCAATTCAGGTCACGGCCCTGTATGTCCAGGAAGCACCGGGGGAGATGCCATCTTATACCACCTTGGAGGTGCAATAAGCACTGGCCACCCCTCCAGATCAGCTGGCCATCCCCCCAGCAGCAAGCCAGGTGAGTCCCCGCCGCCTGATTTGGGCCCTGGCTGCCCCTGCTGTGGTCAGGTGGCAGGGATAACAGCCATGATGGACAGGGGTGTTCCTGTATAGGTGCACCTATTTCCTCATTTAACAGAGCATATTCAAAGAGAAGACAAATGATCCTACCAAATGCCTTCCCCTTCAGTCAAGCACCAATCTGGGCTTCTCTCTTCACTTTAGTCTTGTGACCTGAGCATTTTCAATACTCACTTTCGAACACAAAGCAGATGAGTGGCAAAAACCTCTGTCTTAAAATGCATTTCACATGCAGATGAGTACAACATCAAGGCATTGTTACACAGGACACAAAATTAAGCTAGGCCCAAGGGCTGGGTCCCTAATACATCACACACTGTACACCAACCAAAGAACCTGCTACAGTATCATCTAGAACAGGGGTCTCAAACACGCGGCCCGCGATGCATAAGGGGGAAAAAAAAAAAACGGCTTCTGCTGCTGCTGCCGCCGCTGCCGTGGCCAGCAATAGCAGAATATCGCAAGTCCCGCGGGCTCCCCCCCACCCGGCAGAATCCCTTCCTGCTTGCCTGCCAATGCTGCCAGTTCTCCGCTTCGGCTTTCAGAGCCGCGAAGGGAGAGCTTCTCCCTCGGACTCTGTTAAGCCCGCTGGGGCAGATGGGAAATTCCCATCTGCCCCAGCGGGCTTAACAGAGTCACGAGGGAGAAGCTCTCCCTTCGCGGCTCTGAAAGCCGAAGCGGAGAACTGGCAGGCAAGCAGGAAGGGATCTGCCGGGTGGGGGGGGGAGCCCGCGGGACTTGCGATATTGCTGCTATTGCCGGCCACGGCAGCGGCGGCAGCAGCAGCAGAAGCCGGGTTTTTTTTAAAGTTTAATTTTCCCGGGGGGGGGGGGATGGGGGGGGGAGCAGGACTTGATGGGGTGGGGGGATTGTGGGGGGGGAGCAGGACTTGATGGGGGGGAGCAGGACTTGATGTAGGGGGGGAGCAGGACTTGATGGGGGCTGGGGGGGTAGTACTGAAAATGGGTGATGGGGGTTAGGACTGGTAATGGACAGATGGGGGTTAGGACTGGAGGTGGTCTGACTGGGGCCTAAGACTGAAAATGGGGTTATGGGGGGGCTAAGAAGGGTTAGGCCTGGAAGTGGGCTGTTGGGGGGCTTAGGACCGATAATGGGCTAGGGGGGGTGATCTAGAAGTAGGGAGATCCTGAATTCTCTACAGGGAGAGGTGTAAGAGAACCTACATGGAAGGGGGTGATACTGGTCTTGGTGCTTCCACATCTAATGTAGTAGTGGGTGATCAGGGGCGGCCCAAGGGGGGTGCGGGGCCATGTGCGGAGACTCTGTGCGGGGCCTCATTTGCATGAGGTGCCTCATTTGCATAAATATTTGCATAATGTTACCATACACTAACTTTTAGTAAACATGCCTCTTAATGAGTATATGGATAAAGAAAGACTAAAAGGTTTCTACATTACTATAATCCAGTACCAACCGCCAGGCACATTAGGAACTACTACAAACACTGCCCATTTAGAACCCATAGCAAACCCGCCGTATCCTAACAGCACTCACAAAGCACCATACCCTAACTATCAAAAGGCAACACTGCAAATATTAAACCAATACATTTCAGAGAACAATACATGACCTACTGGGGAAAGAACAAGTGGCAATGTCAAATAGGAATTATATAAACAGAATACCTCAGCTCAGTTACACATGCACAACATAGACCAGGGGTCTCAAACTCAAATTGCTTTGAGGGCCAAATGAGGACTTGTAAAGTAACCCGGGGGCCGCATAAGACACGGGGCCTCATTTGCATAAGGGGCCTCATTTGCATAAATATTTGCATAATGTTGCATAATGAGTATATGGATAAAGAAAGACTAAACAATTTCTATATTACTATAATCCAGTGCCAACCGCCAGGCACATTAGGAAGTACTACAAACACTGCCCATTTAGAACCCATAGCAAACCCCCCGTATCATAACAGCACTACAGAAAGAAAGTTACAATTGGTAATGAGGAGGAGTAAGAGACAGCTGAGAATAGGAGGAAGCTGAACAGCAATCTGACAGTTCTAACAGCTTGCCATAGAAAGTTAAAGGAGTGTTTATTTTTTGAGGCTTAGTCCTCTGAAAATACTGACATGCTATTTCTGATTTTCAAATTCATCTGGTAGATTCACATTTTCTCCCTGCATGTTGAAATTAGTGAACTTCTGTCCTGTCCCCTTTTTTGAGAATTATTGTACCTACAGACTTTATAAGTCTCTCCATCAAGCATAAAAATGAAACCATGCCCTAAAAGGGAAGCATCATTGAATCGGTTATGCCTTATGAATTGTTTTCACCAGACTCAAGCAAGTAGAGGAGGGGATGACGTGCTAGGGTTGTTAAAAAGGGATTTGGAAGGCGAGATGGTTATGATTGTCCCCATTACTGATGCTAATATTGTGGATGTTAATAACAAGCAATTAGCTTCTGTGTTGTATAAACAATCATATCATGATATTGATGAGTTAGCTGTGATAAATGGCAAGTTGTACATTGTCATGGCTTGAGTGTTTTCCCCCGACTATTATCTTAGGTGATTTTAATCTTTATGTTTCACAATTTATTTTTTATGTGGGTATTCGGAACATTTTAGTGGCTGTAGAAGTGTTAAGTTTTCAACAAACAGTGGGAGGGCCCACGCATGAGAGGGGTCACACTCTCCATTTAATATTTATACCTGTTGGTATTGATTACGCTGCTTTATATGCTTCATGAGGTTTTACTGGTCCCTTGGACAGATGTTTATCGTTTATAATGCGAACTTCAAATAATCAGGCCACTTTCATTTTGGGTACTTTGACAATGATGATTTTCTCAATAGTATTAATAAGCCTGTTGCTTTTGTTTTGTTGATGTAGAATGGACTGGGCTAGGCCTGGATGATACCTTAGAAAAAACTTTTGTAAAGCTTAACATCTTGAAGCTGCAGAACATGATATGCTTTGCACCCTGGTTTTTCAGAGGATTTACGGCAGCAGTAGGACAGGATGGAAATGGCGCAAATCATTGAGTGTGGCTGATAGAGGTTATCAGCGTGTGCTGCAGGATTATTGTAATAGTGTAGTTCTATAGCAAGTCTTCCCTCCCTCAGTCCTTCTCTGCTTCAGCTTAGAACCGCGAAGGGAGAGTTCCTCCCTCGCGACTCTGCTAAGCCCGCTGAGGCTTATGGGAAATTTCCCATCTGCCCCGGCGAGCTTAACAGAGTCGCGAGGGAGAAGCTCTCCCTTCGCGGCTCTGAAAGCCGAAGAGGAGAGGGACTGAGGGAGGCAGGACTAAAACATCGGGGAATTCCAGGGGCTGGATCCTCGAGGGCGCGTGGTGCCTCGTGGCGTTCGGCTGGCTGCCCCCCTCCTTCCTGTCTCTCATTGGTTGAGGGCAGGCTCGTGACTCGGCAGAAGACTGAGGGAGTATTTTTTAAACCCACGCGGCCGCGCCGGCGATCAGGTGAGAAAAGTGAAACCGCGGGCCGCACAAAATGCTCTCGCGGGCCGCGTGTTTGAGACCCCTGACATAGACCATCACCAAACAAGGAATCACAATTTAGAAACAGGAAGACAATAATTAAACTGGGAACCCCAAAAGCCAAACTTGGAATATACAACAACACTGTAGAAATAAAACTATAAATTAATTTCCTCTTGTACTAAACAAAGCGCAAAAATTAATGATGCACATTTCCCAGAGTTGACATATTCCAGTTAATAAATTCAAAATAAAGAGATATTTTTTCTACCTTTTGTGCATTTTTTTTCAGTTGCAATTGTTCCAGCCACTTTCTTCTGGTTTCTTCTTCGTGTCTTCTGCTAACTCTCCATCTGCTGTCCATTTGTCCTTTCTTCTGTCTTCTTGGGTTTTTTTTCCATTCTCCCCTCTACATCTGCTTTAACATACTAATCTTTCTCCTTTTGCTCTTTCCTCATTCCTATTTCATCTACTCAAAATTTACCCCTCCATCCTCAATCCCCACTTACTCTCCCAATACCCGGCCAATTGTAGATTTTTTATCCCTCCCACACAAAATATTTTTCCCCTCTCCATTTTACTCTCCCAGCCCCATCCCATTCTAATCCTCCCCCAACACCAGCTCCCTTCTAGTTCCAGCCTCACCCAGCATCCATTCCCTTCTAGTCCCTGCATCAGCCCATTTCCAGTCCTAGCCCCCCATCAGCCCATTTCCAGTCCTAGCAACCCCCCAACCCAATACCAGTCCTAGCCCCCCCCATCAACCCACTTCCAGTCCTAACCCCCCATCACCCCATTTTCAGTTTAAGCCCCCCCTATAACCCATTACCAGTCCTAACCCCCATCAGCCCACTTCCAGTCCTAACCCCCATCAGCCCATTTCCAGTCAGCCCCCCATAGCCCATTGCCAGTCCTAACCCCCCTCATCAGCCCACAGTCCATTACCAGTCCTAACCCCATCAGCCCACCTCAAGTACTAACCCCACCCCATCAGCCCATTTCCTGTCCTAGCCCCCCCCCATAGTCCATTATCAGTCCTAACCCTCCATAGCCCATTACCAGACAGCACCCATCAGCCAACAGCCCATTACCAGTCTTTACCCCCCCATAGCCCATTGCCAGTCATAACCCCCCCATCAGCCCACAGTCCATTACCAGTCCTAACCCCATCAGCCCACCTCAAGTACTAACCCCGCCCCATCAGCCCATTTCCTGTCCCAGCCCCCCCATAGCCCATTACCAGTCCTAACCCCATCAGACCACCTCCAGTGTTAACCCCCCATCAGCCCAGTTCCAGTCCTAACCCCACCCAACAGCCCACCTCAAGTCCTAACCCCTCCCCATCAGCCCATTTCCAGTCCTAATCCCTCATCACCCAATTTTTAGTTTAAGCCCCCCCCCATCAACCCACTTCCAGTCCTAATCCCATCAGCCCATATAGACTTAGCTCCCCCATAGCCCCCCATAGCTCGCCCATAGCCCCCCCATAGCCCATCACCACTCCTAACCTCCCCCAGCCCATCACCCCTCCTAACCCCCCCCATCAGCCCATTTCCTGTCCTAGCCCCCCATAGCCCATTACCACTCCTAACCCCCCCAGCCCATGACCAGACCTAACCCCATCAGCCCACCTCAAGTCCTAACCCCTCCCCATCAGCCCATTTCCTGTCCCAGCCCCCCCATAGCCCATTACCAGTCCTAACCCCATCAGACCACCTCCAGTGTTAACCCCCCATCAGCCCATTTCCAGTCCTAACCCCACCCAACAGCCCACCTCAAGTCCTAACCCCTCCCCATCAGCCCATTTCCTGTCCTAGCCCCCCATAGCCCATTACCAGTCCTAACCCCATCAGCCCACCTCCAGTCTTAATCCCCCAGCCCATTTCAAGTCCTAGCAACCCCAACAACCCCTTACCAGTCCTAGCCCCCCATAGCCCACTCCCAGTCCTAATCCCCCCAGCCCATTTCCAGTCCTAATCCCCCATCACCCAATTTTTAGTTTAAGCCCCCCATCAACCCACTTCCAGTCCTAATCCCATCAGCCCATATAGACTTAGCTCCCCCATAGCCCATAGCCCCCCATAGCTCGCCCATAGCCCCCCCATAGCCCATCACCACTCCTAACCCCCCCCATCAGCCCATTTCCTGTCCTAGCCCCCCATAGCCCATTACCACTCCTAACCCCCCCAGCCCATCACCAGTCCTAACCCCCCCAACAGCCCACAGTCATTACCACTCCTAACCCCCCAGCCCATCACCAGTCCTAACCCCCCCAACAGCCCATCACCAGTCCTAACCCCCCCCCAGAGCCCATCACCAGTCCTAACCCCCCCCATCAGCCCATTTCCTGTCCTAGCCCCCCATAGCCCATTACCACTCCTAACCCCCCCAGCCCATCTCCAGTCCTAACCCCCCCAACAGCCCACAGCCATTACCACTCCTAACCCCCCCAGCCCATCACCAGTCCTAACCCCCCCCCCAGAGCCCATCACCAGTCCTAACCCCCCAACAGCCCATCACCAGTCCTAACCCCCCCCAGAGCCCATCACCAGTCCTAACCCCCCCCCCAGCCCACCACCAGTCCTAACCCCCCTAGGGTTACCAACTTTTTCACCGAGAAAAACCCGACACCTGTGGCTCGCCATGCTCCACCCATTCTCCGCCCCTAGTCCCACCCCTGCCCTGCCCCCAGCCCCACCCACAAAAATTACCGAGGATACGTGTAGGCTAACTTCCTTGGTCAGATAATAATTAAACTGGGAACCCCAAAATCCAAACATGAAATGTACAACACTAAACAAAAACGCAAAGATGTTATCAATACACACTTCCAGACCAGACATATTCCAGCTAATAAATTCAAAATAAAAAGTAGTTTTCTACCTTCTGTTTGGGCGTTTTATTTTTCAGTTGCAATTGCTCCAGTCACTTTCTTCTGGTTTCTTCGTGTCTTCTGCGAGCTATCCATTTGTCCTTTCTTCTCTTTTAGATGTTTTCCATTCTCTCTCTATTTCTGCTTTAACATACTGATTGTTTTCCCTTTTGCTCTTTCCCCCAATTCTTTCCTTATTCCTTTATCATCCATTTAAATTTCACCCTTCCATTCTCAAGCCCCTCTTACTCTCCCAATACCCAGCCCATCATAGACTTTTCTTCCACACAAAATATTTTTTCCCCTCTCCATTCTCATTCCCCATCTATTCTAGACCTCCCCCAAAATAAGTATGTGAGTACCAACTCTTTTTTGTTTAAAAAAAAAAGCATCTATTAAACATAACATGTATGGGTAATTTATCAAGGTGTGATTGGAAGTTCTACTATTTTAATAGGGCTTGTGGCTCCTAATATAATGAGAAATATTTCTGTATCATTATTGCTATGGAAACTCTCCCATAAACATTTTTGTAGTGTACTACACAAGTCTCATCTTTATAAGTGTTCATACTTTAGGAGGCTAATATAATAAGTTGTGCATTAAGAATTTGCACTGAAAATTGGCGTTTGTGGAATCTGCTGAGGATGGGGGTTCTCTCTTTAATGGGCTGTGGAAGTTTTCACTAAATAGTTAAACCCATGCTGGATAACACACACTAAACGCCTGATGTGATAAACAACATACAAATTAGTAAAGTATTAAAGTAGGCAGATAAAAGATATGCATATTACCATGGCTTTGTGTTCACATGGTTCTCTGCATTCGATCTTTCTGCATACAGTTTTTCTATGCAAACAACAATACTACAGCATGCAGGCGACTTACTTAAATGTCAAAAGTTAGTCAGTTAAATAGAAGACAGTCTTAAGTTTAAATAAATACCAACCATTTAATCATATAAATACAGGAAACTATGTACTTGTTTTACTTAGACATTAGCTTGAATGCGCCTATACAGAATCTTACCAGTTTTTTTACAAAATCAAATATCTATAACCATAATGATATTCAACCACTTGAACAAATCCATAATGTATGAAAATCCCAACTCTACATGAAACGTTTTCACAAGAACAAAAACTGCATTACGAGCCACAACTGAAAGTTTCTTTTTTTGGTCACATACATAAAATGATATCCCGATAAACACGAGCCCTGCCCAAGGCCTGCAAGGGCCGGAAGCCAGGCTGCTTGTGCACTCCAAAGCAGCCGGGAGGGCGAACCCCACGCCTCGGGGTTGCTGTTTCTAGCAGCCTAGAGCTCTTCTAACGCACGGAGCCGGTCGCCAAAGCAGCTGAGGCCCATAGGGCGCAAGTCATCATTACACCCTTCCCGCCATCAGCCCCGGGCCAAAGTGAGCGACCCCCACAGCAGCAAACTGTTCAGTGGTGGTGTGAAAACAACATAAAAAGAAAAACGGCAGTAGCTGCGCCTGCTTTTTACCTGCACCTTTCCCTTCCCCGGGGCGGTGGCAATCGAGGGCCGAGCCGCTAAGGGAAGAGCGCGTAGCCGTCCTCACGTTGTTCTTAATTTGTGTGCGGTGGGTCCTTTAACGTCGTTGCCGCCGATAAGACAGCGGAAGAAAAAGTCTCCCCAGCTGTTGCTGTCACCTGCCTTGGTTAAGAAGGAAAGGCCGCGGCTCCCTCTGAAGCCCTCCGGTGTGTGGGCCGCCCCGGGGAAGGTGTTTTTTTTTTTTTGCGGGCTGGGAGAAAAGCCGGTTTTTTGCTCTGGCCGCTCCCGATCTTGCGGCCAGAGCAAAAAACCGGCTTTTCAAGGGCCGGTTTTGCCTCTGCGCCGGCAGCCGGCCTGGCCATGGAAAAACCGGCCAGGCCGGCTGAAAACCGGCCAGTTGGCAACCCTAAACCCCCCCCCCCCAGCCCACCACCAGTCCTAACCCTCCCCCAGCCCATCACCAGTCCTAACCCCCCCCAGCCCAACAGCCCACCACCACTCCTAACCCCCCCCAAGCCCATCACCAGTCCTAACCCCCCCCAGCCCAACAGCCCACCACCACTCCTAACCCCCCCCAGCCCATCACCAGTCCTAACCCCCCCAACAGCCCACAGCCATTACCACTCCTAACCCCCCCCCCAGCGAAATTTTTTTTACAAAAAAAGCTGTCGCTGCCTCTGCCGGGGCTGCCGCGGCAGAATCGAGTGTGCCGCGGGGCCCCCCCTGCCCAGCAGAGCCTGCCCTCCCCGGTATCACCTCTCTCACTCAGCTGCTTCCAGTCACACGCGCCGGCTTTCAGAGCAGCGAGGGAGAAACTATTCCCTCGCGCTCTGAAAGCCGGCGCATGTGACTGGAGGCAGCTGAGTGAGAGAGGTAATACCGGGGAGGGCAGGCTCTGCTGGGCAGGGGGGGCCCCGCGGCACACTCGATTCTGCCGTGGCGGCCCCGGCCCTGGCAGCTTTTTTTTTTTTTTTTTAATTTTAATGTTGGATCAGAATGTTTTTTGCGCGGGGCCCCCTGAAACGCGGGGCCCTGTGCAAAAAACATTTTCGCTCAATGGACGGGCCGGCCCTGTGGGTGATTATCTGTTATGCAGTGATCATTGGATGGTGAGCTTCAATATTAGGACATGGATAGAGACAATTCACTCAAAAGTGAGGATCCTCGACTTCAGGAAAACTAACTTTGCAAAGATGGGGGAATACCTGAAGGAGTCATTAGCTGGATAGAAACATCTAAGGGAAGCAGAACAACAGTGGGCAAAAGTGAAAGTAGATATTTTAAGGACAAGAAAACCTTTTGTTAGGAAAGTAAATAAAAGTAAGAGGAAAAGTAAGAGGCTATGGTTTTCAAAAGAAGTAGCTGAAAAGGTAAGGGGAAAGAGGTTAGCCTTTATAAACTATATAAGATCACAGAAAGAAGGGGTCAAACATTTTCTAGTTCTCATGTAACTGTACATAGTTAAACCATTATGGTTTGTAATAACTGTTCCATGTATCTGGTTTGTTTAAATGTAAACCACACCTGATCTCTAGAAGGGGTGGTATAGAAAAACTGTTTAAATAAAATAAATAAATAAATAAATAAATATCTGGAAAAGCTAAAGGAAGTTGGTAAAGTAATCAGGAAAGCAAAGATGCAAATGAAAGGAAAAAAGAAGCCCATATAGTTAAACATTGGGACAAGACCTTTTTAGGTTTATAAGTGATAGGAGGATGTGTAAAGCTTGCATTGTGAGACTCAAGGGTGAAGGAGAGGAATATGTAGAAGCTGATGAAGATAAAACAGAATTGCTTAACAAATATAAGAACACAAGAACATAAGAAATGCCATACTGGGTCAAAACAAGGTCCATCAAGCCCAGTATCCTGTTTCAAACAGTGGCCAATCAGGTCACAAGTACCTGGCAGTTTCCCAAAAAGATACACAGGTTCCACAATGCTTGCATTGGGGCAAGCAGTGGATTTCCCGGGTCCTCTTTAATAATGGTTTATAGACCTTTCCTCCAGGAACTTGTCCAAACCTTTTTTAAACCCAGCTACACTAACAACTTTTACTACATCCTCCGGTAACAAATTCCAGAGTTTGATTACACATTGAGTGAAAAAATATTTTCTATTATTAGTCTTAAACAGGTTACACTGTAGCTTCATTGCATGTTTCCTAGACTTTTTACTTTTTGATGGTGTAAACAATCTATGCTTACCCGTTCCACTCCATTCATTAATTTATAGACCTCTAACATATCTCCCCTCAGCTATCTCTTTTCCGGGTTGAAGAGCCCTAACCTTTTAAGCCTCTCCTCATAGGGTTATCTTTCCATCCCCTTTACCATTTTGATGACTCTTCTCTGTACCTTTTCTAATTCCGCTATAACCTTTTTAAGATACAGAGACCAGAATTGCACACAATATTCAAGGTGCCGTTGCACCATGGAATGATACAGAGGCATTATAATATCCTTGGTTTTATTCGCCATTCCTTTCCTTATGATTCCTAGCATTCTATTTGCCTTCTTGGCCACAGCTGCACACAGGGCAGTGGGTTTCAACATGTTATCCACGATGACACCTAAATCCTTTCCTGGGTGGTGGTTCCTAATGTGGAACCTTGCATCGTGTAACCATATTTCCATTCTGTGTTCACAGAAGAAGGGCCAGGGCCAGAAAGGAAACACAAATAGGGAAGCTAATGATATAGAATTCAAACGATTTTCAGTGGACTATGTTGGCGAGGAGCTGGCACAACTAAAAGTGGACAAAGCATTAGAGCCAGATGATATTCATCCAAGGATATTGAAATAACTTAGGGAAGTACTAGTGACTGCTGGCTTACTTTTTCAATACTTCTTTAGAGTTGGAAGTGATCCCAAAGGACTGGAGATTGGTGAATATGGTTCCTTTCCACAAAAGTGGAAGTAAGGAAGAGGTTGGTAACTACAGATCAGTTAGTCTGACCTCTGAGTGAGTAAACTAATGGAAATGCTGCTAAAACAGAGAATGGTAAGGTTTTTGGAATCCAAGGGATTACAGGATCTGAGACAGCATGGCTTTGTTAGAGGTAAGTCTTGTCAGGTGAATCTTATTGATTTCTTTGACTGGGTGACCAGAGAACTGGATCAGGGAAGAACACTAGATGTGGTATATTTAGATTTTAGCAAGGCATTGGTGACTTAATATCTTTTATTTATAGTATTTTCTTGAATACATCACAAATACAAAGGAAAAAAGAATAAGACATTGCAATAAATCCAAAAAAGTTCAATCCACATAAAAAGAAACACATCAAGGAAGAGGAGCCAGTCCATGATAAACATGAAATAAACATAGAAAATAGGAGTTACATAAACTCTACATTAGGGAGCAAAATTAACATATCCATACCCTCCCACTAAGTCCCGACTATTTCCCTTTCACTTAGAAAATTTAACAACGATGAAACATCAGTAAATATAAAGGTCCGTCCCTCTAACGTTATAATACAACGACATGGAAACTTCAAGAAAAAAGAAGCCCCCAGAGCCACTACCTGAGCTTTTAAACCCAAAAATTGCTTACGACGAAGCTGGGTATTATGGCCGACATCCGGAAAAACCTGTAGTTTAAAACCACAAAAGAGAGCCTCTCTACATTTAAAGTAGGCCCTCAAAACACGCAATTTAGTGGACTCAGAGCCAAACTGCACCACAAGGGTGCAACGTTTGGAAATGACATCCACTGAATCATTGGTGACTTATAAATAAACCGAGTGCCCTTGGAATGGACCCTAAAGTGTCTGACTGGGTAAGAAACTGGTTGAATGGGAGGCACCAGAGGGTAGTAGCAAATGGAGTTTACTCTGAAGATAGAAGTATTACCAGTGGCATGCCATAGAGGATCAGTCCTTGGTCCTGTTCTATTCAACATTTTTGTAAGTAATATTGCAGAAGGTCTTTTGGGAAAGGTATGGATCTTTGTAGATGATATCAAAATCTGCAGTAAGATAGACACCCTGTAAGATGTGGATAACATGAGGTAGGATGTAGCAAAGCTCAGAGAATGGTTGAGAATTTGGCAGCTAAGCTATCTCCAGGAACAAGCAGGAATAAGTCCTCACATATGGGGTACGTCGGAACCGACGGAGCCTGCGCGGGAAAGCTCCCCAGCTTCCCAGAAAGGAAGCTTTTGGGGCCTCCCACTGCACATGCGCGCTGCCTTCCCGCCTTCCTGACCAGCTCAGTTTCTCTTTTTCCGCGGAGCCAGCAGGTCGTGTTCCTGTCACCGCTGAAGAAATTCTTATTTTAGTTTGTTTCTTTAGACCGCGTACCTGCCTTCCCCATACCGAAACCGGTACCGCCGGTCTCTCTTTTCTTTTCTTTCAAAAAAAAACAAAAAAACTTTTATTTAGCACAACTTGGTGACTTCGGTTAGGCCTCAGGCCTACACAAATTCTCCTCATGGAGAATCCAGCCCCTGGTTTCAAGAAGTGTACCAAGTGTAGTGCTGTTATTTCTGTTACAGACACCCATGACTGGTGCCTTAAATGTTTGGGGCCTGACCACTCCATTCCGGACTGCCCATCCTGCTCCCAGATGTCTAAACGTGGTTTGCAGAACCGGGCCAACAAATTCCATGTGCTGTTTGCTTCAGATAATCCAGCATCACAGTCATCCAGGTCTTCCTCCCTGGATGGATCTCAGGTAACCAAACCTTCTTCGGGCAGGTCCTCAAAAGGCAAATCTCCTTCAAAGTATCGAGAGGCCCTCAATCTTGAGTCAGAGGACCCTGCCCCAGCAAACAACCCCGGCGGGAAGCTCTGGCTTCCAAAGCACCATCTATGGGGTTACAGGTTGACATCGATGGCACGGCCTCGACCGATCACCTGTTAGACTGCTCTGGGGTACCGGCCCATGCCGGTACCGACATCCAGGCAGCAGTGGCGTCTATGGGCAATACTGTCCAGACCATGCAGCAGGCCGTTCTGGCTTTCATTAAAGCTGCGACGCCCTCGGTACCGCATCTAGCGGTTCCGGGTCCGGTTCCGGTACTGTCTTCCATACCGGAACCGAGACCATCGTCTTCCAAACGCAGATCGGTTCCGCATGCCGGATCCGGTTGTTTTTCACCCGATACCGATCCCATACCCGGTACGCCCGATGTCGATACCGATCGGTATGCGTATCGTGCGTTGGAAGCAAATAGAGGATACTCTGATTCTTCTGAGGATTTTGACTCCTCTGATGACTCTGATGAGCTGTCTCTAGTTCTTCCTGAAGAGCCTTCTTCCCCAAAGAGGAGAATGTCTCCACCAGAGGATTTGTCCTTTCAAGACTTCATTATAGAAGTAGCTAAAGGACTTTCTATTACCACATCCTCTGAAAAAGAACCTAAATCAAAGAAATTGGATATTTTAGGATACCCTAAGGTTCCTAAAGAGGCAGTCACCCTGCCTATCCATGAAATCCTTCAAGAACACTTGATGGACTTATGGGAGGCTCCTCTAACGTTGTCTCCTCATTCTCGTAGGTTGGACACCATGTACCGGGTCCCTCCTTCTCCTGGTTTTCAAAAAACTCAGCTGCCTCACCATTCCATTGTGGTGAAGTCTGCGCTGAAAAAGATTAAGAGTACCAAAAGGCACTCTTCTACCCCTCCAGGGCGGGAATGTAAGACCCTAGACTCTTTTGGTAGGAAAATCTTCCAGGCTAGTATGCTTATAGCCAGGATTAATTCATATAGTCTGTATATGGGCATGTTTCTAAGGGAACTTGCCCTAAAGGTACGACATTTTGCCCCCTTTATCCCTGAGGATAGAAAGGAGGAGTTCATTTCTCTGGTGAAACAGCTTCTAGATGTTTCTAAGTTCTCCAACAGAGCAGCCTTTGATTCCTTTGAAGGTACCGGTAGAGCTTCGGGCATTGCCATTGCAGCCCGACGACTTGCTTGGCTCCAGGCCTCTGACCTAGAACCCTGGGTCCTGGATGGCTTACGGAATCTGCCCTGTACAGGTGAGAACTTATTTGGTAAAGACTGGCAAATTAAAGCCACTCAAATGGACGCAGAAAATGCTACCTTAGATAGACTTTCTAAGTCTACCTCTACTCCTGCCAAGAAAAAGTCTTTCAAGAGGCCTTACTACAAGAAGGCCAGATTTTCCACAAATACTGGCCAACAATCTTCTCAGCCTCGCTTTGCTGCTAAACGTCAGCAACCTAAACAGGCAAGGTCAAAGCCTGCAGCGTCTGCCACTCCTCAGCAGGCTCAACCCCCTCAGGGGTTTTGACTTGCCCCTAGAGAACTTAACATTTCTGGCTCTAGAACAACCAGAGCCCCTCACCATTCCCGGAAGGTTAGCTTACTTTGCTCCCAGATGGGGGCAAATTACATCAGAGCACTGGACCCTCTCTATCATCAGAGAGGGCTACAAACTTCATTTTTCCATCCTTCCTCCACATACCATGGTGAGGCACTTCAATTCTCCCCCATCTCTCCTGGCCCTGTTGGGTCAGGAAGTCTCTTCCCTCCTTGCCCAAAGGGCAATAGAAGAGGTTCCTCTTCTCCAACAAGGGACAGGTTTCTACTCCCCTTATTTTCTCATACCAAAGAAGACAGGGGGATTCAGACCTATCCTAGATCTGAGAGAATTGAACAAATTTCTATACAAGGAGAAATTCAAAATGCTTTCTCTGGGCATTCTCCTTCCATACCTTCAGAGTCAGGATTGGCTTTGTTCTCTAGATCTCAAGGATGCGTACACACATATACTCATCCACCCATCCCACAGAAAATATCTACGATTTCTGTTCCAGGGAAAACATTTCCAGTACAGAGTACTTCCCTTCGGTCTAGCCTCTGCTCCAAGAGTATTCACCAAATGCATGGCAGTTGTAGCCGCATTTCTAAGAGGTCTGGGAATTTTTGTATTCCCATATCTGGACGACTGGCTCATCTGAGCTCCATCTCAGTCAGAGGCCCAGATTTCCCTGGACCGCACAAGGCACATTCTGCAGTATCTGGGACTGGTGGTAAACCTTCCCAAGTCTCAACTCATCCCTACTCAGTCTCTGGAATTCATAGGGGCCCAGTTGGACACCACCACTGCAAGGGCCTACCTACCTCAAGTCCGGGGCCAACGTCTGGTGTGCTTGGCCTCCCAAGCTCAGTCCAGCAGTCACTTGACAGCCAGAGAAATGCTGCGACTTTTGGGCCACATGGCCTCCACGGTACACGTGGTGCCCTATGCTCGTCTTCATATGAGAGCAGCTCAATGGACCTTGGCCACCCAGTGGACTCAAGCATCAGGAGCGCTCTCCGACCAAATACTCACCTCAAAACATCTGTTTTGGTCCCTCCAATGGTGGATATCCACCAAGAATCTGTTGTTGGGGGCCCCCTTCCATCCTTTGTTGCCCCAAGCAACCCTCACAACAGATGCCTCCCAAACAGGGTGGGGAGCCCATCTACAACACCTCTCCACTCAGGATACTTGGTCTCCACAGGAGACCACCCTTCACATCAACCTCCTGGAACTGCGAGCAATCTTCTTTGCCCTCAAAGTCTTCCATACCCTCCTTGTCAACCTGACCGTCCTAGTTCAAACAGACAATCAGGTGGCCATGTTCTATGTAAACAAACAAGGAGGGGACAGGCTCTCTGTCGCTTTGCAACGAAGCTCTCAGATTATGGGCCTTTGCCAGAGAGCATCAAATTCATCTTCTGGCAGTGTATCTTCCAGGGGTTCAAAACTCTCGGGCAGACAGACTCAGTCGAGTTCTGCTTCCACACGAATGGTCCCTACATATGGACCAGATACGCAGAATCTTTCAGGAATGGGGAACCCCGGACATAGACCTCTTTGCAAGTCCGTGCAATGCCAAACTTCCCCGGTTCTGTTCCAGGACTCCGTGTCAGGGAGCTCAGGCCTACGACGCCTTTCTCCTGCATTGGGGTCAGGACTTCCTATATGCCTTTCCACCCATTCCTTTGATTCCCAAGACTCTGTTCAAACTCCAGAGGGATCACGGATCGATGATCCTCATAGCTCCACGCTGGCCACGCCAAGTGTGGTTCCCTATACTTCTGCATCTTTCCCAGGGACCCTCCCTGGACCTGGGAGCTGCGCCAGACCTTCTGTCTCAGGAGGAGGGGACTTTGTGGCACCCAAACCCCAAGTCCCTACACCTCAGAGCTTGGTTACTGAAGGCCTAAGCCTTCATGACTTCAATCTTTCTCAACCAGTGCAAGATATCCTTCATGCCTCTAGGAAACCCTCCACGAGGCGTTCCTATGCTTTCAAATGGAAACGCTTTTCCATTTGGTGTGCTCAACAGGGTCTTGACCCTCTAGCACTTCCCTTGAATTCTCTACTAGACTATCTCCTGCATCTTTCTAATGCAGGCCTTAAGACAAATTCAGTCAGAGTCCATTTAAGTGCTATTGCAGCATCCTTAAAACCTATAAATGGACAACCTGTCTCCTCTCATCCTCTTATTGCAAGGTTCATGAGAGGCCTGACTCTAACTAAGCCTCCCATCCGACCTCCTCCGGAAGCATGGGATTTGAACCTAGTTCTAGGTCAGCTTATGAAGCCACCTTTTGAACCGTTGGTTTCTACCTCCTTGAAATTTCTTTCCTGGAAGGTCCTTTTCCTTATTGCAGTCACTTCGGCTCGCCGCATCAGTGAACTACAGGCCTTAGTGGCTCATCCACCTTATACTAGGTTTCATCATGATAAGGTGGTCCTCAGGACGAATCCCCACTTTATGCCCAAAGTGGTCTCGCCTTTTCATCTTAATCAAGAGGTATATCTACCTGTCTTTTGTCCGGCTCCTCATGCATCCAGTGCAGAGAGGAACCTTCATACTCTAGATTGTAAAAGAGCTCTTTCCTTTTACCTCAACAGGACTCAGCCACATCGAAAGTCTTCCCAACTTTTTGTGGCTTTTGATCCTTCTCATTTGGGACTTCCAGTCTCCAAATGTACACTTTCCAATTGGATTGCTCAGTGTATTTCCTTTGCTTACCAGAGTAAAAACATTTCTCTGGAAGGCCATGTCACAGCTCACAATGTGAGAGCCATGGCCACTTCTATGGCTCATCTTCACTCTGTATCCATAGATCAGATCTGTCGAGCCGCCACCTGGGCCTCGGTTCATACCTTCACAGCCCATTACTGTTTGGACAAGGACTCCCGCCGGGATGCCTTGTTTGGTCAGGCTGTCCTCAAACACCTGTTCCATACTTGAACAACTCCTGCCCACCTTCCCAGGATGGATGCCTGAGATCCATACGAAGATGGCGAACCCTTGGAAGGGGATCTCCCAGGCATCTTAGCTAGGGAGTCCCCATATGTGAGGACTTATTCCTGCTTGTTCCTGGAGATAGCACAGTTACTTACCTGTAACAGGTGATCTCTGGGAACAGCAGGAATTAGTCCTCACAACCCACCCACCTCCCCTAGGAGTTGTATCTTCTATCTATCTTCCTTTCCTCTCTCTATTGTCTCAGCTATAAACTCGAACTGAGGAGAGCTGGTCAGGAAGGCGGGAAGGCAGCGCGCATGTGCAGTGGGAGGCCCCAAAAGCTTCCTTTCTGGGAAGCTGGGGAGCTTTCCCGCGCAGGCTCCGTCGGTTCCGACGTACCCCATATGTGAGGACTAATTCCTGCTGTTCCCAGAGATCACCTGTTACAGGTAAGTAACTGTGCTTTAATGCTAAAAGTGCAATGCTCATAAAATACTAGCTTAAATGGAAGCAATAGCATCTATACTGCTGACTCGTAAATTTACTCCAGCCCTGAAGCTGGTGTCAATGTCTGTGCCTAGAATTTTTAATATGCACGCGATTATCACATTTTATACTCTATGCACACACTTTATTTATTTATTTATTTATTTATTTAACAGTTTTTATATACCGTCTTTCTGAACACTCTGCCCAATCTCCACCCAGATTCTACCCCTGTCCACACCTTATGGGCAAAGTACATGCTGCAAATACACAGTTGGAATTTTATAACAGGCCGTTATGCACTTATGTCGCCACATGTGTGCAAAAATGACTTTATAAAATTACCCCCAGTAAGTCTTGCTCTACCACTCTCTACTCTCGTCACCTCACAGTCGTTGTACCAACCCAGGAACCTACTTTCCACATCCACATTCACTCTGGTGGCTGAATTGCTTCCCCCCCCCCCCCCCCAACCAACCAATCACCTCCTTGGCAGTTAAAGTATATCAACAACCTCAGCAGTAGTAAGAGGCGTGAAAGCTATTTTTTATACTTTCCAAATTTACATTCTTTCTTTTCCTTTCAGTAACTGCACAATGGATGGCATACATTGCAAGTACAGTGAATACGGTATGTTCATTTGCGTTCTTTGCAGAACAAAAAAAAAAATCAGTTCTTACCAATGATCATTCTCCAAATGCCTAATTGTACCATCCTTCAACTTGTAATCAACAGCATGTTACTGTGTGTATAACGGCATAAAGTACAACTATTCCGAAGTCATCTCCAGCAGCATGGACCCCTCAGGGCTATGCAAGAACGTAACTTGCGGCATGAATGGGACAATACACACTATCACCTACCATTGTCTTACAACAGCACGAACAACCACCAGAACTGGTATGTTTCCATGGCTTCTATCAACATTTGACTGTCTGCTACCTATTTTGTGGCAATCTCTCTTTCTGTCTCTCCCCCTCACTCCCTCTCCCTATTTTCATTAAAGGGTTAAATCGACTTATATTTCATGGGCCTATGGACTAGTTTATATCTGGTGTTGAAATTCCCCTTCTTCTCCTCTTCTAGACAGAAAATACACCCATGAAAATAAAGGCCTGCTCATTTTCTACTTTCTGGAAGGACAGTGCCAGAATCATAGAATTATCTGCTTAAACAATGGGGTCAATTGGACCCAGCGTTGACCTGAATGTTTCTGAAGCTTTGGTTTTTTTCTTAACCTAGTACTGTAGTTACTATCTCATTTTATTATTTCAATATCAACCAACTGTTTGGAAAACATCTATAGCATCGCCTTTTTGCTTTGCTATTCTGCTGTTGTTGTCCAAGTGAGTCCCTAATACTCTAGCCCATCCTAATTCTAACACTTTGCCGGCTGCAATGTCAAGGTATCGGGGGAGGGGCTGGGGGTGGACTTTCAGAAGGGGGATCGAGTGTTTGCTACATGGGATTAAGGCTTTATTCAAGGAGAAGGGACTTAAATAAGACATCAATTTTTTTTTCTTTTATGGCCTGAATGGTGGTGCAGGGAGATGTTGTGGGGGCTGCCCATGGACCACAAAGGATTTTTTTGACAGGTACTGGGGCAATGCATCAAGGGTAAAGCTAAGTATACCATGACAGATAATGTACATTATTTGCTTTATCACCACTTAGTAAATAGACCCCTTTATTTTCCCTGGATTCAACTGAAAACAAATCTTTACTAGATAACCAGGGGCGGCTCAAGGCAATCTGCTGCCTGAAGCAAAGGATGAGATCCCCCCCCCCCCCCCACATAGAGAGGGTGGGGCTTTCTCAAGACTCCAATCAGGGACTGAACCAAACCGAAAAGCTGATTAGATTATATGGAGGAAATGCAAGATGTTTGCACAGAAAGTACTGGAGTGGAGGAGTGGCCTAGTGGTTGGGGCAAGGTACTTCAGGTCAGAAGGTCAGGAGTTCAAATCCCACAAAAGGACAGCAACCTTGGGCCAGAAGGACTGGGGCTTCTAGTCTCACAGGTGCTCCTTGTGGTCTTGGGCACTTAACCCTCCATAGCCCATGTTCCCTGTAAAATAGTTATCTCCAAGTTGTAATGCCCTGTTCAATGTAATTTCAGTTTGTTCAATGTAAACCACACTGATGCAGAATAGCATGGTATATAAGAGAATATAAATAAACTAAAAGAGAGCAAGAACCACAGTACAGTTCATAAAACTAAATTATAACTGATTTTTATTTTGTTGTTATAGACCAGTGATGGCTAACCTTTTTGAGCCCGAGTGCCCAAACTGCCGCACAAAACCAAAGAATTTCCTCAAAGTGCCAGCACGTCAATTTGCATAAATATTTGCATAATGCTAACATACACTAACTTTTAGTAAACATGTCTCTCTTAATGAGTGTATGGATAAAGACAGACTAAAAAGATTTCTACATTACTATAATCCAGTGCCAACCGCCAGGCACATTAGGAACTACTACAAACACTGCCCATTTAGAACCAATAGCAAACCCGCCGTATCCTGACAGCACTACCAGGACTCACAAAGCACCACACCATACCTATCAAAAGGCAACACTGCAAATATTAAACAATACATTTCAGACAATAACAATACATGACCTACTGGGGAAAGAGAACAAGTGGCAATGGTCAAAAAGGAATTACATAAACAGAATACCTCAGCTCAGTTGCAATTGCTCCAGCCACTTTCTTCTGGTTTCTTCATGGTTTTCTGCTAACTCTCCATCATCTGCTGTCCATTTGTCCTTTCTTTCTCTCTTCTAGTTTTTTTTTTTGTTTTTTCCATTCTCTCTCTCTACATCCGCTTTAACATACTAATCTTTCCTCCTTTTGCTCTTTCCTCATTCCTATTTCATCCACTCAAATTTTACCCCTCCATCCTCAATCCCCACTTACTCTCCCCAATACCCGGCCAATTGTAGATTTTTTATCCCTCCCACACAAAATATTTTTCCCCTCTCCATTTTACTCTCCCAGCCCCATCCCATTCTAATCCTCCCCCAACATCAGCTCCCTTCTAGTTCCAGCCTCACCCAGCATCCATTCCCTTCTAGTCCCTGCATCAGCCCATTTCAGTCCTAGCCACCCCCCCAACCCAATACCAGTCCTAGCCCCCCCCCATCAACTCACTTCCAGCCCTAAACCCCACCCATCACCCCATTTCCAGACGCCCCCATCAGCCCACAGCCCATTAGCAGTCCTACCCCCCCCCCGCCCACTCCGCCCATTAGCAGTCCTAACCCCCCCAGCCCATTAGCATCCTAACCCCCCCCCCCGCCCATTAGCAGTCCTAACACCCCCCCTCCTGCCCATTAGCAGTCCTAACCCCCCCCCTCCTGCCCAATACCAGTCCTAACCCCCCCCTCCTGCCCATTAGCAGTCCTAACCCCCCGCCCGCCCATTAGCAGTCCTAACCCCCCCAGCCCATTAGCATCCTAAACCCCCCCCCCCCGCCCCGCCCCACCCATTAGCAGTCCTAACACCCCCCCTCCTGCCCATTAGCAGTCCTAACACCCCCCTCCTCCTGCCCATTTAGCAGTCCTAACCCCCCCTCCTGCCCATTAGCAGTCCTAACCCCCCCCCCTCCTGCCCATTAGCAGTCCTAACCTCCCCCCCTGCCCATTAGCAGTCCTAACCCCCCCCTCCTGCCCATTAGCAGTCCTAACCCCCCCCTGCCCATTAGCAGTCCTAACACCCCCCCTCCTGCCCATTAGCAGTCCTAACCCCCCCTCCTGCCCATTAGCAGTCCTCACCCCCCCCCCTCCTGCCCATTAGCAGTCCTAACCCCCCCCTGCCCATTAGCAGTCCTAACACCACCCCCCCTCCTGCCCATTAGCAGTCTAACACCCCCCCTCTGCCCATAGCAGTCCTAACACCCCCCCCTCCTGCCCCATAGCTGTCCAAACCCCCCCTCCTGCCCATTAGCAGTCCTCCCCCCCCCCCCTCCTCCTGCCCATTAGCAGTCCTAAACCCCCCCCCCCCCGGCAAATTTTTTTAAAAAAAAAAAGCAGCTCTGGCTGGCTGCCGCGGCAGATTGCAATGTCCCGCGGGGCCCCCCTCCGCCCGCTAAGCCCCTCTGCAAGGGCTTTCAGATTTCGCGAGGGAGAGCGTCTCCCTCGCGTCTCTGTTAAGCCCGCAGGGGCTAATGGGAAATTTCCCATCAGTCCCTCGCGTTCCTAAAGGGGCTGATGGGAAATTTCCCATTAGCCCCTGCGGGCTTAACAGAGACGCGAGGGAGACGCTCTCCCTCGCGAATCTGAAAGCTCTTGCAGAGGGACTTAGCGGGCGGAGGGGCCCCGCGGGACGCAGCATTCTGCCCTTGCCGCGTCCGCGGCAGCAGTCAGAGACAGCTTTTTTCTTTTTTTTGCGGACCTATGGCCCGCGTGCCAGCTGCAAGGCCTTCGCGTGCCACAGCTGGCACGCGTGCCATAGGTTCGCCATCGCTGTTATAGACCATGTTATGGTTCTTGCTTTTTCTTTTTGAACATATATTTTGCATCCACAGAACCCCCTTTAACAGTGGGTGCAAAGCAGAACCAGGACATTCACCCACAGAACTCAATATCTTAAAAAAAGAAAAATCTGATTCTGATCATCTCACTAACAACAATAAACATTCTCCAGTACCAGAGACATTGTGAACTAATACAACAAAGTCACTGAGTATCTATAGAGCAAATCTACCATACCATACTATACCATATCAGCACCAACTTCCAAAACACATAAGGAGCCCATCCAAAAAAAAGCATCACTTTAAATACTACTTTCCCAAAATTATACTTTACTGCAGAGCGAGGCAAGAGGAAGAACTCTCACACACAGCCATCTGCATTGTCAGCAGAAACTAACATAATGGCTCAGCGCAAGTAGTGTGAGTGCAACTAATGCCACCTCAGTGGGTGGCCTTATTTGCACTGGTAGCTGTTTTGCCATGCTGAAGTGCGGTAACTGCAGGTGGATGTATCTGCCTCCCTGCATTTAGCCTCTGGCCCTGCGTAATCAAACTCTGGATTAGTTACCAGAGGATGCAGTAAAAGCTGTTAGTGTAGCTAGATTTTAAAAAGTTTTGGACAAGTTCCTGGAGGAAAGGTCAAAAAACTATTAATAAAGAGGACATGGGAAATCCATTGCTTGCCCTGGGACAAGCATTGTGGAACCTGTGTGCCTTTTTTGTGAACCTGCCAGGTACTTGTGATCTGGATTGGCCACTGTTGGAAACAGGATACTGGGCTTGATGGACCTTAGTCTGACTCAGTATGGCATTTTTTATGTTCATATGTTTCGAGTTCAGAGCCTAGGAAACATGCCGCTAAATGTGCCAAACAAGAGGGGCTCAACAGCATCCATGCAGCATCTACCACTTCCACAAAACAAGAGTGACTTGGCACCCCACACAGCACTTCCCACCCTGTGAAAAACAAGAGGAACTTTATGACCCCAACACAACACCTCCCACTCCAGCATAAACACCAAGAAGGGTTTAGCAACCCCACCATAACTCCTGAAACTGCGCATTGGACCAGCATGGTGTTAATGTAAATATATATTCCATAATAAAAAAAGGAAATGCAAGATGCTTGTACACTACAGCACAGTTTATAAGACCAAATTATAACTCATTTTATTCTGTTATAAACTGCATTATGGTTCTCACTTTTTCTTTTTGAATATATATTCTGCATCCATAGAAACCTCTCCTTCGACAATGGGTGCAGAGCAGAAGTAGGACATTCACCCACAGAACTAAATATATTTTTAAAAAAATCTGATTCTGGTCATCTCACTAACAAACAAATATTCTCCAGTAACAGGCATACTGGTAACTAATATAAAACCCTATAGAAGTCACCTAAAATCTACAAGGTCAAATCTACCATACCATACTAGCATAAACTTCCAAAACTCATACAAGGGACCTACCCAGAAAAACGCAGCACTATAAATACTGCAGCAAGCCCTAGAACATCCATACACCTATTTGAAAAGCTGAACAAATCAAATTACTACAGTATAGTATATGCTCCATGTATAAGCTCCATGTTAACAGAACGCCTGGCCTCAGTCATACACTCAGAACACAGACCCTCACCAAGTACAGAATAAGTGACTACAACTTAAAGTAAAAATAAAAATATGAAGATAAAAATTAAACTGAAACTTCAAGAAGCCAGACTCTGCATGCAGTGCAACATCAGATAAATAAGAGATGCAATTCTCCATACTGTGTAAAATATAAATATAGCACAAAGTACAATCACTAAAATGAAAATAAAATTATTTTTTCTACCTTTGATGTCTGACCATTTTATTCTCTGATCATGCTGGTCCCGATCCGAGGCTTCTGCTTTTCTGTCTTTTCAGCTCTCTTTCTATGGTCTGTGGTCCATCTACCATTTCTTATCTCTTCTTTTGTTTTCTTCACTTCCTTCCATCAGCCTATTTCCAGTCCCAGTAACCTTCCCCAGTATCAGCCCCTTTCCAGTCCTCTCCTCCCAGAATTTTCCAATGTCAACTGCCTTGCATTCCCAGGATTGCCTCTGGTGTCCATTCCCTTCCAGTCCACCTCCTTCCCCACTGTCTAGCCAAATCTAGTCCAAATAGCATTGCAGATATTAGCTCACTTCCACTCCCAGTGCCAGCCCCCATCTGCTCCCTTCCAGTCACCCTAACCTCTGTCCATCCCCCTTCCAGTGCCATCCCCACATGTCACTTCCCTTCCAGCCCCAGTACCCCCTCCCTTCCAGCCTCCTCCCCATTACCCAGTCCCATCTCCAAGTGTCAGCTCCCTTCCAGTCCCCCTTCAGTACCATCCCCAGATGTCAGCTCCCTTCCAGCCTCCTCCTTCCCCCATGTCAGCTCCATTTCTTCCTCCACTTCCCCCCATGTCAGCTCTCTTCCTACCTCCACCTCCCCCCTCCCCATGTCGGCTCCTTTCCTGCCTCCTTCTTCCCCTGGCAAACCCTCTCAATATACACTCCCTTCTAGTCCTATTCTCCCATCCCCCTGCATCAGCCCATTTGTAGCCCTAGCCCCTAGTTTTCTTCCAGGGCAAGCAGCTCTCTCCTCCCCTCCCCCCATCAGCCCATTTCCAGTTCTAGCCTCAAGTCTTCTTCCAGTGCCAGCAGCTCTCTTCTCCCCCCCATCAGCCCATTTCCAGGCCCAGTCTATTTCTAGTCCTATCCCCCTTATCAGCCCACTCCAGTCCTAGCCCCCTGTCAGTCCATTTCAGTCCTAGTCCCCCCAATCAGCCCATTACCAGTCCTAGATCATTTTGAGTACTAGCTCCCATCAGTCCATTACCAGTCCTAACCCCACCTGATCAGCCAATTACCAGTCCTAGCCCCCCAATTAGCCCATTTCAAGTTCTAGCCTCCTTTAAGCACCCATTTCCAGTTCTAGCCCCCCATCAGCCCATTTCTAGTGCTAGTCCTTTCATCAGCCCACTACCAGTCCAGCCCCCTCCCAATCAGCCCATTATCAGTCCTAGCCCCCACAATCAGCCTATTTCCAGCCATAGCCCATTTACAGTCCTAACCCCACCTGATCAGCCCACTACCATCCCTAGTCCCCCTAATCAGACTATTTCCAGTCCTAATCTCCCCAATCAGAGCATTTCCAGTCCTAACCCCCATGATCAATCCATTTCCAGTCCTAACCCCCTCCAATCAGAGCATTTCCAGTCCTAGCCCTCCCAATCAGACTATTTCCAGTGCTAACTGCCCCCAGCCCAGCCTAGCCCATTACCAACCCTGCTCAGCTCTTTTCCAGTCTAAGCCCCTCCCCCCACCCGGGAAGAGCTCTGCAGTTGCCTGGACAGCCCCCAGCTCACCTTTGCAGAGCCTCAAGAAGGAACAGCATTTTCCTTCTTTTCAACAAGCTCTGTTAAAGTTGAACCCGCCGGCGTTGAGGGTAAACAAGGCATTTCCTGTCTCACCTTCATTCTATGCCCTGTCTTTGCAGAGTTTTCTTTCAATTGAAAAAGACTCTCCTCCTGTGCATTTATGCCACAGAGGTCTTTAAATGTCTCTATCATATCTCCTCTCTCCCGCCTTTCCTCCAAAGTATACATATTGAGATTTTTAAATCTGTCCCCATATACCTTATGATGAAGCCCACTGATCATTTTGGTGGCCACCCTCTCCACTGATTCCATTCTGTTATATCCTTTTGAAGGTGTGGTCTCCAGAATTGCACACAATACTCCAAATGAGGTCTCACGAAAGACTTTACAGAGGCACTCTCACCTCCTTCTTCCTGCTGGCCATTCCGTTCCCTATGCACCCAAACATCCTTCTGGCTTTCATCATTGCCTTTTCCAAGTGTTTAGCATTCTTAACCCATTAATGAATGAATTCTTCATGTGTTCCTAATACAATATTGCATGACTGAAGTGTTTTATGCGTGGTTTCATATGACCTGAGGCATAAAAGTTGAGCGTCCCCCTTTTGGGGACGCTATGCATAAAGATCATCAGAAACAATCACGTCCAGGTCCCACTTTTCTTTCATGGACAGAAGTACTTCACCTCCTATACTGTACTGCTCCCTTGGATTTTTGTAGCCCAAATGCATGACCCAGTATCTTTTAATGTTAAATCTCAGTTGCCAAATTCTTGACCATTCTTCAAGCATAGCTAGATCCATTCTCATGTTATCTTCTCCTTCCTGGGTGTCTACTCTATTGCAGATTTTTGTATCATCTGCAAACCCTTTCTTTGGCTAAATCCATGTTGGCTTTCTTCCATTAAACCATGACTATCTACATGTTCAGTAATTTTATTCTTTAAGATGGTTTTTACCATTTTGCCCGGTACTCACATCAGGCTCACTGGTCTGTAGTTTCCCAGATCATCCCAGAACCCTTTTTAAAAATTGGTGTTACAGTTGGCCATTCTCCAATCTTCAGGTACTACAGATGATTTTATTGATAGTTCACAGATTACTAATAGTAAGTCTGAAATCTCATATTTCAGTTATTTCAATACCCTAGGATGTACACCAACCAGTCCAGGTGATTTGCTACTTTTCAGTTTATCAAATAGTTGTAATACATCTTCCTGGTTTATCAAAATTTCTTTCAATTCTTCCAGTACATCATCTTTATATTCCATTTCAGGCATAGCTAACTTTCTTACATCTTCTTCAGTAAAACCAAAGCAAAGAAGTCATTCAGTCTCTCCGCTATGACCTTATTTTCCCTTAGCCCCCCTTTTACCCCTGTATCATCTAATGGTACAACCTACTCTGTCACAGGTTTTTTGCTTCCATGGCAAGCTTTTTTTCAAATTTTCTCTGTCTGCCTTATCAATACATTGCATCTAATTTGCTAGTGCTTAAGTGTTTCCCATTTTCGTCATTTGGCTCCTTTTTGCATTTACTGAAAAATGGATGCATTTTTGGCTACAGTGTTGCCCCGTTCCTAACAAATCTAAAACCCTCTTCCTTGCACCACTGTCTCATCCACGCATTGAGACTCTGGAACTCTGCCTGACTTTTGGGTCCTGCGTGTGGAACAGGAAGCCTTTCATAAAATGGTACCCTAGAAGTTCTGGATTTCAATTTCCTACCTAAAAGCCTAAATTCGGCCTCCAAAACCTCCCTTCCACACTTCCTTTCATCTTTTGGACCAACATGTACCAAAACAGCAGGATCCTCCTGAGAACTATCTAAAAACTTGTCTAGGTGGTATGTGAGGTCTGCTACCTTCGCACTAGGCAGGCATGTTACCAGGCGATCCTCATGTCCACCAGCCACCCAGCTATCTACATGCCTAATGATTGAATTGCCAACTATAATGTCCATTCTAACCCTTCCCTTATGGGCACCTGTCCCTGGAAGAACCACCATACGAGAGGGTTTTACATAACCTGGAGGACAAGTCCTAACTATAGGATCACTTTCTGCCACACCAAGTTCTATATATGTCGCTTTCTTCCTTAGCTCCTCCAAGTTTGCTATTCTAGCCTCCAGAGATTGGACTCATTCCCTGAGAGCAAAGAGCTCCTTGCACCCCTCGCCAACTGGGAGAAAATCATACATGTGCTACTCAATACAAAAGAGTGGATAGCCACCATCTCGCTGTTGGAATGCTGTCTACATCTTAGTTTTAAGGTTTTGTTAAGATATTTAAGTTTTTACTTATTTAAGGTTGCTAGAGATAGTTGTACAAACACAAGTATACCTAATAGGTTTAAGGGACTTTGTTCACATCAGGATTAATTCCAAGACCTTAATTAAGCTATACCTAATGAGGATAACCAGCTACATCTGAATATGAATTTAACTGCCACTGTCTCTGTAAGAGCTGTAAGAGCCTATACATTTAAGATTATGCCGGGGGGGGGGGGGGCGGGGGGGTTGGGAGTCAGGGTTTGCAGAAGGGAAGGAAATACTTATTAGAAGCTGACTTGCTAAAACAGTGCCCTGTGTGATTTTAAATACACAGAACTAAACTAGACAGAGATTTTATCAGTTTAAACCAAAGAGTTCCCTTTATTCCAAGAGTCTGAGAAATTACCAGCAGGTAAATACTTACAACTGCAGAATCCTTCCCAGAAAAAGCAGCTTTTCTGAGGAGTCCTGCAGTCTCAGTCAGAGAGGTTCTGGTGGGTCCACTGAAGGATATGTTAACAGATCCCTGGAAATGAGAAATGTTCCATGTGACTGGAAAAAAGCAGATGTGATCCCCAAACTCAAAAACGGTAACAAAGAAGACGCGAGAACCTACACGCCTGCAGGCCTCACCTTGTTGGTAGGACAAGTAATGGAGATGCTGCTAACAGACAGGATAGTGACGTTTTCATAGCCCAGTGAGTTACAAAATTCCAGAGCAACATATTTTACCAGCAATAGGTTGTGCCCAGCAAATTTGATTGATTTCTTTGACTGGCTGACTAGAGAACTAAAAAGATCCAGATCAAAGGGGCCAATCTCACACGCTTTTAAAAAGAGGTCTCAGGGAGACATCAAAGGCCATCTTTCAAGCCAAATTCTGTACGACTTACTATGAGTAGTCTACCAAAAAAGCACGATACCACGTGAACAGAGAAAAGTCCAATGCAAAACGTGGTGTATAGGAAGGAAAACTTTATTTCTCACAACATATGCCCAATTGCCCGACACAGGCCGTGTTTCGAATATTTCTTCATCAGGGGGATACAGGCACACATGCGATGTTATCAGATTGAGACAGACAGCGTATTACCTGTGCTGAACCATCTGATTTATGAAAATTGAAGTCTGTTCTTTAACCTTTTGTTGCTGTGAGCAAAATTTTGCTCTTGCAGCTAAATACATATCTAATCGTATTGAACACGTTGTGTGCCTGTATCCCCCTGATGAAGAAAGATTTGAAACACGGCCTGTGTCGGGTAATTGGGCATATGTTGTGAGAAATAAAGTTTTCCTTCCTATACACCACGTTTTGCATTGGACTCGACTTACTATGAGTGCCACAATATTATCACCTGCCTCCCAGGCCAACTAACTTTATAACTATTTTCCCCATTCAGAGTAAGTCCATATTTTCATTTCCAGCCACATGAAAATTCATAGAAACGTAACATTTGCCAACAAAAAAAGTAAAGGCAGACTTATGTTAGCATCTTGTCCTAAGTTGCATCTTATCCTCTGTAGCATCCCAACCACTAATTCAAAACAGGAAGACTCAAAGTACAGCTCCCTCCATAAATCCATGCTCAAATCATGCCTGACATCGATGTTTCAGCATATAGCTTGCTTCAAAGGCCGTAACAAGAAAACATGGGGTCTGTCTAGAAACAGATCTTCAAAAACCTGCTGAGAAAGCATTGGGATCGTGATCCTATGAGAATTATGGAGAATGGAGAGGTTATGAACACATGGGATACTCTGACCAATAAGAAGTTGGATGCAAGGAAGCTAGAAAAAGTGGTAAAGGAGAAAAATACAAGAAGGGCATTGATTTTAGAGGTGTCAGTCCCAGGCAGCTATTTGGTGAATTGTGTTGAGAGGAAGATCTTCACGTAGCACAAAATGCAGTCATAGACCAAGCAAAAATGTGGCAGAAAGATACTGAGTTATTTCCCATTCTGTTGGGTGCCACAAAATTTGGCTTGAATCAATGTCCTTTGATGTCTCCTCGAGGCCTGTTTTTCAATGTGTGCAGGATTGGCCCCTTTGGTCTTTGAATATTTTTGATATATTATGGAGTTTGTCACTTTTTCTTTGCTCATGTGACTAAAGAACTAGACAGTGGGCACATGCTTGATGTGGTGTACTTGGATTTCAGTAAAGCCTTTTATACATGTCCTTATAAAAAGTTTATAAATAAACTGAGGAGTCTAGGGGAGGTCTAAGTCAACTGGTTTAAAAATTGGTTGATTGGCAGATGACAGAAGGTGGAGGTAAATTACAGTCATTTGGAAGAAAAAAAGGTGAGTAGTATTGTGCCTCAGGGGTCATTCCTGGGATTAATTCTGTTCAATATCTTTATAAGCAATATTTCCAAATGGTTAGAAGGGAAATTTTGCCTATTTGTAAATGACACAAAAATCTGTAACTGAGTAGACACCCCAGGGGAAGTGAAGAAAATGAGAAGTGATCTACAAAAACTAGAAGAATGGTTGAATACTTGACAGTTCAGCTTTAATATGAGGAAATGCAGAGTGATGCATTTGGGAAGCAGGAAGCCAAGGGAACTACATGTGATAGGAAGGAAGATGCTGATGTGCATGAACCAGGAGAGAGACCTTGGGGTAGTAGCCTATGAGGATCTCTAGGTGGCAAAGCAATGTAACAGATCAGTGGCCAAAGCAAGAAGGTTGCTAGGCTGCATAATAAGCAGTATAACTAGCAGGAAGGAGGTGGTCATAATGTCACTATACAGGACACTGACAAGGCCTCATTTGGAGTAATGTGTTCAGTTCTGGAGGCCGTATCTGACTAAGGACATAAAAATGCTGGAATTAGTACAGAGAAAAGCAACCAAAATAGCAAGAGGTCTACATCAGAAGACATATGAAGACAGACTCAAAACAGATGTGAAGTGACTGTTTTGCTTCTCTTAAGAATCCATGGTAAAAGCAACATGATGACATATATCTGGGGTGGCCAAGTCATGTACCTGTAAGGGAAAAGTGTACTCTCCTTACAGTTCTTAGGTGAAAAGGTACAAAATCTGAAGTTTTAAGTGGCTGAGGGGAGTGAGGCCTTCATATCCAGTGCCAGGCTTTAGTGGGGGGGGGGGGGGGGGGGGGGGGCGGGTGTCAGGCCGATCAGAGTTTACACTGATGGATGGAGCCTCCTCACCCATAAAACTATTTGTTGAGCAAAGTGGATGGATCTTGCCATTCTTTATCTGCCATTATCCACGATGTTACTATTTATTTATTTATTTAACAGTGTTTTTATACCACTTTATCCTATGGTCAAAGCGGTTTACATTGGAACATAACAGAATACATTATAACAAGGTAGTCAACTTGGATTGTAAGATCATATGTTTGAGTACATTTTAACAGGATAAATATCTTGGAGAATTTTAACACGAGGTGTTTGAGTATCATATAGGTGGTGGAGGGAGAAGAAGAAGATAGAATAGTTCAGTGGGGAGAGTAACTTGGAGGATTCTTAAAATGGGGGTTGGGGGGAGAAGGAGGAGGAGGAGGAGGCTGAGGTGAGTGCAGGATGAGTAGTTTTGTTGTGTTCTAAGGGAAGCAGTTTATGAACAAATGTGTTTTGAGGTTCCCTCTGAATGCTGTTAGGTCCTTTGTGGCCCACAAGTTGTCAGGGATTGAGTTCCAGAGGGATGGTAGGAATAGTGAGAAGGCTCTCTTGGATGTGGTGGAGCTGGATTTGGTGATTAATGCGGTTATGCCTAGCGTGTTGAGGGAGCCAGTATGTCTTTTTCGGTTGTCAGGTGTCTCTTGTATTAGTGATCGAAGATGGGTAGATGATAGGCTATTGGTGACTTTAAAGATTGTGAGGATAGATTTGTACAGTATGTTATGCATTCTATGATGGATAGCCAGTGTAGTTCTTTGAGTAAGGGGGTATGTGTTCAGATCTGTGAACATCGCACAGGATATGAGCTGCCATGTTGAGGGCAAGTTGAAGCAGATGGATAATTGTCTTTGGTAAGCCTTCGAGGATAAGGTTGCAATATTTGAAGTGTGGGAAAACGAGTGCCTGAAGGACTGTGTGGAAGCCGTGGCTGGTTAGGAGAGGTTTGAGGTGCTGGACTGTTTTAGGCTTATAGTATATGCTTTTTGTGATGTTATTGATGTGGGTTGAGAAGGTTATTAATTGATCCAGGGTGATCCCTAAGTAAAAATACTTCCTGTTTTACTTGTATTTGCGTTCTACTGATGGTTATGGTGTCAAGCAGGGTGAAGTTACTGACTCCAGTGATGTATAGAACATCTGTTTTCTGGAGGTTTATACTTTCCTCGTGTTGTGATCTGTGAGACATTTATGTATGGAGATGAAGTATTTTTTATGTGTGTGATAATTGGATTGGTTGTGATGATGGGAGCATATATCATAATGCCATCTGCATATATGTGGTAAAGGACGTTGTGAGCTTGTATCAGCATGCAGATTGGCTGTAGGAAAATGTTGAGTATTAGGGAGGAAAGGGCAGAGCCTTGAGATACTCCTTGACATTGTGTGTATGGTGCTGATTTTGTGGAGCCTGATTTTACTTGTAGCTGTCGGTCTGCTAGGTAGGACTTGAACTAGTTTAGAGGAGTGTCTGTTATTCCGGTTGATTGAAGTCGGTGAATGATTAGGTTGTGTGGAATTGAATCAAAAGCAGCTTTGATATCAAGGAAGATGAGTATAAATCCTGTCTTGAATTGTCCGTGCCATCTATTAAGTTGTCCAATATCACTGTCATAAGAGAGGCTTGTATTAGCTTGGCATAGAACTCCTTTGATATGTGATTGGTTGGTATTCATGTAGCAAGGTCTTATAGGAGTTTAGGCTGTCAGGTGATATGGTGTTTTTCCATTTTCTTGCTATGGCTCTGAGTGTGTGTTTCATGTCCTTCAAGTTGAATGTGTACCATATTGCTGCTCTTTTTGTTTTGTATTGTCTGAGTGTTGTTGTTTTTGCTGCTGTATTTGTTATGGTTTCATTCCAGGTTTGTATGAGGGTGTGGAGGTCTTTATGAGCGCTTTGCAGTTTTGGTAGGATATTTTCCAGGATCATTTTTGTCAAAGTTTTTGAACCTGCAGGTAATGGGTTCAGCATTGTGGTATGTCTGATTTGGCATGTTGTGTGGAGTGACGATGGTGAGGGCTTTATGATCAGACCAAGGGACATCGAGGGCTCTGGGAGATGCAATTGAGTGGCCTTTGAGGATATTAGGAGGTAGGAGAATCATGTCCAGGGTGTTTCCTTTGTTGTGGGCTGACTGGTTAACAAGCTGTGCATAGTCAAGGGTGTCTATTGCTTTGAGGAAGGCTCTTGCATTGTTTAATGTTGTAGATGCAAGGTTGAGGTCTCCTAGGAACATGAGATAATTGGTTTGCGATTTGTGATTGCATACTGTTTCCAGTAGGGTATCCAGCTGATCTCTGCTAGCACTTAGGGATCTGTAAGCAAGGAGGAGGGTAATGTTTCCATTATTTTATTTATTTATTTATTTATTTAACCAGTTTTGTATACCACCTTATCCTTCAATCAAAGTGGTTGACAAGACAACAAAGGCTAACATATTGAGAGTATGGGAAAACAAAAATGATACATTACAATATAAATACAAAACAAAACAGTGTGTTATAATACTATATCATAGTGAAATTAAATATACATAATGGTTAATTTAAGTAATTTCACCAAATGATTCTCCGTGAAACCAAACTTAGAACAAAACAAACATTCCAAGCTGTTATCAAAACTCTTAGCAGGCTTTTCATATAGGAGAGGAGCAAGCAAAAACTCTTATAGCAGCTAACTTGGCTTTTCTTGCCGTTGCACAGTTCAAACACAGGTGACAATCAAGCATGAATCAGAGCTTCCTGATCAGGCTTATGTTGCAGTAAATTTCCCTTTTAAAACAGACAGGAATTTACCTCCACACTGCTTCTGCCATATGGTTAACTTCCAAGGAGAATTACTTCTTTCAGAGCTAGCTTTTCCTCAAGACCTCCTGTCTAGAGCTTGGCATAGAGAGCAATCCATAAAGCAATCTTCTTCCCCCAACTCTGACACTGGTTCTCCCAACTGCATGGGTTCTGACTCACCGACCTGGTCAGACTGCTCAGCTGAAAACCTCTCTGGTGGTCTGAAAGCTTTTCCACTTCCTGGTCCCCACCTGTAGCAGGAAATTCAGCTCTCTCAGCTCTGGGTAGCTCAGCTCTTCTCCAAGAATCCGCTCCTTCTCTCTGCTTCTGTCTCAGCTGCTTTCCCGGCTGCTCTCCTTCTCGTCTCCCTCTCTCTGCATAATCTAACCCAGGCTAATACCTCCAGGGTCTTAACCACACCTCTTTCTTTCCCAGGTGTTGGTAATCCCCCTGCCTTCTGATATTAGAATAATCAGTGCACTTGTTAAAGTAAGGGCTTTGGTCCTCTTGCTTGCAATCCCTCTTTCTTACTTTATCAGTCATTGGCTGAAACCTGTACCAGCTGGAGGTTTTCTGTTTTTGAAACCTGGCTGTGGCTTTCTCTCCCTGCACTCCTAGAAGGGGACCCTTAACTAGGGTAAATTCGTTATGCTTCTCACCTCCCCCACTCTCAAGATAGCTGACTTTGCCACAGGATGCCTATCTTGTTGTCAAGGAGGTAATCTGTGTGGAGCTGGATTTTATTTCTAGCACATCAAGTATTTAGAAGAGCATACTTTAATTGAGATGTGCTAGTTGTGAGGTTGTGTGGATGTGATACGGTTGTTGGTGTGTGTGTTTTAATTTATATGAGGTGACGGGAAGGTTTGGATATGTGTTTGTAAAAGATGGGGGTGTTACGTGGAGTGGGTAGGTGTAAATGATTAGAATATGTGCAGGGGTAGGAGCTCAAGCTAAAGTGATTGTTAGTAGTGCAGTGAGACAGAGGGTGAAAAGGATGGGTAGGGGAGCAAATGGTCAAGCTGGGGTTCCTGTAGAGCCTGAGCACTCTTTCTTTTTTAAACCTTGTGCAGGGATGCATTCAACTACTCCACACAAAACTACTCGAAGGACTACTCAAACAACTCCACAGGGAACTATGACTACTCCTGTTACAACTGAAACAACAACAGAGACAACAACTCTGGCAACAACTATAGCAACTACCACTCCATATACCACAAAAAGAACTACCCCACGAAAAAGTACTACTTCAACATATAAAACAACCATTTTATCTTCTAAGACACCAACTACAGTAACATCTAAGAAAACTTCAACTATACGAACAACAACGCCACACAAAACTACACGACGGTCTACTCTAACAACTCCAAAGGGAACTACGATTACTTCTGTTACAACTGAAACAACAACAGAGACAACAACTTTGACAACTCCAACAACAACCACTCCATATACAACAAAAAGAACTACCCCAAAAAGAAGTACTACTTCAACATTTAAAACAACCATTTTATCTTCTAAAACACCAACTACAGTAACATCAAAGAAAACTTCAACTTTGCGTACAACTACTCCATACAAAACTACTCGAAGGACTACTCGAACTACTCCAAGGATTACAGTAACATCTAAGAAAACATCAACTTTGAAAACAACTACTCCACACAAAACTACTCAGAGTACTACTCAAACAACTCCACAGGGAACTACGATTACATCTGTTACAACTGAAACAACAACAGAGACAACAACTCTGACAACAACTCCAAAAACTACCACTCCACATACAACAAAAAGAACTACCCCACGAAGAAGTACTACTTCAACATATAAAACAACCATTTTATCTTCTAAAACACCAACTACAGTAATATCAAAGAAAACTTCAACTTTGCATACAACTACTCCTTACAAAACTACTCGAAGGACTACTCGAACAACTCCACAGGGAACTACGATTACATCTGTTACAACTGAAACAACAACAGAGACAACAACTCTGACAACAACTCCAACAACTACCACTCCACATACAACAAAAAGAACTACCCCACGAAGAAGTACTACTTCAACATATAAAACAACCATTTTATCTTCTAAAACACCAACTACAGTAACATCAAAGAAAACTTCAACTTTGCAAACAACTACTCCATACAAAACTACTCGAAGGACTACTCGAACTACTCCAAGGATTACAGTAACATCTAAGAAAACATCAACTTTGAAAACAACTACTCCACACAAAACTACTCAGGGGACTACTCAAACAACTCCACAGCAAACTACAATTACATCTGTTACAACTGAAACAACAACAGAGACAACAACACTGACAACTCCAACAACTACCACTCCACACACAACAAAACGAACTACCCCACGAAGAAGTACTACTTCAACATATAAAACAACGATTTCATCTTCTAAAACACCAAGTACAGTAACATCAAAGAAAACATCAAGGTTGCGTACAACTACTCCATACAAAACTACTCGAAGGACTACTCAAACTACTCCAAGGATTACAGTTACATCTAAGAAAACATCAACTTTGAAAACAAGTACTCCACACAAAACTACTCGGACTACTCAAACAACTCCACAGGGAACTACGATTACATCTGTTACAACTGAAACAACAACAGAGACAACAACTCCAACAACTTCAAGTTTGCGTACAACTACTCCTTACAAAACTACTCGAAGGACTACTCGAACAACTCCCAGGATTATAGTAACATCTAAGAAAACATCAACTTTGAAAACTACTACTCCACATAAAACTACTCAAAGGACTACTCAAACAACTCCACAAGGAACTACGATTACATCTGTTACAACTGAAACAACAGAGACAACAACTCTGACAACAACTCCAACAACTTCAACTTTGCATACTACTCCTTACAAAACTACTCAAAGGACTACTCGAACAACTCCAAGGATTACAGTAACATCAAAGAAAACTTCAACTTTGCGTACAACTACTCCATACAAAACTACTCGAAGGACTACTCAAACAACTCCACAGGGCACTACCACTACTTCTGTTACAACTGAAACTACAACAGCGACAACAACTCTGACAACTCCAACAACTACCACTTCACATACATCAAAAAGAACTACCCCACGAAGAAGTACTACTTCAACATATAAAACAACCATTTTATCTTCTAAAACACCAACTACAGTAACATCAAGGAAAACTTCAACTTTGCGTACAACTACTCCTTACAAAACTACTCGAAGGACTACTCGAACAACTCCAAGGATTACAGTAACATCTAAGAAAACATCAACTTTGAAAACAACTACTCCACACAAAACTACTCAAAGGACTACTCAAACAACTCCACAGCGAACTACAATTACATCTGTTACAACTGAAACAACAACAGAGACAACAACTCTGACAACAACTCCAACAACTACCACTCCACATACAACAAAAAGGACTACCCCACGAAGAAGTACTACTTCAACATATAAAACAACTATTTTATCTTCTAAAACACCAACTACAGTAACATCTAAGAAAACATCAACTTTGAAAACAACTACTCCACACAAAACTACTCAGAGGACTACTCAAACAACTCCACAGAGAACTACGATTACATCTGTTACAACTGAAACAACAACAGAGACAACAACTCTGACAACAACTCCAACAACCACCACTCCACATACAACAAAAAGAACTACCCCACGAAGAAGTACTACTTCAACATATAAAACAACCATTTTATCTTCTAAAACACCAACTACAGTAACATCAAAGAAAACTTCAACTTTGCGTACAACTACACCTTACAAAACTACTCGAAGGACTACTCGAACAACTCCAAGGATTACAGTAACATCTAAGAAAACATCAACTTTGAAAACAACTACTCCACACAAAACTACTCAAAGGACTACTCGAACAACTCCAAAGGGAACTACGATTACATCTGTTACAACTGAAACAACAACAGCGACAACAACTCTGACAACAACTCCAACAACTACCACTCCACATACAACAAAAAGAACTACCCCACGAAGAAGTACTACTTCAACATATAAAACAACCATTTTATCTTCTAAAACACCAACTACAGTAACATCTAAGAAAACATCAACTTTGAAAACAACTACTCCACACAAAACTACTGAGAGGACTACTCAAACAACTCCACAGAGAACTACGATTACATCTGTTACAACTGAAACAACAACAGAGACAACAACTCTGACAACAACTCCAACAACCACCACTCCACATACAACAAAAAGAACTACCCCACGAAGAAGTACTACTTCAACATATAAAACAACCATTTTATCTTCTAAAACACCAACTACAGTAACATCAAAGAAAACTTCAACTTTGCGTACAACTACTCCTTACAAAACTACTCGAAGGACTACTCGAACAACTCCAAGGATTACAGTAACATCTAAGAAAACATCAACTTTGAAAACAACTACTCCACACAAAACTACTCAGAGGACTACTCAAACAACTCCACAGAGAACTACGATTACATCTGTTACAACTGAAACAACAACAGAGACAACAACTCTGACAACAACTCCAACAACCACCACTCCACATACAACAAAAAGAACTACCCCACGAAGAAGTACTACTTCAACATAAAACAACCATTTTATCTTCTAAAACACCAACTACAGTAACATCAAAGAAAACTTCAACTTTGCGTACAACTACTCCTTACAAAACTACTCGAAGGACTACTCGAACAACTCCAAGGATTACAGTAACATCTAAGAAAACATCAACTTTGAAAACAACTACTCCACACAAAACTACTCAGAGATCTACTCAAACAACTCCACAGGGAACTACGATTACATCTGTTACAACTGAAACAACAACAGAGACAACAACTCCAACAACTTCAACTTTGCATACAACTACTCCTTACAAAACTACTCAAAGGACTACTCGAACAACTCCAAGGATTACAGTAACATCAAAGAAAACTTCAACTTTGCATACAACTACTCCTTACAAAACTACTCGAAGGACTACTCGAACTACTCCAAGGATTACAGTAACATCAAAGAAAACGTCAACGTTGCGTACAACTACTCCATACAAAACTACTCGAAGGACTACTCAAACTACTCCAAGGATTACAGTTACATCTAAGAAAACATCAACTTTGAAAACAAGTACTCCACACAAAACTACTCAAAGGACTACTCAAACAACTCCACAGGGAACTACGACTACATCTGTTACAACTGAAACAACAACAGCGACAACAACTCTGTCAACAACTCCAACAACTACCACTGCACATACAACAAAAAGAACTACTCCACGAAGAAGTACTACTTCAACATATAAAACAACCATTTTATCTTCTAAAACAGCAACTACAGTAACATCAAAGAAAACTTCAACTTTGCGTACAACTACTCCTTACAAAACTACTCGAAGGACTACTCGAACAACTCCAAGGATTACAGTAACATCTAAGAAAACATCAACTTTGAAAACAACTACTCCACACAAAACTACTCAAAGGACTACTCAAACAACTCCACAGGGAAACTACGATTACATCTGTTACAACTGAAACAACAACAGCGACAACAACTCTGACAACAACTCCAACAACTACCACTCCACATACAACAAAAAGAACTACCCCACGAAGAAGTACTACTTCAACATATAAAACAACCATTTTATCTTCTAAAACACCAACTACAGTAACATCTAAGAAAACATCAACTTTGAAAACAACTACTCCACACAAAACTACTCAGAGGACTACTCAAACAACTCCACAGAGAACTACGATAACATCTGTTACAACTGAAACAACAGAGACAACAACTCTGACAACTCCAACAACCACCACTCCACATACAACAAAAAGAACTACCCCACGAAGAAGTACTACTTCAACATATAAAACAACCATTTTATCTTCTAAAACACCAACTACAGTAACATCAAAGAAAACTTCAACTTTGCGTACAACTACTCCTTACAAAACTACTCGAAGGACTACTCGAACAACTCCAAGGATTACTCTAACATCTAAGAAAACATCAACTTTGAAAACAACTACTCCACACAAAACTACTCAAAGGACTACTCAAACAACTCCACAGGGAACTACGATTACATCTGTTACCACTGAAACAACAACAGCGACAACAACTCTGACAACAACTCCAACAACTACCACTCCACATACAACAAAAAGAACTACCCCACGAAGAAGTACTACTTCAACATATAAAACAACTATTTTATCTTCTAAAACACCAACTACAGTAGCATCTAAGAAAACATCAACTTTGAAAACAACTACTCCACACAAAACTACTCAGAGGACTACTCAAAGAACTCCACAGAGAACTACAATAACATCTGTTACAACTGAAACAACAACAGAGACAACAACTCTGACAACTCCAACAACCACCACTCCACATACAACAAAAAGAACTACCCCACGAAGAAGTACTACTTCAAAATATAAAACAACCATTTTATCTTCTAAAACACCAACTACAGTAACATCAAAGAAAACTTCAACTTTGCGTACAACTACTCCATACAAAACTACTCGAAGGACTACTCGAACAACTCCAAGGATTACAGTAACATCCAAGAAAACATCCACTTTGAAAACAACTACTCCACACAAAACTACTCAGAGGACTACTCAAACAACTCCACAGCGAACTACAATTACATCTGTTACAACTGAAACAACAACAGAGACAACAACTCTGACAACAACTCCAACAACTACCACTCCACATACAACAAAAAGAACTACCCCACGAAGAAGTACTACTTCAACATATAAAACAACCATTTTATCTTCTAAAACACCAACTACAGTAACATCAAAGAAAACTTCAACTTTGCGTACAACTACTCCTTACAAAACTACTCGAAGGACTACTCGAACAACTCCAAGGATTACAGTAACATCTAAGAAAACATCAACTTTGAAAACAACTACTCCACACAAAACTACTCAAAGAACTACTCAAACAACTCCACAGGGGACTACGATTACATCTGTTACAACTGAAACAACAACTCTGACAACAACTCCAACAACAACCACTCCACATACAACAAAAAGAACTACCCCACGAAGAAGTACTACTTCAACATATAAAACAACTATTTTATCTTCTAAAACACCAACTACAGTAACATCTAAGAAAACATCAACTTTGAAAACAACTACTCCACACAAAACTACTCAGAGGACTACTCAAACAACTCCACAGAGAACTACGATTACATCTGTTACAACTGAAACAACAACAGAGACAACATCTCTGACAACATCTCCAACAACCACCACTCCACATACAACAAAAAGAACTACCCCACGAAGAAGTACTACTTCAACATATAAAACAACCATTTTATCTTCTAAAACACCAACTACAGTAACATCAAAGAAAACTTCAACTTTGCGTACAACTACTCCTTACAAAACTACTCGAAGGACTACTCGAACAACTCCAAGGATTACAGTAACATCTAAGAAAACATCAACTTTGAAAACAACTACTCCACACAAAACTACTCAAAGGACTACTCAAACAACTCCACAGGGAACTACGATTACATCTGTTACAACTGAAACAACAACAGCGACAACAACTCTGACAACAACTCCAACAACTACCACTCCACATACAACAAAAAGAACTACCCCACGAAGAAGTACTACTTCAACATATAAAACAACCATTTTATCTTCTAAAACACCAACTACAGTAACATCTAAGAAAACATCAACTTTGAAAACAACTACTCCACACAAAACTACTCAGAGGACTACTCAGACAACTCCACAGAGAACTACGATTACATCTGTTACAACTGAAACAACAACAGAGACAACAACTCTGACAACTCCAACAACCACCACTCCACATACAACAAAAAGAACTACCCCACGAAGAAGTACTACTTCAACATATAAAACAACCATCTTATCTTCTAAAACACCAACTACAGTAACATCAAAGAAAACTTCAACTTTGCGTACAACTACTCCTTACAAAACTACTCGAAGGACTACTCGAACAACTCCAAGGATTACAGTAACATCTAAGAAAACATCAACTTTGAAAACAACTACTCCACACAAAACTACTCAGAGATCTACTCAAACAACTCCACAGGGAACTACGATTACATCTGTTACAACTGAAACAACAACAGAGACAACAACTCCAACAACTTCAACTTTGCATACAACTACTCCTTACAAAACTACTCAAAGGACTACTCGAACAACTCCAAGGATTACAGTAACATCAAAGAAAACTTCAACTTTGCATACAACTACTCCTTACAAAACTACTCGAAGGACTACTCGAACAACTCCAAGGATTACAGTAACATCAAAGAAAACGTCAACGTTGCGTACAACTACTCCATACAAACTACTCGAAGGACTACTCAAACTACTCCAAGGATTACAGTTACATCTAAGAAAACATCAACTTTGAAAACAAGTACTCCACACAAAACTACTCAAAGGACTACTCAAACAACTCCACAGGGAACTACGACTACATCTGTTACAACTGAAACAACAACAGCGACAACAACTCTGACAACAACTCCAACAACTACCACTCCACATACAACAAAAAGAACTACCCCACGAAGAAGTACTACTTCAACATATAAAACAACCATTTTATCTTCTAAAACACCAACTACAGTAACATCAAAGAAAACTTCAACTTTGCGTACAACTACTCCTTACAAAACTACTCGAAGGACTACTCGAACAACTCCAAGGATTACAGTAACATCTAAGAAAACATCAACTTTGAAAACAACTACTCCTCACAAAACTACTCAAAGGACTACTCAAACAACTCCACAGGGAACTACGATTACATCTGTTACAACTGAAACAACAACAGCGACAACAACTCTGACAACAACTCCAACAACTGCCACTCCACATACAACAAAAAGAACTACCCCACGAAGAAGTACTACTTCAACATATAAAACAACCATTTTATCTTCTAAAACACCAACTACAGTAACATCTAAGAAAACATCAACTTTGAAAACAACTACTCCACACAAAACTACTCAGAGGACTACTCAAACAACTCCACTGAGAACTACGATTACATCTGTTACAACTGAAACAACAACAGAGACAACAACTCTGACAACTCCAACAACCACCACTCCACATACAACAAAAAGAACTACCCCACGAAGAAGTACTACTTCAACATATAAAACAACCATTTTATCTTCTAAAACACCAACTACAGTAACATCAAAGAAAACTTCAACTTTGCGTACAACTACTCCTTACAAAACTACTCGAAGGACTACTCGAACAACTCCAAGGATTACAGTAACATCTAAGAAAACATCAACTTTGAAAACAACTACTCCACACAAAACTACTCAGAGATCTACTCAAACAACTCCACAGGGAACTACGATTACATCTGTTACAACTGAAACAACAACAGAGACAACAACTCTGACAACAACTCCAAGAACTACAACTCCACATACAACTAAAAGAAGTACTCATCAGAAAAGTACTACATCGGCCCATCTAACCACATTTTTATCTTCTAGTACTACTGGTCCATTTTTTGAAGGCACCTCTAAAGCGGTAAGTCTGATTTGTTATATATGTGAAGTAGTATTTTATGCGGTATTCACTTTTTAGATTTTTTAATGCAGTTTTCTGATATCTATGACTGCAATTATTTCTTATTACACAGTTGCTAAGAATTTTTAATTATTATGTTGCGTTGCTTTTTTCCACTAATTTTCTCTGCGATATTGAGATAATTACTGTAGGCTTAATGGTCTGGGACCCTTATCCATTATTCTGTGATATCACAGCTCCTTCCCCTCCTGGTAGCAATCCTGTCAGAGGGCTACCATGTATCTGTATATGTCCATTGTCATATACGAGGGGGTACCCAAAATAAACAGGAATTATTTTTTAAAAGCTATTTATTTCAAATTCTTTACAAAACAACCTTATCTCCTTCAAAATACTCTCCATTACAACTGATACATTTGTCCCACCGGTGCTTCCACTGTTCGAAACATTTTTTGTAGTCATCTTTAGAAACGGCCGACAGCTCCTCCCTCCTTTTTTTCTTGACTTCTTCAATGTTGTCAAATCGGTGTTTTTTCATGCCCCTTTTCATGCGTGGAAATAAGAAAAAGTCGCACGGAGCCAGGTCAGGCGAGTAAGGTGCGTGGGGCAACGGAACCATGCCATTTTTAGCCAAAAACTGTCTAACAGAGATGGCTGTGTGTGCAGGTGCGTTGTCGTGGTGGAAGAACCAGTCTCCTGTCTGCCACAAATCGGGTCTTTTTTGACGAACACTGTTGCGCAATCTTCTTAAAACTTCCAAATAAAAGGTTTGATTGACGGTCTGACCTGGGGGAACAAACTCTGAATGAATTATCCCCTTGGCATCAAAAAAGCAAATCAGCATTGTTTTGATGTTTGATTTGACTTGACGACAGTTTTTTGGACGGGGTGACGATGACGTCTTCCATTGGCTTGACTGTTGCTTTGTTTCTGGGTCGTAACCATAGCACCATGACTCATCACCTGAAATGACCTTTGACAGAAAATCTGGATCAGTTTCAAGCTGTTGTTTCAAAACACGACATGTTTCAACTCGATGTTCCTTTTGATTGTCAGTCAGAACCCGAGGAACAAACTTGGCAGCAACCCTTTTCATTCCCAAATCTTCTGTTAAAATTCACTGAACCGAGCTCCAAGATAACCCACTAATCTCTGACAGTTGATCAATTGTCTGTCGACGGTCTGTGAGCACAAGCTCTCTAATTTTTTCAATATTTTCGTTGATTCGGGCAGTTGATGGACGCCCAGAACGAAGTTTGTCATCAATCGACATGTCGCCATTTTTAAACCGAGCAAACCACTGGTACACTTGACTTTTTCCCATAGCGCCATCTTGATAAGCTGTTTTCAACATTAAAACAGTTTCAGCAGCATTCTTACCGAGTAGAAAACAAAATTTCACAGCTGCACGTTGTTCACTTAAACTTGTCATCATAAAAAAAGAAACAAGAACAAAACAGCGCTAGCAAAAACAATCACTGCAGATGAACAGAACAAGCCAGGTCGACAACACTGGCGGCACTGAACTGACAATGAGTTGCACTATACACGCCTACCGGCAGAAGTGCATACTACACAAGCTCCGCCCACGGCAATGTGTGTACTACACAAGCTCCGCCCACGGCAATGTTATTCCTGTTTTTTTTGGGTACCCCCTCGTAAGTGCACCTTTTATCCTGTTTAGTTCACAGATTGTGATATTCCGTGGAACTAACCCACAGTGCTACTGAACCTTTTTATTCACTGCATTGGCACTATCTAGATTGTGCCCGGATGGTTCATGGGAGGAGTGGGGGTAGAGCAGAAATTTATCAGTCTAGCGACAATGTTCATAGCTGCTATATGAGTTACTATCCACATAGCATTGGAGAGCAAAAAACTGTCCTAAGACCTTCCAAATAGCTGAATAATAGGGATGTACATTTGAGAATTCCCATGTTATTTCATATCCTTTTTTTTTCTAAAACTGACATGAAAATTCCTGCATTATGTTTTTTTCCCAATGTCTTTATACACTGGTCTGGTCTCTAACAAATAACCTTTACCTTAAAAGAAAGTTGTTTTCTCAAAAGAAATATTATGCCTTCTAAGCTGCTGGCAATATCCAGCTTGCTCCTAACTGTGTCTATTTATGTTCTGGATTTTTTTGCCTGTGAATCTATTGACTCGTTCTCTAGAGAGTTACCTCAAAGACTTTTCTTTTCCATGTTCTTGTGCCAGAAATTCTGTGAAATCATGCCCAAATATACTGTCAGAGACATTTACCAAGCCTACTCCAGATTCTGGTTGTCCATTTTGTGATGGACACTAATTGGAGCTTAAGACCAGACAAACTTGAACTAATATCACTAGAAATATAAGACACAGCTAAGAGCAGTCTGGCTAAAGCTAACAGTGCACCTCCCTTTGTCCTAGAGGAATTATCATAGCTCATCTTTGCCTCTTTGTGGATGACACCAAAATCTGCCATAGAGTAGACACCCAGGAAGGTGATAACATGAGGAGGGATCTAGCTAAGCTTGAAGAATGGTCTAGAATTTGGCAGCTGGGATTTAATGTTAAAAAATGTAAGGTCATGCATTTGGGCTGCAGCAATCCAAGGGAGCAATATAGTATAGGGGGTGAAGTACTTTTGTCCACTAAAGAAGAGCGGGACCTAGACGTGGTTGTGTCTGATAATCTTAAAGTAGCTAAACAGGTAGAAAAGGCGACGGCAAAAGCTAGAAGGATGCTTGGGTGCATACGGAGAGGAATGGCTAGCAGAAAAAAGGAGGTGATAGTGCCTCTGTATAAGTCTTTGGTGCGACCTCATTTGGAGTATAGTGTGCAATTCTGGAGACTGCACCTTCAAAAGGATGTGAACAGGATGGAGTCGGTGCAGAGGGTGGCTACTAAAATGGTTAGTGGTCTTCATTATAAAGCATATGAGGACAGACCTAAGGATCTTAATATGTACACCTTAGAGGAAAGGCGGGATAGAGGTGATATGATTGAGATGTTTAAATACCTCCATGGCATAAATGTTCAGGGAGAGAGCCTCTTTCAATTGAAAGCAAGTTCTGCTACGAGGGGACATGGGATGAGGGTGAAGGGGGATAGATTCAGGAGTAATATGTGGAAATATTTCTTTACGGAAAGAGTGGTGGATCCGTGGAATAGTCTCCCAGTGGAGGTGGTAGAGATGAGGACAGTAACTGAATTCAAAAAAGCATGGGACAAACACAGAGGATCTCTAAAGTTAAAAGGGGACTGTTGTAGTTGTTGATATGGAAGGACAGACTAGATAGGCCATGTGGTCTTTTTCTGTCGTCATGTTTCTATGTTTCTATCTTGGAAGATGATTGTTTTTGAACCCGCTGGTTTCAGGCCAAGCCAAGGTGACTATCCACAAAAGTAGAAATAACCATTAAAATTATATTTATTTGCCTGGAAACCTCTCAAAATCTATCAACTTTTTTTTGGGGGGTGGAGTGGGGCGGTTTGGACGGCAACCTCAGACACCTCTTAATTAACAAAATTGCCCTGAAATGAAAAACAAAATGTAACAAAACTAAAATTTAAAAAAAGAAAATGAAGAAAAATGAAAATAACCTGCAAAGACACAGGAAACTAAACAAAATAATGGGGTTCTTTGCCTGCAGGCTGTTAGTGAATATCACCGCCTTATGTATAGCAGCAGAACTGACTGCATTATTTGAATTGCGAGCACTGGCCAAATTTATTCATTTACTTATTTATTTGTTATGTCCTGACTGAATGGATGGTGTTATCCAGCATGTTTTGGCTTTCTGGACCATGGCATGATTTTCTAAGGGCTAATGAGCAGAGATGGTTTCCACCTATTGAAGACGGGGTAAAATATTTTCTGCAATAGATTGGCTAACCTACTGAAAGTGCTTTAAACTAGGATCGAATGGGCTAGTTAGGTCCGGCTTCTACCACCCTAGGCAGACCCTCATGCCACTCCAGCCCACATGCTACCTCCCTCCCAGCATCCATCTTCTCATCTGGGGGGGGGGGGTAGGGGGTGGGTAAGCACAGCGACACCGTCATTGCATCAGACTTTAAAGTGCTTGTGCTAGTGCACTCACAGCCGGCCACTCCTGCCCCCCTTTGACACAGCTTCCTGCTGCTCCTGCCCCCTCCAACAGAAAGTTGCATCAGAGGGGAGAAGGAGCCACAGGTCATAAGCATGCTAGTGGACACTTTAAAGCCCAACACAGCAGAGGCATCACCATGCTGCCTCCTCACCCCCACATCAGAAGATGGATGCTGGGATAGGGGCCGGTATGGTGGGCCAGGCGGCGATGAACTACTACTTCGCTGGGAGGAGGGGAAGTCAACGTCCCCCACCTAGTGGACCTGCCGGCCCTGGAGGTAGTTATACAAAGTCCCCAGGAAGTAAAAGCCCTCAGGTAAGTAAATTTTATAGAATAGTATAGAAAGCTGAAAAAAGGCAACAGCTGGATAGCTGCATATACTAATGACCATAGTGTTAGAAATAAAGTTCCAAATTTAGCAGCTGTTATAAAAGAGGCTGACTTGGATATAGTGGCAGTCATGTAGACATGGTACAAAAACTAACAATGTAGTTACACCAGGCTATAATCTTTTCAGGAAAGGAAGAAGGAGTGGTACTATATGTAAAAAATAATATTAAAACTGCAAAACTACAGGGCTTACAAGGGACGGAAGAGGCACTGTGGGTTAGTCTGGAAAGAGGGAATAGAACATCTGTTCACAGTGGTGTGATATTCAGATCTCCCTCACAGGTAGAAAAAATGTATAAAGATTTAACTGAAGATATTCATAATATTGCTATGAAAGCGGAAGTGCTATTAGTAGGAGATTCAGATATTGATTGGGACATCCCAACTTCAGTGTCATCTAGAAGTAGGGACATCCTGTATTCTGTTTTGGCAACTGAATTGAACAATCCACAAGAATACCACTAAGCTCTGCACTACAAAAGTACTTTCATAAACCATCCAACAATACTAAACAGCACAAAAGTTTTAACAACTTGTCCAAGGCAAAGAGGACCTCAGGATGGCTAAAGCCCCACATGCAGTGAAAACTCACTATAGGGAATAGCAGACGCTTACATCACAGGTCCAATAGCCACTATATCTCACCCACTAATTTCACCAAATAAACCAATTCAAAGCCACAAAAGTACTACTGGGAATAGAATAACCGGGTAAGGCGGACACGGTGTTCCCGTCCCTGCCCCACCCCCCCCTTCACCCCACTCCCCGCCACCCCCACCTTACAAATAACCACAAATACAACGATTGGGAATCACAACTGGTCGCAGCTTTATTAACCATACAACATTATCCATCAATATCCTCCAACAGCAATCCTTCATCAACTGAATTCCGGCCGTGGAACGAATCCTCACCAGCCGTGTGAGTAGCAAGGTGAGTTCCGCCCGCTTCCGCCGTGAACCGGCCCCAGGCCATTCCATCCCCCCTCTTCCGGCTCCGCCATATTATTAGCAAGAGCCCCGAGGGTTTCTCCGGGTCGGGGGTACCCCACCCCCGCTCTGCATCTCACCACCGGCTCCGGACCCTGGACACCTCCGGGATCCCGCCTTCCCCCTCCAGCTGCAACCCCCCTCCCCCCTTTGTGCCCGAACTAAGGGATGGGCGGGTAGGTCGCCAGCCACCTTCATGCCCTCCTCCGGTGACTGACGACCCGCCGGCTTGCTCCACACTTGCCCCGCCTCCCCCCCAGACCTGCACGATCCCCCATTGGCTCCCGCACTCCTCACTCACCCACGGGAGCCAATGGGGTTCAGATGCCTGCACCACGCTACCGCCGGCAGCCTTCTCCTCCTCGCGTGGGGGCAGCGACATGCACCCGCGGCCCCCCCGGTTAGAGGCGGCGAGAGGGCACGTGGGCCCGCGGCCTTTCATTACTCAACCTACATAAACATAGCAAGCATACACCATTCACGACATACAAACAAGTTTAAAAGCGTCTATATACTAAATATGCTGGTAGAGACAACGCAGGAACCATCAATGCTTTTCCTAAATGCAAAAGAGAGCATAAATGAGAACACACAGAATTATTCCATGCCCAAAAAGAGAGCATATAGCACTTATCTGTTCAAAACGACTCTGCAAGCAACTCATGAAGAAAGCTCCAACAATGCTCAACCGCACCACACCATATCTTCCAAACCAGAACAGCACCGGAGAATTATCATAATCCAACAAATCTTCAAAAGTGACACACACCCGATGGAGGCTTCCGTTTCACCGCGAAAAGGCTTCTTCAAAGGGCAAATTAATAAATTCAACAGCCACAGTTTACTACCATAGACATTCTCCGACAACCAACAGCACGGCGTCTGACGCACATTAAAGAAGACAACTAACACCAACCGCCACATTACACGTCACTATTACATCAGAGGAGGTGGAGCTACAACGTTTACATTGACAAAAACACTGAAGAATGATCAAAAAAATAAAGACCATTCAATTTTATCATTCAAGCCCTGAGGGTACAACGTATTCAAAGCATATATCCATCGTTGCTCTCTCTGTAACAGTAGCCTGCCACGATCCCCCCGTCGAATATTTAAAGGAACATGATCAATCACTGTACAGCGAAGGTCTTCAAATTGATGTTTCAACTCCAAACCATGCTGAATGTGCGATGTACACTAATATTAATCAAGATCAAGCATTGGAAGTAATTGCTCAATTAGATCTAGCTTTACCTGATCGTATTCCTCATTCATTTTTTATGGAGTTGCTCACTTTGGTTCTCACAAATAATTATTTTCAGTTTGAGCAACAAATTTATCATCAAATCCAGGGGATAGCCATGGGTGCTACGGTGGCCCCATCAGTGGCCACTCTTTACATGGCTGAATTTGAATCCTCCCATATTTATCCTTCATTATGGTTTGAAGATGTGGTTTTATGGGTGAGATTTTTGGATGACATTTTCTTTTTGTGGAGGGGCACAGAAGATTCTTTACATCAATTTGTGGATTGGCTTAATTCTCTTAGGTTGAATTTATCTTTTACCATGCAGTACAACTTTTTTCAACTTGAATGTTTGGATGTCACAGTTTTCAAAGGCCGAGATTCTTTCCACACTACTTTATATAGGAAGCCAGTACAGAGAAACACACATCTACTCTCGGTCTCCTCACATAGGGGTTTTTTGTTCTCTGCGCTTAGGGGCAGCCACAATGATATCCTCATCACTGCCCTCTGAAGGAGATGTATCCCAAATATCTCCATCCAAAGTCTCTAGGTCCCGATTTATCCCTGCCTTAGCAAACATGGCATATTCTTTGCATTTATTTACATGCCCACACCATTTCCTATACTTGTATTGGACTACACGCACCACAGCCCTTTTAGCTATCTGCTGGTAAGCATCAGCTTTGTCTAATAACAATTTATTCTGACACCGTAATATTATGATTTCAGAATTTAAATCACTAATTCACTTTAATTTTTCTGCAATTTTTCCTTAAACAAAACCTGTTTCTTGTATGCTCTCAGCAAACACCACCCTCACCAGGCTATTGCCTCCAGCTCCTTTTCCTTAGGAAGTGGAATCTGTCTCAAGCATTCTAATGACTGGGGTGGTGCACCATCACCAACTTCCTCTGTCCAGTCTTCTGCCAACCCCCTGTTGTTAGCCCATTCACACACTAAAGCACTAAACTGAACATCTTTACATCTCGGGATTAAATATTTATTTTAAAAAAAATTGTTTTTTTACTTTTAGAGCTCTTTCCCTCGGCATCAGGACCAGCTGCTGCCATTTCTCACTTTGATTTGCTCTTGAACATAATATCCTGCTCGCAGCACCAAATGTCTTAGGTTTATTTGAATATTAAGTAAAGAGCAAATAACCACATGTGCATGATATTTAATATAACAATAAGCTATTTAGTATAACATAAACTGATACATCACAGAACCGGATGACATAATTGCAATCTTTTTCTTCAGCTGGGAAAGCCCCTTCAGCGAGGATTGGATCCTTCATGCTGGCCATCAGATATTGGCTCTCAGTATGGCTTGGGTCCTCCCAGCTGCTTTATACCTTTGGCATCTTGCCTTCTTGTGTAACAGGTAGAACTGATTCTTATGTAACAGATAGAGCTGGCTCTTGTGTAACAGGTAGAGCAAATCTGGTCAGAATTCAGTGTCTCTGGCTGATTCTTGTAAAATTTTCATTCTTATTACAGTACATTAAAGGCTGTCCTAACTTTTTCCACCTATGCTAACCGGGCAGTGGATAAATATCACCGCTGCCCTATTAGCTTCCTGCTTAGCCGATCGACCCGGTTAGTCAATGCCAGTGGCTGGATATGGCTCCAGCATTCAATATCTGGGTTTAGCATTCAGTGCAACAGCTAGCCACTATAATTGCCCTAGATGCCACCACTGAATATCAAGTTCATGTATTTTTAAGGGTATAGTGGCTAAAAATTCATTTTATGAAAAGATTATATAGCATTATACTGCCATTCTGAACATCTTCCATTTCTTAAAATTTGGCCTCATGTGATATTACAAAAGTATCTTCTCTTTTTTTTCAGCCCAATGAAACTGTGCTTGTGTACCCCTGTTTCAATGCGACCTGCATCGAAAATAAGACTATTGTGATTGAATTTATGAAATGCCCACCCATATCTAATGTTACTTGTTTCGAAGGATTGCCCCCAAAAAAGGTCTATGATGATGATGGCTGCTGCTACCATTATGAATGTGACTGTAAGTATCAAACATGATAAAAGACATAAGAACATATCTGTATGAACAGTACATATCACAAGCCAAAATGTAGCAGGCGTTTATACTTAAATAGGATGCACTTTCTAGCACAGTGGACCTGAAGTGAGCAATTTCCGAAGTTAATTTCTGCATGTTATAAATATTTTACTAAAATGAATGTGCCTGCCCTGTGCACATCCCAACTAAATATAGTTATGCTGTTTTAGCCACTGGTAAAGTAGGAATTCCCTGAAGTGTGTTTGGTCGGGAATAAAAGTATCAGATTGTAAGTATGGATTCATAGTTCCTCACCAGAGCCCAAGCCACAGAACAGCCAGGGCAAAATAGATTGGTACTTCTGTACCCACATATGTTTAGGAAATTTTCAAAGAAAAACTGCATGGGTGTTTTCTCTTTGACAATTCCTCTAGATGTGCACATACAGAGGTACCAGCCTAACTTGCTGCTATGCAGTTTATTCATGATCATTACCCTCATGCAATGTAATAGTACAGTCCATGCACAAGAACTACAAGAGATGGCCATAGTTAACCAAGTTCCTTCAAGCGTGCTGTTGCAACATCTTTCCTCAAGAAACCTTCACCAGACCCTACCCGTCCTTCTAATTATTGACCCATCTCCCTCCTCCCCTTCATTTCTAAATTCCTGAACATGCAGTTCACCACTGTTGCCTTGACTTTCTCTCATCTCAAGCCCTTCTGGATCCACTACAATCTGGCTTTTGTCCTTTACATTCTACTGAAACAGCTCTTGCCAAAGTCTCCAGCAACTTGTTACTCGCTAAATCAAAAGGCCTTTATTCAGTCCTCATCCTTCTTGACCTTTCTGCTGTTTTTGACACTGTTGACCACTGCCTTCTCCTTGACACCTTGTCCTCACTTGGTTTTAAGGACTGTGTACTATCCTGCTTCTCTTCTTATCTCTCCCACTCCTCTTTCAGTGTTTGCTTTAGTGGATCCTCCTCTACTGCTATCTCACTCTCAGTTGGTGTTCCCCAAGGGTCTGTCCTGGGCCCACTCCTTTTCTCTCTCTATACCCAGTCCCTTGGTGCACTCATCTCCTCCCATGGTTTTCAGTACAACTTTTACAGTGATGACTTTCAGAGCTAATTTTCTATGCCTGATATCTCTCTGGCAATCCAGGCCCGGATCTCGGTCTACCTTTCTGATATCGCTGCCTGGATGTCTCACCGTCATTTGAAATTGAACATTGCCAAAACCAAGCTTCTTATTTTTCCCCTAAAACCACTTTCCCCGTTCCTCCCTTTTCAATCTCTGTTGATAACACTCTTCTACTCCCTGTTTCCTCAGCCCACAAACTTGGGCGTCATTTTTGACTTCTCCCTCTTGTTTTCCACACACATTCAACTGATAGCTGAAACATGTATTGTATTGTATTAGGCAGGCTTTGCGCCACTATGGTGTATAGCCCTGCCTGCCAACCCTTCATACTGGATATTCAATGCCATGGTGATGGAATTGAATATCTGGCATCACCGCACATGCCCCAGAGCCACCGAGGCTAACTGGGCAGTGGCGATATTGTACCGCTATTTAGTTAGCATCCACAGCTAAAACTAGGTGAGCCAAAAGCTGGCCTAGTTCTAGCCATGGATCACTAACTGGGTGGTGGTGCATTATCACTGCTACCAAGTTAGCGGCAGTCTCCACCTCTGCTCTGCTCCAGAACGTCCCCAAGATGCCCCGATGCTAACCGCAGAGCATTGGGGCATGTAGCGGGCTTTGAAGGGGATATTCAATGCACTAACCATATAAGTGCCATTGAATATCTCGATTAAAGGCATTTACACAGTTTACTGGGCTTGTAAACCATGTAAATGCCTTTTGAATATCGGGCCTGTCATTTCTTTCTCTATAACATCAGCAAAGTTTGTCCCTTCCTTTCTGAACACACTACTAAGACACTTATCCACTCTTTAGTCACCTCCTGTCTTGACTATTGCAACCTCTTCCTTGCAGGTCTCCCCCTGAATCATCTCTCTTCCCTTCAATCTGTTCAAAACTCAGCTGTGTGACTAATCTTCCGCCAGCCCCGATATACTCATATAACCCCTCTTCTCAAATCACTTTATTGACTCATCTTCCATTTCCGTATCCAGTTCAAACATCTGACCTATAAATGCATTCATACTGCTGCTCCTCACTACCTTTCCTCTTTCATCTCTCCCTACACCCCTCCTCGTGAACTCCGCTCCTCTAGTGGACCACTTCTCTCTGTCCCCTTTTCTTCTACTGCCATCTTGAATAATTTGATCTTGCTTCTCCTTATGTCTGGAACAAACTGCCTGAGTCTGTGCATCAGGCTTCATCTCTCCTCCTCTTCAAATTCATGCTGAAGGCTCACCTCTTAGAGGCTACTTTTGGATCCTGTTCTGCTTAGTTTCCTAGAAGTCTCCTTACCTTCCCTAGTTGTATCCTTGTCCTCACCTGTTGTATTGTCTGTCTTAAATAGATTGTAAGCTCTGATGAGCAGGGACTGTTTTTTATATATGTTTCTGTACAGAGCTGCATATAAATGTTCAATAGTGGTGGTAGTAGTAGTAGCAAAGCATAGACATGTATTTAATATTCTTATTTATTTTATTTTATTTTTATTTATTTAACACTTATTTATATACCGCATCTTCCAGCGATCAGTTGCGGTGTACAATTAACAACAGTTAACAATGCAGAGCTTGTTTTACATGGAACAATATAACTTTTTACATGGAACATCTTAACATGCACACATAGGGTTTAAAAACTAAGCAGAATAATTCAACTAACACAGATTGTGTAACAATTTAAACAAAAGTACTGACTCTGCCGCATAGGCGGATCATATCAGTTGCAACTATATACAAGTAGGGTATCAGTGCATAGGAGTGGAGTGTTCATTCAATTATGTTTTGTATGTTATCCCTTGTAAAAGGGAGTATACGCTTGATGTGGGCAGGTTCATGTTTAGCCTTTATCTAAGTTGAGTGGAAGGTTTTCCATGGTATTATAGTGTTTAGTGAATAGGTATGTTTTCAATTTTTTTCTGAATTCTGTTATCTCTGTTAGTGATCGTAAGTCCTCTGGTAACGAGTTCCAAGCTGTTGGAGCTATGTGGGAAAAGGCTCTATTATTTGTAATTTTGTGAGTTCTTATATATTCTTTTGGAATCTTTAATTTATTTGATTGTCCCTTTCTATGAGTGGGCTTAGGTGGTTCTTTGGTTATTAAATTACATAGTGTCTTCGGGGCCATGTCATTTAGGGCTTTGAATGTAGTTATTATTGTTTTGTAAGTTATCCTGCTTTGTATTGGTAACCAGTGCAGGGATGCTAATATTGGTGTAATGTGTTGGAATGAATTTATCTTTAATATAATTCTAGCTGTTGCATTTTGCGCAAGTTGGATTCTTTTGATGTTTTGTTTTGAAATGCCTATAAGTATTAAGTTGGCGAAATCGAAGTGGGGAGTTATGGTAGCCTATTTAACAGTCCATTTGTAATGGTAGCCTATTTAACAGTCCATTTGTAATGGTTCGATAAAATAATTCCTGTCCTTTCAATTTTTTCAGACTGTGAAGGACCAGAGGGTGAGAAGAAAATGGTGAGCCTTCTAGATGGAACTATCTTATATCATTTCAACAAATGTTTCAAAAACAGTAAAGCTATTACACAGTACATAGGTAACAAATCCAGACAAGAATTCACTTTTTTTAATCAACTTGGGTAGCCATCCTCTACACGTCAAAACCATTGATAGGCAACATATACTGTAAGTACTTTCAAATAGATAAATACATAGAATATGAGGGTGAATAACAGCTATAAGGCCTATATGTAGTCAGCATCATTGCTCTTTGTTGATCTAGTTGATTTCTGCTTTCCTTTCACTTCACTGCAGTTAAAGACTATTCTGCTTAATCTATGCCTGTTTGCATTCTGTTACTTTTTCAGTCTCCACAGTTTCTATATCAGGACTTCCATGTTAGACAATACCTATAACGTGCATTGCCATTTCTGAAAGTCCGAGGAAGTAGAACTTCAATTCATAACCACTGGGGTGCCAGCTTCATTAGCTCCCATTCAGTCCTAACGGTCTTTTCAGTCTTAGTCTTACAGATGAGGGTCATGAACCTTGTATCCCTGTGTTTTATAGCATAACTATACCACTAAATGAATCAACTGTTGTCACTGTACTGTCTTGAGTGGAACACTCTCCCTTGGCCTGTGTAATTACTGGGGGGCATATACAATGGTGGCAGCTAGGCTAGCTAAAGAGTCTAGCTGCTGCCGCCACTTTATTTAAATCCAGATATTCAGTGGCAGAAAATATCTGGTTTCCATCCCAGAATATCTGCACTTACTGGATAGTGGCATTGCTGCCTAGTATCTGGTGATATTCAGCCACTAACCAAATAGCGGAAACCGGCTGAAGTTGGGACAGCTAGTCAGCTGAATATCACCACTAAGAGCCCAATTCTGAGCCACGAATAGCAGGGTTGGACGTCCATCCCCCATTTAGGCCCAGGACCATATTTCACACATTATGCTCCCTACACATACAGGGCTGATGTGTGGGGAGAGCTGGATGAGGGCAGGAGGGGGCGGGATGGAGGCGGAGGGAGGTGGGCCCAAGCACCCAGACGTACAGGGCCTATTCATGTCAGGGCCTTATATGTCCCCCTGGTAGCCACTTGGACGCCCAGCTTATACCACCTTGAAAGTGGAATAAGTGCCCTCACAGCCCCATCATGCCACCACGGGAGACCGTCAGCTGCCTGATCAAGGCCATGGAGGCCCATGGCGGGAGTAGGGTGGCGGATTTATGGGGCAGCTCAGTGTCTGGTGATTCCTTTCCCCCGGCTGGATGTTTGGGTGCCATGGCAATGATACACCATAGCACCGGTACACCAGCCGGAGCATTGGGCAGCCTGACCAGGTATATCCCTAGACATCTCCCCCACCAGAATAAGCTGCAGCCAAATAGCTCCCAGAGTTGCAGAATCAGATACAAATGTGCCCTGTCCATTTTTTGGACATCCGGATGGCCTGGACGTGCAGATCTCTGAATCGGCCTCCAACTGTATAGCGGTCATCACTACCCACAGTTTGCCCACAGACTGTCCTGTTTTTAAATGGGCATTTTTCCATGGTCTATGGGAATATTCAGCAGCACTAATTGGTTCATGCTAACCAGCTGAAACGCTTTGAATATCAGTCCCACTGTCTCTAAAGCATTATTGGCTGGAGATGTGAGAAAAAAGTGCAATGAAAATAAAAACATTGGTACTTAAGAGTGTTCAATTCTGAGAAAACAAGTGAGAAAAATATCTTCTTCTGCACCTTTAATCGTCATGGAAATATGGGATTTGTTTTGGACAAAAAAAAAGAGAAAATGGCAAAATTCACCCTTTCTTTTCTTTTTTTTTTTTTTAAGAATTGTTACATATTACTTTTCCCAAAACGTTTAGCGAAATTAAATGGATAGTAATCATAGAATACACAAAATAAGCTTAAGACAGCTACATTCTAGGTGCTTAAAACTAGGTACCCGCTTATAAAATTACCCTCTGAGTGACTTGTAAATAACTTTGTTATGAGTTCCTTGTTAGAGGTGTATTAGTGGTTCAAAATCAGTGTACCTTGGATATGAATTCCAGGAGCTACTTGTTCAATATTTTTCAAAATCATGGCCATGCTGTGAATATTCTGGAGTTTTCTTAGGGCAAGGCACACATACCTGCCCCTAGTAAGTCCATTAACTTTTCACAGCAGAATTCTCTTATAGAACTATCCATTGTGTGGAGCATGTCTCACTAGAATATTTTAAATCTCCTTTTTCTCAGTATGAATATATTATTGAACAATTCTTATGAATAACTTCTATTTCATCTAAAAGTCCTTAAGTTCTTAAGCAACTCTCTGATGACACAGCTCTACAGTATATAATTCCTTCATCCTGCGACATGATTTTAGTTGTGTTATGTTGAAAACTTTAGGTATTTTTAAGGAATCTTTTTCCTGTCCAGTTTCACTTCTGCATCTTAGATATTGCAACTAACCTTTTTTTTCTAGAGCAATATATGACTTTCCCCTGTCAGCCACCTTCTATCCTCTAATTCCTGATAGTAGTCAGGACCAATTGCGTTGATATTTTTCCTGCTTAAAATTACAGCCTGGCGATAATTGGATAAGTAACTGTAAAAACTGTTCCTGTGATTATGACTTCACAATGACCTGTGAGCCAATCATTTGTACGGAGCCTACCCCGGAGATATGTACTAAAGAAGGGTTTGAACCCGTTCGGGTGCTGAATCCAGACAATCCGTGCTGTAACAAGACTGAATGCAGTAAGTATTTTTCATTTATTTCATTTCATTTATTAAGAATTCATATACTGCCAATTTAGCTTCAAGTCAGTCATAGCAGTTTACAAAAATATACATTTTTGAAGCTCTTCTAGAAAGACATGTATCCAACTTCCATTTCTGGGAGACGTTCCAGGGAAGCAATGAGGGATCGCAGAATGTACACTGGAACATCTTTTAAAATCTCACCAGAACAGAGGAATTCGTAAAGGATTCAAAGTATGCCATCCTTTGAACCCACTTTACTTCTGCTGTTTTGATTCTGATTCTCTAACGGTGGACCGGCACTTCACTTCTCTCCTCAGTGCTCACTTTACTTTTGCCCCCTGTCTTTCCATTGTAACCTAGCAGTCTGTATACTGGCACTAGCACAAACACTTAGGGGTATGTTTACTAAGCTGCGGTAGCGGCTTCCCCCACGGTTGCGGCTCCAATATCGTATAGGATGGCATTGGTAAATACAAAACAGTAACGGGAAGACACATTTTAGAAAGGACATTCAATTACAATATGGGACGTCCAAAATAAGGGCAAGTTTGTCCAAGTTCAGGCATAATTTTACAAACATGGAAGTGCCCAAATGGATGTCTGTGGACCCGTGCACATAGACTTCCCTGGTAGAGTATTTGATTCTGGGGACATCTAAGAGAGATGCAGTGGTGCTTCAAAAACAAAAGAAGTTCCCCGGTTACCCCAAAACTACCATTGCACTTGTGGAAAGTACTAAGGACGCTGGAGTGCCATCTTCTCTGCATGACCCGAATATTTTGCGGCCAAACAAACATTTTTCCTGTGCCTAGTCGTGCCTGGAGCAGGTCTAAACTTGGACAGGGTCACAGACATCCCTGACATTTTAAAAATGGAGCAGGGGCATCTAAACCCATAACAATGCCCCAAGAATGCCTCCACCACACCCCTTGCCTATATGTACATTTGCGCCCAGGGAACGTCTCCAGACCTGGCTTGTAAAATGGCTCTGGGGATGTTTTCCTGATTTAGACTTTCTCTTGCCCATTTCCAGACATCCAAATCATGACTGAAGCTTCTACATTGACTGCCATATTAACATAGTATATTACGGCAGATAAAGACCAGTATGGTCCATCCAATCTGCACAATAAGGTGTCTAGAGTGGTGGTGTCCGCCGCTCTGTGCAGATCACTATCCGCTATGCCTTTGTTTAGGGTTGAACCTGCTGCTCTGTGCAGGTCATCCCCCTACATGCCTTTGTTAGGATTGTGCGTTAGTTTATGTTAATCTGTATTAATGCCAATGAAGTCCTAAGCCAGCCTAATGGAAAAATTGTAAATGAACTCTCTGGCACACTAGACAAATACATGCTAAGCAGCTTATGAATAACCGCGCATAAATTGCTTGAAGTAACATAGTAACATGGGGGGGATATTCAAAGTGATTAACACAGTAGCAGACCTGTGATTCAGCGGCACATAGCCGATTTGTGCCGCTGAATATCCACCTTTAATGCCGCTAGATGCCCCAATACTAACCGCGTTCCATGAGTATTCCAGTTATCTGAAAACAGGTAAAGATAGGCAGAATAGAGGCTGTCCCAACTCTAGCTGCTTTAGCTAACCAGGCAGCACTATCCGACAGACCTGGATATTCAATACCAGTAGCTGGATATGACCCTAGCATTGAATATCCAGGTCTTAGTTAAAGCTGCGATGGCCGCCACTGCTGAATATCATCCCCATAGCAAAAAAAGGAGGGGAACAACCCCTACAAATAAAGGTCCAATTAATTTATTCTGTGTCATTTTCATTAACAACTCCCTCCCCCTTTTGGGCCCGATCCAGGAAGCCGAATAGTGGGGCTGGACATCCTGACAGTCCGTCCAGCCCCGCTATCTGCCCTCAACCTATCTCCCGGTCCCGCTGCATATACACAACCACTATGTGTGCTGCAGGGGACGTGGGAGGCACAGGGGTGTAGAGTGGGTGGAGTGTGGCAGGATCGACTCCCAGAAAGTGATGGCACTGTACATCCGTGGATCGCCGGGGGACGCCCTGCATATTCCACCTCTGATCCTGCCAGGCAGGCCACCTCCCGTAGCAACAGGCAGCACAAGGTGAGTCCCTGGTGCCCGATCCAGGCCCTGGTTACCCCTGCTGGGGTTACAGAGGTCAGCATTCTGGTGGGCAGATCAACTAGTGGGGAGGATGTCCCCATGGTGATGCAGGAGCACGCCGGGCCGCCTCAGGGCCTGATCCTGCACCCATGGAAATGTCTGACTCCAGTTGTGCAGAATCAGGTCCTAGCGGGCCCATGGGCACCCAGACGGTCCAGACATGCCCCTTCGGGGATTGGGCTCCACTTATTTTTTTGGCCCCATAATACATTATGGCAGACCAGTGTGGTCCATCTATTTTGCCCAGTAAAATCATTAGGGTTATAATTGCTGCTTTGTACAGGTACCCACCCACCCCCGCTGTTGTTTAGGGCTGTAAATGTTGCTCCATGCAGGTCCCCTCCCCATCCCCCCACCCCACCCCACCCCACTCCCATTCCTTTTATGAAATGAAAAAATTAATTTGTCTTTTGCTTTCAGTGGAAATGTTTTACACTTGGATTCCATCCCCTTGCCATATAGGAATCCTCTGTATTTGTTCCATGCATTTTTAATTCCATCACTGTCTTCATTTCCACTACCTCTCCATCTCTCCTGAGAGGGCCTTCCAGGTAATTCCCACTCTTACTATAAGAAAGTATTTCCTGGTGTGGTTTTTAGGTTTACCTCCTTGCAGCTTCATTTCAAGTATTCATGTCCTCTGGTTCTATAACTTCCATTTCTTTGGAAAAGATTAATTTATTAATTAATTATTTTCAAGTATTTAAATGTCTGTATCATATTCCCCATTTCTCTCCTGTCTTCTAGGGAATACTCGTATGTATTGAGATCATCAAATCTCTTCTCATATATCTTCTGGTACAGGCCCTAGATCTTGTGGATAGCTTTCATCTGTACCATTCCAGGCTCTATCCTTAACGAAATATGACTTCCAAGACTCAATACAGTCCTTCAAGTGAGGACTCAGAATGACCTGTGCAGATTAGCAGCCTTCTGGTTTTGGCCACCACTTTGTGAAATTGTTTCATAACCTAAACATCCTCAAACACCTTGAGGTCCAACCTCAGACTGCTCTAAAATAGTATCAAAGTCTTGGATGAAATCTAAGCAAACTATATCCAGCACATGCCCTCAGTCTAGTTCTCTGGTCATCTTGTTGAAGAAATCAGATTGGTTTGGCCAGTGTGTTTTTTTAGCAAAAAGCATGCCAGTACTCACAAAGAAGGCCAACTTTAGGGAGCAGGGTGACTGTGGATTTGCCCCCATATTATCCGCACCCTAACAGTGAACCTGACCATCTCTTCTAAGTTCCAATACAGGACATTCAATCAAGCTGGGGTGTTCAAAGTTAAGGAAAACAAAATATATGTTTATAATTACAATTTTAATTTTAACCCAAAATTTTAATCAGTAGGTTAGGTTAATAGCTTTACTTACAAATGTGCCAAACAGGCCTACTTGTTGTACTTCTCTACAGAGTGAATTTTCTTCAAAATAGCAACATTTCCACTAAGATAATAAAAAAATTCTGGGCAACTCAACTCAAAATTGTACTTTACAGTCCTTAGACGTTTTAGAGTCTGTACATGCAGTTGGGTTTTTTTCTGTAGACCACACTTTGTTCATGATTGTAAAGCACCTTTAAGTTGGAACATTGGAACCTGGCAAACAAAAAAAATTCAACCAGTTTGCATAAATTTTTATATGGTACCTCTTTACTTTTGAGGTGTCCAAACACCTTCCATTTTTCGTCAACTGTGATGTCCGTTTTTTTCCATTCTTGAACTTTTTCTTTAGAAACAAATGACTTAAGACAAGAGAACTCATCAAACAGTTTAGTATCATTTATTACTGACTCTAGGCCGGGTCTTGTAGACAGAACATATTCTAAAGAAGATTCTAGCTTACATCACTCTGATTGTTTTTGAAAGAGAGTCCACTGTTGTTTCTCAATCTCCTTGCAGTGATCAATGCAAGTGGTGTAGAAAGATGACACAGATTGCTTGAAATGTGCTCCATCAATGCTGCCCTCTTCTTCAAGATCTTTTATCTTCTTTCTGATTGTCAGAGGCAAAAACACTTCATTCTTCCTAGTTACTAACTTGTTTCTAAGGTCACTCATTACTCCAGCCACCTCTATCACTGAGATTTTTTTGAAACTCAATTTTTAAAGTCGCATTTTGAAAAATCACTGCCTAACTGTACAGAAAGTACCGCCAAACGTGTGCTGATTTATTCTCAAAAAAGCTTTTGATGATTACTGGCCATTTTTCCTGGCCTAGAAAATATGATTTCACTGGATGGAACATTTTAATTAACCTCTCTATGGCTGGTAGTAAAGCCAACCCCCTAGTGTTACTCTATCCGAGGAGTTTTTGATACTCACGCTCAACAAAGTCACAGATCTTTTTAAGTTCTTCAGTTCTCACTGCATAAATGTGAAAATGTCTGAATATCTAGTCAACAATAACTTCAATGTCAAATGGCAGGTATTTGGCAGCAGTGCTGATACAATTGTGAGCAATGTGAGCTGCACAGTTTGCATCAATTAAATTACTTCTTAAATCTTTTTTCAGCTTGTAAAAAATATTGTTACTACTTCTCCTAGCAGACCCACCAAAATTGCTGTTGGTATTGTCAGCACACAATGCCAAAACTTTGGATCATAGCCCATTAGACTCAACTGTATCAAGAATGCACTTGGAATGAATGTCTGAGGTTTTGCTTTTAACTTCATGGACATCAAGAACTTTTACCTGAACCCCTTCTCAGAAAGAAAGGACCTTACTTAAATAGAGCACACTTTAATGCTTCTATGGTTTGAGCAATCACAAAAAACTGTTAAAAAAACTTGTCTCAGAAAGGTCTCTCTTAAGGGAATCAATAGAGTCAGGTTTGAAAACATTACAGATGATTGCTTCTGTTTTGGTTCACGCACAAGAGTATTTTTCATCAAAACATTTTTTCAACAACTTTAAAGTACAGTCTGACAACCGAAAAGAATGGTTGTAGACAACACAGTGATAATCCATGTACCCTCAGTTGTAGCCAGTAACTGAGGTTTCTCATCAAAAGTTTCACTTTTAAAAAAAGAAGTCACAGTTCAACTTGAAGAAGAACTTACATCTGCTGTGTTGTGTTTGTCCTTCCTTAGAAACTGCACAATGTCTCCCTTTCCTTCATGTACGATTGAAAAGGAAGACCGACATTTGTTACAAAACACTGTGCTATCACCAGAATGTTTCTTAATTAATGGGTATTCATTTTATAGTTGGTCATTAAAAACACACTTTCTTTTTGACATTTTAAAATGAAACTAAAGGCTAAATAGAAACCTACACCCTAGGCTAAGAGTCTACACAGATGACAGAATCAACGAAATCAGCTGACCACTGACCATGCTCCTATACTGAGGTTGGCCCCAGGATCATAGGCACCAGCTCTGTGGGTGCTTGGGCACCCCCAAAAAACTACCATACTCTAGAGGTTCAGTACAAGGAAGAAAGGAAGATTTCTGTATCCTAGCTACTGCTCCCACCTCCTCCTGCTCTCTATTGGCTGGCTGTGTCTGCTGGCTTTGACTGGTGGTTGTCTGGGCACTGAGGAGGAAGCAGAGCCAGATTTGTCAGACGTGCTGAGGACTCTGGAGTTTAGGACTAACAACTATCTAATTTATTTTAGGATTCTATAACTTTGTAAAGTAGCTGTCTTAGTCAGAATGATGTCTAAATTGTCTGGGTATTTTTTTAGTGTTTAGCTCTACAACTCGCCAGTGCTCCTCCCTCACTGTGCAGAGTAAGTGGTAGGTTCCAGCCAATGGAAAGGCTGCACTAGTGACAGGAGGGTTGGACTGATTTTCTGCACAGGGCCTGGGAGAAAGTCAGTGGAATAAGTGGGTTTCTTGGTAGGGGTGAGTGGGGTTTCTGAGAAAGGGTAGAAATGTAAGAGGAATGGGATAAAGTGTGAGGAGGCTATTACAGACTGAGAAGAAGAACTGGTAGCAAAATCAAGAACTGGGGGCATTGAAGTAGAGGAGTGCAGAAACAGCACAGCACCAGTAGACATTCAGAGACAGAATCTGTGTGTCTGAAAAGTGCTAGTGTGCATGTGTGTACCTGATTTGGGGAGTAGGGGGTAGAGGAATGCATGTGCGTGTGTGTGTGATTAAAGTACAACAGATGCATGCATGTGTATATGTTTCTGTGTCTCTGATGGAAATAATCTCATATAAATAGAGTTCCCCTTTGAAAATTTTAGCTGTAGTAGAGAGGTCCGCTGGTACAAATGTATAGGAGTAGGACACATTTTTCAAAATAGGGGACATTTAGGTGTCCCGACCAAAGTAATACGATTCCAGGGACAAATCCTTAAAATACGGGACTGTCCCATATAATACGCCACAGTTGGTCACTTTATAATAGTAGCCACACCCCATGCAACCAGCACTTCAAATATTACACCAGTCCCTAGAGCACCAACTCGCTGCTTTTTGGGAAAACAGAGCAAGAGGATTCTCTACAAGAAGCTACACATCAGCAGAACTTAACTGTCCGTGTAAAATGAATCTTTTATAACAATTTACAAAGCAACAGCAGGACTACACAATTATACCTTCACAAGTAAAGCACTTAATAAAAACATTGGGCCTGATTCCGATCCTGACGTACATCTCCTTTGTACATCTGGGCTGACCCGGGCGTACAAAGGAGACTGCGATTCTGATACCGCGGGGCACATCTAGCAGGGAAGTTATACAGGGGCAGGAGCCAGCACGAATAGCGGGGAGAGACATCCCATTGGGACGTCCATTCCCACTATTCATGCCTCAGAATGACTCCCATTCTGGATTCACCTCAGAAACAGCAAGATTAACTCTCTACTACAAGATAAACTCACACAAAAGCACGTTTCAAGCTTATATAACAAAACTGCCAAACCAAAACAGCCCTAACTCCAGGCTTCAAACAGCACTGTAATTGCACCAGACCGTGAAATATCAATACATCTCCAACTGGGAAAACAAAGGAAGTCACACCAGTGGTGTGCCCAGTCGCTTATGTACCCAGTGTGGGCGCCTCCCCGTGCAGCTTCCGCCCCCTCTCCCCACAGCATGCTGCTCATAGTCTGATGTAGTCCCCCTTGCTGGGCCCACACTTTAAAGGTAGCATGGCAAACATACCTCAAAGACGGGAGGTTTGCCACGCTGCCTCCAATCCAGACTGGATCTTCTCTCCTGGCCAAAATCTCCAAATGGGGCACCCTTTCCCTTTTCTATGCCATTCTTTAACATTTTTGTTAGTGATATTGTGGAAGGGCTGTCAAGTAAGGTTTGTCTCTTTGCAGATGATACCATAATCTGCGCTAGAGTAGACACCCAGGAAAGAGTAGATAACATGAGGAGGGATTTAGCTAAGCTTGAAGATTGATTGAGAATTTGGCAGCTAAGATTTAATGCTAAAAAATGCAGGTCAGGCATTTGGTCTTCAAGAATCCAAGGGAGCTATACAGTCTAAGGGGTGAAGTACTTCTGTCCACAAAAGAAGAGCAGCACCTGGGCGTGATTGTTTCTGATAATCTGAAAGTGGCTAAATAGGTAGAAAAGGTGACGGCAAAAGTCAGATGGATGCTTGGGTGCATAGGGAGAGGAATGGCCAGCAGAAAAATAAGGTGATAGGACATCTGTATATGTCCCTGGTGCGACCTCATTTGAAGTATTGTATGCACTTTCAAAAGGATATACTCAGGTTGGAGTCGGTGCAGAGGGTGGTTACTAAAATGGTTAGTGGTCTTTGTTAGAAAGCATATGGGGACAATCAAAAATCTTAATATGTATTCATTAGAAGAAAGGCAGGATAGAGGAGATATGATAAAGACTTTTAAATACTTTCATGGCATAAGTGCACAAGAGGAGAGCCTCTTTCAATTAAAAGCAAGCTCTGCGACAAGGGGACATAGGATGAGGTAAAAGGAGATAGACTCAGGAGTACTATGCGGAAATATTTCTTTATGGAAAGAATGGTAGACGCATGGAATAGTCTCCCAGTAGAGGTAGTACAGACGAGGACAGTATCTAAATTCAAGAAAGCATGGGACAAACACAGAGGATCTCTGAAATTAAAAAGGGGACTATAGTAGTTGATATGGAAGGGCAGACTAGATAGGCAATATGGTATTTTTCTGCTGTGATGTTTCTATGTTTCTAAGTTTCTATTTACCTGAGGTCCTTATCTGAGGGTTTTTTCACCCACTCTCAACAATCCCAGTTTAAAGTCTTCCTCAGTAGTTTAGCTGGTCTATCGCGGAGCATAATTCACCCCTTCATCGATAAGTGGATGCTATCTCTGCTCAGCAGTCCTTGGCAAATCATTCCATGGTCCAGAAAACCAAAATGCTCTTGATGATACCATTCAGATAGCCAGACTTTCATCTCCACAAGGCGAGACTCTCAGTCTCAGCCTTGACCCATGACAGGGAAGACTGAACAGAATGCCAGCTAGTGCTGGATATATGCTAGTAGTCAGACTGCTTTACTTCTATAGTAAGAACATGAGAATATAAGAACATAAGATATGCCATAATGGGTCAGACCAAGGTCCATTAAGCCCAGTATCCTGTTTCCAACAGCAGCCAATCTAGGTCACAAGTACCTAGCAGTTTCCCCAAAAGACACAATGCTTGTAGTGGGGCAAGCAGTGGATATCCCGAGTTCCCTTTCATAATGGTTTGTGGACCTTTCCTCCAAGAACTTGTCCAAACCTTTTTTAAACACAGTTACACTAACAGCTTTTACTACATCCTCCGGTAACGAATTCCAGAGTTTGATTACATGTTGAGTGAAAAACATATTTTCTCTTATTAGTCCTAAATAGGTTATCCTGTAGCTTCATTGCATGTCCCCTAGTCTTTCTATATTTTGATGACATAAACAATCAATCTACGTATACCCGTTCCACTCCATTCATTAATTTATAGACCTCTATCATATCTCCCGTCAGCAGTCTCTTTTCCAAGTTGAAGAGCCCTAACCTTTTTAGCCTTTCTTCATAGGAGTATCCTTCCATCCCCTTTACCATTTTGGTGGCTCTCCTCTGTACCTTTTATAATAACGCTATATCCTTTTTAAGATACAGTGACCAGAATTGCACACAATATTCAAGTTGCGGTTGCACCATGGAGCACCATTCTTTTCCTTATGATACCTAGCATTCTATCTGCTCTCTTGGTCGCCGCTGCGCACTGGGTGGAGGGTTCTAACATGTTATCCATGATGATGCCTAAATCTTTTCCCTGGGTGGTGGTTCCTAATGTGTAATGTTGCATCGTGTAACTATAGTTTGGGTTGTTCTTTCCTAGGTGCATAACTTTGCTCTTGTCTACATTAAATTCCATCTGCCATTTGGATGCCCAGTCTTCTAATTTATCAAGGTCTTCTTGCAATTTCTCACATTCCTCATGGGTTTTAACAACTTTGAATCATTTTGTGTCATCTGCAAATTTGATTACCTCACTCATTATTCCCATTTCCAGGTCATTTAAAAATATGTTAAAAAGCAGCGGACCCTGCACAGATCCCTGGGGTACTCCACTATTCACCTTTCTCCATTGGGAAAATTGTTCATTTAGCCCTACCCTCTGCTTTCTATCTTTTAACCAGTTCCTGATCCACAATAGTACACTGCCTCCTATCCCATGACTTTTTAATTTTGCCAAGAGTCTCTCATGAGGGACCTTGTCAAAGGCTTTCTGAAAATCCAGATGCACTATAAACTGCACTGCTAAATGTACAGCGTATAGTTGGATGTTACCACCTATGTCTTGCCATAATTCTGCCCAGGTACTATATGGAGAATGCCAAAGTCGTTAGATCAATTTTAGCTGACACTATTAATAAAGTGCCATTGAAAACCTTCAGATGAGTTATAGTTTATCAGCTGTCAGTAAATATATAATTCCTTTTCAATATTTACACCATTGTTACTGAACAGATGGCCTTCCAGGAAAATAAGTGTTATTGTATTTGTATGCAATTGGGCACATCATTTGAAAGGATTTTACCTTCTGTACTTATGAAAGATGATAAAAGAAGAAGGAGCAGGTACTTTAACTGAGAATTTCAGAGTTAGGAATTTTATAACAGTTTGAAATCAATTGCATGAATCTCCCCTTTGTCTCTTTTTTTTTACAGGATGCAGCCCTGACCTCTGCAAAGGTAACATCATAGAAACTTGCCAGGTTGGCTATGAATTAGCCTCCAGCTTTTCCGATGGAGATTGCTGCGTTACATTTATATGCAGTAAGTGTTGGGTTCTACTTTTGGGTTGTTAGGCAACAGCTGTGCTGTAAACAGTAAAACATAAAAAAACCTGCAATGCTGCCAATCTATGTTAGTTAGAAGAAAGGCAAAGGACCAGATTTATCAAGTAACAAGTCATTAGAAATGGAGGAAACGCCTTGCAGAAATAAATAGGCGTTAAAAGCGTCAAAAATGTTAAATACACCTTGCAGAAAAAAATAGGCTTGTTCACTCCTTGAGGGCAAGGAGTGGCCTAGTGGTTAGGCCAAGGTATTTCGGGCCAGGGGTTCAAGTCCCACCTGGGGACAGCAATCTCAGTCCAGAGGGACTGGGTTTTTAGTCCTATAGGCACTCCTTGTGGCCTTGGGAAAGCCACTTAACTCTCCATTGTTCACTGCTTTGATGAAGGATAAGGCAGTATAGAAAACTGGTTAAATAAATAAAAATGCTATTGCAAATGGGCTTGCAGCTAGGAGTGTGCAGCCAAAAAGGGCTTGTTTTGTTTAGTTTCCCATAAGGAGGAGGGGGCTTATTTTAGTCAGTTTTTTTCTCATATTTTTCATTTCAGGGGCAATATCATGAATAGTGTACCTTATTGCACACTAGCACACACTTTTGAGGAAAATGTGTGCACTACTGAGCATCCAAACACGCTATTATGCAATAGTGCACACTATTGCTCAATAGTAGACCTAAAGAATAATAGGGTGCATTATAAAGCATTGAGTAAACTATTCAACAATGCACACTATTGATGACACAGGAAAAACATACTTTTTTCAGTTTTTTGGGGTCGAAAATGCCATTTTCATTTCCCATGTCATTTCAAATTCCTATTTGCAGCTTCACTGCACATAACGTTCATTTCCCCACGCATAAGATGCTGATTATAATGCAAGTATTGGGATCATGTACTGAAGGATTACTGACATTGTACATCTGGAATTTGGCCAGAGAGGCAGATCAAATAAATCCAACATTTCATGCTTAGTTTTTGTGGGCGACTCATTCATATAGTACAAGAGATTGCATGGGTTTCACTGCTGTGTAATTCTACTGGTTTCTAGTGTAATTCAAGGAACTAACAAAAACTAGAGATGTACTTTGAAACAACATGGAAAATGTGAAGGACTGTTCCCATGCTCTTGCCTACTTTCAACCTGACATACCGAATTGCTTTTTCCTCTTTTGTCAATAGTGCACACTATTGCTTAATAGTGCACACTATGGCTCAGTAGTGCACAGTATTGATCAATAGCATGTACTCAACACGCATGTACTCGACACACTATTGAATAACAGGGCATCTATGGCACAATTATGTACACTATGGCTCAATAGTACGCACTATGGGGCATTTTTTGTTTCGTGCATAGTGTACAGTGTATAATGTATAATGTCTTTATAATGTACAATGTATAATGTCGTTAAGTACCCTCATGTTAAATGTAACCCTCCAATTATGATGTGACCACTTTGATTGTAGGATAAGGTGGTATACAAATCCGTCGAAATAAATAAATAAATAAATAAAATAAAATGTGGTAGTTGGGAGTGCGGGGTTTAGCACAGGGCTAACACACATTTGTTGTGCGAGGTAGCTGGGAGCGTGCAGTCCAAAGGTGATTGCATTGAAAATGCTGCGCTACCCGAGCAGCATGTGAATAGGTGGGGTTAAGGCAGAGAGTGGGAGGAGAGAGAGCAGAGACGGGCACATGGCTAGAGCAGGCAGGGTAGTCACGCGCTAGCTACAAAAACATGCTGCTACCATGGGTGCAACTACCGCCTGTCTCTGACCAGGAGCTAATCGCATTCAACATGCTTGAGTGCTCCAAATGCATGGTTTATTCGCATGTGTTAGGAAGTATGAAGCGCAGAAGCAGGGCAAACACACTAGAAAAAAATAGGACAAATAGATGATGCCATGGCAGTGGACCACACTAGCCTGATGACCACAAAACCAGGGCCTGCAGTCACAAGTGACCCTGCTGGGACAGTGGACAAACAACCAAAGAAACATCAACAGCTGTCTTGACTGACTGCTGTTCACATCTGCATATACATGGGACAGTTGTCAGAGAGCTGCTGGTGTTATGTGCTGTGGTGGTGGGCAGGGGGTATCAGGAGATAGACCCTGTGCTCTGTGTGTCAGCCAGTACTGGCCACATAGGTAGAGCTGGAGCCAGCAGAGTACAGCAAGGGGTGGGGCATGCAAATGAGGTTCTGAGCATACTGGCTAAATGACGGTGTGGCATCAAGAAGTGCTGTCTGACATCTACCTCCACTGCATGGGAGGAGGGAGGGGCATGTAGCAGTGCATACTTGGATCTGGGAGTGCCCTGCTGCTGCCATTGGCCATGTTCCTGTGAGCAGCTAGCCCCTCACCCTTACCATGGGAGGATGGAGTTGATGACTTCTGGCCCTGAGAAGCTACTTATTACTTCCAGCTTTGCATATGAGCTTCCTGTGTTGGATCTCACTGATTGGTTGATTAGTGTCCTCTTCCTGGCCCCCATGTCCAGAAGTTGAGGTGTTCAATAGAACTGGATAGCTCTGATGGACAGACAGTTGGGGTGCTCAGCCTGGTTTGGCCACTTCCATTAGTGTTCTTCCCTGCTGGGAGGGAGCATGGGTGCCCTCTGTGGACTGCCTAACCCTCCCACCCTGAAGATATCAGACCACAGGGGTGGGTGTCCTATATGGTGGGCCATAAGGGTGCTTCTTGACTCCATGTGGTAGAGGTACTAGCTGGCAGGCTGCCTAGTGCACGTGTTCCCCCCTCCCCACACTATCTGTGTGCTCATTGTGTTTGGCCTCCTGATTCATGATCTCTAGTGCCCCATTCCCCCACCCACCCACCCACATGGGGGATATCCAAGCCATATAAGAGAGGTGAAAAAAGGGGGGTTTCCTCCCCACACACCAGAGACCTTGTACTATGTTCCCTGCAGTCTAGGTGAAGTGGCACTCTGGGCACCTCTGAGTGAGGGGGTTCATATAACTGTCCCCCATGATGGACACTGCAGACACCCTGCCTGTTCCAATTCCAGGCCCCCAGCATTGTCAGATACTACATTTGCACCCTATCTCCCACAAGTAGGGGCACAGTACAGACTCTGCATGTGTTTGCTTTCTGATTTGCAAGCTCCGCTCTTACTTAGTCCTAGTGTTCTGAGCCATGCAGCCAGTTGTGCCTATTCACGGTCATCCCTCTCTATTCTGCACTGGCCTGTTACCACTGTCCTGTAGATGGGGATTGGGCATGTGCTATGACCATCAATACAGATGTGCCTAACGTGGCAGCACATCCCTACCATGGCCACATCCCCTGCATCTGCTGTAATCGCAAGGCTTTGGTACAGTAAAAATGCTTACTATTTATGCATTAGCCCTGCTCGCGGCACTATAGTAAATATGCCCGTTTTTGTGCCACAGAGCTCACTATTGGCAGCATTGCCTTCTGAAACAAAAATAAAGTTAAAAAGCTAAATAAAATGAAAAATCCATAAACAACATAGAAACTAAAAAAACCTGAACATTTTGGCCTTCACACCTCTAACAAATTCGGCATTGCTCCACACAGAGCCAACTTAAGCATTAAGCAGACGAGATGGTTGCCTAGGATCACCCCCTTCCTAATGCAGCACCTTTGGCTTCCTGTCTCTGCCCAGATTCCCTAAAAGATTCTGAAACTGATTCACAAATTGCTGCACCCTTGACTATCTAGTCTTCCTTATCACCCTACACATCCTAGCCCGCTCACTGTGTTCAGTCCACAGTAATCGATTTCATATCCCTCCCCCTTCTTAGCCAAACACAAAGCCACCAGGCAATCCACTTTCTTTTTCATTTCTCCTATTCTTTGGAACAGTCTACCCCCAAAGTTACCTTTCAAACAATCCTATAAAAAAAGTAAAGTTGGACTTAAAACCCACCTCGTCAAGCAAACATATGGCATCATTGGCTGATAATTCCTGGACTGCAGAGCTCTGCCAGTGGAAAACTCTCCCTCTACCTCCTCTTTCCTCTGACAACTGGAGCTCCTGTCTTAACTGGGGTATCCTGAGGCCTTGACACCCCCATTCCCCAGACACACACCACAAAATTACAAACCAATATTTGGGAGTACAAGGCTACAGTTTTATTCAAATACCAGTCAACGGTACAACTTATGTATTCATTGTCAGCCCTGGGGAACATCTGCCACATTCCAGCAAGATGTTTGACCCCCAGACCACCAAGTCTGCAGACATCTATCCAATACTGGAATATGTGCTAGACCTATGCTACAGTCTCAGCAGGAGATCCAAGCATCAGAGTGATAAAACCCTAACACGCAAATATCACCAAAGAAGATGTCCACTTGGACTAATAGCCTGTTTAGGCTGCTTTCAGTCAGATAGCCAAATACCAAAACCAGCTACACCTGCCACAAATGCATTGAATGCAAACAGGCATGTCCTATGACCCCCCACTAACATACTGCAGCCTGTTACCTCTGTTCAAAATGTCTTTCAAGGTCTCCTGAAAAGAACTATTTGGCAAATCCTGAACAGTAATTGATAAGTGCACACCATATGGCCTGAACAAGGATAATGAATGCGCCCCCCATCCACTATAGAAAACCTTAATGGTCATCTTAGTCAATCATAAATTCACATTCTGCATTCTCCATATCACAAACTTGTTCTCTTCCATTTTATCATGTAAGCGATTGTCACAGATGAGACATGCCCAATCTTCATAGTCTTATGTGCTTCCACAGTCATATCTGTATAAGCCAACAACAGACCATACTGGGCAGGGTCATAATGACCAGCCATGCTAGCTAAGCAGAAAAAAACAACATACCAAGTTAGGGATAGTGTGTAGCACCCAACATTTCTGACCCTGAAATCTATCGTTCTTCTTTTTACTGCCTTTCACATTCTCCTGCGGCCATCCAGCAGATAAGATTGAGAGGCTCCTTCCCACAGTTCAGTAAGTACAACTAGCACTGGAACATCCCTTTCCATTTCACAAGCAAGCCCAGCTGGCTTCCTCATTGGTGAAGTCGATGAGGAAGATGAAGATGAGAAAGTAGATGATAAGGAGGATGACAAAGTCAATCTAGAATTTCTAGACCTACTACGTTTGTGCTTATACTTCCTGGAATCCTTTGTTGATACGTCGTCTTTCCCACCAGCCAACCAGCCACTGGTTTAAAAGTGCTAGTTTTAAATGAAGCTGCCCCAATATCTCCCTTATTACTACCCTCTGCACAGGTAGAACAGAAGCATGTCCATAATATTCTGAGGGAGACCCATCCGAGCCTTGTTCCAGAGAAGACTTGGCTACCACACTCACCATGTCATGAGCTCCCAAATTAGCAGATGGATAAGCATAAGTAATGTTCCTTCAGTTCTCCCTCTGTGAAGGGCCAGGATGCTACCTAAACCAGAGGCATCTGACAGGCTGCACTGGGCCCTGAGAAGAAGGAAGAGAACAAAGCAAAGAAGGCCCACCAACAGTTACCCCAGGCTGAGATAAACCATATCTAGGCCAACCTTGAAGACCCATGGGACCCCTGAAACAAAGTGAACCAGGCAATATCTGCTGCCACACTCTCGGCAAGCCAGGTGCATACCTGGGCCAACGTCATTCCAACCCCATAGGAAATGAAGAGCAAGGTCAGTGCACCTCAGGAGATAATTCAGCACTGAGAGGAGAAGTGGCAATCCACACTAGCTGAGGTGACTGCAGTGACTTGTGAGCTCTATGAACTAATCCTTAGTTCTACAGGAGAAACTGCAGAAGATACCAGGGCCAATCCACCCTGGCCATGCTGACCACTACAGGGTACAGCTCTGCCATTTTCCAAACCTGAATTCTGGCTTCCCTCTCATCTGTGAGCTCATGCAACCACCTACTATGGTCAGACGGCCCAGCCACATAACCATGTGCCCAGCTTTGATCTCTGCCATTGGAACCTGCAATAGTGTCTGCTGAGAAGCAATGGCCTTGCCACAAGCACGTGCTCTCTCTCCTATGTGTTCGAGATAATGCCTCTCAGATCTACCAGGCTCCGATGCAGGATCCAACCAAGGATCTGCTGAATTATCCCATAAAGCTGTACACACATTAACCTGCGAGGGGCACTGTCTCAAAACCCTACCACTCGATACCTAGAGCCCCAGACCACCACCAAAACCATCACATTGCCACCCAATGGAGCATAAAGGACTTTGCGCTTGGGCATATCAATAAAATAAACTCCCTAATCTAGATTTCGACTGCAGCCACAGCTAAAGATGCAGCCTTGTCCAGCATGTGGGTGAACTTGCATCTGTCCCTGTGTCCAGCCTGCAACCAATCTCTCCACTCTTGCCATGTTCACCTATCCAATTGAAGTAAGCAAGGGAATCCTCCAATCAAACTCCTTTCTCAGTCCACCAGCTCAACTTCCCACCTATTCAGCCCTCCCCTCATACCCCCACTAATACCTTCCCCAGTGCATGAGGCATATTAGGCCCAGGAACCCTCTTGTCACGGGCATCCTAAACATCCCTGCACTGCCCTTCCCTATTTCTTATCTGATTTAGCATGCAAACTGCTTTGTACATTAACAAAAGACGGTATAGTAGATCATATTAAACCGTAAACCATTTTCTGAGGGTGTCAAGAACAGCTGCAGCCAAACAAAATAATATCAGGGTCATTCCGAGGCATGAATAGCGGGGATGTTAGATGGGAACGGGAAAGGGAAGAGCGGGGGCAATGTTAGGGCGGGCAGTGGGCATTCCAATGTTGAACCTGTACGTCCGGGGCTGGCAGCCTGAACGGGAAACTTATTCCACCTCTGAGGTGGAATAAGTTCCCCTAGTCGGGTGGATTGGGGAGGTCCGGAGCCCAAAAGAGGCAGTAGGGGGCAGAGGAAATTCCCCGCAGCCTGACCCTGACCTTGGGAGACCAGATCGGGGGTCGGGCTGTGGGGAATGCACTTTTTGGTCCGGCGGCCAGGGATAGCAGCTTTTGAATGGAGACACGGTGTCATGGCAACTGGACGCCATTTCACCACGGCTCCATTCAAAAGCCCTGACTGAGCTATCCAGGTAAGAGCTGTATGTGCAGGCTGACCTGAATCAGGGTCCCAGCCTACACGTACAGGCCTGGACGTGATTCAGATCCCATGGGGGCTAGGCGTCCCTGCGGGATCAGAACTGGGCCGGGATGTCCACAATTGAATCAGCCCCTATGTGTAAACTGTCACACATACCCAAGCTCCGGGGCATACTTTTATCCAGATAAATGGCTTCTGGAAATTGCTTTCATACGTGAGTGAGTGAGTGTGTGTGTGTGTGTACATCTATCTATTTATCCAATTATGCATTTTGATGGGATCATTCTAGAAGGGCTAGTATTGGATGATCGTTGTTGAATTTAATCATCTGTGGAGAGGCTAGGAGCCTGAAAGCTCTATAAATTTTGAATTCTTTTATATGATAACCAGAGAAATATGAGTTTCACACAAATACTGCATAAGGATTTGCCATGACAACTCTTAAAGGTCCCCCCTTCTCCTGTGCTAAAGAACTGTTGATGGAAAGATTCATGACCTCTTTTGTCTTACTGCATGCAGCCACTAGGTGGCAACAGCAGACATTAACATCTATAACTGTCGTCTGACTGAATTCATGGTCTCGTTAGCTCAGCATGATGACTTCTCCCCAGACTCCACTTTGATCACTCTGTTTTTTGTAGTGAATGTAGCACATCCGTTTGACCAAAGACCTTTGATAACAGACGTTATTTGTACAGCTGGGCAAGATAAACTTGATTTCTTCTTCCTTCTTTGCCAAATCACATTGTTCAAGCTTGTATTCTGACCCATTTGAAAGAGTCCACATTATTCCGTTCAGACTCAAGATCATATGTTAATGAACAATCTCATTTTCATTATTCGGGAGTGAAATCTTTTCACAAATGATTAAGAAAAAGTCAGAAAAGGAACTCAAAGGAGTACTGTGAATGCTTCACCTCAAAGTTAGAGTCCCTTGAGCGATGATTAAGACTGTTTGAATTGTGCTGGTTCCAACAAAAATCGATAGCAGGGACAAAAACTTTGCAACATATGTTTAAGATAATTTTTCAGATGCGATGAAGATATAATTGATTTTCCAAGTAGAGTAGGTAGGTCCATGAATGTCAGCAAATAGATTGTTCAATCATTGCATCAAAGGACGTAGTGGTAATTTTCTAAAACAAAAGGTACTAGGTTGGGCAGACAGTCATCCGTGACACGATGTTTGACCTAACAGTTGTTTTCGTTAATGTACGTTCTGGGCTTTCCCTATTTTTTTCATGGGTCTGATTTTGTTGGGAAGAAATACAGAGGATCAATGAACAGTTTAAAATGGACGTTCAAAGAAGGGATACAAATATGAACAATGTAATTTGTCAGTATGATGTTAAAGAATCCTGCCAATATTACTGACAAATGTTAGAAATTAATACCAATTTTCCCTTGTATGCTGCCTTCCATCCAAACTGGATCCAGCCCACCTTCACTGTGAATAGAAAGGTGCACCAGTGTGCATCCTGCTGGGCAGTTTCCAAAAAGAGGGTGGAGGAAGTAGAGTTGCCAACCGACCGCTTTTAGGCCGGCCCAGCCGGTTGTATGAGCTGCAGGCCAGCAGCCGGCAGGACGGTAAAACCAGCCTACCCTTGCCCTGCCACCGCTTTTCCTGTTCACGCCTGCATGGCTGGTCTGCTCCTTCCCCCCTCTGACGCGACTATACATCAGAGGAAAGAGTGACCAGACCAGCCATGCAGGCATGGAGTTGCAAAGCCCCACATTTTTTTTTTACTGGAGATCCGCTGCAACTGCTGCTGCTACCAAGGAAACAGGAAAAGCAGTGATGAAGCAAGGGCAGGAGGGGGGGGGGGCATCTGGACATAAGGAGGTAAGGTGAGATGGGGAGATACTCAACATGGAGGGATGGAGCAGAGAGTGAGCCGTCTGGGCATGAGGGGACAGAAGCATATGGGCTATTCTAGGCATGGGGGGATGGGGCAGAAGGGTTTTCTGGGCATGGGGAGGGATGAACATGGGGGGGGGGGGTAGGAACATAAGGACTATGCTGGGCATGTTGAAGATAGTGGAAGAAGGGGTATGCTGGACATGGGGTGGAGAGGGACAGAAGTAGTATGCTGAGCATAGGGGGAGGGGGTAGAAGGCCTTTGCTGGACATGAGGGGGACAGGGGCAGATGGGTTATTCTGGGCATGGGGGGATAGGGCAGAAGGGTATGCTGGACATGGGGGGAGATGAACATGGGGGATAGGAACATAAGGGCTATGCTGGGCATGTTGGAGATAGGGGAAGAAGGGGTATGCTGGACATGGAGGGAATAGGGACAGAGGAGGTATGTTGGACAAGAGGAGTAGAGATACACATGAGGAGATTCTGGCATGGACTGGATAGGGACAGAGGAGGTATGATGGAATTAGGGGTAGAGATACATCTCAGTAGTTGCTGGACAATAGGGGATAGGTACAGTGGGGGAATGCTGAGCATAGAGGGAGAAAGAAGTGACAAAGGGGGAGATGTTGGACATGGGAGATGAGGACCCGGAGAAGATGGTGGACATGGAAGAAGGGAAGCAGGATGAGGAGAGGAGTTGATACTGGACATGGTGGAGAGAGGGGGAAAGTTAATGAAAGACTAGGAAATAAGAGGCTGGGGAAGGAGAGAGAGTTGGGAAATGGGAGTGTTGGGGTGAAGAAAAGAGATGGAAAGCTATGGCTAGAAACAGTAAAAAGGGTGACTGAGGAGTGGCTGGTAAGAAAAAGGTGTGAACTCTGGATAGAAAAACTGAAAAATAAATGGAAAAAACCTGAAGAGATCAGTGTTAAAAACTGATATAAGGGAAGAAGTGAAGACAGAAGGAGAGAGAAGAAATGGCAAATGGAGAGGAGACCATGAAAAGAAAGTTAAGAGAAGACAGGAAAATAAAAAGCAGAGACTGGGATTAACACAATTAGAAAAATAAAATGACCCAAGACAAAAATCTGAGAAGGGACCCTAAAGTCCACTAGCAAGCTGTGCCTTTTTCAGTCTCAGACAGGTCTGGGGCCCTCTTTGGTTTGGGGGCCCAGGACAATTGCCCTGGTTGCTTCCCTCTTAATGCCAATCCTGACATCTGGTGTTTTTTGTTTTGTACAACACAGGGCAAACTGCATTTCTTTCTGTTTCTCTGGGGTTGCACTGCATGCAGTGTCTGGCTTTCTGAGATTTTTAGTTTAATTTTTGTTTACATATTTTTATTTTCACTTTGTGGTCACTTATTGGTGAAGGCCTATGTGTAATGTGTGTGTGACCAGGACTGGAAATTCTGTTAGCATGGAATTTCTGTTTAAGACTGTGTAGTAATCTGGCTTGTTCAGCTTTGCTAATAAGTTTATTAATGTTTTAGGGCCCACTGCGATGTTTTCAGTGTTGCCTTTTTCTAAGTAGGGTCCTTGTGTGAGTTTTGGAAGTTGGTATTGGCATGGTAGATTTGCTCTTGGTCCCGAATGACTTTTTTGTATTAATTCCAGGGCCGGCCCCACCATCAAGCGATTGCTTCTGGGGGTCGATAGAGAGTAGGATGTTCAAAGCTAAACAATAAATTCTGACAGCTAGGGAGGGACATACAGGTTAAAATTTGCTTAGGGTGCCAACACTTTGAATTAACTCTGGGGCTCGCTTTGATTAATACACAATATGCTTGCTATTAAGAGGGATTTTTTTGTTGTATGGTAAGTTTTATGGGGAAGGTTCCAGCTGCATAGATTGTTGAGGAAGGGGCCGGGAAGTAGGGCTCGGTGGATGCAGAATATATATCTGAATTTAATGCCATATGGGAGAGCATAAGTGTATTGGATAGGGCCTGAGAAGGCAACTATGGCTGAATTGGTGCTGAAGAGTTCAACCTCTTGTACCCTCCCCCCTTGATATAGCCTGTAGACGCTAAAGCTTACACCATTGCCCTCTCTGCAATTATTTTATAGGCGGGGCAGGGGGCAGGCATGGGTGGAGAGCATGGCTAGCCACAGGTGGTGGGTTTTTTCTTTCAAAAAGCTGACAACCCTAGGAGGAAGAAGTATGATTTTCAGTGTAAATACCAGTTATGGGGCAAACAAAAGAACATTGACGGTATTAAAAGGGAAACATGCATTGTGTCTCTGTGTCAAGCATCTGAACCGTGGATAAATGAAGCGTTGTTGGTACCGTCATCTTTCATAAGCACCAAGCTAAAATGTATTCATTTCTTTTCTTCTCTACAGAACCAAAGGATGTCTGTGTTGTCAAAGGTGTGGAATATAAGGTAAGAATGCTAGTAAGGATGTCACTAAGCATAAGCACATAGGGTCCATGTCCCAGCTCAATTGGGCAGTATCCAAATGCTGAGAGAGCATCCACCTTTAATGGTGCATTGGATTAGAAGCCAGTGCTCTCCTAACCAGTCTTCTGGTTGTTGTTGCGCGTGGCTTTGTCCTTGTGCCCATCGTATGGGTGGAAACCGCTTTCTCCTTCTACGGGCTCCGAATCACTGAAATATGTAGCAATGACTCTGCATTCCAGAAAAAAGAGAGACATTAAGAAGGCAACTAAAAAAAGAGACAATGTCTGCCTCATGCACTGGAACAGAAGCCCTATTCGTCAGTAGGCGGGTCATTTTATAAAGGCATTTTTGCATGGATATGGCAGAAGGCACATGTAAACTGCCTCCTATAAGATTACCGCTATATAGAAGTGTGCATTATTACAAGGACGTACACACTTTTACGTGGCCTGGATGTAGGCGTGTGGAGGAGCGAGTTGTGCAAAGCACAGATGGAGTTGTGATCAATGCGTATTTTATGAAAGACATGCCTTCACGCAAACTTTACATATGCCTCTTCACACTTGTTCCCAAGCAGGCGCAAATGTCCACGACCTCAATTTAGCCACGATTTCTGCAGCTTCTGTGCTAGTAGCTTATAAAGACACATCGATGTCTATCTGTTTCTATAAAATCGTGACAAAATAGTGTCTACTTGCACTTGCAAGCTAGGTAACTTGCTATAAAAGGACCCTCCACGTGACCAGAAGAAAATGAATTAGCAAAGCAAAAATTATCTCTCTCATTACGCATTCTATTCTATCCTCCCTGAGCAATGCATCCCAAGGCTGCAGGCGTTGCATTGCTACTGTACGCTGAGAGGCGAGTGCATAAAAATGCTAGTAATGGCATGAAGAAGATACGGGGGCTCTCTAATTCACGTTTGCAATTGAAAACTGTGGCCATTTCCTGACAAATATTATTTGTGTAAAACCTTGTATCAAAAGAGTTGAAGTCGCAGGGCCAGATCTCAGTCTATAATGGGGTTATTAACACCTTATTTAAAGTATGGCATAAGCTCGTGTAAAACCTGGAGATGAACAAATAGCAGTGCGGGGTCTGTGCATGAGCAAGTTGAACAACTGGGGTCTTACCTGCTTGGTTTAATGCCAGTGATACCCCAGAGGCTGGCAAGCACCGCGGCCTAGCTGAAAACCGTTCCATAAGTTAATAATTTTGTCAGGGCCGCAGCCTTGTTTATTGACATGGTATTAGTCATGTTTTAATCGCATGTGATATCAAAACACTGGCACCAGAAAAGAGATGATGATAGGAAAAAGGAAAACCAGCCATACCACTGTCCTCGTTTAACGTCAGAAAATTAATTGATAAGTTCCATCTGGGTAAAACTATGAATTTAATGTAAATGTTCCCAACCTATTGCATTCCATCAGACACAGTCCGAGGCACGTCTGATTTTGCCTAGGGTTGTGCGTTATTTGAAACAAAACAGCGAATACCAATAACATTCTTTATATCGTCTGATTTTGTTCTGAAATGAAATGAAATACAAACTAATGAAATGTAGTTCTGTCTTTTCATTTTGTTTTGCTTTCTTTCCTCTGGCCATTATTTTTAAAACTTCGACTGGGACCTGTGGCTCCTCAGGCTTGCTGTTCCGCCCCCACCACCCTCCCCTGCTTCAATACATACTCTTTCCATGAAATGTAGCCCAGAAATCTGCTATTCCGTGGGGCAGGAATAATTCTCCATCATCAGGGCTGGCTCCAGAGTTTGTTCGAGATGTTGGTGCACTAGGCAAAGTTTAAGTCCTATGTCCTCCTGTTTGTCAAAATCTATTGCATAGCTTTGAATGCCCTGCTCATTGCCACACCCCAGAAGTTGTTGCACTAGGTGACCACCATGTTTGCCTCCCTAACCCAGTCACTCGCCATCCTAGTGCACAATGACCAATTAAAACATGTCTTAGCGATCGCTTGCTGTCATGTACACATTTTAAGTGTCAGCACAGATAGCGAATAAAAGGGTCCCTTAGAGTAATAGACATCTGACCTAATATTTAGGGTACTGCAGAAAGTTTCAGCTCTCTGGGTATTGTGAGACTGTAATGTTTAGCATCATTTGGTATGTCCTAAGGATTTCTACCAAATTCTTAATGTGTCTGTTCTTTTTTTTGACATCCCCCAGCCAGGAATGCCTACTCCTTCCACTCAAGGAAAATGTAAAGAATGCAAATGCTCTAAGAAAAAAGACCAAATGACAGGGTTAAATTTGGTAACATGTACGAACATCTTCTGCCACAAAGACTGTCAGATGGTGAGTTGAAAACAGTGCACATGAAAACGGGTATCAGAACCTAGCAGGCACTGGTCGCTACTTAAAGGAGCGGGACGGGACTCAGGAGGGAGCCCAGCTCTCTCTGTTGCTCTGACCTTCATCTAGGCTTTCAGGGAAAGAGAGGGGTCACAGTAGCAATAATAAGGGCCCAGGGATCCCTTCCTTATAGATCCAGCTCTCTCTGTTGCTCTGACCTTCATCTAGGCTTTAAGGGGAAAGAGAGGGGTCACAGTAGCAATAATAAGGGCCCAGGGATCCCTTCCTTATAGATCCAGCTCTCTCTGTTGCTCTGACCTTCATCTAGGCTTTCAGGGAAAGAGAGGGGTCACAGTAGCAATAATAAGGGCCCAGGGATCCCTTCCTTATAGATCCAGCTCTCTCTGTTGCTCTGACCTTCATCTAGGCTTTCAGGGAAAGAGAGGGGTCACAGTAGCAATAATAAGGGCCCAGGGATCCCTTCCTTATAGATCCAGCTCTCTCTGTTGCTCTGACCTTCATCTAGGCTTTCAGGGAAAGAGAGGGGTCACAGTAGCAATAATAAGGGCCCAGGGATCCCTTCCTTATAGATCCAGCTCTCTCTGTTGCTCTGACCTTCATCTAGGCTTTAAGGGGAAAGAGAGGGGTCACAGTAGCAATAATAAGGGCCCAGGGATCCCTTCCTTATAGATCCAGCTCTCTCTGTTGCTCTGACTTCATCTAGGCTTTTAGGGGAAAGAGAGGGGTCACAGTAGCAATAATAAGGGCCCAGGGATCCCTTCCTTATAGATCCAGCTCTCTCTGTTGCTCTGACCTTCATCTAGGCTTTCAGGGAAAGAGAGGGGTCACAGTAGCAATAATAAGGGCCCAGGGATCCCTTCCTTATAGATCCAGCTCTCTCTGTTGCTCTGACCTTCATCTAGGCTTTAAGGGGAAAGAGAGGGGTCACAGTAGCAATAATAAGGGCCCAGGGATCCCTTCCTTATAGATCCAGCTCTCTCTGTTGCTCTGACCTTCATCTAGGCTTTAAGGGGAAAGAGAGGGGTCACAGTAGCAATAATAAGGGCCCAGGGATCCCTTCCTTATAGATCCAGCTCTCTCTGTTGCTCTGACCTTCATCTAGGCTTTCAGGGAAAGAGAGGGGTCACAGTAGCAATAATAAGGGCCAGGGATCCCTTCCTTATAGATCCAGCTCTCACTGTTGCTCTGACCTTCATTTAGGCTTTCAGGGAAAGAGAGAGGTCACAGTAGCAATAATAAGGGCCCAGGGATCCCTTCCTTATAGATCCAGCTCTCTCTGTTGCTCTGACCTTCATCTAGGCTTTAAGGGGAAAGAGAGGGGTCACAGTAGCAATAATAAGGGCCCAGGGATCCCTTCCTTATAGATCCAGCTCTCTCTGTTGCTCTGACCTTCATCTAGGCTTTAAGGGGAAAGAGAGGGGTCACAGACGCAAGAATAAGGGCACAGGGATCCCTTCCTTATATATACAGCTCTCTCTGTTGCTCTGACCTTCATCTAGGCTTTCAGGGAAAGAGAGGGGTCACAGTAGCAATAATAAGGGCCCAGGGATCCCTTCCTTATAGATCCAGCTCTCTCTGTTGCTCTGACCTTCATCTAGGCTTTCAGGGAAAGAGAGGGGTCACAGTAGCAATAATAAGGGCCCAGGGATCCCTTCCTTATAGATCCAGCTCTCTCTGTTGCTCTGACCTTCATCTAGGCTTTCAGGGAAAGAGAGAGGTCACAGTAGCAATAATAAGGGCCCAGGGATCCCTTCCTTATAGATCCAGCTCTCTCTGTTGCTCTGACCTTCATCTAGGCTTTAAGGGGAAAGAGAGGGGTCACAGTAGCAATAATAAGGGCCCAGGGATCCCTTCCTTATAGATCCAGCTCTCTCTGTTGCTCTGACCTTCATCTAGGCTTTCAGGGAAAGAGAGGGGTCACAGTAGCAATAATAAGGGCCCAGGGATCCCTTCCTTATAGATCCAGCTCTCTCTGTTGCTCTGACCTTCATCTAGGCTTTCAGGGGAAAGAGAGGGGTCACAGTAGCAATAATAAGGGCCCAGGGATCCCTTCCTTATAGATCCAGCTCTCTCTGTTGCTCTGACCTTCATCTAGGCTTTCAGGGGAAAGAGAGGGGTCACAGTAGCAATAATAAGGGCCCAGGGATCCCTTCCTTATAGATCCAGCTCTCTCTGTTGCTCTGACCTTCATCTAGGCTTTAAGGGGAAAGAGAGGGGTCACAGTAGCAATTAATAAGGGCCCAGGGATCCCTTCCTTATAGATCCAGCTCTCTCTGTTGCTCTGACCTTCATCTAGGCTTTCAGGGAAAGAGAGGGGTCACAGTAGCAATAATAAGGGCCCAGGGATCCCTTCCTTATAGATCCAGCTCTCTCTGTTGCTCTGACCTTCATTTAGGCTTTCAGGGAAAGAGAGAGGTCACAGTAGCAATAATAAGGGCCCAGGGATCCCTTCCTTATAGATCCAGCTCTCTCTGTTGCTCTGACCTTCATCTAGGCTTTAAGGGGAAAGAGAGGGGTCACAGTAGCAATAATAAGGGCCCAGGGATCCCTTCCTTATAGATCCAGCTCTCTCTGTTGCTCTGACCTTCATCTAGGCTTTAAGGGGAAAGAGAGGGGTCACAGTAGCAATAATAAGGGCCCAGGGATCCCTTCCTTATAGATCCAGCTCTCTCTGTTGCTCTGACCTTCATCTAGGCTTTAAGGGGAAAGAGAGGGGTCACAGTAGCAATAATAAGGGCCCAGGGATCCCTTCCTTATAGATCCAGCTCTCTCTGTTGCTCTGACCTTCATCTAGGCTTTAAGGGGAAAGAGAGGGGTCACAGTAGCAATAATAAGGGCCCAGGGATCCCTTCCTTATAGATCCAGCTCTCTCTGTTGCTCTGACCTTCATCTAGGCTTTAAGGGGAAAGAGAGGGGTCACAGTAGCAATAATAAGGGCCCAGGGATCCCTTCCTTATAGATCCAGCTCTCTCTGTTGCTCTGACCTTCATCTAGGCTTTCAGGGAAAGAGAGGGGTCACAGTAGCAATAATAAGGGCCCAGGGATCCCTTCCTTATAGATCCAGCTCTCTCTGTTGCTCTGACCTTCATTTAGGCTTTCAGGGAAAGAGAGAGGTCACAGTAGCAATAATAAGGGCCCAGGGATCCCTTCCTTATAGATCCAGCTCTCTCTGTTGCTCTGACCTTCATCTAGGCTTTAAGGGGAAAGAGAGGGGTCACAGTAGCAATAATAAGGGCCCAGGGATCCCTTCCTTATAGATCCAGCTCTCTCTGTTGCTCTGACCTTCATCTAGGCTTTAAGGGGAAAGAGAGGGGTCACAGTAGCAATAATAAGGGCCCAGGGATCCCTTCCTTATAGATCCAGCTCTCTCTGTTGCTCTGACCTTCATCTAGGCTTTCAGGGAAAGAGAGGGGTCACAGTAGCAATAATAAGGGCCCAGGGATCCCTTCCTTATAGATCCAGCTCTCTCTGTTGCTCTGACCTTCATCTAGGCTTTCAGGGAAAGAGAGGGGTCACAGTAGCAATAATAAGGGCCCAGGGATCCCTTCCTTATAGATCCAGCTCTCTCTGTTGCTCTGACCTTCATCTAGGCTTTCAGGGAAAGAGAGAGGTCACAGTAGCAATAATAAGGGCCCAGGGATCCCTTCCTTATAGATCCAGCTCTCTCTGTTGCTCTGACCTTCATCTAGGCTTTAAGGGGAAAGAGAGGGGTCACAGTAGCAATAATAAGGGCCCAGGGATCCCTTCCTTATAGATCCAGCTCTCTCTGTTGCTCTGACCTTCATCTAGGCTTTAAGGGGAAAGAGAGGGGTCACAGTAGCAATAATAAGGGTCCAGGGATCCCTTCCTTATAGATCCAGCTCTCTCTGTTGCTCTGACCTTCATCTAGGCTTTAAGGGGAAAGAGAGGTGTCACAGTAGCAATAATAGGGGCCCAGGGATCCCTTCCTTATAGATCCAGCTCTCTCTGTTGCTCTGACCTTCATCTAGGCTTTCAGGGAAAGAGAGGGGTCACAGTAGCAATAATAAGGGCCCAGGGATCCCTTCCTTATAGATCCAGGGTTTAAGAAGGCCCCTGCATCCTGCTACCACGTAGGTAACAAGGCGATGTTGCATCACAGAAACCCCTTCTTCATGGATATAGGGGTGAGAGATGATAGTAAAGAAAGCTCTTTTTTGTTTGGTGCCAGAGAGGCAAGGGAGGGATTAGGGACAATAGCCTCAGAGGCTCCTTGTACATTTTGTTGTGGAGGTGAAGTGAATTCCCCATATGCTAAACCAGTCCTTTCATTCTGCGTTGGTTAGTGTAAAACACAGTGTGGCTGCCAAAAATGCAATACTTGGTCTGAGGCAGGTGTTAGCTTTTCAGTCTTATCCTGTGAAATTAGGCTGTTCTCGTGGAACTGGGAAGCTAAGCTGTGTCAGGAAAATGGAGGCTCTCTCAAGGCCTATTGAATTTGTTCTTCCTTACGCTAGATTATTTCCCACATTGATCCACTGGCAGGAAGAGGAGGAGAACAGCACCGGGCTGTATCCGTCTTCTCTGCTACCTCAGCACAGCACTATTTTATATTTCACCCATTGTTCAAAGCAGCAGGTGGACCATAGGCAGCAGATGAAGACATGGCCTGAAATGCTGACAGTCTCTTCCTCCCTCTGTTGCTTCTGATCAGAGTTGGCATGGGGGAGGGAAGAGGGGAGGGCAGGTCCCAGAGGGGATCGGGAGAGGGCCGGAGGGGGGATTGTGCATGAAAGAGGGTGTGTGTAAAAGACGAGCTAGGGGAAAGGACGGGAATGTATTAATACTTGGGATGGAAGAGGAAGGGAAAGAAGGCCCAGCGTGGATAAGAAGACAGAAAGGGTTGCGGACTGACGGTAGAGAAGGTGTGGGGATAAGAGGGGGACCAGCCTGCAGTCACAGAAGGAACGCTTTCTTCCCTTCTCTCCGGATCTTGTCCAAGATTCCAGATCTTTGTCCTCTCACCTTTTCCCCCCTTCCAAGATCCCAGAACCTCTGTCCCCTTCTGTTATCCCCATCCCCCATTATGGTCTTCGCTCCTTCTCCTCCTCCATACTATCTTACTACCTTCTCTTTCCCCCTCATCCTCAACCATCATCACTTGCTTTCCCTTTCTTCCCACCTCCCTATCCCCTTCCCCTATAAACCTTTCTTCCCTACTCCTCAATAATTTCTCCCTCTCCTTTACTTATCCCACCCTAACCCTCTTTCTCTCTCTTTTCCCCATCCCTAAAATGTTCTTTTTCTCTCCTTCCCTGCACAAATAGGTGAGATTTCTCTGCATAAAAGTCCTGAAAGAACAATAAAAATTATTCAGATGCAAAGAATGGCGGGAAAATACTTTGGACAGGAGATTCAAAGCACTTAACTCCTAGTGGCAGCTGCCATCCATAGAAGTGCCCTATCTGTGGATTTTCAACAGCACTATCCAGCTAGTGCTACTGAAAATCCATAGACCACCCAGGCACTACACTGATGATGCCAGGGTGAGCGAGGGCAAAGCAAAGGGCATTCCACCCAATTACTCAGATAGCACCAATATTCAGTCCATTAGCCCTATGGCTATCTGGCTAAATCTAGGCCAACAGAAGGGCTGACCTAAATTGATCTGGACAGCTATACAGGCAATGGAGTGGATATCATTGCTTATCCATATGGTGATGACGCTTGTCGTATGTTCAGTGCCGCTGATTCTTCAGAGAGCGATGCTGAATATATGTAAATAATTTAAACACCAGGCTGGGGTTTCAAAAAAACGCTGACCAAGGTGTGGTCCATTTTCAAAATGGCAGTAAAAGCATACCATTTTACTGCAAGAAAATTCCCATGGGATTCATTAAACTATTGCACTTGAGTACCACAGTTTAATGAATCCTATGGTGGTGCTGAGAATGTTCATTGTCATGGTCCGACTATGGCAATACATATCCCTAGCACCAGGGCCGTACTGACAGTGAAATGCGCCCTGTGCAAGTTGCACATCGGGCGCACGCCCCCCTCCCGCTCCTCCATCTAGCCACTTTATGGGGGCGGGAGAGAAGAGGCGCTCACCCGATGTGCAAGTTGCCGGCACACTAAGCAGGACTGGTCCCTCCCGGAGAGACCAGACCTGCTTAGTGTGCCAGCGAGAAGACTTAAGGGGCGCATTTCGGCTCTCTGCTGCTGCCTGCCGCCGCTAAAGTGGCGGCGGCAGGCAACAGCAGAGAGCCAAAATGCACCCCTTAAGTCTTTGCGCCCTGTGCGGCCGCGCCGCTCGCACAGGGCTCGGTACGGTCCTGCCTAGCACAACCGCCTTCATTTTTAGACGGGTTATTATGATCCATCCCTAGTTTCTAACAGCCCAGTACAGCAGGCTGCCTTGAAATAAGGATAAGAAACCAGTAGTCAACAAGCACTTTACTATGAAAGAATCACAGTATTTTTCCATTCTTTCACATTCATGTTGTAAAACCTAAAGAAGGGAAAATAATTCCACATTAAAAAAAAATTGTGTAAGCAAAGACTTGTGCTAAAGGTACTGTAGAACCTTTGTGCCAAATTATTTATTTATTTAGAAACACTTAATATACCACCCATCACACCCATTAGGACTATATCTGAGCGGTTTACAAAATGACAGCAATACACAAAACATTAGCTCCCCAAAGAAAAGAACAAAACCACTTTCCCCTATCTATCTACTCCTGAAAGGCCAGACAGAATAAACTAGTCTTCACTTGCCTCTTAAAGGACTTATAAGAATTATCTGCCCTAATCTCCAGGGGAAGATTGTTCCAACAAATTGGAACTTTACAAGAAAATGCAGCTTTATGAAACCGCTCATATCTCCACCGGTGGAACAGGGGAACAGATAGGAGACCTCAGCAAGCAGGTCGGGGCATAAGGAACCAACAAGCAAAATAAATAGCATGGGTGGCCTAAATAAAAGGCCCACTAGTGGTAAAATCCCACTGTCCTTTCTACCTTTTGGGAACCTGACAGGTAACTTGTGATCTCTATTGACCACTGTTGAAAACGGGATACTGGGCTTGATGGGCCTTCGTTCAGACCCAGTATGGCATATCTTATATTGTTATCTTCTAATGCTTGCAAAGTAGTTTTCTCATCCAGAGGTTCTACAAATTTAGTGGAGAATTTACTAAACTATAGTAAAATACTGTACTTTACCATTGGAATCAATAACGTGTGGTAACTCAATACAACAGGTTGCTAACTCCCATTATGAATGAATAACAGCTTGCATTCAACTTTGCAAGCTGTGTTATTTTTCCTCCAGGAGCACTGGACCACTAACATGCAACCCAGTGCTTCAGAAAGCCTCCTCCCCCCATCTCTGAACATTCCCATCACCTTGAAGACAACTCCTGATCACCCAGCAGAGGCTCCCCACTCTCCCCATAGACACCTCCTCCCCCATCCCATGTTTACTTCCACAATCCTTGATGTGTACTGGTGAAGGGCAGGAGTGATTGCCAGTTGTTCATACTCCATTGGACATGGGTTCAAAATAGTGCCAGTCAACCCCTAGCAGTTATCTAATGGTATTAACGCTAGAGGTCATGCTCCTTACTTGACAGTTTGACATGTGCAGTAGTACCATAAGACTACCACAAGGGTTGATCTGTGCCATTTTGAATCCAGCACCCAATAGGATAGGTACAACTAGGTATTGCTCCTGTTCTCCACTGCTCCAGTGATTGTGGAGCTAGGCCTGAAGGCTGCCTACAAGAGGATGGAAGATCTTTACTAGAGGCCAAGAGGTGTCTTTGGGAGGGTGGGAGGATTTCTTTTGGTGGGGATTGGGGATGGGAGGCTCTTCTACTGGAAGGGTGTCAGAGAGGATGTTTCCAGGTGCCCCTTTAAGATAGCTCCTGGGAACATCCAGCCACATGTGGGTGACTTGATGCTCCTGGAGAGGAAAAATAATGCCAGCACAAAGCAGCATTATTTTTCTATAAATAGCGTAGCTTGCGAAGTTCAATGTAAGCTGCATTAGTCAGTCTGCATAATAATCATATACTTTGCATGGAGTTGCATGCTTAAGATCTCATTAGTATGTAATATACTAATACAGATTATATTAAACTAAAGTGTGTTGCGCTAAAATAATACACAATTTCTACCTTATTTACTTAATGCACATTAGCAACTCCTCCCCCACCCCACACCCACCTTAGTCCTTGGGCAATATTTGTACCATGTTATTTATTTATTTATTTAAAAGTTTTTCTATACCACCTTCTCCTTTAATCAAGGTGGTTTCCACAGCAAACAATAAGAGTGGTTCAAGTGTGTTCATGCAGTGATACAGATTGTGTGTTTGTGTTGGTGTATATTATATTCTTTTGAGCTATTTACAATATGAGCTATATACATTCTTATCTTTTGTTCTTGCTTGTTGAGTAGATCATGTGACGTGTCCATAATGTTCAATGAATAGTGTTGTCTTAAGCTGCTTCCGAAATTCTTTGAGGTCTGTTGTTAGTCTTAGTTCATCTGGGAGGGTGTTCCAAATTGCCGGTGCAGCCAGGGAAAGGGCTCATTCTGCTGTGTCCTTGCGGACCCTGGTGAGGTCTTTTGGGGTGTTAACATGATTGGAAGTGCCTCTACTCCTTGGTCATGTGCTTCTGTCAGGTTGTATGAGTGCTTGTAGGCTGAGGGCTGATGACTGTTGTTTGATCTTGAAGATGTTTATGACTGTCTTATATTTGATGCGTGAGCTGATTGGGAGCCAGTGGAGGTCTTTCAGTATGGGTGTGATGTGTTCATGTCTTGTTGTGCCAGATATTATGCAAGCCGCTGTGTTTTGTGCCAATTGCAGCGGTCTGATGCCAGCAAATTCACTTGCAGACCTTTTGTAAATTTTTTCTGTGATGTTTGCTTGACAATTAAATCTAGTTTTACCTTCCTAATGTATTAAAATCTAGCAGATCTTAGCAATTGCTGCCATTGACTCATTACTGTCTTTCACTCTTACAGGGTTATGTGTATGTAACGAATCCAGGTGAATGTTGTGGCCAATGTGTCCAGCAGTCATGTGTGGTAAAAACAGCAGATGGTACTGTTCATGTTCTCAAGGTAAGTATAAAATACAAAATAAAATAAAATATGCTAAAAAGCGCCCCAGTAGCGCATGGTCAGGCTATGAAGCCAGCATGAAGACCCACGCCAACTTTAGCGGTTAGATGCATATATCTCCCTGCCACTGGTGTGTTGCTAACATGTGGCACTATAGAACCCTGCACATGCTTGTACCTAACACCACCAATTGTGGTAGAATTAAATGCACCTTCCTTAGTGGAAACAATAGATTATGTATATAGTTAACCCAGTTATCCAAGTTTGTACTCCTGTTCAATGTAAAACCTGACAGTTTGTCATTATGGTCGTTGTTGTTATGATGTAAACCGCGCTGATTCTAAATAGCGCGGTATATAAGAAACTGTAATAAATAAATAAAAATAAATAAATAAACAATCACATTTAGAGTATGCCCATTAATCATGTCTAACAGTGATGTACCGTGAATGCCTACATTCCAGCCCCAACCTGTTCTTTCTTCATCCATTCATATGCTAACCTGTTAGTGTGGGAGTTTTAGTGAAAGGCCCCATGCTAACTTTTAGTGCGGCGGTGTTTACCGCATGCTAAATTCCCACACTAGCAGTTAGCATGATTTAGTGAACATGCTCCATAAAGAAGTAAATGGACAAGAATCATACCAATGCCCCTGGAGACGTCTGCTAGGTTAAAATCCAGTAGTTGTGGAGAGTTACCACTGGTAACTTGCAAGTATTGCTGTGCATGTTATATAGGGCTTTAGCACCTCATATAATAACTAGAAAGAATGGATCTGATCTGCTCCTCCAGGGATTCCTACACACAATGTTCCTGAGACTTTGAACCTATTAATATTGTGTACTGTGCAAACATAGGTTCTGGTAGGAGAAGGATCTGAGGGGAGTTTCACACATGCCAAGCCTCTTTCCCACTTGTTCTTTCCTCCATTCCCCCAATTTAGAATCCACAGTTGCTATACATCCTTCTCTTGTGATGTCCACCCTCCTGACACACTCCTGCCCTGGGCACCTCGACTAAGAGGAATTTCTACATTTGAATACCTCCTGAGTGACCATCCACCTCCCCTGACAGATTCTCCAGGGTATTTCCCCTTAAGCTAAAGACTTCCCCAACTAACTCTTGCCTTTTTGCACATGCCCAAAACCTAGACCCCTCCTTCCTAACAGAATATATTTATGCCAGCAGATACATAAGACGCAGACTGAAGTAATTTTTCTCCAGGAGATGTTTCTTGCATCCCAGGGACATCTTTGATTGTATCTCAAAGATTTCCGCAAGTATACGCCTCTAATTTCACCTCACTTAAAAGAGGCGTGCTTATTATGATCTCTCAAAACTGTCACTTCCAGCTATCTACACGGTTTTGTGACACCCATGGATGTTTTCTCATTTTAGTGGGTTCTGTACAGGAGAATCAAATTGCATTAATTAATCTCTATATGCCCCCGCACGAGATTGCGCAAACACTTGATGACCTACTCAAGATGATCAAACTATACTCACAGGGTGAAATCATTATAGGAGGAGACTTCAAATACATCTTTTCAGAACTTGATAGAACAGGCAGAAGAAGCGCTCAATCTTTGTGACCTGCACCACTGCTGGCATTATGTGCTGATTTTGACTTATGTGATACTTGGCATACACTTCACCACGGAGAAAGAGACTATACTTTCTTTTCGCCTGTTCACAGCTCGCACTCTCGTATTGATTACTGGCTTGTGTCCCAATCGCTCCTACCATCGATATCACAGGTTACTGTCAGTAGTATGTGACCCTCCAATCATGCTGCCTTATCCTTAAAGTGGCATGTGACAGCAGAGGATAAATCTCCGCGGTTGTGGATGTTACCCGGCATCTACTTAAAATTCCAGCTTTTTTAGATGCTATTAGAAGGAATATCTGGGTCGCAATGATATAGCGGACACTTCGATTTTTACCATATGGGAAGCAGGGAAAGCAGTATTGCGGAGCCAACTAATATTCTTGGTGACAAACATTTTTGCGTAATGAGATTAAAAGACTAGAACTAGTGCATCGGAAAGGGGGAAGAAGGTCAGTGTGGCGCAGACTGGTCAAACATAGGGGTGAGCTCACGTCTCTGGAAACAGAGAATATAGCATCTCTTTTATAACGTATGTGCCAAACATATTACGAGCATGTAATAAGGCCGGCCGCTTACTTTTATGGCAACTAAAACATCGTCACCAGAAACACAAAATTCCCTCTTTATCTGCTACACATGGACTTTTGACAAGGAACTCAGAGGATATGGCAAAATTGTTTGCAAAATTCTACAAGGAACTCTATACCTCGCAATTGACAGCAGATGAGATGACTATGCAACAGTGGTTAAGAGAGGTAGCTCTTCCTCTTATAGCCCCAGAGATGCAAGATGTCTTGGAGGGTTCAATTACACTCTCTGAGGTTCAGATAGTGATTTGCTCTTTAAAAAATGCCAAAACGGTGGGCCCCGATATGTTTCCAGCAGAACTATTTAAGGCAACCTCAGATCTTTTTGCCCCAATTCTGGTGCAGTTCTTTAATGAGGTCTTACAGCAGTATAAGCTTCCTGACTCATTTTATCACGCTACGATCACAGTAATCCCGAAAGAGGGCAAAGACCCCTTGCTGTGCAATAGCTGTCTCCCATTCTCACTACTAAATATCATTTATAAGATCTTAGCAAAGATACTGGCCTCCTGTCTTGATTCGTGCATACACAACATTATATATCTGGACCAAACGGGGTTCATATGTCACCGTTATGGATTTGAGAATGTTCTTTGACTAGTAAATATTATGTTCAAGCTGAGGTGTGTTCCCGGAGACTTTGTGGTCCTTTCCTTGGATGCTGAAAATGCTTTTGATAAGATTGAATGGAGATAGTTACTGATGGTTCTTGAGCACTTCGGCTTTGGCCCTAGTTTCTGTGGTTGGATAGAAGCGATATACGCTGCCTCTAAGGCTTTGGTACTGGTAAATGGCTTTCTTTCTCCCCCCTTTGAGCTAGGCAGGGGCATTAGACAGGGCTGTCCACTCTCCCCTCTTAGGTTTGCAATGGCGATTGAACCCCTTGCGGCACATTTGAGGAAGAAAGTCTCATATATTGGACTCCCGTTAGGGGGGTCTTATCATACTGTTTCTCTCTGTGCCGATGATACCCTTATCTTCTTGCAGAATCCAGGTGTAACCTTGCCTTTAGTTGGAAATATCTTCCAAATGTTCTCATTGGTCTCTGGGTTCTCGATCAATAAACTGAAGTTGATGCTTCTATCTTGCCTCTCGGCTACTGGTAAGCATAATTGTGTCTCTGTGATGGACTTTTTAGTAGTAACGCAATTCCGATATTTAGGAATTATGATTCAGCAGGACCTCTCGAAACTATATGCTTTAAACTATACAGGACTTTTGGTCCTCCTATCCCGAAATGTTAGATCTTGGCAGACATTATCGGTCTCTTGGTTAGGACATATAAATGCGATCAAAATGTTAATGCTGCCAAAGTTGATGTTCTTATTTACTCAGCTACTCATCTGGGTCCCAGGTTCCTCTTTGCAAGAGTTATGACGTAGTTTGACAAGATTCATATGGGGGGGCTGTCGACCGCGATTTCAGTGGTCTACTATGATCCAACCTCGAGGAGCTAAAGATATGGGGTTTCCAGACATGGAGTTATATTATGGTTGTTCTTGTTTGCATGCCTTGCAGCATTGGAAGGCAAACCCAAATGCTGCTTGTGGAGACGGAATGGCTGCACCCAATACCACTCAGGGCTTTACCATTCATACATACTCCAGACAACCAGCAAAGAATTCTAGCTCATGTTTTTTTAGGACCATTCTGGAAAGGGTGGACCTCCCTATGCCATCAATTCCAACTGTCACCAAGTTACACTCCTTAAACTGTACTGGCTGCATTCCCATTTTTTCAGAATTTTGGCCCCTGAGCTATGGAGTCGGGTGGGTTAGTTCATTTGGAACACCTCCTAGATGGGCAAACTGTAATTGATGAGGTGGGGTTTGAACAGCTGGCTTTTTTAAACCCACCCCATACCAGTATTATCAGTTGTGTCATTGCATGGGGTACTCACAACATGCGCATGACTAGGGGCATACTCCCCGACTGTGAGAAAAGACATTATTTGAATCCAATCATTATTCCGCTTTTCTTGCAAGGCTATACCATGTTGTTAAAGCAGGCTATCCACCGGGCTGCTCCGTCCCACCGCACGAGATTTGCTGGAATGCTGACCTTCCGCTGCACATAGAAGACCTATGAATGGAAATATACCATTATGCACATCGATGTTCTCTCTCTCTCTGTCTTTAGTTAACACCCAACTGCGCATTCTTTTTCTTATGTCTATTGTACCTACAGATCTCTTTAGGTGGGGACATGCTGACGATTCTTTGTACTGGTGTCTATGCGGACATTGAAGAGACTTTTTTCATATGTGGTGGTCTCGTCCCAAAATTCAAAAATTCAGAATTTCAGTGCATAGTCGTGTGTCACAGATGGTTAAGGTTTCCTTCCCCTTATGCATTGAAGCATGTGTCTAGGGGTACCTATCTCCAGACACTCTTCAACCAGGACATCGGCGATTAGTTAACTGCCTGCTGCTAGCAGCCCGATCGGTTGTAAGCAGGTATTTGAAAAGAGCATATGTTCTCTCTATGGATGAGTGGATGGTCAAGGTATGGGATATTTACCACATGGAGAAACTTACAGTGGGCATATATGGTAACCCAGAAAGGGTGCGGAAACAGTGGTCTCATATTCTTCCACTGGAGGATTGACTCTCTTATGGAATGATAATGTATTGTTCACTTGCACATGTTTTTTCTTGCATGCGATTTCATTTGAATATGCATAATTGTTGTATAGAGGATTCCAACCGAGCTTATTATTGGTTTTCCCTTTACTCCATCATTGCACTATTAACAGGCTTCTCTAGCAGAGGAGGTCAATGAGGGTGAAGGAGAGGGGAGAAAAGGGGGAGGGGGAGGGGGGAAGAGTACAGATAGTGCTGAGGGAGGGTTGTCATATAGACGCCTTCTAAATGCACAGCATGGGGATTGGGTCCAGGGGGACACTGGCAGGGTTGGGAGTCCGCTGATTGGTTTGACTACTTAATGAGTACACTGTTATAATAATAACTTTGTTTTGCTTTGTTTCTTAAATGTTAAAGAGATGATGTATCTCTCTCTCTTAAAATACTGATTAGAGATGTTGATATTAACTTGGAAGGAGGGGAATTGAACATATGGATGTAGTACTTGAGAACTGTTTGCAAACTTTCGGATTTGTTCATATCCTCCATGTTATACCCTGTCTGTGTTTTGACGGAAAGTAAATTTTGTTTGATCATGACCTGAATAAAATCATTTACACAAAAAAAGGGTGTTTCTCATACACTGGCATATTAAATCTTAATGCACTGGAATAAACCAAATGGGTACATACCATCATTCAGGGGCAGCCCAAGGAGGATGCAGGGCCATGTGCGGAGATTAATTGCGGGGCCTCATTTGCATAAGGAGTCTCATTTGCATAAACATTTGCATAATATTAACATGCACTTTTAGTAAACATGCACTTTTAGTAAAAATTCTATCCTGTGTATATAGGTTCTTTACATGTTACAAATATGTACAAAGTTTCCCTAAGTTAAAATCCCAGTTGTATTCTCCTGTTATATGTAAACTCACCACAGTTTGTTGATTGCAATGAGTATTCCTGTTTAATGTAAACCGCACTGATGAAAAAGAGTGCGGTATAAAAGAACTATAAATAAATAAATAAATAAATGCCTCTTAATGAGTGTCTGGATAAAGAAAGACTAACAGATTTCTACATTACTATATTGCAGTGACAACAGCCAGGTCCATTAGGAAGTACTACAAACACCGACCTTTTAGAATCCATAGCAAATCCACCCTATCATAACAGCACTACCAGGACTCACAAAGCACCAAACCCTACCTATCAAAAGGCAACACTGCAGATATTAAACTAATACATCTTAGAGAGTACCAATACATTTCACTGGGGGAAAGAGAACAAGTGGGACTGTCAAACAGAAACTATATGGACAGAATACCTCAGCTCGGTTACACAGAACAAAGAATCACAATTTAGAAATAGGAGGATAATAATTAAACTGGGAACCCCAAAAGCCAAACATGAAATGTACAACACTGGAGAAATAAAACTATAAAGTAATTTCCTCTTGCACTAAACAAAAACGCAAAGATGTTAGCAATACACACTTCCCAAACCAGACATATTCCAGTTAATATATTCAAAATAAAAAGTATTTTTCTACCTTCTGTTTGGACATTTTATTTTTCAGTTGCAATTGCTCCAGTCACTTTCTTCTGGTTTCTTCATGTCTTCTGTGAGCTATCCATTTGTCCTTTCTTCTCTTTTAGATGTTTTCCATTCTCTCTATATATTTGCTTTAACATACTGATCGTTTCCCTTTTGCTCTTTCCCCCATTTCTTTCCTTATTTCTTTATCATCCACTCAAATTTCACCCTTCCATTCTCAATCCCCTCTTACTCTCCCAATACCTGGCCCATCGTAGACTTTTCTTCCACACAAAATATATTTTCCCCTCTCCAGTCTCATTCTCATTCCCCATCCCCATCCCTTCTAGCAAAATGCTAGTCCTCCCCCAAAATCAGCTCCCTTATAGTTCTAGACCCACCCAGCATCCGCTCCCTTCTAGTCCCATTCTCCCATGCCCCCACATCAGCCCATTTCTAGTCCTATTCTAGCCCATCACCCATTTGCAGTCCAAGCTCCCCGCATCAGCCCATTTCTAGTCCTATTCCAGCTCCTCATCAGCCCATTTCCAGTCCTAGCCCCACATATGCTCTTTTCCCGTTCCATTCCAGCCCCCATCAGCCAATTTCCAATCCTAGCCCCCTCGTCAGTCCACTTCCAGTCCTATTCCAGCCCCCATCAACCCATTTCCAGTCCTATTCCAGCCCCCCATCAGCCAATTTCCACTCCAAGCTCCCCCATCAGCCAATTTCCAATCCTAGCCCCCTCGTCAGTCCACTTCCAATCCTATTCCAGCCCCCATCAGCCCATTTCCAGTCCTATTCCAGCTCTTCATCAGCCCATTTCCAGTCCAAGTTCCCCCATCACAGTCTCTTTCCAGTCCTAGCTCCCCCCACCATCACAGCCCATTTGCAGTCCTAGCCCCCACCCCATCACAGCCCATTTCTAGTCCACGTTCCCCCCACCATAGCCCATTTCCAGTCCAAGTTCCCCCCCCACCATCACACCCCATTTCCAGTCCAAGTTACCCCCCAACCATCACAGTCCATTTGCAGTCCTAGCCCCCTAATCACAGCCTATTTCCAGTCTACGTCCCCCCCCCCACCCATAGCCCATTTCCGGCCCAGGTTCCCCCCCATCACAGCCCATTTGCAGTCCTAGCCCCCCATCACAGCCCATCCAGTCCTTGGCCTCCTCTCCCCTCCCCCCAATCAGCCCTGCGGCTGTCTGAGGGGCTTCAGAGGAAGCTGGGGAAGCCCGCGCGAGGCCATGCCTCCCTCTGTACAACCGCTGGCATGAAGATCCTTTTCCCTCACGCTGGCGGCTGTTTGTGTGAAGCCGCGAATGCTGGGAAAGGTTAAAGGGCATTGCAAGGCAAGGTCTCCTGAGAAGATGGAAGCTGGGCAGAGAGCTGTGACATCCACAGGGACTTTCAGGGAGAGTACTAGATCCATTGAACGAGTGAGGAAAAGAAGCTGTGAGGTTCGTGGGGGTGGATGAATGGGAAGAAAGAACCATGAGATCTACTAAGGGTTTGGAAAATGTATTATGAGAAAAGTGAGGAGGAAAAATTGGAAGGGAAGTGCTTGGGAAGGGAGGAAGAGAGAGGGCCCGGTAGTTAAAAAGGGAGTATCTGAACTGAAATGGGTGAGTAGGAGAGAGGGTCAGGGATTTAGCTGGTGGAAAGGGGAGAGAAAGTTCCAAAGATTAAGTTAGAAAGTAGAAGGAGCAAAAGCATTCAATTAGGGGAGAGGGGGGCGTTCAAGTTGCTAAAGTATTCAAGAGGGGCAAAGATATTACCCACAGGGCAATGATGGAAAGTCAGGGGGTGAAGGGGGTACAGAACCTGAATACAGAATGTGGGGAAAAGGGATAGAGAGGGGAGAGAGATTGAGTTCACGGGCAGGAGGAATAAGGAGAATGCAGTCAGGAGAGTGCCAGAGGAAAAAGAAGCTGGAAGAGACATAGAAACAGAAACATGTCAGCAGAAAAAGACCATATGCCATATCCCATCTGCCCTTCCATATCAAATACTATAGTCCCTTTTCCCTTAGAGATCTTCTGGGTTTGTCCCATGTTTTCTTGAATTCAGATACTGTCCTTGTCTCTACTAGCTCCACTGGGAGACTATTCCACGCATCTACCACTCTTTCCATAAAGAAATATTTCTACATATTACTCCTGAGTTTATCCCCTTTCACCCTCATCCCATGTACCCTCGTTGCAGAGCTTACTTTCAATCGAAACAGGCTCTCCGCTTGTGCATTTATGCCATGGAGGTTTTTAAACGTCTCTATCATATCTCCTCTATCCCGCCTTTCCTCTAACGTATACATATTAAGATCTTTAAGTATGTTCCCATATGGTTTATAACCAACTGCACTGTCTCCATCCTGTTTATATCCTTTTGAAGGTGCAGTCTCCAGAACTGCACACAAAATACCCCAAATGAGGTCTCACCAAAGACTTATACAGAGGCACTATCAACTCCTTTTTTCTGCTGGCCGTTCCTCTCCCTAAAAGTAATACACATTCGCTCAAAATGCAACTAAAGAGTACAGATGTACTTAGAGTATTTTCAGTGGTCAGAGTTCCGCACGTCTCAATCCACTAATTCCTTAAAACATTATTAAGGAAGGTCTCAGACTCTATGGCACTGGTTGTAAGTACCATATTCGCATCAATGACCATTCCCAGTGAATATTTCTTTTAGTGTGAAATATGTTATAAAATTATCTCTCACAATACTTCGAACTGATGTCAGAGATATGCTTAACTTATTAACTTAGGAAATAATTTAAGCATATCTCTGTGAGAGATAATTTTAGAACACATTTCACACTAAAAGAAATATTCACTGGGAATGGTCATTAATGCGAATGGGCACTTACATTAGACATATTTAACGTTTGAACCAGTGCCATAGAGTCTGAGACCTTCCTTAATAATTTTTTAAGGAATTAGTGGATTGAGACGTGTGGAAGTCTGACCACTGGAAATAGAGTATTCCACATCTGTACTCTTTAGTTGCATTTTGAGCAAATGTGTATTACTTTTTGACAAATATATCGTTCAAAGAATAGACCATATATAGTCATTCCTCTCCCTATGCACCCAAGCAAACTTCTGGCTTACACCGCCACCTTTTCTACCTGTTTAGCCAATTTAAGATCATCGGAAACAATCACGCCTAGGTCCCACTCTTCTTTCATGGACAGAAGTACTTTGCCCCCTACACTGTACTGTTCCCTTGGATTTTTGCATCCCAAATGCATGACCCTGCATTTTGTAGCATTAAATCTCAGCTGCCGAATTCTCAGCCATTCTTCAAGTTTAACTGGATCTCTCCTCATGTTATCTACTCCTTCCTGGGAGTCTATTCTATTGCAGATTTTGGAATCAGCTACAAAGAGGCAAACCTTTCCCGACAGCCCTTCCACAATATCACTGATATAGATGTTAAAAAATATCTGACCAAGGACAGATCCTTGTGGCGCACCACTGGTAACATCCTATGCTGCTTCAGATCCTGCAATCCAATGGACTTCAGAAACCTCACTATCCTCTGTTTTAGCAGTGTTTCCATTAATTTACTCACCAAAGAGGTCAGACTAACCGGCCTTTCCTTCTCAACTTCATCCTTCTGCTTTTGTGTAAAGGGACTGCATGTGCCTTTCTCCAGCCCTCTGGAATCACTCCCAACCCTAAACAAACATTGAAAAGATCAGTCCATGGAGTCACTAGAATGTCCCCAAATTCTTTCAATATTCTCGGATGTATCTCATCCGGCCCAATTGCTTTGTCTACTTTTAGTTTAGCTACTTCCTCATGAACACAGTCTTATGAAAATTGTTCAAGATTCCCTTCACTTCTGCTCCTATTTGTGGGTGTTTTCTGAGATCCTGCTCCTGGCCCTTCATCTGTGAACACAGAACAAAAATATTTGTTAAGCAATTCCGTTTTTTCCTCATCAGCTTCTACATATACTTCCCCTTCACCCTTGAGTCTGACAATACCACTTTTCCATTTCCTCCTCTCGCTAACATATCTGAAAAATGTCTTGTCCTCCTAGTTTATTACATTGGCTATTTATTCTTCTTTTTGTATCTTTGCTTTCCTGACTACTTTGCTAGCGTCTCTGAGTTTTTCCAAATAGTGATGCTAGTCTTCCTCTCTCTTTAATCTCTCATATTTTATGAAGACCATCCTCTTTTTCTTCACTTTTTCAGTTACTTCTTTTGAGAACCATAGTGGCCTCCTTTTCCTTTTACATGTATCTGTCTTTCTAGCAAAAAGGTTTGTTGCCCTTAAAATATCCCGTTTTAGTTGTGCCCATTTTTCTTTCTATTTCCACCTGCTGTTCCCATCCTGCTAATGACTCCTTGAGGTATTGCAGCATCTTGGCAAAGTTAGTTTTCCTAAAGTATAAGACTCTCGCCGTTGAATGGACTTTATCAGCCCTAATCCTAATACTGAGCCATACCATCTGGTGATCACTGGATGCAAGATGATCTCCTACTGTAATATCAGAAACACTATCCCCATTGGTAAGCAATTGGAGCCTGTTTCCTGTAGGGGCACGTCCTGGCTGTCCGGACGGCCCCAAGGAAGATGGGCCCGTTTGGACCCTATTCTGGACTGTGCGAACAAAATGTTCCCATGGTGGCCAGAATCGGGCCTGAGGTTGGCCTGGCATGCCCCTGCTGCCTATGGGGATGTCCTCCCCACCGGCTCCCCTGATTCCCAAGGCTCCAGCCCCCCTTATCTCTGCTGCCGGTCTGCCGTGGCCTGGATCGGGTGGCGGGGACCCCCACACACTGGCCCTGGGGGAGGATCCCTGGGCCTGTTTGCGGCAAACATGCTGCTTATTCCACTTTTGAAGTGGAATAAGCAGTGCATCCCCACAGGCCCAGCAGCATGTATGGGACCGTGACCTGAATCGGCTCTTTATGTGCTTCCAGCCTGGCCAGCCCCTGCTCTGGCCTGATCCTGTCACCTCCCGCCCTCTGCCTGCTTTCCCTGTCTTGAACATTGGGACATACAGTGAGAGCCGAGGGGGAATCGGGCTCAGATGGATTGTGGGGCTGCAGGGTATAGTGTGCAATTCTGGAGACCGCACCTTCAAAAGGATGTAAACAGGATGGAGTCAGTATAGAGGGTGGCTACTAAAATGGTTAGTGGTCTTCATTATAAAGCATATGAGGACAGACTTAAGGATCTTAATATGTACACCTTAGAGGAAAGGCAGGATAGAGGTGATATGATTGAGATGTTTAAATACCTCTGTGGCATAAATGTACAGGGGGAGAGCCTCTTTCAATTGAAAGCAAGTTTTGCTATGAGGGGACATGGGATGAGGGTGAAGGGGGATAGATTCAGGAGTGATATGCGGAATAATTTCTTTATGGAAAGAGTGGTGGATCCGTGGAATAGTCTCCCAGTAGAGGTGGTAGAGATGAGGACAGTAACTGAATTCAAAAAAGCATGGGACAAACACAGAGGATCTCTAAAGAAAAAAAGGGGACTGTTGTAGTTGTTGATATGGAAGGATGGACTAGATAGGCCATGTCGTCTTTTTCTGTCGTCATATTTCTATGTTTCTATGTTTCTCTCCTGCCAGGACATGCAGTCCCGCAACCTGCATTTCTGAATGACCTCCTAAGTCCAGTATGGCCCCTTCCCATGTGGGTTCTGTTACCAGTTGCCAGAATAATTCTTTCTGTAGAGAATCCAGGATCTCCTTACTTCTAGATGACACTGCAACAGGGATGTGCGAATCAACATCCGTCATATTGAAATCACCTATCAGTAGCACTTCTCCTTTCATGGCAATACTGCATATATCTTCTATTAAATCCTCATCCACTACGTTTTCCTGTAAGGGAGGTCTGTATATCACACCAATGCAAATGGATTTCCCTTTCTCTCTTTCTAGTTTAACCCACAGTTCCTCCTCAGTCCCTTTTAAGCCCTGTAATTCTTTAGTTTTAATATTATTTTTTTACATTTAGTGCCATTCCTCCTCCTCTTCCTGTTATAATTATATCCCAGACATGGTTGTCTGTGAATCATGTCTCCGTAACTACCATTAAATCCAAGGGGTATGTTTACTAAACAGCAGTAGCGGCTTCTGTTCGATATCGGAGCCGCGGCCCTATTGAATTCAGTGGGGCTGCAGCTCCAGTATCACATGTAAGCTGCTACTGCTGTTTACTAAACATACCCCCAAGTCAGCCTCTTCCATTAAAGCTTCAACATCTGGGATCTTATTTCCTATGCTAAGGACATTTAGGTATGGCACTTTCTCCTTTTACCCATTTCAAAAGAGCTTTATAAATGCTCATTAATAATAATAATAATAATAATAATACCTGAGGGCTTTCACTTACCTGGGGGCTTTCTTCTCCCATTCCTAATGAACCTAGCTTAAAGCCCTCTTCAGTAGATTAGCCAGTCTGCTGTGGAAGACACTTTGAGCCTTCTTGGATAGCTGGACACCATTTCTGCTCTGCAGCCCTTGGAAAATCATCCCATGGTCCAGGAAACCAAAACACTCTCGATGACACCATTCCTACAGCCATGCATTCAACTTCAGGATGCAAGCTTCTCTGCTTCATCCTTTACCCTCAATAGGGAGGACTGAAGAGAACACCACCTGCACCCCCATCTGCTTTACCCTCTGTCCCAGAGCCATTAAGTCACTTTTGATATGCTCGGAGGGATACCTAGCAGCATTATTTGTGCCAACATGGAAGGGCAACATCGGATAATAGTCAGTAGACTTGATGAGTCTCGGAAAACTCTCCATAACATCTCAGATTTTGGCACCTGGCAGACAGCACACCTCTCTGGACATCAAATCTGGTCAGCAGATGGACGACTCAGTACCCCTCAGAAGAGAGTCACCAACTACCACTCCCCTTCACTTCCTTGTGATCACTCTGAAACTTTGGGGTACATGAGCTCTAGTTCTTCTCTATCCTGGGTTGCGTTCACCTCTTCAACGTCCAGGGCTACATATTTGTTCTTCAGTTTGAGGGTGAGGATTTGGGTTGTTGATTTTGCAGGTTCTGGTGACTCGTGTCCAACTCTCCTCATTCTGTAGCATCCCCATCTTAACCTTTGTTGGAGAGCTTGGATGCTTGAAGAAGCATCTCATCAATGTACTTCTTGCTGTCTCGAATGCTTCTCAGCCTTGCCACTCTTCTCTGAAAAGAGAGAGATGAGATGATGTAGGAAGAAGGGAAAAGAAGAAGAGGTGTGGAAGAGCTTACTACAAATAGAAGTAAGAGTGCAAGATGGAGGAGATGTGACAATACTGAGAAAGAAATGCAAGAAAGAAAGATCGCATCAATGAGGAAGGCAAGAGACTGCAGAAGGTCTGAGAGTGGAGGAGGTAGATGAGGAACAGAGTGCAGGGAAGTGCTCAGTGTAAGGATAGGAATAAGGAGAGAGAGCCCAAAAATAGAGCATGAGACAGAAGGGAGAGAAAACAATGACATTCAGTGCCAGAAAATCAAACCAGAGACAGCAAAGATTGGAAACTATTTTATCGTTTGAAAGATAATTTGCTTAATGGAAAACATCCTGGCACCCAATTCAAAGTATCAGAACCTGAACAAATCTCCCACAGAGAGAAAATTTACAAGTAGGAAAGTGCTGAAACTAAAATGGTTGACTTGGCTTTATCTGGAACTCTAATTCCTTCTCAGCAGAACACACCCTCTATTTCTGAGAGTTTTGCAAGGTCCTTATAATCCATGGTAAAAAAAGCACTTGTAGCTATCAGGAAATTATCTACAGATATTATACGAGTAAATTACAAATGTTTCTCTGTTTTCCCATAAGCTGCCTGCTCACTGTTACCATTTCCAATATTTAACATGGTTGTATATTTTATTGCATGTACATTTCTAGGGGGAGAGCATAACACTTTCATGAGTTAGTGCATGAATGTGTGTGAGGGGGTGAGAGCAGAGGGATGGCATGGGGTAGGGGCTGGCAATGGACTAATAGGCCCAGAGCCCAGGTCTTTTAAATACGTAGAATCACCTCTGATTTTTACAGTGACAGAACTTTCCACAGATAATGCTTTTCAAAGTGAAATGTTCTTTGTTGATTCCAGTTAACTTCAATAATTGCCTTTTAAAAAGTAATGCTATCAAAGATAGAAAGATCTAGTTTTGCAAACTCTTTAATTTCTGTTTTCAGCCTGGAGAAACCTGGTACCCTCCTACTACAAACTGCAGCTATTACAGATGTGATCAGGTTGGAAGTCAGTTTGTCACAGTCGAGACAGTGAAAACCTGCCCCACCATTCAGCCAACAGATTGCGAGTCGGTAGGTTATTTATTGAATGTTTTGAGGGGGAAGGGAATATAGGAGATGAGAAAAAAATCACCTAATCTACTCAGATCTTTCTCGTGTTCTTCACAGCATGACCCTTCTAAGAAACTGGGCCTAAAGATCTTCTTAATGAGATTGTCAGCGACACTCCAGATACACATAAGCCGCAATACTGAATATTATACAGAGGGTGATTTTATAAGGGTTGCCTAGTTTTGCACGCATTCCAAAGCACACAACATGTACCTATTTTACAAAGAAAAGTGAACACTTACTTTTCTTTATAAAATAAGAGTGCAACTCAAAAGATATGCATGTCCAACCTAGGCACAAACATTTAGTGCTAGCCCTAAATTTAGTATAAATGCATGCGTCTAGATTTATAAAGAACATACGTAAGCTCTGCCCCACACTGGCCCACCTTGAAACTATGCGCCATCAACCTGAGTCGCATTCTTACAGAATAGCTACTGCCTACAGTACACATGTAAGTGCCCATCGGCGCACGTAAATCATGTTAAATACATGAATTATGTGCATGGATGGTGTGTACTTTAATATTTGTTTTCTTTATTTGTATTTAGCTTAGCAGTACAAGGCGAGTTAGATTCAGGTACGGTAGATATTTCTTTGTCCCTAGAGGGCCTACGCAGCTCATCATAAAACAAAATGTAGAATTAGGATTTCTGTAAATTTAGGTGTTTATTTTCCAGCTAATTAGGTGGTTTTTGAGAGTAAAATTAAATCAGGACCCGATATCTGAAAGGCCTTTACACGGTTTACAGCCCCGTGAACCGTGTAAATGCCTCTAACCTGGATATTCAATGGCACCAACACGGTTAGTGCTGCTGAATATTCCCAGTCTTCTCTGCTACACATCCCAATGCTAGTCACTTAGCATCAGGGCGTGTCATGGGTGTTCGGGGAGGAGTGGAGGTGGCAACAATAATTAATCGGGCAGTGCTGCCTGGTTAGTGACCTGCGGCTAAAAGATAGATGAAGCCAAAGCTTGCCTATCTTTTAGCCTCAGGAGTGGCCTAGTGGTTGGGGCAAGTTTCTCGGGCCAGGGGTTCAAATCCCACTGGAGGACAGCAACCTCGGGATGGAGGGACTGGGATTTCTAGTCCCACAGGTGATCCTTGTGGTGTTGGGCAAGCCTCCATTACCTCAGGTACAATACATAGACCGTGAGCCATTTGGGGACAAGGGAAATACATACCATGCCTGAATGTACACCACATTGACCCGGTGAAAAGTGGTATATAAGCACTGCTAAATAAATACATTCATGCTACTTAGGACACAGAAAAGACACTGAGTGGAGGATACAAGAAAAGCTTGGAGAGAGATCAGAAAGTACTGGGGTTTTACGAGTGTTTATCCAATAACCAACTTTTTTTTTTGCATTGGAGGAGTTTTATCTTTTTTATTGGTTAAAACTTAAAATCAGAAGCCTCATGTATAATGTAGTTTAAACCTTTGAAAGCAAGTCAAAAAAAATATAAAACTTTATATTCTTTTTTTTGTTTTATTTGTATTTATTAATTAACCATTCGAGTGGACTAACACTACAACCTCACTAGCTATAATTAACTTAATACTAACCTCATGTCTTTATTCAGGGAATAATACAGAAGACTCCTGATGGATGCTGCAAAACCTGTAAAGGTATTAAAACATTTCCATGACTGGAACAAGAATTTGATATTTTCATATAGACACTGTAGATGCCATATAATGGTACCTTGGTGCCATATAATGGTCCAAAATATTTGAGCACACTATAAGCGAACTCACATTATATTTAATCTACAGTATCATATACAATAGGAAAAACAGCTCTTGACCATGTTGTAAGCAATCCTCTGTTTGAGCTATGTTATAAAGGACTTACAGTGTACTAGTAAAAAGCCCATTCTTTTGCGACACTGGGAAAGGCAAAGTATAAGTGTTTAATAGGAGTTGAATGCAAGGTTTTGAAGGTAAGATTGGTTTACGGGGTTGTCTGTTTCTTCCTCCACTCCACATAAACTCCAACTGGCATGCATAATTGGGAGGGGCACCATCCTCTTCCCCTTCCATGAGCCCAGTGCTTTGGCCCTTCCTTCCCTGAATGAAGTGCTGTGGAATCAAAAAGTGAGGAGAAAGTGAGAATAGGGTCAATGATAGAGCACCTGCCTGAGCTATCCAGCCCTTCCCGGCATGCCGCTCCCACATGAGCTGTCAGCAGGGGGGGACAATTCCAGAAGGGACAACCAGGCAGCTCCCATTATTTCTATGTAGAGGGAAGATACATAGCTGTAATTGAATGCATATCCTAATTTTTTTCTTATATAAGCACCGAGATCCTGTGGGCTTCGAAGTGAATCACGCCTCATGCAACTTGGCTCCTGTCAGAATAATGCGAATTTTACATACTGTGATGGAGTCTGCAGAAGTTCTTCCATGTAAGCGATAGAAGTTTGATTATATTGTATTCCTGAAGAAAGATCTAGAAACTAGACCATCCTTAAAAGTTTAATAAGTAAGGCCCATGCTAACTAAGCTGTAATAATGTATTTATATGCAGTAAAAAGCATTTATCACATAGTAAAAGCCGTTACCACAAGGAAAAAATGCATGGAATTGCTCAGGGGCATTCATTCGATTTATTTTGGTGCTAAAAAATTGAAACTGCTCACAGATCACTTGCAGATGATTATACCTATGAATTAAAAGCGTGCAGTTGATTGCATGCATAAAAATGTTCTTGCATGCATACAATGCATGTCTAAAAAGCAAATAGGTAAAACAAACATGAAAAAAATGCTCCAAAATTGGCAAAAATATGTTTTAAATGAGCACAAATTGAACTGTGCACACCAGTAGATTCTTTGATTAGTATAAACTTCCATCCATTGATTTAGGTTCCTAAACTAGGCACAGTGGGGAGAGAGGGGGATCTTCCAAGGCATTTACACTGTTTGCAGGCCTACAGACTGTGTAAATGCTGCTGAGCTGGATATTCAGGGGCACTAACACAGTTAATGTTCCTGACTATCCATGGGTGCCACCACTACATGCCCCGAAGCTAGCCACCTAGCATCCGTGCATGTCGGGAGCATTCCGAGGTGGCACCCATCACTAACCAGGCAGCGGCAATATTGAGCCGCTGCCCTGTTAGTGACAGGCTGCTAAAGTAATGTGCAGCAAATCTTGGCCTTACTTTAGCCACAGAAGCTAACCGGGCGGCAGCTCAATATCACCACTGCCTGTTCTACGGCCAACCCAGAAAATTCAATGCCGGTGGCTGGATATGGCCTTGAATATCCAGGGTAAAACTTCAGCAGTGATGGCTAGTCGCTTTACAAGCACCAGACACCGCCGTTGCCACTGAATACCCCCCCCCACTCAGTGTGACTATGGTAGTGAACTTCATTGTCATGGCAATCAGTGATAAAGTGCAAAAAGAACTCATATGCCACTGTAGGAAACTTAGCTACAACCCAAGAATTAAGGGTTTGCTAATGTTCCAAAGACTGATCCGCTTAAAGGGACTGCATGACCCTATAAAATACTCCATCTCTAGCCCCCATTCTTGGGATGTGCACAGGAAAGAAAAAAATGTGTTTGTTTTCATTACACGATAAGTGCAAAGCCTCTGTGGTAACTGTCGGGGCGTGGCCAGCATGTTCCCAGGTAGATGCATACTCTCATGCACAGCGAAGTCAATGCGGGTATCGTTAAGTGCTGTTGCACTACAGTAATTGCCACATTGACAGCCAAACTACTGCGAAGTGCTTTCCATGCCCACACGCCACTCTCACTCACCCGTTCTCCACCCCATCACATGATGTTAAGTTTCCATGGGAATTAGCATGCGGAAACTGTCCTACCCATGTGGTAGCAGTTATCATGGGCCATTAGTGCACGCTAAAATGCACGTTAATCTCTTAGCAAGTCAATTAACATGCTTTAAATCAATCTAGTGCACACACCATCTTTAAGGCACTTTAACGATTGCCCCCCTCTGCCAAATTTCTGGTGGTCCATGAAGTAACCGAAAAGCCCTCAAGCTGCATATAATACCAAAAAGAATCAGCACCATTAAGCCCCATCCTTGTTAACTCCCTCCTCCTCTGGTAGTTATTCCTGATTTCTACCTCCTCTTCCTGTCCCCAGACTTCCCCAGCTATGGGGGTCCAGAGCAGCCAAAGCAACCCAGTCCCATTCTACACAATGGAGCCTGGGCACTTCCTAGTCCTCGAGACTTCCATGATAGCTACTTAGAAACATAGAAATATGACGACAGAAAAAGACCACATGGCCTATCTAGTCTGTCCTTCCATAACAACTACAACTTTAGAGATCCTCTGTGTTTGTCCCATGCTTTTTTGAATTCAGTTACTGTCCTCATCTCTACCACCACCACTGGGAGACTATTCCACGGATCCACTACTCTTTCCATAAAGAAATATTTCCTCATATCACTCCTGACTCTATCCCCCTTCACCCTCATCCCATGTTCCCTCATAGCAGAACTTGCTTTCAATTGAAAGAGGCTCTCTCCCTGAACATTTATGCCACGGAGGTATTTAAACATCTCAATCATATCACCTCTATCCCGCCTTTCCTCTAAGGTGTACATATTATGATCCTTCAGTCTGTCCTCATATGCTTTATAATGAAGACCACTAATCATTTTAGTAGCCACCCTCTGCACCGACTCCATCCTGTTCACATCCTTTTGAAGGTGCAGTCTCCAGAATTGCACACTACTTGTAGTAGGTTCTTCTACTGCTTGGAATTCAATTTCTCTTTAATAATACTGTTATTTTATTTGCAATGGTAAAGTTCCTTCTGGATTCAGCAATCCAAAGAAATTCATTGTTTCTATTTTGCCTCTTGCTCCCAGCAAGTTGCTAATCTTTGTAATATCTTTCCCTACTTTGTTATTCAGGCTACCATCTTACTTTGTTTTAGCAATGCCACGTGAGCGATATAGGTTGAGGCAAAGAGTTGGCATCTGTTGTTGAGGTCAAAGGGGCAAGGGGTGCTGTGACATCAGCATTTATAGCCCCCAAGGGAGGACATTTGACTAAATGGTAGACGGGAGTCAGAGTGTCTATTCCCTGTTGTTGCAATAATTGGATTATAAAGGGACATAGATGGGGATTAAGCAAAAATCCCTAAGTGAGCATAAATGAGACTACTCAGAGACTGCAGTTAATTCAGAATATATCAATTAAAATTCTCTATTTGGCCAAGTCCAGGGGGTCATGTATCACCCTTGCTGGGAGAGCAGACATGGCTATCTATTGCCAGTAGGATCAAATATTCTATTCTGATAGTTATAGTAAGTATTTTATAACGTATGCGCATCTTCCATTATATCTTAATTCTCTGGTTGTACCTTATCACCCATGCCAGAGGTTCTTAACCCAGTCCCCGGGACACAACTAGCCAGTAGGGTTTTCAGGTTAACCATAATGAATATGCATGAGAAAGATTTGCATGCACTGCTTCCATTTGTATATAAATCCCTCTCATGCATATTCATTGTGATTATCCTGAAAACCTCACTGGCTAGCTGTGTCCCAAGGTCTGAGTTGAGAACCCTTGGCCTTTGCTGTATTTTAAGTTCATCCCAACAGAATTACAGTATTTGACTATTCCACCACCCCCCAAGTTCCAATTAAAAGCGATACGTAATGCAGCCTTCAGCTTTTTGTGCCCCGGCACTTTAGAACTTGCTTCCTCTTGAGTTGCACTTGGAAAGCTCCTCTGTAAAATTCCAAAACAAGATAAAATAATAGCTGCTTCTGAAGTCCTTTCTTTTGGATTGATAGGAACTTAACTTGGACGGAGATTCCCTTCCCCTCTCTATCGTGGCTTCACTTCTATACTATGGTCTTGGTATTTTTGTTGTTGTGCTGTGCTGTGCATTCCTCCCTTATGTCTCATGGTTTTTGTGATTCCACAAACAAAATGTTTTTGATGTAATTAATGTTCTGCTTTTTTAACTCTAGGGCTGTAAACCACTCTGCTACCTAATTTGAGTCAAAGGGTTGTATATCTAATAACTAAACTAAACTGCTTGGCCTGGCCCACTCTAGTGAAGTTCTGCTGACATTCATGCCAGTGAGGAGGTTTAGGGGCGGGTCTAGGCTTTGCTGGAAGCTCCAATGTGGAGGAAGGCAAATGACTTTAGAATAATTCTAGCAATAGAAAACTAACCGTGGTATGCATTATGTAGAAATGTAATTCTTACTCCCTTTTTCTGGTAGTTTTTCAAAACTTTTTCTTGATCTTTGAATGGGCAGGTTTGCAAAAGAAGAAGAGAAGATGGCCCATAAATGCACTTGTTGCCAGGAGATAAAGACCAGATATAAGGAGATCGAACTCTTTTGTCCAAATGGAATTTCCATCACGTTCCAGTACATCTATGTAGAGAGCTGTGGCTGTATTAGCAATGTGTGTGTTCCACTAGTCAACCTGCCGGAGACAGAGGAAGTGTAGGATGAAAGGACTGGATGCATTGCTGTAGGAGATACCATGACTAAAAGAAGGAGGATCAGAGGGCAACAAGGATTTTATGGGGCTTAAAATATTTTTTGAACGACCCTAAGAAATGTCTCTGGTTTTCCATTACCCAATTGTAAATTACCCTCCCTTTTTCTCACTTTCTATTTCTACTGAATGTTATGCAATTGCTAAGTTATAAACCATGCAACATTTATGCATTTTATGAAACAGCAATCATTAAATGATCATTATTTTTTCAAATTATTTCTGTGTACTGTTTTTTTATTTGTAAATGTTAGGACTTAGGGTAGTCAATTTTCATTTTCAAAAGGTTTATCTTATTAATTTCTGAACTTAAGCCTCTGACTTTGAAACCCCCCTCTATTCACTGCCTAAGTTTTCAAGGTGCAAAAATTTAGCTACTCAAAAAAGGGGCAACTCACGATGTGCTTCTGAGATAGCTCCACAATTTAGGTAGTCAGCATGGATTTTCTATGCTAACTGGCTAATTTACCCAGACAATTTTGGTCATACAAAATAGCAAAGCTAAATGTAACAGGACAAATTTTATCCTGTTCGATTCAGGAAAACCTTTTCAGTGAAATCTAACCATTCAAGAAAATACCCAGTTATCTTTCCCAGTCAGCAAATTTCTGAAAATTGACTCATATTGTTCAGTGATCAAAGCATTTTATAGCTCCGTGCCATGAAAGCAAAATTCCAAAGTATTATTTTATCATCAACAAACAGTTTCTCTTTTTTTAGTTGTTACTAAATAGTGTTTGTGTCTTTCTGAAATAGCTTATTCAGTGGTTCACTAACCTCAGTCTAAAGATTGGACCCTGAATGTGAGTTATGGGTGGATTACAGGATTAGCGATGCAGAAAGGTTTCTGTAATTAAAACAGAAAAGTGTGAAAGTGACATTTTCAATGTTGTACATTTTTGAGGTTGATATTCAAAATGATTTATGTGGTTAATTGTTTAATATGTTGAAAATTTGGGGGCAGGAAGTGCACCACTTTTGGCTGAACAACACAAAGGCCATCCAAAAATGATCCCGTTAGGAAGAGGAAGACAAGGAGACATTCCGGGAGGTGGGGCCAAAGATAATTCAGATAGTATTGACATTGAGAACCTTTTGAATAACTTCATTCATTCATTTATAGTAAGTAGCACCACACATATAACTATCTTAATTTCAACATGTGGCTTATCCATTTATTTTCAGGACGTCACATTCCTTCAGTGGTACTATTTAATTGGATAGGCTGACTGAAAATCCAGCATGAATATTGACTTCTTTTCATTATAATGTGTCGTGTTGTTATCCTTATAGTTCAGATAAAAGTATTAATGAACCACTGATTTCGCATTACTTCTTGCAAATATTTGCAGGCGTTTAATACTTAATTCCAGTTATTTTTATGCAAATTCCCCATATAAGAACATAAGATATGACATATTGGGTCAGACCAAGGTCCAATATGGCCGCTACCCAGTTAGGCTCTGAGGCGGCACCCCTTCAGCGCCAAACCCAGATGTTCAATGCCGGCAATGCAACATTGAATATCCGGGATTAGAGGTCAGCAGGCAGGGCTATGCGCCGACATGGCGCATAGCTCAACCAACTGAATATTGGGTCCAAAGATCTCAGTATGTATTCTTTGGAAGAAACACAGGAGGGAGAGATATTTCTGTAGCACAATTGAAAGGAGCTCTGTAATGAGGGGGGAATAGGATGAAGGTAAAAAGAGAGAGGCTCAGGGTGATGGATTATACGCCCTTCAGGGAAAAGAAAATGCATACTGTACCTGAATGTAACTGACCTTGAGGTTTGGACAGTTCCTGGAGGAAAAGTCTTCAACAATTATTAAAGTGGAAATCCACTGCTTACCCCTGGAATAAGCGGCATGGAATCTGTTTACCTTTTGGAAACATGACAGGTACTTGTGACCTGGACTGGCCAGTGTTGGATACAGGATACTGGATTTGATGAACCTTTGGTCTGACCCAGTACGTCATATCTTATGTACTTACTGAAAAAGGTATGAACTAAATCCTAATCTATCTGAAATCAAGAAAGTATGTGACAGACAAAGAAGATCTGTAAAGGAGAGGAAGGGACAGTAGGGTTTAGCAGATAATATGGAATAGGCTATATGGTCTTTATATTCCATCACTTTCTCTGTTTGTTTCATAGGTTCTTTTCTGTGATAGCAAGAATTATAGGAGGGTGCTATGATTGCTTTGTAGATCATTTTAGAAAGGACAGAGAACAATTACTCACATCTTTAACTACTAAAAAAAGAGAGTAAACCATAGAAGAACTAGAGTTAGTTCTGGGGCCTCTTAGACAGGTCTTGCTTTAAGAATATCTACAGTGAATTCATTGTCTATTTTTGGTCTAAAATAGGTTAATGAATGTAGTGGAATGGGTAAACGTAGATTGATTGTTTATGCCATCAAAATATAGAAAGACTAGGGGACATGCAATGAATCTCCAGGGTAACCTATTTAAGACTAATAAGAGAAAATATTTTTTCACTCAACGCGTAATCAAACTTTGGAATTTGTTACCGGAGGATGTAGTAAAAGCTGTTAGTTTAGCCGGGTTTAAAAAAAGGTTTAGACAAGTTCCTGGAGGAAAGATCCATAAACCATTATTAAAGGGGACTCCGGATATCCACTGCTTGCCTCAATACAAGCATTGTGGAACCTGTGTCTTTTAGGAAAACTGCTATGTACTTGTGAACCTAGATTGGCCATTGTTGGAAACAGGATATTGGGCTTGATGGACCTTGGTTTGACCCAGTATGGCATATCTTATATTCTTATATTGATTATTTTGAAACCAGACCTGATTTAGGCCATGCAAATATAGTATAAGGTCTAATTAGGGACTGAGTAAGTGTATGTTTGGCCCTGTGTTTCAGAGTACTGCAGAGAACACTTGTTCTTATCCTGCTCCAGCCCCTCCCCTCCTGTCCCTGCCTAGATGCTGCCAGTTGGATAAAGGAGGCATGGGGATGGAGGGGGAGCAGAAGTTCTTGTCTCTTCTGCTGAGCGTGCCTTCTGTTTCAGTCCTGCAATTCCTGCCCCCCTCATGTGCTGCCAATATAGGAGGGGAAGGGCTGGAGCAAGAAGCCCACATAGGAGAAAAGAGTCTCTCTTTCCCTGCTCAGCCCCTTTCCTTCTGCGCACTTTGAAAACAACTGGGCAGGGCTGAAACTAGAAGGAGAGCAGTTGTTTTCCACTGTGGAGATTTGGGGCAATGTCCAAAAATGTTGGGGTATGGGACCACTGTTCCCGTGCTTAATGATATTACTAATTGAGTGAAGAAAAAAGCTAGTGAGACAATATGGACTGAATTATCAGGGAAGAAAAAAGTGAATAACAGTCCTCATCTTACAGTATGTGAGCCATGCTTGCCAATATATATATATATATATTTTTAAGTGCCTTCAAGTCAATACTGACTCCTGGTGACCCAGCAGCAAGGTATGACCAGAAGTAGATTTTCAGGCCTTTTCTTCCGAGGCAATGGAGGGTAAAGTGACTTGCCTAAGACCATGAGGAGTGCTACTGGGAATTGAACCCAAATCCCCTGGGCAGCAGGCTGTTGTGCTAATCACTAGGCTACTTCTGCACTCCAATCCATTATTAAAAGAGACTAATTACTCAATGCTAAAGGAGTGTGGCATGCATCCTGTTACTCTAGGATTCTGTTTTCCCAGCCTGTGAAGTTCAGGAGTTGAGGCTATTATTAAAGTGCTTAAATAAGCATTCTTAGATCAAAGCCCTTCAGACATAAATCACAGTGGGGCATAAAAAGGTCAGTAAGCAGCTCAGCATGTCCCTGACACCAAGCTGGCTAATTTCCTACTTTTCAGGACTGAAAGGTAACAAGCGGAAATGTATTTTTCCCTTCACGGCCTTCAATATGTAATAAAGAGTGCTTAAAGTAAAGAAGAAGCAAACAATGCACATGAAAGAAAAAAGACCTCACCGATATATCTACTAATCATAGTACAATATATAATCTATCTTCTTATAGTTTGTTCAAAAGTAATCTATTAATCTCACACCTGCACAACAAACAAAAATGTGTGAATTTTGGAACCATTCCTGTATATTCCGTCTCATTGTAGTATGGGAGGTGTTGAATTGCTGATTTCTCAGATTTTCCTGCGTATTTCGAAGAAATCAGACGGCTAATTCTCAGCAATGTCCTAGTCTAAACAACCATCAGGTTCATAGTATGCAAGTACACAAAATGGATGGCAGCATAACTGCCTATAAAGGATTAATTTAATATCTATTACAAACCTGGGGCTCAAATTCAGTAATCTAAGATTGGAAAGGAAGCCATGCTAAAAAGCTATTAGCAAACCTGAACAATTGGTTAAGACAGTGCTTCCCAAGCCAGTCTTGGTGTACCCACTAGCTAGTCTGGTTTTCAGGACACCCACAATGAATATGCATGAGATAAATTTGCATGCACTGCCTCATCTACATGCAAATCGTTCATGCATATTGATTGTGGATATCCTGAAAACCAGACTGGCCAGGATTGGCTTGAGAAACACTACATTATGACATATTAATCACTATTAAAAAGCTGGAAAACTTGCTTTATGGAAGACCAAATAGTCAGAAAATGGGTGATTAATGTTTAATGAGAGATTTGGGGTCCTGCTTCAAGTCAAGAAATTCATTAACTGTCTCATTCCCCCTTTTCAGACATGCACAGTCAGTTGCATGGCAAATGGTCTGCAACAGAAAGAAAGGGAAACTGTGAAGCATGGTTGGACTCAAACCAGTACACGCAGTCCCTGGATTTACTACTACTACTACTACTACTACTAATAGCACTACAGGACATACGTAGCACTGCACAAAGTCATGGAAGAGACGATCTCTGCTCCTAAGAGCTTATAGTCTAGTCAAGGCAACACAACTGGGGTCTAGGATATAGCCATGGGAATGGTAACATTTGTTAGGAACTGGGGAACATTCTGGGGAAAGGAGGGGCTCTTCCGAAGGGATGGGCTTCACCTTAACCGGGATGGAACCAGGCCACTGGCATTAACCTTTAAAAAGGAGATAGAGCAGCTTTTAAACTAGATAATAGGGGAAAGCCGACAGTCACCCAAGAGTGGATGGTTTGGAAGAATGTATCCTTGAAGGATACTACCAAAAGCAGAGAGGTTCCAAAAAAGAGTAAAGTAGCCCAAATGCCCTCGAGTATGGAGGAGATAGAGCTTAAAGATCCCAAATTACCCATGTCTACCAATAGCCAGATTAATATGAATAAAATACAGTCTCTAAAATGCTTGTATTCAAATGCTAGAAGTCTAAAAAATAAAATGGCAGTGGGGGTGTACTATCGAGCACCTTGCCAGAATGACCAAATGGATGATGAAATGCTCAAAGAAATCAAGGAAGCTAACAAAAGTTATAGTGCAGTAATAATAATGGGTGATTTCAACTACCCCGGTATCGACTGGGTCAGTGTCACGTCAGGACATGCTAGGGAGATAAAGTTCCTAGATGAAATAAATGACTGCTTCTTGGAGCAGCTGGTTCATGAACCGACCAGAGGGGAAGCCATATTAGACCTAGTCCATAGTGGAACACCAGATCTAGTGCAAGAGATAAGGTTGTTGGGGCCACTTGGCAATAGTGATCATAGCATGATCGCCTTTGATTTAATTAGTGGAGGAGGGATAGTAAGGAAATCCACAGTACTACCTTTTAACTTTCGAAAGGGAAACTATGATAAAATGAGGAAAACAGTTAAGAAAAAACTAAAAGGAGCAGTTGCAAAGGTTAAAGACGTACATCAGGCTTGGCTGTTGTTGAAAAATACTATCTTGGAAGCCCAGACCAGCTGTATTCCACGCTTTAAGAAAAGTGGAAGGAAGTCCAAAAAACTGCCAGCATGGTTTAAAGGTGAGGTCAGAGAGGCTGTTGTTGCCAAAAAAGCATCTTTCAGGAAATGGAAAAAAGAGCCAAACGACGAAACATGGAAACAGCACAAGCACTGGCAAGTCAAATGCAAGGCATTGATAAGGCAGGCAAAGGGAGAATTTGAGAAGAAGCTTGCTGCGGAAGCAAAAATGCAAAGTAAAGACCTTTTCAAGTACATTCGTAGCAAAAAGCCTGTGAGACAGTCAGTTGGTCCATTAGATGATAAAGGGGTTAAAGGAGCACTAAGAGGCGACAAGGCGAGAGCGGAGAGATTGAATGAATTCTTTGCTTCAGTCTTTACTGAGGAAGATGTAGGGATGTTACCCATGACTGAAGTGGTATTTAAAGGTGCGGAAGAATTGAAGGAAATATCGATACATCGGGAAGATGTATTACAACTATTAGATAAACTGAAGAGTAGCAAATCACCTGGGCCAGATGGTATACATCCAAGGGTGTTGAAAGAACTGAAATACGAGATTGCAGGCCTGCTATTAGTAATCTGTGAACTATCATTAAAATCATCTCTAATACCTGAAGATTGGAGGATCGCCAATGTAACACCAATTTTTAAAAAGGGTTCCAGGGGTGATCCGGGAAACTACAGACCGGTGAGCCTGACATCAGTACCGGGAAAAATGGTAGAAACCATCATAAAGAATAAAATTACTTAGCATGTAGATAGTCATGACCTAATGGGAGACAGCCAACATGGCTTTAGACAAGGAAGATCTTGTCTTACTAATCTGTTATGTTTTTTTTTTTTGAAGGAGTGAGTAATCAGGTGGACAAAGGAAAGTCGGTTGATATTGTGTATCTGGACTTTCAGAAAGCTTTTGACAAGGTCTCTCATCAGAGACTTTTGCCAAAACTAAAGAGTCATGGGATAGGAGGCAGTGTACTATTGTGGATCAGGAACTGGTTAAAAGATAGAAAGCAGAGGGTAGGGCTAAATGGCCAATTTTCCCAATGGAGAAAGGTGAATAGTGGTGTACCCCAGGGATGTGTGCTGGATCCGCTGCTTTTTGACATATTCATAAATGACCTGGAAAGTAGAATAACGAGTGAGGTTATCAAATTTGCAGATGACACAAAACTATTTAAAGTTGTTAAAACCCAAGAGGATTGTGGAAAATTGCAAGAGGATCTTGATAAATTGGAAGACTGGGCATCAAAATGGCAGATGAAATATAATGTGGACAAGTGCAAGGTTATGCACCTAGGGAAGAACAACCCAAACTATGGTTACACGATGCAAGGTTCCACATTAGGAACCACCACCCAAGAAAAAGATTTAGGCGTCATTGTGGATACCATGTTAAAACTCTCGGCCCAGTGTGCAGCAGCGGCCAAGAGAGCAAATAGAATGCTAGGTATGATAAGGAAAGGAATGGAAAATAAAACAAAAGATATTATAATGCCTCTATATTGTTCCATGGTGAGACCGTACCTTGAATATTGTGTGCAATTCTGGTCGCCGTATCTTAAAAAAGATACAGCGATTTTAGAAAAGGTTCAGAGAAGAGCCACCAAAATGGTAATGGGGATAGAAGGATACTCCTATGAAGAAAGGCTAAAAAGGTTGGGGCTCTTTAACCTGGAAAAGAGACGGCTGAGGGGAGATATGATAGAAGTCTATAAATTAATGAATGGAGTGGAACGGGTAAACGTAGATTGATTGTTTACCTTATCAGAATATAGAAAGACTAGGGGACATGCAATGAAGCTACAGGGTAAACTATTTAAGACTAATAAAAGAAAATATTTTTTCACTCAACATGTAATCAAACTCTGGAATTTGTTACCAGAGGATGTAGTAAAGGCTGTTAGTGTAGCTGGGTTTAAAAAAGGTTTGGACAAGTTCCTGGAGGAAAGGTCCATAAACCATTATTAAGAAGGGACCCAGGATATCAATGCTTGAACCAATACAAGCATTGTGGAACCTGTGTCCCTTGGGGAAACTGCTAGGTACGTATGACCTAGATTGGCCACTGTTGGAAACAGAATACTGGGCTTGATGGACCTTGGTCTGACCCAGTATGGCATATCTTATGTTCTTATGTTCTTAGAATATATAGCACTAAATGAGAGGTTAGATATGATTGAAATATCAGAGACATGGTGGAAGGAGGACAACCAGTGGGACACTGTGATACCTGGGTACAAACTATATCGTAATGATAAAGCTGATCAAATTGGTGGAGGGGTTGCGCTCTATGTTAGAGAGGGCATTGAGTCAGAAAGGATTAAAGTTTTGCAGGAAACAAAATTTGCTGTAGAATCTCTATGGACTGAAATTCCATGTAAAAAGGGGAAGGCGATGGCAGTGGGGGTGTACTATCGACCGCCTGGCCAGAATGAACAAATGGATGATGAAATGCTCAAAGAAATCAAGGAAGTTAACAAAAGTTACAGCGCAGTAATAATAATGGGTGATTTCAATTACCCCAGTATCGACTGGGTCAGTGTCATGGCAGGACATGCTTGGGAAATAAAGTTCCTAGATGAAATAAATGACTGCTTCTTGGAGCAGCTGGTACATGAACTGACCAGAGGGGAAGCCATATTAGACCCAGTCCTTAGTGGAACACCAGATCTAGTGCAAGAGATAAGAGTGTTGGGGCCACTTGGCAATAGTGATCATAGCATGATCGCCTTTGTTTTAATTAGTGGAGGAGGGATAGTAAGGAAATCCACAGTACTGCCTTTTAAATTTTGAAAGGGAGACTATGATAAAATGAGGAAAATAGTTAAGAAAAAACTAAAAGGCGCAGTTGCAAAGGTTAAAGACTTACATCAAGCTTGGGTGTTGTTGAAAAATACTATCTTGGAAGCCCTGACCAGCTGTATTCCACGCTTTAAGAAAAGTGGAAGGAAGTCCAAAAAACTGCCAGCATGGTTTAAAGGTGAGGTCAGAGAGGCTGTTGTTGCCAAAAAAGCATCTTTCAGGAAATGGAAAAAAGAGCCAAATGACGAAACCTGGAAATAGCACAAGCACTGGCAAGTCAAATGCAAGGGATTGATAAGGCAGGCAAAGGGAGATTTTGAGAAGAAGCTTGCTGCGGAAGCAAAAACGGGAAATAAAGACTTTTTCAAGTACATTTGTAGCAAAATACCTGTGAGAGAGTCAGTTTGGTCCATTACATGATAGAGGGGTTAAAGGGGCACTAAAAGGCGACAAGGTGATAGGGGAGAGACTGAATGAATTCTTTGCTTCGGTCTTTACTGAGGAAGATGTAGGGATGTTACCCATGACTGAAGTGGTATTTAAAGGTGTGGAAGAATTGAAGGAAGTATCGATACATCGGGAAGATGTATTACAACTATTAGATAAACTGAAGAGTAGCAAATCACCTGGGCCAGATGGTATACATCCAAGGGCGTTGAAAGAACTGAAATATGAGATTGCAGACCTGCTATTAGTAATCTGTGAATTTTCATTAAAATCATCTGTAATACCTGAAGATTGGAGGATCGCCAATGTAACGCCAATTTTTAAAAAGGGTTCCAGGGGTGATCTGGGAAACTACAGACCGGTGAGCCTGACGTCAGTACTGGGAAAAATGGAAGAAACCATCGTAAAGAGCAAAATTACTCAGCATGTAGATAGTCATGGCCTAATGGGAGACAGCCAACATGGCTTTAGACAAGGAAGATCTTGTCTTACTAATCTGTTATGTTTTTTCGAAGGTGTGAAGAAACAGGTGGACAAAGGTAAGGCGGTTGATATAGTGTATCTGGACCTTCAAAAAGCCTTTGACAAGGTCCCTCATCAAATATTTTTTCACTCAACGTGCAATCAAACTCTAGAATTTGTTACCGGAGGATGTAGTAAAGGCTGTTAGTGTAGCTGGGTTTAAAAAAGGTTTGGACAAGTTCCTGGAGGAAAGGTCCATAAACCATTATTAAGAAGGGACCCAGGATTTCAATGTTTGACTCAATACAAGCATTGTGGTACCTGTGTCTTTTGGGGAAACTGCTAGGTACGTATGACCTAGATTGGCCACTGTTGGAAACAGGATACTGGGCTTGATGGACCTTGATCTGACCCAGTATGGCATATCTTATGTTCTTATGTAACCTATTGAGAAGTAATCATTCATTCAATTTGGACTGGGCTTTCAAAATGGTATTTTTAAACAAATGGCTGATGTAATCTCTTAACCTTAGCAGCTGCTCTTTTTAGTTTTTTGTTAACTATTTTCCTCATTTTTCTCATGTCTCCTTTTTGAAAGTTATATGCTAAAATAGTTTATTTCCTTGCTGTTCTACCTCCATTTATGAAAACAAACTTTACCATGTTATGATCACTATTGCCAAGTGGTCCAATCACCATCACTGCTTGTACTACATCCTGTGCTCCACCAAGGATTAGGTCCAGGGGATCCAAGAAGGTGGCAGAGTAGGACACAGAGTGTGGAGCTCTTACCGTTCTGCTGCTGTATTCTCTGGCATTATTTGCTGCCCCTGAAGTTTTCGGATAGAGAGGAAGAGAAAACAGAAAGACCAGTCCTACAGCACAGTGCAGATTCCAATGCTGGTTCAGCAGATGATTGTTTTCTTTCCCTTCTGCATCTATCATGGCTATGGCAGACCCGCTAAATTCTATGACAGACCTGAGCAGTGAGGGGGTTGAGTTCAGCCCTGTTCATAGGTCATGCCCACCGCAACCTGGAAGTGTTCCACATGCTCAGGTGGATGAGAGTTGGGAACTCCGTGAGTTCGGAGCTTCAGCCGCCATGGAGGTTACTGGAGAAGCAAGTAGAAAAGAATTTGGATCAGCCTTGGTGAACTGTGCTCCCCCTTGTACCCCCGTGAGGATATCTGCTCAGCTACCTTCTTGAGGTGGTGGGATGGCAATTCCAGCGCTGGTCACTTTGGATATCTTGTGGGATGCTATTACTTCGCTGCATCATTCTCTCTCTACTGTGGTGGTGACAGTTAATCAAGAAGTTTCTCTTCTTAAAACCAGTAATGAGGCAGTAGTTTCGGATCTGTCTCAGCAGTCCATCCGGGTGACTCATCTGGCCCTACAGAACCCCCTTGTTTCTCTTGTATGGTTCTGTCTGTCTTGATTAAATTGTAAGCTCTATGAGCAGGGACTATCTTCTTTATATGTTTGTACAGTGCTGCATATGCCTTGTAGTAAATGATTAATAGTAGTAGCAGTAGTAGTAGAAGATTGAGATTCTGGAGAACCAGCTCCACAGGGACAATTTTTGTTTCCTTAATTTTCTCAGTCTCCTCTGTTGGCTCCTTTGGATCTGGTACATAAGTACTTTGTAGATGTGTTGAAGATGCCTTCTGAGGCTTTTCCCCGTATTGTAAGAATTCGGTATGTTGCAGTAACTTCTGTTATTGGGGGTGTCCCATTGATCTCAGAAGATCCTGCTGAACCAATGAGTTTGGACCTCACTGGTTGCCTTGAAAGTTTTCTCAAGGTGGTGACCATCAGATCCACCTTGTTGGTGGGCTTTGTTTTTGAGTCAGACTGTAACTCTGTCCTGAGATTTTATTTTAGGAATACATCTATTCAGTTTATGTGTTCAAAAGTTTCTATTTTTCCTGATTTAGCTGGAAGTCTCTATACCAAAAGTGGTATAGAGACTTCCAGCTTTTCGCCAGAGTCTATGCTTTGAGTGTGACTTATCATTTGAAATATCCATGCAAATATATTATTTTGTACCAATCTAAGCAATTTCTATTTTTCGAACCTCAGCAACTGAATGAGTTTTTGCTTGTTAGAGACAACGCAGTGGAGGAATCAGTATCCCATGCCGGCTGCTATGATGTATCAGCTACACTTCTAGTGATGAATTTTCTTTCTTGTACTTATTTTCTTTTCCTTGGATCTGTTATTGTGGTCTACGTAGATGTGAGACTTGTTTTTTTCTTCTTATTTGTTTCTTTATTATATTGTACTTTTATGATACACTCTTCAGTTTTGCTAGATATGTTTATCTTTATAATCTTATAAAGAAAAAATTAAAAAGAAAGAAAATGGATTAGGTCCAAAATATTTCTCCTCATGTCCATTCCTGAACCAGTTCCTCCATAAAGCAGTCATTTATTTAATCCTGTAACCTAATCTCCTTAACAGGTCTTGATGTGACATTGACCCAGTCGAAACTTGGGTAATCACCCATTATTACTGGTCACCAATTTTGTTATCTTTCCTAATTTCTGTTAGCATTTCATCATCAGTCTGTTCATTCTGGCTAGGCAGATGGCAGTATACCCCCTCTGCTATTCCCTCCCCCCCCCCTCACATGGACTTTCAATCCATAATGATTCAACAGTGCATTCTGTTTTCTGCAAAACCTTTATCTTGTTTGTCTCGGTACCCTCTTTAACATAGAGCACCACTCCACCAACGATTTGATTGATCCTATCATACGGGGTGCTACAGTTTGCCTATACATGTCACAACCTATGAACTTCATAAGGAAATTATATTTGGCATATTTAGCAGCAAATATGAGAGACAGTAGTCCGACTCCAACATACCCTGGTTTAGGAGTGAGGTTCATTTCTGTCATGATATGTACAGAATGAATCCAATTGGAGACTTTGCTCCGAAACAAAAGTATTAGAAAACACTTCACATCTACAATATCATGCTTATATTCTTATTCTTTCCTCTAACAAATGAGGGGAGAAGGCAAGCATTCTTATTTCTGCTCCAGAAATCGGAGGCCGCGGGCCCACGTGCCCGACGGCCGTCTTTTACCGGGGGGGGGGGGCGGAGTGGCGCGGGTCCCCGGCGGCGGGGTGAGGCGCGTGCCCGAGGGGAGTTTTTCTTTAAACTTATTGGCTCCCGCGGGCCCTGGCGGCTGCGGGAGCCAATGAGGTGGAGGGGCGCGAGGGGGAGCAGAAGGGAGCGAGCGGTCAGACGCCAGTCCTCCGGAGCCGAGAGAAAGGATGGGCGTACCCACCCTCCCTCCCTTTGGTGGAGTTCGGGGCTGGGAAGACAGGGGGTTGCAGCTGGAGGGGGGGGGGCGGGATCCCGGAGGTGTCCGGGGTCCGGAGGCATGGCAATATGCAGGGCGGGGGTGGGGGTACCCCCGACCCGGAGAAGCCCTCGGCTTTTGCTAGTAATATGGCGAAGCCGGAAGAGGGGGATGGAATTGCCGGGGAACGGTTCTCGACGGAGGCGGGAAGGAACTCACTTTGCTACCCATATGGCTGGTGAGGGATTGTCCCGCTGCCGGAACCGTAAGTTAAACAGTTATGGTTGTAATGTTATGTTGTGCTTGTTTAATAAAGCTGCGACCAGTTAATTTGCCAATAAGCGATTCTGTGGTGGTTATTTGAAGGGTAAAAGGGGGGGGGGGAATGTTGGGGTTGAAGGAGCGAGGGCCACGTCCGCCTTACCTGGTTACCATCTGTTGTCATGTTTCTATGTTTCTATAAGGAAAAAAGGGGAATGTTGTAGTGGTTGATATGGAACGACAGACTAGATAGGCCATGTGGTCTTTTTCTGTCGTCATGTTTCTATGTTTCTGTAACATAAGAACCTTATGCCATGCTCAACCGAGAGGTATCTCCATCATCAGCTTTACAAAGTGATCCATGCCCCCCTTGACCTTCTGCTCCTCTTCACAATGCTTCTAAAACAGTTTCTACCTGTACTCTTCCCCCTTACTTATATACCTTTCCTTTATTTCCCAAAATCTGTCTCTGTTCTTCTTTAAAGATAATTGCACTGACTCCTGCCCCTTGTTTTCTGTTTACATCTCCACCCTCCCCTTCCACCTTCGGACCACTACCGGCAGCTGGTTTGTACATTCCTGGCCCCAGCGTGGACTTGCTGACTTAAAGCCGAGAAGTGTTTTTTCTTCCTGCAGGTAACTCAGATTTGCTCCTGTACTAAACCTATTTAGAATATCAGCGGTTTCTCTTTTCTATAACAATGCAATGTCTTTCACAAGTGTTATCTATTGTTAAATTGAAAACAGCTAATAAAGGAATGTTCTTGTGGGGAACAAAAAGTGTCAAATAAAATACACTGACATAAGAAGACCAGTACAAAGAAATGGTCTGATTTTGTTTGTTTTTAATTTTCTAATTTCTTAGGTAGAATATGCAAGAACTGCATGACCCAGTGTAACAGGTCTCAAGAGCAATAGATCCTGGAAGATGAAAAGGCAAGAACATACTGCTTAGATTAATTAAGTCATTTTTGTTTAGATATCATCTGTGGAGTAAATGTGGTGGTCCCATTCTCTTACAGGCACAGAAAGAGCAGCAGCTCTTTCAGAACCAACAGGAAACACAAGGAGCAAGAGTGGTGATGACACAGATGCTTTATTGGAAGTCCCCAACGCGTTTCGGCAGATTGCCTTCCTCAGGGGGTTAAAAGACCTCACAAACATATAGTAAACACAATATGTTAAAAACATAATAAAAACATTAGAAAGGAAAATTGACATCAACCTCATTAAAGCTCAACGGGCATGGTATTGAACATTAAACATATCTTAATCTCATGACACTCAAAGATAAATAAATAAATAGTTAAAAAATAAATAATTAAGAACATCTGTACAAATCATTAAACATTATCATATCTTAATCTCATTACACTCAAAGAAAAATAAATAAATAATTAAAACTTAAAACATAAATAATTAAGAACATATATATAAATTATGAGCATGTAAATGCCTTATGTTACATATATAATGTACCCAATAACAATTATAGTGCAGGCATGAGTTGAACCATAATAAAAAGAACATGTACAAGAACATTTAAAACAGTGCACAATATTTATTAAAAGTTTATTTAAAAAATCATACGCAACGTAGGGCAGAAGGGAACTTAAAACCAATGAATAGAGTGGTAGAGTTAAGAGACTTTGGCTTATCGCCCCTCTTAACTCTACCACTTGATGACCTGCTGATGGTGTTTGTTTCAGTGAGTAAAACTATAATTATGGATATATTTTCTCTATTTTATGTCTTTTTATTTATTCATTTGTTTTAAGTTCCCTTCTGCCCTACGTTGCGTATGTTTTTTTAATAAACTTTTAATAAATATTGTGCACTGTTTTAAATGTTCTTGTACATGTTCTTTTTATTATGGTTCAACTCATGCCTGCACTATAATTGTTATTGGGTACATTATATATGTAACAAAAAAAGAACCCAATCAGTTAAAACCAATAACCCCAAAAAAATCCGAAATGACTGAACAATTCCCACCATGCAAAAAATTATTTTTTGTCGGAGCTTAGTCAGCCCAGTGCCAGGGACACCACCCTCAGCACCACCGTGACCACTCCATTTTAATAAAGAAAGATACTTTTAAGAAACCTAAAGTCCAAACTTAGCTGTTGTAGCGCCAAAATGCCGAGACTGTAGTTGACGACGTGGCTCCACGTTTCGGGTCTGCCACCATTCAGCACAATAACCCTGCCTCAGGTCCAGAGAAACAGCAAATGGCAAACGTAGCAGCTTTCAGCATCATGAAAATGTAACGTACTTTTAAGTTCACCGCGTCTGACGTCAGAAGGGCAGACAGCCAATCACTATTAAAATAACCCCAAGCATCACAGGGGACACCCACTGCACAGGGAATCCCCCGGAAAACATCAGGGCAGCTAGCAGAATCAGATTATAGTGTACCAGTCCAATTGAAGGTTAAGGCCAGTCGGCTCCACCGAATTGAGAAGATAAATCCAACATTGCTCCCGAAGTTGAAGTTTTTGTAAACGATCCCCCCACGGGGGTCCATCGGAATAAAGTCCAGCACCCTCCAACGGAGTGAAGAAAAAGCATGAGCCATGCGTAGATGATGTTCCACCATAGGTGCTGTCAAAGATTTTGTCCGAAGACGGGAGGCATGCTCAGAAAGGCGGACTTTCACAGCCCGAGTAGTTCGACCCACATAATAAAAGGAGCAGGGGCAAACTATCAAGTAAACCACATACTCTGTAGAGCAATCAGTGTGCCACCTAGTGGTGTAAATCCTAGACGTGTGAACATCTTCCCAGGCGGGACCCTCAAGAGTCTGGGCACAGTGAGCGCAAGATCCACAGGCAAAGTGGCCAGCATCCGTGTGACTGTGAGGAGGTCGATCAGGCAGTGCTACAGTAGACATCAATTTATCCCGCAGATTAGCAGTACGTGAATAAGCTATCTGCAGAGTAGAGTCCTTAAAACAATTAAGTACCCCCACAACAGGCCAAAAGCGATGTAGCAGGCCTGTAACTTGGGTGATGTTTCGAGTGTATGGCAGAACTCCAGTCACAACTGAGTCCGTAGACTTTGAAGGCGAAGGAGTCAAAAGCCAATCGCGATGTAAATGCCGAGCCCTTTTATAAGCTTTAGAGATGACCTGTTGAGGATAGCCCCTCTGAAGCAGACGGAGTTCAAGCTCCCTGGCATGTTGTTTAAAATCCCGCACGGAAGAACAGTTTCGGCGCAACCTTAAGAACTGTCCAAAGGGGAGACCCCGCTTTAAAGCAGGAGGATGAAAACTCCGATACGGTCGCCCCATCGTCTCTTGCCGGGATTCTGTACTGGAGCCTCTATCCCAGTTTTGTGACTTCTTTCTGCAACCAGCAGCTAGGCAGGTCTCCTCTTATCTTCGTGACACTGGGGATTTTTTGAACCATTTACAGTCGTGCCGGGCTGTGGATACTTACCATTTCTTGGTGTCTTTGGATGTTCGGGCCCTCTACACAAACATTGATCAACATGAGATGCTTACCTGCTTACAGGATTATCCATTGCCCCTCCCTGATAGAATCCCGTGTACTTTTGTGCTGGATCTTTTACAATTGGTGCTGAATAACAGTTTTTTTCTGCATCAGGGCACTTTTTACCGGCAAATCCATGGCATAGCCATGTGGGCCATGGTGGCTCCATCTTTAGCTACCATCTACATGGGGGTTTTTGAGCAACAGCATGTGTATACGGATCCTTTGTTCCACTTTGTGCCTTTTTGGAAGCGCTTCCTTGATGACATCTTTTTCATCTGGGCAGGCACGCGTGTGGATTTGGATTGCTTTGTGGCTCGTCTTAACACTCACGTGCCCAGGATTCAATTTACTGCACAGATTTCTTCGACAGTTATGCAGTTCTTGGATGTGCAAGTTTTGTTGACCCCCGATGGCTTTCAGACTACACTTTATCGTAAAGAGGTACAGCGCAACACACTGCTCCAGTATCAGAGTTTTCATCCTCCTGCTTTAAAGCGGGGTCTCCCCTTTGGACAGTTCTTAAGGTTGCGCCGAAACTGTTCTTCCGTGCTGGATTTTAAACAACATGCCAGGGAGCTTGAACTCTGTCTGCTTCAGAGGGGCTATCCTCAACAGGTCATCTCTAAAGCTTATAAAAGGGCTCGGCATTTACATCGCGATTGGCTTTTGACTCCTTCGCCTTCAAAGTCTACAGACTCAGTTGTGACTGGAGTTCTGCCATACACTCAAAACATCACCCAAGTTACAGGCCTGCTACATCGCTTTTGGCCTGTTGTGGGGGTACTTAATTGTTTTAAGGACTCTACTCTGCAGATAGCTTATTCACGTACTGCTAATCTGCGGGATAAATTGATGTCTACTGTAGCACTGCCTGATCGACCTCCTCACAGTCACACGGATGCTGGCCACTTTGCCTGTGGATCTTGCGCTCACTGTGCCCAGACTCTTGAGGGTCCCGCCTGGGAAGATGTTCACACGTCTAGGATTTACACCACTAGGTGGCACACTGATTGCTCTACAGAGTATGTGGTTTACTTGATAGTTTGCCCCTGCTCCTTTTATTATGTGGGTCGAACTACTCGGGCTGTGAAAGTCCGCCTTTCTGAGCATGCCTTCCGTCTTCGGACAAAATCTTTGACAGCACCTATGGTGGAACATCATCTACGCATGGCTCATGCTTTTTCTTCACTCCGTTGGAGGGTGCTGGACTTTATTCCTATGGACCCCCGTGGGGGGGATCGTTTACAAAAACTTCAACTTCGGGAGCAACGTTGGATTTATCTTCTCAATTCGGTGGAGCCGACTGGCCTTAACCTTCAATTGGACTGGTACACTATAATCTGATTCTGCTAGCTGCCCTGATGTTTTCCGGGGGATTCCCTGTGCAGTGGGTGTCCCCTGTGATGCTTGGGGTTATTTTAATAGTGATTGGCTGTCTGCCCTTCTGACGTCAGACGCGGTGAACTTAAAAGTACGTTACATTTTCCTGATTCTGAAAGCTGCTACGTTTGCCATTTGCTGTTTCTCTGGACCTGAGGCAGGGTTGTTGTGCTGAATGGTGGCAGACCCAAAACGTGGAGCCACGTCGTCAAATACAGTCTCGGCATTTTGGCACTACAACAGCTAAGTTTGGACTTTAGGTTTCTTAAAAGTATCTTTCTTTATTAAAATGGAGTGGTCACGGTGGTGCTGAGGGTGGTGTCCCTGGCACTGGGCTGACTAAGCTCCGACAAAAAATAATTTTTTGCATGGTGGGAATTGTTCAGTCATTTCGGATTTTTTTTGGGTACATTATATATGTAACATAAGGCATTTACATGCTCATAATTTATATATATGTTCTTAATTATTTATGTTTTAAGTTTTAATTATTTATTTATTTTTCTTTGAGTGTAATGAGATTAAGATATGATAATGTTTAATGATTTGTACAGATGTTCTTAATTATTTATTTTTTAACTATTTATTTATTTATCTTTGAGTGTCATGAGATTAAGATATGTTTAATGTTCAATACCATGCCCGTTGAGCTTTAATTAGATTGATGTCAATTTTCCTTTCTAATGTTTTTATTATGTTTTTAACATATTGTGTTTACTATATGTTTGTGAGGTCTTTTAACCCCCTGAGGAAGGCAATCTGCCGAAACGCGTTGGGGACTTCCAATAAAGCATCTGTGTCATCACCACTCTTGCTCCTTGTGTTTCCCATTCTCTTACATACATTGATACATTAATGAATGCATGTAATGTAAAGCATCTCATCATCAAAATTAGAACATAAGAACATAAGATATGCCATTCTGGGTCAGACCAAGGTCCATCGAGCCCAGTATCCTGTTTCCAACAGTGGCCAATCTACGTCATACGTAACTAGCAGTTTCCCCAAAAGAAACAGGTTCCACAATGCTTGTATTGGGTCAAGCAGTGATATCCTAGGTCCCTTTTTAATAATGGTTTATGGACCTTTCCTCCAGGAACTTGTCCAAATCTTTTTTAAACCCAGCTACATTAACAGCTTTTACTACATCCTCCGGTAACACATTCTAGAGTTCGATTACACGTTGAGTGAAAAAATATTTTCTCTTATTTGTCTTAAATAGTTTTACCCTGTAGCTTCATTGCATGTCCCATAGTCTTCCTATATTCTGATAACGTAAACAATCGATCTACGTTGACCCGTTCCACTCGGTTCATTAATTTATAGACTTCTATCATATCTCCCCTCAGCCATCTCTTTTCCAGGTTAAAGAGCCCTAACCTTTTTTAGCCTTTCTTCATAGGGGTATCCTTCCATCCCCTTTACCATTTTGGTGGCTCTTCTCTGAACCTTTTCTAATAACTCTATATCCTTTTTAAAATATGGCGACCAGAGTTGCACACAATATTCAAGGTGCGGTCGCTCCATGGAACGATTCAGAGGCATTATAATATCCTTTGTTTTATTTTCCATTCCTTTCCTTATGATCCCTAGCATTCTATTTGCTCTCTTGGCCGCTGCTGCACACTGGGTAGAGGGTTTTAACATGTTATCCACAATGACGCCTAAATCTTTTTCCTGGGTGGTAGTTCCTAATGTGCAACCTTGCATCGTGTAACCATACTTTGAGTTGTTCTTCCCTAGGTGCATAGCTTTGTACTTGTCCACATTAAATTTCATCTGCCATTTTGATACCCAGTCTTCCAATTTATCCTCTTGGAAATTTCCGGAATCCTCATGGGTTTTAGCAACTTTGAATAGTTTTGTGTCATCTGCAAATTTGATAACCTCACTCGTTATTCCCTTTTCCAGGTCATTTATGAATATGTCAAAAAGCAGCGGATGCAACACAGATCCCTGGGGTACACCACTATTCACCTTTCTCCATTGGGAAAACTGGCCATTTAGCCCTACCCTCTGCTTTCTATCTTTTAACCAGTTCCTGATCCACAATAGTACACTGCCTCCTATCCCATGACTCTTCAGTTTTGCCAAAAGTCTCTGATGAGGGACTTTGTCAAAGGCTTTCTGAAAGTCCAAATACACTATATCAACCGACTCACCTTTGTCTACCTGTTCATTTACACCTTCAAACAAACATAACAGATTAGTAAGACAAGATCTTCCTTGTCTAAAGCCATGTTGGCTGTCTCCCATTAGACCATGACTATCTACATGCTGAGTAATTTTGTTCTTTATAATGGTTTCTACCATTTTTTTTGGTACTGACGTCAGGCTCACCGGTCTGTAGTTTCCTGGATCACCCCTAGAACCCTTTTTAAAAATTGGCGTTACATCGGCGATCCTACAATCTTCAGGTATTACAGATGATTTTAATGATAGTTCACAGATTACTAGTATCAGGTCTGCAATATCATATTTCAATTCTTTCAACACCCTTGGATGTATACCATCCAGTCCAGGTGATTTTCTACTCTTCAGTTTATCAAATAGTTGTAATACATCTTCCCAGTGTAGTGATATTTCTTTCAATTCTTCTGCAGTATCACCTTTAAATACCACTTCAGTCATAGGTAACATCCCTACATCTTCCTCAGTAAAGATCGAGGCAAAGAATTCATTCAGTCTCTCCACTATAGCCTTGTCCTCTCTTACTGCCCCTTTTACCCCTCTATCATCTAATGGACCAATTGACTCTCTCACAGGCATAGAATTATGCACAGACATACTAGGCATGTGTCTAGGGCTCCAAAATCTGGGGTCAGCATACATTGAACTCCTCTGCTCAGTGTTCAGCAGCAGCCAAGAAAGCTAATAGAATGCTAGGAATTATAACAACAAGAATGGAGAATAAAACAAAGGATATTATAATGCCTCTGTATCGCTCCATGATGCAACTGCATCTTGAATATTGTGTGCAGTTCAGGTCAAAAAATGCAATGGTGCCTTTCAGTCAAGGCTGAGCCAACAATTCCTGGGTTTTCTTGACAGTGTGACTAGACATAGATTGCCAGGTCTTTCTTCTAAGGCAATGATTGGTTAAGTGATTTACCCAAGGTATGCTAGTGGGAATCAAACCTTAGTCACTTGGTTAGCAATCCAGTGCTTTAACCATTAACCTACTCTACCACTCCTTTAGCTACAGCATAGAAAAAGATGTAGCAGAATTGGAAAATATACAGAAAAGGGCAACCAAATGATAAAGGTGATGGAACACTACTCCTATGAGGAAAGGCTTAAAAGATTAGAACTCAGTGATCCAAAATGGCACTGTGATCAGACGCATCGACTGGTTGTTCCGAGGTCTCCTGACGTTCTGCTGGTGGTAACTTCTGTTTCAGTCATGGTCAAAAGAAAGGGAAAGGGGAAGGACGTACCCCTGGATCGCGCCCCTTCTTAGCCACTTCGACAAGTGACCCTGGACACCTTTTGTGCTCCTGCTGGCTTTCTGACTTTGCTCTCTTTATGCCAGCACATGGGGCATGCTACAGGCAGCAGTGAGGGGGCTTCATTAAGGTCCATTGCACATACACCACCTCCAAGACCCAGAAATGTGATGGCGGCTGGAGAGTTGGAGTTTTCTCGTTCTGAAGAGACTCTCCAGTTGCCATGTCCTCCCCTCTTGGTGAAGAGAACCCTGTTGAGGGCTCTGGATTCCCTCGAATTGTGAGTGAGATAATGCAGGGGAGGGGAGAGTCTTCCAGATTGTTTCAACATGAGGCAGTAAAACCTGGTACGGTGACTATGGAGTCACTTTTGGACACCATACAGGGACCCAATGCCTCTATGCAGGCTTTATTTCTTCATCTTGTGGGGGACTTGACAATTGTGTCTCAAACAATGGTAGACCATTATCAATGGCTGGGGGATCTGGCTGCAAGATGCGATGCAGTGGAATCCTATGTCAGTGCTACCCAGGGGTTGGGAGAGACTTGGTAAAGGACAATAACCTTACTCACTGGCGGATGGAATACTTGGAAAACCAAGTACACAAAAATAAACTCCAGTTCCTGAACTTTCCTGTCTCCCCTTATCTCTCCAGGTGATATGGTGAAAAAATATTGATGGTTCTTAGAATGTCCTCTGATGTTCTTCCTGCTCTGGTTAGGGCCCATTACCTGCTACCTGGGTGGTCTGTTCCTCCAGGTGAGCAGGTGAACTCTGAGGGGTTTAACCTGAACGAGTACCTCAAGTCCTCTCTAGAAGTGGTGACCCAGAGATCAGTTTTACCTTCGCTTTAGAGTTTGATCATGCCATTGTGCTTCGACTATATTTCTTGGCTTGAAAGTGCGTATTTTCCCAGATATTTCTAGGTACGCAAAAGAGATGGCAGGAATTCCTGGCCTTGACACCTAGGGTTGTGGCCCTGGGCATCACGTTTGCATTGTGATTTCCTTGTTTATGTGTGATTACTTGTGAGAGGAAAGATTTTATGTTTTTTGAGTCAAGACAACTGCTGGACTTCTTATCTGCAAAGGATGATGTAAAGATCCAGGTTGGGGCACCAGAGGCAACACTGTAAAGTTCCCAGTATATGCTTTTTTGGGGATATGCCTCTGATTCTGACAATGTGTAATTTTCCTTTGCAATCATATTTCTTATTCTTGGATCCAATTTCTTGGTTGTGGGCTCTAGAGGTTTTTCTTTTATTTCCTTGGAATCCGAATAGATTTTTCTGTTGTGTTTTGTATATTTCTTAATTTCTGATTCACTCTTGTTTGTAGTGTATGTATTAATTGCATAAATAAAAAAAATAAAAAATAAAAAGATTCGGACTCTTCACTTGGAGAAGAGACAACTGAAAGGTGATATGAAATTAGAAAGAGAAACATGACGGCTGAAAAAGACCACATGGCCTATTTAGTCTGCTCTTCCATATCAACTACTCTAGTCTCCTTTTTTCCTTGAGAGATTTTCTCTGTCCCATGCTTTTTTGAATTCAGATACTGTCCTCCTCTCTACTACCTCCATGGAGAGACTATTACACAGATCTACCACTCTTTCCATAAAAAAATATTTCCACATATTGCTCCTGAGTCCATCCCCTTTCCCTCATCTTCTGTCCCCTCATAGCAGAGCTTGCTTTCAATAGAAAGAGGCTCTTCTCTTGTGCATTTATGCCACAGAGGTAATTTAAACGTCTTTATCATCTCTTCTATCTCGCCTTTCCTCTAGTCTAACATATACATATTAAGATCTTTAAATCTTTTCTCATATGCTTTATAATGAAGACCACTAACCATTTTAACAGCCACCCTCTGTACTGACTCCAGCCTGTTTATATCCTTTTGAAGGTGAGGTCTCCAGAATTGCACACAATACTCCAAATGAGGTCGCACCAAAGGCCTGGACGTCCTGAACGGAATGAGGCCCTGAAAGTCTTCCTAAAAAAATAGAAATCATATAGTTTCAACTTCAACATTGTCAATCATATTCAGGAGGAGGCTCAATTAATTATTTCCTAGATCGAGTTCCGAACTTGGTCACTTCAGTGGATCTTGCAACTAAACTAATGAGATATTAGGATCAAGGGGCATGTTTGGAGAAAATGGACAATCGGTCAGATTTCAGGTCATTGCCACTTCACCCTTCTAGTTTTTACTTGCCAGGCTTCCAGTTCAAGGAATAATTCTATTTTGCATATTGCAGTGGTCACTAACCCTGATTTGCCTTTCATCGATTGTGGTTCCACACTAACCAATTTAAACTAAATCCCAGGAAAATGTCAGCCATCTGGTTCACTGGAGGCTCCCCACCCCCATATTTTGTGCCATCTATTGATTATTCACCCATTCAAATTACTCCAACCCTGAAAGATCTTGGCATTATACTGGACTCCGATTTGTCCTTTTCACAATATATAAATTCAGTAGTGAAAAAAACATTCCTTGCCTTGTGTAAGTGCTGTACTGTTCATCCATTTCTTGATTATTTTGCCTTGGCTTCCCTCTTACTCAGCTGCGCTATCACCCATTTGGATTCTTGTAATTCCATTTATGCTGATTTTTTTCTTTCCTCAGTAAAGCATCTCCAAGCAGTCCAGAACACGGCTGTTGCATACTATCTTTTGCAGAAAAATTTGATCATTTTACCTCGCTTCTGAAACACTACCATTGGCTACCAATACCGGCACGCAGACAATGTAGGTTACTGACTCTTGCACACGAGGTCCTCTCAACCGGCTCTTCTGCCTACATGTCCTCTTTCCTTACATTCTGTACTCTTCCTAGGGTTCTCCACTCTGTACGTGATAACAGATTACACATCCCACCCCCCAATAAAGCCCGCTTAGAATCTATGGACCATTCGGCGTTTTACTTCTGTGTACCCACTTTATGGAATTATTTGCTCCATTCCTTTTGTCTTGAACCTTCCTTTACTTCATTTAAGGCCCAACTCAAAGGGTACCTTTTCCCCCACGCTTATGGAGCCAAGGCGGCCTGAGACATAAGCTAATTCTTTCTCCCCCTCTCACCCACCCTTCTCCTCTTCCATTTTTATCTGTTTTCTGGAATTTCTGATTTCTCTTTCCTATCAGTTTATGGTGTTCCTTTTCTCTATTTGTGCTTATATTTGTAAACCGCTTTACCTTTTTACAGAAAGGTAGTATATAAAGTCCTAACTAAACAGAACCATAAACATACTTTATGCTTTTACAAGATTGCCTTTTTGGCTTTAATGATCTTTTTCCTGCAGGTGCTTGCTCTATATTTGACTTTTTAGGTGCATTTTGCCCAAACAATCATGCCTGTTGGAGAGGGCTCATTGTCTGTACAATTTTATGCTTATGCAAAAAACCCTATGAGGTTCAATAAATGAAACTTGCCCAGGCTAACATGAAAAAAAAAACCAATGCATGCCAGCAGGGATCACTTCTCTCGCTACTGACTGACCAGAATGAACAGATGGATGATGAAATGCTAAAAGAAATCAGGGAAGCTAACAAAAGTTACAATACAGTAATAATGAGTGATTTCAATTATCCCAGTATTGAGTGGGTCAGTGTCACAACAGGACATTCTAGGGAGATTAAAGTTTCTAGATGAACGCCGAGGATAGGGCTAAATGGACAATTTTCCCAATGGAGAAAGGTGAATAGTGGAGTACTCCAGGAATCTATGCTGGGTCCGCTGCTTTTTAACATATTCGTAAATAACCTGGAAATGGGAATAATGAGTGAGATAATCAATTTTGCAGATGCCACAAAATTATTCAAAGTTGTTAAAATCCAAGAGGATTATGAAAAATTGCAAGAAGACTTTGATAAAGTGGAAGACTGAATGTCGAAATGGTAGATGAAATTGAATGTGGACAAGTGCAAAGTTATGCACCTAGGAAAGAACAACCCATACTATGGTTACACGATACAAGGTTCCACCTTAAGAACCACCACCCAGGAAAAAGATTTAGGCGTCATCGTGGATAATATTTTGAAACCCTCCGTCCAGTGTGCAGCGACAGCCAAGAAAGCAAATAGAATGCTAGGAATCATAAGGGAAGTAATAGAGAATAAAACAAAGTATATTATAATGCCTCTGTATTGTTCCAAGGTAAGACTGCACCTCGAATATTGTGTGCAATTCTGGTCGCTGTATCTTAAAAAGGATATAGAGGAATTTCAAAAGGTACAGAGAAGAGCCACCAAACTGGTAAAGGGAATGGAAGGATACCACTACAAGGGAAAGCTTATATGGTTAGGGCTCTCCAATTTGGAAAAGAGATGGCTGAGGAGAGATTTGATAGAGGTTTATAAAATAATAAAAGGAGTGCAACGGGTAAACATAGATATTGTTTACGCCTTCAAAAAGTAGAAAGACTAGCCTGTTTAAGACTAATAAGAGAAAATATTTTTTCACTCAATGTGTAAACACTGGAATTCATTACCGTAGGATATAGTAAAAGATGTTAGTGTAGCAGGGTTTAAAAAAGGTTTGGACAAGCTCCTGGAAGAAAAATATATAAACCATTATTAAAGTGGACTGTGGAAATCCACTGCTTAATCCTGGGATAAGCAGTATGGAATACATGTACATTTTGGGATCCTGACAGGTACTTGTGATCTGGATTGACCACTGTTGGAAACAGGATACTGGGCTTGATGGACCCTCAGTCTGACCCAATATGACATATCTTATGTTCTTATTCTCCTAACTGAATGACTGCTACAAGGGTAAAACAGCCATAATTTTTTTTTTTTAAATCAATTTTTGTATATCATCTTCACAGTGAGAAATTATCTTATATCATAGTTCGCTTTTTTAACTTAGGACTTGGTCTTTTGCCTCTGCGACCCTTTGAGGGTTATAGACTTTATTTGTCTGTGTCTTATTTCCTTTTCTTGAGGAAGGGAGTATTCTGTTGGTATAATGGACTTTGTTCTAATGAGCAAATTGTTGCACGACCTAGTTTGAGGTTGAAGGATGGTAAAACTTATTTCTTAAGATTATAGCTTAGAAATGTCAGGCAATATAGGGAATGGTCAGTTGGATGCAGCAAGTGTGCTGGAGTATTTAATCACTGAGTTCATGCTTTTAAGAGTTTCCCCATTGTAGTCAATAGAAATATACTTGGTCAGCACCATGCCAAATTGATTGAATACCCATTTGTGCTTTCGTCTGTAGAGAGATGCTCAACTGCTTAAAGTCCCACCTCTCCAAGAGCATGCCTGAAGTATTCTGAAGCATCAGTCCATGTTTCCATCTATAAAAGGCTCATGTAGAGCAGAAGTGAACTGATCCCCTCCAGAAACCTCCTATGATTCAATTTCAAACAAGATGGGCACCAGTAAGGGGATACCATTACTAATATGGAGTCTAGTATTGGTGATAGTCTACACCCGACAGGAAGGTAGGCACTCATCCCCTTTCCCTGTCAAATTGTCGGAACTTTTTCTAGTGAATGAAACAATTTCTAGCAAATGTAAGTGATTTTGCACTAGCAACTTAAACAATTGATTTCATGATCGTTGTTATACTGCCATTTTCCTCTCAGAAAGACTTGAGCATCAGATAACGGGAAGCAGGTATCATTAAAACATTCAACATGTCTTTCATAGAGCAGAATAAATACTGCTGGGGAGAAGGATAGTGTGATAAACTCAGAGTGAGAATACTTGATCGTGTTGTCCTTTCGTCTAAACAGTGTTTAGTCATTTTTCTCTACAAAATTAACAGTGAACATTTTTTAATGATACCCAGTTGGAAGAGTAGAGTTAATGGAATTTTGTTGCTGTACTGGCTGTTGCAGGCTTTGTTTAATGGTGCTAGCAGGACTGTTTCTCAATATTCTCTAGGGACTACGATTTAAATTTGTTGCAATTGGAATGCTGTGGAATTTGCAAACACAAATCACTCGGAGGATGACTTTCACTGTCCATATTGTATATACTCCTTACCTAAAGGCTTTGCACCCATTCTCAAAATGAAAGCATGCATGTACTTTCATTTTCAAATGGTTTTGTGCCAGTAAAATGCTACTGGAAAGGTGTACACTAAGGTTTAAAAATGCAGTCTATATTTCCCCTTTTCCTCCTCTGACCTAAACACACCTCCAGCAGCAATGCGCACACGTGCACCTGCATTAAAAGAGAGAAATTCCCAGGCAGCACATTGACATGGGTAAAAACACCATCGAAATAGCTCTGAAAGTGGACTTGCTAGTATATAGTGAATAAAAATGCATTTTAAAGGAATTCAATCTACTTTTGATTGTCTTGGAAGATCTCAGATTTTAAGTGCGGCCAAAACATCAGTTATGATAGCACAGAGATGATTTTCCTTGAAGCCTCATTCTTTAGTTCCAGGACTATTCTCCCTCTCTGTTTTACTGTTCTTAAACATCTTTTATAGCAACATACACGATGCCAAAAAATAATTAACTTGAACATTTCATCTTTTGAAAATAATGTTTCTTTGAATTAGGCATTTTTTCTCAACTCGCATTTTAGACTTTTATAAATCGCACCTAATATATCAATGTAGCTAATTCTTATGTGAATGAAATGTGCACGGCTGCTCAGATGTCATTTTGTACAAGGGAACTTCAGATCATTCATTCAATTTAGGGCTCAATAATGATGCCCAGGAACATTGCTAGGCATTGGTAGACATGGCCCAAGCTACCCAAACCAATTTACCAATGCTTTAAATGCCACCGGCCAGCCTCCATGTCTTTTAAGGCAGAGAAGAACCCTTATCTTTGGAAGGGGACCAGCCTGCTCCCCGAGCAAGCGAGAAACCAGAAAGGATGTGCATTCTTTAGCACATATTTGGCCTGTCAGCTTATCTTAAAAAATTAAGTGCATGCTCAATTGATTTGACGCATGATAACCTATAACTTAACATATATTGGCAATCAGTATGCATTACAAAGTTGCAATAAATTAACAAACAAAAACCTATCAGGATCTTAGTTCAAAAACGAAACCCAAAACAATAGCTCCCATGCTCATTATAAAACGTAAAAGTTACAGTGCACATTAGAAAAACCTTTTTAGTGAAACAAACAAAAAAGACATCCAAAAATTGGGGGAAAACCTAAACAAATATGAGCCAAAAAAAAATGTTTTCCCAGTCAATATATCTGGTAACCAGTGGTGCCCTATCCTGGAGGTGCATCTAACCAGTCTGGTGTATGGGACATCCAGGAGGGCTATGCATAATATCGAGTTGTACCCACAGGACAGAAGTGAGAGCTGCTGAAATGAGTAGATTGGTTTAGCAGACTAGCTCCACTAATTCCACCATGCAGAGGTGTTTGCTGTCCAAGAATTCTATTCCTTTATCATACCATAATTATGGAAATGGCATTTTCCTGGTGCCTCACTCAAACGCTGCAGTTTTGTAGTTTGTAACCAGTTTTCTACAAAATGATGAAAATACTTCCAGTTGATAAATATAAACCATAATTCTCCAGCAAAAAACAACAAATGTTAAACAAAAAAGAGATAGAAATTGCCCACAAGAATAACAAGAAGCATAAGCCTTCTCTCCTTTTCAGTGTGGTTTTTTCACAAGGCAGAGGAGCTAAAAAAATCTGTAGCTTCCTGACCTGGATAATGTTGAATACCTTAATCTATCACTTTCAAAAAACTAGATGTAAGAACTTGTTCAGTTTAGATTTGCCTCCCCCTTTGAATTATTAGAGCCCAGAGGAGACACAGGGAAGGGTAGGTAGATGGTGGTGTTGTTAAGAATTCTTTGATTATCTGAGAAACTGAACATTTTACGGGACATAGTTCTAGGAAAAATCCAAACATTTTCATTTTGAACCTCGGTGGTGAGCTTCGATTAGGAGGCCTCATGAGCTTCTTTGCTGGTGAATCATGAAGACTCAACCTTTGAGAGACATTCATAAAAAGTATCAGTGTTGAGATGCAAGCTGAATTAAAATAATTTTGGAAAAACTGTACTAAAACCAGAAGTAAGTCAGCCTGACCTGAGCTAATCAACAAATTGAGATAGGAACGAACCTCGTGTCAGTACATATCATCAACTTGATGGTAACTGACATTAGGCCAAGAAAAAAAAATGGCAGGTCCCTTTCTGCACCCTGAAAAAAGTAGAATTTTGGGTCATTTCCCTGAGCAGTCTGAAGGTTTTCAAAAGACGTGAAGTGGAAATGCCATTGGAATAGTCTGAAGTGGTATGCCAGTGATAAACCAGAAGCTGTAAGAAAGTTAAAAATTCCTGCCTTAAGTGATACCAAAATATCATTCTGTCCACTACTTACATTTCAAAAAATCAACACCCCCAAAAAACAGTAAGCTTTTTAGATAAAGAAGGGGATTTTGCGGTAATTTTGTGCTGTTTTCTCACTACTTACATTTGGCAAAAGCACAATAATACATTATACACAGCAATACAATGCATCAGCCATAGGCCACATTCTCCAGCAGTGCAGGCATCTTTTTTTCTGAAGAAAAATGTGTCTAATCATGCAATAGTTCTGCTTTGACTGCCAAACCTTAGAGAACAATGCCAACAGCAGAGCAAAGTAATATCAATACAGACTTACCTACTGACCTATAGCAAACTATATATTATTGCTAATTCCATCAAGGGAAAGAATATTTTGCTAAATTAAAATCATAAAGCAAAGCTGTAGTCAGGGTCAGCTTAAGGGTTGAGCCAGTGAGGCATTTGCTTGAGACACCAAAGATTAGAGGAGCGCAAAATTGAAAGGTGGGCTGACTGGCAGAAGAGTGCAAGGGGGCTATGAAGGCTGTTGCCTGACGTTCAGGCCTGGCTCAAACCATCTACTATTACTACTACTACTGAACATTTGTATAGCACTACAAGACATACGCAGTGCTGCATAGACACATGTAAAAGACGGTCCCTGCTCATCAGAGCTTACAATCTAGTCTAGAAAGACAACACATTAGCTGTAGACATGGGATACATCTAGGGGGAATGGTAAGGAAACACAAAGGAGACTAGTGAGTCAAGATCCGAAAGCGGCAGCAAAGAGGTGAGTTTTCAGCCTGGATTTGGAAAGGGTCAGAGAAGGCGCCTGACGTACAGACTCAGGTTGGTTGTTCCAGGTATAAGGAGCAGCGAGGTGAAAGGAGCGAAGTCTGGAGTTAACAGTAGAAGAGAAGGGCACAGATAGAAGCGATTTGCTAGGAGAGCAGAGTTCCCAAGGAGGGGTGTAGGGAGAGATAAGAGAGGAAAAGTAGTGAGGAGCTGCAAAGGGAATGCACTTATAGATCAGTAGGAGAAGTTTGAACTGGATGTGGAACCAGATAGGAAGTCAATGAAGAGACTTGAGAAGAGGCATAATATGAGCATGATGAAGCTGGTGGAAGATTAGCCATGCAGCAGCGTGTTGAACAGATTGAAGGGGAGAGAGATGATTCAGAGGGAGACCAGCAAAGAGTAGGTTACAATAGTCTACAGTAGATGGGAGGTAACTGAGGAGTGGATAAGTGTCTTAGTACTGTGCTCAGCAAGGAGTGGGTGAAATTTATTGATGTCGTAGAGAAAGAAACAGCATGTTCTAGCCATCTCACTCCTGGGGCAACCACCACAGTGTTCCCACACCACACCTCTTGCCACACATTAGCCACAACAATTCATGCTGTTGCCGTCATTGCTGCTTAGCCCCAAAGTGTGCTTATCATGAGCTTAGCATCAGGGATGTGTCTACATGCACGTTTTAAGGATGCTTGTGCAGGCAGGGAATGGAAAGGAGTGGGGACAGCAGCAGCAGTGAATCTGAGGTAGAAGGAGGGAGGGGAAAGAAAGGAGAGGTTACAGGCCCATGCTGGAGGGGACTGAGGCAGAGAGGTATCAGGCAAGTGCTGGGGGAAGGAGAAGAAAAAAAAGAGAGGGAGGCAGAAGGCACATGGGGGGGGGGGGGTAAGCAGAGGCTGGGAAGTTGAGTGGGAAAGCAGGAACTTGAAGTTATGCGGGAACTTAGGGAGGAAGAGAAAGTAGAGACTTGGATTGGGGGAAGGGGATCGAAGGGTCTGGAAGATGGAATGGGGATAAAGATGCCTGGGGAGGGGAGAGCAGGAGACTCAGGGAATGGGTGGAGTAGGGGGAAGAGAGTATGAAGGTTCACAGATTAAGATACTTACTATATAAGAACATAAGATATGCCATACTGGGTCAGGCCAAGGTCCATCAAGCCCAGTACCCTGTTTCCAACAGTGGCCAGTCTAGGTCATACGTACCTAGCAGTTTTCCCAAAAGACACAGGTTCCACAATGCTTGTATTGGGTCAAGCAGTGATATCCTGGGTCCCTTTTAATAATGGTTTATGGACCTTTCCTCCAAGAACTTGTCCAAACCTTTTTTAAACCCAGCTACACTAACAGCCTTTACTACATCCTCCAGTAACAAATTCCAGAGTTTGATTACACGTTGAGTGAAAAAATATTTTCTCTTATTTGTCTTGAATAGTTTACCTGTACTTGAATGTAACTCGTATTTAGTTACTACTAAAAAGGCATGAGCTAAATAAAAAAAATGTGGGATGTGGTGGGTATGAACAGTAACTCAGACTGGATAGGGCCACGTGTGGCGACTGGAGATTCTAGGGGCAAGCAAGAGAAAAAGTGAGTGGCCCCAGGTGGGCAGGAAAGAACTGGGCCTGGTGGGAGAGAAAGAACCCTGGGGATAGAAGACTCAGGAATTGCATTGGTGAAAGGGGACTGAGTGCGAGAGTACGAACATGGTGACTGACAGGATGGGGAGGGTAGTCTGGGGTTACTAAGATGGGAGACTTGAGGAGGGAGGGAAGGCGAGCAGAGACTGTGGGATTGACTGAGGGAAAAGATAACCTGACGCTCGATCAAGCTGGGGGGTTCAAAGTCAAAGGAAAAAAAATATGTTTATAATTACAATTTCAATTTTAACGCAAATTTTCAATCAGTAGGCTAGTTTTATAACTTTACTTACAAATGTGCCAATCAGGCCTATTTGTTGTACTTCTCTACAGAGCGAATTTTCTTCAAAATAGCAACATTTCCATTAAGATAATTAAAAAATTCTGGGCAACTCAACTCAACATTGTACTTCACAATCATTGGAGATTTGAGAGTCTCTACATGCAGCTGGTTTTTTCTGTAGACCACACTTTCTTCATGATTGTAAAGCACCTTCCAGTTGGAGCACTGGAACCTGGCAAACATAAAAAAATTCAACCAGTTGCTATACATTTTTATATGGTACCTCATTACTTTTGAGGTGTCCAAACACCTTCTTCCATTTTTCGTTAACCGTGGTGTCTGTTTTTTTTCCATTCTTGAACTTTTTCTTCAGAAACAAATGACTTAAGACAAAAGAACTCATCAAACAGTTCAGCATCATTTATTACTGACTCTAGGCCGGGTCTTGTAGACAAAACATATTCTAAAGAAGATTCTAGCTCCCACCACTCTGGTTGTTTTTGAAGGAGAGTCCACTGTAGTTTCCCAATCTCCTGGCAGTAGTGGCCCCTGATCCAAGTAATCAACGCAAGTGGTGTAGCAAGATGACAGAGATTGCTTGAAATCTGCTTCATCAATGCTGCCTCTTCTTCAAGATCTTTTATCTTCTTTCTGATTGTCAGAGGCAAAAACGCTTCATTCTTCTTAGTTACTAATTTGTTTCTAAGGTTACTGATCACTCCAGCCACCTCGATCATTGAGATTTTTTGAGACTCAATTTTTAAAGTCACGGTTTGGAAAATCACTGCCTGAATGTGTAGAAGGTACAGCCAAACCTCTGCTGATTCATTCTCAAAAACGTTTTTGAGGCTAACTGGGCATTTTTCCTGGCTCAGAAATATGATTTCACTGGATGGACCATTTTAATTAACCTCTCTATGGCTAGTAGTAAAGCCAGCCCCCCAGTGTTACTCTATCCAAGAAGCTTTTGATACTCACTCTCAACAGTCACAAGTCTCTTTAAATTCTCCAGTTCTCATTGTATAAATGTGAAAATATCTGGATATCTTGTTAAGAATAACATCAATGTTAAATTCAGGCATTCGGCTGCAGTGCTAATACAATTGTGAGCAATGTGAGCTGCCCAGTTTGCACCAATTAAATTACTTCTTAAATCTTTTTGCAGCTTGAAAATAATATTGTTACTACCCCTCCTAGCGGCCACACCAAAATTGCAGTTGGCATTGTCAGCACAGAATGCCAAAACTTTGGATCTTAGCCCATTGGAGGAGCATAGGCAAAATAAAATATCCAGACAACAAAAATAGAAAATGTTCATTTTAGTGATTGAAATATATCTAAAGTGCTCTGGATAATTTAATAGAAAATGCAATAAACCATGCGGAGCATATTCAAAACAAATAATATGCTTAGCAGACCTGGTACCCGTGGTAATTACATTAAGGGGGATATGACAGTGAATATCCCCTCCTAAAGCTTCTGTACACCCCAATGCTAAGTTCTGGGGGCAGCACTCAAGCTAACCGGTTGGTCGCAATATTTAGTCATATTAAGTAATATCTAGTAGTAGTAATATTTAGATGTCCCCGATTTTCAGAGATTGTCCCTGATTTTAGAGCTGTGTCCCAAACTCCCATCTGGAGGCTTCTTGTCCTTGATTCCAGCAATAGGGACAGAGAGAGTACAAAAAGAAATTTCAATTTAGTGATTTAAATTGACATACCCTAGCTTTATATTTTGCACAATATGGGGGAAATGCATCGCTGTTGGTATTGCTCTGTCGATTTATCTGCTTGGAAGTGATATTGTTGTGGTCATGGAATGGACGGATGGGTGGGAGACAAGCAGATGACTCCTTTTCCCCCCTTCATGCCTCGTTGCTCAAACTTAGAACAAAGATGTCCCCTTCCTCCCCCCTCCCCCACATTACTTTGGGCAAGCATCCCAGATTTGCCTGCAAAAGATCTGATAGCTTTATATTTAACCACTGGTGGGTTAATCTAAACCAGCTAACACTAAGTTCTTAGAAAGCTAGCCTAACGATAGCCGGTTTAGCTAACCAGGAAGTTGCTGAATATTCACTGCCGGAGGCTGGATATGACCCTAGCATTGAATATGCGATTTTACTTTAAAGCGATGGCAGTTTAATCGCGTTGACCGCTGCCGCTGACTATGCCCACATTAGTTTTAAAGAGAGGCACACATTTTTTGTAATATTTTGTGCAGAGTTCGCCTAGGAATACTGTTAGAATATAGCTTAAGGCCGTGCTATGCATTCTCTCCTCTCACTCTCTCCCCTACCCCCCCCCCCCACCGTCCCCTAAAATAAGTCTATCTCCCTCCTTTCTATCTCCCCTCCCTCACTAAACCTTAGATAGGTCTAACCTCCCCCCACTTTCAACCTTACTGAAGTTCAATCACCTCTATGGTCTCCTCCCCTTTTTAATTCCCCTCCCCCAGGCTAACCCTCCCTTCTTCCTCCAAACCAGGCTCCTCCGCTCACTTTCTTCCTCTCCCTTTCCTTCCCCCTTCCCTTCCTCCAGGCCCGACTCCTGCACTTTTTCCCTCTCTCCCAGACTGTTGTTGGCCCATCATAACCTAGGGTTTAGAGCAACAGTCTAGTACCCAAGAAATCAAGGTTTGATTCGCACTGGCACTCCTTGTGAGCTTGGGAAAGTCGCTTTATTCTCCATTGCCTTGGAAAAAAGGCTTGGCATTCTATTGCCAAGAATACCCAGGAGCTGCTGGATCGTTAGGAGTCAGCACTGACTTGATGGCACTTAAAAAACAAAACAAAGAACTAGGTCTACACAGTGCTGTGCAGACACATATAAGAGTGACAGTTCCTGCTCCACAAAGCTTACAATCTAGTCAAAACAAGCATACATGATAAAAATAGAGTCTAGTAGAACACATTATTACTGAGAAGCTTCTAAGAGACAACAAAGAGTAGCACTAGACAAAACAACATATGAGATCCTGACAGCCAGACAAACTTTAAAGAGTCACCAGTACACTCTTTTACCAACAGGAAGAGCAGGCACACACATACAGACAAAGAAAAACTGAATATTTAAAAGTATGATGTTTATTTATGCATGTTTACAGGGTTGTTGTTGAAAAGGTGCTGTTTAGATGATCATGATTGTTGAGTTTAATTATCAAAATCTTGGGGAGAGGGGAAGGGGGGGGGGGGGCACCCAATACCTTGCACTGGCCTTAGGGACGGCCCTGAATTTGAATCTAACCAGAGAAGGAGCTTGTCACATCAACTCAGAATTGATTGCTACAGACCCAGCCTCCTTTCCCAGCCCATGTGGACCGTTCAGAGATTCTGGCCTTTCCTTTCATTTTGTGTACACCAGTGATAATATGTTTTTTACTACTACCTTTCTGTGTAGGGGGCTTCTGGGCAAATTCTGCATTTCACTCTTGCACGGAATACTCCAGCAGTTAAATGTGTTTCCAATTTTGCTTTTTTCATTGCTGCATTGCATGCAGTGTCTGGCTTCTTGAGGTTTTCCCTACAGTTTCGGCCTGCTTATGTCTATTGTATGGTTCCTTATTCTGCATTTGTTGAGAGTTTTACTCTTTTCTGTGGTCATATACTTTCTGTCCAGGGATCTATGGCAGCCCAGCTTGTCCTAATTTCCAGTAAGAGGTGCACTTATGTTCGAGCACCAGTTGTAATATTTTTCATAGGTAGATGTTGCTGCTGTTTGACTGCTATGACTCACTGTTGCTGTGGCATGGCAAGTTTCTTTCATAGATGTCAGGTATTGTACTATTTTACAATCTGCATGGTAGCAGAGAGAATTTGTGTTGCTGTTACTGAGATAACACCAGAATTTGAATATATTTTTTAGCAATGAGGTGTAAGTAGAATGTCCTAGTTCTGCTGAACATCTGATATTTTAAGGGAGTTTCTGAAGGTGCGGAGTACATAAGAACATAAGATATGCCATACTGGGTCAGACCAAGGTCCATCAAGCCCAGTATCCTGTTTCCAACAGTGGCCAATCTAGGTCACAAGTACCTAGCAGTTTCCCCAAAAGACACAGGTTCCACAATGCTTGTATTGGGGCAAGCAGTAGATTTCCTGGCTCCCCTTTAATAATGGTCTATGGACCTTTCCTACAGGAACTTATCCAAACCTTTTTAAACTTGGCTACACTAACAGCTTTTATGACATCTTCCGGCAACAAATTCCAGAGTTTGATTACACGTTGAGTGAAAAAATATTTTCTCTTATTAGTCTTAAATAGATTACACTGCAGCTTCATTGCATGTCCTATAGTCTTTCTATATTTTGATGGCATAAACAATCGATCTACGTTTACCCATTCCACTCCATTCATTAATTTATAGACCTCTATCAAATCTCCCCTCAGCCGTCTCTTTTCCAGACTGAAGAGTCCTAACCTTTTTAGCCTCTCTTCATAGGTGTATCCTTCCATCCCCTTTACCATTTTGGTGGCTCTTCTCTGTACCTTTTCTAATAATGCTATATCCCTTTTAAGATATGGTGACCAGAACTGCACACAATATTTAAGGTGCGGTCGGCACCATGGAACGATACAGAGGCATTATAAAGAGTAATTTATAGAGGCGACAAGGCGATAGCGGAGAGACTGAATGAATTCTTTGCTTCAGTCTTTACTGAGGAAGATGTAGGGATGTTACCCATGACTGAAGTGGTATTTAAAGGTGCGGAAGAATTGAAGGAAATATTGATATATCGGAAAGATGTATTACAACTATTAGATAACTGAAGAGTAGCAAATCACCTGGGCCGGATGGTATACATCCAAGGGTGTTGAAAGAACTGAAATATGAGATTGCAGACCTGCTATCAGTAATCTGTGAACTATCATTAAAATCATCTCTAATACCTGAAGATTGGAGGATCGCCAATGTAACACCAATTTTTAAAAAGGGTTCCAGGGGTGATCCGGGAAACTACAGACCGGTGAGCCTGACATCAGTACCAGGAAAAATGGTAGAAACCATCATAAAGAATAAAATTACTCAGCATGTAGATAGTCACGACCTAATGGGAGACAGCCAACATGGCTTTAGACAAGAAAGATCTTGTCTTACTAATCTGTTATGTTTTTTTGAAGGAGTGAATAATCAGGTGGACAAAGGTGAGTCGGTTGATATTGTGTATCTGGACTTTCAGAAAGCCTTTGACAAGGTCCCTCATGAGAGACTTTTGGCAAAACTAAAGAGTCATGGGATAGGATGCAGTGTACTATTGTGGATCAGGAACTGGTTAAAAGATAGAAAGCAGAGGGTAGGGCTAAATGGCCAATTTTCCCAATGGAGAAAGGTGAATAGTGGTGTACCCCAGGGATCTGTGCTGGGTCCACTGCTTTTTGACATATTCATAAATGACCTGGAAAGTGGAATAACGAGTGAGGTTATCAAATTTGCAGATGACACAAAACTATTTAAAGTTGTTAAAACCCAAGAGGATTGTGGAAAATTGCAAGAGGATCTTGATAAATTGGAAGACTAGGCATCAAAATGGCAGATGAAATTTAATGTGGACAAGTGCAAGGTTATTCACCTAGGGAAGAACAACCCAAACTATGGTTACACGATGCAAGGTTCCACATTAGGAACCACCACCCAGGAAAAAGATTTAGGCGTCATTGTGGATACCATGTTAAAAACCCTCGGCCCAGTGTGCAGCGGCGGCCAAGAGAGCAAATAGAATGCTAGGTATGATAAGGAAAGGAATGGAAAATAAAACAAAAGATATTATAATGCCTCTATATCGTTCCATGGTGAGACCGCACCTTGAATATTGTGTGCAATTCTGGTTGCCGTATCTTAAAAAGGATATAGTGATTTTAGAAAAGGTTCAGAGAAGAGCCACCAAAATGGTAAAGGGGATGGAAGGATAGTCCTATGAAGAAAGGCTAAAAAGGTTAGGGCTCTTTAACCTGGAAAAGAGATGGCTGAGGGGAGATATGATAGAAGTCTATAAATTAATGAATGGAGTGGAACGGGTAAACGTAGATCGATTGTTTACTTTATCAGAATATAGAAAGACTAGGGGACATGCAATGAAGCTACAGGTTAAACTATTTAAGACTAATAAAAGAAAATATTTTTTCACTCAATGTGTAATCAAACTCTGGAATTTGTTACCAGAGGATGTAGTAAAGGCTGTTAATGTAGCTGGGTTTAAAAAAGGTTTGGACAAGTTCCTGGAGGAAAGGTCCATAAACCATTATTAAGAAGGGACCCAGGATATCAATGCTTGACCCAGTACAAGCATTGTGGATCCTGTGTCCCTTGGGGAAACTGCTAGGTACGTATGACCTAGATTGGCCACTGTTGGAAACAGGATACTGGGCTTGATGGACCTTGGTATGACCCAGTATGGCATATCTTATAAGATCAACCCAAGGTTTCTCTTTGAAAGTGTTGGGAAAGAAAGGAATGGAAGGGTAGGAAAAAGGAAAATGGAGGGCAGGGGCACAGAGTAGATTAGAGCTGAAAGATGTAAATAGCTAGACAGCAGTGAGAACAGATGGCAGCGAAAAGAGATGGACGCTGAGAATAAAATGAGAGAAACCACTGCTAACAGTTTAGCACTGGGGAACCAAGCCCACACTAAGTGGTGGTGCTAGGGTAGCAATGGTTCCCTCTCTGCTGACTTAAAAAAATGATCTGCCCAATAGTAAGGTACATGCGCATATGCATCTGAAAAACTTAGAGGGGTCACTGGTCTATGGTCTGTGATCTCCCATATCTCGAGGTAAGGGTTTGGCCCTCCTCATCTCGTGCACCCACCACTGACCCCCTCACTTGTTCATTCATGCCACCCATTATATACTCAGCTGACTCACAGTTGCCAAGTTACCCAGTTCCAGGAGTGAATTTTTTTTGCCAGTTCTGATTTTAAATTCACATTGCAGTGCAGTATTTATAGTCCTTGATTTTACCCATTGGAATCAGTGCTGCACGTCCCATAATGCATCAGAATGAGATTGTCGGAAATCCAGGACCGGCTTAAAATCTCACTTGGCAACTCTGCTAACTAAAGGAGTGGTGTTAATAGCATGTCAGCATCCTCTACCATGCAGAAGCCAAAACACGCCTAGAATATGTCATAGGAGTAGCAGGTGCAAATCTCTGTGTGCACTTTTGCTGAGTCAATTTTCAAAGGGAAATTTTGTCCTTGGAAAATCGATGTAAAGTTGGCGGATAAAATATGCCCATTCCTTATTTCAGAGTTGTTCCTTAAGATAATCCAAAGTAACTTAACTTTGAATAATTTTGTCAGGTGTTTCTTGGCGGTCTCTGAAAGTTTCCAAGTACAAATGAGTACTGAAGACTTCTGGAACTCCATGTGTAAACATGTTTTTCTGGACACAAGCACACTCTAGGTGTTGTCCACTGACAGCACCAATGTGCCCAGCTCTCCCTGAGTTTAGAAAAGTCCTTTGCACTTCTCTGAGCATGTGCGTCGCTCCCCACCTTGCCACCCACCTCTGAGCTGCCTCAGTCTTTCCGTTCCGCACAGGCTGCGCAACATGGCTCTCCCCGTCTCCATTGGGTTCGCGGTATTTCCATTTTCTTTCTTTATTTTCAGTTTGCAGTCTCCACAGTTTTCCAGCTGCCCTCCAATACTTTCATTTAAAAAAAAAAACACAGCGAGACTTTTCTTTTCCCAGGTGTTTCTTTACTAAAGAACATCACAGAGACATTCAACAAGTTTCTTCAGCGGTGGCCAGAAGGGGAGGTTCCCCCTCCTCCGCTTCAGCTTCTCTGGAGGTATCAGTGTAGAGTCCTCTTCACCAGTGTTGTGACTGAGAAAAAAAAAAGTTCCAGTGCCTGCAGACCTCTTCATTCAGCATGACTTCTGCTCCTATCTCAACCCCAGTCCCATGGGCCCAGTCAAGGAACAACTGGGACCTGAAGGGGCCACTGTGCATATGGAGGCAGACCCCCTTCCAGTGCCAGTGTTGAAAAAATCTGCCCAGAGCCTAAAATCTCAGGCCAGAGGCCAGACTTCATCTCCTCTAGCTGGCCACCCTGTGAGGCTGGATATGCCGGTAAGTCAAAAACATAAGTCTAAGTCGAGGCATAGCTGCAAGAGCGACCCTGCCAGTGCTCTCAGCTCCAAGGAGTCGCAACCCCACAAGCTTAAGTCAGAGGATGAGTCATTAGAGACCTCCTCTCTCACTTCCAAGAAACTGAGACATCACTTGGACACCATTCTGACCCCCTCTCCTGTACTGCATATGCCAGAGGACGCATCCTTCAATAGGGACCCTCTCCTTCAGTTGTTATGCCATTTCGTCCAGGACAGTGCTGCCCTGCCCTGAACCTTCAACTGAATGATCTCCATCCACAGATTCCTTCTTACCAGCCTCCTGGCTCCCCACGACCACTTCCACTTGTGGATTGCCGAAATCCTGCTTCCTTGGGGAGCGGCGATTACTCAGCAGTAAGTCCATGCTATTCCCATCAGTGGGATATGGAGCCTTCCTTCTTAGGAGATATTGAAGACTCAATATTGCCAGTAATGGAGCATGAACCTCCTGAGGATTTCTCTTACCTGAAATTTTTCTGGAAGCTATCTAGGACTTTGGCTCTTAGTGACTTTCAGACCCCCACTAAAAAAGACTTTCAATCCATCTTGTGGGCTTGTAGTGCACCCAAGGATTTCCTCGCGATGCCGGTCCTTTAGGTCTTGCAGGATCTTTTTGCATCTGTCTGGAGCACACCGGCATCAGAGAATGTCACGTTTGCTGCCGTAATCATATGTACAAGGTGCTGCTTGCACTGGGGTTCCAACATCAGCAGCTCCTTCATCAGTCTGTCATCTCTGAGGCAGTCCTCAAGGAGGCTAAGTCCAACAAGGCTTCTGCCCAAATTCCACCAGGGAAAGATCAGCAAGTTTTAGACTCAGTTGGGAGGAAAATGTTTCAGAGTGGGATGCTAACCATGAGAATACTAGCCCACCAACTTCAGATGCTTCAATACCATCATGATCTTCTTTCGCAGAAGCCAGCTCCTGCTTCTGTGCCAGCTCCGGAGTGTCAGACTCTCCAAGACAATCTGCAGGAGTCCCTCTATCACATCATTTGCTCTACCTATGATGCTCTTGACTTGGCTGCCTGAACCACAGCTATGTCCATCTTTGCTCATCGCATGGCTGGTTCCAGGTTTCCAGTCTCAGGGAAGATCATCATGACTGGTTTACGGATGCTCCCTGTCAGGGACGAAGCCTATTCGGTTCTAAAGTGCAGGAAGATGTTTCAGAGGTGCTCAGAAATCTTTATTCTCCGTGGACAAGCAGGAATGAATCCTCACATATGGGTGACATCCCCAGCTACTATTGGAAGTTTTTGGAAGGTTCCATTGTGCCTGCGCATCTCCTTGTCTGCTGCTGTGGTGCCATCTTAAAGTAGTCTTAGTTTTTCCACGGAGCCCAACAGACCTTTTCCAGTCATCCTCCACTTGGTGAATGATTTTTCTCCCCTGCAGGGGTTCTGCGCTTCCAGTTTTTTTCAGCTAATTGCCTGCCATTGTGGTTTCTCTTTTACCTTTTATTCTTCTATATTTGATCGTTTAAATTCTTTCTTTTTTCCATGGCACTTCTGCTCTCTTAAGCACCGGTGCACTGGTCGGTCTTTACTTTTTCAGAATCAAGCCATTTGATTTCGCTGCAGCTGTCTTACCAGGTGAAATGTCCCAGACACAACCATCTGGTTCAAAAGGTTTTCCCAGTGTGCCAGGACCATATCCACCATGGATACTCACAGGCCTTTAGTGCCTGGGACCCGATCATCAGCCCTCTTGTAATTTGTTTGCAGATGGCAAAAAGAGAAGCAGCTCAAATCACTATTTGGCGCTCAGTAGTCCAATTCATAGTCTTCAACATCAATGGCACCGGTCTCTATGGCTTTCAAGGCTGTATTGGACACTGGCAATGCATTGGTATTGAGGAGTTCACGAGTCCACTCGGAGCCAAACACCCGTAGTGCCCCAGAACATCAGCCATTGATCGACCACTCAACGATGAAGGATTCATCTTCATCAACGCTGAATGATGATCGATCTGAGCATAGCGTGAAGGACTGGTGCATCGGTATCAGAGCCCATAGAGTCATGGCTTTGACAGCGATGAGGGTCCACATGAGTGCCCCTTGAAATTGCCCTGACAGGAGCAAAGCTCATCCTCCAGAACATCGGAGGGGCTCCATCAGCTTACCGAGAACTGAGACCAAGCCACTGATACCCCTGTACAGATACCAGGCACATCGGTCAAAGTTGCTGAGGCCCCACAGCCTTCGGAATCGGCAGCCATGGAGAGTTGCCTTCTGTGAGTTTCCAAACACATCGAGGCAATCTTGGCAGTACAGCATGCCAAGGCCTCTGTCGACTGTATCAACATTAATCAACATACAGCCGATCCTTGAGACACACACCTTGCCTGCGAGAGATGCATAAACATCAGGGCATCAAAAGACCTCAACATTGGTGTTTGCCCAGCCAGTATACCCCTCTAGCATTTCAGGGTCCGATGCACCCTCAAAATGTAGAAGAGAATTGGTGCATCAGCTTTCCTGAAGGAGCTCCCGATCTCCTCAGGTCAGGAGAGAGATCCAGGCAGAAACTCAGAAGTACTTGGACTTCCTCTCTGATTTAGAAGGTTGGGTAACCGATGTGGAATCTGAAGACTTGTTGGAAGACAGGTCTCCTGAACTTCCATCGAACCCTTCTCCGCCTCATGAGCAGCATAAGTCCACCTCCTGAGGACATGGCCTTCCAGGATTTTGTAAGGGACATGGCCAAAGCCATACCATTTTCTTTGGAAACTGAGGATGAGCCTAGGACAGAAGAGTTGGAGACCCTGCAGTACTCCTCAGCCCCTAAGAAGGTGGTGACAGTGCCCGTGCATCACATCCTGCAGAGAGTACAGATGAGAATGTGGGAAAACCCCTCACTGTGCCTCCAGCCAGTAGAAGGCTTGACTCCATGCACAGGGTTCAGAAGGCTCCCAGATTTGAGAAGCCTCAGCTTCCTCACCATTCCACGGTGATTGAATCCACTCTTAAGATGTCCAAGACTTTTCTCAGTGCCCCCGGGAAGGGAGGTTTGGACATTGGACTCTTTTGGGAGAAGGTATTTTTCGAATTCTATGGATACCGGCTTTGCTATCTAGCAGTGTAGTTGAGACTGTTCTGGAATTGGAAGGCTTCTACTCCTGGTTCTTTCTTATTCCCAAAAGGTCCAGAGGCCTTCACCCTATTCACGACCTCCGCGACCTCAATCTGTATCTCAAAAAGAAAAGTTCAAGATGGCATCCCTAGCCACCATCCTACTCCCCTTGCAACAGAATGACTGGCTTGCCTCTCTAGACCTCAAGGATGCCTACACCCATATTCCCATCCATCCTTGTCATTGGAAGTATCTTCGTTTTTGATTCAAGTTAGACCATCACCAGTACAGGGTGTTACCCTTCGGACTTTCTTCAGCTCCAAGAGTCTTCACGAAGTGCCTGGCAATTGCTGCGGCACACCTGCACAAACAAAGTCTGTATATTTACCCTTATCTGGATGACTGGCTCATCACAGATCCTGAGAAAGCCTCGAATCTGGCCTCTGTCTATGCAACTGCCTTGCTCTTGCAACAGCTTGGCTTCATCATCAACTTCCAAAAGTCTGAGTGCGAACCTCGTCAGATTCTGGACATCATCGGACTCACTTAAACAGCGTGAGCTTATCTTCCTTCAAGCAGAATAACCACTCTGCAAAAGCTCATCACTCATCTGCTGGCTTCTCCATCGGCCTCCGTTCGCAACATCCTGCACCTGTTGGGACACATGGCAGCCTCAGTACTCGTAGTTCTGTTGGCACGCCTTTATATGTGACCTCTCCAGTGGAACCTCAAACTCAAATGGAATCAGCATACTCAGTCTTTTCACTGCCAGGTTTCTCTCTCCGAACCAAATTGTCAGTTGAGCCAGTCTCTTCAGTGGTGGACCCTTCCATCCAGTCTGATGGTAGCACATCCTTTTCTTCAACCACCACACCAACTTACTCTAACTACAGATGCCTCCCACATGGGCTGGGGTGCTCATCTCATGCATCTCATGACTCAGGGTCATTGGTCCAACAAATAGTCTATTTTACACATCAACTTGCTGGAGATGTGTGCAGTCTTCTATGCCCTTCAGGCCATCTGTTCTTGGATCCACAACAAGTCACTCCTTGTGCAAACTGACAATGAGGACACCATGTTTTACATCATCAAGCAGGGTGGCTCTGGTTCCTTTCGACTCTGCCATGAAGCCGTCCACCTATGGCTCTACACCCAGTCCATCAGAGTCTTCCTCTTTGCAACTTATCTTCCCGGAGTCCACAACCAGTTAGCAGACTCTCAGTCAACACCTCGATCCCCACAAATGGTCTCTGGACCCCTTGGTCCTCATCCCCATCTTTCTGGACTGGGGAACACCCAAAGTGGATCTTGTTGCATCAGACGACAATGCCAAGTGTCCCCTCTACTGTTCCCTTTGTCCCAGCCTGGGCAGATGGACAGTGGATGCCTTCCTCATCTCTTGGTCAGATCACCTACTCTATGATTTTCTGCCTTTTCCTTTTATTCTTGGACACTGCTCAAAGCCTGAGCAACAGAGCAACACTTATCGCCCCATGATAATCCAGACAGATGTGGTAACCACATAGCCTTGCCATAGCTCAGAACGTTCCCTGGCCTCTACCACTTCGTCCTTTCCTTCTGACGCTGCAGGACGGTCACCTCCTTCACCCCAACCTGCAATCTCTGGCTCTAACCAGAAATTGCAGGTTGGAAAGTAACAGGCTAGAGTATCATGCTTATTCCATGTCAGCTGATGTCCAAACTATACTTCATGCATCCCGGCACCCTTCAACACAGTGCTTGTATTGCTTTAAATGGACTTGTTTCTCTCATTGGACTTTGTCAACAGGTTTGGATCCTATCATGTGCCCCCTCAGCCATGTTCTCACTTATCTCCTCTATTTGTCTAATTCCAGATGCAAAACTTTGTCAGTTTGTTTCCTTCTATCTGCCATTGCTGCTTCCCATTGTCAGGAGGATGGCAAACCAATTTCCATGCATTCTCTTGACACTCTCTTCATGAAGAGCCTCATGTACACTAAGCTTCTTCTGAAACTCCCTGCTCTAGCATGGGATCTCAATGCTGTTCTCTCAGTACTTATGGAAGCCCCCTTTGAGCCCCTTGGGTCTGCTTCTTTAAAGCATCTTACTTGGAAAACTATTTTTCTCATTGCTATCACCTCTGCCAGATGTGTCAGCGAACTTCAAACTCTTGTGCATTATCCTCCATACACAGAATTCCTTCATGACAAGGTACTACTACGTACCCATCCTAAGTTTCTTCCAAAGGTTGTCTCCAGTTTCCTCCTCAACCAATCCATAGTGCTTCCTGCCTTCTTTCCAGAGGCACAGCCGAATTCTCCAGAGCAAGCGCTATATTCTTTGGAATGCAAAAGAGCTTTGCTTTACTACCTCCAAACAACCAAACACCTTCATCAGTCTTCTCAACTTTTTGTCACTTTTAACCCAAACAATTCAGGCAGTCCTGCCTCTAAGCAAACCATCTCCTCCTAGATAGCAGACTGTATTTCTTTTTGTTATTTTCAGGCAGACCTTACCCCTCACTCCCCGGGCGGGTAAGTACCCACCACCTTCGTGTGACAGCAGCTACGGCGGCTAATCTAGCTGCTATTCCTCTGCAAGATATCTGCAAAGCTGCTACATGGTCATCTGTTCATACCTTCACAAAACACTACAGCTTGAATCGTTCTTCAGCCACTGACTTTGCCTTTCGCCAGGCTGTACTGCGGAACCTCTTTGCTTAAACTCTCTGCCTCCCAGTCTGGGCCACACATATTAATGAACTTTCAAGTGGCCCTCAGCTTTGGACTCACCTAGAATATCCCTGCATCCCCCTGCTTGTATCCGGAGAAAGCATCGTTGCTTACCTTTAATGGGGGTTCTCTGTATACAACAGGGGTATGCAGCCACATTCACCCACCTGACATCCCCTCACGAAGCACATACAACTCCCTCACCCTCTCTACAATCGTTCTCCTGCAGACAAGACACAGCATCTGATGTATCACAGGTGTAGCACTCCTTCTGCTCCATTTTGATTCTTCCTTTGCTTTACTTTGGGTGGCCCACTCTGAGTGTTTTTTAATGCTGTGCTTGCCTGCTTTGAAACCGACTGAGGCAGCTCAGAGCAAGGCGGCAAGGTGGGAAGCGGCGTGCATGATCAGAGAAGTCGGAGAGAGCCAGGCACACAGGTGCTGTCAGCGGAAAGCACCTAGAGTGTGACTGCATACCCCTGCATCCCCCCGTTACAGGTAAGCAACTATGCTTTATCCATGGATTCAAATAGGGACAATCTTTTACTACTTCAGGACCTTGCTTTGGATGCACAAAAAATGTTCTATGCATATATGGAAAAATTTCTCCTTTAATATGACTGCCAAATACACTTTTTATTGTTTCAATAGCAGTTAGTTATAGGCACCTATTAAAGTGTCATTTCAGAATGAAATCCAGGAACTGCAAAGTCTCATTTAACTTGTTGCCTTTCATCTCTTCACAGTGGCAGCAATGCACTGCATCAGACAGAATGAGCGGGCTGACTTTGGCTTTCGTTCACTTGATAATTCTGAACCTTGTAAGTAAGCTTAACTTTAAAAAAAGTTTTCATTTTTAGTAAAGATACCTAATTGGTTAAATATATTCAACAGATACTGCAGCACTGTTTTTTTAGTAAGGACTTTGATAGCCATGGGGGTATCAAAGGACTTAAGAACAGTTAATGCTATTAGTCTGAATCACAAAATCAACCTTTACATGTCTAGAGATCACCTGTTAGCAAAGACTTGTATTTATGCATGCTTTTGAAAATCAGAGCTGCACTATAAAGATGAAGATATGAATAGCTCAGCAGCGTAGGATTTAGGGTCTATCAGGAGCCTTATACCTTGAGAAAACAAATGATTTAGAGCAAGATCCTGATGAATCATTGCCAGATGTATCACCATTGGCAACTGTCAATTTGACCTGGAACGGGTTAAGTTACTGTAAGTGGGAGTCTCAGTTTGCTCCAATATGAGTAGTAGAGGCATGGAGACAGCAATTAAGATGCATAGGTCAGGATATGAAAATTCCCATTGTATTTTGCAAACGATCAGTCAAACGCTGAGCCTCTTGTAAAATACAAGTCAGGAAATGCAGGACTGCAAATTGATGTTTCCCCGCTCCTAGCAGGAGCAGTGATTCTAAAAAGTTGCACATGGGAAAAAAGGTGCAGGTTTACACTATATATGCATATGCGCACCTGATCCCCTCGCCCCAGCAGCACAAGTGTCCCCCACCCCAATCAACTCCTCAATATTGATTGCCTGATATTCCCCCTAAATTCCCCAAGAATCTGATCTCCCTCCTAATTATCCCCATTTTTAAATCTATGATAAGGGCTTATCACCAGGGCTAGGCACTACCCGGTAAGCAGGGTAAGCACAGCAGAGGGTGCCAATTTCCGGGGGGCACCGTCACTAACCACCCCCAAACAGGAAGACAATTGCAGCCAGAGAAGCAGAGCTTGCAAGCGGGACCAGCATGTCCCGTGGGCAAAAGGCTGTGCAATGTGTGAGGCTGCAATTGCTGCCTTAAAGGAGCTCTGCCCGTGGGACACGCTACTCCTGTGGTCAGGATCAGCTCTCTCTCAGACACGAGAGGGAGGGAGTAGACAGGGGGGGCATTGGGAAGTGGGCACCGGGAGATGGACGGGAGATGTTGAATTCATATAGGGGAGAATAGGGAGGCAGAGGAGACAAACTAGAGGTGGGGGAGCTAGGGAGATGAAGAGAGATAGTGGACATGGGAATTGGGCATAGGAAGAATGGACATAGTAAGAAGAGAAGAAATGCTAGACATGGGGTTAATAAGGGGAGGGGGGAAATGCAGGACGTGGGGGTAATAGAAAGAGAGAGGGGAGAAGATGGAAAGAGATGGACAGATGCTTGATATGGGAGTAATAGTCAGGGGGAAGATATGGTATGGAGATGGGGGAGAATCTGGATGCAGGAGAATAGGAAGGGAAAGATATGGAAGGATAGGGAGAGAGAGAGAGAGAGAGATAGAGAGAGCATAGAGATACTGGATGGAGGAAAGAGAAAGTGAGAAAGAGAGAGAGAGACTGGATGGTGGAAGAGGAGAGAGGGAGAGAGGGAGTGAGACTGGGAAATAATGAACCAGAAAAAAAGAGGTGGGAGAATGGAAGAAACATAGAAATATAGAAAAATGACGACAGAAAAAGACCACATGGCCTATCTAGTCTGTCCTTCCATATCAACAACTACAACAGTCTCCTTTTTTCCTTTAGAGATCCTCTGTGTTTGTCCCATGCTTCTTTGAATTCAGATACTGTCCTTCTCTACTACCTCCACTGGGAGACTATTCCACGGATCCACCACTCTTTCCGTAAAGAAATATTTTCGCATATCACTCCGAATCTATCCCCTTTCACCCTCATCCCATGTCCCCTCATAACAGAACTTGCTTTCAATCGAAAGAGGCTCTCCCCTTGTGCATTTGTGCCACGGAGGTATTTAAACGTCTCAATCATATCACCTCTATCCCGCCTTTCCTCTAAGGTATACATATTAAGATCCTTACGTCTGCCCTCATATGCTTTATAATGAAGACCACTAACCATTTTAGTAGCCACCCTCTGCACCGACTCCATCCTGTTCACATCCTTTTGAAGGTGCGGTCTCCAGAATTGCACACTATACTCCAAATGAGGTTGCACCACAGACTTATACAGAGGCACTATCACCTCCTTTTTTTCTGCTAGCCAGTCCTCTCCATATGCACCCAAGCATCCTTCTAGCTTTTGCTATCACCTTTTCTACCTGTTTAGCTACTTTAAGATCATCAGACACAACCATGCCTAGGTCTTGCTCTTCTTTAGTGGACAAAAGTACTTCACCCCCTATACTATATTGCTCCGTTGGATTGCTGCAGCCCAAATGCATGACCTTGCATTTTTTAACATTAAATCCCAGCTGCCAAATTCTAGACCATTCTTCAAGCTTAGCTAGATCCCTCCTCATGTTATCTACACCTTCCTGGGTATCTACTCTATTGCAGATTTTGGTATCATCCGCAAAGAGGCAAACCTTACCCGACAGCCCTTCCGCTATATCACTAACAAAGATGTTTAAAAAGAATCGAACCAAGGATAGATCCCTGGGGCACACCACTGGTAACTTCCTTCTCCTCAGAGTGGGCTCCATTTACTTGTAGTCTTTGTAGCCTCCCACCCAACCAATTTCTAACCCAAGCAGTAACTTTAGGGTTCATCCCTAGGGTGCTCAGTTTATTTATAAGTCACCTGTGAGGAACAGTGTCAAAGGCTTTACTGAAATCTAAATACACCACATCTAGGGCTCTCCCTCGGTCCAACTCCCTGGTCACCCAGTCAAAGAAATCAATCAAATTTGTCTAACAAGACCTGCCTGTGGTGAGGGTTGAAAAGTGGTAGGTAGATGGAGTAAAAAAGAAGGGGACTGAGGATTGGATAGTAAGAAAGAGTACTGACATCCAAGTGGAAAGAAAGAGAGAAAAATACATTCAAGAAAGCTGAAAGGGAAAGATCAATATCCAAGATGGAATGAAGTGAAGGAAACAAAAGAGGAGACAAGAAATGGCTGATGGATTAGAGACCATAGAAAGAGAGCTAAGAGAAGACAAAGGAAAGCAGAAACTTCAGACTGGGACCAGCATGATCAGAGAATAAAAAGGTCAGACAAGAAAGGTAGAAAAAAAATCATTCTATTTTCAATTTAGTGATCGGGCTTTGCACTATTTTTATATTTTATTCAGTGCAGAGAAATGCATCTCTTTCTGTTTCTCTGATGTTGTATGCAGAATCTGGTTTCTTGGGGTTGCAGTTTAACTTTTATCTACATATTGTTATTTTAAGGCTGTGATCACTTATTCTGTACTTGGTGAGGGTCTGTGTTCTGAGTGTGTGTCCAAGGCCAGGTGTTTGGTTAACATGGAGTTTGTATATAGGGATCTGTACTGTGCAGGGTTGCCAACTTTTTGAAAGAGAAAAACCTGCCACCTGTGGCTAACCATGTTCTGCCCATGCCCATCCCGTCCCACCTCCACCCCACCTTTGCCCCACCCCCATCCTGCCCCTGCACTCAAAACATAATTGCAGAGGGGGCAAAGGGCAAACTGACCAAGCAAGATTACCACACATTCTTAAACCGAAATCCCATAGTAACAGAATATCCAGCATTGGTTGTACACACACACACAATACAGACAGGCCTTCATCAATAAATGAGCACAAAACGAAAAGAGAAATATATAGACAAACAATAAACTAAAACCTCAGAAAGTCAGATGCTGCATGTAGTGCAACACAAGAGAAACAGAAATGTGGTTTCCCCGTACTGTACGGAATAAGAGACAGCAGATGTCAGGATTGGCATTAGGAGGGATACAATCTGATAACTGCGCTGGACCCACAAGCCAGAGAGGGCCTCAGATCTGTTTGAAAAAGGAACAGCCTGTTAGTGGGCTTTAGGCAATGCAATGTGTGCTTCTGAGACAATGCCCACTCCCGGAGACTCATCAGCTCCTGGGTTTTGTTGGCAGTGTGACCAGAAGTAGATTGCCAGGCTTTTCTTCTGAGGCAATAGAGAGTTAAGTGACTTGCCCAAGGCTACAAAAGTGCTAATAGGAATTGAGCCCTGGTCTTTTGGTTACCAAGTCAGTGCTCTAACCACTAGGCTACTGCTCTAGTTCCAGTGCCTCCCAGCATCAACTCCCTTCCAGTCCCAGCACCAACCAGCATCATCTCATTCCAGCTCCCCCTCCCCCCCTTCAGCATCAGTCCTCCTCCAGTATCATCTCCTTTCCATCCCCCTATCCTTCAGCATCAACCCATTTCCAGTCCTATTCCAGTGCTAATGTAACCCAAGGTATAAAAAAACCCAAGCATTTACCGGGGTTCCATGGCATCAGCAGAAAAGGGAGAACAGGCAGCATCTGGCCCGTGCTGGAGAGCCACTGCAGAGAAGGTTTTTTTTGTGTTTTGTTTTTTTAAAGAAAACGCAGCTGTAGTTTTTCACAGATGTTGAGGCAGGGCAGCAGGACAGCTTAGGGCTGCGATCAGGGCTGTCAGCAGCCATGGTGGGCCCCAGCCAGCCCTGGGCAGCATTGGTAGAATTTAAAAAGAAAAGTGAAGTTGCATGATTGTGGCTGAGTGGAACCGCAGGCATTGGGGAGAACCATGATCACTGTGGCTACTCCTGTTTAAGGCCTGTGGTGCTTTTGGACCTATATTCTGCATCCACAGACTGTATGGTTATCATGTTTTTGATTCCCACATTCTGTACAAAATCATTCTCATTGAGTAAAATATTTTTTTAGCTGTCCGTACAGCTGAGTGTTTTTCTTTTGATCCATATCTAAAATTTAGCATGCTCTTGGACTATCACAGCCTGTTCATATGATGCTAAGTATTTATTGCCCAGTAGCTATTTTTATTCTGGCTATGCATTTGCCCCTTCACTGCAATTTTCTTACAATACTGGACTTGAAGGAGAAATACTAGTATCATGTCAGAAGAGTTCAGAAAAGAGTTTTGGGAAAAAGGAGGATAGGGTATAGTCAGCATTACAGGGAGGAGGGCACTGATCTAAAGGTTGCAGCGAGGCACCACAAACCCAAGCACCAGCCCTGCTTACCACACTTTAGTCATCAACCCACAAGGTAAATGATGGCAAATAAAGACCAACCTGGTTTCTTCTCAGTATCGTGGTTAGGGTTGTAACTCTTTGTTTAAAGTTGTAATTGTTCTTCCCCTCATCCTCTCTCCAAGCCATTTATGGAGTACAAAAAAACAGTTTCATTTCCTTTTGGGTGGAAATGTTCTGCTGTACACTTGGACTCCATCCTCTTGTTATATAGGTCTCCATCATCTGCACTGCTAGGGCAGTCCAGGCATCCATCACCCTTTCTGTGAACAAGCACTTCCTGATGATTTTTTGCTTGCCTCCCTGCAACTTCCTGACATAGCAAACCGGCAGTTTCTTCGGACTATAAATGCAATTGCTGTGTTTTATCCAAGGCCAGCACTGCCATTAGGTGAACTAGGCAGCTGCCCAGAGCACCGATGGGTGGAGGGTGGCCCATGACTCTGCCGCTGCCCCTCTCTGGGACCTGTGACAGCAGCAATTACTTCTAAACAGTGATGCAGAGTTTGCCCTACATTCCGGTACTGTACTCTTGTTCTTGTTTTTGCCCCCCTCCAAAGCAAACCTCCTGTGTTCATGGGGGCAGAAGTGGCTCGTTTAGTCGCTTCTGCCCTCATGCAAACAGGAAGTCTGCATTGAGGATGGAAACAGGAACAATCTGTAAACCATTCTGTTCGATAGAACCTGCCTTTACTTAATGTTTAAACTTATCTTTTTATTGAGATATGTCCTTTAATTCCTTCTTTCCCTTCACATCAGTGTACAAACTGATAATGTGTTTCCTCACATGGTCTATAGCTCTCTTTTTGAAGAATGCACTTTCAACTATTCTAAAGCAATGGTTTTCAAATTTTGCTTTGGAACCCAAAGGAAAAAAAAATGTTGGGCCTGATATTCAGAGGCATTTACACGGTTTACAGAACTGTAAAACGTGTAAATGCCCCTAAGCGGGACCTTCAGCAGCACTAACATGGTTAATGCCGCTGAATATCCCCAAGCAATGCTGCTTTACGCTCCGATGCTAACTGCTTAGCATAGGGTGTGTCGGGGCATTTCGGGAATGGTACTCAGGGGTAACCGTGCAGTGGTGATATGCAGCCGCTGCCTGTTTATCCCTTAGAGGTGAAAGATAGGCATAGCAAAAGCTGTCCTAACTTTCCCGTCCAGAGCTAGCTTGGCAGTGGCTGAATCTCGCCGCTGCACGGTTAGCTTCTGTGCCATGTGTGGTTTTGCGGTAACCCCGGATGTTCAATGCTGGTGGCCGAATATGGCCCTGGATTGAATATCCGGGGTTAAAGTTTGGCAGCGATGGCTAAGCGCCTTAGAGGCGCATAGCCGTTGCAAATAAAAACATAAGAACATAAGATATGCCATACTGGGTCAGACCAAAGACCCATCAAGCCCAGTGCCCGGTTTCCAACAGTGGCCAATCTAGGTCATACGTACCTAGCAGTTTCCCCAAAAGACACAGGTTCCGCATTGCTTATACTGGGTCAAACATTGATATCCTGGGTCCCTTCTTAATAATGGTTTATGGACCTTTCCTCCAGGAACTTGTCCAAACATTGTTTAAACCCAGCTACACTAACAGCCTTTACTACATCCTCCAGTAACAAATTCCAGAGTTTGATTACACGTTGAGTGAAAAAATATTTTCATTTATTAGTCTTAAATAGTTTACCCTGTAGCTTCATTGCATGTCCCTTAGTCTTTCTATGAATATCGGGCCCATTATTCTCAAGACCCAGTGGTAGGCAAACATTCCTATGCGCCCATTTCCCAGTCCAAATTGCTCATTCTCACCTTCTTTTCCAGAACCCCCATTTCTCAGTTTTCTTCCCTCCGACTTTGCTCACTATTTCACTGTCTCTCATGTTCCTCTGACTCCTCATGGCTATCAGTCACTTTGAACGACACAGTGCCCGTCATCCTGCATTTCTCAGCAATCATCACAAGAACAGCATTCTCATCAAGCTGCATGGGGGTCGTCTCACCCCCCTCCCCCTCCCCCTCCTGTGTTTCTGCCAGTAAGGGGAGGTGCTGTGATATTACACTTTTAGTCACAATGTTAGACAATGCCTACTCCTCGCAACTAAAAATATCGCAGCATCTCCCTTCACCGGCAGCAATGTGGGTGGAGGACTTCTGTACAGTTTGGCAGGAACATAGGCCAGCAATGAACTTTCTCATCTCTTTATCCTCCAGCACTTTTGACATAGATGTGTGAATAGATCAGGACCATGGCTCAGTCACTAGCATACTATAACCCATACCCTTGTTCAAAAAAACACTGCTCTTTAATGGCGAGACTCAATATATAGGAATAACTGAGAAGCAATTTTAGCATCTATGATAGAAACAACTATGGGAGGAAGCAGTAGAAGAGTCAGAAGTATTCTTTGAGCGGAGCAGGAGAGAAAGAGCAGCAACCAACGTATCTCCACCTAAATTTGTCCCATTGGCTGCCTTAACGCATGACGGATGAACATACTACGGCCAAACATGCTAACCGAGATGACTTGCAGGCAGACAGAGATAGCACCTCTCGAAAAATGAAGAGGTTAAAATATAAAGCTGGAAAGATGGAACAATATAAATATGGAGTGGAGGAGTGGCCTAGTGGTTGGGGCAAGGTACTACAGGCTGGAAGGTTGGTGGTTCAAATCCCACTAGAGGACAGCAACCTTGGGCCAGAAGGACTGGGGTTTCTAGTCCCACAGGTGCTCCTTGTGGTCTTGGGCAAGCCACTTAACCCTCCATTGCCCATGTTCCCTGTAAGTATTAGTGTATGTGTTTCATATCCCCTCGTGTTAAATGTATCCCCCAACTGCTTTGACCCAGTGAAAAGCAGGATATAAATGCAGCTAAATAAATAAATAAAATAATAATACAGATGAGTGCCTAGGGTGTAAACCAGTTCTAATGGTCTATGTTGTATCTACAGTTGAAATCACCGATAACAGTGGCCAGATATGCAGCACATGGGGCAACTTCCACTTCAAAACCTTCGATGGGGATGTGTTTCACTTCCCTGGAATGTGCAATTACCTCTTTGCCTCACACTGCAGCAGCACATATGGAGACTTCAACATTCAGATCAGACGCTCTGTCATAAACAACACTCCTGCCGTCAACCGGGTCTTGCTGATGATAGAAGGGATGGTCATTGAAATCAAGAATAATTCTATTAAATCTGATGGTGCCAGGTAAGTCTGAGCTCTACTCCCACCCCCACAACTCCCCCCCCCCACCTTTTAGCCATTGATATAGAACTACAGAAAATCTTTTGAAAACAAACTCATGTATTGTCTATAATGATAAAAACTGTGTATAAGTGGTTTTGGTGGTCTATTTTGCTCTATGTCAAGAAATTTCACATTCTAGCAGTACCTTGATATCTACAAACTCTTCTAGATTGTCCCTCCTATTGGATAACAGTCACGTCCTCACAGTTTCTATGCAGCTGGAGTTAGAGATATCTAAGCAAGGACTAAAATTTTGTATAGGGCATCTAGGTCAGAAAATGGATGCTTAGATCTATGCATTCAAAACTGTGATAGTGTTTTATAAAAAGGTTGGTGAATTCTGAGTTTCTTATAAATTATACAAAGGCCCTTATTTTAGATGCATAGCAGCATTTACATGTGTAGATTGGCATACATGTATAAATGCCATTTTAGAAAGAGCCATTCTACATGTGGGGAAACCGAGTACATGTAGATGCCCAAGGCTCATGGTTAGGGTGAGAAGAGGGAGTGGTTTGGATGAGCCTATAGTATATAGATAGATTCCCCCTTTACAAAGGAAAGTTACATCGCTAGGAAAAATTATAGATGGAATTTATAGCTGCCCTTCGTCACGAATAAATGCCTTTAGAAAGGGACAACTGCCAGTGCTGAAGTCTGTCCTTCCAACCATTCCCCCAACCTCAATCCTCCCAACCTTGAACCCTCCCTGCTGATCTCTCAAGCCAAAAGATACCCTCACCAATACCCCCACCAACCAGCACACCTGATCCCCTATACCCCCAAAGCCTCCAATCCCCCTACAAGTAAACATCCCCTGTATGAAGACCCCCCCCCCCCCCGAAGCATTAACTCCGTTGAGGTCCTCTTGGCAGATACTTCAACCCCTGATTCTCATCTCTAGCCTTAGTGGGGTTCCAAGGTGTCTAGTGGGAACAGGAGTGATCTCCAGTTGCTCTTGTTCTTAAAGTGCCAAGTTCCGAAATAGTGCAAGTGACCCCTAGTAGTAATTTCATGGTACCATGGGGTCTTTTGAAGGCGTGTCTTGGGGGGGTATTGATGCTGTGGGGGTTGGGGGGTTGGTAATAGTTGCTGCAGAAGGATGGGTGGTGGAGTCTTTGTTTGTGGGAAGGATTGGAATGCTTTGAGGGAGTAGGAGAGAGATCAGATATGTTGTGGGTGTAAGAGAAAGGATTGGATGGCTTGGGAGGTCACTAAAGGATGCATTGAGATTGGGGGATCAAGGTCAGGGGGTGATCAGGGGGAGAAATGGTGCTGTTGGCTAGAGGTGTTTGTGAACAGTAGGAGCAGTGATTTTCAAAAGCTGCTCCTAAGCATATGTGGAGAGTATTTGCATCTTTTTCCCCCGATTGTGTAGCTTTTTAAAAAGTTCTGCTCACACTGAATGTGGGGAAAGATCAACATGTAGTCCTGTATCATTTTTTCCAAGAAGCTCTACATTTGGCAGAGCGTTTTGTAAAATCCCAACCTAAATGTGGAAATTCCCCTCAACATGCTATCTAAAATATGCCTACCTGCATAGTGAAAAAATATGAGTATTTGACAGGACACACACTGGAAGAAACCAAATTACCAAAGCAAACCCTCAAAAGGAAGAGCAGCATCTCTTGGGTTTTACATATATACTATAAGTTACACAACTTACACATATTAGTGGTTATTTAGAAACGTATGTTTGTAACTTGTGTTTTTTTCTAAAATTGCACATCCAAGGGGAACCAATTAAGGAGCCAAACTCTTCAAATTTTATTAGAAATGATTTTGGACACCAGCGGGTAATCACAATTCCTCCCCCTCTCAAGCTCTCCAAAGCCCACTCCCAGAAAAAACATCAGATGATATTATGGGCCAGATCAGGAAGATGAATAGCAGGACTGCGTGTCACAATGGGACATCCAGCCCTGCTATGTGCACTCAAGCTATCCCACCTCATTGCCCTGCTACACATAAAGAGCCACTGTGCGTGTTGTAGGGGATGGGGGAGGAGTGTGGATGGGACTGGCCCCAGCACTGATTCAGGTCACGGCCCTGTACATCCGGGGAGCACCAAGGGGACGCCCTGCTTATTTCGCCTCTGAGGTGGAATAAGCATGGGGGTGTCCCTCCAATCCTGCCCAGCAGCCCACCCAGAGCCCAGCATCCCCCATACCGGGGCAACAGGCCACCCACGTGGGTCCCCACTGTCCAATCTGGACCCTAGCGGCTCCCGTTGGGGGTCAGGCAGTGGGGTGACAGGGACAGCACTGTGGTGGGCAGACTGAGCAATGGGAAGGATGTCCCCACTGGTATGCAGGGGCAGGAAAGACCATCTAAGGGCCAGATCCTGCACCTGCGGAAATGTTTGGCTTCTGCAGTGTAGAATCGGGACCTAACAGGCACGTCCTACTCGGCGGCACCAAGACGAGTCAGACGTGCCTCTTCGAGGGTCAGGCTCCACAAGGGTAATTTAATATGGAGGGGGGGGGGGTCACATAGGCACCTGTGGGAATTGTTTTAGAGCCTTCCATACTTGTGAATAGTGTTTCTTGAATGTTTAGATCGAACCTTTACATGTACAAATAGTGATTTTAGAAAGTCATTATTTATACATGATGTTCTACTTCACAGAGAGACTGCAAGGAGACGAGCCTACGGTGCAGAGAGGGAGTGGTTTGGCAAGCCTAAAATATTGACATGTATTCCCCATTTTACAACGGGAAAATATGTAGATGTTAAAAATTCTCTTTGTTGGCATTTGCACCTGCCTTGAGACAGCCATACAGTAAGTGCCTGCTTTAAGGAACAGGTGCAAAGGCTGAGGCCAGCACCCCCTGATCACCCCTGGGAGAATACTCCCCCTTATTGCCCCAATTCCATTCCTGGCTCTTACTGTAGTCCCTGCTAGTCTGATTGCAGCAGGAGTTATCCCCCGCCACCCCTGCTCATGGTGGCTTCTGGTTCCAAAACAGCATCCATGACCCCTAGTGATAATCTCACAGTAATAATGCTAGAAGTCAAGCTGCCAAATAAGGGCATTTTCTCTGTGATCTTTAACTTGCTACAGGTCACTAGCTAAGACTCCTGTCTTGAACTCCCAAGTTGGCTATGGTTCAAGCCCCTGTTGGGAACTTATCTATGACGATGTGGGTTAACATGCTATCCAGTGGGTCTATGCACTAAACAACACATGCATCACCTGCGTCAATGATAACAAGGGCTACAATGTTAATAAATAGGACTCTGAATCTAATACGCAGGTCTCATTGCCACATTTTTTAATAATCTGCAAAATTAGTTAAACCATTATCTAAAAGATCCAGTCTCTTTATACTTACTAAGGTTTGAGTTTCAACCCTGGTCACTTGTTGCAGGCTACCTCAATGCCTTTTTGGAAGTCCATTGCAGTCATATCTCTATTGGTAGGGTCTTTGTGGATTACTTCTTGGCTACCCCTATAGCCTGTGCAGACACTAGGTCATGCTTCTTTTTTCCCTTATCATTTTGGAAGTGAGAATCCTGTGTGTTTATTGCAGAACCTTTTGAAGTCTGCTACCATTTTAACTTCCACCACTTGTTCCGGGTCAACATTCCAGCTATCTACCACGCTTTCCTACATGCTCTAAGCACAAACTCAGAATGCATGATTTCTTCCTATTGTCAGAACTTTTACCTGTTTTTTCAATCCAGTGTTATTAACATCAGTGCCATTTCAATCCAGTGTTCAGCTTCCTTATAGTCACTCAGGAATCCAGATTGTGAGGAATGGGATATATGTGAAAGTCACTGCCAAGCTGGGACTAGTCTTCACATGGAATCAGATTGACAGCATCCAGGTAAGAGAAGGCTTTGAAAACTACCATATCAAGTTTTAGATTATCTTTTACCTATGTAATATCAATGGAGTTCCCATAATTTTAGGAATTTGGAATGCCTTCACTTTTGTAAGCGATACTGCAGAAAAGCTGTTGCGAAAGGTTAACCTCTTTGTAGATGATACCAGAATCTGCAAAAGGGTATACCTGCTGAACGGTGTGGTACAGGTAAAAGGAGCTCACCCTGAGGAGAAGGATGTTGTCCGTGTCAGGGCCGTACCAAGCCATAAATGCGCCCTGTGCGACTTGTACCTCTGGTTCATCCCTCCCTCCCCCAATCTGTCATTTTACCCATGCCCAGCATCTCCTCTTCTTATCGACACCTACATGTCCATGCTGCCGCCACTTTTCATGTCTTCTTGGTGGTGGCTGTGGCAGAAGTGGAGCGATCCTTAATTGAGGGGAAAAACATGCTGGTATTTCTGACTCCACGCTAGCATGTTGGCCCGATCTCTTCCTCCTGTGATTTAGGCAGCCATTCAAGTGCAGAGTTGCAAAGATCATAGAAACATAGAAACATAGAAACATGACGACAGAAAAAGACCACATGGCCTATCTAGTCTGTCCTTCCATAACAACTACAACAGTCCACCTTTTGCCTTTAGAGATCCTCTGTGTTGGTCCCATGCTTTCTTGAATTCAGTTACTGTCCTCATCTCTACCACCTCCACTGGGAGACTATTCCATGGATCCACTACTCTTTCCGTAAAGAAATATTTCCGCATATCACTCCTGAATCTATCTCCCTTCACCCTCATCCCATGTCCCCTCGTAGCAGAACTTGCTTTCAATTGAAAGAGGCTCTCTCCCTGAACATTTATGCCACGGAGGTATTTAAACATCTCAATCATATCACCTCTATCCCGCCTTTCCTCTAAGGTGTACATATTAAGATCCTTAAGTCTGTCCTCATATGCTTTATAATGAAGCCCATTAATCATTTTTGGTAGCAACCCTCTGCACCGACTCCATCCTGTTCACATCCTTTTGAAGGTGCGGTCTCCAGAATTGCACACCATACTCCAAATGAGGTCGCACCAAAGACTTATACAGAGGCATTATCACCTCCTTTTTTCTGCTAGCCATTCCTCTCCGTATGCACCCAAGCATCCTTCTAGCTTTTGCTGTCGCCTTTTCCACCTGTTTAGCTACTTTAAGATCATCAGACACAACCACGCCTAGGTCCCGCTCTTCTTTAGTGGACAAAAGTACTTCACCTCCTAAACTGTATTGCTCCCTTGGATTGCTGCAGCCCAAATGCATGACCTTACATTTTTTAACATTAAATCCCAGCTGCCAAATTCTAGACCATTCTTCAAGCTTAGCTAGATCCCTCCTCATGTTATCTACCCCTTCCTGGGTGTCTACTCTATTGCAGATTTTGGTATCATCCGCAAAGAGGCAAACCTTACCCGACAGCCCTTCCGCTATATCACTAACAAAGATGTTAAAAAGAATCGGACCAAGGACAGATCCCTGGGGCACACCACTGGTAACATCCTTCTCCTCAGAGTGAGCTCCATTTACTTGTACTCTTTGTCGCCTCCCACCCAACCAATTTCTAACCCAAGCAGTAACTTTAGGGTCCATCCCTAGGGTGCTCAGTTTGTTTATAAGTAGCATTTGAATGACTGGTCTGGTCCCTCCCTCCTCTGATGCGAGCCTACGTCAGAGGAGGGAGGGATCGGGGCCCCATGTAATTGCGGAATTGGGAAGACCCACATGTTTTTTAGAGATCTGCTCCGCTTCTGCCACTTCTACCACCAAGGAGACATGAAAAGCAACAGCTGCAGGGCAAGGGGGTGGGTGGGAGCAGGGGGGCAGGGGGAGACGAGGGTGACAACCCCATATGCACCCATATTTGTTTGTGCCCTGTATGGCTACACCACTCGCACAAGGCTAGGTATGGTGCTGGTCAGTGTTGTGCCACTGGGATCTGTCCTTGATCAGATTCTTTTTAAGATTTTTGTAAGTGATATTGCCAAAGAGTTGCCAGGTAAGGTTTGTCTCTGTGAATCATACCAAAATCTGCAAAAGAGCAGACACCCAGGAAGTTATAGACAACTTGAGGAGGGATCTAGCGAGCCCTGGAAATCTGGTGAAGCTTGAAGAATTTGGCAGGCAATGTTTAATGCTAAAATCAACAGGGCCATGAATTTGGACTATGAAAACTCAAAGGAGTGGTACAATATGGCAGTTGAAGTACATCTATGCTCAAAAGAAGAGCAGGGCCTAGGGTGATTCAATCTGACAACCTTAAGGTGGTCAAACAGGTAGAAAAGGCAATGGCATGAGCCAGTAGGATGCTTGGGTGCATAAGGAAAGGACTGACCAGCATAATAAAGGATATGACAGTGCCTCTGAATAACTGATGAGACCTCATTTTGGAGTAAGTTGTACAATTCTGGACACCGCACCTTCAAAAGAATATAAAGAGGATGGAGTAGGTCCAAAGGGCACCTATTAAGATGGACAGTCTTCATCATAAAGCATATGGGGACAGGCTTAAAACCCTAATTATGTGTACTTTGGGAGAGGAAAGATATGACAGAAGCATTTAAATACCATCATGGTATAAATACATAGGACGTGAGCCACTTAGAAACATAGAAACATGGTGGCAGATAAAGACCATACAGCCTATCTAGTCTGCCCTTCTATACCAAATACTAAACTTTAAAGTCTCTTTTTTATTCTTTAGAGATCTTCTGGTTTGCCCCATGCTTTTTTGAATTCAGATATAGTCATTGTCTCTACTAATATTCCACGCATCTACCACTCATTCCATAAAGAAATATTTCTGCATATTACTCCTGTCTATCCCCTTTTGCCTTCATCCAGTATCCCTTCATTGTAGCTTTCTTTCATTTCAAAGAGGCTCTCCTCCTGTGCATTTATGCCACGGAGGTATTTAACATCTCTGTCATATCCCCCACTCTCGCCTTTCCTCCAAAGTATACATATTGAGATCTTTAGGTTTGTCCCCATATGCCTTAAGATTAAGTCCACTGACCACTTTGGTAGGCACACTCTGCACTGATTCTATTCTGGTTATAGCTTTTTGAAGCTGTGGTTTCCAGAATTGCACACAATACTCCAAAATAGGTCTCACCAAAGACTTGTACAGAGGAACTATCACCTCCTACATTTTGGACGGCATTCCTCTCCCTATGTACCCAAGCATTTTTCCGGCTTTCTACATCACTTTTGCTACCTGTTTAGCCATCTAAAGATCATCAGAGACAATCATTCCTATGTCCTGCTCTTCTTTCATGTATAGAAGTACTTCAACCTCTATACTGTACCACTTCTTAGATTTTTGCACCCAAATGCATGATTCTATACTTTTTAGCAATAAATCTCAACTGCCAAAATCTTGACCAGTCTTCAAGGTTCGTTAGATCCTTCCTCATGTTGTCTGCACCTTCCTGGGTTTCTACTCTATTGCAGATTTTGGTATCATCTGCAAAGAGAGAAACCTTACCTGACAGCTCTTGAAGGACTACAAAAGGGGACTGCTACTTCTGGAGAGATATCTGCAATTGTAAGTATTTACTTCTGGGAAATTTTTCTAAATCTTGGGGGAAAAGGAATTCTTTAGATTAAAGCTGATTAATCTGTGTAAATTAGAATCGAATGTATTTATTAAATCAGTCAGGGCCTAGTATCAGCACAAAGCTATTAATTAAATTGAAAACTCAACAGGTAGCTTTCAGTTTAAGTTTAAAACCCAGCAGAGGGTTGTCAGTTTCCATTTATAACCCAGCAGAGGGCTTTCAGTTTAAATTTAAAACCCAGCAGAGAGCTTCTAGTTTAAATTTAATACCCAGCAAAGAGCTTTAATTTATATAAAATCAGAGTATAACTTGGCATAAAAGGAAAAACAGAGGAAGTATTCTTTGAGCAATAAATTGTTTCTAGAGATCTTTACAAAAAGGCCTTCTAGATAGGGAGCAAGAGACCTGTGAAATTGTTTCAAATAGGTGTTAAATCCAAGTGCTCAGGCCGTAAGGTCAGGGGTTCAAATCCCACTAGAGGACAGCAACCTTGAGCCTGAAGGACTTGGGTTTCTAGTCCCACAGGTGCTCCTTGTGGTCTGGGGCAAGCCACTTACCCCTCCATTGCCCATTTTCCCTGTAAAATAGTTATCTCCAAGTTATAATGCCCTGTTCAATGTAATTTCAGTTTATTCAATGTAAACCACCTTGATATCATGAAAGCCAGTATATAAGAAATGATAAATAAATATCCGCAGAGAGGTTCAAATAAAGTCAAAAGTAGTCCAAATGCCCTTGAGTACAGAGCAGACAGAGCTTAAAGATTCCAAATTACCCCTGCCTACCAATAGCCAGATTCATATGAATAAAATACAGCCTTTAAAATGCTTGTATGCAAATGACAGAAGTCTAAAAAATAAGATCAGAGAGTTAGAATATATAGTACTAAATGAGAGGTTAGATATGATTGGTATCTCAGAGACATGGTAGAAGGAGGACAACCAGTGAGATACTGTGATACTGGGTACAAACTATATCATAAAGATAGAGCAGATCAAATTGGTGGAGGGGTTGTACTCTGTGTAAGAGAGAGCATTGAGTCACAAAGGATTAAAGTTTTGCAGGAAACAAAATTCACTGTAGAAGGCGATGGCAGTGGGGATGTACTATTGACCACCTGGCCAGAGTGAACAAATGGATGATGAAATGCTCAAAGAAATCAGGGAAGTTAACAAAAGTTACAGCACAGTAATAATAATGGGTGATTTCAATTACCCCAGTATCGACTGAATCAGTGTCACGGCAGGACATGCTAGGTAGGTAAAGTTTCTAGATGAAATAAATGACTGCTTCTTGGAGCAGCTGGTTCATGAAACAACCAGAGGGGAAGCCATTTTGGACCTAATCCTTAGTGGAACACAAGATCTGGTGCAAGAGATAAGGGTGTTGGGGCCATTTGGCAATAGTGATCATAGCATGATCGCTTTTGATTTAATAAATGGAGGAGGGACAGTAAGGAAATCCACAGTACTACCTTTTAACTTTCAAAAGGGAGACTATGATGAAATGAAGAAAATAGTTGAGAAAAAAATAAAAGGAACAGTTGTGAAGTTTGAAGATTTACGTCAAGCATGGGTGTTTTTTAAAAATACTATCTTGGAAGCCCAGACCAGCTGTATTCCACGCTTTAAGATAAGTTGAAGGAAGTCCAAAAAACTTCCAGCATGGTTTAAAGGTGAGGTCAGAGAGGCTGTTGTTGCCAAAAAACATCTTTCAGGAAATGGAAAAAAAAGCCAAATGATGAAAACTGGAAACAACATAAGCACTGGCAAGTTAGATGCAAGGCAATGATAAGTCAGGTAAAGAGAGAATTTGAGAAGAAACTTGCCGTGGAAGCAAAATCATGTAATAAAGACTTTTTCAAGTACATTTAAAGAAATAAACCTGTGAGAGAGTCAGTTGGACCATTAGATGATAGAGGGGTAAAAGGGGTACTAAGAGGGAACAAGGCCATAGTGGAGAGACTGAATGAATTCTTTGCTTTGGTTTTTACTGAGGAAGATGTATGGATGCTAGCCATGACTGAAATGATATTTAAAGGTGATATCGCAGAAGAATTGAAAGAAATATCAATACACCGGGAAGATGTGTTACAACTATTTGATAAACTGAACTGTAGCAAATCACCTGGACCTGATGGTATACATCCAAGGGTGTTGAAAGAACTGAAATATGAGATTGCAGACCTACTATTAGTAATCTGTGAACTATGATTAAAATCATCTGTTATACCTGAAGATTGGAGGATGGCCAACGTAACGCCAATTTTTAAAAAGGGTTCCAGGGGTGATCCAGGAAACTACAGACTGGTTAGTCTGATATCAGTACCAGGAAAAATGGTAGAAACCCTTATAAAGAACAAAATTACTGAACATGTAGATAGCCATGGCTTAATGGGAGGCAGCCAACATGGCTTTAGCCAAGGAAGGTCTTGTCTTATTAATCTAATCTGTTATGTTTTTTTGAAGGTATAAATAAACAGGTAAACAAAGGTGGGTTGGTTTATATAGTGTATCTGGATTTTCAGAAAGCTTTTGACAAGGCCCCTCATGAGAGACCTTTGGTGAAATTTAAAAGTCATGGGGGGCGGAGCTAGCCACTGAACAGAATGGACGCCTGAATTTTTGCTCCCGTTGCTGCCCAAGAATCCTGAACATATCCCGGTATTACATTGAAGTTTGTACCCCCTACCTACATCAATAACACCGCAGTACAGCTGGATGGCATCCCTGAAACCTGCCCGGCTGGAATTTCCGCAGGGATCCGGCTCAGCAGCGAAACGATCCAAACCCGAAGTGGGTTCCCCGCAGAAAATGGCCGCGGGAGAGAAGGAGGGAGTGACTGCCGGTGGCTTACGTGAAGTGCTACAGGAATTGAAATGCGTTAAAGAAATGATTGCAGCCAATTCTAGTTCACTGAACATGATTCAAGAAGACTTGCTGGAGGTAAAAGAGAAACTCCTCACCATCACCACTCGACTTAATGCAGTTGAATTACAAACCCAGAAGCATGGCGTTGCATTAGAACAGCTGGGCCCTTTGGTCAAACGAGTCCGGCACATAGAAAATCTGATTGAAGATCAAAATAACCATACCCGTAGAAATAATATCCGCCTTGTTGGAGTCCCTGAAGGCGCTGAAGGCACCGATCCGATTGGATTTCTGGAAAAAACCATACCGGAGATGCTGCAGCTTGTCTTTGCAAGGCCTTTTGAACTAGAACGGGCCCATCGAATCCCAACACACAAAGCAGAAAACACACGATACCCGCGCCCACTCATAATGAAGGTACTGAGATACCCACAGGTCCTACAGATCTTTCAAGCTGCACGGAAGGCCGGATCACTGCAAATCCAGGGACACAAAGTGGCACTCTATCCGGATTTGAGCAAGCAAACGGTAGATCGGAGAAAAGCGTTGCTGGCCTGTAGACCCATGCTACAAAGTGCACAGGCAAGATACGGGCTATACTACCCAGGAACCATGCGGGTCACGCTGCATAATGAAACGAGGAATTTTGTTGAAGCTGAAAAACTGAAAACTTTCATACAAGAATAATGCGGTATGGAAACCTGAGGTCAATATTCTGATCTCTCACGCAGTGTAGAGAACTCAGCATATACTCAAGGGGTGCGGCCGTGCGTTCTCACAAATTTTAGAACGCCTTAAGCCTTGTTAAACACCTCATTGATTGTATTTCTGTTGTTCTAAATAGTTTTAATTAAACAGATATTTCTGCTTGAAATGTAGGGGTGGCAACGGGAGGTCGGGGTTGGTTACTGTTTCAGTGGATTGTGTTCACCTTAGCGATACAATGTTTGCCAGTTATGCAGTTGTTTGTGTCAGTCCAGTCCAGTACAAAACCCTCCACATACACGCAAAATGCAAGTACGCGGCAGGCCTATCCATAGGATAGCTTTCACCTATAAGACAGCTTATTCCAATGTTGATGTCTAGTGATCTTTTAATGCTTTCGTTAACTGTAAAAGGTATTACTGGCCCTGTCAAGCGAAAGAAGATTTTAGCGTACTGCCAGCAAAAAAAAGCAGATATTGCCCTCTTACAAGAGACACATTTAACAGATACTGAATCGCAGAAAGTAACCTCTAAATATTTCCTGGTGGCGGCCTCGGCCTCTGCCACTCAACGCAAAGGGGGGGGGTAATAATATTAGTGCGCAAATTCCTGCAATCCGCCATTACCGGCACACAGATTGATCCGCTAGGTCGATGGGCCAGAGTGACGATGAAAATAAATCAACAGCTTTACACATTCTTCAATATTTACGCGCCCAACCTCGATGACCCTAACTTTTTCAAACTGATAGCTAAAGAAGTTACAGCCGCAGCTCACACCAATATCATATTAGGGGGCGATTTCAATGTCATCTTGGATCCACTGTTAGATCGCACGCCCTATCGGGCTGTAGACAAAGTCAAATCGCAGGCAGTTCTTAAAGGCATCATAACAGAGCTACACTTGGTAGACCCATGGCGCCTACTTCATCCCCAAGAAAGAGACTACACAATTTATTCCATCCCACATAATACCCAAACAAGGATCAATTTCTTCCTACTGTCCACAGAGCTGATGCCTCAAGTGCTGTCCGCAGAGATATATGCTACAACGGTATCGGATCACGCCGCTGTCTCCCTAGTGTTGAATACCAACGTTACACAGCATGTTCCGCCAAGATGGACATTTGATAAATCCCTACTAGCAGATGACTCCTTTGTACAGCTACTGTCAGGGGAAATTGAGACCTATTTTAAATATAATACACCCACTGATACCTCCATCTGGAGCTGGTGGGAAGGTTTTAAAGCGACCATACGAGCTCATATTACCACCTACACCATTAGACGGCGTAAAGCCAGGAAAAAAGAAAAAGATGAATTGGAACTCCAAATAAAAGCTGGGGAAAGGTTACTAGCCAAAAGAGCTGACTCAATGATATTGATTAGACTCCAAAAATTGCGATACCAATATAATGCTCTCCTCAACAAAGAAGCACTGAGTAGTATCCAGCTACAACGTAGTATATACTACTATGAAAGCAACCGCTCTGGATCCCTTTTAGCTCGGCAGCTCAGACCAAAGACCAGCAAGACCGCTATAGCGGCGTTGCAAGACAATTCCGGGGGCCTTCTCCTGAGATCTGACAAAATACTAGACCGCTGCAAAGAATTCTATGAGGAACTATATCGCTCAGATACCCAATGTAGTGACAGAGCCTTTGAAGATTTTGTCTCCAAGATAGTAGGACCCACATTAACCAGTCATCAAAGTCGAACGCTGGAACAAGAGATCTCAGTAACTGAAATACAAGATGCGATCAAACAGATGGCTCGTGGCAAAGCCGCCGGTCCAGATGGTATCCCACTGGAATTCTATAATAAATATTGCATTCAATTGGCTCCCATGCTACAGATCTACTACAGTGGCCTGCAAGATGAATCTCCAGAGATTGGAGCCCTGGCAGAGGCTGTGGTGGTAATTCACCCGAAACCGGGCAGGGATACACAAAAGATAGAGAATTACAGACCCATCTCTCTCCTAAACTCTGATTATAAAATCTATGCTAAAGTGCTTGCTAACCGATTAGGACGGATCTTAAAAGATTTGATACATGAGGATCAATGTGGATTCATACAAAACAGATCCACTACAGATAATGGAAGATTATTGGCACATGTACTGGCATCTGCCAAGACTAAGGCCGAGCCCCTGATAGGGCTAGCATTGGATGCCGAAAAAGCCTTCGATCGACTGGAATGGTCCTTTCTATTTCGATCCCTACGGTGGTTTGGGATAGGAGAAAAGTTCCTAAAACGCGTTGAATTGTTATATACCAAACCCACAGCTCGAATAGCGGTCAACTCACACCTCTCAGCCCCTTTTCAGTTGCAAAGAGGGACCAGACAGGGTTGCCCCCTGTCACCGATGCTTTTTAATTTAGCCCTGGAACCCTTATTAATAGCGCTCCGACAGAAGGAAAACATAAAAGGAATTGAGTTAGCTGATGGTCCCTGTAAATTGTCAGCATATGCCGATGACCTGCTCATTTTTCTACAACCATCAGACCTTCCTGAAACACTGCAACTCATAGATGCATACTCAGCGATATCCGGATATAAAGTAAATCTGAATAAAACAACAATTATTCCTCTGAATGGACAGGTCAGCGAAGAAATGATGCGTGGATACCCCTTTCAATATGAGAAGTCATCCTTTAGATACCTGGGCGTGACCTATGGCACCACCTTGGAAGAGACTGTCGCAATCAACATTAAGATGTGTCAAGAAATTGTACATGATAACATCTGCAAGTGGACCCCCCTTCATTTGAGCTGGTGGGGCAGGCTAGAAACGATAAAAATGATGTTGGTACCAAAACTCAGCTATATATTAAGTATGATACCCTTACGTTTCCCGTCAGCCTTCTATAAGAAAATGAATAGTCAACTGATAGCCTTTCTATGGAACAACCGAGTACCTCGAATAGCTGCCTGGAAACTGAAGTTACCTAATACACAAGGAGGTGTCCATTTCCCAGATCTCGGCTGGCTGCACACTGCCTCTCTTTTAAAGCAGGGTGCTCAATGGGTCGACTCTGACGACACGGATAAAGGACCTAGATGGCTGAGTGTGGAGCGGGCCCTACATTCCCCCCTACCTACATGGCTACTGGTAGGCACAGTAGTAGACCAGACTGCACCACATAATGCTATTATCCGAGAAACACAACATGCCTGTCGATTATTGGCATCATGTATCGATGGAGGGGATGACTTCGCCGCAGATATGCCCATATGGCTGAACCCGCGCCTTATCATCGGAGGGAAGCCTGTCTTATGGAAAAAATGGGTGGAACATGATCTTATCACCATTGGACAACTGATCAATGGAAGTGCATTTAAAACCTTTGACAGATTAAGAACGGAATTCCGATTGCCTAATACATGCTATTTCCAATGGTGTCAGCTCCGATACTGCATGAGCAAAGCGGGTGTGTCACCTGTCTTGATACGTACAGGATGGCCACTCCGACAGAAACTTCAAGAATTACAAACAGATGCCAAAGCTGTTTCGAGATGTGTTGCGATTCTCCGATCCAAAAGTGACAAGACATGTTTTAAGATACAGTCGGTGTGGGCTACTGAAACCGGTCAAGATCTACCTCCGGAAAATTGGGACACTTTTTGGGGAACTCAAATACGTGCCACGAGAGCAGCGTCTCTCACACAATCTATGTACTTTATAGCACATCGAGCGCATATTACACCGGCTAAGAAAATGAAATGGACACTACAGGAGGGAAATCGATGTTAGTCCTGTAACATGGAAATTGGGACACTGGCACATATGCTGTTCCATTGTAAATCCCTGGAAATATATTGGAACAGAGTATGGGAACGCATATCACAGATCCTCAACTTACAAACTCCTATCCCTTATCGGATAGTGATATATAAATCCATAGCTCTGGAACCTACTCTGATGAAATGGGATAGTAAACTGCTGGACTTAATGCTCGGGATAGCGCTTAAAATAGTTCTAATACACTGGAAGAATCTCGACAAAGCTTGTTTCGAGCATTGGTGGAGTCTCTTAATCCTACATAAGACCTACGAAGAGATCTATATAGCCAAGAACCCATGGTCTGGTAAACTAAGTAAGAAATGGTCAGCTTTACAAAATTATGTTTGATGAAAGTGATTGCTGGAGGCTGCCTTGTGGAATGGTCTCTGCTGTAACCACATTGAACGGAGAGAGGGAGGGTGGCGTGCTGGCATGGACTGATACTAGTTCTTGTTAGCGTTATTGTACTGTCTTGTTCAAGTTATTATATTCTTTTGCTATTTTGATCAATAGCATCTGCTTGTATCCTGCTATATCACGATCGTTTGTATTGTTATTTTATATGTTAAAACTGAATAAAAACTACTATTAAAAAAAAAAAAAAGCATGGGACAAACACAGAGGATCTCTAAAGGAAAAAAGGGGACTGTTGTAGTTGTTGATATGGAAGGACAGACTAGATAGGCCATGTGGTCTTTTTCTGTCGTCATTTTTCTATGTTTCTATGTTTCTAACTTGAAGGAGTTGGAGCAGTCTTGCCTTAAGGAATGGGTGAAAATCCCAGTGGCTAGATGTGCTAATAGACACATATCCCCAAGAGACTTGCAGCTGTAATTGTAGCAAAAGGTGACTCTACAGCGTATTGACTTTGGGTGGTGAGCACACTGCTGCTTTCAGTTTTTTTTTTTTTTGTCTTAATTATTGTTTGTGTCACAATAAAATATATTTTGCACCTTCAAAAAAAAAAAAAAAGAAATTTAAAAGTCATGGGATAAGAGGCAGTGTACTATTGTGGATCAAGAACTGATTAAAAGATAGAAAGCAGAAGGTAGGGCTAAATGGCCAATTTTCCCAATGGAGAAAGGTGAATAGTAGAATACCCCAGGGATCTGTGTTGGGTTTGCTGCTTTTTAACAAATTTGTAAATGACCTGGAAATGGGAATAACGAGTGAGGTAATCAAATTTGTAGATGACACAAAATTATTCAAAGTTGTTAAAACCCATGAGGATTGTGAAAAATTGCAAGAGGACCTTGATAAATTCAAAGACTGGGCTTCCAAATGGCAGATGAAATTTAATGTGGACAAGTGCAAAGTTATGCACCTAGGAAAGAACAACCCAAACTATTGTTACACAATTCAAGGTTTCACATTAGGAACCATCACCCAGGAAAAAGATTTAAGCATCATCGTGTCTAATATGTTGAAACCTTCCAACCAGTGTTCAGCGGCGGCCAAGAGAGCAAATAGAATGCTAGGTATCATAAGGAAAAGAATGGAGAATAAAACAAAGGATATTATATTGCCTCTGTATCGTTCTATGGGGCAACAGCACCTTGAATATTGTGTGCCATTCTGGTCGCCATATGTTAAAAAGGATATAGCTTTATTAGAAAAGGTGCAGAGAAGAACCACCAAAATGGTAAAGGGGATGGATGGATACCCCTGTGAAGAGAGGCTAAAAAGGTTCAGGCTCTTCAACTTGGAAAAGAGATAGCTGAGGGGAGATATGATAGAGGTCCATAAATTAATGAATGGAGTGGAACGGGTAAACATAGATTGATTGTTTATGCCATCAAAATATAGAAAGACTAGGGGGACATGCAATGAAGCTACAGGGTAACCTATTTAAGACTAATAAGAGAAAATATTTTTTCACTCAACATGTAGTCAAACTCTGGACTTCGTTAGCAGAGGATGTAACAAAAGCTGTTAGTGTAGCTGGGTTTAATAAAGGTTTGGACAAGTTCCTGGAGGAAAGGTCCATAAACCATTATTAAAAGGGACCCGGGATATCCACTGCTTGCCCCAATACAAGCAATGTGGAACCTGGGTCTTTTGGGGAAACTGCTAGGTACTTGTGAACTAGATTGACCACTGTTGGAATCAGGATACTGGGCTTGATGGACCTTGGTCTGACCCAGTATGGCATATCTTATGTTCTTATGGTAATATCTCTTACAGAAATGTTAAAAAGATTCAGAGCAAGGACAGATCCCTGTGGCACACCACTTGTAACATCCTTCTGCTCAGTGAGATCCATTTACCTGTACCCTTTATCGCCTCCCACTCAACCAATTCCTAAACCAGTCAGTCACTTTAGGGTCCATCCCTAGGGTGCTCAATTTATTTATAAGTCGCCTGTGCGGAACGGTGTCAAAGGATTTACTGAAATCTAATTATACCACATGTAGGGCTCTCCCTCAGTCCAAGTCTCTTGTCACCCAGTCAAAGAAATCAATGAAATATGTCTGACAAGGCCTGCCTCTAGAAAACCTATGCTACCTGGGATCCTACGATCCATTTCATTCCAGATACCTCACTTACTTCTGTTTTAGCAGCATTTCCCTTAATGTACTCATCACCGAGATCAGACTAACCAGCCTGTCGTTCCAAACCTCATCCTTACTTCTGTTTTTGTGCAAAGGGACCACATGTGCCCTTCTCCAGAGTACAGAGGATCCCTGAAGGAGAAGTAGGGATTGTGGGGATTAATAGTCTGGAAGAGCTGACTGGATAGGCTATATATATATATATGTTCTTTATTAGGAATGTGTATTCATTTGAAATAACATTTCCCATGTCATTTCATGTTGTTTTTAATCTGAAATGGCAGAAGAAACCTCCACATTTTGTTTGTTTTTCATATGTTGTCAATAGTGTACCCTGTTGCCGAGTTTACCAGTTGTCTAGTGGTGTGCAAAATGATGCATACAGTATTACTGAGCCATAAGGTGCACTGTTTAGCAATAGAATGTATTATTTCAGCAATAAGGTAATACTATTGAAGACATTGCCCTCTGAAATAGAAAATAAAAATAAAAACCCAGGCAAAACAAAAAATGCCATAAATGAAATGGGAAACTAAACAAAATATTTTTGGCTTGTACACCCCTAGTCTTTATTTACTGTCCTTTTCTGTGTTTCTATGTTTCTCTAAATTTTGAGACTGCCACCAGTAAAATACCATGCCCTTATGTTTAAATTACCTATAAAGTACAAACCTTTGGGTTGGTTCTAGTAGCATAACATAGCAACATATTAGGTGATTGGCCTATGTTTTCTACCTAGTTATTCCTACGTACACTGCAGGACATATCCCTGCTGCTAACCATAGAAGTACACATTCTTGCATATTCAGTACATTTTTATTTTCTTCCACCTTGGTTCTCTGTAACTTAAAAAAATAGAGATGGGTATCCTGCAAACCCTAAACAAAGGCACAAAGGGGGGGGGGATAACCTGAAGGGAATGGGGGATACAACCCTAGACAAAGACACAGAGGGGAGTAACCTACATCTAGTGACTGGTACAAACCTCACCACCTAAAATTTAACCAGGAGTCATCCCAATTTTCTAACTTATTAAAAACATTTTTTGTCAGACTACTAATAACGAACCACACTTAATTGTCACTGTGATCAGTTGCCATCAGTCCATTTTACTTTAATAAATATACAAAAACTAAAGTAATATTAATTTGTCAAAAGAACAGAGGACAATGTAACCCACAATCCCCCAATCTTTATATGCCATCATTTACTATTTTACTATGTTACTATACTCCAGGGTCAATAAACATACAGTATCCCATTCTTAATCCAATCTTCCTAGACATCTCAGCTGCGTTCAACACAGTGGACCACAGAATCCTCCTAACCAGACTACAGAGCATTGGAATAAAGGGCACCAGCCTAAGGTGGTTCAACTCTTACCTAACAGATAGACAGTTCCAGGTTAAGATTGGTTCCAACACCTCACAACCCGCAAAGATCAAGCAAGGGGTACCACAAGGCTCCGCCCTATCCGCACTACTATTCAACCTCTATATTCAACCGATTTGCAACATCATGAAAGAACACAAGATACAGTACACAATCTATGCAGACGACATCATGATATACACCCCAGTCAACCTCGACAACCCTGACTACACCAAAATAATAGACTGCCTCAACCACATGTCCAACTGGCTCCAAGACAACAACTTGACCATAAACTACAACAAGACAGAAGCACTTCTCATCACACGAAACACCAGCTTCATCCCTCCACCCTCAATCAATGTCAACAATACAACAATACCTTTAAAACAGGAAGTGAAATACCTTGGAGTGACGCTCGACAGGGAGCTAAACCTACAGTCACACATCAGCAGGACCACCAAAAACACATACTTCAAGATGAGAATAATCAGACACCTCAAGCCCCTCCTCATGCAAGATCATTTCCGCAGAGTCTGTCAAGCCCTAATAATTCCCATCCTTGACTTCTGCAACCCGATCTATATTGGCATGTCTAAACAGTCACTCAAACCACTACAAATGGCCCAAAACACGGCGGCATGAATAATATCCAGATCATCAAAACAAGACCACATCACCCCCATACTAAAAGATCTCCATTGGCTCCCAATCAGCTCCCGCATCAAATGCAAGACAATCCTAAACATATTCAGAATCAAACACAGGAACTCAGCACTCAGCCTTCAACCTCTCATACAACCTGACACCAGCACAAGACCTAGGAGGAGAGCCACATCGGACACAATCAGCACTCCAAAAGACTACACAAAGGCGCACAAGTCTACCGCACAAATAGTACTATCAATGGCGGCACCTATAATGTGGAACGCACTCCCTGATGAACTTCGATCAACAGATGACACTAAGGACTTTCGAAAGCAACTAAAGACTTTGCTCTTTTTGGAGCACTACGGCCTGAGCACATCATGGGATCACCAACCCCGGACAAATGACTTACCCGCATGCTCATTCCACATAACACTGTATAAAGCGCATGCTGTAAATAGCACATCCCAATCAATCTACCTACACTCACACACATTCACTGTACAGTATAAGAACACATGAGAACACAAATGGCAATTGAAATTGATTGTTTGCTGTATACACCGCCTTGATTGAAGGATAAGGCGGGATATAAATACCCTTTAAATAAATTAAATAAATAAATATCCAACCATTCCCTTTCCTGCTTCCCTTCATCCCCCTTTCCCCAATGTCTTAAATCCAGGCTTTGTGATAATCTAAACAACTACTAACTCCAGGTGCAGCAGAATGCCTTTTTCTTTAGGGGGGGCCCAAGCTCCTCCCAAAGCTCTGCCCTACCTCCACTCCAAGCTCCGCTCTAGGCCCACCCTAATTCTGACCTTAGACCAGCCAACCTTTATGAGGCTGTGATCACTGACCTTCCCCTCCTGTTGTGCCCACGAGGATCCAATCTTCTACAGGCTGACAAGAAAGATCTTTTCTGCAATCACAGTTTAACTTCTTCTTCTGCCCACAGGGGACAGGATCCTCGCGGGCAGCCTGTTGCTTGTGTAGCCCACCCCTTTCCAACACCTATGACTAACACTAGAGATGCTGTTGCCCAGTTACTCTTGTCCATATAGCAAGGGTATATTCCATCTATCAGCTTAAGAAACATGAATGCTTGAAGGATATTATTTCTTAACCAGTAAGTTTTTTGTTTTTCTCTCCCTTGGAAGCCTATAGATTTTTATACTTAAACTAACACTCAGCCCTCTCCCCATCTAAGCTTTCTAATCTAAACAGCTGCCAAAATTAGGAAGGCTGTTGCCTGAACATCTGACCAGACTTGTTGGACAGTATCTAACCAGCACCAAACTGCTAATTGATAGATGGGGTATTGTAGCCTGATGGTATAAACTAATTCCTTTCTCTGCCATTCTTTTCATTCATATCATCTCTGCCCTTACCTCTGCTCTTGAAGGAGTGAAGAGCAGCTCGTTTGCAATATTGAAACCTTCTAACACTGTTCCTTGATGAAAGTCATTCTGAAAAAAAACAACCCACATCTCTGAATACTAGCCTTAAAGACAATTTTGGACTGATTTCCATCCTCTCCTATCTGGGTAAATTAATTGAAAGAGTTGTCTACAAAAAGCTTATTGAATTTCTGTTTGATTTGATTATGTTCAGTCTGGATAGAGACCCCTTAGAAGTACTGAGACCATCTTGGCTGCACTGTTGGACAGTTCCCTCATGATCTTGATAAGAGAGGACCAGGGTTGATTATTTTTTTAAATGTTGGCAGTTTTTGACCAAGTCATTCTTTACTGTTTAAACAACTGAAGGATGTGGGTCTAGGAGGCAAAGTTCTTTCTTGGTTCAGATCTTTTTTTACTAATAGAATGCAGAAAGTAACCATGGTTCATCATATCTAAGAATCAAGGTTACTCTCAGGAGGAATTCCTCAAAGCTCAGTCCTTTCCATTTTGCTTTTTAATACTTATATAACCAGTCCCTAAGTAAACTGTTTTCCTCTTCCTCAAATATTGTGGAGGGGAGAGCTCACCTTACCCTCTTTAAGAGGTCCTCAAAGCCCCAATTTACTGGATGTTTTCTCAATACTTCCAGTGTCTCTCATCCTTTCTCCCAGGCTCTCACTTCAAGGGCATCCACCACCACTCCAGAAGACTATGAGACCCTTTCATTAAAAGTTCACACACATTGGGAGGGCGGAGCCTGATGTCGAGCAGGGCAGACGCATAGAGCTGAGCTCCGGGGGGAATCCCTGTTAATCCGGTCCTGTCGCTACCCACAGTGTCGCACACAGCTTTGTTTTGTCAGTCTTCGCTGGGGTGCTAAGCCGGCCCGACTGGACTTTGTGGGGGCGCAAGGTAGCGGTGCAAAGCGCTCGAAGTCGGATCCCATATCGCCACAAAAGATGGCCGCCACCCGGGAAGGCGCTGATGCTTTTCAGGAACTGCTTGTGGAGGTGCGTGGAATACGAGAGCTGGTTGTGGCTAATGGTGAGTCCTTGGGCACGGTAAAGGACGAACTGAGTGTGCTGCGGAGTAGCATGGAAAGCATCTCCATTCGGCAAGATAAAACTGAGCAGATGGTAGCGGCCCATGAGGAGCGGCTGCGCATGGTGGATAAGCATGAAAAGGAAATCCGCATGCTGCAAAGAGATTTGGAGGACAGCAACAATAGGGCCCGTAGAAACAACGTGCGGGTGATTGGTGTGCCGGAGGGCGCTGAAGGGAAGGACATGGTTGCTTTTCTACAACGGATGATTCCTGCGGCGCTGAATCTTACCTTTGCAATGCTGTTTGAAATTGATCGGGCCCATCGGGTCCCCTCTCAGCCTCAACCCAATATCAAGCAGCCGAGGCCAATTATCCTTCGGATTCTCAGATTCCAGCAAGTGGCTCAAATAATGGAGGCTTCTCGGATGCGGCCATCTGCGGAGTATGAAGGCTACCGGCTTTTCTTTTTCCCAGACTTTGCCAAGAGCACTGTTGCCCGGAGGAAGCGCTTCTTAGCTTTGAGGCCTTGTCTACAGCAGCTCCAGGCGCGATATGGGCTCATGTATCCTGCACGAATGCGAGTGACTCTCCATAATCAAACTAGAACCTTTGATGAACCCGAGGCGCTGCATTTATTCCTTGAGGACAAAGAACTTGCGCTGATGCGCTGAAAAGTGGATTGTATTTTGGGTGTGAGAGTGAGGAAGAGTCGGGCCGGTTTTGGGCTAAAGCTTCTGGACGGTCGGGACTCAGAACGCAATTGATGTTGTGTGTTTATTGCAGAGAGTTATGTGTGCAAATGGTTGGGTTTATCCTGTGCTGTACTAGTGATATAAGTTTAACGTAAAGCGTGTGGTTTACATTTGAGATGTGGGTAGAGACTTTGTAGATGTATTTTGATTTCCCTCTGTGCCTGCCCTGCTCTTGTCAGGGTTGCCAGTTCAGGATAGAGAGGGATGTACCCCTATGTGGTCTGGTAAAAGGATCATGTCCACGGGGTGGTGGGGATTGGGGCCGTTGACTGCAGTTAATGTGTGTGGGGGGGGGTTTTAAGCGTAGCAGTGTGGCTCTCCTTGAGGGAGATGGAACTTGGTGGAGTGAGGCTAATTCTGTATAGTGAGGCTGCATGGTGGAGGGGGCTCAGATGTCAGGTATATCAGATGTCCTTGTTAGCTTTTCCTAGCTTTAGCTATGGCTAAGAGGGTGTCCTTTAGAGTTCTCTCACTAAATGTGAAAGGGATCAATAGCCCTGTGAAAAGGAAAAAGATCATAATGTATGGAAAGCAAGAAGGGGCTGATATTTTATTTCTGGAAGAGACCCATCTGAATGCCAAGGAGTCCCTGAAGCTAGGTATAAAACCCTACACGCTAGTGGCATATTCAGCGGCTATTCGCAAGCGCTGTGGGGTGGCCATTTTGGCCAAGAGCTCCTTGGTCTCGGGGAGTCCTCAGGTTTGTTCTGATATTGAAGGGAGGTGGGTCAAGGCTATAGTTAAGGTTGGGGCCCTGGAATTGGTTTTAATTAATGTTTATGCCCCCAATGTAGACTGTCCAGAATTTTTTAAGGCCTTTGCTGGGGAGGTCTGTGTTTCTATGGAGAAATCTATAATTCTGGGAGGGGATTTTAATTTGGTACTAGATCCTATTGTTGACAGGAAGCCTCCCAGGACTGCTGGAGCCTCTAGGGCACAGACAGCTTTGCTGTCCGTACTTCGAGAGGCCGGGCTGGTTGATATTTGGAGGATCCAGCATCCTGGTGAGCAGGATTTTACTTATTTTTCGCCTCCACATAAGACTCTTTCACGGATAGATTTTTTATTGGTCTCTAAGACTCTGACCCCTAATGTCGTTTCATCATATATTCACTCTGCGCATGTCTCGGATCATGCTGCTGTTTCTTTGGTGATTTATGATGAGACGACGTCTTTAAATTTCTCTAGGTGGTCCTTTGACAGGTCCCTTCTGGGAGATGAGGACTTTTGTCAGAGAATCCGGGATGCAATTGCTGAATATCTTAGGTTTAATTCTCACCGGGACACCTCTGCTTGGGCTTGGTGGGAGGGTTTGAAAGCTTCTCTGCGGGCCACTATCACGAGCTTTGGTATTGTGAGGGCCAGACGGAAAAAGATGCTGCTGGCTGAGCTAGAATCACAGATCAAGGCTGGGGAACGTGTTTTGGTTAAGCGTGCTGATCCCAGTATCCTTCTGCGTTTGCAGAGGCTGAGGTCTAAATATAATATAGAGCTCTCACGTGCCGCCTCACAGAGTATTAAAATGCAGGGGGGGGGCCTACTACTGGGAGGGGAATAAGGCGGGACGCTTGTTGGCGCATGCCCTTCAGGGCCGTAAGGTGTTGGACGTTTTGCTGCCCTGAGAGACCCTCTGGGGCACACGGTATTAACAAATGATCCGGAGATTGCGGAGGTTTTTCGAATCTTCTATGCTCAATTATATGCATCTGAAATTGAGTTTTCGCAGATGGCTTTTGAGCGGTTGGTAGCTGGAGTACACAGGCCAACGTTGAGTGAGGAGGACAGGGTGGAGTTGGACTGTCCGATTTCTGTTGCTGAGATCCACCTAGCTATAGATGCCTTGGCAATTGGTAAGGCGGCTGGCCCAGACGGGCTGCCCATAGAGTTTTTTAAAGTTTTTGCCAAGGAGCTGGCCGCCCCCTTGTTGCGGTATTTCCATTCGTTAGTGGAGGTGTCTCCTCAGGTGGATTCCTTTGCTGCTGCTAATATAATAGTTTTGGAAAAGCCTGGAAGGGATCCTTTACTGCTGGGTAATTATCGCCCGATTTCGCTACTTAATGCGGACTATAAAATCTATGCCACAATATTAACACAGCGTTTGTCTAAGGTGGTTCCCCTACTTGTGCACCCGGATCAGTGCGGTTTTGTGGGGGGCAGGTCAACCGCTGATAATGCTAGGCTTTTGTGTCATATCTTGGCTCAGGGAGAGACGGCGAGTCACCCCTTGGTAGGGTTGTCCCTGGACGCTGAGAAAGCATTTGACCGCTTGGAGTGGCCTTTCTTGCTCTCTGCCCTCAAGTGGTTTGGCATAGGGGAGGGTTTTCTTCGACTGCTCAAGATAATGTACGCTAAACTGGTGGCCAAGGTTTGTGTGAATGGTCTGCAGTCGCAGGACGTTGAGTTGGGTCGGGGCACCCGGCAGGGTTGCCCCCTCTCCCCAGTGCTCTTTAACTTAGTTTTGGAGCCTTTGGCACTTATTCTACGGCAATGTCCTGGGGTTCAGGGGGCACGGTTTGCTGGGACGGAAGTTAAGCTTTCGGCTTATGCGGACGACCTTCTATTGTTTGTTTCGCCGGTGTCTGTTTCCTGCATACTGGAGCTTATTGATCAGTACTCTCAGTTATCGGGGTATAAAATAAACTGGTCTAAGTCTGTTGCTTTCCCGTTGAAACCATTGGTCCACAAAGAGGATATGCAGGCGTTCCCTTTTGTTTGGGAGTCTAAAGCGGTTAAGTATTTAGGAGTGCATTATTGCTACCCTATGGAAGAAACAGTTCGTGTTAATGCCTCCCTATTGCTGACAAAGGTTCGGGCTATGACTACTATTTGGTCCCCATTGGTCCTGTCATGGTGGGGCAGGTTAGAGACAATTAAGATGACTATTGTCCCTAGAATAAATTATGTCCTGGAAATGCTCCCCTGCTTTTTGCTGTCTCATACGTATCAGCAGTTGGAAAGGGAGTTGTCTCATTTTTTGTGGAAAGGTAAGGTACCACGCATTGCCTTGAGGAAGCTTAAGTTAAGTAAAGATGAGGGAGGGGTTAACTTTCCGTATTTTCTGTCTTACCACAGGGCATTTCTGATGAAGCAGGGTTCTAGGTGGTGTGAGTTGAGGTCGGAACGGAGTCCGGTCTGGTTGGGGATTGAGGCAGATTTGTTGGCACCCATTCCAACTGAGTTCCTACCAGGTATGTTGCTCCCGCAGGGAGGGGCTTGTCCCTTGATGATTGTGGATACGCTTCGTGCCTTCTTGGTCTTGGCCGAGGTATGTAATGATCGACTTTCTAGTCATCTTCCTTTATGGTATAACCCTCTTTTTAAGATCCAACATCAGACAGTTGCATGGCGACAATGGTTTTCCAGGGGCATTTGGACTATCGGTCAACTAGTCCACAAAGGGCGGTGGAAATCGTTTGAGCGATTGCAGACTGAATTTCGCCTTCCAGGGGTGCTGTACTTTCAGTGGATGCAGCTTAAACACTGTGTTCAGAAGTCCAAGGTTGATGTTGCCTGCTTGACGGAAGAGGCAGGGCTTAAAAATGTAATAGGTGAGGCTGGGCAATCAGCGGGGGTGGCTTCCTTTTATTACAGGCAATTGCATCGGGGTTCTCTCTCCCAAGGGGTAGGCCTGCACAGGGTATGGGCACATGATGTGGGTACTGCCCCTTCCCCAGTAGGATGGAGGAAATTTTGGGCAAAACAAGTGCGGATAGCAAGGTCAGCGGCCATAACGCAGTCTCTTTTCTTCTTTGCCCATAGGGCTTTCTGTACTTCCGTTAGGGTGGCCAAATGGGATAAGAAGGCCAGCAGCCAGTGTTGGTCGTGTCTGGGGAGCGTAGGTACTTTTGTTCATGTAGTTTTTGAATGCCCTTGTGTCCAGATCCTTTGGAGGCGGGTATGGAAGCAGATGCAAGTGGTTTTGGGGTTTTCTGGGACCCTTACCTGGGAGATTGTGGGGTTTCGTTCTAGTGTGACTATCCCCTCATTGCCTAAAGAACACTATTTTTTGTTCGATTTTATGTTGGGGATAGCCATACGTGAAATTGTTCTGCATTGGAAATGCACTTATGAGCTCAATTGGCTAGCCTGGTGGAACAAGGTGTGCCTTTATAGTTGCTATGAACAACTACCCAGGAGGGGCGTGAAGGTGACAGTGTCCCTTGGGAATAAGTGGAAAGCTCTGAGAGATTTTGTAAATGCAGCGGAAGTGAGGACATAACAGATCTATTTTGTCTCTGTACTTTTGGGAGTGCCCTGCGGGGGGAGCGTGGCTGTTGCACTTATCTGTCTAAGGCCTTATTTATACACCACATAGGGGTGGGAGGGGAGGAAGGGGGTTTTTGGTTTGTGTAACTAGGGGGATGGTGGGTTGTTATTACTGCTGGCTGTATGTGTTATGAGCTGTTTTTTTTTTGTTTTGTTTTGTATATTTTGTGTTAGCTGTGTGGGTTTGTTGTTGTTGTGCAGAAAATGTAAATAAAGATTAAAAAAAAAAAAAAAAAAGTTCACACACATTAATGAAGTTAAAGCGCCTTAAGTGACATTGCACCCGTAGAAATAAAAGGGCTTTGGGCGGTTAACACAAGTTAACTTTATTAACTTCGCGCCATCAGGAAGCCCCCGCTACCACCAGCAGCTCTCCCCTTCCCGGGGATCGAGCCACCAGCGGCAGGAGGGGCCAGCGATCACCGTAGCCCAATCCGGGCTCAGCAGCCAAGTTTAAAACTTCGCGCCATCAGGCGCCGACATCAGGAAGCCCCTGCTACCACCAGCAGCTCTCTCCCCTTCCCGTGGATCGAGCCTCCAGCGGCAGGAGGGGCCAGCGAACACCGTAGACCAATCCGGGCTCAGCCGCCAAGTTTAAAACTTCGCGCCATCAGGCGCCGACATCAGGAAGCCCCCGCTACCACCAGCAGCTCTCTCCTTCCCGGGGATCGAGCCACCAGCGGCAGGAGGGGCCAGCGATCACCGTAGCCCAATCCGGGCTCAGCAGCCAAGTTTAAAACTTCGTGCCATCAGGCGCCGACATCAGGAAGCCCCCGCTACCACCAGCAGCTCTCCCCTTCCCGGGGATAGAGCCACCAGCGGCAGGAGGGGCCAGCGATCACCGTAGCCCAATCCGGGCTCAGCAGCCAAGTTTAAAACTTCGCGCCATCAGGCGCCGACATCAGGAAGCCCCCGCTACCACCAGCAGCTCTCCCCTTCCCGGGGATCGAGCCACCAGCGGCAGGAGGGGCCAGCGATCACCGTAGCCCAATCCGGGCTCAGCAGCCAAGTTTAAAACTTCGCGCCATCAGGCGCCAACATCAGGAAGCCCCCGCTACCACCAGCAGCTCTCCCCTTCCCGGGGATCGAGCCACCAGCGGCAGGAGGGGCCAGCGATCACCGTAGCCCAATCCGGGCTCAGCAGCCAAGTTTAAAACTTCGCGCAATCAGGCGCCGACATCAGGAAGCCCCCGCTACCACCAGCAGCTCTCCCCTTCCCGGGGATCGAGCCACCAGCGGCAGGAGGGGCCAGCGATCACCGTAGCCCAATCCGGGCTCAGCAGCCAAGTTTAAAACTTCGCGCCATCAGGCGCCGACATCAGGAAGCCCCCGCTACCACCAGCAGCTCTCCCCTTCCTGGGGATCGAGCCACCAGCGGCAGGAGGGGTCAGCGATCACCGTAGCCCAATCCGAGCTTAGCAGCCAAGTTTAAAACTTCGCGCCATCAGGCGCCAACATCAGGAAGCCCCCGCTACCACCAGCAGCTCTCCCCTTCCCGGGGATCGAGCCACCAGCGGCAGGAGGGGCCAGCGATCACCGTAGCCCAATCCGGGCTCAGCAGCCAAGTTTAAAACTTCGCGCCATCAGGCGCCGACATCAGGAAGCCCCCGCTACCACCAGCAGCTCTCCCCTTCCCGGGGATCGAGCCACCAGTGGCAGGAGGGGCCAGCGATCACCGTAGCCCAATCCGGGCTCAGCAGCCAAGTTTAAAACTTCGCACCATCAGGCGCCGACATCAGGAAGCCCCCGCTACCACCAGCAGCTCTCCCCTTCCCGGGGATCGAGCCACCAGCGGCAGGAGGGGCCAGCGATCACCGTAGCCCAATCCGGGCTCAGCAGCCAAGTTTAAAACTTCGCGCCATCAGGCGCGCCCGTGACTGGCGGGCCCGCGCCTGAGGGCCTCGCCAGTGGGCCCTTTGGCGTGGCCCTTAGGCGGAGCACGATAGGCGGCACAACAGAGTCCTCACCTACTACCCAACTGCCTGATGCCTGACTATTGAACCAGCGTCTACCAACGTCTGAACTTTTCGTTATCGTCATGCTGTAAGGCAAGATTCCATCTCCATATAACAGTTTCTCTCCCAGTCGGGGTAGAGCGGGCCGGAGATTCCAACACCACCCACGTGAACGCTTTGGCTGGGCACGACTCACATCCATTTCTCGCATGCTCAGTAACTTTGAAGATACTGCTCTCTCTCACTGCCTCAAGTAAGAGTATATTCACCCCTATGTATTCTGCTAATTAGCCTTATCCCTGAAGTCTCTCATGTAATTGTATACTGCTGAATAACCATCTCTCAGAAAGCTCTCACATAATATGTACCTGCTAATTTGTACCCCACCGAACAGCCTTGTCTCTAAAACTCAGTCAGTGATAGATATATTATGAAATCTTTCATATACTTTGTGTACTACTTAATAGCTTTACCTCAAAATACTGTCTTGTTGATATGTTTGATCCCATTTTGCCTGATGCACACTACTAGAACTTGCATAATTTACATCTGTGTACACCCTGCCCTCTTCGCACATCCAAACTAGTACAAAATATTGCATTATCTCCCTTTGGCAACTCCCAGTAGTCAGTGACACCCACCAACACAGCATAGACTTACCACCATCACCTTAACATCAAGGCTGACACCAGATCTTCAGCATTCAAGATCAACACTGAAATGGCCCCACCCATCACGGCCATAATGAGCGGCCTCCTGATCTTCTCTTGGATGATTGTTGAGTCCTTAGCCCTATTCCACGCTACTAATCAAATTCCAATACTCCAGCACATGCCAAAACATGGACAAATTCTTCCTATCCTAACCACCTAAAGAACACACACACACGTCAATCATATTTGTTACACATAGCCCTCCAACATACCAAACAAACAAAACCAGAGAAATCCACTCTAGTTCTTAATTGCGTCCTTATAAATGCGAGATCAATTCGTAATAAATGGCCAGTTGTCACTGACTTAATTGCATCCCACAACCTGGATATTCTCTTAATAACTGAAACTTGGTTATCCGATGTAGACAATGTAATTCTCAACCAACTACTACCCAACAACTTCACAATCCACTCCCGGCATAGAGAAATCAAAAGAGGAGGAGGGGCCCTTATTTTGACCAAAACGGACTTGCATTTTCATACAACAGACTCCTCCAGTACCAACAATCTTGATATCGTATCCATTGCAAACGACCAATGCGCCATCAACCTTCTATATAGAGCTCCCTCATCCTCAACTGACGATCTCTGCAACATCCTCGACCTAGCAGCCAACACTCGCAACCTCAACTTATCAAACTGGATACTAGGAGATTTCAATCTCCCATCACTTCACTCCAGTCATGCCACTGCCCTCCTAGAAGCAATTAATGATCTGGGCTACAGACAAATTATCAACAAACCCACCCACACCAAAGGGAACATACTGGACATGATTTTTGCCCCTCTGTCAGTACAAGAACCAAATGAAAAACTGGTGACATCACTCACCTCTGTACCATGGTCAGATCACAAGCTAATCAATTTCAGCATACCTATCAACAACAGTTCACTACACAACAATGGAACTTCAAGCAACACCACTTCTCGAAACTTCAGAGCCTTCAATAAAGATCTCAGAAACTCTTCCCCTATACAACAATGCAACCCTCAACCTTGACAATTTAATCTCCTCATGGAATAAGAGTCTTAGCTCTATTGCTCAAAAACCTACGAAGAACAACATCTCAAAGAATAGAAAACATTCTCCTTGGTTCTCTCCTGAGCTATGTGTCTCCCGCTCACATTTACGGAAACTAGAGAAAAAATGGAGGCGGTCCCACTCCGCCGGAGACCAGTCAGTTTACAGAACTCACCTTGCAATCTACAGAGAGGCTATCCTAACAAATATGAAACAATACCATACCGACACCCTCAAAAGATCACTAAACAAACCACGTGACCTTTTCGAACTAGTTAAATCATTCTCTAAGGAACCATCCCCATGTCAACCTGAAGAGATCCACCCACAAGAGTTTGCCAACCATTTACAATCCAAGCTACTTCAAACTGATAAAGTTAACACGTTCATAGCACAAGACACCGCTAGTCCAACTTCCCTTTCTAAGTTCTCCACACCATCCAAGAAACTTGTGGAAGATACTATTGCAGCCCTCAACACCACGACTGCACAAACCGACCCCTGCCCCGCTTATTGGATTAAAAATTTACGAACAGAGCTCAGCCCACTTATCACAAAAATGATAAACTTATCTTTCACAAATGGATCCTTCCCTGCAGCACTCAAGCAAACATCCATCAGACCTCTGTTAAAGAACCCTAAACTGGACCCAAGCAAAGTCGAATCCTACAGACCCATAGCCAGTATACCTCTCTTAGCCAAAATAATCGAAAAGGAAGCACAAAGGCAACTACAAGACCATATAGATTTAGCCTCCCCACTAGACCATCGTCAACATAGCTTCAGGGAATACCATGGCGTCGAAACCCTACTTACCTCTCTCTTCAATAAAATCGTCACAGGTATCGACAACATCCATCAAGGTTTCGCTCTTATCTTCATAGACATCGCGGCAGCCTTTGACTCTGTACACCATGGTCTGCTAGTAGAACGACTAAAAGAAAAGGGCATAAATGGCATCGCCCTCGATTGGTGCAGATCATACCTTGAAGGCAGATGGCAGCATGTAAAATCAGGATCAAGATCTTCCGAACCCTTCCATCAACGACAAGGCGTCCCCCAAGGGTCTTCCCTTTCATCTCTCTTATTTAATATTTACATGCAACCTATTTTCAACATTATCGGATCATTCAAGGTCGACTGTCTAATTTATGCTGATGACATCCTCCTCTTCATGCCATTTTCCACAGAACAAATGGACCTTTCGCCACTGATTGAATGCTTCAACGCAGTCTCCGAATGGCTTCTGTCACAAAACCTCAGGATCCAACACAAAAAGTCTGAGGTGCTATTCATCACCAGAGACCAGAGTTTCTGCCCTCCACCTCATATAAAGGTTAAAGAAGCTGAGCTCCAAACCAAATCAGCAATTCGGTACTTAGGGGTCACCCTCGATCAACGACTAGATATGAAAACCCATATATCCAACATAGTCAGAGCCATATATTTCAAAATCCGGTCACTCAGACACCTGCAATCCCTTCTAAGCCCTGAAGACTTCCGGACAATATACCAAGCCCTGATCTTGCCACACTTTGACTTTGCCAACGCTATTCTCCAAGGTCTCCCTCAATCAACTCTCAATCCGTTGCAACTTGCCATGAATGCCGCAGCCAGAGTCTTAGTGGGAGCAGCAAGATGCGACCATATAACGCCTATCCTAATACAACTTCATTGGCTCCCCATACAAGGAAGGCTTGCATTCAAATCTTTGTTACTCACCTTCAAATCCATCCATGGCATCACATCCCCCTCATTAACCGACATCATCCAGCCCATTCCTCCCAACAGAATAAGGAGAACCCCATCTACAAATGTGCTAGTAATTCCAAAGGCTTCAACAAAGTACACAACCGCAACATCTAACAGGGCATTCAGTATCTATGCCCCAAAATGTTGGAACGCATTACCACCAGGCATCCGTGCGATTACTGACTTAACACAATTCAGAAAGGCTCTCAAATTCCATTTATTTACTCAGTACTACCAGATTAACCCAACCCCTACATAATTGCCTCTCCCCTTACCCCCTCAAGTTAACATATCAACCCTATCGTACACATGTACACCCTAAATTCTCAGCACTCGATTTCATTGTACATATGTAATTAGTTCAGTTTGCATTCCCCCGTGTTATCCAAGTTGTAACTCCTGTTCTCTGTAAAGCATAAACATGTTATCCAAGTTGTTACTCCTGTTCTCTGTAAAGCAAAAACATGTTATCCAAGTTGTTACTCCTGTTCTATGTGAAGCCAAGCAGTTTGTTATGGTCATTTTGTTGTATGTAAACCGCGCTGACAATAGTGCGGTATATAAGAAATTGTAATAAATAAATAAATAAATAAATAACATGCGTTAAAACATTTATGTTTATGTTTATGTTTATTAAAACTTTATATACCGCCCAATACGGTTAGCATCTGGGCGGTTCACAATACATAAAATCAAATTAAAAAGAGAGCTGCGAAAGGAGAAACAGAGAGAGAACGCCATAAAATCATACAGAAAAGAGATGAGGACAGAGAACAGTCGGGGAACAAAGGTGGCAACATAAGGGGGGAGGGAAACACATCGACAATACAGAAGGGTGGAGGAAAGAAAGGGATAAGGAGCTGGCATGGTAGTACTAGGAAGGAGAAGGGGACGGAGCAGGAAGGGGGAGATTAAATGCAGAACAGAAAAGATGAGTTTTTAGTTTAGCTTTAAAGGACGGGTAGGAAATTTCTAATCGAAGGGAGTGAGGAAGTGAATTCCAAAGCCTCGGACCAAGAAAAAAGAAAGCTGAGGATCGGGTGGATTCTAAGTGAGCCTGGGAGGGAGAGGGAAGAAAGACACGGTTGGCATGGATGGAACGTAGAGACCGATGCGGGGTATGGAGGTGAACTTGATTTGCAAGATACAGGGGGATACCAGAGTGGAGTACCTTGTGTACATAAATAAGGACTTTAAACTGAACACGGAAGGTAACAGGGAGCCAGTGAAAATGTATTAGCAAGGGGGTGATGTGATCGAAACGTGAGGCATGAGAGAGGACACGGACAGCAGTGTTTTGAACCCGTTGAAGATGACAAAGTAACAGAGCCCCTATGTATAAAAATATGTTTTACTGAATGAATCAAATTAATAAATAAAGTTTATCTGTTGAAAGTCACAGACATGGGGCAAAAATGAAAATAAAACTGACACTAGTTGGCTTATTTCTCTTCAGGATTCTCTCCTTGTTTTTGAGACTTTTCTTCATTTTCTTCTCTCCGAATTCCAAGAAATCCTTTTCTAGAACTACATTCATAATTCTCCAACTCTTCTGCAGGCTTTTCTTCTTGAGCCTTCAGAAAACACTTCACAGCAATTCTCTCTCTCTTTCTCTTTCCCTATCAGTTTCCTGAACCCAGGGAATGTCTGATTTGGCAAACTGCCAAATGTCACTTTTCTCAAATCATGCCAAAATTCCTGTTGCAAATAGCAAGATATTTGCTGAACATCATCTTCCACAATCGAATCCTGTAGTGCTCATAGGCCCATCAGCAAAACGTTTCAGGCTGCAGGTCTTCACCAGCAGTGTACCCTATATATCGAAACATAGAAACATGATGGCAGAAAAATACCATATGGCCTATCCAGTCTGCCCTACCGTTCCAATTACTAAGTTCTACAGCCCCTCTTCTATGTTTGCCCCATGCTTTCTTGCATTCAGATACAGTCCTCGTCTCTACTACCTCCACTAGGAGACTATTCCATGCATCTACCACTCTTTCCATAAAGACATATTTTTGCATATTACTCCTGAGTCTATCTCCTTTCACCTTCATCCTATGCCTCTTGTTGCAAAGCTCTCTTTCAAATGAAAAAGGCTCTCCTCCTGTTCATTTATGCCAGAAAGGTATTAAAACATCTCTATCATATCTCCCTCTCCCCCAGTCTTTCCTTCAAAGTGTATATATTGAGATCTTTAAGTGTGTCCCTATATGCCTATGATGAAGCCAACTCACCATTTTGGTAGCCATTCTCTGCACTGATCCCATCCTGTTTTTATCCTTTTGAGGATGCAATCTGCAGAATTCTACACAGTTCTCCAAATGAGGTCTCACAAAAGTCTTATACAGAAGCACTATTACCTTCTTTTTCCTGCTGGCCATTCCTCTCCCTATGCACACTATTCAAAGGCTTCCCGCTCTTGACCATAGACTGTCAGTTCTCTTCCCCAGTGTAGCCCTTCATCAGTCATAGGCCTCAACAGTATATCCTTCAGTGTTCTAAGGCAGTAGTTCTCAGCCCAGTCCTCTAAGACTCCCAGGCCAGTCAGGTTTTCAGGATATCCACAATGAATATGCATGAGATAGAATTACATACAATAGAAAAAGTGCATGCAGATCTATCTCATGCATATTCATTGTGGATTTCTTCAGCACCACTCTCAACTCTAAAGAAGCATTGAAAAGGTCAGACAGTAGAGCTGCTGGAACTTCCCCAAGTTCCTTCAATACTCTGGGATGTAGCCTATCCGGCTCCATTGCTTTGTCTATTTTTAGTTTAGCTAGTTCCTTATGAACATAGTCTTCTGAAAATCATTCAAGTTCCCTGTCACTTCTCTTCCTATTTGTGGGTATTTTCTGAGGTCAAACTCCAGGCCTTCATCTGAGAACATGGAACAAAAATATCTGTCAGACAATTCCACGTTATCCTCATCAACTTCTACATATTCCTCCCTTCACCCTTGAGTCTGACAATACCACTTTTGCACTTCCTCCTCTCACTTACATATATGAAAAATGTCTTGTCCCCCCATTTTATTGCATTGGCTATTTCTTCTTATACCCCCTTTTAGTTTTGTCCATTGCATTTCTGCATTCTCAGTTGTTCCCATCCCGCAAACGACTCCTTGAGGTATTGTCCCATCTTAGCAAAATTAGTTTTCCTAAATTCTAAGACCTTTGCTTTTGAATGGACTTCATCAGCTCTAGTCCTAATACTGAACCACACCATAAGTTTCCACTGTGTCTAGACTCCATCCACAGATTGCTGCCACACAATCCAGATAGTGCCATTGTGGTCTGTGATGATATTTAGCAGCATTATTTGGAATATCACAGTCAGCGGGGCTTACCAGATAGCTCCACTGAATATCGGACCCATTATAATTATATACACCTAAGAAACAGATCTGTGGGATATGCTTAGGCATGTTAACAGCTTCAGTAAACAAGGCACAAATATTTTGGAATCCCCAATTACCTTTAACAATTTTCCATGCAGAGCAGTGAAAATCTTTGCAACTGATATTCGAAGGATTTTTCCAGTTAACTCTGAGAATTAGCTGGAGAAATCTGCCAGGCTGAAATTTCCCCTGCAGAACAAATAAATTTTGTCCAAGCCAAATATATTGCTTATTAAAAATATGCTCAGGTAAAAGGATAAAGAATGAGAGGCATTTCTAGGACATGGTTTTACATTAGTTGTAGAAGGCTGATTTGAAAGTTATTTGGATAACTGAAGCCAGGTATATTCAGAGAAAAACATATCCATGTCAATTCTACTGAATATTCAGTGACATGACAGCTGTGATGGCAAATACAACTGATTTTGAAATTAAGAAAAAGATTACAGGTATCAGAATCCATCAGGAGGGTTTATCAGAAAGTCAGAACTGGCCTAAAATATCCCTTTATAAAGAAAGGTCTATAAGTAACCATGGCTAGTACAGCATATTCACTAGGAGGGTTATTTTAGAAACTCTGTTCATGATTTGGATGCCCCCAAATGGGCATCTATATGTCCAAAGCATGGAGACGTCCCCGGTGCCATTTTAGAAAATGGTTTGAAACGAGTCCCCAGCGCAAGGATGTCCAAGTGGGAACGGGGACATGGTGTAGGCATGTCTGATGAGTTCCCAAGAGCTTGAACATTCTCCCTCATGTTCAGAAATGCTCTGCACGCCCTGAGCCTGTCAAGGTTTATACCTGCTCCAGGAATGAATAGGCATTGGAAAAGTGCTCGTTTTGTCAGCCAAACATCCATAGGATGTGGAGAAGGAGGTACATTTATATCCTCTATATTTTCCATGTTGACAACAAATACTGATGGCGAATGAGGGTTTTACTTTTCATTTTTCCATGCCACTGGCTGTCCCCATATGCAAAATAGCATGCGATAGATGTCCCCGACCCAAGGTTTTGTAGCACGGACGTCTATTTGGATGCTGGCACAGGGATCCACATCGGGGCCGTCTATGTTTCTATAATTGAGCCGAAACATAGACATCCCTGATGTTTTTCTGCACAGTCTGCCCTGGACATTCCAGTTTGAACTTGGATGCCCTTTCTAAAATGCCACGTCACACCTCCAGCTTTGTACAGGTAGTCCCCTAATCCAGTGGCTCCAAAACCTGCCCATTAGACTTTCAAGATATCTTCAGTAAACATGCAAAGATGCAGTTGCATGCACTGCCACCATTAGGTGAAATCTATCTCATGCATATTCCTGAAAACCTGATTGACTGGGGAATGGGGGTCCAGGCCAGGTCTGGGAATCACTGTACTAGTAACCTCAGGAAACCCCACTGCTTTGCGCGAACCAGTACATATATTTTCACAGAAGGAAAATATTTGTGATCTGAGCTGCAACATGCCCATGGATTGATCATACATTACTGTTAAATTATATTTAACCTCCTTAATCTGCCCCTCTGCTATTTCTTTTAACGCCTAAGGAACATTTGCCATGCACACATTGGGGTATGTTTACTAAACTGCGTTAGTGCAATTCGCGTTAGGAGCCGTGTTAGTGGAAGGAAAGCCAAAAAAGGACATGGGCGGTACATCGTAACCGATAACGCGCAGTTGCGCGCGGTATTGCGTGCCGCGCAGCAACGATCGCTACAGTGCGCGCGCTACTGCACGCAAGCTTAAGACAGCGCGCAGACACCCAAATACAGAAACAGAGCTGTAGCACAATGGTTACTACACAGACTGATGGTACAAGGGTCATGGGTTTGATTCCCCAGTATGCCTAATGAATAAGGCTGGCTGAGGCATCATGTGTAACCCTTTGAAGGCCTACTATAATATTTTAATCCACATTCTGCAGCCGGGTTAATGTTTGCACATGTCAGGAAAATTGTACCCGTCGTATCCAATATGTTCCAATAGTGACGTTCCCTCTGGCATGGTCATGTATTATATACCATTTGAAAGGAATATATAGGCAGAAGATGAGATCCCGAAAGTACTGGGCTTGGCCTGGAAAGGGTTAAGTAGTGGGCTGTGAAGAAGTTTAGTTGTACCTGAATAGTGCTGCCAGCAAACACACCCTCACAGTGGCATAACCTAAGGTGCCACATAAGGCACCCCAGAGGGCACTCCATAGGGCACATTATAAAGTGCGCTGTCTGCCAAGGCACCCTATAGGCACCCGTATAAAGCGCCCTATGGGGTGCCCTATGAGCCACCCTAAGGGGACAGTACCCTGAGGGTGGTCCTGCTGGCAGAACTAATATACAATAAAAATAGACAATGCCTAAGACAGCCCTATTGATGAACCCCACTGTGGGTTCTGAACCCATGTCCTCTGGCTCCACAAGCAGTGAAGTAACCAGTAGGCTAGAGCTGCTAACAAACACCTGGCTGGCTACAGGAGGACTGCACGGCACCACACCCACATTCTGCTGTGGCTACCAGGATAGGGGTAACCCACCCGTATCCATGATGCACTGCACATGCAAATCAGCAGTCGAGAGATGGGCACAAGATCAGGTATGCACCCCCACAGCACCTCGGCCTTGTAGGGGGAACAGACCGTGTGTGGCACTGCCACAGAGTAGCCACAGACAGTCACATTGTGCGGGTACAGTGCCCACCCGAGGTTGAGGTGGGGCACCCAGCACCAGGTCCACAGCACCTTTCATGGCTGAAATACACCATGCTGCAGGTCCCCATCAGTGTGTGATAGGTAGGTCCGTTAGACACACCTAGGATACAGCTGCGTCCTGCTGTATGTCCCGGTCATGTCTAGTCCCTATGGGCCCTGTTGCACCCAGACCAGTGCATATCCTGTGTTGGTGCCATCGTTACCTGCTGTAGGTGAAGGGGGGGGGTGGTGTATGGAGCCATAGGCAGATTATGCACCACCACACAACCCACCCTCTGGGGCTCAGGGGGAAACAGGATCACCCACCAATACATCCACAGTCTACCTCCCTGCAATGGCAGCGGTAGAGGGGACCAGCAACAGCAGGCCTGCTGGGGAACAGACAGAGCGGCACACATCCATAACGCAATAGCGGACAGACAGTAGGCCTGGAAATGCTCAGCTGCCCCCCACCATTATCTGACATTCTCCAGCAGCAAGCCTCCAGCCGCTGCACCCTGCAAGGTGTTCCAGCAAGACAGCATACTAGCTGCAGGCAGTCCGCCAGCTAGTCCATAGTGCATGGTCCTGGAGGAGATGCATGTACCCAGAATGGGGATGTCAACATACACACCAAGCAGATAAGTCAGTGATTGGGCCCCAAAAGGAAACCCATATATATCACATGAGAGCAATGCTATATAGCACTATGGGGGAACCTAGCCATGCCGTGGTCACTGCTCAGTCAGGGTGAGAGTGACCTCCCAGCAGGACATGCTGTGGCCACTCTGTCCGTGCAGGTGGTACCGGGCACTACAATGTCCGCGCTATTGCCCTATGCCCTGCGCAGATGCGGCAAGGCCAGGCCACCCTATCCAGGCTATTCCCACAGTACCTTGCTCCTCATTATGCACATTGGCAGGCCAATACTGGGAACAGTGCTAGCAGTGTGGGCTGTGGAGGGTGTTGGAAGCCACCACACACTGGATAGACAGACACGCACTCCCCACACCTATGCCAGCATTGTGCAACTATAGAGGTGTTGGGCAGCCCAGGCCACCACACCAGTCCTGGGCACAGTGCAGGCATGGCTATGGTACGCAATACTGTAGGAGTCACTCCCCAGGTTGGTAAACACTGTCAGACACAGGACCTGTAGCACATTCCACAGGCATCAGAAAGGTTGCTATGATGCAGCTCACTCAGGAAATTGTACTTAACCTAGGAATTGCTATCTGCCAGTAGTCATAGCAACCTTTTGATAGATGTGTACCATATTCCCAGGTTTAGGGTGGCATTACTACGGTATGCATGTGCTAGTATTGGGAGATGCACACAGAGCCCAAAGTCCTGCCTCTCCAGGAGGCTGTGGATAATGGGGCCTGTGTGTGCGGGTGTGTCTGCCCCTGTTGGCTGCTGCTTTATGGCAGAGGTTCCCAACTCCATTCCTGCGGTGCCAAACACTGTTCGGGTTTTCATGCTGTCCCTCATGAATATGCATGAGATACATCTGCATACCATGGGGGTGGCGCATAGAAATGCAGCACAGGCATCTTCATCAGAGGCAGCATGGAACCGGAATGGTGTTTGGCCCTCCAGGACTGCATTTGGGAGGCTCTGCTCTAGGTAATGTGCATGTTTATGGTGTCTGTGCTCTGTAGGGTAAAATGTGGGTGTTTTGGGCATGTTTACGTCATCTGCAAGAACGGTTCTGTCTGTATTAGCACGTTACAGTAGTGGGTAAAATATGAGGACTGGTTTGGCGGAAACCACAGCTGGGACTTGAACCTGTGACCTTCTGCTTCTGAATACACTGGTTCTGTGCACTGCACCACCATGCTCTCACAGAGATGGTGCATTCCCTGTTGCTACCATGACTGTTGGTCAGACAGGGCCTGTCTGCTGCAGTGCACGGTACCCACCTACACAGGGCTAGGCCACGGTCTGCTGTGGGCAGCTGCCACTGCCCCCTCCTCCACCAGTATCCCTCAGCCACCATGCTGACATGCCCTTCTGCTGGTGGAGCTGGTGGTACACAGTCTCAGGCCATCCTGTGTGCGGGTAGGCGGCTGCCTATGGTGCGGGTTCTGGGGTACAGGTGCCTGCATATCTGTCCGCACGTCCCCCAATCACCGCCTGCCACTCTTCTGTGCCCTTGGAGGTACCTGCTGGGTACTATCCCCTGTGACACTGTGATAGACACGCTCATGCCCATGTTGGGCCCTCATCAGTTACTGTCTGGCTGCTGTACAGTTTCAGCATTCCTAGGTGCCACCTAGGCATCTGCTTAGTCTGCACTGTGCCCCAGCTGCACCACAGCATGTGCCGCCTGCAGCTCTCTGTATCCCCTTTTCCAGCATCTGCCCAGTTGCCCATTCCGACATGCCCGCCCTGATGTTGCGGGACATGTGCACGCCATAGGAACTCTGTCCAATGGTGGGGAAATCCCTGAGCAGCGCTATTTCACTGTGGGCCCATGCACCTTGTATGGGGACGGAGTATGGACCCTTCCACGAATTATATCTGTTCTATGGAGCTTACTCGGGGGGGGGGGGGGGTTGATGTTTCTCATTGATACCACTATTGGCCAGCTTGGTTGTTGTTTTTTTCCAGTTTGTTGGGGTCATTTTCGGTGTTTCTGTGCCCTTTTGTTCTGTGCACATGTATCACGCTTATCACCTTCTTTTGGTTTCCCTGCCTAGGCTGTACATTGCTGACACGTAAATGGTTTCTCTCCCCTTTAAAGTGCTTTTACCGGTAGGTTTTCATTCGCGATGGAATTCAGCTCTGAAATTCAGCGCGTTGGTGTGAAGGGAGCCTCTCCCCGCCCACTCTCCGCCCATTGACCCCTTCTCTCCGCCCTTTCTCCACCTTCTGCGGTGTTTTACCGCGCCGCGGAGCATTACGCTCGTTAGCGCGTGATAGCACGCGCTATAGCGCGTTTACGATCGTTAATGCGCTATAGCGCGCTAACGATCGTTAACGTCGTACAACGTGCGTTATTCACGTTTACCGCAGTTTAGTAAACATACCCCATTGTGTCTGAATGGTCCATACTGAAGAAGCAGTTACAAAGGACTGCACGCAAGGGTTCAGAGGAAATAGGCAGAGTTTACTAATTCAGCAATGATGTTAATAATTTGAAAATACATTTTCATCAGTATAGATAGGATATTATAATTTATCACATGGACTACTTTCAGATCATTATATAGTGCAAAAAGAATAACATTTTCTTTTACGTAAACCAGGTGTGGCTCTACTGAATTTCCAAATGGTATTTTTCATAGGCTAGAAATTCAAAAAATCCATTTAAATGTAGTGATCATTGTGCATTGTATTAGTGTGGTATTTTTTTTTCTCACTGAGACTAATATTTTCTATTCTACCGTTTTAGCTGGAGCTGCATATTAAGTACATCAACCAGACATGCGGTCTTTGTGGAGACTTTGACAGCTTTAGCAATGAGCTTACTTCAAACAGTAAGTACCGGTGATTCATAATGGGATCTGGGTGGTTCGAGGGAATAGTTAGAGCCTTACAGATCCTTTCACCTCTAACCCCCGGCTCATAGCCAAGCTCAGATGGTCTATGTGAAATGAACCAGTGATCTCGGCCCAGCTTTAGGGATTATCACAGCACATATCAGACTCCTGGGAGTATTTGAATTCTGCTGTACCCTTTCTCACTGACTCATGATAAGGATATGATGGGTCTATTTATCGAGCTATGATGAGTGGTAACGCACTTTATTTACTGTAATTGCCATTATTTGCACTGGGGCCTATTTACTAGTGTTACTGTGTATAATGGCACAGCACAGTGTGAAAAATGGACTCCACCCCCCCCCCCCCCATATGAGAAAGAGAAAGTGATTAAGCTCTGGTCAGACTTTACTTATTCTAGTTAGCTTTACTAAACTAATGGAGGGGGGGGGGGTTCCACACTACAAGGATTCATCTCTATTTATAGGAATGAGTTAGATGTGTGGAAAATGTACTGCAAAAGTACTAATGGCAAAAATGAGCTTTTTCACTTTTGCAGAAAATGAAAAGAAGAGAAAAGTCACCTTCCGTGAATATTTTTGACATAAAAGGAATGATTTACTGTAAAATTCTAAGTAGAAAATAAAAAAGAAAACAAAATGCAAACTGTATTCACAGCCCTCTTCTTGACATCTACAGCTAGTTGGTAATGTACACCACTGCACTAGCATGTGCCTGTTAACAAGGTTCCATGTTAACCGTATTTGTACATGATCGCATGATAGTACATGTTAGGAGCTCTAGTTTAGGTTCTAAAATATTGAACTGGCCACAGAACTGGTGATTTTTGCCATCTTGTGCTGTGTGCTGGGAATTCCACCATTAAACTCTGCAAAATGTTTACATAATTTGGCAACATGAAACTTTTATTTCGTGCATGTCATAATTCCAAAGATCACAGACAACATGACACTATACCATAAGAATATAAGAACATAAGATATGCCATACTGGGTCAGACCAAGGTCCATCAAGCCCAGTATTCTGTTTCCAACAGTGGCCAATCTAGGTCATACGTACCTAGCAGTATCCCCAAGAGACACAGGTTCCGCAATGCTTGTATTGGGTCAAGCATTGATATTCTGGGTCCCTTTTTAATAATGGTTTATGGGCCTTTCCTCCAGGAACTTGTCCAAACCTTTTTTAAACCCAGCTACACTAACAGCCTTTACTACATCCTCCGGTAACAAATTCCAAAGTTTGATTACATGTTGAGTGAAAAAATATTTTCTTTTATTAGTCTTAAATAGTTTACCCTGTAACTTCATTGCATGTCCCCTAGTCTTTCTATATTCTGATAAGGTAAACAATCGATCTACGTTTACCAGTTCCACTCCGTTCATTAATTTATAGACTTCTATCATATCTCCCCTCAGCCGTCTCTTTTCCAGGTTAAAGAGCCCTAACCTTTTTAGCCTTTCTTCATAGGAGTATCCTTCCATCCCCTTTACCATTTTGGTGGCTCTTCTCTGAACCTTTTCTAAAAACGTTATATCCTTTTTAGATACGGCGACCAGAATTGCACACAATATTCAAGTTGCGGTCTCACCATGGAACAATACAGAGGCATTATAATATCTTTTGTTTTATTTTCCATTCCTTTCCTTATGATACCTAGCATTCTATTTGCTCTCTTGGCTGCCGCTGCACACTGGGCTGAGGGTTTTAACATGCTATCCACAATGACGCCTAAATCGTTTTCCTGGGTGGTGATTCCTAATGTGGAACCTTACATCGTGTAACCATAGTTTGGGTTGTTCTTCCCTAGGTGCATAACTTTGCACTTGTCCACATTAAATTTCATCTTCCATTTTGATGCCCAGTCTTCCAATTTATCAAGATCCTCTTCCAATTTTCACTATCCTCTTGGGTTTTAACAACTTTAAATAGTTTTGTGTCACCTGCAAATTTGATAACCTCACTCGTTATTCTACTTTCAAGGTCGTTTATGAATATGTCAAAAAGCAGCGGACCCAGCACAAATCCCTACTACTACTACTATTACTACTACTATTTATCATTTGTCTAGTGCTGCAAGGCATACACAGCACTACACATATACACATGGGAGACAGTTTCAGCTCAACAGAGCTTACAATCTATGCAGGACAGAAACACAGAGAGGGGACTAGAGATGGTCTTGACACACATGGGTGACAAACAGCAGAATACATGGTCAGGATCCAAAAAGCAGCTTTGAAGCAGTGGGTTTTTAGCCTGGATTTGAATAGGACCAGGAATGGAACATGACACATCAATCCAGGTAGTTTGTTCCAGGCATATGGAGCAGTGAGGTTAATGAACACAGTCAGGAGTTGGCAGTGGAAGTGAAGGGCACAGATAGAAGTGATTTGCTTGATGAGTGGAGTTCCTGAAGAGGGGAGTAGGGAGAGATAAGAGAGGAAAAGTAGTGAGAAGCCACAGAATGAATGCACTTAGGTCAGTAGGAGAAGTTAGAACTGGATGTGGAAACTGATAGGGAGCCAGTGAAGTCAATTAAGAAGGGTTAAATGACCACAGAATAATAAGAATTTGTAAGACCAATCCACATTTTTACCTGTCACATGTTCTATTATTTCCCACCCCCTTTCCCAAAGTTCAGTCAACCCATGATATTCCAAAAAATGTATGTTTATTCGTCTAGACCCATATCTTACATTTCTGGCATTAGTTAGCAACCCATCAACTAAGCTTTCTCACTTGTTACATATCCTCTTTGTAAAATTTTGCACTGCATTTACTGAAGGCTCATGTTTAGAGTAAGTTTGGAGCACTGTTTGTAATTGCTGGGGAGATACCTCTTCCGCTGACTCCTCTGTCCGTATTTCAGCCAGTGCCTCTAAGTATTTGCTATCCACATTTTCTCTTCCTGTGCAATACCATATAGTTAACCTATTCTAATAAGGAGTAACCTCTCTAAAGTCCTCATCTGACTGTTGATTTGCATTCCTTCTTTTGCTTTCAGGGAAGCCCAATGGTGCCTCACCTGCAGGGCCAGTGCAAGAATCGGAGGTGCCTTAGGCAGGCCCCTTCAATGTGCTGACCCCCACTGTCCACGCCCCCATTTCCGCTGTTGCCACCCCTCTCCAGGGCCTGCAGTGGCAGCAATGGCTCAGAAACTGTGAGGCAGCACTTACCTCAACTCACCAACACTGCCTCACAGTTTCTGTCCTGTAATACTATATCTGTCTCTTCCTCCGGCCTTCAAACGCAGACGTCAGTCGAGACCTGGAAGAATTTATTCCGCTTCCGCAGTTCATTGGAGATTAAGTACAGAAATAGCCTTGAACAAATTTGCAGATGCACACTCCCCTTTAACAAAACCTACTTGATTCTCGTAAACTAAACTCGGGATAAACTCACTCAATCTATTAGCCAATGCTGCTGCCAGGATTTTTATATTTGAATTTAATAAAGAGATCGGACTCTAGGCTGTCAGCTGTCCCCTATCCTGCCTTGGTTTGGACAGTATACTATATGGGTGCTGTTTTGCCCTTCACCAAAATCTCCTGAACTCATCGCTTGTTCTCCCATTAGTGGTAAAGAGACGGCAACAAGCTCATCGAGGATTTTATAAAACTCAGCCCCCCACCCATCTTGTTCTGGAGCTTTTGCTTTTTAATTACTGTTTGAATCTACAACAATCAATGGTCTATCAAGGCTTGTGGAATAGTCAGGTTAGCAGACAAAACTCTTGGCATTCCATATGACTAGGACATGGCATCATTCACTGACACACCTTTGATCAATGTCCCCAGTAACTTCCCTACTTAATTGCATAAACTACAGAAATGGGGAATAGACTATTTCCTTGGTTTCTTTGTTGTAATATTAGAGAGTCAGCAAACCATCTAAAGGCCTTTGAATATCCAGCCCCCCCAATCATTTTAGTCCTATGATTACTGCTGAGTGGTCTCATAGCAAAGGTGCATCGATCTCCATTGTAATGATATGACCAAGTAGTTAATATCTATAAGGTGCAATGCCCAGCAGGCATCTACTAATTCAATTTCAGAATTATAATAAATTGACTCCTCTTCTATCATTGTCCCTTCTTGGCACCTTAGCTGGTCTGCAATCCACTGACGGATCTGCTGTCATGTTAAAGTCTCCTTCTTTGATTAATTTATATTCAGCATGAAGTACCAGCTGGACCAGCAGCGTTGAGAAGAAGCCATTATGGTATAATTTCGGTACATATACATTACATAGTAACTCTTTCTCTCCATTCAAAATACCCAGTAAAAGGACAAAATGTCCTTCTGAATATTGTATAATTTTTTCTGATTCAAATGCAGCATTCTTATCAACTAGAATTGCTACCCCTCTTTGTCAACTATTATAGGCAGAAAAGGCAATTTCCTCCACCCATTCTCTCTTACGTTTTTTATGTTCTTCTTGTATCAAATGAATTTCTTATAAAAACAAGTTATTTATTTATTTATTTAACCGGATTTCTAAACCGCTTTCTCTTTAGTTTTCTTACAATAATTTAAGACTTTTGTTCTCTTCACTGGAGAGTGTATCTCCTATCAACATTCAGTGTCAACAATATGGTATCAGCCATCATGAAGTTCGGCAGAGATGATCTTCCTTTTGACTATATTCCATTTGCTACTCTCCAAAGGCCTCCTAGCCAGACCTCTAGAAATACAATTTACCATGTGCCATTGCCATCCCATAATTCATTTAGTAACCAGTAGCCCTTCCCAGTTTTCTTTTCCAGCATTCCATTCCCTCTTACCCTTTTCCCCATTTCAATTTGAATCTGACTAATTTTCCCTTCCTCAGTCATTCCCCTCCCTTTCATACTCACTTCCACTTCCACCATACCTGCCATACTCGCTTTCTGCTCTTCCAAATCTACACTTATCTCAGTTATGCCATTTTAGAAAAATCATTTTTATTGCAGTATACCAACAGTACAACAAACATATTCAATCAGCATATTCAAACATGAACATAGTCAAACATGAAGAGAACTATCCAGTACCCGTACTTCAGGACATTCAAGCAGGTGCAAACCCCCCTCCCCCAAATAACATAATACATCAACAACACAGTCAAGACTGATATCTATAGGACCGGGCACCATCTTCCTTCCATGGTTGTCTGAATATGCCATAGCCAACAACCCATACAGTATACCACCTGAAGCCCCCCCTCCCACCCCCCTCCCCCTCCTTCTCCCTCCCCACCTCCACGCCCTCCCTCCTGCCCTCCATCCCTCCATAATAACTCCCCCTCCCCTCACCCCCCTCCTTCTTCTTCTTCTTCTTTCCCCCGGCCCTCTTCCTCCCCCCCCCCCCGAATCACTCTAGGAGATGGACATCTATACTTTTCAAGATTGCCCCTCCTGGTGCCCCCTCGAACTGTCAGACCTGAAACATGCAGCAACAGACACCCCCCACCTCAGTCACACATCAAATCCCATATTCTCCCACACTTCTCGCCAGCCACCCCCCCCCCAGGGCCTGCGCAGTGCGGTGTTCCATATATCGCAGCTCTAACATTGATTTTTCCCATTCCCGGAGGCCTGGGGCGAGATTGCTCATCCAATGTCTTAGAATACATTTCTTCGCCACCAGAAAGCCTTTCTCACACAGGTTCTGCCCCGCACTAGGCAGTAGGGGGACTCCCTCATAAACTCCTATCAATCCCCAAGTTGGGGTGATCTGTATTGTGCACACCACCCAATCCCCCAGCCGAGTGCCTACTGCCCCCCAGAACTGTTGGATATGTGTGCAAAACCAGAACTTATGGGCTAAGGACCCAGGTTCAAGTTGGCAGAGCGGGCACCGATCAGTCTCCACTAGACCTACCCGTGCCGCCCACACATTATGTCGATAGGCTCTCCACAACAACTTATATTGAGTTTCCTGCATCTGCACAGATTCCGATACTTTTTTAATGGCTGCAAAAGCTTTGGTTAACATCTCGCCTGTCACCATCGGCACCTTATCTCTCTGCCAGCGCACCGCCAGACTATCAAATAGCTGTTGATCTACTTCCGAGCTGCCTCCGGGGTAGAGCTCGCCCCTCAGTAGCTGGGTTGTTAGTTTCCCATCTAAAGCGTTAAAGAAGTCCACCATGCCACCCCTCCGAAGTAGGAGCCTATTCTGCCTTTGTAAGCCACGTACATAATGTCGGACTTGCAAATAAAAGTAAAAATCTTGCTGCCTCAATTGATACCTGGTCCGCAATGAAGTATAAGAATCTAGCTCCTCCCCCCCTAGCATTTTCATATGGCCAATATATTGTATGCCTCTCTGGGCCCATTCTCTTGCCACCTGCCCTTCCCCTCCCGGCACAAAGTCCAGATTACCCACTAACGGGAGACAATCTGTCTGCTGCCAAACTAGCCCCCTAATGTGGCGCAAGTTCTTCCAGGCATATTTGAGCCCCCGTAAACAGTGGGACCCCTGCCAAGCTGCCGGTAAGTCCCTCTGTGGACAGTGCAGCATCCGTACCACATGTTGCCCATCAGAGAACTCGGTAAGAAGCTCTAGCGGCATCACCTCACCCGTGTGTGCTATCAGGTCCCTAAGGGCTCTTGTCAAGTATAGCATATTATAATCGCGCAGGGAAAGCAGCCCGCCCCCCCCCTCACCCCCCGCTGCACCTCGCATTAGCGTGGCTAAGGCGATACGGGGTTTGCGGCTCCTCCAAAGGAATTTTACTAAATGCTTCTGCAAGATTAGCAGGTCCTGTTGTTGTAGCCAGACCGGGACATGTCTCAAGAGATATAACCAGCGAGGAACTTCTACCATATTAAAGAAAGCTATGCGCCCTTTCTAAGAGAGCGGCAATTCCCGCCACTTCCTCAATCGCGCTATGGTAGCATCCATCAAGGGTCGAATATTAGCCTGGTATAGCCGAGCCGGAGAAGCTGTGATTTGAACACCTAAATATCAGAAATGTTCCTCCGCCCAAATCAAGGGGAAACTGCCTCTCCATTGAGCCCTGACCTGACCTCCAACATCCAAGGCTAAGGACTTAATCATGTTTATCTTCAGGGCCGAAAAAGCTCCAAAATTCTCAATGTACTGAAGAGCTTTCCCTAACGAACATTGAGGGTTTGTTAGGCACAACAGCATGTCATCCGCAAAAGCACTAACTTTTATTCCACCCTTGCTCCACTCCAGGCCCTGCACTTCCTGAGCCTGCAACAAGGCTAGCAGCAACGGTTCGAGTTGGAGTACAAATAGTAAAGGTGAGAGCGGCATCCCTGCCGGGTGCCCCTTTTTAACTCAAAGGGTTCAGACTGATCTCCCCCCACCGCAATATATGCAAGCGGTTCCTTTTCAGCATCCAGGCTTACTAAGAGCAGCGGTGCTCCCCCTTGGAAACAGCGCTCCATCCCAAGCAAAATGCTATTGATATTCTTAGATGCTTCACGGCCCCTCACGAAACCCGCTTGATGTCGACCTATTAGATCCGGGAGTAAAGCTTGCAGCCTTTCTGCCAGCACCGAGGCCAAAATCTTCATATCATAATTTATCAGTGAGATTGGCCGATATGCAGCCAGGTCCTCTGGGTCCTTCCCCTCCTTATATATTAAAGTAATCGAGGCCGTTCGCATGTCTCTCGGAAATCGCCCTACCTCCAGCACCTCTGCATACAAAGCTGTGAGGGTCGGAGTTAGCTGGGCCTCCAGCATTTTGTAAAACTCAGAGCCGTATCCATCAGGCCCGGGTGCTTTATGTGGTCGTCCTTTCGGAATGACTTTCTGAATTTCTCCCCCTGTTATAGGCTTATTCAGATCCAATAAATCTGACGCAGTGACTTGAGGGAGCTTGACCTTATCAAGAAAGGAACTCTCTCCCACCCGGTCCTCTATACTCGGGGTATAAAGATCTTGATAGAACTGCTTAAAGATTTCGGCTACCTTCCAGGAATCACTCTGCTTCCTGCCCTCCCTATCGCGAATGACCGTTATCACCCGAGAACTCCCCCCTTCCTTCACCAATCTGGCGAGGAGCTTGCCCATCCAATTCCCGTATCGAAATAGTTGGTGTCGATAGTACTGTAATGAGTACAATGCCCTGTCCTGAAGAAGGGTGTTTAATTTCTTTTGAGCCGCCAAGTAACCCTGTAGGTTCGCTCCCTTCAAACCCCCTATGGCTTTTCTTTTCATATCCTCAAGTTCTCGAGTCATCCGCACTATGGTGCTGTTAAGCTTTTTCTTCTCTGTGGACATGTAGGCTATAATATGCCCTCACATGACCGCTTTTCCCGCTTCCCAGACGGTGGCCACGGAGTTGCTGCCGATATCATTGAATTCAAGATATTCTGCCCACTTCTGCTGTAGGAATCTCTGGAATTCCTTATCATGCCACTTCTGCCTTGGAAAGGACCAGCGGCCCCGCCCTGCGACCGTGCCCCTCCAGTCAATCCATACCATAGCATGATCAGAAATCACAATAGGCCTAATTTCGGACCAGAGCACCTTCCCAAAATCTCGCTCTGAGACTAATATGTAATCAATGTGCGACCAAGTACCATGCACTCAAGATAAGTGTGTATAGTCTCTTTCCCTCTTGTGTAGAATTCTCCAAACATCTAACAAATTGGCCATTTGACAAAGGTAATTCACTCCTCGTCTACTCCACCCTCCTCCTTGCTGTGGGTGAGATTTGTCTAGGGCCGGGTCATGTGGACAATTGAAATCTCCTGCCAATATTATTGGCACCCTCGGAACTGTATCTAAGTGTTGCGATATCCGTCTAAAAAACCCATGGTCATACACATTTGGGGCATATATGTTACCTAGAAACAATTCTTCCCCATTGAGTCGCACATGCAGAAACAAAAACCTACCCTGAGGGTCAGCCTCCTCTCCTATCACTTCCATCTGGACCCCTTTTTTTATTAGCACCGCCACTCCCCTTTTTTTCCCCATTGCCGATGCTGCATAGATATGGCCCCATCCAATCTTTCCTCAGTTTAAGATGTTCCTTAGCATTTAAATGAGTTTCTTGTAAGAGGGCTACGTGGACTTTTTCTTTTTTCAGGGCATGTAAGACCTTTGTCCGCTTGACCGGGGTGTTAAGGCCACCCACATTCCAAGAAATCATACGTAGATCATGCCCCACCCCTGCAGTGGTGAATGGTGTGTTCCAGCTCAATTTGCAAGTCCCAATGTGTTAGGGTCGGAGACTGCCCAGCCTCAGTCCCCCTCCCCACCGCTTTCCCATACCGATGTCTGCATCAGCCCTATCTCCTTGATCAAACGCTGTGTACTTTCTAGTGCCCTCAACTGCGCTGCTTCCCCCCATCCCCCTCCTCCCCTCCATACTGTCACCACCTCCCTCCCCCCCCTCAGGCCCTTCCCTCCCCCTCCTCCCACCAACCGCAAACCCTATAGCCTCTTCCCGATCCCACTATTCCTTGTATTATTGCCTACAGTCCTCCCCACCAAGGCCAGACTTCCCGCTCGGACACCGCAGGGCCGCCTCGGCGTCACCACTCCCTCTCCACTACTACTGCCCCAAATTACAACTGTGAACAGGCATGTAGCCCCCGCTGTCATGCCCCCCATGCAATGACACAAGGTCCACCTGCACCCACTCTCTGTGTGTTGTCCCTCTTTGTGGTCAAGGTATAAAGAAAGAACGTGAGGAGGTCATGTGATGTGGTGAGCCCGGGAGGTCGTGTCTCTCTTGAGCTCCGGGATCCCCTGCTCCAAACTGGCGAAATTGTGCCTCTTTGAGTGGCAGAAAAACGAAAAATCAACTCCCCCGTAAGTGCAGAAGACCCGAGAAGCCAGTATTGACCTGCCGGGAGAGGATGGCGACCGCAGCGAGGACCGCGAGGAGGGAAAAGGACCATGTGGTGGGAGCTCAAAAAATGGCAGAGTCCTCCCCGGTCCCAGGGGTCTCACCCGTAACGTCCTCAATGGTCTCCGTGGAAGATATCTCGGCGGCGGTTTCGGGCACCCTGGCTGCACAATTTGAAACCCTGCGCAGCAAACTAGATGATGTGCAAGCCTCAGTGGATGCGGTCGGCGTTCGAATGCAGCAGGCGGAGGCCCGCATCTCACACACAGAGGAGGAAGTAGAGAGGCTCATTCAGGAGCTGGTGCAGGTACGCTCCATCCAGAGGGCCCAGGAGGAGAAAGTGGAGGATCTTGAGAATCGTTCAAGGCGTAGCAACCTTCGATTTTTGGGGATTCCTGGCTCGATTGGAGACAAAGATCTTAAACTCTATCTAGAGTCTCTCTCTGCCTCGTTGATGGGAGGAGAGGGGGAGACCCCCCAAGTGGTCATTGAAAGAGCACACAGAGTAGGCCCGAAGAAGTCTAACGATCCCAGGCCTAGGGTAGTGCTGGCGAAATACCTACAATTTCAGCACAAGGAGGCCGTCCTACGGGAGGCTCAGAGATGTGGGATAATTGAAAGAGACAATGCTAAAATCCGAATTACACAAGATTTCTCTGCAGCAGTAAACCAGCGTAGAAGGGCTTATGTGCCTTTATGCCAGAGGCTTATAGCAGCTAACATCAAGTTTTCGGTGCAGTACCCAGCGCGTTTGCATGTGGTCCATGAGGGGAAACATCGGATGTTCGGCTCAGCGGAGGAGGCCGGGCCCTATGTGGATCAGCTGGAGATGCAGGTCTTGCGCCTAGGAGATTTGCCTGCAAGAACGCCGTGAGACTGTTGGGAAGGGTGCTCCTGGTTCGGAGAATGGCGTATGAAGGAGAGACCCTGTTGGTGATTGAAAGCCTGGTAATGCTGTCTCATCTCCCCGATAAGGCCCCTGGGCCTAAGGACTATGGGACACATGGGACACATGGTGGGCCATAAAAGAGTGGTCTTGGGGGGTGGAAAGGTCACCCTTAATAATGGTATGGTACCTCATACAGTGAGTACTTTTGGGGTGTGACGAATGTTGTTTTATAAGTGGTACAGGCCTTCGGGCCTCGGGAGCACTGCATATGGAGAGGGCTGTTGCAGTTCTGTAAGAGGGGGCAAAAATGTGTCCTAGGTATTGTTAAAACATTTAGTATGGCAGTACATGTTGGGGGAAAGGGGATTGTTTGCATATACCTTGATTTGCCTATTACAGGGGGGCTGTGGAAGGGGGGGGGTAACACTTTGAGTGGAGGGCGGGGGGATCCCGGTCACATCCCATGTGGCAGGGTAGAGGAGGAGAGCAATGGTGTGGGTAGGTGGGTAGAGGGCAGTGGGATGGAAGGGGTGGGTTAGGTCGGGGGGGGGTGGGAGGTTGGGGGGGAGGGAGGGAGGGTTGGGGTACAGGCAGCTACAGGGAGATAGAGGAATGTGGGCGTCTAGGGGGGAGGGTAGTCGCATACAAGGCACCCGAGAGGGGCAATTAATAACTTCTGAAAGTGTACCCATGGAGAGGCCTCAGGCTGGGGGGCCTTTTCCACCAAAATGAAAATTGTGCTGATGATATGGCCTGATGCTCTATTGATATCCTGAAGATGGGGCGGAGCTTGCCGCGACCGGAGATGGCTGCCTAAAAGAACTGCTCCCACCCAAATCCAAGAATCCTATCTCTATCCCCCGATAGACCCCAGCAACACCGCTAATTTTGGCTCAGAATACCTGGTACGATGTCCTCCCTGAAACCGGCGAAGTTGGAATTCTCGCTGACTACAGGGCACACGGTAAAACGAACAAAGCAGGAGATGGCATCTCCACACAAAATGTCGTCGGAAAAAGAAACTGCGGAGGGCATTCGAGAGGTGCTGCAAGAACTGCGGTCGGTCAAAAACATGATTGCTGATAGCAGAGAAGCCTTAACGCAACTGCAAGGAGATATGCATGACGTAAAGGAGCGGTTGTCAGAGGTATGGGAGCGTCTGCACAAGACAGAATCCGCAATTGAGCGGCATGAGACCTTTGCTGCCCAGATAGGCCCGTTGCAGAAAAGAGTCAAAGCTCTGGAGGATCAATATGAAGATCAAAATAATCGGGCCCGCAAGAACAACATAAGGCTCATAGGTGTCCCAGAGAGTCGGGAAGGGTCGGACTCGGTTAAATTTCTACAGAAGCTGATTCCCGAGCTGCTACACCTGGCCTTCACGGAGCATTTTGAGATAGAGAGGGACCATCACGTACCATCGCACATGACTGAAAAGAAACAGCACCCACGCCCTTTCATTATCAAAGTGCTACGATACCCACAGGTCCTCCAGATACTGCAGGCTGCCAAGCAGACGTCCGAGCTGCGCTATGAAGGAAACAAAATAGGTTTTTTCCCCGATCTATGCAAGAAAACGACAGAGAGGCGAAAAGGTCTGTTAGACTGTAGACCACTGCTGCAGAAACTACAAGCAAGGTATGGCCTCTACTACCCAGCACGAATGCGAGTTACGCTGGGGAATACTACGCGGACCTTTGACAGTGGAGAGAGTCTACGGGCTTACCTCCATGAATGGGCCCGAATGGAGACGGAGCCTTGCAATACCTGAGGACACTAATATACTTGGGGTATGCTGTGCCTGGGTTCAGTACCTAACAGGGAGGCTGTGAGTAAGCTCTCGAATGTTGTGGAATTGTAGAGGGTGTTTTGTATCAACTGTTACTGCTTAGATAAGATCGGGGGAGTGAGTGTGATTGTGCCTATAAATAAGGATAAGAATGGGTGGGTGGGAGTGGGACCTGAGGGCGGCGAGGAGAAGGGGGACGGGTCGGGTTCCACCATTGAATGTAACACAGTTGAAGGCTGACCGCATGGCGATCAGATTAGGTTTTTCTCGTTATGTTATAAACTTAATGTTTCATTGTTTGCAAGTGACGAGTGCCACCCCCAAGGGAAGGACCAGCTACCGTAATAGGTAGTGAGAGATTGAGAGTGGTATCCCTCAACGTGCAAGGGATAAACAATCCTGCCAAGCGAAAGAAAATATTAAATTATTGCAAGAAATTGAGGGCTGACGTGGTCTACATCCAAGAAACCCACTTGACATTGTTTGAATCTTACAAGGTGGCTGGAGAGGGGTATCAGAACATATTGTCAGCGCCAGCTCTCAAGAGAAAAGGGGGCGTCTTAATATTAGTGCGAACGGTGCTAAAGGCCAAAGTTGAAGGCACGGTGGCTGACCCAGAGGGACGCTGGGCCAAAGCGAGAGTGCGGATATCAGACGTAGACTACACTCTCATGACTCTCTATGGTCCAAATCAGGATGATCCCACCTTCTTTGAAAGGATCGCTCAGGAGGTGTTGATGGTCGGTGCCACAAATGTAATACTCGGAGGAGATTTCAACCTTATTCAAGACCCACTGATTGACCGGGTACCCTACAAGCAACAGCACAAACCACGGTCTCATAAACAGCTGCTGAGCATGATGGAAACACTAGGCCTAATCGATCCGTGGCGGCTATTGTATCCTGTCGAGAGGGATTATACCTTCTACTCAATGCCACATAATACACAGACACAAATTGATTACTTCTTTTTTTTTTTTTTAATTCTTTATTTTCGTTTTATAACAACAAAGGAAAGGAAGACATACAGCTAAAAGACAAATACATAACGTGTAATACATACACCAAAGTAAACCCCTACCACCCCCCTCCCCCCTGCTTCTTCTCTAGAAACTAAGCATTCCCGAAGCGGGCGTGTACTTACATTATTGTATTACAAAACCTAACGGTGATCTAAAACATGATGAGTGCACATTATACAGGCATGTTGGAGCAATGAGCAGATTGTACATAATCATTAAGCATCTGCCATTTAGACAAGCAAGAGTGAGTTTGGACATGGGGAATAGCTCTCCGAGGTATCTGCTCATATTTACTATATAAGCAGACGAGGTTCCACCATTCATTGACAGTAAGTCGAGAGCTATCCTTCCAATTCCTCGTGATTAAGCATATGGCTATACCTAGCATGAAATCAAGGAGAAAGCGACCCTTCTTAGGAAGAGAGGGGACTTCCGCCGCAGAGCGGAGTCCCACGACCTTCCAAGAAAGAGGTTCATGAAAGTGTAAGATAGATTGAATACGACCCCAGACCCGCCCCCAATAGACCTGCAGTTGAGGACATTCATAAATAACATGAGCGAAGGATCCCACAGCAGTATGGCAAGACCAACACAGGTCCCTAGCATTTGGGTTCCATTTGGCTATTTTTTCTGGGGTATAAAAGTATCTGTGTGCAAAGAAGAAGAGAGTTTGGGTAACAGAGGCAGACCGGGAAACCCGCACTACTTTACTCCAAAAAACGCTCCATTGCACAGGGGTTATAGTGGTTTGCAGTTCGCGCTCCCAGGCTTGTTGGGCTCTAAAAGTGTCCGTATCTGTATCCTGACAAAGTATTTTATAGAAATTAGAGGCTACCCCATGTGTACTACTAATGGAGTGAACTATCTCTAATAGCCCATCCTCAGTAGGGGCAGAGGGCGGCATGATTCGAGCACTTTTGAGGCAGTGTTGAAGCTGCATCAATTGAAAGTAGTGTTCTCTTGGGGGGACCACTCGTCCTAGGCGGCTGTTTGTCAATCAGGGGATCAAGGACTAGATTGAAATCCCCCCCAATGATCAATGAAGTATTAGCAGAAGCCTGCGCAACCTGAGCAATGGTAGCAAAAAAGGCAGGGTCATCAACATTAGGAGCGTAGAGGCATATACATGTAACTTCCAGGCTACCTATCTTGAGGTGAACTCTAGCCCATCTACCTTCTGTATCTGAGCTAGTCGCAATAACAGTAGCATGCAAAGATTTCCTAACCAGTATGGCAACCCCACATTTCTTAGAAACGGCTGGGGAATAAGCGGCCACCATGTAAGGTTTAATATTGAGTTTAAGAGTTTCCTTCGAATTTAAATGCGTTTCTTGGAGAAAAATCATATCCGCTGCTTCCTGACTGAGGTAGCTTAGGATTTTCTTCCGTTTTATCGGATTATTGATGCCTTTTACGTTCAATGAAAAAATCTTACATGGTGCCATCAATCGGTAGTAGACATTTTAGGTAAGGGCGCTTGATAACATAGAACATAAGCAGAATCTGTACAACAATGTCATAATCACCGAGTATTCTGGCTAATACACCCCATATTGAAAAGTATGTACCAACGTATCTTAGAGAAGAAGCAAAACCCCCAAAGAATATGGCGACCATATGTCTGCGGGAGGAGGCCCTAGAGAGGAAATAGAAGACATGTAAAAAAAGACAAAGAAACACCAGAGTCCATAATAACACTGTCTCTGATACTCATCGAGGCTACTGTGGGTAGATGGAGTCGGGTCACAGATACCATCAAGAGTAAGGCAACAGACTGCCAACGCCAGACTCTTTGCTAGGCTGCGGCAGATCCAATATGGCAGGTACAGCGGATAGAAGGAGACTTGCAGGAATATTCTGGAAGTCAGCGCATCAAGCCGGCTTCTTTGGAATCCAAAAACTCCGCTAGTAGATCAGGGTCCTCGAATGTTCTTGTCTGATTGTGAAGCGTGACTCGGAGCTTGGCCGGGTACATCAGGCCATAGCGTGCTTGTAGTTGTTGAAGCCTCGGCCGGAATTCCAGAAAGCGCTTTCGGCGGTCGACTGTGGGTTTAGACAAGTCGGGATAGAAGGAGATCTTGTGGCTCTCAAACTCCATATGGCCCTTTGCCCGAGAGGCACTTAGAATTTGCTCCACGTGTTGATATCTCAGTAGTCGAAAAATGATAGGCCGCGGGGTCTTCCTGTTGAGCGTTATGCTTGTGGGTACACGATGAGCGCGATCAATCTCCAAATCTTTGGTAAAGGTGATTTGGAGCAAGGAAGGGAGGATTTTGCATAAAAACTCTTTCATGTCTCCCGATTCCGCTCCCTCCGGTATGCCCACGAGTCGTATGTTGTTGCGGCGCGCTCTATTATTGCCATCTTCCACCTCTTTCTGCAAGGCCCGCACCTGTCGTTCAACTTTGTCGAGTTTGGACAACCGGGCCGCATGGGAGTCCAATATGCCCTCCATTTTGTCCTGACGCGAAGAAAGCCCTTCAAGCTTGCTTTGCAGCACACCAAAATCGTCCCGCAGCGCTCGGAGTGCTTCACCGTTTGCCTGCACAAGGTTTTTGACCCCTCTAATCTCTACGAGGATTTCCTGCTGCATTTCGGGGCCCTCGCACAAGGCCGGCCCCTTCTGCGGGGACGGAGGTTCGGTTTTGGAACGTTTGCCATGAGAAGCCGCTGGAGACCCAAATTCCAGGTGCGTTGGTTTGGTCCCCGCCATCTCACCAATGTGCCCCGGTAAGATCAGAGTAGAAGTTCCAAAAATGTGAGGTGTTAATTCAGGATTCTGCGTAGGCCTCTCGGGAGCCTCAGCGTTATGCGACCATCCCGCTGGACATCAGGCTCCGCCCCCCACAAATTGATTACTTCTTGATCTGTAAGACATTAGTGCCCCAGCTACTGGCAGCAGACATAGCCGCCAAGACAGTCTCGGACCATGCGGCAATCTCTATAGAAATCCGTTCTGGGCAAGCAAAGAAGGCCACCCCTAGATGGCAATTCAACCGGGCATAGCTCAGTAATGAAGAATTCTGTGACTGCCTGCGTCCAACGATCGTGGACTACTTTGAACGCAATGTACTGCACGACACCCCCACCTGGGCGTGGTGGGAAGCATTCAAAGCCACGATACGGGGTTGTATAACATCCTACAGTATCCGAAGGAAGAAGGAAGCGGCAGCACAGCTACTCAATTTGGAACGGGAGATATACGCGGGAGAACGGATACTGTCTAAGCGCTCAGACGCGCTTGTTCTACTTCGGCTGCAGAAATTGAGGTACCAGTACAACTCTATCCTTAATGAAGAAGCGAGCAAACAGATTCAAGCTCAACAAGGTATGTACTACCATGAAAACAATAGGGCGAGTGCGCTCTTAGTTCGAACATTATGAGCTAAAAAGATTCAGTCCCACATCACTGGTCTGCAGGATACCGGAGGGAAAATACGACGACGGGACGAGGACATATTGAAAGTGTGTGAAGAATTCTATTCGCAACTCTACCAGACTGAAGGAGTTTTCACAGTAGAGGGTTTTGATAGTTTCATAGCGAATTTGGTTAGTCCCAAGCTAACAGAAGTGCAGCAGCGTCGACTATCGGAGAGGGTCACATGTGCGGAAATACAACTAGCTATGCGACAGCTTGCCAAAGGGAAGGCGAGCGGACCCGATGGTTTGCCAGTTGAATTCTATGCTGCTTTCTCACAAGAATTGCTTCCCGAACTGCATGCGCACTATACGGAGCTTGTAAAGGAATGTCCAGCGGTTGGATCAATAGCGGCCGCTACAATAGTAATACATCCTAAGCCAGGACGAGATGACCAAAAGATAGAGAACTATCGGCCAATTTCACTTCTTAATGCGGACTACAAGATATACGCCAAAGTCCTAACTAACCGTCTTGGTTCAGTAATGGAAACTCTGGTCCGGCCAAACCAATGTGGATTCATGCCGGGCAGGTCTACAACTGACAATGGACGTCTGCTGGCACATATATTGGGGCGAGTTTCTCAGCTAGAGGAGCCAGTAGTTGGACTCGCACTTGACGCTGAGAAAGCATTCGACCGTGTAGAGCTCCCCTACCTTTTTCAGGTGTTGCAGTGGTTCGGAATACCGGAAGAATTCCTGGCCAGTGTTCGGGTGCTTTACTCCCGACCCACGGCGCGGATAGCGGCAAACAGCGGGCTTTCTTCTGAATTTATTTTGTCAAGAGGCACAAGACAGGGATGCCCCTTATCCCCCCTGTTGTTCAACCTGGCGATGGAACCACTGCTGATGAAAATCCGGCAATCTCCAAACATTGAGGGGGTACGTTTAGGGACATCTCAGATCAAGTTGTCGGCATACGCAGATGACCTTCTGCTTCTACTGCATTCAAGATCGCTGGAAGCAACAATGTCAGTCATCTCCGAATACTCAGGCATATCTGGATACAAGCTGAACTTGCCCAAAACTACTATCATACCATTAAATGAACACGTCTCTAGAGCATTGCTACATAGTTACCCGTTTAAAGTTGAGGACACGTCGTTCAAATATCTTGGGGTGACGTATGGGACCACTCTCCCGGATACAATCCGAAGATCCATGGGTCAGTGTGAAAATATAGTGGAAGAATATATAAATAAACGGTCCCCGTTGAACCTGACTTGGTGGGGCAGAGGGGAAACTATCAAAATGGTCATTGTGCCTAAAGTCTGCTATATCCTTAACATGGTCTCGACCCTCTTTGAAAGGAAATTCTATATGAGAATCGAAAAAAGGTTAATATCTTTCCTTTGGCGCAACAGACCGCCTCATATCGCGACATGGAAGCTTAAATCCCCAAAGACCAGAGGGGGAATACATTTCCCTGATTTCTACTGGTACCACATGGCATCCCTCCTAAAACAGGGTGCCCAGTGGAGCGAGGAAGCTATAGAAGAGGGGGCCCCGGTCTGGCTGAAAATAGAGAATGCCCTGAACCAACCGGTTCCCTTGTGGATGCGCCTGGGAGCGGAATACAGAAGTGCTGGACTGGAAAATGAGATCATGCGAGATACCCAAATGGCCTACCGAGTGGTCAAAAGGCACATGGGTGCTGATCTGGAATTTTCAGAGTCTAGGGTGATATGGCACAACGAGAAGTTCAAGATCGAAGGTCACAGCTTCCTATGGCTACCCTGGCTATGGGCCGGAATCTACAGTCTTGGGCAATTGATTTCTAACAGGGCCTACAAACCCTTCCAATCTCTGCAACAAGAATATAATCTGCCCAGCCGGTAGCTCTATCAATGGTGCCAGTTGCGACACTGTCTGAGCAAGGCGGGAGTCCTACCAATAGCACTAGATAGTGGTCGCCCCTTTCATCAAGAAATACAAGAATTCAAGGCAGGATCTAAACTCCTCTCCAAATTTGTAGGAATTCTCAGAGAAGGGGGGAAAAGGTGCTGCACAGGACTGCAAATGGTATGGCAAGCTGAGACGGGGCAGATGGCGGATTTTGGTATATGGGAAGAGATATGGCAGCGACAGAGGAGGTTAACAAGGTCGGCCTCGCTCAATCAAATGCTGTATTTTCTGGCCCATCGTGCCTACTTCACGCCGGTCCGCGCAGCAAAATGGAGTGAGAAGCATGATGCGCGCTGTTGGACCTGTGGAATGGACACTGGTACCCTGGCTCATATGATATACTTCTGTCCCGCACTCCGAGAATTCTGGCAAGGAGTTTGGACTCGAACCTCCCAGCTATTAGGACTGAATACAGAATTGACATATCGTATTATTATTTACAAGTCGTTAGCTGGAGTGCCAACATTACAAGAACATAATACTGTCATCTTTGATTTGCTCTTAAGTCTTGCCCTGAAAGCCATACTGAGTCATTGGAAGAACCTCGAGGGCCTGTCAGTTGTGTACTGGTGGAATCTTATCTGCTACCATCGTGCCTGCGAGAAAGCCTACGCAATGCGAAACCCCACCTTTCTTTCCATGAAAAAGTGGGATGCCCTCGGTTTATAAGCATCTTGCCAGAGTTGGGTGGCTGTTTCATGTGGGGATGGCGCTCGTCACTGAAGGATGTTTAGTGTAATGTTTGCCTTTTCATGGAATGTACTATTTTGTAACTAATGATACTAGAATCTAATGCTAGAATGGGTATCGCTTAAGGGGATTGCATGCCAGTGTTGGTGTACAACGATAATGTAGCAGGAATTATGCATGTAATCCTATTGTTTTGTTCTTATGGCTGGTTATTAAAATTGTGAAATAAAGATTTAAAAAAAAAAGATATCCTGAAGATAATTTCTTGGAATGTCTGCGGGTTGGGTAGCCCGGTGAAGAGATATACAATTTTGAAGGCTCTCGCCAGACAGCAGTGTGATATAGCGCTATTACAAGAAACCCACCAGACAGCCGAAGAGCACAGTAAATTGTGTAGGGATTGGGTGGGCCAGGTATGGGGAGCCCAGGCGGTAGGTAAAAAAGGAGGAGTGGCCATTTTATTTCACAAACGAGTCCGCTTTTACCGCATTATCATACAATCAAAGCGGTTTAACAAAAGAGAAAATTAGTAATAGTGAAAAAATCTGTGATAATATATACATAGTTTGTAAATATATGATTAAATGTCTTGGGAAAAGGTGCACTATATATATTGTGAGCTATACTATAAAGTGAGCTATTGTACAGGGAAGTTGCTGATCCCAATGGGCGCTTTGTACTGTTGCAAGGAATGTTAGAGGATAGGAAGGTAACCTTGGGGATCTGTATAGCCTAGGGTTGCCAACTGGCTCCAGATGCGCCCGACAGGCTTGATCCAGTCCTGGGTGTACCCCACTGCATGCAGGGACATGTAGTTCTGATTTCTCCATTGCACTCTTAAGAAAAACAAGACTACATATCCCTGCATGCAATGGGGTAAACCCAGGACTGGATCAAGCCTGTCGGGCGCATCTGGAGCCAGTTGGCAACCCTAGTATAGCCCCAATGTCTTAGATCAGGATTTATATCATCGTCTGGCAGCGAAAGTGGAACAGTTGGAGGAACTCCCGTTGATCCTCGGAGGAGATTTTAATGGGGTTTTTGAGGTCGATATGGATACTTCTAGAGGGGCGGGGTCGTGGGAGAGAACCTTGACGGCCCGGGTGCTGCATAGGTTTCGGACTAGATTGGGGCTAGTAGACCCTTGGCGACTGCTCCATCCGTCAGAAAGGGATTTTACTCATCAGTCAAGGGCCCACGGTACCAGTGCGCGGATAGATTATCTTTTGATATCAGAAAGCCTTTTTGCGTCAATAGGCGAAGCACAAATTGGTCCTACGGAGATTTACGATCATGCCCTGATCTGGTTAGATTTGCATTGGGGTGGGAGGGGTCCCGACTCCACTCGCATTTGGCGGTTTCCCATAGAGTTATATAAAGACACTCAGTTTACTCAATTTCTTCACAAACGATGGCGGGACTTTGAGGTGACGCACCAAGGCCATCAAAAGGACCCGGAATTGATGTGGGAGACCGCCAAAGTGGTGTTGAGAGGTGACATAATTGGGTATGTGGCACGGAGGCGGCGGTTGATGGTGGAGCAAATAATCAGATTAGAACAACGTATAACACAGGAGAGGCGTGCTTGTGGATTACGCCCCACGATGCAGAATAAGAAGAGAGTATTGGAGACTCAAACGGTTTTAAATGAGCTCCTACATCAGAGAGCAAAGAAATCGATGTTGTACTACCGATACAAGCTATACTGTTTTGGAGACAAGCCAGGTAAATTATTGGGTCGATGTCTGAGGGGCTCCAGGGGAGGGAAATTAGTAGCGGACGTTCAGGATACCTGGGGGGTTCTTCAGAAAGGCCGGGGGGAAATAGCGGCGGTTTTTCAAGATTTTTTTAAGAAGTTATATACCGCGGGGGAGGAGTCTTCCAGTAGCATGGAGCAATATTTGCAGGCCATTACCCTGTCCAAATTGAGTAGTGAACAGAGTGCGCGTTTGGGACAGCCTATTATTCTCCAGGAGGTGCAACAAGTTATCGCGGCGGCGAGTGGTTATTAGTCGCCGGGCCCAGATGGGTTCGGGGCTGAATTCTACAAACTCCTATCAGAGATGTTGAGTCCCTTATTAGTAGCTATGTTTTGTCAGAGAAGGGAGACAGGCACCATTCGCTGGGGTGGCAACCAGGCACACATTGTACTGATACCTAAGCCGGGTAAGGACTTGACTTTGGCGGCTTCCTATAGACCTATCTCTTTGTTGAATTTTGATTCAAAGTTGATGGCTAAAATATTGGCTGATCAGCTAGCAGAAGTATTGGGAGAATTAGTACATGACTCCAAAGTAGTTTTTGTTAGGGGAAGGTATGCGGTACGTAATTTGCGCAAAATCTTAACTTTGCTGGGGTGGGTGCATGAGCAGCACCTGCAGTCGCTTTTAGTCAGCTTCGATGCTGAAAAAGCATTTGATCGGGTCAACTGGGGTTACCTGCAATATTTACTCCCATTGTATGGCTTGGGGCCGTCCTTTTGTGACATGGTGAAGATCCTCTGCGTGAACCCGACGGCAAGGGTTTTATGTAACGGCGTGCTGTCGGAGTCTTTTCCACTGGAAAGAGGTACAAGACAGGGCTGTCCTCTCTCCCCGCTATTGTTTGTTCTGTCGTTAGATCCCTTAATTCGGAGGATAGAACTCGATAACAGAATCTGTGGAGTGCGTATCGGTTCACAAGGGTTCAAGGTGTCGGCTTTCGCAGGAGACCTTTTGGTACATGTGCTGGATCCCAGGGAGTCTCTACCTCACTTGTTGGCGGAATTTTCAAATTTTGGTAGCTTTGCCGGACTCCGTATTAACGTAGATAAGTCCGAGGCCCTAGATGTCTCCGGTTAACTTCAGGGGCGATGGGGGGGGGGGGGGGCATTTCCGTTGAAATGGGCTAGTAATCAATTTGTATATTTGGGTATTGTTTTGACTCGGCTGCCACAAGAGTTATATGCCTGCAACCTTGAGAAAATTATGTCCCGGTTGCGGAAGAGCCTGGAATCCTCTTCCGTTATCTTTGCTGGGAAGAGTGGCGGCGGTAAAAATGGTGGTCCTACCGCGGATTTTATTTTGGTTGCAGACTTTACCGGTATGGCTGCTGCGTAGGGACTTGCACCTTATAGAGAAGGAAATACAAAGGTTCTTGTGGAAAGGGGCTAAAGCTCGCATATCGTTAGTTCGATTGATGGGCCGATGGAAGACAGGTGGCGTTGGCCTTTCCAATCTTTGACTATACGCATTGGCCTGTCAGGCGCGACATCTTGGTGATTGGTTAGGGGGGACTGAAACTTATACGCCCAGGGCCCTAGAAGAAGCTTTGATAGCCCCTCAAACGGTATTAGCAGTTTTACATATGGAGAGTAATCGGCTGCCTGTCGATATTAGGCAGAGCGGACTGATAAATTTGATGCGACGTACGTGGAGACAATTGAACGTATATTGGAAACAGCGCTGGACAGCATCGAGTTGGCTACCATTGCAAGGCAATGCGTGCTTTTCCCCAGGCTCCGAGACCAGTGTGTTTCGAATTTGGAATGAGAAGGGAATCCGGAATATTGGGCACGTTGTGGATATATCTGGGAAGTGCAAACCGTTCTCTGTGTTATCAGTAGAGTATGATCTGCGGCCAAACCATTTCTTTGCTTATATGCAGTTGGCCCATTATGTGGCTGGGTTGCCGGTAGAGGAGCTTATGGTCGAAAGATCGGCGCAGATTTTAGAATTTTTTGACTTGGGGGGGGGGGGATAGTTCCCCGTCTATAGTGCGGCTGAAGGCTCGGCTAGAGTGCTATGGAGTTAAACCGGAATATGGGGGCGTGGAGAGGGCGTGGGTGCTAGAATTGCACCGGGAGGTGCCACCTGGCTCTATCCTGCGGGCTCTGGAATGGATCACGGACCTGGCGGAGGGGGCGCGTTGGAGAGAAATCCAATTTAAGTGCATAACTCGGGCGCATTTCTCACTTAGGAGAGCTCTGCATAGTCATCTTACTGTGGACGGGAGCTGCCCCAGATACGTGGAGCCATTGGCTAACTTGTTACATATGTGGTGGGAATGTAAGTTCATTAGGCCATATTGGACATGGATCAGCAACTGGCTGGGGGGCTGCTACACCAGCGGATACCATGGATGGGCTCGTTTGTGGTCCTGGATCAACTGAACCAGGATCTCCCTAGGGGGAGGTGGGTACGGCGGTGGGTGCGCAAGGCATGCCTGGTGGGAAAAGGCCCAATCCTTCACAGATGGCGAGAGCCGAATCCGCCGTCCTTTTGGGAGTGGTGCAATAATTTTCATCAACTGATGCTAGTAGAGCGATGGAGGGCTAGGGGTCACCCGCAGAAATGGTCCACTTTTATGTTGCTGTGGGAGTCTTATATTCAAAACTTGGGCCCACGGTGCCGTAATAAAATATTGCATGTGGGGCATTAGTGTAGGGTAGTGCTAAGCTGATTAATTGTGAGAAGGGTGCAGGGGAGTGAAAGAGGGGGTGTGACTGTGGCGACTGGGTGGGGGAGGGGGGGAAGGGAGGGTGGGGTAGAGTATAAAATATTAAAAAAATCCTGCCATTGTTATGTCTGGTTGTATTTTGGTCTTAGTTCATGCCTGTATTGGTCATTCGCCCCCTGCCAAGGATAAGAGTACCCCTTGGTAGGAGGATTGTTGTTGTTGGATGTTGTTGGCATGTATTGCTAATTAATAAATAAAGTTATAAAAAGAAAAAGAAGAAAGAACGTGAACCATAACCTCCCCCCTCCCCACCATAGGCAAACGTGCATCACACTTTAACATTACAACATATCAGCATATGGAGGGCCCCAATCCTCAGTGCTCCCCCTCAGGAACCCCGGAGCCAAAGTCCGTAATAGTTGCACCTCTCGGTCCGGGCTGCACACACTCTCCTTCTCACACCCCGCACAGTTCTCACCACAGGTCCTCCATAATTGACATCCGCTTTTGTCAAGTGTCCCGCACTGCATCCATACTCATGGTGTCCACAAAAGCGCGGGCCTCAGCGGCCGAGGCAAATGCATAGTTCTGGCCTAAATCAGTGACGCGCAGCACCGCAGGGAAGGTCAAGGTAAATCGCACCTTCTTTTGGAATAAGGTAGAGCACACGGCCACAAACGCTTTTCGCTTTCCTGCCACCGCCGCCGAGTAATCTTGGAACAGCAAAAGCTTGTGATTGTCCAATTGTAGGTCCCATTTCCTTCGGTACGCTTGGAGCAACTGTGCTTTGTGATGAAAGTTCAGGATTCTCGCAATCACCACCCTGGGCCTCTGCCGGGCCTCTATCTTAGCCCCTATCCGATGGGCCCTTTCAACTTTAATTTCTCCAACCAGAGCAGGTAGTCCCAGTTCATTGGGGAGCCACGATTCCAACAGCGTTAGGAGCATCGGATCAGACGTGGATTCCGGAATCCCCACTATTCGTAGGTTATTCCGCCGTGATCTGTTTTCAAGATCTTCCACCTTCTTTAAAAGAGCGTCTATTTGTGCGCCCCTGGCCGCATCTGCTCTCGTTTTACTGCCCCCTTCATCTTCCAGGGCCAACACTCTCTGCTCCAAAACTTCCACGCGCTGCCCCATCTCTCCCAGCGCCGCTCCGACCTCCTCTAGCTTACCCAGAATCTGGTCAAATTTTGGGTCCAGCAATTTTACCACCTCACGGACCATCTCCTCTGTGGACGATTCTGTGCTTTCGGCTCCCGGAGAGGTTGGGCCCTGCGGCGCCGACATCGTGGTCCCAGGCTTCTGGCCTTTCTCTTGCTCTTTCCGCACCGATATCGGCATGCTTTTTGAGGGTATCTCTCTGCACAATACTACTTCCAGATGCCTGTTCTTCCAGAGAATCTCCTCTTCTAGCTTTTAGGAGGATAGATTGGTGTTTCCACGATTATTTCAGAGATTAATCCCGAGGCGGCCCCGGAGCGAGCTGAGAGACGTCCTCACCCGCTCATGTGTCACCGGAAGTCCTCCAGTTATGCCATTTTACTGAGAAGATCACTGCTACAATATCATTTTCATGTGTAAAATAGGGCATTTACATGGAAATGGCATCTATGTGAAAATGACAGTTTTAGAAAAGGCTGAATTAGAACATGGATATCTTTAATACATAGAAATCACAAGGAAGGGGTGTCAAGGCTGTGGTTAGGGAGTGGCATAGGCAGATCAAAATTCTACATGTTTATTCCCCTTTCATATACGGTGTACAGCTGCTCCTAGGCAGGGCAGGATTGAGGGGGTAATCCTCCTTAATCCTCTGTTGTTTATTTTCCCCTACTGAAAGCAGATGGTGGCATCTATAGTTAATTAGCAACATTTATAAGTGTAGGTTTGCAAAATGGCTGACATACACATTTAAATGATGGCACATATGAAATACCAACTTCTACGTGCAAGTGCAGGCACTGACACATGGATGTTGTCAAGTTACCCTTGTTCATTTTTCCCATATGTACCTATACATTTGCAAAATGGGTCTTCTGGCTACACATGTCATCAAATACACATGCACTCTTGCACTATATTAGAGCAGGCTCCATATTTAGCAGAACCTTATCTAAATACCGCGGAATAGTGTACGTCACCTCAATATTTCAGTTCCAGTCTTCGCATGCAGGCTCATTCCATTTCAGACATACACCCCCTCTGTACGTCCAATTTGAACTAGACGAACAGAGGGAGTTGCAATTCTGATCCTGCGGGGCACATCTAGCCCCATGGGACCAGAATCGTGAACAGCCCTGTACGTGCAGGCCAAGACTGCAATTCAGCCCGGCCTGCACGTACAGGGAAATACTGACTAACTCAATCAGGGCCTTACAATGGAGCCGCAGCACCATGGCGTCCGGTTGCCATGTCACCACGGCTCCTTGTAAAGCTGCGATCCCAGTCGCCGGCTCAACAAAGGCTTTCCCTGTAGCCTGACTCCCAATCCACCCTGCTAAGGTCAGGGTCGGGCTGCGGGGAATGTCCTCGCCCCCCCCCCCCCACACCATCCACGCCACGGGCACACCAAAAGAAAATGTCTAGGAAAGTTATTCCACCTCAGAGGAGGAATAAGAACATAACAACATAAGATATGCCATACTGGGTCAGACCAAGGTCCATCAAGCCCAATATCCTGTTTCCAACAGTGGCCAATCTAGGTCATACGTACCTAGCAGTTTCCCAAAAAGACACAGGTTCCACAATGCTTGTATTGGGTCAAGCATTGATATTCTGGGTCCCTTTTTAATTATGGTTTATGGATCTTTCCTCCAGGAACTTGTCCAAACCTTTTTTAAACCCATCTACACTAACAGCCTTTACTACATCCTCCGGTAACAAATTCCAAAGTTTGATTACACATTCAGTGAAAAAATATTTTCTCTTATTAGTCATAAAAGTTTACCCTGTAGCTTCATTGCATGTCCCCTAGTCTTTCTATATTCTGATAACGTAAACAATCGATCTACGTTTACCCGTTCCACTCTGCGCATTAATTTATAGACTTCTATCATATCTCCCCTCAGCTGTCTCTTTTCCAAGTTAAAGAGCCCTAACCTTTTTAGCCTTTCTTCATAGGGGTATCCTTCCATCCACTTTGCCATTTTGGTGGCTCTTCTCTGAACCTTTTCTAATAACACTATATTCTTTTTAAGATACAGCGACCAGAATTGCACACAATATTCAAGGTGGAGTCGCACCATGGAACGATACAGAGGCATTATAATATTCTTTGTTTTATTATCCATTCCTTTCCTTATGATACCTAGCATTTTATTTGCTCTCTTGGCGGCCGCTGCACACTGAGCGAAGGGTTTTAACATGTTATCCACAATGACGCCGAAATCCTTTTCCTGGGTGGTGGTTACTAATATGGAACCTTGCATCGTGTAAACATAATTTGGGTTGTTCTTCCATAGGTGCATAACTTTGCACTTGTCCACATTAAATTTCATCTGCCATTTCGATGCCCAGTCTTCCAATTTACCAAGATCCTCTTGCAGTTTTCCACAATCCTCATGAGTTTTAACAACTTTGAATAGTTTTGTGTCATCTGCAAATTTGATAACCTCACTCGTTATTCCCTTTTCCAGGTCGTTTTGAATAGGTCAAAAAGCAGCGGACCCGGCACCGATCCCTGGTGTACATCACTATTCACCTTTCTCCATTGGGAAAATTGGCTATTTAGCCCTACCCTCTGCTTTCTATCTTTTAACCAGTTCCTGATCCACAATAGTACACTGCCTCCTATCCCATGACTCTTTAGTTTTGCCAAAAGTCTCTGATGAGGGACCTTGTCAAAGTCTTTCTGAAAGTCCAAATACACTATATCAACCGACTCACCTTTGTCTACCTGTTTATTTACACCTTCAAAAAACATAACAGATTAGTAAGATAAGATCTTCCTTGTCTAAAGCCATGTTGGCTGTCTCCCATTAGGCCATGACTATCTACATGTTCAGCAATTTTGTTCTTTATGATGGTTTCTACCATTTTTCCTGGTACTGAAGTCAGGCTCACCGGTCTGTAGTTTCCCAGATCACCCCTGGAACCCTTTTTAAATATTGGAGTTACGTTGGCCATCCTCCAATCTTCAGGTATTACAGATGATTTTAATGATAGTTCATAGATTACTAATAGCAGGTCTGCAATCTCATATTTCAGTTCTTTCTACACCCTGGGAAGTACATCATCTGGTCCAGGTGATTTGCTACTCTTCAGTTTATCAAATAGTTGTAATACATCTTCCCGATGTATCGATATTTCCTTCAATTCTTCCACACCTTTAAATACCACTTCAGGCATGGTAACATCCCTATATCTTCCTCAGTAAAGACCGAAGCAAAGAATTCATTCAGTCTCTCCGCTATCGCCTTGTCGCCTCTTAGTGCCCCTTTAACTCCTCTATCATCTAATGGACCAACTGACTCTCTCACAGGTTATTTGCTACGAATGTACTTGAAAAAGTCTTTATTATGCGTTTTTTCTTCCTCAGCAAGCTTCTTCTCAAATTCTCCCTTTGCCTGCCTTATCAATGCCTTGCATTTAACTTGCCAGCACTTGTGCTGTTTCCAGTTTTCGTCATTTGGCTCTTTTTTCCATTTCCTGAAAGATACTTTTTTGGCAACAACAGCCTCTCTGATTTCACCTTTAAACCATGCTGGCAGTTTTTTTATTTCCTTCCACTTGTCTTAAATCATGGAATACAGCAGGTCTGGGCTTCCAAATAGTATTTTTTAGCTTGATGTAAGTCTTTGACTTTTGCAATTGCTCCTTTTAGTTTTTTCTTAACTATTTTCCTCATTTTATCATAGTCTCCCTTTCAAATGTTAAAAGGTAGTACTGTGGATTTTCTTACCATCCTTCCTCCACTAATTAAATCAAACATGATCATGTTATGATCACTATTGCCAAGTGGCCCCAACACCCTTATTTCTTGCACCAGATCTGGTGTTCCACTAAGGACTAGGTCCAATATGGTTTCCCCTCTGGTCAGTTCATGAACCCGCTGCTCCAAGAAGCAGTCATTTATTTCATCTAGAAACTTTATCTCCCTAGCATGTCCTGCTGTGACACTGACCCAGTCGATACTGGGGTAATTGAAATCACCCATTATTATTACTGTGCTGTAACTTTTGTTAGCTTCCTTGATTTTTTTGAGCATTTCATCATCCATTTCTTCATTCTGTCCAGGCGGTCGATAGTCCAGGCGCCTTCCCCTTTTTACATGGAATTTCAATCCATAGAGATTCTACAGCAAATTTTGTTTCCTGCAAAACTTTAATCCTTTCTGACTCAATGCCCTCTCCAACATAGAGCACAACCCCTCCACCAATTTGATCAGCTCTATCATTACGGTTTAGTTTGTACCCGGGTATCACAGTGTCCCACTGGTTGTCCTCCTTCTACCATGTCTCTGAGATTTATTTATTTAATGTCTTTTTTTTTATACCGCGCTCTTTAAAATCAGTGCGGTTTACAGTTAACAACTTGTGCAGTGCAGGCAGGACCTACACTGGACTTGAACAGGGGTTTCTAAACGGGACGGACAGGGTAACTATGTACAGGCAAGCTGGCTGTCACAGGTGACGTGGTCAGCTCACAACTATTTACAGATTGTTTAATTATATACAGATTGACCGGTCAGAGTATGTACACATTCCACCTGCAGAGTGTGTCGTGATTTAGAGAGTGGGGCTGCAAACGTGCAGGGTGGCTGTGCTGGGGATGACGGCCTGGTTCCTGTGTGTGACTGCTTGTGAGATGTCATCTGAATCGGTATAGTGTTTAAGGAAAAGATGGTGCTTCAGCGCCTTCCTAAACTGGGCGAGGTCGATGATGGCTCGAATGGCGGGTGGAAGGGCGTTCCAGCATGTGGGTCATATAGCGCGAAGGCTCTGTTTCTTGTTGACTGTGAACATTTCATAATCACCTTCGGGAGTATCAGGGCATTAGCGGCAGCTGATCTCCTAGCTCTGTTGATGTGGGTGGTCTGGATGAGGTCCATGAGGGAGGTAGAGGAGAACTTGTTGATGGCTTTGAAGGTCATCAATAGCACTTTAAAGGAAAGTCTGCAATATACCGGCAGCCAGTGCAGGTGCTTCAAGTTTGGGGTTATGTGTTCCCTCCTGACGGCTCCATGCAGGATTCTAGCAGCTGCATTCATTGTAAGCTGCAGTGGATTTAGCGTGTTCTTCGGGAGTCCGTGTAGTATTGCATTAGCATAATCAAAATGTGGGATTACTAGGGCTTGATAGATTGTCCTGAAGTCATCTGGCTCGAGCAGCTATCTTAAGTGATGGAACGTCCTTATTTTGTGGTAGACTGCTTTGACCATGTTACTGATCTGGGCTTTCATGTTGAGCTGTTGGTCTAGCATGACCCCTAGATAGCATACCGTGGGCTTGCTGAGGAGCTTGGCATCTCGTACTTTCAGTGAGGTGGGTGGGGTGAATGCTGGGTTCCTGGTGGTAAAGAGGATCTCAGTTTTGTTGAAATTTATTCTAAGCCTCTGCGTATGTAGCCAATCAGTGACGGCATCGAAGCAGGCTATTGGTGGTGAGAGATCTGGATGCTCTGTTGAGATAGGCATGTAAAGCAGGACGTCGTCGGCATAGATCAGGCAGTTGATATTGAAGGAGCGGATGAGAGCACAAATGGGCTGCATGTATACATTGAAAAGTAGGGCTGAGAGTGATGATCCCTGTGGCACGCCTTTCTCTTGTGGGAAAGGTTTGGAGGTAGAGGAGCCGGTTTAAACGTGCTGCCATCTGTCTGATAAATATGACTCGCACCAGGTTAGCACTGTGGGACAGAATCGTGCTCATGCTATCTAAAATGCTCCTTTTTGAATAAATCAAGTAAGGCTTAAATTAAGGGTAATCTGTTGGGAAATAAATGGGGGCTCTGGAAAATGCAATTATATAATAATAATTTATGGTTTCTTAATTTCCCAATTTGTAAACTGATTTCTGCTGAAATAATGTTGAAATATATTTTATTTAAGTATTTTTCCAGCCTCTCTGTCAACATTTTCAAAAGGTTATTTACTTAAATTTGTGTATGATGTGGAAGGGCAGGGCTATGGATCAGTTGGGAATGAGTAATTTAACTTTTTTTGGAACAACTCTATTCTAGTAGAACTGATTTATGCATATACAATATATATATGTATCATAGTTAGATAAAGGATTTGTGGTTATAAGATCTACAGTATTCTTTTGCTCACAAGTGCACATGGACACTTTGGGACTGATTTTCGAAGATTTACACAGGTAACTGCCCTAATTACCCAAGTAAGTCCCTTAACAGGGAATTTTCGAAGACACCTACATGTGTAGTGCCTTCGAAAATTCCCTGGTTTGTCCCTTATGGACCCCAATGTTATGCAGTTAGCATTGGAGCGTGTTGAGGCTGTTCCGGTATAGTGTGGAAGTGGGCCTTGGTGATACCTATGTAGCACCGATTTTCGATACTACACGGTAAATGCTCTGTGTCTTAAAGATAGGCGAGGGAATGGTTTATGGACTTTTCTTCCAGGAACTTGTGCAGCTCTACTAGAAAAAAATTGCTATTACTTTGAGTTGAACTTAGTTCCCTTCCTTTGTTATCCGTTTGTATCACTACTTTTTTTGGAGACATCCACTGAAGAAGCAACTAATAGGCTCACCCTAGTGACTATGTTCTTATTAGTTGTTGAAAGAAATGTGATTCTTCAATTATTCTTCAAGAGCAGGATGTCTCTATCTCATAGACAGCATATTCAACTATTTCCAGATGTTTCTGTTAAAATGCAAGAGAAATAGACAACAGTTTTTGTCATTAAGACTTAAGGCCTCCAAACACTGACAATTAAAACATAATGATCATTCATATGTCTTTATGGAACCCTCTCAATTAGAGTCTTTTTTAGTGAGTAAGAAAAAGGATCCTCTCAACTCTGTTTGAATTCTTTCTCCTTCCATTTAGTCTGGTCCAGGGTGCACACATAAGATAAAAATTGATGGGCAGTTGATATATCGTAGCTTGCTTTATTGTATAATGGATTGAATTTACTCTCTCCCTCCCCCACCCTTCATTATTGTGGGCTTTTGAAGGCAAAATTCAGTTCAAATTGTTTTAGTTTTATTCCCATAGGTTTTAATTTTATACTTGTGTCCTTCTTGTTCTATTGATTTTTCTGTATATTTGATGGAAATTGTATGGAGATGTTTGGAAAAGTTTAACAAATATTAAATTTAAAAATAATCTGGATATTGGCATTTACACCTGCTCCAAGGCAGGTATATCAGCTAAGTGCTGGTTTACAACTGGGTTGCACCACTGATTGAGGGGCAATCGTGTTTACCTCTCTGGTGTTTAAACCCATCTCCTAATGTGGAATAATAGAGCTACTTTGCTCAGCTCCATAGCTGGCCCTTCCTAAACATCTAGTTTTACATAATGTGGCACTGACATGGATAAGGCTGTAAAACTGATAGTTACATGCATAAGTGCTGACGCCGAAACATTCAAAGCCCTGGGTGAAGCTGTTACTCTGATTTTGAACATTTCTTTGCAAAATGCTTTCACGCCACTTGAGTCTTGGCCAGCTTCCTTTTAGGTATTTCACAAAAGACTCCACATTCAGCAGAACCATTGCAAAATGCACGGTCAATTGTAAACATCCCAACTTGGAAGTCCCATTTCCCATCTAGATGCCATATGCAAAACTGATCTTTATACTTGTATAAATTTAGCTAAGCTGAGAAACAGATCCATGAGGTGAGAGTCAAAGACAAGGATTCCACTGGACTAGATGACTTCTCGAGGTCTCCTCCAGGCCTATTTATCATGGTTGTATAAAACTCTGTTCAGGAATTAGGGTAGAAAGACTCTTCCTTCCTTTTACCTATGCCGCAAAAATTTCTGATCATCTAGGGTGCCAACATTTAAAAAGCTATTTTTGGTACATTTTGGAACATCTGTGTTAAGGGTGAAGAACATGTCTTAGAACTCCACTAAAATCTATTCAACTTTTCTGCAGACTAGTTTTTCATTTTTAACCAAATCCAAAGGACTGAACTTCTACACCTGGAAAAATTTAATAGTTACAGCTTTATCCAAAGCAGAAGCAAACACACAGTCCACTGAAACAGTGTCATAATATGAAAATTGTACAACTGCAACTTTGTGACTGAAGCTTCTGTGAAGAAATGCCTTTATGAAAACCAGGGTTTGACTAGAGATAGGTTGTGGGGTTTCCCAAACTTCACCATAGGGATTCGTAACCAAGACTGGGCTTCAGAATAAGAAGTGTACATAAAGTAATCTACAGATTCATCCAATGTATGTATATTTGTTGTGGATATCCCAAGAAGACCTGTGTAAGCATCCTGAGGGCCTAAATGTATGAAACCCAGCTATAAGGAATATGCCACTGCTAAATGCTTATTTAGAGACCACTGCTTGGCGAAAACAGCAACTGCATCCTGAATTAGCACCAGTTTGAAACTTCTGTCATATAGATGAAGTCTTAACAGTTGTTAGACTGGCAAATTTTCATTTCTGTTACCATGAGCTACATTTATTAAAATGCACTACTGTGTCAGCAAGTACTAATGCAGTTAGCGAGCATTATTAGTTAATAGGTCCCGTTGCAGAAAATGGGATTTGCCATTTATAACGCATGTTAATGTTTTGTTAATTGTATATCTCGCCCACTCACAGTTTACACAAAATGTACACAATAAAACACAAACAATATAAAATATGAAAATGCATACAGTACCTTAAATCATGCTACAAATAATCTAAAACACTTTCATACATTGCCATTAACATAACAAGCTTGACCAAGTAATAAATAATAAAACACTTCACTGAACCTTGAGATATGCTAACATAAACAGATGTGCTTTAAGTTTCTTCTTAAAATTCAATAAATTCTAAACAGACAGAGTATCACATCTTTGAGGGCCAAGAACAGGAAAAAAATCCTCAACTGTGTCAGACCGTTTCGTTGCAAAATGCACAGACGATAACTCTAAATACTCCCGATAGGTGGAGCATGTCCCACATGCTGAACAATGTCATTGCAATGAAGATAAGATCCAAGAGGATTATTTTACCTAAGAACTCTAAAAATGATGAATAGTAACTTAAATGGGGCACAAAATGTTCAGCAACTCCTGTAGGCAAACAAATGTTGGAATAGTGTGTTCACCAACATGTCGCAGAAATCAGCGGGACTACTATTTTATTTTATTTATTTATTTAGCACATATTTATATACCGCTCTTTCCCAAGTATCAAGTGCGGTTTACAGTGAACAGAAAAAATTCAAGGTACATGATTAATCATATCCTAGTCGTTTACAGGGAACAGATTTAACTTTTTACAATGAACAGTGTAATTAAAGATATACAAACATTGGTTACATCCAGAGGTATTGTGTGGATGTAGTCAAACTTTTTACATATTTACATTAATTTTATACAATTTGAGATACATGAGAACAAACTTTTAATATCAGATTTTGCATTTATTTTTATCATGTAGGTGTATGCCATTTAAAGATTAATTACCCTGTGTCCCCTTGTATGGTTTGGTTAGTCAGAGGTGTGTAATGTAAGATATATAGGTGTGTTTTTAGTTTTTTTCTTTAAGTTCAGTTAGAAGGCGAATATTGTAAGGTAGGTTATTCCAGAGAGACGGTGCACAGTGAGAGAAGGCCCTGTTATTGGTTAGTTTTTTAGCTTTTTTATAATCTTTAGGTAATGATATTGTGTTTGTGTTTCTACTTCTTTGAGTTTGCTTATTTGGTTCTATGTTGATTACTACTACTACTGAGCAACATTTAAAGGTGTATGTTAGTGCATGGTAATTCAGTAATGCTTTTTAGTAAATATGGTCCTTGTATCCAAGACGCGTATACATATTTTTATGGGTGTCCTCAGAGAAAAGATGAAATGAAGGTGAAAACTGCACAATTCTATTAAACAGAAAACATTGAATTGTTTACTACAGATGTTAAGCTCAATGCCATTGAGTATGGGAATTTGCAGAAACTGGATGGGCCCATGGAAGCTTGTGAAGATCCACAACAACCTTCACATAATAACTGCAAAGACATAGTAAGAATTTCGTTTCAATGTTTTTCCATTAAAAATTTGTTTTGATCCAGGTTACTGAGAATTTTGCTATACATTTCACCCATAAATCACATATGTGGATTGGATCATTCCTAGATCTAGTCCACACTGAATAATTTTAGTATAAATTTGAAAATAAGCTTGGATTTTCTCAGCATATGAAAATATTAATTACCCGGCGATAACCCGGCAGTGGCAATATTGAACTACTGACCAGTTATCACAACTCGGTGAAAATTAGGCAACTGAAAGGATGGCCTAACGTTTGCCGCAGCAACTAACAGGAGAGTGGCTGAATACGGTTACTGCTCGGTAAGCTCCAACGCAATCTGGGCAACACAGATATTCAAAGTCGGGACCCGGATATGGTGCCGGCATTGAAAATCCGGGTATAGAGTCAGCGGCGGCAGCTATCTGCTTTAGTAGTGCTAGCCGCTGCCACGGAATATCGGGCCCACTGATTTCGCCAGCACATCTCTGGAAAATTTGGAAAAAAATGCTGAATTTGACATATTAATACGTGTTTGAGTTAAGTTGGATGCTGACTTGCGTATTTGCGATTCAGCTCTGTGGGGAGTGAATCTTCTTGTAAGCTTTGAGGAAAGGGGTAGTCATGGAATGTGTGGCACATGTATACCCCAATACAAATTACAGAGACGCAACAGGTTTCAGCTTGAGGCTGGCCAGTGCCTACCAGAGGCGTGCACCAGAACAATGGTTCTCAGCCCATTCCTTGGAATATACACAGCCTGTCAGGTTTCAGGATATATGCAACCAGATAGATTTGCACACAGTGGAGACAGCATATGGTTTTAGGCACTTGATATATTGCCCTTTACTCAGTGTATCAGAGCAATTTACAGATATATTCTAACAGGTGCTTTTTTATCCCCTTGCCCCAGAAAGGCTCACAATCTAAGTATACCTGAGGCAATGGAGGGTTAAGCAGTTTGCCCAAGGCCACAAGGAGTTGCCATGGGACTAGAGACTTCAGTCCCTCCAGCCTGAGGTTACTTGTCCCTACATGGGAATTGAACCCCCAGCCCTCAGGTAATCTGTCCCGACCACTGAGCCACTCCTCCCTCATATGTAAAACTTTCTCATGTACATTCATTGTTGATATCTTGGATGTATCCTGAGGACTGGGTTGAGAACCTCTGTTCTAGATGTATCTCCATAGACCTGTGAGCCCTGTTAGAAAGCAGTTTTCACATTATAGAAAAGTTTGTAGATACTTTTTACCCATGGATCTTGCATTCATTTGGAAAGCAAATGAATATTCATACATTCACTTAGAAAACTACTGAAGGAAAAAATATCCATGCACAACTGCACCAATTTGCGGGTACGTTTTCTGTCAGAAACAGCATGTGTAGTTTTGGAAATATAAAAGTACTTTTTTTTGCAATCCCTATCCCTGGCAATGTTTCTGCTCCATGCATGGTGAAGCACTGTGCATACTGTACCCACAGGGAAAGCAGGAAATTTGCAAATAGCTCATTACTGTGAATAGACTAGTGGCTGACTCAAGGATATGGCTTTGATGGCCAGGTTAAAAAAATGGAAAACTCCCAAAGCACTAGGTTGCAAGCTTATGCAGGTTGGCTTCCTAGTCATGAAACTCGGAACATGATATCTCTACTTGACAGCAATTGAGAAATTAAGTATAGTGACCTGAGATTCAAAGGACTCCTAACTTTGAGGCTTATGCTCCTAAATTCGCCTCTTTGAAAATTTACTAGAGCCAAGGGCTAAAATTTATATGTAAAATTTCACTAAACTCCTTGGGTCCAATATTCGAAAGGCATTTATATGGTTTATAGTCCAGTCAATTTATTTATTTAAACCATGTAAATGCCTTAAATAGGAATATTCAACATCATTTACACGGTTAGTGCCATTGAATATCCCCTCCTACCTCCCCTACGTGCCCGATGCTATCTGGTTAGCATCAGGATGTGTCAGGAGCATTCTGGGGCGGAGCAAGAGCTAAATGGGCAGCAGCAATGTTGCATGCTGCTCAGCTGACGATCTGCACCTTAAAGATAGGCGAGGAAAACCTTTGCCTATCTTTAAGACACAGAAGCTAACTGGGCAGCATGTAATATCGCTGCTGCCCAGTTAGATACTGTGGGTTCTGGTGTCTGTAGTGATCCCTGAATATATGACCCCAGCATTGAATATCTGGGGTAAAGGGTCGGCAGGCAGGGCTATGTGCCATTAGGGTTGCCAACCGGCCGGTTTTCAGCCGGCCTGGCCGGTTTTTCCATGGCCAGGCCGGCTGCTGGCACAGATGTAAAACCAGCCATTGAAAAGCCGGTTTTTTGCTCTGGCCGCAAGATCGGGAGCAGCCAGAGCAAAAAACCGGCTTTTGTGCCGAAGTCCGCGGCACGAACGCGAACGCGATTCCCCATAGCAGTGCAGCCGCTGCTTCTGCTTTGTACAGAGCAGCGGCTGCAATACACTTACATTGAAAACTAAAGATAAACTGTGTAAGGAGCCCTCCGGTCATCGCAGAGCCCGAGGAAGTGATGTCATGGGGGCGGGCTCCTCACAGGTTGTCTTTACTTTTCAAATTAACTTTAGCTGCAATAAAGTTAATTTGAAAAGGAAAGACAACCTGTGAGGAGCCCGCCCCCATGACATCACTTCCTCGGGCTCTGCGATGACCGGAGGGCTCCTTACACAGTTTGTCTTTACTTTTCAAAGTAAGTGTATTGCAGCCGCTGCTCTGTACAAAGCAGAAGCAGCGGCTTGGGCAGAGGGAGGGGGGTGATGGTGTGAGTGAACCAGCAAGGGGGGGGGGGGTGTGGGTGAACCCCCAGGGGGGGGGGGGGTGGGGGGATTGAAGCAGCAAAGGGGGGGGGGTGTGAGTGAACCAGCAGGGGAGGGGGGGTGATGGTGTGAGTGAACCAGCAAGGGGGGATGGTGGTGGTGGTGTGAGTGAACCAGCAGTGGAGGGGGGGTTGGTGTGAGTGAACCAGCAGGGGAGGGGGGGTGAGTGAGTGACCCAGCAGGAGGGCTGAGTAAGTGACAGGGGGGTGGGTGAGTGAACCAGCAGTGGAGGGGGGGGGGTGGTGTGAGTGAACCAGCAGGGGAGGGGGTTGGTGTGAACCAGCAGGGGAGGGGGGTTGGTGTGAGTGAACCAGCAGGGGAGGGGTGAGTGAGTGACAGGGGGGTGGGTGAATGAACCAGCAGGGGAGGGGGGGTGAGTGAGTGAACCAGCAGGGGAGGGGGCTGAGTGAGTCAGCAGGTGGGGTGAGTGAGTGAACCAGCACTGAGGGGAGGGGGTGTGTGAGAACCAACAATGAGGGGGGGTGTGACTGAATCCTCGGTAATTTTTGTGGGTGGGGCTGGGGGCATGGGTAGGACTAGGGGCGGAGAATGGGTGGAGCATGGCGAGCCACAGGTGTCGGGTTTTTCTCGGTGAAAAAGTTGGCAACCCTATGTGCCATAGGGGAGCATAGCCTGCCCAACTCAATATCAGGCCCCTTAAATTTAGGAGCATAAAAAGTGGGTGGGAATAGGTGTGGATTTAAACTTTAGGCACTTAGCATTGATTTTCAGCCCTGGGCTCATTATTAAGCTCATAAGTCTAGGCAAATGAATGGCAGGCCTAAATTTATAAGCATAACTTTTAAGCCAGGAGTCAGCATTGACTTGAGGGCACTTAAAAAAACCCCAACAACTTTTAAGCTCCTAAATTAAGATGAATTTGCAGCTGAAAGGGGGGCATATTCAGCCGCTATTTAAAGTGTCTAGCCACTGCCGATTTAATAAATCTCAGATATTCAGCAGTAAAACATATCCCATTTCCACCGCTGCATCTCCGGGCTTGCTGGAAAGCAACATCCGTTATCCGAGTTGTATTTCCTGTTTTTTCTGTAAACACAAAGTACCGTTGAATTGTGTAACTCCTTGTTTATTGTAAACCACGCTGATGCTGAATAGTGCGGTATATAAGAGACTATAAATAAATAAATAACATCACTATCTGGCTAGTGTTGATATTCAGTCCTTAACCGGATAGTACTAACCAGTTCAAGTTAGGAAAACTATTAATTTCACCTAACTTTAACTGGATAAGCTGTGCAATTAGTGGCTGAATATCACTCCTAACCGGATAACTACTATCAGCAGCCCCACTCCACCCAAAGATCACCCTGGTTTTAACAGGGGGGGGGGGGTTATACAGCCTGTGGTGATATTCAGTGCCACTAATTATCGGGTCTGCTAATTGGCTAAAATGCTTTGAATTTGGTTGAAAATAGGCCACAAATGTAAGAGCCTTAGTATCGCAAATGTAGGTACTCTGCTTATTTGGATATTGGACCCAGCATTTCCTATTTTCTCTTTACAGGCGAACACTTGCAAGGCAATACTGAAAGGCCCGGCATTTTCAAACTGCAATACACTGGTCGATGTCACACCCTATATCAAGGCTTGCAACATGGACTTGTGCTTATGCAAGAAGAAAGTGATTTCCTTCTGCTTGTGTAACACCTTTGCTGAATATTCCCGGCAGTGTGCTCGAGCTGGTGGGAGACCCGAAGAGTGGAGAACACAAGATCTTTGCCGTAAGTGTCTCTGGATAAGGTATTGATCTGAAATTGCAAACTCTCCAGCCTCCAGGTAGTGCAGAGCTATGATCACTAATATATGTTAACGGCACGGTCAATAATGCAGAATGCAAGTCTTGATATCTCTACGGTGTAGCTATCCACTGCATAAGCAGTTAACACACAGTAATGACCCCTGCAATCCTCACCCATTCATATCCATACCATGCCCTCTAATAAGAATGTAATGTTAGGTATTTAATTCAGCAATTATTGCATGCTAACTTAACACATGTTAAAAGCTGCATTAGTAAATAAGATCTATAGGGTTCTGGGATTAAAGAGAGTCTGACTAACTCCTTTTATTTATTTATTTATTTATTTATTTAACAGTTGCTTATATACCGCTACCTTCCACAGATCAGGTGCGGTTTACATTGAACAAGGAATGAACAGATTTACAAGTCTGTTTTACATGGAACATTTGTTAACTAGGTACAATTTTGCTAAATACATTAAATATGAATGACTAAATATGGTAAAACTTGTTAAATAACAAACGAACTTATTTACATATTTTGAACTATTACATATATCTATTTACAAGATTTACAAGTAGTTATTTTCCATTCCTATCTATTCCATATGCTACTAAATTATAATAGAGTATATATGAGGGATGAGTGTGCTTTGGTAAAGAGATCTAAATTAGGATTTAGGCAACGCAAGATAAATTAACCGGATTCAAAGTTACTCTTCATCCTCCCATCCCCAACTGCAACAGCTTCAGTTATTATATAAACTGTGTCACCCACCTACTCACTCTTATAGGCGGAAGCCTAGGGAGCTTCAGTGGGGCCTCTTCTTAATGTAGCCGGGACTTTACAATGCCCCCTGGGATCTGTAGTCCCACTAGCTAATCAAAAAGGTAGTTGTGAATGAGTAGCCAGGCTTTTTCAAAGAGATATTTTATTTCCCTTCCGGGTGAACTTTTGCACATAAGAATCAAAAGAAATAAACCATATTTTTCTGGTACAAATGAAAACGAACTACTGGTAACAAAAAGGTGCTTATCTTCAGCCAATCCAAAAAGGTAAGACAGTCCTTGTACTTTACACAAGTGAGTTCTTCACAATCCGTTTCCCTAAACGGATTTCTGTTTTAAACAAATCAGCATAGAGAGGAAATGTTATCTGAGAACATTAGTGCACACTCCATTTGGAACTCTTCAGGACTTTCCCCACAAAAGTCACATTCCATGTCCTCATAGTTTTCCCCGTAGCTATCTTCAGAATGGTTGTAAATCATATCATTGTTGCAAAGACCCTCCTCTCCTTTCCAAAGGCTTCTCTCCCCCTCTCTATCAGGGTGAATTGGAAGGTTACCGTATATAGTGGAGTTTTCCTCCAGAGGGCCACATACTCCTAGCTGTGTGTATGGGAAACTCTCCCTTTCAAAGTTCCCTCTATTACAAGAAATCAGCCTGTCCTCTGGCTCGGTTTCCCCGGAGCTTTCTCAGCACGGAAACTTAGCGTGGCTTTTTCCCCAGGCAAGCCTTCTACTCCCTTTTACAGTATGCTTAACTTTGGGCAGGTAAGTATCCCTTTGATAATAGTTACTGCCCTCCCGGTACCTGTTCTCAGGGAGACGTCCTCTCACAGGTTCCTTCCGTCTGCCTGTTTGAATACCTCCGTGGCACCCACCACCTGGTTTTTGTTCAGTGCTGCCCAGCACCCTGTAACCAGCCTCTGGTATTCTCTCAGCTATCTCCTGTGGAACATTGCTTGAACCTCCGTGTGAAGCTTTTCCTTTAGTTTCCAAAACAGCTCTGGCAAACTCCTGCTTAGCTCCTCTAAGCTCCTGGTTAGCTCTCTTCCTGGAATCCTGGTTAGCCCTCCTAGGATCCTGGTTAGCTCTCCTACTGACAAACTCTGAGTGAGTTTTATCTGCGTCACTCCTAGTGTTCCAGTGAGCCTGCCCTGCCCTCAGCTGCCTCTCATCAGCTAATATGCTATGATGTAATCCCCTACTAGGGCGTGCTCCTACACCTGGTGCTTTTGTTTTTGCTGGTTGCTCATAGCAACCCTGATCCATGTGCTCTGAGCTGTCACTTTTAGACCTGCTCAGCTCTGTTTTTCCTATTTCCATAGGCAGATTCTGATCTACCCCATGACAACTGCAATGAAAGCTTGGGTAAAGAAGTAAAAAATTATGTGTTTTGTCAGTCATAAGTGGAGAGACAGAATGTTCTATTTTATTTATTTATTTCTATTTATTTATTTAACCAGATTGGTATACCACTTTATCCTTCAATACAATTGTGGATTTACATAGAAGAGAAGGGAAGGGGTGGCAAGACATACATATAGACATAGATTAATTAGTTCTTTGCTCTATCTCATACATCAGTGGAGCATGACTTCTTTATGTCCCACAATCATAGACTTCTGTGAATAATAGGGTCTTGAGGGATTTGCAGAAATCCTTGATGTCTTTTATGGCTCTTAATTCATCCGGAAGAGAATTCCAGAGTGCAGGCACTAAGAATCATAAGGCTCTGTTGGAGGTAGCTTGTTTAGTTTTATGGTGCCCTGAAGGTAGGCGAAACTTGTTCATACTCTTAGTTCATCTGGGCCTGATAGTTGAGTACTTGGACAATAATCTGTAAAGAACATCCGCTGACCATAGGTTAATAATCTTGGACATGTTCATTTTGCCCTGGATCGTGGCCAGCTTATTTATTGATATCTTATTTCACATCACTGATTTGCAAAAAATAAAGCCAATGGCTTTAGGTCCTTGTTAAATAATATTTTTGACAGTTGTCTATCTCACTAAAACGATCACTGCCTTCCAAGAAAGTTACAGTTGGAATAAGAACATAAGAACATAAGATATGCCATACTGGGTCAGACCAAGGTCCATGAAACCCAGTATCCTGTTTCCAACAGTGGCCAATCTAGGTCATACGTACAATGTTCCCTCTAATTTTCTGTAGGCTGTGTGCGCATAAAATATCAGCTGTGTGCAGCTTTTGAAGGAAGGTTACATTTTTGTGCGCCACATAACGACACTCGGAGTTATATACTTCAAAATTTGACTACACATCAGAATACAGTATGTACACCACATTGATTTTAATCAAATTAAATGAAAATAGACGATTACTAAATGAAGCGGGAAATTTCTAGTAATTACAATTATAACTTTTAAATTTTAAGACGTCTGTGCTGTTTTCTATCAGAATCAGAGCTGTAATTTTTGTGCGCTATGTTTTAAAGTATGTGCGCTCATTCGGTGAGGTGTGTGCGCGCGCACACGCGCACAGCTTAGAGGGAACAGTACTAGCAGTATCCCCAAGAGACACAGGTTCCACAATGCTTGCATTGGGTCAAGCAGTGATATCCTGGGTCCCCTTTAATAAATAAGAATGATATTTTTAGAGCATTTCACAGACACACATCTGCGCTTTGCCCTCGTGGGATGTACCAATATACAGTAAAGAATACCAGCCATATGCAAATGTCTGGAAGAACATCATGGATGTAGAGCAAGGGGGTCACATGAGTACCACAAAAAAGTTAATTGGACATTTCTTCCCTAGTTAAATAGTTTCAAGAGTAATATTCAAGTCACCGAATCAAGGACTTATGGTTCTTTAACGCTTGATGTCAGTTTTCTTTAAAAGTATTTTACATTTCTGAAAGTTGTCAGATTGATGCCACTGGAATGTGACGATCTTTCTATACTATGGAGCCATTATTCAGTCAAAAGATATCTAGAAAAAGTTCTTTGAATATATTTAATTGGAGATGACAATGCTGCTGAATATAGATAAAGATTTGTTTTCATTTTATTTATTTATTTAGCATAGTTGATATACCGCCTTTCAAGGAAGGATCTACAATAAAGTTCCCCTGGTTTTATTTAAGTGTTTGGCTGTGTTTTTTTGCCCTTCGCTGGCTTTCCTCCTTACCTGTTTGTTGCGGAAGGCCCTCTTCCCCTGCTTTCCCTCTATATACCGCCTTTCACCATGGTCAAGGCAATTTACATCGAACAACTGATAAAGAGATTACATTGAACTGATTAAAACTCATATACAGGTAACAAGTTAAACATGTGCAAGGAACAAATTAAACTTATATATAATTAAGGAAAGCTACTTGACATTGCTTCTTAATATTGTTCGTTATTTACTATCGTGCCCCCTACTGGCTAGGTGGTAGCCTAGGAGCAGGGGACGTGACCTCTTTAAATGTCCCTTGTTTAATCACCTATGTTCCCAGCACTTGGCCTGCTGGGTAATGTAGTCATGTAGTTGAAAAAATCAGCCGAGAAGGTTTCCATAGGCAAACAGGATTATTTATTATTTTTACTTCAGCCCAGTGAACTTTTCTTTCTAGTAGTTCAAAATATCATAACATAAATTTGGATTATTTTCTCCAGTGAAACAAAAGAATAGATGCTTCTCAGGTAAACTTGCTAGAGTACAAAAACAGCAGTGTTTCTTCACTTGAAAACAGTCAGCAACTTTCCTGCGCCAAACATCAGCTTTGGGCTCTTTAGCTTAGTTTAAAACAAAAGCTTTATATCCTAGAGTCTAAGCTATACACAGCATTGGCTTCTTCACTGCAAGCTGTTTTATCTCTGGCACTCTTTGTTTTTTTCTCAGTTGCTATATTGCACACCCTGGCTTCCCTTATTCAAATAGTCCTTTTTGAAGACACCGGAACAAGCCCAGGAGACCAGCAACTCATTTGCATAATTCACAGCACTGCACTTCTGTTAACTAAGCCTCCAGGTTTTCCTACTCTTTAAAACCTTACAGCTTTTTAGTTCTGAGATAAAACTAGAGAGCAATCCATTTCATTGTCTGAGCAAACTTAATCTGGCAAATACTCTTTAATTTCCATGCTCTCAATATCAGAGTCCGTTTGTAACTGATTCAACTCTGTATCAGAAATGGCAGGCTTCAGTTTCTCTAAAACTCTTAAAACTCTCCTCAATACAGATTCCTCTCTCTGCTGAGGCTTACTAGCGTGATTATGGAGTTTCTTATCTCTTAATACACTCTGGGAGGATTTCTTCTTTACCCCTGGAAGGCTCTGCCTCTCTCACAGTCCCTGCCTTCCTGGCAGCTTCTGCTTCTCTGGCAAACTCTACCTTCCTCCAAGAAGGCAACTCTCCCTTGGAACCTCTCTGGGAACTTCCCCAGGAACTTCTTACTGTCCTGGGAGCCTGCTTGTCTCTTACTTCCCCGGAAGCCTCTCCGGAAAGCTCAGAAGTTTCAGAAGTCTCAGCCATTCCCGCAGTTCCCCTTCCTCTTGCTTCCTTCAGCTTATATGTGTGGTTTTTCCTTCTGTTCCCCAGCTCCACCCTCCCATGATCCTCGTGATCATGCCTGGTTACCATGGAGTTAGGGTGTGGCTCCCTATCACTTACTTTCTGCAGGGAGTTTTTTTCTAAAGCTGGAGTTTTAACCCCTAAACTCCTGCAGCTAATTCTTTGTTCAGAGGAAAATACCTGTTTTTTTCCTTTTTGTTTCTGCTCCCCTACATCCTCGCCACCACATTACATACTGGTGAACTTTTGTACCGTCTTTTGTACAGGCTAGGGTAAACAACTTTTGGTGTTTGCTTTCTTGCTAAGATTAGGTAGGTGGACCAAAGTGTTCTATAAACAGGTGGGTTTTCAGGTGTTTTCAGAATGTTGGTAGGCCCGTGATTGCTCGTAGTGAGTTTGGGAGTGTGTTCCATGCTGATGGTGCATACAGTTCGAGGATTGTGCATGTGCTCTTTTGATGATTTTGTTCTTGCATGAGGGATGATTAAGGTAGACTTGATGGATTGTCGTCTTGAATGGTTGTGTTGGGGTTTATGGAGAAGTAACTGTCGGTGTGATACAGGGTTGTTGCTGATGGCTTTGTGGGTTAGTAGGAGCGTCTTGAACCTGATATGCCTGGATAGTTGCAGCCAGTGCAGTTTCATAGTAGGTATAATGTGGTCGAATCTTGAAGTTCTCATAAGGGTGCATGCTGCGGTGTGCAGGGCTGTTTGGAGAGGAAGTAGGATGGAGTGCAGAAGGCTTTGATACATGGAGTTGCAGTAATCTATATGGGGAAGGATTAAGGCTTGGCATGCAGAGCAGAAGTCCAGTGGTTTGAGGAGGGGGCGCAGTCACTGGAGGATTCTGATTTTGTAGTAGACTGCTTTTGTGGTGTTTTGAATTTGTGATTTGAGGGAGAGGTGTAAACTTAATTTATCTGCCCTGTGAAATGTATTCTTCAAGTTAAGAGATAAACTCCTAACCCTTCTTCTAATTACCCCCCAAAAAAGTTTTGTTGGACTGTTTACCGTGAAAGGCACAAATCCTTTCTTGTGGTAAACCTTCCTTTTTATTTTATTTAAAAGAGGGAATCTTGCCTCTTACAATCACTTTAAGGGATAATACCCCAATTATCCTTAGAGATTTCTTAACATAGCAAACACTCTGGATTCACTAAGCTTTACTTGGCGTCTTGCCGAAACTCCCGCCAGTAATTTGTTCACCCGTTGGTCCTGCACAAGTTCAGCATCTCACCAAGAGTCACAAAGTTCCATTTTAATGTTGAATAAATGGAACTTTGTGACTCTTGGTGAGACGCTGAACAGTATATAGGAAGAGGAGCATTCCTTCTCAAAGCAAAACTTAAATGACTTTCACACTTCAAAAAGCAGAGCAGAAGTGGCAGTTATAACCGAAAGTAAAAAGCGTAGAACAGGAGCAACCTGCAGAGGACAGCAGCTACAATCTGAAACATCTCGCCAGATTAGATGGGCCATGCTGCTATTTCTCTGCCATTATTTACTATATTACTATGTACAATTGTCACTCTCTGGCTAAATTTAAACCCACCCCTGCCATGGCTCTGATTCCTTCTCATTTTACATGATAGCTTTGGATCGGACATCGAGATTTCTAGCCAAAAGTTATGCATTTAGCAGCCTGGGAAATTTAAAAGCAAATGTGAGCCAGTGGAAAAATTAATAAGTATGTATTATTTATTACTGAGGTGTCAGGGGGTTAGTGCAGAGATGTGCTTGGGGGTGCCTGGAAGAGGAGGATTCTACCAGGCCACAATTACAACTCCCTGAACCACAAGGCCACAGGCCTGTGCTGATGCTGGGGCTGAATGGGCAGCGACCGCAGGGCTTTGAAGAAAACAATAGCCACTGTGTAATGGGTCGAGGAGCATCAGCTGGTGTGGCCCGGAGCTGAGCAGAGGCAAAGATGTAAAGCGATTCTTATCTAATGTTTTATTGTTAGTTCAACATGGTTGATATCAGTCTGAAAGGAAAAGGAAAGTATATAGTAAGATTTTGTCTTGCTCATTGTGCAATGCAAAACTGTTTTGAAATCAACGACGTGGAGGGCATTTTAGAAAGGACATCCAAGTGCATACTGCTACGTCTAAGCCAGAACGTCTGAAAAAAAAGCAGGCACATCCAGGTGCAGACAAATTTCATAAACCTGGACACGTCCAATAGGGACATCTGTGGAAACATCTACATAGACATCCCCAGAATAGTATTGCAGAACTTGGACATCTAGGAATAGCCTAATGGTTAAAGTAGAGGGCGAGGAACAGGGAAACCAGCATTCAAATCCCACTGCTGCTGTATTATGATCGTGCTGAGTGCTGGGGGTGCTGGAGTGCTTTCTTCTCTACACCCTCTGGATGTTTTACAGCCAAAATGAGCACTTTCGTGCCTGGAGTGACTCAGGACATTTCTGAGATCAGGCAGTGATGCCCAGGTTCTTGGGATTGCCTCAGCTACACCTTCAGCACATCCTGGAAAGTTCTCATGCTGGGGACTTGGGATATTCCTGAGATCAGGCAGTGATATTCTGGTGCCTGGGAATATCCTAGCCACCTCCAAGCACACAACAACAAAGGAGCAGAAGGAGACCGTGGATGAGAAAGACCTTTATTGATAATAAAGCCCAATTCAGCCCAGTTTTGGCTCCCAGAGCCTTTGTCAGGAGTCTAGAATATAACACAAATATATATAAAAAACACTAAAAATATTAAAATAAAAATAATCATAAGCAAAAAACAAATCATAAATAAGTCATATAAAAGAATGTAAAAGAAGCACATAAAAATAGTAATAATAGTACCATATAAAAAAGTTATGCTGAGAACATAACAGATTGGTAATGACACTGATAATAATTTTATCCTTGTAAAAGCCTTCTAAAACATGACACCTGATGTGGACCTGGTACACCTCTGTCCTACTTGGCCGCTGTTTACTTTAGGAACAGGAAGGGTTCCTGAACAGGAAAGCTTCCACAAACATTTAGTTAACTCTTGAAGTTAACCAGATAAATGTCTAAAATGGAGCCTCCAATTTAGGAAATTAGTTTTTTTTTTTTAATATAGGTCTTGTATAGTCTCTTTTACTAAAGTATGCAAAGTTGTTAATGTGGGAATTAGCACACAGTAACTGTTAGGCAGGCCTGCGGTAACTGCTACTATGCTGGCATGACAGTTACTGCACATTAATTCCCGCCTTAACTGCATATCACATGACAGAGTGGTGACTGTGCAGGTTAGGGATTGAGAGTGGATATGGACTGCACATTGAAGTTAGTGCAAGGTAAATACCAAACGCTAAGGGAGTCCTTTCTGAAGGCCTATTCATTAGTTGGACATCTGAAAATGGGCACTTAGATGCGCAAATCATGGAGATGCCCCCAGAGCCATTTTAGAAAGCTGGATATATAAACATCCCTGGCACGAGAACGTCCACGTAGCATGAGGGCATGGCGGAGACGTGCCCTGGGTGGAGCAAGGAGATGTACATCACGGTGTGATTTCAGAAATGCACAAGCAGGTCAGGCCCTGGTTGTTGAGGAATCCATGCCCATGTCTACTCCTGATCATGAATAAGGTGCAAAAAAATGTCCAATTCATGGCTGCAGAAGGAAGAGCAAAATGCACTTTCATCGCTACAGGTAGAATCTCCAGGCAAAAGAATCCTGCATGTAAATATATATTCTAAACATATTACTGGCCTGCCACTTCAAGCCAGAGAATCGGAAATAGCAGGGCAGGAGGTGCTAGTTTCATAACACAGAGGCCCCCTTTCTGACCTACTTAGGCCAAGCTATCCAAGAACCTGGTTCTGAGGGTGTCCAATTCAGGGACATCCATGTTTGTGAAATGGCCAACATCCATGCACGTACCTAGCCATACCATCTCCAGAACCAGTTACTAGGACATTCATCTTTCGGGGTGGAGATGGAGCGATTTTAGAAACCACTTATATATGCCTCCCTTCACTGCTGCCACTCCTCAGAATTTTTGGATGAAACTTAGATTGCGATCTTACTTGGGAAAACAAATTACTTGTATATCTCACCCTATGCTCAGATTTGGAAAAGGTGAGTAGTAAATCCAAATCCTAAACTTTTCGCCCGTAGGCACAAAATGAGAAAAAAAGACTCAAATGGATCAGGCTCTTAATGTTAACAGTGCCCTTTTTTCTTTAATGCCCCAAATCCCATAGAAAACAGATCACAGAGCATCAAGTCTACAGGTCTGCACAACAGACTTCCATGGCAATATATGCAGCATCATAATTCTTATCTGGCTGAAAGCAATTACAACAGCTACATTTGTGCTTTCATGCGAGTAACCTTTCCTCTTCTCCTTTTCTTCAGCTAAAGTATGTCCTTTTAACATGGAGTACCAGGAATGTGGCTCACCCTGTGCAGACACCTGCTCTCATCCCCAGAGGACGATGCTCTGTGAGGAACACTGCATTGATGGTTGCTTCTGTCCACAAGGCAAGTTCACTCTCTGATGTCATCTTCACTGTCATCAGGTGGACAGTTTTCAAAGTGACTTACATGAGTAAATATCAGTCTTTCCTGTCTAGGTGCCCTGTTATAAAATTACCCTCTATGGAGGTCATTCTCAAAAGTGGATTGCGGAGCTGCACGTCCTGGTAGGACGTGCAGCCCCACAAGCCACCTGGACCCTATTCCCCCACTGACTCTCCCCATATGTCCTGTGCATCAGAACGGTGAGAGCCGGTGGGGGGGTGGGAGGGGACGGAGCAGGGGTGGGCCCAACTGGCAGCACGTATAGGGCCGATTCAGGTCACAACCCTTTTTGTGCTGCCAGGCTCATGGGGACATACTGCTTATACCACCTCAAAGGTGGAATGAGCAGCATTTTATGTGCAATTGGGGCCAGGGCCGGGTGTGGGAGGGTCCCCGCCACCCGATCCAGGCTCTGACTGGCCAGCCATGGGTCGGGCAGCGGGGAATAGGGGGGCTGAAAACACTGGAGTCAGGGTGCCTGCGGGGAGGACATCCCCGCAGGCAGCAAGGGCATGCCGGGCCTTCCTCGGGCATGTCTGGCCGTCCTTGGGCCCAATTCTGGCTACGCGGGAACGTTTTGTTCCCACGGTCCAGAATTGGGTCCATATGGGCCCGTCTTGCCTGGGGCCGTCCGGATGACCCAGACATGCCCCTGTTGGAGTTAGGCTCTACATGTCCAGTGTCTCATAGCTGCATGGATTTTAGACTTGATAAGACACTTTTCAAAATCCATGTTCATAGCAAGTTACACATATGAATAGTAGTTATTCTCTGTCTAAGAGGGTTTACAATCTAAGGACTAGATTTATCAATATGAGTTTAACATGCATTAGTAAATAAATCCCATCAAGAATAAGTTGGCTTGCATTGAATAATGTGTTAAATCACCAGGGGCGGCCCAAGGAGGGTGCGGGGCCATGTGTGGAGACTCATTGCGGGGCCTCATTTACATAAAAGTCTCATTTGTATAAAATGTTAGCATAATGTTAACATACCTCTTAATGAGTGTCTGGATAAAGAAAGACTACCAGATTTCTACATTACTATACTCCAGTGCCAACTGCCAGGCACATTAGGAAGTACTATAAACACTGCCCATTTAGAACCCATAGCAAACCGACCATATTATAATAGCACTACCAGGACTCACAAAGCACCGTACCCTACCTATCAAAAAGCAACACTGCAAATATTAAACCAATACATCTCAGAGGATACCAATACATCTCCTACTGGGGAAAGGGAACAAATGGCACTGTCAAATAGAAACTACATAAACAGAATACCTCAGCTCGGTTACACATGCAGAACATAGACCGTCACCAAACAAAGAACAAGGAATCACAATTTAGAAATGAGAAGACAATAATTAAATTGGGAACCCCTAAGCCAAACTTGGAATGTACAACAACACTATAAATTAATTTCGTCTTGTACTAAACAAAAACACAAAGATGTTAGCAATACACATTTCCCAGAGCTGACATATTCCAGTTAATAAATTCAAAATAAATAAGTATTTTTTTACCTTTTGTTGTTTGGGCATTTTGTTTTTCAATTGCAATTGTTCCAGTCACTTTCTTCTGGTTTCTTCTGCTAATTTTCCATTGTCTGCTGTCCATTTGTCCTTTCTTCTCTTCTAGATTTTTTCCATTCTATCTTCTACATCTGCTTTAATATACTGATCTTTCCCCTTTTGCTCTTTCCCTGATTTCTTTTTTATTCCTTTATCATCCAATCAAATTTTTCCCTTCCATCCTCAATCCCCACTTACTCTGCCAATACCCGGCCACTCGTAGATTTTTCTTCCCTCCTACACAAAATATCTTTTCCCCCTCCATCCTCATTCCTCCAGCCCCATCCCCTTCTAGTCCTTACCCAAAATCAGCTCCCTTCTAGTTCCAGCCCACTCAGCATCTGCTCCCTTCTAGTTCCATTCTCCCAACCCCACCCCCCGCATTAGCCCATTTCCAATCCTAGACCCCCCCAATCAGCCCATTTACAATCCTAGACCCCATCAGCCATTTCCAATACTAGTCCCCACCATAAACCAATTATAATCCTATTCCAGCTGCACATCAGCCCATTTCCAGTCCAAGCTCTCCCACAGCCCATTTCCAGTCTGAGCCCACCCATCAGCTTATTTCCAGTCCTAGCCCTCCCCCAATCAGCTCATTTCCAGTCCTTTTCCAGCCCCCATCAGCCCATTTCCAGTCCAAGCTCCGCCCATCATCCCATTTGCAATCCTAGCCCCCCATCAGCCATTTCCAAAACTAGTCCCCCCCCATCGGACATTTCCAATCCTATTTCAGAAACACATCAATCCATTTCCAGTCCAAGCTCCCCGTCATTCAGTCCATTTTCAATCTCCCAAAAGCCCATTTCCAGTCCTAGTCCTCCCCATCAGCTCATTTGCAGTCCTAGCCACCCCCCACACACAGCCCATTTCCAATCCTAGCTCCCCCCACTCAGAACATTTCCAATTTTATCCCCCTGCTCCAACTCAGCCCCATGCCCCGACTCAGTCCATTTCAAGCCAAAGCCCCCCCTCCCTGAAGAGCCCCGTGGAAGGCTTTAGAGGCCCCAGCTCACCTCCTTTTAGCAGCTCGCGACTCCTGGCAGGTTCAGTTACAGCTCCTTACAGCCACCGAAGTGAAGAGTGTTGTTTCCTTCACTTTGGCAGCTGTGTTGTAATAGAGATCGCAGGCGCGCTGGAGATCAAAGGACATTTCTGGTGTCCCGATACTCAGCACGCCTGCGATCTTCATTACAACACAGCTGCTGAAGTGAAGGAAACAACACTCTACTTCGGCAGCTGTAAGGAGCTGTTACTGAACCTGCCAGGAGCCGTGAGCTGCTAAAAAGAGGTGAGCTGAGAGCCCAAACTGCGCAGGATGTTGTTGTATGTGGGGCCCCCTGAAGCGCGGGGCCCTGTGCAAACAACATTCTCGCTCAATGGATGGGCTGGCCCAGTAAATCACATTAACATACATTAATGTGAGAAGGTGGACTTGGATAAGAAAGGGGTGAAAGTGGGGTTGGTTTCATTAGTAAGGCAGTGATGGGGGACAGTGGATTAGCTGCAGTGACCCATTGCATAATCCCTACTCTCCCCCAAGGTCATGTCTGCTCTGGTTAATGGCATTCCTTATTAGGGATATGTTGTCAATGAAATTTGTTGAGTTTGTATATTTTGCCTACAAAATTATATGAATTCCCTAATGCAATTTCATTAGATTTATGTGGTTTTGTTTCAGAGCTGCTGGTAGGAAGGAGGGATTCTTCCCTTCACATGGGGTACAAAATCCCCTTTTAGGATATCTACCATCCCTCCCTCTGTGAAGCAAAGGGATATCCCATCTTCCTGAGTAAACTCGTGCCATCTTTTCCACTCTCCATCTCTGCTTCTTGTCTGCCAGAGAAGACCTTCAGGGCAATTCCAATTTCTCCCTTCCCTCACAAGAAGAGTTAAGCCAACCCCTCTGACATATCCCCACACTCTCCAAGCTCCAACTCCACCTTGGAGCTCCTGAGGACCCCTGCTCACCTCTCTAGAATTCTGGGCAGAAGCAACTGCAAGACTCTCCTGCTGGAAGGGGATGACTATGTGACTATGAATGATGCTGCTTAATGCTGGGCTTGGGCATATCTTTGAAATATGGTTATAAATTGATGGATACTAAGAAATAAAATAAAATATGATACCATAAATAATCTATTTTTCTGCCACAACTCCATTAATGAAATTATCTAAACATTAATAGATATTCATGAAAAGTAAAGTAAATCTGTTCAAAGAGAGTTGATCCAGAAATGACACTGGGCCTACTACATGTAATGGTACATTTGTATGGTACAGTGCTTTTAGAGTTATCTTCTTACAGTTAGTGCAAAATGTGCCCTGGCCAGAATATATCATCCCTTTGGAGCACATATTGACTGCTAGTAGCTTTTTGAATGCCTGTTAATTCTTCCAGGACTGAGAAGAATGCAGGCTTTTAGGGTGCAGTGAGCCATTTCCAAGCTACCTTCGTAATGTTGATGTTTCATTGGCCCTGAATTACATGAAAGATCGAGCTGAATCTTCGATGAAACATCCCTGACTTTATGCCTGGCTCTCATCCAAAATAAAGCATCAGAAAATTGCACCATGAAAATGCATTAGGACAGTGATTCCCAAATCTATCCTGGGGGACTTTTAGCCAGTTGTGGTTTCAGGTTACCTGCAATGAATATGCTTGAGATAATCAACTTGCAGACAGTGGCGATAGTTCGTGCAAATCTAAATCATGTATATTCACTGACTGGGGTTCCTCAGCACAGGTATGAGAGTCACTACATTAGAACATACTGGTACTTATGCATTGACAGATTAGGAGGCCACCCCTGTTCAACTAGATGTATATGTTTGGTTGATCTGGCACTCTCTTGCAAGCGCTAACTCATGCAGGGACCTGGAAAGGCGTGAGCTAAATGCTAACAAATAAATAGATTGAGTATTCTGTTTTGTAGTGATGCAAATAGCAATGTGACGCCTTCTTTCCACTCTACAACAGTTAAACCTAAAATGACTCTAAAATGACAAAGATTTGTTTCCATTTACAGAAGACTGGGTTTGAATTTCTGAACCCTTAAGAAGGCACAAACTTAAATTTACAGAAGGCACAAACTTAATGAAATAAATCAAATTTTGCATAAATTTCAATTAATGCAGTTTACTAAACTGAATATCTGTTTACATGTGTCCATCTGCTTACGTCTCTTTTGTAATGCATTCATTTTCTTATCTTGTTGTTTCAGACACAGTGTTTGATGACATCAACGACACCGGCTGCATTCATCTTCATAAGTGCTATTGTACATTCAGCGGCAAGGCCTACGCTCCAGGGACCTCCTATACCACAGCATGCAGCACCTGGTAGCGTCCCATATTTGCTAAAACATATTTATGGTTTGGTCATTGCAATATACTGCTCTTAGATTAAATTAAAATAACATTGATAGGAATAAGAAAACTAACAGGAATTTTATACTGAGATTTGTTATTGAGGCCAATTCTATTCTGCAAGTCCTGCCTCTGTACGGCCTGACAGAATCTGGATGTGCCTGTGTGATCAGAATCGGGTCTACTGGCCTGAATGTGCAGGCTGGGCCCCGATTCTGTCAGGCTGGACTCCCAGCAGATCCCCAGCTAGCCCAGCCAGGCTCCTGAACGGAGCGGCAGGCATGGTGTCTTGTTGCCATGCCACTATGGTTCCATTCTGGAGCTGCAATAACAGGTCACCAACGACACACTTCTTTCCCCGCAGCCCAGCCCCTGATCCGGCCTTCCATGGCCAGGCTCAGGCTACTCCTTGTCTCCATCGGGCTCAGCAGTCCACCCATGTCCAAGGAGACTTATTCCACTTCTGAGCTGCAATAAGTCTCCTGTCTACCAAGCCGACCCCAGACATACAGGGTCGACCTCAGAATCAGCCCTGTATGTCCGGGGTCAGGCGCCACCCACTGGCCGCCCTCTCTCTTCCCCCAGCCCACACCCTTCTGCCCATGAACAGAGCTCTCTACACAAGTACACTATACATACGGGGAGCTCTGTCCCCGGCAGCATGATCTGGACATCCAGACCCACTAAACGAGGATCGGATCTACCCCTAAGTCACTATGCATGATTGAGCCCACCTCCAGAACTGAAAGCCTATGCTGGGAATGTCTCTTTAGTCCTTTTTCATTTTCCCAGTTGGCAAGTTCCCTTAAGAATTCTTAAAAGAACTCAAGGTTTGCTGCGGGCCAGCAGAGAGTGCAAATGGGATAAGGTATTATTAAAAGGACATATTTAAAAGGTTGCTACCAGTCACATGCCAGTCAGGATCAGTGAGATCAATATCACAATCACAACCAACAGCAAATCACTAAATAGCACACTGCCCTTAGAAAAGGGAAAAAAGTGCTTCAGCCTATGTCCAAATTTTTGGAAAAATCCAACCCAGATATCCTTCAAAGAGTTATCAGGGGGTTAAGGACAACTTCTCTCCTTAACAGATATTCTCTCCTGTTTTGTGGCTTTGGGAAATTTCTTTAAGAAGAAATTTAATCCTGAAGGTTCTGCTTTGCTTTTTTATTAAAACTTTTCCCATATTACCTATTCTTTGTTTCATACTCAGCACAACTGTGTCTTTCTAGTATGGCTGGCTCTACAAATGAGTGACTGTGTTTTCCACACATCACTTTTAGGTCCTAGTTTTCAATGCCTACTGACTTATGCAAATAAGACATTGCAGTGAATCTCTGCACACGGCCCCACATTCCTCTGTATCCTCCACAGGCCGCTCCTGCTTTCTAGTGATTACCACATTGGTCGGCTTAATTAAATGTAGCCTAGTAAATCATCAAGCTGTCCTAGCAAGCCCCATATTTCCCACAATTCTTTTGCACTTGCCTTTTGAATATGGCTCAAAATAGAAGAAATAACAAGGGTCAGTTTCAAGCAACAGAAGGATGGTTTATCAATTTAAAAACTTCAATTGAAAAAAACGACAATAAGAAAACATTTCAAGAAATGCATTCAATGAATAAATCTTAAATAGAGGCTATGCTGAAATCCTAAATCAAGTAAAGTAAGCTGCTTGGATCCATCAGAACCATGAATGACTTGGTCAGTGCTTCAGATCAAATGGTATAATCATTGAGCTTCCTATGAGAGAATAACGTTTGTCACTGTTTTGGTCAATAGGATCTTTGAAAAAATGTATATACTGCAACAGCAAAGGGTACAAAGCATCCTGTAGTGCCATTCAAAAAGAAGTGGCTAATATCCATTCCATAATCAAAAATAGAAAACCCAATATTGCTGGTATTCATAAGATACAAAATGGAAAAGGAATACCGCTACTCCCCAACAACAATCATTACTTAATTTTTGTCGGGCATAAACCGCAAGACAAAGAGGAAACCCCTCTCCCTCTCACGCAGTACATGCCCCTTTTTAAAAAATACTTTATTCAAATTTTGCATACATCTTATTGTATTATTGTAAGTCCACACTTATCTGATCGATCACGACGTGCACGTTTCGAAGCAACAAGCCTCTGTCTCAAGTGTCCCCGATTAGAAGAAAGTGTGTCCGTCTATTCAAACTGACAAAAAACACCAGATCCTCGGCTAATGATGTCAGGGATGCCAATTCACAGATAGGCCAATTATAGAACCGCCCATTAAGAAAGAGCCAATCACACATAGGGAAATCCCCACAAATGATGGGAGCCCCTATTAGAAAGGCTAGCTTTTAGAGTTCCAACCATTCAATGTCCCGATTCAATTCAGTGGGGGCAATGCCCGACAAAAATTAAGTAATGATTGTTGTCGGGGAGTAGCGGTATTCCTTTTCCATTTTGTATCTTATGAATATCAGCAATATTGGGGTTTTCGATTATACTCACTAATTTCCCGGAGTGAAGGCTATGGATACTTTCGCCTATACTGATGAACAGCTGGAGCGTTTATGTCAACGTCCTAATCTGTCTGCCTAGGGACTTTCCGGTGACACTAGTATCATTTGTGTTAACCCGTAATTATTTTCTGTTCGAGGGCGAATTTTTTCAACAAGTATTTGGGATAGCGATGGGGGCCACTGTGGCTCCTTCTATTGCTACACTTTATATGGCGGAAATAGAGGAGCGCTACATCTTTCCTTCTGCGGGTTTTGCTAATGTGGCCATATGGAAGAGGTTTCTTGATGACATATTTTTTGTTTGGATGTTGGATCGGGCTTCTTTGAATGAATTTATCATCTGGCTAGACACTATCAAACCTCGTCTAAAATATACAGCTCATATTGCCTTGGATAAACTGGAATTTTTGGATATGACAATATATCGGGAGGGATCCACCTTGTTGACTACACTATATAGGAAACCGGTAAAGAGAAATTGTTTGCTTAATTATGGCAGTTTTCACCCGGAACCCCTTGGCAGGGGTCTCCCCTTTGGACAATTTTTAAGGATTCGCCGATTGTGTACTTCAGTATCCCAATACAAACATCATGCACAAGATCTATGGCAGAGGTTGTCTGGTAAAGGGTACCCCACATCGGTTATCTCCAGAGCATATCGGAGAGCTTTATACTCCCATCGAGAATGGTATTTGGATACTACTCAGGCTTCTTTTCCATCTTCTGACGACTCTTCCAGAAAAGTGACAGGCATATTGCCTTATATGAGTCATTCGGGGACAGTTGCTTACATTTTGAAAAAACACTGGTTGGTACTCTCTTTGTGTTCTAGTTTGAATAAACCCTTGCAAATTGCCTATTCACGGGGACGCAACTTATGGGATAGGCTGGTGAAATCAACGACATTGCGAGACAGGCCATTGCTACCTGATGCCCGATCGGGCTTTCATGCAGCATGTGCGGAGTGTAGATATTGTGCCACCACTATGATTGGGTCAACTTGGTCTGATATACTATCTGGTCGGGTTTTTCACCGCCGATGGCGCACTACTTGTGCTTCGAGTTACGTGGTCTATTTTTTGGAATGCCCCTGCCCGCAGCGCTATGTAGGAAGCACTACACGAGTTGTAAGGGTCAGGTTGGGTGAACATGCTTCACGCATTCAACAATCTGTTTTGACAGCTCCAATGGTGCAGCACCATCTTGAATGTCATCATGACTTTGAACATCTTCAATGGACGGTAATTGATCATGTACCGGTGGACCCCAGGGGAGGGGTTCGAATGTCTAGATTACGCAGGCTGGAACAACGATGGATCTTTACATTGATCTATTGCCCCCACTGGATTGAATCGGGACATTGAATGGTTGGAACTCTAAACGCTAGCCTTTCTAATAGGGGCTCCCATCATTTGTGGGGATTTCCCTATGTGTGATTGGCTCTTTCTTAATGGGCGGTTCTATAATTGGCCTATCTGTGAATTGGCATCCCTGACGTCATTAGCCGAGGATCTGGCATTTTTTGTCAGTTTGAATAGATGGACACACTTTCTTCTAATCGGGGACACTTGAGACAGAAGCTTGTTGCTTCGAAACGTGCACGTCGTGATCAATCAGATAAGTGTGGACTTACAATAATACAATAAGATGTATGCAAAATTTGAATAAAGTATTTTAAAAAAGGGGCATGTACTGCGTGAGAGGGAGAGGGGTTTCCTCTTTGTCTTGCGGTTTATGCCCGACAAAAATTAAGTAATGATTGTTGTCGGGGAGTAGCGGCATTCAATATCCATTCCTTGGCAGAAATATAGCTCCATACATAGATGTGTGATATAAAAACGGCCCCTATATATCGCACAACTATCTATGTGCAGAGCTATGTTAGCCACATGTGGCTCTATGTAAAGTTAAATAATGGGATCAAAGGGAAATACAGCATAAATTTCTCTAGCTGTGTTTGGTGAATTGTTGTGCATCCCTTAGGGTGAGAGAATATTTATTTATTTATTTATTTATTTATACATCTTTTCTATACCACCACTTCCAGAGATCAGTGGCAGTTTACAGGTAACATAAACTTTAATAGTAGAATACTATTATTTTACATAGAACAGATTTAGAACAAAGAACAATCAACTATTAAATGTAACTCTAATACAATAAGATAACAGGAGGAGTAGGAACGTTTGAAACTGGGTATGTATTAGTTAATGTTTCAAAACATAATATGTCAACATTAAAGGGATTATTTATATTAGTTACAATTATTTACATTAGCGATAAGCAAGAGTAAGATTAATCTTGGTGAGCAATGTGGATGTGAGGGAAAGATTTTATGCCTTGTCTAGGTAGGGTCAGTGAGTGACTGATGTTCGGTGCTTTTCTCTGAGTTTGGATTATCTTCAATTTGGAGGTTATTGTAGTACAGAGTAAATAGATGGGTTTTTAGATTTTTTCTAATTGAAGGTCCTTGATTTCTCTGATTTCAATTGGGAGGTTGTTCCATAATGTAGGGGCGAAGAATGAGAAAGCTGTGTTACTTGTCTTTTGACTTGTCTTTCTAATAGAATCAGGGACTTGTATCATGTGAAGATTTATTCTTCTTCTTGATCTATTTTCATGTGGGATGTTGATGAGCGTAGATAAGAAAGATGGTGCTGTATTATTAAAGATCTTAAACGTAGTAACTAAGGACTTGTAGATGATTCTGCATGAGACAGGTAGCCAATGGAGAGCGTAGAAAATCGGAGATATATGATCTGATAGTTTCGCTTTATAGATGATCCTTGCAGTGACATTTTGGGCTAATTGAAGTGTGTGTATATTTTTCTTAGAGGTCCCTTGAAGAATACCATTACAGTAGTCTAAATGTGGTGTTATAAGTGTTTGAGCCACGGATCTGAAGTCAGTGTTATCTATCAATGGTCTAAGTTGTTGGATTATCCTTAATTTGAAATATATTGATTTTACAGTTTGTTTTATATGTTTGGTGAGGCTGAATATAGGTCCCTCCCCAAGTCTAGCTGGGTACCTTCATGTGGTGACCTCATTGTACAAAATCTATATGAAATCCCAGCCAGGCACATTACCATTGAAATATGGTAGGAAAGAAAAAGAAAAATACGTACTGGCCGCATGCTGCTCAAGATAAAAAGGTGGCCACCTGTAGCCTCCATACTAGGGCTAATGATGTTGGTAGCGATAGTGCAGACACTACAGATGTAGATAACATCCCTGCCACAGATAAAAGCCATGGTGAGCATGTTCATGTTCCCACTGTGTCAAGAGATAAATCACAGAAATTAATGAAAAAGCTAAGAGGATTAACTACAGTTAAGTGGACTTCTGCAGATAAAGAGGAGATAATGTACTGCTACTTTTATGCTGCAAACCCTATATTTAAATCAAGAGGGTATACAAAGAGAATCCACCAAAAACTGAAAGAGGAAAATTGCCACATGAAAAACTGCAAAAATCAATGGATCCAAATGTAAGATCTTTAATTTCACAGTTCAAAGTAAAGGAGTATGTGAATGATAACATTTTGAATCAACTAAGGGCTTCCATGGAAAAAGAAATACAGGGAGGAGGATGAGACCTAGGTGAGAATAAAAGAAGAAAGGAATACACAGAAAAAGAAAGAACAGTTGAGGGGAAGACAGAGCTTAGAGATCTGGAACTGCAGGAGAAAGAGATAAATAAAGGACAGGTCAACAAATCAACTGAAGAGGAGGAAGAAAAGGAGAAGAAAGACCCAGAGGTGGAGGAATTCAAGACTGAATTCCTAGTCCACATGGAAAAAGATGAATATGTTGGGTTACAGATAATAGAAAGATTACCCAAGTTAAATTTAAAAGAGATTTCCAACGTGCAGCAAGACAAGACAAGAAAAAGTACTACAATGACACATGCAAGGAAATAGAATCAGAAGCTATTAGAGGAAGAACAAGATTATTTTTTCTAAAGCTAAAAGAAAAGATTCCAGCCTCAAATTGGAATGCTACAAGATGATCAAGGATCCCAAGAGCGGATGGTTCAGAAGAATGTATCTTTGAAGGATACTACCAAAAGCAGAGAGGTTCCACAAAAGAGTAAACTAGCCCAAATGCCCTCAAGTATGGAGCAGACAGAGCTTAAAGATCCCAAATTACCCATGTCTAACAATAGCCAAATTAATATGAATAAAAACATTCTCTAAAATGCTTGTATGCAAATGCTAGAAGTCTAAAAAATAAGATGGGAGAGTTAGAATATATAGCACTAAATGAAAGGTTAGATATGATTGGAATATCAGAGACATGGTGGAAGGAGGACAACCAGTGGGACACTGATACCTGGGTACAAACTATATCGTAATGATAGAGCTGATCAAATTGGTGGAGGGGTTGCTCTCTATGTTAGAGAGGGCATTGAGTCAGAAAGGATTAAAGTTTTGCAGGAAACAAAATCTGCTGTAGAATCTATATGGATTGAAATTCCATGTAAAAGGGGGAAGGCAATAGCAGTGGGGGTGTACTATCGACCGCCTGGAAAGAATGACTAAATGGATGATGAAATGTTCAAAGAAAGCTAACAAAAGTTACAGCGCAGTAATACTAATGGATGATTTCAACTACCCCGGTATCGACTGGGTCAGTGTCACGTCAGGACATGCTAGGGAGATAAAGTTCCTAGATGAAATAAATGACTGCTTCTTGGAGCAGCTGGTTCATGAACCGACCAGAGGGGAAGCCAAATCAGACCTAGTCCTTAGTGGAACACCAGATCTAGTGCAAGAGATAAGGTTGTTGGGGCCACTTGGCAATAGTGATCATAGAATGATCGCCTTTGATTTAATTAGTGGAGGAGGGATAGTAAGGAAATCCACAGTACTACCTTTTAACTTTCGAAAGGGAGACTATGATAAAAAGAGGAAAACAGTTAAGAAAAAACTAAAAGGAGCAGTTGCAAAGGTTAAAGACGTACATCAGGCTTGGCTGTTGTTGAAAAATACTATCTTGGAAGCCCAGACCAGCTGTATTCCACGCTTTAAGAAAAGTGGAAGGAAGTCCAAAAAACTGCCAGCATGGTTTAAAGGTGAGGTCAGAGAGGCTGTTGTTGCCAAAAAAGCATCTTTCAGGAAATGGAAAAAAGAGCTAAACGACGAAACCTGGAAACAGCACAAGCACTGGCAAGTCAAATGCAAGGCATTGATAAGGCAGGCAAAGGGAGAATTTGAGAAGAAGCTTGCTGCGGAAGCAAAAACGCGAAGTAAAGACCTTTTCAAGTACATTTGTAGCAAAAAACCTGTGAGAGAGTCATTTGGTCCATTAGATGATAAAGGGGTTAAAGGAGCACTAAGGGAGAAGCTTATCTGATCGGGATTCAGACGCGGCAGTGTCTTTGTGCCGCGGGAGCAGCTAGCAGGTGTCTGGAGGCCCTGCTTGGATTCGGGCAGGCAGAACGAGGGTGGTCCCGGCCGAGGAGGACCCTTCTTCACTCCTCCATTTAAACCGGCAGCTGCAGGAGGTTGGAGGAGAAGCTTACCTGATTGGGATTCAGACACGGCAGTATCTTTGTGCCACGGGAGCAGCTAGCAGGTGCCTGGAGGCCCTGCTTGGATTCGGGCAGGCAGAATGAGGGCGGTCCCGGCCGAGGAGGACCCCTCTTCACTCCTCCATTTAAACCGGCGGCTGCAGGAGGTTAGTGGAGAAGCTTACCTGATTGGGATTCAGACGCGGCAGTGTCTTTGTGCCACGGGAGCAGCTAGCAGGTGCCTGGAGGCCCTGCTTGGATTCGGGCAGGCAGAACGAGGGCGGTCCCGGCCGAGGAGGACCCCTCTTCACTCCTCCATTTAAACCAGCAGCTTCTACACGCGGCCGCGTGTCGTGGCCCGCGTGGCGTGATCTAAGGGGCGTGATTCAAGGGGCAGGGCACGCCCCTTTGACGCCCCTTCGGCGCATCTGAGAAGCCGAGATCAACGTTTATTACCATGGGGAAACGTAAGGTTAAACTGTCTACTAAACCTGGAGCTAAGGCCCAAGGAGATAAAGTGGTGGGCCCCATGGATAAACATTTGATCTCCCAGCTATCTCCCGCATCGTCGCCTGAGGGAGTCTCTTTGAGCTCCTATTCTAGGACATCACCGCCTTTCCATTTTCCACCCCTTTCATCTAGGTGTTGGAGTTGTCTCCGGAATTTGTTCCACCTATGCCACAACCTGTTTTGCCAGGAAGTTCAGAGGGGACAACCAGGAGTCCAGGTCCTGGTGAGGTAACTCTAAAGGATATTTGGACTGCTATCAATAACATTGATACGCACTTAACTTCCACTGTGTCTTCCCTTTGTCAATTTACCTCTGATACTGTCAGTAAAATGCAAAGTACTGATAAACAATTGGTTACAATCACTAGGTCATTGGCTAAGACAGATTCTCAACTCCAATCTTGTTTGGATAATAATCTTGCCTTAATTCGGGATATTTCTTCTTCTAATTATCGGTTGGAGATGCTTAAGAATCAGTCTAGGGCCAAAAATCTACGTTTTTTAAATTTTCCTGTTACCCACTTGTTATCTCCTGATATTTTGCTTAAAAAATATTTTACAGAAGTGTTAAAGTTAGATGGGAACATAGAGGTTGTATATTTATATTATTTGCCTTTGCAATCTTCCCCTTCTCTAGTCAAGGATGGGGAAGATGCCCCTCTTCCTTTAGATGTAACGGCAGGCCAGGACCTTACTGCTATTTTGGAAGACCCCGCGGATACTATACCCAAACGTAACACTTTGGTTGTTACTTTCGGTTCTGAGTCTATTAAAGTAAGTGTTCTTCGTGCTTATTTTAAATATCGTGAGTCCCTTTTTTGTGGTCAAAAGCTGCAAGTCTTCCCGGATGTAAGCAGGGCTACCCAGGTCCGGCGCAAGCAGTTCCTGGCGTTAAAATCTCGAGTGTTGGCTGTAGGAGCTTTCTTCTATTTAAAATTTCCTTGCCGCTGTGTAATTACTTTTGAGGGTCAGTCCTCTGTGTACACGGGTGTGACCCAACTTCAGTCTTTTCTGAATCAAAAGGAGGTTTTTGAGGGTTCGGGTGGTGAGATTATTGGTCCCCATAGTGGAGTTTGATATACTTCTGTTTTCCTTATTTATCTTTTTTCGGTATTAGGGTATGCTCTCCCTTGATGTGTTATGTTTTTTGTGATGTATAATTTTCCTTGAATATTGTAAGGATGTGGTTGATTGTATTGCTTAATTTGTTTCTGTTATTCAAGAAAAACTTAAATAAAAATTATAAAAAAATAAAAATAAAGGAGCACTAAGAGGCGACAAGGCGATAGTGGAGAGACTGAATGAATTCTTTGCTTCGGTCTTTACTGAGGAAGATGTAGGGATGTTACCCATGACTGAAGTGGTTTTTAAAGGTGCGGAAGAATTGAAGGAAATATCGATACATCGGGAAGATGTATTACTACTATTAGATAAACTGAAGAGTAGCAAATCACCTGGGCCGGATGGTATACATCCAAGGGTGTTGAAAGAACTGAAATATGAGATTGCAGACCTGCTATTAGTAATCTGTGAACTATCATTAAAATCATCTCTAATACCTGAAGATTGGAGGATCGCCAATGTAACACCAATTTTTAAAAAGGGTTCCAGGGGTGATCCGGGAAACTACAGACCGGTGAGCCTGACGTCAGTACCGGTAAAAATGGTAGAAACCATCATAAAGAATAAAATTACTCAGCATGTAGATAGTCATGACCTAATGGGAGACAGCCAACATGGCTTTAGACAAGGAAGATCTTGTCTTACTAATCTGTTATGTTTTTTTGAAGGAGTGAATAATCAGGCGGACAAAGGTGAGTCGGTTGATATTGTGTATCTGGACTTTCAGAAAGCCTTTGACAAGGTCCCTCATGAGAGACTTTTGGCAAAACTAAAGAGTCATGGGATAGGAGGCAGTGTACTATTGTGGATCAGGAACTGGTTAAAAGATAGAAAGCAGAGGATAGGGCTAAATGGCCAATTTTCCCTATGGAGAAAGGTGAATAGTGGTGTACCCCAGGGATCTGTGTTGGGTCCGCTGCTTTTTGACATATTCATAAATGACCTGGAAAGTGGAATAACGAGTGAGGTTATCAAATTTGCAGATGACACAAAACTATTTAAAGTTGTTAAAACCCAAGAGGATTGTGGAAAATTTCAAGAGGATCTTGATAAATTGGAAGACTGGGCATCAAAATGGCAGATGAAATTTAATGTGGACAAGTGCAAGGTTATGCACCTAGGGAAGAACAACCCAAACTATGGTTACACGATGCAAGGTTCCACATTAGGAACTACCACCCAGGAAAAAGATTTAGGTGTCATTGTGGATACCATGTTAAAACCCTCGGCCCAGTGTGCAGCAGCGGCCAAGAGAGCAAATAGAATGCTAGGTATGATAAGGAAAGGAATGGAAAATAAAACAAAAGATATTGTAATGCCTCTATATCGTTCCATGGTGAGACCACACCTTGAATATTGTGTGCAATTCTGGTCGCCGTATCTTAAAAAGGATATAGCGATTTTAGAAAAGGTTCAGAGAAGAGCCACCAAAATGGTAAAGGGGATGGAAGGATACTCCTATGAAGAAAGGCTAAAAAGGTTAGGGCTCTTTAACCTGGAAAAGAGACGGCTGAGGGGAGATATGATAGAAGTCTATAAATTAATGAACGGAGTGGAACGGGTAAACGTAGATCGATTGTCAGAATATAGAAAGACTAGGGGACATGCAATGAAGCTACAGGGTAAACTATTTAAGACTAATAAAAGAAAATATTTTTTCACTCAACGTGTAATCAAACTCTGGAATTTGTTACCGGAGGATGTAGTAAAGGCTGTTAGTGTAGCTGGGTTTAAAAAAGGTTTGGACAAGTTCCTGGAAGAAAGGTCCATAAACCATTATTAAGAAGGGACCCAGGATATCAATGCTTGAACCAATACAAGCATTGTGGAACCTGTGTCCCTTGGGGAAACCTCTAGGTACATATGACCTAGATTGGCCACTGTTGGAAACAGAATATTTATTTATTTATTTATTTAGCTGTATTTATATCCCGCTTTTCACCGGGTCAAAGCGGTCAATTGGGAGATACATTTAACACGAGGGGATATGACACACATACGCTAATTCGTACAGGGAACATGGGCAATGGAGGGTTAAGTGGCTTGCCCAAGACCACAAGGAGTGCCTATAGGACTAGAAATCCCAGTCCCTCCGGCCTGAGATTGCAGTCCCCAGGTGGGACTTGCTCCCGGCCCTCCGGCCTGAAGTACCTTGTTCTAACCACTAGGCCACTCCTCCATACTGGGCTTGATGGACCTTGGTCTGACCCAGTATGGCATATCTTATGTTCTTATGTTCATGTTGAATGATGCTGAGAAGATCAAGAAAAGTTGGAAAGAATATACAGAGTCATTATACCATAAAGATCAAGTGGGCCAGCAACCATTTCAACCTGTATTTTATGATCAGGAACTATTTGGTGATGAAAGAAGAAGTAGCATTGAAAGTTTTATCAAAGAACAAAGCACCAGGCATTGATGGCATTCCCACTGAAGTATTACAGCAATCGGATGAAGCTGTTACCATACTTACAAGGCTCTGCCAGGAAATTTGGAAGACAAATTTATGGCCAACTAATTGAAAAAGATCTGTTTTTATACCAATACTGAAGAAAGGTGACCCGACTGACTGTGGAAATCATCGCACAATCACTCTGATCCCACGTGCCAGCAAGATTCTACTCAAGATCATAGAGCAGAGACTAAAACCATACCTGGAACGAAACTGCCTAAAGTGCAAGCAGGGTTCAGGAAAGGGCGAGGAACAAGAGACATTATCGCAAATATAAGATGGATCCTTGAAAAGACAAAAGAATATCAAAAGGATATCCATATGAGTTTTTTTAACTACAGCAAGGCTTTTGACTGTGTAAATCATGAGAAACTCTGAGCCACATTACGAAGCATGGGTATACCAGAACACCTGATTGTTCTCTTGCACAACCTTTACATTGATCAAGAAGCAACAGTTTGAACGGAACTAGGAGAAACAAAATGGTTTAAAATCAGCAAAGGTGTACGAAAAGGCTGCATACTTTCCCCCACCTCTTTAATTTATATGCAGAACAAATCATCAGAGAAGCAGGACTGTATGAAGACTACTGAGGTGTGAAGATTGTTGGAAGACTCATCAACAACCTTCGCTATGCTGATGATACCACATTATTGGCTGAAAGTGAAGATGATTTGAAACATTTGCTTCTCAAGATCAAGGACTATAATCTTAAAATGGGTATGCACCTTAACTTTAAGAAGACAAAGATCCTGACAACTGGCAAAATGAATAAGTTCATTGTTGATGGAGAAGAAATTGAAATAGTGGACAACTTTAACCTACTTGGATTAGCTGTCAATAAAGAAGCAACAAGCAGTCAAGAAATCCGATGACACATTGCTCTTGGCAGAATGGCTATGAAGGACCTAGACAAGATTCTCAAGAGCAGAGGTATCTCTCTCCCTACAAAGATTCGACTTGTTCAAGTCATGGCATTTTCAATAACATCATATGGATGCGAAAGTCAGACAGTGAAAAAGATAGACAGGAAGAAAATTGATGCCTTTGAATTATGGTGCTGGCGATGAATACTGTGTATACCATGGACTTCCTGAAGAATAATCCAGTCAGTACTAGAGGAGATCAAACCTAAACTTTCTTTAGAAGCTCAGATGTTAAGACTTCGACTTTCATACTTTGGACATATCAAGTGAAGAGAGAGATCATTAGAGAAAGACATCATGCTTGGCAAGGTAGAAGGTCAACACAAAAGAGGAAAGTCAGCAATGAGATGGATCGATACAATAACAGCAGCTACATGTGCCAGTCTGTCAACAATGAGCTGCCTGACTGAAGACCGAAGACAATTTAGGACAGCTATCCAGAGGGTCGCCATGAGTCGACACCGACTTGATGGCACTTAACAACAACAAAGTTAAAAGCATGATAATTAAGATGAACCATAGGCCATATCCTGTATAAAGGGACCATTTATTGATATCACCAAAATAAATCAAGTGCAATACTCTGCAGCTAAACGTCTTACTACAAGAATAATACCAACTAAAATGCAAGGCCAAAAGAAAAAGAGAACAATATCAGTTCTCCTTGGAAAAAGCGCATCGAAGGAAAAATGCAATCATTGCGTGCAGAGGTATCCCTGATAGACGGATATCGAAAAGGATTAAGATAATCAAAGATATTGAGGAAGATCCAAAACATCAAACTGAAGTATGCTGCATTAACAGAAGACCTGAAATTTATATGTTCCAACAATAAATTGAAAGTAGCAGCAAAGTGCAAAAACTGCAAAATATGAAGAAAACAGGAAAGAAAGATATCGAAATAAACTATTTAGAGATATTAAAAAAAAAACTATTTAGAGGGACTTGGGGAAAGAGCATTACTATGGTAAAAACATCACCAACCAAAGCTGAAACAGAAACCTTCTGGAGAAGCCTATACAAGGACCCCACAGAGCATAATCAAAAAGCAGAATAGTTACTCTGCATACCGGAACATTTAGAAACATCAAACATCAAACCTATGGAATGGCCTGTAATAACAACAAAACAGCTGGAAAGCAGGCTAAAATGAGCCTCAGGCTGGAAGAGCCTTGACCCAGATGGAGTGAACTACTTTTGGTTCAAAGAGTTAACATCACTCCTCCAAGACCTGGCAAACTGCAAAAACCAATTGATCAAGCAGCCAAACTTAACACCACAATGGCTTATAAAAGAAAGAACATTTCTCCTTCCAGTGGGGGACCCAAGTAACATTCCCAAAAATTACAGACCAATAACTTGTCTACCTACAATCTATAAGCTGTTCACTGCAATAGATACAGACAGAGGAAAATTGAGCAAAATGGAAAACATCTCCCTGGGTGAGGGCTGTGACATCAAGGAACTTCAACAGGAAGGCATGTATAAATATCTTGGAGTAGAGGAAGGAACGACACACAAGCAGAAATTACAGAGAGAAAAGGTCAGTAAAGAATATTATAGAAGATTAAAATCATTATTGAAAAGTGCCTCAACATCATGGAATAAAATACAAGCCATAAACCAGCTGGCAATCCTTGTACTCTCATACAGCTTTGGCTTCTCAAAAATTTTGAAAAACTAGATATGCAAACAAGAAAACTCCTCCATGCCCATGAAGTAATTTAGAAGAATCAGTATATGGCAAGACTGTATATTCCTAGAGCTGAAGGAGGGCTAGGTCTCATAGAGACTGGATACACCTACAGAGCTGCTATCATATGCCTCCAAGCCTACCTAACAGTATCATCATATCCAAATATGCAAAAAGTGTTAAAATATGAAAGTAAACATCCAAATTCCATTCAATGACTAGAAGGAATGAGTGAGAATCCACAAGCACACACAGGACAGGAAGCAACAGATCTGCAAAACAAGAGAAAAAACTCTTCAAAGAATTAGATCAGCAAATGAGGAAAAACAAGTGGCAAATTCACAAGTACAGTGGGAAATGCGAAGTGTTACTCCAGGAACCTTTTGTCGATTAAGAACGGACACATGAATGGATAAGGAGAGGCAAACTGAAACTGAAGGATTGTGGTTTTCAGTCCAGGACAGCGGAATACGGATGAGATGGTTTACACCAAGCATTAAAAACACTGGCAAAACAGACATAATTTGATTCTGTAAGAAGGAGCTGGAAAGAGTGACTGACCTCTTAGCTGGCTGTGAAGTTCTGATGGTGGAAAATGTCTATACAGAAAGGCACAATAAAGTAGCATGCCTCACCTATTGGAAACTCTGTAAACACTACAACATCACCATCTCTGAAAAGCACTGGGATCATGACCTTAAGAAAATTACAGAGATGAAGAGGATATGATCACCTAGGACATTCCCATTCTGATGGATAAGAAACTGGATGCGTAGAAACCCAACATAATGGTAAAGGAGAAAAACACCAGAATGGCATTGATAATAGAGGTGTCGGTTCCAAGTGGTTATTCTGTGAATCACGTGGAGAGACAGAATATCCAGAAGTATTAAGACATGCCGTCAGAGACCAAGAAAATGTGGCAAAATAATGTGCATCATCAGCATTAACGTGCACTAACATGGTAGCATACATTAGTAACTCTAGCCCTAAGTGGTTTAGTATATAGGTGGGAATGCGGGAGTCTCAGCATTAGAGCCTTAGAGGCAGATTCAACAAAATCCACGCCCATCCTACGGACACATTTAAATCGGAAACAGACACGATTCCATGCCAGTTCTGCATCTGTGGGTATAGATGCACCCATGTTTATGGAATCGGTACGTAGATGTGTTCAGCAGGCTGTTCAGCCGGCCCATGCACGTATCTAGTGAAGCGTGAAGCGGAGAAACCCATCCCCGTTAATATTATGGGACACGAGTAAATGCTGCAATTATTGTGGACATCCCTGCGCTCACTGTATTCTGGAAAGTTGCACGTTTCTGTTCCTGTCCATCTCTGCGATATGCCCATGGACACCTCTGACGGCCATGCTTCCTCAGTTAAAATGTGCATCTTCTAAACTGCTCTTCTCACTGACAGTGTTGTGCTGAGGCAAACTAGACATAAATACTGATGATACATAAATGCTGATGCAAACTAGACGATATATGCTAGTCTGTTTCATGCCAGAATACAGCAAAGCAATCTCAGTGCATTCTAAAATTCAGTATAATAAGATTAAGTAAATATTAAAATGTTTGTCATGACATACCTTGCATCAAAATGTACATGCCAGTATAACAACGCCTCAGTTATTCTTGCATTGGTCAGCTCTAAAAACACTCTATAAAATGCTAAGTCTGGACCCTTACCAATCTTACAGAAACCTAAACTGACTCTGCAGTTCCCAAAAGGAAGCATTGTATTACTGAGTGGCATAACTTTGCTTTTCTAATGACTATGGCTGTCTGGCTATGGCATCTGTTTCTCACATATCTGGGAACTTATATTTCTCACAGCAGCTCCCGACATGTGGCTACACCTGTCCCCTACTATGTCCACTCTCTATCCTGGATTATGTTGGGCAACCCTGTCTGTCTTCCCACAGTTTGCTTTGTGACAATGCTCCCCTAGTCAAGCCTGTGTGGGCATGGGAAGGGGGGGGGGGGTCCCTGTGCCATCATACCAAGTAGCCAGCCTCTAGATATATCTCTACTCTCACAGCTTGCATAGATCTTGGACTGGGTAAGGATGTAGGTCACATGGCATAATCTGTGGAATACTGGCACAACAGATGTCAGGTCTCTCAGTGCCTGGCACAACTGCTCTATGGCTGCCCTGTCACAGTGGCACCTGGTGTCACTGCAGTCATCAGTAATGTCCAGGTACTGGCCAAGCATTCATGTCCCCCCCCTGAACTGCAGATCAGCACACCGGATCCTCCCATGCAACCCTCAAACCACACACACACACTCTCACTTGCAGGACAAATTGTAGAACACAGCAGAAAATTTTCTAAGTACTATTCTTATTCAATGTCTCTGGCAGGAATAACAAGCACGTCTGCAAGAAAGTTGGAAAATGTACACGGGCCTTTCCTGAATACATTATACACATATCCGCGGCAAACCATACCCCCATTCCGCCCCAACCAGGCATGTTCTGACATCTCCATGCAAGTGAGATACGTAAACATGCACGTGCACCATGTACCAGAATACGTCACATCTGTAGACATTTTTGACACATAAACGTCCCTGGCACGTGTCTGGAATAACCCCCCTCCCCCTCCCGAGTGAACAAGCATTGTGGGGAACATGCAACTGTGGCTCTTTATCTTTATCTTTATTTTACACTTGATATACCGCCCAGGCCAAGGCATTAGAGCGGTTTACAATAAAATACACAGGTACACTAAAAATTTTTTTTTTTAAACTGCCTCTAATGTTTCGATTGATTTTTACGTTTTTTGGTGCGCTGAATCCAAATCTGGTAACCAATTTGCTCCATCACGTACAGATTTTTTGCTACATTGGGTTAGCAGTTTGAGGTGAACGTTTCAGATTGAGTGCGATCGAGATAAAAGTTTCTTGGATGAATTCTTTATACTAATTGTTTAGTAGTTATTCAAATAAGAATAAAGAAAATTGTAACAAGGCAGCACATAAGAATAGAGTAATGTCAACAAAACACACTGTGATGGTAGCAAAATTGTCTGCACTTAAAACAGCCACATACATGTGCACAAACATTGAGCATATAAGAGCGAGGTTAGACACAAAGCAAAGCAATGTGCAAAAAATGTTGTACAGGTATGTATGTAAGAATAGAAAACGCAAACCGCACCATTGCAATACATGAAGACAAACACCCGATGGTGTGAAAATAAAATTCTAATAAATGAGATCCGATACTGTGGTAATAACTAGCAAATTTTTATTTCAAAATTTAGTAAAAACACGATATTTGGCGTATTTTTCATCTGGGGTTTCCCGCAGCAGCAACCAGCAGAAATCAGCCATCATAGTGGTGTTCCATCTTCCTTGGTACCTTCTCTCTGCGTCCTTGATGTCCTGGTGAAACCTTTCACCTTGTTCTTCACTGTACGCCCCCAGGTTTTCGGGAAAGTAGTTCACATGGGAGTGCAAGAAATGAACTTTCAGGCTCATGTTACAGCCTTGTTCTTTGAAGGCATTGAGCATCCTGGCAACAATATCCTTATAGTTCTCATCCCGCCTGTTCCCCAAGAATTTGAGAACAACATCCTTGAAGGAATCCCAGGCTTCTTTTTCCTTCTCAGACATCGTTTCAGCGAATGCTCCATCTGAAATGAGTTTCCTTATATCAGGGCCAACAAACACTCCTTCCTTTAGCTTTGCTTCAGAAAGTCGGGGGAACTTTGAGCAAAGGTACCGAAAGCACTCACCATCTTTTGGAAGGGACTTGATGAATTGCTTAATGAGACCCAACTTAATGTGGAGAGGTGGTAATAGAATTTTATCACGAGGTACCAAGCTCTCATGAAGAACATTTTTCTCACCGGGTCTCAAATACTCCCGAATTGGCCAGTCTTTTTTCCCCCAGTGTAGGTCGCGGGCCCGGCTATCCCACAAGCAAAGGAAGCAGGGATATTTGGTGAAACCGGATTGCTGCCCTAATAGCATGGATAGAATTTTAAAGTCTCCACAAATCATCCACTTATGCTCATCATAACGAATCTTCTGAAGAATCAGGGCCAAATTCTCGTATTTTTCTTGGAGAATAACAGAGTGAGCAATAGGAACTGAAGCGAATGTGTTGCCATTATGAAGAAGAACACCTTTTATGCTGTCTTTTGACGAATCAATGAACAGCCGCCATTCAGCAGGATCATACTTGAGTTTAAACTTTTCCATCACTCCGTATATATCGTTGCAAAATACCAAATCTTCCTCTTTGCTGAAATACTTCAAAAATTGTGTCTCGCAGTTGTGGTACCAATAAAAAGTTGTTCCTGGTGACAATAGATTTTTCTGTTTAGGCCGAGAACCTAGCAGTTGGGCAGCATCTTTTGGGAGTCCTAAATCCCGGACTAAATCATTCAATTCAGCTTGAGAGAAAAGTTCAGGTTTCGGATCTGGTTCAGTTTCAAACTCGGAAGTACTGGACTCATCGGGAAAAGCCATCTGATGAGTCTCATCATGATCAGAACCGTCCACACAAATATGATCCAAAGATTTTGGTGGTTCAGGCACAGGTACTTCGTTGCTATGAGGCATAGGCCTAATTGCTGAAGGAAGGTTGGGGTAACTTATTACGTTCTTATTTTTTAAGTTGTATCCCTTCACAATCCAAGAGCAAAAATAGCAGTCACTGCTGTGGTCTCTTTGTTCACGCCACATCATAGGTATTCCGAAACGAAATGCTTGTTTTTTACCTTTCATCCATAAGCGTAGATCTTCCTCACATGTCTTGCACACTTTGTGAGGAGCCCACGGTTTGTCTTGATCGCCTAACTTCAAACCGAAATAGGCGAAATATACTTTTTTAATAAATGCAGAAATGTTCCTCTGCCGCTTTTTCACGGTATATTCCCCACAAATAAAACAAAAACTTTCCGGAGAGTTGACGCAACCTCTGGCTCTGTGAGCCATCACAAATACACAGCACTGCAAACTACAACTGTAGTGAACCACTTCGGAATAAAGCTGGATTACGACTGAGCAAACAAAAGGTAATAATGAACTTGCAAGAAACTGAAATTTGACAGGAACGTTCATGTTGCAACCACCGTGTTTGAGTGAGCGAACGAGGCGAGGCGAACAGGAAAGAACATGCGCCAGCGCGAGTACTGGATTTAGCCCCCCGCCTCCCAATTGTCCTGTTTTTTTTTTTTTTTTTTAAACTTTTATTTTCATTTTGCAACAAACAAAAGAAACAACACACCAAAGGAGACAAAACAAGTATACAATAAAGAAAAGTAAACCCAATTACCCCCCACCCCCACGCTTCTTCTCTAGCTGATTATGTCAGCATGTGAACGCTTCCAAACAACAGTGATTATACATCAAAACAATCAAAAGAGTATCTGCGATACAGAATAATCATGGGACAAAGATATATACAAATTTAGACAGTCAGATGAGAGCATTGAGCAGAATGTACATAGTCATTGAGCATCTTCCATTTAGACCGATGATGAGGAGTCTGAATGGGGGAAGCAAACATACGAGGTATTTGTTCATATTTACTGTAGAGACAGACATGATTCCACCATTCATTGGGGCTCAGATGAGAGCTATTTTTCCAGTATTTCGTAATTAGGGAAATAGCAATGCCAAGCAGAAAGTCCAAAAGGAAGTAAGCCGTTTTTGGAAGAGAGGGGATCCCCGCAGCTGAGCGAAGTCCCACTATCCTCCAAGAAAGGGGCTCTTGAAAGTGCAAAATAGACTGGATACGACCCCAGACCCGACGCCAGTAATACTGTAGTGCGGGACATTCATACATAACATGAGGTAGTGAACCAATGGCCGCATGACATGTCCAACAACTATTGCCCTGAGTAGTGTTCCATTTGGCTAATCTGTCAAGAGTGTAAAAACACCGGTGGGCTAGAAAGAAGAGTGTCTGAGTGAGTGAGGCGGATCGGGAGACCCGTGTCACTCTACTCCAGACAAGGCTCCATTGCTCCGGGGTCAAAGTCACATGCAATTCTCTCTCCCATGCTTTCTGCGCTATAGGGGTATCTCTAGTTATAGCATTACATAAGGTTTTGTAAAAATTGGATGCTACACCCGGTGAACTACCGATAGATCGGATAGTCTCCAACCAACCTTGTGTAGGGGAGGCCGATGGCGGGAGCACCTTAGCACTCCGAAGGCAATGCTGAAGTTGCACCAGCTGAAAGTAGTGTTTCGCTGGGAGACCAAATTCAATTTGCAATTCCCTAAAAGTTTTCCAGCGACCTTCATGGAACAACTGACTAGGAATCCAAATGCCCCTAGTGTACCAGGGGCTCCACGCCATCGGCTTATTTTGTATTCGAAATCTAGTATTGTACCAAAGTGGGAGCTTGTCTAACGGACAGAGTCGGGAGTCTAAAGATTGCATAAGATTATTAAAGGCATCTAAGGTGTCTAAAAGCATTGGTGGAAAGTGGGAGTCTGATGGGAGAGTCATACCAGGGAGAAAAGTAAGAGGAATCGGTTTGCAAAGGTCCTCTTCTATGTCTAGCCACACAGGTCTACTCGGTACTGGATCTTCCAGCCAACGAGCGCCTTGTTTGAGAAGAAAAGATTGATGATACTTCAGGAAATCAGGGAATCTGACACCCCCATTTTCCTTATCTGCTTGCAGCTTATGTTTCGCTATCCTAGGTGTCTTGTTTTGCCACAAGTATCTAGTCAGAAGGCCCTCTATATCTTTATATATACGTCGAGGTAAGAGACAGGGCAACATTTCTAAGATATAATTCACTTTCGGAACAATCATCATTTTTATGGTTTCTAATCGACCCCACCAGGTAAGTGTTAAAGGAGTCCAGCGGTGAGTAAGCGCCCGGACTTTAGAGGTTAAGTCTTTGGCATTGAAGGAGATAGTGTCTTCCAAAGGAGAACAATAGTGAACCCCAAGGTATTTGACCATGCGAGGTTGCCATAAAAAGGGGAAGGGTTGCATATCTGCCTGATGAAGCAAAGGATTTAATGGAAAGGCTACCGACTTGGTCCAATTTATCTTATAACCGGACAGTTGTGAGTATTTACCAATTTGCTCTAGGACAGCCGGTACTGAGTCTATAGAGACAAAAAGCATAAGGTCATCAGCATACGCTGAAATTTTGATTTCCCTATGGGTGAAGGGGACTCCATGAATCTCCTCCGATTGCCGGATTAGTAAAGCCAAGGGTTCGAGTGCAAGATCGAAGAGAAGTGGAGACAGTGGGCATCCCTGGCGAGTGCCGCGTTGAAGGGGAAAAGGCTGAGACTTTAAAGCATTGGCACATATACTGGCTGTAGGCTGTGCGTACATGGTGCGAAGACAACGGAGAAAACCTTCCCCGAATCCGTACCAGCGGAGGACTGCAAACAGGAAGGGCCACTCTAAGCGATCAAAGGCCTTCTCAGCATCAAGTGAGAGACCAACAAATGGGCGATCAAGATTAACTGCGGTAGTCAGTACATGGCATAGAGTCCGAGCATTGTCAGCAGTTGATCTACCAGGAATGAAACCGCATTGATCTGGGTGTATTAAGGTAGGCATCCTATCAGAGAGCCGGGTAGAGAGAATGGTGGCAAATATTTTATAGTCCGCGTTTAGGAGGGAAATTGGACGATAATTAGCTGTTAGTTGCGGGTCTCTCCCCTCTTTTTCAAAAACTACTACGTTTGCCATTGAAAAGGACCCAGAAGGAGAACCCTCCTCGGCCAGAGCAGAAAAATAAAGTTTCAAAACTGGAGCTAAGTCAGCGTGAAAGGTTTTGTAGAATTCAGCAGGGAGACCGTCTGGGCCTGCGGCTCGACCTGAGGCACATTTCTTGATAGCAGAATGAATTTCTGAGACAGTAAAGGGTGTGTCCAAGGCCACTCTATCTTCGTCAGATAGGGTCGGTCTTTGTACCCCTGAAAGTAAGCGGTCAAATACATCTGGCTCAAAATCACATTCAGATTGATAAAGCCGAGTATAAAAATCACGAAAGAGTTCTAAGATTTCGGTATCTTTAGTGACCAAGCCCCCCCCCGACGGATTACGGAGGGCGGTAACACGCTTGGCTTCTTTTTGACCTTTTAGGGCATTTGCTAATAATTTGCCAGCACGATTATTTTCCCGATAATATAGCCCTTGTTGTGATTCAATATTTTTGACAGCAGCAGTGTACAAAAGCTGATTGTATTGAAAACGCAAGCGTTGTAAACGGAGTAAAATACATGGGTCAGTACGGGACGTGAGAAGACGCTCCCCAGCTTGTATCTGCTGCTCTAGAAGCAGTAAATGCTGCTTTCTTTGTTTCCCCTGCCGAATTTGATAGCTAGTTATAGTTGCGCGGATAGATGCTTTAAAACCCTCCCACCAAGCCCAGCTCGCTGTGTCATGGGGTGAGTTAAAATGAAAATAATCTTGGATAGCGGCCTTTATATCAACCTGAAAATCTTTTTGACCCAGTAAGGATCTATCAAAAAACCAAGCTCGGGGAGGATCGTCCCGCGCAGTGACATGTAATGATAAAGATATGGCAGCATGATCTGAAATATGGAGAGGATGAATCCTAGTCGTGTCTACTTGAGAAATCATTGCTTTGGAAATGAGAAAGAAATCTATTCTAGATTGGGAGTGATGGGGGGCAGAAAAGAAAGTGAACTCTAAGTCGGAGGGGTGAAGCAGCCTCCATATATCTACCAGCGCAAGATCTTGCATCAGAGCTGTAAGGGTAGCAAGACTCTTGGGTGGACTACTCGTTCTAGGCGGCTGTCTATCTATCAGAGGGTCTAACACTTGATTAAAATCACCACCAAGTATTAATGGAGTATTGGCAGAGGCCTGTGCCAACTGCGCAATACTTGCATAATAAGCAGGGTTGTCCACATTCGGGGCATAAATGCAAATACATGTAAATTCACTATCTCCCACCTTAAGATGTACTCGGGCCCATCTACCCTCCTTGTCAGCGCTAGTATCAATTACAGTAGCTTGCAAAGATTTCTTAACCAGAATGGCTACCCCGCACCGTTTGGAAACGGCGGGAGAATAGGCAGCCACCATGTAAGGCTTAACATTGAGTTTCAGTGTTTCAGCAGAGTTTAAGTGCGTTTCCTGAAGAAACGCTAAATCAGCATGCTCATGGCTAAGATAGCTAAGGATTTTCTTTCTTTTGATTGGACTATTAATGCCCTTTACGTTGAGTGATAAGATTTTACATAAGGCCATTCAGACAAGTAAAAAATTCTGAGCATGATAGCGCACATAATTTCACAATGTCCCTCATATTGACTGTATCTGGCTGTACATATGGCATAAAAGAAAATAAGCTTAGATAATACAATGAAGCGCCCCACATTAAAAAAAGAAAAACCGCAGCGCGGTAGAGAAGAAGCAGAACCCCAAAAATTACTGGCGACCATGTGTCTGCGGGGAGAAGCCCCAGAGAAGGCCGAAATTGAAAAAACACATAACCTGTAGGACTGTGCGTGCTCCGAATCCGACCGAGGCACACATCATGGAGGGATAGGAGACCAAAAAACAAAAAGTCATAGAAAGAAAGAAAGAAAGTCCAGGTAGTCTCTGTGCTTGACTATGACCGCCGCATCGGGCCCTTCAAAATGGCGGACAGAGCCGGCAAATAAAAGTCCAAGTCGTTGGGTTAGCGCATCTGCTCTGCTTCTTTGGAGTCTAAAAATGCTGATAGTAGATCAGGATCTTCGAATGTCCTGGTTTGGTTGTGGAGAGTCACTCGGAGCTTCACGGGATACAACAGGCCAAAGCGAGCCTGTAGCTGTTGAAGTCGAGGGCGAAAAGCAAGGAGTTTCTTCCGTCGGTCAACGGTAGGCTTTGCCAAATCAGGGAAGAAGGAGACTTTGTGACCTTCAAAATCCAAATGATGGTTCGCCCGAGCAGCATTTAAAATTTGTTCCACTTGTTGATATCGTAGCAAGCGAAAGATAATAGGCCGGGGGGTCGTTCGGTTGAGCGCCATGTGGGTAGGAACACGGTGTGCACGATCGATTTCCAGTTCTTTATGAAAGGTGATCTTCAGCAAGGAGGGAAGAGTTTTGAGCAGGAATTCTCTCATATCTCCCGCTTCCACCCCCTCCGGTATTCCAATGAGCCTCACATTGTTGCGACGGGCTCGATTATTGCTATCTTCTAACTCCTTTTGAAGATTCTGTATCTGGCGCTCAGCCTTGTCCAGTTTGCCCAAGCGCACCGCGTGCGAGTCGAGGACCCCCGCCATATTGTCCTGCCGTAATGAGAGACTTTCAAGTCGGTCCTGGAGCACTCCAAAGTCTTCTCGCAGGGCTCTAAGCGCTTCTCCATTGGACTGCACCAATTCCTTCACGCCGCGTATTTCCTCTAAAATCTCCAGGTGCATTTCGGGGTTTTCTCGAAATGGAGCCATCTTCTGTGGGGAGGACACCTCTGTTTTGGAGCGTTTTCCGTGAGAAGAAGAAGGAGACCCGAAGTCCAAGCGCGCTGGTTTATGGGCCGCCATCCCCCCGAGGTACCCCGGTCAGCCCGGAGCGAAATAGTAAGTTTGTATAGGTATTAAGTCAGGATTCTAAGTAGGCCTCTCGGGAGCTTCAGCGCGAAGCGTCTTACCCGCTGGACATCAGGCTCCGCCCCCCGCCCCAATTGTCCTGTTAATGTATAAAATGAATACAAAACACTCTAAAATATCATGAGGGAGTGTTTCTAGTTAGTTAACCATTACAACCTCTATTTTGGGCCAAGAAAATAAACTGCAGTCGGCTAAAAAGAAATTATGTGAACATTCCTTATATGGGTAAGAAATCTAATTTTGCAAGAAAACGCGACGTGATGGAACATTTTGGCTATTTTTCCTGGATTCAGCACCCCAAAATCTATAGGAATCAGTTGCAAAACTGGAGGCAGTTTTTTGGTAGTGTACCTGTGATATTAATGATGCAGAAGAACAGGAAAAGAACGCCATTTATGTGATAGGAAAGAGATAGAAGATACAGTAATAGTCAATGAATATAGAGGGAAACAAGAGGAAGGGAAACTAATAAGGATCAGTGCCAGGAATGTTATAAGTCTGTTGAAATAAGTGTGTTTTGAGAAGTGTTTTAAATTTTAAGTAGGAAGCTTCAAGGCGGATCGAGGATGGACAAGCATTCCAGAGTGAAGGACTGAGGAAGAAAAACGCAGCATGATGTATTAGCTCTAGGTGAGCCTGAGATGGGGATGGGAGAACAAGCCGATTTGCATGAAGAGAGCGAAGTTGACGAGAGGGGATGTGAAGAGTTATGAGGTTAGATAAATATTGAGGAAATGAGGCAAAAAGAACTTTATGTGTCAAAATCAAAAACTTATATTGAATCCTATAGCAGATGGGTAACCAGTGAAGACGTGTCAACAGAGGGGTAATATGATCAGAACATTTAGTATGTGTAATGAGGCGGGCTGCTGTATTTGTAGTAATTGTAAGCGCTGAAGTTGATAAACAGGAAGACTAGCAAGAACTACATTACAGTAGTCCAGTCTACTCATCACCAGCACCAGCAAGAGGGTAGTAAGTGAAGAGGGCGCTAACAATGGTCAAACTGCACGAATCTGACAAAGTGCACAAAAAGATCGACGGACAAGGATGAATATATGCTCTTGAAAGGAGAGTAATGAATCCAATGTAACACCCAGATAACGGAAAGAAGAAACCAGGGGGATAGCAGTGGAACTTAATTGAGGGGCAATATTTGGACAGGGGGAGCTTAGAGAAACCCACATAGCCTTAGACTTGGATGGGTTGAGATGGAGAAAGTTATTAGAAACCATTGCGGCAATGTGAGTCAAGCAGTCATTGAGTGGAGAGAGATCAGTAGCAATTGGGGAAGTGTGGTAAAGAAAAACAATATCATCAGCGAAGAGATATGTGGACACCGGATATTGCTAAATAAGGAGAGGCAGAGAGGCAAGAAAAATGTTAAAGAGTAATGGGGAGAGCCCAGATCCCTGAGGAACTCCACAAATTAGAGGAAATGATGGGGAGGACGCATCACTTTAATGAACAGAAAAACTATGGGAAGTGAGGAAGGAGTGAAACCACTGCAGCAGAGTACCCCGAATCCCCGAGTCATGAAGGCGAGAGAGCAATGTATGGTGATCTACCAAATCAAAGGCAGAGGAGAGATCTAGTGATACAATCAAAGTAATATCCCCTCGATCGTGAGCAGCATGTAACTCATTCAGCAGGGCAAGAAGGACAGATTCCGTGCTGTGGCCTGCACGGAAACCAGACTGACTCGGATGGAGGACGTTAGTGGTCTCAACGTGGAATGCTAATTGAGAGAATACACGTTTTTCCAGCACTGTTGCAAGAAATGAGAGGTTTGAAACTGGACACCAATGTGCCAGAACAGAAGGGTCGAGTGAGGATTGCTTAAGTAGTGGCCGAATAATAGCTGACTTCCAAGGGGTAGGAAAGATCCCAGTAGATAAGCTGGAATTAAAAATAATTCGAACAAGAGGCAGTAAGGCAAGAGATGGTTCGGATATCCAGCTGGAGGGAATGGGATCCAGTGAACACATTGTCTTCCTGGAGCCCGAGAGGGTATTAAATAGCTCTATAGCTGAAATGGGTTGAAAAGAGGGCCAGGTATGTTCCAGAGCCTGATTTGAGGGGGAAGATGCTGAACAAGAGGTGTCAACAGGGGGAGAAGATGACGAGGAGACAGAAGATGAAGTCAAAGGGGTGGGGGGGAGGGTTTGGAAAAGTGGAACGCAAATCAATAATCTTATCATGGAAAAAGACAGCAAGGAGTGTAGGATCTGGTGATGCAGTCAGTTGGACAGGATGAGTCGTAGGTGCAGAAAGAGTATGGAGGATAGAATAAAGCTGCCTAGAGGAGTTAGAGGCTGTAGCAATAAGGGATGTGTAATAAGAACATTTTGCGTAATAGACAGAAAAGCGGTAGAAGTATACTTGTTGAAAACGAGCATGAGCTTCTGAAGAGGGGTTCTTGAGCTATAGCCGCTCAACACGACGAAGCTGTGAGCGCAGTAAAAATAAGCTAGGATGGTACCAAGGGGAGCAAATACGTTTTGCTGAGATAGGAGAGGAGCATAAGGGGGCCAAGTTATCTAAAGCAGTAGTAAGCACAGAATTCCAAGTGTAAACCTGAGCACAAGGTGACTGAGAGGCGACGTCCAAAGGGAACAAGGTTTGTGCAGAAGGAAACGCAAGCAGCGTTGATAGAGTAATATGACGGCACAAGCGACAGGATGGCTGGAGATTAGCAGAATCAGCAGCTGTGACTGAGAAGGAAGTAGAAAAGAAGATACAATGATGATCTGACCAAGGGATCGCAAGGGCTGAAAAGGAAGATAGAATAAGACCAGAAGAAGATGGGGCAATGACCAAGTCTAAAGTATGGCCTGCACTATGAATTGCACAGGGAACGTGCTGTGTAAGAGACAGGTCATACAATAGATTGAGGAAAGCGTGATCTCTGGGCCTGATAGGTGAATACAAATGGGCATTGAAGTCACCAAGTATAATAAGATTAGAGTAGGTTAGGGCAGTTTCAGAAATAGTCTGCATTGTCATATCCCATAAGTCAGGGGAGAGGGAAGGGGAAAGGCAAAGCAGAAGAAAATGAAGAGCTGGGGATGATTGGAGTCGCAAGAAAAGAGATTCTGAATAGTGCACTGAAGCAGCTCTAACTTCATTGATGGCAAACCAGGAATGATAGAGGAGCGCCACTCCCCTCCCCTCCCCCCCCCCTTCTACCCAGCCTGGGTGATGAGAAAGCAGAGTACCCCGAAGGTAGACATCTGCTTAACAGTGGGCTATCACCCTCTTTAAGCCAAGTTTCCGTGAGGAAACACATGTCTAAGGACTGTTTCTGCAAGAGACCATAAACTAATAATGATTTAGTTTGGAGGCACCGGCTGTTCACTAATGCCATATGGGTCCAGTGTGGTTTCCCCACCTTTCATTTACAAGGCACCATCATCACTTGAGCATCCCTGCAGGCCAGAAAAGGGACAGTGAGGATCACTCATCTTGGAGAAACACTAATAACTGCACCTGTCACTCAGAGTCAGCCTTCCCTCAGATGACTCACTGTGCATTCCCTATCACCCAATTCATCATTATTCAGCCTCTCATATAGTCTTTGTTCAAGCTTAAACCAGCTGTTTTATTTAAATGGCCAATATTTTGGGGTTCAACAATCTGTACCATAATATTACCAATATTTATTTTTATTTTATTTATTTAACAGGGTTTTTATACCGGTTTATCATTTAGTCAAAGCGGTTTACATTGAAACGTAAACTTTGCAATGTACATTAAACAGGGACATTCATAACTTGGATTATACATTAACTTTCTTCTTACCTTATTTCTACAAGTTGCCTTTTTATTGGTTTCTGTGGGTAAAATTATATATATATACCACACATCAGGGCTGGTACAGAGTTATTAGAGAAACATTCGGCCTTTAGAGTCCCTAGCAGCCCTCCTCCCAAAACATTTGATTATTGAATTCATTCTTAATCATCTGAACATCATCCCTCCCAGAAACTCCTGTAAAAAAAGCATATTTGGACATCAAAGTGGTTAAAATGTGGCAAGCAGATATTCAGTGGCACTAGAGCATTTAGTGCCGCTTTGTGCTGTGAATACCGCAATGCTAAGCGGCTAGCGTCAGGGCGTTCTGGCACCAGAGTTAACCAGGAAGTGGCAATATTCAGAAGCTGGCCGGTAAACCTAAAATGGCTAAGTTAGGGGGAAAAAAGCTGGCCTAGCTTTAGCTAGTTTAACTGACTGGCCAGAGGCTGAATATCGCCACTGACCAGATAGTAAAACACCATCCGGGCATAGCAGATATTCACTGGATATGGCCCTGGCATTGAATATAAGGGTTACATTTAAAGCAGGGACGGCCAACCACTTTACTCGGGCTGTCACTGAATTTACTTCCCCATACTTTTTAATTTTTTTTTTAACTGAAATTTGTATTCAAGATTTCAAATAATACAATAACAATGCTCCCTGGCATCCATGCTGGGATTCCTATTACACACATAACTGAAAAATCCCAGTGCCCTGCCAACCTCCTCCACCTCACATCTTTCCAAACCTCCCCCCCCCCCCACCAGCCTGTTCCATTCAATTCTGTTTTTTAAATATATGCATAGGGGGTTATTCTGAGACACAAATAGTGGGATGGACATCCCTATTCGTGTCGGCTGCATGCCCTGACTAACTTCCCTGCACAACCAGCGGGGAAGTTAGTCGGGGACGGGGAAGAGGTGGCCCAGTGGCAGACAGTGGGCAGGCAGTGGGCGGTCACCAGCCCTGGACGTACAAGGCCGATTCTAATGTCGGCCCTGAATATCCAGGGCCGGCGAAATTGGAGGGGTTGAATAACTTCCCTGGATGTTTCTTTTTTGCAGACTCGGGGCTGGGAGGGGTCAAAGTTAATACCCCCCAGCCCGACTCTGGCCTTAGGAGGTCAGATCGGGGGTCGGGCTTTGGGGAGTTAACTTTTTTAGCAGCTGCCGGCATCGCGGCTTTTAAATGGAGCCGCGGTGCTATGGCAACAGGACGCTATGGCGCCGTGGCTCCATTTAAAAGCCCTGGCTGAGTTAGCCGGGCTATGGCTGTACGTGCAGGCTGGAACTTGCCCTGTGGGATCAGAATCACATTCTCCTTTGTACATCCGGGTCAGCCCGGACGTACAAAGGACATGTACATCGGGATCTGAATCGGGGCCATAATGAGGAAAATTTCCAAAAGCCACTTGCTAAATAGACTGTTTGCATATAGCCCATTCTTCCTGTGGGTAAAAGTAAACATTGATTGTAGCTGCTCAGTCCCCCCCCCTCCACCAGAAGCTGCTGCCCTAGGCAACCGCCTAGTTTGCCTAATGGTTGGGTCGGCCCTGTTTAGAATATAAAGTGTGCATGAATCATCCAGCTTAGTCATTTATTTTGTTTACTTCCCACCCCAACTTTCTAATTTCCCTTTTTGCTTAGCACATGTGTTAGGGGCCAATGGAGCTGCAAGGATATTATATGTCATGGGACTTGCTCAGTAGAAGGTGGTTCTCACATTACCACCTACGATGATACTCGTTATACTGTTCATGGCGAATGTAACTACATACTCTCAAAGGTAAGTGATACAAAATATTTCAGATTACAATCTTATCATTGCTCTCAAGAAAGGAAAGACTTAAGGGCCTTTTTACTAAAGTGTGTCATTTGATGCCCATGGTAATTGTTACCACACAGGTGGAACAATTGTTGCATGCTGAAATGTGCATTAATTGCGCATTTCACAATGGGGCAGTGTCTAGGTGGGTTGGAGTGGAGAGTGACTGCTAACTGCTCATTGTAGTTAGCGCAGGGGTCAGTAGTGCACTTTAATTGCCATTAGTTGCAATTAGCTCTGGTGCACCTACCTTCAACTCAATACAGTAGATGGTGATAGATTGACCCGCAATAATTGCAAGGGTCAGTATCATCACTGTCTGAATAGCAGTAGCACTTGCTGCGTTATCCGAATATTAGTGCTGGTCACAATTCAGATACCCACACCACATATCCCAATTATACTGAAATATAGCAGCCGATGCTTTAAAAACAACGCCGACTGCAGTGTTTCAATCTCAGCCTGAACGTCTTTGTGATGGCTTTAAAGGCCCTGGCTATAAAAATGGCCTATATGCTTAACATCCAGCAGCATTATCAGCCAGAGCTGTGGATCCCACATCTCTGGGCAAGGTGAAAACAGAAGTTGGTCCAGGCCCAAGGATTCCCACCCTAAGCCTGGGAGAAAGATTCCCTATGTGACATGTCATTTCTAATGATTAGGTGAAGATGGTTGCCTTAGAATTCTAATAATTGTATGTATTTATTTGATATACTGCCAAGGACCTATAAAACCATCACAGCTGTTTATAATAAAACAAACATGAGAGAAAGAAAAGCAGTAAAGAAGTGGAAAGAGGATAGAGAAGGGGTCACATCATTTCTTGCGTCTGACCTAGTTCAGCCTACATTTGATGACCTGGCCCCATCCTACGATCTGCCTTTTTAATTAAGGAGAAGTGTTCAGACTTAACATTTAGAAGCTGCATTATACTCCAAGAAAATACAAAACTATTTTGTGCTATAATTTATAGTGTTATATATTTCTTTCTTTCTTTCAATATTTAGTCGTCCTCCTGAATATGCTCAGGACATGTTACACAGAAACATAGAAACATGACGACAGAAAAAGACTACATACATAATACTGCTATAAAGTAGAGCACCTCATTTCCAAAATTCTTTTATCTAAAATCTCCTGTTATCCTAGAAAATGCATGGGTTCAACCATCTACTCCTCAAAATTTCTTTTTCGTTCTAGGGCTGTAGACTCTGCTTGGTTTCTGGCTTTCTCTTCATCTCTTTGCAACCAAACATTCTGCATGTTTAACATGGGCTTTTGTGTATTGTTACCATTTTTGCCTCCACCAACTTCACTGGGAGGCTTTTCACTACAATCACTTGCCTCTTTGTCAAGAAATTTTCTAATGCTCTAGGTTATTTTATGTTTTCAGATCTGCAAAAACAATACATTCATTGTTTTGGGAGAACTTCGCAGGTGTGGTCTAAGGGACAGTGAGACATGTTTAAGGAGCATCACCCTCATTCTTGACACGCAAACCGTAAGTGTTCATGACTTCCGGTGCAGAATGTTTCACTGAAGATATGACTTGGGAAGACATGGAATTGTCAGCTAGGGCCCATGGATATCTACACAACTAGGGGACGATTTTATAAAGAGCTGCCTAGATTTTGGTGGTAAGATCGTAGGTAAATCTTGGTATTTTAGTCATTCACATGTATAAATGGCCACTTATGTGTATAAAATACCTTTTTTATGCTGGTGCTATTTTATACATATGCGCCTAGATCTGACGGCATATACTTTCACTATGTGCATTGCGTGGGCGGAGTTTCAGCAGAGCATGGGCGGAGTTTCAGCAGTGCATGGGTGGAGTTTCAGCAGAGCATGGGCAGAGTTTCAGCAGAGTGTGGGTGGAGTTTCAGCAGAGCATGGGCAGAGTTTCAGCAGTGCATGGGTGGAGTTTCACTAGTGCATGGGTGGAGTTTCAGCAGAGCATGGGCGGAGTTTCAGCAGAGCATGGGCAGAGTTTCAGCAGAGCATGGGTGGGGATTCAGGAGAGCGTGGGTGGAGTTTCAGCAGAGCATGGGCAGAGTTTCAGCAGTGCATGGGCGGAGTTTCAATGGTTCATGGGTGGAGTTTCAGCAGAGCATGGGTGGAGTTTCAGCAGAACATGGGTGGAGTGCACAAGCGCATGCATAAATGATAAAATCTTTATAAATCTTTATAAATCTAGGCACAGGCTCTAGGGTTTGTGTAAATGACTGTGCCTTAAATGAAGATGCATATTTAGTAACTTACACATAATTACTCTACATGCATTACGAGTAACGGCAGCTATTCCATAAAATCAAATCTGTTCGAAACAAAAGCACGTCCCGAGTAGAGGACGTGGACAGGATAAAGTGTCAGTGGGTGGCAGCCATTTGAGGGTTTTTTGGGGTTTCCTAAATGAAAAATAAATACACAATTAATTTTGTAAAGGGGAGTGTTTCAGTTCATCTTAAAATGAAACAAAGTGAAACAAGTTTTTGTGGCATCTTTCCATTCTTTTTCGAACAAATGCATATCCCTAATAAACTCCAAAAAGAGACCTTCTTTGACACATTGCAGGTGTTGAGATGAGGATTAGCAATAATTCTGAGAGACTGAGTTCTCTAACATGCCTTGTCTTAAGGGTAACGTTCATTCCTGTCAAAGTATGCACAAAACTAACCCAATAAGGCGGTTTGATTAAACTGTGACATGTACTGATATAGTACCATAAATATGTAAATAGTTACCCTGGTGACATGGACCGATATTGTACCATAAATATGTAAATAGTTACCCTGGTGACATGGACCGATATTGTACCATAAATATGTAAATAGTTACCCTGGTTATCCAAGTTGAATCACCTGTTATTTGTAAATACGGTGTCGATCTCTGCCCATATAAACGCGTTTGTTGCATGTAAACCGCACTGATATCGAATAGCGCGACTAAGAGACTATAAATAAAATAAAATAAAAAAATAAATAAATTACTCTTGGTTAACTAATGTGTCCCCTAGAGGGCGCTACATCTTAACTGTATACACAATACACACTTCTAAACGTATTATGCAAACACCATATATAGCTGATATATCACAGGAGGAGGTCTAATAAAATAGAGATTTCAGTTAAAATGTAAAGAAGAACCATACATAGTTAAGCGCAGAGCATTTACTTCAGTGTGCATTTGTTGACACTTTCTGATTTAGAGAGCAAACCGTTTATCCAGCTTCAAAGGCTGATGCAGCTGCCTTGCGTTACGAGAGTTGTGCACTAAAGCTCAGCGTCTGGTTTTCCAACACAAGCCTGGTGCTGAAACTTAGCTCCCCGCTATTGCAAACAAAAAGCTTTCAAATGACCTGTGCAGAAAAATTGGGCGCAAACATGGGAGAGCATGCAGAGATGCATGCGCACATGGAACTGCGCTAGCAGCAGCTATATCAGCACCAATGTTATTTGAGCATAGCATAAACTCCTCACTGACACTGACTGTAGAACAATGAGCTGCTCTTCAGACCCTGCACTGAAACATCGACGTTGTGCTTAGCCTTCTGGTCTTCTGTGCATGTCTTTGCATCTGCACTGCATAGCTAATCGCTCCAGTATTATTCATTTAAATGGATTTTTTGAGCTGTGTGATGCTGTCTGCTCAAGGCTTTGCACATAGTTAGCTCGTACATAAAACCAGTTCTTGCATTCATAGCACACAAAATTGTGTGCCAAAACCAAGCTAACTTGTACGCAAAGCCTAGCCTACTTTTCTGCATTGGCCCATCAGTTTTAGTTTATTTTTTTTTCATTAGCTTTTCATTACTGTTCACAACACAGTACAGAAACAAACATATATTGCATCATCATGAAAAATAAATAAACACAAGCAGATATTAAAATAGACCACGTTACGGCGGTAGGGTCTATTCTGCACCACGTTAGCGGGGATATACATCCGGTCTGGACATATATCACCCACTAATGCCCAGGGCCAATTTTGTTTCCAAAGCTCCCCACATGTACAGTGGAGATGTGCGATGAGCTCTGGATGGGAGAGGACCGGAGGTGGAGACTGAGCAGCGTGGAGGTAGGACCCTGACCCTCGATGTATAGGACCTATTCCGGTGATGACCCTGTATGTCCAGGCTTGGGGAGTTAAACGGGGAACTTATTCCACCTCGGAGGTGGCATAAGTCACCCCAATGTCTGTGGCCATCATAGCTGGATCCCCCTCCACCCCCCCCGAAGAGGTGAGCTGGGCAGGGAGTTCCCCGTAACCTGATCCCGGCCTCAACAGGCCTGATTGGGGGTCAGGCAGTGAGGAATACAAACTTCAAATTTGTGAGGCCGATCGGGGCTCCTGCATAGCATCCTGGTATCATGGTAATGGGATGCCACGGAACCCGGCTCCATGCAGGAGCCTTGGGTGTTTGTACGGGAAAGGGCCTGGATATACAGCGGACTGGAATCGGGGCACGTCCTGCCTGTCCAGGCCTGTGCACCCGATTCTGCTCCCAAAGAAGTATTTAGCTCCTGCAGGTGCAGGTGCAGAACTGGCCTGTCCAGATTTTGGACTTCCGGATGGGCCGGACATGCCCCGTTCTGAATTGGCCTCCATAATTCAGAGAGAAACACCCTCTACTCAAGATTTCCCATGCAAAAATCCAGATTAGACGGATGGCGGGCGGGCTATACGTTGATGGGGCATATAGCACCGCCCAAATGAAAATCGGGCCCTAAGGATTTATTCAATTCAGACTGCAGCATTACCATTAATGTGGCTCTGGAGGAGATAATATCCTGAGAATCTTCAAGAAATTTAGTTCATTCAAAGGAAATAGAAACATTATCCCCTCCAGAAGTCACATCCACCTCCGCATTAGGCAAAGCACAAGGAGATGGATATTAGATATTAGATATCATAATAGGCACAATAACTTTTAAACATTCAGTAAAGTATTTAGTGAGCAAAATCCTAGGGGATTAAAGATGTGTTTTATTAACTACAGCAAGGCTTTTGACTGTGTAAGCCATGAGAAACTCACATTAAGAAGCATGGGTATTCCAGAACACCTGATCGTTCTCTTGCACAACCTTTACATTGATCAAGAACCAGCATTCGAATGGAACACGGAGAAACAGAATGGTTTAAAATCAGCAAAGGTGTATGACAAGGCTGCATACTTTCTCCCTACCTCTTTAATTTATATGCAAAACAAATCATCAGAGAAGCAGGACTGTATGAAGACAACTGAGGTGTGAAGATTGGTGGAAGACTCATCAACAACCTTCGCTATGCTGATGATACCACATTACTGGCTGAAAGTGAAGATGATATGAAATATTTGCTTCTCAAGATCAAGGAACATAGTGTTAAAATGGGTCTGCACCTTATCGTTAAGAAGATAAAGCTCCTGACAACAGGCAAAATCAATAAGTTCATCATTGATGGAAAAGAAATTGAAATAGTTGACAACTTTAACTTACTTGGATCAACAATCAATAAAAAAAGGACTAGCAGTCAAGAAATCTGACGACGTATTGCTCTTGGTGGAAGATTCAACTTGTCCAGGCCATGCTATTTTTAGTAACGTCATATGGATTCAAAAGTTGGACAGTGAAAAATATAGACAGGAAGAAAACTGATGCCTTGAATTATGGTGCTAGCAGTGAATACTCTGTATATCATGGGACTGCTCAGAGAACAAAACAGTCAGTACTAAAGGACATCAAACCTAAGCTTTCTTTAGAAGCTCAGATGACAAGACTTTGACTTTCAAACACATCATGCGAAGAGAAAGATAATTGGAGAAAGACATAATGCTTGGCAAGGTAGAAGGTCACCGTAAAAGATGAAGACCTTATTGAGATGGATCGATACAATAAGGGTAGTTATGGATACCACTCTATCAACAATGAGCCGCTTGGCTGAAGACCGAACAAAGTTTAGGTCAATTATCCAGAGGGTCGCCAGGGGTCGACACTGACTCAACGGCACTTAACTACAACAGAAGATGTGTTTTGGGGAAATTAATAAACCTCAAATTGTTCTTTCTAGCAATATTCTCTAAAGATTCCAATTGACCATGTACTTGAAGACTATCCTTAATTGAAGAAACATTAGCAGCTTGAAATGTTCCATATTTAGAGTCCATCCTCTCAGACGTCAGCTCTAACTCTTGCAGCCTATTATCATGCTCATCCAATTTTGCCACAGTTTCCTTGGAGAAGGTATGAATCTACTCAAGCTTCCCCTTTAGCAGCTCATTAGTCTATTGTACCAATTTCCACATATCTTTCAAAATAATATCAGTAGACGTTTCAGAGTGTACAACATCAAGAGACTCCTATGAAATCACTGCAGGTAGAGGAAGAGAATCTTAAACTTCACTGATTGCTCTAATTGCAAAGGTGTCTCTCTTCCCTTAGAGAGGGATAAGATAAATTTGCATCAGATTCAGAAACTAAACTGTCCCCAGGACGGGGGGGGGGGGGGGGGCTATAGCAATATGGCTCAAAGAGGCAGCCAAGGGGGATGAGGTTAACAAAGTCTCAGGTTTCTCCTAAGATACTGATGTAGCAGGCAACCCACTGATCACAAATTTATTCATTAGCTCCACAATGCCAGAGCTAAATACTTGAGAATTCTTCTTCTTACCTTTAGCCTTCCTCTTGTAACTCTTGGATGTCCTCCCCACTCATCTGAGGTCAAGCCCCAAGCCCCGAGTGGCACCAAAGGGACATGGTCCTTTGGTCTTGCAGACCTTTGGTCACATGCCCTGTGCTTGCGACTGCAACATGACACTGGTGAATTTAAGATGTCCCAAATGCAGCCGAGTAGTGACCTCATTTTTGGGTGGGCGGAGCCATCGGTCACCTCCTCCCGATGCGAGAAATAGAATGCAGGAAACTACCGCAAAAGAGCTGCTACTGCCATGAATAGGGTCCTCCCTGGAATGCCCTCTCCAGGTACTGGCCCATCAGGGATTTTTTTTTTCTTTAGTTTCTTTATTTATATTTTCCAACAAAATGCAAACAAAAGAGAAAACCAAATTGCAGTAAATTAAAATACACAATTCTTCTCTTTAACATGAGAAAATAAAAGGTTAAACATAGCCCGCCCCATCCTGTCCCTCCCATCATCATGCAATCATCAGGGGCTATATAAAGAAACACAAAACATCTATGAGCTTACTAGGCCTACAATTGCAATATAAGAGCCACAACTCCACTACAAAGGAAATGTTTTCGCTTAAGAAGGATGCAAGGGAACAACTATACCATGATGCTTGTATATATATATATATATATTTATATATGTATATCATAAGCACAAGTGTTCCACCCTTCATGTCAACCAAGCTCTGCAGCATTTTTTCCATTTAGAAATACCGAAAAAAAAGGGCCACTTCCAATATGAAGTTGATTAAAATGGACAATCCCACGGTTACGGCGAGATGCCAATTATTGATTGAAAAATGACCCCAGACCAGGAGAGATTGGCCCAAAATCCCATCACCTCTTCAATTCGGTTCCATATTGAAACCTAATAAGACTGAATGTTAGAACAATCACACACCACTTGTCTCAAAGTGCCAACATCTCCTCGATGGGACTAACACTCATTCCCAGCTGTCTGAACTCATTTAGCTACCTTTCATCAGACAATCCTCCTTAGGAGTTGCATTTACTACTTTTGAAAGGCCTTCTGAGTATCCAATATGATATGAGACGTGAACCTCCCAACAGACACCATGCCAAGAAGAAGGTTCTAGAGGAAATGATTACTTAACCTCTCTTCTAGTTCAAGCAATATTGAGCACAAACCTACAGTCCCCTCCACCCATCGCGAACCTTGTTTAAGTAAAAAATCACAGTACTAGGCCTGAAAATCAGAGAGAATCACCCCCCCCCCTCCTTTTTTTAAGATTTAAGCTTCCTGAAAGCAATTCTGTGTGGTTATTTTCCCAAAGACACTGAGCTACAATCCTTTCAATTTGGCGATAGACTCTCCCTGTAAGGAGAACTGATAACATTTCAACTATACAATTCACTTTAGGAGTGATAGTCATATTTATAGCTTTAAGACGACCCCACCAATAAAACAGACCAGCGACCACTTTGCTATTATACTGCTGAAAGCTTGTTGAGTCAAATAGGGTAAATGAGATTGCAAAATGATCAGAAATATGAGCCTCAGGAATAGTAGACTCACTAGTTCTAGAACAAAGTCCCTTGGAAACTAGGAAAAATCAGTATGTGATATTTGAAAATCCATAAGAGATAGAACTTTCCTCATTAAGATGGCTACCCCATTGTTCTTATGACGGGCAGCTAAGAAACCCCTAAAGAGTATATCTTTCTATTTAGCCTCAATGACTCCTCCCCATTTAGGTGTGTCTCCTACAACAGTAAGATGTCAGCACTTTCTTTACGACCATACCGCAAAAAATGTTTCCTCTTAGTGGGATTATTAATGCCCCAACATTCAGTTAAATGATCTTAAAGGCAAACATACTGACAATATAGTTCCAATTAGCAATCAAATGTTGCAGAAACATACCAAATTGTAGCATTTAGTTTACATTTTAGAACAATTTCTTAAGCGCCCTTAAAGTGTTAGCTGCCCCTATAGTCCAGAGAAGAAAACCCGACAAAATAAAGGTACATATTAACCCCAGCCCCATCATATGATCACTCCTAATAAGAACACCTAAAACTGGAAAAACATCTTCCCGAAACCACCTAAAACCAGGGGGGCTATATAACACACAGAACTTAGCGGGTGAGCCCACCAGGACAAGATGGACATGGAGGCCAAAAGACTTAATACTTATTTATTTTTTTTAACATTTCTTATATACTGCCTTTCATGATATCAAGGTGGCTTACATTGAACAGGGCATTATAACTTGGAGATAACTATTTTACAGGGAACATGGGCAATAGAGGGTTAAATGGCTTGCCCAAGACCACAAGGAGCACCTGTGGGACTAGAAACCCCAGTCCTTCTGGCCCAAGGTTTGAACCCCTGACCTTCTGGCCTGAGGTAACTTACCCCAACCACTAGGCCACTCCTCCCGCTGCTCTTTTGTGTCACTCAAAATATCGCACTCTGTAAAAGAAAGAAAGAGAGAAAACAAAAGAAACATTTTAGCCAGGATAGTACCCTGGAGCTCCTTCACACAATGTAGAGTTGATGTCCCAGTATATAACAATGTTACATAATGAAATGTCGTTCCTGCGTGGATAAGTCGCCTTTACACGACCTCAGACCAGTCGAACGCCCACGAGAGCAAGTGCCATAAAACTAGCAAATAAAAGTTGCAGAATGACTTTCACCGCATCGCCACCAACTCCCTTACTGTAGCTTCAGAAATGCATATAACTCCCCAGGATCATCAAAAGTCTTGGTCTGGTTATGCACAATTCAGAAAAGCGCTTAAGCACAATTCAGAAAAGCGCTTAAGCACCACCTCTTTCTCTTACACTACTCACAACCCTCCAACCTGACACCACCTGCGAACACATGAACACCATTAATGTATGTAATCTTGTGGATACTACTTTTAATCGAATGTTTGTTGTACATAGTTAATCCCAGTTGATATCCAAGTTAAACTTCCAGTTCAATGTAAGTGCCCTGGCACAACCTTTGTTTTATGTGAACCGTGCTGATTTCTAACAGTGCGGTATATAAGAAACAATAAATAAATAAATATGCAGCATGACTCTCATGTGGGCAGGATATAGCAGTCCAAAACGGGCCTGCAGTTGCCCCAAGCATGGACACAGTGCCAGAAAATGTTTTCTCTGATCCACCGTCACCTTCGCAAAGTCCGGGAAGAACAGGAGTTTATGTCCCTGATATTCCAAAGTTGAAAGTGCTTTGACTGCTCCCATTATTTTCAAAACTTGCTGAAAACGTAAAACTTTCAAGTTGATTGGGCGTGGATGCTTGCCCATGACCACAGACTGAGTAGGCACTCTATGGGCATGCTCGATCTCGAATGGCATAGCAAACTGCAACTTTAACACACCTGGAATCCTGGTCTGCAAAAAGAACACCAATTCAGGACCCTCTGCTCCCTCAGGAACTCCTGGTATTCTTATGTTATTCCTCCGAGAGCGATTATTACTGTCTTCCACCTCTCTTTGTAATGAACGTATCAACTTGGCCTGCTTCTCAACGGCCTCGAGCCTTTCTCCATGTGAAGCCACTACCTTCTCCAAATGAGCCGTATTTGACTCCAAAGAGGATCGCAAAGCATTGATTTCTTCCTGCATTGCACATAGTGATTCTCCATTAGCTTTGACCAAGTCCTTGACCGCCCATATCTCAGCCAAGATCTCCTGCAAAGTCTAAGGGCAATCTCGGATGACCGCCATCATGTGAGGTGAGAGAAGTTCTGTCTTGGTTCTCTTTGCACTAGCATTTTGGGATATTTGATTATCCAGCTGCATCTGTTTGGAGCCAGACATATCCGGGATCGAATGGTATCAACGTAGGTAGGAACTATTTGATTAAAGATTGCCGAAGTCAGGATCTTGTCTATTGCCATCCGGAGCACAGCTCTTACACGTCCATCTTGACCAGAAACCAGGCTCCGCCCCCTGGCCCATCAGTTTTTTAACCTGATTTCATATATAGGCAATCTGGCCTTATAAAATCCTCCTGTCTGTGTCTCTTTCAGCTCTTCCAAGTCTGTCCTGCCCCTCTTTTGAACTCTTTATCCAATTTCAGTCAGATTTGTGCAACTGATAATAATCCTTTCTTCTTTATAGTTCCTATGGGTAAACCAGTCAATTCAAATTTCATGGAGGTCAGAGCACATTGTGAACATTTTTAAGCTACCTCACCCAAACATTTTTAAAGCTGCTTTGACATTGGGTAGTGCATGAGATCAATTGACTCCATTTCTTGCTTAGTCTTCTATAGGGAATAATCTCACTTTTATGTTTAATGATGTTTTATTTATTATACAGAAATTAATGTAACAATTATCATTATCAACATATGCCAATTTTTGTACCAAAAAAGAAAAGTAGGAATCATGAAATATCCACACATCTCTTAGTTTCATTGTGTAATTCAGCATATTTTTCACAGGTCTCTTAAATTCCTTTCTCTTCTTGCCCTCTTAGATCATTGTGATAAGTTCCAGTGGCAGTGTGCTTTTGAACTCCATCTACACCAACTTGCCTATATCAGCAGGTAAGGTTCACCATATGCCATTTTTACAGCTCTGGATGTGACTATTCCCTTCTTAAGTCACAGGTATTTTTAAAATTACTTTTAATTATAACAATTTCTATTTTTTTCAAAAGAGAATTCTTATTGAAGAAATACGGATGGCCACTCAATATAGAAATTTATCTTTGCCCGACCTTGGTGAAGTAATATTAATTGCTCAAACCAACAATTGGTCAAACAGGGCCATCTTGGCCAGGTCTTTATTAGTTTGTGCTCTTTTTATCTGCTTTCCAGCTCTTTTGTTATTGTGTCAGGCCATTCCATAGGTTTGATGTTTGCCTTTTCCAAATTTACTCACATACTTTTCGATTAAGCTCTGCAAGATCCTTGTACAAGTTTCTACAGACTGTTTCTCTTTCAGCTTTAGCTGGTGGTGTTTTCCCTATATGCATGTTCTTCGTAAGTGTCCTATAGAACTGTTTTGGGTTCTCTCTAAAGTTTGTTTTGTAATCACTTTTCTGTTCTTTTCTTCATATCTCCACAATTTTTGTAGCAGCAAAAGCACAAAATATTGTGCCAATATGATGAAAATAGAAAAGAGGGTTATCAAAATAAACTAATTACAGAGAATCCAAACAAGTTCTACAGGGCACTGGGAAAGAGCATTAATATGGTAAAAACATCACCAACTAAAGCTGAAGCAGAAATATTTTGGAGAAATTTATGTGGATCCTAAGAGCACAATCGAGAAACATAAGGACTACCCTGCATACAGGAGAATTTAGAAAAAGAAAACATAAAATATATGAAATGGGTTGAAATAACAACAAAAGAGTTGGAAAGCAGGTTAAAAAGGAGCCCTAAACTAGAAGAGTCCTGGCCCAGATGGAGTGATCAAGTTTTGGCTCAGTTAACATCACTCCACTAAGATCTAGAAAACTGCAAAAATCAATTGGTCAAACATCCAGACTTCACACCATAAGCTATTCACAGGCAATAGATGCTAACAAATATATACAATCATATCAATTCCAAAAACACCATGGCAGTAGAGCAGAACAGCTTGTGGAACCATAGACCGGTTAATGCCGAATAAAGCCATCATGGCTAGTGCTAAGAAAACCATACCACACAGAGAGCACCGACCAATTGGACTCATTATCCTTGTAGCCACAGAACCCATTTTGACAAAGCTTCAACTTTTGAAGGACTGACTGGAAACATTACTCTGATGAACTTCATGCAGTTGTCTCGTTTGTTGAAGTCGTATGGAAGGTCTCCTGATGGTACAGAGCCAACTACATTCCAGGATAACTTTGGATATTGCTAATGAATATGCAGCTTAGAGGTGCATGTTTGGTGAAGGCTCATTCACAGAAGACACCATTGCAGTCAGGGACCAGTTCATTTTGGCTTTCTCAGAGGAAACAAAAGACATGACAGCAACAGACTGAAAGTGTTGACATGACTCAACAGCAAAAAGGCATGGCTACTAAACCAGAGACTCAGCAGTTACTGTATCTAAAGAAGTTAGAACATTATAACATTACAGTAAACCAGATTGTGCATCAGTTCCTTTCAGAACAAGAATGCATCAGGTATGCAACCAAAGGCCAGAATCAGATATTTAAAGGCATAAGAGGTCAAATTCCTTAACCAGACCATTCACAGAAGATACATTTGTAGTAGGCATGAAATGCCATATAAATTGCAAGGTTTAGGTTACCAGACTTGATATCTGCAACAAACAGATACAGACGTTTGGTCTGAAAACCAGGGTATGGTGCTGAACGTATTTAATAACTTCTGCTGATGCACAAATATTCTGAAGCTTTGGCGTTGTTGCACTCATAAAATCTGGGTTAGAATCCACTGAAGCGAAGAACTTTAGATTAATCTCATTATTATGCCACCTATATAAATTGCGTAATCTTGCGTAATCTGTACATTGATCAAGAAGCAACAGTTCGAACGGAACAAGGAGAAACAAAATGGTTTAAAATAAGCAAAGGTGTAAGACAAGGCTGCATACTTTCCCCCTACCTGTTTAATTTATATGCAGAACAAATCATCAGAGAAGCAGGACTGTATGAAGACAACAGAGGTGTGAAGATTGGTGGAAGACTCATCAACAACCTTCGCTATGCTGATGATACCACATTACTGGCTGAAAGCGAAGATGATCTGAAACATTTGCTTCTCACAATCAAAGAACATAGTCTCAAAATGGGCCTGCACCTTAATGTAAAGAAGACAAAGATCATGACAACTGGCATAATCAACAGGTTCATCGTTGAAGGAGAAGAAATTGAAATTGTGAACAACTTTAACCTACTTGGATCAACTATCAATAAAGAAGCAACAAGCAGTCAAGAAATCAGACGACGCATTGCTCTTGGCAGAATGGCTATGAAAGACCTAGATAAGATTCTCAAGAGCAGAGATGTGTCTCTCCATACAAAGATTCGACTTGTTCAAGCCATGGTATTTTCAATAACATCATATGGATGTGAAAGCTGGACAGTGAAAAAGACAGACAGGAAGAAAATTGATGCCTTTGAATTATGGTGCTGGCGGCGAATACTGTGTATACCATGGACTGCCCGAAGAACAAACCAGTCGGTACTAGAGGAGATCAAACCTAAGCTTTCTTTAGAAGCTCAGATGACAAGACTTCGGCTTTCATACTTCGGACACATCATGCGAAGAGAGAGATCATTAGAGAAAGACATCATGCTTGGCAAGATAGAAGGTCAACGCAAAAGAGGAAGGCCAGCAATGAGATGGATCGCTACAATAACAGCAGCTACGGGTACCAGTCTGTCAACAATGAGCCGCCTGACTGAAGACCGAACACAATTTAGGATAGCTATCCAGAGGGTCGCCATGAGTCGACTCCAACTCGACGGCACTTAACAACAACATAAATTGCCATACTGGGTCAGACCAAGGTCCATCAAGCCCCGTATCCTGTTTCCAACAGTGGCCAATCTAAGTCATATGTACCTAGACGTTTCCCCAAAAGACACAGGTTCCACAATGCTTGTATTGATATCCTGGGTCCCTTCTTAATAATGGTTTATGGACCTTTCCTCCAGGAATTTGTCCAAACCTTTTTTAAACACAACTACACTAACAGCCTTTACTACATCCTCCGGTAACAAATTCCAGAGTTGGATTACACATTGAGTGAAAAAATATTTTCTTTTAATAGTCTTAAATAGTTTACCCTGTAGCTTCATTGCATGTTCCCTAGTCTTTCTATATTCTGATAACGTAAACAATCGATCTATGTTTACCCGTTCCACTCCGTTCATTAATTTATAGACTTCTATCATATCTCCCCTCAGCCGTCTCTTTTCCATGTTAAAGAGCCCTAACCTTTTTAGTCTTTCTTCATAGAGGTATCCTTCCATCCCCTTTACCATTTTGGTGACTCTTCTCTGAACCTTTTCTAATAAAGCTATATCCTTTTTAAGATACGGCAACCAGAATTGCACACAATATTCAAGGTGCGGTCTTACCATGGAACGATATAGAGGCATTATAATATCTTTGTTTTATTTTCCATTCCTTTCCTTATGATACCTAGCATTCTATTTTCTCTCTTGGCTGCCACTGCACACTGGGCCGAGGGTTTTAACATGTTATCCACAATGATGCCTAAATCTTTTTCCTGGGTGGTGGTTCTTAATGTGGAACCTTGCATTGTGTAACCACAGTTTGTGTTGTTCTTCCCTAGGTGCATAACTTTCAACTTGTCCACATTAAATTTCATCTGCCATTTTGATGCCCAATCTTCCAATTTATCAAGATCCTCTTGCAATTTTCCAACTTGGGTTTTAACAACTTTAAATAGTTTTGTGTCATCTGCAAATTTGATAACCTCATAAGAACATAAGAACATAAGATATGCCATACTGGGTCAGACCAAGGTCCATCAAGCCCAGTATTCTGTTTCCAACAGTGGCCAATCTAGGTCATATGTACCTAGCAGTTTCACTCGTTATTCTCTTTTCCAGGTCATTTATGAATATGTCAAAAAGCAGCAGACCCAGCACAGATCCCTGGGGTATACCACTATTCACCTTTCTCCTTTGGGAAAATTGGCCATTTAGCCCTACCCTCTGCTTTCTATCTTTTAACCAGTTCCTGATCCACAATAGTACACTGCCTCCTATCCCATGACTCTTTAGGTTTGCCAAAAGTCTCTGATGAGGGACCTTGTCAAAGGCTTTCTGAAAGTCCAAATACACTATATCAACCAACTCACCTTCGCCTACCTTTTTATTCACACCTTCAAAAAAACATAACAGATTAGTAAGACAAGATCTTCCTTGTCTAAAGCCATGTTGGCTGTCTCCCATTAAGCCATGACTATCTACATGTTCAGAAATTGTGTTCTTTATGATGGTTTCTACCATTTTTCCCGGAACTGATGTGAGGCTCACCAGCCTGTAGTTTCCGGGATCACCCCTGGAACCCTTTTTAAAAATTGGCGTTATGTTCGCCATCCTCCAGTCTTCAGGTATTACAGATGATTTTAATGATAGTTCGCAGATTACTAATAGCAAGTCTGTAATCTCATATTTCAGTTCCTTCAACACCCTTGGATATATATCATCCGGCCCAGGTGATTTGCTACTCTTCAGTTTATCTAATAGTTGTAATACATCTTCCCGATGTATCGATATTTGCTTCAATTCTTCCGCACCTTTAAATACCACTTCAGTCATGGGTAACATCCCTACATCTTCCTCAGTAAAGACCAAAGAAAAGAATTCATTCAGTCTCTCCGCTATCGCCTTGTCGCCTCTTAGTGACCCTTTAACCCCTCTATCATCTAATGGACCAACTGACTCTCCCACAGGTTTTTTGCTACAAATGTACTTGAAAAAGTCTTTGTTACGCGTTACAGGTTACAATTATAGGTTACAGCCTATAATAGAATAGGATTCATTAACTGTTGGCCAGGTAAATCGTGCATAGGAGAAGTTTCAAATCTTATGCAACTTACTGAGGATGGACTTCAGAAGGAATTGTTAACTGGAGTAATATTCATCGACAGCATGAAATCTGTATACCTTTTTGGAAACCTGACAGGTACTTGTGACCTGGATTGGCAGCTGTTGGAAACATGATATTGGGCTTGATGCAACAGGGCAGCATCTTGGCCTCACTTCTTTTCAATATATATGCAAATGATCAGTCAGTACATCCAGGAATGTGTATTTTCCTCTATGCTGATGATGCTGGGGTTTCTACACAAGCAGAGCCAATCCTACCACTAGCCCAACTAGGAATTCATCTAGGGGGGGAGGGGGCAGCACTTGAAACCTTTCCCTGACCCTCTCCCCAGTAATCCAACATTTCTCCTTCCCTACCGCTCCCTCCCACCCAGGTTTAGGACTGTCACCCTCCATTTCCCTTCCCCCTGTTGCTGGCCTTCTTCCATTCCTGGGAATCAAAGCAATAAGTAAACAATGCAGTGGTGGGCCTTAGAGTGCTCACATATGCTCTAGGCCTGCTACATCAGTTCCCTCCAATCAGAACTTCCTGTTGGAAAGGAAGAGGCAGGGTAAGCCTAGAGCACGCATGAGTGCACTAGGACTTGCCACTGTGCACAGCTTACTTGTTTTCTTGGTTCCCAAGAATGAAGCTAGGGTGGCAGCAAGGGAAGAGGGGAAGGGAAAGGGGAGGAAGTGATCCCGGACACAGCAGGGGAAGGGTAGCAAAGGAGGAATGTTGTATTACTGGGATGACATGCTGGACATGTGGGAAGGGAAAGAGAAAGGGACATGGGCACCTGGGGGGTGGGGTGTAAGGAAGAGAAGGAGAAATGCTGGATATGGAAGTAGTGGGAGGTGATTCAGGCAAGAAGAGATGTTGCACTGGTGGGGAGGGGGGTGGTAGGGAAGGAGAGAAGCTGGACTATTGGGCAGGAGCATGCCAAAGGTTTACCTAGGGCATTGGATACCCTTGAACCAGCTCTGTGCACAGGTGAGGAACTTTGATGACACTAAGATGATGCTACAAACTTCAACAACATATGTGGAAAATCATCTTCAAGCCCACCCAGTCAAGACTCAGACCTGTTTATTTCACCTGAGAAATCATCAAGCTAACTACGAAATGAGCATCACTTGGGATGGTGTGAATCTGGAACACTGCAGCAGTCTGGTCTCCCATAGTCTTACACTGGACCATACACTCTCATATGAACTACATATTGCCATAGTGCCAGAAATAACATCCTACATAATTTGCACAACAGCAGATGGGCCACAAGGCAGTGTATTAGTTATCAGCCATGGCAGATCCTGTCTAAGCACTCAGTCACACCAATAACTTAATTTTTTATTTCACCTGACATTTTTATTATTTCCGATTAACTCTTAAAGAGGAATCTATAAGGAGAAGCTTCAGAAACAAAGTTGGAGGTGGAGGGAGATGCATTTTCAAATAGGATTGTTCAATCAAGATCCAAAGATTTTAGAGTTTTTGGTGTGTTGCGGTCAGTGTTCCCTCTAATTTTCTGTAGGCTGTGTGCGCATAAAATATCAGCTGTGCAGCTTTCGAAGGAAGGTTAAATTTTTGTGCGCCACATAACGACACTCGGAGTTATCTACTTTAAAATCTGACTACACGTCAGAATACAGTATGTACACCACATTGATTTTAATCAAATTAAATGAAAATAGACGATTACTAAATGAAGCGGGAAATTTCTAGTAATTACAATCATAACTTTTAAATGTTAAGACGTCTGTGTTGTTTTCTATCAGAATCAGAGCTGTAATTTTTGTGCGCTCTGTTGTAAAGTATGTGCGCTCACTCGGCGAGGTGTGTGCGCGCGCACACGCGCACAGCTTAGAGGGAACAGTGGTTGCGGTCATAAAACCTAACAAAAGTTCTCTTCATATACAGCCAGTGCCATCATTTTCAGTCCTTCCTCATTCTTCATCATTGTGCAGACCACACTGGGCCTCCAGATTCAAGTCCAACTTGTACCTATCATGCAGGTCTACCTTATCCTAGATGCAGCTTACAGAGGACAGACATGTGGTAAGATCCATCCATTCCAACAACCATCTTACTCTGTCTCGGTTAAATGTGCTTTTGATTTAGTAGAGCAATTCAAAATGTTTCCCATTTTCTTTTTGCTTTTCTTTGTTTTAAAGGTCTCTGTGGAAATTACAACAGCATTCAGGCAGATGATTTCATAGCTATGAGCGGAGTTGTAGAAGGAACTGCAGCTGCCTTTGCAAACACTTGGAAAGCCCAGGCCGATTGCCCCGATGTCAAAAATACCTATGTGGATCCCTGTGCATTCAGCATAGAAAATGGTGAGTCTTTACTATATGTGCACAGACAATTGAGAAGGAGTCTCTCTAGTGGTCAGAGTACTGAATTGTAACATATGAGAACTTGTGTCTCTGTGGGTCCTATGTACTATCCATGGGAAAAATGTTTAATATGCACTATAAAGGAATCATTTGCGACTTTGAGCAAATCAACCTTCTTCCAAGTGTTCCGTTCAACTATATTTATAAACTGCTGTTGTCAAAAGTTTGGCATAAACTGTTTTAAAGCAAACAGAATAATCCAATGAATAATCCAATGCTTCATGATAAACAAAATCCGGTGCGTTACTGAAATACAATGCATCAATAATCTAGGATCAACATTCCATTTTTAATTATAACTGATGCTACACTAGATCTATTGGACCGTGGCCTTACTTTGCCCAGCTTTAATTTGAGAATAGTAGCATTGATCTTTCTTTTCTTATCCCTTTCAAAACACCATGGTCCAGGTGCTAGAAATGCACTATTAGGAGGTAGTTGCATATATGTCTAAAGAGTGCACTGAAATTGAATTTAGAGAAAGTGTGTTGCACACTTCCGTATCAATTTTGTTACCATCATTAATTCCATTTTAGAATACATTTTCTTTATTCAAAAAATTTCAAATAAATATGAACTAAAATTAGCTGAAAAAGAATCAAAAATATGGTAAGTTTGGCACAAATATAAATAGGAGATTACCATGAAATGGAAATGTGATCGGTGTTCTAATAACTTCAAGAGCCAATGATGAAGTCATGATGGAATCATTAAACCGATTTTGTTAAGCATATATGGCACCAGTAGAACATATGAAGAGTTTCCAAATTTCCCTGACATATGCAATCAAGATAAAACCATTGGAAAAGGTCAATCTTCTTGTAGGTCCTGACAGCGTCATAAACATCAAAGCGTAAGCACATCAGCACTAGCTAGTACAGTGGAAATGACAGGCATTCCTGGTTTACTCTGCAGCCAGGTTCTAGACATGTGGAAAGGACACCACTGATGTTTTTCCCCCTCTCTCTAGAGAACTATGCCCAGCAGTGGTGCTCATTACTCACAGATACAGAAGGGCCTTTTGCATATTGTCACAGCATGGTGAATCCCGCTATGTACTACAAGGTAGCTTCTTATTTCTATTCTTCCATCAGGTATCATAAGTTCCTGTTTTACAAAAAGTCTTTTGTATGTTGCAGATTGCTAGCTATATCTCAAGCTATTAACTTTTTTAAAGTCACATCGATTTACATGCCTGTTTGCATGTGTAAATCTATGTATTTTAGTCATATATGCATGTAAATGGGCATTTACGCACATATGTGAAATGGTTGCCATTTTGAAAGTATGTGGGATTGATCATGTGTACTTTCACTGTGGCATGGTGGGGTCTGGGCACAGCATGGGATGAGTACAAGTTATGTGCACAAACATTAAAATAATAACATTTACACGCATTCCTAGAAATCTAGTCATAGGCATTTATTTATTTAGGCAGTTTTGTATACCATCTTATCCTTCAATCAAAGTGGTCACAGCACAATTGGGGGATACATTTAACATGAGGGGATATGAGACACACACACTAATACTTACAGGGAACATGGGCAATGGAGGGTTAAGTGGCTTGCCCAAGACCACAAGGAGAACCTGTGGGACTAGAAACCCCAGTCCTTCTGGCTCCAGGTTGCTGTCCTCTAGTGGGATTTGAACCCCTGACCTGCTGGCTTGATGTAACATGCCCCAACCACTAGGCCACTCCTCTGCTCTTGAATGGGACCAATTTGGGTATGATTCCACAATCACAGGATCTATACAAGCCCTGCAATTGCAGAATTGAGAAGATAGATGGCCTGGCATGCACAGCATCCCCAGGAGGGAGATATCTCCCAGGCTGCCCATCCCCAGCACACAATGCAACAGCACATCCAGCCACTGGCACAGAATCCCATGCCCAACACCAGCCCCCGCATAAAGCCATCTGGCCATCAGCGGGGGCCTACTATCTGGAGCCATGGGAATGGTGTGCGGGGGCAGGCAGCCTGTCAACAGGGCCTTGGCCTGTACCTATTCCACCATCAGGGTGGACTAGGCTGGCAGTCCAAATTGCAGCGGGGATATTACAAAGGCCTTTCCTGAATAGGCTCCGTACGTCCCGGCGCCTGGCCACACCCCTGCTCCACCCACATACAGCAGTCCCCGCACAAACACTGTGGACGTGTGGACGTGTGGATTGAGGTCAGGAGCTGAGTGTGGGTTGGATGTCCAGCCCACATCTCCAACCCCACTATTCACGGCACGGAATGCCTTCCCTAAATGTATAAATCCTTTTAAATATTGAATCAATAATTTTCAGAAATGGTCTGTGATGTCACCCTTGATGGAGAAGAAAGAAAACCTTAACAAAATCCAAAGCCTAACATACCAAAATGACCCTTGGGAAAATCTGATTGGGATTTTCAGTTGACCTCATGTTCTCAGAGAAATACTGAACCTATCCTGGTTCTCCAACACCTATTGTGACTTATAATCATACCTTTCTTAAGATGTACTATGGGTATAACGCAAGAGCTAGTATTGCTATCTGTATGGATGCAGTGACATTGATGGATTTTACTGGTATCTCTCTCCTCAGAACTGTATGTTTGACACCTGTAATTGTGCAAAAAGCGAGGACTGTATGTGTGCTGCCCTGTCATCCTATGTCCGAGCATGTACTGACAAAGGAATCTCACTGAGTGGATGGAGGATGAACGTCTGCAGTAAGTGATAAAACTATATTATTTAATTCAGAGCTCAGCCTCGAGGTTTCACATTCATCTTTGTGCACAAAAACTGATATAACATCAGTTTATATGTTAGTGAGCACTAAAATGGCAGTAAAGCCATGGGCTAAGCTTAACAGACTTTATTACATTGGCTTAAAAAATGGAAATGGGATGTGATATGCAAAGAAAGGGAGGTAAGCCGAGTGAAAGAGGAAGGAAGTAGTAAAACAGAGTGGAAGAGATCAGATGAGTGGAGAAGTGGACAGCAGGATAGAATGTGCAGGTAACAGTGGGAAAGCAGGAAATGTACAAAATAGTAACATTGCAAATGACGGCAGATAAACACCGACCTGCTCTTCCCAGTAAAGAGGCTCAAGTGATACCCGTTGCTTCATGCAGGCTTCCCCCTCTATGCCTTTGTTTAGGGTGGTATCTGCTGCTCCATGCAGGTTACGCCACTCTGTTCCTTGAGGTGTAAAAATTAGTTGCTTTGATTCCATCCTCTTGCTACATAGGGTTCTTCTGTGTCTGTCCCATGGCTTTTTGAATTCCATCACTGTTTTTGCCTCTACCATCTCCATCAGGAGAGCATTGCAGGCATCCACCAACCTTTTCATGAAAAACTATTTCCTGACGTTGCTTTTAAGTTTACCTCCTTGCAGCTTCTTTTCATGCCCTCTAATTCTACTGCTTCCCCATCTTTGAAGAGGGTTAGTTTGTTCATTGATGCCTTTAAGTATTTAAATGTCTGTATCATCTTTCCCTTCTCCCTGCTCTCCTATAGGATATACATGTTCAGGTCTTCAAGTCTTTTTTCATATTTTTTATCACACAGGCTCCAAATCATTTTGATTGCTTTCCTCTAAACAATTTTAGGTCTTTTAATATCCTTTGTGAAGTATGGTCTCCAAAATGGAACAAATAATCCAACGACTTGACAGCACAAGAAACTCTGCTTTTTTTTCCCCTGGCTCCTTCATTATGGAATTTCGCTCCCACTGACCCTACATCTTGAATCATCTTTTTTGAAATTTAAAACAGCACTCAAAACCCATCTCTTTCAACAAGCCTTTAACCTATCCCTTGACACTACCTAGAACACATTGGCCTCGGTCTTGTTTTTATGACTTTAATGACTTCCAATGACTTCCACACCTGGAGCATGTTGTAATTTCTGCTTCCCTTCCCTCCCCATTTCCCTTTTAAGTGTACCTAATGCTTTACTTTACTCAATTTTAATTGGCCTTCCTTTTTCTTGTTCTTAATGTTTTTATTGTAAACCGCTTTGACACGCTGTAGAAGGACGGTATATCAAGTTTTTATATAAACCATAAACTTGTACAGAGGCGTAACTACTTCCTTCCTTCTGGGAGTTATGGGGGTCATTTTGAAAGCCCTACTTGTTATTTGGACATCCAAAAATAGGCATAGAGATGTTTTCAGAGACATTTTAGAAGCTGGCTCTAGGGATGTCCAGTCTGAATGGGGATGTGGCTGGGGCACTCCCAGGAACCTGGACATTGCCACCTGATCTCAGAAACATGGACATCCGGCGTCATGACTAAGTTTAGACCTGCTCCAGGTACGAACAGGTATCTGAAAAGTGCTGTTGTAGCTGCAAAACATCTGTAGAGTGCAGAGAACATAGCACTCCATCATCCCCAGTACTTGGCACAATGTCAACAATAGCAGTAGAGAAATTTGAACCCTGACTGCCCTGTTCCTAGCCCACAACTCTAGCCATTAGGCTATCTTAGATGTCTAGGTCCTGAAGGTGACATTTTACTTACTAGATAATGTCCTTTCCTTGAGCAGATTAGTGTAGACAAAGAACCAATGAAAAGCCCAGGTTTAAATGACATAACTTCTATGCCTCTATCTGCCTCAGCCACCAGATGGCTCTTCAGTATTTATTTATTTATTTGAACTGTTTTATATACCGCCCCTTCCAATGATCGGGGGTGGTTTACATCAAACAATTAGGTTTACAAAGAACAATGTACAGCCATTCCTCGCTTAACGACCGAGTTCCGTTACAACGACCCGGTCGTTAAGCGAATTGGTCGTTAAGCGAGGAAAGGCATACTAAAGCTAAAGGAGAAAAATACAGTACGATATGCTGAAACTTGACTTGTTTTAAGGCATATGAAGGGATGGAGCAGGCTCGTAATTTTTTTAAAAATCGTTCCCAGTATGGTATGGGGAGGCAACACATAGCTCAGTGGAGGCCGGACTAGAAGAACTACAGAAATATGACGGCAGAAAAAAGCAAGTGCAGACATACCAAGCAGGAATGAATCTGAGAGCTCGCACTGGCGACCATCGCTGGGCCGTTACGACCGCCCACCGTGGGTGATAGGGTCGTATGTGTGAGCGGTCGTAACGGCGAAGCGATGGTCGCAAGTGCGAGCGGTCGCTAAACAGGTAGGTCGTTAAGTGAGGACTACCTGTATAACAATATAGAACTATAACCTATATGCATGGAACATATCAGCTTTCAACAACCCCAGGATGGGTATTGTGTAGATTAGTTGATACATAACTATATACATAGTAGTATACATAACTATATACATATAAGGATGCATAGCTTACATAAAAGGATGCATAAAAGTATCTGTCCCAAAGCATATGGGAGAACATGGCAAGCCTCACACAACCTCTCAATGTGGGCAACAATCAGTAAACAAACAATAGAGAACTATGTACAGAAAAGCAGAAACAAAAAAGTTGTCAGTATCATTTATCGTTCATTGCCTATTTGTTTTTGATATATCACCCTTTGTGGGGACATACAGAGCAGAAGAAGATGGATCTGCAGAACTATGGACATCAAAGTGGACCCAAGGGTACCGCTGCAGAAGTACAGAGCAAACACAGTTCTAGGGGCGGGTCCTGGACTGGTCTAACAGGACTTAAATAAAATATCACCTGCCATATCATCCTGCTAGACCAGTCCAGATAAGTGGGATGTACCAAAGCTATGCCTCCACTGACTAGAAAGAAGACATATCTTGCAAAACCATTGAGCCAAAGGCCAAAAGTGTTAATGCTTGACAAAAGTGGAAAGTGATGTTCACATTGCCGTCCAAAAAATGTCTGCAATGGGTACCGAGCTCCACTCCACCCACGAGAATGCTTGAGTTTGGGTAAAATGAGCATGCAAACTCTCTGGAATCAGTCAGTTCCTCAACAGATATTCCTTAATCCAGCACCCCAATGAGACTTAGCCACTGCATCACCAGTAAACAGTACAAAAAGATGGTCAGACTTACGAAAGACATTTGTAATCTCCAAGTACTGGAGAATCACCCTCTGGAGATCCACAAGGCAAAGATCCTTATCCTTCACTTGTCACTGCTCCTTAGAGAAGTAAGGCAGGCAAACGTCCTGGTTTACATGAAAGGGAGAAATCACCTTAGGCAAAAAGGAAGGCACAGGCCAATTAAAAACAGCCTCCTCAGAAAAAGGACAGATAAGGATCTCAGCAAGACAGAACCTGCAGCTCGGAAATCCACCTTACATACTAACCATCTCCTTTAAAGAGCCAAGTCATAAGCGAGAAGGGAGCCAGGTCTTCCAGAACAATTGGCCCTTGATGTAAGAGATTCCAAGATGGAGGCAAACGAAGAGGTGGTACTTGCAGGAACCACATCATATTTCCAAACAATGCTCTCCTCAGCCAATATGGTGTCACCAGAATAATCCTTCCTGGATGATGCTCTATAGGCCGAATCACATACCCTACCAGGGGCCACAGAGGAAACACATACAGCCTGTGTTGACTTGGCTAAGACTGAGCCAGAGCATCGATGCCCTCGGACTCCCATCTCCATCTGGTGACTGAAGAAGCGGCACACTTTGGTATTGGAGTGGATTGTCATTAGATCCATCTCGGGGAAACCCCAGTAGCACAGAATCAACTGAAATGCCTCCTGACTTAACTCCCACTCTCCTGGATCCAGAGAGTGCCAGCTGAGAAAGTCTTCTTCTGCATTGTGCACCCCAGCAATATGCTGAGCTGGCAATGCTAGGAAGATCTCCTTAGCCCAGGCAAACAGGAGAGCCATCTCCAGGGCTACCCCAGCACTTCTTGTGCTACCTTTCCAATTGATAAAAGTCATCACTGTTGCATTGTCTGAAAATACTCAAACTGCCCAGCCTTTGGCCAGAGGCCAGGAACACAGAAGAGTCAAACTTATGTCCCTCACCTTGAGGCAGTTGATGGATCACATTGTCTCCCTGAAGTTCCAACAGCCCTCAGCCATATGGTCTTGGCAATAGGCTTCTTAGCCAGAAAGACTGGAAACCATCACCAGAAGGATCCACTGGTAATCGTCCGGTGGCATGCCCTTTCTCAGATGACTGGACTGACGCCACCACCTCAGGTTGGCCTTCACCATCATTGGAAGCAGAAACCTGAGCTCAAACTCCTGAGAACTCAGGGACCACTGAGTCAACAAGGACTGTTTGAGCGACTGCATGTGCACATGCACCCATGGCATCATCTCAACTGTCGCCACCATCAATCCGAGGAGCTGAAGATAATCCTGAACTCTGAGAGCCTGCTGTGAACAGAATAGCATCAGGCCATCCAGAAATCTTTTGATCTTCTCCTCTGGCAGGAAGATTCTGCCCACTCCAGTATCGAAACATGCTCCCAGGAACTCAAGCTACTTGGAAGGTCTCAATTGGCTCTTTCCTTGAATGAACACCCAGCTGAGACAGAAAGACAGCAGTGGATTGCTGCACCCCTTGCAGGAGTGATTGCACCTTAAGCTCCTGCCCTGTGCCTGGAACATCCGCCAACCGCAAGATGGATGAGATGCTGGTAATCAATGCCACCAGTTCCTCTGTTCAGAATAGACGAATAACACCTGCCGCT